>JAREYC010000001.1:31420000-34310000 GCA_030015325.1 Cryptoblepharus egeriae | reverse complement strand
ACTGACTCACTCATTCACTGACTGACTGACTCATCACCACCCTGCCAAAACTGCTGGGCCTAGAAGCGTGAAATTTGGAGTGGGTGTTCCTTCTGTGATGGAGGGGTGCACTAAGAACTGGTTTTCAGAAATTCCAACTGGGGGTGAAAAGGGGTGCAACATGTTTTCCTCCCTATACTTTGCATTGAGGAATAGGTTACTGGTGGATGCTCTGCCCCAATCCCTTGACCTAGAAGCATTAAATTCAGGGAGGGAGTTCCTTCTGTCACCTGAACACCCACCAAGAACCCATGTGGAGAAATTTAACCCTTCAGGAGCTGAAAAGGGGGCAACATGTTTTTGTCCTATACTTAACATGGAAGACTGACCAACATCCAGCCAATTTGGTGCTCGGTGCCTGGTGCACTGGGGGGATGTTGTTCAGAGGAAGAGGTTGCACTGGGGAGGATATTGCGCATGGGAGATGTTGTGTATGGGGGACTGATGCGCATGGGGAGATGTTGTGCATGGGGAGAAGTTGAACATAGGGACTGATGCGTATGGGGGATTGATGCACATGGCTGACTGATGCTCATGAGCGATGTTGTGCATGGGGGACTGATGCACATGGGGGTTTGATGCACATGTGGGTTTGATGTGATGAGGATTTGATGCGCATGGGGAATGTTGCACATGGGGGAATTATGTACATGGGGGGATGTTGCGCATGGGGAATGTTGCACATGGGGGGTTGATGCACATGGGTGGATGTTCCGCATGGGGAATGTTGCCCTATGGGGTTTTGATGTGCATGGGGTTTTGATGCGCATGGGGGGATGTTGCGCATGGGTTGTTGTTGCTCATGGGGAGTTGTTGCTCATGGGGGACTGATGCAGATGGGGGGATATTACACGTGGGGGAATTTTACTCCCGCCGTGCGGGTACACTTTTTGCTAGTTAAATATATAATTTTCCCTTCTTGCCTCTAAAATACTACTGTGACTTAACTCCCTCCCTGAACTAATTTTACTGCTAGTTTTTATCCTGTTTTGGCTATGTTCCCATTTTGTAGTGTGAAAAATTTAATTGCTGTTAATTACTTATTTTGATGTTTCTGCGTGTTTTATAAACTTAGTTAGCCACCTTGTACATTGGCCTCAGTACAGGAAAGGCAGGAGATAAATCAATAAAAATTATAATGCTTCTGATAACAGGTCATTCCCTTATGATTAATAAAATATATGTTTTCAATCAGATTTTGTCAAACACATTTGACAAAAAAATCTTTACCTTCAGCTAGAAACTTTTGGTTATCTCTAGATAGTAATTTAAATTACTTCATAAATTAAAGTAATTTAATTAAATGTTGATTAAGATTTATTAGAGGGGGGAGAGATATTAGAGGGGGGCCCAAAGATGCCATGACCAGTATAATTTTTTTTCTTCAGGCCAGGCAATGCCATACTAATAACTGCTTCAGAAAGTCCATTATTAAGTTTAAGGCTTGGTTTGCCTTGTAATGGGGCGGGCTGGTGTTAGAGAAATACATGTTAGAATTGACCTTGGGCCCATGGAATAAGTTGTGCCGCTCTCTGAACATTAGCCTCTATTCACTTCTGCTTGAAATCTTTAAATCTGTAGTGATCTATATTATGTGAGACAGAATCTGAACATCTTATTTGCAATGGGAACAACAAGAATTAACACATAATACTGAAGAAGAGTATCATCATGAAGCAGCTGAAAGAACTGGTTCTGCTAACACTAACCAAATACATATGCTTACAACTATGGGAACACATCTCTTTGTCTACCATAAAATGCTGGTGACCCAAGGTAACCAGTTGGAAACAGAATTCTAATGGCTTCCACAGCATTTTAACTTTCAACAAATGAACATCAAATAAAACACTGATATAACCCAGGAACATTTCCAAATTATTAAAAGTCTCAGGACTTTGCTTGTTTGCCAAAAAAACATATCTCATGTTATTTAGGGAGCTAGTTCTGGACTATATGCTCAGACTTTTAAAAAATTCAGTAAGAACTTGAACTGAAGTTTGCTTCAGCTGCTGGAAGGCCGTAAATGTGAGTCAATTTTTTCATTCTTTGTACTAATGGCAGATTTTTGTCTTGGGGGACAGAGAACACAGTTTTATTTTGTGGAACTTGCACAGGCTATTTATATCTTTTCCTAGAGATAAAATTAGAGAAATGTCTACCACTTGGGTTTTTACTCACATTTCTTGGAGATACTGAACTAATGTGACACAGTTGTACTCCAGTCTTATAAGTAACCTTAATTAGACATAAGATCTACTTACTTCCATGTAAGCACATATTTATTGTAAATTCAATCACCTATATCTGCTTGCAATTTATGGCTACAATCCAGAGTAACTACAGGACCCTTTACACTGATGTAGTTATGGTGCCAGCTATGGGAAACCTATGGGAACTGCATAAAGCAACCCAGAGTAAGTGCATCTTCCCATAATTACTCTGGATTGTAGGGTATGTTTCCAAATTCCACAGCTGTTGTTTATAGAAGTCTTAACCATACACATAAGTACATTGGCACCATTTTCTACTTTTGCCAGTTTCTAGTCTCATTTGCCCATGCTGCTATTTAAATCAGTTGGTTTTGATGATCATGTAATTTTGATAATGATATTTATTCATTTATTGATTTATTTTTATCCTGCCTTTCTCAGCCAAGGGCTGACTCAAGGTGGCCAACATTAAAATATTAAAACAGAATTTAAACATCATCATTTAAATAGAATATTTAAAAACATATGAAAACTATCATAAATTAAAAAGTCAAAACACAATATCTCCCAACCTCCACCTCAATTAAAGGCTGTCTTGAACAAGAGTGTTTTTAGGTCCTGCTTAAAAATGTGCACAGAAGGAGTTTTCCTCATTTTCAAGGGAAGGGAGTTGCAGAGCCAGGGTGCAACCAATGAGAAGACCCTGTTCCAGGCTGCCACTCTTTTCACCTCTCTCGGTGGTGGCACAGTCAGTAGGGCCTCTTCTGATGACCTTAGGTGACAGGTCATATTGTATGGAAGGAGGCAGACCCTCAAATACCCTGGACCCGAACCTAATAGGACTTTAAAAGTCAGGACCAGCTTAGATGCGTTTGGGCAGCCAGTGTAACAGCCAAAGAAGTGGCCCAACTGAGTTGAACGGTATGATATTGTGTCTGGTACTATAATGTCATAGACACTTATACAAAAAATCATGTGAATTCCCTGATCTAATTTGCTTAGTGCACAAACGAGATTGAGGACTACGAAGGCAAGGAAGAAGGAAAATTGTGCCCAAGAGAAAAAGTGAGAAGTGGCACAGAAGCTAAACCTCTTGTAGCTGTATGAGGCATTTCAGATGGGGTGGCCTTTCTCACTCCTGAAAGCAAACTACATTTGCTTTTTTACAATTAACTTCTTTATACAATTTTACAATATTAAAGAAGTTAGATTAATCCTTTCTCATTTGTCTCTGTGTGTAGAATAATATCCATGTAGTGCGACATACATGAATGTATATACATCAATCAAGTGGGTTCTGAGTCTAGAAAGGTTTATATCTACTGTGTAAACACCATGAATACTATTGTTTTTATATTGAAAATCAAGATCCTTAAAAATAAACACAAATGATAGTATAAAAATAATTGGACTGAAAAGAGAAGATGCCACTCTGGGGAAATTTTGTTAGTACAAAAAGGGAAAGACAGTCTTCACCAATCTCTCCTTTCTTCTGGAGCCCCCAACTGTCCCGCAGGGCACAAAATCAGATCTTTGGGGTTAAAGGCAACTACAAAGTAATCCCTGTAGTGTAAAGTGGTCTTGTGAAAAATGTTGATCTAGTTGGTGAAAAATGTTGATCTAATAGGTACTAGTTGGTGTGTTAAACCTTCTTATTTCAAATATAGGTAAGTTTCTCAGTTCCTATGGGAAAAAAAGATTTTACAAAATAAGACTATTTGAAAATAGCAAGAAAACAGACCTGTACAGTAGTCCTTGGATGATTTTCTAAGGACAGTGAAGTGCCATTTCTCCCCCTTACATAAGTAAATTGTATTGAGGAAAAACTAGAAACAAAAGCCTCTCTCCCACTCTTTGAATATAGTGACTTTCATTCAGAGAGAAGCAGAGCCAGCTTTTTGAAAGCAGACTCCTTCAGCCCAACAATAACACACAATGAGTTATTGACTTGTTTTATATATGGATCTCTTTTCAGTAACTAACTTTGACTCCCTGCAGTCTGGACAAATGATTGATTTTGTTAGAAACAGAGAGAGCATTTGCACCAAACATGGTAGTTCAAACTGCTTTTATTCCATTTGTTCCTCCACCAAATGGGGCCTTATTAAAATGCACTTTTCAAAAAAATACCTGCAGCTGGCCTTTATCACCATGTTTTGTATGTATAAATAACTAATTTGTCCCACTCTTTTGTTTAGCAAGAGACCATTGGGAAATCCTGTCAATACATACAGAAGTTTATTATCACAATATTTAAGTAGAAGCATATTGATCTGCATGTAAAACATACTTTTATGTATGTTGCTGAGTTGTTGCTGTTTGATTATCAGTATGAGTATCTTTAAGTGATTGGTATTTTGGGCACAGTTCGGATCATGCTAAATCTTTTGGCGTCCCATTCATTTCAGTGAGAGAGATTTAAGCACAGGAAACAATTACTAGTATGTACTGCATAAGGATATTAGTTATGTGTCTGAAGCTGGAAACCTGAACTCACTAACTATGGAGCAAGCCCCATAAGTGGAACTTACTTCTGAGTAAACATGTCTAGGATTGTGCTATGAATATATTATAGGTATAATATAATTATCAGCAGATTCCCCTCCCCCATTTTATCTCAACAAGAATGAGGTTGGCCTATTCAGTTAAAAAATAAGTGTCGCTTTAAGTTTAAAAATAGCCTTCTTTCTATAACTTAATTTGGCATCCATCAGTCTTGAAAGACTATGATATTGAGCACGATGTAGTATATGAAGCACAAAGGCCTGGATAGATTTATATGGAAGATATGCTGTTACCCAAGCAGCAAATTCCCCCTCTCCATGCCACTTAAATAGTCCAATGGAACGGCAGAGCCAATATGACTGGTTCCAGCTGTGTTGCACACTGGGCTAAGGACAGGAACTCACCCTATCTTGTGGGGACCTGGGTCTCAAACCCTGGCCTACTGGTTAATAGGCACAGTGTCTTAACCACCTACTCCACCAACAGGGCAGCAGGTAATGTTCAACTTCTCTCTTACTTTCTCTTTAGAACAAAAGAGAGGTCTAAGACGCTTAGGACAGCTTCTTTTCAACTGGGAGGCATAAGTTCCTTATGGCACTTTTGTCAAACCCCCAGGCCAGCACAGGGCATGTGCTGGGATTTATGCCAGCTTAACGGGGTTAGGATTGCAGACTGGGTTACAAAACTATGATTTCTTTTTTTCCTTCCATAATAACCTATTGGCATTGCTAAATTAATTTTGTTGGTCACAGTGAGCCATAAAGGCACAGCTAAGCTGTTCTTGCTGCCCTCTCCGCACCAAGGTGGCACAGAGGCTGTCTCTCCTAGCTCTATGTGCTGTACAAAAAACCCCTGCTCAGTTTTCCCACAGCCTAAGTAGGGTGTAGTAGTGGTGTGATCTCTCAGGCACACTGCGCCTGAACTCTTTTTACCCATTGGGAAACATGCAGGTTGGCCACAAGCCGCCTCGATTTCACGATTTCAGTACTTTTTGTTTTACTGGGTTTAAGGTTAACAAATGAGGGTTTTTTGAATCATATTTCAAATATTCTCTTTGTACGTCTTAATGAAGGTCACTGATCACTAGGTGCTGATCACTGATCACTAGGTCACTGATCACTAGGAGTTCATTAGGTGCTAATGACAGTTTTCTAAAAGGAGTGGTTTTTGCACACTGCGCCCAACAAGGGAAAAACTGAGGTGCACCTAATGGAGGGAAAATTTAGAATGCTTTAGTATGTATATTCTCTTCTGTATTATGTGATATGTCATTAGGATGCACTCTGGAAGAAGGTCATGTTGGACATAGGTGCTCTGTTTGATGCATGTTTTCTGTGTGAACACAACATTGTTTTTCATCGAATAGGTACTTCGATGCTACATGAGTCGAGACTGTAGAAAGAACAAACTAGTATTTCATGTCATTTTCAAGTAGTCTGTTATTTGTCTCTTCCAGTTAAATTATGCTGAATGTAGATATGCACTAGGCATAAGTGACAGGAGTATTGTGCCCTAAAAAAAGAGAAAGAGGCATATTATCATTTTGTCTCGATACCTGAAGGAGATGCTATTAACACTGCATAATAATTTCCTAATTTGAAAAATACTCTTTTGATCCAAATTTTATTTAAATTTGTATACAACATTGTGGTATATATTTAACACAGCTTAATTCTGAACAATATATAGTACTTTTTTAAAAATGTTTAAAATGTTTGGTTAATCACCACTGTGGTGCCTCACATAAAGAGCTTAATTCTTTCTGGAGTCAAGCTCTTTAAGTGAAATGCTCCTTAAATGAAGCAGGTTTTCCCATAGGAAACCATGGAAATTCAGACGATTGGTTCCAGAGCCCAAAAAATATTCATCTAAAAATATTAACTATGTAAAAATGATGACAAAACACTGTAATTAAATTCAAAACATGCATTCAGTGTGCATGATCCTATGAAGTCTACTTACCCTACAATCCAGAGTAACTATGGGAGCACGTATGAGACATTTATGTCGACGTAGTTACGGCACCACCTAGTGAAAAACTATGGGAAATTCATATTGCAATCCAGAGTAAATTGTTCTTACATCGGAGCAAGGACTCCCCATAGTTATTCTGGATTGCGCCCTGTGGCTGCAATCTTAAGGACACTTTCCTGTGAGTAAGCCCCATTTAACACCATGGGCTTGCTTCTGGGTAGACATGGTTAGGAGGCTGCAATCAAAGACACTTTACTGGGAGGCTTACCTGTGCTGCTGCTGGAGGTTCAAGGTGGCCCCTGTGGGCACTTGGGGGCAGTTAGGGGCAGCTGCCTCTGGCACCCCCAGACAACTGCCCCCAAGTTGTGGACAGTTGGAGACAGCAGCGCTGGCCAGCAGCCTTTTTAAACTGCCTCCACGCAGAGCGTCAAGGCTGCATAAGTGCTTGTTAAGTGAAGTGGAACTTGTTATGTGAAGCAAGATCCCTTGGAAATATAAACTTGCTATGTGAAATGCTTGTTATGTGAGGTCCTTATTATGAGATGTACCACTGTATTTTGATACTGTTGATAAAAAGTACTTTATACTAATTCATTTCTCTTTAATTTTCCAGTATTTGCTCTCATAAAAAAATCATTCTTTTATGTTTTTTTTTTCCAACAGGTATAGGTTTATAGTTTATATTTCCACACTGGCTATATTTTAACTGGCTGTCTGATCAATTAAACACTCCAGTCCTTTTGATAAACTAATTCTCAGTCTTGCGAAAAAATATTTCCCTGCAAAATATTGCATGACTGCTTCATTGCATCAGAAGAAAAACAGTTTTTTAAAACTATGATTTGCAGTGGTCATTCATGTTGACTCAAATCCATGTATAAAAAATTTGTGTATAACAAAGTTGGACCTGTGTGAAGATCAGTTTTGCATTTATTTAACTAGAGGGAGATGTTACCTGATTTTTTATTCTATGGCTGCAATCCTAAAGGCATACCTGGAATTAACACCCATTGAACACAATGGGGCTCACTTTTGAGTAGATGCAGTTAGGATTGTGCCGTATGTCAAATATATCAAGGACACACAGTAACTTCTTAAAAATGGTGCACCTCTGCACTGATCTCTGGGTGTGAGCCAAGAGTGTTACAATGTATATGTGCCAATTATCCAGTATGAGGAGGCTCAAATCAGTGGCGTAGCTAATGATCATGTAGCCTGGTGCAAAGCTCAAAATGTTACCCTGGAATTGATGTCACAACTGGAAGTGATATCATGCCCAATTGCCCAGGCTTTTTAAAAAAGAAAACTGGGAGAAAAAGTGGATTTTAATTCAAAACTGACCCACGAGACTGATAGCTCTGTGAGCCAATGAGATGTAATTATGATATAGTTTGGAAATCATAAGGTGTTAATATGAGTCACCTCCTATTTTCATATACTGTATCATAAAATAGTTACCCTTGCTAACCGGACAATAAGGTGCTTCTAAATGATGCTTCTCTTATATCTGGCAAGGAGATAATAACCATCCCTCTTTGACCCAGCTCAGTTTCTCTAACCAATAAGGGGCACACTTTTATTTAGTTAATTAATCTTGATTTTGTTTTTTTTGTTTGGGGGAGGGGGCTACAATATCTTCTTGATCCCAGATAGCAGCCATATGCCTTAACTATGCAAAACTGGGGAAGGCAACAGAGCAAACTGATGGCTAGCTGCTGGGGTGGATGAAAAAGGTTTTCTTTCATAAGCAGTTGGTAGTTTCATTTTCTGGATTATCGGTCATAATTTTGGTAGAATAGATACTCCCAATGCACTTTATTTCACTGCATTCTGAATTAAATTACCTCCCATTGATATATAACATGATGATATTATTGTTGATACACACCCTATTTTCCACAATTTTGACTAATAGTGTCACGTTCAGCTTGTTAACCCCCTAAAGCTTGCTATACGGTGCAACTGTTACCCTCTTTAGCCCCTTAGCTATACCACTGGCACAAATCACACAATAAATTCTTGAATAAAATGAACTGTATATGTTTTCACTTGGAGTTGTGTTCAAATGTTATGCCCATGCAAGGAGGACTGGAATGTCCAGTGGTAGGAAGATGTTATCTCATTCCCCTAATGCAAATAGGGAAGATTACAGGTTGGGAAGTATTGCCCACACTGACACATTACAATTAATGAAAATTACTACTTCTTTTCAGCTGGACTCTGCGATGGATGGACAGAAAGAAAAAATCAGAATCAAAAGTATTTTGTCATTGAAAAAGGAAGAATTATGGATAGAACAAGATGAAGTAAGTGAATAGTATTATGAGGGTTAGACTGCAATTTTATACACACTTTTTGAGGGGAAACTGCTATTAGTGTGGCTTGCTTTTGAGAAGACATTGCATAGGATTGCACTCCAAATTTATTATTGACATGTGATTTTGTATACATGGCATTCTATTTTTTTAAAAACATACCCATAACATAAGTAAGAATGTTGTGGAGTCTGTAACTCTTTCTCAGTGTATTCATTAAAAAAGATCCTCCCAAAAGTGCATCCTAGTGAAAGGGCTTTTAAAAAAAAAAACACATGAGGGAAAAAAACAGATTTATTTGTTCATGGATCATGTGCAGTGGTCAGTGGCACTGGATCACATTATGTTTATGGGCCTTAAATGGCACTTATCTAGATTTTACCAGTGATTCCTTTATGTATTTAACAACATCATACATGTTGTTACTGGTACTATTGATTACTATTGATTACTATGGACTGGTACTATTGATTACTTTGCTATATCTTCTGCTTTATTGAATTGGGTTCTGAAGTTGGAGGTGCTTGATTGCCCTCTACGTGACCACTGCCCATTAAACCTGACACTGAAATCTTACTCCAGCACACATTTGAAACCTAACTTGGAATTTGCTGAGGATCTCACTCCAGGTCATAGGAGACGAAAGTGGTCTCAACAAATAATTACTAATGTGGCTCAAATACTAGCCAATCCTGGGATGGAATCCTTAAAGCAAGATATTCTCCAGCCAGATAGCGATGCCGTTAAAATTTTTGAAGCCATTGCTTCCTATCTTGAGCCAACCGTTTCCAGAGTCTCTCAGATTCCACCATGCTGGCAGAAGTTCCTCTTGCTAGCATGCCTACACTAGATTCTGGGAGGCCTGCAATAATTCCCCTTACTGGCATGCCTACAGATTCCCCTCAAAGACTCCAACAGCTGTAAGTGCGGGGGAATCACGACAGAAAAAGAGAACACAGAGGAGGGCAGTGGTGATTGGAGATTCTCTCCTGAGGAGCATGGAATCTGTATGCCGACCAGACCTGTTTTCCCGTGAGGTGTGCTGCCGCCCTGGTGCCAGAATATGGGATATCACGGAGAGGCTTCCAAGAATGATCACACCTGCTTATCGCCACCCGTTCTTACTCATCCATGTAGGAACGAACGATACTGCTCGGCAAACTTTCCAAAAGATAGTTGGAGATTATGAAGCTCTGGGGAGGAAGATTAAGGATCTGGGGAATACCCAAGTGGTATTCTCATCCATCCTCCTGGTACTCAGCAAAGGTCCTCAGAGAGATGGCAAAATTTTCCAGGTCAATAGCTGGCTCCGAAAATTGTGTCTTCAAGAAGGATTTGGATTCTGGGATCATGGGCTGAGCTTCCTTGAGGAGGGACTCCTAGCAAAGGATGGACTACATCTTAATGGGTCGGGGAAGAGTGTCTTCAAATGGGAGATGGCCAACCTGATCAGGAGGGCTTTAAACTAAATAAGAAGGGGGTGGGTTACGTCCAAAGGGAACATAGGAATAAAGAAAGTGCTCTGGATGGAAATTGCCGGGGCACAACCGTAACTCAAAAATATTTCGAGGGGCTTGGCCTTAAAAATACAGTGAGTTGTATTTACACAAATGCACAGAGCCTGGGAATAAACAAGATGAGTTGGAGCTTTTAGCAAGTGAAGGGAAATTTGATAGGAATAACTGAAACTTGGTGGGATGACTCCCATGACTGGAACACACAAATGAAAGGCTATCAGCTGTTCAGGAGGAACAGAAGTGGCAAAAGATGAGGCAGAGTAGCATTATATGTCAAGAACATATATACCTGCTCTGAAATTCAGGAAACTGGTCCGGATATCCCTGTGGAATGCATTTGGGTAAAGGTGAGGGGGGAAAACAAGAAGCAAAACATTGTGGTGAGCGTCTATTATAGAACGCCAGGCCAAGGAGAAGGAGTAGACGATGTCTTCATGAAGCAACTGGAAGGCGTTGCAAAGAAATATGAGGTGGTAGTAATGGGGGACTTTAACTATCCTGACATTTGCTGGGAGACAAACTCAGCCAAACATGGAAGCACCAATAAATTCCTGATGGGCCTGGAAGATAACTTCATAGTCCAGAAGGTGGAGGAAACAATGAGGGGAGAGGCCATCCTTGACCTGATCTTAACAAATTGTGAAGAACTAATTGACCAGGTAAACGTGGCGGGAATTTTAGGGGCGGGAAAGTGATCATGAGCTGCTGGAATTTAGAATATTGTGGGAAATAAAAAGAGTGCACAGTGAAACCCTTAGATTTCAGAAAGGCTGATTTCAACAGGTTTAGAGGAGTCATAGGCGGGATCCCATGGGTTGATGAGCTAACAGGAAAGGGGCCCAAGATGGGTGAGAGCTCCTTAAGAGGCAGCTTCTGCAACCTCAGTCAGAAACAATTCCTATGAAAAAGAAAGGGGGGGAACTTGAAAAAACCAGGTTGGCTCCACAAGCAATTTGGGGATCAGCTGAAGTTAAAGAAAATGAAGTATAGGGAATGGAAGATCATTAAGGAGGAGTACAGGCAGGTAGTCCGGTCCTGTAGGGAGGGGGTCAGAAATGCTAAAGCTCAGTATGAGCTGAGGCTGGCCAGGGGAGTCAAGGATAACAAGAAGAGCTTCTTTAGATATGCCCAAAGGAATAGGAGGAGAAGCGAGGGGGTGGGGCTGCTTCTGGACAAAGATGGACAACAGGTGTCTGGAAACCAGGAGAAGGCAGAGCTGTTCAACTCCTACTTTGCGTCCCTCTATTCTCGGAAGGAGGGTTGTGCAAATAGGGGTGTGGGATCATTGGCTGATGCGGGAATGTGCTAGCATCCCCAAAGACGTAATGGTAACATGGATGGTGCAGAACAGCAGATTATGATTGACGGAGAACTGGTTCGAAACCACTTAACTGGCCTAAATGAATTCAAGTCATTTGGACCAGATGAGCTGCATCCGGCAGCTCTTAAGGAACTTGCAGATGAGTTCTTAAGGAACTCGCAGATGTACTTTCAGAGCCTCTGTCGATCATCTTTGAGAAATCCTTGAGGAGTGGAGAAGTGCCACTGGACTGGAAGAGGGCGAATATAGTCCCAATCTTTAAAAAGGGGAAAAAAGAAGACCCGGGAAATTATAGACCAGTCAGTTTAACTTCCATCCCGGGGAAGATATTAGAACAAATCATAAAACACACAATTTGTGCACATCTAGACAAATACTCGGTGATCAAAAGAACCTAGCATGGATTTACCAAGAATAAATCTTGCCAGACAAATCTGATCTCCTTTTCTGATCAGGTTACGAGCTTACTGGACAGTGACAATGCTGTGGATGTCATTTATCTTGACTTCAGCAAAGCATTTGACAAGGTCCCACATGACATCTTAATTGGGAAGTTGGAAAAATATGGGCTAGACGAGGCAATCATTAGGTGGATTTGCAATTGGCTTGATGGCTGCACCCAAAGGGTTTTAGTAAATGGTTCTGCATCAATCTGGAGATCAGTTTCAAGTGGGGTACCCCAGGGCTCTGTCTTGGGCCCAGTCCTCTTTAACATTTTCATCAATGACTTGGAGGAAGGGATACAGGGGAGCCTGATCAAATTTGCAGATGACACAAGCTGGGAGGAGTAGCAAACACAACAAAAGATAGGAGAAACCTCCAGGAGGATCTGCATAAACTGGAATCCTGGGCTGTAACAAATAGAATGAACTTCAACAGGGAGAAGTGCAAGGTTCTGCACTTGGGCAATAAAAACCAAAAACACAGGTATAAAATGGGGGCTACTTGGCTTGGCAGCACAACATGTGAGTGGGATCTTGGAGTCACCGTGGATCACAAGCTGAACATGAGTCAACAGTGTGATGTGTCTGCAAAGAAGGCAAATGCCATTTTAGGCTTCCAAGTCACGAGAAGTTATAGTTCCTCTTTACTCTGCATTGATAAGACCTCACCAGTTCTGGGCACCTCACTTTAAGAAGGATGCATTCCAGAGGAAGTCCAGAGGAGAGCGACAAGAATGATCAGTGGGATGGAAGGGAAGCCCTATGAGGAAAGGTTGGGGGAACTTGGGATGTTCAGCCTGGAGAAAAGGAGGCTGAGAGGAGACATGATTGCCCTCTTCAGATACCTGAAGGGCTGTCATAGGGAGGAAAGGGCTCATTTGTTCATAGCTGCTTCTGAAAGCAGAACTAGAACCAATGGGTACAAACTGCAAGAAAGGGGATTCCGGTTGGATATCTGGAAAAAATTCCTGATGGTTCGGGCGGTTCGGCAGTGGAACAGATTGCCAAGGGAGGTGGTGGACTCTCCCTCACTGGGGGACTTCAAGCAGAGGCTTGACGAGCACCTGTTGGCGATGATCTAGGGGGATTTCCTACTGCAGGCAGGGGGTTGGACTAGATGACCTACTTCCTTATAGGTCCCATTCAACTCTAGGATTCTATGATTCATTCAATCCCGCATCCTCCCAAAAGAACAGGTGGTATGATTATGATTGTAAGTCAGTCAAAAAAGAAATCTCATTTAATGCAAGAAATAAAACATAACCACTATGACACAGTAATGCCCCAACTTTTAAGCTGTAGGACGCACTATTAAAAAAATTTAAAATGAAAGCCAATGCCCAATCTCTATGGTATGAACTCGAATTAGCAGCCACATCTAAAAATGATGTACTTTTGGGAAAATTGTCTCCAGCGGTTTAAACAATGTTTCCAGGCAGGTTGGTGTGCATATCTTGCCCAAAGTCTGGGTACAGCAGTATAGCAAGGTCTTTGGATCCTCTGAGAATTCATCTAAGATGGAAACTGCTCTCTCACTGTCCCCTGATTTTGACATTGATGCTTTCCCTGAGTGGCCCCTTGTCTCTGTGAAAGAGGTTAAAAACATAGTTAATTCTGTGGCCCCTAGAAAGTCCCCAGGGGAAGATCAGCTTCTCTCAGATCTATGTAAAACATTTACTACATGGTGGTCCCCTGTTCTAGCCACTGGCTTTTCATGAATCAACAATGCCTGCTGGCTGGAAGTTAAGCATAATTGTCCCTATATTCAAAAAGGGGACAAACTAGATCCTCAAAACTATAGGCCAATAAGCTTGCTAGATGTAGCAACCAAGATGTACAGCAAATATTTATTGTTTAAACTTCAGGATTGGATTATTGACAAACAAATAATTCCTTATAGCCAGCCTGGTTTTAGGCAAGGGCTTAGCACAACTGAACATTGTTTAACCCTATACCACTTGGCTTCTGCAGGGATAAATAACCCTACTAAAACACTTTTTATGGCCTATGTGGATTTAGTTACAGCATTTGACTCTATAGATAGAAACAGTTTATGGCAAAAATTGGATATCCTGACTATAGATGTTTACTATTTCTTCCGTGCAAATTACATAGGGAGATTTTTACACAAATCAGAGTAGGTCTGGCTGGATCCCTTACCAATAAAATTCCGATCAATAAGGGGGTGAAGTAAGAGTGTGTGTTAGCCCTTCTTTATTCAATCTATTTATCAGTAATATTGTTGATAAATTATCATTACCTACTTTCCCTTCGCTCTTGGTGGAAAAAGTTCTCTATTTTATTGTGTACTGATGACATGGCTCTGATTTCCCGTACTAAAATCGGCATAAGGAGGTTGCTGCAGCAACTTGATCTGTAGTGTAAAGAGGAGGGCCTCAATATCAATCTCGAGAAAACTAAAGTGATGGTCTTCAAGAAAAGGACTCAGATATCTTCCTGGAATATTTCTGAAATATCTTCCTGGCCAGTGTATTGCCTTTAAATATTTAGGAATTACATTAACAGAGAAATTATGCTGGAATGTACATATCGCCTCTATTAAAGCTTCAGCCTCAAGGTTAGATAGTGCCATCCTTAGGTTCTATCACACAAAGGGTGGTTACCTTATTGAACTTGCTCTGTTTACAAGCAAGGTCATTCCTCATATTTTGTACAGGGTGGAGATTTGGGGATGGAAAGAGTCCACTCTTACTGAAATTGAAATTATTCAAAATCAATTTTTGATGGGCCTATTGGCCCTTCCCAGGGCCATTCCTGTGGCTATGCTGAGAGCAGAAACTGGTCTACCCTCTCTGAAGGTGAGAGTTCATTTTACCATCTCAAAAATGTGGAAAAAAATATAAAACTGACAGACCTAATTCCTTGATTCTATTTTACTTTAATTCTCTAGCCTCCAAAGACTCAAATGTGGACAAGACTTTTTGATGATGATTATGTTTATGGATGTATTCTTAAAATCTCACAATGTGTTCTAATTAATATTTTTATTAATTCATCAATGTAAATATATTTTCCATGGTAATAAAAACTGAATAAAACTCTGAGGTTATATAATTTTTTTGCTACCATATGGCCCCTGAATGTCTAAGACAAACAAATATAGGTATATTGGTAGATATTTGGCTGGTCCACATCATCATCTTACTAATAGTTGAGATTATTGCAATTAACTGGCAGCAAGCATGTTCATACACTCCCCATCCTTTCTCCTCTTTTATTTATAGACTAGCAAAAAGCGTACCTGCGTTGCGGGAGTAACTTCCCCATACAACATCCCCCACGGCGCATCAACAACCCATGCGCAACCTATCCCATGTACAACATTCCCCTGTGCGCAACTTCCCCCATGCGCATCATCCCCCATGCGCAACTTTCCCCATGCGCATCATCCCCCCACACGCAACTTCTCCCCACGTGCAACTTCTCCCCACGTGCAACTTCTCCCCGCGTGAAGTTTGGTAGCTCTTGAATTTGAGCTCATTGCAGTTCACATAATCATTTATTTACATCAGGGGTCCTCAAACTTTTTGAACAGGTGGCCGGTTCACTGTCCCTCAGACACTGTTGGGGGCTGGACTATAATCCGGACTTTCGGAGGACCCTGTCCTACATTTTTAAAAAGTAGGACAAAATGTAGGATGCCCTACATTTTGCCCTGTATTTTAAAAACACTCCCTGGGGGCTTACCTTTGAGGTCTGTTGGAGCCTCTGGTGTCTCTAAACCCCCCCCCCAGCCAGCTGGGGGGAGTTTGCAGAGGTGTGGAGGACCAGCGCGGGTGGCTTTAACCCCCCCCGTCAGGCCAGGGAGAGGCTGCTGCAGCGCAGTGGTGCCATGGGGGCGCCCCTGAGCCCCCTCCGGCCGGCTGGGGAGAGGTTGCTGCAGCACGGTGGCGCCGCGTGGGCACTTCTGAGCCCCCCAGTGGTGCCACGCCAGCACCCCTGAACCCCCTGGCGAGGAGGAGCCTCTGGGTGCGCAAAGACACAGCTCGCCCTGGTTGTCAGGCGGGAGGCGGGGCAGGAACAGGAAGAGGCTCCTGCAGCCACCTTGCTATGGCGAGGTGGAGCCTCTGAGCGGGCAAAGACTCCATGCACCCTGGTTCTCTGCCTCCCGCACAGCTGAGGGCAGAGCACCCCCGCCAGGCTGTGGGGAGGCTGCGGGCTGGATTAAAGGCCCTGGCAGGCCGGATTCGGCCCGTGGGTCGTACTTTGAGGATCCCTGATTTACATGATCATTTTAAGTAATTCAGGACCTTTTGAGGCTCATCATCTTGATTGGTTCTGTGTGATTGCAGCTTTATGAAAGATGGGCAGCCCAATTTAAAAAAAAAAAACTTAAAAAACCCTTTAAAACACTTTTTAAAAAGGAAGGGGAAGGGAACCTCATCTGCCTTCCTAACATTCCATCCCAGGCTGCTTTCTGTCTGTGTCTGGTTGGCCTGAGATGTAAAGTGGGTGGCAAAGCAGGTAGCGACCTCCCTGAAGAGAAGCATCCAGTCCTACCACCATCAAGGGGCAGCCCAGGATGGGTGTGAGACATGCAGTAGGAACATCTCCGCATCTCACACTAGTGGTGGCTGTTCGTTCTTGTCTGGAGATGCCACTACCTGCCTCGCATACCATCCTGGGCTGCCTTCCACTGGTGGCAAAGGCTGGACAACTCAAATGGAAAGCGGGCGGCAAGGCAGTGGTGGGCTTCAGAGGGTTCTCACAGGTTCTGTAGAACCCTTTGCTAATGAGTGCCTGGTTCTGAGAACCGGTTACTAATGGGACATAGAACCTATTGTTAATCTAGTTTATTAGGACATAGAACCTGTTGTTAATTTATTTGAATCCCACCACCGGGCAAGAGGGTGCATGAAAATGCCTGCTGGGCAACCAGCTGCTGCTCAGCCTTGAGCATGCACAAGTCCCTTAAAGGTTGAAATAATGCAAGGCTTGTAGGTCTTGTATTATTTCAACCCTATAAAAGGCCTTTCAAAGCACAAGACTGGTCATTCCTCTGCTGCCGTTTAGCTTAGTAGATGTGAAGCTCCAGAGAGAGAGGACCATTCCAAGGGCTACCATCACAAGCCAGCATGAGTACAGGACAGGAAGGAAATGGCCCACAGCCCCATTGACTTTGGGGGCTCCCCCATGGGGTAGATATGACACCTCCTGTGGGCTAGAAAAGGCCCTAGGCTGGGTTTTTCTACCTCTGAATAATATGCATTTTTCTTTGAAAAAGATATAGTCCAGTATAGAATTTACCTGCAAATTAAGGTAAACAAACTCTTTTTAGAATAGGTCAATTTTTAATCATCCAGTTAAGAGTTTACCCTTTTGTGTTCATTACAATTTTAATGAAATTGTATAATGTTTTGCTGCTCAGAGAAAAATGTTAACCAAATTCTTACTTTTATGGAAGAAAACTGTAGTTTACAATGTCAAGACATAGTGAGCTAATAATAAGATTCTGCAAGAAATAGTGAAATGACAAACTATTAAATCAAGCTTTTTTCTCTCACAAAACTTCATGCTGGGAACTTGACAGCATATTTTATAAATGAAATAGTACAAAATTGCTATAAAGCGAAAGTGAAGCATTGCCTCCATGTAGATTTCTAGATTGTCCAAATCCTAATCTATATATATAAAAGAAAAAAGTAACTGACTTACTCACTCACTCACCACCACCCTGCCAAAACCAGTGGGCCTAGAAGCGTGAAATTTGGGGTGGGTGTTCCTTCTGTGATGGAGGGATGCATTAAGAACCGGTTTTCAGAAATTCCAACCGGAAGGGGGTGAAAAGGGGCGCAACGCGTTTTCCTCCCTATACTTTGCATTGGAGAATTGCTGACTCAGCAACATTCTGCCCCAACTGCTGGGCCTGAAGCATGGAATTCTGGGAGTTCCTTCTGTCACCTGAACTCCCACCAAGAACCATCTGGAGAAATTTAACCCTTCAGGGGCTGAAAAGGGGGCAACGTGTTTCTGTCCTATACTTAACATGGATGACTGACCAACACTCGGCCAATTTGGTGCTCGGTGCCTGGTGCACTGGGGGGATGTTGTTAGGAGGAAGAGGTTGCACTGTGGAGGATGCTGCGCATGGGGGTTGGTGCGCATGGAGGGTTGATGCGCATGGGGGAAGTTGCGCATGGGGAAGTCGTGCATAGGAGGAAGTTGCGCATGGGGGTTGATGCGCATGGGGGGTTGATGCGTGTGGGGAAAGTTGCGCATGGGGAAGTTGCACATGGGGGAGTTGCGCATGGGGGTTGATGCGCAACTTGAAGTTGCACTTGGGGGAAGTTGCACATGGGGTTGGTGTGCATGGGTGGAAGTTGCACATGGGAGAAGTTGCTCATGGGGGAAGTTGCACATGGGGGAAGTTGCACATGGGGGATTGATGTGCATGGGGGAAGTTGCACATGGGGAAGTTGCGCAAGGGAGGTTGATGTGCATAGGGAAGTTGCGCATGAGGTGTTGATGCCCATGGGGAAAGTTGTACATGGGGGGTTGATGCTCATGGGGGATTGATGCGCATGGGGAAAGTTGCGCATGGGGAGCTGGTGCACATGGGGGGTTGATGCGTGTGGGGGAAGTTGCACATGGGGGAAGTTGCACATGGGGGAAGTTGCGCATGGGGGTTGATGCACATGGGGGGAAGTTATGCATGGGGGTTGATGCACATGGGGGGAAGTTCCACATGGGGGGTTGATGCGCATGGGAAAGTTGTGCACGGGAAAAGATGCGCATGGGGGTTGATGCTCATGGGGGAAAGTTGCGCATGGGGGAAGTTGTGCATGGGGGTTGATGCGCATGGGGAAGTTAAGGATGGGGAAGTTGCGCATGGGGGGTTGATGCCCATGGGGGAAGTTGTGCATGGAGCGTTTATGTGCATGGGGGAAGTTGTGCATGGGGGTTGATGCTCATGGGGAAGTTGCGGGTGGGGGAAGTTGCGGATGGGGGAAGTTGAGCATGGGGGTTGATGTATATGGAGGGATGGCATACAGGGGAATTTTACTCCCGCAACGCGGGTACGCTTTTCGCTAGTCTTTAATATAGAAGATTAGGGAGCTTGCTAATTTTATTGTATTTGCTACTAGTAAAAAAAAGTTATTCTGTTATTTGGAGTCTGAAGCATTGTTAACATTTCGTTAAGACCTCACAGCTAATTCTTATTTCTTGTGACTAACCCATATTTATTTATTTTAAATTTATCTTTTTTCCAAGAAGATATCTATAACTTTTTTTAAAAAATCAAGGCACACTACAATTAAATCTTGCATTTCTGCACTTGTCTAAATAGTACCATTAATCCACATTACTGTTTGTAGTGTTGTATGCACATTCAATGACTTATCAGATACGCCTTTCTGGTGCTTCCATTCCTCCAGTCCACCCTCCCAAATTCAGTAAATATATGGAGCCAAGTTCCTAAATCTTGTTTGGGGTAGTTTTGGCTTCCATAATATATATAGCTCTGCCACCCACATTTGCTTGTACCCATGGATTCCCTGTAGATACACCACTGCTTAGAAGTGAAGTGGGATGTATTCCATATATGTATGTATATGTGTGTGTGTGTGTGTGTGTGTGTGTGTGTGTAATGTGAAAAGGGAATAAAAACTTAAGAGTCACTTTGCTGACCCATTTAGGGTATAGTCCTAACTTATGTTGGCACAACTCGTCAGTCTCCCTGTTGCTGTGGTGGTAGGGAGGCAAACATATGTCTGTGCACTGGCCTACCCTTTCCCAGGAGTGGGACGGAAGTGTTTTAAAGCACTTTTATGAAACTCCCAGGCCAGCACAGGACTTGTCCCAGAGCTTATGCTGGCCTAAATGGGGATTAGGATTGCAGCATTACATTACAATCTAGAGTAACTATGGGAAGATGTAAGAGGCACTTACTCTGGATTGCTCTATGCATTTCCCTTAGGTTTCCCATAGGTAGCACCAGGGCCTATGTGGGGGGGGGGGGGGGCAACAGGTACATTGTTCCGGGGCCTGAGAGCTACAGAGGGTCCCATATCCGAAGGACCATTTGAATGTTTTTTACTAACAAATTAATACGGTATATGTGCACACACACATATACATACACACATGCACATATATACATACATATATACACATGCATGCATACATAGCAGGCCTCCGTCAGTCTTGAAAGACTATGGTATCGTGCTTGGCGCTGCATATGATGCATGCGAAGCACGAAAGCCTGGGTTGGTTTGTTATGGAGGATAGGCTGTTACCCAAGCAGCAAATCCCCCCTCTCCACGCCACTGAATTAGTCCAGTGGAAAGGCAGAGCCAATACAATTGGATTCAGCTGGCGTCACAGAGCTGGGCTAAGGACAGGAGCTCACCCTGTCTTGTGGGGGCGACCCAGGTCTCAAACCCTGGCCTGCTGGTTAACAGGCACAGCGTCTTAACCGCTTGCGTCACCCACAGCCCATACATATATACATACATACATACATACATACATACATACATACATACATACATACATACATACATACATACAATTTCAAACATTGTAAGTTTTTTTTAACTTTTGTTTTACAGTAAAACAACCCATTGAGAATGTATCATCACAAATCAGGTTGGCAGAAATGACAAGAAAGTTTTATATAAAGAAATGTTTCATATGATCAATAAATGAGCACTTGTTGAAGTTTGTTGCACATTAATTAGCCTCAATTTTTTTATTTCAAAATAATTTTGCAAGTCTTAGGGGCCCCAAATGGGTTTTGTACTGACTTAAAAAATTTCTGTTGGAGGCCCTGGGTGGCACCATAACTAGGTTGGTGTAAAAGGGCCTGAAGTTACTCTGGATTGTAGCCTAAGTCTTAGCTGATGTACTTCATCCTATCAAAGGATGATGGTGTTCTTTGTCCCATTTTAAGTTTCCAGGATACCAGCTTATTTATCATTACTTATAGATTACATATGATATCATTATCAAACATCCTGATATTTCAATATCAAACATCCTGATGCTTCAGAAGTGTCTGGTTTGTAGCTGTAGATTTAAAGGATGCTTGCTTCTACATAGAAGCATCCACTTCTATTTCATTGGCTATATTAACGCCTTTGATTGTGCGGATAACAACAAAGTGTTACTATGAGGAAGAAAGGAGGCTTGATTCTGAATAATTCTGATGTGATTTGGACAATGGGCTGCAATTGACACACTGGCCAGGGAACATCAAACCTGTTGCTTCATAAAAATGTTGAGTTTAGCATCATTCCAATGGTGTCCTTGAATGTACACTATTAATTTATCCTATTTAAATGAATGAATATCATATATTCCTCTGGGGGAAATGTTTACAGGGTCACTGCCACATTGTAGTCAAAGTCTGACCATGACACTGGATAACTTGGCCTTCACTAAGAGAAATCATTTGGGGAGTGTGTAGGTCCTTACAGTTCCTGCAATTCAGTTCTCCTTTTTTCTCTGTTCAGTTCTCTCAATTCAGTTCTGCAATTCATTGGTAGGCTGAGGGAAACTCCTTAGTGCTTTCTGAAGGCTGGTGGGGGGGGGGGTTATGGGAGTGTTAATTTTTTTTATCCCAGCAGGTATCAGATACCCTTTCTATACCAATAGAAACCTATTATAGTTACCCTTTTTACCTATTACCTACAGCTTTCTATAGCTATTCTCTACGCACAATAATTTCCCTTCTGCAGTCAGAACTCCCCTTTTGTTAATGGACAGAACTTCTGAGTAGGAGCTCCTGATGACAGAAACACTCATCAAGATGCCACCTTTGTATTCCCCTGAACACCCCAGTGAAAAGCTGTCCAGCTGAATTTTGCTACAGTTGCATTAGCACTCATAGGCAAAGTATCTGTCCCTATTATATATACACATACCTCCTCATGGCAGAGTGCAACACAAAAACAAAAGAAATGCATCTGAGTGAAAGAAAAAACCATTGAAGTAACTAAGTCAAAACAAAGATAATCATCTTAGTAATGGTGTCTCTTTTCCTGGTGCTTGCTACTAGTATATCTGTCCAAAGCCATGCTGAGTTTTCCAGGAAAATGAGAAGGAAAATGTGTGCTTTTTGAAGCACGAGTGTGTGCATTTTTTTTAAATTTATGCATACATAAAGCCTTCTATTGTGAAAAGGACTCATAGGGTCAGATAGTGTGGAAGGGGAAAGTCTATATATCTCACAGGCCTGCATGTTTCCACATGGATGCTTCTCCACACACAGAGACTGAATTATGAACAGACCTATTAATACGGGGATCACAAAAGGTCAAGTTTTGTCTGCTTTCAGAATTGTATTTGAATGAGGGGAAAGGGGTTTTAAAAAGAAAGCAAGAAAGAAAACATTCTCAATGAAGAATTTTATCGGGGCTTTTTTTTTTTTTTTGCTTCAGCACCATATGGACATAGAGAGGGAAAAACATTCAAATGTGAAGCTTCCAAAAATATAGAATTGTAATAATGTGGGTTTTGGTCACTTGCAGACTGACCTTTGCTGACATCTTGTTTCCAAAAGAAGAAAGGGTAGGAGAGGTATTTTGAAGAATAGTCTTTGTTGAGAAAAGCATGTTTGATGTAGCTGGAGAAACATTCCAAGCATTGTTGACAAATAGTCACGGATGTTCCTTTCTTTGATAACAAAGCAACTCCAAGGCCACATACAAACTTCCTCTGAAGTAATGAAGCTGGATAAAATGGCTGAACTAATACTCTGTAACCTTAATAACCATTTAAAATTTAAAAATATATGCACTGGTATATGCAAAGTGGTGTATGTACAGCAAGTCAAACAATATTCATTTAATGAGAAAGAATTGTTTTAGAGCTAATTGTAAAAAAGTGCTTATATAAATTAAACAAAATGTGGTTTTAAAAATATTTTAATCTTAAAGGCCCAACATTAATTGAAGCATATAGGTTGGTATACACACATAACTAAATGAGCTGTCTCATTTAATGCTAATGTTACCATTTTGCATCTTACAATGTAAACATTTTGGCATTTTTCTATTTGTCTAATGCTGCCTGCAGTATTCCTTCAGTTTTGGAAACCGGAGGAAAAATAAAGCACAATTATTAGTTCCTGCATTTGCTGTATTTCTTTTGTTCGCTTGCTTTTATTTTTTAATAAGTGGTTAATGATAAATATAATGCTTCAGGACTGAATTACAACATACAAAGACATACATACTGTTAGTTTTCTTTCCAGCATAGTACTATGGATGCTATTTGTTACATCAACCTTCCCAGAAGGTAAAGCATGGAAAGAGATGGATTATGGTTGACTAAAAATTGACTGCTTTTATCAGTGGCAGGAACTGGCTTTGTATCATTTGGTATTTGGCAAGCCGGTGTGAAATGCCTTCATACCAGTTTCTCCACTTCATCCTGTATCAAACATTAATCAGCTAGGTGCAATCCTAGACTATTAATCAATGTAGGTGCAATTCTAACCAACTTGAGGGAAAGGAAAGGCAGTGCAACACTGAGGTATGAAAACAATCATTCCTTTACCTTGAAGAGGCTACTTTGAGATCCACCCAACTGCAGAATGTCGCTCATGTCCCATTGGCACAGCTGTGGCAGTGCTGGAAGCTTGGTTAGGATTTGGTTACAAGTTACCTAGTTGGGCTTCATTAGACAATACACACACACTCAACACAAACAGTTGCCACTCCAGAACAAAACTGCAACATCTCTTTAAGATGGCTAAACAGATAAAGAACTCAATAAAGAGTTCAAACATCAGTCAGTGACTTGAAGACATTTTATTAAAAAAATCAAAATTTAAATCAATGGGAAGATGTTTCCTTGTTCAAGAGACAGTGAGGCACTGGCAGGTTTGAAGCGTGGAATGTGGAAACAGAGCCTAGGTGTCTTGTGTCCTGCATTGTTGGGAAGGCTTATAGCAGGATAACCATAAGTTATGCCATAAACAAAAAAGAAAAGGCCCCCTAAATTGTAGGACAACCCAGATAGGGTTGACAAAAATATAGGCCTTGACAAAATAAAATCACTCATATATATATATTGCTTTCATATGCTAAATTTAAACACTATATTACTTAATATTAAATTTAAAATTATTACATACAGTTTATTAATTACAGGAAGGCTACATGCTGCCAACTCACAAGGAAAAGGAGAACACTGAAGTTTTTTTCAGAACATGACCTGGGGAAAAGGGGACATATAGGCTACAATCCAGACTAACTACGGGTACGTAGTTACAGTGCCACCCAGCGGAAACCTATGGGAAATGCATAGAGCAATCCAGAGTAAGCGCCTCTTTTATTTTTTTTTTACATACAGCCCAATCCAGAGCAACTAATCTGTCCACATAAGAGCCCTTAGGTTGCCCTATCTAACACTAGGTTGGAGCAACTGCAAGATGCTCCAGCCCAGTTACTCTGAAGGAGGCTTAGGGCAGAGCAAGGCAAGATAGGGTGCCCTAAGAGAGGTGGACCTGCTCTGCCCTAACTGGGGCAGCCTAAGCAGCTCAGGAGAGGCATGTTGAGGGCATGTTTAGCATTGCCTAGGGCAGAGCAGTTACTCTGTATCCAGAGCCTGTTTCCAAGGCAGAAATGTCCTCTTCCAGCCCTCAGAGTTATACCACCTCAGGAGCAGGTAGAGTAATGAGTAGACCCATAGGGGTCCATGATAAGGCCCGAGTAAGAATGGCAGTGCTGACCAAAAATCTGAGTTCTTGGCCAGCCTAGGTGCAACCCCTTCCTCTCAACCTCAGGATATGGAACAAACTACGGCTGCCCACAAACCTCAGGATACAGCAGGCCACTCCAAGAAGCCCCTTGTATTCACTGTAGAATGTACTGGCATCTCATCAGGGACTCCTTATAAGGCAGGCACCCAGTGGCGTCACCAGACTGGTGCGGCTGGTGTGGGCTGCATTGGGGATGCGCTCCGTATGGGGTGATGTGCCAGAGGAGTTTGACTGTCCTTTGGCAGGCCCCGGGTGTCAGCACACCCATTCAGGCCTGCTCCAAGGCGGAGAATCAGCCAGAAGCTGCCACTTGTCTGAGGAGCTGGCCTGAACGGCCATCTGAGATGCACTGCGCAGAAACACACTGAGCATGCTGAACAGCTTCAGAGGAGACTTCCTTAGAGCAGAGAAAGTCCGCGCCTCTGCACAGCCATTCGGCCTCACTCAGGAGGCAGAGCGGCAGCCGAATGGCTTCAGAAAGAGTACTGCACAGGCACCAACTCTGACGCCTGCACAGTCTCCCCCGAAGCCAAAAGGCTTCAGAAAAGTACTGCGCAGGTGTCAGAGATGGTGCCTGCGCAGTACACTTTCTGAAGCCAACTGGCTTCAGAAAGAGTACTGCGCAGGCGCCAACTTTGGTGACTGTGCAGTCCAGGTGGGGGGGGGCGCATCCCAGGGATGACGCACAGACTTCCGCACCAGGTGATGTGCAGAGTCATGTCACCACTGTAGGCACCACAGCTGTTCCTTGTTCAGTGTGATCTGAGGGGTGTCTCCTCAGGAGCAAGTCTTCCCCTTGTGTCAATTACTTAGCATGCTCTGGAGCAGTTAGGGCAGCCCAGGCTTCCTGACTCTCTGGATTCAGCATAACTTTCTGCTCTGGATACAGAATAGTTAGGAGAGTGCAGTTAGGTCAGAGCAGGCTGAATTTGCTCTGGATTGCAGCCATAGTTATTCTGGATTGTAGGGATAGTCATCCTGGCTTATTGGGGAAGGGATCAGCTAATCTGAACCTGTTGCTTCACAGTGCTGCCTTACAATATCAAATAGTAAAAATGCAATCACTCAGCCTAAGAAGAATCTGGTGGACTGACACAAGAGAGACACCCTGATGGCCCTCCCAGTGATTGATCTTTCTTTCTTTCTTTCTTTCTTTCTTTCTTTCTTTCTTTCTTTCTTTCTTTCTTTCTTTCTTTCTTTCTTTCTTTCTTTCTTTCTTTCTTTCTTTCTTTCTTTCTGCCTGCCTGCCTGCCTGCCTGCCTGCCTGCCTGCCTGCCTGCCTGCCTGCCTGCCTGCCTTTCTGTCAGTCAGTCAGTCAGTCAGTCAGTCAGTCAGTCAGTGATATCTATCTAAGCAGGCCTCCTGCAGTCTTGAAAGACTATGGTATCATGCTCAGCGCTGCATATACTGCATGCGAAGCATGAAAGCCTGGGTTAGATTGTTATGGAGGATAGGCTGTTACCCAAGCAGCAAATCCCCCCTCTCCACACCACTATTAGTCCAATGGAAAGGCAGAGCCGATACAATTGGATCCAGCTGGCGTCGCATAGCTGGGCTAAGGACAGGAGCTCACCCTGTCTTGTGGGGCCGACCCGGGTCTCGAACCCTGGCCTGCTGGCTAACAGGCACAGCATCTTAACCGCTTGCGCCCCCACAGCCACTTTGTATGTATGTATGTATGTATGTATGTATGTATGTATGTATGTATGTATGTATCTATCTATCTATCTATCTATCTATCTGTCTGTCTGTCTGTCTGTCTGTCTGTCTGTCTATCTATCTATCTATCTATCTATCTATCTATCTATCTATCTATCTATCTATCTATCTATCTATCTATCTATCTATCTATCTATCTAGACTAGCAAAATGTACCCACCGATGCAGAAGTAAAATGCAAGTAAACCAGAGTAAACTCATTGGTTCACCCAATCTTCAATGTCCATCCAAAACTGCCAGATCTGAGAAACTAGTTGCAGATTAATTTATTTTATTTATCTTTATATTTTGTATTTTCTTTATTATTTTATTATTTTGTATTATATTACAGTATTGTAATCATTTTTATGTGAATCTTTTTGGGTTGTGGAATGAATCGTCTGAGTTTTCATTATTTCTTATGGGAAAATTTGCTTTTTTAGACATGCATTTTGGATCACAAGCACGCTTCCAGAATGAATTATGCTTGTAAACCAAGGTGTGTGTGTGTGTGTGTGTGTGTGTGTATAAAACTGAAAAGTCACTGACTGACTTATCAACGCCCAGCCAAAACCACCAGACCCTAGAAGTATGAAATCTGGGGAGGGTATTCCTCCCATGATGGAGGCATCCACTAAGAACCAGTTTTCAGATATTTCAACCAGAAGAGGGTGAAATGGGGCACAACATTTTTTTCTGCCTATATTTTACATTGAAGAATCCATGACCTGATGGATGCCCTGCCACAAACCCTGGACCTAGAAGTATGAAATTCAGGGTGCGTATTCCTTCCATGATGGGAGCACCCACTAAGAACCAATTTCTAGAAATTTAAACCCTTATGGGCCGAAACGCATTTTTGGCATATACTTAACATTGAAGGCTGATCGACATCCAGCCCAAAATTATGCAACTACCTGGTAGAGGAGCCCACGGTTTGAGGGGAAGTTACACAGGAGGAGGGGATGTTGCGCAGGGGGCATGTTGCACAGGGGGATGATGTGTATGTGTGGGGAGGGGTTGTGCAATGGGGGATTGTGCAATGGGGGATTGTGCAATGGAGGAGTGTTGAGCAATGGGGGATGGTGCATAGGGATTATTTTACTCCTGCGATGCGGGTACATTTCACTAGTATATGCAAGTATATATAGTTTTTGTAGATGGCTCAAAATTATATATAGTTTATTGTTAACATTTATCATGAGCTGGTTTGTGCATTTTATAGAAATTAATTTGTAACTGAAAGTGTTTGCTTCAGAAATGAGCTATAGGTTAATTGAAAATAATTACTTGCAGATTCACATTTTTTACATAAAAAAGTAGAAAGATCTTGATAGGATTCTTTTTGCCAACTCACTCCTGAACGGAATATTTATCTGCATTTTTCTTCCCACACTAGTTGGATATATGGTTAGATAGGGAGACACAGATATTCTATACTTTCCGTCAGACTTTACACTAAAATGTCATCTCTTCCCTCAGGTTAGTAATGAAAATTCTAATAGGTGCGACATCAACAATTGCCTCTTGCTAACAGCTCTCATAATTTAACCCTTCAGGTGAACAAGTTGATTGATGAACTGCAGGCATCTATCAAGCACCACAAATATCATCTCTGTGAACTTGCCCCTCAGTTACAGGCTGAACAAGAGCAATGTGCTGCTTATGTTTACCAACATATTAAAGAGCTTCCTGGGAGCACAGCTCTTGGACAAAGTCTACAGCTAAAGGTAAGTGTAGCTTTTAATGACTTTGGCAATTCCTCATTGATATGAATTCAGGAAGAGTTCTGGAATACCTCATATCAGAAAGAGTTCAGGAATATCTCCACGTTAAATTTGGAATTTTAATTTCAGTTGTCCTAAACTGAGGATTTGATAACTTGCCTAAAGTATTCCATTTTTATAGAAATCAAAATTAACAGAATTTTAATAAGACAAAGCAAATCTTTAAACCTCCTTAATATAGGATGGAAGGATTCCTTATACATTACTTCTTTATTCAACAACTTATTAAGTACAAATACAAACATCAGTCATGATCAGCACATATTTGTTTAGGTTGTCTTCAACAGGCTAACTTGTGCCTATAATTTCATTTATATACCAGCCCTTTACACTGTACCTTCATACTACAATTCTTTCCCCTGGTTAGGCTGGCACAAGTCCTGGCACAAGTCCCGTGCTGGCCTGCAGATGTTGCAAAAGAGCCATAGGCAGTTCTGTGCATTCATGGGGGTTTGATAGGTTAGACGAGTGTACAGACATGTGGGAACAGGGAGTTAGTTCAGTGAGTTGTGCTGGCCTAAACTGATTAAAATTCTGCCTTGTTAAGAAAAGTTATTGATAATAATAAGTACTTATTCAGTATAATTAAATTTACACAGTTGATAGAAATGAACTGTGGCGGCCCGTGTGGTTGCTGGGGCTCGTCGGTTCGACTCTGTCGGGCCACTGCTTCAGCGACTACACTGGCTGCCCATTCGTTTCTGGGCTGAATTCAAAGTGCTGGTCCTGACCTTCAAAGCCCTAAACGGCTCGGGTCCAGGGTATCTGAGGGACCGCCTTCTTCTGTACAATCCGACCCATCACCTAAGGTCATCTGAGGGGGCCCTACTGACTGTGCCACCACTTAGAGATGTGAGAGGTGTGGTGGCCAGAGATAGGGCCTTCTCGGTGGTGGCACCCCGGCTTTGGAACCCTTCCCCTTTGAACTGAGAAAAGCTCCCTCAATACAGAGCTTCAGGCAGAGCCTTAAAACCTTCTATTTTAAAAAAGCATTTTAAATGGGGCAGAGGTGGGGGGACAGTTGTTTTTATTGTTTTTACTGTTTTAAACAAATATTTTTAATCTCCCTTTTTTTTATTCAATTTAATTGTATTTTAATTATATTTTAATGGTGTTTAATCTTTATTTATGAGCAATTTTAACGATGTTTTATTCCCTGATGTCAGCCGCCATGGGCTCCCCCTTGCGGGGGAGGAAATGCGGGATATAGATTGATTAAATAAATAAAAATAAAATAAATAACTTCATGGCTTTTTCTTATTTATGGCAGTGGTAAAAATTGGTTACGATTTTCATTGGTTTTTTTTAGTTTGATCTGATTTTGTCTAATCCCCACCACCTAAAGGCAGCTAAAACCCATATATAACTGTGCAAAGGTCTGTGTTTGATACTTGCTTTCTACCAAGATTCTAAACATTTTTTTCTGATAAAATGGTACTACTCTATACAGAATGGTCTGTATTTCACCCATAGTCAATCAGACTCTGACCCTACAATCCAGAGTAACTACGGGAACACGTAAGAGACATTACGTGCACCCATAGTTACTGCACCACCTAGTAAAAACCTATGGGAAATTCATATTGCAATCCAGAGTAAATTGTTCTTACATCAGAGCAAGGACTCCCCATAGTTACTCTGGATTGCACCCTGAATTATCTTCTAAGTCACAATCCTAACCAATCCTAACCAATCCTAACCACAATCCTAATCAGCACAGGACTTATGCCAACCTAACTGGAGGATAGAATTCCAGCCTAAGTGCGCTTGATGGACCCTGTGTAAAAATATCAGGGACATCAGTCATTTGAACAATTTCAGTTTAAACAGATTAATTGCTTAGGTATAAATAAGTTTGAGAGTAACAAAATTTCAACATAGGCTTAATTACAAATTAATAAATATTGCTACTTATTGGTATAAGCAGACATGTTCTTTAATATCTTAATTTTTATTTCCTGTTCCAGCAAAAGATCATAACATCATGGGGTTCCTCCTCTTCTCTTGTCCTCCCAACAACCCCATGAGGTAGGTTAGGTTGAGAGATGTTAATTGCCCCAAGGTCACCCAAGCAGCTTCAAGAGTGAGCAGAAATTTTAACTTGCATCTTCCAGTCCAACACCAGAAACATTTCACCATCCTGGCCCTCTAACTCCATTACCTGGTATCCTAACTCCTTTTTCTGTTAATGGAAGCAACGTAACACTTGGGAAAGACTTTTAAGTATCTTTTTAGTACAGACGCACCTCATGTAACAAATGCCTCACATAAAGTATGTTTCATGTAACAAACTAAAATTTCTCTAAGATTCTGCTTCATGTAACAAACTGTGCTTCACATAACAAACAAACTTGTTGGCTGCCTAGCGCACCTGCTCATAGCGAAAGCAATACTTCTGCGCTGTTCCTCTTGTGGCCGGACGTCCGCTGGGCAGAGGGAGAGAAGAGCAGTGGAGAAGACGGAAGCAGCTCAAGGCTAGCCAGAAGGGAGCAGGGGAGAGAGAGAGGCTCAGGATGAAGAGAAGGAGAAAGTGGGGAGACATTTTGAAAGTGTCTTGGATTGCAGCCTCCTAACCATGTCTACCCAGAAGTAAGCCCCATTGTGTTAAATGGGTCCTACTCCAAGGAAAGTGTCTTTCGGATTGCAGCCTAAGTAGACTTCATAGGATCATGCCCATTGAATGCATGTTTTGAATTCAATTCCAGTGTTTTGTCATCATTTTTACATCCAGTTAATGTTTTATATGAATATTTTTTGGGTTCTGGAACCAATCATCTGCTTCATGTAAAGAATGTTTGACGTAACAAACATGCCTCTGGAACGAATTAAATTTGTTATGTGAGGCGCCACTGTATCTCTATTCAACATGTATTTCTTTATACCCTAATCACTTATTTTCTAAAAGTTCCCCTGACCCTTTGCATTACAGCAATCTCTGCATTGCTGTTCTGGGCAGTGGCAGAAAAGTTCACTTGGGCAAGCTTTTTATACACAATCCTTAGGATTTCAAACCTTTTAGATTCCCTAGAAGCCGCTGCTGATGTAGAAATGCCAAGGCTATAATGGTGATTGGGAAGCAATGCTTCCTTGCAACCCCATTAGCACCTTGTTAACTCACATGTCCTGAGCGTCCCTGTTACCTGAATCTGGAGTAAGACATGAAGCGACTGACCATAATGGTAAGCGGCAGTCCAAATGGGGACAGCATTTCCATTATGCAGCAGACACAAACTTGGTATCCTCTGTTTTAATAGCAGGCGTTAGTCTTCTGAGTTTTTTCCCCCTCTCTTATGGTTGATTTTCCCAGCAGAAATCTAAGATAAGAAGCAACAGTTTCTAAAAGAGCAACGTAATAAGGCATACTGCATATGGCAATATGAACAGAGCTAAAATGAAATTCAGCTCAGGGTCAAATCTAAGGACTTTCTGAAGCAAAACACACAGGAATACATTGTATCAGTTAACACAACAACTAATATTTGAGACCATGCTTTTGTTGGACACCTTATGTCCATTATCACAGACTTTTGTCAGAGTTGTGATAACAAGTAGAACACAACTAGTATTACTTTCTATATTCCTATAGTGCTGGAAGATGCTAAGGCACAGTGGAACAAAGCATCTCTGTAGACCAGCATGTTTTTAGTGCCAGCTGCCAAACTGAGAAAAATCAGTGACAACACACAAGGGCCGCATTAGTTCTTCCACCACTACTAAACAAACTGTTAAAAGTTCTGTTAAACCTCACAGTAGGTGTTATACTAAGAGCCACTGAGCAGTACCTATTTCCTATATTACAGCCAAAACAATTTCCCACCCAAGTGCAGAGAAGCGAAGAGAGACATAATAACACAAAAATAAAGGGGGATGAAAGTCGTCAAGCTGAACCAACGATTTGTTCTCTCTTTTGTAAAACTCTTAGACTTTCTTAAAAATACAAGAAACTATGATGTTAAACGTGTGGATTAAATAATTTTTGCATTTACTGCCTTGAACGCTACCCAGAAATTAGCAGCTCTCAACTGCACACTGAATATTATTAAAGGAGCTCCCTTTTGGTAGTGTCAATAATAATAATAATAATAATAATAATAATAATAATAATAATAATGATGATGATGATGATGATGATGATGATGATGATGATGATGATGAAAAATAACTTCAGATACATCTCAAGGATGTTCTTCAATGTTCAAAAGAAAATATTGAGGATTGATGCTAACAAATATCATGACAGGCAATGTAATACCAAATGAGCATAGCTTCCCTTCACTTTCCAAGATATTGTAATTTTCTATAACTTTATGTATATTACCATCCTTCATAATTAGGGAAAATGGATATTTAGAAACAATATATTTACCTAAAATTTCACTTGTAATTAGAATATTTTGTTCCTCCTTCCTTCCCAAACTTGGTAATAATTTAATAATCTAGGGTGAAATCCAGAGTAACTATGGGGAGTCCTTGTTCCGGTGTAAGAACAAGTCACTCTGGATTGCAATATGAATTTCCCATAGGTTTTCACTAGGTGGTGCAGTAACTACGGGTCTCGAACCCTGGCCTGCTGGTTAACAGGCACAGTGTCTTAACTGCTTGCGCCACCCACAGCCCACACCACCTAGTAATCACCTAGTGAAAACTTATGGGAAATTCATATTGGAATCCAGAGTAAATTGTTCTTACACCGGAGCAAGGACTCCCCATAGTCAGTCTGTATTGCACCCTTAGTCCACTACTGCCCGGCATACTGATTCTCTACTCTCTTTTCTGGTTTGCCCTATGAAACTTTGCTGTTATATATGGATTAACAATCATTAGTGCTAACCAGTATTTTCTTCAAACCAATGATTCAGTTAAATGTTTGATTCTGATGTCACTGATAAACAGGAAATAGGGAATGGAGGAGGAGGGAGTGCGCAAGCCTGTGGTATCTTCTTCATCTTGTGTGTGTGTGTGTGTGTGTGTAATAAATAATAAATAAAATAATTCCACTGTTCATTTTAAGCACCTCTGGACTGTGTCTAAGCAACATGAGAGTGTTTCCAACATAACGGGCAGTGTTGGTTAAAACAGCTACCCACACCACGTAGGAAGTTTTTCTGAGTATTGGCTAAAGAGTTAAAGCAAAACTATAGAAACCATAGAAAGGGGAAATTGGAAATAGATTCAAGAAACAACAAGCACCAACAGGGGATGTTTGATTACACTCTCACTGAGACTGACATTTTGACAATATTGTTGTAATATGTGTTACAGTGGTTTTTTTTCTTTTGTAAGTAATCTAAGGAAGAAAGTAATATAACAACATTTATTTTTCAACTGACAGCAGGTTAAAAAATAATTGCTTTATCTGTTTTTTAATAAAATGTTTAAAAGTTTAAAAGCAAATAAAATGTTTGCTTTTACATTAATGCCCAAAGATATTTATAATTAAAATATAGTTCCTTTTTTAGAAAACAGGCTATAACTATTTTAACAATTAAATAGTTGGAGGGATGCAACAAAACCTTGCATTTCCCCAACCCAAATGTACAATCCTGCCCTCCTCACATTTTGGTTCTGCTTTCCACCCCTCAGAGCCATTTCTACATTCCCCTTGTCCTGCAGTACAGTAGTAGCAGTGCAAACCCACAGTGGATGCAGAACAGGTGTAGCCTGTCTGCTCCAGCACAAGTTAGGGTTGCACTATTTGTCAGTAATGCCTTAGTTCTTTAATCTAAGTGTACATACATACATACACACTTACATGCATACATACATATTAACATTTATAAACTTTATAATGGCAAGAAAAAATAAGCCTCTGAGGGCACAATCCTATCCAAATTTCCTGAGCTGATGCAGCTGTGCCAATGGACTGTGTGCTGTATCCTATGGTAGGGGGGCTAATCGCAAATGGCTCTTCATAGAAATGGGAACAAGCGTTCCCATACTTTAGGGCTGCATTGCAACTATGTTGGCACTGCAAACTATTTGAGGAGAACATGATTTTCTCCCCTACTTTAAATCTGCACTTAATGAGACCTTCATAGGTATTTAAATACCTATTGGCAAGAATTGATGTGTCCATTCTATGCTCTCTTGATATATTTGAAACAATAAATATATAGAGCTGTGGTTCTCAAACCAGTGAGTTCTGGCTGCCAGGATGCTGCTTGAAATGTGTTGGAAGCCTCTAAGTTTACGGTGCATGTTTTTTAAGGAGGAAACACACTGTACAGTAAGCTTTCAGATTAATAAATGGGCACATGAGGTGGGTCATATGGGCAATCCCCATGTCTGTGGTTTCCAGTACCTGCCGAGGAGGTCAGGAATGCATCCCAACACATATAGGCATCCCTGTACAAATTTTGTGTCCCATTAAGCCAAAGGAAGTGCCACATTCCAACTGTTTAAATTCAGGTAGAAGGGTTCAACTCTTGCTTTCTGTAGATAATACAGACTACAAACATTGCTATCTAATTTTTTTGTCCTTGTTTGTGACTGCATACACATTTTGATGTTGCTTTTTGTGGGATGTAGAAAATAACTTTTATAGATCCTCCCCTGTCTGGCTTCTTAGAATCAATTCTTGCCACAGGTTATTAGACAAGTAGTTATTGATAAGCATGATAAAACATGTAGTGATTCCTTTTCAGTCACTAGCACAGGTCTCTGCACAGAAGTAGGTAACTGTTAGGGACACAATGTTTAGTGAAGTAGTCAGAGGGCGTCCATCACTCAGTAGCCAAGCGTGTGCTTTCCATGCATAAAGTCTCATATTTGGTCACTGGTGTTTGATGTATATTACCTCTCATGCTGTTTAAAACACATGCTTCATGAGTGGGGTGACAATGTGTCCTGTTTTTCCAGGACATGTCCTGGATTTAACCCTTGTGTCCTGGAAAAACTTCAATGTCTTCCTTTTCCTTGTAAGTGAGCAGCTTGTAGCCTTCTTGTAATTAACCAATTATATGTGATAAATTATATTAATAGTTTTAAATGTAATAATAAGTCATATAGTGTTTAAATTAAGTACATAAAAGCAATATATACTGTATTTTTAGCACTTGTTTTGTCATGTCCTACATATTTCCTGGATGCCCTACATTTTTGGGAAGATGTAGGCAAAATTCCTTAGAAATTTTAGTTTGTCTTACAAAGCATTTGCCTTATAAGTTATTTGTCTTACAAGGTAAGCCTGTATATTATAAACAAATGGTTTATAATACATGTTTAGATTGGTGTTCCTTTTAGGTTGGTAAATCTTTAAAAATCAATTATTTCTAGCCCAATTCAATCCTATCTTCTCAATAGATATAGAGAATGAGTCATAATGGTCTCTGAGATTTTAGTGTTCCACTGTATTGTAATGGAAAGGAATATGTGACATACCCTACAATCCAGAGTAACTACGGGAGCACGTAAGAGACATTACGTGCACCCGTAGTTACTGCACCACCTAATGAAAACCTATGGGAAATTCATATTGCAATCCAGAGCAAATTGTTCTTATACCGGAGCAAGGACTCCCCGTGGTTACTCTGGATTGCGCCCATAATGGTGATAGAAAGAGAAATACTGAAAGCTTTTTACAGACCTTACAAATTCTGGATGTGTCCATATTTCATTACACAGCAAATTATGCTGTAATGCAGTTGCAGTTGGCCCATATTAAGACCTGCATTTCTTGGTCCACTTTAGTGATAGCCGTGGTAATGCATTGTTTCAGTTCCATTAAATATTGGGACTGGGTGGCACAGAACACCTTGTCCTTAAAATACTCCCAGCTGAAATGAAGCACAAAAGTGCTATTAAATCATGACAGTGGGTTTGGTTTTACATACTCCCAAACGCAGCAAACCTCTGTGCCTGACCCATCCTGACTGGCAGGAACTTTCCCATCAGCTTAGGATGCACCAATTCCCGAGTGTACAAAACTTGGAAAATTATAAAACTTGGAGACTTTCCCCCAAACCCAGAGCAGTTATGTGAAGAGATTCTCTGATGCAAGGTCAACGTGCGTCAATGCAGTTATGGTGCCATCTAGTATTAACCTATGGAAAACTTGTATTGCAATCCAGAACAAAATTACTGTGGTCCCGTGGTTACTCTGGATTGAGCCCTTACTCTTTCTCTCACCATGTGCTGTGCTTCCATAGAATACACTTTCATAGAATCATAGAGTTGGAAGGGACCTAGTAGGTCATCTAGTTCAACCCCCTGCCTGCAGCAGGAAATCCCCCTAGAGCATCCCCCACAGGTGCTCGTCGAGCCTCTGCTTGAAGATCCCCAGTGAGGGAGAGTCCACCACCTCCCTTGGCAATCTGTTCCACTGCCGAACCACCCTCACCGTCGGGAATTTTTTCCGGATATCCAACCGGAATCTCCTCTCTTGCAGTTTGTACCCATTGGTTCTACTTCTGCTTTCAGAAGCAGCTATAAAAAATGAGCCCCTTCCTCCCTATGACAGCCCTTCAGGTATCTGAAGAGGGCAATCATGTCTCCTCTCAGCCTCCTGTTCTCCAGGCTGAACATCCCAAGTTCCCCCAACCTTTCCTTGTAGGGTTTCCCTTCCATCCCACTGATCATTCTTGTCGCTCTCCTCTGGACTTGCTCCAGCTTGGCTGCATCTTTCTTAAAGTGAGGTGCCCAGAACTGAACACAATACTCAAGGTGAGGTCTGACCAATGCTGAATAAAGAGGAACTAGAACTTCTCACGACTTGGAAGCTACAGACTTCTTAATGCAGCCTAAAATGGCATTTGCCTTCTTTGCAGACACATCACACTGTTGACTCATGTTCAGCTTGTGATCCACGGCGACAACAAGATCCCACTCACATGTTGTGCTGCCAAGCCAAGTAGCCCCCATTTTATACCTGTTTTTTTGGTTTTTATTGCCCAAGTGCAGAACCTTGCATTTCTCCCTGTTGAAATTCATTCTATTTGTTACAGCCCAGGATTCTAGTTTATGCAGATCCTCCTGGAGGTTTCTCCTGTCTTCTGTTGTGTTTGCTACTCCTCCCAGCTTGATGTCATCCGCAAATTTGATCAGGCTCCCCTGTATCCCTTCCTCCAAGTCATTGATGAAAATGTTAAAGAGAACCAGTCCCAAGACAAAGCCTTGGGGTACCCCACTCGAAACCAACCTCCAGGTTGACACAGAACCATTTACTAAAACCCTTTGAGTGCGGCCGTCGAGCCAGTTGCGGATCCACCTAATGATTGCCCCGTCTAGCCCATATTCTTCCAACTTCCCAATTAAAATGTCATGTGGGACTTTGTCAAATGCTTTGCTGAAGTCAAGATAAATGACATCCACAGCATTGCCACAGTCCAGAAAGCTCGTAACCCGATCAAAAAAGGAGATCAGATTTGTCTGGCAAGATTTATTCTTGGTAAATCCATGCTGGGTTGTTTTGATCACCGAGTACTTGTCTAGATGTGCACAAATTGTGTGTTTTATGATTTGCTCTGATATCTTGCCTGGGATTGAAGTCAAACTGACTGGTCTATAATTTCCCGGGTCTTCTTTTTTCCCCTTCTTAAAGATTGGGACTGCATTTGCCCTCTTCCAGTCCAGTGGCACTTCTCCACTCCTCAAGGATTTCTCAAAGATGATTGACAGAGGCTCTGCAAGGACTTCTGCGAGTTCCTTAAGAACTCTAGGATGCATCTCATCCGGTCCAAATGACTTGAGTTCATTTAGGCCAATTAAGTGGTTTCGAACCAGTTCTCTGTCAATCTTAATCTGCTGTTCTGCACCATCCATGTTTTCATTACCTCTTATCTCTTCCATATCTCTCACTGCTATGGTGTTACGGGCCACCGAAATCTCAAAGACCATTTTGACTGCATTTCCTCAAATGGTCTAAAATTCAAGTGAAAATATTTTTAAAATGGAAGAATAATTTTTGTTTAATAAAAATGTCCAAACTTTTATATCAGTGCAATCAATGTGGATGACATTTCAAGTAATCATACTGATAATACAACTTTGTAATCAGAACTGTGGGTGTCCTAGTACCTCTTAATTTTCCATTAGAATTGTAAACGTTCATGCTGATTGTTTTGTATAAAGGAATCCATTATATTAGGCCTGGAATATATGTTGCATTGCATTTACCTCAATTATTTTTTTTAGGTTTATGAAAATGGCAAGGACTCGGGAGAGATTCTTGTTTATATCAACAGAAAAGAGATTGAAAGCAGTTGTGGAAATCAACCTGGTTCAATGCTGGAGAAAGTAAGTTAATCAAAACTATTTAAAATAGTATTGAGTTGAATCTGGGCAAGTTAAGGATGGCTAAGCTCACTCCATCTTGTAGTTCTCAGGTCTCAAACCCTGACCTGCTGGCTAATAGGCACGAAGCACAATCCTTACCATGTCTACTCCAAAGTAAGCCCTATTGGGTTCAATGGGTCTTACTCCCAGGAAAATGTCTTTAGGATTGCAGCCACAGTGTCTTAACTACTTGTGCCACCACAGCCTTGTATTATTTAAAGAAGGATTGACTAAAATGTAATTAATAAGTACCGGTAAAATAAATTAGAGCTGTTATAATAATACCTATCATTTGTGTAGTGCACAACAGGACACAATCCTAACCAATTTAGGCCAGCACAACTTATTACAGCAGCATGGAGAGGCTGATGCATTTCTGTTTACCAGCCTAACCCCTCTCCCAAGGAGTGGCACAGAAGTGCCTTACAGTGCTTTTGTGGCACTCCAGGCTAGGAGGGGTCTTGTGGTGGGACTTGTGTCAGACGTAGGGCACAATCCAGAGTAACTACGGGGAGTCCTTGCTCCAATGTAAGAACAATTTGCTCTGGGTTGCAATAGGAATTTCCCATAGGTTTTCACTAGGTGGTGCAGTAAATACGGGTACACATAATGTCTCTTACGTGTTCCCGTAGTTACTCTGGATTGTAGGGTAACTGGAGTATAGGTTTGCACTGTCTGTTCAAAGTAATTCTTAGAAGTTAAATTAGGCTAGTATTAAAATCTCCATACTGAAGAAATGTAGCTATGGCTGCAATCCTAAAGACATTTTCCTGGGAGTAAGACCCATTGAACACATTGGGGCTTACTTTAGAGTAGTCATGGTTAGGATTGTGCTCTAAGTGTGAGAATTATGTTTTGCCTGTGATGATTCAGTGGATTCATGCTTGACATGAGATCAGGAGGGTATCCTAGTTCCCACTTGCAGTCACCATGTTCCACCAGCCAAATGCTCTGGTATTTTCCCTTTACTGATCATGTGTATTACTCTGTGTGTGTAAATCAGGAACATTTTATTAGACATTCATTGATACGATTATGTGCCTTAACAGAAAATGTTAGCAGACATTTGTAGAGTAACACCATAATCACTATGTATAAGTATGTATACTGTGATGTTTTTCCTTTTGCTGTGAGCATTTCTGGTCATCAAAATGCTTTCTCTAAAACTGAAGACGTTAGAAATGCTGGTAATATGTACTGCAGTGTTTAATCATATTTATGATATCAATACTGGGGATGCACCACTGATTTTATAAATACTGTTACAATAAGGTGGTGTATAAGAGGCTTCTGGGATGTGCTAAGTTGAAGAAGCTGGTAATGAAAAATAATGATCAGTCTCTTGGAAAAAACCTTCTGTAGAGAGAGATAGAATGACAAATCAGAAGAGCATGTACTGTAGAATGTGTTTAGAGCCATCCTTATGATATTAGGAAATAACAAATTTACTGCAGATTGTGGAATGTATAGCACTGGTCTGCGAAAGAGAATTTTTTTATAACTATAGGTATTCCCCACTTTCTGCCACCCCATTTTTTGTTTAAAAACTGATATATTTCATTATCACTCTTAAAATATACCCCAAAGTCTGTTTTTCAATAGGGAGACTCACTGATAGGTGTGATTTGCTGCATAAGCCCCTTTGTTTATTTTAGTATAATTTGGTGTGTATTTTGGCTACGTGTTAATAAATATGTGTTATTTAAGCTTTTGCAAATGATCTTTATGTCATTTTTTGTGACCATTTTGCATTTGCAAGCCAAAAAAGGCTGGGTTTCACTTTTCATTGGTTTTCACTTTTCATTGGTGCTCCGGTTCCTAACCTGTCCAATAAGGTGGGGATACTACTACTACTACTACTACTACTACTACTACTATTACTACTACTACTACTACACAACCAAATGAAATAAGGTTGGATTGTGAATTCTATTGCAAAATAAATACAATTAAATGTTGCTGAATTATTGAAATAAAACAGATTAGCCGTTTTAACTGAGAATATAGTAAAATATGTGAATTCTTTCTACCATCTCTCTCTCTCTCTTTGTGTGTGTGTGTGTGTGTGTGTGTGTAAAATTTACAGTGCTGAAATTGTTAAATGAGTCTTGAATTATTGTTGTTCAGCTATTGATCACCCATGGTTCGGCAGGAGGGCGAAGGAGAGCTCAGTCCCTGTCAAGCCTCAACAAGCTCAGTAAAAACACTAACAAAATGTAACTCTAAATGTGGACCAGGAAAACATAACCTTTATCAGGAGAGCTGTTACAGTATGTAGAAGCTAACTGCTTATTCTGTACAACTGTCACATCTGCTTTCAGTCGGTGTGCCAAAGGGTCAGAGCTCAACCATAATCCTGTTGCACCCCCTGCTGGTTAAAAGCCTGTGCTCATTTTGTTACTTTACACTGAGATAAACATTGCAGCCATTTCACACTTCTTTTCACATTCTATATGAATTTAATTATCATTTGTTTGGACATCACTGGTTATGGAGTACAAACAATTTATTACAGATGTTCTCATTTTATTTCCCTATTTCCCATTGCCAGGTACTGCAAACGATTCACCAAAGGTTGCAACATTCGGCAGACTTCAAACCATCCGGGCTCAGTCATTTTCCTACTCGACTTTTTGATGAGACTGGGCAAGAGATTAAAAACCCACATTTATTGCAGAATGAACAAAAAATTTGGGTTTCGTATGGGGAAGATTACAGGTAGGAGCAACATGTTCAGCTTTCTGACTGTCAACAATCTTAGTGTTGTCAAACCAAAGTTTGAAAACCTCCAAGTAAATTCCCTTTTATTTTTATTGTAAATTCCAACAAAATTTCAGAGGTCTTGTCTGAGGCAGCATTGTTTGTGGAATATGACATCTCTGTCTCTGACTTTCTGTCTTAATGCCTTGTCATAGTTCTTGATGTCTGCCTGTCAGCACAGCAAGAGGGATTTTTTCATGTTTGAATAGTCACCTTAATGATAGCAGATGGAAACACCACAGGGGGTCCAAGCCCATCACACTGTCATTGTCACAGACTGCCCTGACCTGTTTCCACTCCTCTATTTTTTTGGTTCCTTTTTAAAGGAGAAATGGATGGTAATTGAAAAGGATCTTAAGCAAGATTTATGAAGCTGTAGACAACATGATTCCCTTCTATCTCTCTATGTTTTCAGAAATAAGCTCTTAACCTTTTAAGCAAAATCAATGGTAGAATGAAAAATAAAATTGGTAAAAACCCATAAAGTCTGACTAACTAAAGTTAAAAATTGAAGCCATTTAGGCTGTATAATACTTTATTTGTAATATTTCACAACCTGCTTCACATTTTTTAATGTGAAAATGCTTTATACAAGTGAGTATGCTTTATAGTTACTCCAGTGTTTGCCTGATTGATATGTTGTGAATTATTACAGAAAGAATGCCTCTGTCCTAAGAATTCTCCATGGAAATAAGCAGAAATTCCATCTAATATGTTAGAATATGGAATAAGAGTTATGAAAAAATACATCTGGGCTTAATTAGCTACAAATAAGCGAATTTCAAATGCTGCAATCCTAAAAACACTTTCCTAGGAGTAGAACCCATTGTAAACAATGGGGCTTACTTTTGAGTAGTCATGGTTAGGATTGTGCTCTTACTCTTTTTATGCCACTGTTGCAATGTATGTGTACCTTTTCATCTTCCAGAACAGTTGATTTAACAGTTATTGTGAGCAGAAAATAGGCAGAATAGTATGTAAATAGGAGGAATCATGTATTTAAAGGTAATAAAAATGATTAGAGACATATATAATTGTTCCTTATTTAAATCTGTATAAATAATAATATTCTAGACTTAAAAGATCTTTTATAACATGGTATTTTTATAAAAACATTATGAAATATAAAATGTATTGAAACTATTTCTGTCTTGCTTCTTAACCCTGTTGATCTAAGAGGATGGTTGTTTTTGAAGCAGGTAGTGTTAAAAGGAAAATGGACACTAAATAACACAGATGAATATAGAGAACAAATTTTGTTCCATCTTTCACCATGTTTTATAATAAAAATATTAACATTTTATCCTAAATATTATTGCTAAGGAATCTATTTCTATGTTGAGTTTTTAGTTTATGTTTTAACACTTGTGTTCATTCAGCTTTTATATTATTTTATACTAGCAAACCTTTACAGCAAAAGAATTACGTTGTGATGAGTCTCTGCTTGCAAACCTTGAGTCGAGTTGTTCACAAAATGGTAGCAGTTATCTCAGAATGTATCTTCCATTATTATTTTGGATGTGCTGATGCTAATAAAGACACTGACATGTTTTAAAATGTAGGGTAGTTGAGGGATCAATCACAATATCTATATGAGTGTGAAAGAAAAATAAGTGCATTCCAGTTTTTAACATTAGATGTTCAATTGCATGTAATGAAGAAAGACGTATATCTTCAGTATTATTTCTCACACTGATTTTACCTGCACATCAGTTGCTCTTTGTTATTATAATATTGATAACTCATTTTGAAGTTTTAAGAATTGATTTCCATGTCAAGTTAAAGATCTTGATCCAAATTTAAGCCCTTTTGGAAGTAACCTTCCAAATGAAATATCTGCATTAAAACAGAAAAATCATTGTGTATTGATTTAACTCTTCAGATAGCCTTTTACGTGTTTTATAAATTCTTACCATTTTTGGATCATCATATTGTCTGTAGTAAGCTTTTGCATGGTGCATCACCTTAAATTTTAAGTGGACTCTGCTGTAATGAGTGAACAACGTTAGGAAGATGAGGATGGCCTCATATCTGTATTGGTGGCAAGTGGTTGTATTGGTTGCCTTTTGTTCAATAGGCCCTTTTCATTAAAGTACACTTAACCCTTCTTTCAAGTGCTCTTTGCTTCTCAAATTAGATCTTCTGCTACAAGTCTGCAATCCTAACCTAGGCTGGCACAACGCATGGATTTTTCCATTCCTGTGGTAATATAGGAAGCAAGAATTTGTGCATAGTGCAAAATAATAGAAAGTGACATGAAGCAGATGACTAAGGTCTAATGTAGTGCCATTTTAAAAAACAAAGGCTGCAATCCTAACCAACTGAAGCCTACCTAACTCACCTGTTATAACTTCCCATGGTAGTGCAGGGTGACTATCCCTACAATCCAGAGTAACTACGGGAGGATGTAAGAGACATTACGTGCACCTGTAGTTACTGCACCACCTAGTGAAAACCTATGGGAAATTCATATTGCAATCCAGAGCAAATTGTTCTTACACTGGAGCAAGGACTCTGTGTAGTTACTCTGGATTGCACCCTTAATGACTGGAAATCTCCAGATTTGTCCTCTTTTTGTCCAGATTTGTCTCCTGTCTGGAGACAGAAATTTCCAGATTTGTCTCCTGTCCCATGTCCTCCAAAAAGGCTTCATTGTCCTTCATTTTGGAACTTTGCAATGGTGTGCAGTACCCCATCTTGTCATATATCGTTGGATTCGTACTGGAGAGGAAAATCCAGTGCAAAAATCTGTTTTGAAATATCTTCTTCTCATCAGAAGTTATGGCAAAAAAAACTAAAAATAAAAAATATGCTCTGTGGAAAAGTGAAAATGCCCAATATTGTGGCTTTACTTGTAAGTAGGCAAATGTGCTATTGTCCCCTGGAAAGGCCAGGCTGAGAGGAATCCAAGACCTTGTCCTCCTTTTGAGGTTTGGGCATCTGGTCACACTGTGGTAGTGTGGGATAGTCAGTTTATGCCTGGGTACTGACCTAACTGAACCTCAGGAGTGATGCAGAAGTGACTTATGGCACTTTTGTGACATCCTCATATCAGCACAGTCTAAGTGGAGGTTCAGATTGCAGCCTTAATTAGGATTTCTGATTTTACAGAAGAAAATCTCTCTCTCTCTCTCTCTCTCTCTCTCTCTCTCTCTCTCTCTCTCTCTGTGTGTGTGTGTGTGTGTGTGTGTGTGTGTGTGTGTGTGTGTGTGTGTGTGTGTAAAAATAGCATAATTGTACATAAAGTGTTATCAAAATGTTATCAAACATTATTTTCACTCAAGCTTTAGTCCTTAACCAATATCATTTTAATTAAAAAGTACAGTAAAACCTTGTATCGAGTGCATTTTGGATTGAGAGTGTTTTGCAAGACAAGCAAACATTTCTAATAAATTTTGTCTTACAATACAATGTCTTGCAATACAAGGAAAAAATAGTTCCAGCCAGAATATGGCTGGTATTTACACCCCATCAGCACTTGTTCAGCCTCTGCCAAGAGACCAGCCTGTGCATGTCTACTCTAAAGTAAGCCCTACTATAATCAGTGGTGCTTAGTCCTGTGTAAGTGGGGGCTGATGGTAGCCTGAAATACATGACTAAGTACAGGTTAATTTTTTAATTCTTTATATTTTGTATTTTCTTTGTTATTTTGTATTATATATATATATATATATATATATATATATATATATATATATATAAAATACAAAATAACAAAGAAAATACAAAATTTTATATATATATAACATTACAGTATTGTAATCATTTTCATATGAATCTTTTTGGGTTGTGGAACAAATCATCTGTGTTTCCATTATTTCTTATGGGAAAATTCACTTTGATATACAAGCATTCTGGATTACAAGCATGCTTCCAGAATGAATTATGCTCGTAAACCACTGTATTTTTAATTGAAGTGGTAATAAAAGTATTCATTCATTCATTCATTCATTTGATTTGTATTCCGTCTTTCTCCCTGAAGGGCGGCTGACACTCGATAAAACACATAGTAACATACAATTGAAACAATAAAATAAGATTAAAACAATTTAAATTGCTGTCAGCAATAAAATCCAAATAAGGGTTTAGTCCTGACTTTAGGCCAGAGAGAATGGCCCAGCTAAGCTGGCCTAAGTAGGCCATATCCTGAGCTGACACTTAGGCCAAATCCATAGGGCTAGGTGACCTGTGAGGTTGGCCTAACTGCTACTAAGGACCAAGTAAGTTGCACCTGAGGAGGGCTTGCTCCTGAAGAGATCTGCCTCAGATCACATTGAACTGCCATATGGGTTCCAGCCCAGGAGTTCATGGCAACCAGTATCAGCTGCAGCATGATACTGCAGTACCTGTAATGGTAGGGTGGGTGCAAGGGGAATGCTTGCTATAGTGGGTTGTTGTAGTTGTGCCATAGGTTGTGCCAGGTTGAGAGGCAGGAATGGTGCTTAGGCTAGTCTAGGACAGAACTTTTTCTGCTTCCATTTTTACTCTGGCTTATCATGAGTCCCTTCATGACCTCATGGACAGCAGCACTCCAGACCCCTTATGCTCCATCAGCTTTCAAAGTCCATCCAAATTCATGTTCATTGCCTCAGTGACACTATCTAACCACCTTATCTTCTACTGTCCCCTTCTCCTTTTGCCTTCAGTTTTTCCCAGCATCAGGGTCTTTTCTAAGAAGTCCTCCCTTCTCATGATATGGCCGAAATATATGGCTTTGAAGGAAATCTTATTTATTTGCCCGAAACCAGGCTATCTTGACAGCATTTTCCCCTGCCAAGATAAGATCTTCCTTTTTGCATGTTCAAGGGCAGTGTGGGGTGGTTTCTTCTTCTCCACATTCACATAGCTCATCTTTCATGCTGTATCCTCATTTCCTCAGTGTCCTTAGATCTTCCTACCCCAGCATGGATTTCAGTACAGGCCAGGTTTGTTCTTGGCCAGGCAACAGGCATACATAATATTGGGCCTGTTCGCGCTGCATTTCCCTACTCTCTTTCCATATTTCCATGTGAATCACTCTATCTATCTATCTATCTACCTACCTACAGTATTTATATACCGCTTTTCAACTAAAAAGTTCACAAAGTGGTTTACAAAGAAAATGAAAAAATTAATGACTAATGGGTCCCTGTCCCAAAAGGGCTCACAATCTAAAAAGTGACAAAAGAACACCAGCAGAAGCCAGGTGAGGAGAGCCAGTTACTCTTCCCCTGCTAAATAAAAGAGGAACACCCACTTCAAAGTGCCTCTTGTCCAGTTAGGAGGGATAAGTAGCAGGGTCTGTGGCATTTAGGAGGAGCCACAGTTCTAAGAAAACTATTCCTTGATCTCAATCTTGACTGTGGAAGTTGATGGCCATACAGTGGGTGGGACTGTAATATTTCTTTTATCCATTTTTTCTGCACTCCACATTCCCAATGGAATTCAAATGAGCAAGCTAGACTGTGACAATTTAGCAGTGTGACAAGATATGGGAGCATTGACATGGAGAAATGGCACAAACAATCTCAAAGTGCCTCAAAATTAGTAACCACAAGACAGATAATTTAAAGAAAATAGTTTAATAAAGAAATATAACAAGTAAAAGGCACAGTTAATTTTAGGTCACTTACAGAGGAGAGAGATTCTTGCAAATAGCTGCATTTGGATGCAGGAGTTAGTTGGAAAGATAATTGAATCTTTTGGGGAAAAGAGAAAGGGGAGAGAGAAAGGGGAAGTGCTATGAAGATCAAAAAGGATTTGTAGATTCTTGGCTACAATCCCATCCTGGGAGTAGATTCCATTGACTATAATGGGATTTACTTCTGAGTAGACATTCATAGGATTGAGCTCATAGTCCGCTGGTTATGGCTTGAGTTCTTATCTCCACTCTGCTCAGCTTGAAGGTTTTCAGGCTTTCAAAACACTCAGAAACTTCTTGTGTTCTTGATCATGCGATATTCAACTGTTTTATTTGGGGTTAACTATGGCTCTACCCACCAGACTTTCTTCCCCAGACCTTCCATTCGGACTTAGCATTCAGGCAAGACTTGTTCTTGCTGGCTTTCTTTTGTGATCTTGCTGTCATATCTGAAAAGGCACCCAGATTTAATTTACAATAAATTTAATTGATCATTTATTGGCTCCTAGACCTTGGCAGCCAGCAAAATAAATCAGGGAGAGGTTGCCCAACTCTGAAACCCAGATGAAGTCCATTTTAAATGGAAAGAGGGTTACTGTAACAATGGTGCTCTCTAAAGGTTCTGAGAAAAACTAGATACTGGAGTCCTTTTCTATTTTATAGTATTGTTGTATTTTAAGTTTGTTTATTAAGATGTTCAGTTTACCCAAGAAATGATACAGTGGTACCTCTCATAACAAGCGCCTCACTAAACTAATGTTTCACTTAACAAGTCTAAATTTCCAAGGAATCTTGCTTCACATAACAAGTTCCACTTTACTTAACAAGCACTTATGCAGCCCTGACGCTCTGCACGGAGGCTGTTTAAAAGGGCTGCCGGCTAGCGCTGCTGCCCGTAACTGCCACCAACTTAGGGGCAGTTGCCTGTGGGTGCCAGAGACAGCTGCCACTAACTGCCCCCAAGTGTTCCTACTGGTCACCTTGAACCTCCAGCAGGAAGCCAGGTAAGCCTCCCAATAAAGTGTCTTTGTTTGCAGCCTCCTAACCATGTCTACTCATAAGTAAGCCCCATTATGTTAAATGGGCCTTACTCCCAGGAAAGTGTCTTTAGGATTGCAGCCTAAGTAGACTTCATAGGATCAGGAACACTGAATGCATGTTTTGAATTCAATTCCAGTGTTTTGTCATCATTTTTATATCCAGATAATATTTTATATGAATATTTTTTGGGTTGTGGAACCAGTTGTCTGAGTTTCCATGGTTTCCTATGGGAAAATCTGCTTCACTTAAAGAGGGTTTCACTCAAAGAGCATACCTCTGGAATGAATTAAGCTCTTTATGTGAGGCACCACTGTATGTAGTTTTCACCAATCTCCACTTTTCTCTGCAGCTCCCTGAACCCTCTCCCCCAAAATATCTGCTCCTGAAACATCCAACCCTTAAGAAAAGATTTTCAGAAATGTGTGTCAGGGGTCTTCAGAATAAAATTGTCATTCCTACCCTTGTATAATTAGACATTGGGATGTAATTAGCAATATTTTAATTGGTTGTTTCTGTACTGTTCTTAATTAAGATTCATAATAATAAATTAATGTTTAAATACTTTATTATTTGTTGATATAGTTGTTCAAGTCTTTTGTGGGGGAAGAAGGATGCCAGAGCACAATCGTAATTCAAGACTGCTTGCTAATTATTATTAGTGTTTAACAATTTAGTGCTGGTTTGACAAATTGACAAGTAACTGAGTTTTAACTTCATAACTGCCTTGAGATGAGATAAGATGCTTTGACTAAAATCTGACACCTGCTCAGATTGAACTGTATTGTGTTCTATTCTTTTTTGAGTTTTTCTCAGAGTTTAGCATCACCAATAGATTAAGGTTCATTTAGGAACATCAGTTTGTTTCCTCTCCCTGACCAACCAGCTGTTTCTATGAAAAGGAATTCCTTTCCCTTGTCTCTCAGGGAGACTGATAGGCAAGTCATTCTTACAAAATCATCTTATAAATCAGTGGTCTTCAAAGTGGGGGTTGCAAAGACTGAAGGACCACCATCTTGTCCTGGAGACTCCAAAAAAATCAACTTTGCTTTGGTGCGCACTACCCCATCATGTCATATTGGATTTGTCTTGAAGAGCTGAATCCAATGCAAAAATCTGTTTTGAAATAGTTCTTTCCTATCAAAAGTTATGGCCAAAAAACCAAGAAGCAAGAATATGCAAACAAAATGCATGAGAAAATGAAAGTACTTTATATCTCCGCTTTACTCGTGAGTAGGAAAATGTGCTATAGCCCAGTGGAAAGGGCAGGCTTAGAGCAGTCCAAGGACACCAGAAGGGTCTTGACTAAAAGTGCTGGTTTTTGCCAGAGTTTTCTTGGTTCGAGAGCTGGGTGGGTCCCCACAAGATGAGGATCTTCTGCTATAGGCGGGGTGTTACCAAGAGAGCAGTAAAAATAGGGGAATTAGCTTGTGCTTCTCTTTGGTTCAATGCAGGACCTGGGCAGGACTCAAAACAGCCTCATGCAGAGGGGATACCCCTATTAGAAAGAGAACCACTAAGGAAAACTTATCACAAAGAAAACAGGCTTTATTATCATAAAGCATAAACTAACATTACATACATTCAATAGCCTGAGAATGAGGTGTACTTATTCCTTGCATAGTGGGTACCAAGGGGAAAGGGGAGGCAAAGGAAGGGGAGGAGATGGAGCTAGGAAAGAAAAATGGAGGAAGCAATATCTACTTTCTTCAGGCCATCCAAGTGGAGAGAGAGTCCAGGTGGAAAAGAGAGGATCCAGGTGGAAGAGAGAGAACAATAGGATGCAGGGTTTTTTATACTTTAGGTCCAAGAGGGACATGCCCATCTAGGTGTGGTCAAGATTTGGAAAGGGAAAGAATGGGGAAGGGGCTATGTGACTGGTATAGCCTTGGCAATGGAGGATAGGAGACCATTCTTCAGACTGACTTCCACATTAGCATATAAATGGCAGGATGCAGAGTAGTTAACAAAGGAGAAAGGATTACAGGAAGAGTTGTTTGTAAGCCCCAAAGGTTGTTTTTTTAGAAGTGAGAGGGGGAAGGGAAATGAGACTTTGCCAACACATTTATACTATTAAATTAATAAAAGGTATAATATTGTAAGACAGCAATTCTCATAACAGGAGGTTGGACTAGATGATCCACTGGGTCCCTTCCTACCCTATGATTCTATATACATGTAATTATTGGTTTTGCAGTTGCTAAAATTTTCCCCTCTGTGAAAGTTCATGTTTGATGATGTTTCCATTTTTCAGGTCTCCGTTAAATCCTGTTCTGAGCCTGACCTATGACAGAGTGACTGCAGCTGAAAAACATGGTGTCACAGTTATTTATAAAACGCTTCTGGATCACACTGTTGATTTGCTGCCTGGATGTGACAAGTACATTATATCCTACTTTTTCTGAGTTCTCTGAACACTAAGATTAGAGGGGTGGGGGAAGGGATCAAAGTACAAATAAGGGAGAGATAAAAATGCTGGGATGTTTTGCAAGATGAAAATATGGTATGGAAATGATGATGCCTTACTAAATATAACTGTATATCCGTATTGAGTTTCAAGAGTAAGAACAGCACACCTTCATTTTAAAATGAACAATTAGATATGAAGATGTGGAATTTTCATTGTAGTCTGTGGCTAATTTGAATGATTGGTGAGTTTCTAGTGCTTAAAGACGAAACTTTAAAATTAAACAGAAACATCACTTTTGGTGTCCCTAAATGTAATAAGACTATGCAAAACATTATTTCCTTAACATGAGTTGGTATCCAAAAACTGTTACAGGAATGCTTATTACTGGTTTAATTGTATTTGTTTAGAACTAAAGGGTCCCGTGCTATCTGCATGGAAATTCTTAGATTAAAAAATGTTTTGATTTGCATGAAGAATAAAATCCCTTTGGTCATACACAACCAACTATAGCTCTTTTTGTAATGTTTTGTACTTTTTCATGTGTATTATGCAAATGTCATATTCCATTTAAAAACACACCATTGTTTCATGTCTCTGTGTAACATTCTTTGGCTGCATGAAATAGAACCACAAAAGACTAGTGTTTGTATAACATTACCAAAAATTTGTATAACTAGTGTTTGTATAACATTACCAAAAATTTCCTATTCCCAAACTCTCATATAAAGTTCATCACATATAAATGAACTAATAGTGCAATCCTGAACTAGCCCAGTACAATTCATTGGCTTCCCATTCTCATGGTGATTTAGGGAGACCAGCACACTGGTGCAATCCTCCCTCAGGAGTGACGCATAAGTGTCTTACAGCACTGACACCCCCAGGTCAGCACAGGACTTATGCTGGGGTTTAGGCCAGCTTAAATGGAGGTTAGGATTGCAGCCTAATTCGTTGGCAAAAAATAAAAACAAGATTTCCTGTTCTTATTCTTTAAGCAGTGTTTGAGTAATTGGACCATAGGTGGAACTGATTTGGCATTTTGGAAGGATGGCTTTAAAAAGAGTTAATCCTTTTCTTACATAGGGAGGAAGGTTGATCTGTCTCAGGAGACTGTGTAAGATTGGCGACAGCAGCTTACAGTATGTCTAATGCTTACCAGTGCAGTCAGTGTCTCTCAGCACAACCTTCAGGAACTCTGATACCTGAAAAATGTTAGAAGTGATTGGAAGTAGCTCCAGCAGTAAAGAACACCTTCTGATTTTCCTGCTCCTGATTAATATACATTAATATATCCTGATTAATATATCCTCCCTTGCACATATGTCTTTTCTTTGGGGGTCTCTTCCCATTGCAGTCTTTGGAGAATTTCTGTCTGTGCATGTTGAGGACTCCTCAGCTTCCTTAAGGTGGCAAAGGATGGAAACTTTATTCTCCAGTCCTCTGATCTTTTAGTAGGGAGACTACAGTAGTTTGTAGTTGGTGTTCAAGAAGTACACAAGAAAACAAAATACCATGCACATTGCAATCACCATTGAAAAGACTCCCTTTCCATTCTCTAGTCTTCTGACATAGCCCTTCCCTTTAAGGAAGCATGCACTTTCTCTGTAGATAATTCCCTTGTTGATATTACTGGTGTAGATCTTAAGTGGTGGCTGGAAGCCAAACACCTTGCAGGGAGCACTACTACCTTGACATCTACCATTTTCATCAAAGCCTGTTGGAAGGTATGCTGATGGGCTGCTTTTTCTTCAGATGCCTCTAACTCTACTAGTCCTTCACAAATTCTTCATAGTATAACTGTCATTCTCACTGAAAATTTTTAATGTATTTGTGGCTGTTTTGCCCAGTTAACCCTTACTAACTGGGCAAGAGGCACTCTTTCAAGTGGGTGTTCCCCTTTTATTTAGCAGGAGAAGCCTTCCTCACCCCAGCACTTTCTTTTATAGTGGCTTCTTCCTGCTTCACAAAGTGGTTTACTTTGGTTAAGCCATTACTTATTTCACTTTCTCTATAAACCACTTTGTGAACTTTTAGTTGAAAGGCAGCATATTCTGTAAATACTATTGATTGATTTTACATACCTCTTTCATCCTCTGTATGGATGAACTTGATATGCTTTTTCACCTTTAAAATTCTTTTAAGTACAATATTTGTAATAATCTTATCATTGCTATGCAAAAGATATATGTATATTCATATTATGTTTAAGAAATACTTTAACCTTAAAACAGTTCCCAAATAAGAACCACTTTTAACTCTTCTAATTTTTAGTTGGAAAATATGTGCTGGATTTCCACAAAACTTTCAGGTCTCAAAAAATCTGGAACCAGGTTCAGAAACGGTGGGCGTAGACAACCATTTCATACAATATAAGGTGAGCTTTGAGTATATTATGTTTTCATTTGTAATGTTATGATCCTGTCTTACTCACACATTAAAATGAAAGGTATTGTGCATAATTTGCCACCTTGAGTGTCTTTTGGGAAGGGCAGCGTAAAAATTAAATAAATAAAACAAATAATGCTTTCGCTAGAAATTGGATTGGAATGTTCACCCCATGAAGACAATGCAATGCAGATAACTTCCACATGTGGATTCATATACAGTCTTTGCTACTGTTCCTGATCTAAAGATGTTCAGATCTCTTAACTGGATTTGGGGATATAAACCATATAATTTAAATTAGGAATGTTCACTTTTCCCATTTGGAATATGATATCTTTTTAATAGTATTGTAATGCCATTGGATGTGCTTTTCCATAGTTCTGTCTTTTGGTGCTGTGCTGTTTTCGTCCATTTTTTGCCTTTGTGGGGTGTTTGGACACTAACTCCTTGGAAGCTCCTATTCACCAACTTAAGAAGCTTTTAGGGCATTCTTTACAAGCAGCCTTTTTTCCTCTGTTTAGAACAGCATTTCTCAAAGTGGGGGTCAGGACCCCTTTGAGGGTTGCCTAGAGGTTTCCTGGGGGTCACCTAAAGACCCCTGGTGCAGGGGGCCAGGTCAGGCTTGCCAGACCTCCGGCTGTAGCTGCGCACACACTGGGGCTGACTGACAGCCTCAGGGCCCAATCCTATGCATGCCTACTCTGAAATAAATCCCATTATAGTCAGGGGGGCCTTTACTCCCATGTAAATGTGGATAGGATTGCAGCCTCAGGGCCCAATCCTATGCATGCCTACTCTGAAATAAATCCCATAGTGTTCAATATGTGCATAGAACACACATTTCATTTGTTACAATGAAAATACATCTTGCATATCGGATATTTACATTACGATTCATAACAGTAGCAAAATTACAGTTATAAAGTAGCAAGGAAAATAATTTTATGGTTGGGGGTCCCCACAACATGAAGAACTTATAAAGGGATCATGGCGTTAGGAAGATTGAGAACCACTGGTTTAGAATCTCCATTATTCTCCCAAAATATTTGTTTGTCTGTTTCTCTTGCTGTCTGAAATGGCAGCCCTTCTGATTGTTATATATTTAGCAACAGCCAGACCTGTCAATCTTGAACAAGGTAGTGGGATGGAGTGACCAAATGGCTACTCCATTTAGGTAACTTAATGACATCATCCAATAAAGGGCACAATCCTAACCAATTTACACCAGCATAACACATGTGGCATATCTTCCTGTGGTGGCGTGGGGAGGCCAGCACATGTCTGTGCACTGGCCCAACCCCACCCTGCCAGAAGTGGGTGGAAAGGGGTGAAACTGGGTGGGGAAGTGGTAGGAACAGGGGCAAGGAATTGATGAGTTTGGATTTGGCAGCTGTGACATGTGCTAGATCCTGTCCCTTGTGACTGGAGTTTTCCCTGACCTTTTCTCCTTCAGCTTCAGAAAGGGAGGCATGGATAGAATTGCGCTTTTAATAACTTAAATTTTATAATTACTATTTTGATTCTCATTAAATTTGGAGATATTATTAAAGGACACATGAGTTACACATGCCAGTATAAATACTTTCTCTTAGTATTTTGCTATTTTCAGCAGCATATCCTAAATTCATGGCAAAGCAGGCAGATAACAACAGTATCTTTTCTAAAAAATACCTCAGTGAGGCTAAGATGCTAAGAGGATTACACTTTTAAAAGGCAAAAGTCTCAAATTCTGGATGCTCACACATTAAGATTGTCTTCAGGTGTAGATTGTAATGCTAAACCCCTGACTGTTACTTTTAATCTTTTATTGACAAAGAAAACCTTTCCAACAGAGTCAAATTTGTGTCATATAATCCACATTGTTAATCTGGGGATATAGAGATAACCCAGACAATTACGCCTATTGCTCTTTTATCACTGTTCAGAAAGCTAAGCCCTGTACTGGTGACCTGGGATAGATTGCTGATATTATGTTTGGAAAAAGACCATGCTAGAAGCAATAGCATTGGAAGTGGATATTCCTCTGGACAACTGATTTCTTAGACAATATAGAATAAAATTTCAGAGCATAGATGTAAAAATTATTCTACTGGAGCAAGAAGAATGTTTATTAATATACATGTAGTATTTTTATCTTCAGATTTCATTATTAATGTGAATCGTGTGCATCCTTCAGTTTGTATGCAGTTGCATAAAATTTGAAAAAACTGAACAGAGATCCAGTCCAAGATCAGGATCCCATCACAAGATTTAAAAATTCTGATGTGATTCCATGAAATTACATTGAGGATAATATGATTGTCTGTGCTACAACTCCTTAGCAAACTATTCATAGTAAAGTCATAACTAATACTGATTCATATGATTAAATATTCCATCTCTCACAGGACTTCTTACTCTGGACTATGGAAGATTCAATTCTTTCTTTGATAACAGTGCAAAAGATGCAATTTTTCTTGAGCTAATCTACCATTTAATTCTTTGGTATCACTTAAAGCAGCTTTAGTCAAGAGCCGCCTCTCTTTATATTATTATTAACTAGCAAAATGTTCTTGCATTGCGGGAATAAAATATCCCCCTGTGCATCTTCTACCCTGTGTCCCATCCCCCCATTGCACCTCATCCCCCAAGTGCATCAACCCCGAATGCGCAACATCCCCCCTGTGCATCAACACCGAATGCACAACATCCCCCCATGTACATCAACCCCGAACGCGCAACATCCCCCATGCACATCAACACTGAATTCGCAACACCCCTCTATGCACAACAAACCCCCATTGCACATGATCTACCCCAGGGATGGGCAGATGCCATTTCGGGCCTATTCGCGCGAACCGGATCTTCCCACGTGGTGGACGCTGGAGAACCGGCCAGAGCCGCGGCTGGCAAGAACCGCGGGGACTGGTTCACCAGCGGCCGCCACACATCCCCTGAAGCTCGGCTTCAGGAGACGCTAGCGCACAGTGTCTCCGGAAGCCACGCTTCAGGAGACTTAGTGCACCTGCATCCAGCTGGGTCCAGAGGAGCCTGCCCCTCGCCCTGCTCCTGCCCCTGCCCTGCCCCCTGATCCCAGCCCCGCCCCCTGACCCCGGGCCCGCCCCAACTTCCGGCGAACCAGATCTTGGGGCTGGCTGGGCCCATCACTGAGATTCTGCCCCATTGTGCAACATCCCCCATGCACAATAAACCTCCATGAGCATCATCCCCTATTGTGGATCAAACCCCTTGCACATTACCCTCCCATAAGCACATCAATCCCCCATGTGCATCCACCCTTCCATGCGCACCACACCCCCATGGGCAACACTCTGCCATCTGCCATGTGCAACACCCCTATTTTCACCAACCTCCCATGCACAACACCCTCCCATGTGCAACATCCCCATGCTCACAAATCCCCCATACGCACTACCCTCCCATGCGCATCACCATCCCATGCACACCATCCACCCATACGCACCATCCACCCATACGCACCATCCTCCCATGCACATCCATCCTTCCATGCACACCACTCCCCCATGTGCGCCATGCCCCCATGCGCACCACTCTGCCATGTGCAACACTCCCCCATGAGCAACACCCCCATTTTCACCAAATTCACATGCACACCAACCTCCCCTGTGCACCAACTTCCCATGCACATCATCATCCTATGAGCAACATCCCCCATGTACAAGACCCTCCCATGTGCACCATCCCCCCCATGCGCACCATCCCCTCCATGCTCACCACCCTCTCATGCGCATCAACCCTTCCATGTGCATCTACCCCTATGTGCACCATGCCCCCATATGCACCACTCTGCCATGTGCAACACCCCCATTTTCACCAACCTCCCATGTGCAACACCCTCCCATGCGCAACATCCCCCATGCTCACAAATCACCCATTCGCACCACCCTCCCATGTGCACCATCCCCCCTGTGCACCATCCCCCATGCACAGCACTCCTACTGTGCATCATCCCCCATGCACATCATGCTCATCACATCCCACACAACATTCCCCCAGTGCATTCTTCCTCCCAGTGCATCAGGCACCAAATTGGCTGGATGTTGATCAGTCAGTCTTCAGTGTTAAGTATAGGACAAAAATGTTTTGCAACCCTTTTCAGCCCGTTAAGGGTTAAATTTCTCAACATCGGTTCTTGGTGGGTGTTTATATCACAGAAGGAACACCCTCCCCAAAATTCATGCTTCACCCTCCCCCAGGGAGGGCTTGGGCAGGACTTGGGTAAGTCAGGGATTCTTCAACGTATAGGGAGGAAAATGTGTTGCGCCGCTTTTCACCCCCTTCCAGTTGGAATTTCAGTGGGTGCCTCCATCACGTTAGTCAGTCAGTGAGTCAGTCACTGACTTTTCAATTTTATATATATAGATTTATCTGGGTGAATTATCTGAATTCATCCTTAGTATGAAGCAACATTTAACATGAAACAGTTACTTCTATCAGTGTATTTTAAAGGGTGTGATGTTTCCTTATCATTAAGCGGGAAAAATGGGCTTCAGTGTAGACCAGCATTTTTTCAGTCTCTGCCTTCTGCCATATATAGACACTTGCTGCCCTGGTCTTGCTACCAGGCAGTGAGGGTCTGAGGGTTCCCACAATTACCACCAGACACCATCTGAATTATCACTGGTGGTATGAGTACCACTGCTTGAGAAACACTGGTGTTAGACCATTGGACTGGGTGACATTTTATCTTTTATATTGCAATACAGGTGAGGCTTTGGTACACATGAGTGATCCATTCTTGGACCCTCTTTGGATACTAAAACTGCAGGTAAGGAAATAGGACATTTAGCCCCTTTGGTCCACTTCAAACGTGACAAGAGTTTGAATGTATTAGTTTGAATGTAGGCCTTAGAATGTATTAAACATCATAAAAATGTCATTTTTAGCTGTAATAGCCATTCAGAATCCTAGAGAGGTAGATGAGTGTTCTCAGCATCTGCTGGGCTTCAGAAAAGTCTGTAGAAGTGACCAAAGAGTAAGGGCACAATCCAGAGCAAGTTCAACCTGCTCTGCCCTAACTGCTCTCTCCTAACTATTCTGTATCCAGAGCAGAAAGTCAGGAAGCCTAACTGCTCCAGAGCATGCTAAGTCAGTGACAGCTGGGGAGGACTTGCTCCTGAGTAGACCCCCCTCAGATGACACTGAAGAAGGAACAGCTGTGGTGCCTACATTATAAGGAAGCCCAGCAGTTCCTGACAACCAGTTACAGCTGCAGTTCTTCTAGTGCAAGATGGATGCTTGGAGTGGCCTGCTGTATCCTGAGGTTAGTGGGCTGCCATAGTTGTGCCATATCCTGAGGTTGAGAGGCAGGGATTGCAGCTAGGCTGGCCAAGAACTCAGATTTTTGGTCAACACTACCATTCTTACTCAGGCCTTATCATGGACCCCTATGGGTCTACTCATTACTATACCTGCTCCTGAGGTGGTATATCTCTGAGGAACTGGAAGAGGGCATTTCTACCTTGAAACAGGCTTTGGATACAGCGTAACTGCTCTGCCCTAGACAATGCTAAACTTGCCCTCAACTTGCCTCTCCTGAGCTGCTTAGGCTGCCCCAGTTAGGGCAGAGCAGATCCACCTCTCTTAGGGCACCCTATCTTGCCTTGCTCTGCCCTGAGCCTCTTCCAGAGTAATTGGGCTGGAGCATCTTGCAGTTGCTCCACCCTAGTGATAGGGCAGCCCAAGGGCTCTTATGTGGACAGATTAGTTGCTCTGGATTGTGCTGTAATTCTAGTTGCCTTTGGAAGGTTCAAGTTGAGCCAGGTTTCACTGCACACATTTCCAGGGGCACCATGGTTAGCCAGAAACACAGATAGATCATCCACATATATGGATGCTCCACCTGTGTAAGGGTGTGACAAAAAAATGCTAGTCAAGCCAATTTGTTACCAACTAAGCAATGTGAGATTTTTGGTTTACTTAATTTGAGTATATGGTTTGGCCACTCAGAATTCTATATTTCAATTCTACCTTTCAAATTCATACATTTTTCAAAGGTAAGGAGAGTGGTAGTGGCTCAGTAGTTAAGACACTGCACCTATCAACCTGCAGACTGGGGTTCAAGACCCAGGTGCTCCAAGGAGCAAGGGGATGGCATATTGGGGACGCCTTTCACTAGTAAGTACATAAAAACATTAGAAAAGCCTTCACTAGATCAGACCAAAGGCCCATCTAGGGCAAAATCCAGAGTAACTATGGGGAGTCCTTGCTCCGATGTAAGAAAAACTTCCTCTGGATTCCAATATGAATTTCCCATAGGTTTTCACTAGGCGTGCAGTAACTATAGGTGCACATAAAATCTCCTCCTTTCATGCTCCCGTAGTTACTCTGGGTTTGGGGGTTAGTCTCGCTTCCTGTATCACAGAGTGGCCCATCAGATGCCTCAGGGAGCTCCCCACCACATCTGGCATTTTGAGGTTGTCCACATCTACACACACCCCTCGTGGCTTGTAGCCTGTGATGGTCCTTTACTCTAGGACTTTGTCCAATTCCTTCTTAAAGGCATTGATGCGAGATCACCACATCCTGTGTCAGGGAGTTACACAGACCATCTACACACTGGGTAAAGTACATGATACCACCTTGGGAAGGGAACAATATTCTGTGCACCTCAGCATATAGTCATGCCAGCCACGTAACCACAGAGACATCTTCAGATAGTACTGGCTCTTTGGCTTAGAAACAGGGATGAGCAACACACCCTACAGTTGGTCACTACAAGCTGTACAACCTGCTGGGGACACATTTACCTTTTTTAAGGAGGAGAAGAGTGCTAAGTACGGTATAATGTAATATTCCCCTAGAAGATTGAGACCACAAAATTGAAATTTATATATACTGTACACCATCCGAATATGCCTATCATTGTGGGAGTAAAATTAAAAAAATATTGGTGGGCACAGCTGGGCACCAGCAGACATCAGGCACCAGTGGGCATGTGGCACTGTTGGAACTGGGCGGCAGGCACCAGTGGGCACTGGCAATTAGCAGACACCAGTGGGTGCCAGCAGGGACCACCGAGCAGTGAGCATGACCGGCCTCTGGACATCCCTACCTGGCACCACTGGGCAGCAGCAGGCAGCAGTACTGGGCAGCGGGCAACACCAGACAATGGGCATCCCTGTGTATCAGGCCAATGAATTTGTGATGATGTAAAAGCTGTTCCACCATTCTGCCTACTGGATACACCAGTGCAAATGGAGGGAAGCTGCTAATAGGTTACGTAATCCAAACTGTTGTTGTTGTTTCCTTACTTTCTGGGTAAATACCTAGATATTGGCTGATAGTCTGTAATTTATAAGTTGTATACATTAACCAAAGGTGTATGTGTTATGAGTAGAATATAGAGTTGCCATAATTCTCCTTCATAAAATGGGGTCAGGATCCTCTGTCACACTTGCCAGTACGTGAATGCAATTCTCCCAAATCTGGACTGTTCATGTTTTTGTAGTTTAAGTTACAAAGCGCTCATGATCTCCATTGTGCAATTCCATGGATATGTTACAAGTGAACTACCAAACATAAAGAAATGAAAGTTAATATCATTATTTCTTGTATTTGTTACTCACTTGCTCCACACTCTGTGTGAATCAAGATATTTTCTGAAGCTGGGTTAGAGAAGGATATGGTATGTTTCTTTATCTGGTGTTTTTCGGTAATATCCAGCATTATATCTCTTGAAGAACAGCATGGTATTAGTGCTGGGTGCCAACCTCAAATGAATACAAAGGGGCCAATGTTTCTTCCTCACCGCAGCACAAAATCAAATGTGATAAGATTAAAGCCAGTGGCATTGCTAAGAGGACACGGGGACTTACAGCAGGTGTTATGCACATCATAATGATATCTCTCTCCAATTCCAACCATAACAATCTTCCACACAGTTGTGTTGCCTCTAATAGCCACTTACAAAGGCAAGGGCAAGTACGTGTGTTGCTTTAAGCCCCTCAGCCTTTTGTGGGGGATTACTTGAACATTAGTTCCCATTGTATGAAAACTGTGGGGATTTTCTTCTACTGCTACAGCTAACAAGTAAGATCGGAATGATCACTTCTTTTGCTAGCTCTGCCCTTTTCTTCAAGTCTGTATCTTTGATTGCTTTCTGAGTCCACTCTAACAAGACTATAAGCCCAGACAACAGAGTTAATATTTAGTATCTGTTTACTGTTCAAAGCATTTCATATGCAGTTGCTCAGTATTGTTTACTACAATCTGAAAGACTGCACAGTACAGCACTAATATCCTAAAACTGCAGATGTTGGATTCAGCCTTGAGAGACAGTGGCTTACTGGAGCTCAGTGGTTTTATGGTTGAGATGAAATCCAAACCATGGACTTTCTTGCTCCCAGCTTTAATCACAAATCTCTGCATTTTTTCCTTTTGTCCCATTTCTACTTGACTGCCCAGATGGAACAGAATACCTTTATTCTCTTTTTTTGGTATTTATTTGTAAGTCAAGTGACTGATCAGCCCCAAATTTGAATGCAGACTAGAAGTTAAGACTTGTGCATATTCATTATAAAGACTCCATTAGTCATATTATGCTGGAGACTCTTTAGCTCACCACTTGCTTCTCCTCCAAACTTTCTCTACCTTTCTATTTCCCTTATCTTTTTTGAATCCAGGGAGCAAGAGAAGAAGTGGAGAGTACATGGACAGAGAAATGCACCCCTGTGATAGCAGAGCAAGGGTGGCAAAGTAAGCACATCATCTTGTGGTTTGTACCATCTCTTCCTCATTCTTCTGAGCAGGAAGTGAGCAGGAACCTATCACTGATAAGCTAATTGGTCATGCCTGGCCTCTGCTGGGCTCAGAGGATCTCTGACTGGTTGGATATATGAAGGGTGACTATATGACCGGAAATTCTTTTGTCCTCTTTTTTTAGCCCTTTGTCCTGGTGTCCTCCAATAAGGTCTTCATTGACCTCTATTTCATCTCCATTTTGGAACTTAATGATGGTGTGAAATACCCAATCATGTCATATGTCTTTGCATTTGTACTGAAGAACAAAATCCAATGCAAAAATTGTTTTTGAAATATCTCCTTCCTAACAAAAGTTATGGCCAAAAAAAAACTAAAAATAAAAAATATGCATTGAAAGTGAGAAACTCACGAATAATTAAGCATGGCTTGGCTTGTGTGGAACTTCATTCCAGGGACTGCAAGGCTTTCAGAATGGTCCTGATTGAATGCATCTGGAACTCAGCAAATGGCACAAGGCAGCATATGTTTTCAGTTTTATTTTGTCATCTCCTACATTTCGCTTGAATGTCCTACATTTGGGGGGGGGAATTGTCCTCTTTTTTTGGTTATGGCATATGGTCACCCTGGACATATGTCAGTCTCTGTAGATGGATGGACAAGCTTCCTTTCTCTGGAGAAGTCCAGAAATGAAGACAGCATAATTATTTGGGTGACCATATGGTCCATATAGGCACTTCATTCATTCATTCATTTCCCACTTTTCTCCACTCTGTAGACCCAAAGCAGCTATACCATGGTAAAAACAATAACATAATAATGACAATATGATAAAAACAATGAAAAATTTAAACATTTAAAATTAAAATATTCAAAAAAAATTCAAAAAAAGGATTCAAAAAGGGGAAATGGCTCAGCAAGCGAATTGTTATGATGCTGGAACTTGTCATAAGTTTCTGCTTGGTTAGAAATCTCCATTACACATGATTTGGCCACACAGTTTATAACAAAGCTTTGACAATATGAAAGGGTCAGTATCAGAGTGATGGAGACATGAGAGAGATACGCAGCATCATTGGATTGTGGCATGGGATATCTTCCCCTCCTTTGCTTACCTGTGTGGGGTGCATTGTCCCTGCTTCTGTACCATCCTGTTCGGGTGGTACAGTAGAGGTTACTTTGGGTGGTCTTTCTGTGAAATCCGCCTGTAGTCCCTGCAATACAAGTTGTGAGTTGTGAAGGACAACAGGTAGTTCATGAAAAGCGCTCCCTTTGTGCATCTAGTTCACATTACCGTTTCTTTTTGTGTTCCCTGTGGATAAGAGGCCAATGTAGCCATGTACCCTATCAACCAAGATATAAAGTGCAATTCAAAGCATGTCCCCTCAGAAGTCCCACTGTGTTCAGTAGTACTTTCTTCCAGGAAAGTGTGGTTAGGATTGCAGCCATAGTCTCCCTGCTAGAGACACATACTTGGGTGGGCGTGACTTGATTGAATCAGTGTTGTATACTCCATTCTAGAAAAGTGAGCAGGTCTGAGGGATTAGTGAGAGTCAAGATATTTTTCTAGATATTTTTATTAGATTTTTCAAACGTTTCTAGATATTTTTCATTCTTGCATAAAGGGTTCTTCCCTTTGTATGTCATGGGAGGGCATTGTGCATAGGAGGGCAGTGCGCATTGGAGGGCGGTGCACATGGGGGTTTGTGCGCGTCGGAGGGGATTGAGCATGGGGAGTTGATGTGCATGGGGGAATGGTGCGCTGGGGGATGGTGTGCATGGGGGATGGTGCAGGGTTGGTGAGCATGGGGGTTGCTGTGCATGGGAGGGTATTGCACATGGGTGGATGATACATAGTGGGGAAGCGCATGGGGGGATGATGCACATGGGGGATGATGCGCTTGAGATGGTATTGCACATGGGGGGTTGATGTGCATGGAGGTGATGCACAATGGGGGAGTATTGAAGCACATGGGGTAGTGATGCACATAGCAGGATGATGCACATGGGGGGTTGGTGTGCATGGCATTGTTGCACAGTGGGGGGATGGCATGTGGTGGGGAGTTTTATTCCCACAATGCAGGTACGTTTCTGCAAGTCTATATATATAAAAGAGAAAAGTCACTGACTGACTGACTCACTCACTGACTTATCAATGTCCGGCCAAAACCGCTGGGCCTAGAAGTGTGAAATTTGGGGACGGTGTTCCTTCTGTGATGGGGGAGTGCACTAAGAACTGGTTTTTGGAAACTCCAACCGGAAGGGGGTGAAATGGGGCACAATGTGTTTTCCTCCCTATACTTTCCATTGAAGAATCGATGACTGAGGGATGCTCTGCCCCATCTCCTGGACCTAGATGCATGAAATTTGGGGAGGTTGTTCCTTCTGTGACACCAACACCCATCAAGAACCAATGTTGAGAAATTTAACCCTTAAGGGGCTGAAAAAAGGTGCAATGTGTTTTTGTCCTATACTTAACATGAAAGACTGACCAAAAACATCCCAATTTGGTTCTCAGTGCCCGGTGAACTGGGGGATGTTGTTCAGAAGGGTTGCATTGCGCATGGGGGTCCCGTTGCGCATGGGGGTCCCGTTGCGCATGGGGGTCCTGTTGCGCATGGAGGATGTTGCACATGGGGGGTTGATGCGCATGGGGGGTTGATGCGCATGGGGAGATGATGCGTATTGGGAGATGTTGTGCATGGGGGATGAGCATGGGGGTTAATGCACATGAGATGATGTGCATGGGGAGATGTTGCTCATTGGGGTTGAAGTGTGGCACATGGAGGATGTTGCACATGGGGGATGTTGCGCATGGGGGGTTGCTGCGCATGGGGGAAGTGTTGCGCATGGGGGTTGTTGTGCATGGGGGATGTTGCGCATGGGTGGTTTATGCACATGGGGGTTGATGCTCATGGGGGACTGATGCGCATGGGGGGATGTTATGCATGGAGGACTGATGCGCATGGGGGGTGTTGTGCATAAAGGGGTTGATGTGTGTGAGGGATTGATGCACTGTGGGGTGATGGTGTACAGCGGAATTTTACTCCCACAATGCGGGTATGCTTTTTGCTAGTTGGTTATTAAATGGATTTTGATCACAGGATCTTCCTATCAAGCAGAGTGGTGGATAATAAAATATCAAATAATAATTTAAAAATGAAATAATCGTTTAACAGTGCTCTCCACTGTCTAGTCAAACCAAACCCAATTGCAATCTGATTCTTCCTTAAGTACAAGTACACCACTGTATGTAATTTATAGATTTTATTGAAAATTTCAAATTTCAAAGCATAGCCACCACCTTCAGGAAAAAGAGGATACAACACTGGATGGAAGTAAATATATTCTTTGATGCTGGGGCTTTTGAAAAAAGAGGGTACAAATACACACAAAGTTTCTTACCTGTGTGGTTTTGTTCTAGATGACTCAGAATCTCAAAGAAACTACTCATGCAATATTTACCCAGGGCAATTGTGCCTGTTTATGGAGTTACTGTCCTCAGCATGTCTCTAATCCATCTTTTTTCTTCTCTAGCAAAATACATTTTAAAATTTCCCTCAAGTTCTTTTCTTCCAATGTTTCCAGTAGCTACAACTCCCCCAGTTCTGCTCACATTTCTATATAACCTTGTAGAATTCCCTGCATGCATTTAGTAAAGAATCTGACATACATTTTGTTTACCTAATGCAGAACATGTGGAAGAAATGATTGCTTCAAAGACAGTGAAGACCATTCTATTTCTTCTTTCTCATGACAAAATTTGATTTATCCCCAAATCCAGAGTAACTACAGGAGCACGTAAGAGACTTTACGTGCACCCGTTATTACTGCACCACCTAGTGAAAACCTATGAGAAATTCCTGTTGGAATCCAGAGTAAGTTGTTCTTACACAGGAGCAAGGACTCCCCGTAGTTACTCTGGATTTTGCCCATAGACTTAATATTGTCTAAATCCATATGGATGATAGTCTACTATAATGAGAGATCTTGTATTGAATTTTGTTCATGTATGATTTTAATGAAATCAACTAAAAACCCATTATTTCTATATCTGTATGTAGGCTGATCCCCAGATGGTTCTTTTCATGTCAGTTACAATGGAAAAGTTGAGGAAAGCCTCTCCTAGAAGAAATTATCAGCAAGACGTTATGCAATCCTCCTCTCTCTGGCCTTTTTCTAATGTGTGGCTGATTACAAAGGTAACACAGCAAGTTTGTTTGTTTATACTCATCCTGCTAATGGGGCAGCAGGAAGGACGGCAGCAGCAGCCACCTCCCTCATCACATTATAGTCATTATGAGCAGTGGTAGACCTGGTCTGGCCCAACAACCGGTTCCCTGAAAGTGGGTGGGGCCAGGCTGGGGTCAGGGGGCGAGGCCGGGGTCAGGCGGTGGGACCAGGGAGGGCACGCCAACCACCCCAGCAGGTGCGGGTGGGCGGGGCGAGGGGCGAGCCCCAACCCTGGCGCACTGTGCGTGCACCAACCTTGCCGCATGTGCACTGCAAAACCGACTGCGCATGCGCCAAGGTTGGCGCAGGCGCAGTGCATCTCCTCCAGCTGGAGGAGGCGGACTGAGCTTGTGCCAAGGTTGGTGCACGTGCAGGCGCAGTGCGTCTCTCCGGCTGGTGGAGACGGACTGCTCGTCCGTCAAGTGACGCAGGCGCAGTGCGTCTCCTCCAGCTGGATCGGTAGCGGGGGTGGGGGGCCACAAACAGGAAGCAGTTCGGGCGATCCGGCCCAAACTGCCTTCTGCCCACCCCTGATTATGAGGCTGGCCTTGGTCCTTAATGCTGTCATGGATCATGGAAGCTCTTAAGATGTGCAAAGTCTCTGAGAGGAATTTCCTAGGATACAAAGTTTAATTTGGGCCTCATTCACAAAGGGAGAGGTGTGAAACAGTGTGGGAATGAGTAGCAAAGGGGCAGGATGGGCAATAAAAGGAAGTGTGAGGGTGGCATTAGCTGGAATAGTCTTTTCAGCCCAATAATAATAATAATAGTAATAATAATAATACAGAAAACCAAACACGACAAAGTCTCTCTAAAATTTTTGAAGTATAGAAAATTGTCATTGAGAATTAGCTATTGGTACATGTAGGGTCACCAGACCTCTGTCAGTCTTGAAAGACTATGGTATCATGCTTGGCGCTGCATACGCTGCATGCAAAGCACAAAAACCTGGGTTAGATTGTTATGGAGGAAAGGCTGTTACCCAAGCAGCAAATCCCTCCTCTCCGTGCCACTGAATTAGTCCAATGGAAAGGCAGAGCCAATACGATTGGATCCAGCTGGCGTCGCAGAGCTGGGCTAAGGACAGGCGCTCACCCTGTCCTGTGGGGCCGACCCGGGTCTCGAACCCTGGCCTGCTGGTTAACAGGCACAGTGTCTTAATCCCTTGAGCCACCCACAGTATAGGGCTGTAGGTGGTGCAAGTGGCTAAGACGCTGTGCCTGTTAACCAGCAGGCCAGGGTTCGAGACCTGGGCGTATGCAATGCCGAGCACGATACCATAGTCTTTCAAGACTGACGGAGGCCTGCTTTTTTTTATGTAGGCTCACACTATAATGGAAAGTATCCAGTTTCCAATAAAATATACTTCAATATCAGCTATAGTCCCACACTGTGTCTCTGGGTTCCTATACATTTCTTCATTGTAAGCAGATCCACAAGCTAAAGAACTACTGTAGCAGGCCAGCTTCGTCAGGAGCCATATTCTTTGTAAACCACTTTGTGAACTTTTCTTTGAAAAGTGATATATAAATACTGTTGATTGATTGATCTGACGCACTGCTAAGAAGTTTCATGTTTACATTCCTTGGCTTGGTGCTAATGGCTTGCGGTAGTAACCACTGCCATGCATCCATGGTAGCATCCCTAGCATCGTGTATGAGCAGTGGGCCCAGATGAGATAGGAAAATATAAGTTCCCAGGAAATTCCCAGGAAAAACCTGTGTTTGGTTCCTGTGCCAGGATACATTTTATCCCTTTTACCCCACTCTCATGGAATCTTGTGCAAGGAGGTGGGCTTGTGAACTGTCCTGGTACCTTAAAAATATATAAATATGCTTGCTTGGTGAAGCATGTAAGGCAGAGAGGGGGTAGACATCCATGTAGCAGTACCAACAAGTTGAGCCAGGAATAAAAATGGTAGTAGTTTTATGCTGCACTGGTGTTGATACTGCTGAAGTACAGTGGTACCTTGCTTATTAAGCGCCTCACTTAACAAGTGTTTCACATAACATGCAAAAATTTCTAAGAAATCTTGCTTCATATAACAAGTTCCGCTTCACTTAACAAGCAAGCGCGCTATGGGCAAGTGTACTATGCAGCTCTGATGCTCCGCACAGAGGCCCTTTAAAAGGGCTGCAAGCCAGCGCTGCTGCCTCTATCTGCCCCCAACGTTGGGGCAGTTGCCTGGGGGTGCCAGAGGCAGCTGCCCCCAAGTGCCCCCACCGACCACCTTGAACCTCCAGCAGCAGCCCAGGTAAGCCTCCCAGGAAAGTGTCTTTGATTGCAGCCTCCTAACCATGTCTACCCAGAAGTAAGCCCCATTGTATTAAATGGGGTTTACTCAGTGGTGGGCACCAGCAGGTTCGCACCTACTCTATAGAACCGGTTCTTAACAAGAGATAGGACATATAAAGTTTAAAAATAGCCATTTAAAAGTGGCTACCAGATGGGCAGAGAACCGGTTCTTAATTTCTTTGAAGCCCATCACTGGGTTTACTCCCAGGAAAGTGTCTTTAGGATTGCAGCCTAAGTAGACTTCATAGGATCATGCACATTGAATGCATGTTTTGAATTCAACTCAAGTGTTTTTTGTTTTTTTTTACATCCAGTTAATATTGGATGTATATTGGAAGTTGCGCATTAATATTCTGGAAGTTGCGCATTAATATTGGAAGTTGCGCATGAATATTTTGGGGGTGTGGAACCAATAATCTGAGTTTCCATTATTTCCTATGGAAAAATCTGCTTCACTGAGAGTGTTTCACTTAAAGAGGAGGCCTCCAGAATGAATTAGGGTGCAATCCAGAGTAACTATGGGGAGTCCTTGCTCCGGTGTAAGAACAATTTGCTCTGGATTGCAATATAAATTTCCCATAGGTTTTCACTAGCTGGTGCAGTAACTATGGGTACACGTAATGTCTCTTACGTGCTCCCGTAGTTACTCTGGATTGTAGGGTATAGCTCTTTATGTGAGGCACCACTGTAGTCATACATCCCATGTGCTCTGAATCTATTTATATAAAAGAGAAAAGTCACTCACTGACTCACTGACTGACTCATCACCACCCTGCCAAAACCGCTGGGCCTACAAGCGTGAAATTAGGGGTGGGTGTTCCTTCCGTGACGTAGGGGTGCACTAAGAACAAGTTTTTGGAAATTCCAATCGGAAGGTGGTGAAAAGGGGCGCAACGTGTTTTCCTCCCTATACTTTGCATTGGAGAATTGCTGATTCATCAACATTCCGCCCCAACTGCTGGGCCTGAAGCATGGAATTCTGGGAGGGATCCTTCTGTCACCTGAACACCCACCAAGAACCCATGTGCAAAAATTTAACTCTTAAGGGGCTGAAAAGGGGTCAACGTGTTTTTGTCCTATACTTAACATGGAAGACTGACCAGCCTCCAGCCAATTTGGTGCTCAGTGCCTGATGCACTGTGGGGATGTTGTTAGGAAGAATAGGTTGCACTGTGGAGGATGTTGCGCATGGGGGGTTGGTGTGCATGGGGGTTGATGCGCATGGGGGATTGATGCGCATGGGGGGGTTGGTGTGCATGGGGGTTGATGCGCATGGGGGAAGTTGCGCATGGGGAAGTTGTGCATGGGGGTTGAAGCGCATGGGGGAAGTTATACATGGGAGTTGATGCGCATGGGGGAAGTTGCACGGGGGGGTTGATGCTCATGGGGGAAGTTGTGCATGGGGGGTTGATGTGCATAGGTGAAGTTGCGCATGGGGAAGTTGTGCATGAGGGGGTTGATGCGCATTGGGGGAAGTTATACATGGGGGTTGATGCGCATGGGGGAAGTTGTGCATGGGGGTTGATGCACATGGGGAAGTTGCGCATGGGGTTGATACGCATGGGGAAGTTGCGCGTCGGGGTTGATACGCATGGGGGGGTTGATGTACATGGGGGGTTGATGTGCATGGAGGGAAGTTGTGCATGGAGGGAAGTTGCGCATGGGGGTTGATACGCATGGGGGTTGATGCGCCTGGGGGTTGATGCGCATGCGGGAAGTTGCGCATGGGAGGAAGTTGTGCATGGGGTATTGATGTGCATGGGGGGTTGATGTGCATGGAGGGAAGTTGCACATGGGGGTTGATGCGCATGGGGGGTTGATGCACATGCGGGAAGTTGCGCATGGGAGGAAGTTGTGCATGGGGTGTTGATGTGCATGGGGGGTTGATGCACATGGAGGGAAGTTGCACATGGGGCGAAGTTGCGCATGGGGCGAAGTTGCACATGGGGGGTTGATGTACATGGGAGAAATTGCGCATTGGGGGTTGAAGCGCATGGGGGAAGTTGTGCATGGGGTTTGATGCATATAGGGGGATGGCATACAGGGGAATTTAACTCCTGCAACGCAGGTACGCCTTTCGCTAGTTTGAAGATAAAATACAAGATTGTACTAGAGAAGTATGAGCATGAATGAACAGCTTGTTCAGTCAAAAAGACCAAACCAGAAATAAATTGTGGGGAGGAACAACACCTAATCTGCATATTTTATTGCCCCAAATTTTGACAGCAGATGGTATCAAGTTTATAGTCCAGACTTACCAATTTTTCTCAGCTGTCAGTCCTACTGTTTGCAATGGGGTGTTTGTTTTATTTTGTTTTTTGCTATCTAAAGGTGCTGTGGACTTTAACCTTAATTCCTGAAAGAAATAATTTTAACAAGCAATTAAAATCAACAGCTGCTTTGCTGCTGAGTACTTGCTTTAAAAACCTCATGTTTTTAAAGCAAATGATTTTAAGGATGTTTAACCAACATGGCTTTTTTATTGAAATAAAACTTTAAATTGACTCAGTGGCTATAGATTTGTTGCAATCTTTGCAGTTCACTGAACTTTTTTCCTCTGCATACATATTTCAAGTAAACTCTGTAGTTATAAGTATAGCAAGTGACACGTTATGGACCCTAAATCGTTGCACTGTGAAATATGCAGAGGAAAAGGACAAATGAAGATATCAAGGGTCTGTTCTATTTTGCACTGAACTGTAAAATGCCACCCTTGTTGTACAGAAGATCACTGGTTCTGAGCAGGGCTCATTGACGGCTAAGTTGTGGATAGTGTTTCAGTTTCTCCAACTGTTAATATCCTGAGTTATCCAGGCATAATGACCTCTCTATTTGTAACACATTGTTGAATTTTCTGGTTCTTTTAACTTATTCAAACCCTTTTTTCCCATTCATTGAAAGACTGGTATGATTCTAAGTCGAGCTGTAGCACAAAGCACTCTGGCTCTTGGTCCTCCAGTCAGAGTTGTTATGCAAGATGGGATATCTATGGAAGGCTATAAACTCAGCCTGCAGAAAAGGTATTGCTATGTTTTGTACATGCTATTATTTAGATAAACAACATTATCTGAAAATGTGCTGACATATTTTGTAGATCAGTAGGTGAAGCACTGTATTTACTAAGTTGCCATTAATATGAAGCTCCTTTTGGATTGTTAAATTCCTGGCAGACATTGGGCAAAATCCAGAGTAACTATGGGGAGTCCTTGCTCCGGTGTAAGAACAACTTACTCTGGATTCCAATGTGAATTTCCCATAGGTTTTCACTAGGTGGTGTAGTAACCACAGGTGCACATAAAGTCTCTTACGTGCTCCCGTAGTTACTCTGGATTTGGGGGATTGGCATAACTTTCTCAATGTGTTTTACATTGCTTTTGAAGCTTTTAGATTAAATAATTTGGGGAAAGATAAGTGCTTGCACTGTGTGGCATCCATAGCAGAGTATTCATGGAAACAACATTGTCAAACCTACCTTCCCCACTCCATCCTTCCCAGTTAAACCCTTTGAGAAGACACTATTGAGTGGCAGTGGTATAGTATGTAGCATGGGGTTGACTGCAAAGAAAGAGGGTGCTGATCTGGCATGCATTACAGAGAGCTGATTGGATGAAGTGGGAGGAGTAAATCTCTGCCAGCTCTGTCTAGCTGATTTCCTGGTACTGTAACAGCCACAGTGTTGGACTGTAGGGGAGAAGGAAATCTCAAAGGTATCAATTTTCCAGACCATGTAAGGCTTTGTAAGTCAAAACTTGAATTGGGCCAGGAATCAGATCAGCAACCAGTGAATGTCTCATCCAAAATAAGCCAAGTGTTTTGTCTTATAAATGATAGGATAAAGAGGATAAAGAGGTAAAGAGGCAAGGTTAAATGGGTCAAATAGTTGCTGGATATGTGTTTTAGGGGTTTTGAATTCTCATTCGGTGGTTCTCAAACTTTTTATCATCATGACCCACTTTTTAGAACGCACTCTGTTAAGACCCACCTAACTTTATGAGCCAAAAAAGTTTAATTTTACCAGTCACTCAAGTTTCCCTTTTATTATGGTGGAGGGGGATTGCTTCTACAGCTCCACATTAATCTGTTAGGTACCATTCTGGTGGCCTTGTAGTTCCCTCAGCCTGCCCCTTGAAGTAGGCAGAGATATTTGCCTACTTGCAAATGAATGTGCATGCTCTGTTTTGGTTCAATTCATTTTCCTTGTCAGGTATCAGCTTGTCAGTTCACATCCCACCAAAAATAGGGTTGTGACCTACTGGTGGGTCCTAACCCATAGTTTGGCAATCATTGGGTTAATTCTTTTTGTACAGGATATTCAAACACAAAATAATGTAAGAATGCTCTTTAAGGTCTCGTTGTCTCTTTCCCGTATAATCCCCAGAAGTGTAGCTAAATTGGAAAGATATAATTTTTCAGGCCTTATTGGGAATTAGGAATTGTTATTGTCTTCTTGCATAGTGTATTTGGGTGTCTGTCCAAGGATATTTACTTTGAAAATGATTGTTTTATAATGGGTGTGAGGTTAGCCTTTGAAGTGGGTATACAACCAGTGTCCCTTGATTTGCATAACTGGACACACTACAAAACTAGGTCAGCTTCCTTTTATGGTTGTCCCATCCAGAACCACACACTAATGTAGTATTCATCACCTTATAGTATTTGTTTACCACACACTAAGAGCACCATCCTAACCATGTCTACTCAAAAGTAAGCCCTATTGTGTTCAATGGGTCTTACTTCCAGGAAAGTGTCTTTAGGATTGCAGCCTAATTCAGTATTTGTGACCAAGATTTATTTGACAAATAAGTTTGCAAAAATGTATGCATTGATTAAATTAATTATAACAACTGTTGTATGATACATTGAATATACTGTATATACTTATACTATAAGAAATATTTCTCTTACAGAGACAAAACCAATTTGTATCAGCATTGGGAGTTTGGAAATGATGGTTCTATCCATTCCAAAGTATGTGATTTATGATCTTTATTTTTTTAAAGCAGAACTAATTTTCCTTATGTATTCTCCAGGTTCTGACTCCCACATAAAACCCATTAAGTATGTATGCATGCACTGTTGGAAAAGGCCTCCTACATAAATAATTTGAATGCTTTTCTTTCCTTTGCATTGTTGCATTGTCTGATTTTTGCTCTAAGAAACCGTTAAAAGCATTTTATTAGAATATTGTCCATAAATTTATGTTGATGGGGAACTTTGCATTTATTCTTTTACTTTTTCCTTTATTGTTGATAATGTTTGCCATTTATCTTCTAATCCTTTGTACTGGTTTTCCTCCTGATGGGTAATAGTAACCATGCAGAAGGGAAGATTTAGGTTGCTTACCTCTGCTTGATATTCCTAAACCTAAAGGTTTGATTGCTATCTTGCATGGACAGGATGTGGAGTGGGAAAGGGAGAAGGCACCCTTTTTCCTTTTCTTCTCTCTGAAACATTCATAAGCATAAAATCCATATTCTCCCTTCCAGGATAGTTATGGAAATATATTAGGATCTTCAGGAGATCTATTCCAACATGCTTCTTCCCACGTTATCTTGCATCAAAGTGTCCGTTGGTCATTCCATGCCAACAGCTATGAAACATAGCTCAAAATCCAGAGTAACTACAGGGGGTCCTTGCTCTGGTGTAAGAACAACTTACTCTGGATTCCAATATGAATTTCCCATAGGTTTTCACTAGGTGGTGCAGTAACCATGGGTGCACATAAAGTCTCTTACGTGCTCCCATAGTTGGGGGTAAGTCTCACATAGCCTCACTGACTCCAGTTTATATTACAGTGCAATCCTATACGTGTGAACTCAGAAGTAACAGCTCAATCATGACCTGCCTGCAGAATGGTTACCACCAGTGGCCTAGCTAGGGGATGCAGTTGCACTGGGTAGCAAGCTTTAGGGCATTAAGCTGAGCTAGACACTAATGGCTAAAATTGTGAAAAACGGGGTATGTATGAATGAAATTACCATCATGTTATATATGAAGGTCGCCCAGAAAGTAATACACCACATTTTTTTCTCAGCCTGCAGTAATGGTACAAATGCGAAACTTTAGATATACATTATTTGAATTTTCAGGAGTGCGCACACAAATTTTTTGTTTCTTCAGACAGACAGCATAGCTGCAGCAGTGTTTCAAAATGGCGTCTGTAAGTGATGTACGTTACAAGCGGCGTGTCAGTTTTTTAAAAAAAATCCTCAAAACTTTCCCATGATATTGATGGCTGAGAGTCTATGAGCACAATCTTAATCATGTCTACTCAAAAGTAAACCCCACTGTGTTCAGTGGGTCTTACTCCCAGGAAAGTGTGCTTAGGATTGCAGCCAATAAGATGTAATTCTGATACTGTATGGTGTTAATATTAATAAGGTGTTAATATGAAGGCATATATCATAATGCAGATATCCATGCTAAATGGGTATGCAGGCACATTGTAAGTGGTACTCTCTTATTTATCAGGTAAAAAATAACCAATTCTCTTTGCCCCAGCACAGTTTCCCTACTCAATAGGGGAAACAATTTTCATTTTTTTAACTTAAATTTGATTTTGTAATGGGGTGCAACAAAATCTTCAACTCCAGATACCAAATTTGTGCTTTAGTTATACCACTAGCAAAGCAAATGGGTGGTGAACTGCTGAGGAGTCGTCGTCATCCCCCCCCCATTTTCTTTTAAAAATTCCCGGGGATGACATCACTTCCAGTTGTGACATCACTTCTGGGGCAACATTTTGAGCTTGCACAGATGATCATTAGCTATGCCACTGGCTACCACCTCTTCCTCCTCAGAGAAAGTGGACTTTCATCCCTTTCTCCCATGTAAAACAAGCAGCCCTGCAATTGGGCTACTCTTTTTGACACCAGCAAAAGAGCTGTTGCAGAAAATAAGAAAATAAGAAAATAAAATATGGAAAATAAGATCTTTCCATATAAGGGCGAAAGATCTTGTAAGGCTGTGGAAGGCTCCTCTGCTCCCTCCTCCCTCTCGTGGCATTTAATGTTTTCAGGGCACCTCTGGCATGCAAGGATGTGTTTTGTCATCCTTGTTGCATTTGGAAAAGAATATTTCATTTCACAATATTTGCATATTGCAGCTCTGCTCTCAGCAGAAATTGCACTATGGAGATGTTTCCAAACTAGATGTTGGTCTCCTCATTTTACTGAGAGCAGGAAACAAAAATCCCATCTAACAACAAGAATATTGGCCAAAAAACTAAAAAAATGCATGGAACCCTAAGGAAAGTGAAACTGAGCCTATTGTGCCTGTACTCATAAGCAGACAAAAGTGCCTGGCAGCACAATCCAGAGCAACTAATCTGTCCACATAAGAGCCCTTGTGTTGCCCTATCTATCACTAGGGTGGAGCAACTGCAAGATGCTCCACCCCAGTTACTCTGGAAGAGGCTTAGGGCAGAGCAAGGCAACATAGGGTGCCCTAAGAGAGGTGGACCTGCTCTGCTCTAGCTGCTCTGCCCTAGGCAGTTCAAGAGAGGCATGTTGAAGGCATATGCCTAGGGCAGAGCAGTTACTCTGTATCCAAAGCCTGTTTCCAAAGCAGAAATGCCCTCTTCCAATTCCTCAGAGATATACCACCTCAGGAGCAGGTATAGTAATGAGTAGACCCATAGGGGTCCATGATAAGGCCTGAGTAAGAATGGCAGTGTTGACCAAAAATCTGAGTTCTTGGCCAGTCTAGCTGCAATCCCTACCTCTCAACCTCAGGATATGGAACAAACTACGGCTGCCCACAAACCTCAGGATACAGCAGGCCACTCCAAGAAGCCCCTTGTATTCATTGTAGAATGTACTGGCATCTCATCAGGGACTCCTTATAAGGCAGGCACCCAGTGGCGTCACCAGACTGGTGCAGCTGGTGCAGCCTGCATTGGGTGACGTGCTCTTTATGGGGTGATGCTCTGGAGGAGTTTGACAGTCCTTTGGCAGGCCCCAGGCATCAGCGCGCCCATTCAGGCCTGCTCCAAGGTTGAACAGCAGCCAGAAGTTGCCACTTGTCCTTGGAGCTGGCCCGAATGGCCAGCTGAGGGGCACTGTGCAGAAACACACTGAGCATGCCAAACAGCTTCAGTGGAGACTTCCTTAGAGCAGAGGACATCCGCCTCTGCACAGCCATTCGGCCTCACTCAGGAGGCGGAGCGGCAGCCAAATGGCTTCAGAAGAGCACTGCACAGGCACAAACTCTATGCCTGCACAGTCTCCTCTGAAACGGAAAGTCTTCAGAAAAGTACTGCGCAGACATCAGAGATGGTGCCTGCACAGTACTCTTTCTGAAGCCAGTTGGCTTCAGAGACAACTGCGCAAGCGCCAACTTTGGCGACTGCGCAGTCCAAGTAGGGGGGTGCGCGCATCCCAGGGGTGACGCACAGACTTCCGCACCAGGTGATGCACAGAGTCGTGTCACCACTGTAGGTACTACAGCTGTTCCTTGTTCAGTGTGATCTGAGGGGTGTCTCCTCAGGAGCAAGTCCTCCCAATGTGTCAATTACTTAGCATGCTATGGAGCACTTAGGGCAGCCCAGGCTTCCTGACTCTCTGGATTCAGCATAACTTTCTGCTCTGGATACAGAATAGTTAAGAGAGAGCTGTTAGGGCAGAGCAGGCTGAACTTGCTCTGGATTGTGCACTTAGTCCATTTGAAAGGACAGACTGAGAGGAATCAAATGCCCCAAGATTGGTCCTGATTCAGTGAATGCAGCCTCAACAAATCAAACCAGAAAGAGGTCCCAGATAATTGCATTGAGCCCTATGGTAAGTGGAAATGAGCTACATAGCTGCATTTACTCATGAATAAGCAAAGGAGCTTTGACTCGTGATTATCTCAGGCACAGAGGAATGCAAGTCTACCAAAATGGTCCCTACCCATCCATTGTAAGCTGAGCTAAACAAGTGCTTCACAAGTAGGGTTGCCATATGTCCTGAAAAACAGACAGTCCCATTTTTAGGGATTGTGTTCACTTACTGCAAGTGTTACAGAGGGTCCTGGGGATCCCCTGGAAGTGATGTCATGGAATGAAAGTGTCATTAAAGGTGCCTAGTGCCAGATTCAAAGATGGCTGCATCCAGCTTTTTGCAACCCCTCTGAGATGGTCCTGACCTCCACATTGAAGACCACTGCTCTAAGGGATGAGGCTCCCTCCAAGACTGAGGGATGTTTAAATGACTACTCTGTCCCATGTAGCATGCCATGGGAATATATTCCACACTCTTTTTTCAATTTTTCAGGAAAAAACCAACAAAAAATGGTTTTGAAAAAAACAACAGAAAACTCTGGTTTTTTCCAATTTTTCCCTGTTTTTCCTGATTTTGCATCATTCAAAGTGAGGAAAGGTTTAGGAATGCCAGTGTTATGTGTATAACTTTTTAAGCTTTATTAAACAACTTTTCCTCCCATAATCCCAATGTTTAAATGTAGATGGTTTGTCTTTCTTTCTGGATTACAATCTGTTTTACTACCTTGCCTTTGTCCTTTCCTACAGGCTTATCCTGAGTTTGTCCTGACCTACCTAGAGGAGCTAAATGTAAAAGAGGTGACCCAGATGGAATACCACACATACCATGGGGCCCAATCTGCAAGTCTGCGATCAAGCCCAAGGCAGGTCAGAGCCAGTGATATTTTTAAATGGAAAATACTTTGAAAAGAGATGTTGAGATACTGTTATTGTACACTGTTAGAATAGGCGTGTTCACTTAATTAACCTGAATATTAGTTACATCTCTTTAAGTTGGAATGAACAAAGCTACAATTTTTGTTCCCCATTTTTAAAGTAGTTCCTTCCCCATGGGATTGTTAAAATTCTGTGCCTGCTTAAAAATTAGTCAAAATAAGTATTACTATGGCAAAAATATATTAATCATATATTTTTGTTCTTAATTTCCTAGTTTCTACAAAGTAATGTTAGGGACTATGATGTGAAACAACTTTCAAGACCTTTGGACACCCGTTTAGAGCCTGAAGGTCCCTTAGAGGAGAATAGGCTGCTAACAGTGGCACTGGTGAGGAAACTGGAAGAGAAACATCCTAAGGCCTCAGCTCAAAGGTAAGCCACTGACAGAACTGATATTTATTGTTCAATGACATTAGATGTTTTCCTTCAGTTTCATGTAAGATTGATTTCCTGAATATTATTGAAATATCTCAGAAGCCCTCTGGCTTGCAGGCAGACAAGGAGGTTTGATCAAAACTAATGAAAAGGGGTGACATTTATGCAATTCTCAAAAAAAGATTGATGTGTATCCTCTTTTTGGGTATTATCAAGTATTTCTTGTTAACTTAATATGAATTTAACACAATCAAATAAAGTACATGATTTATAGTGTTAGGGTACTTGGCTAGTTCTGCTGAAGATAAACATGTAAGAGTGTATTTTATCATTTGAAACAATTGTGAACCAAAAAATTCAGTTAAAAAAAAATCCCATGTATTTTGAAAAACCCAAATTAAACAGAAGTGCTTGAAACTTTTCACCTTCACTACAGTGAATACAATTGGGATAAAACAGTTTTTCAGTTGTTTTTGCACTGAGACTAAGATTTCAGAATGACAATCTATCAGAACCCACCGGAAGTGGTCATTACTCTTGGAGGTGATATCATGGCTAGAAGTGACGTCATTAAGTAGGAAAATGTTTAACACCCTTCTATGACAAGATAAAATTAACAAGTTTACAATAAGTATTAAAATTTATTTAAAATAAAGGAGAAACTTCTTAACCCCCTCCCTCCAGCAGTTGCTTATCTATTTTTTTTTAAATCCCCAAACGTCCAAAGGATGCAATCCTAATCATGCACTTATCCCTGGGAGTAAGTTCCACTGATTATCATTATTAAAGGTACAAATGTGTAACATTTCTCTAAATGCCATAACATACCATCATAGCATCAAAATCTAATATATTCAAAATAAAATATATATTGAAATGAATGGGGACCAATCTGAAATTGGCTCCTAAGAACTATAAGAAGAACCCCTCTGGATCAAGCCAAAGGCCCATTTCGTCCAGCTCCCTAAATATCCCAGTGACCCACCAGATGCCATAGGCGGCATACACAACAAGGAGACACCTGCATCCACTTCATTTGGCATCTACATGGATTTTTAATACACAGATTTGACTCAACACAAATGGCCTCTGCAAATCACAGTTTAAAAAACTGCTTTTCTTCTGTTGTAGAGAGGCAGTTGTTAAAGCAATCATTCCATTATTTCGCTGAGCCAAGCAAAGCAGAGGTCCTTTGTAGTTCTAATTGCTGACTGATGCTCTACAATAGGATGAAAAGCTCTTTTTAAACCATAGTCAAGCAATGTGCATTTTTAACTGTTTTTGTTTAGCACATTTTTTGTATCAGTGGGGAGTCTCAAAACCAAACCTTTGCAGATATTGAGATACAAGTTTATTCCATTAGGAGCAATGGAGGAGCAAGAACATGGAAGTGGGTTTTAATTTTCCCCACTGTTTTTTATCCACGGATATTTTTCCCATGGGTGGTTGGGAAGAAAACCTTAGTGGTTAACGAGGGATACCTGTGCTCAATATGGTTTATAACCTGTGATGGACTTTTCCTCCAGAAATTTATCCAGATCTCTCTTAAAGGCATCCATCCTAGTTGCCATCATCATATGTGGTGGCAAAGAGTTCCATGGACTAATATCACATTGGGAAAGAAATACTTCCTTTTGTCTGACTTAACTCTCCCAACAGTCAGTTTTAGTGGATATCCTGTAGTTCTGAAGTTATGTGAAAAGAGCAGGTTTCTAACCACTCTATCCATCCCTGTATAATTATGTAGGTCATCAGGCATGTATTTTCTAGACTGAAGAGCCCCAAATGCTTGTAAGGAAGGTGCCTCAGCCCACTAATCATTTTTACTGCTCTCCTCTTCACATTTTCGGTTTTCACTATATCCCTTTAAGAAGCTGTGACCAGAACTGCAGTACTCCAGGCATGACCTAACTATCAGTTTTTTTACAAGGGCACTATAATATTAGCTGTTTTATTCTCAGTACCATTTCTAATGATCCCAAGAATGGAATTAGCCTGCCTCAATACCTCTACATACGTATTGCAGCAACACTTTCTCCAAGTTATCCATGAGCAACCCAAGATCTTTCTTCTTGTCTGTCACAGCTCAGATCCCATTAGCCTATATGTACAGTTTTGATTCTTTGCCCCAGTGGGCATAACTTTACATTTACTTATGTTGAAACTCATCTACCATTTTGTTGCCCACTCTCCTTCTAAAGCTCTTCACAATCTCTTCTGGTCTTCATCTGTTGAAAAAGTATGGTGTTGGCTACAAACATGGCCACTTTGCTGCTTATCCTTGTCTCCAAATCATTTATGAATAGGTTGAAAAGCACCGGTCTCAGGATAGATCCTCCAGGATATATATATATATATATATACACGTTGTTGACACTAAACACACCAGTTGTGCAGTGGAGCGCCAATATTCACATAGAATTTTGTATGACTTAGGGCACAATCCAAAAGTGCACTTGGATTACTTTATCTATTCCTGGGCTGACCCAACCTGGCCCACTCTAGTTATTCTGGAAATGGCTTGGACAGCCTAAGGCAAACATAGGCTGCCCCAAGACAGGTGGACCTGTGCTGCCGTAGCTGGGGCAGCCCAGGCAGTTCAGGAGAGGCATGGTGAGGGCATGTTTAGCATTGCCTAGGGCAGAGCAGTTACTCTGTATCCAGGGCAGAAATTATCTCTTCCAGCTCCTCACAGTTATACCACCTCATGAGCAGGTATAGTAATGAGTAGACCCATGAGTAGGGGCCTATGATAAGGCAGAGTAAGAATGGGAGTGTTGACCAAAAATCTGAGTTCTTGGACAGCCTAGCTGCAATGCCTGCCTCTCCGCTTCAGGATAGGACACAATTACGGCAGCCCACTAACGTGTGGATACAGCAGGCCACTCCAAGAAGCCCCTTGCATTCACTGTAGACTGTACTGGCAGTCTCATCAGGGATGCCTTATAAGGCAGGCACCACAGCTGTTCCTTGTTCAGTATGATCTGGTGGGGTCTTCTTAGGAGCAAGACCTCGTCAGGTGTCAGTGACTTGGTGCCAACTGAGCATGCTCAGGAGCAGCTGGGGCAGCCCAGGCTTCCTGACTCTCGATCCAGCATAACTTTCTGCTGTGGATTCAAAATAGCTGAAGCAGCCCAGCTAGGGCACTTCTCAGTGCCCTAACTCTGGATTGTGCCCTAAAAGTGCAATCCAGAGCACACTTTTGGCCAGTGCAAATCCCCTGCACTGGCTAAATAGTGTCACAAAATTGCCGTACAATACATTATTCCACACTTTAGAAATATTAAAATGTCATGTATTAGACATTAGCATCTCTGAGTCGCCTTCCCTTTTTAATACTGTTCAACCACACTGTTGTAGCTATTAAATTTTGCTTTATCTCGCCTTTGCACATGATCCTAGATACTCTGCACATTATAGCAATACAACTAATAGATTTCTAGACAAGCATTTATCTGTTAGAAATTTCCCCAGAAATCCATATTCAAAAGGCAAAAACATCAGACATGGAGGAAAGGTTACCTATGACAGATAAAGGTTTGGACAGATTCCTGGAGGAGAGGACCCTCACGGGTTACAAGCCACGAGCGGTGTGTATATTTGTGTGCATAGATAAATGTAGATGTGGGAACCTCAAAATTCCAGATAAAGGGAAGAGCACCTGGATGCAGGTGTCTTGTGGGCTTCCTGAAGCATCTGGTGGACTGCTGTGAGATACAGGATGCGAGACTAGATGGGCCTTGGCCTGATCCAGTGGAGACTCTTCTTATGTTCTTAAATATTATCATTAAGACACTGCTCTTCCATGTTAAACCTCCCAAAATTTATGTCTGATTCAGATGTAATAGTAACATGTCAGTGGTGGGATTCAAATAAATTAACAACAGGTTCTATGTCCTAATAATCTAAATTAACAACAGGTTCTATGTTCCATTAGGTAACCGTTTCTCAGAACCAGGCGCTCATTAGCCAACGGTTCTATAGAACCCGTGAGAACCCCCCGAAGCCCACCACTGTAACATGTGCTCCCAGGCCTTTTATTCTAAACTTTAGCAATATAAGTGATTGCATCTGCCTGGGTTAAAATAAATTCGAGAATGCTCACAAAAGTATTTCTAAACTGAACGTGAAAGTGTTTGCATGACAGTAGAGAGACTGAAAGGAGGCAACACACACTTGAACCCACCTCTAATTCTATTAACCATGACAAAACAATCACTAATTTATCATCTTAAAGCAGTTATTTTCTGCCAGTGTGCCATGGCACAGTGGTGTGCTGTGAGTGGTCTACAAATGTGCCATGGGAATTTGGAAAATTTATTTATTTATTAGATATTATCATTTATTAATAGGGTCATGAAGGGAACCCTCCACCAGCAGCATGGTGTGCCTTGTCAATTATCAAAGGACTGATGGTGTGCTTTGGTAATTTTAGTGGCTTGTCAGTGTGCCATGAGATGGAAAAGATTGAAAATCAGAGTTTTAGAGATTAAATTTACCACCTGTGTTTAGCACTTAGAAGAATATACAGGTGAAATATTCAATGTGTTGGAAATCATAAAAAGGTTAAGGAGTTATATTTCTATGTAGGTTATTTTGTTCCCCAAAAATATAATATCTGCAGTTCTGTATAAAGAGCTCTTTTTCTTGCTTTATTTGCTTCCGCATCTTCCTTTTTGGAAAAATTAAGATGGAAGGATTTTTAAAACTGAAACCTCAAAGTTTTTTTCTCATTATTTATCTGCTATATAGGTATTCTTAAGGTTAAAGCTTTGAATTAGGGACCAATTAGCTTTCATTACATGCTTTAGTTGACAAAATTACTCAACAATCTGTATGAGCTAGATAAATTTATTTTTCTGATTCTTGCAGTAATACATTCTAACTCATCATGGTACAAATGTAATGTAAATGCTGTTTCATTTTTTTCTCCCAGTGTAAGGATGCAGTTGTTTGCATTCTTATATTAAACTGAGCAACTTACCTTTATTTAAACTGAATAGAGGTTGTTGTGGGAGAACTGTAGCAGCCAACAAAGCATGGTGACCCAGCTTGTCACCCAGTGACCTGTGAGAAGGAAATAATGAACTGTGAGTAGCTGTCATCTTAACTGTTTCTGACAGTTTGGCTATGGGCACATCTGTGTTAGTTGCATGGAAAGGCCTTTGTTGTTTTCCCACTAGTGACTTTGCAGACCGCTGTGGGGTTTGCTAGCTGCCCTGCTCCTAAAGCTTCCCTCCCTCTTTAGCAGGGAAAGCAGCTGCCAATGATGGGGCTGACATTTCTTTTAATGATTTACTTGGCATTTATTTAATTATAAAGAACAAATCACATCCAGTATTAGAACTTATGTATATTTTAAGTACAGATAAAAATCTGGCTGTTTTAAGCTAAGTATTACATCCCAAAATTATGGGAAAATTTAAATGAGATTTTTAATAGAGACAGAACAGCCAATTTAAGCAATCAATCTGTTTATGGTTAATCTGCAGAGGCAGCAATTTTATGAAAGTTTATAGGTCCCACACAGAAAGAACTGAAGTTTTTTTTTGTAGAACTTTGGGATCTGTATCCAATTTTACTTTTTAGCTCATAACAGTAACTTCCATGAATAGGAGGAGAAATGTTTTTATGGAATTGATTCTTATGTCGAGCTTGATTCTCTTGCTACCAAAAGATGCTATCACAACGAGGGCATTAACTCTGCATACAACCTCTTTCTTAACATCTTAAACATTTTTAAGAGATTGGGAGTAGCTTGCATACTTCTTTACCTTACTTCTTCCCTACCCCTTAGAATGACTTATCTCTTTCTCCATCCCACTCTTTCTCAAATTTTTCTCTTTTTTCTTTTTTCAGTACTTATTGAGTCTGAATGCTAAACATAGATTTGTGATTCTCGTTTGAAGACAAATCTCTGGTTTGGAGGCAAAATTAGTAACTATATTAAGGGCACAATCCAGAGTAACTACGGGAGCACATAAGAGACATTACGTGTACCCGTAGTTACTGTACTAACTAGTGAAAACCTATGGAAAATTCATATTGCAATCCAGAGTAACTTGTTCTTACTCTGGAGTAGGGACTCCCCGTAGTTACTCTGGATTTCACCCTAAGTCTGATTTAAGCATGAGTCAAACCATGCTTACCATGAGATTGGTGGTAGTAAATAGAATTGGGAAGACAAGGGACAATCCACAGCATATTTCTGACTGATGGTTGGCCATTAATTTCTGAATTAAGACTTTGTAACAAAGCCAATATGATAAACGAGTTTCCGCACCCAATCTATACCAGGCTTGTGATTAGTAAAAACTGTTTGATGATGCTGCCTTCTGTTTATGCATGTTTCCACCATAGAGGCTGAACAACAATTAACTCTTTCTTTTCTAGTTTCACCATTTACATACCAGCAAAGATATACAGTATCTTCATATAATTGGTTCTCTTTTATTTAGCATAGGGAAAATAACATACTCGACTTGGAATAACATCTATCTCAGTTTCCTATCCTAGGAAAACTGGTCACAGAGCCACATTTTCATTCACTTTACTATGTAAAGTGTCTTAGGTACTTAAAAACAAGTATGTAAATATTCTTGATGATAATGACTGAGACTCTGTTGAATATATTTTATATATAATTCTTATTTCCTGTTCTTGATCAGTCTAGAACTAAAATAGCATTTCATTAGCGGTCTCTGGAATAATGCTATCATCTCTACTGTAAACCTAATTTAGATTGAAATCCTAAACTCACTTTCCTTGGAGTCAGTCCTATTGAACACAGTGAGGCCTATTTTGCAATACACACACATAGGATTGCAATGTTAGGAGTGGGAAATCCTGCTTTTGCATCTAGATTGGGGTTATTGCACTTATTCCACTCAGAGGTTTAGGAGTATTTAAAGCATTTTGAACAATCCAGAGAAGTGCTGTTTGAAGAAAAAATGTACCAGTTGTGAGAAGAGTTTCTGTATTAAAAGTTTTGAGATAGGTAGTCCATATAGAAAGCACTGCACAATTTGTACAAAAAAAGAGAGAGAAAATACTTGGCATAAAATTATAACTAGGCATACTTGGAACCAGAAAATAGGAATCTAAGTGTACTGCCTGCACAAATAATTTTGTAACACTAATAGCTCAAAGAGGTTGAGAACCCAATCTTGAGAGCTTATTGCCAGTCCTGTGCTGGCTGAGTGTCACAAAAGTGCATTAAAGAACATTTGCAGGCCTTCAGCCCTGGCCCAGCTCTAGAGCTAGCTTAGCACCAGAAATGTTAGCACCAGAAACTCCTTAGGAATTGCCTGGAATTCTGAGTAGCAGTTCATGGGACATGGGGAAGCAGGGAGGACACATTCTGTGGCGGGGGTGTTGGGGAAGTGCAGGAACAGGGAGGAGGGTTGCTGCCATAGAATTAACTGGTCCCATTGTGGAAGTATTTCCTGTATATATATTTCCTGTACATTTCCTGTACATTGGGGGAAAGGGACAAAGTTCCCCTTCATCCAAGAAGTTATCAGTAGTTGCCTGGTTGTGCACAGGATACCATAGCAGCCATTTCAGCACTACACCAGTCCCAATGCTCGAAGAAAGTTTATGATTAGGCTGCCTGGGTAGCACTCTGTTCACCACTTGAGCACATATAGTTTTCTTTGCTCATAAATTTCTGTAGGTGAGTTTGGAAAGCAGAGAGATCCTTGGACATACAGTGGCGCCTCACATAAAGAATGCCCACGTAAAGTATGTTTCACGTAACAAACAAAAATTTCTCTAGGATTCTGTTTCACGTAAAGTACAAACACGTTGGCAGATGGGGCAGACGCACTGGCCGGTAGCCTGTTTAAAAAACATCAGGGCTGCCTAGTGCACCTGCCCATAGTGAAAGCAACACTTCCATGCTGTTCTTCCTGTGGCTGGGTGTCCGCTGGGCAGAGGGAGAGAAGAGCAGTGGAGAAGAGGGAAGCAGATCAGGGATAGCCAGGAGGGAGCAGGGGAGAGCAAGGCTCAGAATGGAGAGAAGGAGAAAGTGGGGAGACACTTTGAAGGTGTCTTGGATTGCAGACTCTTAACCATGTCTACCCAGAAGTAAGCCCCATTGTGTTCAATGGGGATTACTCCCAGGAAAGCGTCTTTAGGACTGCAGCCTAAGTAGACTTCATAAGATCATGCACATTGAATGCATGTTTTGAATTCAATCCCAGTGTTCTGTCATCATTTTTACATCCAGTTAATATTTTATATGAATATTTTGGGGGTTGTGGAGCCAATCATCTGAGTTTCCATTATTTCCTATGGGAAAATCCACTTCATGTAAAGAATATTTCACGTAAAGAACATGCCTCCGGAACGAATTAAATTTGTTACATGAGGCGCCACTGTACTTGTCTAAGAATTTTTTTAAATGCTAGGAAAAACTGTGTCTTTTACTCAGATACTTTACTCTGTGATGTCCTGATAGGTAACTTTTTAAAGTTCTTGAGATTCATGAACAGTAATGTCTATTATTGGCCTGTTTAAATAATAGATTTTTTCCCCCTTTTCAGTTTAATCTGTTTAATCTGTTGTCCAATCTTGCCTAATGTTTAAATGCTCAGTGTTTCTGTATACTGTATGCTATTCTCACGTTAAAAGAAAAATTTCTTTTCTTTTAATTCCTGGCATCTTTGAAAAATATCCAGTTCTTTCTCCCTCTCACCCAATATTTTGGTGTGTCATAACTAATGTTCCTTAGTCAATTTCTCAATTTGTCTTATAGAAAGTTTATTATCTTTGCAGCTATTTTGTAAAATCTATACCTTAGTCCAGTATATTTATTCCTTTTCACGTATACCTTCCAGGCTGTAATCTGGCTTCACACTGGATCTCTGTAGAATGTTCTTGTACTTTCAAATTCTGCAGCACTTTTGCAAAGTGTTTGCCTACTCTTGCAACAACATCCTCACAGAAATTCTCAAGGTGAACTGTGTCATGCATGTCTTTCCAGTACAGCATTATCAACAACATACCCTTGGGTTAATTTATGACACATTATTAGATTTGCATCTGTTTCTTCATCTGCCTTCAGAATGTTCTGCTCTCAGACATGTTCAAAGCTGCCATTTAATGTTCTTCACATATGTTCTTCAAGTACTACAATCTAGATCTTACTGTCAGAACCTTGCATTCATTGTTTGGTTTAGTAATCCTGAGCTCTGTCTTTGTACACATGATTTTGTTACTTACCGGATAGTATGCTCTTCATTGTGATTATTGATCAGGGCTTCTTTATGAGAAATTAGTGTTGTTTATATAAGCAGAGTTATTTCACTGGGGCTGCATAAGTCCTGGCACAATTCCTATCTGGCTTGGGGGTATCAAAAAGTGCCATAAGACACTTCTGCACTGTTCTTGGGGGAGGGTTAGGCCAGTGCACAGACATACACCAGCCTCACCCACCACAAGAACAGGGACACAAGTGAATTATGCTGGCCTAAATTGATTATGATTGCACCCTAGAACTTGCCAACTTATGCAACCTTTTTTCCTCCCTTGACTTAGTATTGTGTGTGAGGGTTGGAATAAAGAGAATGATTGAGGGATTTATTTCTCAGCAAACTACATTTCTGCATGCAAGCAGCACGTTTTGTCGTGCTGAAATTTGCATACACATTATTTTTACTATGACTGAATGTGGCCAAACAAGAATAGCTTCACTTATATTCTCACATATATACAAAACAAATGAAAAGCAAGCCATTTGTGTTTGTGAGTTAGCACAAATTATGCTCTTTTGCTTCAGTATAGAATACATTGGGTCAGAAAAGGCAATTTTATAAGCTAATCACTTGTTAGGAGTAGCTGGGCAGCTATTTAGATTAAGGGAACAGAAAGCTGGACAATTCAATCCTAATTTGCTCTGGAGCAGGCAAGCCAGTGAGTCTGCTGCATCTAAGGCAGAATTTGCACTGAAAGTTGTGTAGCTGTGCAGGAGGAATTGCTTCTTCTTACTTATGCTGCATTGCAGCAGCCCCAATGCTTATTCACATAAAGAGGTGGCACAGAACTGAGTAAAATGGCACAGAATGGCCCAGACTGCCTGGGACCGGGGTTAGGATCTGACAAAAGTGCTGGATCCTGGTCAAGATCCCACCTTCCTCCTGCTCATCAATGGGCCAGGTCACCACCCACCCTCTCCTGCCCCCAAATGGACCCTGCCCTCCCCCCATACGCCACCCACCAAGTTACGGCAATGTGGACTTTCTTTCTAAGTCAGTGAGGCAGGTCCCACATCATTCTGTGGAGGCCAGCATACAACCCTGTAGGGAGGACTCCTCCCTAAAGTCAGCACAAAAGTGCTTTATGGTACTTTTGCAGCCATCCTGGGCAGGTGCTAGGGACTTATGTCAGCCCAAGGGCATTCTAGGATTGCACCTTAAAGGAGGCATGTAAACAATTATCTCTTTGGGAGAGGAAGGAATATGTAAAGAGTTTTATTTTTAGACAGATATTTAACCTGCAGAGTATTTAATCTACATGACTTTTAATTCGTTCTTTGATAACTGGGCTTTTTCCTTTTTTTCTTGGTCTCCTATCACTGTGTTTTGTTTTGTTTTTTTGAATGATGTGAACTTTCTCAAATATGAAAAGGTGTGAGTCAGAAAGACAAGACAAGGTGAAGGCTTGGGAGTTTCCCACAAGCACCACTTCACTCACCCCTGTTCGTGGGGGAGAGTCAGGCACCTCTCAGCCAGCCTGTCACTATGGTCACTGCTCTTCCTCCTGCTTCAGGGTGCTCCTTCTCTAGTGCTGCTGCTTGTCTTCAGCTAGGCAGTCTCCAGCTCTTGCTGTCCTGTGTGTGTCTTGACTGTCCTGTGTGTGGAAGGCAACTTGCTTGGGCTAGTGCGGAGGCAGTTCTGCACTGTGCAGGCCTGAGTTCTACAGTTGTGAATTGAGCTGCCAAGATGGCAGCCCCCAGCTTTATATGACCCCTTGTAATGAGTCTCTGAAGGGATGAAGATTTCTCCAAGACCGACTGTTCTGCCCTTTCTAGCTATGTCACCAGCCAAAGAATAAGCATTTCTCTACATTTATAAATTAAAAATTCTTGCAATAGTTCCTATTCCTGGAAATAAACATTTCTGGTCTCAGAGCAGATATACCAGTTGGTTAGTTGTCATGTTGTCAGTCTGTAAAGATTCAGGGAACTTGAAACACAGTTGCTGATGTCTATTTTTAAAACATTCAACACACAGGAAAACCTAAAATAAATTGATGAGTTTAGTCATAACTAGCGAAAAGCGTACCCATGTTGCGGGAATAACATTTCCCCATACACCATCCCTTCACGGCGCATCAACACCCCATGCGCATCAACACCTCATGTGCAACATCCCCCATGTGCAACATCCCCCATGCGCAACTTCCCCACATGCGCAACTTCCCCCATGCACAACTTCTCCCCATGCGCATCAACCCCTTTGCGCAACTTTCCCCCATGTTCATCAATCCCCATGCGCATCAACCCCCATGCGCAATTTTCCCCATGCACAACTTTCCCCATGCGCAACTTCCCCCATGCGCATCAACCCCATGTGCATTTACCCCCATGCACAACGTCCCCCATGCGCAACTTCCCCCATGCGCAACCCCTCATGTGCAGCATCCTCCCCAGTGCAATCTCTTCCTCCGAATAATATCCCCCCAGTGTACCAAGCACGGAGCACCAAATTGGTTGGATGTTGGTCTGTCTTCCATGTTAAATATAGGACCAAAACACGATGCACCATTTTTAGCCCCTGAAGGGTTAAATTTCTCCACATTGGTTCTTGGTGGGTGTTCAGGTGACAGAAGGAACTCCCTCCCCGAATTTCATGCTTCTAGGTCCGGGGGTTGGGGCGGAATGTTGCTGAGTCATCAATTCTCCAATACAAAGTATAGGGAGGAAAACTTGTTGCGTCCCTTTTCACCCCCTTCCGGTTGGAATTTCCAAAAACCGGTTCTTAGTGCACCCCTCAGTCACGGAAGGAACACCCACCCTAAATTTAATGCTTCTAGGGCCAGTGGTTTTGGCAGGGCGTTGATGAGTCAGTCAGTCAGCCAGTGAATCAGTGAGTGACTTTTTTATGTAAATAGATGTTTACGGTCCATTTAAAAAGATATCCAGCTTTAAAAAAATTAGAGTCTCAATTTTGGGGGTTAATATAGTCCTATATAGTCCTATATTTCAAGCATTAGTTATAATCATAGAATCCTAGAGTTGGAAATGTCCCAGTAGGTCATGTAGTCCAACTCCCTGTCTATAGCAGGAAATCCTGGAGCATCTCCGACAGGTGCTTGTCGAGCCTCTGCTTGAAGCTCCTCAGTGAGGGAGAGTCCACCACCCCCCTTGGCAATCTGTTCCACTGCCGAACTGCTCTCACCATCAGGAATTTTTTCCTATCCAACTGGAATCTCCTTTCTTGCAGTTTGTACCCATTGATTCTAGTTCTGCTTTCAGAGGCAGCTAAGAACAAATGAGCCCCTTCCTCCCTATGAAAGCCCTTCAGGTATCTGAAGAGGGTGATCAGGTCTCCTCTCAGCCTTCTTTTCTCCAGGCTGAACATACCAAGTTCACCCAACCTTTCTTTGTAGGGCTTCCCTTCCATCCCACTGATCATTCTTGTCACTCTCCTCTGGACTTGCTCCAGTTTGGCTGCATCTTTTTAAAACTGAGGTGCCCAGAACTGAACATAGTACTCATGATGAGGTTTAACCAATGCAGAATAAAGAGGAACTATAACTTCTCACGACTTGGAAGCTACAGTCCTCTTAATGCAGCCTAAAAAGGCATTTGCCTTCTTTGCAGATGCATCACACAGCTGACTCAAGTTCAGCTTGTGATCCATCGCGACTCCAAGCCAAGTATCCCCCATTTTATACCTGTGTTTTTGGTTTTTATTGCCTAAGTGCAGAATCTTGCACTTCTTCCTGATGAAATTCATTCTATTTGTTACAGCCCAGTATTCCAGTTATTCAGATCCTCCTGGAGGTTTGTCATATGTTGTGTTTGCTACTCCTCCCAGCTTAGTGTCAAATTTGATCAGGCTCCCCTGTATCCCTTCCTCCAAGTTGCTGATGAAGATATTAAAGAGAACTGGGCCCAAGACAGAGCCCTAGGGCACCCCACCTGAATCTGACCTCCAGGTTGATGTAGTACCATTTACTAAAACCTTTTGAGTGTGGCCATCAAGCCAATTGCAGATCCACCTAACGATTGCCTCGTCTAGCCCCTATTTTTCCAATTTCCCGATTAAGATGTTGTGTGGGACCTTGTCAAATGCTTTGCTGAGGTCAAGATAAATGACATCCACAGCTTTGCCACTGTCCACTGTCCATGACCTGATCAAAAAAGGAGATCAGATTTGTCTGGCAAGATTTATTCTTGGTAAATCCATGCTGGGTTCTTTTGATCACCGAGTACTTGTCTAGATGTGCACAAACTGTGTGTTTTATGATTTGTTCTAAAATCTTCCCCAGGATGGAAGTCAAACTTACTGGTCTATAATTTCCTGGGTCCTCTTTTTTCCTCTTCATAAAGATTGGGACTACATCAGTGGCACTTCTCCACTCCTCAAGGATTTCTCAAAGATGATCCACAGAGGCTCTGCAAGGACATCTGTGAGTTCCTTAACAACTCTAGGATGCAGCTCATCCGGTCCAAATGACTTGAGTTCATTTAGGCCAATTAAGTGGTTTCGAACCAGGTCTCTGTCAATTTTAATCTGCTGTTCTGCATTATCTATGTTTCCATTACCTCTCTGGGGATGCAAGCATATCCCATCAGCCAATGATCCTGCAGCCACATTTGCACAGCCCTCCTTCTGAGAGTACACAGATGCAAAGTAGGAGTTGAGCAACTCCTCCTTCTATTGGCTCCTTGACACCGGTTGTCCATCTTTGTCTAGGAGCAGGCCCACCCCCCTCTTTTCTCCTCCTGTTTCTTTGGGCATATCTAAAGAAGCTCTTTTTTTGTCCTTGACACTCCTGGTCAGCCTCAGTTCATACTGAGCTTTAGCATTCCTGACCCTCTCCCTACAGGTCCAGGCTATCTGCCTGTACTCCTCCTTGGCGATCTTTCAAGTCTTCCATTGCCTATATATCTCTTTTATTTCATCTGATCCCCAAGTTGCTGGTGGAATCAATCTGGTTTTTTGAGGTTTCCTCCCCCCTTTCTTTTTTCATAGGAATTGTTTCTGACTGTGCTTGTAGAAGCTGCTTCTTCAAGAGCTCCCACCCATCTTGGGCCCCTTTTCCTATTAGATCATCAACCCATGGGATCCCACCTATGATTCCTCTAAGCCTGTTGAAATCAGCCTTCCTGAAATCCAATATATAGGTTTCACTGTGCACTCTTTAATTTCCCATAATATTATAAACTAGCAAAAAGCGTACCCGTGTTGCAGGAGTAACTTTCCCATACAACATCTCCCATGGTGCATCAACAACCCATGCGCAACTTTCCTACATGCGCAACTTCCCCCATGTGCAACTTCCCCCCATGTGCAACTCCCCCATGTGCAACTCCCCCCATGCGCAACTTCCCCCCATGCGCAACTTCCCCCCATGCGCAACTCCCCCCATGTGCAACTTCCCCCCATGCGCAACTTCCCTCCATGCGCAACTTCCCTCCATGCGCAACTTCCCCCATATGCAACTTCCCCCATGTGCAACTCCCCCCATGTGCAACTTCCCCCATGCGCAACTTCCCCCCATGCGCAACTCCCCCCATGCGCAACTTCCCTCCATGCGCAACTTCCCTCCATGCGCAACTTCCCTCCATGCGCAACTTCCCTCCATGCGAAACTTTCTTACATGCACGTCATCCCCCATACGCAACTTTCCTACATGCGCATCATCCCCCATGCGCATTATCCCCCATGGGCAACTTCCCCCCATACGCAACTTCCCCCATGCCCATCATTTCCCCATGCGCATCATCCCCCCATACGCAGCATCCTCTCCAGTGCAACCTCTTCCTCCTAACAACATTCCCAGTGCACCAGGCACTGAGCACCAAACTGGCTGGATGTTATTCAGTCTCCCATGTTAAGTATAGGACAAAAACATGTTGCCCCCTTTTCAGCCCCTGAAGGGTTAAATTTCTCCAGATGGTTCTTGGTGGGAGTTCAGGTGACAGAAGGAACTCCCAGAATTCCATGCTTCAGGCCCAGCAGTTGGGGCGGAATGTTGATGAGTCAGCAATTCTCAATGCAAAGTATAGGGAGGAAAACGTGTTGTGCCCCTTTTCACCCCCTTCCGGTTGGAATTTCCGAAAACCGGTTCTTAGTGCACCCCTCCATTACGGAAGGAACACCCACCCCAAATTTCACGCTTCTAGGCCCAGCGGTTTTGGCAGGGCGGTGATGAGTCAGTGAGTCAGTCAGTGAGTGACATTTCTCTTTTATATATATAGATTCTAGTAGTTCATGATCGCTTTCTCCTAAAGTTCCCGCTATGTTGACCTGGTCAATCAGTTCTTAATAATTTGTTAAGATTAGGTCAAGGATGGCCCCTCTCCTTGTCACTTCCTCCACCTTCTGGACCATGAAGTTATCTTCCAGGCACATCAGAAATTTATTGGAGTTTCCATGCTTGGCTGAGTTTGTCTCCCAACAAATGTCTGGATAGTTAAAGTCCCCCATTACAACTACCTCACATTTCCTTACAAGGTCTGCCAGTTGCCTCAAGAAGACATCATCCACTTCTTCTCCTTCACCTGGTCATCTATAGTATACACCCACCACAATGTTTAGTTTTTTGTTTTAACTCTAAACCTTTACCCAAATGCACTCCACAGAAATATCCAGACCAGTTTGTTGGATTTCAGAGCAGGTATATAAGTTCTTGACATATAATGCTACTCTGCATTCTCTCTTGCCATTTCTGTTCCTCCTGAACAGCCTGATAGCCTTCCATTTGTATATTCCATTCATGGGAGTCATCGCACCAAGTTTCTATTATTCGTATCAAGACAAATTTCCCTTCACTTGCTAGAAGTTCAAGCCCATTTTGTTTATTTCCCAGACTATGTGCATTTGTGTAAATGCAACTTAAGCCCTGGAGGTTGCAGCTCAATGCGTATTCTCCCTTTTTAAAGGCCAGGCCCCTCAAAAAATTCTCCAGTTACAGCAGTGCTCTGACAATTCCCATCCAGAGCATTTTCTTGATTCCTAGGTTTCCTTTCGACGTATCTCATCCCCTTCTTATTTAGTTTTAAGCCCTCCTGATCAGGATCTCCATGTTATGTCTGTAGATACTGTTCCCCAACTTGTAAGATGTAATCCATCCTCTGCCAGGAGTCCATCTTCTAGGAAGCTCAGTCCATGATTCCCAGAAGCCAAATCCTTCTCAACAATCCCATTTTTGAAACCAGCTATTGACTCAGAAAATTTTGCTGTCTCTCTGAGGACCTTTGCATGTTACTGGGAGGATCGATGAGAATACCACTTGGGTATTCCACAAACCCTTAATCTTCTTTCCAAGAGCTTCATAGTCCTTGACAATCTTCTGGTATGTTTGCCCAGTGATATTGTTTGTTCCTATGTGGATGAGTAAGAAAGGGCAGTGATCGGCAGGCGTGATCATCCTTGGTAGCCTCTTATCCTGGCACCGGGAAGACAGCACACCTCACGGGAAAATAGGTCTGGTCGGCACATAGCTTTAATGCCTCTCAGGAGGGAATCTCCAATTATCCCCCCTTCCTCCGTGTTCTCTTCTTGTGTTGAGATTCCCCCACACTTACTGGTTTTGGTAGCTGTTGGAGTAAGGGGAATTTCTGCAGGCCTGCCAGTGCAGGCATGCTGGCAAGAGGAACTTCTGCCAGCATTTCGGGATCTGAGAGACACTGGAAACAATTGTATAGGTCCAGTGATTCTGCATGTCTTCTGCTCTTTCTTCTCCTGACTGTCATGTGCCTCCATGAAGAGCCATAATTGCTGGAGTTCCCATTGATGTCATTCCCACTCATGGTGTCTTCCGATAGTTCCCTCTGGAGAAGTCCCATCTGTGTTGCATCGAGGAACTCCTCAGATGCCTTAATTTGATGAAGCGTGGATACTTCTCCCTCCAATGTTGTCACCTTCTCCTCCAACAATGCAACCAGTTTGCACTTGCAGCTCTGATAATCCTTTAGGTCTTTGGGCAAGAAGACAAACATGGCACACGTGCTGCATGTCACAACAACTGTGGTGTCGCCTTCCATTTCCTGTAGAGCTGACACAAGCTTCCTGCAGTAGACTTGACAGCATCCGGTTTTTAACCATTGCATTAGTTTCTCTAAATGTCTCTTAAATTTACAGCACAAGTCTATGCATATCTGTTCAGAATTATGTCTTTTTAATTCCGTGGGGCTCACTCTCAAGTAAGAGGTACAGATTTCAATCTTAGTTGTAGATAAGAAGTAATCACAGGTTTGCTTTAACTGACAGAATATCTAAGTAGGTTTTCAACCTTTTTGGCATTCTTCCAGAGTTCTTCTTCTAAAGCATACAGTTTCCTGTTTAAAATCATCCTCTTTGACTTTGCCAGAAGGGGGCTCAGTGTAGTGCCTCATCCAAAGGGGATGGCTCTCTTTTCCATAGCAAGCCTGCAGTGTGCTATGCCAGGACTGAGCCATGTGCTTCAGTGCTTGTGTGGGCCTTCAGCTGATGACCTTTTGCCCCAGAGGCAAGAAAGCTACTAATGAAGGCAGGGGGGCTGGGAAAGTGGTGAACATGCAAAGATGAAGAGGTGGGTTGAACAGGTCAAATCTACCCTTTTTCATGCTTTTCCCTCTAGAAATGAATCCTCCTCCTGGCCTCACCACCCACTGTCCAAAACCTAATGGTGACCTCCAGTCAGTTTTAACTTATTCACTGACCCTGGAATTAATACCTTTCATTCCATTATTACTTTCAGGGGCTATGCTCCCAGCCTTTTCACTGACTGTGCATGTATATCTTTCAGTGACTATGACCAGATAACTTGTATGACTAAATCAAAAGTTTTCTCTTCTTTTTTTCTTTTCCTGTTTAAACAGTCCTACTACAGGGTATGGTGATAAATTACTCTTGAAATTCACAGGCATTTCAAAAGCAATTTGAAAATTATTATTATTAAGAATCTATCTATCTATCTATCTATCTATCTATCTATCTATCTATCTATCTATCTATCTAAGAGAAAAGTAACTGACTGACTGATCAATGCCTTGCCAAAACTGCTGGGCCTAGAAGCGTGAAATGTGGGGTGGGTGTTCCTTCTATTACTGAGGGGTGCACTAAGAACTGGTTTTTGGAAATTCCAACCAGAAGGGGGTGAAAAGGGGCGCAATGCATTTTCCTTCCTATATTTTGCATTGAAGAATTGGTGACTGAGAGATGCTCTACCTAGAAGCATGAAATTCAGGGAGGGTGTTCTTTCTGTCACATGAACACCCACCAAGAAGCGATGTGAAGAAATTTAACCCTTAAGGGGCTGAAAAGGGGTGCAACGTGTTTTTGTCCTACATGGAAGACTGACAAACCTCCAGACAATTTGATACTCGGTGCCCATTGCAGTGGTGGGGAATGTTGTTCAGAGGGAGGGGCTGCACATGGGGGGGGGTTAATGCACATGGGGAGATGATGCACTTGGGGTTGATGTGCACGGGAGATGTTACGCATGGTGGGATGTTGCACATGGGGGTTGATGGACGTGGAGGGTTGTTGTGCATGGTGGTAATTTGCATGGGGAAGTTGCGCATGGGGGGCTGATGCGCATGGGGGACTCATGCGCAAGGGGGGATGTTGCGCATGGGGGTTGATGCGTATTGGGGCTGATGCGCATGGGGGGCTGATGCGCACTGGGGGCTGATGCACATGGGGGGACTCATGCGCAAGGGGGGATGTTGCGCATGGGGTTTGATGCGCATGGGGGGCTGATGTGCATGAGGGCTGATGCGCATGGGAGGATGAACATGGGGGGTTGATGCGCATGGGGTACTGGTACGCATGGATGACTGATGCACATGGGGGGATTTTGTGCGTGGGTGGATGTTGTGCATGGGGGATTGATGTGCGTGAGAGATTGATGTGCCGTGGGATGATGGCATATGGGGAAATTTTTTCTCCTGCAATGTGGATATGCTTTTCGCTAGTATTTATATATAACTTTTTGCACACTGCTGTCATACACATTTTCACATGTTTATTAGTAAGTATTGTATGCAGACATAAAGGGCACAATCCTAAGTAATTTTACAGCTTTGGAGTAAGGTCATTGCTACTTCAATGTAAGAGAACAAATATTGCCTTATTTTGAGGAGGCCTCTTGTGACTACTCTTCTCCACCCCCAAATGCAGGATGCAACACATGCTCCACTGGGACAGTTATGCCAATGCTGAAATGTTGGTTAGGATTGTGCCCATGCTGTTTGCCCACCACAGAATCAGACTTAAATGGGGAATTTATAGTGTGAGAGGCCACTTACAATTTATAGTGTAAAAGGCAGGAAAAGTTTACATTAGGGCATTGATTGGATACCAACCAACTTCAGAGTGCCTCCAATTAGACTAATAGAAACCACAAGATAATTTTCCAAAAGAATATAGATTGTTTTAAAAGATACCTTGTATAAGAAAACAGGAAAAAGTAAACGTTTACTTTAGGGTCAGTTCTTGGTAATGGTGGATAAAACAACTGCGGTAAATAGCTCTGTCAAAGCCAAATGGGCTGAGTTTCTTGTGCCAGAGATGATTTAGGAGAGGTGAGGATTAGCAGGAGGTTTAAAACATGAACTGCTGGATATAGGGTTTTAGAAGAAAGGAAGGGGTTATAACTGAGAGTGGGAAGAGAAATTATCTATCTAAAAGTGTCCACACATTTTGGCAGGAGGGCCACATCATCTCTCTGACACTGGGTTATGAGCCGGAAGAAAAATAAGAATTGATTTACATTTCAAATTTGAATAAATTTACATAAATGAATATACTGTGGTACCTTGATTTAAGAGTGACTTGGGATAATGGGTGTTTTGGATTAAGGGCAAAATTTTCTTATAAATTTTGACTTGGTTTAAGAGCACTGTCTTGGAAGACAAGCACTTTTGTGGAAGTTTGGAATAGGCATCCATGGCTAGGGAAGAGGGACTGGGGGAGGGGGTAGCTTGAGCTGGGGTGGGGCCTAGGGGAATGTTTGGAACATTCCATGGCCAGATAACTCATGGGGGGATCTGGGGAATTTAGCCTGAATCAGGTGTGTGTGTGTGTGTGTGTGTGTGTGTGTGTGTGAGAGAGAGAGAGAGAGAGAGAGAGAGAGAGAGAGAGATCTGTGTGTGGCAGTGTGGAAGGTGCGCCTTATCCTTCCAATGCTGTTGCCCATCAGCAGCATGGAAATGTTAAAGTTGTATGAAAAGGCAAGATTCCATTGAGCCAATGAATAGCAGTGACTCCATTAGCGATAGTGAAAGACATCTTACAAAATCAATCAACCCTCCTCTCTTTTGTCTTCCTCACACCAGGCATGAAGGTTTTCAAATGTACAGTACAGTTCAGTCTTGTACAGTATTTTCTTTATTATAGTATTTTGTATTATACATATTACAGTGTTTTGTAATCATTTTATATACAGTAAATATTTTTATATAAATATTTTTGGACTGTGGAACCAATTGTCTGAGTTTCCATTATTTCCTTTGGGAAAATCTGCTTTGGACTCACCTGTGAACACCCTGGGCTACGGGATAGATTGGGGTACAATCTTCTATAAAGTGAGACTGAGTTGTATGGCTTTGAATTAGAGAGAGAAAAAGGAGAAATACAACTGAAATGTGCCCTTGGTGAAAAGGGAAAATAGGTGATGGCAGCTGCCAAAAGGCTGTCCAAATGCAGAAAAATCTAATGGAAAAATGGACACTGAGCAGCTAAACTTGATTACGCAGAAAGCCTTTCTGCTTACAAGTTAAGAGTATGCCAGCCTGGAGAGCCCAAATTTGCCAGATGTTAGAGGAAGCTGACATTTCTACAGTTTTCTAATGGTCCTTCCTTAGCACAGAGGAAGCCATGTTTCTTTCCCCCGACCCCACTGCAGTCCTGGCTGACTCTCAAGTATAACCACAGCGGACCCAAACTGGAGTTATGCACATTTTGGAAAGTGAGATCACTAGAAACATGAACTTGAACCAAAAAAATCATAAAGTGATTTATAGAGCAAGGTAAAGAATAAGCATATTAAAAAATTAGTCCAAAAAAGTTTAACTGAATATCTATCATCTGTGGAAACTTTCTGGTTGGAACCATTTACAGTGGTGCCTCACATAACAAGTTTAATTCATTCCAGAAGCATGCTTGTTATGTGAAACGCTCTTTATGGGAAGCGGATTTTCTCATAGGAAATAATGGAAACTCAGACGATTGGTTCCAGAACCAAAAAAAATTCATATAAAAATATTAACTGGATGTAAAAATGATGACAAAACACTGGAATTGAATTCAGAACATGCATTCAATATACATGATCCTATGAAGTCTCCATAGGCTGTAATCCTAAAGACACTTTCCTGAGAGTAGGACCCATTTAACACAATGGGGCTTACTTCTGGGTAGACATGCTTAGGAGGCTGCAAGTGATAGATAGGTAGGTAGGTAGGTAGGTAGGTAGGTGCTTACAGAATTAGGGACATGAGCATGGTCATTTGCCTCACAGTTCAACCTTTACATCTGGCCTCACTGGGTCAGAGATGCGTCAGTGGAACAGGCCTCTCTGGGACAGATAGGCTCTGTTAACCTGTGTCATATCCAGCTCAAGGTTTGGGGCTGCTGCTGCACTATCTTGAGGAACTGGAGGTGGCAGAAATCTGAGCATACAGGAAGCGCCTCTGGTGGCTCCTCACTTTTGGGGAAGCAAGTTGGGATCCATCATATCATTGGGTCCAAGCCCCACCCTACCTACCTCCTCCCCAGAATGCCCTCCACCTGCCCTCTTTCCACCCTGGAATGCTCCCCTCCTACCTCCTCCCTAAGCGCACTGGTCAGGAACAACCAGCTCAACTCTTCCTATGCCCATGGTGGTGCAAAGAGGCTGGCGTTAATCAGTATGCTAGTCTAATTCCCCCATGAGTGGCGCAAGGGACTTTCACTGGCCTGGAATGGGGATTAGATTTGTGGTGCCCATAAATACTGTATGTAACTGATATATATCTATCATTTGGCCTATATGATATTGTGCATATACATAGGCATCCTACCTAGTTGTGAGAAAATATCTCTGAGGTTATTTGTCAATTGGATCAATAAATCTGTTTTTAAAGGATTGTGCCAGTGCAAGAAAGGAACAAGTGCTGTGAGGTTGAATATGATGTTAATTTTGATTTGTCACACCTCAACCCAGACTCTACCACTTTGCTTCCTATGTTCCATATTGGCTTTGATCCATTAAAAAGTGTTTCTAAAGATGACCTATCATGTACTGTTTGTTAGGTGATTTACAGCCTAATCCTAAATAATTTTCTTGAGCTGATGCAGCTGTTTCAATGGGGTTTGTGATGCATTCTGTGGTGGATGACAGTCACAAAAGTCTCCTTAAGGTAAAGGAATGTTTGTTTCCTTTCCTTAGTGCTGGAAAGTTGGTGTGTTTAATTGTTTGTATATTGCTACTGTTTTACTTTGTAGGCTGCAAAGTTCTTTGAATTTCTTTAAATATGCATTTAGTATTTTTGGTAGGATTAGGATTTTGTGGTGATGCCTTCTGATAAAACTACATATGGATAGCAAACTCAGTTGTATGTGGTTGAAGTATGTGTTCAAAATAAGGCAACCCACAGATAAGGTGCATTCTGTGCATTCTTCATCAGATTGTTTAAAAAAAGGAACTCCTTCACACACTCCCTGACATTGACTCTGCATGCCCAGAAGGCAGATAATGTAAAGATATCAGAAATAAAAAAGAACGGGGAGACACAGGCAGGAGAAAGAGGCTGCAAACCTAACTCCCAGTTAGGAGAACATAAGCCCCAGCATAAGTCCTGTGCTGACTTGATGGTGTGCTGTAACTGCCCCACTCCCAGGTGTGGGAGTTAGGCCAATGCACAGGCATTAGGATTGCCATAATTCTCGTCCACAAAATGGGAATAGAACCTTCTGTTACACTTGCCAGCATGTGAACACAGTCCCCCAAACTGTCCCTTTTTTGGGATCATACAGCAACCCTTACAGGCATATACCAACCTTCCCACACCACAACGGGAAGATATGCCAGGTGAATTAGGCCTGCCTGAATTGGTTCAGATGGTGCCCTTAATGTTGAAGAGATGGAAAATTTTCTTCCAGATCCCTCTTTAAAAATCTGAATGTGATCAGTTAAAAAAAAAATCCCTACATTGATTTGTTAGCAATTATTTTTCTTGATCATCATGAATTTCTGTCCACTAAAACTTAAAAATTGAAATATAATGCAGATCTTCCTTTTGAGAAATTGTGCTGTGCTGTTATTAATTCTGATATGAAATGAGAAATTAATTATCCAAATTTACCGTCTTAATGATGAATTTAATTAAACATTTCTTCTTTGTTAAAACTTACAGGTGGATTAATAATCAAAATTCTTTTATGAGAAACACAGTGTCCTAATGCTTTTTAATTCATAAGGTGCTTGCTGTGATATCAAATGCATTTGTTCATGGGAGGGAAGTATCACACTTTACACATTTTATGCATTAGGTTTCTGAGCAGGACCTGCTTTTTCACACTGAGTTTTAATTTTGTTTTACTTAAGCTTATAAGACCCCAGGTAAAAATAACTACATTTAGAGCGGTTTCCTCAGCTTGGCAGTCTCAAAGGGAGGAATTTCTAGATTAGCGCTCCCCCCTTATAAATAACCAATCCTTTGTTAGTCCCATTAATGTCTGATAATAAGTTATTCTTCAAATATCAATAAGATGATGTGGGCTTGATGGAAGTTAAAATCCCTAAATCCTATGAATTGATCTGTAGGAGCTGTTTTCCACATGAGTGGTGGCTTCACCAAGGCATACATCCGCAAACAGTGGAGGTCAGGGTGATGAAGGAGGAGCGGGCTTGGCGGCACACATGCACTCTATTCCTGACAGTGTCTTGCATCGGCAAAGGGAAGTGAAGCGCACATACCATGCTCAGTGGCATTTCCAAATGCAGCTCAGCTGGGGGCCTTTGCTTATTGCATCAATGGCACATACTGGGGGAAAAAGAGGAAATACATAATTTTGCAAAGTAGCAGATCACAATCTCCCCCTCCTCTTTCAAAATCATCACCACCACACACTAATAGCTCTAATAGATACAGATTTTATGCATATTTCAGTCACAGCAGTATTTCTAATGCATATGTGAAAGGGTCCTAATTTATGTCTACCAACTGTGTGGTGCCCTTCTTTTGGGTAATGTCATCATCCTAATGGTGTTTCTATTATACTCAAAGGTAGTAAATGAGGCTTATTGCAGGAAGGTAATTGATTTTCACTGAGTGAAAATGTAAATAGCCATAAGAAATCCTATGAAAGACAAGCAGTTACAAATTGTCAGAGAAATCATTCACAGCCATGACTTATCGGTCCTTATATTTGTAAAAATGCTCTCCCCTCCCAGCAAAAGCCGACAGTAACACATTTCATATCGTTTTATTTCAAATTGCTGTACAATAATTTTGCATTTACCAGTTTTGTTATGTGCTTTATGAAAATGTATTAATCGTGTCTGGGAAGGGTAGTTCATTTTGTCAGATTTCTCTAAAGTAGAAAGTCTGGGAAGAATATTTCAGATGTTTGTTTGTAAGAAAAACAATCCTCCATTGGCACTCCTGTTCTTTAATATCGTAATCGAATGAATACCCTTTAAGAAGTGAGCCTGCCTTGAGAGTTGTCTCTGGGTAGGACAAGATTGTTCAAATGTCAAAATTCAAGAGGAACAAGTGAGTTAGAAGGAAACATGCCCTTCTAAACTGCAGTGTAGTTGCCCTTTCAGGGAATTGTTTTAAATCAGTAAATATAAGCACCTGTAGTATTGAACTCTTTTGTCAATCTAGTACTCCTAATATATTTCTTGTAACCACATGACACTTGCTAGGATGAACGTATCCTGCTGGGTTCCCATTGTTTGTTTTAGTTTTGCCCAGAAAATGGTTTTCTCATAAATATATTTCTATTGATTTCTGTTGGATTAAGAACAGTAATGTTCCCACAGATATACTTACGTTTTAATTCTATAAATGACCAGTGAATCCAGCCCAGCCCTGCTGGTTTCCTTAATTATCTTCTTACCAATAATATTTCTGTACCAAAATAAATTATTTGGCTTACGTTTTATCTTGCAATTATTTACACAACAGCATAAATCTCTTTATAAATAACTAGTAGGATTTTCAGTAGATATGGTCTTATCTACTGATATTTTTTTTGCAAGTTAGCCTTTAATACATGGTCAAGAATATACTTGTGAAAGATACATTTGAGCAGCATAGCTTTTACAAAGGAATATGTGGGGTAAATCAGTTTTTTTTTCCCATTGGAAAATGCTTGAGAAAATTGTAGACTGTTTATTATTTCCTCCAATTTTCAGTGTTCTTAGGACATAACATCTATCTGTGCATGTGCTTATAAATTCCTTACACTATATGGAGGCAGGGCAGTCTTGACAATCAGAAAATCAGGAGAGAAATATTTTTCTGAGTAAAGCATTAAGCCAGTATAGTAAGCAAAATTGTTCTTAAACACAATATGCTCTTGTCAACTTCCACATAACTACAGTTCAAAGAGAAGCAGGCCAGATGCTTTAGTATCCATAATGCTTAATGTGTTTAATGAAAGATCTCAGAAAGAAAACTAGTACATTGATTTAAGGGGAAATCCTCATCATGAAAGTTTCAGAATGTAGCTTTCTGCAGAAAGATTCTCATTAATATGCTAAATTAGGAAGTGAATACCCATGCCCATGGTCAAGGGGAATGGTGCAGAGAATGGTGCACGGGTGTGTGTGTTGCGTGGGGGAGGTATTGCACGGAAGTAGAGTTGCCGGGGGCTGGTGTTGCATGGGGAGGTTGTATGGGAGTAGGGATGCATGGGGAGGTTGCACAGAGAGCTGTTGCACAGGGGATTATTGCACAGAAGAATGCTGCATGGGAGGGTTAAGGGTGTGCCCAGGCGCACAAATATTCTTGCAATTTTACTCCCAAAACACAAGTACATTTCACTAGTCCTGAATAAAGCTTCAGAGCACAATCCTACCAATTTAGGCCAGCAAAATTTACCTATCTCCCCTTTCCAGCAGTGGGGAGGCCTGCTCATATCTTTGGCACTTTTTTGACAACCACAGGCAAGCATTTGATGTGTGCTAGGATTTGTGCCAGCCTAACTGGGCATAAGGATTGTGTTGTGAGACTGCTCAGTGGGGCTCCTCAAGTCAGTGCCAGCTATTTTGCAAGTACAAACTCAAGAGGCTCTTGAGTCTAGAACCTGCTAGAACATGTAGAAAAGATCACAGTAAATGTCAATGATCTGTCACTTAATCAAGGCTTTTTAAAACACTTAAAAAAAGAAACCCAAGTTCTATGTTTCATTCTGTCTGTGTATGTTAATTATATTGAAGGCTTTTTGAAGCAGTTTGGAAAAGCAAGAAAAGTTGTGGGCTTCAATAATTTGATGTTTCTTATTGAAGGCTTTTTCAATAATTAAAAGAAAATGGGTTGTGGGACTTTTGGCTGTACTAGTAATGCTTCCAACCTGCTCCCTTGATAGCCTTAGGACACAATCCTAATCAAATTTCTAGCACCAAGATAAACTAAATGCAACTCCAAAGTACGGGGACATTGTCTGTTCTTGAGCAGGCCTTCATGTTCCTCCACCCAACTGCAAAATGCAGAACATTAATGGCACAGCTATGTCAGTGCTGGAAAATTGGTTAGGATTGTACCCATAGTGCCTGGAAGCAATCAATCCATTGCACTACTTGGGTTTCTTTTGTGTTACTTTTAAAGTAAATTTCATTGTGATGTAGTTGTGCAGCAGCTTGCAACCCTTAAATGGACCTTATTCTGCCTATTTTGCAGATATTACAAGTGATAAAAATGATTAAAATGTGAATTTTGTGTGAAAACACATAACACAGCTTTATTGGAAACAATAAAATCCATAAAAAAACTGTTTTCACCCACCAATTATTTTATTTTTTCACCCATTATTTATTTTTGTATAACTGCATGGAATCTTGATGTGGCTAAAATAGGTTTTCAGGTTGCTCCACTTGACATGTTTTATTCTACCAACATCTTAATTGTTTTTAAGTCATGAACTACTTTTTAACAGGGAAGTCTGCAATTATTTCATGGATAGCCTAACTAGCTGATTCCCAGATGTTCCTACTCAGGTACCACAATGAAGCACAGGTTGCATATTTATAACTGATGTTCTTCAGTTGGTTACCTGTGCAGTCACACAATCCTTTATCTTCCCTGCTGCAGTTAAAGCATGACCTTCAGAACATGCACTTATATGTAGGGAGCAGGTTGTTATATCAAAAATCTGGAGGTAAAATCACTAGAAAAATTGAAAAAGATTCTCTGCACAGATCCCATATATATGACTGCACAGATGACCACTCACACTACATTAGTTGCAGGTGATCAGCCTGTTCTTTTATGGGTTCACTTAATTTTTAATTGACTAATCAAACCTTTAATCCATGTTGTATTCCAAATGTCAAGTTCTTTTTAAAGATTTTGTGGAAACACAAATACTTAAAATTTGTGTTCACTGCAAGCCAAATCATAAGCAAGGAATCAAACTGTAAGAGGAGACTTTTGCCTCAGTGGGGTAAGGGGTTAGCATTGCACCCATGTATTGCACTCATCCAAATCATGAGTGGAATGCATGGGGATGATAGATTAACCCTTTTTTACCATGCTATTTTTGTGCTGAAATTGTACACACGCACGCTATTTGCAGAAAATTGCTTTGAGAATAATTGTTGACAAAACATTGGAGAAGTGGAGTTAAAAAGAAAGGAAAGAAGCTTCTCCATCTTCAAGGGAGATTTCAAGTGCATTTTTTCAGGCTTCTGTCGACAATAGTTTTCACTGATAAGTATCACTAGACTAAAACTGAAGGTGAACTGTTCAGATTTGCATTAAGTTCCTCTCCAGTTCTGCATAACTGCACACTGATCTGTTACATTTTTTGGGGTGATGGTGGATACTGTGCTGTTAATTTTTGTTGTAAGGTAAGAAGCTGTCATGAACTAAATGTTTTGTTACTTCAGCGGAAAGCAGGAGATACACAAATATCTCAGTAGTGATTCTTGGGATTTACTTTGAATTCAACCGTTAAACAATTTTTATGAAATGCCACTGTAGTTTCAATAAGAATAAGGTTTTTAAGTTTTCTCCTCCGGCAGATAAGTTATGAGGACAAAAATGATTGAATTAGAAATACATAGTACCAGTACCATGATCCCAGTAAATGAGATTTTTTTCCCTAAATGTGTATTTTGACATGCTTGAAGTTCCTTATTACTGTAGAATTATGATTATAGTTTAAGAGAGATGATGGATTCAATTTCTACATATAATTAGAAGGATATGTAAAGGTTTTGTTTGAAATGTGAAGAGAATTTGAAAGCCCTGCAAGCATTACGAAAGACAAAGTAGAAAGCACTGAAAATTCATATTTACTGTAACAAGTAAAGAATTTGCAAGTATCTCAGATATGAAGAAACACTGATAGAAGTGTTACATTTTATGTAAAGAATTTAAATGCTGAAAATGCAAAGAGACTCTGATATTGTAGGTTTCTGCCATGAGCATTTATAAGCTTTTTAACAACTGAGAAAGTAGTTGAAGTAAGTAAATAAGTAATAAAAAGCACATCAAAGTAGTTAAAATGAGACAGCCAGATGGCAGAGAATTGCAGTTCTTGCTGTAATTTTATCAAAATTACTATTGTCATGGCATGTTAGTTTTCATAAGAATTTGTACAGTCACTGATCTTATACAGACAAATTAATTTCAGGTTCTCTCATGTGTAGTCACATAACAGCTATACTTGAGCACACACAAAAGAAAATTAAATAATCATAGTCACATAAACTTGAAAAGCAGCACAATTTCTTAAGTTTATTATTCCATAACATCTTGGGATCAGTGATCATTTCTATCATAGTAGACTGAATTTGATATCTACAGAGTTACTCCCATTATATAGTTTCTGCTGCATTTGATCTTCATTATGAGACTATAGAGCATTGGCTAATAGCGTAGAATTATTGGTAATGCATCAGATTTTTTAAGCATACCTGAGTTTCAGCTTTTCATAAACTTTCATACTTTTTTCTCTTCTAATGTAAGTAAGTTGAACCATTTGAATTTGAGCCAATTGAACCATTTAAATTTGTTAAATATATTATCATTATGTGTCTTTTCAGTGAGAAGATACATGGCATCTTTTTAAAGTGTCTTATGAACAAAAAAAATCTGACAACAACAAGAATAAACGTACATGGGAATTTGATAATAACACATTTTATTATTTACAGTGGAGAATGTACAGGATTATTTTCTGTATTTTGCCAGCAGTGTTACTGGTGTGGACTGGTGGCTTTCCAGGATTGTCACACAGGTTTCTAAAGTCAATCTGAACCATTAGCAACATTTGGTTCCAGGAATCTCCATGATTACTTACTTTCATGCTTCACAAAAGCAATTATTTACCATGTTAATGAGGCAGGCAATGAATCAATGTGAATCAGGTTTCTCTTCCCTTTCTCAGAAGCAGAAGCTTCCCCTTACAAAGCCATTCAGAAATGATTATCACTTTGTATTGGTGATAATCACATGTGGGAAGGGAGGGGTCTCCCTCCCAGAAATGAAACTTAACCCTTTATTAAGGCTTTCTCATTGCCGTGGTAAGCAGGCTGCCTTTAAGCCATTAACAGCTACTTTACAGAAATTTATTTTTCAATTTAAAGAGCCAACCACATTATCTTTGAAACAAAACCGCATATCAATAAATTGCATATAATTAGGTTACACTTGTATATATCTTCTTTTTTGTAATATAATTTTTATTGATTTTAGATTAAAAATACAGGTAAAGGGAAATAAAAAACAGTTAGGGCAGGAATACATGGGATTGACACATAAGGACCTCCAAGATTCGACATCATTGACATCTTTCGATTCTTTCCAATTCTTACCTACATTCTATGCACAAATTTTTTTTTTCAAATTTATATATCACCAAATTTAATTATCTTTATACTTACCTTTATAATTATCTTTATAGTATATATCAACAGCTGCAACAGTTGTACAGAGTCTTCCCCATCTGACCCCAACAGCTGACTGTGAGGAGCTCATGGAGGCCCACTACAATATGTTTGCCAGGCACTTTGCAGATAAGATTGCTGAGATTCACCATGACTGGGACTCCATGTTAACAATGTCTAATAATGTCACCACGGCACCTATCAGTTTCAACTTATGGGATTCTTTTTAGCTTGTAGAACCTGAGGATGTGGACAGGAGCCTTTGGAGTATGAGAGCATCTGCCTGCCCACTGGATCCATGCCCAGCATGGCTAATCAGATCTGCGCAGGAAGAACTGGCTGTATGGACGGAGAGGGCAATAAATTCATCTTTAAGGGAGGTGGTGCTGCCTTCTGTATTAAAGCAAGCAGTTGTTTGCCTCCTGAAAAAGCCCTCTCTGGACCCTTCTAAACTCAATAAATATTGGCCAGTCTCAAACCTTTTCTGTGGTGGCTTCTCAGCTCCATAAGAAGTGGATTATCTAGATCCAGCTCCTGGAAGAAGTGGATTATCTTGATCCCTTCCAATCTGGCTTCAGGCCTGATTTTGGGACAGAGAAGACCTTGGTCGCCTTGGTGGATGACCAACTCTGAGGACTGGATGGAGGGAGTGCATCCGTTGACTTCTTAGCGGCTTTCAATACCATCGGCCATGGTGTCCTTATGGGTTGGCTGAGCTGGGGTTCAGGGACACTGTTTTATGGTGGTTCTGCTCCTTCTTGACAAACCAATCCCAGATAGTAGTTCTGTGGGACTCCTGTTTGGCACTTTGGCCCTTAGGGTGTGGGGTGCCACAGGATTCTATGTTTTCCCCCATGTTGTTCAACATCCACATGAACTGCTGGGAGAGATGATACAGGGATTTGGACTGGGGTGTCATCAGTGTGCTGATAATAGCTATATCTCTCCACCAAATACCAAAGAGTCTGTCTTGGAGTGTTGCCTGGAGACTTAAGGTCTCCAGGGCAAGATCTGGATAAGGGCAAACAAGCTGAAATTAAATCCTGACAAGATTGAAGTCCTCCTGGTTCAGAAATCCACGATGCATGTGCTGGACTATTGCCCGACTCTGAATGGGGATGCACTCCCCCTGAAAGAACAGGTTTGCAGTTTGGGGTTGATACTGGATTCGCAGCTGATCCTAGATGCTGAGTTGTTGTCTGTGGCCAGTAGCGCCTTTGCTCAGCTTTGGCTGATGCGCCAGCTACAGCCGTACCTCCCTCAGTCGGATCTGGCCACCGTGGTTCATACAGTGGTGACATCAGGATTAGACTACTGCAATGCGCTCTGTGTGGGGCGTTGGAATTCCAACGTGCTGTGCGTGGGGCTGCCCTTGAAGACAGTATGGCAGTAACAACTATTGCAGAATGCCGTGGCTTGTCTGGTTGCTGGAGGTCAGCAGTTTGACTCTGTCATACTGCTGCTCTGGCAATTACACTGGATGCCTGTTCATTTGCAGAACCAGTTCAACGTGTTGACTATTACTTATAAAGCTGTATTTAAGCCATTCTTCCATACCTCCTTCCACACCACATTCTTCCACACCACCTTCTTCTGTACAATCTGGCCCACTCTCTGAGGTCATCGGGGGAGCCCTCTTGGTTATGCTGCCACTGAAAGAAGTAAGAGGATGGTGGCCAGAAGCAGGGCCTTCTCTGTGGTGGCACTCATCATGTGGAACTCCATCCCCACTGAGTTAAGTAAAGCTTTCACTTTATTAACCTTACGGTGAGGCATAAATACTTTTTTTTATTTCATCAGCTTATGGTAACACTTCCTGAATAAGGTCATTTTATTGCTATTGCTATTAATCTGGGTTTTTATCTGCCTGTTTTTTAACCATTTCTACTAGTGAAATGCACTATAAAAACCCCCTTGTGCATCAACACCCTATGTTCATCAATGCACCATTACCCATCAACCCCATTATTCATCATCCCCCCATGCACAACATCCACCCCCTCCGTGCGCAACATGCCCCAACCATGTGCACCATCCCCTCACAACCATCCCCAAAAGAGCAGATGCAGGATTTGGGGCTTGGCACTGATCAGTCTTCAATATTAAGTATAGGCCGAAAATGTATAGGCCTTTTCAGCCCCTTAGGGATGATGGCGCACCAGCCAGGAAGCAACGGGGAAGCAGGCAAGTGGTGGCAGAAGGCGCCCGCACCGCAGCTTGCCTACAGCACCACCTCCCCAGCCACTTGCCTCCACTTGTCTGTTTCCCCCAACGAGTGTCCTTCGAATAATGAACCCCTCTGGGGACACCAGAGTAATTAGTTATTTGAAGCACTCGTTATGAGAGGCAGAATCCAGTGGAAATCTTACCTCACTATGCAAATCCTTCATTATAAGGGGCATTTGTTATGCGAGGTACCATTGTATGAAAATTGAAAAATCACTGACTCACTCACTGACTCACTCATTCATCAATGCCCTGCCAAAACTGCTGGGCCTAGAAGCGTGAAATTTGGGGTAGGTATTCCTTCCACAACGGAAGGATAAAAAACCGGTTTTTGGCAATTCCAACTGGAAGGAGGTGAAATGGGGCGCAATGTGTTTTTGTCCTATACTTAACATGGAAGACCAACATCCAGCCAATTTGATGCACGGTGCCCGGTCACTGGAGGGGGGATATTGTTCAGAGGGAGAGGTTCCACTGGGGAGGATACTGTGCATGTGGGGTGTGAATGGGGAGGTGATGCACATGGGAGGTGATGCGCATGGGGGATGTTGCACATGGGGGTGTTGATGCACATGGGGAGATGATGTGCATGGGGGATGTTGCACATGGGGGATGTTGCATGTGGGGGTGGATGCGCATGGAGGGTTGTTGCACATGAGGGATGTTGCGCATGGGGGACTGATGCACATGGGGGATGAACATGGTGGTTGATGCGCATGGGTGTTTTTAACAAATATTTTTAATCTGCTTGTTTTTATTTAATTTAATTGTATTTTAATTATATTTTAATGGTGTTTTAATCTTTATTTACTGTTTTAATGATGTTTTATTCCTATTGTCAGCCGCCTTGAGCTCCCCCTTGCGGGGGAGGAAAGACGGGATATAAATTGATTAAATAAATAAAAATAAATATGGGTGATGATGCGCTTGGGGGTTGATGCGCATGGGTGATGTGCAAGGGGGATGATGTGCATAAGGGATGTTGCTCATGGGGGTGGATGTGCATGGGGGGTTGTGCACAGTGGGGGGATGGTGTATGGGGGAACTTTACTCCCACAATGTGGGTTTGTTTTCGCTAGTTATATAAAATAAATAATTGTTTTCTCACCCTCCATGGGTGGTGTATGTATGTATGTTATCCTCAAGCTCGGGTCCTCTACCAGAGGCCTGGGAGTTTGAAGGTTCTGCGCAGTATCTTAGCTGTTCCTAGCAATGCGCTTTTCTGGATCGAGTGTTCTGCTGTCCCTCCTGGAATCTGTTGGAGCCATTCTTCCAGCTTGGGTGTCAGAGCCCCTAGTGCTCCAATCACTATTGGGATCACATTCACCTTCACTTGCCACAGTCTTTCTAATTCCTCCTTCAAACCCTGATACTTTCCCACCTTTTCATGCTCTTTTTTCCTGATGTTGCTGTCGTTTGGTATTGCTACGTCTATCACCAGGGCTGTCTTCTGGGCCTTATCTACCACCACAATGTCTGGCTGGTTAGCCAGTACCTTCTTGTCTGTCTGGATATGGAAGTCTCACAGGACCTTAGCCCTGTCATTCTCCACAAACTTCAGAGGGGTCTCCCATCTGGTCTTGGGAGGGGTTAGTCCATAGGCTGAGCAGATGTTCCTATACACGATGCCGGCTACTTGGTTGTGCCGTTCAACGTATGCTGTTCCTGCCTGCATCTTACATAGTCTATTTAATTTAATAAATTGTGTTTTAATTATATTTTACATTTGTATTTTAATTGTATTCATTGTTCCATCTGGTTTTAAATGTATTTTATTGTTCTATATGTTAAACACTAGCTCCACCAGCATGAAGATGCACATGGGGCTGTCTTAGTGAAAAAATATAATTAAATTATGAGCAACCCGTTTCTACCTGTGCACGCTGATCTTCCTTATCTGGCAATTAGCATGTTTAAACCTAGGAAGCCCTCTCTGGCACTCACACAACAACTGTCTGACAACTTTAATATCAATGTCCAATGGAAAAGTGAATGGGCTGCTAAACACCCAGATACAGGCAAATACATAGATGACCCTACACAAAAAGTGCTAGGTTTTGACCTATCATGCCTGCTTTGGTCAATTCTGATCAAGATCCATACTCAACATGGGATCTGCTAGGACTCACTGTTTAAATGGGGTCTAGTATCTAACACACAGTGTGACTGTGTGCTCCTTGTCAATTATTCATCACATCATGTCCAACTGTAAATCAAGACCTTATTCTGGCCCAGTGTCTGATTTTTTCAAAGTAGACCATTCTGTCCTTGAATGGCTGGGTGGACTGCAAATTAACATCTGATTTACCATATGTCAATGTGTGTGCCATATAATAAATCATGCTAGATATATGATGCTGCCCTTGTGCTGAAACGTTTGGAGACCGCTATATTAGAACATGCAAAATGCAACTTAGGGCGCAATCCAGAGTAACCATGGGTAGTCCTTGCTCTGATGAAACGACAATTTACTCTGGATTGCAATATGAATTTCTCATAGGTTTTCATTAGGTGATGCCATAACTGCATCGACGTAAATGTCTCTTACATGCTCCTGTAGTTACTCTGGCTTGTAGGGTTAGTTTGTAGCTGAATGTACCAGAACCACAATTAAGCTTTTTGAAACTGGTCAGGAATTACTTCATAATAACTTATGTGGCATTTTCTATTATCCTAGTCTTGCAGTTAAGCTGCAGCGCAACTCAAATGACAAACATTCTTGGAGTAACCTGTCAACCAAAACCTCTGTAGAAATCACTCTAACTTAAACTACTATAATGTATGAAAAATATCTTAATGCTGGTGAAATTCCTGAGGAAGTATAAAGCTAGTATCTGTACTAGTATAAGACTAGAACAACTTGGAGAACTTAATATCCAGTAAAGTGCAAAACAAACCAGAATCTGGGGCCAACTGACACGTAATGTTAAATGAGCACTACAATTCCATTGTGTAGATTTTTCTTAAAATAGCAGATACTTGGTGTCTGATCTGGATAAGGACTGTGGAAAGAGGCAGGGGAGAGTAACCTTTATGCTAAGCAGTAGTCCCGATGAAAATCCTCTCACTGGGACAATTAACTGGGAACAAAACTACCATAGGTGCCAATGGCAGATTTTGGGACTATGCTACAGACAGCGTAGAGTTCCTTACATGTTGCTCGAGAGACCTTCATGGAAGCTAGTGAAAATAAAAACACAGATGAAACCACCAAAAACACATTTAATGTCATGTCTAATTTGTCCTTAAGTTGTCACCCATACGGAACCAATCATAATACAAACATTTTCTTCCCTTACTTTCATGATTTCTTTGTTGAATATGGGTGGGATATGGTAAGGAATTTATAACAGTAAAGCTGAACTTTCAAACAAGCTCATAGGATAGGTGGCAGTAAGGTTAAAAAAGTGTATTTGTCCAGAGATAGGTCTGGAATCAATAGTGGAAAACAAACTGAAAATTCAGTGCCACAGTGAAAGCAAGCAAGCAACTGGCAATTTTTAGCAGAGAAGTATATTTGGATGGTGGTTGTGTAAAATATGTTTAAAAAGCCAAGGAGATGTGTAGCCACACTGCAACCCAAAATTGATTATTAAGGGAAATTCAGAAAACTACCATTTTGAAATTTTAAATAGCTTAATCATTTACCAGGAATGTTCTCTGTATAACTGACTTTGCCTAAGTATAGAATAGTAGGAAACCATCACAGAAAACACCTGGAGGGGAGGGACAATTGGCAGAGAAAAGGAAAAATTAAGTAAATAATAACATGAGCAGCTGGAGAAAAAAAGGGAAAAATACTAGCAGCTGATGCAGGAGAGAAAAGAAAAATGAAGAGTTACACTGAAAACCTGTTATTATCAAGAAACTATTTCTGAATATGGCTTTAAAAACATGTTTAACATCAAATATAGCTTAATACATTACAACTACATGCACATCTCTTCTTTGAACATTGCGGGAACATTTGGAACTTTGAGTTTATTTTTGTTTATGTTCTATACAACTAAAATAAAAATTATTTCAGGCAAAAACTGAAATATAATGGCAGTTTGGTAGGCAGGGTTTAGGTGGGGAAGATATTCTAAATTGCAGACATTGCCACAGAGTGCACTAAAGGCAGATCAAATGCATTCATCTCAAGTACACATAAACATCCTAATTCATTAAGGCCTATATCCTAAAGTGAAATTCTGCCCCTTGCTCTGGAGCAGTTAAGATGATTTTCCATAAGATAACATTAGAGGGTGATGTAACTGCATGGACCCGTAATTGCTATGGATGCCCTATGTCAACATTTTCTATATTTGTTTTGGATTCCCACTGGATCAGTGAAACGTTAGGAAAAAGCAGGCATATATCATGCTGTTTGCTCATCTGGTTTATCTATTGACACATTTGTCAGCTGTTTATGTGCTCATCATGCTATTATCTAAACATTGTACAAAATTAGCTCCTAGTTACATGGAACATAGCTTGTGAGAGAGCAGAATGCCAATCATGTTGAAGGATTTGGTGTTCATGCAGCTCTTGGCTTATTCTACTCTTGTGGGGCTAGAGCTTTGTGTTTTAAATATAGTATTCTTAAATATTATAGTATTCACTTTCCTAAAATATGGAATTCTCTTTCCTAAATTACGGGCCGCGCAATCCAACTTGCACTGGAACAGGCAGGCCAGCTGGCCAGTGTTGTATCCAGTGCAAGTTTGGATCAACTGCCACTTCTCCAGCGTAAAAGTGGAATCTTCCCCTTACCTGTGTAAGGCAGCAGCAGCCCCAAAGGGTCAACTCAGATCTGCACCACCTCCAGAGATGGCACAGAGCTGAACAAAGTCAAGCAGCCCAAGGTTGCTCTGCACCGCCCAGGGAGCAGGACTAGGATTGGGATAACTGCTTTATCCCAACTGTGTCTCCCAGTTCCTGGCTGCTCCTGAGAATGCTGTTCCCCCACATCAGAATGCCTCCTTCCTGCCACCCCAACCCTGACCAAAATTGACAAAGGGCATGGAGTGACACAGTGTGGCCGGCACAACTCTCTGCAGCAGTCCACCCTCCTCACCAGGTGTTGCAAATATGCAGTATGGCACATCTGCAACACCTTAGGCTGGCATGAGTGACTTATACTGACCTAAATGGAAACCTAGGATTGTGCTCTCGTTTTTCTTCTCCATTCTTGCCATATAACATCAAATTTTAATAATATGGAGTAGGGTGTACCCATGAAATCTGTATTTGTTCACATATCATTTCAGGATATTGCAGGAAAAGAAACTCACTGCTAATATTTTATCCTTCCATGCTTCTGCCCATTAAATGCTTTGCCCTGCACTATGTGTAATGCCTTTCACAGGAATGGCTCAAACCAGTCTGAAAGTGAAGCCTCCTTTAGGTAATTCTGGTTTGTTGCTGTTTGACACAACCTAGAACCTAGAAAAGACACAACCTAGAAAAAATTCATAAGAAGTACAGTACAATAAGAAGTAACTAGATATTTATCTTTTTAAATTTAATTTTACAATTTCCTACATGGGCATTAAAACAAGTACAATTTCTTAAGCTCTGAACTTTTGATTTGGAAACGTAACCTGCAAGCACAACAGACTTCCGTGAATGCAGACAAGACTTGCACATTTGGAAAAACAGTGATACAAAAATAGAACAGCCTCCTGCAACCAGATAGATAAAATGTAACTGTTTCTTTAATATCTCCAAAGGCGAAACAAGCTTATAAGAACTTGCTAACTATTGTGCATTGAGCTGTCACCTTCAATGTACCTTTGAAACGCCGACTTTTTCTTAAAGGGGAAGATGGGAAACAGAAAGTGTATAGTTTCATTCACGCAGACTTTGTCAGAAAGTGCGGCTGTGATATGATTTCTGTCACAAACAATCTGCTTGAAATTTTTCTGTCTTTACTTTTAAACGTGGACTGGCTTGTCTGTTTTCTAACCGTAGGTGATGGGATCTGCTGCCTTGTCAGATAGGATTTGAGTTCACTCACTACCTGCTTGTTGACTACAGCGTAGACTCACTATGGTGGCAGAGAAAGCCTTTAGGCCACTCAGCATCTGTCTCTTCCTGTAATTAGCTGCAGTCTTGTGTACAGAGCAAAACAGAGATTTTGTGCTGCAAAAGAGTAATGCACAAAGACAGGAGTTTCAGGAAGAGTTTGTGTGTTTGTGGTGTTCTTGTTCACAATTAAAAATGTTTCTTATCACAAGGTAAACGTTTGAAACCTTCCTGTCAGATATTACCAGGATGCAAGCAGATTCCTACCACTTCACTATTATGAGTTACTTGAAATATAAAATATATTCAGTAATGTCATATCGTTCTTACTCTTTAATACATTCAATTTTTCCCCCTCTAAGTTTGATAGTTTGCCTCAGGTTCAAACTACACATGATGGCACCAGACCTGTTTGTTCAAACCAGGTCTGAATTACAATTATGTATTGCAAGAAGGGAAGATCTTGGAAAGCAAAATTGGCAGACTGGTGAGGTGAATGGAACCTTCCAGGGCTTACCAATCATTTTCTTTCCTTGGTCAGTCTCTGTCAGTTTCTTGTCTCAGGACACAATCCAGAGCAAATTCAGCCTGCTCTGACCTAACTGCACTCTCCTAACTATTCTGTATCCAGAGCAGAAAGTTATGCTGAATCCAGAGAGTCAGGAAGCCTGGGCTGCCCTAACTGCTCCAGAGCATGCTAAGTAATTGACACAAGGGGAAGACACAAGGGGGATACACCCCTCAGATCACACTGAACAAGGAACAGCTGTGGTGCCTACAGTGGTGACATGACTCTGCACATCACCTGGTGCGGAAGTCTGTGCGTCATCCCTGGGATGCGCCCCCCCTACCTGGACTGCGCAGTCACCAAAGTTGGCGCCTGTGCAGTTGTTTCTGAAGCCAACTGGCTTCAGAAAGAGTACTGCGCAGGCACCATCTCTGACACCTGCGCAGTACTTTTTTGAAGCCTTTTGGCTTCGGGGGAGACTGTGCAGGCGTCAGAGTTGGTGCCTGTGCAGTACTCTTTCTGAAGCCATTCGGCTGCCGCTCCGCCTCCTGAGTGAGGCCGAATGGCTGTGCAGAGGCGCGGACTTTCTCTGCTCTAAGGAAGTCTCCTCTGAAGAGCTGTTCGGCATGCTCAGTGTGTTTCTGCGCAGTGCACTTCAGATGGCCGTTCAGGCCAGCTCCTCAGACAAGTGGCAGCTTCTGGCTGATTCTCCGCCTTGGAGCAGGCCTGAATGGGGGTGCTGACGCCCGGGGCCTGCCAAAGGACAGTCAAACTCCTCCGTCACATCACCCCATACGGAGCGCATCACCCAATGCAGCCCACACCAGCCGCACCAGTCTGGTGACGCCACTGGGTGCCTGCCTTATAAGGAGTCTCTGATGAGATGAGATTCTACAGTGAATACAAGGGGCTTCTTGGAGTGGCCTGCTGTATCCTGAGGTTTGTGGGCAGGCATAGTTGTTCCATATCCTGAGGTTGAGAGGCAGGGGTTGCACCTAGGATGGCCAAGAACTCAGATTTTTGGTCAACACTGCCATTCTTACTCGGGCCTTATCATGGATCCCTATGGGTCTACTCATTACTATACCTGCTCCTGAGGTGGTATATCTCTGAGGAACTGGAAGAGGCATTTCTGCCTTGGAAACAGGCTTTGGATACAGAGTAACTGCTCTGCCCTAGGCAATGCTAAACATGCCCTCAACTTGCCTCTCCTGAGCTGCTTAGGCTGCCCCAGTTAGGGCAGAGCAGGTCCACCTCTCTTAGGGCACCCTATCTTGCCTTGCTCTGCCCTAAGCATCTTCCAGAGTAACTGGGCTGGAGCATCTTGCAGTTGCTCCAACCTAGTGTTAGATAGGGCAACCTAAGGGCTCTTATGTGGACAATTAGTTGCTCTGGATTGTGCTGCTAGTCAGTCTCAGGAATGAGCAGCAAAGAGGGAGAGAGGCAGGTTCAGCTTCCCTCACTCTCTTAAAATACTGCCTTTCAATGTGATAGGAGCAGACTGGAGCAGACCTCTTCAATGACTTCAATAGTTTAAGCCTCAGTGAAGAATATCTTCCTGCATATTATTGTGCCAGCAGAGGCTCCACCACAGGGTTTTGCTTGAGGGAACCTTAGAATATAGCACTAGCATTGCTCCAAAAGTTTGGAGTGTGGCAGTTTCACTTCTAAGAAGAGCTTCAAGCATGTCAGCATGCTTATCAGCATGCGTGTCAAGCATGCAGGAAGGGATACCAAGAGTACAGGGATTTCCCTTCAGCCCCCAGACTGTCCCTGTTGGGTTACTAGTTTGCAGTGTCTAGGCAGACTTCATAACTAAGGATCTAAAGTTGTGATCATTTAGATCCTTTCTAACATATATATCATATATCCTTCTGAGGAATATATCCTTGAGATATGTAACATACATTCTTCTAAGGCAGGGGTGTCAAATGCATTTTATCTGGGGGCCATTTTCTATCTATGGCACCTGCTGAAGGCCAAACTCCAAACAAGACCTCCAAAAGTGATGTGAACAGTAGACGTGATGTCATTTCCATTGTTTTTAAAAATGTGAAAACTCTGCCTTTCTGCAGCGGCTGCTTCCCCATCCTACTCCAATGCCTATTGTTCTTCTTCACTTCCTCTTTTACCATTTTGGGCATCGAGGAAAATGCTTGTTCACCCCTGCTAATTCCCAAAAGCCCCAATAGCTCCTAATAGGCTTTCCCCAGTACAAGATAAAGGAGCGGGGAGATGCTGTATTTGCTGCCCTCACTTGCACAATGTGGGTTTTGTGAAAGCAGTGAATGTAGACTTTGCATTCTCATTCCTTATGTTCCACCACCTTCCAACAGCAGCACCTTGCCTCTTGTGCACTCACCCACATGCCAAGCTACTGGTCACCCTGCTAAGTCCCACCAGTAAGCCTCCACCTGCCTGCTGCAGCAGCGGTATCCTCCTGCATGCCAGCCACCACCCTCACCCTGCGACTCAGAGTTCCCTGGGCTACTTCCCTGAACACAACTGGAGATGCTCTTCAATTGCCTCTGGAGAATGTTCTAACAGCCAGAGAGACTTTGGGCTACCTTGGAAGACGTGATTTTGACGTCTTCAAAATGGTTGACTTTCTGGTTTTTCAAGAAAACCAAAAGTGACGTTTTACTTCCAGAAAAACCAGAAAGTCAACCATTTTGACATTTGAGGCCTTTGGAGGTCTCCACATATCATTCTGAGGGACAAGGAGGTAGTACATGGCCCCCTGTCCTTGGAGGAACACCCTCTGGAGGAAAATGGAGTGCAGAAAATGGAGTGTCATGTTTGGAGGGGCAATCCAGAGACTCTGCAGGTCATGGAATGAGACTTCACAGGCCATATTTGGCCCATGAGTCATTTGTTTGACAATAGTGTTCTAAGGTTTACATTAAAGCAGTGATTTTCAACAAGTGTGCCATGGCACACTGAAGTTCTGTGAATGGCTCACAGGGGTGCCTTGGAAGTTTGGCAAATTTATTTATTTGGCAAATATTTTGGCAAATATTTGGCAAATAAATTTGGCAAATTTATTTATTTGGCAAATATTAATAAATATTGTTTATTAATAGGATTATTAAATCCCCCACCAGCAAAAGTTTGATAGTGTGCCTTGACAATTTTAGCACCAGGTCGGTATGCAAGAAGATTAAAAAAGGGTTTGAAAATCACTGCATTAAAGCTTGAGAACACTTCTGCAATTGTTCTATATCAGCAGACATTTTGTCTTCATATTATAAAAGCCATAATTTTTTTCTTTCTTCATTTAGAATGTGTTACCCAAAATCTGCAATTTTAATTTTGCTAATATTGCTATCTAATTTAATTAGCTACATTCATTTAAATTCTTGTGAGATGTGATAACAAATATAGGTAGGTACTCATTAAACATTTCACATGAAACTGACATATTAAGCCATTTCTGGCACTTTACAGTTATTTACAGTATCAGGAAAGTTAAGAATCTGCACCTTAGTTCTTGAACATTTCAGTAAATGGCAGTGATTAAGGATGATGGAAAAGCTATGCCTCTTTTCTGATCCTTTCTTTAAATGGTTCCAATTCAAATTTGTGAAAGCATTATTTTGGGGACTTTATCTTTCAGTCATATTCAAAAATGTACTAAATAATTGCTGTTCACTCCTGTTGTGTTTGAGTCTAAGTAAGGTGGAACCAAATCAGGTATTGTAGTCTCTTTTTTCAACAACAGCAACAACAACAAAAAATCTTTTATTCACTCTTTTATCCAAAGCAAAATCAGTTTAGCTGACACCATGTATTCCCATAAGTGGAATTAATTCTTTTGCTTGTTTGTTCCCTTTTTTATGCTACTTTTTTCTTTTTGAAGAGCTGGTTCTGTATTGAAGAAATAGTTCTGTATTTTTTCAAACCCTGCATGATGTCTTTATTTTGTATAGGTGGAATCTTCATACTTTATATGCCAGCTTTGTCATGAATAGTCTTATACAGATGTAATGTTTATGTTGGAAGCTTATGCAAAAGTTACTTACTCAATATGAGGAAGAAATTCCATTATTTTATATAATTTACCCTGCTATGCTAATTAAAATTGACTATATTTCTTGTGCTTTAGGGATAAAAAGCTTGCAGTTGTTTGAAATGATCCATCTCTCTGTGATGTAGGATTAATCCATCTCCATGAAAGTAACCCATGGCATCAACCAGAATAGTAATGGGTATAGGGGGGTTGTATTTGTTGATTATATATTGTTTATATATTGTTGTATTTTAAGGTGTCATCTAAACATGGGAGATTGGTTTTTGGAATTGTTTTACTTCTTTTTTTCTGTGATGTAAGTACATGTGTCATAAGCAGACAGGTTCAGCTCCCCATGCCTATGGCTCTTACACAAGGAATCTAGTGAGGAGCTTTACCATAGGATTATCAAAGGCAAAAAAGTGGCCCTTCACACATACTATCCCATTGATTTAAAATTTGTTCTCTGCTAAGGCAGTATCAGGTTTAATAAACAGTGGTGTACAAAAGAACCAAAGTATGCATGAAATTTAATTGGTGGAATACTTTATGGTGGAGATAAGCATGTAATGCAGGAAGCTGGACTAGATGGGCCTTTGGCCTGATCCAGTGGAGGCTTTTCTTATGTTCTTATGTCTGTATCCTTGAGTGGGTTCCACTGGACTCCATGAGGCCCCATCAGGGTAAGCATGCTCTCTCACTCTCTCTCTCTTCACAGCCAGATTTCCTGTGAATGTGAAAGTGCTCCTCACAATAGGAAGGAAAGACTTTCTCCTGCGTTATCCTGCCTCTTTTTTCTGAGTAAAAAGCAAATGTTTCATAAAGCCTATATAGGAATCTTTGCCTATCTCTTTAATCCCTAGACTCCCTACAAAGCACAATATTAGGGGCTTTTCTGTTCTGTTTGTGGATTTACACTAGAACCTTTCTAAGGGTGCAATCCTGACTTAGGCCAGAGAGAATGGCCCAGCTAAGCTGGCCTAAGGTAGGCAGAGCTGACAGTTAGGCAAAATTCACAGAGCTAGGAAGCTTTTAGGCTGACAGGCCAAATCCACAGGGCTAGGAGGCCTCTAGGCTGGCCTAACTGCTGCTGAAGAGACAGCAGCACAAATGCTCCCTTGGACGTGGGAGTTGTGCCATATCCTGAGATGGGCTGTTGTGTCATATCTTGAGGTTGAGAGGTGGGAGTTGTGCTTAGGCCTGGGCCTAAAATTTTGAACTTTTGATTTTGCTTCTGTTTTTATTCTGGCTTATCATGGACTCCTATGGGTCCACTCAGATTTATTCCTGCTCCTGAGGTGGCCTAAGTCAGAGAAGCTGTGAGGGGGCATGACTGACCTGGAAACAGACTATGAATATGACCTAACTGCATTGTTCTTGGCCATGCACATCGCGCCCTCAACACATCCCTGCTGTGGCAGTAAGCTGGCGCGTTTCCCTCTGTCTTGGGCCAGCCTAAGCGGACTTTAGCTTTTGTTTGTCAGCCCAAGCATTCTCTGGTGCAGCTAGGCTGGCCTCTCTTGCATTAGGCTGCCCAAAGTGCCAGATTGATAGGCTAGCCTAAGTGCACCAGGATTGAAGTCTTAAGTTATAGAGTATATATTCTAAATTATAGAGTATATATTCTAATTTAGATAGATAGAAGTTATTATTCTTTAAGTGCTACGTTTTCCAAGAATGTTGTTCAAAAGCATGATTTGTCTTTTACCCTCAGCTTTCTTGAAAAATGTCTGTGAACTAAGACAAAATCACTGCCAAAGGTTCTTCAGCTATAAGAGTGACCATAACAACACAACCATTCATGTAAAATTATGACTACTATACCACGTGAGTCCTAGGCAGCTACAATCTTGCTGTGGTTCATACACATTCTCCCAACTGAATTTAAACTGTTAATGATTATAAATTGCAATCGTCTATAGCAAGGGTGTCCAAACTTTTTGGGAGGAGGGTCAGATACTGTGTCAGGAGCCAGAAAAATAATTTACTTAAATTTACATAAATGAATATGTTAGAGATGGAAATTATATGTATGAATTCAAATTAGATAATAAACTCTTTCTAACAGAGAGAGGGGAATGTGGTGGGCCGCTGTGAGATATAGGAAGTTGAACTAGATGAGACTTTGGCCTGATCCAGTGGAGGTTCTTATGTTCTTAGGGGTCAATCTTCAAACCATTTCATTAGCACTTTCGTACAAAAAGAGAGGAGGAATGTGCAGCCTCCCCAGCCCTCAGAATACCTTCGGAGGTGCAGGGAGCAGAGCCTCTGGAACAGTGGTTTTAACTTTTTTTCATCTCATTCCAAATTTCACTTCAAATGAGCAGCACAGCACATGTCTTGGCTTTCATTGAGGTTCATATATGCACTCACAGTTGAACATACCTTTGATTTTTTTTGAAGCAGAATTTCTGTGTTAGGAGTCCCAGAAGCTACTGCTTATATAATTTTGACAAAAAATCAACAGCACAGCCAGTGCACACTTCTTAATAAAATGTATTTTCAGGACATTTGACCATGTCCTCTTCTTCTGGATCACTGAATTCATATTCGGCAACAAAAGAATTTGGTCTTTATGCAGTATTTCCCTTTGGGCATTTTGGTTTTAAATATACAGGCTAATGCCAAAGATCAGTACTTTACCAAAGGACAAACAAAAGGAAAAAAAGCCATGTTACATGTCTCACGTGGGCACCCTTCTAATCTGTTTATTTGCTCTTCTCTGTTGTGTATGTTTTTTTACCTTTTCTTCTATAGTTCAATTTTTATTGAATGACTGTCTCTTCCCTCACCGTCTTTCTGTTGTCAGTGGTCCCACAGTCAAGAAATCTTAACATGGCAGCACATCAGGAACAGCACCTCCTGTCAGCCAAGAGGTGCCAATTTACTATTGTGGGAAATAAGGCTGATTTTTCACATTTAACTGGCAACTGTCCTTGACTTTCTAAGCAACAGCTGTACCAGTTGAAACTAGGTCAATAGGCAGCATTATTGATGCCAAGACTGTTAAACTACTTCAGTTGAATTGCTTGTATGGTATTACGGCTACTGTATGAAGAGATTTAAAAGCTTCCTATTTTAACTTTAATGGATGGTGCTGAAGTCCTTCTACATAAAACATCAATACCATACATTAACTATACTAAACAAACTATTAAACATTTTAAAAGGAATGAAGACTTCTTAAAAATTGTTATTTTTGCTTTTTAAGTTCCTTTAAATTAGGGCTCTCCAGACTTTTTGGCAGGAGGGCCACATCATCTCTCTGAAACTGTATCAGGAGACAAAATAACTAATTTACAGTTCAAATTTGATTAAATTTACGTAAAAGAATTATTGGCATGGATTACAGGGCTTGCCCACAGGCCAGATAGGAGGGTCTTGAGACTTGGCATCTGGCCCCCATGTCCAGGGTTTTTAGATCCCTGCATGATGATATGATCTGTTTATTTAATCTGAATTTAGGGCACAATCCAGAGTTAGGGAAGTGGGGTGTGCCCTAGCTGGGCTGCCCCAACTATTCTGAATCCAGAGCAGAAAGTTATGCTTCATCCAGAAAGTCAGGATGCCTAGGATGCCCTAGCTGCTCCTGCGCATGCTCAGTAGGGATCAAGTGACACCCTCAGATCACACTGAACAAGGAACAGCTGTGGTGCCTGCTTTAAGGAAGCCCAGAAGTTCCTATTAACATTAGCCCAGAAGTTCCTATTAACATTAGCATCCTATTAACATTAACATCAACCATTAACAGCTGCAGCATGAAAATGCTAGTGGAGGGTGGATGCTTGGAGTGGCCTGCTGAATCCCCAGGTTAGTGGGCTACCGTAGTTGTCCCATATCCTGAGGTTGAGAGGTAAGGGTTGCAGCTAGGCTGGTCAAGAACTCAGATTTTTTTGTAAACACTGCCATTCTTACTCTGTGTTATCATGGACCCCTATGGGTCTACTCATTGTTATATTTGAGGTGGTATAACCCTGAGGAGCTAGAAGAGGGCATTCCTGCTCTGGAAAAAGGCTGTGGATATAAAATAACTGCTCTGCCCTAGGCAATGCTAAATATGTCCTCAACATGTCTCTCCTGAGCTACCTAGGCTGTCCATCTGTGTTGGGGCAGCCTATGTTGCCTAAGGCTGCCCAAGCCTTTTCCAGAATAACTAGGGTGGCCCATCTTGCAGTTGGGTCAAACCATAGATAGGGTAACCCAAGTGCACTTCTGGATCATGCCCATAGTATTCCAAATAATAACCACATAAGTTTCCCCGTTTATGATCTGCTTCTCCTGAAGAGTTCAGCCCCAGATGCATTTAAATTCTAGAGTATGTGTAGTTAATAAATATTAGGGCTTTTCTTATCCTATTCAGAATTCCACTTCTTCATGAGCAATCCATCAAGTAATAACAGGCAGCTAATGTTTGAAAAGAGGGATATTAAAATAAGAGTCTATTTTGAACCTTTGCCCACAAGGTGCTAGAATTAGCACCATCAAGTGATTATTGTTTCTTGATGGAGACAGAAAGGAAGCAACTCCAAATCCAACTTGGAAGTAATCTCAAAAAAACCTACACCCCTACAAGCTTCCTATCCTACAAAACACCGTCTTTCAGGGTTCCTTTTTATCCTTGCTAGCCATTCCTCTTTTTTCTCCAAATCTGCCATGTTCCTCTAGATGGTGTCCATTCCAAGAGGCTTGAATATCCCCTGTTCATAGTTCCTATGTAGTGTCTGAAGATGGAATCCAGAAACTTCTCCCTGCAATGAGATGGGTGAGCTCTACATGTACTTGAGACTGATTTACCCTACAATCCAGAGTAACTACGGGAGCACATAAGAGATAGTTACGTCGACGTAGTTACTGCACCACCTTGTGAAAACCTATGGGAAATTCATATTGCAATCCAGAGTAAATTGTTCTTACTCCAGAGCAAGGACTCCCCGCAGTTACTCTGGATTGTGCCCTTATTCTCCTTTCCTTTTATTAATGTTCCTGAACCTGGTATTGACCTTTTCCACAACCGCCACCCACTGACACCACCACCATAAGATCTCCCTCATCAGACAAAGGCAGCTCAGAACCAAACAGGATATATGCAAAAATTTGATTTCTTGTCCCAGTGAGCATCACTTTGCATTTAGTCATGTTGACACACATCTGTTGGTGACTTTCAGAATCCACCAAAACCTACAGCAGCATACTGGCTGAGAAGCAGACAAACTCCACCAGTCAGCAGCTCAGGCCAAAGTGAAGTGAAAGTGAAGCACATCTGCCATTTTTCAGCCTATTCCTCCAGTTTAGGGAGATTTTAAGGTGCTCTTTACAGTCTCTCTTGGACTTCTTTCACCATTCGTTTAATGTCCAAACAGACTGCCTTACTGCTTATTCCCAACTTACAGTTATCTCTGAACAAACTGGAAAGGACTGGTCGCAAGACCAATTTATGAGGCATCCACTTTTCACTTCTCTTCATTCTGAAAATTACTAATTGATACCTATTCTGTTTCCCGTTCTTCAGCTATTTCCTAATCCATTGAAAACCCTGTCCTATTATTCCCTGACGATTCTTCTTAGAAGCCTTTTGTGAGTGACTTTATCAAATGTCTTCTGAAAGTTCAGATATACAGTACAATATTAATGGATTGTTCACATCCCTGTTACCCTTTTCAAAGAATTCAAAAAGATTAATGAAGCAGGACCTGCCCTTCCAGAAGCCAAGCTAAGCAATGCTTGTTTGTGTGTATTGACTTGATTAGGCTTTCCACCTCTTAAATGGAAGCTATATTAGGCTGAGCAGACTGTAATTTCTGGATCCACTCTCACTCTTTTTAAAAAAAAATACTGATATGACATTATTTGCTTATTTTAATAAGAGGATCAGTAACTTCACATTTGATTTCCTTAAGAACTCTTGGATGAATGACATTTGATCTTGATGACATCTTAATTTTTAATTTCTGAATAAGTTCTGAAATGTTTTCTCTTTCAATTCTTTGGTCAGGAAGGGAATCTTTAGTAATATCTGTTTAAAGTAGTAGTATTTGTTTAAGAAAAAGACAGAGTTGTGTGTGGTCAGAGGTTTGTCCTATTCTGATTTGTGAATCAAGTCATAGCCCACATACAGTATAGAATCCCCAAGTGCATACAGAAAATACCCTAATTCATTGATGAGCATGGGGACATTCCTCTATGGCTCCATGTGTCATAGCATGGATGTGGAACTCCATGTACGCTTTAAAGGTCTGTTGTCTTTTGAGTACTGAGTATTGTGTTTAGAACTGAAGTGCTGAGCTGCTGTTCTGAGCATACTTTCTTGATTTCGTTGGTCAGAGATTTAGCCCTTTTTCAGCTTTTCATTATGTAAATCACAGTGGATGACGGTATCACTGAAACAGACATTATGAAATAAAGTGCTGAAAGTTATAATGTGTGCATAACTATTTAGCTTCAGAACAAACTGCCAGAGTTTTCAATTTTTTTAATTTCTAATTTTAATTAAATATTTCTTCACTCCTTGGTTGGCAAGAAAAAAACACCTTTAAAAGCAACAGATTTTAAGAAAATTTCTTCTTGATTTGCTTTTTTGATATAGCGAAAAAAATGGTGCTACATTCTGAGAACTTTTCTCTAATCATTTGCATATGTAATTCATGAAAAATATATACAAATGCAGCTTCCTTCAACAAACATGTGTTAAAGATAGGCGTATACAGCTGTGTAGGCAGGCATTTTTCTCATTATTTCCATTTAGAAGCAAACACTAATTTATTTTTAGATTCACAGCACTAACTGCCTGAACAGCATGATATAGAGATATGTGTACTACATTGTGTGCATACAATATTTGCCTGATTTGACATACTACAGATGTCAGTGGATACCAAGATCTCATTGTAAAAATGCTTAATAACCCCAACCAGCATTCCTATTCTGATACGGCAAAACCACAATGTTTCCCAATCTCTCCAGGTTAAAAATAGCTCTAAAATCCTGTCTCTTTGACCATGCAGAAGTTCCTCTCTCCTCTCAGCATTGCCCCAGAATGCATTATATGGATGCTATACTGCCTTCAGCCACTAGTTGTGTCTGAGTGTGATGGAAGGACCACAAAAATCCTTCCTCAGTCTCAGCAGGTTCATATGGGATGCTGTCAGGCCAGTCTGGACCTCAGGGTAAACAAACTGGGAAATAGGAGGACTGCACCAGCTGCTCCCAATAAGGTTGGCAAAGTCAGCCCCAGAAGGCAACAAAAGCAACAGAAGTCCACCCTGATTTGGTACTAGTTTGTTATTTTCTTATTATCTTAGGGTGTCAGACTCATTTCATTTAGTGGATGAAATAGCTTTCAAGGCATCTGCTGAGGGCTGAAAGGAACATCACTAAGCAGTATATCACTAAGAAGATGATGGTCAGAAAGAAGCATTTTGACATCACATAAAATTAATTAGATAAAAATGTTCAAATTTGATCAGATTTTGATGGTCAATTATCCCAGGAGGTGCCCTTTCAGCAGCACTGCTTGTGTTGCAGCATCACCACAGCACCACCACAGAGAAGGTGGTCTCAGCAGAAGCAGCATTGCTGTAGGAGCAGCCCATGTGAATACTGAGCTCTCTCACACCTTGGCAGTGTCTCCTCTCACTCCTCTTGGACTGTCCCTTCATTCAAAGTGTTCTTTGATATCTGATGCCTCCTTCAATCTCTCCCTTCCAAAATTTCAATAGAAGTAGCACAACTGAAAGTGCAGCACTGGGAGAGAACAGTTATCACAGGATATAAAGAAAACTTTCTAGGGGTCTCATCCACCCCATGGGTCTTATATTTGACATACCTGTCTTAGAATGTCTTCTGTGTGTCTCAGGAGAAAACAGTATAAAGTGGCGCCTCATATAACAAATTTAATTCGTTCCAGAGGCATGTTTGTTACGTGAAACGTTCTTTACGTGAAGTTGATTTTCTCATAGGCAATACTGGAAACTCAGGCGATTGGTTCCACAACCCAAAAAATATTCATATAAAAATATTAACTGGATGTAAAAATGATGACAAAACACTGAAATTGAATTCAATCAATCAATCAATACAACTTTATTTGTGTAACCATTTGGTCATTACAAAACATTTTGGCTGATTAAAATAACATTCGTAAAAATTGAATTCAAATCATGCATTCAAAGTGCATGATCCTATGAAGTCTAGTTAGGCTGCAATCCTAAAGTCAGCTCCATTAACACAATGGAGCTTACTTCTGGGTAAACATGGTTAGGAGGCTGCAATCAAAGACACTGCTGTAATCCAAGACACTTTCAAAGTCTCTCCCCACTTTCTCCTTCCCTTTATCCTGAGCCTCTCTCTCCCCTGCTCCTTTCTGGCTAGCCCTGAGCTGCTTCCCTTTTCTTCACTGCTGTTCTTTCCCTCTGCCCAGCGGACGCCTGGCCACAGGAGGAACAGTGCGGAAGTGTTGTTTTCGCTATGGGCAGGTGCACTAGGCAGCCTTGACGCTTTTTAAAAGGGCTGCCAGCCAGCGCATCTGCCCCAACTGCCAACGAGTGTGTTTGTTACGTGAAACACAGTTTGTTACATGAAGCAGTATCCTAGAGAAATTTTTGTTTGCTATGTGAAACATACTTTATGTGAGGTGCTTGTTACGTGAGGCACCACTATATGTCTACATGTCTTCTGCAGTGATGGGCTAGAAGAAAATTAACAACCGGTTCTCTGCCCATCTGGCAGCCACTTTTAAATGGCTATTTTTAAACTTTATATGTCCTGTCTCTCATTAACAACCGGTTCTATAGAGTAGGTGCGAACCTGCTGGAGCCCACCACTGGTCTTCTGTCTATGAAATGTGTAGGGTGAATGGTATGGATTACTGGGAAAATTTAATGACTTCTGTTAGTCTTGTTATTTTACCTTATCACCCCTTAGAGTTAGCTAGGGTGATTGTATACAAGTTGTATATTTACAGGGTTTGGTTAAGTTTTTTAGTTGGTACAAAGTAAGGGATAGCCTTACCTTTCAGACTTCTTTCAATGAAGAATCAGCCTTTAATGGTTTGACCCTATCTAGCCAAGGAAGGTACCATTCCCATGATCTTGAAATACCTTCCATGAACATTCAGAGTAAAATGGTTCCATTTTTCTAGTAATGGGAGCAAATTATTATTATTTATAGATCTAATGCCAAACATGTTTAGATATACTGTTTTATGTTGTTAAAAAAGAGCATTTTTTATTTGCTAAGCCATTTATGGGATATCGCCTCCCACTAGTTTTCTACTGTCAAATATTTACAAAGAGAGATATAAGTGACAAACCGAAGATACTTTTAGGATTTTGTTATGATTTACATTTATGGCATTGTGGACAGCAAAAAGCAAAAGAGGCATTTTCTTATCTATCCCTGTTACATTAGAAAAGTTCATGCCCTGCTCTTAGCATTTTCCACACAGCTGTAGAGTAGTTTAAAGCCTATTTTTTAAATAAGTGATGCTCAATTTGTCTTTGATGATCCGCATGATTCAGGTGAGATGGGAGCACGGTCGGGCCCTTATTTGCATAAAAATTAATCACAGAAAAATGTAAATTGATAAAATTTTGCCTGGCTTTTCCCCTCTATTCAAGAACCCATGGATGGCTCCCAGAAGCAATCATCTCAGTATGGGGCTGCATTGGATGCAGTACAAATGATCACGTTTGTGTTGAATACTCACTCATTTAAATGTCAGCACTGATGGGGCGGTACATCACTAGAAAAAAAATGAAAAATAAATACACAGCAGCTGAAGACGATCAAATCTGCAGGCACTCTTTAGAGATATATGATCTAATGTGAAAAAATTGCAGATTAATTATCCTTTTTCAAAATGGTAATTGTTTTAGTATCACACCAGAAAAAAATCTGCAATTTATTTGGAATCAAACAAAAACCAGCAATGTTAAATACGTCATTACATCATTGTGTTTATTAGAAGGCTACAATTAATTCCGAAGGCTCTTGTGCTGTATGAGCCGAAACAAAAGAATGTTCCTATAAATTTTCAAGCAACTTCTTATCCTTTCGATCCATGCAGTAAGAGTATAAAGAGTATAACTAATTTCGCCTAATACAGTAATTTTCTGCTCTTGGAGTGTGCGTGTAAAAATGTTTGATTTTTACAACATGCTCTATAACTACTTCATGAGTGTTACTGAAATAATACTTAAATATCATAGCTAGGAAAAAATATTATCTTCAGATGTATCTTTGAATCAAATTTGCTGGGTCTTCATAGGTTCTAGAATGCCTGCATCTCAAAATCTATGACCCTTATATAATTTTGTAGTGGATATTTCATAACATTTATTTCTATCACTTTATCCCAGTTACTTCTGCTAGCAAGGTAAATGAATTGAGAATTTTGTAAATTAGCAAGTGGTGATTTTGACTTCCTATGGCGGATGTTGATATCAAAAGAGACCTAAGGAGAAAACATATTTTTAAAAGACAGTTGTGCTTGATATTAGGTAAACTGTCTAAAAGCATTTCTGATTTAACCTTTAGGTATCAAAGAGATTATGAGAAAATCTAAACAGTCAGTAAATCATGACCTGAGGTTAATAATCTGTGAATTTGTGCAATGAGTCTGAATCCAAAACGACCTTCCTTGTCTCTTTTTACTATTCTAAAGTGAACAACAAAGATACTAAAGTTTTTTCTCCTCAGCAGAAGATCTAGCAAAATTTATTTACTTTTTCACACATTTAATTCTCATGTCCTTACAAAACATCCTTACCACCATCTGAGGTGTACATTACCTGATTTTGCTCTTTCTGAAGTTTTCAGTTTCAGAGCTAAATTATACTCCATTCATTCCAAATATGTTATATTCTTCATTGACATTGCAGCTATTCTGTTAAACATTCAATGTAACACCTATATAACAAAGGATGCAATTCCTGTGATGTAGGGAGGCAAACGCATGTGCATTGGCCTAACCCTCCCTCAGGAATGGCACAGGAGTGTCTTCTTTTGACACCCCCAAGAGGTGTCAAAAGAGGTGTCATAAGAGGTAAGCATGGCCTTAGGCCAGCCCGACTGGAGATTAGGATTCCAGCCAAAGAGCACAGTTCTAACCATGTCTACTCAAAAGTAAACCCCATTGTGTTCAATGGGTCTTACTCCCAGGAAAGTGTCTTTAGGATTGCAGGCAAAGTCACTTAGAAGAAACCAGTATTTCCCATACAAAAAGTCTTGTTATGGGCAGGCTTTTCCTCCTGGGGTCTATGATCTGCTTCTTGGAGTTTTAAGCTAAACTGGGTTCCATTGATTGATGGAAGCAATTCAGCATACCCAAAGAGAGACTACTGAATCAAAGAACCCACCAGTTCAGAACTTCCCTAGTAATACATGTTCAGCCTCATTTTGGAGTACCGAGAGTATTCTCCACAACTGAAGTGCCCCTCTTTTTGATAGAAAAGTATTCTGATCCACTGGCAAACATCCTGGACTTGATCAGTTCCATCCAATTTGCCTTGAAATTGCTGTGAATATCTATGAGAGACATAATAAGCCAGACTTTTTCAAGCACTGTGCCCTAGCACACTGATGTGCTGAGCATAGTCTGCAGGTGTGTGATGGGAATTTGAGGGAAAGGTCATTTTGGTAGTCATTTTGGTATATTGGTGGGACCAATGGGGATGTGAAACCTCCTCAGCTGCATGGTGTGCCTTGTCAAAGATCCAAAAATTGATGGTGTGCCTTGACAATTTTAGCATCTTGTCAGTGCCATGAGATTCAAGATTCAAAATCACTGCATTAGATTCCCCTTTGAAGAAATAAAGGGAAGGTCTTCATTTTGAGATTAGACATGATTGTCTCAATTTCTTTACCTTATTAGTCTATGTCAGGTGGGCAAACATTTTGGCCAACAAGTGTTTACTTACCTTGAAGAGGCCTTCATGACAGCATCCTCGTTGCAGGATGCTTTTGACATCCCTTTTGACACAATTGCACTTGTGCTGGGAAGTTGTACAGGATAGGGATTTATCAGTTTCATTATTTCAAGGAAACTAGGATAACTCCAAGCCAATGGATAAGATTAGAGTTTGGCTAACACTGCATTTTTATAACTGTATGGGCTGCACACATCTCCTAGAGGCCAGTAACCTTCCCTAATGATATGCATTTTCCTACACAGAAAGGTAGGTTGAGGCTGCAATCCTAAGCCTCAGTTAGTGTGGCATAATCTTCGGCATAAGTCCTATGCTGACATGAGGGTGTCACTGCCCGTCACCAGGCACAGGCACATGCCAACCTACCCACACCACCATGGGAAGAAATGCCAGGTGAGTTATGCCAGTCTAAATTGGTTCGGATTATGTCCACTGCCCTGATATAGGAAGAGAGCTTCAAATTAGCAAGTACATTTGCAGCAGGATTTATTTCTAATTACTGACTGCCTCTCTAGGAATGTAAGAAAAGCTGTTTCAAAAATTGTTTTCAAACAATTGTAAAGGGACATACTTTTTAATTTTTAACAGCTTTTATTTGGCACTTTTTTTGGCTATAAACAGGGAGTCCCAGAATAAAACCTCTACAGATACTGAGGAATAATCTTATTCCATGAGGAGCAAAGGAGGAACATGAAACCTGGAAGTGGTTTTTTTCACTGTTTTTTTCATTGATTTTTTTTAATCTATGAGAAGGTCCAGAATGGATCCCTTGTCGATACCAAGGTTTACCTGTAGATTCAAAGCACTTTCACAAGCTTTGGCCTCCTCCTCTAAATCAATAATCTCTCCAGGAACAGCATTTGTCTGCAACAATCAGCACTGACCGTGGGAAGAGATCCTCCCCAAGAATGCCACCCAGGAACATTAACAATTATAGGTCAAGGGCTTTGTGAACATATCACTGGTAAGGTGGAGCTCAGTGATGTAACTAGGGTTTGTGTCACCAGTTTGGGTGGTGCTTACCCTATGTGGCGGATGCTTACCTCCATGATGGACCTTCTTTTAGTCAGTGCATAGGGCAACTAGTTGGGCGGTGGGCATAGCGATATACCATTGCCTTGCCCCCACTGGTTCTTTGGCCATACTTTTGATAAAACAGAGATGTTTCACTCCATTTTTATTGCATTCTGCTACAAATTAAAGTGGTGCCTTTGGAAGAAGACCAAAATCACTGGCAAAACCGAAATGCACTTATTTAGAAATCTGATTTTACCAATACTCCTATATGGGCTGGAAACTTGGACCATTCTCAAGTCAGACATGAACAAAGTACTTCAAATGCACTGCTTAAGGCAGATCCTTGGTACATCTTTATGTGACTGCATTTCAAACAATTCAATAAGAACAAGGCGTGACCAACAACCGACAATTGAAGAATAGGTACAAAAGCATAGGCTAAGGTGGTTTGGGCATGTTTGCTGAATGGACACCATAAAGGCTCCTATGGCAAAAATGGCCATATTAATTAAATAATAAAAAATATTTATTCTTACAAATTCTTACAAATTTATTCTTACAAATTCTAATTTATTCTTACAAATAACAATTTTGATCATTAGCGGTATCACACCAGGGTGACCAGATCCCAAACCAAAAATTCCCTCCAAGCACCCTAAAATTCCTGCCCCCCAAACCAAAATTCCATCCCAGGTGGGACACCCCAAAAAATGTAGGAAAAATGTATGACATGTTAAAATAAAGCAAAATACCCGTATTGCTTTCCTGTACTTAATTTCAACACTTTTTAAATTAAAAACCTTTTAACATGCATGATTCTGACCCAGACATGTAATTCGCCCTCAAAGCAGTTTCTATCTATCTATCTATCTATCTATCTGTCTGTCTATCTATCTGTCTGTCTATCTATCTATCTATCTATCTATCTATCTATCTATCTATCTATCTATCTATCTATCTATCTACAGTATTTATATACCGCTTTTCACAAAGTTCACAAAGCGGTTTACAAAGAAAATGGAAAAATAATAATAGCTAATTAAAAGCTAATGGGTCCCTGTCCCAAAAGGGCTCACAATCTAAACTGTAAAAAAGAACACCAGCAGAAGCCACTAGAACAGACACTGCTGGGGTGTTTGTAGCAACACAACCCATGCAAGTGAATTCAACATGCATGATTCTGACACATACATGTAAGACGTCCTCAAAACAGTTTGAAGCAACACAACTCATGTAAGTGAATTCAACATGCATGATTCTGACATGCACTCATTCTCTCTCTCACACACACCATGCACTCATTCTCTCTCTCACACACAAAGACACATCGACCTGCTTCAGGTATGGCACAGTGGTGGTGGGGAGAGCTGGGCCAGCTGGTGAGGCTGAGAGAGGCTGCATCAGCTTCTAAGGCTCTCCATAGGGCTCAATCCATTCATCAGCTGTGAGGGAGGGTCTGCTTTCCCAGGTGGTTTTGTTTTAAGATGGGGGGACTGTTATTACAAAAATGTTAGCTGTGCCCAGCAACACAACTACGCACCTTGGAGCCCACATTCATGGGCAATAAATGTTACCAAAAAGAGCAGAATTATATTTTTAAAGGGGAATTAATGCTGCTGCTCTTTAATGGAAACTATGGAGAATCTTTTGGCTCAATCAAAAGATCAGAGGATTTTGTCCCCTACAGAGATACAGATTTGTCCCCTACAGAGATACAGATTGCCTACCACATTGCCATGGTAAGCAGGGTGACATTAAACCATTAACTGTTCCTTAAGGGAAGCTTATCTTTCAATTTAAAGAGCCAACCGAATGTGTTTGAGATGAAATCACATATAAACAAATTGCATAAAATTAGGTTGCACCTGTATTGCTTTATAAGAAAGAATGTATATTTCTACAGAGATTTATTATGGACAACAATAAAATACATAAATAACAAAGGAATTCCTTAGCAACTACCTAGCTTTACATGAAGGTAACCGAAAGAAATCTGCAAGGAGGTTTGCAGTAGGGAAGCAAGCTTGAGAAAATGCAATGTACTGTAATTACTATTTCTGAAACTTGGTTCTGGTTCTGGCATCTGAGGAAGAGGCAAGGCAGGCCAACCCTTTTGACAGGGCAGGTCAGTGCTGGGTGGGGGTGAGGTGTGGGAGGGAAGCAAGCTCAGTGTTACTCATCAGATTTGCTAGAGAGGAACTGACTTTTGTTGAATGCAGATTTAAGCAAATTAACAACCACTAACAAGTCACATAGCTCATAAATAGGTAAGGGAGCATATTCTTGCTTGTACATTAAATATATAATCATATCCTCTATATACAGTGGTACCTCACGTAAGAAATTTAATTCGTTCCGGAGGCATGTTTGTTACGTGAAACATTCTTTACGTGAAGCAGATTTTCCCATAGGAAATAATGGAAACTCAGACGGTTGGTTCCACAACCCAAAAATATTCATATAAAAATATTAACTGGATGTAAAAATGATGACAAAACACTGGAATTGAATTCAAAACATGCATTCAGTGTGCATGACCCTATGAAATCTACTTAGGTTGCAATCCTAAAGACATTTTCCTGGGAGTAAGCCCCATTTAATACATGGAGTAGGGCTGTGGGTGGCGCAAGTGGTTAAGACACTATGCCTGTTGACCAGCAGGCCAGGGTTCGAGACCCGGGTCAGAAACACAAGACAGGGTGAGCTCCTGTCCTCAGCCCAGTTCTTCAATGCCAGCTGGATCCAATCATATCGGCTCTGCCTTTCCATTGGACTAATTCAGTGGTGTGGAGAGGGGGGATTTACTGCTTGGGTAACAGCCTATCCTCCATAAGAATCTAACCCAGGCTTTCGTTCTTCGCATGCAGCATCTGCAGTGCCGAGCACAATACCATAGTCTTTCAAGACTGACGGAGGCCTGCAAGCCCCATTTAGCATGGGAGTTAAACATTTAAACACTTAACATGGGAGTTAAACATGGGAGTAAGCCCCATTTAACATGGTTAGGAGGCCACAATCAAAGACACTTTCTTCTGTAGTCAAAGACACTTTCAAAGCCCCCAATTTCTACCTTCTCTTCATCCTGAGCCTCTCTCTGCCCTGCTCCCTTCTGGCTAGCCCTGAGCTGCTTCTCTCTTATCCACTACTCTTCTCTCCCTCTGCCCAGCTGATGCCTGGTCACAGGAGGAACAGCATGGAAGTGTTGCTTTCGCTATGGGCAGGCGTGCTAGGCAGCCATGACGCTTTTTAAAAGGGCTGCCAGTCAGTGTGTCTGCCCCAACTGCCAATAAGTTTGTTTGTTACGTGAAGCACAGTTTGTTATGTGAAGCAGAATTCTAGAGAAATTTTTGTTTGTTACGTGAAACATACTTTATGTGAGGCGTTTGTTATGTGAGGCGCCACTATTATATAATCATATCTTCTATATACAGTGGTACCTCACGTAACAGAATTAATTCGTTCCGGAGGCAGTTCCTTTACGTGAAACTTTCTTTACGTGAAGCGGATTTTCCCATAGGAAATAATGGAAACGCAGATGATTGGTTCCACAACCCCAAAAATATTTATATAAAAATATAAAAATATTAATTGGATGTAAAAATGATGACAAAACACCGTAATTGAATTCAAAACATGCATTCAATGGGCATGATCCTATGAAGTCTACTTAGGCTGCAGTCCTAAAGACACTTTCCTGGGAGTAGGACCCATTTAACACAATGAGGTAGACTTCTGGGTAGACATGGGTAGGAGGCTGCAATCAAAGACACTTTCTTCTGTAATACAAGACACTTGGGTCTCCCCACTTTCTCCTTCTCTTCATCCTGAGCCTCTCTCTCTCTCTCTGCTCCCTTCTGGCTTTCCCTGAGCTGCTTCCCTCTTCTCCACTGCTCTTCTCTCCCTCCGGCCACAGGAGGAACAGCATGGAAGTGTTGCTTTCACTATGGGCAGGTGCACTAGGAAGCCCTGACACTTTTTAAACAGGTTGCTGGCCAGCTCGTCTGCCCTAACTGCCAGCAAATGTTTTCTTTACGTGAAGCACTTTCTTTACGTGAAGCAGAATCCTAGAGAATTTTTTTTTGTTACGTGAAACTTACTTTATGTGAGGCGTTCTTTACGTGAGGCATCACTGTATATAAAACTGAAAAGTCACTGATTCACTCACTGACTCGCTCATGCACTTATCAACCCCCAGCCAAAACCGCTGGACCTAGAAGCGTGAAATTTGGGGGAGGTTGTTCCTTTTGTGATGGAGGTACCCACTAAGAACTGGTTTTCAGAAATTCTAACTGTTTAGGCTGGCCGGCAGCCTGTTTAAAAAGTGTCAGGGCTGCCTAGCGCTCCTGCCCATAGTGAAAGCAACACTTCCATGCTGTTCCTCCTGTGGCCGGGTGTCCGCTGGGCAGAGGGAGAGAAGAGCAGTGGAGAAGACGGAAGCAGCAAAGAAGGGAGCAGAGGAGAGAGAGGCTCAGGATGGAGAGAAGGAGAAAGTGGGGAGACACTTTGAGGGTGTCTTGGATTGCAGCCTCCTAACCATGTCTACCCAGAAGTAAGCCTCATTGTGTTAAATGGGTCTTACTCCCAGGAAAGTGTCTTTAGGATTGCAGCCTAAGTAGACTTCATAAGATCGTGCACATTGACTGCATGTTTTGAATTCAATCCCAGTGTTCTGTCATCATTTTTACATCCAGTTAATATTTTTATATGAATATTTTTGGGGTTGTGGAACCAATCGTCTGAATTTCCATTATTTCCTATGGGAAAATCCACTTCACATAAAGAATGTTTCATGTAAAGAACATGCCTCTGGAACGAATTAAATTTGTTACATGAGGCTCCACTATATTCCTAAACACCATGATTTTAGAGATTTTGGTTATTATTAGAGATTTTCGTTACATATCCCAGGGTACATCACTCTTCCCACGTGCATCAACCACTTTAGACTACACCCTCTGCATCCCTTTAGTGATGCAACTTGTGGTGCTTACTGGTAAATTTCTCAAACCCCCACACCATGTACAATAGTAATAATGCTGATGCTGCTGTGATCTTGCACTAGCACTAGCATAATCTGTCCATAAGGATAGTCTGCAGGATAGTAGCTATGAACCTAGGCTGCAACCTGTTGGTGCTTAACAACTAAATGGGTGATTCCATATAGTGCTGAGGGAATGCATACTAAGAATTTGGGCGCAATCCAGAGTAACTACGGGGAGTCCTTGCTCCGGTGTAAGAACAATTTACTCTGGTTTGCAATATGAAATTCCCATAGGTTTTCCTTAGGTGGTACAGTAACTACGGGTGCATGTAATGTCTCTTACATGCTCCCGTTGTTACTCTGGATTGTAGGGTAGTATTTTAAGAACTATTAAGAGTAAGTAATGGAAAAGATCTTCCTGCTTATCCTGGTCTGACAGTGATAAATGATGCAAACAGACCATAGTATTTTTATGGAAAATGTATGAAGAAAAAAGAAAACTATTTGTCCTTGCCAGTAATAGTATGCAAATCTGCTAATTTCCCCCCTTCCTATTAAAAGCATGCTGATTTGGGTTGTGTTCACAAAGATAATTATTACATGGATTTACATCACTGTGGTGCCAGTGCTCCTCCATGTATATGCAGAAGGAAGTCTCTATTATACTCCCAGGAAAGCAGCCTAAATACCCCTTTTCAAGATGGTGGTGCCATATTCCAGAATGCCAAATTCCAAGATGGCAATGTCCAGCTTTTCACAACCCTCTTGAAAAGAGTGCCGACCCCCATTTTGAGTACCTCTGCAATATTCTGTCTCCATTCCAGTAACTGATCAGCTGATATAGAGCAACATACTGCACACTGTAGCCAGTACAGTTTCAATTGTCATGAGCAAAGGCTTTGGAATAAAACTTTTGACTGACAAATGCCATCCTTCAAGTTAAGAGTTTTTTCCTTGTTCCTTACTCATTTTCATTTTTTTGGTAAAATATTCTATTTATTGAAAAGCATTCAGTGATGCAGGTATAATTTCTACTAATTAGTGAATATGTCCTAAATGCTGCTGAACCTTTGGACAGAATGAAGTTCATTATAGATCTACATGGCAGCCAAAAGTGGTTGCAAACTAGCATGATTGTTCAGATTGCTACAAAGAAGTTTATTAATCAAAATCAGAATACTCTAGTTTCTCAAGTGTACTTGTTAAGTACCACAGCATGGAGGAAAACCTGAAGTTTATCCATATTTAATCAGAAGTGGTAAAATACCAGCAAGTAATTTGTCTTCAGCCAAAACCATAATCAGGGTTTCCTTTCTATTTTTATAGTCCAATAGCTCCATAACATACCTATTAATTATGGGGTTTAAAAGTCTGTCACTTTGTTTTAGCTTTGCCTTGAGCTCTCGAAGCATAATTGTAAAAGAGAGAACTTTGACAGCTATCTGAGGCACGAAGAGTTCTATTTAAGTTCTTTGTGAGACATCTGAAAAAAGCAATTGTATTAGGATTGTATACAATATAAGGGAAATGAAATAACATTAAATACAATTAAATGTGATGTTGCTTTAAAAAAAAACCTTGCAAAAGGGCCTTCCATGAATCGCTGTTTCCACCTAGTGGCTACAGATGAAAACTATCTGACTTCAAAAATCAGAGATCATTCTGAAAACACAACCAAAAAATAGCGTAGATAAGAAGAGTTCTAAGGAGATAAAGCATTTTGGCACTTATACAGTCATTATGTTGCTCTCTATTAATAATATTGCAGTTAAGGGATTGTCGGCTTTTCATTTATAAAACAGTTTTCAGGAATTTAGAACTTGGTTATTAAAATTCACACTTCGCTGAAACCTGGCAGCTTAATAGCACTTTCAGAAAAGACCATGTGGTGTGTGCAACAATTGTTCATTAGCAGTAATGCATAAGACCTGGCAGAATCCTGACAAGTTCCCTGATGTGCAACTGGATCCAAAGGACCCCTCTGCATTAGATGGTGGCAGTGCGTCCCTCCTTCCCTTTCTAATTCCAACTGCAATTGTACAAGCAAAGGAAATATCTTTTAAAATAAGAGACAAGTAAATTACAAAGGCTTGTGGCTAAGGTATATGCTTGGAAAGCTTTGCTATAGTTCCATTTCCGTTCCTAACACCTGTGGCTTGTTGTCATCCAGAATACATTGACTCCCTGTTTTGAGGAGGAAATTTTTTTTTAAATCCACAAAATCAACACACATGCACAACCAGCTAAGTTTTAAACTGCGGCTCTTCGACTTCTGCACTCAGACTTGTCCCTGGAGGAATGTTAACTAATGGTCTTGGAGGCAGCATGTGGGTTCCTGGAGGAGCCTGGCTGGACCCAATGCACAGATAATTGAATCAAATAACTGAATCTCCTCTATACAGTTTGGAACCATAGACAAGCAGCTTTTCTCCAGCTACTCCAGCATCATGTTTTCAACAATGGCTAGCCAAACACCTCTGAAATGCAGAAGAACGTGGAAGAAACATCTGTCTGTAGTTTGTACTTTGAATCTCTCTCTCTCTCTGTGTGTGTGTCGTGTGTGTGTGTGTGTGTGTGTGTGTGTGTGTGTGTGTGTGTGTGTGTGTGTGTGTGTGTGTGTGAGAGGGAGAGAGAGAGAGAGAGAGAGAGAGAGAGAGAGAGAGAGAGAGAAGATGGATATGCTAATATGCCATGCCTTGCTGCCATCTCTAAAATGGATTTAGAGTTTAGAAAGTTTTCTGCATGCTTGATTGTGTAATGTAGATCACTTATGTGTCATCTGTGGCTTGGACCATATTCTGAGTGTAATTGGTCTTCATTTAAATTATGTATTTCCGGCTGTCACATTGCGGCAGGGTTAGCCCCAATTGGCTTAGGTTGGACTGTAGTGACCACATCTTAGAATCATAGAATCCTAGAGTTGGAAGGGACCTAGTAGGTCATCTAGTCCATCCCCCTGTCTGCAGCAGGAAATCCTCCTAGAGCATCCCCGACGTGCTTGTTGAGCCTCTGCTTGAAGATCCCCAGTGAGGGAGAGTCCACCACCTCCCTTGGCAATCTGTTCCACTGCCGAACCGTCCGAACCATCAGGAATTTTTTCTGGATATCTTCTTTGGTAGTGTTGTTTGGTGGCAGATTTCTGGACATGAATGCAATGACAATACATTTTAAATGAACAAAGTGCTTTTTGTAGGTTTCACCTTGTGACCCACACACCTCTGCTACTTGGAGTATTTTGGCCTAGTAGGCAAACATTTTGCACTATTTGTTGAAGTTACTATACTAGCACAATCATAACCCCTGGTTAAGCTAGCATATGCTGGTCTGGGGGTATAAAAAACTGCATGCTGAATGGCACTTCTGCGCTATTCTGGCGGGGTGGGATTGGGCCAGTGCACAGACATGTGTGAACATCCTACACCTATGGGAAAGGGGAGGTGATGTGCTGGCCTAAATTAGTTTGGATTGTGCCCCTAAGCATCATTGTGACCTACAAGGTGTTCTTCTTTCTTGTGTATGAAAATAAGTTTCCCTATCCTTTATATGATGTACAAAATGTCATATGACATGAAATCCCTTCTTAGCTAAAACTCACAAAGAAACATGCCCATCTATTCTTATGCCTTTCTACCCAATCAGAAGAATTCAGAATGGTAGAAAGAATTAAACAAAACAGTAAAATGAATATGTAAAGTTAAAAAAAGAAAGCAGCTTCGGCTAAAACATCAACAACAAATTTGGAAATCTCTTATGTGTTTTTGATTTGTCTAGGTTTTGTTCTAGATTTTGTCTGATTCATCTTTTTTAGATTTGTTAAAAGGGAATTGTGATTTATCTTCCTGATCCCTATACCAAATCAGAAATGTATTTGTAAGGAAAGCAATTGCTAATACGTTTAATAATTTTTTTTCTTTCAGATGGGCTATTAAACATGAAGGAACAAGTAAACCTGGACAGTGGAAACAATCAAAAGTGGACAATCCTTTATGGAATAAATTAACTTTGATGTGGCCTGTTCTTCCAAATGGAGAACTTAACGAGGTAATTTCATATATAGAAAATTCAGCACAGAGACAGATCTATAAGTATCTACTCAACCATATTTAAAATGTGTATATGTGTATGTTTAAAAAATATACAATAGTCACATTTGCCATGTAAATTACATAGTATAAGTGATACTCAAAACACAGTCCAGCAAACTGTTGGCAAATATGTCAAAGACTTTGCCAACCCATCAAACCTTTTGCCTTTTTCTTCTGAATAGCAGGCATGACACTGAACTAAAAAATAATTATGAAATAAGCCAGTTTCAAAATGTCATACAGTGCAGCATGGGAGTGCTGCTGTTTAAGATGATCTCAAACTTCTGCCCAGAAGAAAAAGATAAACCGAATTTAGATGTGCTTTCTGGAATTTGTTTATGACTCTGAAGCCATTGTCATACAACTAGTTACCTCATCTACACTACACTTAACACTACACTTCTTTCTTCATTTTATCACTCATTAAAGTAAACATTACTCATTACTGTTTACTCAGTAAAGTGAACACTCACACATTAAAGTAAATCAAGTGAATAACCCAACCCTCCAACCCCCCCCCCCCCAAAAAAAAATTCAATATGATTTTAGCCCCAACTAAAGCTAATTTCAATTTAAGTTCTTATATTTAAACCATTTTATTGTGATTGGGGATTGAATCAGATTTGAATTCAGCAAATTTTTAATTTGTCCTAGACCAGGGTGAGCGTATGCCATAATCAGAAAGAGGAAACCCCTCAAATGTAGGACACCCAAGAAAAGTGTTGAACATAACAAAATAAAAGCTCAAACCCCTCATGTATATTGCTTTTATGCACTTAATTTAAACACTCTGTTACTTACATTTCATACTGGTAATTTATTACATATAATTTACTAATTCCAAGCTGCCTGCTCACAAGGAAAAGGGGGACAAAGAAAATTTTCCAGGATAAAAGGCTAAAAAGAGGACATGTTCTGGAAAAAGAGGACATCTGATAAAAACAGCCTTAACTCCCTCTCTCCTCCCCCCTCAAAAAAGCATTAAAATCCCAAAAGGGGAAGGACAGGAAAATAGACTTGGGGAGAGGAGGTAAATGAGTTAAGACTATCACCAAAAAAATTCACATTTTCATTTTCAGTGGGGGGGGGGGGCTGCCTTCTGGAACACTTTTAATCTCCAGGTTCCTGGGTCCAAGGCAAATATGGAAGTCTTGCACCCCCCTGGACTGACCTCCCACACCAGCCAAAGCACATTTGCTTATTTGTGAATAAACGCGACTATGCAGTTTTGCTTTCAATGGGATTCAATGCAGGGGGAAGCTTGGAGGAGGGAACTTCCTTCAGGGGTGATTTTGGGGTCTGTGTTCATTGGATCAGGACCTTTCTGGTATCCTTAGATTGCTCTCAGCCTGCCCTTTCTGGCAGACTATGGCACATTTGCCTACTCGTGAATAAAGTTGTGACATGGATTCCTTTTTCCCCCCCATAGAACTCTATGCATATTTTTTGCTTTTTAGTTTTTTAGCCATAATATTTGATAGTTAGGTTCTATTACAAAATGGATTTTTGCAATAGATTCTGCTCCCTAATGCAAATCCATTGACACCCCTTTGTCAGGAACACCTCTTTGTCAGGAAAAATAACCTCGCCTTTTGCAGGTCCCTACCAATAGCATATGACATGATGGGGTAGTGTGCATCATCAGAAAGTTGCTTTTTGGGGTAACACAGCCCCCCAGTGCACATCACCCCTCAGTGCACATCACCTGGTGAAGGCAACACCCCCACACCACTTTAGCGATGCCCCTAGCTCTGCATCAAGGAGATTCAGTGGATCCTGTGTCATAAATTTTCATCCTGTTGTGGGTCAAATCCATGGATAAACAGGATCCACCTGTATATCTGTCAACATTTGTTTTTGTTTGGTAAGGGCCCTGTCCTATCCAACTTTCCAGCATAGATGCGGCCATGCGAATGTGATGTGTGTTGCATCCTATGTGTTGTCACAAAAGCCTCCTCAAAGGCAGGGCTGCACAAACCATGGCCCAGGAGCTATTTCTGGCCCTCAGAGACCCCAAATCTTGCCCTCTGGGAACCCAACAACAAGCCTCTGGTCCACTAGAGATTTGCATGTATCCACATTGGATGTACATGAGATGAGTTTTCCTTCCACCTCCTGCTGCTTCATGCCTGTGAAGCAGCATTGGCAGTGAAATTAAAGGCTGGCCTTACTTTGTGTCCCATGTTTATCATTGCCTCAGAAATGATCTCTCCATGTGTTCTATTTCTGGGCAAGAAGTGCGTGTTGTCAGGAGTTGTTTTAAACTCACCCACTTTGTTAAAAGAACCTCCCTGCTGTACTGTGTGCATCATTGTCTCAGTAAAATTCATTCATTCATACACATTCAGCCTTTAATATATTCATTTTTGTAGATTTATTTAAATTTTTAAATGTAGTGACCAAATTTACTAAAATCTAATGCACCTTCAAATCTAATGCGCACCCTTATTTTAAAAAGCTTGAGATTTTTAAAAAATCTCAAGTGATTGTAATGCGCAGCTGCAAAGCAGGTGCAAAATTTATTTTACTGCATATAACAATGAGTTATATGATAATAGTAATATGGTAATGGATTTATGTTATTATTTTTATCGAATTGCACTACTTTATACAACAATGGGTTATGTTACATTTTAATTACAATATAGTATGTTCAACTAAATACTGACCTATAATTACAATCAAAATACCTGTATTTGAAGCTAATGCACCATCGAATCTAATGTGCACCCAAAATTTGGAGAAACACATATGACAGTCCAGAGTTAGGGCAGTGAGAAGGGCCCAACCTGGACTCCCCCAGGTAGGCTGTATCCACTGCATAAATTTACATATAAGAATTATTGGAGTGGGTTACTGGGCTTGCCCAGGGGCTGGATAGCTGGGTCTTGAGACTTGCTGAGGACCACATCTGGAGACCCCTTCATGATTAGTTTGGAGACCCCTGCATGATGAGATTATCTATTTATCTAATCTGAATTTAGGGCACAATCCAGAGTTAGGGCAGTGAGGAATGCCCTAGTTGGGCTTCCCCAACTATTCTGAATCCAGAGCAGAAAGTTATGCTTCATCCAGAGAGCCAGGAAGCTTGGGCTGCCCTAGCTGCTCCAGAGCATGCTAAGTTGGCACCAAGTAAGTAACACCTTCAGGTCAGAGGTGGGCAGATGCCGGTTCGGGCCTACTCGCCCGAACTGGATCTTCCCCTCGGTGGACGGTGGCGAGCCGGTCAGAGCCGTGGCTGCAAGAGCTGCGGGAACCTGTTCGCTACCGGCCGCCACGTCTCCTGGGGCTCGGCACCAGGAGGCTTAGTGCGCCTGCGTCCAGCTGGACGCACGCGCACTGAGTCTCTTGGGGCCGAGCCCCAGGAGGCTTAGTACGCATGCGTCTAGCTGGACGCAGGCGCACTAAACATCCTGGCTCCGAGCCCCAGGACGCTTAGTGCGCCTGCGTCCATCTGAATGCACGCACACTGAGTCTCCTGGATCCGAGCCCCAGGAGGCTTAGTGCACCTGCGTTTAGCTGGACGCACGCGCACTAAGCGTCCTGGTGCCAAGCCCCAGGAGGCTTAGTGCACCTGCGTCCAGCTGGACGCACGTACACTGAGTCTCTCACCAGCTGGACGCATGAGCTCGGCTTCAGGAGACGCACTGCGCACGTGCCAAGCCTGGCGCATGCGCTGTGCGGCGTGGTTAGGGCCCACCCCCCGCCCTAACCCCTGACCCCAGCCCTGCCCCCTGACCCCGGCCCAGCCCCCGAACTTCCGGCAAACCGGATCTTCGGGGAGGCTGGGCCTATCACTGCCTCAGATCACACTGAACAAGGAACAGCTGTGGTGCCTGCCTTATAAGGAGTCCCTTTTAACCAGTAACAGCTGCAGCATGAGACTGCAGTACAGTTAACGGTGGATGCAAGAGGCTTGTTGGAGTTACCTGCTGTATCCATTAATAGGCTGCTGTAGTTGTTCCATATCCTGTGGTTGAGAAGTAAGGGTTGCAGGTAGGCTGGCCAAGAACTCAGTTTTTTTGGTCAACACTGCCATTCTTACTCTGCCTTATCATGGACACCCATGGAACTACTCAGATTTATATCTGCTCCTGAGGTGGTATAACTCTGAGGAGGTGGAAGAGGGCATTTCTGCCTAGGAAACAGGCTGTGGATATACCATAATTGCTTTGCCCTAGGCAATGCTGAATATGCCCTCAATGTGCTTCTCCTGAACTGTCTAGGCTGGCCTAGCTAGGGCAGCCCAGGCCCACCTGTCTTGGGGCAGCCTATGTTGCCTTAGGGCGCAATCCAGAGTAACTACAGGGAGTCCTTGCTCCAGTGTAAGAACAATTTACTCTGGATTGCAATATTACAATAGTAATAATGCTGATGCTGCTCTGATCTTGCACTAGCACTAGCATAATCTGTCCATAAGGATAGTCTGCAGGATAGTAGCTATGAACCTAGGCTGCAACCTGTTGGTGCTTAACAACTAAATGGGTGATTCCATATAGTGCTGAGGGAATGCATACTAAGAATTAGGGCACAATCCAGAGTAACTACGGGGAGTCCTTGCTCCGGTGTAAGAACAATTTACTCTGGTTTGCAATATGAAATTCCCATAGGTTTTCACTAGGTGGTGCAGTAACTACGGGTGCATGTAATGTCTCTTAAGTGCTCCTTTAGTTATTCTGGATTGCAGGGTTAGGCTGCCCAAGCGTTTTTCCAGAAAAACTATGGTGGCCCATCTTGGAATTGGGTTAGCCCGGTCATAGATAGGGCAGCCCAAGTGCAGTACTGGATTGTAGCCTAAATTCAGCTGAAAAAGGTGTGTGTTAAATTCGAATAAATAGGATAATTCTTTTTCATGACTCCTAACACAATGTAAGAAAGACTGATACTTATTCACCATTTAACTGAATCCTTTGGCATATGGAGGATCTGGTGGGAAAGTGGTGCTACCTAAAGGAAAGCTGCATACAAATCCTTTCAACATTTTTTTCTCCCCAGAATGGCTTCTCGTAGTTATAGTTGCTTTTACTGATGAAATATATTTTTATTGGAAGGATTTTGCCTGGCCCATTGAAGGGTTCCTAATTCCAAACAGTCCTCCTTTAAAGAAGCCTACTTGTAAGAAGGCAGACAGCTACATGGCAGTGAGACTGAGGGTTTTGAGAAATGGAGAGCTGGACAAAAGCAAGGCCGTGACTATTCTTGGATCTGATTATGCAACTAGAATGAAAAAACCGTAAGAAATTTACAATTAATTTTAATAAAATAATCAGAAACTTTTCAGAAATTATATATATGAGGTATTTTCATTTGTAAAATTATTGCTTTCAGTTACCTATTTTAAAAAACCCTATGGTACAATCTCCAAAATTTTACTTTATATCTATTTTACTTTGTGGTAGTAAGGAACACTAACAGAAAACTCAAAAATCACTAGGATTTCATGGATTTCTGACTGGCCACTGTCACTTATAGATGCCAGTTGTATGAACTGGTGAGACAGGGTCAGATGGAGCTGCCAGGATTTGTGCTTTTAGAGCTAATACAGTTGTGAAGTTAATGGCGGCCATATTTCTACATACAATGATAATACCATAACTTGTAGGCTCAACCAGCTCTACTGGTTTCCAGCTATTAAAAATTTACATTTAGGTATAGTGGTATTGTCTGGATTGTTAATTCTAAAAAAAAACTTTGCTGATTGTGCCGGTCCAACAAAGGAAATGTGCTTGTCAAAGTAAGATTTTTCTTCTTGTCCTTACTTCGTAAGGTAGTGATCTGCATGAGTAATGTACTGTGAAATGCATACGAAAATTGGGATTGATATCAGTTGGAGTAGAGCATGTGGTTGACAATTCCACATTGAATTAGGAACAGTGCATGTAGTACCTGACAGAAATGCTTCATTATGCAGCTCCCCAGGCATAGATGCACAAGGTACAGTGGTACCTTGGTTTATGAGCATAATTTTTTCCTGAAGCATGCTTGTAATCCAAAATAATTGTATATCAAAACAAATTTTCTCATAAGAAATAATGGAAACTCAGATGATTCGTTGCACAACCGAAAAATATTCATAGAAAAAACTCATTGAACACAATGGGGCTTACTTTTGAATAGACATGGTTAGGATTGTGCTCTTAGTCTCTCAGGTTGCAGTTTGCCCCCCTTACACACGAGTGAGCCCCACTGATTATAGTAGGGCTTACATAAGAGTAGACATACAAGGTTAGGTCTCTCAGGCTGCTTTCCATTGCCCCCCTTACACAGGATTGAGCTCCACTGATTACAATAGGGCTTACTTTAGAGTAGACATGCAAGGCTAGGTCTCTCAGGCTGCTTTCCATTGCCCTCCTTACACAGGAGTGAGCATCACTTGTTTTATTGTATGTCTTGCAATAACCATTTCCATCCTACTAAATGACAGGGCAGATCCAGTGGTGGAGGAGGAGACATGAGCACCACCATAATCACTCCAGAGCCCACAACTAGGCTTCCAGGCCTTGTTGAATTTGGCCTCTATAGCCAAAGAATGGAGGTTGGGTAGACCTGGATTCTCACCCAGACTTGGAGGCAAAATCTACCTGCAAGGGCTCCCATTTCATCTGCCCTCTGGAGCTGTTGAAACAGCCCTTTCGGTCAAACAGCCCAGGGCTTCCAACTGGGCACAATCTCACTGCCAATGTTCTGCTTAGTGGGTACCAGACTTTGCTCCCCATTCGGGAGGGTGCCTTTCCCCAGTGGTGCAACTGATTGGGGTCTAAGACCTCTTTGGATCTGCTCCTCCTAAATGAGATCACTCTGTAGTGTTATTATAATTGGTATAATATAATTGTAACCATATAATTGGTTACAAATTAGATGCATGAGCTGTGACCAGCTTGATCTATGTATGTCTTCTGTGTTGCTGAATTTTTTTTTAGGATGGGATACATTATCTCTTGATCATCTCTTATCATCTCTTGAACATTTATTAATGACTAGCGAAAATGTACCCATATTGCGGGAGTAAAATTTCCCCCATATGCCATCTCTCCATGCACACCGTCCCCCCATGCACACTGTCCCCCATGCGCATCATCCCTCCATGTGCATCACCCCCCCACGTGCACCATCCTCCCACATGCACTCCCCCCATGCACACCGTCCCCCCATGTGGACCGTCCCCCCATGTTCACCACCCCCCATGTGCATTGGCAATACCCCCTACAACATCCCCCATGCACACTATCTCCCCATGCACCTCATTCCCCCATGCGCATCATTCCCCCATGTGCACCATCCCCCATATGTACCATCCCCCCACACACCATCACCCCCCATGCGCCCTCCCTCCCAGTGATCAGCTGGATGTTGATCAGTCAGTCTTCAATGTTAAGTATAGGACAAAAACACGTTGTGCCCCTTTTCAACCCCTTAAGGGTTAAATTTCTCAACATTAGTTCTTGCTGGGTGCTCATGTCACAAAAGGAATACTGTCCCTGAATTTCATGCTTCTAGGTCCAGGGGTTGGGACAGAGCATCCCTCAGTCAGGGATTCTTCAATGTAAAGTATTGGGATGAAAACGCGTTGCACCCCTTTTCCAGTTGAATTTTCCAAAAACCGGTTCTTAGTGGGTACCTCCATCATGGAAGGAACACCTTCCCCAAATTTCACGCTTCTAGGCCTGGTGGTTTTGGCAGGCCATTGATGAGTGGGTCAGTGAGTTTGTCAGTCAGTGCTTCAGTCAGTGACTTTTCAGTTTTATACATATAAATTGATCATTTATTAATAGGGGCATTATATTTGTATCCCAAAACGAGAAGTCTTGTATTTGGCTAATTCCAGGAAAGGTGGTATCATACCCAAATATAGCTGACTCCTTTAAGAAATAGACATTCCCTACAATCCAGAGTAACTATGGGAGCACGTAAGAGACTTTACGCGTACCCATAGTTACTACATCACCTAGTGAAAACCTATGGGAAATTCATACTGCAATCCAGAACAAATTGTTCTTACACCGGAGCAAGGACTCCCCGTAGTTACTCTGGATTGCGCCCATCGTTCTGAACTGACATGACAACTCCAGATACAGGTGTAAAGTGGCGCCTCACATAACAAATTTAATTCGTTCCGGACACATGTTTGTTACGTGAAACATTCTTTATGTGAAGTGGATTTTCCCATAGGAAATAATGGAAACTCTGACATTGGTTCCAGAACCCAAAAATATTCATATAAAAATATTAACTGGATGTAAAAATGATGACAAAACACTGTAATTGAATTCAAAACATGCATTCAATGTGCATGATCCTATGAAGTCTACTTAGGCTGCAATCCTAAAGACACTTTCCTGGGAGTAAGCTCCATTTAACACAATGGGGCTTACTTCTGGGTAGACATGGTTAGGAGGCTGCAAAGACATTTTCTTCTGTAATCCAAGACGCTTTTAAAGTGTCTCCCCACTTTCTCCTTCTCTTCACCCTGAGCCTCTCTCTCTCCACTGCTCCCTTCTGGCTAGACCTGACCTGCTTCCCTTTTCTCCACTGCTGTTCTCTCCCTCTGCCCACCGGATGCCCAGCCACAGGAGGAACAGCGCGGAAGTGTTGCTTTCGCTATGGGCAGGCGAGCTAGACAGCCCTGACACTTTTTAAAAGTGCTGCAGGCCAGCACGTCTGCCCCAATTGCCAACGAGTGTGTTTGTTAAATGAAACACAGTTTGTTACGTGAAGCAGAATTCTAGAGAAACTTTTGTTTGTGTAACATAGTTTTACGCGAGGCATTTGTTCTGTGAAGGCACCACTGCAGTCTTATTATAGTCAATGAGGTTTGCTCTTTAAATTGAAAGATAAGCATCCCTTAAGTCGCAGTTAAGGGCTTAAAGGCAGCCTGCTTACCATGGCAATGCGGAGGCAATTAAGCTTCTCTTAGAAAAATTCATGAACTTTTAGTTTCATTTGTGTTCCACTAGGAGACAGACTGAATTGTGCAACTTGTTAATTGCTCTGAGCTGAAACTGCTTGCAAGGAGCAAGGAGCTTGCAAGGGGCTCAGCTCCTTGCGGGGCAATTAGCAGCCTCTTGAAAGGGCACGTTCCATCTTGATTCATTGCCTGCCTTATTATCATGGTAACTAATTTTCTTTGTATAACACAAAAATAGTTTATTGCAAATGGAACCAAATGTCATGAATGCGGAGGGGGCGGGGTTTCAACCTGCATTACTAATGCTGAGCTATCTGGTCCTTGAGCTATCTGTGACAACAGGATTGAGATCTAAGGGTGTTGAGATCTAAGGGTGTTAGTGGAATGCTCAATGAAGGTGCCGGCCCAATGTGCGGCGGCAGTGAAGAAGGCAGATTCTATGCTTGGGGTTGTTAGAAAAGTGATTGAGAATAAAATGGCAAAAATTATCATGTACAAATCGATGGTGAGGCCACATTTGGAATACTGTGTCCAGTTCTGGTCCCCACATTTCGAAAAGGATATAGAGGAAATGGAGAAGGTTCAGAGGAGAGCAATCAAAATGATTGATGATCTGGGACACCTTCCTTATGAGGAAAGGCTACAATGTTTGGGGCTCTTCAGTCTTGAAAGAGGCGCTTGAGGGGAAACATGACTGAGATGTACAAAATTATGCAAGGGATGGATGGAGTGGATAGAGAGATGCTCTTTTCCATTTCACATAACACCAGAACTAGGGAACATCCACTAAAATTGAATATTGGGAGAGTCAGGACAGACAAAAGAAAATATTTCTTTATCCACTATGTAGTTGGTCTGTGAAACTCCCTGCCACAGGATGAGGTGATGGCATCTAGCCTCAGTGCTTTTAAGAAGGGTTTGGACAGATTCCTGGAGGAGGGGAACATCACAGGTTACAAGCGCTGATGTGTGTGTGTGAGTATGTGTCCGTGTGAATAAATAGATGTAGATTTGGCAGCCTCAAAATGCCAGATACAGAGGAGGGCACCTGGATTCAGGTGTTATATGAGCTCCCTAAGGCATCTGGTGGGCAGCTGTGTGATACAGGAAGCTGGACTTAGATGGGCCTTTGATCTGATCCACTGCCAGCTCTTCTTATGTTCTTATTCAATATGTTAAAAGTACTGATTAATATATTTATATTCTTTCTTACCCAGATAGGTCAAAAATTTTAATCTTTGTGGGTGACAAATGTGATCTTAATTCATTGGTCTTTTTAAGGATTTTTAACAAAAACAGATGGGTAGTCAAAAATAGATGGGTTGCCAAATAGATGGGTTGCAATGATTCATTGCAAAATAATTATTTTTTTGAAAAACTTATATCTTGTTTTTCTCATGCCGCAGCAAATGCCCAAGACAGCTTACAGTGTTCCATAATAAACAACATAATTTTTAAAAACATAAAAACTTTAAAACAATAAAACATTAAAAAGTTGTTTAATTGTTTGATATTAAAGAAATAAAACACTAAAACAAAGTAAAGCAAATGCCAACATTATGGAGTCATGGTGATGGAAGGAGAACACAAAAAATTAGTCCAAGGAATCAGTCAAGCCACAGCACCCCTACAACCATTAAATTTTTTAGTGAAACAGTAGGCATAGGAATTTTGCTGATTGCCAACAGCTTAAAGCAGCTATAGATATTAACAGGATTATTAATTTTTCATATACAGGCATCCCTCACTTTTTGATAGGTTTGTTTTCTGATGGTTCCTCTCTTTCAGCACCTTTCAATCATACCCAGGACTCATTCATTTAACACATACTTCAGTCTTTCAACCTCACTGCTGATATAAAGGCTAAAATTGGCTTATCTGATGTTGATTAGCATGTGACATGATGATCAAACTGTTTGGGGCATTTTCTTATGACTTCCTCCAGTGAATAACCATCATTCAAATGCATGAGATATTCACTGCACACATATGCCTTTGTTCATTTTACTGTAATTTTGTGTGTATTTTGGCTATGTGATAATGAATATGTGTTGTTTAGGCTTTTGCAAAGCCTAAAAATATTTATGTCTTTTAGGTGGCCATTTTGCATTTGCAAGCTGAAAAAGACCAGTTTCCACCTTTCATCGGTTTTCACTTTTGGACAGTGCTCTGGTCCCTAACCCATCCAATAAATGTGGGATGCCTGTAATCTACTGTTTCTACTTGCCACAACAGATTAACAAGGGGCACAATCCTAACTGTGTCTACTCAGAAGTAAGCCCCATTAAGTTCAATGGGTCTTACTCCGGGAAAGTGCCTTTAGGAATGCAGCCAAAGGTGTCCACAAGAACTAACCAGTGCAGTCAGTGAAATACATGAAACACTGCATATTTTGTCTTTTCTGGGACAAAAAATGAGTGGCTTTCTTTAGAATTTTTGAACATCCAAGTAAAGGAACACATGGCTGTTAGATCATTCATTGTGATTCATGTCCCTAATAAATTACAAAGCTATAAGGAACTGTTATGGGAACATAATTTGTCTTTCTGCACAATTTTTTAAACAGAGGGCTGCAGTGGCTCAGTGGTTAAATACACTGGAGTTAGAACACTGCTTGACTGGAATTCTGCTCAACAGGTCAGCAGTTCAGGATCCAAGTTGTGCCTGATGGGGTGAGCTCCTATCCTTAGTCAAGCTCCTGCCAACCTAGCAGTTCAATAGCATGTAAGTGCAAATAAATAGGTACCACTTCAGTGGGAAAAACAACATCCTGGCGACAGGCCAGCCATGTTTCCCCTTGTCATGTCTATTGTGGATTAGATGAAACTCCAATCCACAACAAGCAGACACTGCCATTGCATGATCCAAACGCTGAAGAATTTGCCTTGTGCAGAATTTTAAAAACATTTTCTACCACTTTTCAACATAAAGTTCCAGGTTGTTTACACAGAAAATGGTGAACCCCCGAACTATCCCACAGTGTCTCGTGAAGTAGAAAAAGACAAAAAAAGACACCAGAGGCAATAACTGAAAAAGACACTTTGTTGAAATGAATGACAGTTGATCTCTCCCTGCTAAGTAAAAGAGAACCACAGGGATAATACCCACAGAGTTCCAGACAAGCAGCCTCCATATCAAAACAATAATTTCTAGATGGACAGACTATATCTATATATGTAAATTATATGCATTAGGATAAAGCACTTGAAAATATACCCTTAAAAAAAGAAGATTAAGGTTTTATTAAAAAGGTTTTTGTTATTTTAACAAAACCTTGAATATTCATATACCAATGAAAGCCTTTGATGTAAAGAATAAGTTAAATACATAGTTTCTCACATTGTTAGCAGAGATGTCACCTTTTGACCTTTCTTTTAAGATTTTTAGAACATCTGATGCTTTTTGATAATGGTTTAATATTACTTTTTTCAGATTGATTAAATACACTTCATACATCACTGAACAATGAGTAGCATTCAGACAGACTGTCCACTGAGCTGCCTGCAAAAATGATAAAGTTAAAAAAATAATCTTCAAAGTAAAGTCAAGCCTGAAATTGAAATCTTTGACGCATACATCTCATAATTAGTTCTCTCTCTGCTAGATCTAAAATGTGAATATGCTGTTCTTAAAATGGTTCAGATCTTTTAACACAGAAATTTAATGAATGCTAGAAATTTTTAAAAATGGTAACCTTTTGAATAAGTTTTTTCTCTACATCTGAGGCAAGATCTAAAAAGTTCCCCAAACTAGCTTTAATTAAGTTGCTGGATTTCCATTCTAGGTAATTTAAGATTTTATTTTATTGCTGTAATCCTCATGACCAATGAAATGAATATTATTTCTCTTGAAGTTATGGGTTAATAAATTTAGATACCAAATGTTGGTATTAGACCCTATAAGACCTTAGCTATTCTCTGAAAGCTTTAGTGTCCAGCAGGAGATTAAAACAGGTCCTACTGCTACTAATACTTCAGCCAACTTTCGTTTTGTTTGGAAAGAGAATATTGAACTACAAAGATTTCAGTGCCCTTATTATACACACATTAATTTCAAATGTAGTAAGTTTCTTACTCCTTTGTTATATATGGCTAGTATATTCCATATCATTTCCGGTGAAGCAGATGCATCAAATTTTCTGAATATATAAATAAAGAGGCCTCAGTTATAATGAAAAGCTGAATTTGTAAGTGGTTCTTGCTTCTTTTGTTCAGCTGTAATTGTTGGAGAGGAACTTGTGTGAGGAACATGTGCAAACCTCAGGTGCCTTATAATTTGAAAAACCTTCTCAATTTGAATTTTCCTTTATTATTATGTCAAGAAGATAATGTCCAAAGCTGCTGACACAGGGAGCAATCAGTGTCACCAAGTTGCCAGGAGAATAAAATGCACTGGGGAAAACAATGTGAAGAGGAAAATGTTATCCAATTGAAAATGTATGATCTACAGTATATTTTCATTCTTTTGAGCTTTTTTTAATTCCTCACCTAAATAAGCTGTATTCATTTGTTTAGAAATGCTGAGCCAGAAAAGAAGCAGAAAGAAAAGAAAGTCCAAAAAATGTATGTTGATGGTAACTCAGAAAAGGAAGTCCACAGGACAGAATTTCAGCACTTTTTGGAACGGTAAACAATCCCACATCACAATCCATTGCTTTCTATTTAAATGTCTTTATATTTAAACTTTCATGTGTTAAGGGTAGAGGGGCCAATGATAGTTGCTCACTGCACAATCCTAACCAATTTAGGCCAGCACAACTCACCCAAGTCTCCATTCCTAGAGTGACGTGGGAATTGGGTTGCCATGATTCTCTTCCACAAAACTGGGACAGGACCCCTTGACAAACTTGCCAGTATGTGAATGCAATCCCTAAAAACTGAGACAGTCCTGGTTTTCTGAGACATACTGCAACCCTATGTGGGGAGGCCAGTGCATATCTGTGCACTGGCTTAACCCTCGCAGGCGTGGCACAGGAATCCCTTTTGGCACTTTTGCGAAACCCCCACGCCAGCACAGAGTTTGTGCGGGACTTGTGCCAGATAGTTTGTGCCAGATGTTTGCTCTCAATTCATTTATACAATAGGCTTCCCAGGATTAGCAGTACTTTTGTTTATCGTTTATTCAGTACCATTGGGAGGTCCTGACATCTACAGGTCCCAGGCAAAGGAATGGGAATGCTGCCATTGAGACACAGTATGACTTTTCTATCATTTTCAGCCATTTGAGACAGCTATTTGTCAAGTGATTGTTCACACCCTACCCACTTTTCCTCTGCTTGCCACTGTCATTATTTTTGTTTAATGTAATGTATTGTAATTTATTTTATAATATGCTTTTGGCCAAGCACCTGATAAAAATACATACAACATACAAACAGTTAAACAAGACAAGAATACATAATATTTGTGTGTTGTTCACAAATCGAAAACCATCCATTAAAATGTGACTCTACAAGAGTACATGCCCTCCAGAAAGGCACTGCCTTCATTATTCTGCAAATATTCTTTGTTGTTCTGAGCAGAAGTGGTCACCATCCTTACTATTGCTCTCGGGAGACACACTCCGTAATCCTAAAGACATTTTCCTGGGAGTAAGACCCATTGAACACAATGGTGCCAACTTTTGAGTAGACATGGTTAGGGTTATGTTCACAATAGCATAATCCCAGACCTGGAACTATTATCACTTTAATAAAGACTTCCCTAGGATGCTTAGATATGTAATGCTATAGCCATCAAAACCTGTACTCTTCGTCAGGGTTGATCTAAACCTCTTGATGCCTGCAACACCATGCCCAATTCTGCACTCCCTAACCTGAAGATGTGTCTGCTCCTGCCACTCTTCAAAGTTCTCAGTCAACACTCTGTTTGACGCCACATTTCCTTTTCCTTTCGGTTCCCTTCTTCTCTTGGAAATTCAGAAAACAGGAGGAGGAGAAGCAGAAGACAAATTAGCAGAGAGTTGGCCTTATAGATATGCCAGCCCTGCTCATTAGTATTGGGTAAATTGATATTTTAAATAAAGAATTACAGGTGCCTTATTTGTAATGTGTGGTTTCCATTCCTCAAAGTCCTGAAGATGTGATGCCAACAAAGTTTTACAAAAATGTTTCCCTTTGTTCTAAAAGGTGCACCATGCTATTAAATTTGCCTTTTGCTGCTAGAAGATTATTCACTGAGAGGGGGGTAGAAATCTTTCTTTTGAAAGACTTGGAGCGAGATCAACTGGTAAGAAAAATTAATATTGAAATTAAAAACATTCACATCTCTCCAGAAAATTTGCATCAAATCAATTCACTGCTTGATGATGAGTTATATGTGATCTTCGTTTGATATCTTTGCTTGTTCACAAACTTCAGTTAAAACAAACCATAATTTGCCATATTGTTGCACCAAAAATTTGTGGGTTGTTTTAAGCTAGAAATGGGTGCAGTATCTTTGCTTCCTTCACATATAAACCAAAAGCTTGTACCAGTAACACCTTGAGCTGAACTGTGTCTCTCTCCTTGCCCACAGAGACACACTTACTGTTCTGTGAGGAGGAGGTGAGGGACAAGCCAGAGAAACCTATTCCACCATTATGTTCTACTCATATGTAGAACTAATACTGAAGTTGCCTTTTAATTATGTGATAGGGTAACATCTGAATCCAGCCTCTGTGTCAGTATGAGTCAGGGAAAATGGCCCTGTGCAGGTTGCAGTAAGGAGTATTACTACCCATTGCCCTGTGGAGTTCCTCTTTTCTGGCCATCATTCTAATCCAGTTTGTGTACCCCTGCATGTGCTGTTTTAAAGCACATGTGCTTGTTTAAAAACCAAGGAAAGCTGTAAGAGCCACACATGCATTTAAAGGGGGCATGTATTTTGTTCCTTAGAAAATTTCTGGTTAACTTTTGAAAGATCTGTAATGGACAGCAATGCCCTCCATGAGCTATCATAGGAATAATTCCTGTGTTCACAAAGCAGACTTCAGAAACAAGGTTTCAAATATGATTTATGAAAGAGAATCTTAAATATATATGCACCCAATTTGCATTTGTAATTCTGCAAGGCAATAGAATAAAACCTTAACTAGCCTGGCTTTTCCTTTGCGGGTAAAAAGTGGGATTAAATATTTAAGCAGGTGTCTAAATAACAAGAGGTTTCTTTCTGTCTGATTTATCTCATTAATGAAGAAAATAGAACTACTAGTCATTCTAGATAACTACTGATTATATTGAATGTGGTAATTTTTAAAAAAAATTTGTATTTATTGATTCATTATTACCTTTTTACTCTTGATTTCTGTTTAAATTTTATTATGTAGTAAAAACTCTGTCTCCAGAGTCAAATTACCCCAATGTTAATTGAAGATAAGCATTTCTTTCTTGTTCCACGACTATGAAACAAATATTTCTATCATTTTTTAAACAGGTCTATGTTTCCTGTGGAGAACAATGGCTTGATCCTCTGGTGACTATGGCTCAACACAAGAAACGTCTCCAACTTAGTAACCTAGCAGCTGATATAACTACTGTTTCTGCCTTCTGTGTCATGCGCAACCCAAGAAGTGAGTGCACTGCTATCTCAGCTATCTTTATAAATGTATATTTAATATATATTAATGGTAATAATGTATGATGGTGGAAAGACTGTGCTCCATGAACACAATCCAGCCAAAGTTAAGCCCTCTCAAGTGCTGTTGTTTTCTGTGTGAGAGATAAGTGCATGCCTGCATTTCTCTGACTGAAACCAATGGAAACGAAATGCCTCAACTTTGGGCTGGATCATGCCCAGTGTGCTTAGCTATAATTAGTCCCTTGTGCTATCCAAAGAGTGTCAAAAAAGGGCCATAAAGTGCACTCTCCCTGCCTTCTCAGACCCCTTGTGCTAGCCTTCCTGCGCTGCTGCAAGCTCTGGATGATGGCAAGTTGCACTGGCTGTTGGCATAATTGTCTGGGGAGGCTGGGGAAAGGCAGAGAGGAGGCAAGTGGGAGCCATTTTGGGGCAGAGAAGGGCAGGCAATGTGCAGGTCTGTTACCAGGAACTGGTCCGTTGCCAGGAAGCAGGAAGTGGGGATGGGATACAGCAAATGTGCCAGATCCAAGCCCTGTTCCTGGGCAGCTTGCAGTAGTCTGGAGTTGCTTATATCTTTGCCAGCAAAATCAGTGGCACATAGTCAAGTAGACCCATTAGGACTGGTGCTGTTTTACTCAGGTTAAGGGGGAAATTTTCCCTTTGCCCTGAAGTAGCTCAGCAGCTACCCAAAAAGTGCGCTGGATGCAGTGCAGGCATGCTGGATTGCACTGTAGGTGTATTAACTCTAGCCCAGTAATTTTCAACCAGTGCCATAGATAGTCCTCAGATGTGCTGTGGGAATTTGGGGATTGTCATTAATTAATAGGAAAATTGGGGGATTTAAACAGCCTGGTGTGCCATGTCAATGGTAAAAACAACCAATAGTGTGCCTTGACAATTTCAGTGTCTTGTTAGTGAGCCATGAGATTAAAAAGGTTGAAATTCACTGCTCTAGCCCAAAGGGACAGATTCAAAGTAATACATCTTTTCAAATCCAAATGTTTAAATTTAAGTTCAACCCAATCACATGTGTTATATCTCTAGGAATTAAAGTTCATAGATACTTAATAGCATTAGGCATTGATTAATTGCACAATTGCCAATCATTGAATACATTCTATAATAAACGGTTCCCCAGTGGCATTCGCTTGAAGTTTAAACCAACTGATCCAGATAAATCTCCAGAAACAGTTGCAATAATGAGCTTTTGGTGAATATGACAAAATACAGCAATATAGGAGGGCCCAACTTTTCATTTCCAGGAATATAGGACTACCTCATTAATGTCCTTTCCACCAAAGCACAGTTGTCACCAAGTAGGTTCGGATGTGTGAAGGAGCAGGAAATGCAAATAAAACCTCATGATAATAGCAACCCAATTTTATTTACAGTGAGGTTCCTAACATCAGCTGCTTGAATCTGTCATAACATTCACATGTCTTACCTATGGCTAATGCTGGGGAGGGTTTGACCTGCAAAAAAGAGAGCAAATTGATTTTGTTCTGCATGCCAGGCATAGTATTTTGTGTTGCTGTGAGCAAAATAATATTTTATAAAAACAGTGGTAAAACAGATAGGACTGGTTGGTAAGTGGAGTGTATATAACACTATGTATAACAGTGTATATAACACAGATTTAGCTAGGTAGACTGTTCTGAAAAGTCATCTACATGGACAACTATTATTGTGGGAGAATAGAGCTCACTTTTATAGAAAGAAATCTTTTATAGTAAGCAATGGTTTTTGTACTTTCTTCCAGATCTTGTCTTGGAAGTTAAGAGCGACATTACTGTTGGAGCCAAACTTTCTGTTGAAAAAGCTAGAGTGGATTTTGAAGGGGAAAAGGTTGTTGAAGAATCAGAGTACAAGCCAGCTGAAGAAAAATGTGAGAAAACCAAAGATGAGGTTCATAAATGTCTGTAAGTAATCCAAATTGATTACCAGAGCAGCTGCAGGAAATATATTGGGGGGGGGGGGGTTGTTGCAGGTGGTAGAGCAACAAAAATCCCTTTTTTGGAATGTTTTGAGTGGATCAGTTAAGACTCTGGTACAATTTTATATCAATCTTATATCATCTGGTACAATCTTATATAATCTTTTCCATAAAAAAAATTTAATTGTTTCTGCTTATGATGAATGGAACAGTTTGTTTTGTTTAAAATTTAAAATAGTTTACTGGCATGGAACCAGTATGAGCACATGCTTGTTGGGTTGAAGTTTACAGTATTCATTTTTGCTGTTTTGTTTTTTATTAAGTTTACTTTCATTTACTAGAAGTAATCTACATTGCAACTTAAAAATGTATATTGAGAAGGTTACAGAAAGAAAACAGTTAGAAAGCTAACATTTTTGCAGCATTTATCACCAGAAAACACCCAAAAACGAAATCCAGATCTTTGAAACAGATGTCACAATTCCAATTGAATATGTAATAAAAATAAAGAAAACAACTTGTTTGCTCATGAAAGCAGGAAATCAGAACAGGATTGTGCTAACCACTGATGCAATTACAAATAATGGCAGCACTTGAGAGAGAGGTAGACTCCCATTGCCCTAATCCTCTCCCTGCCTGCTTTCAGTGAGTGCAATAAAGGTTGAACACCATACTGAATCAGAGCCAGGTCCCAGCCCCATCTCCTGCTGTCTGCCTGCCCACCGCTGGGAATGTACGGTACCCACCCTTCCTCCACCCCAAAATAACTCCTGCCATCTCCTTCCCAGCATCCGCCCACCTCCCAGTCCCCTGCACTGACTGAGATCGGCCAACAAGACTCAAAGATTAACAAATGCATTGCAGCATAAGATTTTTGTCTGCTCATGACTTTTCTCAGACACACCTATATTTAAATTATCTTATAATGTAAAAATTTAAAAATAAACCAGTGATCCCAGTTCATCAATGAGCTAGCAAAGTGTTTTGACATTGTAGAAAACTGAAATTCCATTTTGTTATACTGTCTCATTGTTGCAATTGCAGGTTGCCAACCACAATCCTGGTAGTGTTATGCTGGTGCTACTATAGCCTGTGAATTGTTCTTTTAATGGGCCAACATTATGATTTTTAATATTACCCTTGTGTAATACATAAGCTTACAAAATCTATTATGAGAGACTGTGGAGGGACAGGAATGAATAAATGTATATACTTGTAGGAAATGCCAGGTGCATCATATTCCCACTGCAACATCAAGGATATAAAAAAGTATTGTTTATACAGATCTGTACTTGAAAAGTGCAGAAGCCAGAAGAGGAATGGTCTGTGTCTGTTTGAAGTGGCTATTTTAAAGCAAACTGTATTTACTAATTCAAGCAATAGGTGGCACTGTTGTTTTCTGAAATGGTCCAGAGCTGCAGATATTAGCAATAATTATGTGGAAGCCATAGGTTGTTGTTGGTGTCCTGTAGGGTGATACTGATTATGTTGGTCCATGATATATTGATGGGTGAACATCTTAGAAATTAGTAGTAATATGTATATTTCATTGCCTTGTGTGCTCTATCCCCATATATAAAAATCAAAATGTTCCAAAGGTTTTGATGATTGTACTGCAGATGTTAATACAAATAGAGTGTACTATCATTTTAACTTGTCAGGGCATCTTACCGAGGCACTCTCATGCAAGAATCACAACAAGGCCCTCAGATGGAGCCCGTTAGGAGAAGCTAGTAATTTTGTGGGGAGAAGTCCTGTAAGAGCCTTTTGTGGCTTACAATGAGGATAATGGATAATACAAGTTAAACATTCCTATTATGCACAGCTGCCACAAAGAAAGAATAAAACATTTGCCATATGGTTTCCATATTAAATTTATTCAAATGATCAATGTAGGAAAAAGTTGCCTTTTTCTGTCATTTAATAAGATGAGTAGAAGAAGCCAGTTTCTAAATGTGGACACTATTTAACACCAAGCCTATCAATGATTTATCACATTTTTTCTTCAATGTGCTCTATTCCTTTCTTTGAGAATGTGCCCATAAGTTGGAGTTTCCCTAGACATAAAGTGACCCCTAGAAAGTGAAAATAACCACACATCTTGTAGAAATGCACAACTTATTTCAGCATAGCTTTTGTGAACCAGTCTTTAACAGGTTCACAGACAGCATAATCCTAAAGTGCTACTCACAATGCTACTCCTAAAGACTACTTAAAAGTAAGCACCATTGTGTTCAATGGGTCTAACTCTCAGGAAAGTGACTTTAGAATTGCAGCCAAAGTGTTTTTCTCAGTGGGTAGGTACATGTATATGCAAACACACACAGAGAGACAAAGACAAGAGAAATGTGGTTAAAGGGGCTCAAAGGGCCATTGAGTGACAAAGGTAGTGACCACTTTTATGAAGAAATCCACACTGATTATCTGCAAATTTGGGAGTTGTGATTTTATCTAATTATGGTTTCCAAACTTAGGGGTTCAGTTGGACCTGGTCCTCCCAAATGAAACCAGAGCTATGCTCTAGTTGCAACCAGACAGTCTTTTGTGGGCTGGGGAAGTTACATGCAGCCTCCCTGATACTCATAAGGACTGCACATGGCTTCCCCAGCCCACAGAAGACTCTCCCTCCTGTTCCCCCCCTTTTTAGTGCTTTTTCCTTCCCATTTTTCCCCTTCCTAGACTACATAAGCAACAGCTTCTGAATAGTCTACTCTAGGTAACATGGAATACCATGGAATTCCATTAACATCCTAAGTCTAACTGATTGTGGAAGGAAAACTTAGATGTGAAAGTATTGATGATTTTGCTGAACCATGACCCAATAATTGTGAGCCCAATCCTGAGCTTGTGCCATTAGCTTTCCACTAAGAGCTGAGTGTTGCAAATGTGCTGTAAAGAATATTTGCGGTCACCAGCACTGGAGCTACCTTAGCACAGGTTGGCACTGGGTTTGTGGCGGTATAATGTTGATGCTCCACCTCTTTGCAGGGTGAACACACCTCCGGTTTTCCCCGGAGGGCACCAGATTGGGCCCCTGATCCGGAGAGATGGGAAGTGACCCTCCCCCTCTGGAATTTTGGGGGCTTAGGGACTCCACTGGGGGGTGTTTAGGGGCTACTCCAGTGTGACATGGCTTATTACCGGCTGCCCAGATAGCCAGCATCTACTGCGCATGTGTGTTCAGTTTGTTGGAGGCTCGCGCAGCCAGGCCGGGTACTCCTGCCAGCCAGCTTGCCCCTGCAGCCCCTCCTGCCACTCATGCAGTCTTCTCCGGGGCCTTGACGGCCAGTAGAGGCCTCCACAGCCCCTCCAGCCTATCTATCTATCCATCCATCTAATCTTTCTTTCTTTATTTCCCACCCCCCCCCACATAGCCATGCCACCCCCTATTTATCTATCCCACCCAGCCACCCCTGCATGACCTACTTCCCCCTTGCAAAGTCCCCCCCCCCGAAGTTCCCCGAGTTCCATCAGTCTTCAATTTTAAAAGAAGTAATATATTGTTGAAATTAAGTACAGGAAAGCAATACAAGTGTTTTTAGCTATTTTTACATTTCCTATGTTTGGCCTACATTTTTGGGGGGTGTTCTACAATTTTTTTAAGCGGGTAGAAATTTGGCTTGAGGGGTAGGAATCTTGACGAGCTTGGCAGGGAATTTGGGGTTCAGCATCTGGTCACCCTGCCTCTTGGTTGTCTCACAGACTGCTGGGTGGCAGAGTTGTGAGCGGCAGCATGGGGAAGGTGGGGTGGAGACATTACAGGATGGAGGAGAGTGGGGGAAGGAAATGTGCCAGGGGGGAGCAGGAGGAGGGCAGGACCAGTAGAGTTCAGTTCTGCTAGATCCATAGCCTCTAGAGACACTTGAGAGTTGCCGTAGAATTGAGGAGCCACATTGCAGGGGTACTTTCCTTATCTTGAAGAAGGAAATGAAAGTCTCCTTCGCCCAAGTTCCCTTCACCCAAGGAGCTGCTGGTGGTTGGCCAGTAACAGGTAGTATACCATAGCAGCCATTTTGGTTCTGTGGCAGTCCTGGCACTCTAGGCAGTTTAAGATTAGGCTTTTGTTTTGCAATCTTGCATTTTTTGGATTTCTTCAACTTTTGTGGAATTTAAAGAGCTGTATTACATGCAGCATTGTGGCCCTGCTATTTATTCAGCCTTTGACAAAAGGATAATAATACTAATCTAACCTAAGAAAAAACACTTTTTAAATCTTCATGCAGAGTGTAATGATGAAGAGTTCTAGAATTACAAGTTTCATATTTACATTTCCCTCTTTTCAGGAATTCTCATGAAAAATCACACCTTAGATCAGATGAATGGTTTACAACTACTAAATATCCCTGGCAACAAAATTCTCCTGATTTTGATGAGTATTGCAACTTGGAAAAGGAATCGTTCTTTGAAAACGCAGAGTTATATCAAAAATACAGGTCAAATATTAATATTTGTATTTAAGCCATGATGATTTCCATGGAGAGTATTAGTGAATGGCACAATGTTAAATAATAAATGGGTAAAAAGGGGTTTTTAACTGTTTTTAACATGGAAATCAAAAAGAGTTATGGTACTGATTTAGTCCAGTTCATGTAATTTTTCACATTTTATTATATGCATAAGGGGAGCAATGGAGAAGTACTACAAATTCCATTCTCCTGTATCCCTAAACATTGTTCCTTCTCTCACCATAATCAAAGTTACCTACAGGGTGAAATGCTGTGGTTTTGGTGGGCCTCCATGAGCAGGCCAAAAGCACAGCTCCAGAAACTGGCAGGGGGACAGCTTACAAACAAGGCAAGCAGTTTGTCCGTTTAAGGCAGTGGTTCTCAATCTTCCTAACGCTGTGACCCCTTTATAATTTCCTCATGTTGTGGGGACCCCCAACCATGAAATTATTTTCGTTGCTACTTTATAACTGTAATTTTGCTACTGTTATGAATCGTAATGTAAATGTCCAATATTCAGGATGGTACAAATGAAATGTGTGTTCTATGCATACATTGTTACAAATGAAATGTGTGTTACAAATGAAATGTGTTACAAATGAAATGTGTGTTCTATGCATGCATTGAACACAATGGGATTTATTTCAGAGTAGGCATGCATAGGATTGGGCCCTGAGGCTGCAATCCTATCCACATTTACATAGGAGTAAAGGCCCCCCTGACAATAATGGGATTTATTTCAGAGTAGGCATGCATAGGATTGGGCCCTGAGGCTGCAATCCTATCCACATTTACATGGGAGTAAAGGCCCCCCTGACAATAATGGGATTTATTTCAGAGTAGGCATGCATAGGATTGGGCCTTGAGGCTGTCAGTCAGACCCAGTGCACGCGCAGCAAGCCTGACCTGGCCCCCTGCATCAGAGATCTTTAGGCGACCCTCAGGAAAGCTCTAGGCGACCCCAAAAGGGGTCCCAACCCCCACTTTGAGAAACGCTGGTTTAAGGAGTCATCATTTGTCTAAAAGGATCAGTTAAAAAAAGAAAGGACAGAATCCTTTCTTTTTCAGAATTACTTTTCAGAATCACCTTTTCAGAATCATTGATCTCACAGTTTGAAGAGAATTTCATTATTTCTATGCCAGTTCACTGTGATTTTATGCTCTTTGCAATTCCATTAGTGCAATTCCAGTTTGTACAACTATAACTATTAGTGCAATTCCAGTTTGTACTAGAACAGGCAGACCAGTTTGCCTGTGCTGTATTCACACGCTTTTGGGGTTTTTGCTGCATTTCTATGAGGCAAGGGGAAAATTTTTCCTTTACCCCAGGTAACACAGCAGACCAATGGGTCTACATATATATGAGCTAAGGAGGTTGTGTAGATCTGAGCAGACCAGGGCAGCTTGAGGCTACTCTGTGCTGCCCAGGAAATGAGATATGGATCTGGCATGAGTGCCAGATCCCAGCCCCGCCTCCTGCAGCCTGCCTGCTCCTGGGCATTTCCTTCCCAACCTGCCCACCTCCTAGTTCTCTGCACTGGCTGAGATCCCCTGCGCTGGCCAATATATCTTACCACCCCTGAGGTCCTAGAGTGTCATGTGGAGGCAGTTGCCTTGCACCAGACTCCCCTACTCACTGGGTGTTTCAGACATGATTTATTTGGTATTTGCGATACCATGGGCTGGCATAGGTGACTTGTGTCAGCCAAAATGCGCACTTAGGATTGCACTGCCCAGGTCCTAGTATGATTATTTTAAAGTGACTTACTTGGCTGCTGCATCTACAATTATCTTTCTGATTTTCTAGATTTCAAGTAAGCAAAGAGGACCATGATAGGTTTTAAATAGAGTTGATATTCATCACATGTTCATTCTAAAATGCTTTTATGAAGCCCAATACATTCCTCCTCCCCAAGACCTTATAATTTTGGAAGATCTCTCCTTCCACACCTTCAACTGCCCTCCAATTTCTAAGTATCTGAGCTCAAATTTCATGCTTTCTGATGTGCTCCTTGACACTTGACACTTGACAATGTTAAAAGCAGAGGTCAAAAAAGCAAAGATTCTATCCACTCCATTTGACTTGCTCTCCTTTTGTCTGTTACAGTACAGTAATGTTTACAGAGCACTTTTCTGCTGCTAAGTGCATCTTTGTTGACTTTAGGCATCAACCTAAACTGACAGAAGAAATACAGAAAGCCCATCATCAACAGTTTGAATTTCGAAATGGGAAGATTATCAACTGTAACTTTCCAAATCTTGCCCTGGGTGTGAAAAATTCTGACCTACATCCTGGTACTGAAGTGATTTTGCTGGAAAAGAAATGTGGAGACATTAATCAACATTGGATATGGAAAGAGAGTAGCAGGTGCATTTTCTTGTTAGAATTATGGTGGAGTTTCAAAAAGGTTTTCATTTTGTTATCAACTTGCCCAGGGATAGCCATGTTAAGACAAAATCCTAACCAATTTTCCCACATCAACCTAGCTATGCCAACTGGGCATACAGTAAGTCAGTCCAACAATTGGGGCACAGGAATGGAATTCATACTGATAACTAACTCATTTCAAACTCCTCTTATGAGAGGTTTTTTTAATCAGAGCTGGTGTTATTAAAACATACCAGCTCTGGTAAAAAAAATTCTCATAAGAGGACTTCTGAAATGAGCTAATTAGTTGGCAAAGAAATATTATTATATTTGTATGTAATCTTGTAAGCTCAGTCTGACTCTGTTGTATCTAGGACATTTCATCTTGTGGCTGACACCAATTTGGTGCTAGCAGTATCAATGCCCAACATACTGAATGGCTCTCCAAGGACTTCACTGGAAATGCAAGGCAGTCCTGTCGTTGTGCAGGTAAAGCTGTTGGTGTAAATTGTGCACACACAAAGTATACATATGTGTTCAATATATTGGAAAAACAACAATATTTAATAATTCAATGCTTTTTGTGTTTGGCTTGTTCCAGATTTTTTTAAAAACACATTCCCAATGCAATTCCATACAATACATGATAGTACCAATTTTCTATACTCCTAAGTTTACATAGCTAGTATAGTACTGCAAAACACTGATGTCTTCAGGACTGATGTAAAAATTCTATAAACATCTAGATCAGCAGCACTCGAAAGTCAGTGTGCGCTGGGAATGTGGCACTGTGAATTTTTGGATCCCAACATGTGGCCTCCGGCCACCTTTTTGACCTGGGTCCAAGTACGATATATTCCTTCATCTTCCCTCTCATGGGCCCTGGTGAAAATTCTCATCTTCCCTCTCATGGGCCCTGGTGAGAATGGAAAATGTAAGATCACAAGAAATTTCCCTTCTTTTGCTCCTGGATTCCCTTTTTGACCCTAGACCCAGCTACAATGTACCCTCAGAAAAATGTAATTAACAATTTACTTCTTGGGTAGGGGTATAAAAGCAAATATGAATGTAAGTGCAGTAGATAAAACAATGTTTGTATATTCAGGTGATAGTGATAGAACCACTGTGGCCTAGATATAGGCTTCCTAGTATAGGACATTTGCGTCCATTCTTTTTGTGTTCAGGACATTTGTGTCACAATACCTTTATATTTATATTAGATATATTTTTTATTTTTAAAATGCAAAGATGTAGAGTAAGGGTAAGTTTGGATAAAAGGCTTAGGATCTATAATGTGGGGTTTGTTGTCCAGTTAACAATTGTTTCAATCAAAACAAATCAGCAAAATAATGAAAAAACAAGATGCTAAAATGTATTGTGTTTTGGTAGAAATATAAAGAATATATGAATGGAGCTGCTAATCAGAAGTGGAATTTCACAGACACTGCAAAGACTTTTAGTGCCTTTTATAGCTCAATCCTGGACCAAGAAATCACAGCAGCAAATCATGCTTCTATCTGCACTTTCTCTGTGACCAACAGAGAAAAAATAGACCAACCAGTAAGTCATTTTTTCATATTAGAAAAGAGAAATGTAACTCATCTGCCAGCACACTGTAGTATGAAGCTGAAATAGACAGGCAGCCCAATCCAGAGCAACTAATCTGTCCACATAAGAGCCCTTAGGTTGCCCTATCTAACACTAGGTTGGAGCAACTGCAAGATGCTCCAGCCCAGTTACTCTGAAGGAGGCTTAGGGCAGAGCAAGGCAAGATAGGGTTCCCTAAGAGAGGTGGACCTGCTCTGCCCTAACTGGGGCAGCCTAAGCAGCTCAGGAGAGGCAAGTTGAGGGCATGTTTAGCATTGCCTAGGGCAGAGCAGTTACTCTGTATCCAGAGCCTGTTTCCAAGGCAGAAATGCCCTCTTCCAGCCCTCAGAGTTATACCACCTCAGGAGCAGGTATAGTAATGAGTAGACACATAGGGGTACATGATAAGGCCCGAGTAAGAATGGCAGTGCTGACCAAAAATCTGAGTTCTTGGCCAGCCTAGCTGCAACCCCTTCCTCTCAACCTCAGGATATGGAACAAACTACGGCTGCCCACAAACCTCAGGATACAGCAGGCCACTCCAAGAAGCCCCTTGTATTCACTGTAGAATGTACTGGCATCTCATCAGGGACTCCTTATAAGGCAGGCACCCAGTGGTGTCACCAGACTGGTGCGGCTGGTGTGGGCTGCATTGGGGATGCGCTCCGTATGGGGTGATGTGCCGGAGGAGTTTGACTGTCCTTTGGCAGGCCCCGGGCGTCAGCACCCCCATTCAGGCCTGCTCCAAGGTGGAGAATCAGCCAGAAGCTGCCACTTGTCTGAGGAGCTGGCCTGAACGGCCATCTGAGGTGCACTGCGCAGAAACACACTGAGCATGCCGAACAGCTTCAGAGGAGACTTCCTTAGAGCAGAGAAAGTCCGCGCCTCTGCACAGCCATTCGGCCTCACTCAGGAGGCGGAGCGGCAGCCGAATGGCTTCAGAAAGAGTACTGCACAGGCACCAACTCTGACGCCTGCACAGTCTCCCCCGAAGCCAAAAGGCTTCAGAAAAGTACTGCGCAGGTGTCAGAGATGGTGCCTGCGCAGTACTCTTTCTGAAGCCAGTTGGCTTCAATAACAACTGCGCAGGCGCCAACTTTGGTGACTGTGCAGTCCAGGTGGGGGGGGGCGCGCATCCCAGGGATGACGCACAGACTTCCGCACCAGGTGATGTGCAGAGTCATGTCACCACTGTAGGCACCACAGCTGTTCCTTGTTCAGTGTGATCTGAGGGGTGTCTCCTCAGGAGCAAGTCTTCCCCTTGTGTCAATTACTTAGCATGCTCTGGAGCAGTTAGGGCAGCCCAGGCTTCCGGACTTTCTGGATTCAGCATAACTTTCTGCTCTGGATACAGAATAGTTAGGAGAGTGCAGTTAGGTCAGAGCAGGCTGAATTTGCTCTGGATTGCAGCCATAGTAATGATGTATATAAGAAGTGTTATATACCATACATCAAGGGACATGTGTTAGATGTATATAACAAATATACACAGTTGAGAGCAAGGGTGAGGGGAGGGAGAAGTAGGAAAATGGTCTGACCAAAGTCAGGTTATTAACACCAACATTGGCCATGAGGCATCCCTTCTGGGCACCAGGCACCACCAGGCAGCAGCAGGCAGTAAACCACCAGTCAGGCTTCTATTTGGGCTGAGCTTTGATGAGTCAACGATTCTTCAGTGTTAATTAGAGGGATGAAAACAAATTGTGCCTCTTTACATCTCCTTTGAATTTCTAAAAATAGATTATTAATGGGTGCCAATATCATGGAAGGAATACCCTCCCCAAATTTCATGCTTCTAGGTCCAGCGGTTTTGGCACAGCATTGATGAGTCAGTAAGGGTGCAATCCTAACCTAGTCTGCACAACTCATCAGTCTTCCCTTTCCTGTGGTGATGTAGGGAGACAAGTGTGTGTTTGTGTACTGGCCTAACCCTCCCCCAGGAGTGATGCAGAAGTGTCTTATGGCATTTTGGTGACATCCCCAAATGTATTATGCCAGGGCTTAGGCCAGGACTTATGCCAGGGCTTAGGCTGGCCTAACCAGAGGTTAGGACTGCAGCCTAAGTCAGTCAATGGCTCTTTGATTAGATAGATAAATAATCTATCTATAATTGTAATAATTATTCAAAATTATTTTAAATTTAATTATTTAAATTAGTATAATTTATATAGTGCTGTCCATGTATATGGTGCTCTACAGGTAGCAAGAGGACAGGACTCCGCCCTCATCAGGGTGGAGAGCACTAACACTCTATAAAAGAAACAAGGGTAACAACAGAAGAAGAAAAGGAAAATGGAGACAACAAGGATAAACAGAAGAATATGCAATGCTTCACTTACTTATCTTAAGCTTAGTTAAAATGGGAGAAAAGTCCTTTCCTGCTTTCCAGCACTGATTCAGCCACTGCAGTGGGACATATGCTGCTTTCCTATGGTGGGAGGGGCAGTCACAGACTCCTCATCAAAGTAAGGGAACAAGAAAGTTAAAAATATTTTTAAACCACATTTTACCATTTTAAAAAAATTGTGACCATCAACTAGGTAATTACACAAGCACATTTTTCCAAAAGTGTTAATTTAACACATAAGACTAGAAACTCCCAAGGTATTAAAAAATAACAGATCTGTGCATTTTCCCCATCTTAGAAAGAATGTAAATATTGTTCTTTTCAGGGCTACTCTTTTCTTTCACCTGGTGGAAAACAGAAGGTAATGATATGCTTGGCATGTGCTAGGACTATGAGAGGAAAGAAGGAACTGGAAAAGTTGATCCCTGGCACCCTGTTCTTTTGTGCGACTGGCTCAGAGGAAGGAAATCATTTATGTATATCGCCCTTTAAATGTCTTAATGTTAAAAAGGTTTGTGTTGTGTTGTTTTAATTGCATCATAAGCATATATTCATTCATGAAGCAGTCTTTACCCAATACAGCCAGGTGCATGGCCTGCGCTGTATCCAGTGTTGGAGCAGGTTGAAGGTCACCTCAAAGTAAGGGGATATTTTTCCCCTTAACACATGTCAAGTTCCAACCTCCCCTACAGGGCTATTAAGATCTGTGGCAGCTGTTTAGCAGGCACAAATCTGAACAGCCTGTATACGATTCCAAGGTCTAGGAGTGAGGGTTAGAATATGGCATGTACTACTGTCATACACCTGCTTTCTGTGGCCAGTCCTTTCTTATTCTACCCTTTCCCACCCATAAACACCCATCCTCAACCCTGGAACGCCCTTCCTCCCACACCCGTGCTCTGCCTATCATCACAGTCCTATCTGTGTTGGCCAGCCCAGCTGTGGAATCAGGCACACAGCACAAACATCAGCTCTCAACTTGGTGCTTCATAGTCTATGGGCCAACCAGAACTATATAATGTACAGGTTGAACCTGTACCTTTTGTGACCTTTGACTCCAAGAACCTCAATGATAACCTATTTTCACGCTATACAAAAGCAATTCTTTACCATGGTAACACGGCAGGCAATGAATCAAGATTTGTTTTAAGCAGCTTAGTTTCAGCTCAGAGGTAATTCATAAATGATTATCACATTGGGGAAGGGAGGGGCCCTGCTCCCCAGCTGGAACCTGAAATCAAAGTTGACTCTTTTGTGAACCTTTCTTATGCAAACTTAATTGCCTGCCATGTTGTCATGGTAAGCAGGCTGCCTCTAAGCCATTAAGGCTACTAAGCGGGTGTTTATCTTTCAATTAAAAGAGCCAATTGGAAGTTGATCCTTATTAGGCTGGCATAAATTTCAGCACAAGTCCCCTGCTGTCCTGTAGGTGTCACAAAAGTAGCATAAGGTACCTCTGTACCATTTCAGGGGAGATGGGGGGTAAGGAATGTATGCACCAGCTTCCCTACACCACCACAGAAGCAGGAGACAAGTGAGTTATGCTGGCCTAAATTGGTTAGGATTGGCATAAGCAAAGTGCGTGTTAATGTTTTCCACATTCTCAAAAAGAGCAACACTCAGAATTGAAACAATGAGCTACTTTTAAGATAGGTCTAAGATAGGCACTTTAAAGCATGTCAGCAGAAGTAGAATCAAGACTAGATCTTATTCTCTTTAATCTTAAAGATGGATTTATCCACTTCTGAAGCTGAAGGCACTCTGCATTATTTAGAAGATGTTCTAGCATGTTTGAGAACAGAAACCTCATCACAAATAATCTCAGAGAAGATGTCTGCAGTTGTGAACCAGAGAGCAGTAAAAATAATGGCATACAAGAATGGAGCTGGTTACCGAAATGGGCAGCTAATCATCGCTAGTACGTTCCCTATGGTGAGTGGTAATCATCCAAAGAGATAATCATAATAGACTCAACAAGGACAAGCAGCAGGAATCAGTGACAGGGATTGAAACAGACCTCCAACCTACTTTTCCCTGCTGAGTGAAATTCTGACCTTGTTGTAAATCCACAAGGGTCTGTCCTCTTCTCTGTGTCAGGTCAGATCCAAAGCCTGTAAGAGTCTTCTGTGGATCTCTTTCAGAGTTGGTATGAGTAAGGAGTATAGTTACAGAGAACTCTTCTTTTACTACAGTATATAAACTGCATGAAAAATGTAGTATATCTACAGCAAGATAATAATCTCAAGATATACAATATTGTCATAATCGTCCCCAACAATACGTACACACATCCCATTTAATTTTCCAATGGTTAATTTAAACACTGTTATTACTTAAATTTAAAACTAATATATTAAAGCTGTAATCCTAACCTACAGTTAGGCCGGCATAAGCCCAGGCATATGTTCTAAGGTGACCTCAGGTTGTTACAAACATCTTTCTCACTTCTGAGGAGGGTTAAGCCAGGGCACTGGCATACACCAACCTCCCCACATCACCATGGAAGGATATGCCATGTGAGTTAGGCTGGCCTAAATTTATTAGGATTGTGACCATAATTTATTACTTATAGGGTGCAATTCTAATCATTTTAGGCCAGCATAACCCACCCATCTCCCTTTTCACACTGTCACATGGGAAGACTGGTGCACTGGCCTAACCCCCTAGGCACTTCTGTAACACTCCCAAGTCATCATGGGACTTGTGTCAAGATTTGTGGTGGCCTAACTAGAGATTAGGAATCCAATTTATTAATTACAATAAGGGTACATGCTTCCTGCTTACAGAGAAAAGGAGGACAATGAAGATTATCTCCAGGATGCAAGGATAAAAAAGAGGACATGTCCTGGAAAAAAGATGACATATGGTCACCCTGTATATTACTATAATATACCTTAAGTTATCAAGGGTCCATAAATATCCTCTTGGCTTACTAGTCAATCGTTTATTTGTGGTACCCAGCACCCACCCGTTTCAAACTGCCTCTTCACACATCACAGTTGAACACACAAGTGCATGAAGCTAAGACAAAGCTAATTCACTCCCAAACCTGCCCCCACAAGGTCTAGTAATTCAGTCAAGAATATACCCAAAATAAAGCCAAAATGCATCTGAGCATAAAGTGCCATTCTCTTTCCACTGAACAAGTGTGGAATGTCCCGACATGCAAGGGGGATGATTATAGATAGAAGGCAATGCTCTTCCATATGCCTGAGTCAATATAATACAATTAAGGCTGCAATCCAAACCATGTCTACTTCAGAAGTAAGTCCCATTATGTTCAGTGGGTGTTATTCCCTGGAAAATGTGTTTAGGATTGCAGCCTGAGTCTTGTTTTTCCCAGCTCTCATCCAGCAGCTTTTGTTATGACAGATTTGTCCCTTTTTTGCACCCATCATTTGTGCCACAACACAGTTCAACCATAACATGTTGCTCATCCCCATAGCTAGAAAGACTTTGGAGCACAATCTTTCTCTCCCAACAGAAATCTATTCCAGGTTTTTGCGCTTGCCCATTTCTCTAAAGCAGCTTTAAGAGCACCTTTGGTTTTCTTCCCTCTAGTTCTGTAATTAGCTGAAGAATACTAGGGAAGTGAGGGAAGTATCCTAGGAAGTAGATTCACGGATGAAGCAAAGTAAAGAACTGGAAAGGGAAAACATTTAAAACTTCCTTTTAAAACTGATGCTCCAGTGATGTCAAGCTCCCATGGCTACTTTAGAAATATGAAGGTTAAGGGATCCAGTCATGAATCTTCCTGTAATCATAAGGGTCTCCTTCTCTCCAGGGGAAGAGCTATTTCAAAGGGGTTATGGTAGGACATGATTGTGGTTCAGAAAGGAATAAGCAAGCTTGATTCAGGTGGAGATGCTTCAGGAATGGTTTTCTTAGCCTGCCAATTTTTAAACAAACAGCTGAGTTTGATCCCCTCAAAAGAAAGCAGGCTGATTCTCCAACCCTGATGGGATTCCTCATCTGTAGTTGAACCAGGTCCCTGGAAAACTCCTCAGCTTGTTATGTGAATGTTCATTGATTTGCTCAGGGGAGAGGATGGTGTGGATATTACAAAGCCAAGTCCAGCTCCTGCTGTATCACAGCTTAACTTGAAGAGCAGTTCCTGTATTACTTGATATGTGCAACCAGATTAATCCTGTGCAATCTGCATGTAATGCTTGACTGTGCCTAAATCTGGTAACTTCAATGCCTTCCACTTTTTAAGATTCCAAAAAATCTGGGAATGACAATGTGATTTAGGGCACAATCCAGAGTAACTACAGGGAGTCCTTGCTCCGGTGTAAGAACAATTAGCTCTGGATTGCAATATGAATTTTCCACAAGTTTTCACTAGGTGTTGCAATAACTACAGGTGCACATAATGTCTCTTACGTGCTCCCGTAGTTACTCTGGATTGTAGGGTCAGGCTGCAATCCTAAAGACACTTTCCTGGGAGTAAGATCCATTGAACTCAATGGGGTTTACTTTTGAGTAGACATGGTTAGGATTGAGCTTCTATTAATTACTTCACGTTTGCTAACTTAACAATATATTATTGATTTTTCCTTCCTTTCCAGCTGCTTTCTTTATGTACAAAACGACTTGAACTTAACAGACCAGCTTGTAAACTGTACAACAGTGAGGGGGCTTTAATCCTTACACTGAATGATTTAGTTTTATATGCTGTAAATGATTATTACAGAAAGATGATTTCTGCTGAAAAAGATGAGAAAGCACATTATATTTCTGGCTCTGATGAAGATACACCTGAGTTGTCCACGCAAGGTAAGATTACCTCCCTCAGCAATTCCCAATTTATCTTCATATTTAACGGGTTTGTAGATTATCTGACTTCACAGAGCTAAAGTAAAGTTGTAGTAAGTGTGTTTGCCAGTATGACAGCAACAAAATATCTTAGACAGTGGTGGGCTCCAGCAGGTTCGCACGCACTGTATGGAACAGGTTGTTAACAAGAGTTAGGACATACAAAGTTTGGACATAAAAATAGAGAGTTAGGACATAAAGATAGCCATTTAAAAGTGGCTGCCAGATGGGCATAGAACTGGTTGTTGATTTCTTTGATCTTTGACCTACCTGGAACTGAGCATCATTGGGCGACAGGCACCACCAGGCATCATTGGCACCAGTGGGCACCACCAGGCACCAGTGGGTAGCGAGCATTCCTTCTAGGCACCAGTTGGCAGAAGACATACTTACTGAACACCGGTGGGTAATGGTCATCCCTACCAGGCAACACCAGGCACAAGCAGGCAGTGGTCATCCCTGCTGGGCACCAGTGGACAGTGGGTACCACTGGGCAGCAGGCACTGGGCATCAGGAATCCCTACCAGGCACCACTGGACACTGGGCATCCCTGCCAGGCACCAGACACTGCTAGGGAACCAGACACATGCCACATGCCATCAGGCAATGCTAGGGAACCAGACACTGCTAGGCACCTGACACATGCCACTGGGTGGCAGTGAGCACCACCAGGCACACTTACCAAGCACCAGGCACTGGCCACCAGCAGACAACACCAGGCAGCAGGCACAACCAGGCACCAAATGGGTTCTTAATGGGTTGTTACATCACAGAAGTAATTTTCTTTCCAAATTTCATGCTTCTGGGTCCAGAGGTTGTAGCTGGGCATTTATAGTAAGTCTTCAATGTTAAGTACAGGGACAAAAACATGTTGCACCCCTTTTCACCCTCTTCCGGTTTGAATTTCTAAAAATTAGTTCTTAGTGGGTACCTACATCATGGAAGGAATACCTCCATTTGACTTTTTTTTGGAGGGGGTGGGTTTGAAGAATGACATTTTTCAGATATTAGCAGTGTTTCCTGGAAGACATCAATATTCTACCACTGGTCAAAAAGAAAGGTCTCATTCTTCAAGGTGCTAAAAGTCTCTGCTATTTTTGTTGGTGCAGACCAACATGACAGCCCCTCCAGAATTGATTTTCTTAGGTTTTCCTTTCAAATTTTGATCTGTTCTTTGCATTGTGGTGGATGCAAATAAATGAAATAAATTCTCAGTGGTGGGGTGTAGACTTTTTTGTAAACTTTGCTTCACTGGGTTCTATGTTGCAATTTTGTCATCAAATTTGCAGTGGTGGTAGTGTTATCTTGTCATTTGGCCTGGCTTGAGCAATATTTATATACTGGCCTGTGATACTTACCAATTTGTGTTGTTCCTGCTGTTTTCATTTTTACTTTAAAAAGTAATTTTATTTTACTTTTGCTTGAACTTTTTTATTTTCTTGTTGTAAGCTGCTTTAATGGCCCATTGTGGTTGTAGAAATGCCAGTAAAAATGAATATATTGAAGTGTGTAATTCTCCATTATATCCACGTCTGGTTTTCTTTTCATAAAAGAAGCAAACTCTTTTTGCTTGCCTATATGTTTTCTTTTATGTACTTTCCTGCGTATTTTTGCTTGACTGTTATTCTATTATTATCTGTTTCCTATTTATTATTTTCCATTATTTATCAAATGTGAATGATAAAAAGGACTAAATTTGCTTCACTTATCCCATTCTGGTGTATTGATTTTTACTCAAAAAGTGAATCCACAAGAAACTTCTCATCATGATATTCCTGGTGCTTTTTATCCGGCATCCTTCAGTGGCTTGTGAAGTTTACGGATTCTTATACATCATTTCAAAAATGTAAAGCAAAAGCTAGGAAAGGTTTAAATCCAAGCTTGATCATTACTTCAGCCCTATAAAGTTTGGGCAATTGCACCACATTTTGTTTCCCCAGTACAAAAAAAACCAATACTCTTTTGAATGTTAGTCACTGTTATTCTTCATATTCAGTGAGGTGAATATCTTTGAATACTAGATGGAAGGCAATGATGGCCACATACAGGAGGATGAAAAAGAAGGGAAAGTAGACATTGACATTGTGAAAAGAAACTGAGATGTTCAAAAACAGGAAAAGTGAGGGAACAAACAACACACAATAATGGCATATTTGTGATTTCATCTCCATTTCTTTAAAGGTTTTGCAACAGCAGAAATGGGGAGGGAGTATGATCTCTCTTAGACCAGAATCTTTTCAGGCGGGAAAGTTACTAATTTCCCTCATGCTTTTTTCATGAAGAAAATCATCCACACTTCAATATTCTATTTGTTCTTGAGAAAAGATACATATGTTTATGCATGTCTGATGTTGCACTTTCATGTTATGTCTACTGCAGTGATACTCAGCATGGGACCCCCTTTCAATCTTAAAAACATGGATGGGACCCCCTGTCAGACTTACCAGGATCTGACATTACTGTGATGCTACAGTTCCTCCATGTTTCCCATTGTGTTCAATGAGACTTAGGGCGCAATCCGGAGAAACTATGGGGAGTTCTTGCTTCAGTGTAAGAACAACTTACTCTGGATTGCAATATGAATTTCCCATAGGTTTTCACTAGGTTGTGCCATAACTGTGGGTACATGTAGTGTCTCTTACGTGCTCCCATAGTTACTCTGGATTGTAGGGTTAGGCTACAATCCTCAAGACACTTTCCTGGGAGTAAGACCCATTGAACACAATAGGGCTTACTTTTGAGTAGACATGGTTAGGATTATGCTCTTACTCCCAGGAAAGCTCCGTACTAGATTCCAAGATAGTGGAACCCACCATCTCGCTACTCTCCTGACCCATGGACACAACCTCCAGGACGGTCCCATCCCCCACTTTGAGTACTACTGGTCTACTGTGGCCCTAAATGTTACTTAATGATTCATTCCCATTGTTCTTTTTGTGCAAGCAGCAAAGCCCATAAAGTTTCTGCAGCTCTCACCTCTGTTGCAAGACCTTATATGATGATGTAGCTCTGCAATCCAATGATGGGTCAACTGTGAACAAACCTTATCAATTTATGATCACAAATTTGAAACCAGAGATGGTGCAGTTTGAAGGGGGAGCCCACAAACTACAGAAAAAGAGCTGAACTGTGGATATTTGAAGATAAACCATACCACTTTTTTTCCTATTCTAAGATAATCAGTCAGAACAACCATACTGCAATTCTAAATCATCAGTGATGACACTAGACTTGAGCATGATTGAGGATAGTTTGCTCACCATGATTCTTAAAATTCCTATTGATGTCTGGGTTTCCAGTGGAGAACCTTTCATGTCATTAAATGGTAAGTTATGAAATAAAAAAGAACATTTGATTGTTAGAATGACACCTAGACTCTGTATATTGCTATACTGGAAAATTTAGATACTGAATGATATCAAAATAATTTATGTATTCTCAAATTATTGGGGGTGTCCAGTGATATTTTTTCCTTTAATAAACATGAATGCATGCCTGTATTTTCTTTCCATGTGTGGAATGAATATTTTTCAGTGCATCAAAATCAAAGCGATGGTTAAGAGGTTTCTATTAGTATTACTAGCAGAGCCCAATCCTGAGCTAGATGGATCAGTTAAGAGTCAGTTAAGGTTCAGATTCAGAGTATACCTCTGTCCCTCAGGGATACCCCCACCCATCTTTCATTTTAAAACAGTCACCTCCTGCCAGGGATTAGCTGTGGATTGGTTAACTGCCTCCCACTCCTGTCACCATCAGAGTGACTTCCTCCTCTGAAAGCTATCTGCTACGCCCCTCCTGGGAGTAGTTGTCTACCCAGCACCAAGAGGCAAGATAGAAAGAATGTTTCTTCCTTCCTACCCTTTCATACCCTGGCAGGATTTAAAGGAATGTTGCCAGGTTAGCAATTTCCTCCCCTCTAAGCCTGCAAGATGGATTAGAGAACACCATGATCAGGAGATCAGTGTTTAAAGGGTGCTGCAGGTGAGCAAAAAAACAACCAGTATGAGCAGTTTCTCTCACATACAGTCAATGACAGTTCAAAACTGAACTTGGTGAACCCATGATTTGACTCATTGGTTCAAAGCTTCCTTTGTTGCTGTGTTTCCATATGTGTCCTGACTGCACAGAGAGAAAGTCAAAAGCAATATCTGTACAGAATCAAATCACAATTATATCAATGGAATATGTTCCTACAACTGCAGCGTCCGTTAAGAACACAAAACTATTTAAACTTTAAATTGCTCAATTAATAGAAGGTGCAGGGAGAGTATTGTTTAATTTGGAAGAAATCTTCAAGAGGCAGGTCAGGACATTGAAAGAGCTGGACAGGAGAACCAAACAGAAGTCCCACTCTTTCCCTTCTCCCCAACTTCTCCATCTCCTTCTCAGTCAGCCTAGTTCAAGGTAGGCCTAGTTAAATAATCTGTGACAAGAACATAAGTTCTTCCAACATTGTGCTGCCTCTCTCTGCAACCCTAGAAGGGCCCTAAAGGTTCTGCAGGAGTGTTGCCAAGAAGGCTACAGGAGAGCCAATGCCAATACTGCTGCTGTCTTCTTACAGCCTGGTGAACTCCCCGCCCAAGCTGCATTCCTCAAAGAGAACCAGTCTCACCTTTTAGCAAGGGAGAGATCTGTGGTTGTAGAGTGATGAAATGAGAGGCAATCTGCAAATACCTGGGACTACTCATGTCAAATCTCATATTTGCTGTTGAAATTACTCCTTGATTTCAAAGAGTTTGCTGTGCAGAAGGTGCCTTACAGCACTTTTGTGAAATCCTCAGGTCAGCACTGGACTTATGTTGACCTAACTGGATTGCAGCCTGTTCCCTGTAAAGGTGCATGGGTCTGCAGCCTTAACCCAAATGTGTGTCATTGATTTTATCAGTGTAGCACTCGGTTTCCCCCCCATTTTACACTTGTTCTGCTGACATTCTAAAGTTTTTCAGTCTTTTCAGCGTTTCTTATGAAGATTCCTTTTAATTACATGTTTATAATTGGATCCATTTAACTTGCTAACATTATCCAGTTCTTTAAAAACTATTTGGTGAAATAGATCCAATTATGCAAACCAGTAATTTTTACAGACCTATAGATATAAGTCACAGTGAAAGGACTGTAGTAGAAATGATGTTTATTTTTTATTACAGCTGTGGAAATTGCAGTGAAGCAAGACAAACAAAACTGGTTGGAAAAAGATAAAATTCTGGCAGACCTAGATGCAATGAAACATAAAATGAGACAACTGCAAGGTCAGTATCACAGCATGGACCCAACTAATTCATGGATCCCCCCCAACTAATTCAGTGGGACCAATCTGAGTGGACCAGGGATCTCTAAACTTTTTGGTCAAAGCCACATTAAATACCTGGCACAATGTCAAGGGCAAGAAAAAGAATTTATGAAATTTAAATAAGCAGACCAGAGTTGGAACTTAAATTAACGGGTAAATGGGGTCAAATTTCCAGGATTTCTGCAAACACAAACACACACCACAGAAATAAAGCACACTTAAAGCATAAACTTAAATGAACCCTACTCCACCATCACAGCTCCAGTCATATTTGCTCAACTGTGGTTGAGGCTGTTAGGGGACCAGAGGCTGCTTTTGGGCCAGTCTGAGGCTTGCCAAGGGCCGCATCTGGTCCCTGGGATGGGTTTGGAGACACCTGCTGCTACTGCAGGGGCTGCTACTGCATTACTGAGAGTAAGAGGAAAAATTTCCCCTTGCCTCACAGTAGCGCAGAAGCAGACCCAAACATGTGCTGGATACAGCACAGGCATGCTGCCCTGCCTATTCCAGCACAAGTTAGGATTGTGCTGCCCAATGTACAGCTTAGTTTTCATCATATAATAATTATACAATTGGGTATAATGATGTTGGAGCAAGTTAGGCATGTCCATGCACCAGCCTGTGTCAGTGTAAAAATTCTTTATGACACTTTCCTTATGCTGACAAGGAAAGACATGTTTTAAATATTACCTTTAAAACTAATTAATTCCTACTATCCTATGCATTTATGGGTATGTGGAGAATGTTTTAAAACAGAGCCAGAACAGTAATCTACTTTTTCAAATAAAAAAAAACCACAGTGATTTGTAAAGTTTTGTATGGGAAAATAAAATGTACAGCTTAGTTTTAATCATGGAATAATTATATAACTGTGTGTAATGAAGTTTCACCCAATAATTTCAGTCTGTAAACCAGAACATTGTTTGAAAACATGTTATCCTTTTATCTCAAATAGCTTTGGTGGTATCTGAATTACTAGTAACAGGCTGACTCCTGCTTACTGGTCAAGAGACACTCTTTCAAGTGGGTGTTCCTCTTTTATTTAGCAGGGGGAGAGTAACTGGCCCTTCACACCCCAGCAATGTCTGTTCTAGTGGCTTCTGCTGGTGTTCTTTTTGCACTTTAGATTGTGAGCCCTTTTGGGACAGGGACCCATTAGCTATTAATTAGCTATTAATTTTTTTCATTTTCTTGTAAACCGCTTTGTGAACTTTTCAGTTGAAAAGCGGTATATAAATACTGTAGATGTAGATGTAGTAACAGGCTGTGTAGAAATATTTGCACGAATTGGGTTTTCTGTTTTTAATACATTATATTATGAATTATAGCAGCCACTATGCCATGGGATAATGGCTTGTCATGAGAATTTGGGAGTTCATTTATTAGGTTTGGGAGATAAGAACCCCCAAAGAAAGCACAGTTTGTCTTGTCAGTTGTCAAAAAACCTTTCCTTTCTTCTGTGACTCATCACTCCACCACACCACAAAATTACTTCTGAGAGTCAGGAGTATGCTCTGATATGGTGGTTGGGATCAGCCACTGTACACTCTTGGCAGTGTGGAAGCACTTTCTGTGCACACTGCTATCACAGTCCTATGTATGTCAGCTCAGAAGTAAGTACCATTGGGCTTACTTCCAGATAAGTGTATATAGAATTGCAGCCATAAGCATGTTTGGATTCCCAGCCTATAACATGCATGGATTTGGAACTTAAGGAACATCAAAATGGTATGCCAATCTGGCATTCTTTGCTATTAGTTCTTTTGCTGTAATCAGTTGAAATTTATCTAAGTAATATATTCTGATTTTTTTTGAAAACGAGAATGCTTTAGTTTTCCTTTTTTTAAAGGGAGACGCATGTCTAAGCATAAAGCTGCTAATTTGGTACCAACTAAGAGTCCCCAACATCCTGTGGCAGTTGAAGGAGGCTGGACTGAAGAAACTCCAGAGGAAATGAAGCTTATGGAAGAAATACAGCACTTGGAGGTATGGCAATGCACTTTGTGCTGGAATGTTTGAATGAGAAATAAATTACACAACTCCTTCAAAAAAAAATCTCTGTTGTGACCAGCTGAACAAAGGAATTGTTCTAACAACTCACATACTAAGGAGCCAGTGGGAGAAGAAAGTGTCATTAATTTATTATGGAAAGAGAAATACAGATAAACACAGAACTGCCTGAGGCCACTGAGGCAAATGCTCCAGGGGACACCTGTGGGGCAGTGGTGCCTCAATCCTTCCCCTGCAACTTTTTCCCCCAGGCTCAATATATGCTTGTTTAGAGGTCTTAGAAGGCCTTTTATGGTCTGGGAATGTTCCCTGTAACCTTCCCAACCTTTTTGAAGATCTCAAAAATATATAAAATGGCCCTTCTGGTTTAATGTGAATCTTTGGTTTGGGGCAGGGACTGACAGTTTGAAACTCCTGTGCACCTGGGCAGCAGTGAGGCCAGGCCCACAATTGAGCGGGCAGAAGAGGCAAGGTGGGGAAAGTGGAACTGGACAGGGGAGAGTGGAATGGGGTGGAGTGGAATATAGCATGGAAAGAATGGATCAACTTCTAGAAGGGTCCATGTTTGGCAGCAGCAATGGCCAACAAATTCTATGCTCCAGAGCTGATCCTGTGGCATGGGTCCATGAAAACCTGTGCAAGCAATTTTGCTGTGTAGATCCAAGCAGACCCCTCCATGCTGCAGATGCTTACCCCTCAGTAAGGGGGCAAAATGTTCCCTTATCCAGAGCAGACCTCTTTGACGTCCATCTGTCCCCCCCCCCCTTCCCGCAGGATGCAGTAGTAGCTATTTTACCATATCTGCATTATCAGGGAGAAAGAAAAGATTGGATTGGACCCTATGACAAATGGAAACATATGTCATAGTGGTTATTTCTGCAGAACAGGTTTCTATTTTCATTGTAAAAAAACTACACCTAAAATGAAGCACATGGTGCAGTGGGACTCTGCATATCTTTTCCCTGCCTGGTCAGTTTCACCAGACTGTACCTCACAAATTTCCCATGTACATTCATGCATTATAAGATGGAACAAATTGTGCTCTATATATGTCTTATGTCAGGGAATCCCTTGTGGCTCTGTGATTAAAGGTGTTGTGCCTGTTGATTTGAAGATCGGCAGGTCAGCGGTTTGAGACCTGGGTGCTGCATGAAGCAACATCCTGGCAACAGGTTGGCCACATTTCCCCATGTCACATCTATCATCTAAAAACAGACCCCTCCAGGAGCAGGAATAATGTTAAGAAAATGATATGTTTTAAGATGTTGCAAAGATTTCTCAAGATGAAAGGAGTCATCTGTTGCTAAGCATGAAAATAACACAAGGAGTTAGTGATCTATTTTTGTCTGTGGTCCTACTGTATTTCATGTTAGATGCACCTTCAGGAACTTCAGTCATTACAGTCAAAAAGAAATTCTCCATTTTCTCCTAAATTACTTGTGAAAAATCACAGAGATCTCTACAGTCAGCCCACAACCAAAAGAGTATGGGTGTATCCAAATGGCCACAGACCTGAACAAGGAACTCATGCCTGGGGAAAAACAATGGAAGAGGTAAGGCGAAAACAGAAAAAAAATATCTCTTTCATAACAGTTCCTTCTGGATCCTGGATGGTTTAAGGGTACTCCCTACATTTTTATGTATTGATATTTCCCCAATAAATCAGTGTCCTACCTAAATATTGGAAAGGTTTATATTTATGAGGTCTATTTATGTCAAACATATATTGATTAGTTACTATAACTCCATAACCCTCACCTCACCATCCAAATAATGATTGTGCTTAAACAAAAACCTTGCCGTGTTGAATCACATGTTAATAACCTTGTCACTTTAATTAACCTGGACTGATCTTCACCTCTCTGACATTTATAATGGCTAAGTATAATAAATCACTTTCATTTGGAGGTAGAAACAAACTGACAATTCAACAGACTTTGACAATTCACACAGACTTCAGTCATCACTGTGTGAACAAGAGTCAGTAAATGGAATTGTGAGAAATTAATTGGGTTTTGATTGTAAGCTGATAAACTATAGAGAACAAGATTCTTCTTCCTCCTGTTATAATATCACAATGTAGTTGCAGCCTGGTTCCTCTGACAGGCAACATCAAAGACCTGGATCACCTTTTATTATACCGTACTTTTGCTAGCTGTCCTATAATCAAGCACAAGTGTAAATTATTTAATAACTCTCTTCTCTTATTAGTACTGTAGTAAGGTTCAAGTTAAGTAGCAAAGCATAACCAAAGAACTGCAAGAAATAAAAATTTATGTATCCAAAATTAAAGGACATTTCAAAAGCATCTCTGTCAAATTTCTATTTTCAATATTTCATGGAGCCAAGATGATATTCTGGCTAATCCATGGTTGTATGTAGTCTTTGCCGATTGCTTCTCCACATTCGGCATTGAGAACTCAATTCTAGCCCCACAAAAGTTAAAATCTGAGATGTGTATGGATACAGCAAAGTAAATGAGACAGGTTTTCATGCATTTGCTTTTGTAACATTGTGTTTTGTCCTGTTTTGTAATGACATACAAACTGTCTTGAATTGCTAAAGCTGAATTCTGACCACTGATGCTCTTGTTTCTTAGTCCAGATGTTAGTTTCAGAGAACCAGAGGATTCCAGAAATTTCTCTAGGCATTGTTCAGACTTTTTCAAATCAGTCATCGTTAGCTGATGATAAAATGATAATTATCTTTGTGTTTTTTCAGCAACATCATCCGATATTCTCATGATGCTGAATTATGTGTCCAGTACTGACTAAATGTTGACCTTCTCACAGTGTGCATGAAAGTTCACCTAGATAGCTATGAAAAGAAATTCAAGGCTGAACCACTGACTATATGTAAATAAAAAATTAGAAGCAGTACTTGAAGAAGCAGTACTGTACATTAGTGTCCTCTTTTGTGACTGATGTACTGAAGTCAGTATATTCTTTGTGATATATACTCATAAACCAACATGGACCACTGAATATTAATGCCGTTTTTATATTTCAGCTTCTTGATAGCTGCACAACTCAGTTAAAATTGCCACAGCCTGCAAAGGCCGTGTACACATCTGACGGTGAGCAGCTGCAGTCATGGGATGAACTAGAAAGAGACATGGTTGTTTGTGTTTCCACAGGACCTCCATTTCTGAGCCGTAAAGGTAGGTAGACTTCCCACAGTCTGAGGACAATATGTATGTAGATGTTGTAAATACCATGTAAATATCATGTAAAAATGCATGTAAATATCGCTACTTTCTTTTAGAAACTGTACAGATTCCAAAAGATGGGTAGGATATAACTGACAAGGTCTGCTAATCTCTGTCTATTCAGGTTTATAGTTGAAGCCAGCCTTGTCACCTGGATGTTCAAAACAAAACTATGGCCAGTTCAATTAAAAATTGAATTTCAAATTCAATTAAAAATTGTCCCAATTAAAATTACTTTAATTCTAAAATAGATCACTTTAGTTTGTGAGCATAACTGAAGCTCTGTCACGCTGTCTCCCTCTCTTAAGCAACAAACGTTCCAACCCTATGGTAAGGGCAATGCAACTCTGAGGTAAACATTGCCTTACCTTGAGGAGGTAGAGGCATCCTCTGTGACTGCCCCCAAATGCAGAACGTAGCACATTCCCCACTGTCATATGCCAGTGCTGGGAAGTTGGTTAGAATTGTGTCTTTTGTGTGTGAACTTTTTGGAAAATCTTCATCAAAAAGGGACAAAAACAATGAAATAGATGTAACTGATAAAGGGTGCAATCCTAACCCAGGCTGGCATAACTTATCAGTCTTCTCATTCCCGTGATGATGTAGGGAGGCAAGCACATATCTGTGCACTGGCCTAACTCTGCTCCAGGTGTGGTGCAGTTGTGTCTTATGGCACTTCTGTGACACCCCCCATGTCAGCATGAGACTTACTTCAGGGCTTAGGCTGCCCTAAGTGGAGGTTAGGATTGCAGCCAATAAAGCACCACCAGTAATCATTGGTAGGTTATATCTCCAAAGGGGAGATAAATGATTACAAATGTCAAGGGTATAAAAGGTCTAAATTCTTATATCTAGCTCAAAATACTTAGGGTGCACATATCTATCTCAAAATTGGATTCCTTTTATTCCCCAAAATAAACCCTGATCACTGCTTTTCCATTTCCAACATACTGGAGTATGTGGCTGGGAGAGGACACAGCAGAGCTTTTACGTAACTGCTCATTTTTGTACAGTGTCTGGTGAAATGAGGAACAATGAAATGTTCCTATAATTACACAAAAGTTTCATTGCCATTCCAAGAATATGTACAAGGGGTCAGTTCCATCCAATTCAGTGGGGCTTATTTCTAAGTAAGGATTGCATGATAAAGGTTCTTTTTATGAGAAATATGATATAATTAATGAATGCTATACATACACACTGAAACACATTTTTAAATTATTGTGTATCCTAACAGTATTTTAAAATATGTCACCCTTAAATAACATTAGAAACAAAAATAAAACAATTATTTAAAATTTAACCAACAGACAGAGTGACCATATACAATGGAGGACAGAATACCTGTAGACAGGTATGTATTGGATAGAAGAGGGAATTTAGGCAGGTTCAGCTCAATATAGAAGGGTTTAAAAAGCAGCACCTGCCAAAATTCCCCTCTTCTGTATAGTGCTTAAAGATAGACTCAGTCCTCCATTAGATATGGTAATCCTGTCAACAGATGTATTCCTAATAAAAGTCTATTCTTACAACCCAAAGTCTTACAACCCAGTCTAATTAACAACCCAAATACAAGCTCAGTTTAACTGAAATGTTATTTAATCTGAATTAAACCTGTGACAAGACCTGGCACAGCTTGTGCTGTGCTGAAGTTAGAGGAAACCATCATATGTCACATGTAAATGATGTACAGTTTAGATGATACAAAAGATGTTGCTTGGAATGTGTAATGTGAGATTTTGTAATGTTTTGGGGGTGGAGAGTTCTGGGATTTTGCCCCCACTATAATTCTGCTCCTGATCACATAGACACCACATGCTATTTTAACTGGAAAAAAATCCATCTATTGGTTTTCAATGCCAGGTCACAACACTGTGCTAAAGAGATCCCAGTCCAGAAACAAACCAGATTTACTAGATTAATTCCAGGCTGAAAAAAAGGAGTTTGCCCATTCCTTACCGTATTTCCCAGTCACAAAATTGGTCAATTACCAAAATAAGTTTTTTTGGTAGCAAACTCTGATTGTAAAACATGAGCAATTCTGTAATTTTGTGTGTTGTAAAAGATTATTAGAGAGCATTTTAATTATTTAAGTTTAAAACTCTTGTTTCAGCCGCTAAGCATGAAATGGAAGTTAGAGCTCTTTATTCCAGAATTCGGAAGCAGCTGGGTCCAGAAGCTACCAACATTGTAGTCGTACCATCAGAAAAAATGACAGGGAAGGTTGTATCACTCTTTTGAGTCCCTTTGAGTCTATTTATATTGCTGATCACTTTCATTTTCCCCCTTTCTTTCCGTCCAAGAAAGCCATATATGGAACACGGCCCTTAGCGGTTACTGCAAGAGGCTCTGTGCTTAACATGATTAAAATTTGCCCTTATGTCATTTGTGGTAGGAGAGCTCTCTGTGAGTGTTTTATACCTAAAAACTGCATTTCCAAACATCTTTAAATATTTTTAAATAATTGGGAAAGAACTGTATTTATCTTCAGTCAAAGAAAAAGAATCAAGGGAGCAACAGCAAACTTAGTACCTTGCAAATAGAACAAATGTCCGTGGTACTTAGTCCATTTTCTTAAATAACAGCCATCATTGTTAATTGCATGCCATCATGAAACATTTGTTCCCAGTCTATTAAATGAGGCTACTTTGATCTGCTGCAGCTGGCGCAAATCAAAGAAGGCTTAAGTAGGGCATCCAGGCCTGAAATAGGGGATGTGATGTGACAGAGACCTTCTAACCCTGCTTCCTTACCCCAATTTGATCTGCCCCCTATTCCACCCTGTACTTCCACCTCTCACTGGCACAGCCACTGCCTTCCTTTGTTCTAGTCTGTGCCAAACTTACCTGCATCAGCAGCTGCAGAACTGGTGTTGGCAGAATGGTGAACCGCGCAGGTGATGTCCTTTCCTGTCAGTACTCCCTGTACCCAAGTTATCAGCACTTTCCAGTTCCTTAATGTTGGCAACACCAGCACACTAACAACTGTACCATCCCTAGTGAACCATAGAATTGGGCTGTAACAACTTAATTTACTATGGCTGCAATCCAGAGTAACTACGGGACCTTTTACACTTAATGGTACCACCTATGGGAAACATGGGAAATGCATAGAGCAATCCAGAGTAAGTGCCTCTTATGTCTTCCTGTAGTTACTATGGATTGTAGGGTTAGAGCACAATCCTAACCATGTCTACTTAAAAGTAATCTCCATTGTGTTCAATGGCTTATACTCCCAAGAAAGTGTTTTTAGGATTACAGTCTTGCTGCCCAATCCTGTCCACCACCATTGATAACTTTGGTAGGAGATGGGATTGAGCAATAAGTATAACATTACTTATTGTACATTTTAACATTGTACAAGTATAACATTATGCTTATTGTACATTTAATATTAAATGTACTTAAATACCATTTTTCCATTAAACAAGGTGGCTCATATCATATAAATATAAAATACAATAAAAATCTATAACATTTAGAAGAGGGGGTAAACAAAGCAGGTAAAACTGTTCAGCAAACAAACTAATTTAAAACCAAACAAGTCAGGGTATTCATGAGGGTCAAGATATGTTCACCTACTTCATGTCCTTAAGGCTTTGAACTTGACTGTACACATCTGTGCAATAGAAAGCACATAGTTCTCCTTCTTTATAGGGGATTTCATCACCAGTCATCACACCACGTTCAATTTGCTGGTGTCTTTGCCATATTCCAAGCCAAGCAAATACAGTCGTGCCTCACGTAACAAATGCCTCACATAAAGTATGTTTCACATAACATACAAAAATTACTCTAGAATTCTGCTTCACGTAACAGAACTATGCTTCACATAACAAACAAACTTGTTGGCAGTTGGGGTAGACACGCTGGCCGGCAGCCCTTTTAAAAAGCATCAGGACTGCCTAGTGCACCTGCCCATAGCGAAAGCAACACTTACGCACTGTTCCTCCTGGGGCCGGGCATCCACTGGGCAGAGGGAGAGAAGAGCAGTGGAGAAGCAGGAAGCAGCTCAGGGCTAGCCAGAAGGGAGCAGGAGAGAGATGCACAGGATGAAGAGAAAGAGAAAGTGGGGAGACACCTTGAAAGTGTCTTGGATTGCTGCCCCCTAACCATGTCTACCTAGAATTAAGCCCCATTATGTTAAATAGGGCTTACTCCAAGGAAAGCAGGGTGACCATATGACCAGAAAAACCAGCATTTGTCTGGATTTTTAGCCTCCTGTCCGGGTGTCCTACATTTTGGCTTCGGATTTGAACTTCACGATGGTGTGCAGTAGCCCATTATGTCATATGTCGTTGGATTCATATTGAAGAGCAGAATCAATGCAAAAATCAGTTTTGAGATATCTCCTTCCTATCAAAAGTTATGGCCAAAAAACCGAAAAACAAAAAATATAAAAACAAAAAATACATTTTTTGGCAATTTTTTTAAGCGGGTAGGAATTTTGGCCTTGGGGTTCAGGAATTTTGGGTTTGGCATCTGGTCACCCTTCAGGAAAGTGTCTTTAGGACTGCAGCCTAAGTAGACTTCATAGGATCATGCACACTGAATGCATGTTTTGAATTCTGTTCCAGTGTTTTGTCATCATTTTTACATCCAGTTCATATTTTTATATGAATATTTTTTGGGTTGTGGAACCAATTGTCTGAGTTTCCATTATTTCCTATGGGAAAATCCACTTCACATAAATAATGTTTCACATAACAAACATTCTTCTGGAATGAATTAAATTTGTTATGTATATAGTTCTTCTTCAGTAGAAGAACTATATACATAGTTCTTCTTCAATAGAAGAATATAGTTCTTCTTCAATGGAATATAGTTCTTCTTCAATAGAAGAAGAACCGCCTGATCCTTTGGTGGATTGGGCTGCTGGGCAATGTCCATCATGACATCACAAGTGGCTTCTGTCACATTTGTCAATAAATGGCTGCTGTTTAAATTGTCATTAATTGGCTGCACTGGGAATATCCCTTTTGTCACTTATTTTGAATTTGTCAGACGCTTCAGCATTTTGCAGTCCACTCTGAGGCTTGTAAGTGTGTAGCTTAGAAGGCTATGTACTGGAGAAATTCATGTCTTTGGCTCTCACATAAGCATATAGCTAACCACTTCATTGTTCCCAATGTTTATCTCATCTTAAAAAAAACTGGCATTCTGTGCTGTGCAGTTATGCAGCATATTATTCAGGCATCACAAATACAAAACCACAAACCTGTAAATGCTAGAAAAATTATTTTTGCAATTACATCCCTAGCAGATTGTCCTCCATGTAATTACAGTCCAAGATATATCACATAGAACTGATTATTATTATCCATAGCAGGACAAACACCACCAGATTATTTAAACACACAAGTAAAACTAATTACTTAGGTACTACCTTCATTAGGACTCACCAAATTGGCACAAAATAGCAAACGCTTCAAAAGTCTGAGTTTAGAATTAAATAATTATGACTTCCAATATTGTAAGCTCCTTGAAAACTCTTCTCAGCAAAAATGTTTTTAAATCTATAACATAAATAATATTACTTCAAAATGCAGAACTTGTATTCCAATGCACTTCCTTCCCAATAAAGGATTTTTAGATGGGGGCACAGACGAAAAACTTTGTAACATTAATTTATGGTGGACTTGGAGAGAGAGAGATCTATGGAACATCATTGCCATTAAAAAATTTAATGTTCCACAGTATTAATAATGATGTTTTTTTATATAAAGGTCCCCTCAATGAAGTCTCTTATGGCTCTTCCTTGGAAAAATGATCAGCAAACCAGTGACTAGGTAAGCAGTTGCTGAATTCAAAGAACTATGGTTATTTTATGAGTGGCAACAAAGAGCCCTGAAGCTAAGGCTAATAGCAGTGTAATCTTATGTATGACTTACCCAAAAGTAAACTGGCCCTACAATCCAGAGTAACTACGGGAGCACGTAAGAGACATTATGTGTACCCGTAGTAAATGTACCATCTAATGAAAACCTATGGGAAATTCATACTGCAATCCACAGCAAATTGTTTTTACACCGGAGCAAGGACTCCCCGTAGTTACTCTGGATTGTGCCCTTACTCAGTTTAATGGAACTTACTCCTGGCTTAGTATTGTAGCCCATCTGAAGAATAAAATCCATCAGTTTTTAAGAATGTCATTAAAACCATATGTCAAAGACACAAGTATTTCCATTTTGCGTTGCATGCAGTTTGAGTTGCTATTCAATTGATAAAACATATATTATCCTATGGGTTTTAACATACATATTCTTAAACACCAGTGGCATCACTGGGAGAGGTCAGTGGTTGCAGACCACACTAGATGTTACCCTTGGGAGAGGTGACGCTACACTGCCTCTGTTTGGTCTTCATTTGGTGAAATTTGGCCCACAACAGGCACAGACACCTTACTCTTGCTGACTTCTGGTCCAACATTATTATTATACGTGGATTTTTTATACCATGATCTGACTCAATATGAAAGACCACAACAAATCATGGTTTTAAATTTTAAACACTCTAATTGTTGTCAAGAGGCTGTCCTGCAAGCAATCATTCCATTCTTCAGCTGAGCTAGGCAAAGGGCCCTTTGCATTTGCTCATTGCTATTTCTCCACAACATTAAGAAAAGTTGTTTTTAAACCATTGTAAAGGAGTGCTTTTTATTTATTTTTTAGCTGCTTTTGGTTAACACATTTTTTTGTATCAGTGAGGAGTCCCAGAATCAATCCTCTGCCGCAGTGCAGCTATTGAGTTTTCCCATTAGGAGCAATGGAGGGATGAAAAACCTGAAAGTGATGTTTTTTCTCCACTGTTTTTTATCCACTGATTTTTTTTATCCACGGGAGGTTTCAGTACAGAACCCTTGTGGATAACATCTGAATAATGTTTTCATGGCTTACCGGTAAGAACAAAAAATCTCTAATCTTAGAACAGGCCAAAGATTGTTTTTTGCATTAAAAGCAATAAGATCACATGGAAGGTAAGGAGAAATGTGACTACATCATTGCATCACACCAAACTTCCTAAACACCAGGCTCCTCCAGGTATGCACCACAATGGGTGGCACCCATCCTAGGAACACCTTTGGGAAACAGCTGCAAACGTAAATAATGCCTTTATAGCATAATATTCATGTTCAGAGTAATATTGCATAAATTTGCATAATTTTGCATAAAATTCATATTGCAAACCTAAGCTCCAGTTAGGCTGGCCTAACACCTGGCATAAGTCCTGTGCTGACCTGAGGGTGTCACAAAAGTGCTATAAGGCACTTCTGTGCCACTCCTGGAGGAGGGTTAGATGACTGCACAGACACATGCATATCCCCCTACAGCCCCAGGGGAACAGGAAGACTGATGAATTGTGCCGGTCTAGGTTAGGATTGCACATTAAGAGCACAATCCTAACCATGTCTACTCAAAGGTAAGCCCCATTATGTTCAATGAGTCTTACTCCCAGGAAAGAGTCTTTAGGATTGTACCCTTTGTCTTTCTTTTCTTGGTGCTTTTGATGCAGTGAGTTTTATTAGAGAGCATATGTAAAAGAATGTGGTCCTCCAGGAATGAAACAAAGGACACAATCCTAACCAAATTAGGCTAGCACATCTCACCTGCACCTTGTTCTTGTGGTGGTGTGGGCAGGCCAGAGCATATCTTTGCACTGGAGCATATCTTTGCACTGGAGAGCTGTAGAAGTGCCTTACGGCACTTTTGTGACACCCCCAGACTAGAACAGGACTTGTGCCATGACATATGCCAGCCTAAATGGGGGTTATGATTGCAGTCAAGTATTTTTGCAGATCTAGTGGACTTGCAAACAACATTTTTTTTAACCTAAGAGGTCACTTATGTAAAAGTTGTATAAGTTTCAACTTAATGTAATTTTGAACTCATGGAAAGCATTCCATAAACTGTTAACAATATAACACACTGCTGGTTGTCTTGAACTTACACAGCTCTTTACCCCAGACAGATGCAAATAAAGAGCCAGACAAAAGTGCTGGATTGAGGGCCACTTTTATTAACTATTTAACATATTAAAATTAAACAGGGACTGCTCTAGAATAGCCGTGCGGTCTAAGGGGATGCAGCTGTCTGTATAGTTCCCCATGCAAATGTTAAAGTTGGTTCAGGGCGTTCCCAGCCTGGCTCAGGGCATTCCTTGAACAGAGTTCAAGGATGCCCGTCTTTGCCAACCCGAAGGACAAGGTAGCCGGACACGCAGCCGCCGGCTGTCCGGCCAGACACTGCGCCTAGGTTTCCCATCCAGGTAAGGGGGTTCGTCAGACTTACCCCCGCAGCCGGAAGAGGATCTCAGGGAGCTTCCTCACCCCCAAACTCTTGCTACCTAAGGCTGCACACCGATGGCCTATCCTGCCTACTCTGCACGACTCCTGCCAAAAGTGACCGGGCTTAAAAGCCAATTAGAGTTAACTCTCTCCCCTGTACAGCTTAGGGTAGGCGAAAAAGAATGCCACCAAAAGCCAATCAGGTGGCATCCAAAAAATTCCTACCCGGCCCCGAAGCGACCAGCTAATCCTAAGCTGCACTACAGGGAGGGAGGGTGGGGGGTGCTTGCTGGAGCCCGACTGATCTTCCCCGGGCAGAACAAGCCCAGTAACAGCCGGGCTCCACCCCCCAGGCCCTTCAGCAGCCAATGGCTGCAATGCATTTTGCCCAGGCTCTGCAGCAGTCTGCAGAAGGGTAAAGTGAGCCGGTGCTGCAATCTGCACCATCTCCATTCTTTGCTGATGGAGCTGCACAGAAAAAAATCAGACATGGAAAAACTGGCTTACAGAAGCATGGCTGGGACCCTTATATAAGTCAGGAAGTGGCTGTTCAGATAAAACATTTACCAGCTAGTGATGGTTTTATGCCCATTAATTTATTTTTATTTATATTTCTCAGGTATCGCTGGATTGTATAGATATGTACTAACAAAGGTATTGGCCAGTCCAGTACCGAATGAAATATGTTTAAAACTGCTAAAATAAACTGCTTTCAGAACACCTAATTTTTGTCTGTCTGGTCCTTGTTTTCTGCCTTTCACTTCAGCACTAGGCAGAGACTGCTGGGTATCAAACAGTATATGCTCTCTAGATAGCATATTAGACTCTTTCAAGAACCAGCAAACTTTTTGCGAGGGGTTCATAAAGTCAACCAGCACAGGTTTATTTTAAAATTTATGATACATTCAGATTAGCCAGCTGCAGCTAATGGGACCAGTGAAATGAGATAACAGCCGTCAGATAATGTCAAACACTGACTTCTACATCAGTCAAATACTGACTGTAGGTGCATGCCAACTGTCAGTCCTGATGGCTGCTGCCTATCATCTGTCAGATAATATTACAGTGCAATCCTTAGAGGCACTGGAGTAAGCAAACTTAATTGGGGCTGATGCCTTGCAGCTGTGGGGCAAAACCTTTCCCCTTACCCCAAGTAGGGTGGAAGCAGCCTTAATGTGTCTACTCAGGAGGTGGTGAGAACAGAGTAGATGTGAGCAGCCACAGACTCCTCTGCACCGCTCAGTGGTCAAGGTTAGGATCTGGCGTATTATAGGGTCTCAGCCCCGACTCCTGCTTCTATCCACATGTGCCCAGGGCTATCCTCCTCCTGCACTGGAACACCTATCTCACCTCCTCCCCATCTCCCTCAGACCTCCATGTTGGTTGAGCTTTTCCAGCATGGAAATCTTGTTTATGCCACTGTGGAGGATGGATGCAGCCTCCCTGTTTTCATTCAGTGGCATATGTTCCTGAATATATTTAGCTGTCATGACTAGAAGCAAGTAATAACTAAATTAATTCGTCAAATTTCCTTTTAAAACTGTCTAAACCAATGGTCATTTGCACATTTTGCAGCAGTGAATTTTATATGTTGATAACAATAGTTTGTTTATAGGTTTATCATGCACCAGATGCCAGAGAACAATATACTAAATATACTGTCAAATAAAAACAGATGCCAGTTGTCACTGTCAAACCAGTACTGTATCAAATACCAAATGTCAATTGTGAATGTAGAACAACAAATATTTGACATCAAAACTTGCAGAGTTAAGAAACCTGATGATAATTTTGGGATCAAATATGCTTCAATTCATGATTCCTTATTGCAGCTTCAACCATTTCAGTCCACACAGAAAAGAAAGATGAATGCCTATAACTGTTATGGATGACACTAAGTGTGCAATCCAGAGTAACTACGGGGAGTCCTTGCTCCAGTGTAAGAACTGGATTGCAATATGGATTGCAATATGAATTGCAATCTGGATTGCAATATGAATTTCCCATAGGTTTTCATTAGATGGTGCAGTAACTATGGGTAGACGTAATGTCTCTTACGTGCTCCCGTAGTTACTCTGGATTGTAGGGGATGTCTTCATCCACATGATACTTTTCTAGCACCTTGGTCTGAAAATCTAACTTTAGGCAAAGTCAGTGGTTGAAAATAAATTGTGGGTCCTTGTTTTGATTAACAGCACACAATCTGCAACAGGTCACAATCTGACCTACCGTATTTCTATTTGAATCTTCCTTTTTGAATGTGGAAGATATTCAGACTTACTGGACTACTATCTCTGATCATACGGAATTGTTATCCTAGAGCCAGACTCTTCCCTTTACACTGGAATCCTAAAGACACTCTCCTGGGAGTAAGATCCATTGAACACAATTGGGCCTGTATCTGAGTAGACATGATTAGGATTGTGCTCTTAGGCTACAATATGCTAGTATGTCATAAGAAATGAATGAAATTACTATGTTCCCTTTTGGTAGCTTGAATATATACCATAATAGTTTCCCTAGATCAGCATTTGCCAAAATGTGGATTAAAAGAAATAGCCTCACAAATTTACATATATATGCTCATGTATGGCTTTTTCACTAAGTGGTAACATTCCCTGTAGTTAAGTGGTACAAATAATCACATTCCCAGAGCACAATCCTAACCATGCCTACTCAAAAGTAAGTCCCATTATGTTTAGTGGGTCCAGGGGCATCACTAGGGTTTGCATCATCCAGTGCAAGAGGTCAGTGCATCATCCCCATACATTGGGCAGGTCAACAATATGAATGGTGGGTGTGGTTATGTGCCATTGCTCCACCTCCACTGGTTTTTTTAGCCATACATTTTAATAAAGTGGTTTGTTTCACTGCATTCTGCTGTAAATTGCACATTCAAAGGTATATAACATGCTGGGATTATTTCTACAAACCATGATTTTAGCCATTTAGTTCACATGCTGTAACCCTTTTTAAGGGTGCCTCCTTTCTAATGCCCTAGTAACATACCTGATTGGGAATATTTTGGAAGTCTTGTCCTCTCCTGGACTGACCTTCCACTCCAGCCAAGGCATGCCTGCTTACTCACCAGTAAACACAGCTGTGCACTTCACATCCATTTTCAATTAATTTCAATGCAATTATCAGGGACCTACCTCTGGGGTGATTTGTGCAGGCTGTGTTCATTGGATCAGGATAATTCTGGTGTCCTTAGATTTCTCTCAGCCTGCGCTTTCCAATGAACTGTGGCACGTTTGCCTACTCACGAGTAAAGCCGTGAAAGGGGTCCCTTTCACTTTCCATAGAGTTCAATGCGTATTTTTTATTTTTTGTTTTTTGGCCATAACTTTTGATAGGAAGGTGTTATTTCAATTTCAATTTTTGCATTGGATTCTGCTCTTCAATATGAATCCAGCGGTATATGACTTGATGGAGTTGAATGCACCATAACAAAGTTATGTGTGTTTTTAAGTCCCCCCAGTGCACGTCACCCCCCTTGGGCGCATCACCACCTGCACCACCCTAGTGACCTAAGCCACTGAGTGGATCTTACTCCTAGGAAAGTGTCTTTAGGATTGCAGCCCTAGCCACAAAGATCCTAGTTTAACTCTTGCTTTTGTAGTAACTTCTCAAAAGAAGTATAACACAACCGAGGCATATGGGATAGCTGGTACACGGTTTCAAGCCATATATTTGACATATAACCTGAACATGGTAAGCATAGCTCCAGTTTTACAGCAACCATGTAAAGATAGCTACCCATTTTATTCTCCTGTAAATTTTTATTTCCTGTTTCCAGAGATATTGTTCAATGTCAAAGAGGTAAAGCCTGAAATACTGAAGGCAGACAATGAAATCCATCAAAAGAGAATGAGGGTTCCAAAATTAAGCTGTTGGCTGGTCAGCAATATTTTGAGCAATGTGGTTGTTGAGACATCACAAGAAACAGCTACATTTTCTTTTAATTCTATTGAATATCAGCTCTCACACAACCCTGGATTCTCATCTGAAAAAGGGGAGAATCTCCCCAAGTAGTCTCTTTCAATTGTGTTTACTTTCTTTGTTAGGTGAAAGTGGCCTATATTATTGTTATTGTTATTGTTAATTTCATTTATATCCTGCCTTTCTTCTCTAATAAAAGGGAACCCAAGGCAGCTAACAACAATTAAAAACAACAATAAAACACCATTAAAAGTAGATAATAAATACAAATTAAAACACAATTAAAATACAGTTAAAATACAGATTAAACAAAACGTTAAAAACATTTCTCCTAAAAATTTACAATAAAAACCAGCTAAAAACAAAATTAAAAAACAGCACCTCTCCCCACAACCTCCAAAATGGTTAAAAAGCCTTTCTCCATAAGAATGTTTTTAGGCCCCACTGAAAACTGTACAAGGAGGGAGCAGTCCTTAGGTCAAGGGGAAGGGAGTTCCAGAGCTGGGGTGCAACCACTGAGAAGGACCTGCTCCTAGCCACCACACCTCTCACCTCTTTTAATGGTGGCACAGTCAGCAGAACCCACCCCCCCAGATGATCTTAGATGATAGGTCGGATTGTATGGACGGAGGCGGTCCCTCATATACCCTGGACCCAAGCCGTAGAGGGCTTTAAAGGTCAAGACCAGCACTTTGAATGGGCAGCCAGTGTAGCCACTGAAGCAGTGCCCCAACTGAGTCGAACCAATGAGCCCCAGCAATCACACGAGCCACCGCATTCTGCTCTAGTTGGAGTTTCCAGACCGTCTTCAGAGGCAGCCCCACGTAGAGCATGTTACAATAATACAATCTAGATGTCATTAGGGATGGGTCACCATGGCCAGATCCGAATGACTCAGGTATGGTTGCAGTTGGCGAATCAGCAGAAGCTGAGCAAAGGCTTCCCTGGCCACAGCCACCACCTGGAACTCCAGGAGCAGCTGCAAATCCAGGAGAACCCCCAAACTGAAGACCTGTTCCTTCAGAGGGAGTGCAACCCCATCCAGAACAGGGTGATACTCCAATACCCAGGTGAACGACTTCCGGACCAGGAGAACCTCTGTCTTATCAGGATTTAATTTCAGCTTGTTCACCCTCATCCAGCTCCTCACCGACTTCAGACAGCAATTCAGGACCTCAGTTGACATCTCGGACTCAGGAGGAAAGGAGAGATAGAACTGAGTGTCATCAGCATACTGATGGCAACCCATTCCAAACCTCAGGATGACCTTTCCCAGTGGCTTCATGTAGATATTAAATAGCATGGGGGATAGAATGGATCCTTGTGCACCCCACACTTAAGGGGCCAGGGTGCCAAACAAGCATCCCAAGCACCACCTTCTGGAATCTGTCAGCCAAGAAGGAACGGAACCACCGCAGCACGGTGCCTCCAATCCCCAACCCAGCCAGCCAACCCAGAAGGACACCATGGTCAACTCTATAGCATTTAAGTTTTTTTTAAGAGCACAATCCTAACCATATCAACTCAAAAGTAAGGTCCATTGTGTTCAATGGGTCTTACTCCCAGGAAAGTGTCTTTAGGATTGCAGGCTTAGAGACACTTCCCGGTATACTGCATCATATCACTAAAGATATGAACAGAACTTTTTTTTCTGTTCTTGTCTGTTTTTATGTGTCTGCCTTTTTTAACAGTAAAGACTGATATTAATGTAAAGATCCATTTAAAAAAACCTATTATTTTATGAAGAAAAAGTGGATGCACTCAAGTGTAAAAGGAAGACTTATTGATCAATTTCCAGGGAAACCCAGCATGTCAGACACTTTGCAACAGTGGAATGTATTTTTATTGCATGGCCAGGTAGTTCAGATTTCCGGTCATTTTTAGTAAAGACCCTTTTTATAACATGGATAAAATTTTATCTCAGAGCTATGAAAAGAAAATTAGGTTTCATAACTCACATTGGACCTTGAAGAAACGGCTTCTATAAATTTTTAAAACATTATCAAACTTAATGCACCTGTTCTGACAAATTAGTGTTTGTCTTTTCTTTTCCTAATTAACCAAAGGATTTACTGTTTCTTTTTTCCTTATTCCCAGAAAAAATTTGGCTATCAGTATTTCCAGAAAAGTGAAAAGTCATCCATCAGTTTTATTTAATTGATATTGTAAGCTGAATAGATCTTTCAGGTATTTTATCAGCACACCTGCTCTGTTTGCTGCCAAATATACTTTAACAATCTTTCATTGGATTTACTTTCCTCCAACCTCTACATAGTATATTGGTTGTGAGAATGCAGTAAAAACATTGCTGCTCTGAATGTGGTAGAGCATATTCTAGAAGTAGGAGGAAGAGGTAGGGAGCAGATTTTTTCAAGAGGGACAATTATATTGGGTATGGAATCATGGAATCCTAGAGTTGGAAGGGATCCAGTAGATCATCTAGTCCAACCCCCTGCCTGTAGCAGGAAATTCTCCAAGAGCATCTCTGATGGGTGCTCATTGAGCCTCTGCTTGATGATCCCCAGTGGGGGAGAGTCCACCACCTCCCTTGGCAATCTGTTCCACTGCCGAACCGCCCTCACTGTCAGGAAATTTTTCGGATATCCAACCGGAATCTCCTTTCTTGCAGTTTGTACCCATTGGTTCTAGTTCTGCTTTCAGAGGCAGCTAAGGGCGCAATCCAGAGTAACTACGGGAAGTCCTTGCTCCAGTGTAAGAACAATTTACTCTGATTTGCAATATGAATTTCCCATAGGTTTTCTCTGGGTGGTGCAGTAACAACAGGTGCGTGTAATGTCTCTTACGTGCTCCCGTAGTTACTCTGGATTGTAGGGTAAGACCAAATGAGCCTTTTCCTCCATATGACAGCCCTCCAGGTATCTGAAGAGTGTGATTAGATCAACAAAAACCTGTACCTCAACACAATTTCAGGAATTTCTGCTTGGCTGTACTCTGAGTTGTACCATGAAATTGGTGCTGAAGCTCTGAGTAGACTCATTGGTAGTGTGACTGTACCCCCAACATGAGCTGGAAATGAAATATGCACAAGTTAGGATTGCACTGCCCATATAAGAATAAACATAGAGAAGAAGGCAACTGGTTATATAAAGGCAACTAGTTTAGGAAAAAAGTCTCAGAAGAAAGACAGCAGAGATATATAAACATACAGCTTGTGATGAAAGTAGATTGAAATGCTTTCTCCCTGTAGAAATACTAGCATTCAGAGTCACGCAATGAAATTAATCAGAAATAGTGTCAGGTTGGATAAAAGGAAGTACTGCACAATAATTGATACACAATTTAACACAATGTATACATATTGTAATTCCACATTAAATGCATTATTGGAGTATTTTTCTTTACATAAAAAGGGCATGGTATTCAATCATGGCTTGAACCATGGTGTGTAAAGAGGTTAAACCTTTGTTTTCTAAGTATGTTCCCTGTCCAGACAAAAATTGCCCGTACCTCAAAGCTGGAATTTGTCCCAGGACAGAAACTGCTCTTGGTGCCAGCAGCTGAAATATTAATGCCTCTGAATAGCTGGAATGTTGTCATGGAGTTCCTAGTTGTTTTTTTAAAAAAACATTGTTAGTAATTATTGTCCTGAATACTGAAATGCCTTTGCTGGTCTGGCAAGCACTCTTGCTTGAGCTATCAAGAGTGATTTAAGCAGAAATAAATCAGTAAACTAGAAATGTCATGTTTTCATTAAAGCGGCTTGTGATCTCATTAGTTTAGATTATGATGAAGGTCCAGGAGATGTATAGTACAATCACTCAAATGGGAATCAATAAGAAGTATTTGCAAATATGCCTTTATGCCTTACTATTCTGGATCTCATTAGCAATTCTATTATGCCAGTCCAAGATCAAAGGCAGAGATGTAACTACGGTCCCAAGTTCAATGCCTTGCATCTCAACAGGCTTCCAGAAACCTTAAAGAATTGCTGCCGGCCAGAGTAGACAATGCTGCTGAATCAAGGTGTTTCATATGTTCCTGAACATTAAGATTTTAATCAGCTCAGAGTGTTGACTTCTACAATGGCATGTTAATTAATACTTCTGACAATGTTCCATATCCAATGTTGATGTACTCAAGTTCCCCTGAAACTATTATTCTACCCATCTACATCTACATCTACATCTACAGTATTTATATACCACTTTTCAACTGAAAGGTTCACAAAGCAGTTTACAAGAAAATGAAAAAAATTAATAGCTAATTAATAGCTAATGGGTCCCTGTCCCAAAAGGGCTCACAATCTAAAGTGCAAAAAGAACACCAGCAGAAGCCACTAGAACAGACATTGCTGGGGTGTGAAGGGCCAGTTACTCTCCCCCTGCTAAAGAAAAGAGGAACACCCACTTGAAAGAGTGTCTCTTGACCAGTAAGCAGGTGTAAATTGTGTGTGTGGTTGTGTGAACCATACTAAATTGCTAAGATCTAACAAATCTGATGATGAACTCATCCTTCTTCCCTCAACAAATGGGAAATAGAAACATGCAGGTATTTCATATTGTATTGTTGATGCACATCAGGACAGATACGTGTGGGACAGGATGCAAGTCTGGACTCAGAGTAAATGCAGCTGTGCAATTTGCTGCAATAGGGGAAAGGAGCCACCTGGTTGGCATACAGGGACCCCAGAAGCAACCTATTCCTATTGTAACAGAAACAACCTATTTCCACTGACTTCATTGGGAAGCACGTTAATAGCATTTAAGCTGTAGACTAAATTTAATAACTTTAGATTGCAATTCTAACTTCCAAGTAGGCCAGTCTAATCCCTGGCATATGTCGTTTATTGACCTGGGAGTGTCACAAAAGTGACATAAGATTTCTGCGCTATTCCTGGGGATGGTTAGGCCAGTGCATAGGCATGTTCTTGCCTCCATACATCACCACAGGAATGGGAAGATTGATGAGTTGTGACGGATTAGGTTACGATTACAGCCAAAATCTTGCAAAACTTATCTTAAGCTTCAATGTGTATATGCCTGTAAACCCCTGCTAACTGAGCAAGAGGCACTCAAGTGGGTGCTCCTCTTTTATTTAGCAGGGTGAGAGTAACTGGCCCTACACACCCCAGCAATGTCTGTTCTAGTGGCTTCTGCTGTGTTCTTTTTTGCATTTTAGATTGTGAGCCCTTTTGGGACAGGGACCCATTAGCTTTTAATTAGCTATTATTATTTTTCCATTTTCTTTGTAAACCGCTTTGTGAACTTTTTAGTTGAAAAGCGGTATATAAATACTGTAGATAGATAGAATGTGTATATGCCTGTGTATGTTTGACATTCATAGTGATGGTATAACGTTAAAAATATGGGGCAGTTGCCCATTCATACAAATTAGCTGAATAACAGGACTGTGTGGAAGAAGTAGTATTACACTGTAGTATTAAGTGATGTGTTTCAGTTGTGTGCATAATAGCTTCAGATGTTCACTTAAATTTTTCTAGAAAAGAACTGTGCAGTTGTAACTTGCATCCACTGCAGGATTGTGGCTGCTACTGTGCTACTGCAGGGTAAGGGGAAAATTTCCCCTTTACTCTGGGTAGTGCTGCTGCCACTGCCCCAATGGGTCTACTTGAATCTGTGTCTCCTCAAAAGATCTGAGTACACCAGAGGATTCTCTTGTTGCTCTGAACTGACCATGGAATGCCTGGCACATGTTCTTGGTTCCAGCCCCACCTCCCATTCCCTGTCCACATATCCCTGGGAATTCCCCATGACTGCCCCTCAAATGCCTCCAGACAGCTTCATCCATCCCCTACTCCCCCTTCCCTGTGCTACCTCCCAATTCCTGTGCTGGCCCTGTCCTACCCCCCCCCCCCCATTCCTGTACATTCCAGCCAAAATCAGCCAGTGCAACTCACCACCATACTTGGCCCATGTCCATGGAAGGCCAAAACAGCTCCCTGGACCAGTCTTCCCTCCTCACCATGTGTCACAGACATGCTTTGCAATACATTTGCAACATTCCTGGGCCAGTGCAAGTGACTTGTGTTAGCCCAACTGGCTACTGAGGATTGTGCTCACTTACAGTGCAATTCTATACACATCTAGAAGGAAGTTAAACATACCGAGCTCAGTGAGTCTTAGCAGGCCTCCATCAGTCTTGAAAGACTATGGTATCATGCTCAGCGCTGCATGCGAAGCATGAAAGCCTGGTTTAGATTGTTATGGAGGATAGGATGTTACCAAGCAGCAAATCCCCCCTGTCCACACCACTGAATTAGTTCAATGGAAAGGCAGAGCCAATACGATTGGATCCAGCTGGCATTGCAGAGCTGGACTAAGCACAGGAGCTCACACTGTCTTGTGGGGCCAACCGGGGTCTCAACTCCTGGCCTGCTGGTTAACAGGCACAGTGACTTAACCACTTGCGCCACCCATGTAAATGTGCATTGCAACCTTTATTTCTAACTGGGAAGGTGTACCTATTCCCTAGATTTGCTTTATGCCACAACATAGGAAATTTTATCAGCAGTTATGCACAGGACAAGGAAAAGTTATTATTGTGACCCTGGAGATCGTAAATGGGACAGTGGAATTCAAGAGGGCAAACCACATAAGTTGCACATAAAAACAGATTTTAATGTTTAGATAAAACTATTGAACCATTAAGTAGTAAACCTAAGAGCTGAACCTAACTAAAGACACTAGCCTCTGACATATTTCATAGCCATATAGTGACTTTCCAACCTTGCAACCAAGCACTGGGGAAGACAGAATCTCATCCTAAAAGGTTGCTGTTTCAAATCCTATTCACTCCACTAGGTGGTGTATTATCTCACCTAAATTCCACAGTTAAAAAAATAGTTTTTATTCACAACAGTGTGGAGGAAAATAGCAACGTGCATCTGTTCAAATTGCCAAATTTTTCCAAATTCAGTTTGAAGGACATGGTGGGGGGGGGGGGGGGAATCACACAGATAACAGACCTGTGATGTGTCTGGTCACAATTGGGTGAGTGTGGAACTAGATAATCTGAACAAACATGGCAGTGGTCACTTGTTGTTTCCAAATCAAGAGATTTGTTATAGTATCTCTACAATTCGGACTAACTGCAACTTAAATATGTAAAAATTTCCTTTGGATTGTCACCTCTCTTTCATTTTCACATCCTGTCCAAAAGGATTGGTTTATAAAATGACTCCTATGATTTTCAAATGTTTGAGTCCAAGCATTTTAGGTATTTTTAAAAACTCCTTAATCTGATTTCCTGTCAGACATAAACAATTCTCAGATTAATTTTATGATTATTTTGGGGGTTATATATACATATGGGTATACATTCTGTATCTATCTCGAAGATACATATACATTCTGTATCTATCTAGAAGAGATAGATGACTCTCTAAAAAGAGATAGATATCTTTCTAAAAAAGCCACCTTAGGTTTCCTTCAGCCGCCTTGGGTTTCCATTTTTTAAGGAAGAAAGGTGGGAAATAAATAAATAAAGATCAGAATTAGGTAATCACTCAGTTTTCTGTGTTATGTAGTTACACTTTAATTAGCGAATTACTTAATATTTTACAGGTATGGCCAGTTATATAAAAATTTGTATTTTTGATTAGGCAGGCTTTTCCCACTCTCTTTGTATTCCAGCTGTGTACAAGAATTAGAATTTTTTTAAAGTTGTGCAGCTGTTTTATTGTCATATCTGTTGGTTCAACAATTAATTGCCAGAAGATCACATAGTCTCCACATCTTAAAAAGCACCATTTAGCACCATGATGCAATGAGGTGACTGGTTACCAGTATGAGATTAGTGCATCAACATGGGCAGATGACTTTCCGATACAAGGCATGATGAGTTGCCACTGAATTAAGTGCCAAACAGTGCAAATATTAGACATAAATTGTGAAAATGTTAAGAAAAACACTGAAATGAAACACTGAAAGTCATCCTTTATTTTAAAAAAGTGTTAATTTTTTTTTATCTTTTAAGCCAGTTAAAATGTAGTTGATATTATCCAGCAGTTGGTGTATTTGTACTCTTGGATACATTTGCTAACCCATTCTAAGAACTGAAAAAGCTGGAGTTTCCTGTTGTCATTCCTCGAAATCCCTCTTCTCAGTGCAATGATTGAACTGTCATGTGTTGACATGGAATCTTCATACATATTTCAATTGATCCAGTGAAACATTTTAACCTTGACATGTTTATAAATGCTGGAACTCCTGGAAGGAATTTGGCTGGCAAGGATACGGAAGTAAGTCCCATTGTGTTCAATAGTACTTCCTGTTAAGGGTGATCAGGATTGCAGCCAAAGGGGCCGAACAAACAGGAGGTGCTGCACACTGTGCAGGAAGGTGACTGGTAGGGATTAAGGATGCTGGCACAGGATGAAGGCTGTAGACCAGATAAACAGAAATGAGGACAAAATACATGTAGAAGGAAGAGGGACAGCCAAAACAGTTATTTATATAAAACATTTAATTATATTAAACTGAGAGGATTTGTGTAGAAAAAAGATACCATGACAATACTGCGAATATAAATTGACATTACTAATTATTTCAGTGTATTCTGAAATTTGCTGAATTAACTTGGCATCCATCAGTCTTGAAAGACTATGGTATTGTGCTCAACGCTGCAGGCGAAGCATGAAGGGCTAGGTAGATTAATATGGAGGATAGGCTGTTACCCAAGCAGCAAATCCCCCCTCTCCACACCACTGAAATAGTCCAACGAAACGGCAGAGCCGATACGATTGGATCCAGCTGGCGTTGCAGAGCTGGGCTAAGGACAGGAGCTCACCCTGTCTTGTGGGGACCCAGGTCTCGAAACCTGGCCTTCAGGTTAACAGGCACAGTGTCTTAACCACTTGTGCCATCCACACCATATGAATTATACAATGAAATACACCAAATTATACAGTGAAATACACCAAATTATTTCAGTGTATTCTGAAATAATCTGTCCAAGTCTGGACCTTTTTTTGGTGAGGTCTCTTAGAGTTTAAAATCTACACTGAGGTTTGCGCATTGGTAGGACTCTGAAAGCTGACATGAACCTGTAAGTGTTACTTATTAATGGCCTCTTTTAATAGCAGAAAAGAGCCTGCATTAAATTGTTCAAATGGCTGCTACATTTTAAAGCTGAAATAAATTTAATTCCGGTTGCTGCACATAAGTGAAATAGGTCACTACCTTCACTTCACTTGCCTTTTCCTTTCATAGCAATTTGTAAAGTCTGAGTAGATAAAAATTTTGCACCCTTCCATTTGGGATTTTAATTTCTTCTTTTAAAGAAATAGCACAAATAAACTGAAATGGGTTTCTGTGTTGCTGAGTTTAAGCAAAATGCCTTGGAGTTAAAATGGAGGTAGTGCACTTGAACAGAGTTACAACATATAAAATGACATTTATTTTCGCTGTGATGCTGAGTGACCCACTTATTTCTGTCCCACACTCCTGCCGAGATTTAATATTGAATGGAGAGGGGAGTAAACGCAGCCTCTGTGCACAGATTTCTCTCTTGGAGGAGTCTGTCCGTGTAATGTGTACCATAGCTTCATACTTGGGTGTGGTATATTCATGCAAGATTTGCCAGAAATGAAGCATTCCCACTGGCAGCTGGCAATTCTAAGGAACGGATGGCCATGTATGCGCATTCAGTTGTTTTCATGCTGCCCCAAATGTGCCCCACTAGTAGAAGTAGAGGACTGATATACAAATGTCAGCCAAATTCAGAGGTTGCTTAACAATGCCGCTTCCTCTTTATCCTGGCTGAAGACAAGCAGCAGTGTAGCTGCTTTGGTGTGGAGCTGTTCCATAACCACTAACTGCTGACGTGTTTGCAGTTTGTGGTTACTAAGCAGGGCAAGCCAACACTTTGTTGGGGAGTATCTTTGCAACAAGCAGCCACAGCTGATATGATACCAGCCAGATCTCCAGCACAGAACATGATCAGAGTACATACAAAGCCCGTAAGGCATATTTAGAGTGGAGACTTAACAGGTGTCAGAGCTTCTCCAATAATCCTTATGCCAGATACAAATATTGGTCATAACAGGATAAAGACAACCAAACAGATGTACATTGCGGCACACACACATTAGGGTTTTTTCAGCACAGTAAAGAAGTTACAAAAGGCCCTATCCAAAAGGCAGCTGAAGTTGGTGCAATCACTTGAGCCAATCCAAAGGTGACACCAAAGTGCCTTGAGACACTTCTGCATCACTACAGGAGTTGGCAGGCCAGCGCAGGGAGGTGCACTGGCCTCCAGAGGCTGAATCCAGCCTCCATGGTGTTGAGTTAAACCATTTCTGTCCAAAATTGAAGGTAACAAATGTTTGTTAGTGGGATCAAAGTGACAACCTCTTTTTGGGGGGAGGCTTTCTTTATGTCTATGAAATTTATTTCAGACCATTCAATCTTCCTTCTTCCATGCATTCCAAAATGAACAAAGTTGTCACTGAATTTTACAATAATCACTAATCCCCCCCCTCTCTCTCTGTGGACATAAATGATTAACTGTCCCAGCTAGCCAAATCCTGTGGTGCCTAAATGGACAGTATCCTGCAAGCCAGAAGCTTGCCGTGGCAGTTCCCAATGCTTCCTCACGGAAAGGGGACAAACATCCCCCACATAAGCGGAGTAGCCCCATAAGCTACTTATTTCTGAACCAGCTCTAGAGCTAGTGCAGCAAAGATTTTCCATGTAAGGCACAGGTGGGCTGATGCCGGTTCTGACCGGTTCTGTAGAGCCGGTTGTTAATTAGGGGCTGACGTAGCGAACCGGTTGTTAATTGGGGGCCATCATCTTTGAATTGCATGCAAGTGTGTTTGCATTTCTCTTAAAGGGCCTCTGGAAGCTCTCCCCCCCTCCTCCTCCTCCCCCCTCCCCTTCTGAGCCTCCCTCCCCTTCTCTCCCCCCTCCTTCCCTCCCTAAGGTTATTTTTAATTTTAAAATACAAACAGTCTGTTCCTTTGACCATTGCAGCACATTCAGACTCTGACTGCTGAACTGGGGGGTGTTTGGATCACTGTTAGTTCCATGCTTTAAAGTCAGGGTTAGTAAATTCTTCATGCCCCAAACCTTTGAATGAGGCTATTCAGGAATCCTGACTTTGCTAAATACCTTATTTTGATTAAAAACCTTATTTCTAGCAAGTTTTCAGAAGTTATTTCCTGGTGCAGTTTGCAAAGCATGCTGGGTACTCAGATGCAAATGAGCAGCCTCTCTGGAGATGCTTTTTTTTGAATCAGGCATTTGATGGGCAGCTTTACTAAGAGGTCCTTGGGAGGGAATAGAGAGGCCGGCATACAAACCTCTGGGAGGCTGAGGCGAGTAATAGCAGCAAGACTTCCTGCCTGCCTCCCTCCTTCCCTGGTTGCCTTTGCAGCCCAGTACTAGGCATGGAGAACTACTTAGTACTACCCAGTACTACTCAGGAGTATGCCACACTGTATAGTAGAGGACTGCAGCCTGTGGCCACAATCCTAGCCACATATTCCTGGGAGCAATTCCCATTGACTATCATGGGATTTCCTTCTGAGTAGCATAGGATTTGAGGCTACTTTCCCATCCAGACTTTCCTGAGAGTAAGCCCACTGACTATAATGGGACTTGCTTCTGAGGAGATTGGCAGAGGATTGGATCTCTCCCTCCAGCCCAGTCTACTTTCCTGAGAGTAAGCTCACTGTCTATAATGGGATTTTCTACTGAGTAGACATGATTAGGACTGGGCTCTGAGGCTGCAATCATATCCACACTTACATGGGAGTAAGCCCACTGACTAGAATGAGAGTTACTTCTAAGTAAGCCTGCATAGGATTGGACTGTAAGGCTAAAATCCTGACCACACAGTTTTGGGAGTAAGCCCCATTGACTTGAATAGTACTTACTTCTGAGTAGACACTGTTAGGATTGGGCTCAGGCTGCAATCCTATCCACACTGTAGACCTTTTGCTCCCCCCAAGAGATCTCCCCACCTCATCCTGCCCCTCTGAGAAATCTCTCCACCTGAGATTGAGGGCAGGAAGTATGGGGGGTACCTGAAGAAATAGCCCCAGTTCCCATCCTGCCCCCCCCAGGAGCCCACTCCACTGCCTACTCTGAAGTAAATCCTATCCTAGTTCCATCCTAGTCAATGGAGCTTACTCCCAGGTAGGTGTGGATAGGATGGCAGCATCAGAGCCCAATTTTTTGCATGCCTCCTCAGAAGCAAGTACTGAGTGACCATATGTCCTCCTTTCCCAGGACAGGTCCTCTTTTTACTCCTCCTTTTCCTTATGAGCAGGCAACATGGAGTCTTCTTATTATCCATACTTTTTTCCAGGACCACAATAAATCTTCATTGTCCTCCTTTTCCTTATAAGCAGGCAGCATGCAGTTCCCATCCTGCCCCCACCCCCACCCCCCAGGAGCCCAGTCCACTGCCAACTCTGAAGTAAATCCTATTAAAGTCAGTAGGTTTTACTCCCCTGTGAGCATAAGAGTGTAGCCTCAGAGCCCAATCACTGTCTACTCAGAAGTAAGTTCCATTATAATAGTGAAGCTTACTCCCTGGAAAGAAGCTGGTTTCTAAGAGCTTGTAATCCTATGCCTGACTACTCAAAAGTTAATCCCATTTCAATCTATGAAGCTTACTCCCAGGAAAGTGTGCAGAGGAGTGCAGCATTAGAGCCCAATCCTATTCTTGGCTACTCAGAAGTAAGTCCCATTAGAGTGTGTGGAGCTTACTCTCAGGAAAGTGAATAGGATTGCAGCCAGAGGCTGGTTACTAAGAGCTCAGTCCTTTGCTTGACTACTCAGAAGTCCTATTATATTCAATGAAGCTTACTTACAGGAAAGTGTGGACAGGATTGTAGCCTTAAGTAGTGGCTTAGAGGCAAACCTCAGCCTGTAGAGGGGACACCACAGACTCTGGTCCTAAACTGTAGATTAGTGTTTCTCAACCAGTGTTATGAGTACCACCTGTGAACCTGAGGTGTGTCTGCTGGTACTGAGGCACCTGGATGCAAGTGTTATATTGCAGCAAGAGGCTGGGATTCTAAGAGCCCAAATCTTATGTATGACCATTCAGAAGTACTGGTAAGTCCTATCACAGTTAAAATGGTGCTTACTTACAGGAAAGTCTGGACAGGACTGTAGCCTTAAGTAGGGGCTTAGAGGCAAACCTCAGCCTGCAGAGGGGACACCACAGACTCTGGTCCTAAACTGTAGCTCAGTGTTTCTCAACCAGTGGTATGAGTACCACCAGTGGAACTTGTGGTAGTGTCTGCTGTATTAGGCACCTGGATGCAAGTGTCATATGTGCTCCCTGAGGCAGCTGGTGGGCTGCTGTGTGATTCAGGAGCTGGACTAGAGGGGTCTTTGGTGTGATCCAGTGGAGGCTTTTCTTATGCTTTTATGTTCTTAATTGTGGCACACATTCCCCCTGAGAGCATAACAAAGTGTAATGCATAGGAATAAATTACACAGAACCCAGGGGCTTGGTACTGATTGATGCCGTCACAAGTGATACAATTTTTTTGGTAAACTAAGGGTTAAGGTGGCATGCCCTCCCCCGCCCCTGACCCTGGCCCCGCCCACTTCCAGAGAACCGGTTGTTAGGGCAGGCTGGGCCCACCACTGATGTAAGGGCATAAGACCCTTCAGAATCTCTGGATCCCATGCAGCTAAGCTCTGCTGATCTTGACTCTCTCACCCACCATGCCTCCTCACACACTTATCTCTCCCTGTCCCAGATGCCCACCCCCCACGCCCACCCCCAGCTCTCCACCTGGCAATCAGAGTGGATTGCAGCAGTTGTCAGTGCTGTGCAGACTTCAGCACTGGTCTGGTGGTGTGGCTCGCAAACATGCCCTGCTGCTTCCTTGCCCCACACTGAATCCTCAGGACTGGGCTCTAAATCAGATCAATCATGATTTGTTTCGATAATTTTGTAATAATTTTCAGTGTATTTTATTCATGCCTCTTGTACAGTGAAATTATACTTTGTTACAATGATTAGAACTTTCTTTTTTTAAATCATGTTTATCCATTAATTGTCATTAATTCATCCTATCACAATGTCTTATCTAGTGGTTGTTTCTTCTGCATCCTTTTAAGCTATGAACTCTACTGAGAAAAGGAGCCATTTAGTTATTTTATTTTCTCTGTAAGCCTCTGTGATTTTTGTTGTTGGGTGGGAAATTGGTACAGTACATCAGTGTTCTTATTCTTACTCTTACTGAGAGCAATGTGAATATTATTAATAGAAGGAAGTCTAGATCTATCGGATAATGAATAATGACTTCTGCTTTTAAATATGGAGCTCAGTGGCATTAACATGTGTAAATTGCCTAAATGTTCTGTGTCCCCTCAGATTTTTTTTAAAATAAGGAAAGCCAAGGATGTGTTTCTTAAGCAAAGAAGAATAAAAAATTTAGGGAAATATTATTGATGTACTTTGCTCCCACAAGAAAAATGTTGTCGGTGACCTTACACACAAGCAGTATCTTTGTACTTCAGCATGAAATTTATAGAGATGAAGATGTGTTCTGCAGACATAATCTATCGCAAAAGATTAGTAAGTGCCTACAGCTGGCTGACTAGTCACTAACTAGTCCACCCACATGCAAATGTCTTCAAAAGTGAAGTAAATTCTGTCAGAATACAAATATGTTTCACTATTACGGCTTTCCTCAACCTTATCTTGACTAATTGCATTTTATTCGTTGTTGAAATTTGGATGCTTCCATAGAATTAGAGGGCTTCTCAACCCAGAAGTTACCTCCGGTGGTACTTCCAATAGGTGGATCATATAAAGTGCTACAGTGGGGGATAAAAATTGAGAAATGCTAGTTTACACCATCTCTCTCCTCCTGAACACTGTATCACTCAACTTGTACCATTACCAGAAACTTTAAAAGATAATTATATTGAGTCTTTCATTAACATCAAGTTAATAGTAAAAAAGCTTTAAAACCTATCATTTGCAAAAATCTAAAGGTAAAGATGTCAATTTTTTCTTCTGTTCTAACTACAACAAAAACAAAAGAGAGGACTGAAATTATACATTTGAATTTATACATAGTAGATATTTTTTTAAAAAACCATTTACATTTAATTGGTTGAGGACAGTGGCATAGCTAAGGGGCTGCAGGCAGGGGTGGGCACAGCCTGGCCCCAGAACCGGTTCTCCGGAAGTGGGCGGGGCCAGGGTCAAGGGGCCACCCTTGGGGTGGTTTTTAATTTAAAAATAAAAAATTTTAAAAAATTACTTACTTCAGAGTAGACCTGCATAGGATGGTGCTCTGAGGCTGCAATCCTCATCACACCTGCCTGGGAGTAAGTCCCATTGACTATACTGGGACATACTTCTGAGTAGACCTGCTTAGGCTGGGGCTCTGAGGCTGCTGTCCTCTCCACACCTGCCTGGGAGTAAGTCCCATTGACTATACTAGGACTTACTTCTGAGTAGACCTGCATAGGATGGTGCTCTGAGGCTGCAATCCTCTCCACAGTTTCCTGGGAGTAAGTCCCATTGACTATACTGGGACATACTTCTGAGTAGACCTGCTTAGGCTGGGGCTCTGAGGCTGCTATCCTCTCCACACCTGCCTGGGAGTAAGTCCCATTGACTGTACTAGGACTTACTTCTGAGTAGATCTGCATAGGATGGTGCTCTGAGGCTGCAATCCTCTCCACAGTTTCCTGGGAGTAAGTCCCATTGACTATACTGGGACTTACTTCATAATAGACCTACTTAGGCTGGGGCTCTGAGGCTGCAGTTCTCTCCACACTGGCCTGGGAGTAAGTCCCAGCAGGACGCATGCATATTCAGTCTCCTGGAGCTCGGCCTCAGGAGATGCAGTAGCGCACTGGAGATGCCAAGCTTCAGGAGATGTGGTGGCCGCCAGCGAACCGGTCCCCGCGGCTCTTGCAGCCGCGGGTCTGGCCGGCTCGCTATCATCCGCCCTGGTGGAAGATTCGGTACGGGCAAGTAGGCCCGTACCGGTATCTGCCCACCTCTGGCAGCAGGGGGTGCATTTGCACCAGGCAGCAAGCTTTAGGGGCAACAAGATGAACTTAGCACTTGTTGCTAAAATTGTAAAAAATGGAGTATGTGTAAATGATAATACCATCAAGTTATATATCATTGGAAAGGTAATTTAATGCAGAATGCACTGAAACAAACGACATTGGAATATCTATATTCCATGCAAGGTTATGGCCTATTAACCAGAAAATGAGAACACAAAATACTATGGAACAAACATGGATTTTCTTAACTCAAAACCTTCCCACGATACTGATTGCTTTGAGAGCCAATGAAACTGTATGGAACAAATAAGGTGTTAATATGAATCTGCTCTCATTTCCATATATTTACATATATCAAACAACAGTTACCCACACTAACTAGGTATGCAGGAACTTCTAAGTGGTGCTCCTCTTCTATTTAGCAGGGAAAGAGTAACCATGCCTTTTTGCCCCAGCACCGTTTCCCTACCCAATAAGGGACACAATTTTCATTCTTTTACTTAATTATTTGATTTTCTTTTTGTGGAGAGTGGGAAGCAACAAAATCTTCAACTCCAGATGGCAAAGAGATGCTTCAGCTCTGCCACTAATAGAGCAAATGGCTGGTGAACTTCTGAGGAGGAGGAAGCAGGTTTTTCCACAATTTTCTGTGTAGAAATACCCAGGGATGACATCACTTCCAGTTGTGACATCAGTTCCAGGGCAACATTTTGAGCTTTGCACCTGGCTCCATGATCATTAGCTATGCCACTGGTTGAGGCACATGTTCCTCATTAATTTCTGCAAATGAGAGGCAGCCAGGTGGGTATTTTATCTGTATCTTACCTTCCCCTCATTTTATTTGCTCAACAACCCTGCAAGGCCATTTAACAGATCCAATAAGATCTCCAGAGCTTGATGTTCCAGGTAGAAACTAAGGGCGCAATCCAGAGTAACTATGTGGAGTCTGCTCTGGTGTAAGAACAATTTGCTCTGGATTGCAATATGAATTTCCCATAGGTTTTCACTAGGTAGTGCAGTAACTACGGGTACACGTAATGTCTCTTACGTGCTCCCGTAGTTACTCTGGATTGTAGGGACAGTGTTAGTTATAGTTTATTATGGTCAACTGACCAGCCAAAGCACAAAAAATGAAACAGAAATTCATAAAAACATAAGCACAAACCCTCACAACATATAAACACATCATATTAAAATACATGTCCACATCATACATATACACATCATATTTATCAAAGGTTAGGAAGAAACTAAGTGAAGATTTGAACCAAGAAGTCCATCTTTTTCCACACTGGCTCTCTGATGACCGGGAAGTAAGCTCTGCAAGATTTATGGGACACTCATGCCTATAACTAGTTGTTGCATCTGGATTACTAACATAAAACAGGATCATTTCATGAAAGTGTTGCAGAACCATCCATACTGGAAGTGGTATGGTGCCTGGAAAATTTCATACAGAGTGGTTCCCAAAGTTTGACTGATGACTCCCTTGGCCTATTGGGCCATTGGCTGCAGCTCCCATTAGGGCTACAATCCCATTAGGGCATTGTATAGAGTGGCAGGTTTTCTGCAAGGATTCCATGGATTTCCTGGCTGGTTTCTGCAGCTTCCCAAGGGAGCCACGGCTCAGTTTGGGAACCACTGGTCTAAGAGGAAGAAAGTCAATTTGTGTAAAAGAAATTGTTCTGCTACAGCAATGGGCCCTGCTTTCCAGCGTGACGGGCAATTCTAATTCTGAACTTTAGTCTGGTAGATGTATTTGAAACTTGTCACATCTTCTGCTGATACAGACCTGGCCCTGTCACTGCAACCTGTTTTCTTGATCTGCTGCCAGTCAGGCTTTTATAGGGATGCTTGGAAGATGTACTTCAACAGTTCCCTTTCATAATCTCTATCATTAACACCTCTTTGGCATCAGAAAAAGTTTCTTTGCTATAGATTGGAAGAACAGTTGATTAAGCAGCCTTTCACTGCCCTCAGAGCAATTTCTCAGATTTCCTCCTGTTTCAAATCTACCTGCCATACCAAAGGTTCTGCAAAAAAGAAAAAAAAAAGGTTGAGGTAGGGCAATCGCAGCCCTTTCCTCCATGATAATAATACCCTGTTTGAAACATTTCAATCAAACCAAAGCAGTGAGACATCTTTAATGAGGATTTTTTTTACTGACCCTGTGTTTGACAGTAGGTGGATTCTGGCACTCTGTCAATTTTAATTCTGATCTTTTTGTGGCTTTGGATACTGCTGGAGATCACAGGTTTCCACTGCCATTCTTGTAGCAACCTCTGAGCTTTCGGGCCACTTTTTAAAACCTTGTTTCATTAGTGTGTGCCTCAGTGGTGCCAGTTTGTCACAGTAAATAAAATGGTTCTCTGATAAGTCTTTTGTGGTTTACAGAGTTCCTGGGGCTATGAACAGGGTGGATACCTTTCTTCTCACTATACATATTGTCCGCTGCAACTTGTATCTCTGGCTCTTTAATGTTTCAAATGTGCAAATGCAAGCTGTTTTGAGAAACTGAGTTTATATGTTCAATTTAACTTTATTGGCATGGAACTTGAGTTAAATGTACATATCCTAAGAGCAGCTCAGCTGGATCAAGTCCAAAAGGTACGTATAATCCAAGATTCTGTTTCCAACAACTGCCAGCCAGATGCTTTGGGGAACCCAAAAGGAAGTCACACAGGCAGCAGCCCTCTCCTGTTGTTTGTCTGCAGTGAAAGGTAAATAATTTTTAGCAACTTCTGATTGCACAGTGTCATAAGACCCGGTCCAATAATTTCTGTGGACCTACAGTAACAAGATGAGAAGACAGGAAAGGCCTTAGAAGATCAAACCATGGCTTTATTTTACCTGGCATCTTCTGTCTTTTGCCAAACAGGCAAACACATTGTATTTTCCAAGTCTTCCAAGACTTTGTAAAGTCATCCAAGTCTTATCGATCACTTTCAGCTTCAAAATGTTTCTCATTTATATTGAATAATTCCAGTTTCCCATGAATTCATAGCTACCAGCAATGCAATAGTTCTGAAGAGTGTCAGTGTGTATTATAAAAATTCAGTAAAGCAAAAATCAACAGCTGGCTCCAAGGCATCTTCTTTGGTCTGGCAGTTTAACAAGCAGAGAACATTGAGCAGCATTTTTCTTCTTCTTTTTTTTGTAGATGCCTGGACTCTCCTGAAAGCCGGTTCACACCTTATGCAGCAGTCATATTTTTCATCCTCTGTGCCATCAAGTGTAACCATCTCCAATCATGCCCACCATGACATTTGGAGTGCCAGGAATGACACCTCTTCCATTCATGCTATGTGTACTGGTGACCATAATGTCTCTCATGTAGTGTGAATTGGCTAGAAGTCTGAACAGATCTGGACCTAGACCTGTTAATCTTGGATTAAATCATGACAGAGTGAATAACAATATGCATCACTTATATATTTCCATGAATTTATAGATAAATTCATCTATAAAATTGCAGATTAAAATCTGAGCTGAAGAGACAGTGGTTTGAGAAGAGCCACCCTGCACATTTATGAACAGGATGAGAACTTAATTTAGGAGAATGAAGAATCCCCTGACGGACTAACTTATACACTTGGATCCTCACTCTACAAGAAGAATTTTTAAATGAAGTCTCTGGATGCTTCCTTATAAATAAATCTAATATATTTTGTTTATTTAGAAAATTTATACTATGCTTTTCCAGAGCTCAAGATGGAATGGTTCGATCAGCCTTGCTGGGATATATTTTAATGGGATTTAGCTTGGAAAGTATATCTAAAACCTCAGCCAAAAGTACAGAAAAGAAACGTATATCTAAGACCTTAGCCAAAATATCACACAAATTTAAGCATTACACTATAGATGCAATCCTAACCTAGACTGGCCTAACTCATTGGTCTTCCCTTTCCTGTGGTGACATCAGGAGGCAAGCACATGTCTGTGCTTACCCATAAATGGCGCAAAAGTGTTTTTTTTTTACACCCCTAGGTCAACATGGGGAGATTAGGTTAGCTTACGCTAAAGGTTAGGATTGCAGCCTATGGGACCTACTTACCCAATTTTCCATCACCGATGCTGTTCCACGGTAAGAGAACAAACTTTGCCTTACCTTGAGGAGATCTCTGTAACTACTCCCCACTGCAGACAAAGAAGACCTACAGGTACCACCACAGGGTTGAGTTCAGATGAAAAAGAGTAGCGATTATCTAATAATGACTTCGTTATACAAGTGGGGCAAAGGGACACCCCCCTAAGGCAACAGATCCACTACACTGCAGCAGGTTCCAAACAGAGATGTTGCACCGAATGTACTTCACTTCCAACCATTTTTCAGCTTCCTCTCTCTTTTTCTGCTTTGTGTATTCACAATTATCAACAACTGTTTCTCCCACACAATCTGCCAAGCACTTCTCTCCAGCCCACTCTAGCAGATGAACTGCATTCAAAAATACAGCCATTAAAGAACATTAAGGTTCTTTTGTGTCAAATCCCTGATTCCCATCCAGAGTCACTTTAAGCAAGGTCATAATGATAGACCCATTCAGAGGCAGCAAGCTCAAAACAATATGCTTGAACTGTATATACAGAACGCCTGCATTATCTCTGAATGGTTTAAAGAAACCTGCTTTTCCCATTTATTGCCCTGTTAGGTCCTAGAAATAAATGCATTTGTTTCCCACTTCTCTGAGAACCAAGATCAGCCAGGTGGCTGTCAGCTTGGATGGATAAGTGCTACTTTTATATTATCTGTGCTCTGAGTACTTGACAGCGAACATATAGTTTAAAAGCTTGCAACATTTATAATTAGTACAATAAATACCACTTCACCTATCCTGTGTTTCTCCTAGCATATGATAGCATTTGCTGACCTAGATAGGTATGCACAGGGTGATGCCTGAATCAAATTTGGAGGACATGTCCCCCTAATTTCCTGAAATTCAAGCCAAAATTCCTCCCATGTTTAAAAAAAGTAGGGCAAAAAATAGGACAAATGTAGGACATGTTAAAATAAAGCTAAAAACACTCATATTGTGATTCTGTACTTAATTTTTGCACAAATCTCATTCCAATAGACCAGACACCAACCAAAAAGGCACATGTTTAAGTGATCAAAGCGGCCATCCTTTCTCAGGCAGGTATGCAGAGACTTGTTCTTTCAGCCTCATTTCCTTTGCTCCCTTACACAATATAAGTTCCACTAACTATAATGCTTTTGAGTGGACACAATTGGGCTTAAAACATAAAGAGCCAGGAGTTATCCACACCATCCCTGCCCTGAGAAGGTTGCCAACTTGACACACAACCGCTGCACCTCTGCTTTGACAATAGCTGAATGAAAGGTCCTAAACCTGAACAACTCAAGCCCTTGTTGTGAAATACATGCTTTTTGTGCAAAGTATATATTGGTGGATCTACAAAAGCATTGAAGCAGGGGAGGCTGGGGTTTCTCTGGTCAATTGGCAACCCTGCTTTAAAAAATGATTCTTCCTCTTCTTTCCCTCCAAGCCAAACTTATTGCAAAGTTTCAGAGCAGCAGCAGCTCCACTTCCAAGGCTCCCTCCTTCCCCTGCTCCCCTTGCTTCTTCACTAGCAGCCTCAGCTGAGCTCCCTCCTTCCTTCCTTTGCAGCAAATAGCAAGCATAGTCTCTCTCTGGCAAGTGCAGGGACTGGAGCTGAATGCCATCCACAGCGATTTTCCCAGCCATTCAATGTCTGGAGCATGTCAGTCCCTGGGAAGCAGGATTCATGCTGGGAGATGTTGTTCATCACTGATGGCTTAGAAAGGGGCTTTAGCATGGGGAGGAGGGAGAAAGACCACAGTTTGCTTCCCTCTGTCCCTCTCCTTTAATCAGCAGTCTCAGCAGTTCAGCAGCTCAGCCACAGAGAGCTACACACTGGCTTCAAAGGCCTAAAATCCCAGGAATATCTGGGAAAGCCCCCTCCCCAATTTTCTGACAAAGATGCCTCTACCTGGACTCCCAGTTCCAGGGCCTCATTTACGGTTCTGTTCGGGAATTTCCTGTTGTCTGGTAACCCTGGGTATGCAAGACTGTGAGCCAGGTGTTGTTCTTACTGAAGATATGTCAGCCACAAAGTCACATGATAAAATATTTAAATGCAAACACAAGTTGACCCTTGTTATCCAGTAGGGTTCCATTCCTGAGCCCCAATGGATTAAAAAAAATCAATGGATAAAAAAGTGGAAAATAGATTTAAAGACTCATTTCAAAGTTTCTTGCTCCTACATTGCTCCTAATGACATGTCATGCTCTGGCATCCACAGGGGTTTAATTTTTGGACTCCCCATTGATTTCAAAATATGTGTTAAATAAAAGCAATTTAAAAATGCATCTCTTTACAATTGTTTAAATCAGCTTTTTTTCCTTTTGTAGAGAGGCAGTCTTTGGCTAGAAATGAAAAGGTTCCTTGAGCTCAACACAAAAATAGACTTTTGCATGCAAGATTGCCTCTACAACAGGAAGAAAATCTGTGATTTTAAAGGGGTGTATTTTTCCTCTTTTTGTTTGCAGCAGCCATTTGTATTGAGTCAAATATGAGTATGTGTATTAAATAAGTGTATAACAAGGTTGGATCTTGATATCACTCATTCTAGGCAGACATTCTAGACATTCTAGAATTCGAACACATTAAGCTGAACATAGACTTTTTTAAAAAAAATCAACGTAGTAGATGTGTTATGGTCAAACTACAGTGTTGCAGCTGAACTACATAAAGGGTTATGTTGTTTGTACACGTTAGTATGTAAACAGCTATCATTGCACAGTTGCAGTTAGGATCTGGACTCTGGCAAGGAGGAGGATTTTAAAGCATTTACTGCTGTGTTGTAAAATGGTGCACAACAACGACCAGCCAAAAACCAATTTGCATTGGGAGAAAATAGTTGTTGGCTTTGCTAAATTCGTATTTTCCCATTTTCACACTTGAGGGAAAAGATGAAAAGCTTTTATATAAAGTTTGAAAAAAGCTGCAAGTAACAAATCAGGGCATCCAACCACAGTTGAATCAATAAGTCATAAACAATATTAGCAACTTGCTCATCCATTTTTGCAGTTCTAGATTATTTACTGTTTTGTATTTTTTCTGCTTCTTGTTTTTCTTTGAATCTGCTTCTGGTTTTAATGCAAAAGTTGTTCAATTCCTCCCCGGTACGAGCGGTCTCAACCCCTCGAACTCCCACATTTCACCACAGGAAACATTCACTTTGGACACTACTCCAGAATCACTCATGAGAATCTTGCTCTTACTGGAACTTGTAATTCCTGGAGTTTCCTATGTCTCTTGCTTAAATCACACCAGCATCGAACAGGACTGAGGCCCTTATTTGACTTTTAGCTCTGTCAATATAGATATTTTAATTTTAGCTCTATCAATACAATATCAGCAGAATCCCTTCAATTTCTCTCGCATTTGGAAATTTGATCTGTGCTTTTGTAAGGCTTTCACTATAGTTAAGTGGCTGGAGTGATAGCCTTGATAATAGAGATCTACGTATGCCATAGGATTGATTGAGAGAGTTCCTGTAACAGTAGCAGGCACTCAGGACATTTAGTTTTCTGTCCATGCTGAAAGTGATAAAGATGTACCAAAAGTCTATATATCACTCAGCTTCAGTAGAAGAAGATGTATGTTTGAAAGGAAAATGGGCAAGAAGCATTACAGTATTTCAATGTAACGCTGCAAATTATTCTGTCCAGCTGCTAGCATCTCCAGTGAACAGAGCTGGTTTTTCTCCCTTGTAATATATAATGTTGTGTGCTATCATGGATTCATTTAAAAAGTCTTCACTGCTTTCCAGTTCTCCAAATCAGGTTTTCCTTCTACACTAGTCTAAACTGGAATGTTTAATTTGGATATGCTACCAAAGTTCACTATATAAATTTACTCAGTTTCTAGAAAAAAGTTCTCTAACACAGTAAAAAATGTATATAAAAGATTGTTTAATATATTTCTGTCTGGTAAAAGAAATTGTTTTAAGGTACACTGCGCACAGTACAAGCAACAATGTGGCTCTCCACCCAATTCACATCCATAGCCCTGGTTAAAATACAATATTCTGAATACCTCCAAATCATCTTTTTTTTTTAGGGAATGGAGCATGGGCACTAAATCTACCCCACACCCATCCCAAACAGGTTACCAGCAGTATTTAGATAGGGTAACCCAGAGAGATTGTACAGTTTGGTTGCAACCTAAAGCACTGCTTCTGCCACAGTTTTGTTTTATTGGTAGAATTGTTGTTTGGGTATGGATCTAGCTTTCAAATTCAAGACAAGACTCTGTGCAGACCTTTCTTGGTGTAAAGTCCACTGAGATGTGTTTTGGTATTTGTTCATCAACCATTCTGAGACAAATGGTGTAAGTCTCCCACCCTCCCCCAAAAAACACCCAAACAAAAAACTCTAACAAATAACACAGGAGGAATCCGACCAAATGATCACAGCTTGTTCCTGGAGCTACGTTGAAAAAGCAGCTTGTACCTGCTTCAGACTAGACCTCCTGGGTGTGAAAGGAAATGGTATTAAACACTACCCACTCCTGCTCTCGGTGCTTTGACTACATTTGATATTCTAATATCTTCACCCCCTTGAATTCGTGGGGATTCAAGGAGGTCACATGCCCCACGGTGCCATACTTTTGGGGGTATGCTACCACTGCTGCTGCCTTCTGTGTCCCCTCACCTTGACTGAGTCTTTGGAGGAGATGATTGGTGGGGGGCATCAGTCTATAGTCCTGGTCCTGGACACTACATAGGCCTCCCCATTTTTCACCCAGCAACTACTAAAAAAGGAAGTGCCACTACACATGCACCAACAGCACATGCACACACGTGCTGAGCCACTAAACATGCACCAACACCTGGGGCTCCCCAAGACTCTGCCCATGCACCAGTACGGTAATGTGAGGTTCCCAAGATTTTAGGAGTGAAAAGGGCTTTGAGAGAGAGAGAGAGAGAGAGAGAGAGAGAGAGAGAGCATCTGCTTTAAAACTATCACTGTGCCAGCATGAAAAATCTGCAGAAGCATTGTGAAACATTGAAACATTGTGGCTGCAATCCTGGAGTTCACTTGGGCTAGCCTATCTATCACTGGGATGCCCCAATTCCAAGGTGGGCCAGCACCAGAAAGCCTTGGGCCGGCCCAACACAGATGGACATGGGCTGACCTAGCTGAGCCAGCCTAGGCAGTTCAGGAGACCCACACTGAGGCATGTTCAGCATTGCTGAAAACAGAGCAGTTAGGCTGTATCCAGAGTCTGTTTCCAGGGCAGAAATGCCAGCTTCCAGCTCCTCAAAGTTAGACCACTTCAGGAGCAGGAATAAATCAGAGTAGACCCACAGGGGGTCCATGATAAGCCAGAGTAAGAATGGCAGTATTGACAAAAAATCAATCAAAAAATCAAAAAACCAGCCTAACTGCAACCCCCGCCTCTCAACCTCAGGATATGGCACAACTATGACAGCCCAATAACCTCAAGATACAGGACAACTCCAAGCAATCCCCTTGCAGCCACACTCCACTACAAATACTGCTGTACTGCAGTCTCATGTTACAGCTGTGACTGGTTGTCAGGGTCTCCTGGGCTTTCTTATAACACAGGCACCACAGCTGTTCGCTGTTCAGTGTGATCTGATGCAGGTCTTCTCAGGAGCAAGCCCTCCCCAGGTGTCACTTACCTGGTGCTCAGCAGCCTGTGGATTTGGCACAACTTTCTGCTCTGGATACAGTCTAGTTAGGGCAGCCCGGCTGGGCCATTCTCACTGCCCTAACTCTCGATTGCACCCTAAGGTTACAATCCTGCACATGGTTAAACTGTTTAAACCTCATTGATTTCAATGGGATTATGCAGTGTATAGCATCACAGTATAGCTGTGTGTAGGATGACGGCCATTCTCACTTAACCAGAGCAGGCCAACAAAAGAGAGCTGGCCACAGGGTGTCTTAGAATTCAGTAGCATTCACAAGGTTCCCTTGATACTTGTAAATAGATGATGCAAGGACTCCCGAGATGTACTGATGATACCTCTTTTAATTTGACAGCAGACATGAGATGTCTACAAAATGTCATGAGCCCTCTGACATTTTCAGTATTAAAAGTATGTTTTGTTCTCTCAAGCCTAGCACCTGTAAATCGTTTGAAGAAACAACTATCAATTTCATCTGAATGCTGAAGCATGAAGTTTCAGGAGGCTGTAGCTAATTTGTATGTAGTGCATGATGTGTTTTATTCCATAGGGGTAATCTAAGAATAATTAAGGCAGCGCTGAAAGTGTCCTCAACAATTTCATTCTTTTGAGCCCTCTCACCAGAAGTGCCATTGATTTTTAGTTATTTATTTTATTAGTCATTTTGATGACTAGGGAACGATTAGTTTTTTTTAAAAAAACTTAGAGCAAAATCCTAACCATGTCTACTCAAAAGTAAGCTCCTTTGTGTTCAATGGGTCTTACTTGCAGGAAAGTGTCTTTAGGATTGCAGTGTTACTATACTACCATGATGTGTTCGTGTCAATATGGTCTGCATCATTGTATTCTATTACATCATATCATAACACAACATGCAGTGAAAAATAATTGACCAACATAAACTCACCAGGCAGAGTTTATGAAAGCAGATAACAAAGATTTGGTAGTTCTAAATGAATTCACATAAACTGTTTGGGCAGAGAAACAGCACAGAAAAATATTATTCTCCCCGGCCCCAATATGTCCCAGCAGGTTGTAGGATGCTGTCTGGCTTTTCCTAATACCAAGAGATCCTAGCCCATGCTCCTGTTGAAACGAACATTTGTCAACCCTTCAGTTTCAGCTATCTAGGTGAAGAAGGAGGTAGAGGTGCCCAGGTAGTCATAAACCATGCAATCAAAGCAGCCTATAAAAACATCAACTTTAGGTTGGTTATACACAAGAATGAATGTGGTGTGTGGTCCAGTCCATCACTGACAAAATGATGCTATTAAATGATAGGAGTATATCCACAAGCTTTGCTGCGTCATGGTGTTTAGATGAGAAAAAATTGTAGTGCAAGCCCAAGATTGTGCTGGAATGCTGTGCAGGAAGGTTGCAAACATGCCGTAAAGCTCATTTACATCAACCTTGGTGCATGCTGTGCTGGCACACAGAGGTACACTATGCTTATGGCCATCTGAAGGCATCCCAAATACTTACAACTAGCAATCTCTGGAAGTGAGGATGAGAAAATGCCTGCATAACAATTATGTAAATCTGCCTTACACTGCCTCTTTCAGGATTCAGAAATATACAGTGGTCCTGGGACCCCTTGTTGCCACATACCATGTACAAAAACAGAGAATGAAGAAAGAAAAAGAAATGAAGGGAGGGAAAGGAAACCATTATACTTTAGAGAGGAAGAGAGTGTTATGTAAAGCAGAGGGAAAAAATGAAGAGAGGGTTACCCTACAATCCAGAGCAACTATGGGAGCACATAAGAGACATTATGTGCACCCACAGTTATGGCACCACCTACTGAAAACCATTGGGAAATTCATATTGCAATCTAGAGTAAACTGTTCTTACGTCAGAGCAAGGACTCTCCGTAGTTACTCTGGATTGTGTCCATAGCCGTACAGTCCTCAAGTAAAAACACTAAAATGGTCCCAAAGATTTATTCTAAAGTACTTTGAGTGTCAGAACTTGAAACTTGTGGACTGCATCTGGGGTCCAAGATGGAAAGCAGATCCAGAAAAAGAGGGGCTGTTTGCCAGTTTCCTTCCACAACTGGCTTTGCTCAGGAATTTTCACCTTGAGGATCATTCTCCTCTCATTGCATACTCTGAATTCGTTCCATGTGTGGAGCTCCTGCTAGTGCCAATGGGAGTCCCACATGCAGAACAGATGTAGCATCGAAAATAGAAGTGTACATTTGGGAAGATTGTTTGGCTCATGCCTGGGACATCAAGTCCTTTGAAACCTTTGAAGCAAAAGTACTGTAGCATACAGATGATAGGCATCAACAGGATATGTAGGTTGATAACATTCACTCCCTGGACAGCTGATTTCAGTCCAAATGCTGACTGCACTACAGCTGAGAGTTTAGCGGCCCTGTCTAACCAATCTTATGTTCAAGCATACAACCCATAATTTCATTCTGGTCATTGAATGTACATTGTTCTGAATGAATCCTGGATATGCTTCTAAGCAACTTGCTAATGGACGCACTGTAGCCCATGGAGTTATCTGTAGTCATTAGACAACTAGTGATCCGCTTCACTGTAAGGCAAAATCATAGATGTATACCAGGGTGGCCATATGTACTCTTTTTTTCCAGGACATGTCCTGGATTTTAGCCTTGTATCCTGAAAAAAAATCTTCATTGCCTTTTTTTTCTTTGTTAGTGGGCATCATATAGCCTTCTTGTCATTAATAAATTCTATGTAATAAATTCTATGTAATAGTTTTCAATTTAATAACAAGTAATACTGTGTTTAGCCACTTGAAGGCTACATTTTGCTTGGATGTCCTATTTTTTGAAGGCCTTGTTCTCTTTTTTTGTTATGGCATCTGAATTTATATATACCTTATGAAGAGCCAGAGCACTGGTTATCTAATGACTACAGATAACCAGTGCTTTGACGAGCAATGCCTCTCCAAGAAGTTAGGATAGATCTTGTACCATACTATTTGTGGTCATTTAATCTGAGATCTCAGGGATTCAGAAAAGGTGTTTTGCATATGACAAAATTATAGTGCCTTAGACACTCCCTGACTTGAACATTGGCAAAAGACAACTGTTTAGCATCTTCTCTTATCCTTGATTGAAAGAGTGGCAGACTAGATATAGGGCAGATTATTTTGGCTCCAAATGTAGGATTTATCAGAACTATCCATTACAGTGGCACCTCACGTAATAAATTTAATCTGTTTGGGGACACTGGGGTGGCTTCTTACACAGTGGGCGTTGCGGGGGGAGGAGCATCCCCTTGCCCGCTCTCCAGCCTCTTCTCTCTCTGGCACTTAGGCAACTTTAAAGAGCTGCCAGCTAGTGTTCGTTACCTGAATCAAGCCTCACTACCTGAGGCAGAGGCCCCAGGTAACAGTATGTTCTTTACCTGGAACATACTTTACCCGGGGCATTCGTTAGGCGAGGTACCACTGTACACTTAAAATGGGCATGATACTACATGTGGATTTCAGTGAACATAACTGATGCTGCACTCAGCTTTGAACTATGGGTGTACGTTATTTGAGCACATGGCTCACAGTGATACTGTTTTAATACACATGCAGCTCAGTATGCTTTTTTGTTAATCTTCTGCAGCTGCTGTTCTTTATATTCCATTTGCTGTCAGAGCACAGCCATAATTTCTAATATGTGAAGTTTTTTGTTATAAAGTACTGTTGAAGTGGGGGTAGGGGGGATGATAGCACATATACTGGCCCACTAAAAAGAATCAAGAGTCTAAATGTATAGAACTGTTCGTTCCTTCCAACATCAAGGCATAAAAGCCACAACATGTTTAAATGAAATGTGTTACAATATCCTGTGATAAAACTATCTGTCAGGTGCCCCTGACTTATATAGCAGTGACCCATATGTGGGATGGGTCAGCCCACTGAGAGGGTGGGTGGCATATCCAGCAATGTGCTCAATGGCATCAGGGGCAATGGGACCTGGGGAAGCTCTGACTCACAGCAGCAGTGTGTCATCCCAACCATGTTGCTTCCAATTTCTGGGCCATTTCCCTTTAAGGTTCCCCTGGTTTGGGAACCACCAGCTGAATATAACCATTTAATCTTTCCATTCCTTTAGACTCTAGGCACTTGCAAAATCTGCACTAAAATCCTCTAATCTGATATGTAATTAGTAATTATGACATTCTTAATACTGATAGGATCAGATATTTCAGTTGCCAGATTAAAACACACACACACAGACACAGACACACATGTCTCTTATCTTTAATTAAAAGCCAATGTGGTTAATTATTTATGGTCAGCTTTACAGTACCTGGCTGCCTCTGGCATGCAGGATTTCAATGGCATCTCCAAACTGTTCCCTGCCATCTGGACCATATTGCTGCTAAATCAAATTCGATAAACTTTTACCCTTCCATTCTCTGAAGTTTATTCAAATGAAGTAAAAGCTGGCATATTAGAGTCATTGGTTCAGTTATCATAGTTTCTGAGCATTCTGGTAATGAAGGGCAGGAGAGGCGGTGTGATAATTAGCTAATAATTACTTTACAAGGCTGAAATGAGTATCCTCCTTGCTAATTGCTGGGGATTTGGCAAAGATACCATAATCTATGTGAACTGAATCTATGAACAAAGAACTGGAGGATGTCACTTAAGTTTCTACCTTACCTGCTTCAGAATATAAATGTTTCCTGTTCATAGAACCTGGATGTATTAAAAGGCAGGCATCATTCCCCACTTTCGAGAAGCTCTTCCCTGGCACAGAATATAGAGTTCTTTCAGGTGTCTGGTCAACACCTAGGCTCAACCAGATTATTTTGTAGGTGCACATGTAAAAGTCTGTACTGCAGGTGTGAACATATATTGATGTCCTTCTATCTAGGTAACTCATGTGGGTTGTTGTGAAAAATTAGCTGATCAAAGCAACCTAACAAGTTCCCTTTGATGGATGTCTTCTCAGTTTAGCAAAGCTGAGCTGAATTTCTGGGCCTGAGTTTGCTGGTTTAGTGAGATGAGCTTTCGCTAAACAGGCACTGGATACAAAAACCAAAAGTACTTCTGCTCAAACATACCTCCACCAATTGATTCAGGCAACAATAACCTAAAAATTCAGATTGTTCTTTTTCTGTTTTTTTACACTAGTAAATACATATGACTAGTAAGAGCCCACCCACTAGTATGGGTGGAGGGGCAGAGCCTAGAAGGAGAAAATAAATTGCCTAAATTTTATCATCTGTTCAAAGTTTGTAATGGTGTGGTAATAGCAAAGAGATGAAACTCAAGAGGGTGAAAGTTAAGATATTCAGTGGTGAGATTCAAATAAATTAACAACAGGCTCTATGTCCTAATAACCTAAATTAACAACAGATTCTATGTCCCATTAGTAACCAGTTCCCAGAAAAACTGTCTTGTGCTGTTTTTTTGGAATTTGTATATTTTGTGTCTATTTTGCTTTAATTTGCAAGAGAAAGCCAAGAGGAATGGTTGCTAATTTTTCTGAATCCTCTGGATCACTACTCATAAAACCAGAATGCTGGACAAGATCAACTTCCTAGTCTAAAACAGCATAGCAATTTGGGCTGCTATCTAAATTGAACACAGTGGGACCTCCTTCCAGTTAGACATGCATAGGATTATGCTGTTAATAAATTATTGTGAATTATGCACAATAAATAGAATTAGCTTTGTTGTCAAAAGGCTGAATGTTGCAGTTTAGCAATTTATACTTCAGCAAAAATACAGGAGGAATGCATGTATCACAAACTACAATAACCTGAAACTCCCTTTTGGTTAGTATACCTAATACATTGAAAGTGCTAAAATGTTAGTGATACTACAGTGTAAGCAACAGTAAACCTCAAGATGGAAAAGTAAAATATTTTCTCTTTCCCAAATGGCACCAGTGAAATTGTCTGAAACCCATCAGAGTACAGCTGGAATGATGTCATATGTTGTTATGTTCCTGTAGTTCCTGAAGGGAATTGAAGTCTCTAATATCCTGAGACTCAGTACCTGAATACATGTCCGGAAGAAGGAAATGGAAAACCTTCACTTTTCAATCATGACCAACATTAATTTTTTTCCTGCAGGAAAAAATTTAATATGACTCTTTTAATGGTAAACTACTGTACCATTTATTCTAAATGTGTCACAAAAAGGAAGTCATAAGTCATTATTAGTGACCTATTAGGGTTCATTCTATTTTACCTACAATTAAATAAAAATGTGTTCTTTGGGATCAAATGGGCTTTTTCTTTTAATATTATTTTATTGGATCCATGCCTGGCAGTTGTTTTTTTTCCAAAAATTTTGTTGCTTTATGGAAACTTCCCGAAACTTTGCATGCACACTCATTCACATTTTTTATCAGAACCAGTATTTCTGCTTAAACAAATTTAAGCAAATTTAAATCTGAAGTAATGTAGTTTATCTCAGGGCAAAAACCAGAGTAACTACAGGGAGTCCTTGCTCCGGTGTAAGAACAATTTATTCTGGATACCAATATTAATTTTCCACAGGTTTTCACTGGGTGGTACAGTAACTACGGTTGCACGTAATGTCTCTTACATGCTCCTGTAGTTACTTTGGTTTCGGGGGTCAGTGTTTCTCAGCAATTGCTGCAGGTATTACTGGTGTTATGGTGTCTCAAGTCTTGGCAGCAAGACCAGTAAACCAACACAATAAACAGAAGTAGGAGACCCCGCTCAGTGGTCAGAGCTTCAAGGCCTGCTTTTCTATATTCAAAAACGCCTTCCTGATCCCTTTGCGCATTTTACTGGTTTTCATTGCATTACATCTGGCCTCCCAATCCAGAATTGGTGACTACCCATCATTGGCAGTTACATCCAGTGGTACATCAAATGAGTGGACCATGCCAAGTATATGGCAAATTTTTTTAACCTTCCGGCGGGGCCTAAGGACCTTTTTACTTAAAAAAGTATTTCAGGCCACATAATGTTTTTAATCTGTCTTCATCCATCCCTGGTCTGGTTTTATTGCTATTCGGTTCTTTTTTATATTGTTTCTAATTGTATTTTATTCATTATTTTATTGATTGTTAGCCTCCTTGAGTGCCCTTCAGCGAGAAATGCAGAATACAAATCTAATAATAAATAAATAAATAAATAAATACAATAAGCATTGAGAAACAACATTGTTTTGGGGCACAGCTTTTGCTCATTTTCATGAAAGTTGTCTGGGAACAGAGGCACAAAATGTTGCCCCAGAAGTGATGTCACAACCAGAAGTGATGTCGTCTTGGGATTGGGGCAGTTTTACTGTTTTATTTTATTGTTTTTAACAAATGTTTTAGTCTGTTTTAATTGTTCTCGGTTTTTAATCTAATTGTATTTTAATTATGTTTTAATCTATATTTATAATTCTATTTTAATGGTGTTTTATTTTTCTGACTGATGTTAGCCGCCTTGAGCTCCCTCTTGCAGGTGAGGAAAGGTGGGATATAAATTAAAGAAATAAATAAAAGTAATACTTTAAAAAAAATTTACACTGCTAGAACAAATTTAATAATAAAAAAATGAAAATTGTGTCCCTTATTGGTTAGGGAGACTGTGCTGTTGGAAGAGGAATTGTTCTTCTTTCGCTAATAAGGAGCACCACTTACAGAAGGAGCACCACTGAGAAGTGCCTGTACATCAAATTAGCATGGGTAACTGTATTATGATATGTGTGTATGGAAATGAGATGATTAATATTAATATCTTATTAGTTCCATATAGTATCAGAATTATATCTCATTGGCTCTCAGAGCAATCAATATCACTGGAATATTTGATTTTTAAAAATCCACTTTTTGTTCCATAGGCTTTTGTATTTTCATTCTGGTTAATTGGCCATAACTTTTGATAGAATAGAGATATTTGAATCCAGTTTGTTTCATTGCATTCTGCATAAAATTACCTTTCCAACGATATATAATGTGTATGTATTATCATTCATACATAATCTGATTTTCACAATTTTCGCCACTAGTATCAAGGTCAGCTTGTAGACCCGCTAAAGGTTGTAGTCTGGTGCAACTGCACCCACCAGTTACACCATTGTCTGGAACAAATGTTCTTATATATTTTAACCTTTGCAATTATGTTTTAGTGCATTTTTTTCCTTTCTGCTGGGGAAATACAGAAAGCAGAGTTCTAGCGATGTGTTTGCTGATGCACATGTAACAAAAGGAATGACTGGAATGACGGTTGCTGTTCTTCAACTGCTTTGTGAGCCCCAATATATAAATACAGGGTTGTTTTCAAAGTTACACTTGCTGAAAGGGTTCTAGCATAAGCAGCCATTCGAAGTATAGGGTGAGCAGTAACAATAGCTTTTCTCTTTTTAACAGTCTTTCTTCTGAAGTTCTTAAGGCAGTGGCAGCATTAGTTGAACAGCATCAACTGAATAGTAGTACAGATGGCATGACCAGTGGCTGGTTTCTCTTACTCAATGCATGAGATCATAGGGCCATTTCTTTCTGGATTCCTGGGGCATGAGTGTTGGTCATCAGGATTGTTATCAACAGTTCAGGAACTGTGCTACACTACGATGTTACAAGAATCAGTGACATCACTATTTGAATGTGTGGTGTGGGCCATACTAGGTGACACACACAGCGGGACATAATTAGGCAACTTCTTCAGTGTTTGTGCCATGTTGTGGCAAGATCTGCTTGTTCTGGATTGGGGGAAACCTGGCTGACTTGTTACAGAGGCCTGACACCAGGATGTTACCTTCCCACCAAAGTGGTACCTATTTATCTACTTGCATTTGTATGCTTTTGCACTGCTGGGTTGGCAGGAACTAGGTTGAGTGACAGGAGCTCACTCCATTGTGCAGCACTTGGGTCTCGAACTGCTGACCTGCTGATCTTCAGTTTTGACAGGCGCAGCACTTTGAATCACTGAGTCACTGCAGGCCACAAGTGCAAAACTCTCTCAGCAGGCAATTGCCAATTTTTTTCCAAGTATTATATACAGTATATAAAATAAGATTTGCTTATTTTAAAACCATCTGTGTTTGAATCCAACTTGTAGTTGCTAAAATAGAGACTTTTTTCATCTTTATTTATTTATTTATCCAGGTGGAAGAATATGTGATGGGGAAAGTTAGAGGATGGCATCATATACCATGCCCATGCCATTGTTCTCCCTAGACATAGCGATCCCCACTTGCTACTAGTAGAACATTTGTATTCAGTGACAAATAATGTAACCATGGAGAGATAAATAATAATTGCTTTACTGCAATAGGAAAAGCAACACCTGTTAGTTCGGCACATCATAAGAACATAATGTCCATAATACCCATCTTGTCCAGCTTCCTATATCGCACAGTGGATCTGAAAAGCACTGTATCAGAAAGCACAGTATTCCCTGGCCACAACCTTGCATCTGATGCAAGGCAACCTTTAAAATCTGAAGGTAGCATATAGTCATAGGGCACAATCCAGAGCAACTACGGGGAGTCCTTGCTCCGGTGTAAGAACAATTTCCTCTGGATTGCAATATGAATTTCCCATAGGTTTTCATTAGGTGGTACAGTAACTACGGGTACACATAATGTCTCTTACGTGCTCCCGTAGTTGCTCTGGATTGTAGGGTATATGGATGGTCATCTGTGAAGGATTTTTCATCCTTAAACCTGTCCAATTCACATTTTAATTGGAACAGTGGTTAGACCCACCAGCCTGAGGTGCACTATCTCTGCTCCATTAAAGGACGCGGTTGGGAGAAGAGGGGTAATGCGATCACCAATATCATGCCACTGTTGGGATTATAAGTGTTTTCTTAAAAACTTTGATTTGTGTTGCTCTCCAGTGGTATGTGGGGAGCTCCATGAAATCCTCTGCAAGGTTCCCTGCACCTCAGAACTCTGAAAAACTCCTCCTCCTCTCTCCTCCTCCTCCTCTTCTTCATTATCATCATTAGTATTAGTATTAGTATAGTCAGTAGCTGATGCTATGAAAAGCTTGGTCAGTATCCTCTCAACATGGTTGTTTTGTCTCTTTCTTTCCCTCTATTTCTTTTCCACTCATTTATTCTAAAGAAGGTTGCATGCAGAATTACAATTGTCTAAGTAATTTCATGGCTAGTTTTGGCTGACACTTGATCAAATTTCTAGAGGTACTTCAGAGAAATAAAAGGAAAAAAATAAGTGATTAAAGCAACTCTAGATCAATATCTTTTCACTGATCATCCATGTCCAAGACAAAATCTTAGGGAAGAAATTCCCACAGGGGTCCACACTGAGGCAGCAACCATACAAAATTTAACCCTTGAAATGGTCAGGGATGATAATGATCAATCAATAAAATTCCAAACTTGAAAATAAGCTGTATCACCTTCAGTAACTTCACCATCAGAATATATAGCTACAGTCCTTAATAGGATGGAGAAAGATTTTAAGAAATAAAATTTTATCTCTTAATGGTATCTGGGTTTGACTTTCTGATGTAGAAAAATCAATATCTTCTATTCAAGAAAAGAAGAAAAAAGATAATGAAACAGTTACAGTTCTCTTGGCTTCATAGTTGCAGTAAATGGCAGTAAATAGAAAGCTTAAGAAAATACCTAAAAATACTTATAAGTTAGTTTGTAAATGAGCATTTTGGAATTTGAAGGTTCTGCTTCTGCTCCTACTCCTGGATCATGAGGTGATCTTCCTGAAACAATACTGCAAATTTCTACAGGTCTAGGCTGGAGAATAAATGTGGGGCAGTCTCAGTAGACCCAGGAGTTTCTTCTGATAATGAAGGAACAGATCAGTGTGTAGCAGCAGACAACTCCTTGCTGGATCAGGGCCTTTGTATTTAATTGCAGGCTTTTTCTTTATATTGCTGAAACATTTTCTTTCTGTGCCTATGCCTACTTATATAATAACTCATAGTTTTATTACCCTAATGAAGGGAAACATTTTATAGGAGGTCAAAAGTAAAAAGAAAAAATAATAAAATTAGAGCTGGAAATGGATTTGATTAAGATTTTAGGCATAAATATGAAGGAAACGATGCAATTTATTATCTTTAGGTTTTAACGAGGGTGTTGTATGTCTGTAACCGACTGGTAGTGGCTGTCTTCTGATGAGTTCTGACTGTGTTAACAGTGATACAGTCCACTTAGGAGATAGGCACACAAACCCTCATATTGCCTTTTCTTCTTCTTTAACACCACTTCTCTGATTTTAGGTCTTGTTTGGAAAGAATTGGAGCATGTTAAGTGCCCATGTGCTAGCACTGGGACCCATACGTCCAAACCTAGGAATGATCATGTTCATCCACTGGAACGCACGTTAATGGGACTGCCCTAGAAACTGGTGGGAAGCTCTTGCCTGATGCAGAATTCCACAGCTTTCTGTTCGATAAGTATTGCAAGTTTAGAAAACATTCAAGAGTTTCTGCATCAACTACATCAACTGCTAGTGAGTTCCTAAACTCATTGGGTGTGCCAGTGTTTTGTCTTTGCAATCCTTCAGAGCCTGGGGCCAGCATTTTGGTTATACTGTGGGTGCAGTCTAACCAACTTAGGCTGGCACAACTCACCCATCTACCCATTCCCACGGTGACATGGCCTAACCCCCCTTGGAATGGCACTGATGCAGTCCTTTTATGACACCCCCAGGCCAGCACAGAACTTGTGCCAGGACTTGTGTTGGCCTAACTCATTGCACTATGAGGGTTCAGTTCAAAATAATTTTTCAGTTCCAGGGTAAGGGCAATGCAACTCCCAGGTAAGGGAATAAATATTGCCTTACCCAGAGGGGCCGCCATGTCTCATCCCCCAACTGAAAGACATGTGCAACACATGTCCCTCTAGCACAGTTATGGTTGTTCTGGGAAGCTGGTTAGATATGTGCCCTGATTCTCCGGGTATGGGGTTGTGCACCAGATACAGAGAGTAGAAGCCCTACTCCAAATATACTCATATGTCAGAAAATATCAGCTCCAAGGACAAGGATGTTAGCACAACTGCCTTAAGAATCTGGCATGATTTCATTAACAAATCAGAAACTGCTGTAAAGTTTTTCCAGGAATGCTGTAAAATCAATTTATTCCAGAAGCCTTTGGGTGGCTGAGGGAGGCAGAAGACCAAGAGTTACAAACCACAAATTACAGTAGGTTATCACCTCCAGGTGGTGGTGATGATGATGATGATGATGATGATGATGATGATGATGAAATTTTCGCATAGTCAGGTAGATGTTATTGACAGACATTTACAGACATCAAGTCCTTCTCAAGGGCCTGGTTTTTATCCTATTTTTGCTTTTATGTTGTTAAATTGTTGTAAGATGTAAGCTGTTCCCAGTAAAGCTGCTTTTTTGTTGGTGGATGGTAATTTCTGTGATCTCTGTCTTTTCTTAGTGTGACCTTACACGTCCTTAATGGGAAGGAATACATGTTTCAGATTTCATGCTTCCAGGTCAGGTGTCTCCAAGTCCAGGCCTGGGGCCAGATGCTGTTCTCAGCAAGCCTCTATCCACCCCATGGTCTGGAAGCTTCTGGTCCACTTAATTGAACACAACTGGAACTGTGTTCTGTTAAGTGTGCTCTGTTAAAACTGTGCTCTGGATGGTGTTCTCAGCCTGAGGTCAAAAAATATCACTTCCTAGTTTTCTCCAAAACCAGTTTTCTCCAAAGTTCCTTTCTCCAAAGGAACTTTTTGTGTCCTCTGAAGGCCTTAGAAGATGCTCAGCAGGTTGGGAAATGGGGGTCCATTTGAGAATGTGCCTTATTTTTGTGATGTGTGTTGGTGCTTGAAGGAATCTGGAAAATTTAACCCATTCATTATCCAATTTATTCATTCATCTTACCCTAAATCCAGAGAAACTATGGGAAGACATAAGAGGCACTTACTCTGGATTGCTCTATGCATTTCCCATACATTTTCCATAGGTGGCACCATAACTACATCAGTGTAAAAGGGCGCATAGTTACTCTGGATTGTAGCCTAAGTTTCATATCTAATGTAGTTATTTAAATTTTGTATTCAAATTTATTTTTTGGTCCTTGACACCACACGAGGTGGTTTTGATGTGGCCCTCTGGCTGAATGGTTAAGAGATCCCTATTCTAGGTCCATGGTTTGGGCTGGACATTGATGAATCAGTGAGTGATTCTTCAAATTTTATATATATATATATATATGTGTGTGTGTGTGTGTGTGTGTGTGTGTGTGTGTGTGTGTGTGTGTGTAGTGAGTGATTCTACAAATATATGTTAATGTGCATCAGATCTCAGTGCATCTAGGAAAAAATAAATAAATATTTGATTAATGATTTGGACTAATTTTCTGTAAAATTTCACACATGTAAGATGTGTTCCAGAGTGTTGCCACTGTGTCAATGGGAAAAAATCAGCAAGTATTTCTTAAGAAGTGGTTTTGACAATCTCTGATGTTCCACAGATTATGAACTGGGCAGTGCGACTGAGCCTTCTAAGAACTCCATCTGTAGGAATAGAAGCTTATATTGAGCAACACTAAATTATAAACTGGTCCCTTGTCTAGGAAATCCATCCAATCTAGTAATTGAGTTGGTCCAGTGGGTTCTCTCAGTGTTCTACATTACTATATCCCACATCCATTATTTATTTACTTGTTAGGGATGTGATTCTCAGCGAGCACATACTGGCATAAATCTACTGACATCTGGTGTAACTGTGACGTTTCTCTAGCATATTTTGTTAGCTCATATGACAGGTTTTTGTCAGTAGGAAATATTTAGATAGATGTGCCTTTGCATCTGCATTTCCCTAAAAGGTATGCTGTCAAATGTGATTTCCAACTGAGCTTTCTTGTGGACAGACTTTTACGAGTTCAGAGGCTTGTCTTCTCCTCATTGCCGCCAAAGCTGTTTCCTGACGGATGCAGCATGAATTCTGGTCCCATGGAACATGCAGAGTTAACCTGTGAAATCAAGATTTTCACTGTGCGACGCAAGCTGTCACCCAGGAAAGCGGCATACAATGCATGCGTGCAATGTATGAAAGGGAGTCTAGGAATTCAGTTAATTAACCACATCAGTTTCTTAACGTGATCAATTTTAATTAAACTGAATTTTAATAGAGATCTGTGTAGTCTGTAGAGAGCAATTGCTAATTCTACAAAGCATGTGCTGCTTTTCACTTCAGATTTGCTCCCATCTAATTAATATGGATAGGGCATTAAGCCTTTTTGGACTCTGGTGGTTTTCATTTCATGACTATTAATGATTTTAATGAACTGAACTAATTCAGTAGTTTTCATCCCAGCGTTTCGGAGCTTTGTTCATCACAAATTTCAAGTTTATAATTGGTTTCCAGGTCTTAACAGTGGTCATTGATCAGCTCCAGCAGTTCCTTTTACAACCCAGTAAGAACACAAGAAAGGTTGTTAACTCTTTGCTAGCAACAGCCTCCATAAATGCTGATGTAGCAGCAGCAGGGCCAAAAAGAAAGCAAACTGGTAAGATAGACAGGAAGCATTATCTTCCTGGTGCTCATACAAAGAAGTAGTATTTTCTGAAAATTCAGGGGAGGGACTCATCCTGGTATTGAGGCGCTGATCAAAGACAATGCAAATGAATTTTCAAACCAAGCCTGTCTAATTGCAACAAAAATGCTTAATCAAGGCAACAACAACAACACATTCTACATAATAGAATGCATTATAGAAACTTGAGTTTTAGTGAAAACAGTCTTTAACTTAAAGGTGCTTTGGAGTGTAGCAATGAAGAGTCCCTGATAACGGATTTATATCTGTTTTGCATCAACACGGATGAAACCCTAGCACAGAACAAAGGAAAGGCAGGGATGTGCTAAGTATATTCGGCATTCTCGAGAAATGTGGCATGGGTCAAACTACACATCACAAAGATGCCCTGTGTCAAATCTCACGCTCCATAACATGTAGTTCCATTTGTCTCATGTCACTACTGCCAAGTGTTTCCTATCTCTCACCAGCGGAAGTCAAAGGTATGGAAAGGAGGGCAAGCATGTTCTGATCCCATGGTCTTTGAACTGGGGGTCAGGACCCCCTGCGGAAAGGCTGCTCTCATTATTTTGAGTTTTAAAAAAATTATCTGGAGGACACACAGGAGCTGCTCCCACAGGTACTCAGTGAACTCAGAGCCCAATCTACTCAGAAGTAAATCCTGTTCAAGTCAATGGGGCTTACTCCCAGGAAAGTGTGGATAATATTGCAGCCCCACTTTCCTAGGAGTAAGTCCCATTGAATAAAATGGGACTTTCTTCTGGATGGACATGAAAGTGGCTCTGACTCTTAAAGACCGTGATGACACATCTGTGCATTAATCTATGCAGTTCTCCCAACTGCGGGTGATCAAGTCCGAGATGGAAGTTGGGGGAGAGGGTGCACCTTCTCCCAATCCCAGGGGATCAATCCCAAGATGGAGTTTGCAGGAGGGATGCACCTTCTTGTCTGGTCTGGTTCAGGTGTCAAGGCTTTATCTCCCACCCACTTTGTGTTCCTCAGGGTGTTTTCTTCAAGCTGGCACAACTGTTTCTGGTTGTTCTGTGCTCATTCTGACAGTCCTCATATTCATCTGGGGCCTCCCACATGCCCACCTGACAGGTTTGCTTGCCTTTGGTGCCACTTGTTTGGGACAGAGAGTGTTCTTCCTGTCAGGGCTGTTATGGATGATCCATCTATCCTTAGAAGCTTGGGTCCCTGCCTCCCTCTTTGTGACCAAAGCTCACAATTTAAAGAAAGGGTTCACTAGACGTTCATTCGAGTTCAGTAGTACACCTTTGCTTTTAATCTGGGACCTTTGCAAGGTTTGTGCCTGCTCGGTGTCTCCCATCAGTCTGTGCACGGCTTGTGCCTATTCTATACCTTTCTTGGGCAATCTTCAACCTTCTTCAATAGGCCATTCACTCATTTCCGTTCACTCACACTTATGCGTACTTGGGGTTCATGACAATGATGAAGGGAGACATTATAGACAGCAGCCAAAACCAGTAAGTGTGGGGGAATCTCGACACAGAAGGAGAACATGGAGGAGGGTGGTGGTGATTGGAGATTCTCTCCTGAGGGGCATGGAAGCTGTATGCTGACCAGACCCGTTTTCCCATGAGGTGTGCTGCCTCCCTGGTGCCAGGATACGGGATATCACGGAGAGGCTACCGAGGATGATCACGCCTGCTGATCGCCACCCGTTCTTACTCATCCATGTAGGAACAAACGATACTGCTCGGGAAACTTTCCAAAATATAGTTGGGGATTATGAAGCTCTGGGGAGGAAGATTAAGGGTCTGGGGGATACCCAAGTGGTATTCTCATCTATCCTCCCAGTAATCGGCAAAGATCCTCAGAGAGATGGCAAGATTTTCCAGGTCAATAACTGGCTTCGAAAATGGTGTCATCAAGAAGGATTTGGATTCTGGGATCACAGGATGAACTTCCTCGAGGAAGGACTCCTAGCAAAGGATGGACTACACCTTACGGGTTGGGGGAAGAGTGTCTTCAGACGGGAGATGGCCAACCTTATCAGGAGGGCTTTAAACTAAATAAGAAGGGGGTGGGTTACGTCCAAAGGGAACCTAGGAATAAGGAAAATGCTCTGGATGGAAATTGCCAGCGCATGGCTGTAAGTCAAAAATCTTTAGAGGGGCCTGGCCTTACAAAAAAGGAGGGAAATGCATTGAGTTGCAACCTTCAGGGCTTACATTGCATTGACACAAATGCACAGAGCCTGGGAAATAAACAAGATGAGCTGGAGCTTTTAGCAAGTGAAGGGAAATTTGATTTGATAGTAATAACTGAAACTTGGTGGGACTCCCATGACTGGAACACACAATTGGAAGGCTATCAGCTGTTCCGGAGGAACAGAAGTGGCAAAAGGGGAGGCGGAGTAGCATTATATGTGAAGAACGTATATACCTGCTCTGAAATTCAGGAAACTGGTCCGGATATCCCTGTGGAGTGTGTTTGGGTAAAGGTTAGGGGGAAAAACAAGAAACAAAGCATTGTGGTGGGCGTCACCAGGCCAAGGAGAAGGAGTAGACGATGTCTTCTTGGAGCAACTGGCAGGCGTTGCAAGGAAATATGAGGTAGTAGTAATGGGGGACTTTAACTATCCAGATATTTGCTGGGAGACAAACTCAGCCAAACATGGAAGCTCCAGTAGATTCCTGAGGGGCCTGGAAGATAACTTCATGGTCCAGAAGATGGAGGAAGCAACAAGGGGAGGGGCCATCCTTGACCTGATCTTAACTAATTGTGATGAACTGATAGACCAGGTCAGCGTGGCGGGAACTTTAGGGGAAAGCGATCATGAGCTGCTGGAATTTAGAATAATGTGGGAAATAAAAAGAGTGCAGAGTGAAACGTATACATTGGATTTCAGGAAAGCTGATTTCAACAGGCTTAGAGGAGTCACAGGCGGGATCCCATGGGTTGATGATCTAATGGGGAAAGGGGCCCAAGATGGGTGGGAGCTCCTTAAGAGGCAGCTTCTACAAACACAGTCAGAAACAATTCCCATGAAAAAGAAAGGGGGAAAAAACCTGAAAAAACCAGGTTGGCTCCACAAGCAACTTGGGGATCAGCTGAAGTTAAAGAAAGAGAAGTATAGGGAGTGGAAGACTGGAAAGATCACCAGGGAGGAGTACAGGCAGATAGCCCGGTCTTGTAGGGAGGGGGTCAGGAATGCTAAAGCTCAGTATGAGCTGAGGCTGGCCAGGGGAGTCAAGGATAACAAGAAGAGCTTCTTTAGATATGCCCAAAGGAACAGGAGGAGAGACAAGGGGGTGGGGCTGCTCCTGGACAAGGATGGACAGCAGGTGTCTGGAAACCAGGAGAAGGCAGAGCTGCTCAACTCCTACTTTGCGTCCGTCTATTCTCGGAAGGAGGGCTGTGCAAATGGGGGTGCAGGATCATTGGCTGATGCGGGGATGTGCTTGCATCCCCAAAGGGGTAATGAAAACAAGGATGGTGCAGAACAGCAGATCAAGATTGACAGAGAACTGGTTCGAAACCACTTAACTGGCCTAAATGAATTCAAGTCATTTGGACCAGATGAGCTGCATCCTTGAGTTCTTAAGGAACTGGCAGATGTCCTTGCAGAGCCTCTGTCGATCATCTTTGAGAAATCCTTGAGGAGTGGAGAAGTGCCACTGGACTGGAAGAGGGCGAATATAGTCCCAATCTTTAAAAAGGGGAAGAAAGAAGACCCGGGAAATTATAGACCAGTCAGTTTGACTTCAATCCCGGGCAAGATATTAGAGCAAATCATAAAACACACAATTTGTGCACATCTAGACAAGTACTCAATGACCAAAACAACCCAGCATGGATTTACCAAGAATAAATCTTGCCAGACAAATCTGATCTCCTTTTTTGATCGGGTTACGAGCTTACTGGACAGTGCAATGCTGTGAATGTCATTTATCTTGACTTCAGTAAAGCATTTGACAAAGTCCCACATGACATCTTAATTGTGAAGTTGGAAAAATATGGGCTAGAGGGGGAAATCGTTAGGTGGATCCACAACTGGCTCGATGGCCACACTCAAAGGGTTTTAGTAAATGGTTCTGTGTCAACTTGGAGGTCGGTTTCAAGTGGGGTACCCCAAGGCTCTGTCTTGGGACCGGTTCTCTTTAACATTTTCATTAATGACTTAGAGGAAGGGATACAGGGGAGCCTGATCAAATTTGCGGATGACACCGAGCTGGGAGGAGTAGCAAACACAACAGAAGACAGAAGGAACCTCCAGGAGGATCTGGATAAACTAGAATCCTGGGCTGTAACAAATAGAATGAATTTCAACATTGAGAAGTGCAAAGTTCTGCACTTGGGCAACATAAACCAAAAACACAGGTATAAAATGGGGGATACTTGGCTTGGCAGCACAACATGTGAGCGGGATCTTGGCGTCGCCATGGATCACAAGCTGAACATGAGTCAGCAGTGTGATGTGTCTGCAAAGAAGGCAAATGCCATTTTAGGCTGCATTAAGAGGACTGTAGCTTCCAAGTCACGAGAAGTTCTAGTTCCTCTTTATTCTGCATTGGTGAGACCTCACCTTGAGTACTGTGTTCAGTTCTGGGCACCTCACTTGAAGAAAGATGCAGCCAAGCTGGAGCAAGTCCAGAGGAGAGCGACAAGAATGATCAGTGGGATGGAAGGGAAGCCCTACGAGGAAAGGTTGGGGGAACTTGGGATGTTCAGCCTGGAGAAAACGAGGCTGAGAGGAGACCTGATTGCCCTCTTCAGATACCTGAAGGGCTGTCATAGGGAGGAAGGGGCTCATTTGTTCATAGCTGCTTCTGAAAGCAGAACTAGAACCAATGGGTACAAACTGCAAGAAAGGAGATTCCGGTTGGATATCCGGAAAAAATTCCTGACAGTGAGGGCGGTTCGGCAGTGGAACAGATTGCCAAGGGAGGTGGTGGACTCTCCCTCACTAGGGATCTTCAAGCAGAGGCTCGACGAGCACCTGTCGGGGATGCTCTAGGGGGATTTCCTGCTGCAGGCAGGGAGTTAGATGACCTACTAGGTCCCTTCCAACTCTATGATTCTATGATTGGGCAATCTGCAATCTCGGACCTCTGAATCTCAGCCTTCTGACTTCAGTATTTGGAATCTGTCTGATTTTAAAGGTGCAGATTGAAGCAGGATGCATTTTCTCAGAGCCCTACTGGGAAATTCTTCCCAGGGAGGAAATTCTGTGATGTAGAACACAACAATTCTACTGTGGTGGGCGATAGAACAATCTTTGTCGCTCTAAGGATTTTGGTTTAAAGCAGATAGTCTTTTAAATGAATGTCTGATAGCAGATGCAGTCTGTTTACACTGCATTACTCTCAACGGAACTTGCACTTGATGAGCATCCTAATTCCCTGTTCACACTAGGATGCAACAGAAAATAACACCAGATGACAATCCATGGTTTGATGCGTATTTAGTTACTGCTCTGATTTTATCTTGGAGTTTCTGATCCAGCATGATACACAGAGAATACTGCTTTGCTATATGGTTCTTCTTTGTTTGGGGATAAAAGAAAAATAGGTGTCCTCTTCTTTGACCTACCCATCTTTCCAAGTAGGTTAACCTGAGCAAAAATTCTTAGAAATACAATTCTTCAATAAAATATTACACTTAACATTTGGACTCATTTATGTCATATTAATATTATTACATAAAACATTCTATCTCTCTCTCACACACTCTGTGTGTATGTATGTGTGTGTGTGTCAGTAAATTATCTATGCCATTTCAGTAATCCAGTAATTCAGATCAAATGTCACAAAGAATTCTGGTTTTCCATTTCTGGATTACTGGTTCATAGGTTAACTTGTTTTCAGTATGTTGTCTTCAGTGTTTCCAGTAGGTGGCACCAATATAGGCAATGTCCTAAGCAGGATTTAAAGGAAAATAAATGATTACAATTAAACCCATTTTCCCAAAATGTGATGGCACCACCCATCAGTAATCTGTTCAGTGTTTTATATCTATTCAAACTCCTCTTGGTAGACTGACCTGGGCCTAACTGCATGGTGTTAACACTTAATACACCCAACGTAGATACTATCTCAGTGGCATTATGAAGCTAACTGCCTTGATCCAACCAAGAGATGGATCCTATTTAGCTCTAGTGCTGCACCCCAGCACCAAGTGTTACAAATGTGCCATAAGGCACATTTGAACTGCCCTGTGAGCAGCAGCACTTATGTGGAAGTGTGTACCATTCTGCTGGAGCTGCAGAAGAGGCTCCAGGCACTGGTGGTGCTAATGAAAGCATTGGGCAGCATGGGAACAGTGTCATAAGTGTGGGGAGAGACTGGAATAGGAGGAGGACAAGCTTGGACAGGATTTATGTGAGGGGGATAAGGAGGACAATTTGTACCTGAGGCCCTAGGCCCCGGGTCAAAAAGACCAAGACCCAAGGGAGAGTTCCCAGAGGTTTCCTGGGATCTTATATTTTCCTATCTTCTCGATTCACTTATCTGCACAGGATGCTTCTACTGATACATGACACTCCTGGAAACAGTTTCAAATATGGGATGAAACTGGCTTGCTACAGTAGTTTTTTGGCTAGTTGATCCATTTGCCATGAAGGAAAGTCTACAGTGTGACTATGCATCCTCTTCTTCCAGGACATTTCCTCTTGTTTAGACTTGTGTCCTGGGAAAAACAAAACAAAACTTCATTGTCCTCCTTTTTCTTGTGAGTAGGAGGCATGTGGCCTTCTTGTAATTAATAAATTATATGTAGCGGTTCAAATTTAATAATAAAAAACATAGTACGGGGTCCCTCATTATCTACTTGGTTTCCATTGTGGAGCCTCAGATTGATTATAGAAGCAGTGGATTAAAAAAAGGAGAAAAATAGATTTCTTTGTTTCTTGGTTTGCCATTGTTCCTAATGGAATAGGTTTGTGCCTCGATATCTATCTGGAGAAGTTTGATTCTGGAACTCACTACTGATGAAAAAAATGTGTTAAATGAAAAGTTTTTTTTTTTTAAAAACTGGGCTGATGCAGAATGTCTTTTATAGTGGCTTCTACTGGTGTTCTTTTGCATCTTTTTAGATAGTGAGCCCTTTTGGGACAGGAAGCCAGTAATCTGATTTTCTCTAAACCAACTTTGGTGAATTTTTGTTGAAAAGCAGTATATAAATACAGCTGATTGATTGACTGCCCTTTACAATTGTTTAGTAACAGCTTTTCTTCCTGTTGTAGAAATGCAGCAATTAGAAATGCAAAGGACCACTGAACAGCTGAAAAAATGGAATGATTTCTTGCATGACGGCCTCCATACAACCTTAGAAAAGCTGTTCTTAAAATAGTGATTTGCAGTGGCCATTTAAGGTAAGTCAAATCCATGGATTAAAAAAAAATCAGTATATAACCAGTTTGGACCTATATTTATATTAACCACATTAAAGTAATATACATATGTGTTTTTAGCTTTTATTTTGTCATGACTTACATTTTTCTTGGGTGTCCTACATTTAGGAAGGTTTGTCCTCTTTTTGGTTATGACATATGGTCACCCTGAGTGTACAGGACATTAGGAACACAGCTACAGTGCAATGTCTGCTGCAGAAATAAATTTTGGTACAAACAGGACACTTTCCATTCTAGAAAGCCTAAATATGAAAATTCTAATGTTCTGCAGTGGTTTTCACTATTAAAAAAAATTAGAGAGGCTTAGGTGCAATCCTAACCTAGGCTGACACAATTTATTGGTCTTCCTGTTCCTGTGGTGAGGTAGCAAGGCAAGCTTAAATTCCCAGAAAACAACCTTGCATGAAAGCAGGGTTGGGAAACATGTCATAGCAAAAGGTGTTTTTACTGTTATGGGAACCTCTCTTCCTTGGTTGAAAACCAAGGTCCAGAACATGGGGAATAACAGCCCTGTGAAAATTGGAGCAGGAAATTATATGTTATGGGAACGCTGCTTATTTCCCTCCTCTCAGAGGGGCAAAGCGTTAGAGCAGTGGTTCTCAAAGTAGGGGCTGTGACACTCTTAGGGAGGTGAATTTGGGGGAGACGGTGCAAAAAGCTATGCACTGCCATCTTGGAATCTGGCACTGGCATGTTCCAATCTTGGAGTAAGAGCTGGTTGTAGGGTGTTGGGACTTCCCCATCTCCCTCCCCTCACTCCAGGAGGCTTCCTGCTGCATCCTGCCACCTGACCTCCTTGCTTGACTGCAGTTGCCCAAGTGACACAGGGAGGTTGCTCAGATTCTGTGGCTGCCTGTCCAGTTCCTGGAGTGCTTGGAGAGGTGGAGAAGAGCTGTGCTGCTTCGCGGAGTTGGGGAGCAGGTGGATGTGCAGACTTCACAATTAGGCAGGAGAGGTCCAAGAGGACTATTATGATGGACTCATCAACACCCAGGCAAAACCACTGGACCTAGAAGCTTGAAATTTTGGGGTGGGCGTTCCTTCCGTGATGGAGGGCGTCACTAAGAACCAGTTTGCGCCCCATTTCACCCCCTTCCGGTTGGAATTTCCCAAAACTGGTTCTTAGTGACGCCCTCCATCATGGAAGGAACGCCCAACCCAAAATTTCAAGCTTCTAGGTCCAGTGGTTTTGGCTGGGTGTTGATGAGTCAGTGAGTCAGTCAGTGAGTGACTTTTCATTTATATATATATATATATATATATATATATATATATATATATATATATATATATACAGATTATAAATACATTTTTAAAAAAATACTGAAACCATATTACAATCTTATCCAGAGAATAAAAAATCCTCAAAAATTACTGTTGTATATAGATGACAACACATTTAGATCATGCTTTTTCAAAACTGCCCATTGATTAGAAAGGAAGTTAAGTGGGTAAAAATACGAAGGAAGACGTAAAGCAAGAAAAAGAGTATAACACTGTTTCTTCTGAACAGATTCAAAATTTTCTCATGTTAATTCAAGCTGAAATAACCTAAAAAAACTGAAAAGGCTATGCTTTGTATAAATCTGGTCTGTATATTACCTCACTCTTGTAGACTCTGACTGAGTACTATGCACACATACACACAGATATTGATGAAAGGTGATTGAGAGATACAGATATTCATTTCAAAACAGATCAAAGAAGCTTTTAAATATAGTTCAGCTTTGAAAAGAGAGTCCCTTCTCTTTCTTTCACTTCTGTCTAGGTTATATTGCATTGTCATCTATAAAAAACCTATTGTTCAGGTTTTATTTGGGGGGTTTAAAAACGTACTGTGTATCTTTTATTTTGTGGAACCATTTGTTGCATTTGTTCCTTCACGCAGTTAGGATACCAAAGGATCTGGCCTGCACATCTTTGCATGGAATGCTTTGCAGTCCTGATCAAAGCATACTAGGTCTTATGATGGAATTGCTAAAACATCTGAATAGCCTTTAGGACATCACACAACAGTCACCACACCAGGCGACACTGGAATGCTTTTTAAAGGCTGATTGAACTGGGCAGCTTGGAAAAAATGTTTGCAACCCAACTACTTTTTCCACTGTTGAACGAAACAGGCATTCAGTTTAAAGCCAAACACATTTAACAAGGGCTAGAGGAATCTTTTTGAATATGCCACTTTATACGAACAGAAATTGTGCAGTGCAGATATCTATAAACTTAGCACCCCAAATATGAAATTTATTATGATTTTAGCATGAAAAATGTGAAGTAGGCATATGGAATATATAATATATGTAATACTATATATGTAATTACATTATGTACACCAGTGGTTCTCAAAGTGCGGATCAGGTTGCAGCTTCGTTTCAGGAGGGGAGGTTGCAAAAAGCTGGGCAACACCATCTTGGTATCTGGTACTGGGCTTTGCCATTTTGGAATGGGGCACTCAGTCAGCAATCCACATTCTTCTGGGAGTAAGCCTCATGGGAGTTAACTTCTGAGTAGACACGGAGGAGCTCTGGCATCACAGAGATGATGGAGTGGTATCACGGAGAGAGCTATGGCATCACTTTCCTGTTTGATGCCACTCAAGTGATGTCACTTTCCTGTTTGATGTCACTTTCCTGTTTGATGTCATTACCAGGTTGATGACATCACTCCCAAGGGGGCTCAGACAAATAGTTATTCTCAGAAGGAGGTTCCGGCTGAAATGCTTGAAACCACTGCTGTATATAATCCACATATATAGTTCATACACATGGACACACACAGTATTTTTGATATGTTCTCCCAAAAAAGAGAACAAATAGACTTCAACAAGTGATCTTCAGCTGCAGAACTGTATTTACAAATCTGATCTTTAAGCAATTTCATTTGAAAATGAAAAATATATTCCTAATTAAAAAATCATAGGCTATGAAGCATGTGTAGTGGCAGTTAATTTAGAGATTATTGTTTCTTATTTGTCACTAATCAATTCTGAGGCCAGTTATTGCACCAAATAAAGGGTGACAACACTGCATGGGTGTTTAATAATTTGTCTCTTGACCACTGCATTGTAAAAAGCACAGCATTTCATAAGCAATTAATTCATCAGTCCTACCACTAAAAGCGTTTGAAGACGAACATCCCTTTAGCAACTTGAAGCTTGTGTTTTCTATCCCATTATGGAGATGACTTCCCTGGTTGTAAACTGACTGTTGTTGTAAATGTAAATGTACAACATTTTAAAATTAAACTGAACACAAACTTCCAATTATTTTAGGCATTGGATACAACATGCAGTACAGGCTTCATCAGAACATGATATTCTGAATTAATCTACTACCTGTAGTGTTGCTTTGCCTTACTATTATCTTATGTTAATAGAGGGATTTTCGTTTGGTTTGTAAAATCATTGAGTTTTGGGGGCCTGGTCTGATGTGTTCATTCTGTGTTTTTCAACCAAACCAGAGATCTTTCATAGGCAAATGCCCTTCCCCATCCTGTGATCCTTTGAACTGATTCCAGGATTCAAATCTGGAACCCTTTGTATGCAATATATGAAGTCTTGCCACAGAATTCCTATTTTGGATGCAGCCATGCTAAGCTCATATACACACAAAATCCAGCTTTTGGCACTAACAACCCACATTTTAGCAAGGCCTGCACTGGGTTGCCAAAGGCCAAATTCAGCACATGGAATTGGCGCACATGCATTTTGCTCAGACCTGATGTGGTTGGCCAATCTGTAGCTGTCAATCTATTTTTATGTGGGTCATGCATAGAGAGAGAAGCGTAACAGAGGCAAAGCACCCATATAAATTTGGCTTTGGTGTATGGCCCGCTAAAAGATGCTGGAGAACAGGTTGCTTCCAGTGCTAGCAATTCTTGTTCTCCGTTTTAGCTCCTGTGCTTATTCAAAGGACTGAGCCACAAGTTGCAATCTGTTTTATATTTTACATGCACCAAAGGTGCTCCAGCTCACTATGCAATTACTTTATAAGTTGCTCCAAAGGGCCATGTAGTTAAACACTTCTAAAATGCAGAGCTTAATTTTTTTCCGCTACATTGTAATTCATTGTTGGCCTTTTCCACAATGAATTGCTAGGATTAACCAATAAATCAGCAGAAAAGACATGCCAATTTTCTCAACAGTTGACAAATTACAGTGCAAGCAAAGCACTATATATTCTATTTGTATTTTGAATTTACTTCATAGGGAAATTTAAGATTCAGATGCTTCTAAAATGCTTTCTTGTTTCTTTTATGTGGTGATATCACATTTAGTTATGCACAGTTATCACTTTCTGCAGCAGCATTCAAAACCTTTTTACTGGCAGCCATCACGAATATGCAAGCAATATCCCCCTTGCTTTGATAATATTTACTTCTAAGAAAAAATACTGCTTTGGTCTAGATGATTTCTAATTATGTTATCCACACAGCTTCATTTCTGGGAAAAGTTCCTATTACCACTGCATCTGATTTCCCTCATATTTAGAAACTCAGCACAAATTCACTTTTTATGTTGTCAGCTTTACATAAAGTTTCAGGGGAGTAATGTTGAGCAGAGGGATCAGACCCTATAGCCATGCTTCTGTACAAGCCCCATTGATCAAATAGGAGCTGCACAAGAATACCCAGGTTTTTCAGTGGGGCTTAGAGGGGGGAAAATGGGATTCCTTATGGATTGTGACCCATCCAGACAAATTCAGTAGCATTCCCTATGGGGGTAAAGTACTACAGTTTGCAGACACTGCAGCCCCACTCACTTAGAGCGCAATCCAGAGCAACTTCTCCTTGCTCTGACCTAACTACTCTGCCCTAACTATGTTATATCCTAAACACAAAGTTATGTGTGAGGCAGAGAACTTAGGTGTGCCCATAACTTAGGTCTGCCCGTAACTGCTCCGGTGCAGTGATCCACATAAGTTACTCCATCGGGCATGCTCAGAAGGCAGCCTGTAAGTGCTACATGGCCTGCAGTTACACACAAGTTGACCTGCTTCCACATCACTCAGAATCACAAGCAGCTGTCCAAACTGCTGCTCTCCTGATCACATGGGGAACCAGCTGACAAGATGAGGGGGGAGTAGCTGTCAAGCTGTCAGAGTGCCTCCCCAGCATGGTGGACAGGACAGGGCTGTCAGGGGTAGAAATGGGAAACAAGCTGCCCCCCTGCACCCCCAAACAGGCAAGGTGCCCCAGGAAAAGCCCAGGCATCAGCAGGGGCAAGATGCACAGAGGGATACATGTGTGTGTGTATTGTCAATAAAAACAACATCAACAGATAAACATGAGTGTCCTGTGGTCTTTGGCAACAGTCCGGAGGAAACATCAGCATTAAAGGTACAGCACACAAGACGCAGGGCCCACACTCAGGTGGGCTGGGAGGAGAGGGAAGACCCCATCCAGAAGGCAGAAGGCCCAGGAAACAAACCCCCTTGCTGGCTCAGGCAGGGGAGGGGCAAGGGTCCCCCAAGCAGCTGGCAGAGCAGGGGGTAAGGGGAGGCAAGGGGGCTGCCAGGGGCATCTGGGGGGAGGGAATCCTGGAAGAGGGGACAGGAGCCCACCTGGGTCTGCCAGGGAGCAAAAGCACATCCTGGGGCACAGGGGACCTGGGGCTCCCACAACAGGGCAAGGGTGACCGATCACTTGTGGGGCCACTGCCCACCCAAAGCCTCTCACTTCACAAGCCTAAGGGGTGACATCAGGCTCCAAGAACCCTCTCTCAGCCCACCCTAGTGACTCGCAGATGGCCTTTTACAGACACAAAAGGGGGGTCAGTTCACATGTGTACTTGTTCATATGTTTGGAGTTGCTCCTGCTCATTCAGAGGGTCACAGGGTAGGGGGGCTTCCAGATACAGAACAGACTCCAGTGAGGATGCAGTGGGACCCCAGAATCAACCACATTCAGATTGAGCACATGGAAGGGATGACACAGTGCCTGCACCTTTAAACAGTGCCTGGACCTTTCAGTATCTTCAGACTGTAAGCAGTTTGAACACAGCACTGGCATCTGCCTGAATTCCCTCATCTCTGCAATGCTCACAGGTGGTCTCACTACTTCCATGTGGCCTCTTGTTGTGGACTATCCATTGCTAAGGAAGCTACAGGCAGCCCCCTCTCCAGAAACAGAGGACCAGGTCTGGATGCCATTGAGGGTCTACACTGAGGATGGGCACCCCTGTCTCTCCCCCCCCCCCCCCAACTAGGTAGGCACTGCCCCACTCACGCATCCTCAGGTCATCCCTGGAGCTCTAACTAGCTTTCCCCAGCCACTGATGACAGCAATCATATGCATGTGTTCATTGTGAAGTCCTTAAAATAACTACTACTACACATGTTCACATCATTAATGTATCTGACGACAGCAACATTGACGAATTGAACTGTAAATTCGTCAGCGATGTTGATGCATTGAACTGTAAATTCGTCATCAGACAAGGACTTCACCTGTGCTGTATCATACCATCGACTATGTAGTTGTTAATTTGTCATCATTAATAACATCAGCTGTGGAGGGGGGAAGTGATTTATGGCTCAAACTTTATTAGGTATGAATGGTATTAGGTATGAATGGTGCTTGTTTAACTCATGTGATTGGGACAGTGGGGTTTGTGTTCTAGGTAAGTGCTTGTGCAAACATGTCTGAAGGGAGATTCTTCCCAGGGCTCCTTGCAGGCATCCAGTGGCTTGCACTCCTGAATACACTTTCCTGGGAGTAAGCCCCATTGAACACAATGGGGCTTACATCTGAGTAGGCATATTTAGGATTGCACTGTGTCTCCTTCCCAGTGGAATGGCAGCCTGCTGCCTGCTAGCCTCCTTGCTGGTGAGACACCATCCTGCAAAGACAGAAGCACCACAGGCAAAGCTTTCATTGGTATTGGCTGAGCATAGAATCGGATCAGCTGCCAAACTGTGCCACTTGGCTTGCCGGCAAAGATGAGTGGAATCAGCACCTGCTGGCTGTGTGATCTGACAGTCAGTCAGAGGGGCTGCAAGGACAGAGACCACACACACTTTTGAGGGGTGAGTGCCCTTATTTCCTGGTGGGTCTGTGTGTGCACCCCTTCCCCCTTTCACTCTACAGCCCCCCCTTACCTTGGGGGACCAGCTGGGTTGGAAGGCAAACCTACAGAGGACCTCACAGCATTTCCCAACAAGTGGGCAAGCCCATTTCCTGGTGAAGCAAGCCCCCCTTACACAGGTGTATGCCCCACTGAGTAGACATGCAAGACTGGAGGAAGATGAAGGAAATTTAAACAAAAGAGATGCTTCCAACACCCCCCATGCAGCCCTCCTTACCTGGTTGGAGTAACTCTGGGGAAGAGAGAAACAACAACTTGCAGAGACATAAATATGGTTTTGGTAATCATCATTGCAAGATTGCCTGTATAGGCATTTTTGAGTTTTTGAATGCAAACTTTGCTCAACACCCCCACTTATCTGATTGGGGTACCTGTGGAGAGGGAGAAAGAGAGAGCAACAAACATACAAAAAAATTGCAAAGTCTACACTCTAATCATATATCAGATATCATATTGTTTCATATCACATCTATATCATATCAATATATCATTGTATATGAACCTTATGTGTTTGTGGGGAGAACACTCCCCAAGAGCAAAGTGCCCATTGAGAGAGAGCAGAGTGATGTGGTCCGTGGCCAAGCACTCTGCTTCTCTGAAAGGGAATTGTGGGTCCAGGGGTGGGCCTTTTTATGGGAGGGTAGCTGTGAGGGGATTGGTCGGCCACTGGGGTGACCCAGGTACTCCGTATCCTCAAGTAGGAAAGTACTGCCCGTAAGGTTTGGTGCGAAAATTTTTCAAAGTCCCCACTTTCCCCAGCCCCTACTTCTCCTTAACATGGAGAGCTATGGGTCTCCTCGTTACTAAACTACCTCTTGAGGTAGTATATCTCAGGAGGCATTTACGTGTGCCCATAACCCTCTGAAAATGTTCAGGATACAACATAGTTATGTGGAAGGGGGAGGAACCTAAGACACGCCCCCAACACGCCCCCGAAACGCCCCCTGAAAAAATAAAAAAAAATCCCTACGTCGACGGAGTTACGTCGACGGAGGGTTTTCGTTGCTCCGCCGACGTTGAAGTAATTGCGCCAACGCAAACGTCGTTGTGTCGCCAGAGAGATGCGCCGGCGTAATTGCGCCAACGCTATCGGCGTTTCCGTCAACGGAAACGCCGTTCCGTCGGCGCAAGAGCCCTTGCGCTGACGGATTAGTTGCTATGGATTGGGCTGCCCATGTCATAGCCAGTGATGGGCTTCAAGTAAATTAACAACCGGTTCTCTGCCCATCTGGCAGCCACTTTTAAATGGATATTTTTAAACTTTATATGTCCTATCTCTTGTTAACAACCGGTTCTATAGAGTAGGTGCGAACCTGCTGGAGCCCACCACTGGTCATAGCCAATTCTGGTGGCAAGAGAAACATGGTGGCATCTACTTTGTGTTTTTTTGCCGTATGGAAAGGCTCTAAAGGTAAGAAGGAAGAGCCACTTACACAGAACATTGAGGACACAGAACATTATAATGCAATCACATCATGCAATCATATATATGCATTGCATAATTGCAGATATATAATGCAGTCATATATATGCAATCACATATATGAATGAATAACTCAAAAGAGAAAAGATCTTCTCATCTAGTATATTATGGTCCATTCAAACTCTCTCCATCCAGACACATAAGTTTTCATGAGAATTCTTATCCCAGCAGAGGGGAAGATAGACGTGAGGTAATGCAACAGCACCAGTGGAGGTAGGTGAACACCAATCAATCCGCTGCTTGAGGTGACAAATTATCAGCTCCATAAATGGGCCAGCTCTGCCTCCTTGTTGCATCTTGTTGCTCCTTGTTGCACCTTGTTGTAGAGTTATTAACAACCCCAATCAGTTTGTGAAGATGGAATTTTGCATTACTGATGCTGGATCAAGACTTGGTACCATGAGAAAAAATACAATCCAGGTGGATTTGGTCATCTGGAATGGCCTATACTAAAAAAAATTCTAACCAGAGTACAGTATTATTACAAAATATACAGGAATACTGTTATGTGAGGAGGCACATACATTACAGGTGGAGAATGATTTTACGCAAGGATTTGTTCTGGGAAGAGGCTCTTAAAACAAATTTTGCATTTTTCAAAGCAACCCCCAAATCCCCTTATACTGTTTGCAGGAGGGCAGGTATGTGAGTGGGGGTGCAGTTTGCTTATCCTCTGTGTGGGTCTCTCCCTTCGCCTGTATGCCTTTGCAAACAGCACACACACACACACACACACCTCAAACACCCTCTCTCTCTCTCTCTCTCTCTCTCTCTCTCTCTCTCTTACACACACACACACAGAGTCCCTGTGTCCAGCCTCTGCCTGCCTTCAAGCTGCTGGTATGTGCTGGGGCAGCTTGAAAGAAGGCAAGGAATGCACTGGTTTAAGCACATCATGAGAAGTTTGAGGGTGTGGGAAGTGACCAGGGCATTGGGGTTCTGGGAAGCATTGGGATGGGGGTGCCTTCACTTTCAGTTATGGAGCAGAGTTGAGACAAAATTGCATTTAAATAAATTGCATATAATTAGTCGCCACCTGTATACACTGTAATTAGCTGTGACATGAAGAAAGACAGAACCGGGGGGGGGGGGGGGGAGGATGACACCATGACAGAATAACTGGAAAATAGGGTTCATTTTCAGATAGTTAAAATGCATGTCTTGTTTCTTACCAGAAAACATGAGCATCCCATTTTGTGCACCAATATAGGAAAACAAGAATTGTTTTCTTCTTCCTTTGAATTGTGCCTTGATTAAATAAAACAAACAACTCTAACTGACACAGCTGGGCACAATTGTGTTTAGCTTGATGGTGAAATTGCATACTTTGCAATTTGCACACAGTGTGATTTTGCATGAAAATGACTCATAAACTGACCATTTGGGTGGAGAAAGCCTTGATTTGTGCAAAGCCTTGGTTGATGGCAACGGACAAGAGTGCTGGAGCACCTTGCTTACAAGGAGAGGTTGAAATGTTTAGCTGAAAGGAGGGAACGTGATTGAGACATAAAGCGCACAATCCTAACCATGTCTACTCTAAAGTAAGACCCATTGGGTCTTACTTACTTCAATGGGTCTTACTCCCAGGAAAGTGTTTTTTGGATTGCAGCCATAATCATGAGTTGTGTAGAGGAGAGCAATAGAGAGAAGTTTTTCTCCCTGTTTCAAAATATAAGAACCAGGTAACATCTAGTGAAACTGAGGCTTACCTGGGAATTAGACCCTTTCCTATAATGAGACTAGGGCTGCCATACCTCTCAAAAAACAGGGACAGTCCTGATTTTGGATGATTCTTTTCAAATAATGGCAAATGGGACAGAGAGACCCATCCCAATTATGTGGAAGTGAATGATGGCAACCCTAAATGAGACCTACTTTAGGGTAGAAATGCATTGGATTGGGGTGTCAGTGCCTGAAGATTTTGGATATATCAAGGCCTAGTCAATGCCTTTGTAGGTCACTAGCTGCCTCTGAGAAACCCATAAAAATAGACAAAGGCATGCCACATTCATGCATTACTAGATGGGCCTTTGGCTTGATGCAGCAAGGCTTTTCTTATGTCACATTAGTGATAGATCTCCCCCTCCCCATATGAAATTAGAAGCAACTACCACTGATTCTAATAAAAGTTTCAATTCATTTGCTTATGTCAAATGTGTGTTTAAATTTACAGCTCAGATTCATATTTAAACATTATTTTTTATTTGAACTTCAGAAACAGAGCACTCAGATGTGCAAGCATTATAACTCAGTGCAGGTGGTACTGCTAGCTTTGTTTGTTTTTCCTGGAAAGATATAGTTTCCACTAGGACAAGCTATTGGTAAGTGCTTTTAAAAAGCCAGTTCCTGACCGTGGCCATACTCTTCACTTCCTAAAATTGTATAAGTTTTGTGCTGAATGAATACATGAGTAACATTTCAGTACCTAGGAATCTGGCTTATAAAGTTAAAAAAGAATCTTCCAACAACCATAATATCAAGTAGATTTGATTTCAAATCTTTAATTTACCAGTGAGTACTACTGAATTCACTGGCACTTACTTCTGAGCAGACATGCTTAGGATTGTTTAATTAATTCAATTAGCGAAAAGCATCCCTGGTTGCGGGAGTAACATTTCCCCATATACCATCCCCCCACGGCGCATCAACACCCCATGTGCATCAGTCCCCCATGTGCATCAGTCTCCCATGTGCAACTTTCCCCCATGCACATCAACACCCCATGCGCATCAACACCCCATACTCATCAGTCCCACATGCGCAACTTCCCCCATGCGCATTGGTCCCCCTTGTGCAACTTCCCCCATGCGCAACTTTCCCCCATGCGCAACTTTTCCCCATGCACATCATTCCCCATGCGCCTCAACTCCCCATACACAATATCACCCATGTGCATCAGTCCCCCATGCACATCAACCCCCATGTGCATCAACTCCCATGAGCATCACACCGCCATGTGCATCATCCCCCATGTGCATCAAACCACCATGCGCAACATCTCCCCATGTGCTTCAGTCCCCCATGCGCAACATCTCCCCATGCGCATCAACCCCCCCCATACGCAACATCTCTCATGCGCAGCATCCTCCCCAGTACAACCTCTTCCTCCAAACAACATCCCCTCAGTGCACCAGGCGCTGAGCACCAAATTGGCTGGAGGTTGGTCAGTCTTCCACATTAAGTATAGGCAGTGATGGGATTCAAAGAAATTAACAACTGGTTCTCTGCCCATCTGGCAGCCACTTTTAAATGGCTATTTTTAAACTTTATATGTCCCATCTCTCGTTAACAACTGGTTCTATAGAGTAGGTGCGAACCTGCTGAAGCCCACCACTTAGGATAAAAACACGTTGCACCCCTTTTCAGCCCCTTAAGAGTTAAATTTCCCCACATTGGTTCTTTGTGTGTGTGTGTGTGTGTGTGTGTGTGTGTGTGTGTGTGTGTGTGTGTGTGTGTACCACACACACCAAAACCGCTGGGCCTAGAAGCATGATATTTGGGGTGGGTGTTCCTTCCATGACTGAAGGGTGCACTAAGATCCGGTTTTCACAAATTCCAACCGGAAGGGGGTGAAATGGGGCGCAACGCATTTTCCTCCCTATACTTTACATTGAAGAATTGATGGCTCATCAACATTCCACTCCAACCCCCAGACATAGAAGCATGAAATTCAGGGAGGGAGTTCCTTCTGTCACATGAACACCCACCAAGAACCCATGTGAAGAAATTTAACCCTTAAGGGTCTGAAAAGGGGTGCAACGTGTTTTTGTCCTATACTTAACATGGAAGACTGACCAACATCCAGCCAATTTGGTTCTCAGTGCCTGGGGGGGGATGTTGTTTGGAGGGAGGGGTTGCACTGGAGAGGATGCTGCACTTGGGGGGTTGATGCGCATGGGGAGATTATATGCATGGGGGTTGTTGCTCATGGTTGGATGATATTCATGGGGGTTGTTGTGCATGGGGGGGACTTTGCGCATGAGGGGGACATTGCACATGAGGGGGACGTTGCCCCATGGGGGGATGTGCCCCATGGGGGGTGGTGTATGGGGTAATTTTACTCCCGCAACGCAGGTACGCTTTTCATTAGTTTACATACTGTATAAGACTGTATTAGAGACAGAGGATTGTAAGGCCTGCCCAAGAGCTGGATGGATGCCATGGGCTGCATTGAGGCTCACCACTGCTGCATCTGGTCCACAGGATGGGATTTGGACACGCCTGGTCTATGCCAATGCATTCTGGAGCAAGGGTGGAGGAGCCATAAACCTGGAAGTGAATGTTTAAAGCTATTTTTCCACTAATTTCATAAAATAGTGGAACTAATTAGTGGAACATAATTAGTGGAACTAATTTCCACTAATTTTCTTGAATCAACTGGAGGTTCTGGTACTGAACTGTAGTGGATAATGAAGTACCACCTGTACAATTTTTCCATAAAACAGCATAACATACACAGTCAGAGCTGTCTCTAAAGCTCATTCCTTTTGCTAAAGAGGCAAACTGTTTGACACACTATGGGCGCAGTCCAGAGTAACTATGGGGAGTCCTTGCTCCGGTGTAAGAACAATTTACTCTGGATTGCAATATGAATTTCCCATAGGTTTTCACTAGATGGTGCCGTAACTAAGGATACATGTAATGTCTCTTACATGTTCCCGTAAGTTACTCTGGATTGTAGGGATACGAGTGGCTTGCCTCTTTGAGAAAGGAAAATATAGCAGTGAAAACTGTGTGATGAACAGTTATCATAAATGTCTTCTCTGCACTGTGACCAACAAACAAGGGAAGTCCATTTGTCAGAGAATTGTCCACTTGTCTGTTTGCCAGAAACCCCATATAAGTGGCAAATTGAAATGATACTTTAAACTCCTCACACCAGTAAAACAACTTCATTATGTAGCAAGAGTAGAGAACAAGAACAAACAAGGGGCAATAAGTTAAATATGCTTGCACCATATGAAAAATAATTTTAATACCACTATTACCCAGACAGTACAGAAAAGTCAAAAATCACATTACATTATGAAATTACAGAATAAAAAAGTGAAAGTAAAATAATTATATCTGTGTTTATAAATGTAAGTGAAGATTAATAGTCACAAAAAGAGTCATTTATGAATAATGATCATTTAAATGGAATTAATTAGCCTGCAGGCTGAGAGCAGCATTCTAGGATAATTTATATTATGCTTTTATATTCTAAAATATTCTATTTTGTTGCATAAATAAATGAGTTTTCATGTTCTTTAATTCTAATTTATCTTCTAGTAACTTTCTTCAGTTGAAGTCCCAAACCACAGGGCCTAGGATCCCATCTTCACAAGTGAAACAAAGACTTTCTTACCAAGTTGTAATGCCCATTTCAGAATATTTACTTGAGCAGGAAGAAATGCCTTTGTCCTGAAGGAAACATTAGGAAGAGAGTTGAAGTTTCTTATTTCAATATTTTAACAACCCCCCAAATCCAGTGTAACTACAGGAGCACGTAAGAGACTTTACGCGCACCTGTAGTTACTGCACCACCTAGTGAAAACCTATGGGAAATTCATACTGCAATCCGGAGTACGGTAAGTTGTTCTTACACCGGAGTAAGGACTCCCTGTAGTTACTCTGGATTTTGCCCATCATGGTCTAATTTTCCCCTACGTTTTTGCATAAATTTTAGTGATCTGCTTTACTCACATCACTGAATTAATGCGGAGAAGAATAACCCATGGTGCAATTCTATTTGCACTGGGTAGGGCAGTGGTTCCCAAACCCTACAACAGAGTGGAGACCTCCATAAGTACTTATTTGGGGGAAGCACTGCAAATGAAGAAAATGGGTTTTTGAATATACAGTATGTGGGAGTCACTATGGCCGTCCATAGACTCAGGGAGCCTACAGCCTGCTCTGTGGGCTTCCCTGTACCTGAGAACTACTGTCTGAAGTGGTCTCAACCCAGTGGTGGGCTTCAGGGGGGTTTGCACAGGTTCTATGGAACCCTTTGCTAATGAGCAACTAGTTCTGAGAATGGTTACTAATGGAACATAGAACCTTAATTTAGGTTATTAGGACATAGAACCTCTTCTTAATTTATTTGAATCCCACCACTGTCTCAACGCACTTCTGGTTCAACAAGGGGCAACACCAAAGGGAAGGCAAATTTGCAAAATTTGGCTCAAAAGTAGAAGTGTCTCATCACAAATGGTATGTTTCATGAGAACAGCTACAACTGAAACAAGAGCTTCTGAGTCTACAAGGCAAAAGGAGCTGAACCTTCTCTCAGAAGACCAATCGGCCCCTCACAGACACTGATTTTCACTTGCAACAGATAAAACCTCAGTATAGTATGGGAAGCTGAATACAAGATTACATGCACAGGCATCAAAGCAGCAATGAGACCATTGCTTGTTTATTTGATACAAAATGCTGAACGGGTTAGCTAATTAGCACCTTAAGCCTCTGTGTAGTCTAAAATGTGTGAACAATTTAACATCCAATAACGACTTTATGCAAAGAAGGTGTTTTTTTGCAAATAAATGAATAAATAAAATTAGCTTTCCTGGGGCACAATCCTCAGACAACTCAGGACCCCATAAACAGCTTGAGGATTGCAACTCTAGCTTGAAGGGAGGTAGTAAAGTAGGATGTTAAAATATGGGGCTCTGTTTTGCTTCCTTAATTTTGCTGTTATCTGATACTTTCTTGTCCTTGCAGCTGTCTTGCTAGCGTGGCTTCTCTTCTCTACCATGGAATCGCAATTTTTATGCATGGATGGCGTCTAAGAAAGTGGGATTTGGGTTCAGTTGCACAAAGGCATCGTCTCTCTTTTTCTCTCTCTCTCTCTCGCTCAAAAAAAAATCCAAATTCTTGCAATACTGAACACATATATGTTTCTTCAAATGCCATTTTTTGACAAAATCATCAACAGTTGCTGATCAGTTTTAGTCATTATGCAACCTGCACAGATGCTTCTCTGGCACATCCCACCCTTAAGAGGGGATGACAAACTGGTGGCGGGAGGGTTGACCCAAATCATTAAAATTGTTTGGAATAATATCATCTAGTCATATACGGTTAGATGTGGAGTTTCCAGCAGAATTCAATGCAAAAAATAGCTTTGTAGTAAAGAAAAGTACTCTTTTTCAAGGTCACAAAGCTAAAAAAGAGGACATGTCCTGGAAAAAGAGTACAGCTGGGCACCCTGAATTCAATCCACTCCTTGTGGCTTTCAAAGGGATTGAGGGCGGGGGGGGGGGGGGGAACAATCTCCATTGTGACCATGAAATTATTCCCAAGGAAGTATGCATAGTACTGCACCTCCAAAGAGCCTGATCCTGTGCATGCCTAGTCAGGAGGAAGCCTCCCCCCAGGAGAGGGTGCATGGCTTGCAAAGCCAGAGGGCCTGATCCTATGTATGCCTATTTAGGAAGAAGCCTCCTCCAGGGGTCCCATTATAGTCAGTGGGCTTACTCTCAGGAAAGTGTGACACAGTTGGAGGGAGTGGGCTGGAGAGAGAGAGAGATACATGCCCCTCCAGTCTCCTCAGATGTAAGCCCAGTTACATAGGGCTCTCAAACCAGGCTCTGAGCCCACCCAGCCCTCTGGCTAATGCGTCTGTCCCTCCTGCCTGTGCCCACATAGTCAGGGTGATCAGATGCCCAAACCTCAAAAGGAGGACAAGGCCTTGGATTCCTCTCAGCCTGGCCTTTCCGATGGACAATGGCAAGTTTGCCTACTCACAAGTAAAGCTATGATATTGGGCACTTTCATTTTAACATAGAGCTCAATGCATATTTTTTTAGTTTTTTGGCCAAAACATTTGATAGGAAGGAGATATTTCAAAACTGAGTTTTGCATTTTTGCATTCTGCTCTTCAGTCCAGCAACATATGACACGATGGGGTACTGCACACCATTGCTAAGTTCCAAATGAAGTCAAAATGGGGGACAATGAATTCCTTTTGGAGGACACCCAGACAGGAGGCTAAAAAGGAGGACAAATTTGGAAATTTCTGGTCATATGATCACCCGATGCATAGTGTCACTTTGCAGTCACCAAGTGGGAGGCGACTAGGTGGCCCTATGACCCTGTTGAGCTCCCAGCCAATTAAATGGCCCTATGGACCAGATTTGCCCACGGGCCTTGAGTCTGACACTGATGTTCTAAGCCATTGATGGTGGGCTATCCTAATGATTTCCAATCTGACAGCAGTTAGGAAGTTCTTCCTAGGCTAGACTAGGGAAGTCTAAATCCTATCAGAGAATGATATATGATAAAGGAATGGCATTAATCTTTTCCATTACCTGATTACCTACATGCCTGGCGAACATTAAACATCAAGTCCAGAGCATGTCCTGACAAATATATGCGTGCTGATGTTACCCAAGTCACACCCATAATTATTATGATGGTCATGAAGTCCTGGGTTGCCAACGCATCAAAGTCCCATTGATGTTTTCCTGAACTAGGGCACTCCAACACTACATCCATGCAGGGAAACCAATGAGCAAATCTGTCTCCCATCCAACTTCAGTAGCAAACACTCAAAAACTGCTGGACAAGGCATCAACATAAGGGAAGGGACAAACAACACAGTATTAAAACCAGTCCTGACAAAAGATGTCATTATTCATATACCATACAATATCATTAACAATTAACAAAAATGCAAGTAATTTCAACAAAGAGGCTAGAATATCAAACAAAATTCTTAGATGGCATCCTGATTAGTGAGGTCTGGAAATCAAGTAATAAATGATAGTTTGAAACTTCATACCTCCAAAATATATGTTCATATGCCTCTATCTCCCACAGCAATATCTGCCAATAAACAAGCATAATTATACTAGTAGACATATTTTAGAGGTGGTAGAATAATAGAAGCAAGCCAATATAAAGAAACATACCATATTTTAACCAGTTCTCTTAGCATCCACCTTTTGGAATATGGGATCAAAAAGAAAATATCTGTTGTCTCCAAAATCCACTTTCACAGATCTATTGCTGTCCAGGCCTAGATGCTAACTCCCATACAAATTAGAAGGAAAAGCCATATTTATTATTTTCTGGAAGAGTGCAATTCCAGTGTCTAAAAAGATTAGGAAAAGTAGAATCATATTCCCACAAGTGGTAGATTTATCTCAAAATTCAGATATACTCTGCACAAAAATTAGATCATACTAGGAAAATACAAGAACACTCGGGCATATGTCCCCAAAAGCATGTTTGTGCATCTCAGAGATAAGCTGTGCTGGTACAGGGAGGTGTGCCAGCATGTGAAAGGATTAGGATTAGGTTAGGATTGCACCCTTAATTCTTTAAATAGTGAATGTTGGAGCTCTACTATATGATTTGTAAGTAACGTTTCCATGTAAACTCTTGAGGAGTCCAAATCGCTTTAAATACAATGCTTTTAAATATAACTATTTAATAAGCTGTATGACCGGCTAAACAACCATCATAATTTTTTATTTTTTATTTTTTATGGTACTAATATTTGGAAGTGGAGGGAAGGAATAGAATAGAATCTCTGGAACCTTTATAAATGTGGAAGGACACTGGCTGACTGGTAATGAAATTATATTTTATCCCTTTTCCATGAAATGGAGAAGTCATTCTGCTCTGCAAAGTGCTATAATTATAAAGCCATTTGCCACCTCTAATGGGAGGACTTTTATTTCATAAAATATTAACAAAATATAATATCAGTGCCATAGGTTAGGAATAGTCTTATTTTCTCCATAAAAAGTCAATTTGTAACCACTGCAGAATGTCTTTCTCAGGATGACTATATCTGGCTAACTGATCCTTTCATACCAGTATTGCAGTGCAAGCATTAAATTAATCACAGTGGATTTCTTACTTTTAAATTTACTATGGGCAAAGGAATTCTGTTATGTTCATATTAGACATGACCAGTATTATTCTGAAAGCGTTTGTCAATCCTGAGAAAGCATTTGACCAAATCATAAAATATTTGACATAATAAAAAATTTCAGACTGTTCCCAAACCCTTCCCTTGTTGTAACCAATATACTGTACAAGGCATATTAAAATAAACATGCTGGCCCCAGACATGTGTTTCAAATTATTTCTAGAAAGATTGAGCCTGGATGCGCAAATCACTGGAACAAATCCAGCACAGATAAACAGCATTCATGTTTGGATGCACATTGGGACAAAAAAGAAAATTTTAATTTTATTCCAGGAAATTTTTTAATAAACAGATATTTAAATACTGACTTTCTGGCCATTGGATTTCTCCTGGCTTTATGCAAGGTGGTTTACATGGGCAGGCTTCTCTAACCCCTGAAAGGGTTTTACAATTAATAGAGCAGCTCTATCTTTCAAGAACTACTATAGTCATGGAAGGATCCATCAACTTCATGGCCATGTCTTCTGCCTTGGGCATGAGACTCAGGTGGCTCCTTATCACTCACTCCACTCAGCTCTGCAGCTTCATGTTCTCATCATACAGCTCCAGGTGTTCTTGAACTGGCGACCTTCGGTTCTTATCATTGGATTTAATGATGGCTCTACCCTTTAGACCAGGCCTTCTGCATGAACCTGTGCACCTAGCACAGAAATTCCTACAAGGGAATGTTGAACACCTTAAGTGTGTATGATAGTGGAGTGTGTGTTGATGGTTGCAATGCAGTCCCTGGAACTGTGCTGCTGTTGTGGTGAAGTGGTGTTCCTAACTTACCTGACAGAGTGCCTCTGGAACAGTAATTCTTAAAGTGGGAGTCAGGACCCTCTTGTGCAGTTGCAACTTTTTGGAGGGGCGTTGGAAAAATCTGTGAGCTGCCATCTTAGAATCTGACACTGGGTGCAAACTTCTTGAAACGAGGCACTCTGGCTACTTTCCTGGGACTATTCCCAGTCTCATTGAACACAATGAAGGAGCAAGAACAGTAAAAAAATAAATTAAAAAATTAAATGTTTCTTTTTGCCTTTGTCCTTTTCTTCAGATTTGCAACAAAATTCAACAAAATGGTACACATAATATATACAAACTATAAAAGACAGGCCTTCATGCTATTTATTAATACTAGTCATTGTGACCTTAGTAATATAAATCTTGGCATAATAACATACGCATAACTGCATTAAAAGAGCAGTTGTATTTACAGAATCAAATGGTCCTGACCTTATGGCAACAACCTCTCCACAGAAGCTGCAACTTGCAAGGAAAGGCACAGAAGGGGGCCCAGGAAAGGCTGTGCACAGCCATATTAATCTATATATATATATTATATATATAAAAGAGAAAAGTCACTGACTGACTGACTGACTCATCAATGCCCTGCCAAAACCGGTGGGCTTAGAAGCGTGAAATTAGGGGTGGGTGTTCCTTCCGTGACGGAGGGGTGCACTAAGAACCGGTTTTCGGAATTCCAACGGGAAGGGGGTGAAAAGGGGCGCAACGCGTTTTCCTCCCTATACTTTGCATTGAGAACTGCTGACTCATCAACATTCCGCCCCAACTGCTGGGCCTGAAGCATGGAATTCTGGGAGTTCCTTCTGTCACCTGAACTCCCACCAAGAACCATCTGGAGAAATTTAACCCTTCAGGGGCTGAAAAGGGATCAACGTGTTTTTGTCCTATACTTAACATGGGAGACTGGCCAACATCCAGCCAATTTGGTCGTTGGTACCTGGTGCACTGGGGGGGTGTTGTTCAGAGGAATAGGTTGCACTGGCGAGGATTCTGCGCATGGGGAAAGTTTTGCATGGGGGAAAGTTGTGCATGGGGAAGGTGCACATGGGGGGAAGTTGCACATTGGGAAAGTTGCATGTGGGGAAGTTGCGCATGGGGGAAGTTGCGCATGGGGAAAAGTTGCGCATGGGAGAAAGTTGCGCATGGGGGAAGTTGCGCGTGGGGGGAAGTTGCGCATGGGGAAAGTTGTGGATGGGGAAAGTTGCGCATGGGGGAAGTTGCGCGTGGGGGAAGTTGCGCATGGGGGTGTTGCACGTGGGGTGAAGTTGTGCCTGGGTGAAGTTGCGCATGGGGGAATTTGTGCATGGGGGGAAGTTGCGCATGGGGGATGATGCACATGGGGAAAGTTGCGCATGGGGGAAGTTATGCATGGGGAAGTTGCACATGGGGGAAGTTGCGCAGGGGAGGAAGTTGTGCATGGGAGGAAGTTGTGCATGGGGGAAGTTGCGCAGGGGAGGAAGTTGTGCATGGGGATGATGCGCATGGGGGAAGTTGCACATGGAGGAAGTTTGTGCATAGGCGGAAGTTTGCGCATAGGAGGAAGTTGCACATAGGAGGAAGTTTGCACATAGGAGGATGATGCGCATGGGGAAAGTTGCGCATGGGGGAAGTTGCACATGGGGGAAGTTGCACATGGGAGGAAGTTGCACATGAGAGGAAGTTGCGCATGGGGAAAGTTGCGCATGGGAAAAGTTGCGCATGGGGGAAGTTGCGCATGGGGGATGATGCGCATGGGGATGATGTGCTTGGGGAAAGTTGCGCATGGGGAAGTTGTGCATGGGGGTTGATGCACATGGGGATTGATGCACATGGGGAACTGATGCAGATGGGTGATGTTGCATATGAGCAGTTCAGGCACACGGGGGATGATGCGCAATGGGGGATGATGCGCACCAGGGGAAGTTGCGCCTGGGGGGAAGATGCGCTTGGGGGAAGTTGCACATGGGGGGAAATTGCGCAAGGGGTGTTGATGCACTGTGGGGGGGATGGCATATGGGGAAATGTTACTCCCGCAACACGGGTACGCTTTTCGCTAGTGAAAGAATGAACTGATTGAACCTAGCACTGAAAAACTCATCTTCTTGTCTTATCTTTGTTTTTACCATTTTGAACAGCATTTTTGTGATTTTGACTTGCTGTTTCATTTTCCTGACTTGCTAGTACCAAAGCACACAGTCATTCTATATTTAATATAATTTGTAACAATAAAGCAGTATGAGTAGAAATCACACCTGTTTGTTTCAGGGGAACATACTTATTGAGATTCTGGAAGCTCATCTCCAGGTTTTCTTGCAAATTGTTCATTGTGTTTGCACATACATAATTCAGATTCAGGGAATACTCTGTTTAGAGTCTTCTGGAAAGAGGAGAAAGAGAGGCTCCAATTTTCTGGCATAGATTCTTTTTGGCCTTCAATTCATCTGGTTTTGCTGTCTTGGAGGAACATCATTTAAATAGCTACTGTATCAGAGGAGAATGTTCTAGCTCCATGTTTCTTAAGCTCTGTGTTTCTAAGTAGTAATTAGTGCTTTGGGGCACATTCCTAACCAATTTAGGCCAGCAGAATTTTCAACACAATCCTAATCCCTGGTTAGGCCAGCACAGGATTTGTGCTGGCCTAACCAGAGGTTCAGATTACATTGAAACTGTACTTTCAGCACATGTCTGTGCACTGGCCCCACTAGGAGTTGCACAGGCACTTTTGTGACACCCCTGGCTAGCACAGGTGGACTGTATGAAGTGGTACGGTGGAAGTCAAACATGGACAAACTCTGTTCTAGCTAACCAAATGTCTTGTCCCTTTTACTAAGTTCAGGACACAAGTTGTTTATCCATCATCTTCATTCCTGTAAGTGGCACTGGTCTGATCAGACAGTAGGTGTTTTGAACAGTCTGTTCAGTGACTGATAGGAAAAAAAATAATTTTAAGTATGGCTTTTTCACAATACGTTAAGAGTAGTGGGAGGAAGCCACTTGGAAATGAAAATTCCAAGTTTCATTGCGGCCTGATCAAAGGGTTTGAATTAAGAGTGATTAACTATAACTTACAGTGAATACAACAATTTGTATAACTCCAAAGTGTAATCTTCTCATTATTCCACCAGAAGCCAAGGCCAAAGGAACCAATTTTAAAGCAGACTCAGGGGCAAGGTTGAAAATTAATTGTGCACATTTACATTAATTCAAAAGCTCTCCTGATCGCTCTCATAGAGAGAGGTCTCTCACAGGTATGCACACACACGAAACAAAACACACCCTAGTGTCCCTTGCTAGTTTCAAAAGTCTCAGTGCAGCATTGTTCTTCTTCTTTTACTTAAAAATGTGCATTTTCTTAATAATAATAATAATAATAATAATAATAATAATAATTATTATTATTATTATTATTATTATTATTATTATTATTATAGGAATAATTGCGTTATAATAATAACACAAAAATGCAACTATAATTGGGACCTGATGGGCACTGTTTTCTCTCTGACTTGTAGGAACCATAGAGGCAGTCTTCATTCAGATCTGAATTAGGAGATAGAAGGCTAAACATTGCAGTAATTAAAGAAAAAATACATTTGCCAAAAACCAACAACTCAGACAGGCACAGAAAAGAATATTATAATACACACTACTTATTTGCTTACCTGAACCAAAATATTCAGAGTTTGTAGTAAACAGACAGTCTGGACCAGTCTTTTTAACTTTGGGTTGGGACAAACTAGGGGGGGTCTTGAACCATTTTCAAGTGGGACCTAATTCATTCCAATATTTCATTTTTAATATATTAGACTTGATGTGTGTGGTATGTGATTGCTTTGGGGGAAATGTTACAGATTTATACTTTTAATAGGTTACAATGTATATGCTTTTAACAACAATAGTAAATGGGACTTACTCTAGAGTAAGTGTGGATAGGATTGCAGCCTAGGATTGTTAAAAATTTTCCTGCTTATGATGTCACTTCCAGCCATGACATCACTTCTGCTGACAGATTCTCATTCAAAAACGTGGGTTCAGGTGCTAAAAGTTTTAGAACCACTGGTCTGGACTTCATACACTTTCTTCAATATCTCCATAGTCTATAAGTGCAAACTGAAAAGTTTAATTTTTTCCACATAAGGGAAACCTTTTGGAGCACGATCAGCTTCCTTCTCTAACTTAATGTTAAAGCAGCACCCACTGTGAGCTCTTTTCTGAACTGTTACCCTTACAACACTGAACAGTAAACAGATGCTTTATAATATTCCTCGGGCAGCTGAAGAATGCAGACTGCAATCCTATACATTTTGATGTGGGAGTAGGTCTCATTGAGTTCGTTGAAGCCTAGGCTTCAGCTGACAGGCTTGTCTGATGCCAGTAGCAAATTCGGATCAAATTCAAAGCAAATTCACATGGAAGGGAGCTTTGTGATCTATAGTCTAATCTCTGCTGCTAGGCTAAGAGGAACTTAGCTCAATGATAACACACCAGTTTTTCATGCAGAATAAGGGTCCCACATTTAGTCCCTGGCTTCTAGGGCAGCAGAAATGTCTGCCTCAAATCCTAGACAGCTGTTGCTTATCACAGTCTACAATACTAGCTCAGTATACAGCAAATTTCAGTGTTTCTGTGCTACTTCACCTCTTCTACATATCTGAAATGTGGTTCCATTTTCATAAGGACCAATCTTAACTGTATTACAATGCTCTGGCTGATATTTACAACAGCTGGAATCCTACAAAAAAAAGAAGAGGGAAAAAGGGTCATTTAGAAATCACAGCCTACAGCACAGACATTGATAATAAATTTACAAGCAACAGAAATGGTCACAATATCATTGGTTGTTCCTCTAATAAATGTTATGGCCAATAGGTTAGTTCATGCTTACTGGTAGGAAAAAAACCTATGGTTTATCTTTTGGAAATGAATGTATAGCAAGGATAGAGCTTAGTGACAATGGTCAGTGAAGTGAGAAAATAACAGTGTACTATAATTTCTTTTGTTTCCTTCTCCCTGTGAGAAGCTGTGTAGAGGAACATCAACCTCACCTAGCATGCCGTTTCAATCGGAAGTATGACGCACCTCCCTCTTTATGGCTTGTAACAAAAAATGGGCTGCTTTTAATAAACATTGAAAGCAGGGAGGGTGGGGAACGGGAAGCAAATCCAAAAGGTCCAAATGCTCTGTTTTTATTGTAAAATGAGATTATAATGAAACCACTTTGATAGGAATGATAATGCCAGAGGTAAAAATATTTCATAGTTGTCAAACTGCTCAGAAAGTGTTAATACGGCTCATTCATTTTCAGTAGTGAGAGCAAGCTGAAAACATACTTTTGCTGGTCTGAGGCTGATTGATGTACATTACTCATATCAGGCTAATGGCACTTTATTTTCCAACAGGAGCGAGTAATGAGTGACCTTGAGTGCATATTGTGCTGCTGAAAGGTTTTGTTGCTCCGCTTAGTTATGAGCACCCCCAAGGAAATGAGGGTCCTGTATTGGGTGTTTTTCAGCAAACCTCATTTCTTTCATGGCTTTCTGTAAGAGAATTTGATACAGGGATAGAAGCTAACCTCAGTGAGTAAATGAAATATTGATCTGTGCTACTCTGGCCTTGCCTTCACCTTGTCCCAGGGCTGTGAGTTACTGACTTTTCCGTTTTGGCTGTAATAGGAATTATTACAACAGGCCTGTGCGAGTAATTACTTGGCATGGCAAAAAGGAGGGTCCATCATATATTTCTGGAGAGAGGCTCGTTTCCATCAGCCCAGCAGTCTGATTTTTTGGCCCTGTCTTTCCGACTCTTGATTCAATTCTTTTAACCATCATTAATCAAGCTCCTTGTCAGTAGAAGTTTATCAAAAGTATTAAGTGAACAAGGTTCCTTGGCCTCCTTAAGAGAGAGAGAGAGCTAGAGAGAGAGGAGGAAAAAAAGAGCCAGCAGGCTCAGGGCAGTAAATTTCAAAATATGGAAGGCTGGTTCCATGATATATAAGAGTGTCTCTTCAGCTAGAATGAGCAGTTTGTTTTAGTGATAGATATTGTAATTTGAGCCGTGATAGAATCCTTTGCAGGTTTCTGTGTTGTAGACTACCGTTGATGAGAGACCATGTGTTTCTAAATGGTGAAGGTCACGGGCTGATGGCAAAAGTAAAAGCAGTGGTAATTCATTAAAAATAGTTAATAGGGCTTGCAGCTGACAGGGATAAATAGTGACACGCTGCTATTCAGCCCACAAGCAGCAAGTTGAGGTGATGTTTCTTCTGCGGTTCTGCACTGCCCTCCAATTGCCAGACAGCTGTGAACATACACACAGACATAAGCAAGATTGCTTCCATCCTCTTAATAATAGATGGAGGATGGGTTTCCTGAGTGAATGACACTGTGCCGAGATGCACATTTCGTACTGGCTGCTCAAACAGATTGGCTATGCACTTGCCTCTCTGTGATTTGTTTGCTAATAATCAGGTTAGTTCATCATGCCATGCTCTTAGGGGCAGAGGGTGCCACTTTGCAATGCTCGGTCTAGCTACACATAATCAGGGACTCCATCCTTGAGCCTTCCGTGGTTCTGTTTATCATATTTCTGCCCCATCTCTTTTCCCATAAGAGGACTCAAGGAAGCTGATTTCCAGAATAAAGTTAGAGGAACATTTCCTAAAACCCCATTTTGATTATGCAGAGTCAAGTGGCTGAGCTCTGGACTATTCCTTTTAGGTCTGTAGCTTGGGGAGGTTAATGAGTATGCATTCCGCTGCTGACCACTATTGAAAAAGTGCCAGAAAGCAATTTCCAGCAGCGTGCTCAGTAGTGCAGTGTGCAGATGCTGGTAGGAAGGCAGGAAGGAGTGGATCTGGAAGCAATGGCTCATGCTGGATCCTATACCCTCTTTTCCAATCCTCTCCACTTTTGGACTTGCATGAGCTAAAAGAGCTGGCACAGGTCCAAGGAGATCCAGTGCACAGTGGGAGGCTTACAAACCAGTAAGGGTAAATATTGGCTTTTCCCCTCTGAGTGTCTCAATCTGGCCCACTCCTTCTGATATGGGTGCAAACTAGCAGTATGCTATTTTTAGCCATGTATTGGTGGGGAGAAGTGAGAGAACAAATTAGGCTCAGACTTTAAAAGGCTGAGTGAACAAATCAATGGAAGGAGAGTTTCAAACTATCAAAACAAGACATATGTAAGAATTGACACTGTGATCACAAATTGGTTTGTTTTTTGCAAAGACGGGGAAGGAAGAAAAAAATGCAAGCAACAAATGAAAAACCCTGACACTGCTATTGCAATTCATGCTAGTCTTATAAGGCAGTGGTTCTCAAAGTGGCAGACCTCCGCGGGGGGGGGGGGGGGGGGGTCACAACTACGTTTCAGGAAGTTTGTGAAAACTTGGATGCTGCTGTTTTGGAATGGGGTACCCAGGATTCAATCCATACTTTCCCGGGAGTGAGTCTCATTGATCACAATGGGACTTACTTCTTAGTAGACATGGAGGAGCTCTGATTTTCTGATCTTCCTTTTTGATGTCAGTTCTAGCCACGGCATCACTTCTAGTTTGGTGACATCACTTCTAGGGAGTGCTGGACAGATTGCCATTCTCAGAAGAGCTAAAGTACTTTAAAACCACTGTGATAGGTTTCTTATGTACTCCCAAGGAAGCATGGAAGGAGGTCAGGGCCTTTTGCAAAACATCTTGAGAGGGTTTGATTTAGACAGAGAAAATGGTAAGGCATCCCCCAGTTTCTGACGGTTTTCTGACTATCCACTCCTCCAAATTCAGTCTCAAATACTACAGCCCACCAGGAGATGCTCAGATCCTAGAGAAGAATTCATTGTCTCACATTACAGTCAAGACCAGTCCTAAGTTCTTTATCCTACAATGTCCTTCACCACAGTTCAGTATAAAATCTGGATGAACTACCTGTTAATAGTAGTTACTTAGGGCTGCCCCTTAAATCCTGCAGATGAGCTGATGTACATAATATACTTAAAAACAGAGAGCAAATGTTTGGGTTGGGAAGGGGGTCAAGATCTGCAGAATTCACGCCGCACTTAGCTAAATCAAAGATAGAGTATTAGATTAGAATTGATAGTGCATATTGCAGCAAAAAAAACTGACAAGAAATACATTGTCAGCCATGTTATATTTCAGGAGGAACAGCAGTCATTAATGCATAAAAAGTCAATTCCATTAAGAAGCAATTTCTTTAAAAGATCAGAAAGAAGCCTACAGATTGCCTGTGATCTTTCAGCCTGTAAAGGAAGCATGTGGAGGAATGCCTATCTCTTGAATGTCACAGAGTCTGCCTCTGAACAATAAAGTCCACCTTACTGGAATGCATGCTGTGTTGACAGAAAGATTTAAAAAATGTATCAAAGAAATTTGGTTTATTTCCACTGGATATCAAGGATAAGTATGAGTCTAATGCCAGCACAGCACCAGGCAGGGCTGGCTGCATGAAAAATCCAGGCACTTGGCTGGAGAGACAGTATTTCCAAAGGTGCCCATCAAGCAGTACTTGATCTAAAAGGGGCACCCAACAATGTCTGCAGTGTTACAAGAAATCTTGTGGTTCACCTCTCAGATTGTACAGTGTAACGGCTGCTGGGGTGAGAAAATTATTTGGGTCAATTTTGAATATTGCAAAAAGAAACTCTCATTGTTTGCAGAGGTAGAAATTCTCATTGTATGCGAAGGTAGGTTTTGCTACTGAACCTTATCTCCCTCAAACCTCCACTGCCTTGTGGCTATATCTATCTATGGGAAAGGCTACAGGAGTCAACCTCGAGGAACCTCCATTTTGAAACTTTGCTATGGTGTGCAGTACCCCATAATGTCATATGTCATTGGATTTGTATTGAAGAGCAGAATCCAATGCAAAAATCAGTTTTGAAATAACTCCTTCCTATAAAAAGTTATGGCCAAAAGACTAAAAATCAAAAATATGCATTGCGCTCTATGGGAAAGTGAAAGTGCCCAATATCACTGCTTTATTCATGAGTAGGCAAATGTACCATTGTCTGCCAGAAAGTCCAGGCTGAATGGAATCCAAGACCTTGTCCTCCTTTTTATGTTCAGGCATCTGGTCATCCTGCCTTAGGTTAAACAATAACACAAGGGAGGTTGCCGCATTCCTGTACACTGGCCTAACCTGTCCAAGAGTGCCACAGAAATGCCTTTTGGCACCTTGTGTCATCTCCTGCCCAACACGGGACCTATGCTGGGCTTGTGCTTATCTAACCTGAGGTTAGAATTGCACTGTCAGTAAGAGTGATGCACAATCCAGAAGAGGAAGAATGTGCAGGAGAGAGGAGATGAAAAAGTCACATATAATTGTACTAGCACTAGGTTCAGCAGACTACAAGTAATTTAAATATATTGTTGAGGCCTGTGAACCATAGTTTGGGGATCCTGTGCTAAACAAAACAAAAGCATGCTTCTCACTCGAAACACTTTTGAAAATAAACCTACAACCACACCAGTGGTGCTGGGACATGATTCTGCGCCCATAGCACAAAAAACTGGGAAGTTTAGAGGCTTTCTGGCAGGATATAAAAACATGGTTATTCAGATCAGCCTTCTGAGTCCAGATCTTCTAATATTGAATATTGTGGTGTGTTGTTGTTGTTATTTGTTTTTTAGATTAGGATTCTTGTGGGGCTGACCTCTTTTTTATTTGCTTCTAGTTTAATTACTTTTCTCTTTGTCTCTTTAATGTGATTTTTAATGCTGCCTTGTTTTAAGTTGATTTTTAATGGATTTTATTGTAATTTTATGTTGTAAGTAGCGTTGAATGCTCTTCAAGGTGATAAAGCATGGTAGAAATTTAGTTAATAAATTTTTTTAAAATGAATAAGTATACATTTTTTTATACATGGGGCTTGTCGGTTCGACTCTGTCGGGCCACTGCTTCAGCGACTACACTGGCTGCCCATTCGTTTCTGAGCTGAATTCAAAGTGATGGTCCTGACCTTTAAAGTCCTAAATGGATCAGGTCCAGGGTATCTGAGGGACCGCCTTCTTCTGTACAATCCGACCTGTCACCTAAGGTCATCTGAGGGGGTCCTACTGACTGTGCCGCCACTAAGAGATGTGAGAGGTGTGGCGGCCAGAGATAGGGCCTTCTCGGTGGGGGCACCCCAGCTTTGGAACTCCCCCCCCCCTTAGAACTGAGGAAAGCTCCCTCAATACAGAGCTTCAGGTGGAGCCTTAAAACCTTTTATTTTATAAAAGCTTTTAAAGGGGGCAGAGTTTGGGGGGCTCTTGTTTTATCGTTTTTACTCTGTATGTTTTTAGCTTGTATGTTTTTATTGAATTGTTCTATTTATGTTTTTAATTATGTTTTATGTCAGCCGCCTTACGTTGGGCTAATGGCCTGAGAAAGGCGGGATATAAATTTTTAAAATAAATAAATAAATAAAACATTTTCCTCTCACACACACTCGAAGTAATAATTTTCTCAAATCCATGCTGAGGAGCAAATGGCCATTTGAGGGTGGGGGAACAAGAAAAGGGCAAAGAGTAAGACTTCTACTCTTCACGCATGTAAATCATCACTAATCATCTACCACCCCCCAACCCTGTAAAAGGAAAAAGTTGCTCTTGCAGTTGAAAGCATAACTCTACAGCACAAATTTCTGGGCATTTCTATTTTGACCAAAGATAACAAGATCCATTTAATAGGAAAGAAGGTACCATCAATGAAGTTAAAAGGTTTGAACAAATATCCATAAATACCCCATCCTGTTCATGTCTACTCAAAAGTAAGCCCCATTGTGTTTTTGTAGAATGGGTCTTACGCTTAGGGAAGTGTGCTTATGATTGCAGCCAAAGTCTACTAACTTGGAAGTAAACTCCGGTGGAAGTAAACAATTCAATAAACGTGCAACATAATATTTCTTTTTCTGGGGTACAAAAGTAGTAGTAGTAGCAGCAGCCCAGATAGTTTCTTAAGGCTTTTCTTACTCTTCTGTGCCCTTTATTTGATCATCTGCCAAAGCCCATGAACAGAGCCAAATCAAACAGTACAGCATCGCTATAAGTTGGCTCCTGGGAGCAACAGAATTCCACAGTTGAAATACAAGGCAGGATGTAAAAGATGCAATTATATGGGACTTCCTGCACATTTGATTCAGAGTGTTTTCCTTTAAATCTTAAATCATAAGTCTCTAAAACTAGGAGCTGTTTAGATGAGCTGACCAGAACACCTCTTCTGGCTATAAGCTAAAGTTTGACTGGAACATATGGTAATGGATGTTTTCTTTCCTTTAAAATTATGAATTAACTTAAATTAACCAGGAAACAAAAGAAATCTGCAACATTTCCAAGACTTGCACAAATTTGATCAGATGCTTCTTTGACCAGATGAAACAGCCAATTCCACAAATGCAGCTGCAGAAAACAGCCACACCATAACTCCTCCTCATGCCTCATTTGTTTGATTTAATTTTGTCCCTTGATGCCCCAGTCCAAGTCTGCATGCATTTCCTATACATTCAGACTTTTTTTACTTTTATGGTAGTCTTGAATCTTTTACATTCTTTTATTCCTATAGCGATGCAGAATTCCATTTATGTAGAGACTGTCTTGGAGAAGTAAAAAAGCTAAAAAAAATTTTAAATGTACCATTTTCATGCCTGCATGTTCTATGAAATATTTGATCATAATTAAAGTACTGGATTTGCATTGATATGCTGTGCATACATACACCAATAAATTAATATGGTATACAAAATTAAATTGTGTGTGTGTGTGTGTGTGTGTGTGCATGCGCGCGCACATATGTGCATGTGTAGGTGTCCAAATCTTGCAATGAGATCATGAAGAAGTTACGGTTAAGCAGTATTTTAAAAATCCCTCTGTCGAATAGCAGTGTTCATGCAAAATAAACTTAAGCTTTTTTTAAACTGAGGAACTAGCAAGTCACTCCACCATGATATATGTTTGCCAAGTCAAGACTGTGCTTTGCTTTGCCCAATTCTCTTTTGGAAAAGGATCATATTTTACAGCCATTCCTCATTGTTCTAGTACAGTGTTTTTCAACATTTGTCCCCCACTGTACACTTCACATGGTCCATTGATTCCAAGTACCACTGGAAGTAACTCATGATCACATCATTACCAGTTACTTCTGGATTGGGATACCGGATGCAACACAATAAATACCAGTAAAAGGCTCAGGGTGGACAGGAGGGCTTTTAAAAGCGCAGAAAAGCATGCTTTGGAGCTCTGTCTCCGTGGCTGAAACTACTACCACTGTTTTGTACATGCACAATGAGCACAGGAAGTATTAATGAGTAAACGTATTAGTGCATCTTCATGGACGAATCAAATGAAGAGAAGTTACAGCATCTTCTTATAGATGTTCTTCTTGCACAAAACATACTATAGAGGCTTGCATGAACTGTTAGGCAGAGGTGCAATCCTGACTTAGGCAAGAGAGAATGGCTCAGCTAAAGTGGCCTGAGGTAGGCCATATCTGGAGTTGACCGGTCAAATCCACAGGGCTAGGATGCCTCTAGGCTGACCTAACTGCCGCTGAAGTGGCAGTAGCACAACGGCAGCATGCTCAGTTGGCTGTGGGAGTTGTGCAATATCCTGAGGTTGAGAGGCAGGAATGTATTCTGTACATTTCTAGATCAGCACAAATAGCAGCCAAATGAAACAGCAAAAAGGTGGGGAATTGGATTCTGATGCTTATTTTTCCTCATTTTTCTTTGTTTCAGGCATTTAAAAATGGACCTTGGTATCAGAGGAGAGTGAAATCAGTAGATATCCAAATCCCATCTGTAATTCTTCATCCCTACAATCCAGAGCAACTGCGGCAATAGATGCGTCAACGCAAGTTACATTTACAATGACACAGTTATGGCGCCATCAAGTGAAATCCTATTCATAAAGCAATCCACAGTAAATTTTATGTGTGTCGACTTACCAACTGCCATAGTTACTCTTGTTTGAGCCCCATGTCTGCTATCACATCAACTTTGTGATGCATATTTATTCTGATTTTACATTAGAGAAATGTAAGTGGCAGTTGGGCCTGAACCAGCCATGAGGCCTGGTGAGCAGAGATCCTGTAGAGCTGCAGATCCATATGCATGGAATTTAGCGATTTCAGCAGTGACAGATAGCATCATCACCAATGGTCTGGAGATGGCATTAGAGAGTGCCATATATGCCTTACTGGTTAAAGCTTCCTTCTGCTCCTTTACTCAGAAATTCTATAGATATTGTGCATGGAGAACGGCACAGCAAGCTTATCATATGTCCAGTGAATGCAAGTGGTGCTTTTGCCTTATTTGGTTTTCTTTTCTTCTTCTTCTCCATTGATAACAGAAAGAAGATTTATAATGAATTAACCAAAGTCCAATCTGAATGCTCTGACCACAAAATGCTCTGTTTCTCACAGAAAGGGGATGGCTTAGAGTCAACTGTTGTCTTTCCACATTCAGTAATGTATCCCAAATGTTCCATTAAGCTTTGCCGTAAGTACAACCTCTTCTCAAGAAGCAGTGCACAAAAACTCACTGCCCCAAGAAAGTCAAAATAATAGAAAGGCGAGATACTAAACAAGCCGATTCATTCCCAACCCTCTCCTCGTATAGGGGTTTTAGTGTTCAGACTCAAATCTTTTCTACAGCAGATCAATACTGAACTTGTTTGCATTTACAGAGCTAACTTTACAATTGGGTTAGGTGCTTGGTTGTATACAGAGGTCAGTTCATCTGGAAATGCTTGGAGAGAAAATAAATCTCTTTTACCTGTTTGCGTTGTATCAGACAGCAAGTTCAATAATAGAGAATAAATTCCATTCTTCTTTTCAGTGAGTAGGCTTCCTTTTAATTGTAGTTGCTTTTTGTTGTTCATAGTTCTCTGAGGCATATACAAGTAGAAAAATCTTAATATTAATAATGCAGAAAAATAATGTTACCTTTATAACATATATAAAGAAACAACAGAAAAGATGAATTTTTGGATGTTTATCCATGTATGAAAACCATACTATGACCATATTTCTTATACAAATCTCTGTATCAATAATTTTGGTCACCAGGTATTTTATATGCATGTATATATACTGATTTTTGGAAGTAGTTTCATTGGAAAACATGTCACACACAAGACTGTATATTTTTTCATGCCATGATTTTCCTTCAATGCACTGAATTTTCTGATGCATGTGCTTGCATAAGAAGTTATACCTTACATTTACCTTATAATAACTTACAGAAAAACCCCAGTGAAACTGGAAATGGTGGAGAAGAGAGCAACTAAGAGCATAATCCTAACCGTGTCTACTTAAAGGTAAACTCCATTGTATTCAATGGGGCACATTCCTAAGGTGTTTAGAGTACAATCCTAACCATGTCTACACAAAAGTAAGTCCCATTGTGTTCAGTGGGTCTTACTCCCAGGAAAGTGTCTTTAGGATTGCAGCCTTAGACTGGCTTAACTCACTGGCCTATCTTTCCATGATGGTGTGTGGAGGTCAGCATATGCCTATCCTCCCCAGGAGTGGGGCAGAAGCATCTTACTGCACGTTTGTGATATCTCCAAGACAGCAGAGGACTTATGCTGAGTTTTAGGCCAGCCTAATGGAGGTTAGGATTGCAGCCTTACTCCCAGGAAAGTGTCTTTAGGATTGCAACCCAAATTGATGTGGGTTGGAGTCCCTCTTGTACAAAGGCTACAAACTTTGGGGCTGTCTAGTCTAAAATGAAGGCATATGAGGGGGCACATGACTGAGACATATAAAATTATGCTGACGATGGATAGAGTGGATAGAGGAATTCTTTTCGTTCTCATACAATACCAGAACCAGAGAGCACCCACTAAAATTGACTGTCTAAACATAAAAAAAATAGTTCTTTATGGCTAAGACACTGTGCCTGTGTTACAGCAGGCCAGGGTTCGAGACCCGGGTCGGCCCCACAAGACAGGGTGAGCTCCTGTCCTTAGCCCAGCTCTGCGACGCAGCTGGATCCAATCGTATCGGCTCTGCCTTTCCATTGGACCAATTCAGTGGCGTGGAGAGGGGGGATTTGCTGCTTGGGTAACAGCCTATCCTCCATAACAATCTAACCCAGGCTTTCGTGCTTCGCATGCAGTGTCGAGCACAATACTATAGTCTTTCAAGACTGACGGAGGCCTGGTTTTGGAAACTCCTTCCACAGTCTTTTGTAAGGCAGTGGGGAGATGCCATTGTAAGGAATTGGGCCAAATTATTAAGGAAAAGTCCATCACAGGTTACAAGCTGTGATGGCTATATGCATCCTCCAGTTTTAAAGATAGCCTATCTCTGCGTGCTTGTTGGAAGAGTGTCATTAGGATACAGATATCTGGAAGGCCATTGTGTGATGCAGGAAGCTACAGTAGATTTGGCATTGGCCTGGTTCATCTGATATTCTTAGGATGTGTAACCAATCAGAAATAGTGTATCCATACCAGTAGTCTCTAGTATAAAGATAACTTACCGTAATTGTTGTATAACTTAAAAAAAACCACCAGTGCTCACTGTAGTGTCATTGCTATTTGCATTGTTTTCCATTAGGTTCTCTTTTATATATAAAGTTCAAAGCACATGATGTCTGTTTAGATTAGCTGAGAAGACAAAGTATGCATAAAATAACTTCTCCATCAGTAACATTTAACCAATTCAGGAGTGACATCCACAAACTACATAACAGCTCTCAGCAATAAAATACAATAGCTCAGGGGGGAAAAAACAGACATGAGAGTCACTTGAAACTCATATAGATTTGAGAGAGGAACACTAAGGCCCCAATTCAGCAAGTAGTTAAAGCATGTTTCATTTCAGTAATGTAAAAAGTCATGGAATACCTGCAGACCTTAGGTTGTGACTGTGGAGCTCTGTGGATGGCAGTGTACTTAGTACCATAACAAATGTGTTTTCTACAGCTACTCCCTCCCCCCCCCTTACACAACACACACACACAAACACACACACACAGGGTACATTATATGGACTGCTAGGTTCTGCTCAGAGAGCTCAGTGAATGAAAGCACTTACTGTATATATGCTGATATTGGGAATGAACACCAATATATCAATGTAGGGAAAATTCTTTCAAGATCTGTAATAACCATATCGAGTAGTTCAAGTCAGAGTACTTGCACTTAAGCAAGCTCAGGACCACTGGAACATGAGCTGAATAAAGCCAAATGTACAGAAAGTCTTAAGTGGTTTGCAGATGCCTTGATTGATGGCTGGAACTTCAGATTTATTACCTGAAGTTATTATAGGGCAGGGTTCTTCTGCACCAGAAATGTGATACTAATGTGGACCTCTGGTATCCGAGGAAGGCTGCAGTGCTGAGTTTGGGGGGGATAAAACACAATTTGGCCTCCTGTCCGTTTCCCAAAGCTTGGGACACTATCTGTTAGGATTTCCTCAGAGTGAGGACATAACTGGAAGTGACATCCAGCCAAATCCAGAGTAACTACGTGAGCACGTAAGAGACTTTACGTGCACCAGTAGTTACTGCACCACCTAGTGAAAATCTATGGGAAATTCATATTGTAACCCAGAGTAAATTGTTCTTATACTGGAGCAAGGACTCCCCATAGTTACTCTGGATTTCACCAATCATCAAGCAGGAAATTTTTTAGCAATCCTAGCCTGCAATCCTATCCAAACTACTTCAGGAATAAGTCCCATTCACTATCATTATTAAAAGCCTAAGCATAGTAGCCTTTTAAAAGTATAGATCTGTGACATTTCCCCAACCATACAAACCAACATCAAGTCTAACATATAAAAAACAAAATATTGAAATAAATGGGGACCCACCTGAAATTGGCTAAATTTGAGAAACATTTATATATAAGACGATGCAGTGTCACTAGTGTCAGTAGTTGTTGGATTGATTGCATAAATGCAAAGGTGCTAATTACTGTAACCTGATTTGACAGGAAAATACTACATTGGAAGATCTGAAAAGCCAAAAAAGGTGCTATTTGTTGCTGGCAAAAAATGCTGGCCTTATCCTAGAGTATTCCAGAGAAGTACCCAGAAATCAAAGGTGAAAGATTTGAGTTTCTTTTCCCATATTTCTGGCTCTCATGTGAAGCTTTGAGGCACATGTCCCTCACTGAACAAGATATGGAGATGTTGGGAAAGGAAACTCAAATCCATGCTCCCTTTCCTACCTTCTCTTTGGAATATCTATCTGGAATATCTCTTTGAAGAAACTTTCTAAAGGTCTATTTTTAAAACCAGCGGTGAGGCCACTGAGTAGCTCTGCTCATTGCTAATGGTACATGCAGAGAGAGCTGTAGTTGAGAAGCTTGTTGTATGCTCAGTGGCGCTGTGGGTGGCACAAGCGGTAAAGACGCTGTGCCTGTTAACCAGCAGGCCAGGGTTCGATTCCCAGGTTGACCCCACAAGACAGGGTGAGCTCCTGTCCTTAGCCCAGCTCTGCGACTCCAGCTGGATCCAATTGTATTGGCTCTGCCTTTCCATTGGACTATTTCAGTGGCGTGGAGAGGGGGGATTTGCTGCTTGGGTAACAGCCTATCCTCCATAACAATCTAACCCAGGCTTTTGTGCTTTGCATGCAGCAGTGTATGCAGCACCAAGCACGATACCATAGTCTTTCAAGACTGACGGAGGCCTGCTTTTTTTTTTGTATGCTCAGCCCACAGAATGCATAGTGTCTGCCTGCCTGTATTGTCATTAGTTCAGCAGATTATGCACACCATGGGAGGTTTTCACACACTAACAATCTCTTCACAGATCTCTTCCTGTGTCCAGCTTAACCCAATGCAGCCTGACTCTGAGTCAAATAAAGTGTAAATATACCTTCAATGTAAAACATTAGATAAGTAACAATATAAAATAAATATGTAAAATACGTAAAATAAAATAAAATATGTAAAATAAATATGTAAAATAAAATAAAATATGTAAAATAAATATGTAAAATAAAGGTATGATACAGAATGGAGGACAGAGTGCCTCAACTTTTAAGCCTTACATAGAGGAGGGCATTTAGGCAGGTGGTGCTTTTTAATCCCTTCTATGTTGAGCTACACCTGCCTAAATTCCCTCTTCTATGCAAGACTTAAAGGTAGAGAGGCACATTGTCCTCCATTCTGTATGGTAACCCTGATCCTGTAGATTGCCACTGATTATCATTTAACCAAGACAAGAAGGATGCTAGTGAAACCTGCTTTATTGAAAATGAATAAGAGGGCTGGTGATGAACTGGTTGTGAGGAAAAAAATATGGCTGTTGGAATATGGCATATGGAATATGGAATATGAAAAAAAAATGGCAGTCCTGGATCTCTGAACTGGGATATTAAATTTCCATTTTCCTAAGGGTATGAACAAAAGGAATATTACCATCTAATTCTACACTCTCATAAAATATCTTAAGTCTGATATCCTTGAACATGAAAGCTGGAATTCCTTTTAAGCCTGACAAAACTGTAAATAAAAAATATGAAGCCAATAGAAATAATTAGAAAGCAAGACAGATCTTAATCTCTGAGACCACTTAGGTCTCCAGATACTTCAGCAAGCCAAAACCAGAGAAGGCAATATAAAAATGTTAATATGTATTAGCAAAGTTGAATATCAACTTGAAAAGCAGACTAGAGAAAAATCAGAGTTTTGTTTAAGGCAATTGATATATTTGGAATCTCCCCACAGTCCTAACTCCCATATTTACTGGGAAGAAGAATCACTGCAGTCAGTGCCGGATTTATGTGTAAGCTAAACAACCTATAGCTTAGTGCCCCACTCTTTTGGGGGTCCCCAAAAACTTAAAGGAAAAAAGTTGTACATTTCCAAAATATAAGATAAAAAAGCAAATAAAATAAAATCTACATACAGCAACAGCGTTTTGTGTTGTGTAGGCTCCTATGATGTAACTATTGGGCCCCACCTGCTAGCCTGCTCTCTAAAATATCACTGGTTTGCTGATATAAAGGCCCCCTTACCGTCAATAGCTTAGGGCCTCATCAAACCTAAATCCAGTCCTGACTGTGGTCTTGAGTCAAATGTATAGATGTGGGAAACCCAAGTTCCCCATATCCATGGATCATGATTTCCAAGTACAATAAAACCTTGGATTGAGAGCATTTTGGATTGAGAGCGTTTTGCAAAACTAGCAAACATTTTTAATAAATTTTGACTTAGTATACAAGTGATGTCTTGCAATACAAACAATTTGGCACTCTGCCAGCATCTGCTCATCTGCCAGCATCTGCTCCTGAGAGACAAGCTATGCATGTCTGCTCTGAAGTAAATCTGTTACAGTGAATAAGCCTCACTCCTATATAAGGGGGGCAATGGAAAGGAGCCTGAAAGACCTAGCCTTGTATACCTATTATAATCAGTGGGGCTCACTGCTGTGTAAGGGAGGGCAATGGAAAAGAGCCTGAGAGACCTAGGGCAAAATCCAGAGTAACTACAGAGTAACCAGACCCAGTCCCTGCTCTGGTGTAAGAACAACTTACTCTGGATTCCAATATGAATTTCCCATAGGTTTCACAAGGTGGTGCAGTAACTACAGGTGCACATAAAGTGTCTCATACTATAATCAGTGGGACTCACTCTTGAGTAAGGGGGCAGATTGCTCAGGTACCTTTCCCTGAGCATGCCAACCTGCACATGTGCAGAAGCCCCTGATTTCTGATGAGCACCTCTCCAGCATTTTGACAGCCAGCACTTGCAAGGAGCGGTCGCAGGGGCTGTGCCTTCCCCCAGCATTAGGCTGGTTCAGGGGTTGCCAGATGTGGCAACCCTTCTCAGACTGCTAGGTGGCTGAGACTGCAATACTCAAGACACTTGCCTGGTAGTAAGACCCACTGAAAACAGTGGGGCTTACATTTGAGTAGGATTGTGCTCTAAGTGTGGCACCAGGAAGTATGTATCTTTTTGCTTTGTGTGCTCTCTAACCATTTGGTATTCATCGGCATCCCTCAGTCTCGAAAGACTATGGTATCGTGCTCTGATTGGAGGTCCTGAAACAACATCTAGTGTGTCTAAAAAGGCCAATTCAAGAGTGGCCATCCCTTCCACACTGAGGACAAATAAATTCCGTCCCCTGCACAGCCCCAGGTTTCGCTGCTTTCGGGTCTGTCTCTTTGCTTCAGCCTGCCAAACAAGTGTCTCTTCCAGTTGGAGAAGGCCATGCTGGGTCTTTTGCCTCCACGCTGAACGATTGGAGGTCAAGATTTCCCAGCTGTTGATGTCCATTTCCAAGGCCTTTACATCCCTCCTGCAGATGTCTTTGTATTGCAGCTGTGGTCTTCCTCTAGGGCGCTTTCCCTGCACTAATTCTCTATATAGGAGATCTTTTGGAATACAGGAAGCTAGACTAGATGTTCTTCTTCCACAGCTTTGTGGACAATCATTCCTGGCTTTCTTTTTCTTGCTAGGGTAAATATTAAAAAATCCACTTATTTCATGCACTCACTTTCCCCACTTATCAAAAAAAATATCCATCTGCGGCTGCAATCCTAACACCCAGTTAGGCTGATATAATCCCCAACACAAGTCCTGTGCTGTCCTAAAGGTGTCACAAAAGTTCTGTTAGGACTTCTGCGCCACTCCTGGAGGGGTTAGGCCAATGCACAGACATGGACTGGATTGCCAGTCTAACTTGGTTGGGATTGCAGTCTTAGGGTCTGATTAGCCTCCCTAAACCATTTAGAGTTAACAAATTTGTTTGTAACAGATTTTTCTGACTTTCTGGTTGTACTAGAACAGTGTTTCTCAAACTGGGGGTCAGGACCCCTTTGGGGGTCGCCTGACACTTTCATGGGGGTCGCCTAAAGACCCCTGGTGTAGGGGGCCTTGCAAGGTATTTTGCATCTTTTATATTTGTAATTAGAAATAAATATTTCACAATATATAATTAAATATTATTTTGTGATTAATCACTATGCTTTAATTATGTTCAATTTGTAACAATGAAAATGCATCCTGCCTATCAGATATTTACATTACGATTCATAACAGTGGCAAAATTACAGTTATGAAGTAGCAACAAAAATAATTTTATGGCTGGGGGTCCCCACAACATGAGGAACTGTATTAAAGGGTCACGGCATTAGGAAGGTTGAGAACCACTGTACTAGAATGTCATAGTAGGTGACAATTGGAGGGGATGATGAATCTTGCATAGCAGTGAACCTGTGCCTACATATTTGTATTGTATAAACATGAGGACCCAAGTCTTCTTTTTTATAAGAAACAAAAATTAGAGTGATCAAAGCTCTAACAAGAGTTGATCATGGACTGCTCAGAGGACCATTGTGACCGTAGTTTCAATGTTTATTCATTAACTGGAATAACAACAATAGAGTTCATGCAGCCAAGAGGCGCACTGGCTATCAATATTGTGAAATCAAATTCCAAAACCACTAGAACTCTCCCCCTCCCATTTAGGTCTTATGACTTGAGAAAAGCAAACCACTTCTTTGAGAAACTTGCAATGTGATTGCCTGCAGCCAATGGTAGCTACTTGTGTGAATCTTAACTTGTTCTCAAAAACATAAACCATAACCCATAAAAAGAAAATTTCACAGAGAAGGAAGTTAATAGAAATGGTTTCCATCTGTGACCTCTTTCTCAGGCTCTGCAGGCGTTGTTACCTCTTTCTCAATCAAACTCAAGTTAGAAGAAGCACTGCCTACTGTAAGCTAGCGTTACTAAAGAATAGCAGGATGTCAACTAGTAACCTCAGAAAACCTGTCACTATGCTGAAAAATGCCTGCGGTAGCCCTGACAGCCAGACTAAAGCAAAGCTTTTTGGGGGGAGAGATGAAAAGAACATGCAGTGCGGCTTCTGCATAGCAATGCACACAATCCTGGTTACTGTCCTGTGCAACACAATGAATTTCAGGAATGTATGTGGCTGCTGCATCTTCACTGTATCTGGTGGAATAATAATACCATATATTCTATAAAAAGAAAGGGCATCAAAGTTGTTTAAAAAAGAAAAAGGGTGTCTCTTTTACAATTGTTTAAAAACAGCTTTTCTTTCTGTTGTAGAGAGGAAGTCAGCAATTTAAAAAATCAAAGAACCTCAGCCTGGCTCAGCTGAAGAATGGAATGATTACTTGCAAAACTGCCTCTCTACAGCAATAAAAAGCTGTTTTTAAAACTGATTTGCAGTAGCCATTTGTGTTGAATCAAATCTGTATATAAAAATCTGTGTATAACAAGGTTGGACATGTATATTTACACATCACGCTCTACCCAATTGCTCAGTATGAAGTAAACCTAGACCTAGGCACACTGTGTTCTGGTCAATGAGTGCAAAGGCTTCTGGGGTGATTTAACTTGGACATCTGGTACATATTTTCAGATTTTAAGTGCTATTTTGATTAATTTAAATAGAAGAAGTAATGCTTTTTCTAACCTGTTGGTTGAGAAAGAAAGACCACATCCACAGCATGTGAGAGAGGGTCACAGATGGAAACTGTTTCTATAAATTTTTAAACCCTTTACATGAATGTAGGTTTATTTAGATTTATAGTGTTTCACATTGATTTACGATGTCCTCCACTCCATCCCTTGCCTCATGCCACCAAATATTTCTGCTTAAAAATCTGTTTCTAGTTTGGTGGTAAAGAAAAATAATAACTTTATCCTTTTATGAATTAGCATGTTCAAGGTGTCCCTAACAGAAAGCCACCAAGGAGGGGGGGGGGGAGAGAGTTGCAAACCATATTGAGACTGTGGGTCAGATGCCATTATTCAGTCTTTTGATTGCTATTTGCATGAGAAAACAGGAGTTTGGGGGATGACTCTGCAGCAGAGAAACAGGAGAGCACAAAAGGGTTAAATTCTTCATAGATACTGTCAGCTGTTGAGCCCCACTGATATGCTTTTTCTTAAGAAAAAATTGTTATCAACCTGTAAGGCTGCAATTCTAAGGCCACTTTCCTGGGAGTAAAACCAGGAAAACACATTGGGGCTTACTTTTGAGTAGACATGATTAGGATTGTGCTCTAAGTGTGAGAATTAAAAAAATCTTTATGGTGCAATCCTGAGGTACACTTGGGTCAACCTATCTCACACTGGGCTGGCCTAATGCCAGATAGGCCAGACTAGCTTCACAAGTAAAGGGCCTGGGCCAGCACAAGTCCACCTGAGCTTGTGCAAGACATATGGACCTGCACCAGCCTAGCAGTGCTAGCCTAGGCAGTACAGCAGGGGCATGTTGAGCATGGCCTAGAATAGTGAAGTTAAGACCATATCCAGATCCCACTTCCAGGGCCGACATGCCCCTTCCCAGCCCCTCTGACTTAGGCCACCTCAACAGCAGGTGTAAATCTAGACCCATTTGTGTAGACCCATTGAGACCATGACAAGCCAGAGTAAAAATGGAAGCAAAAGAAAAAAGTTCTAAATCCTAGGCTGGCCTAAGCACAAGTGCTGCCTCTCAGTCTCACGCTATGGCATAACTACAACAGCCCACCTCAGGTTACAGCACAACTCCCACAGCCCATTCCCTTGCACCCACCCTACACTACTGTACTTATAGTGAACCACATATGACAACCACACATGAACCACACATGTGGGTGTTCCCAGCTTTTCTTTGGTCCTGTCCCCATTTATCTACATTTAGGCTGGTGTTGCTCTCTGACTTTGGCATTTCTGGTATCTGGTCCCCCAGACAGACCTGCCCTTTCTTTCCATCATGTCGCAGCTGTGACTTGTTGCCAGGGATTCCTGGGGTTCCTAATATGGCAGGCAGGATGCAGGCACCACAACGGTTCCTTGTTCAGTGTGACCTGAGGCAGATCTCCTCAGGAGCAAGCCCATCCCCGGTCCCACTTACTTGGTCCTCAGTAGCAGTTAGGACAGCCTAGAGGCCTCCTAACCCTGTGGTTCTGGCCTAAATTTCATCTCTGGATATACCTTCTTTAGGATGCCATACATAGGCAGGCCATTCATTCTGGACTAAGTCAGGATTGCACTGTAACATCAATAATCTGGCTTCCAGAGTCAATTTGGATATTACAGGAGATCTTTTAAAAGCATGTCTCTTCTTCCTTGTGATGTAATGAAAGCAGAATAAATATTTTTATGGGGAGGGGTACATACTAGGAGCAAACATCTTAATCGGGATATTGGAAAAATATGGGCTAGATGGGGCAATCGTTATGTGGACCTGCAACCAGTGGTGGCCTCCAGCAGGTTTGCACCTACTCTGTAGAAGTTGTTAACAAAAGAAAGGACATATAAAGTTTAAAAATAGCCATTTAAAAGTGGCTGCCAGATAGGCATAGAACCAGTTGTTAATTTCTTTGAATCCCATCACTGCCTGCAACTGGCTCGATGGCCGCACGCAAAGGGATTTAGTAAATGGTTCTGCGTCAACCTGGAGATCGGTTTCAAGTGGGGTGCCCCAGGTCTTTAATATCTTCATCAATGACTTGGAGGAAGGAATACGGGGGAGCCTGATCAAATTTGCGGATGACACCAAGCTGGGAGGAGTAGCAAACACAACAGAAGACAGGAGAAACCTCCAGGAGGATCTGGATAAACTGGAATACTGGGCTGTAACAAATAGAATGAATTTCCACAGGGAGAAGTGCAAAGTTCTGCACTTAGGGAATAAAAACCAAAAACACGGGTATAAAATGGGGGATACCTGGCTTGGCAGCACAACATATGAATGGGATCTTGGAGTCGCCATGGATCACAAGCTGAACATGAGTCAGCAGTGTGATGCATCCACGAAGAAGGCAAATGCAATTTTGGACTGCATTAAGAGGACTAGCTTCCAATTCGCGAGAAGTTCTAGTTCAGGGGTGTCCAACACGCGGCCCGGGGGCCGCATGCGGCCCAGGACGAGGGTGGATGCTGCCAGTGATGGGCTTAAGAACCGGTTCTCTGCCCATCTGGCAGCCACTTTTAAATGGCTATTTTTAAACTTTATATGTCCTATCTCTTGTTAAGAACCGGTTCTATAGAGTAGGTGCGAACCTGCTAGAGCCCACCACTGGATGCGGCCCTCCTGCAGAGCAGGCCACCATCATTGGAAAAAACGGTGGCAGCAGTCATTTTCAAATTTCGCATGCTTCTCTGCGCGCTGCCCTGGGCGGCCGCCACAAAGCTGGTCTGGGTTGCCTGGCTCCTCCCCCTACCTGCTTCCTGGCACTCACAGCACTTCAGACCCCTGCAGACCTTGCAGCACTCGCCCACCCACATCCCCCAAAAGCAGCCTCAGCCTCTATCCCAAGCTGCTGCCTGCTGCCCTTGAGACCTACTCAGAAGTAAGCCCTGTTAAAGTCAATGAGACTTACTCCCAAGTTGCAGTCTGAGAACCCAATGATGGATAGGATGGGCTGTGATCCTTGGAGATATGCTGCAACCCTAACCATGTCTACTCAGAAGCAAGGCCCATTGTACCCAGTGGGTCTTACTCCCAGGAAAGTGTGTTCAGGATTATAGCTCTAAGGTTAAGCTTAGAGAGGATCACAGCCCATCCTATAAATCATGCCTCCTCAGAAGTAAGCCCCACTAAAGTCAAGTTGCAGTCTGAGAGCCCAATCCTATGCATGGCTACTCAGCAGAAAACCCCATGATAATGAATGAGATTTATCCTACAATCCAGAGTAACTATGGGAGCACGTAAGAGACATTACGTGTACCCATAGTTACTGCACCACCTAGTGTAAACCTATGGGAAATTCATATTGCAATCCAAAGCAAATTGTTCTTACACCAGAGCAAGGACTCCCCATAGTTACTCTGGATTGTACTCCAAGGTTTACTTACTTACTCCAAGGTTTAGCTTGGAGATGATCGCTGCCCATCCTATGCATCATGTCTACTCAGAAGTAAGCCCCATTAAAATCAATGAGACTTACACCAAGGTTTAAAAATGTAGGACAAAATATAGGACATCCTACATTCTGTCCTAATTTAAAAAAAGATGTTAATGTTTATGTGCGGCCCAAACCAACTCGTCTTCTTCCAATGCGGCCCAGGGAAGCTAAAAGGTTGGACACCCCTGTTCTAGTTCCTCTTTATTCTGCATTGGTCAGACCTCACCTTGAGTACTGTGTTCAGTTCTGGGCACCTCACTTTAAGAAAGATGCAGCCAAACTGGAGCAAGTCCAGAGGAGAGCGACAAGAATGATCAGTGGGATGGAAGGGATGGAAGCCCTACGAGGAAAGGTTGGGGGAACTTGGGATGTTCAGCCTGGAGAAGAGGAGGCTGAGAGGAGACATGATTGCCCTGAACACGATACCTGACATCATACTAGACATGATACATGAAGGGCTGTGATAGGGAGAAAGGGGCTCATTTGTTCATAGCTACTTCTGAAAGCAGAACTAGAACCAATGGGTACAAACTGCAAGAAAGGAGATTCTGGTTGGATATCCAGAAAAAATTCCTGACGGTTCGAGTGGTTCAGCAGTGGAACAGATTGTCAGGGGAGGTGGTGGACTCTCCCTCACTGGGGATCTTCAAGAGGCTCAGCGAGGATTCTATGAGTCTAGATCTGCTAAGGTCACCCCTTGGGGTCAGCCTGATGCCTTCTTTTTTATAAAGTGGGTGAATAACAGATATAAACACGGAACTTGCAGTGGGACTTGCTAGCAAAACAATCAAAATTGGATATTGCCTCCAAAGCAAATCAAACACAGCTAGAGTGTTTACCAACATATCTATAAGAGATCTCTTAAAAATAAGGTACCTATCTGCCAGAAGATCGTTCTTTATTTTCCTTTCTTTGAAATTGTCATGAAGCTTTTACTACAGATAAGAGAACTATAATGAAATAAAAGAAACGTTGTTTAGCTGTCAAAATGAATTTGATGTGCGACATGTATGGGAGGAGGAAAAAGGCAGGATTGTGGATTCCTGAAATTTGTGTAAGATGGAAAAAAATCTTATTTCAATATGTGTGTGTTTTAAATCAAAGTTACTCCTTCAGGTATGATAGAAACAAAAAATTCTTTCATTTGTTTGATTGCTTCATGGTTACATAAAAAGGAAAAGTGTGTCGAGGTGCTGGCATATTGATCAGACCTACATAAATAAAAGAGAATTTGACATTTTTTGCAATCTGCTTGAAGAAAAATGTTAATTTTAAGTTTATCTTATATTACTGGCCAAAATAAAGAATAAACAGAGAGACGAAATAAGTGCACAGAGACAAAATATCCCAGTTTCCTTTCCCTGTGAAGATCATACATATGAATAAGAGAACTTCAAGAAAATATAAGCAACTTTATAATTATGGCAGAGTACATGTTCATTGTCCAAATATGTAAATGTTGTTGGGCTTAGGGTTAAGTTCCTTTTGCTCAGTTCTGGCCAAATTCTCCAAATCATTTCGGAACTTTTGCCATAAGGATAGAGTGTAGATACTTGAGGCATTCATAAATGTAGATATGGTTCTTGATCCCAGGATATTTCCCTGTTTATCTCTGTTTCCCTGTTTATCTCTCCCCCCACCCTGATAGCTTATTTCTTGTTTTAGGCAGTGATTTATCCCACCCTCAAGAACCAGTTTCAATTACCTTATTGAGATTGTGCTGCCACACCTGGCAAATAGGCTTTGGGTGCAATCCTAACCTAGGCCAGAGCAACTCATTAGGCACCTGGTGGGCTACTGTGAGATGGAATAGATGAGTCTTTGGCCTGATCTAGTGAAGGCTCTTCTGATGTTCTCATGATATATTTTTATTGGTTAGTCTTACCCTAGAATCCAGAGTAACTACAGGAGCATGTAAGAGATATTTACGTTGATGTAGTTATGGCACAACTTAGTGAATACCTATGGGAAATTCATATTGCAATCCAGAGCAAATTGTTCTTACATCGAAGCAAGGACTTCCCATAGTTACTCTGGATTGAACCCATAGGCAAGCAAGTGCAAACCTCAGCTTTCCTCTTGCAATACAGGGATAGTAATACTGTACTTACCTTGTAAGGACTACAGAAAGATTTGTATAACACTTTTTGCACATTCAAAAGTTTTATACAAATGCTCAGGGATGGGCAAGTCCAGCATGGCTTGACTCAAGTTGAGTCATGAGTCTCCACCTCTCACAAATTGACTCAAAAACGACCCCTACCTGGCTGACTTTTCCTCTGCTATGCAATTGTTAAAGACTCTACTGTATCTGATCAATCAGTCTTTAGTGCCAGTGACTTTGGGTCTCCAGATCCAAACCTAAGCTCAACCTGCTTGATTTTTTTCAGGCAAAGCCACAGATCAACCTTCAGGCCACATTTTCTCATTCACTAAATTATTAGAAAGGCAAATATACCAATAAATGAACACCATATTTTTTGTTCATTTTTAAAATTTTTATTTTCTTCCCCTCCAAATATTTGTGTATCTTCAGCTTTAGCTCTTTGTTGCAACTGGAAAGCTTTTCACAATAAAAAAATTGTGATTTGGCAAGAAACTTAGCCTGCAGTCCTAACCTCCAGATAGGCTGGCCTAAGCCCCAGCATAAGTCCTGGGCTGACCTGGGGGTGTCGCAGAAGTGCTGTAAGACAGTTCTGCACCACTTCTAGGGCTAGACCAGTGCACAGACATGCACATGCCTGTACATCACACCAGAAGACTGATGAGTTGTGCCGGCCTACGGATTGCATGGTGCATCCAATTGGCAATACAGTTTGCATGGTGCACCCATAGTAATTTGAATAGGGTAGCATTTGCTGCATATCTCAGCATTTTAAAAGATGCCAGGACAGTCTGAAGATAAAAATCTCTGCCCTTTGTGTTGCATTAATATAACATACTGTTACAATCTGATCTTATGCACATTTACTTGTATGTGAGTTCCCTCTGACTTCACTGGTGGTGCTGGCTCCCTAGAAAGTGCACATAGGATTGCTGCTACTTATAGAATACGGATGCCACATATCCTGAAAAACAGGGGCAGTCCCGATTTGTGTTCACCCACTTGCAAATGGGACAGAGGGTCCTGTCCCAATTTTGTAAAAGTTAATTATGGCGACCCTACTAAAAAAGCAAAGCTACTTTCTTGGGCTCCTAGATTGCCGACAGATTATTCTATAACTCTGCAATGATTCAAAACAACAAACATTGTTGCTCCAGGCCATTTTGACTCGAGGAAGGCCACTCGGTGGCTAATACTTTGAGAACGTCAATTGTCTTCTGCAATCTGCCCTGATGTGTGTTTTGCAAGAAAAATCTTGTCAATCATTTAATTAGATTGTAAGGAGAAAAAAACTATTCCGTGGCTGTTAGTCCCTAAGAATAAGAAGGTAGTGGGGGGGGGGGTGGTGATGTGTGGAAAGGTTAAAATAGAGACCTGCATTGTTTTCAAAAAGCCTGCTGTTCCCTTTATGTCGAACTGATCTGTGCCAGAAGCCCTCTTGAATTTCTACAAGAATAGAGCTTCAGATCATCTGCATTCAGTGCCAGAGTCACGGCCCTGGAACCGATAATTGCCTCTGACAGGATTTAATTACCTTCTCCAGGACCTTTTCTCTGTTTGATTGGAGACCACCCCCTGCCTCCGATCAAATCAGACAGTAATAACACACTGAAGCACAGCAGCCAATCACGAGTCAAGTCTGAACAGTGACCTTGCTGAGTAGAAGCTGATTGGCGGTGTCAGCCTTGTCAACTGTGTCAGTGAACCATCAGACAAGAAAGGGGGGAGAGAGGGAGAAAAAGAGAGCCTGAGCAGAAGATAAGAGAACAGCATTAATGCTAATGAAGTCTGTCAGCACGCCTGGCTCGAGGTTGCATTTCAAGTGTGGCGAGGCACAAGCACCAAAATTACGGCAAATCGCATGCAAACCCAGAATGCTCGGAAATATATTGAAAGTGGTGAGAACATGTCAGAGCATGAATGCATCCGCTACATGGTAAAAAATGAAAAAGATCCATGTCAGTGATATGAGAGAATCGTATTCCCTTTATGAATATTTTTTTATATTGTCTACTCCAAAGAAAACTACATAACTCAAGCAACGTAGCAAGAGCGAAGCAAGAGGATCATGTTCCCTGGAAGGTTTGCTTCCTGCAGAATATTCAGAGTGAATTTTCGAGTTTTAAATCACCACCGTTTTACAGGGAGAGTCATATTTGATAAAGTGCTCCCAGGGCTTGTACTTTTAACATTTATCTGACATGTACTTGGAGAGCTGTGGTGACTGTGCTCATTTTAATACAGATGCCACAGGTGCTGAAACCTTTTGAGAAGGAGTGTGACACTAATTCAGAATTAATTCAATACTTTATTAAAGGAATAATTAAAGATGAGTGTTTTCTTAGTGGCATCATAGGCATGGAATAGTCTCCAAATGTGCTTGGATTGCTGCCGAGAGCATGGCTACATGCCCATGTAGCAAGTGTTAATGATTGCTCACTGTGCATTGATGTTGGTGTGCAGTGTCATGTGAAGTTCAGCAACTTCTTCAGCAGTTGTACCTGCCTATTGTGTCTGCTTATTGTGTCTGCTTATTGTGGATTGAAGTTTTCTCCAATCCATGATGGATGCACCATGGGAATACCTGGCCAGCCTGTTGCAGGGGCTTGTCGCCAGGACGTTGCCTTTCCCACTGAAGTGCTCCCTATTTATCTACTTGCATTTGCATGCTAATGAACTGCTAGGTTGGCAAGAATTGGGCTAAGGATGAGAGCTCACCCCATCTGGCAGTATTCGGGTCTTGAACTGCAAACAGTGGTCAAGCAGTGTTCTAACTCCAGTGTTTTAACTACTGTTCAGCCAGCCAAATATATATATATATATTTGTGTGTGTGCGTGTGTATGTCATGCAGATACTTTGTTCTGACTGACGTCCTGTGTACACATAGGCCTATATCCTAAAGTGAAATTAAGCCCTTTACTCCAAAGCAGTTAAGATGACTTTCCATAAGATAACACTAGAGGGTGACATAACTGCATGGGCCCACAACTGCTATGGATTTTGCCCATAATCACTGAATTTACTTGAATCAGAGGCGCCATCGAATCTAATGTACACACCTAATTTAAAAGATTTGAGATTTTTAAAAAATCATTGGCGATTGTAATGTGCAGCTGCAAAGCAGATGTAAAATTTAATTTTACTGCATACAACGATTAGTAATTTTAAAATAATGACAATAGAGTTATGATTTTTACTTAACTGCACTACATATAACAATGGGTTTATGTTACATTTTTATCACAATATAGTAAACTGTTAAACTAAATGCTGATCTATACTCAGTAATCAAACTACTATATTTACTCAAATCTAATGCACAATCTAATCTCACACCCTGATTTTGGAGATTTTTCAGATTTAGAAGGTGAGTGTTAGATTTGAGTAAATATGGTATATTTTTGAATTCATTGCTTATTATGTATTTCCTTTTTCGAAACTGTGGAGTGTCTGCTGTTAATACCACCCCATCAGCTTTGCCCTTGTGGTCAGGGCAGCGTTGTTACTGTTTAAGAATGCAGCAGGAACTCACTGTTGCAGCAGTTGTTTTTGTCCAGGAAATCTTTGATTCAGAAGTCTTCAAAGAACATCACTTCTTCTTTTGCTCCTGTGAGGGGGAGATTGGTCTCCTGTTGAGACTATCATTTTGTTGACATTTAGACAACAAGCCCAGCTCAGAGTTTAATGCTACCTGATTTGTCCACAAAGTTATGAAATTCTGGAATAATGCTCTTAGAAGGAAAATAAGCCCACAAATGGGCAATTTCACGAGTTCATGTTCTTAATGCTATGTATGAAAATTAATTGGGTTGCTGCTCCTTACATAGATGGAAACATGTATATACATTGTGAACTTCAACACAAAGCAGTAGCTCAGTATGGTTATAAGCAAAAAGTGCGAATCAGAACTCAGAATGAATGGAAGTGATGGGGCCTGAGGACATCTATCTGTCATGAAGGCCTACAAAGCCAGGTCCATGTTCATATTAATAGAATGGGTGTTCTCCACGATAATCATCTTTTAAATGCTATATCACAATCATGCATTGTTGCGACACAGCCGTTGCCTAATACAGTGATTTTCAGCCGTGTGCCGTGGCACACTGGTGTGCCGCAAATAGTCCTCAGGTGTGCTGTGGGAATTTGGGGATTGACATTCATTAATAGGAAAATTGGGGATGTGTCAATGGTGAATACAATTGATGGTGTGGCTTGATAATTTTAATGCCTTGTTATGTGTGCTGAGATGAAAAAGGTTGAAAATCACTAGCCTAATGTATTGATACAAAAAATGCCAAGGGGCACTCTCTGGACAGCTACTCCTGTCAGCAAGATAAGGGAAACTTTCTTTGGTAGCAGTGAATTGAAGCAGTTTTCTGTGGCTCACTGCTCAGTGCATGTCAACTTCTAACACTGAAAAGAAGCCACAAGCAAATAAGTTTGCTCTGTTCTGAAAGAAAATACTGTTGAGTTTATAATTACTATATGTCATCTATACTATAGCACCAGTCTAGATTGCACCTGCTTCCTGCTTGTTGCATGCTACTGTATGTTCTGGATTGTGGAAACTGAGCTCAGTGTGAAACTAATGAACATCTATACATCATTCTAAGCTCTCCCTCACCCAACATATTTCTTATTGAAGTAAGAAGCAATAATGTGGCCCTCAAACAAGTAGCATCTATAAACAATGTCACAGTAAAAGGAGGAAAGTGATGCTTTGATTACTTCTTAAGTGGGAGAACTGGGATGCAAAACATGATGGGGGCAGAATTCGGAGAGCATAGATGTTACACTGTGTGCACTGATTTCTGTACAGATTTCTAACCTGAGCCTCCTGATACACACACAAACCAGCTTCTAAATGTGTGAGCATTGAATCCTTGTAGAAGCCTTTTGTATAAAAATAGTGTTTGTATCTCATACTTATACCAGTTCCACATATATTAATACATAAATCAAGACCAAAGTTTATATCATGCCAGTTCTGAGATACTAGTAGTAATATCTTAAGTTTAACTCATATGCAAGAATCATAATTTTAAGAACTACATTTTTGCTCAAATACTTTTGGGCAGTAGACAACCTTCCAATGCTGACCTTGGACAAGCTGACCTTCCAATGCTATTGTTTTATGATTCTGCATTATTGAGATGTGGATGAAAATAAACTTTAGAAGAATAACGGCACAATCCAGAGTAACTACAGGACCTCTTACATCGACTTAATTATGGCACCACCTATGGGAAACCTATGGGAAATGCAGAGAGCAATCCAGAGTAAAGGCCTCTTACCCAAGAGGTCCCGTAGTTACTCTGGATTGTGCTATAAAAAGGAAGGAAGGAAGGAAGGAAGGAAGGAAGGAAGGAAGGAAGGAGGGAGGGAAGGAAGGAAGGAAGGAAGGAAGCTAGTTGAAAATATTGATCTTCAAGACTTCAGTGATAAAGAATAAAAGATTCTAATTGAGTAAGTGCAGCCTCTTCACAACTGTTCCAAACCATGCAGTAACCATTGGAGGGAAAGAAAAAAAATGTATAATAGAGTATAAAATGGAATTTAAAATTGTGAAATTGTATTTGATAATTGCACAGAGAGACATTTAATTAATGGTGTCCTTCATTGGCTTGGCAAGGCTGCCTAGAAGATGAATTTGGCCCTTTCTGTCTGACACGGCCTCTTTCACAAGACATTCCTTTTACTCAAATAGAGTGTTCAGGGTCCCACTTGGCTGCCTAATTGCTAGAAATATCTTGATATCTCTATAGTGACTATTGAAAGAAGGAAAAAAGGAAGAGAAGAAAGACAGCAAAAGATTTGTTTGTTTATTTCAAACTGCCAAGTTACCCTTTGAAAGCTTCCTCATTCCACACTCCTGAAAATCATCTGTATCCCTTTCCATGGTTAACTACATATCTCATTAGGGGATGATGAAGATTTGTTAACATCAAGATGTGAGGAAGGGAAAATGCAATGGAGAATTGGAGGGAGTTAATTTCGGATTTCAAATAACACCCAGCAATTTTCTTTCACTTCAGTTGCATTTCCAGCATTCCCTCCATCTCCCTGACCATCTCATCCACCTTTCACGCAGAATTGTTGTTGCAATCAAATTTCTTCTATGCGTTTGTGTATGTGTGCAACAGCAGGAGCAGGATTCAAGGATGTACTGTTGAGTACTGGGACAGAATTGCTTCTTGCAGTGCTATCGGAGGCATTTTTTCCATGCTGCAACCTCAAATTATCTGAAATTGACTGTGTTTCACGTTGCGCTCTGAACCTTGGCTCTGCTTCAGTTAGGTTTTCAACCTCAAGCTGTAATACAGCCAAAGTTTCAACAAGATTTATTATTGTTTTAGGTAGGTAACCATGGAAAATGGCCATTTCAGCTGAATTTTGGCAACTATGTTCCAGGTAATAAGAAAGGTTCAAGGCTTGACATGGTCTGGAGAAGGGTGGCAGCTCCCCAAAAGGCTTACTGGAGTCTGAGGTGGGCAGATTTCAGAAACTACCACCACCCCCGCCAGGTCCATCAAATGGAACCAAGTGCAAAAAAAAGCAACTCACGATAAATATACAAGGAACAGGATGCATCTGAGCACTTGCACAGATCCATACAAGAACTATGCTCATTGCTCTTTCAACTCAAATTCTGGTTTCCCCTCCCCATCCAAATTTTCTTCATCTTTTTCTCATCTTTAACCAAATTGAAGGACGGGCTGTTGTTTCAGTGTGGCTGGGGTGTTGTCCTTGTGTTATTAATTATTGTTAATCAAATCAGAAACTATTTGATGATCTACTGTAAATCACACACACTGATCAAGTAGCTCTGATCTACCTTCTTTTCGAAGAGATTGCCACACTCGAATTGGCCTTTTTAGCCATACTAGATGTTATTGCAGGACCTCCACTCAGAGCATGATACCTTAGTCTTTCGAGACTGAAGGATGCCAATGATGCCAATGATCTACCTTCTGCTCACTCTTGTTGTGGGATACATACAAATTACATTTTTTCTTACACTTTATTTGTACAAAGAATGTTTGAGTCCTACATGGTATCTCCATATTCAAGGAAATAAGAGATGTCTGCTTTGTATACACCAATGTTTTCCAGGCTTGGCTTTTTACTAGTAGCCTTTCCACCTTTCCCACAAAAACATTCATGAGGTTTAGGATGATCTATGCACACCAGATATTGCCAGCCATTCTCTCCCCATATGTGTGCATGTACACAATAAATCCAAGTGTACCATTCTGAAAGTATGTCAGATTTCCAGCTAATTCAGTTCTGTAGTGATAATGAGGGACTGTAACCAATAAACAAATGTAGCAAGCATGTGTGTGCACAGGTGTGTATGTGCTCACAACATAAACCCATTCATTAGCATCTTTGGATCCTGTGCACAAAGCAAACAAAGACTCTGGATTCAGACTATTTACAGTACATAATTATGCACTATTCGCCTTTCCTCACTAGAAATATAGGAAATCTCTACTTTAAATTTAGTGGTAGAAGCAGTGATGGTCCCTAGAAGGTTTGCGCCTACTCAATAGAACCAGTTGTTAATGAGAGATAGGACATATAAAGTTTAAAAATAGCCATTTAAAAGTGGCTGCCAGATGGGCATAGAACCGGTTGTTAATTTCTTTGAATCCCACCACTGGGTAGAAGAAATATAATTTTTACTGTACTGGTACCAAAATCCACCCAAAAATAAAGAAATGATAGAAATAAACTGTCTTTTACCCTAGAGCTCTGCTGCTGCTCTTTTTTTTAAGCACACAATCCTTACTAAACACTACAAATGTGACCACAATCATGAAGAATGTAATGGAAGAGGTGTGCTTCTTCTAACATTACAGGGGATTGCTTTGTTTGTATACATAGAAGGGAGTAGGTTATTTTGAAAATGATTCCATCTGCTTAAGTGCACTGCATATTTATTTGAAAATCCTTCAAAGTAAAAAAAAATTTAAGAGTGGTTTTTTTAATGTCACTAAATGGAGAAAACTGCAGCAGACTGATTATTCAGCTGGCAAAATGGAAATTCCAAGTTGCATAGACCGCTAATTGCGGCCTGCCCACAGAATGACAGGTCTATAATTTTTAGTTTTGTGTGCATTCAGAGCCAGTCACCTTGACTCTTAGCAGTCCATTATCTGCTGGCCACCGACCATATGATGATATTCAGGGAGTGACAGGTCTTTTCCATTATGGAATGATAAAATGCCCCATGCTTTATTTAGATAAAGCTTTTCTTCCAAGACAGAACAACAACTAGTTGCTCATCTGATGCCTGCAGGTTAAAATTATGATGATCTGCTTTGAAATTCAAAAGTTTAAGGCTGTAATTCTGTACATATTTGCCTGTTGAATTCAATAAGACTTACTTTTGAGCAGACATGCATAGGATAATGCTGGGGGGGATTTGTCATTGTTATTCTGTCGTGAAATTGACATCCTAAGGATGGTTACTAAATGACAGGACAGTCATAGCATTTGGTTATTTGCCTGGTCTAAATAATAGACTTCACATGAGAAACTGTATAGAAAAACCTCAGTTCTGTGCACTCCAGATATTTTCAGCCATTCCCCCCTGCAATTTTCTCTCTCTCCATGTGTGTGCATGTACACAACAAATCCAAGTGCACCATTCTGAAAGTATGTCAGATTTCCAGCTTATTCAGTCCTGTAGTGATAATGCAATGTGCTTTGATGTCCTTATTTGGTTCTGCTTATTGTTAAGATTCTGTACTCTTTTGATTATAGCAGTCAAGTCAAACAAAATGAAAACAAATTAGTTGTCTTACATGTACAGAACTGGTTATTTTAAACAAGTGGTGATTTTTAACAATTGTACACAAGGCATAGAGTACCATATGACCAATTATTTCAAAATTTGTGGCTCATAGTACTTTGTAAACTGCTCCATTCATTTCAGTTTATTCAGAGGCTATTCAAAAAATAAATAAATAAATAATACAGTAAGAACCCAGGAGGTCCCAGACAGATTTTAAGTTTCAAAGCGGGTCCAAGGTTGAAATGCCCAAGTACCACTGCCATAGGGTGTATTTGTTGGTCCCACCAACAGATGAGTGCCAGAGCTAGCCCAGTTTCCTGCAGCCCAGTGCCATCTCCTACGTGTGAAACATCTGTGTGCAGAACGTGATCTGTCACCTGTTATTAAATACCATCTGTGGGGCAATCTAGGAATCTACCTGAGTCTGGAAAAATTCCCTCCCATTGAACAGGAGCTGGATGTACTTGTCTACCAACAAACACCCATCTGCTAGGCCAAATTCTCCTTCTTTCTCAGAAGACTGATCAAAGCCAGCATTTTTCTCCCTGTGGTTTTAAAAGATGCTGTGTTTATAATGTTGCCAATGGTTATGTTTAAGTTAATTGGAATTGTAACTATGTTGTTTTGAAACTGGAAAGCTGTTGGATTTGTAACTGTCTCCTTCTCCCCAAACCATTTATATCGTCCATTTTGATATTTTAAAAAAACACTTCTTTAATTTGAATCAGCTGGTTTGTGAGTTTGCCGAGATAAACCGACAAAACTTGAAGTCTTGTTTTCCATATGTGCCTGCCTGCTCTAGTGAGGAATGAGCTCTCTACTCACTGGAGGATTGAGCTAAGAATTTGGGTGAAAATGGCTGTGCATGACGTGGAGCCAGAGCGTGGAGAGACTGTAGTGCCACACACCCAACTCAAGGTAAGGCTCAGAGCTTCCTTCCCTAGTGTCAGAGTACTCTCAATTGCCTTTTTAGCCCTATACTGTTTGAGTAGCCCAAAAATAACACATACCACAGAGATTACAAATGAACAAAGCTTTATTTGCTTCTTCTCTGAATACAATTCCACTCCTTAATGAGTTTACGGGAGCAATAAGAGGCATTTGGTTCAGCACACACTTAGTAATAATAAAACAAGAAAGAACTATCTGAGCTCAAACTCATATCTAGAAAAGAGTACTGACAAGTCCTAAAAGAGTTTCCTTTGGCCCTTGCCATACAAAGACTAGCAAGTCTTGGAACAGTTTTCCCTGGCCCTTGTCAAACATACCCATATAAGAAGATGCAACTCCAGCCTCCAACAACTCCTTATGCTAACCTCCACTCCTTTTCTATGCCACTTCCTCTTAATCAAGAAATTATCCACAGCTGCTTGGGCAATCTGGGGAAGCTTAAGAAAGCCTTATCTGCTTTTATATCTGTTGAACTGCCAAATTTTACAGGTCATCCCCATGACACCTTGCTTTTGAGAGATGGATATCACTGCTGTAAAGTGGCCACTACACAAAGGAGCAAAGTGGTCATCACTAGCTGGCATCATTGTTGGTTTGAGTACAAAAGAATCAAGACCACCTGCCAAGTGCATAGGATCTTAAAATTGCAACACACCACACACCAAAAGTCAAATCATTTTCAGTGATCAACTAAAAGCAATGGGTATTTGATAAATGATGGTTTCCTAGTTTCAAATAAAGTATTATGGCTACAATCCTAAAGATACTGTCCTGGGATTAAGACCTAATGAACACAATGGGGCTTACTTTTGAGTGGATATAGTTAGGATTGTGCTCTATGTTACTCAAAAACCAAATCAGTATTTTGAAGAAAGTGTTCCAGATTTCTAAGATGCCAAATTATTACTTCCTAGTGAACAGTAAGGATGGTCACGGTCTTATATTCTACTGAATTATTTGGAGTTATGTGCCTATTTCATGGTGCCTAGGGCTCTCTTATGGGTGCCATTGCTATTGCCATAGAGCAATTACTCAATTCCTCTGGGGAGACAGAAACTGGTAGACATCAAATCTGCATCTGTTTGAACAGGCACACAATTGAGGAGACCTGCGTCAAGCCTCCCATCTCAGGTTAGGATTTGGCAGCAAAGGCTGCTGCCATCCCTGTGCCCCTCACGGGCCTGATCTTCCCTTATTGCTAGCCAGTGCTGCAGGAGTGCTGAACCTCAGTGCCAACTGGTGCTAGCCCAGCACTGGCACTCCCTACTCCCAGGAGTAAACTGATGTACATTTTCACATTTTTACATATTTTTCACATTTCTTATTTTAACTTTTCAGCACATTTATAACACACAAAGCCAGGACTGAACAGCAGCACTGGAAGTAATATAGATCAGGATTGGGCTTTTATTTGCCTTCTGTGAGCACTCCAATGAAATGAATCTAATTTTTTGTATTCTTCAAATGTATGATTCAAGCAAACAGTTCTAAACAACGTCTTTAACTGTGGAGATAAATCAGGTGTAGGGAGAGAAATGCCACTGCTGAACAATTCTGAGATTCTCATCTACTCCATATAGGATACAATAGCACTAGCATACCTCTTTCTCCACAGGGTGGCTTGTACTCAGGGAATTGCTGGCTTCATCCAATTTTCTTCAAATAATGAACAAGTGCTATCAGGTTTATTGGTCCTATCTTGTGCACACTTTTGGGGTGTAAATTATTTATTCCACTAATTAAACTGCAAGCAGTCATGGACAGTGAGCTTACTGAGGCAATTCCATATGTATTGGCTGTAGGTTAATTATTTAAGAATTGCAATATCACTGGTAATACCAAATAAATACTGGCCTCATCAGCAAAAGCAATTGGATGCTGCTGTCTTGCCAGACTTCAGTTCACACAACCATTATATGACGAGGCCTCTTAGGTCTTGCATGTTAGAAATCAGCACAGTTTTATTTGGGTTTTTACAGTCATCCAGGATTTAACCTTTTCTGTTCCCTTCCTCTTTGAAAAATAAAGATAAATCTTGGTTGAACTAACCAGGTTTCACTTTGATAGTGCCCAGGCTGACCATTTGACCGGGATTCCCCGGAGAGCTCAGGAAAAAGGGCAGGTCTAAGAGTAGGAAAATTCCCACCTCTCCAGGATTCGGGCCCGGCCCCAGCAGCCATTTTCTTGATTGCAGGCTTTTGGGTGCTGCTTTTGGAGTCCTCCAGAGTAGGAAAGCAATGAGGCGGGACCGAGGAGGAAGTTCCTCTCCCCGCTTTGTGGCCAGCAGCAGCAGCAGCAGCAGCAACACCATGCCTCAGCTGCAGCTTCTTTGGGACCTCCACAGCCTCTGCAGCACCTTCTGTGTGCACTACAGCCTAACTGGCCAGCCCTCCCTCTCCTGCGACCCTGCGCTGTCTCTGCTGTCTCTGTCTCGAAAGGTGAAGGCAGACATGCATTAGAAGTGTAGTGGAAGTGAATTGAACACACTTTTCTGCCCTTGAAAACAAATAAAACGCCCCAGATATGCAGCAAATATGTATTGAAGTCATTCCTGCCATCCTTTTCTGATGTTACCTTAATACTCTTTGAGGCACTAAATAAGTTTCATTATTTCTAAACCACCCTGAACCCTTGGAGATGTGCAGGACAGAAACGTAATAAATAAATGTTAAATGATAGCATAAATAAATCATAGAAGCACTCTTTATAGCAGGTCACTGGCATGAAATATACAAGGTAAATCGCTCAGCTTTAAAGAGATTAAACTGATCGTACATTTAACAAGAATCTGCAACATTTATGGCAGATGAATCTTGATGCTAGGCTGAAGACAGGTTTGTATGCCTTGATTGAGGGTGCAATCCTATTGCCACTTATGCAAAAGTATAACTCACTGCATAAGTGAAATAAATTCAGGATTGTAGCCATAGGAAAGTGTTGGAAATGTTCATTCTCAATGCTGCTGTTATGAGCAAACTGGGACCCAGGTCAGAGACAGAAAGTATATAATAATGCCAGGTGAAACCCTATTGACTTCTCAGATCTCTTGATCTTGCTGTGCTTGAAAGAAATTTTCAATACACACTTCTTCAGAGATGGCACTGAAGAGCAACAGAGTTCAAACTAGCAGCCTTTTCTTCCTCTATAAACTCTCCTGGTGGTGTAGAAAGTATGGCATATGGCACCTGGACCCAACTAAAACATACTTCATTTTTACTTACCTTACAGGGTTGTGATGAAGATTCCATCGAAATAATGCATGTGATGTGCCTTATTGATTAAAAAAGTATCATAAAATTGCTGTGAATTACCATCATTCTGGGTCCAGAAGCAACCAAGAAATTTTTGGAAATCTGACAAGTACAGTAGAGCATTAAGATAAAGATATTCCCCTCTTGTTATTTTGCAAAATCTGGTATACAGAATGTGATTGTGTAAATTCTATGTATCAATAGTTTGCCTAATTCTTTCTTAAAGTCAACCAAGGCAATGCCCATCACCACAGTTGTGGCAGTGAATTCTGTATGTAAATTATATATTGTGGGGACTAATAGACACCACATTGACGGCATTGTTCTTTTGTGCAACAGCCTGAATTTGTTTTTCCTTTTGTCTGTGCAAGGAAGAGTGGAGGGAGAGGTGCAATTCAGAGCATGACCTATATGACATTGCAACAAATGGGAGGGAGCAAAGAAATGCTAATTAGATTTAATGTTCAAGACTCAGCCCCCTCCTTTGTCTTACTCATTTGTTGTCTTACTCATTTGCTGCCGCTGGCAATTCAGCGATCTCTGCCTCTGGCAAGTCAGAGACAGCATGGTATTTCTGCAGTTGAATGGCTCTAGGAAGTCCAGCATATGATGCTTCTGAATATGACCAGTCAAATGGCTCTGGGAAGTCCATAAGCAGAGGATGAGGACTACAGCATTCCCCTCTTGTATCCCTCCAGAATTGAGTTTACAGAGAGATACACTGCACGTGAACATGAAGTATCCCACTCATAGCTTCTATAAGTGGGCGAGGATAGAACAGTGAGGAGTTTTAGGAGTATGTAGCCAAATGTATGCAAGTTGCTTTGACAGAGTAGGGTAGATGGACCTTGTAGCACATGCAGCTCTGTGTTTCATGAGAAATAGCAAGGCAAAAATGAGCTAGTCAGCCAAACATCTAACCTGCTAGCAGTGTGATGACATTTCCATTTCCATGCTTTGCTCTTATCATCTACCTGCTTTCAGCCCAGGAATGTCCTAATTCTGGTGCCTTACACATTTTATTCACCAATGTTTTGGAGGCATTAATTTGGAAGACAGAATTATAATTTCAAATGACAAGCCTGATAAAATGGAGAAGTGGTGAGAGAAATAATATGGAATTGAATAAAGACAACTATAAAGTATATGGGAAATGGCATGCCAGAAAAAAACTTGGTGCACAATCCGAGTAACTACAGGAGCTCTTAAGAGACATTTACGTTGATGTAGTTATGGCATCACCTAGTGGAAACCTATGGGAAATTCATAGAGCAATCCAGAGTACATTTTTCTTACGTTGACATAAGAGCTCCTGTAGTTACTCTGGATTGTGCAGTTAGTAATTTTAAAAGATCATGCATCAAATGTGAATCAAATAACAAGGTACACACTCTTGGCAGTTTGCTAAAGAATTCTAGCCTCAGATTTCGATACAGAAAAAGATCTCTTAAAGGATTCAACAAAAGTATAATTCAGGTCTGACTGAATTATACTTCTCATTATTATGCATAAAAGAAGAAATGGTGAATTGTATTTGATGCTGGCCAATACATGGACTTTGATGGAGAAATTTGTTGTTGGAACAGCTTGGCTGAAATGATCATGAGTTAGTCCTAGTTGATTTAATTGGAAGAACTGTTAAAATCAGAAGTGTAAGGCAGATTTGGAGGAGCTAAAGAGGTTAATTTGTGAGATAAGTTTGGACTAGAGAGTTAATGCCACTGAATGCCAAAGAATGCAATTAAAATGCATAGAAAGTCAACAAGATGCATATAAAATACAGTGAAAAAATAGCAGAAAAAGCTCCAGCACCAGCTGAATCAGTAACAATTTGGAAGTCTGATCCTCTATGCAGTGGGACCCTGTAAGACAAATAACTTCTAAGACAAATGCTTTGTAAGACAAATTAAATTTCAAATTAAATTTGTGCAAAATTCTGAAGAAAAGCACCACCCAAATAAGGCTGATGCAGTATGAGTGATGAATCTGTTTAATGACAATCAATGTCACATTTCCATGAAATCCTCAAAAGGAGACAAAGCAAGTATCATTAGAAGGTTCCATGTTAAAGATGCTCAAAAAGACACTAGTGACTCTTTTAGTGAAAATTAATCATCCTTGGCCATAAAGGTTTTTTTTTTCTGTTTTACTATACAGCATATTACAGTATTTTTTATTAATATTACATTAATCATGTTCTGTATTATATTACAGCGTTTTGAATTTTATTACAGTGTTTTGTCATCATTTTTACATACAGTTAATGTTTTAAATGAATATTTTTGGGTTGTGGACCTAATTGTCTGAGTTTACATTATATCCTATCGGAAAATCCGCTTTGTATAAGGAATGAGTTTACATTATATCCTATCGGAAAATCCGCTTTGTATAAGGAATGACAAACATGCTTCTGGAATGAATTATGTTCATCTTACAAGGCACCACTGTACTGGCAAATCTCAAATTATGTGGAATTGCATTACCCAAATTTGCATGCAATAATTAAAATCATTTTTCCCATAGGAAACAATGGGATTGCCCTGGGTTAAGGGAAATGTCATATAACACTCGTGCTAACAAATTTTGCTTGCCAAGATAACCAGGGCAAAGGGAGGTTGACAAGCAAGGGTACTGGAAATTGGCATTGCTATTGATGACTGAAAAATCAATGATGAAAACAAAGTACTGTACTTTTCCCACTTGGTTTTCTTGAATTTAATTACAATTATTTATTTAAATTGCTTGATGATGTGGCTTCCAGCCATGACATCACTTCTAGTAGGTCTTGGATATATCATCTCTCTAAAAAGTGGCCCCAGGTTTGAGAACCACTGCAAGAACCACTGCAAGTTTGAGAACCACTGCAGTGGTTCTTAAGTTCTCTGAGAACCACTGTGGTTCAACCAGTGTGGTTCAACCAAGTTCTCAAGTTTGAGAACCTTACTAAGATGTTAGTAAGGTAAAACCCTTGGGGGAAGGTGATACCATTAGAGATCAAAATGACTAAAATCATGTTTTTTAGGAATAATATTATGTTATATATTGTTGGCTGCATAATTTACAGCAGAATGCAATGAAACAAACCACTCTGAAATATCTGTATTCTATCAAAACATATGGCCAAAAAACCAGCGGAGGTGGGGCAATGGCACATATACACAGCCACCAACCAGGTTGTTTCCCTGCCCACTGCATGGGTCATCACTGCATGACCAGTGATGAGCTGGTCTCTTGCGCTGTTTGACACAAGACCTAGTGATGCCACTGCCTCCACCCCTTCTTTAGCTGGCACAAGTCAGTGGAAAGGGGCAGGGAGGTTGTTGTCCAACTCCTAGATCCTTGCTGCCCAGTTTCTCCCCTCCCTGTCTCTGCCACTGTTTGGCAACCACAACAGAGTCGAGTAAAGGATGGGGAGCACTGCAAACATTTACTAAGCATCCGTCAGTAGCTATTATTGAGTTGTTATTCAGATTTTTCTAAAAACACAGGTTAAACCTTATGAAGTTCCACACTTTTACGAGCCTTGGACAACTATCTCATACCTGTTCATGTCTTAAGTGGGGAGCTCACGCCAGCCGTCTTAAGAGTTTATCAGCAATTGACAAATGTTAATGATTGAATACAGTAAATCTGGTGCAAGGCTTGGAAGATGGGTATGTTTGAGAGAATGGTGAGAGTCGATCGAGTCACAGTTATTCTTCAGAACAGAAAATGAAACAACCATTTTTCACACATGTTAAAGGCTCTTGTACAGTGCAAAAAGATCAATTGTTTCCATGGTCACCAAGGTTGAAAGAAACAATGGAGGTTTATTTTGAGAGAAACAAGGTTTAGATGACATATCAGGGTATGCTTTGTAACTTCTGTGTGTTCCAGACTGATTGGGCAATTGGATGTAATTATAATGCTAAAAAAAGAAGTAATTGGATTTTAAAGTATGGGTTTACAACAGCTATTGGTGTTGGTTACAACAACTAGTGGTACAACAACATGAAAACTAGATCTAAAAATTTGATTAGGCTTCATTGGGTTAAACTGGTCATTACTATTAATTTAGGTTTATTCCTATCGAACTGGCTTGTAATGATTATCTGAATCATTTTCAATCTGCTTCAGGCCAGGGTTTGGGATGGAGACTGCTTTGGTCACTTTGGTGGATGACCTATGCCAAGGGATAGACAGGGAAAGTGCAACCCTGTTAGTCCTGCTGGACCTCTTAGTGGCCTTCGACACTATCAACCAGGGCATCCTTATGGGTCAGTTGGCTGAATTGGGGATTAGAGCAACTGTCCTGATGTGGTTCCGCTGCTTCTTGGTTGACAGATCCCAGAAGATGATTCTGGAGGATGCTTCCTCGACTCTCTGGCCTCTTCAGTATTGGGTGCCACAAGGTTCCATTCTATCCCCCATGCCATTCAACATCCACATGACGTCACTGGGAGAGGTCATCTGGGCACCTCACTTTAAGAAAGATGCAGCCAAACTGGAACAAGTCCAGAGGAGGGCGACAAGAATGATCAGTGGGATGGAAGGGAAGCCCTACAAAGAAAGGTTGAGGGAACTTGGGATGTTCAGCCTGGTGAAGAGAAGGCTGAAAGGAGATATGATTGCCCTCTTCATATACCTGAAGGGCTGTCATGGGTAGGAAGGGGCTATCTTCCATACAATCTGACCCACCACCTGTCCTAAGGTCATCTGAGAGAAGCCTGTTGACTATGCTGCCACTGAGAGAAGTGAAGGGCGTGGCGACAAGGAACAGGGCCTTCTCAATGGGTTGCACCCCAACTCTGGAATTCCCTTCCCCTGCAGTTAAAGAAAGCTCCTTCCTTACAAAGCTTCTAGTAGGGCCTGAAAACATTCCAATGTAGTAGAACTTTTAACTCAGGCGGAGGATGGGTGATTACCAGTTTTGTAAATTATGAATGTCTTAAAATGCTTTTAATGTATTTTATTGACTGTTTTTAATTCTGTGTTGTTAGCCACCTTAAGTCCAATTTATGGAGCATGGCAGGATACAAATATATTAAGTTTGGGCACTCCTGTGCTAAGGTTTGCTTCCTCCAGAAGATAAAACCCATACTATTGTTTGGTTATGGAATTGCATGGATTTTCTATCAAATTAGTGATGAAATTTTGATGTATTTTTTTGTTTTAATTGAGCTTTCACTGTTTTATTGTGCATCTTTCTGAGAGCAATTCTTTGTAGCAAAGCAGCATATAAATTAATATATAATACTGGTGCTCACATTTTATTCTGATAAGGTGCAACAGATCAGGCACTTGTTAGAGACAGTGGCAGAAAGCAAGTAAGAGTTAGGGCTATAAATATCCATTGCAGCATGTTTAGGAATAACTCTGGGTAATGCAAACTTCCAAAAATCAAGAAGAAAGTGGTGGAAAGAAAGGAAACAAAACATGATCGTGCATTCATGCCATAAAATAGATGCAAGATAGGCTGAAATTACTAGAAGAGGCTCGACACAACATTAAAATGGATAACTGCTACAATTAAAAATAATCCTTCCCTTCATTTTAGGGGATAAATGCATACTCTTTATTTTTCATCCTGAACAGCTCTCTCCTTTGCATTCCTGTGCCTTACTTCTAAAGCCCCATAATTATTCTTGAAAAGGGAAACAGGTAGAGATGATGGAGGTGAGACTGCATTATAAGGAAAATGTAGCAAAATAATTAAAGGGTGCGATATAATAATAAATACTATATTTTTGATTATGTGCAGAGTCTCTGTCTCTCACCCCCAACAAAGGAGAAACCCAACTGCATATTTCAGAGATTACAACAAAAAATCCAGACTATAGAAAGTCAGTGAGTACATACAGGTAATTCATGTATGTGCCTCTCAGACTATGTGCCTCTCAGACTAGAAATTAAGCACAAAATTTGCTAATATATAATTTCCATATGTTTGCTCTATGGAATGTGCAGGCCGATGTGCCTCTCAGACTAGAAATTAAGCACAAAATTTGCTAATATATAATTTCCATATGTTTGCTCTATTCACATTTGGGGAGATTTGAAGTAGGTTTAGTCTTGACTTGAAGAGACTCACTGTGTCAAAACAGATCAAGGAAAGTCAGTTTAGATTTTCCTTATGGTTGGGATTTTCCTCATGGGGATGTATTTTAATCCTTCTCTAGAGGCCAGCTAATAACCTTCTGCTATAGAAGAGAATCCTAATTTTTATCTAATGAAATACTACTGGTTAAAACAATATATTTAATGCTAAGAGCACAATCATGTCTGTGTCAGTGGGTTTTAGCTCAGTGTGAATGTGGTTTGCATTTTAAATTTAGTGATAAACATCCCCATAGGCAATATAGCGCACTTACCATGGTAAAGCAGCAGGCAGGCAATCAATCACCCTTCCTTTCCCTCTGACAGACTTGGAACAGCTTTGTTTCAGCTGGGAGGCAGACCCTTCCGTTCACCCTGGATCAGCAAAAGAATGCAAAGTGATATGAATTGCTGTGGGTTGTGTCACACACTCCAGGGAGAAGGGAAATGTCTGCCTCCCAGCTGAAAAGAATCTGTTCTAACCCTGGAGAGGGAGGTTGACTGATTGGCTGTCATTACCACATTTCTAATGTAAGCATCTATTTATAACACCACTGCCAAAAGAGGTTCATCTTAATTGCTTTTGCTTAATGAGAAAATCTACATCCATAGGTGTTCCAAGAACAGAACTCTCTCGGGTGGCAAGACATGTAAGTCTCCTTATAATCAGTAACGGAGAATAGAATAGTCAAGAAACTGTAAATAGAACTGAGATCTGAATGTAGAGCCTATTTGTTGAGTTTTTAAAAATAGGTTTGTCCTAATGTGTAAACTGAGTTACATAAAAATGTAAGGTGCAAGTTTGGCAGACAAAAATGTGAGAAATATGTGATTTATACAGGTACTAGAATTGCCATATGTCCTGAAAAACAGGGTCAATCCTGATTTTGGGGGATTGTGTTCACATTCTGTCAAGTAGGAAAGAGGATCCTGTCCTGATTTTGTGGAAAAGAATTCTAACAACCCTAACAGGTACACTACTCAGAGAGTTGAAATTTTTTATGGCTCCCTGTTAAATGAACTGTATGTTCAAAAGTAAACCCATGCTTTTTGATGTGTAATGTACACTAAGGCTAGTGCTCAGTTTGGACTGACAAGGAAAATTTGGCTCAGACAAAAATTAGCTCCCTGAATTGGTCTTTCAGAGGACCACAAATAATGGAAACTAAGATTATTGGTTCCACAACTCAAAAATATTCATATAAAAATATTAACTGTATGTAAAAATGATGGCAAAACACTGGAATTGAATTCAGAATATGCATTCAATGTGCATGATCCTATGAAGTCTACTTAGGCTGCAATCCTAAAGACACAATCCTAAAGACACATAGAAGGCTGTAATCCTAAAGGCACTTAGGAGGCTGCAATCCTAAAGACAAAATCCTAAAGACACTTAGGAGGATGCACTTCTAAAGACACTTTACTGGGAGTAAGACCAATTGAACACAAGGGGGCTTGCTTCAGAGTAGGCATGGTTAGAAATCTGCAGTCCTAGACACTTTCCTGAGAGTAAGACCAATTGAACACAAGGGAGCTTGCTTCAGAGTAGGCATGGTTAGAAATCTGCAATCTTTGACACTTTCCTGAGAGTAAGCCCCATTGGGGGATCTGGGGGGTCTTCTGGGGGTGGGTGGGAGGGTGTTTAGGAACAGTGGGGGGAGATACAGGCAGCTGATACTCACTTTAAAAGCCTGGCTTTCGAACTCCAGGCTTCCTACAGACTGGGCTGGAGGTAAGAGCATCCCCTATCCCCTCTCCAGACTCTTCAAAAGCTCTGCAGGGAGCCTTGTGTTCAAAGCCAAGCTTTTAAAGAAAGTATAGGCTGCCTGTATCTCCCCCCACCCTCCCACCCCCCAGAAGATCCCCCAGTCCACCCAAGCACCCTGCACCCTCAGAGGGACAGACCTGCTCTTGCCTGACCCATTCAATTCAGGTAACAAGCACAGGCTTTCGTTACCCACAGCAGGTTTGTTACCCAAGGCAAAGGCGCAACCTAGTGGTAGGTTCGTTACCTGGAACATACTTTACCCAAGACATTCGATACACAAGGTACCACTGTAATTGCATATGGTATGAACCAGTCCCTGAGTATTGGCTCACATTATAACTGGGAGGAGGAGAAACATAGTACTTACAGGGATATCAGTCTTTTTTTTTAAAAGCCTTTGCATAACAAACATAACTTGTAGGTTCCCCACAGACACCATTCCCCATATATTAGTCCTCTGCAAATAATTTATTTAAATTATTTGCAACCTACTGAAGTTCCCACATCACTGCTTCCTTAACACTCACCCAGAGCTGACAAGAGCATGAAGAGCCACATAGAAATGTGATTAAAAGATCCTTCACAATATTCTGAATTGGCCCTGGTATTTCATCATGGCAAGTTTCATTTACAAATGTACTGGATATTAATGGATATATATAATGGATATTAATGGAAAACCTTTAGCCACTTTCAGTAGGGAATCAACCTGCTAGACTCGAGCTTTAATTTTGTTCCATGCTCCTTTGTCCTGTAACACTAAATCTTATCCATGCACATGCAGAAATCTGTATGTAAATGCTGTGAAAGCTCAGGGCATTTAATGATAGTCAGGGTTTAATTCTCCAATCTGACATCCAGCTCCTTTTCAATGTGGTCCATCACTGTTGGTATGACATTACTAAAAGCCAACTGATTAAAGTCAGCTCTCTTATGCATACTTTACCTCTGTGACCTACGTGTGCCTTGAAACCATTTGAACTCTGTTTAAATTGGATCCCCCCTGGTTGTAAGTGTTGCTGCATGTCACTTCTGTGTCAGTTGGATGGAAATCTTGCTGCAAAGGATAAAAGTTCACAGCTCGGTATTAATCTACTGGGAAAACTACATCTACTGCATTCTTGGTTTTTTGAAATACTTTCGGATGACCTCAGCCAGGTAGAACATAATGTAAAGATTTCTAATCATTTTTTTTAATCTGGAGATATTTAGAATGTAGCACTTATCATATCATTGTGTTAAATAAATACCACATAATAATTGCATTTGAATATAGAGAGATGGGTTATTAAAAATGAAGGTGCACCTAATTAATAAAACATGATTGCATGAGTGCATTGCAGTAGTCTAATCTAGATGTTACCAGGGCATGGGTCACCATGGCCAGATCAGGGCAATAGGTGAGTCTATGACTTCTGGACCAGGAGAACCTCTGTCTTATCAGGATTTAATCTCAGTTTGTTCGCCCTCATCCAGATCCCCACTGTCTCCAGACAGCAGTTCAAGACCTCAACTGCCTCCTTGGACTCAGAAGGAAAGGAGAGATAGAGCTGGGTATTGTAAGCATACTGATGGCAGCCCACTCCAAACCTCTGGATGACCTCTCCCAGTGGCTTCATCTAATGCTGAATAGCATGGGGGATAGAATGGAGCCTTGTGGCACCCCACACTGATGAGGACAGGGTGCCAAACAGGCATCCCCCAGCCCCACCTTCTGGGATCTGTCAGCCAGGAAGGAGCGGAACCATCCTAAAATGGTGCCTCCAATCCCCAACCTGGCCAGTCGACCCAGAAGGATACAATGGTCGATGGCATCAAAGGCCGCTGAGAGGTCCAGCAGGACTAACAGGGATGCACTCCCCCTGTCAATTCCCTGGTGTAGGTCATCCACCAAGGTGACCAAGGCAATGTCCATCCCAAACCCCGGCCTGAAACCAGATTGAAAAGAATCCAGATAATCAGCTTCATCCAGGACCCTCTGAAGCTGAGATGCCTCTGAAGCTGAATGCCTCGCTCAGTCACTTTGCCCAAAAACACAATGGGACTTACTTCTGAGTAGACATGCTTAGAATTGCACTGTATGTCAATGTGAAATGTCCACATTTCTTCAGGAGTTTGAGCACTGGGTTTTTGCTACCACCATAATCAAGACTTTTTTTAAACTTTAATATACAAAAAAGGTATCTTTAAGTAATGGTTAAACTGATTAGTGAATTCAGGCCACTGTAAGTATGTGGCTATACTCATATGGAGGAACTGTTTTTTAGAAATTAAGTGGAAATGTGTTTATAACTATAGTCTCATCCCCACTTAGATAAATTAATTTACAGTAAATAAGATCAGGCACTACTTTTTAAATAACTGAATAATATCTAAACAATGGTATTTTTATTGACATGTAGAAATCCAATTACACTTGCACCTGAAACTGTACTTAAGTCAATGGAGCAAGGGACAAGTGAAGAAACTAGAATTCTGGATTTGTTTCATTGTTTTTCAGTTGCATATCCCATTCTAAAAATGTGGTCAAAACTAAGGAAGTCAAATCAAAATTTTAATGGCATTAGTGTGTATGTTCTGAAATAGATCCACCAGGCATTACAAAAAATTTGTAAATGCTGTTTATTTGTAGATTCTTCTTTACTGATAGTACTTGTATTTATAATATTTCCTTGGAGATACAGATAGGAGTTAACATCCTCCCCCACCATAATAGTATGCCCTTTCCATTGCAATCAGCGATATTCAAGCTACAGCTGCAAAAGAGCCCTGTGTACTTAGTAAACCTCCAGCTGATATCCTCCCAACCTTCACACAAAAGATGCATCAACCAAATTATTATGTCGTATTTAGGTTCTGATGATTTAAAGCACAACTAGCTGAACTAGTCTTTTTCTTTTTTATTCTATAAATAAATGTTTTCCTCAAAATGATAACTCTGATAACCATGCAAAGTGGCTCATGGTGTGATCCCCTGATGTGCTGTGAATTTGTGTGTTTGTAGGATGTACATCAGTTTTACCAGCCAATCCATTGGTTACCTTCGCTGTGTCTTCTTGCATCTTATTTTCTTAGTTTCAGATCAGGACCCCCTTTCAAACTTAAAATTCTGTCTGGGACCTCCATCAAACTTACCAAGATGTGACATCATTGTGATGCCAGAGCTCCTCCACGTCTGCTTGAAACTAAGTTCCATTGTGTTCAATGAGACTTATTCCCAGGAAATCCCAGTGCCAGAGTCCAAGACAGCAGATCCCGCCTTTCCTACAACCCCCAACCTGAGGATGTGACCCCCTAAGTGGATCCCGACCCCTACTTTGAGTACCACTGATTTAAAGCATGCATTCAAACCACCACCCCCACTGTGTGTATGCAGGATGTACATCAGTTCTACTAGCCAATCCATTGGTTACCGTCACTGTGTGTTCCTACATCTTTGCTGTGTGTTCCTACAAGTCCCATGCTGGCCTGGAGGTGTCACAAAAGTGCTGACAGAGCCTTACTGATAGAACATTAGCTCAGGCAGCAGAAGGTACCCAGCATGTAGTTGGTCTGTGGAACTCCCTGCCATAGGATGTGGTGATGGCATCTAGCCTTAATGCCTTTAAGAAGGATTTGGACAAATTCCCAGAGGAAAGGACCATCATGGATTAGAAGCCATGAGGGACGTATAGAGGTGGACAACCTCCAAATGCCAGATGTAGTGGGAGCACCTGGATGCAGGTGTCATATGTGCTCCCCAAGGCATCTGGTGGGTTGTTGTGCAATACAGGATACTGTTGTGTAATACTCAAAAGTAAGCCCCATTGTTTTCAATGGGTCTTACTCCCAGGAAAGTGTCTTTAGGATTGCAGCCTTAATGGGCCTTTGGCCTGATCCAGTGGAGGCTCTTCTTATGTCCTTATGATTAGGACCTATAGAGTGTATACTACTGCCAGTATGATTCCCTTATCTGCACTGCTCTGTGTGTGCAATCCTAACCTAAGCCAGTCCAGCTTATTGTTCTTCCAATTCCCATGGTGATGTAGGGAGGCAAGCGCATGTTTATGCACTGCCTAATCGAGCCCCAGGAGTGGTGCAAAAATGTGTTATATCTCTGCAGATACAATGACATATTGAATCTGTATGAATGGCTCACAACCATATATACACTGCTGGAGCACTCATCCACTGCCTAAAGTTCTATAGTGGTGATAAGAACATAAGAGTCTTGCTGGATCAGGCCAAAGGTGCATCTAGTCCAACTTCTTGTCCAACTTCAGTGGCCCACATGATCAGGCAATAGGGGTGGGCAGTGGTAGGAAGAGGGAGTAAAGGGGAATTTCAGGGAGGAACTGGAATACATGACAGTGTAGAAAGGAAATGGATTTGTTGGCAGTAATTAAATGCATCTAAATATTGTGCTCACAGAGGGTCTGTCACCTGCAGAAACTGTGGCTCAGGAAAGTTTAAAAACAATACTGGAAGCATTATCCCTTATCCCCAGAAATGAGGCTGGTTAGGTAAAGGCCAAGGATGGCAGGGAAGCTAGTTGTTTTCGTGAAGGAGGCAAACCTATCCAGGTGAGAATAAGGGTTTGCGTCTAACTCCCTCCTTCACTGTGGATGTTCTGAGGCCTTATGTATGGGTTGGAGACAAAGGCCAGCTCAAGACACATAGGCTGGAGGAGTCCACTCAGGATGTGATGGTGAGGTTTCTGCTACCCCACATGTTGTATCCAGTGGTCTTCAAAGTGAGGGTTGAGACCTCCTTGAGGAGTCGCGATTTCTTTTCAGGGGGTTGTGAAAAGCTGGATGTCAGCATCTTGGAATCTGACACTAGGCACCTTTAATGTCACTTCCAGCCATGATGTCACTTCTGGGGGTCGCAGGCAGAATGTCATTTTCAGAAGGGGGTCCTGGGCTGAAATGCTCGAGTACCACTGCTGTATAGTGCCTTGGGTACAGTTTGTAGAAAGATTTGTATACGTTTTATATGAACAAAAAGCAAGTTAAATGTCACCAGTTATATCACAAACACAATCCAAAAAAACACCAGTGACATTTGCATGCCCGCGTTCAATGTTGTATTATTGGCACATCCAATATATTGGCTGGATATATCAGCACATTTTCAGTGACAGAATTGTGGTTGAATTTTAGGAAACTGCAGTACTCCCCTCTTAGAACTACTGTATATCCTTGAGGAACAGATGAACCAGAAGAATTTTTGCATATATTTTTTACATGACTAGTGAAGAAAACCTGTCATGGAAAAAGGTCATTGGAATTTTACTTTTAAGAAAAAAATGCTTGCTTTTTACAGTAAAATCTTGAAATATTTCTTACCTACTCTAAAAGAAGCTTAAAAATCACTATGTAAATAAAATAAAAAATAAGTGTTATCAGGGATTTAAATCTCATTATTTCAAGATCCATACCATGACTCTATTTAATTTATTACCTTGGGAATTTTTATACCTCTTTGGTGTTGTGTGTCACTACCCCATTGCTTGGCTGTGGAATCCTTTGCATGTCTGCTAAGTCAGTTCCATTGAGTTAAATGGGGCAGGCTTCCAGGAAAGTGCATATGGGATTGCAGCCTCTATGAACGGCAGTTCTTTGTTCTTCAAGCACTTTCTGAAATACATCTGCTTTTGGCATGTGGCACTTTGTGAATTGCATTATATAGTAAGTAATACTACAATAGATAGCAATGTTTATATCTCCTGAGCAGCAGATTGGGCTGAATGGCTTTTTATTTAATTCTCTCACTTGATAATTCTGAGGTCAAAACAGTTTTCTTATAAAACTTTGGGTTGTTTCTTTCTCTAGTTTCACAATATTCTGCTCAGTAGCCTTAATATTAGCCTCTCTAACAAATTTGAATGATACAGGTATTTTAAGCAGTCCTCAGTTGTCATGTTCAAACAATGTATAATCATGGACAGTATTCACTGTTATAGCATGAACAAGACCACATTGGTGACCCATGCTTGTAGATCCACATTTTTTCTATGGAGGCAAATTGTTTTTGAATAGACAGAATAGAAAGGCAATCTTGTGGTTTACTGGTGTAACCTCAGTATCCACTGATTTGGTATCCACTGATTTGACTTACGAATGATAGGAAGGTCCACTTTTAAGCGCTATGTAACAAGGAAAAATGAACCAAAATCCAATTTTTAAACTTCATGCTGTTAAATAATTACCATATATTTTTATTCCACTAGAATCCATTCTTCACCCCATCTAGTGGTTGAATGCTGTATAGCATTATACAAATTAATTCTGGGACGACCGTGGAGGAGAATGAAAACTGGAAATTGGTCTTATAAGCTATTTTCCCACTGATGTTGTATCTACTTTTTTTTTACTCCCCTGGGAGTTCTAGAATATGAATCCAATGGATAAAGAGGCAGAGTCTGTACTGTTGTTCATGCTGTACAGCTTGTCTCAACAGGATTGGTGTCTGAACCTCCATCCGGGAAAATTTCATACCTGAACATCTGCCAAATGAGATATGTCTGGATGAAATCTTGAAGGTCAGATCAGCCAGCCATTCGCTATGGGATTTTAGTGTCACATCAGCAGGTCATTGCATAAAAGCTGCAGATATAACCCTAGTCACATGTGGAGCTATAATTAACAATCCTTATGTTCTTAGTAACCCTCTTCATGCCCAGGTAAACTCCACAGTTTATATACATGCCATCAAGTCAACCCTGTACATGAGCCAGATTCATTTTTGGATGGAAAGGGAAGAATAACAGATCCATAATCACTTGGGAAGTAATAAGTCCAGAGGGACTGTTCATAGCTAAGTGATAGTGAACTTACTTTACATATTTATTTAATTTATTTAAGTAATTTTTATCCCGCCTTTCTTCCCCCACAGGGGGGAACTCAAGGCGGCCAAACAATTAAAAAACAATAAAACACCACTAAAATTACATATGGTAATAAATAGAGATAAAAACACATTAAAATGTAATTAAAATACAATTAGATTAAAGCTAAAAACGTAGACTAAAAAAGATAAAACAGAAAAGATAAAAAAGATAAAAGCCCCCCAACCTCTGCCCCCATTTAAAAAACTTTTTTTAAAATAAAAGGTTTTAAGGCTCCGCCTGAAGCTCTGTAGTAAGGGAGCTTTCCTCAGTTCTAAGGGGAGGGAGTTCCAAAGCCGGGGTGCCACCACCGAGAAGGCCCTATCTCTGGCCGCCACACCTCTCACGTCTCTTAGTGGCGGCACAGTCAGAAGGGCCCCCTCAGATGACCTTAGGTGATGGGTCGGATTGTACGGAAGAAGGCGGTCCCTCAGATACCCTGGACCCAAGCCGTTTAGGCCTTTAAAGGTCAGGACCAGCACTTTGAATTCAGCCCGGAAACGAATGGGCAGCCAGTGCAGTCGCTGAAGCAGTGGCCCGACAGAGTCAAACCAACGAGCCCCAGCAACCACACGGGCCGCCGCATTCTGGATTAGGTGAAGTTTCCAAACCGTCTTCAGAGGCAGCCCAACGTAGAGCGCGTTGCAATAATCTAGTCTCGATGTCACTAGGGCATGGGTCACTGTGGCCAGATCCAAGCGACTCAGGTATGGTTGCAGCTGGTGGATCAGCCGAAGCTGAGCAAAGGCTCCCCTGGCCACAGCCGCCACCTGGGACTCCAGGAGCAGCTGCGAATCCAGGAAAACCCCCAAGCTGCGAACCTGCTCCTTCAGAGGGAGTGCAACCCCATCCAGAACGGGATGATATTCCAATACCCGAGTCGAGGACTTCCGGACCAGGAGAACCTCTGTCTTATCAGGATTTAATCTCAGCTTGTTCACCCTTGTCCAGTCCCCCACTGCCTCCAGACAACGATTCAGGACTTTAACTGCCTCCTTGGACTCAGGAGGAAAGGAGAGATAGAGCTGGGTGTCATCGGCGTACTGATGACACCTCACTCCAAACCTCCGGATGACCTCTCCCAGTGGCTTCATGTAGATGTTGAAAAGCATGGGGGATAGAATGGAACCTTGTGGCACCCCACACCTAAGAGGCCAGGGTGCTGAACAAGCATCCCCCAGCACCACCTTCTGGGACCGGTCAGCCAGGAAGGAGAGGAACCACTGCAAAACAGTGCCTTCAATCCCCAACCCGGCCAACCAACCCAGAAGGACACCATGGTCGATGGTGTCGAAGGCCGCTGAGAGGTCCAGCAGGACCAACAGGGACGCACTCCCCCTGTCCATTCCCCGGCGTAGGTCATCCACCAAGGCGACCAAGGCAGTCTCTGTCCCAAACCCCGGTCTGAAACCAGATTGGAAGGGATCCAGATAATCAGCTTCATCCAGGACCCTCTGAAGCTGAGACACTACCACCCGCCCGACCACTTTACCCAGAAATGAGATGTTTGAGACTGGCCGATAATATAGAGAGAGCATAGAGAGATAACATAGAGAGACCCTACAATCCAGAGTAACTACAGGAGTATGTAAGAGACATTACGTGCACCCGTAGTTACTGCACCTATGAAAACCTATGGGAAATTCATATTGCATTCCAGAGCAAATTGTTCTTACACCGGAGCAAGGACTCCGCGTAGTTACTCTGGATTGCTCCCAAAGTCTCCATGTTTAATCCCTGGCATCTCAGTGTAAAACTGGGAAAGATCCTCATTGGAAACCCAGAAGAGCTGTTGCCAGTATGGTGAATGCTCAATTAAATCAGCATTTCTCATCGCTGTTCCCCAACATATCACTTACTGCACACTGTCCTTGGTGTTACTACCAGAAGTAACTAATGACATTATCACTAGATACTTCTGTTTTTGGAGACCATGATGGGAGCTTCTAAGGTCAGTAAGAGGCTCAGTGTATCACTGGTAGTTATGTGGTTGAGAACCGCTGAATTTAGACAAAATCCTTAGATGAGGCTAATGATCTGACTGTTGCCTATGCTGATTTATGTCGCTTTTGCCAAAAAAGAGTGTGGTTGTTAGTATTATGCAGTGAACAAGTTTCATTTTGAAAATATTTTCAGTGTAGATATGCTGTGAGCCAGACATAATCTCTACTATTCAGCAAATTGTACCAGTTGTCATGAATGGTCCTTGACAATTTTTCAGGCCCAATTTTGCTTCCTCTGCACACTCAGTTTCCCCCACTTACCTTTATTCCTTACCACTGCAGGGATGTGGAGAAAGCAAGCAAGCAAGGGTAGGATGAATATGTCCCTAGGATAAAAGGGGTGTGAGGGCTGGCCTTGCTACTGATTGTCTAAGTTGAGGTTAAGTCTTCTTTGAAAAAGAATTTGTTCACTGAGACCACTTATAGAGACATTTTGCATTGCAAATTTATTTTATCTTTATCTACATATAAAAAACTGAAAGGTCACTGACTGACTCACTGACTCATTGACTCATCGATGCCCAGCCAAAACCGCCATAGAAGCTTGAAATTTGGGGAGGGTGTCCCTTTTGTGATGGAGGCACCTACTAACAACCGGTTTTTGAAAATTCAACTGAAAGTGGGTGAAAAGGGGCACAACACATTTTCCTCCCTATACTTTACATTGAAGAATCCCTGACTGAGGGACATTCTGCCCCAACCTCCAGACCTAGAAGCATGAAATTCAGGGATAGTGTTCCTTTTGTGACAAGAACACCCACCAAGAACTGATGTTGAGAAATTTAACCCTTAACGGGATGAAAAGGGGTGCAACACATTTTCGGCCTATACTTAACATTGAAGATGGATCAACACCCAGTCCCAAATCCTGCACCAGCCTGGAAGGAGGCCCCACAGTTGTGAAGGGATGTGCATGGGATGTGGGGATTGATGTGCCTGGGGGGTTAATGTGCTTGGGGGGGGGTTGATGCACATGTAGGATGTTGTACATGGGGGATGTTGCACATTCAGAGTTGATGCGCATTGGGGGTTGATGTGCATGGGGGTTGTTGCACATGGGGGTTGCTGCTCAATGGATTTTTTGCGCAATGGGATTTTTGCGCAGGGTGGATGGTGCATGGCGGTGTATTTTACTCCCGCAACACAGACACATTTTGCTAGTTATAAAATATTTATGCCAATACAGTGGCACCTCGCTTAACGAGCGCCTTGCTTAACAAGTGTTTCACATAAGAAGCAAAAATTTCAAAGAAATCTTGCTTCACATAACAAGTTCCGCTTCACTTAACAAGCAAGCACGCTATGGGCACACGTGCTATGCAGCCCTGATGCTCCGCATGGAGGCTCTTTAAAAGGGCTGCTGGCTAGTGCTGCTGCCTCTAACTGCCCTCAACTTGGGGGCAGTTGCCTGGATGTGCCAGAGGCAGCTGCCCCTAACTGCCCCAAGTGCCCCCACTGACCACCTTGAACCTCCAGCAGCAGACCAGGTAAGCCTCTCAGGAAAGTGTCTTTGATTGCAGTCTCCTATGTCTACTCAGAAGTAAGCCTCATTGTGTTAACTGAGGCTTACTCCCAGGAAAGTGTCTTGATTGCAGCCTCTTAACCATTGTGTTAAATGGGGCTTATTTCCAGCAGCCTAAGTAGACTTCATAGGATCATGCACATTGAATGCATGTTTTGAATTCAGTTCCAGTGTTTTGTCATCATTTTTACATCCAGTTAATATTTTTATATGAATATTTTGGGGGTTGTGGAACCATTTGTCTGAGTTTCCATTATTTCCTATGGAAAAATCTGCTTCATTTAAAGAGCGTTTCACTTAAAGAGCATGCCTCCGGAACGAATTAAGCTCTTTATGTGAGGCACCACTGTATATTGTTGTAAACTGTGCTGAGCCTCAGGAACAAAATGGAACATAATTCAATTATTTTCTTGCAGTAATGACTAGCATCCAGATGCTGTTTTGAAAATGTGAAAGAAAAGTGAATATTATTTATATGACACAAACTTCTAAGATTTTACTTAAAAGTAAAAAAAGTAAAAAGTGAATATTATTTATATGACATAAACTTTTAAGATTTTACTTATACAAAAGTTGGTGGTAATTTAATTCCTCAACCAATGGTACAGTTCTACTCCAATGTTAAGTAGCTTTTACTCAGACGCATAGTTTTTTTTACTATGCATGGCAGACACCAGTGAAATAACATACATAGCTCAAGATTTATAATCTGCATTCTCTTTGCATTAGATGTAACACTGGCATAAAAATCAAAGCGTTGATTCTCCCAGCTGTTTCTGTCTGTCAATATCTATTGGTAGACATTTTCTGGCATGTTTTGGAAAATACAGTGTTACAACCCTTTCTTGAGGCAGGCTGCCAACTGAATATGATAAAACAGCACAGAATCTTTGCCATTTTTGAAAAGCCACTTTGGAGCTTTAACTAACGTAAGCATGCATGCAAAAATAAAATAAAATCAACACTTTAATGACTTTATTTCTATGTAGCAAATAGTTGTAGTTTGTTTTGACTCCATTTGGAGATTTTTTAAAAAAACAACCAGATGCGCTGGCTGTTTAATGCAGCCTCAGTCTCCGTATCAGCATAAAATTCCTTCAATAGCTTCAAGATCTGCGAATTCCTAGAAGGTTGGCATCATCTGATTGCTCATGTTTCATCCTTCTTTACAATGTTATTCTTACGTTAAATGTATGGTTTATTTTAGTTTCTTTTGCCTGAAGAAGAAGCATTGCCAAGGATTTGAATCAACCCCTACAAAGTATTCTCATTAGGCAAGTGGTTATGTGTTTTGTCTCCAGGGCCCAGACCAAATGTGGAATTTCTTGTAAATAAGTGGATTCAAGCTCTGCGTCTGAACAGTGTACTTAAAATACAAGCTTTTTTCCCCATCTACTTCAAACAAATTTAGAAGTGAATTTTATATAGTTCTTTCTGGACAAAAAGCTGATTGCTGTTTGCTTGTTTTGAAAAATCAATTGAGAACAGACACTACACATCTCCTTCATTTTGCATTTGCAATGTTATTTCACAGTCTTTGCCTGGTGTTCCTCATATGTGCTGGTAGCATTTCTGTTTCATTATTTTTCAAGCACTGTTTGATGACACTGATTTAGCAGTTTCTCACAGTTCACTGCTTCAGTTTTCATCAAATTATATTTTGAGTTACACTAGAGACTTTCATCATCAATTTCCATATGCCTCAAAGATATAAAGCAACCAGTTTGCCAACTCTGAATTCAAAGGCTAGACAATAACCAGAAGAGAATGGTTTTTCAAATCGAATGGCACTGTCTGAAAAAAACAGACATAACTGTGCAGTTGTTCTTAGCTGGGGATTTCGTAGGTATGGTAGCTGCTACAAAATATTCACTTTACTGTCAAGTTAGAAGGGACGTTGTCCAAAGCATAAGCTATATGAAGGGCTGTGGTGGCGCACATGGTTAACCAGCAGGCCAGGGTTCGAGACCCGGGTCCTACAAGATGGGGTGAGCTCCTGTCCCTAGCCCAGCTCCTGCCAACCAAGCTGCCAACCGAGCAGTTCGAAAGCATGCAAAATGGAAGAAGATAAATAGGTACCACCTTGGTGGGAAGGTAAAAACAGCATTCACTGCGCCTTTGGCAGTCATGCTGGCTCCATGCCCATGCAAGTGTATTTGGACATTGCTGGCTCTAAAGGCTTAGAAACAGGGATGACCACTGCACCCTGCAGTCGGTCACGACTAGCATTGTAACCTGGGGAGGACACCTTTACGTTTTAAAGCTCTATGAAGACATGGAGATTTCCCAATTATTCAGGTGTGTGTTCATGTGTGTTTGTGTGTATGTGTGTGCATGTGTGTGTGGATTTCTGTGTGTGTGACCCATCAAGAAAAGCTGGTACTGAGATAGTCACAATAATCTAATTTTTGTTGCACTCTTCTGCCAGTGCTGTAAAACACTGGCATACAAGTTGAATAATAAATCATTTTCAAAAGTATCTTGAAGCTTAATGAAAGTATAGCTTTTAGGGATCATGGATAAACTTGACTTTTCTGGAGCAATATAAAGCTGGATGGAATACTTTGATGTTATTTTTAATTTTTAAATATTCCTTTCAGAAGATCTGTGAACTGAGCTCCTGTGCTGTAGATATGCTATCTACCTAATAATATTTCATTTAGTCCTACCAGCAGGCTGCCAAGTAGGCTTTTTCAGTCCCATGGGGTGCAATCCTAAGAAAATTAGGCTGGCCTAACTCACCTGGCATATCTTCCTGTGGTGGTATAGGGAGTTTGGTGTATGCCTGTGCAGTCCTAGTACTGGGGCAGAAGTGGAGTTGACAGTTGGAGTTAACCGTTACTGTCCTCTAAAGGTTAGTGTCACTTTGCAGGGCTTAACACAACTATACATACTCAAAACTTAACATGAAGAACCACTCCAACGTAGCTCTTTAGCACTTTATACTGAACTATTTCATTTTCTATGAGCTCACACTATAGAACAGAATTCAGACCAAACACATTATAGAACATAAAGAACACACATATAGAACTAAAGAATGTGTGAAATAATTGTATTTGAAAAAGGTGATGAACAGAACTCCTAAAACAAGGGAATCTGAATACTGCTTTGCTATACATTGCTTGAGATAGCCATTGAGATATGAAGCTTTCTGAAATTAGATTTGAAAACTAATTTTCACTTTATAAGGATATTATATAGTTCTTGGACATGTATTTTACTTGAGAAGCAAAAGATTAACTTGGATCACCAAATATGCACCAGAGATATTCTTATTTAGAGTATTATTTTCCACTCAAACTTTTTGATTGGTTTTAGTGGGACAACTGTGCTTAAATCCTTACTTGTGTTCTTAATGGTATTACTACTGTCATCTGTCAAATGCAGCTAAATACAGCTTGTATGAGTATCCTATCCTTATTTTGTGTTCAATACATTTAACCATAACAAGGGGTGCAATCTACAGTTATACAACTGGTTAAAACAACCTAACAGAACTATGAAAATAAGACTAGCCTCCCCAGGATCAGGCCAAAAGCAAGCCTAAAAATTTGATTGAAACCAACTCAAAAAATTTAGCATGTTTTTCAAAAGATATAAAAATGCCTTTACAATGAATAGCATCTTATAATGTTCAAATTGTTGTCCCAGCAGTTCTTCCTTCCACAAAACCTGTTTCCAAACTCTACAAAGTTTTGAAACTGAGACATTTACTATTTGCTGTTTCAGCAAACATTGCAGAAAGAAAAGTCCCACTGATTTTAATGCAGTTTACTTCTCCAAAATACAGTATGTTTTGATTTGTGCTGTTGCTTGCTTTAAACTGAATGAGTTCTTTGTTCAGTCCTTGTATTACTTTTGATGTGTTAAAGTAACATTTCCTTTTTTTTCTTTTGTGGTGCAATTCTAGGCATTTCTGCTCCAAAGTATGTCTGATTAAATTAAATGGTTTTTAATTTGTTTATGTTGAATACAAACATAATTGCTATTTATTTATATCCCACCTATTTTCCTCAACACAATATGATTATTTCTTAGTAAAACAAACACCATTTTCAAACAACTTTATTAGCATGACTCTTAGGAATGTATGCATAGGATTTCAACCCTAGAGAAGTTTGAATTTGTTTTATTATCAGATCTGTCTCTGTCAGGGTAAATTCAAATGCAAAAATCACTGTCCAAAAATAACACAGGAAAGTCCTTTCATGATAAATTTCCCCTATCAAAAATATTCAAACTGGGTCCTATTTCCATATAAATTTCAGGGTTTAGCATATGCTAAAACCATTGAGGGTTCTGGGGCTACATGGAAATAAAGTCATTCATACTGAAATCATACCTAACCACTAGTTAGGCTGGCATAAATCCCAGCTCAAATCCAAGCTTTTCTGGGGTGTCACAAAAATGTCATAAGACAATTCTGTGCCACTCAGGGGTGAGGGGTCAGGCCAGTGCACAGACTTTGCTGGCCACTCCATACCACCATGTAATGGAGAAACAGGTGGGTTATGCTGGGCTAAATTGGTTAGGATTGTACCTTCAGTCACTGTGGGACTGATATCGACACATTTGTTAGAAATTTTGCCTAATGTAGAACCACTGTTTTAATTTGGCAGGAGTTGCCTCACAATTTAATAGCATTATTAGAGTCTTACAAGACCGAGCAGGTCAAGGAGTTACCAGTTGTTGGCAGTGATTGAAGTGATTAAAATTTATTTCCATAAGTAAAGACAGTAGCATTATTTCAGTAGTCAAAGCATTAAAGGTAAGCAGGTAAGCAACCTTTTCAAACCTGTACAACTTATGTTTCATAGCTCCAAACAGGATATGATGGTGGCAGTTTTGTGTGTGAATCAAGTCTGTTATTAAAACTCTGTAAAGTAGGATGATAGAAGATGGTTAAAAAAATAGTTTGGCAGGACAAAAAGCCTGATCTTCTACCATACTGTTTTTTTAACTTGAGGAAAAGGGAGTATGTTCTGATTTTACCAAGAGGACAGATAAGAAAGTGGTGTGGGGTATCCCTACAATCCAGAGTAACTACGGGAGCACGTAAGAGACATTACGTGCACCCATAGTTACTGCACACCTAGTGAAAACCTATGGAAATTCATATTGCAATCTAGAGCAAATTGTTCTCACATTGGAGCAAGGACTCCCCGTCGTTACTCTGGATTGCGCCCTATGTCAGGGTTTGGGGAAATATCAGGTAAACATCAGGAGGGACACAATTCAGAGCTGTAACAACTGCTATTGTAAAAGATGTAACACCAACTGTTTTATAGCACTGCAAGAATAAACTGCAGGTGATGTGCACAAAGTTTGATTGTTTTAGCCACCACTGATATTTCAGCATTTTATGGATGACACTAAAAGAAAATACAGAAGAGATGTTACCCAGCGGCGTTGCTAATGATCAGGTAGCCTAGTGCAAAGCTCAAAATACTGTCCAGTGAGTGATGTCAAAACCAGGAGTGATGTCATACTAGGGTACTTTAAAAAAATTAGTTTTCCCCTGCAAGACCAAAATCGAATTTAATTAAGTAAAAAAAAAAAAGATAATTGTGTCCCTTATTGGTTAGGGAAACTGTGCTGGGGGAAAGAGGAATTGTTCTTCATTCCCTGCCAAATATAAGAAGAACACACTCAGAAGTGCTTGCATACCCAGTTAGCATGGGTAACTGTGTTATGATTTATGTTTATGAAAATGAGAGCAAATTCATATTAACATCTTATTAGTTCCATACAGTATCAGAATTACATCTCATTGGCACGCAGAGCAATAAGTATGATGGGAATATTTGATTTATAAAATCTATTTTTTGTTCCACAGGCTTTTGTATTTTCATTTTCTGGTTAAGTGGCCATAACATTTGAAAGAATATAGACATTTTAATGCAGTTTGTTTTATTGCATTCTACATTAAGGGCAAGATCCAGAGTAACTACAGGGGGTCTTTACTCCACTGTAAGAACAACTTACTCTGGATTCCAATATGAATTTCTCATAGGTTTTCACTAGGTGGTGCAGTAACTACAGGTGCATGTAAAGTCTCTTACGTGCTCCTGTAGTTACTCTGGATTTGGGGGCTAGTTATCTTTTCAATTATATATAACATGATGGTATTATTGTTCATAAATATACCCTGTTTATCACAATTTTAGCCCCTAGTGTCAAGCTCAGCTTATAGCCTCCCTAAAGGTTGTATCCTGGTGCAACTGCACCCCTTGCACCCCCCAAGCTATGCCACTGATGTTACCACATATGCAGTGATGGGATTCAAAGAAATTAACAACCGGTTCTATGCCCCTCAGGCAGCCACTTTTAAACGGCTATTTTTAAACTTTATATGTCCTATCTCACGTTAACAACCAGTTCTGTAGAGAAGGTACGAACCTGCTGGAGCCCACCACTGCACATATGGAAACAGAAAATTATGGTTTTCTGACACTGTGGAAAATAGTTAAGACATTGTGGAAAATAGGTAAGGGCATATTCATCAAAATATACGAATACTTTTTATATTTATAAATGTTTACAAGAAAACATTGTTTCTTATCTATGCATGGATAGACAGAATTTGTCCTCTTTCTGAAGGTGTATTGCAGAAGCTTTTCATTGCTGTGGAAATAGGATGCTGGATTAAAGCTAACCTATTCATATTTAACCAGGAGTGAGGCCCACATGGGACTTGTAAGTAGACATTCATAGGATTTTGGCCTGATTCAGCAGGGTTATATTTCACGGTTGTTGTCATGAAGGGGAGGAACTAGAGGACAACCACTGATCCAGGGCAGTGATGCCTCGTGACAAGCATTCGCTCCCTTCCCATCTCCCACTTTTCCAATCAGTTGGACATACAGCTTGTTGGGATATAACCTGGTAAATCTAGGCTGCAATCCTAACCAGGTCTATTCAAAAGTAAGCCCCACTGTGTTCAATAGGTCTTACTCCCCAGGAAAGGGTCTTTAGGATTGCAGCCCTAGTTTGCTGCCACCAGCCCAAGATATCTGATTCCCAGAAGAATTGCCAGGGCAAAACATTGTATTTAGTGTTGTTAGATTGCCGTCACTCTGACTTGCTGTCAGAGGCTGATTTGCCCAGAACATGGCAGAGGTTTTAAACCAAAAGTTTTTAAGGGATGAGAAAATACAATTTAAACAAGCTTGGGACACATTTTTTTACTTAGGTTGCAATCCTAAAGACACTTTCCTGAGAGTAAGACCCACTGAACACAATGGGGCTAACTTTTGAGTAGACATGGTTAGGATTGTGCTCTTAATTAAATTTGATTTTGTTGTTGTGGGGAGAGGGGCAACAAAATCTTCTTTGACCAGCTAGCAACTAGGTGTTTTAGCTTTGCCTCTAGCACAGTGACTTTCAAATTTTTTTTTATTTATTTTAAAAATTTATATCCCACCTTTCTCGGGCAAATTAGCCCGACTCAAGGTGGCTGCCATAAAACATTATTAAAAACATAAATAGAACACTTTAATAAAAACAATTAAAACATACAGCTAAAAACAACATAACGTAGATTAAAAACAATAAAACAGGAGCCTCCCAACCTCTGCCCCCTAAAAAGCTTTTTTAAAATAAAAAACTTGTGTGCTGTGGCGCACAGGTGTGCCGCGGCTAGTCCTCAGGTGTGCCATGGGAATTTGGGGATTGACATTCATTAATAGCAAAATTGGGGGATTTGAACAGTCTAGTGTGCCTTGTCAATGGTAAAAACAATTGATGGTGTGCTTTGACAATTTCAGTGGCTTGATAAGTGTGCCTTAAGATGAAAAAGGTTGAAAATCACTGCTCTATCAGAAGAATTGGGTGGAGAACTGTTGAGGAAGTGGCAGGTTTTTACCCAATTTTCTTTTTAAAAAATACCTGGGGATGACATCACTTCTGGGGCAACATTTTGAGCTTTGCTCCAGGCTACATGATCATTAGCTAAACCACTGATTAAGTGCTTATCTCCACTGAAATCAGATTTACCATATGTCCTCATTTATGTCCCAGGGTTACCACATGTAATTAATTATATTGTAATAGTTTTAAATTTAACAATAAGTAATATAGTGTTTAAATTAACCGCATGAAAGCAATCTATGTGAGTGTTTTTAGCTTTTATTTTATATTTTCCAGCATTTTTCTTGGGTATCCTACATTTTGGGGGTACTTGTCCTATTTTGCGGTTATGACATCTGACAACTGTTTTGCTTGGAATGTGGCACAAGTCACTCAGTGAAATATCTATAACCTTAAGAGTAGGTAAATTAATAATATTAGATTGTTAATTTAGAAAGTACTGAGAACAGTATTGTATTTGTTCTCTTATTTCCCAACAACTGGATTACCCAAAGCAGTAAATTCAGATTGCTTTCATTACTTTTGGAGGATTAAGCTTTTTCTGTCTGAGACCAGAATGTAAACTGCTACCATTAATGAAACATCCTAGTGATCCGGAGCCCATTCTTTCGGTCATCTTTTTTCTAAGGTCTATTCATTGTTTAACTGTAAAACTTCTTAAAAGGTGTACATACCACACATGAAGGTTTATAACCCTTTCTACAGTTCAGGTATATAAAGTACACATGTTTTATTTATACAGGAAGGATACATGGAAATAATTCAGTTATCCACTTCATTTTTTTCAGCTTTATAACTGAAGAATTCATGTAGCCTGTTTAATGAAGATCTCCTAATTAATTAGTCTTGACTGGCAGTTTTCACATTATGCTGCACACAAGTATCTCAAAGTGCTAGAACTAGTAGAGATGGCTTCTTAATTAAATGTGTTTAGTACTAGGTTAAACACTTGAAAATACCGAATGTCGTCTTCTTATAAGCTCCTCTTGTATCACTTTTTCTCTCTGCAGAGGCCAAATGGGAATGTTCCAATCAACTATTTAATTTAATTTAATAGGTTCAAAACAGCAGATGACCAATATCCTGTGAAAGAGCTCTGACCCAGTGAATAGGAAGAGAAAGCCCAGAGGATATCTGGTGAGACTTCCTTCAGTTGCTGTTCTTACTGCTCCATCAGCACTGTGTTAAGATCTTTCTCTCTTTGTGGCTATGGAGAACTGCACTAATGAAAAGGTCATACCCTGATGAGAATTATATTCTAACCTCACTAGCAGGGCACAAAGAATGGAGTTTGGTATCTTTCCTTAAGTCTGGAAGTTACTTGAATGTGCAACATTCTCATTCATTCATTCATTCATTCATTCTCCACTGTTTAAAACGGGCCTCCAAACCCTGGCTTGGGTCCACAGCGAGCTTCAATGCGCCTCATGGCAAGACCTCTCCATCCGGCCCTTGGCAAGTTTAATAAACTTCTCCAATACATTCTTATATGTAAATTTATTCAAATTTGAAATGTAAATTAGTTTTTTGGCCCCCAGCACAGTGTCAGAGAAATTATGTGGACGTCATTGGGAGACTGGCTCTCAATATGCAGCTTCTAGGTCAAACATGATGTGAGTTTCTGGCTGTTATTCTCATATCAAGAAGTTAATGAATCTGTATATAAAAGTTAAGGAATTTTTCTTCTATATATATAAAACTGAAGAGTCACTGACTGACTGACTGACTGACTGAGGCTGCTATCATGAAATGCACTTAGGCTAGCCTAACTAGCACTGGGCTGGCCTAATTCTAAGATAGACCAGCCTAGCTACATCAAAAAGGCTTGGGCCAACATAAGTCCACTTAGGCTCTCCCAAGGCAGATGAACATAGGCTGGCCCAGTAGTGCCAGCTTGGCAGTTTAGTAGAGGCATGTTGAGCATGGCCTAGAACAGTGTAGTGAGGCCATATCCAGAGCCTGTTTTCAGGGCAGACATGCCCTCTCATAGCTCCTCTGACTTAGGCCACCTTAGGAGCAGGCATAAATCTGACGAGACCCAGAGGGGTCCATTATAAGCCAGAGTAAAAATGGAAGTGTTGGCAAAAATTTTAAGTCCTTGTCCATCCTAACTGCATCCCCTGTCTCTCAACCTCAGGATATGGCACAACAGCTCACCTCAGGATATGGTGCTGTTGTGCTGCTGCCTCTTCAGCAGCAGTCAGGTCAGTCTAGAGGCCTCCTAGCCCAGTGGATTTTGCCCAAGTGTCAGCCTAGAGGCCTCCTAGCCCTGTGGATTTGGCCTTTCAGCTCAGAATGTGGTCTGTTTAGACCAGTGTAGCTGGCCTAAAGTCAGGATTACACCCTGATTCACTAAGGGCACAATCCAGAGTGAGGGCAGTGAGGAGAGCCCTAGCTGGGCTGCCCCAACTATTCTGTATCCAGAGCAAAGAGTTATGCTGGATCTGGAGAGTCAGGAAGCCAGGGCTGCCCTAGCTGCTCCAGAGCATGCTCAGTAGGCACCAAGTAAGGGACACATAGAGAGGGCTTGCTCTTGAGACTCCCCTCAGATCACACTGAACAAGGAACAGCTGTGGTGCCTTCCTTATAAGGAAGCCCAGAAGTTCCTGACAACCAGTAAAAGCCGTAGCATGAGAATGCAATACAGCAGTACCTCTAGTGGAGGGTAGATGCTTGGAGTGGCCTGCTGTATCCGCAGGTTAGTGGCTGCGGTAGTTGCTCCATATCCTGAGGTTGAGTGGCAGGGGTTGCAGATAGGAAATATTTATCTGTCTTCTTTGTATTCATTTCAGCATCAAAAGTAGCTCAGTTATCTGCTAGTATCTGTAGAAGATACTGAGCTGCTGCTTCCATGATATCCGAAACCGTGGATAGCAGCAAATCCTATACTTACTGTTGCTCTTACAAGCCCTCCAAACTGCTTCGTCTTCATGCCTGCTTTTATTAGCGCTTGGAGGGCAAACACTAACAAGCAAGTGTTAACAGGAAGCTGCTCGGAGGGCAAACACCAACAAGCAGGTGTAGAGAAAAAAGCCATTTGAAGGGCTGCAAATGCTATTCCCTCTGGTGGCACTGATTGGAGGGGGAAGCAGACAGCACAGGAGACAGTAACAGGATGGCAAACAAAATAAAAAATCAATGAGCCATGAACATAGTGGGGGGAATTTCTGAACTGTGGATAACAGAAACCACAGAAACCAAGTCCGTGGGTGGAGGGGGTGACAACTGTACAGTGTTATCTCATTGTATCCTCACTGAAATCCAGTAAGATTGGTTAGGCTGAGAGATTGTAAACTTGTCCAAGACTGACTAGATTGTCAAGCACGCTGGACAAATGTGCTCGGAAAGTTATTTTCATTCCATTGCCTGAGTCGAAGATTTATGTACGGTACCTCTTATACATAACAACTATCTTAGGAAAAAATAACACTGAATACAGCAGAGTTTCTCCTGGTCTAATCTGCAGAACTAGCAAGCTCTGGGACAATCACTCTGGCTAGTTTTACTATATGGGTTGGTTATGCAGAAATGGCTATTGACATCCATCTTAACAGGATAAAGTATGGGGGAATCCTTCAGTGTTTCATGGAATTGCTGGAAAAGTGGGATGGTATGTAAAAGATGCAAACTGGTGAGGCATTACCTACACATGCAGCATCTTAATAGCATTCTTAGATACCAAAATTCTAGTTGTGTCACAAAAATGTTTTTCCACTATGGATTTATTTTTATGTTATCTCTCATGAAGTTGGGTCTGATTGATATTTGTGCTAAAGAGAATCATAAACACTGAAAATTCCCTTGGCCTTTTGAAGCACCTGTTGGATGATGATCTATGAGGATTTCTTGCTGCAGGGAGGGGGTTGGTCTAGATGACCGATTAAGTTCCTTCCAACTCCATTTAATGTGGATTCTATGAAAAGTTGAAATAAATACAGTGATTTCTGATATTTTGTTTTACTGCTTTAATAAAATTTTAAAGGTGTAGAAGCTGCAATCTTAATCTCCAATTAGGCTGGCATAAGCCCAGCTTAAGTCATGCGCTGACCTAGGGGTATCACAACCGCTCTACTCCTAGGGGGTTTAGCTGCATGCACAGGCATATGCCAACATCCCCATACCATCATGGGAAGATATGCCAAGTGAGTTATGTCAGCCTAAATTGATTAGGATTGTGCCAATATTATTTTCTCTTTATTGCCTAATGATTCTATTTTTTTCTTCTAAAATGATTGTGGACACGCTGTTTGACTCATGTTATTTCCAATTTTGGCCTAGTCTGTGGGTTTTGTCTTGACTACTTAAAAGTTGTACCATAGGGAAAAATTACAGACCATTGTAGATTTCATCTTGTTTTAACCAAAAAAGCTGGTTGTTTTGTCCATCAGATAATCTGTATTAGGTCTTTTTTAAGGTGCCTGATTTTCCCTCCAATTTATAGTCATAATTTGATTCCATTTGCCTTTACACTGTCTTTTGCAAGTGTATATTTAGAAGATACAACACCTTGGAACTTCCGTGAAAGGTGTTGGCTTCAGGCCTGTATATATTCACATGAGAGGGTCAAATGGGGCTTACAAAATCTATTAATGGGACATCCCTTCCACAGTTGATTACACACAGAATTGTTCAGGATCAGTGAGATTAAGCATTAATTTTCCTTTTAAATGTTTTGTTAAATACAAAATGCTTAAATTTATTTAAACCTGACTCTTCAGCCTTAAATTTTTAAAAACCAATTGTTTAGGATCAGTGAGATTTAGGCTGCAATCCTAAATACACTTTCCTGGGAGTAAGAAACCTCTGAGCACAATGGGGGTTACTTTTGAGCAGACATGGTTAGGATTGTGCTTTTTGTGTTAATTTTCCTTCAAAAATGTAAAAGAAGTTACATTAAATATAAATTTTGAAACCTGACTCTTCTTGAAAAATATTAAAAATACATCTTTTAAACCTGATGCTTCTTCCTTACATGTTCTCAAACCAATTGTTTAGGATCAGTGAGATTTAGTGTTAATTTTCCTTAAGGAAATATTACGTGAAATACTGTATAACATTTTAAAACCTGACTCTTCTTCCTTACATTTCTCTAACCTGATTGCGAATACTTTTCATGCACCTTGGTGGTGTTTTCTTCTGACTATTAATTAATATATTTTTTCTAAAAAGCCATCGTGAATACTTTTAACACACCTTGGTGGTGTTTTATTCTGACTATTAATTAATTAATATGATGTTTTTTTCCAAAACCCATCGTGAATACTTTTCACGCACCTTGGGTGGTGTTTTCCTCTCACTATTAATTAAACGGTATGATGTTTTCCAAACCCATCGTGAATACTTTTCATGCTCCTTGATGGTGTTTTCTTCTATGAATGAACCTGATGTTGACCTAATAATACTACTAATAATTAACTATTAAGAAATAATGTGCATGATGCTCCATCACAGTGTGCCTTTTGGTCTCATGTGACCCAGCCTGTGTCTCCTTCCTCTTTTATTGAATCTTTCAGCTTTCAGGGGAGGGGAGAAGATCTGCAGAGGTTGGGCAGGAGATGCTCCCCCTCCTTGCCTGCCTTTCAACTGGGGGAGTCAAGGCAGCAGCAGCAGCAGCAAGGAGGAGCTGGCAGGGAGTGTGTGTAGTAGAGAGAGGGCGCCTTGGCTTCCTGGTGCTCTGCTCCCTGACCCCAGTGGCAGCCCTTCTCACTGCATCGCTTTGCTCTCCTCCTCCTGGCTTCCAGATCTGCTGCTCTCCTCCCTCCTGGCTGTCTCATTCCCTCTCTTTGCGCCTCCTTTGCAGGCTCTCCAGGGCACCTCGCGGGTCGAAGGTTCTGCCCTGCCTTGCCTTGCACCAGCCTCTCCACCTTTGCCAAGCCTTGCCTGGTCTGTGTGGCACCCTCTCCTCGCCACCCTACTCATGGATCGGCTCCTTCCCCAGGACTGAAGGCATCCTTAGGAACACACCTCTCAAGATCCAGGGGGGAAAAAAAGAGGGCGAGAAGGTAAATCATTCATTCACACCCCCCTTGATCAGAGGGGAAGAGGAATCCAGTGGCTGATGGAGCAAGCAGAGGAGGGGGAGAGGAGGATCACCAGCCAACACAAAGCCCTGGGTTAGAGGTGCTTGTCATGGACAAGTACAAGGGGATCAGAGAGGGCAAGCAACAATAGTAGCACTCACTATTTGTGCAGATCTGGATTTTTTTTGGGGAGGGGGGAAGGGATGGTGCATGTTTTCAAAGGAAGGCTAATTTGTGGCTCAGCTCGAATGTTTGTTTCTCTTCCTCTTCCTCCTCCCCCCTTGCAATGCCCCCATCTCTCCTCCTCCTCCTCTTGCTCCCCCCTCCTTGCTTTTGCATTAATTTCTTGCCTGCTGGAGGGACTGATTGTGGGGAATAGGTTGAGATGGAGATGGAGTCTGGGGTGATCGAGGTTATAATGTGAGATCACGACCATAAGGGGGGAAGGGTAGGCCAAGAGAGCATTGTGCTTGCAGGGAGAGAGGAAGACTATGGAAAGGAGCCGGAGAGGGGGCGATGCAAAGTACAGTTGAGCTAGCAAACTGCAAACGTGGAGCTGGGGATGGATTGGAGGGGGGCTCTTCTTTTGCAACCCTTTCTGCATTTCTTAAGGGGCATTTTCTCACCTCTTTCCCAAAGCCTGGGGGGAAAAGGTGGGTGGAATTGGGGGCTAGATCTATGCAAAAAAAGTAGCAGTTGCAAATCTTTGCAATCTGGAGTTGTTCCTTTTCACATGCAAACCTATTGCATTATGTTTCTTTTTTTCCTGCATGGGAATCAATGACCTCAATGAGGCCTAAGGGCACTTGGGAGACCTTTTGGGAAATGTTCAAGGGGGTTGCCTGTGTGCCATGGGTGGGTGTGTGTGAGTGTGTGTATGTGGGTGGGTGGTTATGTGGAAAGGAAGGGAAAGATTGCCAAAGCTGGAAGTCATGCAGTTGGCAATGATGATGAGGATGATGATTTATTTATTTATCTACCGAGTCCAAAACATCTTGTATAAAAGTACACAAAATAAAATGTATAAAATAATTTACAAATGGGTTTTTTTAAATGACATGATGATGATCATCAGTAATTATATTCTTTTCCTTCTCCCCCCAAACCTTTTCTGCCTCCCCCCAACCTCCAGCCAGACCTCCTGGTGTGCACTGTAAAGAATTTCTTATGTGTGTTTGTGTGTCCATGATTTGGGGGCAGGTTACATTGTAGAAAAATCAAAGGAAGGAGATGGAAACTTTAGGTAGGAAAGAAACAAAATAATCCAGAAAAGGAGGAAGGAAAGCAGAGCAGCCACAAAAGAGGGGGAAGAAAAGTGAGCAGTGGAGAAATGCGGAGCGTGTGCTTCTTTCTGCCTTTGATCTGGGTTTCCCCCATTGCCAGCCTGAGTGGGAAGGAGGAGATCTTTGGGGATGAGTGACGTTGGGGGGGAAAAGGGGGATGTGATCGCAGTGCCAGGATGGTGCGGTGTCAGAGCCATTGGTCGCTGATGGTGATCAATCATTCCCACTCTGGGGAAAAAAGAGGGAACGCGAGAGAGGAGAGGAAAAAGCAGCCCAAGCGTGGATTCCGAGGAGTGCAGCTGGAGTCAGAGAAGGGAAGGGAGCAGAATGCCCAGGAGATGGGCATGGACTGATGGCCACCAGGACACAGTGTGAGTCTATCCTCTTTTGAAACTCCTGATCCCTAGTAAAAAATCAAGGAGGGATATGCCAAGGGATGGTGTTGGCTGATCTGTGGATTTCATCAGTGGAAGGGGATAGAGGGGTCCCAGAGGATCTTCCACTGGTGCCACCTTCCCCAAGTGAGAAGGTTGGCAGCCAGGGGAGCAGATCTTCTCTGTAGGGGTCAGGGTGATCATATGTCCTATTTTGCAACGCTATGTCCTGGATTTTAGTGTCAAGACCTGGAAAAAATAAACTTCTGTGTCTTCCTTGTGGGCAGGCAGCATGTCACTGTCTTGTAATTTATAAATTATATGTAATAGTTTTATAACAGGTTCTAATTTATAATAGTTTGTAATTTATAAATTATATGTAATAGTTTTATAATATAATCAGTAATATAGTGTTAAAATTAAGCACATGAAAGCAATATATAGAAATATTCTAGTTGTTCTTTTTCATGTACTACATTTTTTTGGGTGTCCTACATTTTTTTTGGGGGGGGGAGTTCTTATCCTCTTTATAAGTTATGTCATGTGGTCATCCTGGTAGTGGTGCCACAACTTTGGAATGCCCTTCCAGGGGAAGTGAGAGCTACTCCCTCTCTGGCTCAAAACATACCTATTTCAACAGGCATGTGTTTGCCAAGGGGTTATATCTCTCTGTGCCTCTGATATACTTTTGTATAGTATATCAGACTGGGTAGTGATGATTGATACTTGTCTGCCTTTCTGGACATATATATATTTTGTTCCATGTTAAAAAAAAACAAACACGTTTTCACCCTGTAATGTTAATTTTGCTTGAAGTTTTTACTTGTGATGCTTTGTACTTGGTTATAAAACTTTTGATTGGATATGGGAAAGGCATGGGAAAATCTCCTAAGGGGATTATTAAATAAATAAATAATAAATAAATAAATAATAGATAAATAAATAAATAAAATTACGTGTGTGTGTGTGTGTGTGTGTGTGTGTGTGTGTGTGTGTGTGTGTGTGTGTGTGTGTGTTTAGAGCAGGCATTATATGAATAGAAAACAGATTTCATTTCATTTGCAAGCCATGTGTTGGGATGAGATTTTCCTGGCCAACCTTTATTGGATGTGGCTTTTTATGTTCCCCATCGTGAGTTGTGAGTGTATAAGAAAATGTGTGCATGATTAGTGCATGCTGGAAAGAATGGATGGATATAAATAGGGGTCTGGTTCAGAACTTAGCTGTTCAAGATGATGCTGCACATGGTGAGTAGATAAACTTATGCTGGAATAGGCTATAGGATGGTACCCAAAACATGTACCAGCATCTCATCTCTTTGAGGTTCTGTTTAGCATATTCGTTAACTGTGGCCTTCCTCTGACAATGTCAGAATTAGGGATATTTTCATGAACCTGTGATGAACATCAACCTGTAATTTTCATGAACCTGTGATGACCATCAACATCTTATCTAAGACTGCAATCCTAAGAGCACTTTCCTCAGAGTAAGCCCCACTGAACTCAATATAACTTATTTTTCAGTAGACCTGAACAGGATTGCACTGTAAGTTGTACATCCCCCCAATTTCTTATGACTTTATTTTTTTCAACTAAGGCCATTCAGAAGTTGAAGAGAACAGATTCCCATTGATGGAATAAAATGGTGGTTCTCCTCTCTCCCCATTGGTATTTGTTCTTTTGACACCTGTGCAAATGGAGGGTTTGATTGTGTTCTTTTATTTACTCTGTACATTTGAAAGGTTATTATTTTTCATGGAAAATATTACATGGTGTGATAATGTTAGAAACATGCTGCTGTAGTATTTTGATTGTGATGCAAAAGTTACATATAACTGCTAATAAAGATCCTTTTTCAAAAGACTTCATAACAAATCAGCAAGTTCATAAGTCTTTGTGATATTTTATATTGTACAAAACCACTCAGGCATTCTTGTAGGATGCTACCTATCATTTTCAGGCAAGCCACTGAGTCATTCAGTAATATGTGATACAGGAATGTGTGTGATTATTTTCTTTTATGGTCATAATTCTAGCCTTAGAATAATTCATAAAATGCTTAACATTGTGGAACACCTTCCTTCTCTCTTCCCCCCTCCTCCCCTCAGACTATTCCATCGTGTACACATTCTTCTTAAGGAATGATTGCTGTCACAGAAAAAGAAAAAAACAATAGTGCTGGAACAGTGCTCATAAAATAGCTTATATATTTATTTGTGAAAGTTTGGATGTTCTTAGCTTGTATCTTATATTTTCTTCAAAGACCGCCCTATTAAAGTAGATCATAATTATGTATTTGTGACAGCTACATTTCACTTGGAAAACATTAAAGGAAAATTAATAAAATTCAAGTAAAATCACTCTGCTTGAACATAATGCATGACCTTTATTTAGTAGTTTCATAGTCATTGATTGACATTTTAACCATCATGTGTGTAATTGTCACATTTTAACACAAGATGCAACAGAGAATCAGAATGTACATGTAATCAGACACTTCTGAACATCTCAGTGAAACTGAACTTCAAGGAATTATGTGTGGCTATCAATATTCTGCTTCTTCTTCAAGTTAGCCAAGTGGGTTTCTTTCATGGTTAAAAGTTTTAGATATTATAGAACACGTACATAAGACTGTAGGCATTTTGTTAGGCACTGATTATAGGCATTTTGTTAGCTCCTGAGTTTTTAGTTCCATAAAATATAAAAATGTAAAAGTCCATCTACTGCTCACTCTCAGCTAAAAGAAACTATAGTCATGTATGTTTTTTTAAAGGCTAGAAAAACAATTAGATTGTGCTTCATTATTTTCTATCCAACAGAACTGTTTCGCGGAAAAGGAAAAAATTGCCATGCTATTTCAGCACTACTACCTAATCTACGCCACTACAAAAATTCTAACAATGCAAAGTGTGTTCTTTTTCCTCCATCCCTAAGCTCTCAGGACTAACATTCTTTTTAATGACATTCATTTATCTGAAGGGAAGATGTTTTCATTTGTATTTACTTTTCAATGCAGTGCAATTATGCAGTTGCACACTGCGCACTGTCTTCATAGTTGGTAGCTCAAAAGAGAATTACAGTCTTCAAAACAGAACTGCAATTGGAAGCAGGTGTTGTGTTTTACTGTCATGCAAAATAACAGTAAAATATAATTGTGGGGGAAATTAAGGAAACAGCTGCAAAGTTAGTATGGAAACTCCTATATTACAATTTGTAGGCAGTTATCTTACACCACAAACTGGGCAAAGATTTGGCTTAGTGAATTTTGCTCTGGTGAATTTATCCTACATGCCAATTTACCGTATATATTTTTATAACTAGTTGGAAATTGAAATAAAGGCAACAATACATTCTCTTGAAATATACATTAGAGGTTTTGATCAAGATCTGAATGGTGGAATCTTATCTTTCTTTCGTCGGGCTTGCTATATATATGAAGTTTGTGGGATTCCTTAACCTTCTCAACATATGGAAGCTTACTTAGGCCTGAGGTTGTAAAATAATAAAATGAATGGGCTATGGCAGGCCATCTGCCATTTAGAGCTCTTTCGTAGAATTCTATGACAAAGTGGAATTTGAAGTTCATGATAAGCTTATATGCTTTAATACAAGATAGATGTTCTAAATATTTTAATTTACACCTAGCAAATCTTGTTTCTATTTATGTCTTGTAACAGCATCACAGTAGCAGTTGCAGAAATATCTTACTGTACAATACTGACATGTTATTTCTATCTATTGGAGATGTTTCAGTTTCAGTGGTCATGGATTTGCAAATTTAGTGGGACTCTACTGCCGTACAGATGTACTGTACAGATTTAGATTTAAGGAGGATCCCAACCAAAAATTAAGTTATATGATTAAGGTTCACTAGTACTCTTTATGAAATATCCTCTTTTGTTAAGATCTCTTTAGAATTAAAATATGCCTTTGCTCTTTGCTCTTAGTTTTGCTTCTTAACTCATAGAGCACAATCCTAACCATGTCTACCCAAAAGTATGACCTATTGTGTTCAATTGCCTAAGGCTGCAATCCTAAAGACACTTTCCTGGGAGTAAAACCCATTCAACACATTGGGGCTTACTTCTGAGTAGACATGATTAGGATTGTGCTCTTAGTATGGTAAGTCTTGAATCCATAGCTGAAGGCTGAAAAACCACATTTATTTATTTATTTAATCAGTTTATATCCCGCCTTTCCTCCCCCGCAAGGAATATGAATATGTGTGGCAGTTGAAAGGGAGAAATCAGAAACTTTTGGGTTAAGGGATTTTTAAAGGGAGTGATGAGAGGCAGGGAAGGGGTGCACTAAGATAACAGGTCTATGTGTGTCTCAGCTTTATACTGTTCATTTTTTGGGTGGTGGGGAGACGGATTGAACAGTTATTTGGGGAAGATAACAGAACAAGCAGTTTGGTACAATGCAATAATTAGAAGTAATTCACTGTCTAGAATTGAACTGAACTTGAAAGTGTGACGAGACACTGACACTGTACACACCCAATATATTTTAAATTTTCATTCATGTATAGGAAAAATAAAAGTGAAATATAATGAATAAGAACGTAAGAAATATAATGAAAATAAGTTTTTAAGCTCAAAACTGAAAATATAAAGTAAAAAAATAGTAATGTGGATTCAGAGTGTATAGATTCAGGATACTGTATATAGTCTTTAAACAGTATTCTTCAAATCCAGGACAATGATCATATCTTTTTTCTCATTTCCTTTGGATTAAAGTGATGTCACCCTGAGAGGAAAGGAACAGATTGTTAAACAGTAGGAAGTAATTTTCTCTTTCTGTGGGCTGACTGGCTTCCAATGGGTCTCTTTAGACGTATGCCAGATTTTTGGCTGGCATAAGTTGATGAGATTCCTTAAGTGAGGTTCAAAATGGAAAATAGGATCTTGATATATATTGGCTGCTTCCAAGATCATCTCCCTGTTTGGGCCTCCCTGATCCAAACCTCCTCTCAGCTGCTCCTGAATGACTCCCCCAACTTGATCCTGAGCCAGCATGGTGTCTGGGAGCTGCTGGTCCACATGCCAAAGCCAATTGTACCAGTGGATCCAAAACACTGGTGTGGCTTTTGTGAAGCTGAACTGGGACTTTTCACAACAGACCATGAGATCTGCTATCATATGAGCTCAAAAGAATTGGATGCCTAGATTATTTTCTGTAGTACTCTTCCTTTTCTACTTAAGACTGAATGGACCCAGGATGAACATATAGAATGGCTGACATAGTGCCTTTACCTTTAACTTCTGCGTAGAAAAGGGAATTTAGGCAGGTGCAGCTCAATATGGAAAGCACCTGCCAAAATTCATCTACACAGTGCTTAAAAGTAGAAGCACTTTGTCCTCCATTTTGTATGGTCACCCTGGATGGGCCAGGTCATCTAGGAGCTTTTGGAAGGTAGAAACATGCAAGGAAGGTTTGATGGCAGTGGCCGTTGTTGTTTGTTCCAACTTGTATTGCTTCTGCACCTGCATGGTCCATTTAGTTATTGCTTTTGAGAGACCTGTCCTCATCTGATCCTTTTTAGAAACCATCCATTCTATTATGAGTGATTACATCTTATGGCAGTGAAATTTATCAGTTAATTATGCATTGTATATGAAAGTATTATTAAAATATTTATATATTGCTTTTTGATAAAACATAGATCACAAAGTGGTGTACATTGCAAAATGATTCAATGAACTCAAAAGGTTGCCCACCTAGGGATAAAAATGATGAAAAAGAGACACTAGCAACAGCCAGTGGAAAGGAATCAAGTATTAGTATAAGCATTTATATTCCATTTTTATATACCATTAGTATAAGAAGAAATATGCAACGTTTGGCACAACACTAACCAGTTTAGGCTAGAATAACTCACCAGGCATATCTTCTCATGACGGTGTGAGGAGGCTGGCATATGTCTCTCCAATGCTCTAACTCCCCCAGTAGTGCGGCAGATGTGCTTCATGGGCACTTTTGTGACACCCCCAGGTCAGCACAGGACTTATGCTGGTGTTTATGCTGGCCTTACTGGAGGTTAGAATGGTGATAATTGAACTTATCAATTATTGTATTTACTCAAAAATAATGCTCTCCTTTTTCAGCCGAATTCGGTCTCCAAAATCAGGGTGCGCGTTAAATTTGATGTTAATTAGAACTGAGTAAATAAGAGTTTTTATTATTATAGGGTGCACATTAGATTTGATGGTGCATTATATTTGAGTAAATATGGTATGCATTTAAGAGATCCTGCATTTTGAAATAAATTGGGAGTGTTTTTGTTTGCAAGAATGGGAAAATGAGCAGCCATTTGTGGAGATGATTTTACTGTTAAAATGGAACTGTAGTCCTAGTTAATGTATGAAAGAAGCAGCAGGGGAAGGACAAGGGAGGGCACATTGACTCAACATTAGGTTGACAATATGTCCTCCTTTTCCAGGAAATGTCCTCTTTTTAAACCTTGTGTCCTGGGAAAAAACTTCATTGCCTTTCTTTTCCCTTGTGACCAGGCAGCATGTAGCCTTCTTACAATAATAAATTAGGTAATAATTGGTAGTAAATTACATGTGATAATTTATATAATAATTCTAAATATAATAATAAGTAATTTGAGCTGCAATCCTAATATCCATTTAGGCTGGCATAGATCCTGGGCTACCCTGGGGATGTTACAAAAGTGCCATAATGCACTTCTGACCCACTCCTGGAGATGGTAGAGGGTTAGGCCAGTGCACAGGCAGGCACCGACCTCCCCACACTACCAAGTGAGGATATATGAGTTGAGTTAGGCTGGCCTAAATTGGTTAGGATTGCATGAGTGTTTCTAGCTTTCATTTTGTCATCTTCTACATTTTTGGGGGTTTTCCTACATTTTGGAAGGTGTTATCCCCTTTTATGACACATGGGCTGCAATACTAGACACTTTCCTGGGATTAAGTCCCATTGAACACAATAGGGTTTACTTTTAAGTAGACACATTTAGGATTGTGCTCATGGTCACTCTTCCCCAACATGTTCTGACTAATTCTGGTTTTGAAAATGTTAGAAAGTTGCAGAGCTGTGATAAGTATAACTACTATAATAGTATTAATACAATAAAACTTGGGCTCAAGAGTAACTTGGATTCAGGGACATCACTGGGGTTCACGTTACCTGGTGCAGAGGCCTGTATGTCAGCCCCATCCATTGGGCAGGGCAACAACCTGAATGCCCCCCCCCCCGTCCACTGGTTTTTTGCCATATGTTTTGATAGAATAAAGATATCTCAAAGTGGTTTGATTCACTGCATTCTGCTGCAAATTACACATCCAATGATATAAAACATGATGGGATTATTTCTACAAACCATGATTTTAGCCATTTTGGTCAAAGGAGTATCAGCCTCTCAAGGTTGCCCCCTTTCTAACACCCTACTGATGTCCCTGATCAGGACTATTTTGGAAGCCTTGCACTCCACTGGACTGACCTTCCACACCAGCCAACGTGTGGTTGTTTAATCACTAGTATACATTGCTGTGCAGTTCACATCCATTTTCAATGCATTTCAATGCAATCATCAGGGACCTTCTTCTGGGGTGATTTTTGGGGGCTGTGTTCTTTGGATCAGGACCTTTCTAATGTCCTTGGATTCCTCTCAGCCTGCCCTTTCCAATGGACTATGGCATGTTTACTCATGAGTAAAGCTGCAATATCTGTAACTTTCACTCTCCATAGAGTGCATGTCTTCTCTAAAGTAAGCCTTTTACTATCAGTGAGACTCACGCTTGTGTAAGGAGGGCAATGGAAAGGGGCCTTGCATGTCTACTCTAAAGTAAGCCCTTTTATAATTAGTGGGGCTCACTCCTGTGTAAGGGGGCAGATTGCAGCCTATGTGGAAGTTATTTGTTTTATTTTCCTTTATATTTTCTTTTCTTTATTATTTTGTATTCTATTATAGTATTGTAATCATTTTTTATAAATATTTTTGGGTTGTGGAACAAATGTTTGGGTTTCATTATTTCTTATGGGAAAATTTGCTTTGATATAGAAGTTTTTTGGTTTACAAGCATGCTTGCAGAATAAATTGTGCTCAGAATCCAAGGTATCACTTTATATTTAAGATTTTAAAAGTTTTGAGTTTGGATGTTGGAATGGTACAGGGATTTTGGATTTAGACTTGGAAGATCCAGGTTCAACTCCCCTCTCTGATATAAAATTTCCTGGGTCCCCTTGGGCCAGTCCCTTTTTCCAAGCCTTATCTAACACACAAGGTTGTTGTGAGGACAGAAAACTTGAACCTTTCAAGCTTGAACCAAGGTTGAAGAAGCTTGAACCAAGAAAGCTGAGCTTCTTGGAAGATGGGTTGTAGAAAAATATGAAACTATTAGTAGGAAGATTTCTATAGAAAATTATTCCAGGCTGAACCAAACGCAAACCCTAAGTGGAATTTCAGACCTTTAAATTAATGTTTTTGTATTTTCTTCTTCTAGAAATCTACAGTGTTCATGAGGAGATCTTCTGGCTTCCGATTTTGGCTGAAACACAATGCCCACCTCTTTTGTTTGCTCTGGAAAGTTGTAAGTTGCTCATGTCTATAAAGAGGAAGGATGGCTCATGGAATTCCTTCACAAGGCAAAGTTACCATAACAGTGGATGAATACAGCTCAAATCCAACCCAGGCATTCACACACTACAACATTAACCAGAGCAGGTTCCAGCCTCCACATGTACACATGTAAGTAGTATTAGCGCCTTAAACTTATTATTTTAAATCTTAAATGGTGGAATTAGAGATTAGGAATTTGTTTGGAACTGCTGCACTAAAATTATATCATGAATTGGAAGGCCTTATCTTTGAGCTGCATTCAGTTTGCATCTTTTACCTATCAAGCTGTGGATTGACCATACTGTATAAAAATCATACTATAAATACTATATCCGATTGATGATACTATCTGATGCTATATCCGGTTCATGGTGTTCTAATTCTTAGTAGTGAAAATCATGTCAGCCATTTCAGAGTTTAGAAATAAGGTAATTGTGAGGATATAAAAAAATAGTTTGGGTATCTCTGTATGTCTTGCTCATATGTTGAGATTTATGGTGGTAATATTTCCAACCAATGAGGGTGAATTTTTTTTTAAAGTTACAATCCCAAGTTTTTTAAAAAGCTACAATCCTAGTTTTATCCTATAAACAAGCAACATGTAATAAATGGAAAATTATGAGAGTTTGTTGATACCCCTGCAAAGAACTAGCTGACAAAAATTGCCAACATCTACTGTGTGGTTGTTGTAGATGTACTAGTGTTGAAAGAGCACCAGATGTCAAAGACTTGCTAAAGCCCTGCACAATTTTGTTTGTAAGCTGCTGGCTTAGAAACAGACTTGTAGCTTTATTAATTTCACTAGAACTTGCCAGAGGGACATACTTCTTGAAAATGTGATCACCCTTCCCCCATCCTTTGCACTCAGCTGCGAAATAGGCCTAATTGGGACTAATTGTCTCCTGATCACTGAATCCTTTGTCCTCCTTGTTGTAAAGGGAAAGTGTGCAGCATGCTGCATTCCTCCTACAACAAGGAAGACAAAGGATTTCAAGACTGCTGAACTATTAGTCCCAAGAATTACAAATGTGGCATTAAAATAATGTTTGTGGCCTGAACTTGAACCAACAAAGGCAGAGCAAAAGGTCCCTTCCTCACCTTAAGTATATTTTGGTACTGCCTAGTCTGAGATCGTACAGATAATGCAAGAATTTACCAAGGCACTGTCTCTGTGTGTGTGCATGAGCGTGCATGTGCTTATATACAAAGACACGTGTTGAGAAAGCTTAAACTCACATTTCATTCCTATTGTTGAGCAGTCTGATTATCAGTTATTTTTGGTAAGGCATCCACTCACATGGTCTGATAACTAACTGGTAAAACAGGATACCCCTTCACCTTACGTTTACCCAAAGCAAAACAGGTTTTTTATTCATTGTAGTATAACAGTTTTGGGAAAACCCCCAATTTATTATTTTGTACAGCAATTGTTTAGAAGTATGAAATAGATACTTTTTGATTGAGTCAACTTCTCTTGTTTGCGGGTGGCAAACCTTTGACTTATGCAGAAGGGATAGGTAAGACTGAAAGGTAACTTTATTCCCCTGTAGCCAGACAGCAAAATTCATTTTCAGTGCTAATCTTTTAAACATTTCAGAAAAAAAATAACTGTCTTATCACAGAATGGATCATTTAAAAAAGTGTTTTTTTCTGATGCAAATAAACTTGTTACTATATATCAGCTAGACATCCATCTTCTCACTGCTCTTTGAAGGTCTATCCTTTGCATTGTGAGCCACTGTGGAATTTTAAAGAGCAGTTTGTTGTGATATATTTGGGGGTACATTATGTGTAGTATGATGTGAGTTTTTTGAGGACATTACAGTTCTTGGCGTGGGGGGGGGGGCGGTAGGGAATAGCAAGTCTTTTTGCATGCCTGCAAGTCCTTCCACGTGATTTAATTTAATTGCTTGTACAGTAAGGAGCAGCTGGAATGGAACTCCAGTCTGTTACAAAGGAAGACTGTTGTATTCGTTCATATATAACATTTGCTGTACAGAAATAGGTGATACAGCAGTTCAGCATCTTATTCCATGACTATATATCCTAAAGTGAAATTAAGCCCTTTGCTCCAGAGCAGTTAAGATGACTTTCCATAAGATAACTTTAGAGGGTGATGTAACTGCATGGACCCGTAATTGCTCTGGATTTTGCCCTATGCGGCTTAACAACAAGCCCTATACATTTTGGGGCTAAACTATCTGAGAAACCGCCTATTTCTATATATTACAGCTCATCCCCTCAGGTCATCAGAGAAGGGCCTTTTTCCATGTGCTGTCTCATAGGGATATGCATGGTGTAGCCAGAAGAAATAGGGCCTTCTCAGTAGTGGTACCAACATTACCAACCTCCCTTCCTCTTAAATTACAAAACTGCTGCCTCCCTGAAATCTTCTGGCAAGGTCTGAAGATATTTCTTTTTAGAAAAGCCTTCTGAGTTCTTAACATTAAAAAAAAATTTTTAACTTTCTGGCTTTACGGGAGTTTGGCTATTATAAGAAGCGGCTGCTTTTTATTATTTTTATTTTATTAGTTTTTACTGCAGTATTTTATTAATACCAGTATATTTCATTACTATTATGGAAATAAGAATACTATCATTACTATTACTATAGGTTTTAACTGATAAATTTTATGTGATAGTAGTGTTTTAATATTAATTTTATGTGAGCTGCCTTGGGTCTCCTATGAGTGAAAGGCAGGATTGCAGTAATGCTGCAATCCTATCCACTCTTTCCTGGGAATAAGTACTATTGAATACACTATGACTTCTGAGTAGACATGTTTAGGATTACCCTGTAAGTAAGGCTGCAATCTTAACCCCCAATTAGCCTGGCATAAGCCCCATCAGAAGTCCTGTGCTGGCCTGGGAGTGACATTAAAGTGCTGTAAGACACTTTGCTTGCCTCCCTATATCACCACAGGAATGGGAAGATCTATGAGTTGTCCTAGCCTAATAAATAACTTGTATAAACTTTTGGGTGGCATTTTGGAAAAGTATGACTGTTCTTAGACCCCAATTTTTAAACTTGTTCTCAACAAAGCTGTAAAAATGTATCTTCTGTAGCTGAGATAATTTACTTTCAGAATAAATATTGATCTTCTCTTTGATATAGTATAAACAAATGAGGTACATGTTCCCACTATATTTTGTTCTTTCTAGACTCTTTTAATATTTTTCTTTGCCAGCAGTAGTTATGTGTGCAGTGAAATTGTCCTGATAGACACTGTAGGGTGGAAAGAGGAAATTTTGCAGCTGAAGTTCAAAATCGCATTAAGTAAAACGGTAGTTTTATATTCTCAATTCACTGGCAGGACAGGCATCTCATTGACGAAAATGAAAATGAGACTTCAGGAATGACAAGAATGAAATCACTTTTGTGCATCCATTGATCATACAGTTTTGTGCAGGTTGTTTTAGAGTAGGCATTCTCCTTTCTCAAGTTAGGGTATGAAATTCATACCATGTTGTAGAAAGTTGTCTGTTAGCAATAGTTGTTGTACCTGAATTTTGATTCTAAAGGTGTCAAAGCTATTTTCATTTATTAATTTACTAATACTGTATATAATATTTATGTCCTACCTTCTCACTTTTTGGAGAGCTTAAAATGATTACTGGTATGTGAACAGTAATGACTGAGGCAATTTTAGACTGACTTCTGTTTATTGGATAGATTTTTTTTTCATACACTGTGCAAGCAAACCCAAGATGGCAATAGTGAATCAGCAGTATAAAAACTCAGGAATGATTAAGATTAGAATTAGCTTTAGAAAGAGCAGTATAGACCAGTAATTTGAATTTATTTATGTTTATGATTCAGAGGTCTTTTTAAGCAACTGAAATATGTCATTAGTCATGGGTTTATTTGGAGAGGAGGCAGTTGGGAATAAGAAGCACAATGGTCCCCAGGCCCACTTCCAATCTCTTAATGGCAGCACAGAAACTCCCAGACATTGCATTTGCCCCAGTGACTGTTGAGTATTTTCGGGTTGCTACCACTTAGCTGTGCTAAGGAGGGCCCATGTATGTCCACTATCAAAGAACTTCTAAAAAGGATCTGGGTGTTGGAACGTTGAATGGTGCTAAAATCTGCAGATCTTGGAGATTCTATGGCAGTAGGGCACTGCGGCAGTTAGCAGACTTCAATATTCTTATCCCAAACACTGAGACCTTAAAAACCTGGGAAACAGAAAGTTCGGGATGATGGGGACCAACTGACCCCATAATATCCCCATCTTGGCATCCATCTAATTTTTGGAAAGTGGCTAAGCCCTGATTGTGTACTAGATCTTCACGCAGACACTCTTTTGTGGACCCAGATAACAATACTCATTCAGTGTAGAGGGAATAGAAGCTGTAAGCCTTGGGAAGCTCCATGAGTATAATATTGACATTGGATCAGCAGGATCCATTACGTTACGATTATTGAAATAAGTGGCCTGTTGTGGGTAAGCTTATTTAACCCATTCACAGGGTTTGAGCTTGGTAACCAGAACAGTCAAAGATACGAGGTATTAACAATTTGATCCACAATTTGTTAACTCAAAGGACTACTTTTAAGTCTGACTTTAGGTAGGTGGACATTCAGTGAAGGACATTTAAATGTCCTTGATTTTTTTTGTACCGCCAGTCTATTCCATGTAATAAATCTGCAAGCCAGATTTGGTTTGCTTGTACGTTGTCTTATGCACACTTCAGACACAGAGTATTGTGGCATGTACTGAAATAGATGTATGTTCATGAAATCCATGAACCCTACTATTCAACATTTATTTAAATGAGATTTTTATTTAGGTCAAGAAAGGTGGATATGTTTGAAGGCTTGCACTATCCGAACAATGCTTCTTCCTCAAGAGTAGGGATACAATTTCCAAAAAAAGTTCCTCCTCCATTGGCAGTCCCCTTACTCCACCTGGCACATTATGGACATTATTCCAAATTATTTCAGATTGCACAGTATACATCATAATATGACATTCCATATTGCATATTATGAAGATTTGCCAGACCCTGAAGATTGACTTGGGGGGTGGGAATTCAAATGTCTACTAAATGGAGAAAAGGACCATTAAGTGAGCCAGTCCTCTGATTTTTATTATTTCTGCTTCTCTTTTCTGCTCTTCTTTAAATTCCTGTGAATTGTTCCTTTTATTGTGGATTTTATCTTGATTTTTATTGCACTGATTTTAAAATCTTATTGATATTTTTTAAAAGCAACTGTGTGTCATTTTGTAAAAAAAGTGGAATAAATTAGCAATGCCTACCTAGACAATAGTGGAGATATATATTTCTTGAGTGTTGATGTACAAAATGAGGGTGCAAGAAATATGCTTTCTGGATGCACCATAATAGTCAATTACATTTACTTTAAAATCAATGAGACTTAATTCCCATGACTCAAAATGACTTCAAGCATGTGATGAATTTAAAGTATGTTACAGCTGGCTGCATGGTGAAATGGTCATCTGATTGCTTTCCCATGTAGCCAGATCAGTTTTCAGTTTGTGTTTTTCTTTTGCTTGTTCCATTATAAGCTGAAACAATTTTTGGCTTTGAGACAGACTAATTGTACAAACTTTGGGCAAACATTTTTAAAGGTATGGCCTTAAGAATATATACAGTTCACCAGACATAGGGAACTGCAGTGGCTCAGTGGTTAAAGGCTGTGCCTGTCGACCTGAAGATGAGAAGGTCAGTGGTTCAAGACCAGAGTACTGAAAGTGCTTAACTCCTTCCAACCTAGTTGGAAAGCATACTAACGCAAGGAGATAAATAGGTACCACTTCGGTAGGAAGGCAATGTCCTGGTGACAGTCCCCTATGACAGGCTGGCCATATTTCTCCATGTTGATCAACCATGGTTTGGATTATTCCAGTCCAGAACAAGTGAATCCCACCACCACGCTGAAAACACTGAAAAAGTTGCCCGTTTCCTAGAACTTCAATAAAACTGGAAAACATTTGAAATAACTTCTCTTTTTTGTTTTGGTTTTTTAAAAAATAAATCATCAGTCCAATCTAACCAAAGAGATATTGCTGTCATTAAGGAATTAATATATCTGTGTTTCTTTTTCAATATCTCTTTTTCAGTTTCTCATTTGTGCAGTGTCATTTAACAAAAAATTTTTTCGGTTAGAATCAGTAAAATGAAAAAGTCTAGATGCTGATTGAAAGTGTCTTCATTTTAGGAAAGCTGTAATAACTACTGCATGAATGATTCTGACTGCTAAAACTTAATATAAGTGAGATTCCTAAATTTTCAGCTATTTGGTCCACATCTTTGGTCTTGCTCTTACAGAGAGTTGAAGTGAGTCTGTCATTTATAGGAAAAAGTATACATTTTGTGCTTAAGGAATAGCTTAAGGAATGATCCCAGTATGGGAAAAAGAAGCTGTTTTTGTGGTCTGTTTCACCTGAGATCTCAGCATTGATTTCATCCAGCAGAAGGAAAATGTACACATAGGAGGGCCAGGTATGGGGTGAGAAAGAACACCTACCTTAGCGTGCCAGTGGCTTGAATGGGCTGATCCAAGTGAGTTAGTGGGCTGATGTGGCCTGCTGGCTGTTATTGGGGAAGCCTCTGCTGTACATGCACACGGCCAGTAGTTTTTCATTTCCATTTCTACTAAAATAGGCCTCTTCCCTTTCTGTTGAATAGAAAAACTCAATGTGTTTCAGAGAGAATTCACAAGCACTGCTTCCCCATTTGAATATCTCGTTTAGGAATTCTAGATTGAAGCCATTGTGATCAGAACGGATTTCATGAAGACACTGATGAAATTATGAAAGGAATCCATTTTATAATTTTATGCTAGCACCTGGAAGCTGTTTCATATGGACAGATTGTTTTGAAATTTGATTTAAGGAAACAAAAAGCACAGTTTGTGGGTACATTTATGACCCAATCCTGTGGGCCATTTATGTTGCTGGAATGAAGGTTCTGGTGGCATAAAAAACATGACAAAGTTGGTGAGTACAGCCTGGCTGCCGTAAGCGTCTAGTGACCAGATCCATGTAACAATGACACTGGATGCCTGATGTCTGTGCAGGAGTTAAAGTGGAAAAGGTGGGACAGATTGAAGCGGAAAAGGTGGCACAGAATAGGGATTGGTGAAATGGGGTAGTGATGGCTGGATTGGATGAAGGGTAGGTTGGATATGGGAAAGCAGTGTCACCAAATGAAATCCTAACCAAGGCCTGATCCATCCTAACCAAGGCTAATGTGAATTTGGTGCAGCTTTTTAATGCTTGGTGACAGTGAGGGTTTACTCTGGGGAAGGAAACAAATGTTGCTTTCTGTCTCCCTTGAGGAAGACTCAATTGAAACTCTCCAGGATACATTATTGGTAAACAAGTAGGGTGACGTGACATCCTCTTTTTCTAGAACAGTGGTTTTCAATTTATTTATACATACCCCACCTTTCCCACTCTCTTAATATCCAAGGCAGTTTACAGAGCTTTTTAAACCCAATCCTGTGAGATGGGTAATTGTTCCATAGACAGCTTGTAGAACTTTTCTCTTTCAGATGGAATCACAATATGGCCATCACATCTGGCATCAGAGAATGCCTTCCAAACATCCAGCAAGAGGACTTTTCAGGTCAGCCGAATTTTAAACAGCAAAACCTATGGCTCTGTTGTCTTATGACAGTGTTATCAGCTTTCAGTCTTCCATCAAAGAGTTTTTTTTCTGTTAAGCTTTCTTCAGCAGCCCTTCGTCAACCATTGTCAACCATCAGACCATGATTGCTGGTGCCAGTCCACCTCTGCTAGAACACTTTTCAGGGCAGATTTACTCCCTAAGTCTTCGTGGGGGAGGGGCAATGGTAGCGATGCAATCTTTTGGATTGTGTCACTAAGGAAGAAGGAAGGGGACAACTTGGACTTAATTTTTATTTATGGATGCTTGCAGCAGGCACTGGAATGTATAGGGAGACCAGCACAGCCCTCCTTAGCACCCTTGAGCTTTGCAACATTGGCAAATGAGCATTCCAAAGAACCTCTTGGAAAAAAAAAAATGCTTGGATTGCTAGTTTGCAAACGTTCCAAAGTTAATTACATATTATCTACGTGAAATCAATATAAAAGTGCTTCTAGCTTTTATTTCGTCATGACCTGCATTTTTTTGGGTGCCCTACATTTTGAGGTACCTTGCCCTCTTTTATACTTCTGGTCACCTACTGTGTTTACTGTGACTTGGTGATGAATAAACTGTTAGCTTCATTCTTTGATTTATTATAGGAATTTATATCCTGCCTTTTAATCATTTGCTGCCCAAGGCGGCGTAAGTTGCAAGGGCTGATTATGATCAGAGAGAGCAAAGAAATTCAATACCTCAGTTCTAATAACATTACTCATTAAATGCAATTATGTATAGCAGTAGTTCTTAAAAACTTTTTAGCATGGGTCCAATTTTTAGAATGACAATCTGTTTGAAATCTTCTGGAAGTGATATGGTGAGACGTGACACTATCAAACAAGTTAAATAATTATAAATACTGGTGGAGCCTGTGTTTTATCTGGAGAACTTTCATCTGCAGATCTGGCTGAATGCAGGAGGATTCAGACCTTTTCTGTACTAAGTGTATACCATAATCTAATTTTACAAAGCATTATTTAATGAAACCTGAGACCTATAGATTGGTTCTGTGTATGTGAATATTTATGGCATGTACATTTGGAAACAGGTTACTATGTCTTCTAGTTTCCAGCCTCCAAGAAAATGAAAGCATGATGTTTAAGAAAGATCTCAAAAAATTTGTTAACAGTGGAAAGCAGGGATATGTGGGGACTTATTTCTGATCAACTGGACCAACATTTCTGATGAACAATTTAGGATACAATCCTAAAAATACTTTCCTGAGAGTAAGACCCATTGAACACAACTGAGCTTACTTTTGAGTAGACATGTTTAGGCTTGTGCTCCAAGTCTATGATTTTGACAATGATAATCATATTTGTGATGCAGATTCTTAATGTAGCAGCATTTATGGAGGTTAAAATAAACATACATGGCTGTGCACTGGCGCATACATGGCTGTGACACAGCCGTTCACTGCCTTGTGAAAAGATGTTCAGATTTGAGACAGTCTCTAACCTCTTCTTGAAACATCTTGTTTGCAGAAGTTGAAAATTTTTGCAAGAGACAAAAACTGAAAACAGTTTTTATATGCTCCTTTAAAAAAAGTTGTAAATAATATGTATTAAAATGAAAATACAGTGGTACCTCACTTAACAAGCGTTTCACATAACAAGCAAAAATTTCCAAGAAATCTTGCTTCACATAACAAGTTACGCTTCACTTAACAAGCAAGCACGCTATGGGCATGCGTGCTATGCAGCCCTGACACTCCGCATTGAGACTCTTTAAAAGGGCTGCCAGCCAGCGCTGCTGCCTCTAACTGCCCCCAGCTTGGGGGCAGTTGCCTGGGGGTGCCAGATGCAGCTGCCCCTAATTGCTCCTAAGTATCCCCACCGGCCACCTTGAACCTCCAGCAGCAGCCCAGGCAAGCCTCCCAGGAAAGTGTCTTTGATTGCAGCCTCCTAACCATGTCTACCCAGAAGTAACCCCCATTGTGGTAAATGGCTTACTCCCAGGAAAGTGTCTTTAGGATTGCAGCCTAACTAGACTTCATAAGATCATGCACATTGAATGCATGTTTTGAATTCAATTCCAATCTTTTGTCATTTTTACATCCAGTTAATATTTTTATATGAATATTTTTGGGGTTGTGGAACCAATTGTCTGAGTTTCCATTATTTCCTATGGGAAAATCTACTTCACTTAAAGAGTGTTTCACTTAAAGAGCATGCCTCCAGAATGAATTAAGCTCTTTATGTGAGGCACCACTGTAGTACCAAGAAAATACGTAATTTCTTGGATTTAATATACTTTTAAATCCTATCTTATTTTAACTATTTCATATGTATGCTCCCATAAAGAATCAGCCCACATCATTCATGGACCAAAACAGCACCAAAGAAATTCTGCTGATTAATGTTACTGATTTTGTTCAACCCAGTATGTTTAGTTCAGAGGCTTTTTCTTTTCTTTCACTTCACACTTTTGGAAATTATTCATTTAAATGTCTAAGATTTCACAGATTCTGATTTGTATTTAGCAGTGTACTATTTTGTCTATTCAGAAGTCCCATTCTTTCCTATAGGACTTGTTTTCGGGTAACTGTCAACCCAATCCAAAAGTAAAACCTAGGGAGGTGGTTCAGCTGTGGTGCTGCTGGCTATGTGGCATCTTGTGAAGGATTTTTTTTTTACTGTACAAGGTTTCCTTGGGGAGGAAACAGAGCAGAGGAAACATTCTGTTACTCTTCCTTTACTCCGACTTTTGTTATTAGTTATTACTTCTGTTATTCTGTTAGTGTACTCTACTTATTTCTTTATCCTTACTCTTATTAAGTCTCAGCATCCACAATACAGACCTATACTGGCACCTTTTTGTCTGCCAGTCATAACTCCTGGTGAGCCAGGCACAGGGTGACTATATAGCAGTGGTCTTTGACCATTTTGGCTTGGGACCCCCTTGTCAAACTTAATAGGATGTGAATGTGGTATCTTCAACCTGGCCACAATGTTATGACCCGAGGTAACATCACACTGAAAGTGACATCACTGTCACATCTCAGTAATTTTGACAGTGTCATAGCCCCCTCCATGTCCTCTCCAGTGGGGGAATCCTACGTGTGACTTTTGCATGTACACAAGCAGGTCTGCCTGGTGTTGAACTGCGGAGCAGCCCCATTGTGCAAACGTGACCCTCACATGTCCTGCCTGTGCACTATGGCTGTTCCACAGCCTAGTGTTGGACAGTTGCATGGCATGGGGCTGTGACCCCTAGTCTGCAGGCGCAACCCTCATGTATCGCACCTGCACACTGCAGCCTTTTGTCAGGCAAGTCTCTGTAGCACTGAGCTACGGACCCTAATGCACACACGAATCCCAGTGAATAACTATTTATAATAAAAGCAATTATTTACCATGGTGACTAATGAATCAATTGGTTAGGATTCATTAGTGAGGGAGAAAAATTAATCAGCTTCCTTTTCCCTGGTTTAATACAACTCTATTTCAGGCTGTTCTCTTCTTTATTCAGATGCAAATAGGAAGGGATTATCACTCCCTGGGAAGGGAGGAGTCCTTTTAGCCTTGGGGTCCTAGCTCTGAAACCTGATCCTTATGTAGACACAGAGTGAAAGATTTATTGCTTGCCCCTTTACCAAGGCAAATAAGCTGTTTCTAATCAATACTGCTAATCAAAGAGACATTATGGAAAGAGCCAACCTCATTTGCTTTGAGACAAAATTGCATATAAATAATACATATACTGCATCAATAGGTAACACCTATATTTTGCTGGTACTATTTATCCTTGTGATTGGTCTGTATGTAAAGGATTCTAGAATCCTAGACCAGTGATTTTCAACCTTTTTCATCATGAGGCATTGTAATTGTTAAGGCACACCATCAATTGTTTTTACCATTGACAAGGTACACCAGACTGTTCAAATCCCTCAATTTTCCAATTAATGAATGTCAATCCCCAAATTTCCGCGGCACACCTAAGGACACTCTGCAGCACACCACTGTGCCATGGCACACCTGTTGAAAATCACTGTTATAGACACTTGATAATAAGGCCCATCATATTCATTTGGCCTTACTTCTGAGCAGACATCATAGGCTTATCCTGTTAGTTTTAAAACTGAAGTGTTTGGATGGTGGTGCTCCTGCTAGTAAATTAATGTTAATAGCAACTTTAGATTATAGGTCCAACCTTGTTATACAGATTTTTTATGCATGGATTTGACTTAACCTGAATGTCCATTGCAAATCAAGGTTTCAAAAACTGTTTTTTCTGCTGTTGTAGAGTAGTAGTCATGCAAGCAAAAATTCCATTTTTCAATCCCAGAATCAACCCCCTGTAGATATTGTAGATTATACAATTAGGTGCAGTAGAAACCTGGTGCAAGAAACCTGGTAGTTGGTCTTTAAACCCAGCTTCCATTGTTTTCTTTAAATACTGATTTTTTTAAAAAAATCTATGGGACGTTCTGGAACGGAACCCTAGTGGATAATAAGGATATTTATTACTACATTTATTGTAGCACTGGCTGAATCCATAACAGAATTCTCTCTTTGAATGTTTGATACGTTTCATGGATTCAGGAAGAAATGGGGCGAAAAATGTTGCAAAGATTCAGTAACGCAAAGACTGGGTGTATCCTTTACTGTGCAGAGTCAGTTGCTGACTAGATTCAGTGAAAATGATAAAGCAGCCAATCAAAATGGGGATGACTCACTTCCAACTGGTAATGAATTGGCAAAGTAAGATGAATAGTGTACATTGACATTTAACAAGGTACAATTACTTTCCATACCAAACTGCCCATTCCTAGGCTCTGTTCTGCCCAGATCTGGTATTATTTAGTCTGTGTACAAATTTCAACTCGGCAACTTTAAGCTGAAGTTGTCAGCTTTTGCATCTGCTTTCCATTGATTACCATGTTTAGGTCTGATCTGCTTCCACTTATTCTCCAATTGGGGAATTGCTAGCAAAGAAGACATCTAAAAATATGCACGTGATAGGCAATTCTTTGTCCTATGATGGCACTGTTGGTGTCTGTGATGGCACCAGGAACTGTTATATGGCATAGCTTCTGAACTTGTATCTCTGGCAGGGGTCTCTTGGCTTCAGGGAATGTCTGAAAACAAGAACAATATGAGAGAGAAGATTTATCTTTCAGGGCAGTCTGTAGATGGTTCAGTGATGATTTTTTAATATTCAGTGGAGAGACTTAACTAAAAGTTAAGGATGATGTTGTTTATGTTCTTTTTCTGTTGTTCAGACCTATGCTGGATACCTTGTCTGTTCCTGCACTTCCTCAGGGGGTACTATATTTTAAAATTGATGGGAATCTTGTATCTTTCCCCCCTCTTTTAAGAATGATAAAACATACAATTACTAATGCAAATAAGATTCAAGAAAAAAAAACAGAATAATGCAAAGACAGATGCCTCCTATTATCTTCTATAACACAAATCCAGAGAGTTAAAGAGAATGTAATTAAAATTATTGCTTAGGATTTGTTGTAGAAAGTGTGTCTTGTGGTATGTGTGGAATTCAGTGGGTTTGCAGCATAAATTGATGTTTGTTTATTTATTTATTAAATTTATATCACACTTTTCTTCCCCAACCAAAGAGAACTCAGGGCAGCTTAGTTTGGTTTTCAGAAAATGAAACTGCTTCATAGACTGGTTGGGGCAGACAGAGTGAGGGTCAGGGTAACAATCAGGAGTTTCCTTCTCATGGGTCTTGATAATGGTCTTTTAATTAGCTATTATTATTTTTCCATTTTCTTTGTAAACCGCTTTGTGAACTTTTTCTTGCAAATTTCAACATCCAGGCTTGCCATGATATTGTCAGAGATTACATTCCTGATAGTTTTTTAAACGATTGTTGTGTGTAATACTGGAACATTTTACAACATGGGTCTGTCTCTAAACCTGTGATGATCTAGAACAGGGGTGTCCAACATGCGGCCCAGGACGAGGGTGGATGCGGCCCTCTTGCAAAGCTGGCCACCACCATTGGAAAAACCGGCTTTGTGGCAGCAGCAATTTTCAAATTTTGAGTGCTTCTCTGCGCACTGCCATAGGCGGCCGCCACAAAACTGGTCTGGGCTGCCTGGTTCCTCCCCTACGTGCCTCCTGGTACTCAGAGCACTTCACCCACCTGCATCCCCCAAAAGCAGCCTCAGCCTCTATCCCAGCTGCTGCCTGTTGCCCTTGAGACCTACTCAGAAGTCAGCGCTTTTAAAGTCAATGAAGCTTACTCCCAAGTTTAAGTCTGAGAGTCCAGTGATGCATAGGATGGGCTGTGATCCTCTCCAAGCTTAACCTTGGAGATAGGCTGCAACCCTAACCATATCTACTCAGAAGTAAGGTCCGTTGTACCCAGTGGGTCTTATGCCCAGAAAAGTGTGTTCACAATTGCAGCCTATCTCCAAGGTTAAGCTTGGAGAGGATCACAGCCCATCCTATGCATCAAGCCTCCTTAGAAGTAAGCCCCATCATAATCAATGAGACGTACTCCAAGGTTTAAAAATGTAGGACAAACTATAGGACATCCTACATTTTCTCCCACATTTTTAAAAAAAGTTGGTAGTGTTTGTGTGCGGCCCAAACCAATGTGTCTTCTTCCAATGCGGCCCAGGGAAGCTAAAAGGTTGGACACCCCTGATCTAGAAGTTGTTTTCTAGGAGGACACAGTAGTCTGTGGTGCTTCTCAAATAACTAGGAGCGTTATGTGATAGGTAGATGTGGGAGAAAATGATAGCAAAATAAAAATGCCAAACACCACTTTATAGCCTTCTCATTTTTGCAAACAAAAAAAGCTTGAGATCTGTGAAAAATTAAACTTTTCTGCATTTCTATTTTGGAAAAGTAAAACTGTTTTCTCTGACATATTTATAGGGTCTATAGCTGTCCATCAACCTCTCATTTGCAGTCTAGCACATTCATGTTGACCACTTTCTTTTCAAGTCTTTTTGATGAGAGTTGATCAGAATTGTTTGGATACATCCATGACATTGAGTTCTGCACAGCTGAGATTTAAAGACAAGTGAAACTACTTGCCCACTGTATCAGCCTTGCATGGTGATAAGAACATTAATTGATGAATACTTCCACACCACTGAACGCTACACCAGTTCATAAGAACCTTTTAGGTTTCAGAACAAAAGAATCTCTGAATGGATTCCTAATGATCAGAAAACCATTTAGAATTTTAATTAATATTTATAATGCACTTAAAATTAATAAGCACTACAACAATATGAAAATCATAGTCCATTCTCAGGTGATTATAGTTATTTTAAAATATTTATTAATTGTTTTCTATTAATATAAAATTTTCACATCTTGTTGAGTCTGTTACTTCCTTAGTGATATAAATATATGCTATAAACTATTATACTATTAATAGTATATGATATAGTATAGTAATAGTATTATACTATTAATAATAAACTATTATTTCCTCTATCTTTTCAGTTGCATTATTTCTTATTTGCTTGAGTCATTTCTGTTTTTTAATTGATTTTGTGAGCTGCTTTGAGCATGCTATAAGGAGAGATGGTGTATAAATATTTTAATAGATAAATAAAGCTACCTCTGTTATTAATTGTTGAAGCTAATGGGAAGTTCTTACACTACTCCCAGAAGACATTATGGTTTATATTTTGACAGCCATTTGTGAAAGGGAGTTCCACAGAGGCCAAGAATTTCTCTTTTCATGATACAAGTAGAGGCGCAGATAGATTAGTCAAGAAAACTGAACTTAGAGCTTAGTGCAGAAAAGAATGGTCCCTTATAATGCAATAGAAAGGATGAGTCATTCAAAAGGGTATATCAAAATATATTTTCATATCGGCAAAAGTATAGTATAATTTTGTGAGTTGAGAATATATTGTGGCTTTTTTAGGAAGTTGGGTCAGAAAATAGTATTATGTAATATTCCATTATGTAAGCATTCCAGATGCTTTGGAATTTCTCCTGTATCAAGCTCAATCATTTTATATTTGTCTGAAGTTGATCACTGATATTTCTAAGCACTATTTGGAGAGATGGTGTATAAATATTTTAATAGATAAATGAAGCAACCTCTGTTATTAATTGTTAAAGCAAATTGTAAGTGTCTATGAAGTGGAGTCAACCAGTTTGTTCTGTGTTGATGCACTAGGAATGGGAGGTGATTTAGAGTCTCTCTTTAGAGGTCAAGTAGAAAGCACGTGTGCTTCTTTAAAATGCCTCAGGCTGTACTTTCCAATCTTCAGTGTTATGTGTTTCTGATATATTTACACTTTTAAGTGTGAACAGCTGACACCCTCAAGATAGGTCCCTACGCTACATTCAGGAACACAGCCAATAAACCTAAAGTATGAAGTATTATTTGTATAGACTACATGCACACGTTGTTTGACATTTACTAAACTGCTGAACAACACATAGTGAGAATGCAGTCCTATGTGCTTATCTAGGGGTAATTCCCATTTATGGGACAAAGGCAGCAGTCCTACTTTCCTGGGAGTAAGACCCATTGAACACATTGGGGCTTACTTTTGAGTAGACATGGTTAGGATTGTAAATCCTATTGCATCTAACTCATACTGCTGAGTAGACATGCACTGTGAATCATACTCGGTGTATGTTGTAGTGTTCAGTGGTTTATATAGTATAAATGCCAAATAGTCTACTTCATACGTAGAGTATGGTCACAAATATGTTTACTTGAAAGCAGATCCTATTAATTTTAGGGGGCCTAAAACCTAGTTCAATTAATTATGAACAAAGATGACTCTCTAATGTTTCCAAGATCACATTCTTCTTAGCTGCTGTGGTCTTAGACATCTTGCTGCCAGAAACCTAATCCATGACCTCTGTGGGCCATTTGGAACCTGGGGCAGTGCAAGTGAATGCCAGGTCCAAGGTTAACCTGGCAAACCTTACCTTCTTGACCACAAATGGTTCTGCTATCCCTCTGTGGAAATCTTAGGGAACCAAAAGAAGAAAAAAGCTGTACCCCAACTATTCACTTTGAATGGGAACCTGGATACAAGGGAGGGCACCTAGATGCAGGTGTCATATGAGCACCCTGAATTATTTGGTGGGCTGCTGTATGATACAGGAAGCTGGACGATGGACTTTTGGCTTGATCCAGTGGAGGCTCTTATGTTCTTGATGTATCAAAGTGGCATGTTCTTTTCTCTGTCCATGCATGCCCTTTTTGCTAAGTGAGGGGGGAAATACTCCCAGAGACCCTCACATGGATCTTTCCTCTCATTCAAGCAGCAGGGTACTGCTTTGAAAACCTCAGAAAAGCAGCATATGAATATTTTAAATTACATACAGTTAATAAAGAAAATACCCTCTTTCTTACTCCCAGATCTGGGAAGAAACAAATCTTCACATAATGGTTTCCCTTGTGTTTACTGGTCTTCCCAAGACCTCCCAAGACTTACTGTTCCTGTGGTGATGTCGTATCGACTCTGCTGTTCCATTGGACTATTTCAGTGGCGCAGAGAGGGGGAATTTGCTGTTTGGGTAACAGCCTATCCTCCATATTAATCTACCCAGGCCTTCGTGCTCTAGAGAGGACACTCCAGCACAATACCATAGTCTTTCAAGACTGATGGATACCAAGGTAGGGAGGTAAGTGCATGTCTGTGTGCTAGCCTAATCCCACCCCCAAAAGTGACAGAAAAGTCTCATGGCACATTTGTGACACCCCCAGGCCAGCACAGTTCTTATACCAGGGCTTAGGCTGGCCTAACTGGGGATTAGGATTACAGCCTAAGATCTGTACTGGTCTCCCCATGCCACCACAGGAACAGGGAGTCAGGTGGGTTATCCTGGCTTAAATTTGTTAGGATTGCACCCTGAGTTTCTGTATGAGATAATAAGAAATGAGTTAATGAGAAATGTTTTGATATTTTGTGTAATACGGGTTGTGCCTCGTTATCAATAATAATTATAGTATTTATATATGTCTCATCAATGAGAAGTTCACAAAGTTGTGTACAGAGAAATTGAAATTAGTGGCTTCCTGTCCCCAAAGGGCTCACAAACTAAAAAGATACAAAACAATAAAACACCAGCAGATTGCAACTAAAAGACATTGGTAGTATGAGGAGGCCCAGTTACTCTCCTCCTTTTAAGTACAATGGGAGTACCCATTTGAAAAAGTGCCACTTACCCAATTTGCCTGGGTTCCTTCAGTGGATTAAAAATGTAAGTAGATACCAAATCAGTGGAAAAATAATTTTTAAGTTCCACTTATGCATTATCATCCCAGAATGCATCAGTATAGACACTATACCACATTCAACCACTATCTGGAGTAATCATTGCACTAAAAATGAAATTATGACTGAATGTAGCATGGAGTCAATACCGATGCATTCTGGGGTGATTGCTGAGGCGCAGAAAATTCAGAAGTGGATCTTTAAAACTATTTTTAACCCCAAGAAAATTGCAGCTAGTGCAGTTTAACAGCACAAAGATAGGAGATTATAATTTTTTAAAACTTTTTCTTTCTCACTACTCATTTAATAGTGAACCCAGGATCAGTGGTGAGTCAAATATATGGATTCCAAATCAGTGGATATGGCGGTCCAACCTTTACTATAATAATAGCGATGAGCACCTAAATCAGAATGACTCAAGAAAATGATGGCCTGGAAGGAAGTGGCTGAGTGTTGATCACCCTTCAATTATATATAGAGAGATAATGCAGTTTTCCCTGCTAACCCAGGTTATCCCACACTCTGCTGGGTAACTGCTAACTGGGTAAAGAGTAATCATTCTAACAGTATTGCCCAGCCACACTGGTTTGGAATCTGTGGTACATCACCACATCCATGGCCTGGGCTGTTGCTCTGCCCATTGCATGGGAAGAAATCTATCATGGGACTAACATGCTGGCCACCCGCACTGGATGATGCCAACCCTAATGACACCACTGTGCTCAACAAAGTTTGGCTATCAATAGAATAACTTTAAAAATCCCCCCCAAAATAAAAAGTTGATAAACTGTAGTGTTGATTGGAAGAAAAAAATTATCTTTCATAATGTAGCCTTGGCATCGAGCAATAAGATCTAATAACGTGATCACTCAACAAACTCTAGACAGCGGTGTTTTGGAGAAGCTGAACTCTGTGTGTGTGTTATCTATGTATGTTTGTAAAAAATAAACTATATGAGATATTTTTTAAGAGTAAAGCTTGCTGTTTACCACATTTACTGTTGTGTGTAGTATAAGGAATTGAATGCAGTGACTAGGGGCACCAGGGTCAGCACATCACTCTGAAATGTTAACCACTATATCGTTTGTGGAGGAGTAATAGCATTATTACTGTACATCAGTTTTCAGTATATAATTCAGAAAATACAAGGCCAAACTTGCTGGTGTTAAATCTCTCTTTGGCTGAACGCAACCTCTGAGCTATGTACTGTATTGTGACCTGCCAGGTGCTTAACAATGCTGTCGCTTTTCCAGTCCTAGACAATCAGGAGAACCAGATATTTACTGTGTTTGGCTTGCTGGTCGCAAGTTGTTGAGGATGGGCATCAATGTTGGAATAATAGAGTAAAAAATATTATGTGGATCTTGGATATTGGTATAAATAGTGAAACGAAGCAAAGGCCGGGCCTCTCAAAGTACACATTCATTTTTCAGGTGTAATACAATTAATTGGGCAAAAAAGCACTTGCAGGCATTTACTGAGAGATCAGATCCTCCTCACAATGCAACTGTTTGGAACTTTTGGAGGTTGTTTAACTTGTTTGTGCAAAGTTTCTAGACTATTTTGCTAACTCGGGATGTGATCATTATAATGAGGTAGCATGGAACAAATACAGTGATACACGTTTTAACACTCTGCAAGAATTAAAAGGGATATAATAATCCTCCCGGGGCATATTTTTTGCACTGTGACCTTTGATTGTGTTGTGCCAGGCTGCTTTGCATTGCTGCATCTTGACATTGCCACAGTGTTAATGGGAAAAAGCGTATTCTTTGTTTATCTCTGAATTTGATACATCAGCTTGGCAACAAAACCAAGACCTTTAACCCACAGAGTTTTCATCATTTGTTGTTAATTATCTGTTACTATAACTTTTGTGCCTTGGTGGCACAAGTCGTGGGCGAAAGGGACTATTTTCACACATGAGCATTAGTAGAGCATTCATTTTCTTGGGAGGAGTGAAAATAAAGTTTTGTTCTGATTGGTTTCAAGCAAATTAACTGTTCTGTGGTTTCAAGCAAATTAATTGTTCTGAATATGTTCAGCCTTGAATTGGCTAGATCCCATTAATGGTAAAAGGATTTTGCAGTTTAGGCATGGTCAAGATTAAAGAAACTCATCCCAGTTTGAGTGCAGAATTCACTTGTAATGAGGTACTTGGCACACTGGTCTTCTTTAATGATAATTATGTATTGCATATGCCCATTATATTGCCTTGAGCAGATTTATTTCTAAAAAATATTACAACAATTGTCAGTTTTAAATGCATTGACTTTAGCTCCCTGTATTTTATGAGTTGTTTATTTTGTTAAGGGTAGAATTATGGAGTCTGATCGGAAAGCCTTTGAAGTGAGTGGAATTTTGAAATTCAGCATGCCATGCAGATTAAGACAAAGAGCATGTTTCAAGCAAATTCAACTAGCATCAGCTTGCAGGGTGATTTTTACCCTATGTCGCATTAGAAAGAAATAGTGCTGTTTCATCTCGTGTTATGTTATATGGAGGGCAACAGAGATGGCCACACCTCCTGTCTAATAAAACACTAAAGGAATGTAGTAAAATAGCAGGTGAACAGTACCAATGGGGGCAGTAGGCAGGAAATAAAATGAACAGAAAATGAAAGATGAACAATTGATCTTAAAGAAATAGAAAAAACCAACAAGGAAATGGATAGTAAATACTGTATCTCTCTACCCGTATCCTCCATTTTCAGCTATATTTTGAGTATCCAACTTTTGCCGTCTGTACAAACCTGTTATGGTATTCAACAAATGAAATGGCTTGGAGGCTTCCAGTACCAGAAACTGATCAACACTGTGTGTGCTTATTTCCTCCACAAAAGTAATTTTAAGGTTTTTTTAAAAAAAACACTGTAGCCTTCTAGTTATGATGAATAATATATTTCTGCTACCATATGGTATATGGTCTTAAGGCACATAATGAACTCTGAATCGAGCAAGTCCAACTTCAAAAGTGCCTGGATAGGGGAGCATCTGGAACCTCAAGGAGACTGCCTTGAACTCCACATGCATCACATTTTTAAAAGGCTCATCAGCTGTCTGATGAAGGAGAGAAATTAAGAATAGTAATACTATCTTCAAGATCTTGTTGCTGAATTTAAGAGACTTTCCTGTACATCAGTGACTGATTACATTATTCTTATGTGGGCTGTTCTCCCTTTAAAGTTGTTTTGTAATGATTTGAAGCCTTCTGTTTCCTAACCCCAAGTTATAAAGGGCATTCTCCCATTCTTTAAAGAAGTGATATGTACAGTTAGTTGCATGGCTGCTGTTTTGTTAACTTGTGCAAGTAAGTATATGTAGGTACTGCAAGTGCTGCCTGCCCAAGATGGTACTCTATTAAATTCAAAGATTTTTTGGTTTTCTTCCCTGTGATCAGTGAATCTTACGTTGAAAAGTGAAATGGTTAAAAATCCTCATTTGTTCCCTAAACTATTACACCTGGTACTAACAAGTGAGGTTACTTGAGTAAACGTAGGGGGCATGTCTTCTACCTATTTATGAAAATAGGAATTTTTTCATATACTGTAATTAGATGACACTGATTGAGATGGTTTCAGAATTCTGGTCCTGTTTACGTCTCTCCACCCATGTGCTTTATGATGTGTTCACATGCTTCCAATTTTGATCTAGCCACAAGAAGATTTTGGGGTCTTCTGAAACAGCTGCTGTTAAGAATTCATGGAACTCCTTGCCATAAAATGTAGAGATGGGCTCTGATCCAGATGCCTTTTAAAAGGGAACTGGGCAGATTCCTAGAAGAAAAGTCCATCACACATAGGGTGCAGGCACTGTATCTTGTCTTGTATGCTCCCTGACACATCTGGTGGACCACTGTGATATACAGAAGGCTGAACTAGATGGGCATTTGCAAAGCTCCTCTGATGTTTTATGAATGTGAAGTGGCTGTACCACATCACCAACAATTTGGTGCCCACAGCTGAAATTAAGATTTCAGGTGGGTTAAATGGCGACTGAACAGTTGTCTTGTTTTACCTCCAAGTGCTATTGATGTTTTGCAAAAGTGTGACAAGCGCTTAAAAACACTTTGATAGGTAAGTGATATGGGGTTTCTTTAGCATGAAACTTTAACCCCTCCTGATGGGAATGGGAGGGATTGCACAAATCCACATGTAAATGAGCCTGTATTCCATTTTATAAATATGCACTGGATGCAGTGGAGAAAACCCAGCACACTCTCTCAGGATGCTGTTAGGGCCAACCAGAATCTCATTAGGGACAACTTCAAAGATCAGTTCCGCATGTCCATAAAAACAAGTGTAAATTATCTTGTGTGAGCCTGCTGTTAGCAGTTGTACTGTTACATTATGCATGATTCTAGACTGTACATAGCAAACTGCCCTATGTTTCATTAGTGTTTTTCATTTTTATGCTAAGACTGGCAGTGTAGCATTTTATTGGATTTTTTGGGTCCAATATATAATTTGACTTATTTATTTCCTATTGCATTTGCTGTTAAGATAAAAGCAAAACCTGCACAGGACCAATAAGATTCTTCATTAGTTGCATTAATAAAAAGTAATAATTCATATAGGACTCTGCTTTATTGACAGTTTGACTGGCTTTCGAATTCCATTTTGAAGATTGCTATTTGCACTGACTGCATTCAGACTGAATTTAGAAATGTCTCCCTTGACACCTCTTTGAATTTCTATCTGTATATTTATGAAATTAATAAAATAGGAAGCTAGATACTTAGCAATGCATGCTTCTGCTAATTTACATGCTGTCTTCTTGAAAATGCCTGGAAATGCTTAATGGACCAACAAAATTAGTGTACTTCTAATTAACATTTACAACTGTAGACCTATAAAAAATATTCCAGATTTCAGAAAAAAATTAAGAATTTTTTCTTGCATCTATGAAAAACACTCTGTAATGTATCAATAAAAGCAAGTGTTGGTCTACAACCAGGGAATAGCAGATTCAAATCCTTATTAGTGAGTAAGCTCACTGAACGACTTTAGTTTGACCATTTTATTTCAGCCTTAATCTACTTTGCAGGGTGGGTACAATAGGATGTGGGAAAGCAAATCCTGTTTCAAAGGACTGGCAGGATAAAATGCAGTAAATAAATACTCAAGTACAAATGTGAAAAAGGATGAATTACTGCATTACCAGTAATTACCTATAATAATCCCTCACAAATAATTCACTTGAGTTTGTTGTTTCTTTGAATGACAGATTTTTGCATATTTAGTTCTTCTGATGGTTGCAAACAAAATTGCTTTGTTTAGGTTTCAATCAAGGCAGATTCAGGTTTGTTTGAGATTGATTCAGATATTCTTCATAATACAGTGGTACCCTATAAGACAAATAACTTGTAAGACAAATGCTTTGTAAGACAAACTAAAATTTCTAAGGAATTCTGCCACATAAAATAAACAGTGCCTTATAAAATAAACAGGTTTTACAATGAAAATGTCATTGTAAAATGAATGAATTGATGGAACTGGATCATGAGTAAGAGGCTATGCAACAGCAAGAGGTTATGGAGATCTCATTTAGAGAGGAGGAAGAAAATAAGGAGGAGGAATCCCTCACATCAAATGAGATTAAGGACATTCGTAAACATTGGGAAATTGTGCAAAATTTTACAGAAAAGCACCACCCGAAAAAGGCTGTAGTAGTGTGAGCAATGAAACTGTTTAATGACAGACATTTCCATGAAATCCTCAAAAGGAGACTAACAGCACAATCCAGAGCAACTAATCTGTCCACATAAGAGCCCTTGGGTTGCCCTATATCAGTAGGGTGGAGCAACTGCAAGATGCTCCACCCCAGTTACTCTGGAAGAGGCTTAGGGCAGAGCAAGGCAAGATAGGGTGCCCTAAGAGAGGTGGACCTGCTCTGCCCTAACTGCTCTGCCCTAAGCAGTTCAGGAGAGGCATGTTGAGGGCATGTTTAGCATTGCCTAAGGCAGAGCAGTTACTCTGTGTCCAGAGCCTGTTTCCAAGGCAGAAATGCCCTCTTCCAGCCCTCAGAGTTATACCACCTCAGGAGCAGGTATAGTAATGAGTAGACCCATAGGGGTCCATGATAAGGCCTGAGTAAGAATGGCAGTGCTGACCAAAAATCTGAGTTCTTGGCCAGCCTAGCTGCAACCCCTGCCTCTCAACCTCAGGATATGGAACAACTACAGCAGCCCACTAACCTGGGGATACAGCAGGCCACTCCAAACATCCACCCTCCACTAGAGGAACTGCAGCTGTAACTGGTTGTCAGGAACTTCTGGGCTTTCTTATAAGGGAGACACCACAGCTGTTCCTTGTTCAGTGTGATCTGAGGGGGGTCTCCTCATGAGCAAGTCCTCCCCATGTGTCAATTACTTAGCATGCTCTGGAGCAGTTAGGGCAGCCCAGGCTTCCTGACTCTCTGGATGCAGCATAACTTTATGTTCTGGATACAGAATAGTTAGGAGAGAGCAGTTAGGGCAGAGCAGGCTGAACTTGCTCTGGATTGCGCCCTAACCCTACAATCCAGAGTAACTACGGGTGCACGTAAGAGACATTACGTGCACCCGTAGTTACTGCACCACCTAGTGAAAACCTATGGGAAATTCATATTCCAATCCAGAGTAAATTGTTCTTACACCGGAGCAAGGACTCTCCGTAGTTACTCTGGATTGCGCCCAAAAGCTAGTATTAGATAGGTTCCTTGTTAAAGTTGCTCAAAAAGACACCAGTGACTCTTTTAGTGAAAATTAGACATTTTTGGCCATAAAGGTTTTTCTTTTCTGTTTTATAGTACAATATATGACAGTGTTTTAATTAATATTACAATATTATGTATTATATTACAGTGTTTTGAATTTGTTTACAGTGTTATGTCATCATTTTTACATACAGTTAATATTTTTATATGAATATTTTTGAGTTGTGGAACCAATTGTCTCGAGTTTCCATTATGTCCTATGGGAAAATCAGCTTTGTATAAAGAATGCTTTGTAAAACAAACATGAATGAATGAATGAACAGAATGAATTCTGTTCAACTGTTTAAATGTATTGGAATTTTATTGTTTTTGTGGATTGCCTTGTAAGCCGCCTTGAGTCTAGAACTTGTGCTACAACAGGCAGGCTGGCGTGCCTGTGTTGTATCCTGTGCAAGTTATAGAAGCTGCTATTGTGTTACTCTGGGGAGCGTGTTCTAGACACTGTTCTAATCAGTTTTAGAGACATTCAGTTCTCTTTTCCACACACCTTTATCAGTCCTGTCTTTAATCACTCACCTGATCATTGTTGATGACCTTGAATATATATCGAGGCTAGATGCGCTGCTTAAAATTTTTTTGTTGCGCTCCTGTAGGTAGCAACAGCTTTAGCAGCATTTAGAATGCTGACATCTTCTTGGTTGAAGTCTTTTTCTGCTTGCTATTTTTTCTTCAGTGTGTGCCAGGATAAGCCTGGCACATTCTGAAGGAAAAAAAACTGGAACCAGCAGGACCCAGCCGCCAGGAAAGTTGTCAGAGCTGCCATTACCCACAGAAGTGGAGCAAAAAATGTTGTTCAGCCAGGAAATCTTAAGCACTGCTGAAGCTATACAAAAAAATTTAAGTTAAAAAAAAGAAATAAAACTTGCTGCCAAAAATTGGGATTTTTGTAAGTAGATAGTTTTGGAGGTCTTAACACCGATGCTTTTCTGTTGGTCTGTTTCACGTTCTTCTTAATGCTTGTTGACAGTGTGAACTGAAAATGTTTTTTCCCATGTCCACAGTCTTTAGTTTGTATGTTATTGCCGTTGGTGTGTATGTGAATAACCTTTTAGATTTTTGTAATTACTTTCTAATATTTACCTTTCTAATATTTTTATTTATTGTTTTTTAGTGAATTTTCATACTTTTCTTCAGTGAAACCACTATTGTGGTTTCAACTTTTTTCCCCTTCACAGGATTTGCAAGTTAGCCATCACATTTAGGTCTTTTTGTAGTTCTTGTATTTTATTTTATGACTGTTAATAGTTGTCAACTCTCCTAGCTCGGACAGATTGGCTTGTATCCCAAGGAAGTTAGTGATGACTAAGCACCTTCTGAGTAGACATGGGACTTCTTGAGTAGACATGGGACTGGAGGCGGCTTACCTTGGCTGGGGTTCGGGGAGGTCAGGTCAGGTCACAATTTTTAAAAGTATGAGACTGCACATGCGCACAGTGCACGCCTCTCTAGGATCTCTCTGTCTTGCCCGATCTGAACTCTGATGAGACAGAGAGGCGTGCACAATGACCGGATGCTCCACCCACACCAGCGCACACTCTAGGAAGCACTCTAGGAAATGCTTGGCTACCAAAAGAGGCTGTGCGCATGCACAGTCTCATAAAATTGCTGCCTGCAGGTCAAGCCCCCAAGTGACCTGACCGAACCTGAGCTCCCCAAACCCCAGCCAAGGTAAGCCCCCTCCACTTCCCATGTCTACTCAGAAATAAGCCCATTAAGTCAATTGAGCTTACTTACTCCTGAGTTGGGGTAATTTTTTTAAAAATGTAGGATGTGTTTAAATGATTTAAACACGTCCTACATTTTTTAAAAGTTCAGGTTTTCAGTTGAAAATCTGGACTTTTTGGTGACCTTGTCCTACATTTTCATTTTAGGATCTGGTCACCCTGGTGGTGCACAACTTCCATGCTGGGCATCTCCTAATTTCTCCAGGATCTATGATAAGTTTCCCTTTTAAATTATTATGAGTTCAATCCTAATCTAGGTTGGCACAACTCTTCAGTCTTCTCATTCCTCTGGTGAGGTAGGGAGGCAAGTGCATGTCTGTGCACCAACCCTCCCCGAGAAGTGACACAAAAGTGTCTTATGGCACTTTTATTAGTGTCTTTATGGCACACAGGGCAAAATCCATAGCAGTTATGGGTCCACGCAGTTTTATGTCACCCTCTAGTGCTATTTTATGGAACGTCATCTTAACTGCTCTGGAGCAGGGGGCTTAATTTTACTTTAGGATATAGGCCATAGGCAGTTTATTAGTAGGTCCTATGGGTGTGATACCTCAATCAACAGCATAGTGTGCCTTATTAATGGTCCAAAACTGATGGTATGCCTTGGCAATTGTAACATCTTGTCATTGTGCCGAGAGATGTAAAGGGTTGAAAATCACTGGTATACAGGATTGCAGTCTCAGTGTATTTTTATTCTAATTCAGTCATAGACTTTTCTGTCATTCCATTTGCCAAACCCAGATTGGCAAAACGGACATGGGAGGATATATTCATTTTATTTTTCAAGCCCTACATTTTGTCTGACTGTGGCAGATGATGTTTGAAATGGCCAAGAGATAAAAAGTAGCAGCAATAGTCATGCTGTAGGGTTGCTAACAGGGCATGAAATAACATCTGGCCATCGGACAGTGGAAGTCTGATTCTCCGCTGTAGCAGTTGATTGAAATGTTCCTTTCCCCGGTTTGGCAGTTCATGCGGCATTCATGTCACACAGTCCCTGGGGAAACAAATCAAGCAATTGTGAAGTGATTCTGCTGAATGCAGGTCGCAAAGCTAACACTGCACTACTCCACCTTTCATTCATAACACGCCTGTGCTTTTTAGGCTGTTTGTAAACTTTTTTTAAAAATAACAATAAGAAAAACTGGACACGATGCTTGTAATAGCAGAAGCACAGGATCAAAGACATATTGGTCCAGTTTACAAACTGGATCAACCAACATGTCTGGATCCTGTCTGTAGTGCTGTTATCTTGATTTCATGAGCGCTGAATTCACTTACGGTATCTCTTTTCTCAAACTATAAAGGGGAAAAATTACAGAGAAAATGCTACCTGCTCTTCCCATTGCAAAACTCCCAACTTGCAATGAAGAACTCAATTGCAACTCCACCCCATAAGCCCTGAGCCTCCCCAAACACCCCCAAACATACACACACACACAAACACCATCAGGTGTTTTGCAAATTGAATGTAGCAGGCTAAATGCAGATAAAGCATATGTGGACCTGAGATTAAAACTGTTTTATCTTTGTGGATACGTCCTAGTATGCAACCACAAAAATTAAAAGTCACTATCAATTTAGACTTCAAACCTAAACTGGAATCAGCAAAAGGTCCCATTGCACAGCTGCTATTTTGCATAGTTTGGGATTCAAACATTTTCAACTTGGAAGTCAAAGCAGATGCAGATTTGGATTTTTGTCCAATTGCTCAGCCTTTATCCCTTTCTGTTGTTCCATCTTCCAAAGTATTCAGGAAAAAACTCATGACTGCAATCTTTCCTGGGAGGAAGCCCAATTGAACTCAATGGGGCTTACTTCTGAGTAGACACTAATAGGATTGCACCCACCAGGAAGCAGCTTTGTACTGCATATTTCTACTACCATTGGTGGCCAAGCTGGGTGCTACATGACCCACCTGAAATTGGCTCATGAACCCAACCAACAGTTTGAGAAATGCTAGTGCATTTCTCTTTTATATGTCACCACTTAAGAATTACAGTACTATACACATTGGTTATTCCTCACCCAGAATTCTAAAATACAAAACATTATTTTTAGTAACAACTTGATTTTTAAATTTTTTTCCCTAAAGAAATAAAATCTCAAGCTGTGTTTTATATCCAAACCTTTTTTCATGCGCGAAATTATTTAAAATATTGTATAAAATTACCTTCAGGATATGTGCTAAAAAAGTGCTATATGTGCTATAAATGAAAAAATGAATTTTGTATTTAGACCTTGGCTCCATCCCCAAAGATCTCTCATTATATCTCTCATTATATAGTTACATATTTCAAAATATGGAAAAATCTGATATCCAAAATTCATTGGTACCAATTCTGCAATTCAGTTTTTCTTCTGCTGCTGGACTCAACTGGTCCAGTTGACTAAAATTATGAGTGTAGAGTAAAATAGAGTAATCATGAGTAAATACCATGTGTCAAGGTGGTCATGAGGTAGTCAATACAGACATGGTTAGTATAGAGAGGTTGGCTTTCTATTATTCTTCTATTATGTATTATGGTCTATGAGAATTAAGTCAACTAAGGAGGTGGTCAGTGTAGGGAGGTAGTCAACTATGGAAGTTTTACTGTAAGAGATGCCCAACCAGTATTACTTGCTATTTTGTCTTTAAACGATTATCTAAAAGATTTCAACAGTTCATTCTGTAATTTTATGCAGTATTTTATGTATTGAGTTTTGTAAGCCACCTTGAGTTTTGGAAAGGAGGGGTATAAATGTTTTAAATAAATACAAAATTCATTTATTTATGTTATAAATAAATTTAGAAGATTCTCATTGGAAACTTTGAATAAAAGACTTCATACAATATTTTTCCTTATAGCACATTCCTAACCAAGTCTAATCAAAAGTAAGCCCAGTTCAGTGGGTCTCACTCCCAGGAAAGTGTCTTTTCTAGGAATGCATCCATAGTGTTCTCTCCTGCTTTGGTAAAATTTATTCTAAATAAGTTGCAATGCTGTTACAGAACCCCCAATATTTGAGGATGCTCATTGTTTCTAGAATAGCAACAAAAGGAGTTTACTACATTCTTGAATATTCCAATGTGGTGGGAATTTAAAGAGACTTCTGGAGTTGGCTGCATTATTCATTGCCAATTTAGCCTTTTGTTCTTTAAATGGTGCATTTGAACCAACTCTGATTTTTCCGGTTGCATTTGTTATTCATATTTGCTGATCAAGAGTGTGAAATATTCTGAGCTGTGGCTTATTCACAAAACTCTTTCCTCTAATCTTTCCTTTGTGATTGTTGCTAAAATCACCTCATATTGTTTCTGTTCCCAGACTGGTGGTCTCATGGTCTTTGCAAAGTGATTGGCATATAACAAGTGATGATGTCATGAAAATGAATAAATGGAGGAGAAACAAAAGGCAACAGGAAATTTTTAGACTGGAGTCTTTTACCCAGTTGTATGTTTACAAATCCTGTGGAAATCATAGCAACATAAAAAATCACAGTAAAGGATAATTTCCTGGATGAACAAATAAGGTCATTATAATGGTTATAGCAAAACGAATCAACATCCAAAGACAGTAGAAACCCAGTAAACACATTGAAATAAATTTAAAAAGTAATAGTATGCAGTTCAGCCTTCCCACCTTCATTGAATTCCAAAATTCTTCTTGGAATGATTTTGATGTAAGGTTTATCTTCTTTTCACATATATCATCAAGATCAAAAAATCTGTTGAATCCAAGTGTGCTCTTGATAAATGGAGAACAATTACTGCCATTGCTTTAAGGGTCAAAATGTTTTCCTTTTTTGTGCATGTGGACATTTTTAACTTCCCAGGAACTCCTGTGCAGGTCCAACAGCCTGAAAAGATGCTGGAGCATTCTTTGCAGACAGCTTTTTTCCTCCATTACTCTCCAAGCGTGTGATGCATGTAAATTGGGCTTCTGATCCTTGGAATGGCCTCTTTCCATGCTTGGCTTATGCTTAGCAATTGGACAACTCAACATGTCCACTTACATCATAGTGGGTAGAATGGAGTGGATTCCATTCCTCTAATTAGGTCAAGTTGATGACATTGTAAAAAATATATATTTCTTAGCCCACGTAAAGTGGGGATTGCTTTCTGCCTTATTGCCTACTTACCCATTGGTTGGGAACTGTGAGAAGAGCACGTTCTTGCTCACCCACAAGTGCAGTTCCTTGAACAATATAAGGCACGTTAGCTAAGAACCAGTTATGTCACAGTCAGAAACTTGCATTTCCTTTTCTGACTCTAGTCAGTGTACAAATGTCCCAGTCCAAAGCAGCATTGTGATTGTGGTGGTGGGGCTTGTGAACTGAGAGTTTGAGTAGCAACTCATCTCTGACACATCCAGGCCTTGTGTCTAATTCCACACTTTCCAGCCTCCTCCATCCTCTTGCATTGACCAAAGCTGCAAGGCCAAGGACATTAGTTATTCTTGCTGTGCCAAAGAAGTTCCTGTTTAGAAAAATGCCTTGTTCAAACTGTTTCCTAAAAATATTTGTGCCTTGTAAACAATAATTGTAATTAATAAGTGCTTGCCTATGGGTGATATGAGTTCTGTCCTAAAACTATTATAGACAGCCTGTTTCAATATCTTAGGCCCAATTCCCCTTAGCCTAATCTGGCCCCCATAGCAAGGCCAGCTGCTCTAGCCGGGAAAACAATAGAAGGCCAGGCACAAAACATCCAACGATAAACGATATAGGCAGAATGTAGCAAAGATACATGTTTCGTGACTGCAAGTAGCCCTGCACAGTCTCAAAAGTTTTCCTTCCAGCCTCCCAATCCACTGCTTGTCGTCAACCCTGAATCCCACCCTTGTGCAAAAGTCTTTGCTTTGTGCCCAGGCTTTGCTATCAATCATTTGTACCCCTCCTCCTTGCCATTTGTGCCCTCCTCTACTAAAAATGCCCTATAAAAATGTTTGCACAGCCTTTGTTCTCTGCTCACCTTTCCTAGTGGAGGTGGAACCCATGTGTACACATGTAATAAAGCCAGCTTTATATCGTGCTCATTTGTAGTTTTTTTGCCATGTTGGTTGCCTGTCCAAAGAACCCGAGTAGTGCCCCAGTGGTTGCCGTTCAGGTACAGTCTGCTTGGTATTATCTTTTTAGTAAAAACTCTTTGTGTATTCCATCTCAATTCAGGTATCGCCCATCAGTGTGCTTGTATTTTTACTGTCCATCTTTCTTTCCATTTTAATTTCCCAACTTTTCCCATTTTCCCCAATTCTCTTTTGGATAGTTAGTAAATTAGTTAAATTTTGTCAAGCTAATATAAGAACGGAGAGAGAAATTGAATAGAGGAGATAGTGTTCATTCTTCTTGATTTTTAAACTGTAGATTTTAGGGAGTAAGTGTGGGACCTAATCCATTACAAGTTAATTAAAAATATTTCACTCATTGTCATCATTTTTTATTTTAGACATCAAAAGGCACAATCTCAGTAATTTTTTTTTGTTTTACAAAACACACAATATGCCAGGATTTTTCTATGGGTTCTGGCATCACTTCTAAGTATATAGTCTTTTGTCTCGAAATGTAATCAGCAAGATTGCTTTTGCATTGCTTGTAAGTAAATCACATAACTGAAATTACATTGCTTGCATCATAAAATGTTATGCCATGCAGCTTCTCTCTCTCTGTTCTTGAGCATCTTAAACTGACTATTTTTTCTGTATATTTCCATATCCATGAAATATACACCCACTTTATTAAGCAGAGAAACCAATATTCTCTAGCACAAGGCAGCATCTGCCAAGGAAACAAGCAAAAAATTGAGTTTTGCAGAAGATAAATTTGGAAAGCAGTTGAGTTTCCAGATAGTCAAAATTTCATGTGCTGTTGCATATGAAGTCTTTGCTAATTTGATTTTCTCATTAGGGGCAGCTTCTTTCTGCTCAATACGTTGTAGTGCTGATTTGTTGGTGTGAACAATGAGGCATTTCATTACATTTGACTACCAAGCTGACTTGTTACAATTGCAAACGGCATTGGTGTGTGTGTTTTCCTGATATAAAATGGAAGGTAAAACAGTTTTCAAATTGAGTTTCTATAGGTATCCTTAAGGCATGTTTTTTATCTTGACCATAATTCAATTTTGTAACTCATTGAAAAATAAATGATTTAACACAGTCAAATAATTGTCAAGAACTTTTAAGTCAGTAACATTACTGATAAATGGGTGTGAGTGCAGTCCAATTGAGGTCAGCATAACTCACCTGGCTAAACTTCCAGTGGTGGTGTGGGGAGGCCGGCACATGTCGTGCTCTAGTCTAAACCCCCAGGAGTGGGGCAGAAGTGCCTTATTACACTTTTGTGACACCCCCAGTCCAGAATGGGACTTGTGCCGGAATTTATGACAGTCTAACTGGGAGTTAAGAATGCAGCCTATCCCTACAATCCAGAGTAACTACGGGAGCACGTAAGAGACATTACGTGCATCTGTAGTTACTGCACCACCTAGTGAAAACCTATGGGAAATTCATATTACAATCCAGAATAAATTGTTCTTACACTGGAGCAAGGACTCCCCATAGTTATTCTGGATTGCGCCCTATGTCAAAAATATCCCCGCTGCAAATTTCTCAATTGATTAATTTTTGAAGAGGGTACAAGAAAAGTTCATAGATAACCTAGAATGTGGTTGACCACAAAACTTCGCATTGCTACATTATTAATATTCTGGCCAGTTTTCTTCTTGCAACAGGCTTTTTCTGCAGGGTTTTGACTTGTGTTTACTGTATTTCCAGTAAGACCAAGAAGTTATAATAAAGGCATAGCAATGATCACAGGTAGTTATATTTTTATTTTATGCTAAAGGAACATGGTTATGTGGAGTTGATGGTACAGAAACTGGAATGTTAGTAACTGTAAAATGAAGAGAAGATTATAAAGATATGTTTTGATTAGGGTATTCAAGGTGGCAAGATCTTTCACTATTTCTGAAATTGTTGAAAGAATGACTTTCTCAAAGGGTATCCTAAGCAGCTGTTTTCTTAATAAATTTGTGTATGCAGTATATATGCAGTTTTATGGACATAATCTTGTTTTTGAAGGGCAAGAGTGGATTTTCACTAAAATAGGCTTCTGTTCGCTTAGAAAACAGAATCTACAAATCTACTTATATACAGAAATCCTAACATGGATTTAGCAGGCCTTATATAAGTGGCACTTAAATGCAGCTATTGTGGAAATCTTGATATTTGTTTGAATGGAGCTCTTTGGAAAAATACCAGAATGAATGCTAACTGCGCTAAAGCTGAACAGGCAGGTACTTGCTACTCAATGGATGCTAAATAGATCCTACAATTGCCATGGACAGAAGACCCTAATTATTAAAAAAAGAAATATGCTGTGCAAATGAATATGAATCTGTATTTATACTCAATCTGTTCTAATGAATTAACCTTGGAGACAAACTTCAATGATATTAGTTTCAAGGATATCGTGTTTACAGAGATGGAGTTATGTGCAAGTAACGATAGATGGAGTTAGGTGATCATTAATGATATTACGTGTATGTGATGAATGAGATACACAAAAAGGTGCATTCTCTTTCCCTCAAAAACTATAGATTTCTTCCAATATGATAATACTGCCATCTGCATGCTGTTTCTGAGTTCAGATTGGATAATATCTTTGTTTACAACAGAATTGATAGGTTCAACTTTCAACTCTCACTATGTCTCTCCAACAATTTTTTCCAGGTTGGCAAAAATTACACTTTGGATGCAAACACATGCCCTTTGAACACTTTAGTATATGGCTCCATCTCTAATTCAGTTATTTTAATTACAGTTATTAGTATTCACAATTATCTCATAACTATTGTTATAATTGTGTGTGTGTGGGGGGGTACACAGTATGAGGCTTAGGGCACAATCCAGAGTGCCCTAGGAGGAGTGCCCCAGCTGGGCTGCCTCAACTATTCTGAATCCAGAGCAGAGAGTTATGCTAAATCCAGAGATTCAGGAAGCCTGGGCTGCCCTAACTGCTCCAGAGAATACTAAGTAGGCATCAAGTAAGTGACATTTGGGAAGGGCTTGCTCCTGAGGAGACGCCCACCTCAGATCACACTGAACAAGGAACAGCTGGGTGCCTGCCTTATAAGGAAACCCAGAATTTCCTGACAACCAGTAACAGCTGCAGCTTGAGAATGCAATACAGCAGTACCTCTAGTGAAGGGTGGTGGCTGCCATAGTTGCCCCATATCCTGAGGTTGAGTGACAGGAGTTGTAGCTAGGCTGGCCAAGAACTCAGATATTTGATCAACACTGCCATTCTTACTCTGGCTTATCATGGACCCCTATGGGTCTACTCATTTCTGTACCTGCTCCTGAGGTAGTATAACTCTTGAGGAGCTGGAAGAGGGGATTTCTGGAATCAGGCTCTGGATACAGAATATCTGCCCTAGGCAATGCTAAACCCCCTCAACATGCCTCTTGTGAATTGCAGTTAGGGCAGCCCAGGTCCACCTGTCTTGGGGCAGCTTATGTTGCCTTAGGTTGCTCCAATCCTTTTCCAGAGTAACTAGGGTGGAGCATCTTGCCGTTGGGTCAGCCCAGTGATACTCGCTCAGCCCAGTGATAGATAGGATAACCCTAGTGCACTTCTGGATTGTGCCCTTATTAGATGAGTCCAAGTGCCTTTCTGAGGATGACCCAGAGCACGAGCGATAGCTTTTGCCCCATGGCTCCAAGCGAAAGCAAGGTAAATACTTTCCTACAGAACTACAGCCCTTCGCCAGCCTCAGAGATTGGCTAAGACAATAATTACAGAGTATTTTCTTATTGCACATAATTTTGCATCTGTGTTTTCTTGTGAAGAAAGGAAAAAAGCTACATAAACCTTAGGCCTATTCCAACTATGCATTATATTCATGGGAACAAACATCAATAAGTGTCAGCCTACATGGGATTTGCAACCACATCAGTGTGACCATATGTCATAATAAAAAAAGAGAAGAACCCCACCCCAATAGAGGACATCCAAAAAAATGTAGGACACGGCAAAATAAAAGCTAAAACACTCATATATATTGCTTTCATGTAGTTAAACTCTACATTACTTATTATTTAAAATGATAACATATAAATTTTGAATTATAAGAAAGCTACATGCTGTCCAATTACAAGGAAAAGGAGGACATTGAAGTTTTTTCCCAGGACACAAGGCTAGAGTCTAGAACATGTTCTGGAAAAATAGAACATATGGTCACTCTGAACCACACATTAAATCTAAAATGGATGTTTATCTCTGGAAAAAAAGCTATGCTAGACCTTCCTTCAGTTCTGTCAGCACCTGCTATCCAAAAAATGGCAGAGGTTTCGTGCTTAGGGTTTCCCTCAGTAAATTTCCTAGTCCCGAAATCCTCCTTGTGAGAGGTCCCATCTCATCTCTCCTGAGCATTCAAAACTCATAGCTATCAGACAACCACATAAATTTTCCAACTATATACTTAAAGCCCATTTGGAAGGTTCTGAACTAATGGATTAAGAATGGTAATGGCTTGCTTTGAGGGGTAAAACTCATATATTGGGATATTTAAATCCAAATGTGCACTACACTGGAAATATTGCTTTTTGTGTTGGGTTTTGCATATTTATTTTAAAAAAGCGTTTTAAACGGGGCAGAGGTTGGGGGGCAGTTGTTTTATTGTTTTATTTTATTGTTTTAACAAATGTCTTTTAGCTTGTTTTTAATTGTTTTTAGCCTTTTTATTCATTCTAATTGTATTTTAATTGTATTTTAATTAAGTTTTAACCTGTATTTATTAGCGATTTTAATGGTGTTTTATTCTTCTCCAATGTTAGCCGCCTTGGGCTCCCTCTTGTAGGGGAGGAAAGGCGGGGTATAAATTAGGAAAATAAAATAAATAAATTTATTCAGGGCATCAGACCACTAGAAATCCTAATCAAAACCACCTCATCAATAGATTCAAACTCAAGCTTGCAAAATATTTCTTGGAGAAAGAATGATTGTGCTCCACAATTAGCAGGATCTAGTATCTTCAGAACATTTTATTATCCACTATTGGAAAAAGTGTTGCTCCCTGAGACAGATCTAAGTTGGTTCATTTTGTTTGGATTACTATTCACTTTCAAAACTTTTTTATTCTTAAAGAATGCAATCTTTGTTTTATTTTGAAGGAAAGATAGCTTTTTCAGGATGTTGCATAATGAACTTCAAATTAGGTTCTTGCATGATATAGTCCAGTCAGTACTGTTAAAGGTATAGAGCAAAATTTGAACCATGTCTACTCAAAAATATGCTCTGTTGTGTTAAATGAGTCTTTCTTCCAGGAACGTGTGTTTAGGATTGCAACCTAATAGTACAGTAAGCATCCTCATCCTCATCTTTAAATAGCACTAGCAAAATGTACCTGCATTGTGGGAGTAAAATCTCAATAATATTTGTAACCCAATACCCTGTGAAACACCCCCCCCCCCGGTGCAATGCTTTCCTGTGTAACGCTCTCCCCCTGTAGTGGTGGTCCCATAAACCCGCATACACCACCCCTCATGTGCACCACCCCTCCCATGCACACCACCCCTCCCCCCCGCCCATGTGGACAGGCATTGAAACAATGTACAGCCAATGGAGTAGAGCTTGTGTTCCACTGTTTGTTGTGCTGTAATCATAATGCAATTTAGCTAGGCCAGTATGTATCCTGTGATATCCCTGGTGACTTGCCCAGGCCATCACAATGCAGAGTTTGAGTATTTCTGTCCTGTTCTATTTATACATGCAGGAAGTTCAGAATGTGCAAAGGCAGGTAAATGTAACCATTGATGTATATGTTATGTTTGCCACAGAGATGGTGTTCTTAGCAGTATCCTTGTGACAAATTTAAGATATACACTAGATCTAAGTTCTTAATGAATTTGGTTGAATTAATTCTGGCAAATCAACTTCCTCATATTAAATGACTATTTGAACCAGTCCTTAGTATCTCATCATCAAGATTATGACTCCTTTCTGTCATCCCCTTTTGCTTTCCCCAGTTCATTTGATACTATCATAACTATGCCATCTTCATGTGCCACCCTGTAACAAAGTAAGTGAGGTTCAATTCATTATCCTGAAGTCTGAACCACTGCCATTTTATTTCTCCCATTAAGGCACTCTTACGATTGTTATCCTTGCCAACAAGGTTAGGGTTAAGAGCTTGTCAGCATTATTCCTCTTGGAAACATCCTTTTCTTTCTATAACTTCAATACACTTAATCTACATCATTAGAATTGCACTAAGAATGGGCATGTTCTTCTTTTTGATAGAGTTTAAGAACTTGGCAGTTTCAGGTTTAGTGGCCTGAAAAATTTTTGAAAATGTATGCGATATTCTAGAGTTAATGTTTGAAGTACATTAACGAACTTCTGTCTCTACTAGTTATAGCAGGGGAATGAGGGTCACTGCTATTGGATTTTGTTTCTAGTTGTGCAACGGACATAGGTTGTAATGCTAGGAAGACTGTTAACCTCTCCGCGTGGCTAATCTACTCTCTGATCAAAGGGCTGGGAGATAGTCAAGTTCAGCTAGTTTATGTCAACTGGGCTAGAATTCTTGCTTATGTTTGGCTCATATTCAGCTTTCATACTAACTCCTTGTGAAAATAATTTTTGGATTTTTTCTGCATAAAATCATACAGTTCTCACTTAGTGGGCTGAAGGTGATTATGATGGATGGTCATTGTTAATAAATATTTGTTTACTGCTTCTCAACAAAAAGTAGTTCACAATCAAAGGCAGACAGAGCATAGGACATAACTATTAATAAGTAATTTTCTTGGCATAATTAGTATTAATGTAGTGAGAACTAGTGAGGTTATAATGATCCTGGAAGGGAGAAGAAACAGCTTGTGCAGAAAATCCACTGGAAACCTTTCTGTTTGCATACAGTATGCATAAATAACTAATTTGTATGTATATTTTAATATACAGTGTTACCTTGTACGACAAAATGCTTTGTAAGACAAACAAAAATTTCTAAGGAATCCTGTCTTGTAAGACAAACCGTGTCTTTTAAGACAAACAGTTTTACAGTGAAAAATCATTGAGGTGATGCGATGTCACATTTCAGTGAAATCCTCAAAAGCAGACAAAAGCAAGTGTCATTAGATTGTTTCCTTGTTAAAGTTGCTCAAAAAGGAACCAAAAAGACATCTCAAAAAGAGATGACACTCTTAGGCTGCAATCCAGAGCAAATTCAGCCTGCTCTGACCTAACTGCACTCTCCTAACTATTCTGTATCCAGAGCAGAAAGTTATGCTGCATCCAGAGAGTCAGGAAGCCTGGGCTGCCCAACTGCTCCAGAGCATGCTAAGTAATTGACACAAGGGGAAGACTTGCTCCTGAGGAGACACCCCTCAGATCACACTGAACAATGAACAGCTGTGGTGCCTACAGTGGTGACATGACTCTGCACATCACCTGGTGCAGAAGTCTGTGCGTCATCCCTGGGATGCGCGCCCCCCCCCCCCACCTGGATTGCACAGTCACCAAAGTTGGCACCTGCGCAGTTGTTTCTGAAGCCAACTGGCTTCAGAAAGAGTACTGCGCAGGCACCATCTCTGACACCTGCGCAGTACTTTTCTGAAGCCTTTTGGCTTCGGGGGAGACTGTGAAGGCGTCAGAGTTGGTGCCTGTGCAGTACTCTTTCTGAAGGCCTTCAGGTGCCGCTCTGCCTCCTGAGTGAGGCCGAATGGCTGTGCAGAGGCGCCGACTTTCTCTGCTCTAAGGAAGTCTCCTCTGAAGCTGTTCGGCATGCTCAGTGTGTTTCTGCGCAGTGCACCTCAGATGGCCGTTCAGGCCAGCTCCTCAGACAAGTGGCAGCTTCTGGCTGCTGCTCCGCCTTGGAGCAGGCCTGAATGGGTGTGCTGACGCCCAGGGCCTGCCAAAGGACAGTCAAACTCCTCTGGCACATCACCCCATACGGAGCGCATCCCCAATGCAGCCCACACCAGCCGCACCAGTCTGGTGACGCCACTGGGTGCCTGCCTTATAAGGAGTCCCTGATGAGATGCCAGTACATTCTATAGTGAATACAAGGGGCTTCTTGGAGTGGCCTGCTGTATCCTGAGGTTTGTGGGCAGCCGTAGTTTGTTCCATATCCTGAGGTTGAGAGGAAGGGGTTGCAGCTAGGCTGGCCAAGAACTCAGATTTTTGGTCAGCACTGCTATTCTTACTCGGGCCTTATCATGGACCCCTATGGGTCTACTCATTACTATACCTGCTCCTGAGGTGGTATAACTCTGAGGGCTGGAAGAGGGCATTTCTGCCTTGGAAACAGGCTTTGGATACAGAGTAACTGCTCTGCCCTAGGCAGTGCTAAACATGCCCTCAACTTGCCTCTCCTGAGCTGCTTAGGCTGCCCCAGTTAGGGCAGAGCAGGTCCACCTCTCTTAGGGCACCCTATCTTGCCTTGCTCTGCCCTAAGCCTCCTTCAGAGTAACTGGGCTGGAGCATCTTGCAGTTGCTCCAACCTAGTGTTAGATAGGGCAACCTAAGGGCTCTTATGTGGACAGATTAGTTGCTCTGGATTGGGCTGTTAGTCATTCTTGGCCATAAAGATTTCTCTTTTTCTGTTTTACTATACAGTATATTGCAGTGTTTTTTATTAATATTACAGTAATCATGTTCTGTATTATATCAGTGTTTTGAATTCAATTATAGTGTTTTGTCATTTTTACATACAGTTAGGGCACAATCCAGAATTAGGGCAGTGGGGGGTGCCGTAGCTGGGCTGCCCCAACTATTCTGAATCCAGAGCAGAAAGTTATGCTGCATCCAGAGAGTCAGGAAGCCTAGGCTGCCCTAATTGCTCCATAGCATGCTCAGTAGGCACCAAGTCAGTGACACCTGGGGAGGGCTTGCTCCTGAGAAGACCCCCCTCAGATCACACTGAACAAGGATCAGCTATGGTTCCTGCCTAATAAGGAGTCCCTGATGAGACTGCCAATACAGTCTGCAGTGAATACAAGGGGCTTCTTGAAGTTACTTGCTGTATCCACAGGTTAGTGGACTGCCATAGTTGTATCATATCCTGAGGCTGAGAGGCAGGGGTTGCAGAGGCTGGCCAAGAACTCAGATTTTTGGTCAGCGCTGCCATTCTTACTCTGCCTTATCTTGGACCCCTATGGTTCTACTGAGTCTTATTCCTGCTCCTGAGGAGCTGGAAGAGGGCATTTTTGCCCTGGAAACAGGCTCCAGAGTAACTGCTCTGCCCTAGGCCTCTCCTGAATGTGCCTCTCCAATGTGCCTCTCCTGAACTGTCTAAGTTGCCCCAGCTAGGGCAGCCCAGGTCCACCTATGTTGCCTTAGGTTGCCCCAAACCTTGCCTTAGGTTGCCCTAAGCCTTTTCCAGAGTAGCTAGGGTGGCCTATCTTGCAGTCGGGTCAGCCCAGTGATAGATAGTATAACCCAAGTGCACTTCTGGATTGGCCCTTAATATTTTTATATGAATATTTTTGGGTTGTGAAACCAATCGTCTGAGTTTCCATTATTTCCAATGGGAAAATCTGCTTTGTATAAAGATCACTTTGAAAGGCAAACATTCTTCTGGAATGAATTATGTTCGTCTTACAAGACACCACAGTATATCAAAATTTGTGAAAAAAATAATAGACATAATTCACTTTGAGCACAGTATGCATGCACACAGTCCCTTGGTCCTCATTTTCCCTTGTTTTCTATCCTGTGAGTATGCATGGGCATGTGCAAAGTCAAAGTGTTAGAATATTAGGGAAAATGGGAAGTCTTTACAGCCCTCTTTTTATCCCAATATTGCCTTCCTCATTTTGATACACTGCACTGGGGAGATAGTTGGATGTGCACATCTACGATTTCCCTTGACAGACCATGGTGTTGCTTGGGAAGATGCCTGTGCACACACTTACAGTGCAATACTAAGCATGTCTACTCAGAAGTAAGTCCCATTGTGTTCAACAATATGTACTCCCAAGAAAGTGTGGTTTGGATTGCAACCTTCAGAGAGAGAAGAGAAAAAGAACTGTTTTGAGCCTGAATGGAAATATTCTACATGTGACTGCTGTGCTTGTGATGTGAATGGGTTATGCCCAAATGTGTTCAACATGTTCAATTTTAATGGAATCTTTTATGTTTGCTTTAGGGTCGACCCTATTCCATACGACACCCCGAAGCCAGCAGGCCACACGCGGTTTGTCTGCATCTCAGACACACACTCCCGAACAGATGGAATCCAGATGCCTTATGGGGACATCTTGCTTCACACAGGCGATTTCACTGAATTGGGGCTGCCCTCTGAGGTTAAGAAGTTTAATGACTGGTTAGGTAAGGAATTACTGCTTTTTGGTGGCCCCAATTAACCTTTGCTGTCCAAGTGTCACTTACAGCTTCCTAATTGTGTTATAGCTATCAAGAGCATTTGCTCCACCTCTGCCATTTTGCTTGTTATGTTCTCTGTGTAGTTAAAATATGGTTCTGTTAATTAAGCATAGATTTAGATGTTTTGATTTTGTACTCCCAGTACAGTACCTGGTACTGAGTCATCTGTTTTTCCATATCAGAGTCTGAATAGTTTTGTGGTGCCTGTGTGCATTTGTGTGCATCCTGTTGAACATATACTGTTGAACATATACTGATTGATACTTGAGTTCCTATCCTTGTCCAGAAGAATACCAAGAAAGCAACTACTATGGCTTCCTTATGTAATAGAAAATGTGGTTTGAAAGGGGCTAAGTGCACAGCATGGTTATTCAGATGAACATATGTTTTGGATAAAGGAGTGCTGGTATATTAACCCTCTTGATGACTGATGGCTTCTCTTGTGTTTTATACAGTCTCCAAGGAACTAGGCACCTGTTTCTGTGCTGGAATTTGCTAAGTATCTCCTATTGATCTTACTGAATCACTAATAAGTTGACATAACAGTTGAACAAAAAAAATGAAAGCTGACAGCGATTGTGTTAAACCCAGTGGATATTCATGTTATCAGACATCACTGTCCTGTGTGGCTGATTGTATACGCCTAGGTAACATGAGATGAGTTGAAGAGGTTAGAAAGGAGGGTCATTAAAAGAGTAAAATGGCAAAGATGACCCTAAAAAGTTTTACTTGTCTAAAGTGAAGTTGCATCATTATATCAAAAGTCTTTTAAAATGTGGCTCTGATATTGGACACTTATGGCTGGTATCTAGTGACCGTGTCTCTACAGGCCCCTAATGGCATCATTAAATCCCACTGGATTCCCTTGGAAGATCCTTGGGGAGATGAGAGAAGTGAACTTGGTTCATGAAAGGATATTTTCTTTTGACAAAAAAGAAATAGCTGCTGTCTCACATTTTGGCCTTCCCTCCTTTTCTCTCACTGCTGTCAACCCTCTGACTTCTTGTCTGATTTTATATCATTTTTTGGCTTTACTTTTTATATTGTTTTTCTCTTGTTTTGTCTTTGAGGGCTACATAATGGGTTAATTATGCCCACCTTATATGTGACACAAATACAGAGGCATAATAATTTAAAAGACATCATTCTCATCCTTATAATGATCCATGGTATATCTTAAGCTAATTTCTTGTTTTTTAATTATAGCCTTCATCCACAAAACTCACTTTCTAATATAGTGTGGATGAGAACTGTTACGTGTAGATGGACAATGAGTGCAAAGTATGATGGTCTCCTCCTCTTCAAGGTTGCAGATCTGAAAATTAATAAATTTTCCATTATCCTAGAGCAAAGCTATTGCCACTCTCTAAGAGGTTCATTTCCAGATTCAGGAAATCATTCAAGAAGTGCCAAATATATAAAATCAGATTTATAATCTAAAAATTGGCAGCAAACGAAGAGGAATGAGTTCCACAGTGGAGGTGTGTCCTGCATTTGGGGGGCTCCTTGTCCTCTTTTGTGGTTATGACATCTGTTCACCCTTTGTCAAACCCCAAATGCCAAACTCTGTGCTGTGAACCTGAGTCTTTAAGGGGGAAGAATAACTACACTCATACTGACAGTATGGCTGCAATCCTAAAGACACTTTCCTGGGAGTAAGACCCACTGAACACAATGGGGCTAACTTTTGAGTAGACATGGTTAGGATTGTGCTCATCATCTATTCCAACCAATGCTACTTGTATCACTTCTCATTTCTGCATCAATTTGTTCACTATTATCCCTTCTGTCCAACCTCAAGCTGCAATCCTAACCTTTAGTTAGGCTGGCATAAGCCCAGGCAAAAGTCCTATGTTGACCCAAGAGTGTCACAAAAGTGCTGTAAAACACCTCTGCCCTACGTTGCGGGGGGAGGGGTTAGGCCAGTGTACAGGCATACACTGACCTCCCCACACTGCCACAGGAAGATATGCCAGGTGAGTTAGGCCAGCCTAAATTTGTTAGGATTGCACCATCCGTCTTTTATTCAGAAATCTAATTGCTTCCAAGGATTAGATTTAAAAGTTTGAAAGGGTAGAGTATCAATAATGTACTGAAGAAACCATATCATGAATCTCTAGATGTTCTCCCCTAGTGATGTAATGTCGATGTTGGATCACACAGGAAAGGAGAGTTGGATCATTGTTGTAAAAGGTAAAGGCGTGTCCCCCACAGGTTTTACTGCTAGATATGACCAGCTGTAGGGTGCGGTGCTCACCCCCTTTTCTAAGCTGAAGAGCCAGTGCTGTTTGAGGACATTTCTGAGTTTATGTGGCCAGCATGACCATACACCCAGGCGCACAGAACGCTATTACCTTTGCACTGAGGTTGTACCTATTTATCTGCTTGTATTTCCATGCTTTTGATCTGCTACGCTGGCAGGAGCTGGGCAACTGACAAGAGCTCATTACATCTTGCAGTACCTGGGTCTCAAACTGCTGAGTTGCCCATCCCGACAGGCACAGAGCCTTTAACCACGAAGGCTTGTTGTTATTGTTGTGGTGGCTCCTCAATACCATTTTCTGAGATCTTTTCTTCTGGAGCAGTGCAAACCACTCTAAAATAGTGCTCTCTAGTAACATAGTAATAGTAGTAACACCCTATTAAGGCAGCAGTTCCCAAATTTGCTGGGGCTGCGATGCCCCCAGAACTTGGAGGTCAATGATGGTCACATCTGATATCACTGTCATTCACTTCTGGATTTAGAATTCTAGAGAGAGCCTCCAAACATGAGAGGGGACCGGAGGGCTCTTTGCAGTACACTAAGCACTGTAGTTTTGTCTGCTGTGCTGAATCTCCTGAATGAGTCCTTCAGACTCATGCTGTTGCCTCCCAGCCGGCTTAGCCAGTTTACAATGTATTAGTCTTTTGTATACTGCTTTTTTTTTTAAAGAAAAACAGTATATAAATGTCCCATCAAGTGGCTTATGATACCCCAGGGCATTGTAACACAGAGACTAGGAACCTGTATTAAGGTAATTCAAGAGAAATAAAATGGATATCATGGACAGTGATAGCAAATTCCTGTGCACTGTCTGGATCTGCTGTTATTTTATTCTTGATGCTGTTAAAGGGAGACAATGGCTGCAATCCTAATCCCCAATTAGGCCAGCCTAAATCCTGGCATAAATTCTGTAATGAACTGGGGGTGTCACAAAAGTGCCATAAGATACTTCTGTGCTACTCTAGGGAGAAGCTTAGGCCAGTGAACAGACATTTCCTTGCCTCCCTCCCTTACCATGGGAATGGGAAGATTGCTGAATTAGGCTGGCCTGCTTTCGGCTTGCACCCAATGAGGCACAAATCATTCTCTATTTTCCCTATTCATGCTCATAGGCACAGTCTTTATTAGGCTTGGTTCTGTCTCAAAGACATGTTGAATTGTTCCCTTATATTGTACTTCTGGGAGAGTCTGGGATCTGTTCTTAATGAATAAAAATTTTTTCGTCCTCCATTGCCATCCCATTAACTTTTCTGGTTCTGTTGCTAGTACTGCATTCTATTAACCAAACCCTGTCTTATCCATCCTCTCTGCTGGTTTCTACTTTTGCCAAGCTATCAGTTAACTTTTATGCCACCTTAAGTTTTCTTCTTCTTCTTGACTGATAAATTTTCATTATTGGTTTTGCATGAAAGTCGTCTGGGCTTGTACACTGCCTGACCTTTGTGGTCACTTAGTGATTACACACGCCTGCTGAGGTAATTTATTCACTTTGTTTTGGTGTGAACATATCCCAGGGGTCTTGTAACTGCTGTAATCACTTGACCTTAGTGACTGTTAAATGCTTTAAACACAGTTATTTTAAATTTATAATTGTTTTCATTAAAAATCCCTTATAGAAACTTCACTGACCTTGCAGTAAACACAGTATCACAGGCTGAGGAAGAAATTACAATTATGCTACAACTAGTCTATTTTTCATATGTAATTCTGAGATGATTAAATCACAATTTAATTGTTTACCTTTTGTTTTGTTGCAAATAGATCATGCAAAAATTGTTTAATTTATTGAAGCATGTAAAATTGAAGCATGTAAAATTGAAGCATGTAATTATTTTACTTACAACATATTGTAAAATGTCTTTTCCTATGGAAGCAGCCAGAACATTCACGAATGCCTAAGAGAACATGAGCTGCAGGGATTTTTTGATGAAAAAAAATTAACTCTGAAAATCCTAAACACAGAAAATCCTTTCCTGGGAGTAAGATCCATTGAACACAATGGGGCTCACTTTTCAGTAAACATGGTTAGGATTGTGCTCTTAGATTATTAAGTGTACTGAAGAATATAAGTGTATTCTGAAACAATGAACCTAACATTTAACACTCAATGTGAATAATCTAAATGACTGTATTTGTACTGTGTATACAGTTCCCTTTCTGAGTGGTCATGTAACCAAAACCTTATGATTGAGCTCTCAAGTATTAAATCCATCATTGGAAGAGGACTTACTTTCTGCTGCTGCTCTTGTTACAATAGTGAGTCATTAGCTTTGTTGTAGTGCAGGCTTGGCTTTCATTTATAGATCACCACATTTTCTTCAGGGCAAACCAAAGATATTTGGCTACTCCAAACAAAAATGCCTGTTGTACTATCTGAGGTTTGCCCCTGGGCATTCTCTGCACCCGTTGTACTTGAGCATTTCAGCCTGGGACCCTTTCTGAGAATGACAATCTTTCTGGGACTCTTGAAAGTGATGTCATGGCTGGAAATGACATGCAAGGTGCTGTGTGCCAGATTCAAAGATGACTGCACCCGTCTTTTCCTGACACTCCTGAAATGAATGCAACCCCCCAGGGGTTCTTGCTAGATGTGACCAGCTGTAGGGTGCGGTGCTCATCCCTTTCCTAAGCTGAAGAACCAGTGCTGTCTGAGGACATTTCTGAGTTTATGTGGCCAGCATGACCATGACACCATGGTTTATGTGGCCAGCATGACACCGAGGTGCACAGAATGCTACCAAGGTTGTACCTATTTATCTGCTTGTATTTCCATACTTTTGAACTGCTACGCTGGCAGGAACTGGGCAACTGACAGGCGCTCATTCCGTCTTGTAGTACCTGGGTCTCAAATTGCTGACTTGCCCATCTTGACAGGCCACTGCAGCCCTCGTTGTTGTAGTGGCTCCTCAGTCCCATTTTCTTAGATCTTCTGGCATAGGAATTTACTACCACTGTCCATGATATCCATTTTATTTCTCTTGAATTACCCTAAGACAGATTCCAGAGAGAATCTCTGTGTTACGATGCCCTGGGGTATCATAAGCCACTTGATGAGACATTTATATACTGCTTTTCTTTAAAAAAAAACAGTATACAAAAGGCATCTAAAGAGAATTGCTCTGCACTATCAGAAGGAATATTGTTTTATGCTTATATAATATAATTATAATATATAAATAAATCTATATATATAAAAGAGAAAAGTCACTGACTGACTGACTCACTCATCACCGCCCTGCCAAAACCGGTGGGCCTAGAAGCGTGAAATTTGGGGTGAGTGTTCCTTCTGTGAGGGAGGGGTGCACTAAGAACCGGTTTTCGGAAATTCCAACGGGAAGGGGGTGAAAAGGGGCGCAATGCGTTTTCCTCCCTATACTTTGCATTGAGAATTGCTGACTCATCAACATTCTGCCCAAACTGCTGGGCCTGAAGCATGGAATTCTGGGAGTTCCTTCTGTCACCTGAACACCCACCAAGAACCATCTGGAGAAATTTAACCCTTCAGGGGCTGAAAAGGGGGCAACGTGTTTCTGTCCTATATTTAACATGGGAGACTGAACAACATCCAGTCAATTTGGTGCTCAGACCCTAGTGCACTGGGGGATGTTGTTCGGAGAAAGAAGTTGCGCTGGTGAGGATGCTGTGCATGAGGGGAAATTGCATATGGGAGGAAAATTGCGCAAGGGAGGAAGTTGTGCATGGAGGAAAGTTGCGCACGGGAGGAAAGTTGCGCAAGGGGGGAAAGTTGCGCACGGGGGGATGATGCACACGGGGGGATGATGCACATGGAGGAAAGTTGCGCACGGGGAAAGTTGCGCACAGGGAAAGTTGCGTATGGGGGGAAGTTGCGCATGGGGGAAGTTGCACATGGGGGGATGATACACATGGAGGAAAGTTGCACACGGGAAAGTTGCGCACGGGGGGGTGATGCGCACGGGGGGATGATGCGCACGGGGGGATGATGCGCACGGGGGGATGATGTGCACGGGAGGGAAGTTGCGCCTTGGGGAAAGTTGCGCCTTGGGGAAAGTTGCGCCTGGGGGGAAAGTTGCGCCTGGGGGGAAAGTTGCGCATGGGGAGAAGTTGCTCATGGGGTTTGATGCATATGGGAGAGGTTGTTCATGGGGGGTTGATATGTATGGGGGAAGTTGCGCATGGGGGGTTGTTACACCTGGGGGAAAGTTATCCTTGGGGGGGATGCATATGGGGGGACGGCATACGGGGGAATTTTACTCCCGCAACATGGGTACACCTTTCGCTAGTATATAATATAATTGTAGAATCATGTCGGCATGCAAAATAACATTGTAATATAACTAGGTGGTTTCAGTTTGAAAACCACTGGTGTAGGGGGATAAAAAAGAAGGAAACCTTTTGATGAGTTGGAGTTTTCAAAAAAGTATTCATGGAAGCTGCATGCTTAGTTAAGATTCAAACTGCCTTTTATAAATTTTAAAGTTGATTCTTTGATGGTGCAGATTGATGTGTGTCCCTCCTTCAAAAAAAAAACAACACACAAAAATAACAAAAAAACAACGCAATTTTCAGATTGTCATCATTTTTTACTTTCTTATTTGTTTATTGATTGGATTGTTTTTGACACATTTGGAAGAATTTAGAGTTTTGAAAATTTGGTTTGTTTAATGAGAGCCTATATAAAGAGATTTTTGAGCTGCTAACAATTTTTCTCACTTCAGTTTTTTTCTATGCTATCATTAAAATTGCTCTAACTTAGCAATATCTACTTTCAGATGGGCTACAATCTCCTTAAACGTAGGAGTGTACTTGCATTGCTTTTAGTAGAGAAGCATTGCTATATAGCAGTAGTTCTCAATCTTCCTAATGCCGTGACCCCTTTATAAGTTCCTCATGTTGTGGGGACCCCCAAGCATAAAATTATTTTTGTTACTACTGCTGCATGCTGTGCACACTTTCCTGGGAGTAAACCTCACTGAACACAATGGGAATGACTTCTGAGTACACATGCATAGAATTTGGCTCTAAGGCTGCAATCCTAGCATTTTCCTGGGAGTAGCCCCATTCACTACATGGGACTGACTTCTGAGGAGACCTCCATAGGATTGGGATCTCAGGCAGCAGAGCCAGCCACTGTTTCCTGGGAGTAGCCCCATTCACTATCATGGGACTGACATCTGAGACCTCCATAGGATTGGGATCTCAGGCAGCAGAACCAGCCACTGTTTCCTGGGAGGAAGTCCTATTCACTATCATGAGACTGACTTCTGAGTAGACATGCATAGAACTGGGTTCTAAGGCTGCAATCCTAGCACTTTCCTGGGAGTAAGTCCCATTCACTTATCATGAACAACAACAACATTGAGGGGGCTTACTTTTGAGTAGAGCACAAGGAGCAGGGCACAACGGTCAGTGCACAAGCGGGGTGCCCACCACACAGCCCACCCACCAGAGCTTTGGCGCCACGCTCACACCTCAGCGTCCTTAACACTCTCAGCCTGCAGGCGCACTAGGGATCTGCAGGGGGGGAGGAGGAGGAGGAGGCTGCCATCTGTCCTGAGTATGTCGGGCGCCTCCCCACCTCCAAGGCTCCACATTGGTCTCACACCAGCTCAGAGGCTCCTTCTCAGCCGCTTCTCAGCAGCTTCTTCCAGCTGCTGCGGCTCCAGCTTTTCTGCCAGGTCTTCCCACCTGGTCCCCTGCACCAGGGTTCTTTAGGCGACCCCCAGGAAAACTCCAGGTGACCCCCAAAGGGGTCCCAAACCCCACTTTGAGAAACACTGCTATATAGGAAGGACAAATAAATGATCTGTATGCATATTTACTTAGTATATCCTTTTCATAAGCAACTACCATATATACTCATGTATAAAACAAATTTTTTAAACTCTTTCTTTGGAGCTTAAAAAGCTCCCTCGGGCGGGTCAAGCAGCCAGCTAGTCCACCAGAAGTTTCCAGGTGAAACAGGTCTCTTTATATTCCCTCTCCTTCTCCCTCTCTCTAGGGGCTCTTCCGTCCACCCCCCCCCCTTTCCTATGAAGGCTAAACAAGTAGGTGTACAAATAAGTAGGTATACTTTCCAGTCAGGGTGAGAAGAATTTTCTGCCCTGAAGTCTTGGAGGAGGCTATTAAGGAAGGGTCTCTCTGCTAAACATCTTATTTTGGTTAAAAATCTTATTCCTTGCAAATTTTGAGGAGGTATTTTCTTGTTTGTTTTCAAAGGAGGGTCTATGCAAATGAGACCCCCTTCCTTCCTCCATTGTGTATGTTGAGTCAGGCAGATTCATAGACACCCCACTAAGAATTCTTGAGGGGAGAGAGAGGACATTTGAGTGTCTGCACTCCTCTCTCCATTCACTGCCTTTGCATGCCCTTTGCATGCCTACTCAGAAGAAAGTCCCATCCTAGTCAGTAGAGCTTACTCCCAGGTAGATGTGGATAGGATTGCAGCATCAGAGCCCAATCCTCTGCATGCCTGCTTAGAAGCAAGTACTGAGTGACCATATGTCCTGTCTTTTCCCAGGACAGGTCCTCTTTTTTAGCCTTGTATCTTGGTGGGGAAAAATACATTGCCCTTCTTGTGAGCTGGCAGCATTGAGCCATCATGCTCAATGGACTGACTCCCAGGAAAGTACTGAGTGACCATATGTCTGCTTTTCCCAGGACATGTCCTCTTTTAACTCGTGTCCTGGGAAAATACTCGTATCTTTACATTTACCGGTAACCTACTGATGCCTGAATAAATGTTATTTTATTGGTATCTATTTTTATGGTATTTGAAATGTACCAGTAGCTTCTTCATTTCCCACCCTCGGCTTATATGCGGGTCAATACGTTTCCCCAGTTTTTTGTGGTAAAATTAGGTGCTTCAGCTTATATGTGGGTCGGCTTATACCTCGTACATGAGTATATACTGTATCTAATGAAAATATTATTGAGGTTAGGTTGTCTTACTGCACAATTTTTTCCACCATTTTCATTTGTATTTTGAGATACTGATATAGTTAGTGATTCTTCAAGATGTGTGTCTGTTAAGTTTTTTAGGTCACAGTGATATGGGACTTTGGGGATTAGAGAAAATAGCATCTGGTTTAACCTTTTGACTAATCTAGAGTAGATGATAACACTTGGGAGGGCAAAGATAAGGAGGCAGTTTACTGTTAGCAGAGATATGAACAAATGACCAGTTTTAATACAGATTTGACTCTGCTTGTTCTTGGTGAAATCTGAAAGCCTGATGAAATTTTTCTTACTCTAAAAATGTAACTTTAATTTATATCATACACATTGGAGAAAAACAAATAAGTATATAATAGAGAAAGGCACATGTATATTCCCAGACATTGAGGACTGAATTAGATCGGTGCTGGCAGCACTAATCATTTGTTAAATAGGGAGGAGGGAACAAGATTTACAGTGCAATCTTAAGCATGTCCATTCAGTAGCCTTATTTAATTCTATGGAATTTACTCCCAGGACGGTATGTTTAGGATTGTATCCTTGTAGTCCAATTGTATGATTCCCCCTCATTTTTATGGCACAAAAATGCTTACTGTTGCTTCTGTGGGAGGGAATCATGGAGGGAAAGTTTCCACAGTGTGGACAGGTCTATTTGGGTCTCTTCTAGCAAAATAACTGCCACAAGACTGCATGGACCTAGGCTGAATGATTGGGCCTGGGAAGAAGGCTATGATTCATAACTTACACTGTGCCAATACACCTATCCATATCCCCTTCATCAACTTTTTCTGGATTCCCCTTGCCCTGTTGCTTCCTCACTCCACTTCCCTCTATATGTCCAATTTCTCATGGCTGCTGGATGGCTGTTAGCACTAATGGAACACTTGTTCCACCAGCTCCATAGTCCAGTAGGAATTCCTTTTAGTCCCTCCACATCCTCCAAACAAATGAACAGTGCTATTAAAGATGGCAGTGCTGCCTATTGAGGCTGCACACCCTGTTTCCAATGCAGGAAATTTTGGGACAAATACTATGGGGATAACTTGGAACCACTGGGAAGGAGAATTCACAAGCGAGCTCCTTTTTATTTCAGAACATAATAACATATGAACATAAATACATTTATGTGTTTAAGGCTGCATTCCTAAACCCCAGTTAGGCTGGCCTAAGCCCCAGCACAAGTCCCATGCTTGCCTAGGGATGTCACAGAAGTCCTGTAAGGAACTTCTGCACCACTCCTGTGGCAGGGTTAGACCAGCACACAGACATGTGCTTGCCTCCTTACATTACTGCAGGAATGGGAAGACTAATGAGTTGTACTGCCTAAGTTAGTATTGCACCCTTAGTATGTCTATCCTGTGGTTATTTGCAGAAAAATAATATTTTTAATGTAGCCCATGATTACAGGAGTATATGTTTTACTTAAGTAATCAAGTTCTGTACTCACAAAAATAGAGAAACATGTTCCATGCAGCTTTCTCTAAACTAATTGAAAGCAAAGGGCAGGATTTTGAAGGAAAAAAACCAACAGTGAAATAATCACAATAGAAACAGCTTTTTTTGTAGTTTTGATTTATTTTCTCATTTTGGTTCTTACCATCTGGCACTTATTTTAAACTCTGTATTGCTTCATTTGTTATATCCAGAATGAAGATTTACTGTAAAGTGCTATTTTGCTGCACTCAGCTCTTAGTTCTTCCTACAAATTTTGCATGCCTTCAGTTATTGTGATTGAAAGAAAATGTTGATTAAATTGAAATGTCCTGGGGGTGTTAGTTGGTTTTACTACCTCTTCAGAGACTGCTTCTCTTTTTAGGATCTCTGCTTTTGCTGATTAGATAAGAGCTTCTCACTTTAAAGTGGAAAAAAATCTGTCTGCTGTCCATCAAATGAAAATGGGTGTGGAGGAGGAGACCTTATCAGTGGATCCTTACCAGCTTTGAAACTACCTTTGGAAGTCTGCTAAGTCCAAACATGGGCATTTTTCAGGCATAAAACAATTGTATTTAGGCGTTTGTTCGGAGACTATGAATAGATTCATATATAGCCATTTCATTGTATTTATTTTTAAACTTCACGTTATAATGTATATTAAATTATTCATGTTTCTTGGTTACCAATGCTCAGTGAAAGATATAGGTTAGTAAATAAACAGATTTAATAGACGCTGTTTCAGTGCATAAAAATGCATCATTAACATTAATGGGGCAATTGCTTTAGCAAAAATTATCTAGATTACGGCCAGTTAACTAACCTCACTCACCCCAGGCTATTTCTTGTGTTGCATGTACTCCTTTTTGTACAAAAATTTCAGATTTTGTCCTGTCCAGATTTTTCTAAAATTACAATATTGTTGCAATTCATGGTATCTGCTGCTAAGAGGAAGAAGGCACATTGGTAGATATCACATTCTGTGGATGAGATTTTATTCATGGTGTTAATTTCTTGCCAGTGTTTCCTGGAGTTGTTTAAAGGTAGCATAGATTTATTTGAAGAAATCAAAGAGTTTAAGATGTACTCTGAAAGTACATAAGAAAGGATGCAAAATTTGATAGCACTGAGAAAGAGCCATGAGAAGAATGCATGCAATGCATTACTCAGAAGTGCCTAGAATTCCTTGAACATTTCGATTAGATGATGAATAAATGTCAATAAAAGTATGCTTTACCCATAAAAGCTCCAAATTCCTTTCATTTATTTCCCATGTATTGTTGACATGTTCAGTTTCCAAAGTAACACACTGCATCTTGGGGGACAAAATGATATTTTCTCTCTACTGAATGCAGATTTAACACAAAATGAAAACAAAATGTAGAATCCTCTGCATTTGCCAAGGGATTTTTCCCCGCTTAGAACAATGCATTTAGTGCTCTGGAGGTATATTCTAAAATAGCAATGTTTGGGCTGGCGAAAGAGCTCTGCAGATTTTAGCAGAACGTGTAATGCTCAAAGAAATTTTATCTCATCATAAAGATTAGCAGGCTGTGTAATTCAATTTAAAATTGGTCGGCAGTGTTCTGTCTACTGAGGAACCTTTTTTATTTTATGTTGTATACAACTATCAGGCCCCAAGTCGGTGGCAGGCGATAGTTAGCTCTCTGTAGTACTCCCCACTTTGTCAGTTTTTGGCTCAGCCGTAATTGGTGTTGAATGTGATCATTATGTTAGACTGAGTTAAGAAAGCGCTTGCTCAACTGAATGTCTCCTGAGTTTGTCCTGCATGGGAGAAAATGAATTTTCCATGGTCAAGCAAGCAACAGTGAGTGAAGGTCTGCTAAAAGCATTTGCTGCTAACCGAACTTCAGCCTCAAAATCCTCATGTGAGCATTTATTCACTGTTTTGGAGGAATTGCCGTGTCACTGAAAACCACATGCAGCAACTTAGGCTAATGCAAGGATGGCAAACCCTCACCCTATTGTAATTACACATACTAGGGGGTTAATCAAGGTTTCTAGAATTACTATCTTGATTTTCTTTATTACAAGGAAAATGGACAGCTTTTGTGAGTCATGCTTTTCTTACTAGCTGTTCGTTTTCTATTTGACTTACTAATTAATCTTCTGGTTCCACTGGCCCAGTAATAATACCAGGTTTTTTGTAATAATATCAATAGCCAAAGTCTAAGGTTGAAATCCTATAAACATTTTCCTGGTATTAAACCTTATTGGACAGAATGGACTTATTTTTAAGTAATATGCATATGATTCTGTTTTGAGGTTGGATGTTTTTGCTTGTGCTTGTAACACTGAGATTGCCTGCGTTTTCCTCAAAGGTTATAGGAAAATGAAACACACAGCAGTTTCATAACATGGTGGAACACAGGAATACATAACACAGGATTGGTGGAAGATTGTATTATGAACCGCACACCTTGCAACAGGATGCACTGTGTTAACAAGTTTGCTATTTTCTTACTAGCAAATGGATCTGTAATATGGTCCATAATCATGCTTCTGATGAAAATTGAATATCCCTTACTACCCATTCCTAACTTCCCCTGGAAAAGCTTGGCAGGCCTATCCCACATTCAGGGCAGGGATAGGATCAGTTGTTCCCCTTATCCTATAAAATGCTGCACAGCCCCAGTGTGTGTGCGTGCACACACACTCTTGTTATACACTGATTTTTTAAATGCACGGATTTGACTCAGTATGAGTGGTCACTGCAAATCATAGTTTTAAAAACTGCATTTCTGTTGCTGTAGAGAGGCAGTCATGAAAGCAATTATTCCAGTCATTTGCAATTCTAATTTTTGCCCACCTCTCTACAACAGTAAGAAAAGCTGTTTTTAAACAATTATAAGGGCTGCACTTTTTCTTTTAAGTGCTTTTATTGAACATTTTTTTAGTATCAGCACTGAATTCCAGAATCAAACTCCTGTGGGTACTGAGGCACAACCTTATTCCATTAGGAGCAAGAAACCTGGAAATGGTCCTTTAAATGTATTTTTCCACTGTTTTTAATCCACATTTTTTTTATTCTGTGGGAGGTTCAGGAATGGAAACCTATTCACTGGAAACCTATATATATGCGCATTGAAATGTATGGGCTCCTGACATTTGCTTGCAGTCCACCTGGTGGACCCTGACTCACAGTTTGAGAAACACAGGTATACATGAAAGATCGTCAGCTCTTTTTCTTGGGCGATGTACTCTTCATCCTAGACTTTCCCAAGAGGCTTTTGGTACTGGTGTAATTAGAATACATTTGCTGAAATTTTGTTTTGGCTACTGAAAAGAAATTCTTATATGCCTCAAATCAATCTAGAATAAATTGTTCCTAAGAAGCAATGGTGCAGGTTTATAGGAAGGCTTCCTATATTAGTCGGAAAATAGTTTCCTTGTTTTGAGTGGGGGAAACAGCAGTAAAGATGATAAAATAACTACTGAGAGGAATGCATGGTTTGGGGAGCCCTTACTTTGAGAAACGGCTTCTCTTTACCCAGGTATGTTAAAATGATTTCCAGAATCTGGCTGGCTGGCTAACTAGAGAACACACATCATCCGGCTACGTTGGAAGCAATGGAGACATTAATAAACAAGTGCTTCTCCAGGGCCAGCTGTAAAAACAGTAATGATGGCCTTTGAGGTGAGGGTGGCAAAACCTTTCTGGTGGAGAATATAAATAAGATGCAAATTGTTACAGCTTCTAAAGTGACTGGAGTGAGGATTATGTTAAGTTTGACTGTTAATTACCAGCTCCAGTGAAGGGTACTTATCTTTTTATGTCATGGTTCTTGAGATTTGCAAAATAACACCTTATGAGTGGAGTAGTTTTAAGAGGGCACTAAAACTTGAGACCAGCCCTACAATCCAGAGTAACTATGGGAAGAGGTAAGAGGCACTTACTCTGGATTGCTCTATGCATTTCCCATAGGTTTCCCATAGGTGGCACCATAACTATGTCGGTGTAAAAGGTCCCATAGTTACTATGGATTGTAGCCTTAAAATGATAGGTAATCACAGAAATAAAAGGGAAGCTAAAGTTGGTTATTGATATGTGTGCTTGCTTTGAGTGGGGTTATAGATTGCACAGACATTGGTGCCACCCGGATTCACCCCATCCTGCTCCCTATCCACCCCCAAATAGACCTGGGTTTATTTCTGTGAGAATATGGGCGCAATCCAGAGTAACTATGAGGAGTCCCTGCTCTGGTGTAAGAACAATGTATTCTGGATTGCAATATGAATTTCCCATAAGTTTTCACTAGGTGGTGCCATAACTATGTAAATGCCTCTTCCATGCTCCTGTAGTTACTCTGGATTGTAGGGGAAGTGTTTTAAGGCCAAATTCTAAATCTTCTAGGTCAATCTTCACTCCACTAAGTTCTTTAATTGTGGCACAACTATTTCCCACAGATTTCACAGAGATGGCCTGTAGAAATAGCCAGAGGTTTTGTGTACTGCCACCTATAGACGCAGTCTACCTTGGAGGTTCTAGCTATCAGTAGGTCTTTGGCAGTTTGGTTAATTTATAGTGGGGAGGACAAAGGAACTTGGGAGAGGGTAGATCCTGGTGGCAACAATGTGTGCCTAGATCAGTAATTTTCAGCCAGTGTGCTGTGGCACACTGGTGTGCAGTGGATAGTCCTCTTCTGTGCTGCAGGAATTGTGGGAATTTGGGGATTGACATTCATCAATAGGAAAATTGGGGGATTTGAACAGACTGATGTGACTTGTCAATGGTGAAAACAACTGATAGTGTGCCTTGACAATTTCCGTGCCTTGTTAAGTGCGCCACGAGATGAAAAAGTTTGGAAATCACTGGTGTAGACGCTATACCTGTTTTTTTCAGCATGGCCCTTACCTTTCTGTAAGTCTGTAACATAGCTGTTGTGGTGGTGAGAATCAGGTGGCATACCAGTAGGTAAAATTTTTTTAACTTGCATCTCTCAGGCTGTCTGGTCACTCCTAAGCTTTGCATGCTCTGTCAATACCTGCATGGTAGGTAAGATGGTAGCGCTAGGATTGAGTTGTCATGCTTTTACTTGAAGCAATGGTATTTAGCAGTAATAAAACAGTCAAAACAAATTGATTGAAATGGAAAAATTCAATTAACTTTCTAGATAGTGCTCAATTATTTTTGTCTTTTATATTTTGGGAAAGGTTGTAAATGGTCAACCAATTTCCTGAAACAGCTTAGTCAGTCCTAATAACTGTTGGTCCATTCTAAAAAACAGAAAGGGTTGTGTTTGAATAGCCTCTGGCCTCAGTCCAACCCAAGTTAATCACATGAAAAGAACTCTTGATTTCAATGGGAGAGTAAAACACATTCTTGTTCCCTCCTTCTAAAAGCAGTCAAATGGAGACATGTTTAACAATGAATAGATCATAACATCTGGTTTTTTCTAAATCCTCTCTAAAATTCTCAGTGTTTTCAAAGCAAATTTTGTCTGAGCAAAATATGCAGAGTCGGATTTCTCTCCAAACAAACTTGTTTGGAAATTCTACATAACAGTATTCATAGGTCTTTGAAAACAAAAAAGTGTAAATTAGAATTGCAGGATCAACCTCCAGCAACAACATGAAGTTGATAATTACGTTAATTACAGCCAAAATAATTGATCCACAATATGACCACCTTTTCTCTTTGTACAAGACTTCTGTTACCCTTTTTTACTGAGATAAAAAACCCTTTCATTACAATTGTAAATTGCAGAAACAAAGCGAGGTGGTGTTAGAAGTATTTCCATGAAGATTTGCATTAATTTCTTTCTACAGGCTCAGGTATTCTGAAGTTTCAAAGTACAAATGATTAAACTTGACTCTGTCTTTGTGCAAGGAAGTAACTGCTACTAAAGAATTTGTTCAAAATCTGGAGTTTAGGTTATCCAGTGAATGAAGATTCTACAAAGAAATAGATTTGTGTATTGATGCCTTTAGAAATATTATTCAATGGCAATAAAATGTCCTCTGAAATTCCCTCCTGAGTGAGGAAAATGGAGTTTGTTCACAGTAATTGCATTTCCAAGCATTTACTCTCTCACTTTCCAATATGAGTTAAGCCAATTGAAACCTGTGATTTGGTTTTGCTTAGCAGCAAAGGTACCATGTAAATTGATCTGTGATGCGTTTCTAGAAAGTGCTATGAAAGTTTTGAAATTGAGATGGCCTTTTTTATTAGATTTAGAAAGTACGCAGTTTCATTTCTGTATTTTAGCCTAATGTAATATTAACCAAAAATGTTCTTTTTCAATTTGACTTTAATCAAATTCAAGGCACCCATTTCTGTTTAGGCCTGTTGGCAGTATGAAGGGTGAGATTATTTCCATTAGAATTCTCAATGTATAGGGTTCACTAATGGAATCGTTTAAATTCATGCTGAGATATTATACATGTGAAGTTTTTTCATATGCAGGCTGATTCACTTCAATGCAGTGGTGGAGTCTTCCTGAGTGCGACATACCACTTATCATGGGTGCAATGGGATTTCTGCTGATCAGGCAGTTTTATCCGATTGGTTGTTGAGTTGGTGCATCCACTTTGTTTCCTAAGGGGAAAGCAGGTGGAGAATATGCACTTCTTAGGACCTGGTCAAGTGAACTCACTGGCTGGCTGAAGTGTGGGCATGCTCCACCTCCTTTGGGAGTAGTTGGAAAGTATACACACTCTTGGCAAATGTTCACTCAATTTGTTGCTGAGTGGGAGATGTACTCTATGTGCTTTGTGAGGGGAATACAATTGGAGCACATGTGCCCTAAGGATGTCACAATGCAGCATGGCATCATGACGTCATGGTGTTTCCATGGGTGCCAAAAGGTATGTCTCTGCTTCAGTGGAAGGTTTGGTTGGATGCACACATTCCTTTCTCTGTCCTGAAAGCCTGTTTTTGATATTTGTGTGGGCAGTCAAGCTTTATATGTTTATTAATGGCACAATTCTATAGTGTATGCACCACCAGTGCACTGTTGCAAATGCACATTGTATGACTATGCACCATCTGGGTCCACTTGCAGGAAGGCTGGAACCTTTCCAAGTGTGCCAGTGCAACACATGCCAAGAAATGTAGACTCTGGAACAAGTGTGGGAGGGATTGGGAAGGGGAGGGTAGTGATGGGGCAGGGGGTGGATGGGCTGGACATAGGACAGGATGGGATTGATGGCACTGTCACATGCTACATCTTATCCTCTTTCCTGGGCCTGATACGTTGAAATGAAGAAACAGAAACCTACGCCTGTGATTTCGCTGATACAACCCATGTAGTTATATTGTGGCTACCTGGGCTCCCACTGGATAAGAGGTCAAATGTCCCATTACCCTGTGGAGACCTCCAGCAGCAGGTCTATGAACAGTGGTACCCTGGTTTATGAGTGACTTTACGAGTGTTTTGGATTAAGAACAAAATTTTCTCAGAAATTTTGACTTGGTTTAAGAGCCCCATATTGGATGATATGGAAGTTAGGAAGTTTGGAACTGGCTTTCATGGCCAGGGAACTCATGGGAGGGGCTGGCGGGAGCAGCTTGAGCCAGACATGCATATGGGATCTGTGTGTGGCAGTGTGGAAGGTATGTGGGGGTGTTTCTGAGTGTGGGATCTGTGTGGCAGTATGTACAGTGTGCCTTATCAGTGTTCCAATGCTGCTCCCCATCAGTAGCATGGGAATGTTGAAGTTGCACAAAAAGACAAAGATTCCATTGAGTCACCTTATAAAATCCCTCCTCTCTCTTGTCTTTCTCACACCAGCCAGGAAGGTTTTCAAAGCCAGCAGCCATTAAGGTTACCGTTTAGTATTGTATAGTATTTTATTACAGTGTTTTGTGATCATTTATATACACAGTAAATATTTTTATGTAAATATTTTTGGGCTGTGGAACCAGTTGTCTGAGTTTTCATTATTTCCTATGAGAAAATCCACTTTGGATTACAAGCATGCTTCTAGAACCAATTATGCAAGTAAACCAAGGCATCACGGTAGTGCTATTTTGTTTCAAATGATTTTTTTTGTAATAAATTCAGATTTAACTTTATTGTCAAGCCTATCAGAGCAAATTAATGCTGCAGTGCTGTTCACACTTTCCTGACAATAAATCTACTTGAACATAGACTTATTTCTGATTAAATCTTTCTCAGATTGTTGTGCTAATTTGTACAAAAGAGCAGTGCCAATATAGTATAGTACCAGAACCATCTGTCAGCATTCAAATAATCTACTGTATTGTTATAGATAACCTTTGGTGCTTGATTGCAATATTTCCAAAAGTTAGTAGCTGTTAGACAGACCTCTGACTGTGGCCCAACTGAACATGTATACAAAATCTAATCCAGTGAAAGGTTTGGTTTCAGTGTTTATCTATGTTGCCTTTGAATTCCCCCCAAAATAGTATTTGTACCTAGTGTAGTAGTAATGCTTGTTTTGTGCTTATGTTCAAATATGTTACAGTAATTTGTATGTCCTAAGCACAATTTTCTCTTTAGATTTTTAAAATAAAAAAATTTAGGTTTTGATGTGTTCATTGTTTTGCTTAGAGATTATTGGTCATGTAAGTGTTTAATTGAGCACTGATCAATTAACTCTAGTAAGAAGTTATTGTGGGAATCTGCTAGTGAATCATACTTTCTCAGTTGCAGGAGTACATTAGTAAAGCGCCCAACATATCAAATAAACCGTGTTAGGACGGTTGGAATAAGTGTTTCTTATGCAATATGGGTTATTCTCTGTATTAACAAAGTACAAAGGGTATTAATCACAAATAGTTACTTTAGAATAATGTTATGGTTGAGACATAAATACACAGAAACAAGGAATTCCCTTTATAGCTACCTGAACTTCAAATTGGACTCCACATTTTCACATCTTCTGTTTCAGTTGATAGTAAGTTGTACAGGTTATTAATGAGCCTGCCATTGGACAGGTATGTATACTATTGTAAGTTGTCTGTTTGGGAGTGACTTGCGCTCTGTGGTTTAGGGATCACGTAGATTAAGGCTGCAATCCTAAACATACTTTCCTGGGAGTAAAACCCATTGAATGCAATGGGCTTTCTTCTGAGTAGACATGGTTAGAATTGTGCTTAGTAATGTGAGCTCTAATGGAGATCCGTGTGTTCTATCACCACTGATCTTCAGGATTAGAGGGGGTTCCTTTAGTGTCCCTCCCCCAGGGTTTATGGCTCAACCGTGGCATTATTATAACGTAGTTTTTTGTGTTTAATGTTTCTTAGACTTGGTTTTCCATTGCCAGCATGGAAGGAACCCTAATGCATGAGTTTCAGAGGAGAAGGTAGCAGTCTGAACCTGCTGTGTGGCTCGATCAGCAAGCGTGAGTATTAACGCTAGAGCTGTCAGGCCTTGTGAAAATTAATGAAGCCTGACGGTTAGAGTGAAAGGTCAGATGCAGAGCTTGCTCTTACGTAACATTTGTGTTTTGTTGTGGCTAACAACATTTTCAACAAAGGAGAGCTTTTATGTGTGAGCTTTAGATTTATCGCAGGACTCGGTAGGTCTCGGCCTTCGCTTCTCCCTGTGCTGTAGCCTAGTGTTTTCCTTGCATAAAACCAAAACAGTTCAACCTTTTGCTCTTCTGCCAGAATTTTGATGGATTTTCCATGCGCTTCCTGAATATCTTTTCAGCCTTCTCCCTAAACAGGTATTGCTTTATGAAAAGTAGTTTTGTATGTGGTTGAAGCAGTAGTAGCAAGTGATGTTCATCAGAACGGTTTGTGCAGTACTTTTAAGGAATGCTTAGCTTTTGGCATTCTCTCTGTATGTGTGTTTCAGGGAGTGTGAGTTTAACAACACTGTTGCGTTGCTCTTTTTGTTGGAATGATAGACACTGGTCATTTTAGCTGATATACATTTAATTTTGTCATATTTCTAAAATAATCTGAAGCTAACATTAGAATTGTTTTTTTTAAATATGCTTTCTTCATAAATCTATTACGAACTAAGGATGTTAAGAAGAAGTAAAAAAACTTACTAATAACCGCATCCTAAGTCTCCCAGTGTCCACTGGAGCAGTGATGCCAAAGCAACTGCTATTGTATCCAGTGGGTGCAAGGAAGCCACCAAAAGTCTCTTCAGTGTACAGGAAATTTTCTTTCCTTTCCCTGGGGAAGTCCCAAAGTCTTTCTAGGATGTCATTAGTTATTTCAGAGTATTTCATTTCTCTGTATTTAAAAAAAATTCATTTTCTCTGTAATGTGAGCTTTTTGTTGAAAAGTAGTATATAAATATTGTTTGTTTGATGTTCTGCCAGTGCAACATGAGCAAGGTGACCATATAGAATGGAGGACAGAGTGCCTCTACCTTTAACCATTGTATAGAAGAGGAAATTTAGGCACATTTAGGTCAAGATAGAAGGGTTAAAGTGGCACGTGCTTAATTTCCCTCTTCTTAAAGGTAGAGGCACTCTGTCCTCTATTCTATATAGTCATCCTGGACCTGACTCCCTGCCAAGCCTTCTAGCCCAGCTGGATCCAAAAAAGCAGAGCTCTGCTGGTCCTACCACCTCTTGTACTAGTTCCTCTCTCCCTGCCCTACTTTCATTTCCCCCATATTCCCTTATCCCCCCACAGGCTTGACAGGTGCCTAGTGATTTCACTTACCCCAGGTGGTGACACATCTTCCTCCTGGTGGTGCTGGGCCCAGTACTTGACTGACACAAGCCTGGCAGTAGCACTCCATGTTCACTGGGTGCCATAAACCTGCTTTACTATACCTGAATCAAAGAACAAGATGGAAATTGTATCAGAGAGATGTATCATTTAGGGCACAATCCTAATCAATTTAGGACATCATAATTCACCTGGCATATCTTCCCATAATGGCGTAGTACTTTCTGAGTGTGCAAATCACTTCACATGTATTTCTTATAATTTTTCAGCAACCTTATAAGGCTACAATCCTTACCATTGATACATAGTTGGATTAGGTATTTTTTTCCACTCTTATGGTATTGGTGTAGCTTGTTTTAATGATATCTGTCATTTGTACTGTATATTATGTTTTGCTTTTAATTATTTTACATTGTTTTAATTATGTTATACACCACTTTGAGCTTTTAGAAAACTGAGATAAAATACATTTAAAATTTACTTCTGGGTAAATAAATACAGTACATGATTGTTTTGTGAGTATTATTAACTCCATATTGCAGCTGAGAGGAAGTGGGCATCCTAAGGTCATCAAATTTGTGTTAGAAGCAAGTTGAGGTTTGGATCTGCAGAGTCCTGATTTATGACTTAGGCTACAATCCTAAACACAATTTAGGGACTCAAAGCACAATTCAGTGTATATCTGCTAGAAATAGGGTCACCATGTGTCCTTGAAAACCAGAACTGTCCTGGTTTTGGGGGATTCCATTCACATACTGGCGAGTTTGACAGGGGGTAATGTCCTAGATTTGTGGAAGAGAATTATGGCAACTCTAAGCCAAAAGTAAATTGTGTTAAGTGGGACTTGCTCCAAGTGAAGTGTTTGTAGGATTGTAGATGGGTGGCCCAATTTTAAGCTGCCAGTTTTAAGCTACTGTGGCACCAAAATGGCTGCTGTTGTAGCCTATGTGCAGCTGGGCAGCTGCCAGTCCCCTTCCTTCTAGTAGTGAAGGAAAACACTAGATCCAGAGGACTAGTGGAGCTGGTCACATCATCTCATGCCCTACTCCTTCCCCCAGCATACCTCTTCCCTGCACTCTTCCCCACTTCCTGCCCTGGGATGCTTCCTGCCAACTCCACCAGTGCTATCCAGGGCTTCCTGGTGCTGAGCCAGCTCTAGTGCAGATGGCCCATAAATATCCTTTATGCCATGTTTGTAACACTCAGCCCCAGCACAGAGATGGCAGTAAGAGTTTAGGATTGGGCACTCAGTTCTCTTACTTGCATGTGAGGTCATGATTCTTGTTTCTGCTTTATCAAATATTCAAATTTAAAAGAAAATCTTTCAGTAAGCTGTGTAGCAATCTTGATTTTCAGAAGGGTGAAAACATAAGTGAGTTGTATTCTAAACGGAGTCTAATATTTAGAAACCAAAAATTCATTGTAAGTGTATACTTGTTTTCCTATTGGTGGAAGGACAGGACGGCAGAGATAACATTTTTTGACCACATACCAATACTAAAATAAAATTCAAATACAAAATTTGAGGATCCAGGGTCAGGCCGGGAATCAATTAAGCATTTCAGATGACCAATAATCCCTTGTACAAGTAAAGTACAGGTTGAACCTCCCCATTTACGACATTTGGTTCCAGGAATCTCCATGATTATCTATTTTCACATTATATAAAAGCAATGATAAAATGATAAATGGCTCTTATTGTCTGCAATACTGTCTACATAACACAAATAGGCAGCACATTAAAAGGGAGGAAATGCTGCCTTCATTATCTGATTTGGCTTTGTGAAATCAACATGCAGGCAAATCTTATTGTTCGTGTTATGTCTCTAGTGGGGTCCCCCTCTTTTATAAATGTTGCAGGTTGGGTTGCAACAATGATCTTAGAAGATGATCTAACAGCCTAATATTACACAACTCCCCACCCTGCAGTGCACTGTTGGGCATGCTCATTGTGCACATATAGTATACTGGAGGGAATTCGGGGCTCTGGATTTTTAAATGGGGTGTAAAGGAACATTTGTTCTCTTGTCCTGGTGTAATCCAGCACAGTTCTACTTGGTCTATTCAGAAGTATATTTAGCTGATTAAATATGCCATCTGGATGCTTGTCCGAGTGGACTTAGTTTGAGGGATTATGGGAAGGAACATAGGATATTGGTGGCACTGCTGTTTCCATATTGCCCTGTTCCCCATCTTGAGCTTTCATCCTCCCTGCCCCATTCTGCCCCTCCTTGTCTTCAGTTCCCTGCATCTGACTTAGCAATAGCAATAGATCTCTTTTGGCAGCTGGTGTGCAGACCCAACTACTTGCCACTTGCAGTGGTGGCCAGGTTGCTGAATGCTGTGTTGTATTTGTGACAGGTATAAAGGGTCTTATGCTATTAGAACAGGGTGATCAGATATCATAACCACAAAAGAGGCAGATATCATAACCACAAAAGAGGACAAGGAGACCCTTCAAAAAGTATGACATGACAAAATAAAATTAAAAGACACCCATTTATGTTGCTTTCCTGTTTTTTATTTTATATTACTTATCACTAAAAGTAAAACTATTACATATAATTTGTTAATTACAAGGCTAATGCTGGATTACAAGAAGGCTACATGCTGCCTGTAAAAGAAAGAGAAAGACAATGAAGATTACGTTTTTCTAGAACACAAGATTAAAAAAGAGGACATGTCTTGGAAGACAAGAACATATGATCACCTTGAGAACGGAATGCTTCTTCTAACTGCATATTATCCTTTTAGGTCTGGGCTATTGGTCATCAAACTTTTGCCTGCTTCCTTTTGATAAAGTTTGTGAACAAAAATCAGTATCAGTAAGCAAGAGAAAGTGGGGTCCTCTTATTTCAGAACTAGTCATGAAAAAGCTACAGAATGTTTTTGATTTAAAGCCCAATATTTTCTTGAACATTTTTATATTCAGTGTTTTTGCTTGTAAGCCCAATATTTTCCATTATAAGATTAAGAGAAGCAAGATATTCTTTTTAATTCTGTAAAAAAGATCCTTGCGGGAGAATGGGTGTGAAGTGTGCTTTACTGAGTACCCATCTTATTGGAAGATTGATATATAGTGGCTCTGCCATTTCATTGGACTATTTCAGTGGTGTGGAGAGGGGGGGATTTTCTGCTTGGGTAACAGCCTATTCTCCATAACAATCTTCCCAGGCCTTTGTGCATTGCATACAGTGTCAAGCACGATACCATAGTCTTTCGAGACTGATGGATGCCAATGCAATATAGGCATATATTCAGTAGGTATAAAATAACATATGATAATCATCTTCTGTCTAAATTAATATGTGTAATGTGTAAATTAATCTGCCATATCCATAATCTCCACTACATAAATATGCAAAGTAATGGAAGTTCTTCACCCCTTTGCTGCTCTTGAACTCCATGATTGTCGGTACAATCTCATGCATGCTTACTCAGAAGTAAAGGAGTGCATTTAATGGGTCTTCCTAGCTTGTAAGTGTATATGGGATTGAATCTTCTGAGTACAACAGTGGTAGTCAAATGATATCACATGATCATTCATCCTCGTTAAATTATCTGGAGGGATTGGTTTAATTCCTTGGACACCTTTTAAAATGTCACTGCATGTATTCTGACATATTTTTTGTGCGTGACAATACATTTTTGCATAAACTGGCAGTAATAGCTTTTGCTTCACAGAGGACTGCAGATATATCCAGGGTGCCCTGAAATGTGGGATATTTGATGTGGGACCCATGTGCTAATTAAATGCTTTATTGTTGTTTCAGGAAACCTGCCATATGAATATAAAATAGTGATTGCTGGAAATCATGAACTGACATTTGATAAAGAATTCATGGCAGACCTTGTTAAACAGGATTACTACCGCTTTCCCTCAGTGTCCAAATTGAAACCAGAGGACTTTGACAATGTTCAATCACTACTGACAAACTGTATTTACCTGCAAGATTCAGAGGTGACAGTGAAAGGATTTCGAATATATGGTGCCCCTTGGTAAGTCTCATTTTTCAAATTTTTCTGCTTATTAGTGAAAAACATTCAGTTGTATTCCTGCCTCAAATCATTCTGTGATTTTTACTGATCAGCGTGCTATAGATGACCATATGAATTCAGTTTTTTTATTAATGTTTGCTTGCTTTTATTTTCTAATTTAATATCCAGAATTCACAAGACCAAATTCTCAAGATGCTTGTATTTTCTGTGAAAACCTTCACCAATATTTCTCAGATATAATGTGATTTGGATGTGGAATTGCGTTTCATGGCTTTTGATTTCGGAGTTCTGATCAGTTAATATGTATCTGCAGCATGCTTAGTGTGTACTGTAGTCACATTGTACCCCAGAATTTGCTCTGAGCTTGGGCTACTTCTTGGGCTATTTCTACTTAGATATTATGGGAGAATTTGGTGATTTACTTGTGTAAATCACCCATCAGTGTAGCAAGCAAAGGGGAAATATAAAACTTTAAAGTAAACAAAATAGTAATAAATAAACTGCTATAAAAATGCAAGATTATTTCTTTAAAGATATAGCAATAATGTATGCATGTATAGGACCAATTTAAAAAAGTTTGAAAAGAAGCATAGTTTTTTGTTGTAACTCTGTCTGCTATATGATTAGTAAAATTAGTAAAATTGCCCAGATGCTACTTGGTTATGCTTGATATGATTCTCTTGATGAAGTTTCATATTAAAAAAATCATACAATAAATAAATCATATGATCATAGTAATATACCCCTGGTAACAGCGACGAACCTTGTCTACTTAAAAGATGCTGTTAATGAAGGTTGTTGTTAACATGCTTTTCTCCCATCTCTTTTGTTGGTAATTTGCTAATTAGATATTGCATATATTTCAGAACTCTGTCACACCATGTATATTTCTACTGATTACAGCTGAGTTCCTTATTATTTCACCCAGTGTGAACTTAAAAATCAAATGCTTGATTTTCAAATTTCCATCATTTTCTGCTGGGATATTTTGAAGGAAAATTTTGTTGTGATTCTTTTGCCTCTCATCTTTGTTTTTTGATGGCTGAAATAGGATCATTTTAGCCTTTGTTTAATTTAAAACAGTTAAGTCAAAAAAACATGAACATTACCTGCGTCAAAAAATTCAACTGCTGGAAGATGCTGTTAGGAGATTACAGTGAAATGGTATCCATATGTATCTGCTTTATTTTACATTGTTCTCAGATATACCTACTCTTCCAGAAGTCCAGAAAATTTCATAGTTCTGTATGAATAAATGCCAACTCAAATTTTTGGTTGATCAACATTCACATCTCCTTTGTTTGCGTATAAATGAATGGTGTGGAAGTCTATATGAAAATTGAAGACTCACACAAACATACTCACTCACACAAACACACATTAAATCCCATTCAAACCCGCTGGTCCTAGAGGCATGAAATTTGGGGAGGGTATTCCTTCTGTGACGTAGGCACCTGCTAAGAGCCAATTTTTAGAAATTCATACACAAAAGGAGTGAAAAGGGGTGCAACATGTTTTCGTCCCTATACTTAACATTGAAGAATTGCTGACTCATCAATGTGTAGCCCAAACCTATGGACCTAGAAGCACAGATTTTTAGAAATTTAACCCCTAAGGGGGTGAAAACGGTTTTTGTCCCTATACTTAGTATTGAAGACTAACTGATCAACACCCAGCTCCAACCCCTGAACGACAAAGTTTGAAATTTGGGGAGTGTATTCCTTCTGTGATGTGAAAAAGTATTCCTTGCAGGTTGTGCTGCTAGGTGTGACCAACTGTAGGGTGCAGTGCTCATCCCTGTTTCAAAGCCTTAAGACACAGTGTTGTCCAAGGACGTTTCCATGGTCATGGGGTCATGACTGACTCACAGAACACTGTTTTTATCTTCCCACTGAAGTGGTATATGTCTACTTGCATTGAAATGCTTTCAAACTGCTAGGTTGGCAAGAGTGGGGCTAAGGACAGGATTTCACCCCATCTTGTTGGACCTGGGTCTTGAACCCTGGCCTGCTGCTTAATAGGCATAGTGTCTTAACCATATATGCCACCATAGCACTTTCTGTGATGTAAGAACTCACTAAAAACCAACTTGGTGGCCTGCTATTTACAGAATAAGTATGAAAGGAGAAGGGTTCTGAATTTCTTCCTTTCCACACCTTTCCTCTCGATGGTTGGTTTAGCTTTTTTCATGCTCCAAGGGAATAAGAACACCTGGAATCTTTAGCTTAATGTTTATGAAGATAACTGAGGGCAGTGAAGACATTTTATGATATAGAGGATGGCCCGGAGGTACTCATTTACTTGCTAGGCATTTGACTGGCACAATCATTTATTTGAATATTTAGTTCCACTGAAATATTTATATGGGATTTTCCCCCCCAAAATTTGAGCTACTGTTTGGGCAGCACAATTCCAATGCATGCTTCTGAAAATCAACTTTTTAATTCAGTGCCATCATTTAAATCTATAGGACAAAAGTTGCTGAATTAGTTATGCATTTGACTTTTAAAATATTTTAATGCAGTAATGCCTCCTAATTAGCAGAGATGGTTTTAATTCACTCTACAAATATATCTTAAAAGACATTTCAGTCATCTTTTCCTCAAGTAATTGCATGCAGCTCATTGAAGAAGACAAGGGCACGTAAAGCCTTCGTAGCACAGTGTATATACCAGGCTTGTGCTGGAGGGCTAAATGGTTTTTGAATTTTCTGGGATGTCAGGAGCTAAGATTCTGATGATGATGAACAGTTTTGTCCTATATGTGAGAGCTTTAAACAGTGACTGAGAAATCTGCAGTAATAAATTAGTGAAAAGGAGTTTATGGTTATTTCCAAGAGAAAGGAGAAGTATGAAAATTTGAGCACAGTATTTGAAAAGGAGGATTTCTTTAGCATGTCAGCAGGAGGTTCTATCATGCAGCACAATCTATTCCATATCATTGGACAATATTCTGATCCTAAACAAGTTGGGTATAGTCTAGCTATATTATAATTACAGGAGGCTTTATTTCAGTAGGATGTAAATCATACCTTTTTTTGTCCAGTAGAAATCCTAGTGATGTACCTCATCTACTTGAATGTAATGTACCATCGAATATAATGCGCACCCTAAACTTATCAAGATACTGTATTGACTCAATTCTAATTAACATCGAATCTAATGTGCACCCTAATATGCACTCTGATTTTGGAGACTGAATTCGACTGAATAAGATGAGCGTTATTTGAGTAAATACAGTATTTGAATCCAAACGTGCATAAATAATTTTTAACTTAATGCTTTGTTTGTTAACTACTTTTTTAAAAACACATCACATCTTGTTGTGGTATCTTGTGGTATTATTTTGTGACTAATTTGCTTTTGTAGTTGATTACTTGCAGCTTTTGGGAACCCTAAATTTGGTTCAGAAGCAGAGAATATTATTTCTTGCTGGCCTGTTTTGAAGATTGCATTTAACATTCATCTTTTGATCATCAAAGAACTGATTATTTACTACTTTGCCTGAGTTTTTGAGAGGGTCTTATTTATTCTAGCTGTATCCGGAAGCCATTACATTTTACATATTGTATGCATGAAGGTAGGAGCTATAAAATATTAAGTGACAACAAACTGGAAAGACATGTTCCCTTAACCAAAGGCTGTGAGCAGTGGAGATGGCCGCAGCATGACCTTCTTTCTGCAGTAAAAACCACTGAACTCTTTAACTCTGCCTCATAATGGCTTATCTCTATACCCATTGATACTGGGATTTCTTAGGTCAAAACCCCTACATGGCAGGGGTTGCATTATAGAAAGCAAGGGAAACTTGAGCCCCTCCCAAGTGTGATTCTTTAATCTGTCTTGCACTAAGGCTCTAATTTGTGTCAGACTGTGATGGATTGTAATAAATAAGTGTTTAGTGCAAGGAACGGTGGGCAGACCGAAAAGAGAATAGTTTCAAATTTGATTTACTCTTTAGGTTAGGGAGGCAAGTCACCTTGTTTCGGAATGCATAATATTGAAGCTAAAATGGCAGCTCTCAGTAAAGCCAGAAATCCAGCAAACTCTTTGCAGTTTATGTGGCTTCATTGAAGAAGAGCAAAACATCTAGTTTTTTTAAAAAATTATTTCACAGGAATCATAGAGTATCTTTAATGTCTTTTCCACTGCACATTTATTCATTCAAACTTTGGCCTATACATAATCTTCAAATGTCGACTATCCCAAAGGAAAGCTGCATCCATTTGTTGTTTGCTGTGATACACAATGACAATCTGATGTCTTTGAACTCACCTCCAGTTAATGACCCATTGTCTGGAGGCAGGTACACATCTTGATGTGGATTTTTGCCTCTTAACAGCTGGGTGGGAGTATACATATTGTTCAAATGGAAACACTTTATGTTTATTAGTTGATGTTTGCCAAATGAAAATGTCTAGCAAAGGAACCATTTATCTTCCCTGTCAATTTGTCATTTGTAGATTTGGTATAAAGGTAAGAAGCCAAAAGTGAGGAATCCTACTTGTATTCAAACATCTAGGGTTTGGGAGAGGACTCAGGATTTGTTTGTATAAAAAAGACAATTTACTTACCACATGTAAGGTTCTAGGTTCATTTCCTTTAGTTCCCATTCAGATGGCAATTGCAAAATATCAGATCCTGGAAAGATACAAGTCAAATTCTATAGTAGATTTTCCCTAACATTCACCACTTTGTGTTTATCATTGTTGTAAGAGGCAGACATCTTCTGAAGAGATTAAACAAAAAGAAAACATTGCCTTTATTCCTGCAACATTAAAGCAGGCCTCCTTCATTCTTGAATGACTATGGTATCATGCTCGGTGCTGCATACGCTGCATGCGAAGCACGAAAGCCTTGGTTAGATTGTTATGGAGGATATGCTGTTACCCAAGCAGCAAATCCCCCCTCTCCACGCCACTGAATTAGTCCAATGGAAGGGCAGAGCCAATATGATTGGATCCAGCTGCGTCGCAGAGCTGGGCTAAGGACAGGAGCTCACCATGTCTTGTGGGGCCGACCTGGGTCTCGATCCCTGGCCTGCTGGTTAACAGGCACAGTGTCTTAGCCACTTGTGCCACCCACAGCTTGGGTCTAGGATATTTCAGGGTGAACAGTTTGTTTCATCACAGTGGCATCTAGCTATACAGATGTAGTTGAGCCAGTCTATTTGTGTTTCTACAGTCCTAGGATTTCTACTGGAAAGATGGAAATTCCTCTCAAAAGATTCCTCTCAAAAGATTCCTGTATCACAAATGCTTCTTGGTGCATAGTTTTGTGCCTTGTCAATATGTCGTGAGATAAAAAAAAATTATGCTATCAGAAAGGAGGCATCAGAAGGGGCCAAAAATGAATGGGTGCTCTGGTTGTAGTTGAATCCCATCTTGTGCTTCCCAGAATATTGTACCATACTGTACATCAGGAATTTCCAATCTTTTTTCAGCTCATACCATACTGGTGAGGTGCACACCATCAGGTTTTTTTTACCATTTACAATATGCACCTCATAGCCAGCCATATCCCCCAATGTTCCTTCCAATATGTGTCCCTGCTAGTAAATGTCCCTCCCTCAAAATCCTGTGTTGAACCAGCAGCACACCAATGTGCCATAACACAGTGATTGAAAATAGCTGCTGTACACTGTCACAAATGTATTGTATTCTTTATGGTTTTTCAAAGGTAAATTCCCAGATCCAAAACTAGTTGTTGTTGTACCCATTGTCAACTGGTGACCCCTATATATAGCTGCATCTATAAGCATCATAACAGTGATGGGGGTGTGTCTTTGAATGCACTCAAGCATAGGCAGTGCTTGGGACATATAGGAAATCAGTGTTCCCTGTAAAAACTACTGGGAGCTTATGGAGCCCTGTTGCTGCTTTGCTCAGCATTGATGTTATTGTTGCTCTCCAGAATGCCAAGACAAAATGTACTGAGCTCCAATTTCAGCTTGATCAGTGGTTCTCAAACTTTTAGCATCAGGACTTTCTTTTTAGAATGAGAATTTGTCTGGACCCACCCAAAGTGATGGCACGACTGGATGCGACATTGTCAAGCAGAAAAATCTTAAACAATCCTAGGCTGCAACGCCATCCACACCAGGAGTAAGACCTATTTACTGTCACTGTTGCAAGCATATACAAAATGTGAAAAATACAGTTCTGTAACATTTCCACAAATGAAGTCACATACCATGGAAGCATCAACTCTAATCTTTTAAAAATAAAATACTGAAATGAATGGGGACTCACCTGAAACTGGCTGGCAATCCACCTACTGGGTTTTGACACATGCTTTGAGAAACACTGCTCTAGATCAAGTTGAATGCCTTTGTTCTTTAAAAAGACATCTTTATAATTTCTGTTTTCCTTTCATTTTCAAATAAATAGAACGACTGTTAAGTTAGAAGTCGACTGATTTCAGCAAGATTTAAAAGGAGTCAGTGACATTCCCAAACAGGCAAAAAATGTCAACAAACCCCAGTAATTTTAGACCTGAGGGAATACAGTTTTCAATTTTATAATGAGAGGGCTGAAGGAGAAATGCCAAGAAAAATGAAATAAGAACCCATGCCTTTAAACATAACGATGTTGTTCAGTGTATGTGTATTTGTTTAACACAGAGACACAAGACCTTATTCTTTCCCAATACTTTTCCTGAACCGCTGATTTCTACTAAAGAATGCCAGAGTTCCTGACAAAGTTATACAGAACCAACATTATTCTTTCCCTCCCACCCGTCTACTCAGTGCTAACAGGCATGGGGAACGCTAGTGCTGACCATAGTGGTTTCTGTTCTTTCTTTACTTTTAAAGGCCTCAGATAATTACCAAGTCAGAAGATGAAAATTAAAAAAAAATGAGACCCATTCTACCCATCAGTATCTGAAGTCTATCATGTGAGCTGCCAATTGGTTTTTCTAATCCTACCAGCTCAGTATCTGCTGTTAATTTGCTTGCTATTGCAGGAACATGGACTGTCAGCAAAATCCATGATGCATTACACAACTTATAATTGGAAAAAAATCTGATGCTTTCCTGACAGCTCAAAGGCAAAGTATGAAAGCAATGGAATGCCGTAACAACTTTATGGCTATTTATACTAAAATATAATTGTAAATGCAGGGGAGGGGAATCCAGGAAACTCTGTTTCAGTTCCCAATGGAAGGGAAAATGTGCAGAATTATGCCAAGTGAAAACAGCCTTGAGTTATAAAGTGAGAAAGAACAAGAGACAGAAATTGACTCTTGGAACTGTTGACTGGAAAAAAAAATCTGTCTGTTTTTAAAACAACCATTCTATGTTAGTTATACCGATTTACATTTTGCTTTTTAAAGAAGAAAATTAATACATATCCCCATATAAAGTCTGGAGTGTAATATCACTTCTTAGGGAGCCATGTGATTAAAAAAAATCAAACCAAAAAATTCTGTTATGTTTGAATTGGAATTTGGGTGGCAGTCAAAAGAAAATATCTTATACACACTTCACAATGCAAGGTGAACAAGGGACAAACAAAATGATAAATGAAATAATGCATGAACACAATATTTCATCAAACCATTCAAAACAGAAGGTGTCCTGCCCCCAAATCCAGAGTAACTACGGGAACACATAAGAGACTTTACGTGCACCTGTTGTTATTGCATCACCTAGTGAAAACCTATGGGAAATTCATATTGGAATCCAGACTAACCCTACAATCCAGAGTGGCTACGGGAGCACATAAGAGACATTACATGTACCTGTAGTTACTGCACCATCTAATGAAAAGCTATGGGAAATTCATACTGCAATCCACAGCAAATTGTTCTTACACCGGAGCAAGGTCTCCCCGTAGTTACTCTGGATTTCGCCCTTGGTCAAAGAACACAAAAGCAACAGTTTTATGTGCTCAAATAAATTCTTTAATATGTAATGCCAAAGAAATTCATTACATGATCTTTACAATGCACCCCTCAGAATATCTTTATGTGATATTCTGGTTTGTCCAGCACTAATACATGCTCTCAGAAGTAGAGCTGTCTGAGATTGAGCTACACTGTGCCTACATGATAGTTGAGCTCTCCCTTGCAGTACAAACATGATCAACTTTTATTGTTTCCCATCATTTGCAACTACAGTGGTATCTTGGGTTTATGAGCATAATTCATTCCAGAAGCATGCTTGTAATAAAAACGCTTATATATTGAAGCAAATTTTCTCATAAGAAATAATGGAAACTCATGATGATCCATTCCACAACCCAAAATATTCATATAAAAATGATACTGTAATATAATACAAAATAATAAAGAAAATACAGAATGTAAAGAAAAATAAAATAAATTAACCTGCACTAAGGGCAAAATACAGAGTAACTATGGGGAGTCCTTGCTCCGGTATAAGAACAACTTACTCTGGATTCCAATATGAATTTCCCATAGGTTTTCACTAGGTGGTGCAGTAACTACGGGTACAAGTAAAGTCTCTTACGTGCTCCTGTAGTTACTCTGGATTTTGGGGTAAGTCTCTCAGGTCTCACAGGTTGCTATCTGTCCCACTTACACAGGAGTGAGCCCCATTGATTATAATAGGGCTTTCTTTAGAGTAGACGTGCAACACTAGGCCTCTTGGGCTCCTTTCCATTGCCCCCCTTACATAGGAGTGAGCCCCATTGACTGTAATAGGCTTACTTCAGAGTAGACATGCATAGGCTGGGCTCTCAGAAGAGTCTGAGGACATGCTGGTGGCATATCTGAAACTGGCCATATCCGGGTCAGGACAATTTTTTAAATTGCTTGTTTATCAAGATAATCACTTGTATATCAAATTTTTATTATTCTGGCTTGTCTTGCAAAACAATGTCAATCCAAGTTACTCTCAATCCAAGGTTTCACTATAATGTGTTCCTAAACAACAAAAATTCTTCTACTTTCACTCACTCTTTGCTCTTTTGCAACAGGCTTTTCACCCAAAATATTCACTCAAAATCAATATTACATTATGATTCAATGTAAAACCAAATGAAGTCTAAACAATAGGTCTATTAAGGGTTAATTCAAGTTCACACCAATAAAACATGTAGACATAAACACACACATGTTAAAATGTCACCTTTGATTATTAACTTTTAAGGGTTAGGGCTACACAAAATCTGCAGAGATTTCCTTTTTTGCAATTCTGCAGTTCTTCACTTTCAGCAGTTCTGCAGCTAATGAAGTTAAATACAACCAGACCTATCAGACAAAACTAAAATTTTCTTCATCTTAGAGAATGGAGAAATGCACCACTGCACATACCAATTGCAAACACACATGAATGCTCTTGTGTGTTGTGTAAGTTATTTCCTACATAGAAAATCTACTGAATTGCAAGTTAGGAGGTACTACTGGAAGTCTCATAGGTCTTTAAAAAGCTTTCAGATGTACCATGCAAAATCACAAATAATGAATTTAGACTGATATTTCTTTCCCATAGCTGCCAAATGGCTTAGCACAGTGTTTCTCCCTTTGGGGGTTGCCTATACACCCCTGGTGCAGGGGGCCAGGTCAAGCTGGCCAGACCTCCGGCTGTAGCTGAGCGCACACTGGGACTGACTGACAGCCTCAGAGCCCAATCCTGTGCATGCCTACTCTGAAATAAATCCCATTATAGTCGGGGGGCCTTTACTCCCATGTAAATGTGGATAGGATTGCAGCCTCAGGATAGGATTGCAGGGCCCAATCCTATGCATGCCTACTCTGAAATAAATCCCATTGTGTTCAATGTGTGCATAGAACACACATTTCATTTGTAACAATGAAAATACATCCTGCATATCGGATATTTACATTATGATTCATAACAGTAGCAAAATTACAGTTATAAAGTAGCAACGAAAATAATTTTATGGTTGGGGGTCCCCACAACATGAGGAACTTATAAAGGGGTCATGGTGTTAGGAAGATTGAGAACCACTGCCTTAGTAGAAGAAAATGTGTTTTTAAATGTTTTAGACCTGAGGGTCTAAAATGTTTTTTAAAGCCAAGCATTCTAAGGAACAACCAGGAAGGTAAAGTCCAGATGTGAGTGGATCACAGGCCTTGTAATTTTTTTACTTTAACTATGATACTAGTAGTGATACTCTACTGGCGATTTTAATACCTGGGTGTATTGTACCATACACAAAAATAGGCACATTTTTAATAGTGCCTATAAAAAATGGGCACACAAACACTTTATCAACAGTTGTTAATACTGCAGAGAATGAAAAATATTTTAGTGATATTGCTAGCATCAAAAACACAGTAAAATAATGCTGGTGTTAACTCTTGTTGCAGTCATGTCTTTATGAAAATGTACCACAACCCAATTAAGAAATAAAGATGGTTAATGCTGTACTAATTTCACCATCAAATTTTTTTGGTCATGTATATCAAGTCCCAGGCAGTGTGAAGCAAATAATTTTAAATGGGAAAGAAAAAAACCAATGGTATTAACTACTGGCATTTCAGAATTGCTTTTCAATGAACAGTCTAAAAATGAAAATTCAGTCATAAGAGGGAAAACAAATTAGCAAAGGAAATTAGGCTGTAAGGATAATTGGGTTCTATGAAGTATTGTTTTTGATAAAAATCTGAAGAGAACAGAGCACAAACATTGAGGATGTTGATTAATGCACAATCATCATCAAGATTCAGGAGAAAGCAAATGCTACCTTTGATGCAAATGGTACCCAATTCGAATGGTGTACTGCACTTCTTCTCTGAACGTATTTTACAAGCCAGCTGGAAACAATCTGAAGTGAGACAGGCCTCCTTAGGATGACCTAGATATCTACCAAGGAAAAAAATAGATATTTATTTTTCCCAGTGTTTGATAGAGTGCCAGGTTCAGGACAAGTGTGACTATTCACAATCTCCTGATTTGTCCTTATTATAGTTAAGGGACTCTAAAATATTTATTTCCTTATTTGGTGAATCTTAATTCTAGCAAAGTTTGAGAACACTTTTAGTAATTGTACAAAAGCCCTGCAACATTGAATGTGGCTGTAGAATCTTTCCTTTGTTTTTCCAGAATCTGTTCCAACAGTTTTCAATAATCTCATTCCTCAGTTGTAACTCCTACACTGTGTCATATGTTGCTTTCACACATCACAGGTGTTCATGTGTGCCACTTATTCTTATTACTAATGGTTTAAGAGTACTGGAGGTTCTTCTGGAGATCAGAAAAGACATTAGATTTTTTTATCAGCTACAGTAAAACATAAAAGTAGCAGAGGTAACTTCAGGTTCAAAATTGCCATTGTCTGGAAATGGCTGAAAGTCCAACTTTGCTTTTTCTTTATTCATTTTCTGGGGCTGTCACCTTCACTACCCACTTCGATCTCTTTCTGTTAATCTACAACACTAAGCTATGTTTGTGATTGCCAGAGATGGGAACTCAAATCGGGTGACTCAGACTTGTTATTTTTCATTGAGTCATGTGCATGGAAGACTCTGAAGAACACTTGAGTTAGGGTCCCCCTGATTCAGCACTCATTTCCATGTATGCTGACTCAAGTATGTCTGTGGCTGGCACGGTTGCCATAACTCTCTTCCACAAAACTGGGACAGGACCTCCTGTCAAACTTGCCAGCATGTGAACATAATACCCGAAAACTAGGACTGTCCTGGTTTTCAGGGACATATGGCAACCCTAGTATCTGGGTATGCTTGCTTACTATTTTGTGGTGTCAAAAAACCTTGTGGGGCTGTCATTGAGACCAGGTGAGCAGCGTCACATCAGTTTGTGTGGTAGTGGTGATGGTGACTCTAGACAAGTCTCAAGTCAAGTCCTGCTGGATTTTCCCATTATTGGTGGTTGTTCCTTTGAGTTTGTTTCTGTTAAACAGTCTGCAAATCAGGTCTACTTGCTTTCTTATTACCTTATAATCTAGTTTCAGTTCAGAACCAAATTCTTATGTTTTAAAGTGTATGTTTTAAAGTGGCACTAAAATCAACATATCTGTGGCAGTTTGGTTTTTACTAACGACTGTCAAGAATGACCTTGTGAAAAATGCAGAATAAAAACTTGTTACCTCATCAAATGCACCATATAAGTACATTTCATATCTCATTGTGGAATTTATAGGATGCACAATGAAAATAATCATGTAAGAGAAGAAATCTCATCGGTATTAAGCAGGCCTCCGTCAGTCTTGGAAGACTATGGTATCGTGCTCGGCGCTGCATACACTGCATGTGAAGCACGAAAGCCTGGGTTAGAGTGTTATGGTGGATAGGCTGTTACCCAAGCAGCAAATCCCCCCTCCATGCCACTGAATTAGTCCAATGGAAAGGCAGAGCCGATATGATTGGATCCAGCTGGCGTTGCAGAGCTGAGCTAAGGACAGGCTCACCCTGTCTTGTGGGGCCAACCCGGGTCTCGAACCCTGGCCTGCTGGTTAACAGGCACAGTGTCTTAGCCACTTGCGCCACCCACAGCTTATCATCAGTATACTACATTATAAAAAAGCTGTTTAGTGATATGAGAGAGGGGAGGGGATTGGAATGTGGATGATAGGAGAGCCAAAACAATTATAATCCAAGACTTGTGCACATAGTAAACATCAATTTTGTTATAGTGCACAAGAAATTAATAAGAATAAATAGATATGTATAAAATAGCTCCTCTGCTTTGCATAAGTAAGATGGTAAATAATTGCTATCCTGCTTCTGGCCTCTCTTTCTTGCTCAACCACATGTTTTAAAAGGGCAAGGGTTCAGGCCATCACACACCTCCAGTTTCCTGCTGGCCTAGTACTGCCCCAGCGATGTCCATTTCTAATGAGATTGGACAAAGAGATTGGATTCCTCCTCAAGGCAGCAGTGGCACTTCACAATAATTTGCACAGCCACATACTACTTTCATACAGTATTGTGAAGGACCAACAGTGATAGTTGTATGACTGATTGAAAAAGAAGCCCTTGTCATGTTCTAGAACTTTTCACCCAGTGTTGTTTTAATTGTATCCCTCACATTGCATTGATTGCTCTCGGTCACTCTCAATGTTTTGGAAGTACTCATGAATGGATTCCAAGGTCTGCTTTGGTTGGAAATGATAAGCAGAAAGCAGAAAAAACTGATAAGCAGAAAGCTTTCTGTACCTATGGAATTCGCCTGCGGGCCTTTGTATCCAGTATGGAACTACCTGCATAAATATGTTTAAGCTGTGTGTGTTTCAGCAAAGCAATCTGTAATTTAAACCAGACATTAAAAAATCTAGCATTCATTTAGGCGAGTGGTATGAATAGTATATGTTTTGGGAGGGGAATTATGTTTGTAAGTTTGCACCTACAGTTTCTATGAATTTGGCTATAAGATGCTATTGATAGTTTACATTCTGCTTTATGTTGTTCTAATATGTATGGATTTTTAAAACACTTTGTTATTTCGGTTTATGTGCTTATTTTAATCTCATTTTGATTAAACCAATATTAGTGATTTGACTAATACCAAACACACAGGATAAGCTCAGTATTGTGGTTCTTACCCCACACATTCTCCCATAAGGAAAGTATTTTCTTTGTCTTCCAAATATTTTTCATTGTCTGCTGGATGGTTATTGGTTTTGTCATGCCATGTTGTGTGCCCTATCAGTCCTACTCCCAAATCCAGAGTAACTACGGGAGCACGTAAGTACGTGCACCCATAGTTACTGCACCACCTAGTGAAAACCTATGGGAAATTCATATTGGAATCCATAGTAAGTTGTTGTTACACATACAACTTACATAGTAAGTTGTTCTTACACCGGAGCAAGGACTCCCCATAGTTACTTTGGATTTTGCCCATATAGCCTTTGTTGTGGCATAGCTAAGGGGGGAAGTGGGGATCATTGAGCAAGGGTGTCTTATTAACCCTACAATCCAGAGTAACTATAGGAAGAGGCACTTACTCTGGATTGCTGTATGCATTTCCCATAGGTTTCCCATAGGTGGCACCGTAACTATGGGCGCAATCCAGAGTAACTATGTGAAGTCCTTGCTCCAGTGTAAGAAAAATTTGCTCTGGATTGCAATATGAATTTCCCATAGGTTTTCACTAGGTAGTGCAGTAACTAAGAGGACACGTAATATCTCTTACGTGCTCCCGTAGTTACTCTGGATTGTAGGGTATGTCAGTGTAAAAGGTCCCATAGTTACTATGGATTGTAGCCTTAGAGGCCTCCATGAGGCACTTCTTATCAAAAACCAGAAGTGCCTTTTCAAGTCCTAAGAGACCCCGTTGAAACATTGTATTCAGCATCTCAGAAGATACCCAATGCCCTTGAAGTGCCTTTTGGAAGCATCTATGGTATGTTATTTAATGTTAAAAAAAATAGGGAGGTGTTGGAGTATGGTGATATTTTGTGTTAGTTGTTTTAGCTTTGTCACTGACCTTTAGGACCGCCATGCTCTGCTAGGCATGACTGTGAACCCACCCCAACCTCCCTGTCTCATCACAGCCTGTTATCACTTATTTTAGGTAAAATGTTTTTGGAAGAGTCACACTGTGTCTTCCTGAGTTACTGATGCTTTTTTCCAACAAAAGTTTTATAGCAGAATATGCTGGACACTTTCCCTTCTGGTCACCAGAATTAAATTTCTAATCACTATCTGGCAACTTTGTGGCTCCTGATTGGGATAGATAATGTAGCCTGACACAAATCTATTTGGTTCTTCTATTGGGACAGGCCAATTATTATAATTAATGTCACAACTCAACCGTTGTTTTGAAAACCCTGTAACATATTGGGTCCAGATACTAGCTGCCTCTGTTGGCTGTACTCTTCCCAGACTGACTCTTATGTCCTAAAGTTCCCAGTAAAATAACAATCTTATACCAGCACCTTCCATTTGAAACAGTCCAGATGTAATTTCTGTCATGTGAATTGTAATGTGATCTTCTGTTGAGGTGAGCTGTTCAATAACTCCAGAGCAGTGACTAGTCTGACTTTGTAGCAGTTGGGACAAGTTTCCACAAAATGATTTGTGAATGTCTGTGGGATATGGTAACCTGAATTTATTTATATGGTTTGATGTGATTTGATTTCTACCCTGCCTTTCTCCCCAAAGGGCACCAAAGGCGGCTAACAATAAAATACAGAGGAAAATATAGTTTTAAATGATAAAATACAATTAAAACAATATAAAACATCATGCAGTTAGCAATAGAATATCAAGTAAAACATGGTTTAAAAGGCAGCCATTATGAAACCTCAAAGATTCTTTTAAATAAAAAAGTCTTTAGGTTGTATCCTGAGGTTACTGTGTTGGAGGGGTAGATGATTGATTTTAAAATGCATAGCTTTTAAAACATCTTGTTCACAAAAATTATTTTCATTGCACTGTTTAAGAAAAAATTCACATGGAACTTCTTGGCAAGCCATATTGTTCATACTCTAAACATTTGTATAACTTTTACTGCTTGACATGTCAATGGAAGAGAGTCATATGAGGGAGTGAAAATTGTTAGCTTTGAATATATAGTGTACAGTATTTATGCGTGCAGTCCTATCCATAATTTCTGGGAGTAAGCTCCATTGAATAGAACTTATTTCTGAGTAGGCATCAGATTGTACCCTAAATCTAAGGATTTGTATCTCTTAGAATTTGGGACTCACATATTTCACTGTGTGTATGTTGGTCCCAAACTTCTGGGGTTGGCTGCGCAAGGACCCTCCAGAGGCAATCATTCACATTCCTGTCACCTCTAAAGGATGTTCTGAGGGCCTAGAAGGTGTTCTGCTAACACCTTTCCCCCCTTCAAATACTGTACATGAAGACTGAACATGGCTGCATAGGGACAGCTCCAGAGTACTGAGAGGAAACAGCCATGGGGCACAGCCATGGGCTATGCAGCTTAGATATGTATTGATTACCCGGCTGTAACAAGAATTATTACCCAGGCCTTGTACCATTATATACCAGTAATGTCACTTGCAACTCTCTAAAGTATATATATGGTTTCCCCATATATTGCTTTACTTCTGAATTTGTTTTTTGTCATCTTTTCTTCAGTTGCTTTTCCTACAGGCTCTTTTTATTCTTTCCTTCACTTATCAGAGAAATCATTCTTACTGTATTGATTCATTTCGACCTATGTCTGGAAGGCAAAAGGAATCAAATTAACTAATATTTTACTTTTGCATGAGATTAATGCTAATGCTTACAAAGAAGGAAATACATTCCCATGATTTAATTTCCATTCTCTGGTTGATTCGCAGTGATTTAATTTTGCAGAGGGTTGTCTCCCTGCTTATTGTCTTTTGAGCTCATATTGGGGAATTAGAGATGGAAAACTCCTATTATGCAGTCTTGCAAGTGCTGAATTGTTCTCAATACTATCATCTTGAGTGCTTGTCCATTCTAATTTTAAATAACTCAAGCAATGAGGCTCTGTAATTTCCTTCTGGAGACTGTTGCTCTGTGTAATCAATGTTACTGACAGGAAATTTTTCATGATATACAACCTACAGTTCCTGGTTCTTAATCAGAGGCAGGCATGGCTGAATATGGCCTCCTTGTTGCACATTATGATGCCCTCTCTTGAAGAGGGTGAGATACATTCAAACTCAGTTGCGATATTTACTTATATAGAGAGCTTCCCATAGTGATTTTTGAGTGCCCACTGGATTCAGTGCATAGAGTCCTGAACTTCTGAGCTGTGAATCAGTATAGTGGCATTCTGTGACTTCTGGCTATAAGCTTACATAATTTTCCTATGGCGTTCCCATGACCAACTTGCCCTACAATCCAGAGTAACTGTGGGAGCACATAAGAGACATTAATGTTGACATAGTTACTGCACCACCTAGTGAAAACCTATGGAAAATTCATATTGCAATCCAGAATAAATTGTTCTTGCTTCAGAGCAAGGACTCCCCGTAGTTACTCTGGATTGCACCCTTCATCTTAATACCCATATGTAACTCATTTTTTGCAGAAATATTTCATTTGTAAAATTTTTAATGGTAGTCCTATCAGCATTGGATAATACAGTATTTTTTAAAAAGAAATTATTGAACATCGTTGCTCATTCTGATAAGCAACAGGTTAATTTGGCACAACAATATCTCCAAAAATGTAGGGGATGGGTTTCTAAACATTCTGGCGAAAGAGCCACATCAACTGCCTGGCACATTGTCAAGAGCTGAGAAAAATATTTAAATATAAAATTTCAATAAATACATTAGAGATGGAACTTAGGTTAATGAATAAATGGGCTTAAATTCCCAGGATTTGTGTAGGCACCAACACACAGCTCAGAAATAATTGGACCCCCAATCTCCCACACCACCATCACAGCTTCAGTCATGTTTGGTTAACTGGATCAGAGACTCTTAGGGGACCAGAAGCTGGCTGGGGCCCAGTTAAAGGTTTGGAGACCACTGATTTAAGGGATCCATTTTTGGTAAGTCAAATGCTTCATGAAATAGCCAGAATAAAGAAAATTCTGGAAGCTAAAAAGTGGGTCCTGGTGCTGAAGAGATTGGGAACCACTGCTCTAACTATGCAGGATCCCTGTTTGAACCAGTTTCAGACAATACAGGTTGGAAACCCCACCCCCAGTTAGAGATATTTGGTTCCAAGAACATCTGTGTTATACAAAGGCAATTCATTATCATGGTAACAAGGCAGGCAATGAATTAAGATGAATCAAGTTCCCTTTCAAGTGGCTGATAACTTCCCTGCAAGGAGCTGAGCTCCTGCAATTTCATCAACTTTTCTAACACAAGCTTAATGGTAAGCAGGGTGCCTTTAAGTAATTAACTGCAACTTAAGGATGCTGACCTTTCAATTTAAAGATACCTCATTCTCTTACCACAGTAACTACGGGAGCACATAAGAGATGTTAAGTGCACCCGTAGTTACTGCACCATCTAGTGAAAACCTATGGGAAATTCATATTGGAATCTAGAATAGGCTGTTCTTACACCGGAGCAAGGACTCTCTGTAATTACCCTGGATTTTGCCCATAATCTCATTCTCTTAATTATATAAAAATAAATCATATATAATTAGGCTACCCCTGTACTTCTGAACCAGCCCCATCCACACATGATGTGTGAAGGGAAAAAGTATGTCTCCCACCTCCTACTTAGCATGATTTTCTTGTTGAAATAATCATACTAGAGGAGGAATTTCACATCCCATGCCTTCACGTACAAACTAGTGCCTAGTCCTGAGACAAATCATTGGAGATGTGGAACCCTGCATGGGTAAGTGCTTTGTATATCAAGTATCTTTTCTGAGTAACTTAGTAGGTGTAACTGTCTTTCTTAAAATACAAAGACAATCCCTTTTCTCTATTAAAGCATTCTCTTTTTATATATACCTCTAATCAATATTGAAATCATGTGACATTTCACCTATCAAGCCAATTTTAAATAAAAATTTCTTCTGAGTACAACTTTGGAAGCTTTTATACAAAGCCAATATATAATCCCATCTACTCCATTTCTTTTTTCTATTGATTTCATAATCTGATTTTAAAACTAACTGGATTTTGCTGGCTGTACTTATATGAATGAAGCATGAAACAAAGTTCTTTATTTTGTGTATCTCCCTTCTGGATAATTAAGCATTAGTTTATTTGGACCATTATTACTTAATTCGTTACTAAGCTTGAGACTTATGTACTAGCAGGATAGAAATGGCTGGAATAATTCCGTGCATGGTTTCCTTTGCTTTTTCTTTGAATGTCAGTTCTAAACTCAAGAACTGAAATACTTTCTCAACAGCCTAGGAAAGCTTAAGGGCATTCCCATATCTAAAACACATAATGATGAGAGTATTACATTGTCTGTGCCGATTCCTCTCATTTTATAGTTACTGCATACATGCATTTAGCAAAAAAAAAAATCTGCTTCACAAACTAGTTGTCATGACAGGTAAAAGCTACCTTGAAATGTTTTGGTTTAAAAATGATACTTTTAACTTATGTATTGTAAATCTATAATCTATTTCAGTGTTTCTCAAACTTTTTTTGACCTTCACTCCAAATACAGTTTTTCTCTCTGACCGACAGCCCTTTGAGTTAGTACCTGTCATACTGATGGTGGGGATGATGATAATAATATTTACAACTCCAGCGCTCCAGATTGCTCAGCAAAGACATCATCACCAAGCTCTGTTCAATTCTTATTGTGCAGCTTATACAGTTTACAAAGAACACTGCTTCTCAAGACGCTGGGAAGCATCCATGTAAACTTTCATTGGGGCTGTGATCCATGGTTTAGGAAGCACTGGTCTAATTGCTACACGTGGGTTGTATTGCATAGAAACCCAAACTTTGATGTCTGCTTTGGTAATAACCAACAGGAACATTAGAAATAACATCACAAAGCTGGAGAATTATAGCTCATTTTAGTTGTGTCTAACATACATTTTGCATATGGTTTTGTGAAACATGGCAGATTGTAAAGTGGGGGAGTAGACAGATTGCATAATTTATTATGTTCTTTTCCTGAAATTGATACCTTCAAATGCAAAAAATAACCCATTCTGATATTTGAATTTAAAACTTCAAAAATGGGGAAAAAGTTGTTTAATCTTAATTTCACATGATTTCTTACCTCTGATCCTTTAGCAATTTTGGCCATCACATTTTCTCTATTTCATGTTCTCTGAACAGCAGTTTGAAATAGACTCCATTTGAAGATATGTCTTAACACTTTTGGCATTGGAAGCAAAATATTTAACTTATTCAGGAAAAAGAAAACACTGAAGAAAGCCAGAAGCTACCTGAAATGCCATATCAAAACATGTATGTCATATTGTCGTCATCATCATCATAATCATAAAAAGGTAAAGGTAGTACTCCTGCAGGTTGCTTTGCTAATTGTGACCAACTTTCAGGTGCAGTGCTTATCCTGAAGGCCAAAGAGCCTGTGCTGTTTGAAAATGCTTCTGTGATCATGTGGCCATGCTGTCTTAGGCTACAATCCAGAGTAACTATGGGACCTTTTACACTGACGTAGTTATGGTGCCACCTATGGGAAATGCATAGAGCAATCTAGAGTAAGTGCCTTTTATGTCTTCCTATAGTTACCCTGGATTGTAGGGTAAACATCAAAGCGCATGGAACACTATTAACTAAATAGATAAATGTACCTATTTATCTACTTGTGTTTACATGCTTTTGAACTGCTAGATTGGCAGGAATCATAATCATAATATTCCCCACTTAACTGTTGTGTTGCATTGTACATTTATTATGTGCCTTTGCAAGCCACCATGGGCATTTGTTTTGGCATGGGAAGGATGGGATATAAATTTTTCAAATAAAATACAGTAATTAGTACAGGAAATCATGTAATTATTTATTTAAGATTCAAAATGAGGTTTTTTCGTTAAAAAAATTGTGTTAGCAGCCTTGTAGTGGGGAGGCCCTGACTTGACTGAAAGTCAATAAGAATAAATACATATGAATATTTAAGAGTTTACAAAACATGTAAAAAGCAATTTATATAGCAGAATCAATGGGGGAAAGAGTTTTCTGTCTGAAAGGGATTCACAATCTAAAACTCCAAAGAACCACTGAGCAGTGAACAATTGCTCTCCCCCTGCTAAGCTCCACTTAAAAGATACCTTTTTCAGTCAACAGGGATAATATGTAGCACTGCCCTAAGTGTATCTCCATTTGCACTTGTACTTTTGATCTGAAGAAAAATATCTCATTCACTCTTCTGCATTCACAGTTCCCATATTCAGTCATATAACTAGCAGGCCTGTAGAAGTTGTTTCTCTGGTTTACTTCAAATGAAGGGAAACAAACCAGAAACCCCTTGCGGGGTTTTCGTAGTGAATTGCTTCTTTCCCAAATGTTTCATTGAGAAAAGAATACGACAGACTGCCCAGTGAAAACCTACACTCTTTTCCGACTTCTATCAAAGCCTTGTTGAGATGTCTGGCCTGTTATTGTATGTTTATTCAGGCATCAATCACAATCAAGTCTCTTGCTAGTTCATCTGTAAGGGCATTGTAATCCTATTTTTATCAGTTCCTTCCTGTTCACCAGACAGTTAAAGTAGCATGAGCAGGGGTCAGAAATATCTTAATGGATTTTGGTTCCCAGAGATATCGGTGACCGGAGGAAGAGTTTTGTTGAGATTTCTTCCTGAACTGATAATGTAGTCTAGCAATGGAAAGGTGCAGAAAGAAGGCATGCAGAGCAAACCAGAGCTTTGGGAGCAGGGCAGATATTAGTGAAGAAATCAGGCATAATTAATAATAAATCAATGTTTCCAGGTGAATCGTTTATGAAAACTAACATTAATGCAATTGTTTATGTGGAAATGTTTATTTCTTGCACTTGTTTCAATTCCAAGGTATACTTGCCTATCCACACACACAAACACACTTTGCCCCTCTTTCCTTCATAAATCTCTTATTTAGTATTCATCTTCAAAGTGTAGTGTTTGGTTTTGTCACAAGTAAAAGAAGAAAAATGCTTCCCATACTCACAGTATCTGTTTGATAGGAATAGTACTTTTCTCACTTCTGTGCTTGTTGGTCGTGTCTTTAGAACATCTTTGTACTGGAGCTTACCTTGCAACCAGATGACACCATCCATCTTGTAACCTGCGTCTGTGCAGAGTTTGATGTATCTAAGCATATTGATATAAGCAAATTTAACCATGCATAACTTCAAAGAGTTGGGCAGTTATTTGGAAACAATCCTAATTTGCTATTGCTTATTAAATTTTGAAATTCTGAAAATGTTATTTTGGTAATTGATTTGGTACAAAGCCATGAGATCTGAAAGTGAAAATGTGCCATTGGATTACTAAGTAAATATTTGCTTTAAACTAGTTAATGCTTTTAATGTGCTCTGGTTGACCATGGGCACAATCCAGAGTAACTACGGGGAGTCCTTGCTCCGGTGTAAGAACAATTTGCTCTGGATTGCAATGTGAATTTCCCATAGGTTTTCACTAGGTGGTGCAGGAGCTACGGGTACACGTAATGTCTCTTACGTGCTCCCGCAGTTACTCTGGATTGTAGGGTTAGTTACTTAATCCTATAACAGTATCGCATTTGTTTGATTAGGTTAATTGCCATAATGCAGTCATCTTTCTCCACTCAAAATAAATATAACAATTTTCCTATGGCAAACATTGGAGCATATGGTGCTTGTTTTTCATGGATAGTCAGCAAGTTATTTCTTAAAGTTTGATATTGTATCCCCAATTCTATCTAACTTTCCTGCATTGTTGCAAGGAAATATTCGTTACCTTACCTTGAGTCAGTCTCTGACTGCCTCCACAATATAAGATGCAGCTCACACCCCATTGGGATAGCTACACTAGCACTGGAAGAATGGATACAATTTGGCCCTAACTTTTAAAAGCATTTATGATATCTTGCCAGTATAAAATGGAAAATTGATAGGAATGTATAAAAATTGTGGTCAGCAAACAGACTGAGAAGTTTACAGACTTCATTGGATTTAGTCCTACTTTGTTGAAATCACAGTTTTTGATCTGAGTTCAGTGATGATGGATTGTACCCCGTTAGATGGTATATAAAGATTAGCTTAAAGCAGAGAAATTTCACCAATCTAGCAGAATTTTAGGTTAACCCCAAACTCTGTCACAAACTACTCTTGAAACTTGCACTTTATTAGAAGTGAGTTGTCATCAGGATGACTGTGTAGAATGGAGGACAGAGTGTGTCTACCTTTAACTATTGCATAGAAGAAGGAATTTAGGCAGGAGTTGCTTTTTGAACCATTCTATGATGAGCTGAACCTGCCTCAATTCCCTCTTCTATGCAGTGCTTAAAGGTAGTACTCTGTCCTCCATTCTGTATGGTCACCCTGGTTGTCATTCATCATGTGTACACAATGAATAAAAGACATAAAAGTTAAAATCCATTTAGGGCACAATCCCATCCTATACACTGCCGTAGCATTTACTGCACCAAGACTCACTGTGTTGCATGTTATGATGGAAGGGACCGATTGGGAGACTTGGGAAAGGGAAAAGGAAAATAAAAAGATAAGAGTTCTGCTAGATCAGGCCAAAGACCCATCTAGGCCAGCTTCCTGAATCACACAGTGGCCCACCAAATGCTTCAGGAAGGCACTGCAAAACAACAGGAGCCCCGCATCCTGCTGCCCTCCTCTGCATCTGGCATTCCACAGTAGCCTGCATCTACCTTGGAGGTTGATATAGGAAGGTTGGTTGGAGAGGAGGTTGGACTTTTCCTCCAGAAATTTGCCCAGTCCCCTTTTAAAGGCATCTAGGGTACATGCCATTACAATATCCTGTGGCAATGAGTTCCACAAACTAAATCAACACTGGGTAAAATAATAACTATCTACTCTACCCCTGCATAATTTTGTTACGTTTCAATCATGTTCCCCCTCAGGCACCTCTTTTCTATACCGTATCCTTTTCTTAACCTTTCCACATACGCGTAAGGGTGCTGCTGCTATATGTAGGGCCTCTGGATTGTTTTAAGATCACTGTTCACAATGCTGTAAACCTTGTTCTGTCACCAGAACATGGCATAGGACTGGTCTCATGAAGCTAGTTTATGTTTATTTTGATTATAGCCTAAAACGGTTAAAACATCCTTCCATTTCATACTGGAAACAGAAAATCCATACAGGACTATTGTCTTTTAGCCTTGGACAAATCAATGAAAAGAGTCAAAATTTAATAAGTAGGAATGATGATTTGATTTTAATCAATTGTGTATACTGGAAAACAAAGTATGTGCCAGTTTTGGTACACATGATGAGCTTCATTCAGCATTAAACAATGAAGCTGACTCCATACAGTCTTTATTCTTTTTTTTAATTCTCCAGTGGTACATCCATGGTGGGGTCAGTCTTCTAATTTGGGTTGCTCCTCTCCCTTAGGTAGGCATAGGTCAGCTGATAGCCTTCCTATGGGGAGGGGCACCCAGAGATCCCCCAGACTGACCTTTGCCTTTGGCGGAAGCAGCTGAAAGTGGAGTCAGCTCTGCTGAGTCACACCCTTTAAGAGTACTTAGTGGGGTCTTTTACCCAATTTTTTCTTTTTATCTCCTTGTCCCTGGGAAACTGGGGGGGGGGAGGTTTTTGCCTTCCTAATGCGAGCAGTGATTGGGCCGCCGCTATTGCGGATTGGAGCCCTTGCGTCTCTCATCGCTCCCCTCCACCTGGAGCCAGTGGTGAGACCACTGCCGGTCCCCCCAACAAGGGGCTGCCTGACAAACATTCAAGAGGGCTGGCAGCCCACTGTCTGCATAGGATTGGGCTCTTAATTACTCATAGGGTTTTGTAAAATGTGGAGTGAACAGCTGTGAGCAGAAAGAAGTGAAGTCAGTGATCATTATGTAAAGTACAGTGAAAATTCAAAATAATAGCAAAAGTCAAGCATCCATCTTGATAATGCTCAACAAATAAGTGATAGAAGAACAGTGATTACCTGTCAGAGACCAAACTGTGAAATGTGTTTAATGCTGTGTTCTTCTATGAAGCCAAACGCATGAGTTGTGATGCAATAAGTTATTCAGTATGGCTGTGGGATAGGAGGCCTTCATCTTTGTTCAGGCCACATTGAATAGCGTCAAGTTTCTTGGTAAATTCCAGGATACTGGAAGGTAGGAAGGAAGAAGATACTGGAAGAATACTGTAGGATGTCAGTTTTGTGCTAGGGCTGGGCAGCATCCGACTAACATTTCTATTGTCATGAGCTCCTTCTGTGAAAGTAAGATCTGTGCTTTGCCTGTCAGAAGAAGCTTCTTTACAGAAGGAGCTTCTGTTTGCAGGTGGAATATCCTGAAGATTTCACTATTGTGCAAATCAGAACTTTACCAGTTTGAAATCTTTCCTCTGTGATGTGTTCAGTAGATGTCCTTTATTTTATTTTAGATTCTGAACTGCTTTTCCCGTGGCTCAAAGTGTTTCACAACATATTAATAAAATACAATAATAAAACACAATAATAAAATGTTATTTTATCTTATAATAATAATGAAATCATGAAACTATTAAAAGGATACAGATGCAATCGGGCTTACTCCCCCATTACCAGGTGACCATATTTCCTCTTTTTCTAGGATATGTTCTCTTTTTTAGCTTTGTTCAGTAGATGAACAAAAGAAAAAAACTTCATTGTTCTCTTTTACCTTTTGAGCGGGCAGCATGTAGTCTTCTTGGAATTAATCAATTAGATGTAATGAAATACAGGATGTTTCAAAATAAATGGGACAAAAAGGCAAGCAACCTTTTGTCTTTTTGTCCCATTCATTTTGAACCACCCTGTACATGTAATAGTTATAATTCATAGGTTTCTTGTGTTTTTAGCTTTTAGTTTGTTAGGTCCTACAATTTTCTTGGGGCCCTACATTTTGCAGGGAACTTGTCCTCTTTTTTGTTTATGAAATATGGTCACCTTGCACCAGAGTGTTGTAAGAAGGAAGGGTGCAGAGGACAGGAGGCATTGGGGAGGCATTGGGGAGGATGGCAAAGAGGAAGGAAGGATCCTGTTCCTTCCGGTCTCCCTTGCAGGTTGAGCCTGCCCCTGATTTCCCAGGGCTGCTCTGTGAAAGCACAATCCTAACCATGTCAACTCAAAAGTAAGCTCCATTGTGTTCAAAGGGTCTTACTCCCAGGAAAATATCTTTAGGATTGCAGCCTTTGTTGATTAGGAAGGTGCTGCATATTTACATGAGATACTGACTCCCCATCCCAAACTGTGACAGTGGCTGCAGAAGAAGGACAAAACTGATTGCGGGGAAGAGGGGCTGCTAAGCATGTGTAGAAATTCCATGGACAGTGGCTGTGTGATCCAGACTATCAGTTGCTGTGTGGGTAGATTGACCATATGTCCTCTTTTTTAGCTTTGTGTTCAGGAAAAAGAAATCATAGAGCCTTCTTGTAATTATAAATTATATATTATAAATTACATATAATAGTTTTAAAATTAATAATAAGTTTAAAATCTTATTATGAAAATGTTTCATGTGTTACATGAGTACATGTGTTATGAATACATGAGTGTTTTTAGCTTTAATTTTGTCATGTTTTTCTTGAGTGTCGTACATTTCAGGGCATTCTTGTCCCCTTTCTTGGTTATAACATATGGTCATGTTGGGAAAGTATGGACAGGGTTGCAGGCACGGATCACAAGCCTGTATGTGTCTCCTCAGAAGTATTCTGTCCACTAATCTCTCCACCTCTGCTCTGGGTGCAGGCTGGCTAAGCATCCAGCTACCTCGACCTTCGGGTTGACAAGGATGGGGCACCCTTAAGCTTCGCTTAAGGACTGTCCTGAGTCAGGCTGGGTCTCCCTTCAGTAAAAACTGGGGAATCATGCGGATAGCCACATCCGCACTTTAGTCTCACACAACTATTTAGCATAGTCCCTGTTTCTTCATAGTTGTAAAATCAGTTAATAAAGTGGCCCTTTCATCCACACCTTTGTCTGGTCTCTTTATTTGCTTATAAGGAGTATAATGGAAAAGGCAATATTTTAGATATAAAAGAACTTGACAAATTCCTCGTGCCAATTCACCCTTACCTACTGGTTCTTTGCTGAAATCTCAGCAAAGTACTGTGATTAATCACACTGGACCTTTCCCCAGAAGCAATTAGGACAGAAAATAATATGTTGCTTCAATTTTGCATCTGGAATACGTCATGTATTGTTAAGGCTTTTCTTTCAGTGATTTTCTTTAAACAGCAGACATTATGTATTGGTGACTCAGATTCTTTATGAACAAATTTAAGGAAACTGAAGAATGTAAGTTATCAAAAATTCTGCTTAGTTCTGTCCTACTAACATAATCAATGAAACAAATTTCCGGGATATATTAATTTCTGGTACAATTTTTTACTTGGAGTTTATATTTTGGTTTCAATATAAGTCGACTACGGAAAAATATATTAAGAGCATAATAATCAGTAAGTTGATAGTCTTTTAGTGAAACCAACTTAGGGTCCAATCCTATACACACTGGCATGAAAATAAATTCACATTCATTCAAATGTGAAGCTTGGTTGTGAGTAGACCTGGTTAGATTCTTGCTGTAAAGGAGCACAATAAAGATTTCAGTGACACCTAAAAGTTGTCCTTTTTTCCCAACAGATGTCAGTCCAGTAATCTTGTTGTTTGGTAGTTTTAAAGCAACTCACATGTCCATCTTTGATATTTAAAAGTTGACTGAGCGTGTTTGCTAAAATGTGACCTAAATTACTTTTACTGTTGACTTGTAATAGCTCAGAAACTTTGATTTAGCTCTACGTGAGAAAATTCTACCCTCTTTTACTTCTGGATGGCAAAATAGAAAGATTGCATGTGACCCATATGCAACCTTTATGTTAACCCAGGCTGTAGCTTGGTCTGCACTGACATTTGAGAGCTTTTTAAGTTAAACCTTGTGAACTTGAAAGTAGCAATATTAAATATTGTATGAGAATCTTGTCAAAAGCTATTCATGAAATGTGGCCTAAAAGCAATACCATGGCTCCCTTCTATAAGCACATTTTAACTTAAAAATAAAATGCTGGAAGTTTATGGAATATTATACTAGGTGGCACATTAGATAAAAATAATCTTGTCTTATAATTCTCAAACTGACATTTTTCAAAAATCCAGTGGTTACTGCTATACTTTGGGGAGTGTACATGGTGAACATGAAGAGCAGTGGGGGTCATGTCACCTGATGCGGGAGGCAGTGGGCAGGGCAACAACCTTTGTGGGTGGGCATGACTGTGTGCCATTGCCTCACCTCCACTTGTTTTTTTGACACGTTTTGATATAATAAAAGATTTTAAAGCGGTTTGTTTCATTGCATTCCATAAATTTTGCATCCAATGATATATAATGTGATGATATTATTCCTACAAATGTTATTTTAGTTATTTTGGTCACAGTTATTTGGCTAGTGGTGTCACCCCCCCCCCCCTCCTCAAAGGTGTCACCTTTCTATCACCTTATTGCAGAGATTCTCAGACTTTGGCTTTGTGCTCACTTTTTAGAGAGACAATTTGTCCAGGACCCACCAGAAGTGATGTCATCACCAGAAGTCACACCATCAAGCAAATTAAAATAATTGTAAATACATTAGAGTAAACCAAGTGAATAATCTAAATCACAAAAAACAAGAAAATTTAGTAAGATTTTTAGTCTTACCCATTTCCCAGTTCAATGTAAGTTCTTATATTAAAACAGTTCAGTGTGATTTGGTATTAAATAAGTTTAAATCCAGGACATTTTATTATTTGTGGTAGACAAATATTTATAAAAAAATCAAAATGGGCTTAACCCCCTACTGCAAAAAGCATTAAAACCCAAGAGGGAAGTGGAAAGGAATTTAGGCTGGGGAGAGAAGAGGAGTTTGGACTATCATCTGGATTACTAGTAAATAAATATTTATAGGAGGAGGAGGAAACCTGAAGTCGGTGGGTGTGCAGGAGGATTATGAGCTCCAGGATCAAGACCGTTCTGAAAGCCATGCATCTTCCTCACCAAGGCATGCTTGCTTACTGACCTTCCCTTAGCCAAGGCATGCTTGCTTACTCACGAATAAATGCGGCATGCAGTTTCACTCTCAATATGTCTTAATGCAGTAGAGCTTGGAGGACGGCTTATTGGGGGGGGGGGGAAGGGCTGAGTTCATTGGATCAGGACCAGATTCCTCTCAGCCTTCCCTTTCCATTGGATTGGACTGATTCAAGGCAAGTTCACCAACTCACAAGTAAAGTGCGTTACAGATCCATTTCACTTCTCATTGAGTTCAATGCAGTTATCAGGGAATTGATTTGTGCGGTTGATGGACTGCCATTATTAGCTCAGGACCATTCCTGGTGTCCTTGGATTCCTCTCAGCCTGTCCTTTCTGGTGGACTTTCTGGTGGACTGTGTTTGCCTACTTGCGAGTAAGGCTGTAATACACTTTCACTTTCTCTATGCATATTTTTTGTTTTTGTTTTGGGGAGCTATTTCAAAATGGATTTTTGCATTGGATTCTGCTCTTCAGTTTGTATCGAGCACATGCACAAAGTTCCAAGTTTGAGATGCTACAGCCCCCAAGTGTGTGTCACCTCCCTGGGCACATCACCTGGTACGAGCCGCACCCATCTAGCTTGCCCCTGTGTATGAGCAGGGAAGAGCTATTCCAAGGAAGCACAGGAAATTGGGAAGGGAATGTGAGTATAATGGGGGGAGGGCGTAGAGAAATCAGGAGATGGGTGCATTTGGTCTCAGGACAGAGACAAGAACAGTGGACAATATCCTGTCCTCTTTTGAGGTCCCAACAGACCCATTGCATAGAATGGGGCTTTTCCCAAGGCCAGGGGACAAATGTCCCCTTTCCTCAAGGAGACTTTTAGCCTGCTCACAATCCACATAGGATGCAGTGCTCCAATGACATTGGTTAGAATTTTGCTGCAACATAGATACAGATGGAAAATTAAGTTAGTACTTTTTGTGACTAGTAACTCCTCTGTACTTACATGGTAGCTATTGTGTGTGTCTGAAAAAAGCTGTGATAGAAAAAATATTATATTCATGTCTGTGGTTAAAAATGTTGAGTGTGAGCCAATGCAGCAGTAATAACTTGGGATTAATTTTCCCCATTTGCTTGTCATCTAGTAAAATCAGCATATGGTATAAAATTTAATATTTTTTGCAGAATGATGCATTGTTTAAATTAAAAAGCAATACTTGAAATTATTTTTGATGCAATAATTCAGAATTCTAGGTCTCTAGAATTTTGTGTGTGTGTGGACAATCCAAATATGCTTGTCTCAAGGATTGCTTCCAGTAGGAGTATTTTGAAACAAAACTGAAAGTAAAGACTACAAAATTATTAGAATTGAATGGAGCAAAAATGACACATGCTTCTTGCAAAGTGTAGATCATTGTAATTCAAACGTCTCTTTTTTTCTAACCTTACAATACTTGTCCAACTATTTTTCTAATGAGTCCTTAGCAGCAATTCTGAAATTGAAAATACCAAAATATACCTTTAGAAACTTGCTTGTGAATGAGAGAAGTATTCATTGCTGTTGCAAGAATTAAGTAGATTACTGTACATTGTACTGTACTGTAAATTGTCTTGTGTGCACATTTTGGAAACATTATTCTTTTAGTTCCTACCAAGGCTCTTCAGTGGCATTCACATCACAAGTGAATGTGATGTGTGAAATTCACAAGTGAATGTGATGTGTAATATGATGGGTGAAATTTTGGACCACATCCTGGTTTGTCATGCTTTGAGTTCCATATTTCCATTGAGTGGAATTATTCCTTTTGTAATCTATGGAAGTTTCAGGGTGGTGGTTAAATCATATGGCATATACTCTGGCAGGCCATTCTAACCCACTAAGGCAAAATGAGCCCACCAACCATTTATTGTGTCCTACTAGGCAGGCAACATAAACAAGAGATTATCAAATTCCTGCTGTCATATATAGCATCATAGGATGTGTCCTATTTAGGGAATCTCTGGTTGTTCAGGCCTTTATGATCATATGTTTGTCTGTCTATCTGTCTATCTAATCACTACTAAATGGTTATGAAACACTTTTTCAAGTGAGTGCTCCTCTTTTATATGGCAGGGGTTGAGTAACTCACTTTTCTGGTGGCTTCTGCTGGTATTTCTTTTTAGATTGTGAGCCCATCTGGGACAAAAAGATATTTAATTTCCTCTGTGAACCACTTTGTGAACTTCTCATTGAAAAAGATACATATAAATACTGTTGTTGATAATGATATCAAATTAGGTGACAAGACCATTTCGTCCCAGTCATTGGCATCTCTAACATTTGCTCCTGTTTTTCATTTTGATTTACATCCCAGTCCTAATATATGTATATATCAGATGTATTTTTAATTTTAAAATGCAGTTGTTGGGTTAGGTCTGGATAAGAGGCTTAGCACATATAACAAAGGGATTTTGTTGCCCAGTTATAGTGGGATGCAAATAACTGGGGCACAAAAACCTGGTACACAAAATGTTCTCCGGGGATACCAATGGCTGGGTTGTATTTGACCAAGATGCAAGTACCCTAGGACCATCAGTGGCAATAGATCAATAGCACATTGATCCTGACTGACCTCAGTATGATGCCCTTTTTATTTTATAAAGCAGCCTAATACATTTTCTTGGACATGAATCTGTTTTTAACAGGGTAAACTAGAATTCTGAGACTAGAAAAGGTCCAAATCCAGGACCTCTGGGGAACATCATGCTAACAACTGCTTTTCCAAATTTGCCACAGTGCAGCAGTAGAGGTTGCTTTCTTGTGCTTTTACTCATCTATCACAGTGCAATATGTAGTGACATTTCCAACTGTGAGCATGGAAACTGGATAAAAATTGTTTGGGACAACTGGGAAATTTCATTTAGACAGAATGTCAGACCTAAGTCTCCAGTGTAAATACTGTCACTTTACCATGTCCAGCTTTATGATATCGTTTTATGTAAAATTATATCAGAGTCTGGCTATGAACAGAGAACCCTTGAGCTTGTTTAATAAACTAACATTTGTCTGACACTTGAGGCAGTTCTGTATTCCTTCCATGCTGCCACCCTTTGAAAGCGTAACATATTTTAGAAAGTGTCCAGTTATAAAGCCCAAACCCCTTAAATGCTTCATGAAAGTTTAAGCCTCATATTGTTCTTACGTTTGCAGTTCACACTAGTTAACCATTATTTAGATTTGCCTGGTAACCTAACACCAATATTTCAAGACAAACAGGCACCAGTGCGGCTCCTGAACATGCATGTATTCATAAGCCATTCCATTCATTTCTCTGACATGTAAAGAGGGGTTGGGCAGCTTTCATCCCATTGCCAACTCTTTTATCTTTAAAGCCTCAGGTTTCAGGAAATATTTCTGCTGGGCCTGGATTTCAAAGACTTCTCAAGACTGTTCAGAAATGTTTAATTCTCATAATTTCCAATAGATGTTTCATTTTCTCATGAGAGAGAGAGAGTAAAAATCTTAGTAAAAATGTTTTGTGTCCCAAGTTACTTCACTTCCTGCTATTGAAGGCTGTGCATTGTTTAAAATGATGCAGTGTTTATATACATTACGATTAAGGCTATGGCCATGGCTATTGTTGAAAGATGTTACACAGTCATTTATCACCGTATGCCAGCAAAGCCATTGTGGAAATGTCCTACTAGTTAAATGAGGCTTAGATTTAATGGGGCTCTAAGAAAGACTTTCTTTTATTATACTGTAAATAAGGTTCCTATAGCAATGTCATTAGGTTAAGGTGCTGGTTCCTTCTGAATTGTGATGAAAGAACTTCTCTTGGCAAAGGTAAGGAAATGCATTCCGTACCCAGTTTTGAAGAAAACACAAGTGAGTTGTATAATCAAACAAAAGACAGATATATAGCACTGCAAAACAAAGTGGTGTATTTTATGGGTGAATGAAAGTTGGGTCTTCCATGTATTTTGCTGTTCATAGAAGCAACACAAGAGGTTGAAGCTCTGTGCTCTGCATTTTAGAAATGTTCAGAAGATACTTGATGGGGACAGGTTTAAAGGCCACAACTACACAGCAGGTTACATTGATAATATGGCATTATAGCAATGGAAGGGGGATTAAAAACTGTCTCCTTGTCTAGACTAGACAATCTAGGGCACAATCCAGAGTAACTATGGGGAGTCCTTGCTCCGGTGTTAGAACAATTTGCTCTGGGTTGCAATATGACTTTCCCATAGGTTTTCACTAGGTGGTGCAGTAACTACAGGTACACATAATAACCCTTACGTGCTCCCGTAGTTACTCTGGATTGTAGGGCTACTCTTTCTAAACCTTGCACTATCCAGCCTACAAAGCAGAGAGCAGATTCAGTGTGAAAAGAAATTACACGTAACAAAAGTGATTATAGAACAAATGTAATAGTTGATCCATGGAGCCTGCAATACTACAGGCTGAAAACTACTCAAATGACTCAGATTCAAGTCTACAAAAAGTGACATCTTGGCTGACTTACCAACCTAAAGACACTTAAGACACTTAAGTTCATGGCCCACTGACTTGAGTCTTGTATTCAAGTCACCAAGACAAGTCTGCCTGTGTCTGGGAGTGCTTGCTTGTTGATTTTGCAGCATGAAAAACCTTGCCAACATTCAGAGTAAGCACCATGGTGTTCCAGCTGCAAGGCAGGTAAGGGTCAATCTGTTGTTGTTGTTGTTGTTGTTGTTGTTGTTGTTGTTGTTGTTTTTGCACTGAAAGGAGGCTGGAAAAAGCTTTTAAACTATATTCTTAAAAGGAATGATAATCGCACGTTTGGACAGGATCAGAGTTCTAATATTTTCATTGCCTGAGAGAGGACAGAAGGAAGAGCCCAAGAGGTTTTATGCCTTATAATTGGCTTGAGAAGTCCAGAGAAGGGATGAGGTAGGGGTGGCATAAGGGAGGAAAGGGAGGAAGTACTGTACTTCAATCATACTTTCCACTGCACAGATGGTGGGAGAAGGAATGTTTATTGAATGATTGGCTGTAGTGGCATATTTCTGAGTAGAGCTGCTTAGGCTTGGGTTGTCCTAGTGTGCCTTGCAGCAGCTGCTGGAAATCTTCCTTCTCCCTCTTGCCTCTTTCTTCCCTACTCTCTCACAGTTCCTCCCACACCTTCTGTCCTATTTATGAGGACAGATGCGTTGGGACGGTGGGGTTATTTAAAAGGAACAAGTGGTTAAGACACTGTGCCTGTTAACCAGTAGGCCAAGGTTTGAGACCCGGGTCCCCACAAGACAGGGTGAGCTCCGGTCCTTAGCCCAGCTCTGGACGCAGCTGGAACCAATCGTATCGGCTCTGCCGTTCCATTGGACTATTTCAGTGGCATGGAGGGGGGATTTGCTGCTTGGGTAACAGCCTATCCTCCATATTAATCTACCAAGGCCTTTGTGCTTCACATACAGCGTCGAGCACGATACTATAGTCTTTTGAGACTGATGGATGACAATACTAGCATACCTGGAGCTTGGCAGAAGCCCTGTTTTCCCATGGTGGGCTTTTTAAAGGGGATGGGGTGACTCAACTTGAGTCCTATGGAGTCACAAAGGGTGACTTAAATATTTATAAAATTCCCATTATGACTTGCTTTTAAGTCAAGTCACTAGGGCTGCAATACAGAAGTGCACTTGGGCTACCCTGTCTTTCACTGAGGTGGCCTACGTCCAAGATGGGGCAGCCTAGTAATGTCAGAAAAGGCTTGGGGCAGCCTAAGTCAATATAGGCTCCCTTAAGACAGAAGGACCTGGGCTGTCCTAGCTGTGCCAGCCTAGGCAGCTCAGCAGAGGCATGTTGAGGGGCATGTTCAGCATTACCTAGAATAGAGCAGTTATGCTATATCCACAGCCTATTTCCCAGGCAGAAATTCCCTCTTCCAGTTCCAGCTTTTAAAAAGTTAAAAAGCTTTTCCTAGCTTCCTTTTGCTACGAAAACAAAACATGACAAACAAGCACCCCCAGACAGACTTGACTTGGTCGCTTGAATCTAAGACTCAAGTCAGTGGGCCATGAACTCAAGTGTTTTTAGGTCTTCCCAAAGATGCAACTCATGAGTCGCTACGTTATACCACATCAGGAGCAGATATAGAAATGAGTAGACCCATAGGGGTCCATGACAAGGAAGATTAAGAATGGCAGTTTTAACAAAAAATCTGACTTTTTGACCAACCTATCTGCAACCCCTGCCTCTCAATCTCAGGATATGGCACAACTACAGCAGCCCACTAACTTCTGGATACATCCTGCCATTCCAGTAAGCCCCTTGAATCCACTGTAAACTGTATTGCAACTTCAGGCTGCAGCTGTTACTGGTTGTTAGGGACTCCTTATATGGCAGCCACCACAGCTGTTCCTTCTTCAGTGTGATCTGAGGGGGTCTCCTCGGAAGCAAGTCCTCCCCCTGTGCCACTGACTTTGTGCCTACTGAGCATGCTCTGGAGCCTTGATTCTCTGGATCCAGCATAACTTTATTCTCTGGATTCAGAATAGTTGGGCCAGCCCAACTAACTCTGCATTGCAGCCTGAGGTGGGCTGGAGACTCTCGACTCAAGCTGCCTGGGACTCTTCCCAACACTGCTATATAGTTGAGTAATTATAACTTCATATGTTTTATTAGTGATTATTAGAAAACAAAACCTAAAAATTATATTTCCTGGAGGTCTATAGAATTATATTTTATTTTAAAACAATATAAAATGTATGCAGAATGTTGCAGGTTCAATCTCTGGCATCTCCAGGTAGTCAGATTTAGATAAATTAGTCCTCTGTAGTTTGACCTGCTAGTCATACCAACTGTAGGGTGCGATGTTCATCTCTGATATGAGGTCAAACAGCCAGTGTTGTCCAAAAGATGCTTCTGAGCAAGAGGCACTCTTTCAAGTGGGTGTTCCTCTTTTATTTAGCAGGGAAAGGTCACTGGCCCTACACACCCCAGTAATGTCTGTTCTAGTGGCTTCTGCTAGTGTTCTTTTTTGCATTTTAGATTGTGAGCCCTTTTGGGACAGGAACCCATTAGCTTTTAATTAGCTATTATTATTTTTCCATTTTCTTTGTAAACCGCTTTGTGAACTTTTCAGTTGAAAAGCAGTATATAAATACTGTAGATAGACTGTGGATAGATTCTTTGGTCATGTGGCTGGCATTACTTTATGCCATGGTGCACAGAATGCTGTTATTCCAGAAAAAAAACAAAACTTAGGATGCAATCCTAACCATTTTAGGCAGGCACAACCCACCCCACTCCCTATTCCCATGGTGGTATGGGGAGGCCGATACATATCTGTGCCCTGGCACAACCCTTCCAGGAGTGGTGCCAAGGCACTTCTGTGACACCCCCAGGCCAGTGCAGGACTTGTGCCAGCCTAACCAGGAGTTAGGATTGCAATCTGAAAAAAATTCTGTCTAAATAAATCCATGCCTGTTGCAAAGAATACAGTCTACCAACAAGTCACAGCCCTTTGTGTCTTTTTTTTCTAGTTTGTCTGTATGGCAGTGGATGGCTTTTGGTTAGGGTGCATAGTTGGACCTTGATTTCTGTATACCTGCTATCAATATTATAACAGTCTTGCTTCTTGTCAGTCTAATTTCTGGTTGCTGCTGCCTCCTGACACCCAGCACTTTATCAAGCAGAAGCTGCTTGGCTCCTATTACTACTGATCTCAGCATTGCTAATAAACAGCATCAGCAAGGCTATATTTTCTGGTTCCTGTCAAGCTGCTGCTTTCCTGGGTGAAATAAAAGTCCTATTAACATGCTCCTCCCCATTGGCTCTGACAGCTTGATTAATTAGCTCCTCTCTTTAGATGACCTCTGCACTGACATGACAAGGAGGTGAATATAAAATGAATAGTTTGTCCATACAATGTACTACTGTAAGTTTCAGAGTTTTATCAGATCAGACTGTCTGTGGCTCGGAACCTGGAGTATAAAATCTATACAGCACAGCGGTATATGGTTGTGGGTTGTGAACTGCAAAGCTTTGCAACATGATTCACGAATGGAAAAACCAAACACAGGTATCAAAGAAAAGGAAATATCCAGCATTAACTGCTGTTGGTATAAAAAAGTAATCTCTGCTTGTGCTGTCATGATCTCACAATACAAATGTAATTTCTTTTTATGTTGTCATATAAAATGGCCTTTTGTTTCAATAGGTTGTTTTTTTAAGTAAAAAAAAATGTTGACTTTGGGCATGCAATCTCCCATAAAATTGTAATGTAAATTCCTAATTATATTACCCTACAGTTAAATGTCATTCTTCCTTTTCCTAATGCATTTGTGGTTCAAGAAACTATGGTTGGAATCCTAAACACACTTTCCTGGGAGTAGGTCCCATTGAATACAATAGAATTTACTTTTGGGTAGAAAGGTTTAGGATTGTACTATATGTCTGTAAAAATTTACAATGGGCTCATACTTACAGTAGGAGCCCTCTATCTGTTAGCACATCTAACATTTTAAGATGTATTATTCAGTTCTGCATTTTACATTTTTAACGGTTGTCTTCAGTTGGGGATGTGGCAGAAGTGATCTCTTATATTTCATAAATCAGTCAAAACGCATGCTTCTTTATAAGAATCTATTAAATATATCCCCCTTTTGTCTGCTTTTTAAGGATAGGAAACACCTAGAAGATGTTTGTAAGCAGAGGGTGGAGGGTCAAAAAATGCTTTGGATCTAGGAGCCTGTCCCAAAATTTAAGAGCCAGACAAATGTATCACATCCTAGGATTTTATATTTGAACTTCAGCACCACTGCTCTCCCCCCCCCCCAAAAAAAAATCTCACATGCTGCAACCATCATAGCCAAAAATCTCACAAAGCACTAACGATATAAATTAGATTTTACATTAAATCAGGTATTAAAACACCTTCCAACCACTGTGATGCATGTCAGTTAGAGCACAATCCTAAACTTGTCTCCTCAAAAGTTAGTCCCATTGTGTTAAATGAGTCTTACTCCCAGGAAAGTGTCTTTAGGATTGCAGCCTCTGACAACTAACAGATCTGAAGGCTTTGATCCAAAAGTGAATAAAAAGATTACATTTTTTAAAAAGTTTCTTTAAGTTAATATTTTTGGCATGAGGCTGCATCTCATAAATGGTTATATAGGGTGGGGGAAATCCCGCTGAATTCAGTTGGCTTACATCTTAGAGGACATTTACTGTAAAGCTGTTTTCCTTTCTTTTCTGTGCTGTTATGGGAGAGAGACAAACTTGAGAACAGGTTGGAGAAAAGGGAAGGTAATGTATATGCTATAACACCCCTTCCTCTAGTGAGCAAAAGAAGCTTCTTCGTAACTCATATAGGCAGCATGTAGCCTCTTGTATTTACAAAACAGACTGAATTTTCTAATTTTTGGCTGCAGTCCTAAAACACTTTCTTAGGAGTAAGTCCCATTGTACACAGTAGGGCTTACTTTTGAGTAGACATGGTTAGGAGTGTGCTCTATGGCTGCAATCCTAAAGACACTTTCCTGGGAGTAAGACCCATTGAACACAATGGGGATTACTTTTGAGTAGACATGGTTAGGATTGTGCTCTATGTCTCTAAAAATACTTTTTTCATTTTCCAAACTCATAAACACTGTCATTGCTCTTTGCCTTTCCATTTTACACCTCTGTTTCTTTAGCTGTGTGCGAAGTGAGGGAAGGAGGAAATGCTATGAGTTGCTTGAACATTAAATGACACAGTAGGCCAAGGGATAGAAAGTCTAGTGCCTGGATTTGGGGGCAAACTCTTGGATCCAAAGCAAATTGGGTCAAGCACTGGTTTCTAGTAGCTTGCTAAGATTGTCTACTGTATTTTTTTATAGTTTTTGTCCTTCTGCTTCAAATGTATGCTGCAATGAGTACAAATATCATAGAAAGAATAAAATGAAATAAACAACATTTAACTATTATTTTTTACATTCAATAATGGTTGGATCCAAAGAACTACTTTAATTTGCTCAAGGACATTGTTTTGTAAACCACCAATAAAAATGCATATTTGCCATGATGCGTGTGTATTTTCTAGCTGATTTGAATTCTAGTTTGACATCCTGATCTGCTGCACACTGGCACACACCTCCCACATGCTGCACAGTGACATTTATCATTCTTAGATAAACCTATTGGTAGGGTTGGTTGCAGTAGTGGTTGGTACCTTGTTGTAAAGATGAAAGTTCACTAGGAAGGACATTAAATTTTTACCTATTGTTGGAAATTTGGGGTCATGAAACCCCAAAGGAACCCTAATACAATGCTTCTTAATAACTACAGTGAATGCTCCCGATCAAGCCCATTCTTAACAGTTGCCTCATGTTGGGTTTCATCAAATGTGTGGTGATCTGGGTGTCTTAGAAGCTGTAAGGTTAAGGGCTTCTTCTTTCAGGGAATGGAAGAAAAACAGGTGGGCTTAAAATTAGATTTTGTATAAACCAAGCCTCATGTGAGCTGACCTCTTTCCTTAACATTATTGAAGCTGAAAGAAATGAATGACCCACATTTACACTGATCTTTTTCAATTATGATACAAACGTTCCCCTTAACTCAGAACTGAAGCATGCATAGCCCTAGAACTCCTCTCTCCCATTTCAGGATTGTTCCTTTTAATCTTAGACATTGTTGCCCAACTCCTTCTGTTAATTAATTATTGATGGCGTAGCTGATTTATTTTTCTTTCTTTTTTCTTTGAATTTTACATTTTATTCAAATATAGCCTGAATCAATAAATTACCTGAAAATGCTTCTATGTATGTGCATAGGAGGGGTGTGCCTTCTTTTCTTAAATGGCTAGATCATGTTTCTGTGAGTTGCATGACTCAGAAAATATTGAATGGGCAGAACATCCTAGTTCATCAGAAATCTGTGAAACGAAAGTAAATTTTGTATTTAGTTGTTACTAAACCATTTTCATATTTTTTTTAAACACTGTATAATGTTTTACGGTCTCCATACATGAGTCTCCTCAAGGCAAAATATACAGAAACAAATATATCCTTGACTATAGTTGCATTGGCTGTAGATGATTTTATATCACTGATGATTTTTTTAAGTCTTTTGGACAAGAATGTAGCTATTTTTAGAACATGTAGTGAGAGGGGATGCAAGTTACTACCAGACTTAATTAAAACAAAATACTTTGACAGTTACATTTAAATTTTAAATCGTCCATTTATTTTAATCATTAATGGACTTGCCCCAAGGCACTTATTTTTCATACTGTTTGGAAGTTGTTTTTGTAAAAAGCTTTTCCCCCCTCTAGGCCTTTTTTTCTCCCACCCACTTTTATAATATAAGATTAAAAATCTTGCTGCTAGGTTTTACTAGGAAGATTACTGGAGATGTGCTGAACACAGAATAATTGTAACTGAATAGCTATAACTGTAAATACAACTAGTGGGAAAGTTCAATCTTCTGTGATAATATTCATTAAAATACCTGGAAAGGTGAGAGAATGCTATTTGCACTGTCATAAATTCACCTGTACTGCAAGTCTCCCCCGGTCTTCCAGGCTAAAGCCACCTCTGCCTCCTGATGGCTTATTTATGCAGCCTGGTTCTCAAGATCCTATTCAAGTAACCCTAATGGCAATGTCTGTAGTGTCTTTTCTTTGCATGCATGAAGCCTACTGATCTTATACAATGGCGCCTCACGTGACAAATGCCTCACATAAAGTATGTTCCACGTAACAAACAAAAATTTCTCTAGGATTCTGCTTCACATAACAAACTGTGGTTCACGTAACAAACACACTTGTTGGCAGTTGGGGTAGACGCGCTGGCCAGCAGCCCTTTTTAAAAGTATCAGGGCTGCCTAGTGCGCCTGTCCATAGCGAAAGCAACACTTGTGCGCTGTTGCTCCTGTGGCCGGGTGTCCGCTGGGCAGAGGGAGAGAAGAGCAGTGGAGTAAAGAACATTTCATGTAATAAACATGACTCTGGAATGAATTAAATTTGTTACGTGAGGCGCCACTGTATTTTGAAAATGTCCTGGCAATGAGGAGGAGAGGGCTGAAAAATTATTAAGTAGGAGAGGGCACATAAGAGACAAAGCTGCGTCCTGAACTCTCACTCATTTGTGGGTTAAACTGTACATGTATAAACTGTTTACACTGGGAAGGCAGTGGCTGGTCAGGAAATACAAAAAAAGTATCTCTCAATGGATCAAAGATACAATAGCAGTTATTGTATTGTATCTTGTATTGTATTGTATCTTCATCTACCCTGGTCTGAACCAAAATAAGAGTTCAAACTGCACTGTAATAAGCATAACAATTGCTGTGAAATAAGTATTGTTACAATTTTGATAAGACAGTAAATTGAGATAGGATCTACTGACTAGAACACCAATTAGTCAAGGAAAAAACCTTGACTTCTGTTTAGGAAAACCACTTTGCCCTTTCTGTAACAATATTTTCTTAGTATATCCATTCTACTCAGCATCCTGCCCACCACCATACTGAGGATTATTCTTTTATCATTCACAAATTACTGGGAGTTATACAAGGTTCATGCTCTTCTCGCAGCATCTTTGCAGGCATGCCAGTGCTGTCAACTCCACCATTAAGTAACAATTTCTTTCATTGCATTGCTCAGGACTGCTCTTTTCTTTATGCTTCTGTGTTCTGCTGTGACTGGGTGGTCTCTCGTTCCCAAATGGGTAAATCTCCATTTTCTGTCAGGCTGGCTTAATTTGAAAGAATATGTTAAAAATCTATATACTGTATATATGAGTAAAAATAAAGTTAAGCATTGTGAAATGCCACATTAGTTACCACCTAAACAGTAATAACACTACATCTTGGTGCACTCTCTTAATTTTAAGCAAAGCAAAATTCACCCTGGAGTCTTGCTGGAAATTTTCATAAATTTTCAATATTAAAATGTATCCTAGAACTCATTAACTAAGCTGCAGTATAATTAGCAATTGGGAAGTCTCAAAAGGGTTTGTTGTCATCATATGAGCAATGGAAAGTTAAAATCATTATCGGATGTTTTACCAGTACAAAGCAACAGGAATATCATGTTCTTCCCCAGCTTTCTCTATGAAATACCTATTTTTAGTCCTGTGTGAAAAACTTGAATACCTGCATATATATGCCTAATCCATAAAAAATAAACATTTTATGGATGTTTGTGTGTTTTACTTACTTTGAGTGCCGATGACAATAAAATAAACATTTTATGGATTTTGTAAATTGTAAAGTTTATATATTTTAGAAAACTGAATTCTGGGAGAACCGCAAGCACAATAATACCTCCGTTATTACTGGGGGAGTTGTTCTTGAACAGCCAAACTCTGTCTGGAACAGGAGACACCATCAAAGGAAGCTGGTGTTGAATGATCAGAGTTCACTACATTTCTAATGTAGGGACAGCTCACATACGTTTTTCCCAGATTTAGAAGTTCTATTTTGGATGAGAAGGAACAGAATGGAAACAGGAGGTATGACTCATTATGCTTCCTGCTCTCCTTATATTATTGTCACACCTGAATCTGCCTCCTTTCATTTGTACTTACATAAATTGTTCCGTTGTCCCGTAGTGATATTATCCTTGAGAAGGTAATCAGCAATTTTCAAACTATGGATCCAGTGTTTCCAGTGTGGATCCAAGCTATGTGGATCCAGGACCCACCAGTGGGTTGTGACTCCACTGTTGATTCATGAAGCTAACAGGGCAGATTAGGCTATGTGCATCAACGGTTAAACAAACTACTACTTGGTGCTGCCCAATCATCATTTAAGCCAAACCTCTTGGCATTTATAAATCAGGCAACAGTTAAAGCAAATGTTCAAGAACATGTTTATAGTGTCTTAGTTTTGTCCACTATTTCTAACAGAATCTGCTCCAAACCTAAAACTTCAGAAGTCAAGACTTGCAAGAAGTCAGAGCATTTTAAATCCGTCATGATTAGCAGTTCAACATGTGGGGGCATGTATAAGTAAAAAATTATGCCTGAAAATTGACTCTAAAAACATGGGTCAATTTATATACAAGACAATATGGTCATAAAAGCTTCTTTGAGCAGCTGCTTGGTAAGGTGGGTGGAACTGGGATGAGAAGCAAGACATGAGTGTGGATGAGTGGGTAAAAAACAACAATTTCATTGAACAGTAATGGACTAAGATATATGGCAGCAGAACATGAGGTGCATTGCAGTAAGCTTCAGACTTGATTGTAGCATAAATTGCTTAAAAAACAAGTTCAGTGGTGCCTCACATAAAGAGCTTAATTCATCCCGGAGGCATGCTCTTTAAGTGAAACGCTCTTTAAGTGGAGCAGATTTTTCCATAGGAAATAATGGAAACTCAGATATCTTTCCAGAACCCCCAAAATATTCATATAAAAATATTAACTGGATGTAAAAATGATGACAAAACACTGTAATTGAATTCAAAACATGCATTCAATGTGCATGTTTTTATGAAGTCTACCTAGGCTGCAATCCTAAAGAGACTTTCCTGAGAGTAAGCCCCATTTAACACAATTGGGCTTACTTCTGGGTAGAAATAGTTAGGAGACTGCAATCAAAGACACTTTCCTGGGAGGCTTACCTGGACCACTGCTGGAGGTTCAAGGTGGTTGGTAGGGGCCCTTGGGGGCAGTTAGGGGCAGCTGCCTCTGGCACCTCCGGGCAACTGCCCCCAAGTTGGGTTCAGATAGAGGCAGCAGCACTGGCTGGCAGCCTTTTTAAAGAGCCTCCATGCGGAGCGTCAGGGCTGCATAGCATGCGTGCCAATCACATGCTTGCTTGTTAAGTGAAGCGTAACTTGTTATGTGAAGCAAGATTTCATGGAAATTTTGCTTGTTAAGCGAGGTACCACTGTATGTACTTCTCTTTAATTGGGCTAGAAATAGAATCTGGTCCCTCATTAATACTGCAAATACACTGTACTACTAATCTGTGGACCTTCCCTAAATACTGTGATGGTCATTATTTCAAGTAGCTTGCAAAATGAGCTTTTCACTAACTTTAACGTGTTGTCAGCATTGCCATCTTAACTGGGTGCTTTTTCTCAATGTCCCTTATACATGAATAACAACAGGAAATTCACTAGTGCATGGGGCCTGGCAAAATTAAGCTGAGTAGAGGTTAGCTTTGCGGTTAACCTCTAGTCTTATAAGTAACTGTTGTTGTTTTTAATCCAGAAAGGATGTTTGGTTTTAAATTCAATGTTTTCAATGCTTCTTATTCTGTCACTGGCTTTATTTTCATGGGTTCTCCTTTTACAATAGCCTCCCCCCCCCCATACTGGCATGCTCTTCCCATTCAGTTCATTAAATGGAGAAAGGGCACAGATGCATGCAAATATTTGTGCACTTCACATTTTATTGAAAAGCCCATCTTTCGTTTGCAAAAAAGGTCACCTGTTCTCTTTTCAGTTTGTTTAGTTCAGGACATTCTCTGTTATTACCTTCCAAATGTAAAACTGAAATAGATACTCCCAGTCTGTGTTTATCGGGGCAGTCCTGTAATTGAACAATTGTGAGAATGCATATTTAATGTCTCGTCCTGTAATTTTTGGTCTGCAAATGGAATGAATGATCACCCTCCCTAGTAATCATGGGTGTTTGTGTGTTTTACTTTGAGTGCCGATGAAAATGAAAAAAGGCTTTCATTACTGTTATTACTTGAAACTGTTTCTTTTTGGATTTGAGGTACATATGGGCTCAGGAAAAAGAATGTGGTTTGCAAATTTTGTCTCCAAGCTGTTTGTTCATTGTATCAAGGGGACAAAGTTGTTTCTTTGCAGAGAAGATACATGCTATTTTAGATTTATTTGTGTTTAAAAAATAGAAATATATTTTAGGGGGAAAATGAACAGGCTGCTACAACCCTATAAAATTGGTGAAAGTTGGTGAATTGATGCCCAAATCCTATCACACACCAGTGCAGTATGTTGGTGCTGACAGCATGTTAAACACAGTGTCATAAAGCCATTTATGGCATCGCAGCTGTGTCCTGCTGTCATTAAAGCAGCACATGGGAGTGGACTGTGGACTTAACAATCCATACATGTCATTGTGGACCCACAAAGGGCACAATCATTACCAATCTAGGCCAGCATAACTCACCTGGCATATTTTCACATAGTGGTGTGGGGAGATCAGTGCACACCTGTGCATTTTTGTGGGGCAGAAATGCCTTATGGCATTTTTGTGACACCCCCAGGTCACTATAGGACTTAGGCCAGGGTGCTGCCCTAACTGGAGGTTAGGAGTGCAGCCTTAGACTGCAATTCTATACACCCTTTTTTGGGAGTAAATCTCATTGAATATAATAGGACTTACTTCTTAGACATGCATAGGATTGCACTGATAGGGTGCAATGCTAACCAATTTAGTCCAACATAACTCACTTGACTCCCCAATGCTAAGGTGGTGTGGAGAGGCCAGTGCCAGTCTGCATTGGCCTAATCTCCCTACCTCCACAAAGGAGTGGCACAGAAGTTCCCTACAGCACGTTTTGTGATACCCCCAGGCTAGCACAGGACTTATGCCAGCCCAGCTGGGGTTTAGGATTGCAGCCTAATTCATCTATTATCTTAACATTGTAATTGCTATTGAGTTTGCTGTGATAGTAAGCTTGTGTAGTAAGGGTCATAATACAACAGTGTTTAGCATCCTAATCTAATCCATCACCATTCCTCTCAATGCAGCTGTGCCATCTTGCAACGGGGGCATTTATACTTTCCACCTTGTAAACTCTAGGGCCACTATGGATCTCCTTGACATATACCACTGCTTTTCATGGCATATATCTGAGAACAGAAAAAGGTTTACTCAGTTCTAGGTGACTCACATGCAGTTTACATACCCATGGGATCAGTTACAGTGATCTCTCTTCTTTTCCTCCGTTCTGTGGCATAGAAGATAAACAGTAATGACAGTTTTTTTTAAAGGAAGCAACAGGGCCTTCTCTTACTGGGTTGTAACACTGGCATTCTGACAATGTTCACTATCTTAGAAATGGAAATTCCTTTCCAGCAGCACACAAAGTTGCATGTTGTAGGAGTGTGGGCAGGAAGGCTGGAACATTCCCCAAGGTTCTGATCCAGGTATTACAATAGGATAGGCATGATGGATCAGGAAGAGGACAAGAATCCTTTAGCAGCAATAGCCTAACTGTAAAAGCTTTTGGGGCTTTTGTTATCCAATTACAGCTGCAATCCTAAAGACACTTTCCTAGGAGTAAAACCCATTGAACACAGTGGGGCTTACTTTTGATTAGGCATGGTTAGGATTGTGTATCCATTTGGTTTTTTTCAGCAGTTTATAAAAAGCATCTCAATTAAAAATGCAAAAAATGACATTACATCAATAAACATTTTAAAACATTTAGAATTTAAAAAGTTTTAAATGGCAAATTGAAGCTCTGGTGTTGCTAAGGGGAGCATCTTAACTGGCTACAGACCATTCTCTTGTTCCTCCCATTATGAAATCTTTTTCTTTTTCATAGATTGCAATTTTTAAATCTATCTATCTCATCTATCTACAGTATTTACATACCATTTTTCAACTTTGCAGTTGTATCAAGTTATGAAAGTTTTCTTACAAAAGTTCACAAAGCGGTTTACAAAGAAAATGAAAAAATGTCCCATTGCCTTCAAATTCAAATGTGAACTCATATTACCTTCAAAATGGGCTACTGAGGTAGATATATTCCCAAATTTATCATAACTAGCAATCAAGAATACCTTCTTACTCCTGTTTAAAACTCACTGGAAGCAACAGCTATTAAAGCCTCTTTACATCATATTAATTGTGTATATTTTGTGATGAATAGGACGACCTATTCTCTGTTCTTTTTGAAACCAAAATCTCTTCCAGAAACTGTTTTATTGTCTTTGTTCTTGGGAGAGAGAAAAAGAAAACCAGCCTCTCTCATGCTGGCTTTCTAACAAGCTCCTTTTTGCTTGCAAAACATGAGGATGGCATAAGGCGAATGTCTTTAATTAGTGAGGATACACCATCATTAGCAGCAACCCCAAACAGCCATAGTTTAATCTCTTATCTCTGGGGTACTTTTGTTTATTTTCATATACAATATTTATTAACTGCCTCTGAGATTTTATTGCCTTTTGCAGTTGTATCAGGAATGTATCGGAGTTATGAAAGTTTTCTTACAAAAGGAATTCTTCTGAGTTGTCTTGGGTCACTGTTCAATATGGAAGGCTATTTCATACAATTGTAGAACATATGGCTGGTCATGACTGTAGTGACATTTTTTCTTAATAGCAGACATTTATGTGCCCATAGTAATGTCATTTAAAACTGATTTCAGGACACTGCCATTAAGAAGCTCAAAGCAGGCGAAGCACTTGCATACTGAATTACAGACTGATGAGAACTGAAGGTCTAGATCGGAAATTAAATGGCAGATTAGGGGTCCCCAAATCATGTGAATCTGCCTGAAATTTTTGGTGAGAGCACACATAGTGAAACTCTGGTGCTTTCTATGCAATCATTTGTTGCTTTAAAAAAGAAATCTTCCTGCATTAATCTGTGGTTGTTTTTCTTCAATTATTTATTGAGCTCCAGTGCTTTTCAGAGTTAGAGGTGCTCTCATGATAGATATAACAGAAGGATCCTATTTTTTGAAAAGTCACAAAGAAGCGAAGAGGTTTTACTCAGAACTTTAACAGTGCAATCCTATTTGAGTTTATTCAGAAGTTCCATTGAAAAGTACTCTTAGGATTGCAGCCTTAGCCAGTCATATTAAGTGGAAAAAGAGCGTCAAACAAGAAGAAAAGGATGTTGGTGGCAAGAAGACAAATCCTCTATCTGCACTTTGTCGGAGTATTAAAATGGAAACGAGAGGTGGGGTTGGTTTAAATGCAGAAATGCATGCTTTCTGCAGATATATCTCAGAGTACACCGAAGGTTATAGGGACAGAGAAACATGGCTGAGTTTCCTCTTTGAAAACATCAAGCAGGCAATTATGCTCCGACTGTTACTTTTTGATCTTTAGGGAACCTGCAGTTCTTGCTTTAATTATAGTACTGTTTGTCTGCAACAAAAGGAGATGTGCTAGTAATAAACAACTATTCAGGAAAGAAAAAGAGGGGCCGATCATACACAGTGCCTAGAGTTTACTTACTGGCAGGACTGTCACCCTGCTTATTGGTCTCTGCTCCCTCATCTCATGGGGAAGCTGAGACTTAGCACTGAGGTTTGGACAGCTGGAAGTTTTTAAAAAATCTGTAATATGGCTCAAACTGAATACCTCCCTACTCTAGTTGCACACACAGTTCCAGTACCATTTCCAAATGGTAGCATTTTGTGAAATAAATCGTTACTTCAATGATACTCTGCACAGCACTAGCCGAGCATCAGCAGCAGGTCAACACCGAATCCAGACTAAATCCTAGCTCATCTCAGTTAAACAGATGGGTTGGGGCCCCCAGGATTTACCTAAAGACAAAGGAATACAGGAGTTGCAGCCCCTCTGCTTCCAGCCAAGGGAGCACTATTGCTGCACTAATAGAAGCTTTTGTGTGTCCTCCTCACAGTGCTCACCTGTGCCTCTCTACAAGCATTGTCTGCAGTATGTGCTACATCTTGCCTCAGGGCAGATCATCCTCTGAACAACTTTCATGAGAAATCATGGCTGTACCATGGCAGAACAGGAAGCTTAAAAATGTATTGAAATGAAATTATCTGAGTTGCTGCAAGAACAAACATTTCAGAATATTCATTTTGCCCAGCTAATGTCATTTTTTGAAGAATAACTTTTGGCAACAACCAGTGCTTTATAGAGAAGTAATTATTCATAAGAATGAAATCCTGCAATCATCATTTGTGTAATTATTATAGCAAATTATAGCTTCCCTATCACTTAAATCTGTGTTGTATGACAAAAATGTTGCTTAAAATTCTATTTTTCCTTCTTTTGGAAACTATCTCCAATTGTGTGAGATCAGTGTGTCACTGGCTTAACCTACTTCAGTATAACAATCTCTGTTCTTTTGTCCTGCATATGATCTTGAAGAAGCACTATCAACAGAGAATCTGCATTGCTGCACAATTTTGAAAAATGGAATAACATCTCTTTCTTACTGACACGGTGTTTCTTATTCTTTTCTCCAAAGGACACCATGGTTTAATGGATGGGGTTTTAATCTACCCAGAGGTCAATCTTTGTTGGACAAGTGGAACCTTATACCTGAAGGCATTGATATATTAATGACACATGGACCACCTCTTGGTAAGTGACACAAAAGCTGATGATTTTTGCATTCTGTTCCATTATTAAAGGGGCACAGAGTACTATAATGAATGGTATGTGTGGGAAAAAGTTGGGTTACTTACAAAATGGATTTGTGCTGATGATGGGTTCAGTAGATGTTTCCCAAGATGTTTCCCATCCTTTTTCCCCTGGTTAGCAAGATAACTTCTAATTTTTATTCTTTTATTAAGAATATTTATACACCAAAGTTTCACATATAATTATATTTCAATCTTAACAAGAGGATCTTTAAGCGGTACAACTGAATCATGCGAGGAATTTATACAGTCTAAATTTGCAAGTTCTATTTGTGTATATTACAGTTAGCATTAGCCCTGGTTTAAGTTTGCCCTGGTTTATATTTTAGAAGTTGATTAATACCAAAGATGAATGTGCAGCCTCCATTCAGATTTGATTTAGTTTTTCTCTCCTCAGATATTTCTACCCCTCTGGTCTTTATGAATGCAATAATCCACACCTGCAATAATTGATGTCAGGTTTTATGGATTGTCTGCATTATCTGTAGAGCCTTAGTGGCTTTTTCTTTAAAAGTATTCAATTAATTCTAACTTGCCAACAGCCCTTTTCTTGCTTGCCCCCCATTGCTTCTGTAGTGACCAGGTTTTAAGAATAACAGGGGAAGGGCAGGTCTCTTTCCTTTAGAACAGGGGTCTCCAAACTTTCATCTTCGGGGCTTTAGGACCTTTAACAATTGTGTAGAGGAGGAAATTTCAGCAGGTGAAACTTTCTATTCCAAAGATCACAAGCTACACTTATTGAAATTCCTTTGGAATTTGAAAGGAATGGCTCTGAAGGGCAGGGTTCCCTTGTACGCCCCGTCCAAAGCTTACTCCTCTGCCCACCTCTAGCTATGCCACTGTTCGGCATTCTACATACACAGTTCCATTTCATGAACTGAACATTCCTTGAGATTGAAGAGAATGGGTTAGGCTGGGTTCACTGTTTCAACATATCCATCATGTTGTGCTGTTTGTGTTTTCAGTATTTGACATTATGTATGGTGTCAAGGCTAATATTGACCAGTGTAGGGAGAAGAAGCAATGACAAGCAATCATTACCTGACTAGTCTGATAATGAAAAAAGCAAGGGAGGGGATGGGTGGGATGCACCACTGCCAGGAATAAATGTCATAGAACCTCAACATATGTAAAAGAATCTATACCTGCACTTTCATAAATCAGATTACATGGAGAAAAATGTTAATTGGGAGTGAGGGGGGCAGACTTCAAAGACAAAAAGCCTAAAGAACCTACAAGAGACAGAGTGAGAATGAAAAGTTTCTTAAAAGCCATTGTACGCTTTAATGGAGATGTTAGGGTTACAGATAATGTAATAAACCTTCAGTGAGTTATGGCTTCCTGAAAGTCTACATGAAACCTTACCTGAATAGAAAAAATTGAGAATATTGATTACATTTTGCTTTTAGGTTTTCGAGACTGGGTTCCAAAGGAGCTGCAAAGAGTTGGTTGTGTGGAACTGCTAAACACAGTACAAAGACGAGTAAGACCTAAACTCCATGTCTTTGGAGGAATCCATGAAGGTGAGAACTATACTCAGTACCAGGAAGGCCACAGACGCTCCAATCCTGTGTCTATTTTCTTGGGTGTAAACCCTGTTGAACACAATGGGATTTCATTCTGAGTAGACACGCATTGGCTTTTGCTGTGAAACTACACAAGAGAGTAAATTTTGAGAGCATCTTGAGCTCAATCTTCTCCGCCCATAGAGATGAGGAGAGAAAGTGGCCAAAATGGCGGACCCAGTTTGGCTGCTGTCTCTCCTCCTCTCTTTGGTGGGAGGAGAGATAAGATTGCAGTGCTGCCTGATTCTCCAAGGACTGTGCTGTGAAGCCTTCACGCAGCCTTTGGAAAAGGCTGTGGCACCTGCTCTGCCCTCTGCCTTCATTGGAGGATCCCTCCAGAAGCCGCCCAGACAGGTCCTCTGGTGAGGGGGAAAGCAGAGGACAAGCTTCACCCCTCTCTTGCAATCCCTCTTGTTGGAGGACGTGTACAAGAGCCTCTCAGACGGGTCATCTGGAGAGAGACAAGGTGGTGTGTGTGAGTGAGTAAATGTGTTTGCCTGGAGTGAGTTAGTGAATATGCGGGGAGGGGGGGGTGAAAGGTAAGTGAATGCATGGGAGTGAAAGGTGAGTGTGAGTGCATGGGCATCAATGAGAGTGAGTGTTCATGGGGATGAAAGGTGAGTGAGTGTGTGCATGGATGTGAAAAGTGAATGTGCGTGTGCATGGGGGTGACAGAATGGGTGAGAGTGCATGAGGGTGAAAGGTGAGAGAGTGAGAAAGAGTGTGTGCATGGGGTGAAAGGTGTGGGAAAGTCATATTTTCCTGGGAGTCTCACTGAACACAATGAGACATAGAGCAGTTTAGCACCACAGCGATGTCACTTTTGGCATGATGTCAGTTCTGGTATTTATTGGATTTGTGCTCTGCCCATATAATATAACAGTGGTGCCTCACATAAAGAGCTTAATTTGTTCTGGAGGCATGCTCTTTAAGTGAAACGCTCTTTAAGTGAAGCAGATTTTTCCCATAGGAAATAATGGAAACTCAGACGATTGGTTCCACAACCCCCAAAATATTCAAATAAAAATATTAACTGTATGTAAAAATGATGACAAAACACTGGAATTGAATTCAAAACATGCATTCAGTGTGCATGATCCTATGAAGTCTACTTAGGCTGAAATCCTGAAGACACTTTCCTGGGAGTAAGCCCCATTTAACACAATGGGGCTTACTTTTCAGTAGACATGCTTAGGAGGCTGCAATCAAAGACACTTTCCCAGGAGGCTTACCTGGGCTGCTGCTGGAGGTTCAAGGTGGTCGGTAGGGGCACTTGGGGGCAGCTGCCTCTGGCACCCCCAGGCAACTGCCCCAACTTGGGGGCAGTTAGAGGCAGCAGTGCTGACCGGCAGCCCTTTTAAAGAGCATCAGGATTGCATAACATGCATACCCATAGCGCGCTTGCTTGTTAAGTGAAGCGGAACTTGTTATGTGAAGCAAGACTTCTTAGAAATTCATACTTGTTATGTGAAACGCTTGTTAAGTGGGGTGCTTGTTATGAGAGGTACCACTGCAGTTTTCATTCGCTCACTTGTTCACTCATCAACACCCCACCTAGACATAGAGGCATGAAATTTGGGGTGGGTGTTTCTTCTGTGATGGAGGCACCCACTAAGAACCGGTTTTTGGAAATTCCAGTTGGAAGGCGTTCTAAAGGGGCACAACGCATTTTCCTCCTTAAACTTCGCATTGAAGAGACCCTGACTGAGGAATGTTCTGCCCCAACCCCCAGACCTAGAAGCATGAAATTTGGTGAGGGTGTTCTTTCTGTGACATCAACACCCACGAGAATTGATGTTGAGAAATTTAACCCTTAAAGGGGTGAAAAGAGGTGCTACGTGTTTTTGTCCTATACTTAACATTGAAGACTGACCGATCATCATCCAGCCAATTTGATCCCTCGTGCCTGATGCACTGGGAGGGAGAGTGCACATGGGGGATGGTGTGCATGGGAGTTGGTGCGAATGGGGAGACTGTGCACATGGGGGATGTTGTGCGGGGGGGTGTCATGCATTGGGGAAGTTAATGTGCATGGTGGGAGTTAATGCACGTGGGGGGTACATTGTGCATGCAGGGGTAAGTTGCGCATGGGGGTTTGATGTTCGTGGGGGGTTGATGCGCATGGGGATGTTGCATATGGGGGAGTTGATGAGCATGGGGGATGTTGCATATGGGGGGTTGATGCGCATGGGGGGTTGATGCGCATGAGGGTGATGTGCAAAGGGGTGTTATATGCACTGGGGGGATAGTGTACTGTGGGTATTTCACTCGCACAACATGGGCACATTTCACTAGTTAGTCCATATAATGTTGAACACAGTATGCCAAAAATGCCCATCTAAAAAGTGTGATTTGTGTTAAAAGGAAGGGGGGTATTAACTCTTTGACAAAACTCGATTAGTCAAAGAGTTAATACTTACTCCTTTTTAACGCATGTCATACTTAAAGAGAGCATTCTGTTTCAGTTAAAATGTAGCAGGGATGGGGGGAATTTTGTGAGAAAAGCTTTGAAAAGCATAACCTATTTAATAAGTTGTCCCAACACAATGAGCAGTTACACTACAGGAAGTTGTTTTCTTGAGGAAGTTTCTTTCGTGAGCTCAGAGAAGCCAGATGCTGAGCAAAAGCTATTCACTAAATTTTGCCCAAAGGAAATGTTTTGCAATTGAATTGAAAAAGAACTTGAAAAATATAATTCCCCAAACTCTTGTGATTCAGGAGCTTTGCTTAGCACAATATTAGAAGAGTGTTCCCTGAAAAATTTCATATTATCTTAATTTTGGTCTGGCCACTGAAATCTGAGGAAGAATTCTGTTATGATCTTAAAATATGGAAAACATCCTTAAACAATTGAATCTAACAAATAAGAGACAATGCAATCCTGAACTCCACTTAGGTTGGCTTAATCACCAGCTTAAGCCCTGTGCTGACTAGGAGGTGTCACAAAAGTGCAGTAAGACACTCCTTTGGTTGTGTTGTTAGGCCAGTGCACATGCAAATGCCGACCTTCCCACACCATCACAGACAGGCCAGATGAGTTAGGGCCTAAATTTCTTAGGATTGCGCCCTTTGGGTTTTTTTTATAGTAAGTGATTTTATTCTGCATGTTTTTAATGGAAAGTTCAGGATGTGGACAACATAACCCAAATATTAGGACAGGCAGAGAGATGCTGTATCAAGTGAAAGAGGTTTTTAATCAATTGTATTAAATTCAATCCACAATATTTGTACTACTGATTAAAAACTAGATGTTTCATATGAGACTTGCAAAGCATTCTGCTAATTTTGGACCACGGAAATTTCTAGCACAGTATTCTTCCATTGTGGGGAGGTGTAAGTTAATGAGAGATTACTTAAAATACATTGTGTAGAGATTTTAAATATTTAATGAACTTTAGTAGCTTTTATGTCCTAGTGAGATAAATACTAGAAATCTTGTCTAGGGAAGAGAGAGCAAGACTTTGTGACCTTGCAACTTCAAAATTACATATTTAAATGCTTCATATTTCATCCCCCCCCCCATTCCCCCCAGAGACTTCTTTGCCGACTCTAATTAAGTTCTCTGTAGGCTCACAGAGTTTGTGAACTTTGTAGAAGAGAAGATGGCTCACTCAGTTGGTACTGTTGATATTTCCAAAGTCCATATGACTTCAGTACAAGTGAATTTTAAGTGAGGGTCACAAAGGTTTTGGAATATATTATTGGAAACACTGAAACAGTCTCAACTGTGGCAACATTTATACAGATACTGGATCCAGGAAAAGAGTGAACATTTTAGTATAATGTTAATACTTGGATAGCAATATAAAGCAAACACTACAGAAGGGGGGAAAAACTTAACTGCAGTGTGCAAATTCCCTGCAGCTTTTTTAGCTGTATTACAAGTTGAATATAATCCAACTTCCAATGGCATTAATGTTTAGCTGATGGAAAGCAAAGAGCTCTTAGCATGGGAGATCATTATGAAAAAGTACTGGGAGTCACAGCATTGTAGCATTTAAGTTTACGACTAGGTCGGTAATGCATCCTGTACATATAAAAGGAATTTAATGAGCATTCCTGAGAACTAATATAATGTGAATCCTATTCAGTCAATTCATATGTATTGTCCCATCCTACTCAAAGAAACTGCACATTAATATGTAGGGAATACATTTCAGCTTTTATTATTCTTAATGCTTTTTGTCCAGATACCCCAATCCATCTAGAAAGTTTCCACCTGTACATTCATGCCTATATGGAAAACAAAGTAGTGTTTATGATTCTTCTGCTCCATCCAAATATGTGCATACCCTTTAACTGAAATCTTGTTTTACCCTTTAACTGAAATCCTGACAAACATTTATTCCATGGATGGAATGTCTAATACTACTGTGACTAGCAGCTACAAGCTAAGTTAATGCTTATCAGGTTTATTGTCTGCAATCCTATCTATACTTTCCTGGGAGTAAGTGACACTGAACACAATGCAGTTGCCTTATTAGTAGAAATGCATAGGATTGTGCAGTAAATAAGTCGAAAATATTTTTTAAATCCTTTGAAAAAATAAGAGCATACTCTTAACCATGTCTACTCAAAAGTAAGCCCCATTGTGTTCAAGGGGTGTAATTCCCAGGAAAGTCTCTTTAGAATTGCAACCTAAATTCTATTTCACCGAGTTGAAATGGAATCAGATTAAGGTGGCAATCTTAAACATGTCTACCTGGAAGTAAGCCACATTGTATTCTATGGGACTTACTCTCAGGAAAGTGTGTATAGGATTGCAGCCTAAATGTATAGGATCGTGCAAAGACTGTCTGAAAGAAGTTGGTCCTAGTAATAAAAACTTGCATCTATTGCTTCACAGTTTCACTCTTAAAACACTCAAGGATTGAAAATAATCAAGGATCTCTGAAAAGAAACACTCCTTTTGTGTTATGTTCTGTTTTCAGGTGAAGGTTTTTCTCTGATTCTAATTTGAAGATAATGGTTTTTTCTTATTTTTCTCTAAGTTTCTGATTTGGGGGACAACAACAGATAGTTCTTTTTAAAACAAAATTGTCACTTTTTAAATTAAAAAATGGAAATTATATGGCTACTTTGGAGTGCTCAGATGGTTTAGAAAGGCTTTTGCAAACTTGGTTCCAAAACCCTGCTTATAAGGAGCATTTTCTTTTAGCCACCCCGAGGCACTGTGCTAGGAGTTGTTTGTTTACATTACAGTAAGTGTGACACATTTTCCCTACAGGTTACGGCATTATGACAGACGGTTACACAACGTACATTAATGCCTCAACGTGTACAGTCAGCTTTCAGCCAACCAACCCACCAATTATATTTGACCTTCCAACCCCGCAAGGATCATGAAGCACTGCCACTCTGGGGGAAGGTCCATAAACTGCCATTTTTCTAATTAAAAAACATTCATTCTCTTAACATGTTTCTTTACAAATGATGTGGGGCTTTTTTTGTAAATTGTTGGTACAACAGGAAAAAAATTAAGGTTGTGCTTTTGGAGGGGGGAAATTCAGCATCCATTTGAAACTGATAAAGCGTTGTGAATTTGTAAAATGAAGTTTTATGTTTTCTTAAATGAACTTGCCATTGTAAATTGTTAGTGTTCTCAAAAGGACAGCCAAGCTTTCTTTTAATGAGTGAGACACCTTATTTTATTATTATTAAATAAGCTTAAAAGAGCAGTGTTTTTAAAACCGAAAGACACCCAGATTTGCACAAATGTTATTGTTTGAACCTTATAAAAATTCTAATATTAAAATAGCAACCTCTTCTATTCATTTTTGATATAGTACATGTGCTCCCCAATCCAAAATTTTGTCTTATGTTCTTGTTCAAAAATTGGCCGTAATCTACCAAAGAGTTAGATGCCCTTCTGTCACTCAGAGCAGCTGGTTTAAGCAGCCTAACTCTGTATTGGATTGTGGCCACAGATCTGTGAACAGGAGACAGTATTAATTTCACTGAGATGCGGATTTCCACTGCCTCCAGAACAAAGAAGTCACTCTGGGTGAAGAAGATGCTCATTCCCCTCAGAGCTCCTGTGACCCAAACAGCTCAATGGACCAGCATGATTTTCAACCATTTGTCCACTGATACGTGTGCATGCTATTAACTTTTGCCTGTTAATGGTAATGCCTCAGTAAGAGGAAAAAATAGCCTTCTAGATTTCCTCTGTTTCTGCCTACTTTAATGACCAACTAGATAGCAGCATCTTGTATGTGATTTATCTAAATTGTCACTGTTTGGGTGAGTTTCTTAAATTATTTTAGCTTTAAAAATACGGGGATGAAAGCTGCAATGAGCAGGTGTTCCATGCAGTAAAAACATGTAAATGCGGACTTCTTTTAAATATGGATTTTTATATATGTATTTTTTGTGCATTATACCTAAGCTGGGCATTTAATATTGCCAATGTAGCATCTGCAAAATTATGCTGTACAGCGCATCTGAATTATGAAGGATGTGATAATGTTTTTTTCCAAGCGCTCAAGGCCTTCAAGAGCTTGAGTTTAAAAATCTTTGTGCAGTTTCAGACATGTATAGAATCAAATGAATACAATCAAGCCTAACTAAAATAAGGCTTTGTTGTCCTTTATATTTAAAATATTCTCAAATTGTCTTTTCATTTCTTTTTTTCCCTTATTTTGCACTGTGTGTAAATGCAATCTTGCTAGCACAAAATATTGTTGCAAATAGTTATTTCTGTTTTACCACTGTAAATGCTATTGAGCTTTATTCTGTTTTATGTTATCTTAATGGAATTTAGGAAAGCAGTTGTTTCTTTTAAATTTATTGCGATATTATATATCTAGCGGCCTTTATATGCAAATAAAATTGCAAGATTTTTAAATACCTCTTATTTCAGAAATTCCTGTATGTTCTCAATCACTCACAGACTTGAATTTGCAAAGTTCATAGTGAAGTGTTTCTCCACAGATAAGAAGAAATCATGCTGGCATCTATGCAAGAACTGATGCAAGCCTATTTCCTCAGCCCAACAGGTTGGAACTATGTATATAAAGTTCTGAAACCCTGTCAAATAGCTGTTCAGAAAGAGAATTGGAAGCTAGTGCAATCCAGAGCACTTGTTGGGCTGGCCTGTGCCTCCCTAAGCCACCAAAAGGAGAGAGGGTCTGGGGAGGATCCAGGCCAACACAGAGTCTGGAGATGGTGGGAGGAGGTGGATGGGGGCAGATCTGGGGTGGGAGGGAGGGTAGCAGAATGTGGGCTGGGGATCCGACAGTTAGTCCATTTCCCAGGCAGACTTCTACCCAGACTTAGGCTACCTCTTGCCCTAACCATGACCCTACAATGGGGAAAGGGACAAGCCTCCCTTCCCTGTGGCAGTCCCAAAAACCTGTACTGGATATAGCCCAGGTGTTCCAGCTTGCCTGTTCCAGTGCAAGACTGCCCATCTTATTTTCATTATCCCTTCCCAGTAAAATAGCGAGCGTATTATCATTTTTTAAAAACTACATGTGTGCATCCTTGGCTGCTTAATGTAGACTGGATCCTTACTCAGGATCCACAAGTTATGGGTAGTCTGGGGGCAGCAATGCATTTTTTGTTCTGATAATACATAAGGAGTTTGACCATAACTTGCGTCAGCAGAAGGACACTTGAATGGGCTTCCCTACATTCCCCTTTCTGCAGCATCCTTCATAGTCCTTTAAAAAGTCTCCTAAGGGTCAGAAAAGAGAGCAGGATGCGACATAGGCATACTGCAGGGGAAGATGAGAATTCTTGCCTGGAAATTAAGGCTAAGCAACTTAGCCTTCAAGGCTAAGCAACTTCATTTACCTGGTAGTAAGATCCATTGATCATAATGGGACTTTTGAGTAGACATGCTTAGGATTGCACTGATTAGCAAACAAACTTTTTGGGGATTTCACCATCCCCCAGCCTTTGCATCTCATCCCCAACCACCTGGGGGAAATTTCAACAGTCCTTTCAGAAGCACTATTTCTGCCCATACATCACTTTTTAGAGCACAATCCTAACTATAGTCTACTTAAAAGTAAGCCTCATTGTGTTCTGTGGGTCTTACTCCCAGGATTAAGATTGCAGCCCAAGTGCCCAAGAAGTGCTCTGCAAAGAGACATCAGCAGAAGAAGCACTACTGAAAAGGAAGCTATTGGGTCTCCCAGTGCCTTGGAAGTTTTCCCCTTTCTCACCTCTTTGACTGCCTCAGTTTGATTTCTTGCCTTCTGAGGCCTCCTTCCATCTCTCCTTCTGCTCCACAAAGTGGCAGCAGAAATGGCACAGCTGAAAAGGCGGCTTGCATAATTGATTCTCCCAGCATTGTCCTATCAGCAGCACCACTTCTGCAAATGCATTCCTTTGAATCTAAGCAGATGAGAGCAGCTAATCATGGTGCTGTGAGACCAATTAGCAGAGGGGCTGGATAAACAATGACAACAACAGGTATTTATCACATTTCTGGCCACTAGATTACTACTTTTTTGTTTTATTCAGGGTGGTTTACATGGGCAGACTTTTCTAAACCTCTGAGTTTTTATAATAGACAAGTTCCATCTTTCAAAAACTGAATACTTTCCAGGTAGTCCTAGAAAGTTCTTCCCATGGTCTGGATACATTTCCATCTCCTACAAAGACAAAAACTTCCAAGCTGACCTATTTGGCTGCCAGCCAGGAGACATTTGTCAAGATTTTCCCACTCTGGAGTCTTCTTAAAAAGGCAACCATAATTGCAGCTCTTTAGAGCAGATCTCCAGTCCATAAAGAGCTTCCAGGGCAAGATCCAGCCTGCAGTCCTTTTGACATCTTTGCTCGTGATCACTGCTGGTTCTCTGTGATGTGTGTTTTACGAAGTCATACTTTGTGATTTAACTTTTTTAAGAGTTATTTTGGCTAAGGACTAAATTGTTTGTGGAAAAATGTGTCCCTGTTTTTTCCCCCCACCTTTTGATCCATACACAAAGTCTCTTCAAAGTTATCACTTAATTTGCCATCAAAAGCTTTGGATTTGATTCCATTGTATAAATGGGTTGCATTTCTATCTGTCCTTACTTTACACCATATGAGAAGATCCCACAAGACTACGCAAGAACCTCTGTCTTGGAAGAAGCAATCAAGTGATTGATTAACAGTACTGTAGTCGATTAACCTTTCCACTCTCGGAGAGCCCGTCATTTTGAAAAGGTTGAAAACAGTCAAGGCCTTTATCAAATGAGAGTTGCAGAACAGGATGTTCCGTCAAGGTGATTGGTTCCCTCATTCCCTGTATTTAGCAAATTCAGTGGACCTCGGGGTCAAGCATTTATTAGAGTAAGAGACTTTCAGATCAATGTGATCTACTCCAGGCAAATTCTACCAGCGTTGTGCCACAACGCTCTTTAAAAGGCCGATTGATGAAATAAGGAATTCCTGGTTGTTTTACACACACACACACAGAGAGAAAGAGAGATGCAGACAGACAGTGTTGTGCTATAATATGTAACTTGCAAGAAAACAGTGAAATAAAAATCTTTATTATTCAAGTAGACTGTAATTTATGTCACACATCTTGCAGCCAATTCTGTTTAGGTTCTGATAAGCACTAAAATCCTTTCCAGGTACAACAGCCTTTCCAACTTTTATTGGACTTTCAATTTTTTTTATTGCAAAAGGCAATGAAACTAAGCTAAAGGCTTTGACATCAATTTATGTGGTGAACACACAGTTCATAGTGCTTTGTAATCCATTTCTGCATCCCAGGTGTGTCCAAGCATTCCTGTACTTAGTTATCATGACCAGTGTGAATTTTTGCAATTTATTTTTGTTTCTTATCTTTAATGTACTAAAACACAACAAGAAGACTCAAACTTATCCAAATTCTCCCCTTGCTCCCCAGTGATGCAGCCTTACAAATGAATGTATGCTTGTATCTGCAGGAGGGGAGAAGTTTGAGATCATTTGCTCACCCTGGGGATGGCCTCCACTGCCACTGTTGGATCTGAGGCATGTAACTGGCATTAGTAAGGGAGACTGGTGGGGTCAGGATACCAGCCCATGCAAGAGCCACTTATACTTCTGATCTTCCTCTGATCTACCTCCTTCCATTCCCATTCCACTCCTCCATTTACCATTCCACCATCGCCTCTGTCACCTGTCTTTGTAGGTCCAGTGGCAGGCTTCCACCACTGGAGTGGCAGCACAGCACACCTAAAATGGCCATTGTTAGAGGCCATTTTATGACCATAGAGCTGTTCTGATGTTGTAAAGCCGTTGGTGCACCAGCCCAATCCATGATAAGATTGGACCATAAGTTTCATTTCCTAAACACTTGCATATACAAAAGCCAGCCTGGCATAATTTCAACCATGGCTGAAGCAATATTGGGGAAACCTGGCTGGCCTGTCACCAAACATTGCCTTCTCATCGAAGTGATACCTATTTATTTACATTTGCATGCTTTCAAACTGCTAGCTTGGCAGGCACTGGGACAAGTGATGGACGCTCACTCAGTTGTGTAGCACTCTGGTCTTAAGCTGCTGATCTGCCAGTCTTCAGGTCGACATGTATAACACTTTTAACCACTGAGCTACTGCAGTCTTTGCAGTAAATTAAGTCTTTTCTAAATTACATTAAGTAATTGCATTCTTTATCCATATTGCCCCATAACAATCACCTACAATCACTATGAAGCCTTCAACTTCATCATCACATTTTTCTTTGTAGGGAAATGTGAGAAATATCACTGCAGTTCATTGCTTATATAGCTTCCGGAAAAGATTTCATTGAGCTTCGCATAGCCTTTCTATAAGTAGGAGCCCATTTTGGAGAGATGCTCCATCACACTTGTAAGGCATTTCAGTGTCATTATTGGCTTTGTGTTACTCAGAGCAAACCAGGTATGGAGGAAGGCAGACTCCCCTGTCTGATTGATACCACTTCTTAGTATTACTCTACAGTGGAGCCCCCAGTTGTGTTTCAATCAGTTTCCTGCACCAATCAGACTAAATGACTCAATTTTCTGCCATTTCAAGGATGAGCTTCAGTGGCAACAACCTCTCCAGGCAATTGGCAATAGCTTAAGGCCTTGTGGGTATGGACGGACTTTTTCAGCTGGTGAGGCAGAATGTTTGTAAGAGAAAGCCAAAGACGTGATTTGTGTTCCGATGCTCTTTTCACCTTCGCTTTCAATCTTTTATCTTTTTTATCATGATTTTGTTTTATGCTGGATTTTGCCTGAGCTAATTGAGTGGTTGACCTTCGGAGAGAGTTTGTTGTGTTGGGATCCCTCTCAGGAATTCATGCAGTGGAAGCTTGCTTTTCCTAAGCAATATGTAGATTTCTACAGAGCACAAGTAAATTCCTTTCTACCATCATGGCCACTGTCGTTATGCATTCAGGATGTGTTTAAAAACCTAAACCAAGCAGAAACCAAGTATGAGTGTAAGACACTGTTGTGCCAGAATAGTATGCAGAACTTACAGGTCTTCTCAACACCAGGGCACAGACAGATTCTGCCCTGTAGCATATACCATAAATATGTAGGATCTGAGATTTTTGGCCAGCTGTAATCCATTGCTGTGTATTAGGTTTTCTGGCCATTTGAAGAGTTGTTGTTGGAGCCTAACATTTCACCATACATATTTGATGGCATCTTTAGAGATGGCACAACCCACCACTCACTCCACCAGTGGAACACTTCAATGGGATTATGTCATGAGTCCAGTTAATCCAACCATTTAATTCTGTGACGGTATTCTTTCTATTTCACTATTTCTTTGAGTAGGTGGGAAGCCTTCCTTTTGAAAAGGAACACTTGGTTGTAGAAGTGTACATTTGGTTGTAGAAAGAATAAACACTTGGTTGAAGAAAGAATAAAGGATCTGGGGAGTGCTAATGTTATCTGAAGTGGGGGAAAAGTCAAATGGGAAATTGTGGAATGCTGATATTGTATTGGGGTCCACTAGGTTCCTCTTGTTTTCTTAAAAGAAAAATTGATATAAAAACATTAGCACACCTCTTGGAGTTTGTTTTTCTTTCATGCTTGAATATATTTACTGCAAGCAGAGCAATATCACTTTGGAATGTGACATCTATGTTGATTTCTCAGTCTAAAACATCAAGAGGGCCTGGAGCTCAGTGGAAGAGTATATACATCCAGAAGACTTAAAATTCAATCCCAGGCATCTCCATATACATAAGAGAAAATTGCTAGGAGCATTTTCAGAAGGGACATCAGAGAGATAAACTCATTTTTAATTTTGACTACAATTGAATATTATGAATTAGCCACACTGCTGTTTTATCACACTAGTATCAATTTCCAGAAGGTAGACTGATGTTTTTACAATTTGACTGTATCATCTAGGACTGACTGAGGACAAAGTAAACGTTGATGGTTTTGATATATTGAGAGTGAACCATGTCTCTTTATTACTGAAATGCATTTGCATTTTGGGACATTAACATCCGCTAGAGCAAATGTGCTATTTGGGGAATGTGCTCTTGAAACATAAAGTGTAGGAAGGGTATAAATATCTTTCATGGTGGTCATTTTTTAAAAGCAGTGTTATTTATTCAGCAATATTTCCTTGGGATGCACATGCTTCGTGCTGAAAGCCTAATCCTACTTTTAATTTTTCAGACCCACTCAAAGGGCCTTTTAGACACCATGCAATAAATTTCTTGCTTAAACTGTGTCATGATGGATTTAGTCCCTGATGTAAAGACATGCTTGAATGATGAGGGCAAGGAAGCAGCATGGCTTCACTGATGATTTAGGATTTGCAAGCTTTTATATGGAACACGGGAAAGCTGGCCTGGTGTCAGCCATCATTACAATCTGTCTGGGATGTGCTTTCCCACTACAGTGGCACCTGAGAGATTGCTTAGTAACTAGATTACTATGAAAACAGTCTTTTCCAGGAGGATGAGTTATGTATCCGAACTGCTTTAACAATATGCAGACAGCCAAAGCTGGAGCTGTGGATTCAGCAATATTATACTTTTGCTGGTCTGAGTATTTACATAAGTGCAAGATAAGCTCAAGAAGTCCAACAGAGAGATTGCGGAAAGGTCATGAAGAGTCTCTTCTATTAGGCTGAAAATTTGGCCATATTACTCCTTTTTAGGGTTTATTACATTTATTAGATGTGTCCCTGCAAAATGTCCTCTTTATTTCTTCCTCATATACCCTTCATATAAGTTGCACTGTTTGGATGTATACAAACTATGGAAGATAAAACCTACAAATTTGTGGTCAAGTACTGCTTTCTTTGGATTTCTGGTTTGGCCTTGTGTAAGTCACTCTCCACCTCGATTCTCTACCTGTAAAACAGTGATCACAGTGACCCGTTTCTCTGCATCTTTTTTGACCAGGAATATCATAAAGGTTTAAAATGTTAAATCTCCTTAACGTTGAATTTGTAAACCCTGAGATTCTCGTTTCCGTATGTGTAGTTAGTATTAGGATTAACTGAATGTTCAGATTTTTGACTTCATTCTGTTTTATCTCAATTATACTTTAAAACTGAATTAAACAAAGCTTTTTGTCATTTAGCTTTATGTACATGTATGAATATTTCTCTATGGAAATCCATGCACAGAGAGAAGCCTTTAAGAAACATAATGTGCAGCCACAAACTATTAGTGAGACAGTAATGTGTAAGACGACACTGTCATGGAAACAAATATAATAATATTAGCTGAGTATACCCTTTGTTGTGGCAGTAAAATTTCAAGAATATTTGTAGGTCCTGGGAATGGCTAGCCACAGGTGGACCCTGGTGGCTACTGCTGGGCACCAGGTTGTGGGCACCAGTGGGCATTGGCAGGCACTGACAGGCAACAGGCACTGGGAGCTACCAAGGGCAGTGTTGGGCTGGAGCATGCAGTGAAAAGAACCAGCAGGTAGCAGGAGCCAGCAGGCACTACCATGCAGAGGGTACCAGTGTGCAGCAGATACCGGTGGGCACCAGCAGACAGTGGGCACCACTGAACATCCCTACCAGGCAGCAGGCCCAGCACCAACTGCGCATCACCAACAGTGGGCACTGGGCACCAGTGAGCACTGTGTAGTGGGCAGTGGGCACCACCTGACACTGGGCATAAGCAGACACCAGGCATCCCTATCAGGCATAGGACATTGGGTGCCAGCATCACTGGGCACCATAGGGCACCACACATCCCTACCATGCTTTCTATGCTCTGAACATAAAAAACAGTCACTTGGCTTATGAGTAGATGAACTACTTAACCTTCCTTGCAGATTGAGTATGATTTTAGTGATCTAGCAGATGTCTTTCCTATGCAGTGGATGATCTGTTCAATTAATTTTAAAAATACAGTATTTTCAAGAAACATTTTCCCATTGGTCTGTGAAAGAATGTGTGATATTAAAAAAAATTCTGGGGCTTGTTCATGGTTTACTGCAGAGATCTGATGCTTGAATTGAGAATTGTCCTTGAAACATACCCAACCCTGATCCTGACTTCAAATTGCAGAAGAAGATTGCTGTGCATGAGAAGATTCCTGTGTTTGGAACACACTTTGAAAACTCTTGATCTATTCTAGGCTACATGATAAAGTTATGATCATTCCACAGTGGTGGAAGAAACTGAACTGAATCTGGATCTCAGAACCACCAAGTAGGAATAATTACTATTGTGGAATTTCAGAACTTCATGAAATTTCCAATTATTCTCAAAGTTTTCACTCCTTAGCACAGTCATCATCACTAACAGTGGCATTGCTAGCAAGTGCAGAATGCAATAAAACTAACTGCATTGAATTATCTCCATTCTATTAAACGCTATAGCCAAAAATCCAGCCGCGACAGGGCAAGGTACATCACCACACCCAGTGTTGCCCCACTTGCTGCAGGGGAGGAGGTTCATTGTGGGGATAATGCACTGGTCTGTCACACGGAGTGATGCAAACCCTAGTGACACCACTGCCACCAAAACATAATAATCACATCAGCAATTAAAATGTAAAAACCCCTCCAAAGCAGGGCTACAGGATACTGTGGCAGTCGTTTTGCTGCTGTAGTAATCCTAGAGCTCTGCATAACTCAGGATTGGGCTACCCATCAGGATCGCAAGCTCTGATATGGGTCCTTTAGCTCTAGAATTTTTTTCTGCTCATACAGTAATAACTGGATGATATCTATCACTGGAGTGTTTACTCCACCTGACTCAGCCAAGCTTTTTTGCTCATGCCTATAACAGGAGATCACCGTATGGCTCACAGCTGGCTATGTGGAACTATGCCATTACATTTTCCTACACATAGAGTGGGGTTTTTTTGAGGGGAGGGGTGGGGGACATTAAAGACGGCTATAAGCAAGACTAACAATGCCAAGAGTTGTGTAATCCCCATTAATCACCATTGGAAGAACCTTGCTCTTTTAATTTGGCAGTGCCTACACATGTGGATACTGGTGGATCTTACATGAAGTACAGTGTATCTTCAAGATATTGTGAATTTTGAAATGGGACATGTTATCCCATGTTGATAGTGTGAAACAACTTAAAAGACGGGAGGATCTGAAATAATCGTGAGTGTATGAATATTTTGGAAACATTTCTGATGGTCTTTATCCAAAAGCTATAGAGTCTTGTAGATTTGCTGTGTTGTCTATATTTAGGCTTCTTTGCCTTTAGCCGCTTCCGACTGGAGTTGGAGGAAATGCTATTCCATAACAGCATGTTATGTCTAACAAAATCTGCCAAGGAAGCACTACGGCATTCATTCCCAGTTCCTAAATAGCTTTTATCAGATGGGAAAAAGTGAGTTTCCTCTCAGCATGTCAAAGAAGCAAACAGCACACACATCTCCTCGTTACAGTAGTGTTCGAAAGATAAAATGCTGGGCTGCTCAATACTATATTTGTAAAGTTGCTCTGAATCACTGAATTCACAAAGTCAATCCAAATACAAATTACTTTCATCCAGAAGGGCCTGAGAGCCCAATCCTATGCATGTCTATTCAGAAGTAAATCTCATTATACTAGTCAATGGGTCTTCCAGGAAAGTGTGGCTAGAATTGCAAGGCTGAATGTATAGGGATACAGGGATACAAATATCTCTGAATTACGGGGCTGTTGGGGGGAATGGATTTTGTTAACTCACATGTTTCATGTGTCTTGAAGGTTTGTGTAGGATTTGTCGTGCAGAATCCATGTCCGTTTCTTTCTTAGTCCCTCTTATTTTTCGGAGACTACACACAATCCCTCCTTACTGCTGATACAATGCAGTTTTAGGATCCTGTTGAGACATGTCTGAGTCACGGCCATACATAGGATGCCTTTTTGCAGCTCTGTTTTAATATCGTTATGAAGATTGTATTAGCTTTTAAAATATGCCAGGTGCTATCTTCCTTGCAAACCTTGAAGTGATTATTCTGTTTGCCTGGGAAACTCAGTATCCAGGGACATCTTGGTCAGGATTACTCCCAGAGCCTTAGGGGGACCTATCTTCTGTGACAGAAGGGGAATAATCTTTTAGAGCAGTGGTCCTCAACCTTGTGAGGACAACTGTGATGACCACTAAATAATCTTATAGGGCAGCAAAATTTCCACTGGAGGGCTGGGGGGGGGGGGATGCGCATGCGCAGTTCCATCCAGAAGTACACATGCTCATCAGCACAGCATGTGCAGTTTGCTCTGCAGCCATGCCCAGCTTGCCTTGCAGCTGAGGTGCATGTGCACATGAGTGATCCAGCAGCTGGGATGCACATGCCAGCTCACCTTGCAGCTGGGGGTGCCCATGCATGCCCAGCTCACCCCAGCTACAAGGTGAGCTGGGCACATGCAGCCCAGCAGCTGGGTGGCGTGTGCCCACTCACCCCAAATGCAAGGTGAGCTAGCATGTACAGCCCAGCTGCTGAGTGACACATATGCAGTTCACCCTGCAGCCAGGGCAAGCAGGGCATGCGCCACTCAGCTGCTGGGCCATGTGCTCAGCTAGCCCCAGATGCAAGGCAAAGTGGGCATGCACATCCCAGCTGCTGGGCTGCATGTATACAGTTTGCCCCAGAGCCAGGTGAGTTGGGCATGCACAGTCCAGAAACTGGGTCGTGTACACACAGTTGGGAGCGGGCGGTTACTGAGCACAGCAGGGCTCCTGCCTCCAGTGTAGGATCTGGTCCCGGTCGTTGTGGTCTGGTGGACAAGCGCTATAGTCTGGCACTGGGCCATGGACTGGGGTTGAGAACCTACCTATAGAGTACATTCTGGACTCTATAGGTAGAGTCCAGAATGTAGCTTAAAGGAGCTTTTCCCCCATCTGATATTCTCCTACAGGCACCTCACCATAACAAGTCAATTCTGAATGAATTGATGGGACATGCACAGGAGGAACTTCTCCCCAGGATGCGCCCATAGTGGACAGCTGTTTAATTGAGAACAGAAACTCTGTAATGGACTATCTCCTCACAGTGGCTACCTGGCTCCTTGCCAGCTTGCTGGCTGGAACACGAGACATTTAAAAACTGTTTTTAAAAAAACCGCTTCCTCCACTGCATGTCCCAGCCTGTATTATTAATCATGGAACAACACAGGACAGACATTTTTGGGTCTCTAGGGTTAAACTATATTTTAGGCATGTGCTTATTTTTAGGGAGTCTGTTGCTGTTATTGTCAATCCTATGCTAAAATAATTATCTGTGAGGGTCACAGAGAGTTCAGCATTACTGGAAACTTACAGTCCTTGGTTTTAATGGCTGCATAGCCAGAAGTCTTTGTCTTAAAGGGAGAGAATGCAAGGTTGTGTGTGTGTGTGTGTGTGTGTGTGTGTGTGTGTGTGTGTGTGTGTGTGTGAGTGTGTGTGCATGCGTGCGTGTGCGCGCACATGCACATTTCTTGCAGAAAAGAATATTTCAATCCTAATTATTAGCTGAATTCCATATAGCAATTAATATCAACTTAAGAAGTTGCATACCTGTGCAACTTACAATAGCAACATAAGAAACGTACTTTTTATTGCTATCCATTCTCTGCTGCCCTCCTTAAACAATCATTTAAATATTCCACTGAAGTAGTTCAGCTTTATTTTCTTCATTGTATATATTATGCTGGCTGCCAGTTCAAGAAGAGAAGTCACTGATGTTCAGAGACTTTTTGCTATGATTCACACATATAGTTTTCAGCCATTTCAGATCAATATTTAACTACAATGTGCAAATGCGATCTCTTTTAAATGTTTTTTCTATTTTGCTGTAATCTTCCATTTTCACTTTTTTGTAGTTTCTCCTTTCCTCCTCACTACTTTCTCTTGATTTCTCTCCCACTCTGCCTCTCTCATCTAGTAAAAAAAACACACCTCCTTAAAGGACAACAAATGACACTCTCCTTAAATAAGAGTGATTCTTTGATGTGACTTACTTATACAGGCATTCCCCACTTCCTGACTATTCATTTTCTGATGGTTTTGCTCTTTCAACACCTTTCAATTATACCCAGAACCCATTCATTCAACAAATGCTCCACTCTTTCAGCCTCTCTCTGCTGATCTAAAGGCTTAAATTGTCTTCCCTAATGTTGATTTGCATGTGACAGTGATCAAACTGTTTTTAGTTTCTGTTTTGCATTTCCTTAGGACTTTCTTCAGTAAAAGTCATCATTCAAATACTTAAAATATTCATTGCCCACACATACCTTTGTTCATTTTACTGTAAGTTGTTGTGTATTTTGGCTATGTGTTAATATATATGTATGTGTTACTTAGGCTTTTGCAAGTGATATTTATGTTTTTTGGTGGCCATTGGGCATTTGCAAGCTGAAAAAGGCTGGTTCCACTTTTCAACGGGGGTTCACTTTTGGATGGTACTCTGGCCCTTAACCTTTCCAATAAGTGGGGCCTGTATTGGGCCTTGATCACATTGGCCAATTCCACCCCTTAGATTTCAGCAGAAGCCAAAACGGCTCAATCCTAAAGTGCAAACAGGAAGACCAGAACCAGATTTGGGTCTGGCAGCACTCAAAACCTAACACCTTCCTGGACCTGATCCTGCAACATGTGCCTACATGGACCTGCAATGGCAATTTCACTAGCGCAGGTATTATTGACACCCCTGGTAACCATTTCGGTGCTACTGCATTAGCTGGAGGAAGAACAGTTGGCTATTACTATAGATTAGGTGTCATTGCTCTACTTTGACAGGGTTTGATGACAAGGTTTTCTTTTAACTTATTGGTAAATAAGAGGACAATCCTAACCATGTCTACACAAAAGTATGCCCATTGTATTCAGTGGGTTTTACTCCCAGGAAGTGTCTTTAGGATTGCAGCCTGAGTCCATTTGTCAAATCACCAATAACTGCAACACCTGCTTCCAAAAAGCAATCTGGTAGCAACACAGAATGTGCCTATTTTTATCAACATCACACATCACTGTGCTGGAAGGGTATGACAACATTTCTAATAGTCTTATAAAACCCTAAAAGGAACAGGTGCCCTGACCTGGATCTTGCCTTATTGCCCTGACACACAATTTATTTTACTTTATTTTAAATTTATTTTAAAAATTTGTATCCCGCCTTTCTCAGGCTGTCTAGCCAGACTCAAGGTGGCAGAAACATAAAACACAATTAAAAACATAAATAATAAATACAGTAAAAACAATTAAAACATATAGGCTAAAAGATTTGTACCCCTTATACTTTGCCTTGAAAACATAGTGATTATCTTACCTTGGAAACCGATATGTAATTTTTTAATAATACCATTCGATCATATATTTTGAGACTATAGCAAAAACATTGGCCAGTTTTTTCTGACCAGTATTTTTAAAATACCAGCTGAGTGACTTCAAATTCAAAATGTGCTGTCATTAATTATGAATACACCTTGTTAAATGAGCAATGATAAATCATGCCTGCAATGATTTGTAGGTAGTGGGCAAAGCACTCACCATCATCCTTCAAGAGGGGAGACTTTTCAACAAGGCACTGCTCTTGCTGTTATCCTTTGGAAATTTGTAGGGGAATACATTTCCACAGAAGGAACTAAACTGAAGCATAAATCCTTTTTTATACTGAATCTGTTTTCTCTCACAGTCTGATCTTCAGTTTTCACTGAATTCAAAGCTCTGCTTCCCATATCAACTGTGGATCCTTTCCAGGGGACGAAGTTGGAAAAAGGACTTCTAAGAGCATTAGCAAACTGGTGAACCGCTGCTCTAGTATTATCTGTGCTGACGAGATTTTGTTTCTGGAAAGGAGAAAACTGTTGGACCAAATTTCTGTGAATGCACTTAGTAAAAAAGATAGTATTCAACTCTGATAGAAGACTTTTTCATGTTTTGGATGCTCCAACCATGTTAAGACTGTTAAGGAAAGCTTTCAGATGTTTATCCCCTTGCAACATCACCTTTAAGGAATTTGGATTCTCAGCAATGGTTTTCGTAAAAAAAAAAGTCATGAAACAAACTGTAGAGAATGACTTGCTCCAGACTGTGTTTCAACCCAACATAAAGAAATTAACTGATGCCAAACAAGCAGATGCGCCTCATTACTTTGCAAAAAGGAAGCTTGTTACTCTTAACATGCACTGATAAATTTCTGCATTAGGAAAAAACTATGGACTGGCACACAGTTATTCTCTCACCCTCAGTCTATCCCATGCCATACACATGGGCAACCAACTATTTGAGAATCACTACACAAGCAGTGAGGTCGGTGTTCCCTGATACATAAATGCAGATGTGCTAATCCATCTGTGCCTACTTTCAATGGCGACTTCCACCCTTCTAGTATTCGAAGGTGGATTGATTTTGCTGTGAGAGAACCCCTTTCCAATCCCTGCTCAACCATGAAGATCCTCTGAAGTTTCTCGGTTTCTTTTGTTGTTGGGAGCAATGGCAAGATAAGAACTTCAGAGTTATGTGTGTTGTTAGCAGGGCTAACGTGATAAATAATGCTGCACCTACCCCTTCAGATTTATTTCATGCTAGCCCAGCAGTGTTCTAGGCCCATAAATGTTATTTCTCTGTAGAGATTTGAGAGATTTCAGATTTATCAGTTAAGAGACCTATGGCTATTGCAGAAGAATTTACACAGGAAAACAAATCACTAGAAACCAATAACAATTCTAGAATAAGAAAATCTGAAGCTTCCTTATTGCCTTTCTAGACACTTTGTCTAAATTTTCAAGAAGATATACAGTCTCTTCACTTGTGTAGCTGAAGAGGCAGTGGGGATGAATGCCCAGGGAACCAGGCTCGGGGATGGCAAAGTGCTGCCATCTACCGCCCCTGTTGCACCCCATGCTGCTCTCAGTCAACTTGTGTGCTGATTTGAGGTCCTGCTCCATGGACGTTTCAAGCAGATGCATTGGCGGGCTGGTGAAGCAGCGCATCGCCTCCTCAATCCTTCCAAAGGACTTGTAAATACAGAGAGCTGAAAAACATCACATCTGGCTTCATAGAGAAATCCAGAAGTGGTTTTTTAGCCCTTGGAAGGCCTTTTGAGGGATGTGGGGGTTTCCCTAGACCTCAGAATGCTTTCTAAGTACATAAAAATGATTGGTCTTCTCTATGAAATCTGAAGTAAGGTTTTTTTTGGCCCTCTGAGGGTTTTACCAAAAGAGGGCTCTTTGAAGAGTTGGAAAAGCATTGTGCCTTCTCCTAAGTTGGGCCACTGAAAGTGAGGCAGGGGTGGGCAGCCCAGCGAGTGGAGGAGAGCAGCAGCTTGGCTAGCAGAGGCGAAAGCAGCTTGTGGTCATTGTGGCCCCAGATGGTACTGGGACCCGGATCACCACTGCTTCTCATACAGAAGTAGTATAATCTCACACAGAAGAGCTGTGGATTCTTTCTCATATTCAATTCTTCCGAGGGGCAGCCTGAGCCTATGCTTCCCCACCACCAGTGCAGCGTCCACTGCAGCTGCTTTGGATGTTGTGGAAGTGCTGTAAAGTGATATAGGGAAATTAGCCCTGTTAGAATGCAATCATAACCGAGTCCAGCCCAACTCATTGGTCTTTTTGTTCCTGTGATGATGCGGTGAGGCAAGTGCATGTCTGTGCACTGGCCTAGCCCCCAAGAGTGGCGCAAAAGTGCCTTACAGTACTTTTGTGACACCCCCAGGACAGCATTGGACTTGTTCTGGGTTAATGTCAGGTTAATTGGGGGTTGGGATTGCAGCCATAGTTTGTAACGCTTACCAATCAAAGAGTAAGCATCACCAGTGGGGTGGTCTGTGACACATGGGCAATTCCACAGTTTGAACCATTGTTACCAGCAGAGAGCAGCAAAGTGCCCAGTGGCGAGGGACATGAGGAACTGTTTTTGGGTTGGGGGGGGGAGGGCAGAAAGGGTGGAGGCAGTTCTGAGAGGGGAGTGGAACAGGAGGCGTCCTATACTGAATCCTATCCCCAGGGTCATGGTTGGAAGCCCAGCACAGGACTTCTCAAGTCTGTGCCAGTAAATAGCTATTGTAGACTCAAGAAGCCGGGGTGTTACTTGGGGTAAGGGAATGCATGCTCTCTTACTCTGAGGAGACCTCCAGTCTGTTCAATTCCAGTACAGGATGCAGCAGTAGCTATTTGGAACTGCTGCTCCTGTGCTGCATGGAATCGGACCATTAGAAGCATTTTTACGATGTCCACATGTTTAACTTCATCTTCATTTTAACTTTGACACAAACTGAGAAATTAGTAGCTCCTCAGAGATACTCAAACAGGGAGAATGAAGTGAGAGTAATACAAAACAGCTGCTCCTGTGACTATTAGGTAATGACGTACTGCGATGTTGAGAACTGAATGGAAGAAAGACGCATAAAGCAGGCATGGAAAAATAACCAGTCACAGTAGAATTACTTCATGAATGTGGAAGAGTGGTTGGGAAATCAGCCCAGTTGACGTGTCTGGATTCATGACACTTTCTGAAACACTATACAGTGATTTTTGTTTTAAGATTCGCTCAATGATGAATTCCATGAGATGTCCACATGGAACTTTTTCTGCTATTAGTTTTAGTGCTGCAGGGCTAAAATGAAACTAAAAAATAAAAACTGAAAGACAACAAAGGCAATTCCAGGATAGCAACAGATGTATTTATTTGCACAATATGCTTTCATTGGGATTGTGCCCATCCTACAGCCTAGTCCTTTTTGGATATTGTGCCAATGACACACCAACACCTGTAGAAGATCCATCATATCAGCTCTGTCTAGGCAGTGCTGCACCAAAACAGACCTGTCAGTAATGCTGGCATGAGCCATCTCAGTTGTGAAACCAGAAGTGGTTTACGTGTGTGTGTTATTTGCATATAGATAATACCTAACTCCAAGCCCCCAGATGATTTACGGTGGTACATTGGGTAAAGAACGACTTGGGTAAAGGATGTTTTGGGTAAAGAACAAAATTTTCTCAGAAATTTTGACTTGCGTAAAGAACACTGTCTTGGGTAAAGAATACTTCTGAGGATGTTTGGAACAGGCATCCATGGCAATGGAACCCACGGGGGGACGAAAGGACGAGAGGGGGACAAGGGGACTAGCTTAAGCTACAGTGGGGCCCTGGGCAAAGTTTTGAATAGGCTTCCATGACCAGGAAACTCATGGTGGGTCCGGGGGGAGCAGCCTGAGCCCGGTTTGTATGTGGGAACTGTGTGTGGCAGCATGGAAGGTGTGCCTTATCAGTGTTCTAATGCTGCTCTCCATCAGCAGCTTGGGAATGTTAAAGTTGCACAAAAAGACAAAAATTCCTTTGAGCCAATGGATAGCAGTGACTCCATTAGTGATAGTGAAAGAGCACAATCTTAACCATGACAACTCAGATGTAAGCCCCATTCTGTCTAATAAGTCTTACTCCCAGGAAAGTGTCTTTAGGATTGCAGCCTAAGTAGACTTCATAGGATCATGCACATTGAATGCATGTTTTGAATTCAATTCCAGTGTTTTGTCATCATTTTTACATCCAGTTAATATTTTTATATGAATATTTTTTTGGGTTCTGGAACTAATTGTCTGAGTTTCCATTATTTGCTATGGGAAAATCCATTTCACGTAAAGAATGTTTCATGTAACAAACATGCCTCCGGAAGGAATTACGGTAAATTTGTTACATGAGGTGCCACTGTATGCAGTTTCATATAGATACTAACCAATAGGGGAGAAGATGAATTTCAGTGACAACTCATAAACCACATTCTGGTTTTCTTGTTGCCCAGGAAAGTCTGAAACTATTGTAAAACAGAACATTTCCACCCCATCCAAGCCAACCAGCTCATAGTGGGACCAACAGATCACAAGAGTTCTGTGTAATTCTTGTCCTAGAGCAGGGGTCTCTAAACTTTTCAGCCAGGGGACCACATCAAATACTGGACATGGTATTGAGGGCCAGAAAAAAAATTAAATATAAAATTCAAATAAATACATTAGAAATGAATGAATTATTGAGAATACCGTAAATGACCTCCAATTTCAAGGATTTCTCCAAGCATCAAGCACATACTCAAATCTCCCCATCTCCTCCACTGTCAGACAGCACAGAAAGTGACTTCAAGTTTTGGGGGAAAACCAAAAAGTATTTTTTTGGCCCTCAAAACACCCTCCCGACATGCCCAGAGTATAGCTTCAATTGTGTTTGGTCAAGTGGGCCAAAAGCTTGCAGAAGACCAGAGGCTGGTTGCAGGCTTGATAGACACCTGCCATGGACTGTATCAGGCTCGCAGATTGGGGCTTGGTGACATAGGCATAGATCATCCACCAGAACAACCAAGGCTGTTTCAATAGGGATAGTGCTGTTAAGACAGGCTCTCAGAGAAAAAAAAACCAAGCATTTCCACTGTGCATGCATTTCAGTAGAAATTTCAGGAGTGTGACCACATGAGCCAGGAGCAACAAGAAGCCATCATAAGATGTGGATATATTTTTTAAAAACCACAAAACTTGGATATCTTTTTCCTTCAACTCAAGCAGGGCAATATTTGTTCTTTGATCCAGGTATGGAGGGTAGTCAAACATTATTAAAAAGACTAGAGAACTGTAACCAGAGAATTCTCCATGCATGCCCCTATGGATACAAGGTCAATTTAAGATATTGTCAAGGACGTACACATTCCCGGTGACTCCAAAGCTTAAGGAATAGCTGCTGTGGAACAAAAAGGTAAAGGTAAAGGGCATGACCCTGATCTTAGTGGAGACAATGGCAGGACAATGGCAAGTTTTCCATTAACTTCAAAGGGAGTAGGTTCAGACTGAAACTGAGATTAAAGGATATCACTAATGTTTTCCAGGCAGTGGCTAATTTCTTTTTTAAAGTGCTTGAGTCTAAAACTCCAGAATTACTTCTCCACTGGAACGAGCGCCACTAATTTTAACACAGCCCACAGCCATGTAATGCTTTGTGAATTGGGTTGCTCCATCTTATTACGGTTATGTCTGCCTCTGAGGACCAAATGATACCTTATGTGGAAGATTTGTGATTAGATCTCCTAACATTTTTATTTTTACTTAAAAGCAGCTGTGGGCTGCAGTGGGGGCCTGCAAATTTAATCATAGCAGAAATGTGGAGCAACTGTTTCACTGCACAGCATTATCCCGGCCTAAATTCCCTTTCCATCAGGTTGCTGTTGGCCCCACAAAGTAAAAATACAGGTATCTGGTTGTGAGTACCTCAGAGCGGTTAAAGCAAATTTGCATTCAGTTATTCTAAGTAAAGTATGCTCTCTAAGAGGAATTAAATAGGTAAATTAAGAGGATGTAACAAAGAATTCTGGCCTGCACTAGTGATCTGTGGACTATTTGAATTGGAAATTGTTGCTGTTTAGGATTAATTAGTGTGAATTACTTTGTGTTACCTTGTGGTATTAATATAAAGTTTAATGTGCTGCTATGTTCTTAAGAGCACCCTTTTCTGGATTAGTTACTCCTAAATGTGGTTTCACTATTCTTTTGAACATTGAAATCAAGAGTTTTAAAAAGCAGTAAGGTGTACTCTTTTGCTGCTTAAGGGACATAAAGTGGTCAGTAGGCATAAGAGGAGTTAGCCGAATTCCCACCTGCCCACTCATTCATCCATAAAATTTCATGGTTCTTATTTCAGAGGAATATATGTAGATTTCTGTATATGTGTGGGGTGGTGGTGAAGTAGTTCGTGGTTAGGAAATGTGACACATCTCTGGAGCTATAGGGGTGTCCATGTTAAAGGGGTAGAGCTGAATATAGAATTTTTTGCTTGCTTCCTAGCTGTAGAAGCCTTTTAAGAGTGCAATAAATGGCAAATGCCAACTATTCCATAACTAAACACTTAGTTTGCATTAATCAAAATAACTGCTGAGTGGATCTGAAGCCTTCTTGATACTTGAAGCCATGTGCAAGCAGGTTCAATTAGCAGAGTTTTCTGGACAGGTTGTAATGGACCACTGTAAATCCTCTCTTACCCAATTCTAGGGTGGAACTGGGCACAGTTACCCTATTCCACACTAAATTATAGCATTCAGGCCACCAATGTTATAAATTTTGGGAAGGGGGTTGCACAGCCTGCAGGAGGTAGGTAAAAATTGCACAGCCTGCAGGAGGTGGGTAAAAAAAATAATTTTTTTTAAACTGACCCCTTGTAGACTACAACACTGACACAAGTCCATGGAGAGGATATGTTCTGCTGCCAGACCCCTCCATATGCACTGTGCCTGTCAGTGTGCAACAGTCTATCAAGTTGCTGTAGAAGACCCTGAGCTGTCAGCACAGTAGCTCCGGCAGTGCAAGTGCCCAGTATAATTGGGATTAAGGGGCTAATTCATATATGAATGTTCATTGCTTATTAATGGTGGTGACTTGAATGTGAAGATAATTATAGCCATCCCACATAAAAGGCCACAGTGAGGACATGAGTATCACCTCAGAACCAGCACATTTGCCATGAAGTTTGTTCATGCCTTGAGCTGTGGGGTCATCAAGTTCTTGAGAAACCAGAAGATGCAGACACATGAGGAAGCCGCTACTAAATTATGGCTGGCAATATATATATATAAACTGGTTTATATATATATAAACTGATTTTTTTTCTTTAGCTTAGGAAATGGAAGAGAACTTTATTTATCTCTTAGCTGAGCCCAAAATAAACTAGCCACCTGACAGCATGCAATATGCACCTTTCATATCTCAGAGAACAGGATAAGGCATCAGGCTCCAAATTTATTCACTCACTGAAACCAGTACCTTGAAAGACTTGTCTTCCTTTATTGCTTACAAAGGCACTGTCAGGATAAATAATGATCATGAACTTCAACTTTAAAGAATCAAAGTTCATTATATTGAAGGAGCCCTATTAAAAGCTTAGATTCTTCTTAATTTGATTCACTGCAGTTGATTCCTCAGAGACGCAGGAAAGCACACAAAATCAATCTGCCAGGACCAAAGAAGGGTAGTTATTTTAGTTGGGTCTACCCAAAAGATTGAGATCATCCTGAGAAAGGGGCTCTGTTACTGATATCATGGAAACAAGCTGCTGCTAAGATGAGTTTAAATTGAAACCGGTTAATCAGAAGCTCTGAAATGAGTAGGAACAGATGACAAATCTCTAGAGGCAAACCAGGCCAAAATTAATAAGGCTTAAAAGGGACTTTTTTCTTAGGTTCCAGTGATAGCCGTCAGCTCCTGTTTCAGGTTTCCTCCTGTTTCTTAATTATTCTTATCTGGGTAGTTCTGCATGATGTCAACTGCCTGGCCTACAATCTCTGATACAATTTGTTTTGTTCTCAGAACTAGTAGAATGTCCTTCTGTAAGAATCTGGCAATCAGCTATTACTATATTTTGGATTTCTTTTTTACTTTACATCTTATGCATGAGATAGGCTGTGGGTGGCACAAGTGGCTAAGACACTTAACCAGCAGGCCAGGGTTTGAGACCCGGGTCAGCCCCACAAGACAGGGTGAGTTCCTGTCCTCAGCCCAGCTCTGCGACGCCAGCTGGATCTAATCGTATTGGCTCTGCCTTTCCACTGGACTAATTCAGTGGCGTGGAGAGGGGGGATTTGCTGCTTGGGTAACAGGATATCCTCCATAACAATCCAACCCAGGCTTTCATGCTTCGCATGCAGCGTATGCAGCACCAAGCACGATACCAGTCTTTCAAGACTGATGGAGGCCTGCTATGCATGAGATATATCCAAAGAGTTTACTGATTCCTGTTTCATTATCAAAGCTTTTGAAGTTGTGTAAGCTGCCAATTTTCGATTTTTTTAAAAAAATTTACAATCTTTTTTTAAAGGCAAATTGGTGGCAACAGTCATGCATAGCCTCAGGATGGTTTGTCTGTTAATGCTTGGGACTGGGAGTCTTTCAAAATGTTATTTTATCACGACTCTAACTTTCATTCCTGCATAGTAGATCAATGACCCAAAAGCATCAGGGGCCTATGGCAATATTGCTGTAAGTCCTGCCAAATGTCCTCTAATGCTGTAAGTCCTCTAATGGCAGTAAAAGTGTAGTGCCACCCAGTAGCATAGCTAATGATCATATTGCCTGATGCAAAGCTCAAAATGTTGCCCCAGAAGTGATGTCATAACCGAAAGTGATGTCATCCCCAGGTGTTTTTAGAAAGAAAATTGGGGAAAAACCTGCCTCCTCCTCCTCCTCCTCCTCCTCAGCAGTTTATCACCATTTCCTCTGCTAGAGACATAGCTAACACACCTATTTGTTATCTGGGGTTGAAGATTTTCTTGCCCCTCTTCCCACACTGAAAGAACAAAATTAAATTTAATTAAGTAAAAAAATTAAATTTTTATCCCTTATTGGTTGGGGAAACCGTGCTGGGGCAAAGAAAAATGGTTATTCTTTCCCTGCTAAATAGAAGAGGAGCACCACTTAGAATGCCTGTATAGCAGGGGTAACTGTATTCTGATATATATGTACTGTATGTGATATATGTACTGAGAGCTAATTCATATTGACACCTTATTAGTTCCATACAATATCATCTCATTGGCTCTCAGAGCCATCACTAACATGTGTGGCTGAGAGGCATAGCTTTTATTTTAACAGCCACAGCAGGTGTTGCATGAGCCAAAACAATTCTGCATTTCAAATCACTGTTGTCACTACTAAAGGCTATCATCGATAGCACTGTAGGGTAGGATTAGGAGCATTCTGGGTGTTTGCATTATTTTCCACTCAGCTTATCTTCTAACAGATCGGTTGCTTTATGGTGCTATACTTACTCCTTTCCCATTCCCTCAAAGAGCACCATGTAAAAGCAGGAATGTACTGAAGCAGGCCTCGGCTGCCAACTTTGAGTATCAAATCCTTCTCAGGCTCCATCTGGAACTATTAAATTACTGTCAGTCCCCAGCTGGGACCACAACAGCTTCTCTGTGCCCAGCAGAGCATATTGTATTATTCTCACAATTTTGCAGAGAATGTAGCCCCTCTCCCTCCCACACCTTCCAGAGCCTTGAGACCTCCAATGGTCTGGATACCTCAGCCAAGGAGAGATCACGGTTTTGTTGTTGTTGTTTGTTCTGTTCATTTAAAATATTGGGAATATGACCTGAAATGTAAATTTCCCTTTTCGTCACTTATGTATAAAGGTAAGGTAACCCCTTGCAGATTGCCCTGCTAGCCACAACTGGCCATAGGGGGAGGCGCTCATCTCCGTTTCTGTGGCTGAAGAACCAGCGTTGTTTGTCTCCATGGTCTTGCGGATGGTAAGGCACATGGAACGCTACTTACCTTTCTACCAAAGTGGTAACTATTTATCTTCTTGCATTTACATGCTTTTGAACTGCTAGGTTGGCAGGAGCTGGGCTAAGGATGGGAGCTCATCCCATCTTGCAGTACTTGCGTCTTGAACTGCTGACCTGCAGATCAGAATTCCAGTCAACCACAGTGTTCTAACCCCCACGTTCTAACCACTGAGCCACTGCAGCCCCCATGCATGCCTGAAAAAAAAATAATTTAATTTCCAGGACAAGAATTCAAGTGAAACCACTTAATTACTCATCAGCACCTAAATTTTTGGATCTCTTCTTTACAGATGCTCTGAAACCAAATGTCCTCTGACAGGCTTTCATTAAATTATTATCGGTCATAAAACTAATACAAGCTAGAGGACTGACTCATACTAGTTGTGCATTATGCAACTGTTTCCCATGTTTATTTTACCACATTATTCTATATTTAATGTAAGAACACTTCCGGATTGAGGTCTTAGGGGAAAACAACAATAACAACAAATCAATATATCACTTAAACTTCTCCTCCAAAGATCTCACAGAACAAAAATAGATGGAAGCCTCATTTTTGGGGGATGGTGAAAAATGGCTCCCATTATTCCATTGATAGTCTCAGGATCTTATAAGCCCACAGTAGCAAAACAAAAATAAAAGAAAAACCAATTAAATAGAACAAAACCTGAACAAACAGAACTTAACATAATTCTGACAGCCGTTATCCACATCCCTGATGAGTTAATCTCTATTTATTAGTCATTAGCGAAAGGCGTACCCGCATTGTGGGAGTAAAACTCCCCCTATGCCATCCCCCATATGCATCAACCCTCCATGCACAACTTTACCCATGCGCATCAACCCCCATGCGCAACTTCCCTCATGCGCATCAACCCCCATGCGCAACTTCCCCCATGCACATCAACCCCCATGCGCAACTTCCCCATGCACAACTTCCCTCATGCGCATCAACCCCCCATGCGCAACTTCCTCCCATGTGCAACTTTCCCCAATACGCAACTTCCTCCATGCGCAACTTCCCCATGCGCAACTTTCCTCCATGCGCAACTTTCCTCCATGCGCAACTTTCCCCCATGCGCAACTTCCCCCCATGCGCAACTTCCCCCCAAGTGCAACTTCCCCCATGCGCAACTTCCCCCATGCACAACTTTCCTCCATGTGCAACTTCCCCATGTGCAACTTCCCCCATGCGCAACTTCCCCCCATGCGCAACTTCCCCCCATGCACAGCATCCTTGCCAGTGCCACCTCTTCCTCCGAACAACATCCCTCCCGTGCACCAGGATCCGAGCACCAAATTGGCTGGATGTTGGTCAGTCTCCCATGTAAAGTATAGGACAGAAACACGTTGCCCCCTTTTCAGCCCCTGAAGGGTTAATTTCTCCAGATGGTGGGAGTTCAGGTGACAGAAGGAACTCCCAGAATTCCATGCTTCAGGCCCAGCAGTTGGGGCAGAAGGTTGATAAGTCAGCAATTCTCAATGCAAAGTATAGGAAGAAAAAGGCGTTGCGCCCCTTTTCACCCTCTTCCCGTTGGAATTTCGGAAAACCGGTTCTTAGTGCACCCCTCAGTCACGGAAGGAACACCCACCCCAAATTTCACGCTTCTAGGCCCAGCGGTTTTGGCAGGGCAGTGATGAGTCAGTCAGTGAGTGACTTTTCTCTTTTATATATATAGATTACAATGCTCACTGATGATTCTCCCACATCAACATGCAGAATGTTCCAGGATAGGTTCCTGGGAGGGAGTGGGATAGAAGATGGGTCCGCAGTCATTTACTTACTAGACTTGGGCTGCAATCCTGAAGTAGATTTGGGCTAGCATACCTATGACTGGACTGACCCAATTCCGAGATGGGTAAGTCCATTTTCACCAAAAGGCTTGGGCTGGTATAATTCAACATAGGCTGGCCCAAGAGAGGTGGACCTGAGATGGCCTAGCTGTGCCAGCCTAGACAGTTCAGAAGAGGCATGAGGAAGGCATGTTCAGCATGGCCTAAAACAGTGGAGTTAGGCTGTATCCGGAGCCTGTTTCCAGGGCAGAAATGCCCTCTTCCAGCTCCTTAGAGTTATACCACCTCAAGAGCAGGAATAAATCTGAGTAGACCCATTGGAGTCCATGATAAGACAGAGTAAAAATGGAAGTGTTGGCAAAAATTTTGAGTCCTTGGCCAGCCTAACTGCAACCCCTGCCTCTCAACTTCAGGATATGGCAGAACTATGACACTAGCTCACTAACCTCTGGATGCAGCTGGCCACTCCAACAATCCCCTTGCATCCACCCTCCACTAGAGGTACTGCTCCACTGCAGTCTCATGCTGCAGCTGTTACTGGTTGTCTCCTGGGCTTCCTGATAAAGCAGGCACCACAGCCGTTCCTTGTTCAGTGTGATCCAAGGGAGGTCTCCTTGGGAGTAAGCCCTCACCAGGTGCCACTGACTTGGTCCCTACTGAGCATGCTCTGGAGCAGCGAGGGCAGCCCAGGCTTCCTGACTCCCTGGATTCAGCCCAACTTTCTGCTCTGGATACAGCCTCCTTGGGGCAGCCCAGTTGGGCCACTCTGAATGCCCTAACTCTGGATTGCACCCACCATCTTTTGATACCGTGCCAGGGGCCAGAAAACTTACATTTCAAATTTGAATAAATTTACATAAATTTACATCTAAGAATCATTGGAGTGGATTACAAGGCTTGCCCAAGGTCTGGATAGAGAAGTCTTGACGGGGGCCACATTGAGGCTTGTTGAGGGCCACATCTGGACCTGGGGTCGGGGTTTGGAGACCCCTGCTCATGATAACAGGCAAATTTTAGAACTTTTCCTTTTGATATACTTCATTTTTAACTTTGGGTGACATGTAGGTTTTGGTGAACCCCTTGCGGTCTGAACAAGGAATGACATTCCGTTGCTGCAACACCAGCACATGAAGAATCGATGCAAAGCCAGTTCTTAAGGAGCTCTTCAAGGAGAAGATCTAGAGAATCCATGGCAACGACACTCCATTTCTTAGCTGGCCAGAATTCACGAACATGACAACGCTACATTTCATCATGGTTTAAGCCATCTCTATCCAAAGGCAACAGCTCTTAATTTACCTCTTAATAAAATGTGCCAGGATATTAAGGCCGAGTTGCTCATTTCTACTGCCACCCTGGGATTTAGAGGTTAGGTTGAAATCATTAATACCGCCTCTGCGTGAACCCTTTTGATCACTAAGTATTAAATTTGTTCATAAGTGCATAAATCCTAAATCGCTAGAAAGCAGAGCCACCTCTCATCGAGGGCTGCCTGATTCACCTTGCTCCTTTTGCCTGCAAGTGTGATGCCCTCCAATAAATGCTTGAATGAGAAATCAATAGGATTTTACCCCTATCTTTATGAGAACACTGGGCTTAGAAATTATGTCCAGGCTTGCTAACCCTTTCAGCACTGTGGTACATCACTTTGCTTTTTTGGGGTAGCAAAAGGTCTATTAGAGAAGAGTGTTGCTAGTGAAACAATTATCATAGTATTAGACAATAGCAAATCACTGGGATTATTTTTGGGGGGGATTTTTATTTTGCATGCAGTACATCCCCAGTTTGGTCTTCACTAACTACAAGTACTGTACAATACTTTCAATATACCTAGATCATTCATATATTCCTTGTGCCATCTCCATTTGGTGTTAAGTTGGAAACAACAGTGATCAAGACTGTCCATTGTGGCAGGCAGCTAGTTTGTAGAACCCTCTACTTACTAGCTTACTAATGCTTACTAATTAGTGGATGCTTCCTAATCTCTTTTCTCCTACAGTCTATACCTCAGACATTCCCAAACCATTTAAAGACTCACCAACAAAAAAGTGAGACCCACCTACTATAGGTTTACCAGATTTTTAAAAAAAGAGATCTTGAAAGTATTTATTTATAAATAGTAATAACCAGAAACAAAGATCCTCAAACATTTAGTTTCTTATTTTTATGCATGCTTGCAAACTGCAGGAGCTGACGCTTTTGCAGAATAATTAGGCCTAGGTTGCACTGGCATTTTTATTTCTTCAATTTGTTGCTTGTAAATTGCCCAAGATCCTGTGATGAACAGTTCAGGAGAATATCAATAATTAAAAAAAAAAGAATATGATTTCTGGCTCTGTTATAGAAGTACAAGGTTTTCTTCCATTGCTGCCAATGGAAAACACACTTCACTTGAGTACCCGATGTTCCTTTTCAGGGAATCTTCAAAAATGCTGTTCCTAATACAAACGTTGAACATTTCCTATGGAATCTGCTGTACTTCTCCATAATCCTGTAACTTTCCTTTTCTCCATCTTTTCACTCTGCCTCATCTGAGCACCTGCTCAAAAATAAACCTTAAGTAATTCCTTCTTTGGCAGGTCTATGTGTTTTATTCATGGCTACAAGCATCCAACCTTGTTCTTGCCCTCCATTGCAGCCTGTTGACAACGAAGAGGAGGGGAGAAATGATGACACAGTGTGCTTGCATACAATCACTCTAATTTTAACCTGATCAACCTTGTCATTTTAGATTTCACTGAGATGGAAAGCAAAAGCATTTCAGAGAGAGGGACCAGATTCACTGCAAGGACACTTGAAAAGCTAGTAGAACTGTCTCCATTCACTATGCTGCTTTCTATACCCCAGGAAGGTTTTCAAAGTTACAGTACCGTTCAGCACTGTACAAAATTTTCTTTATCACAGTGTTTTGTAATCATTTTTATATACAGTAAGTATTTTAATATAAATATTTTTGTACTGTGGAACCAATCCACAATTTCTAATGGGAAAATTCAGTTTGAATTTCAAGTGTTTTGGATTACAAGCATGCTTCCGGAACAAATTATGCTCATAAACCAATGCACCACTGTAATTGTTTATAACAGTTGCTCAGGGTATGAAACCAATAGATTGGCAAGAAGTACAGATGATCCTGAAAATTATTACATGTTGTCTAAAAAACAATATGTGGTGGGGAGCACTCCTCCATGCCCTTCCTGAGTGGTTTCACTTTCCTTTTTGTTCTTTTTCCCTGTATTACACTCCAGTTTGGCCAATTTTGCTGGCCTCTTGGATCTGCACCATTGATGGGCATTGATGAATCAGTGATTCTTCAATGTTAAGTAAAGGGATAAAAGACACTGCACCCCTTTTTCACCCACATGGGGGTTAAATTTTTTTTAAAAAAAATGGTTCTTAATGGGTTCTTACATCGCAGAAGGAATACCCTCCCCAAATTTTTGTTTCTAGGTCTAGGGGGTAGGGCTGGGTGTTGATCAGTCAGCAATTCTTTAATGTTAAGTACAGCGTCAAAAACATGCTGTACTGCTTTTCACCCCCTTAGGGTTTGATTTTCTAATTTTTTTCTAAAAATGTGTACTTAGTGGGTGCCTACATTATAGAAGAAAGACCCTCCTTAAATTTCACACTCCTAGGTCTGGTGGTATTGGCTCGCCGTTGATGAGACAGTGATGCTTCAATTTTATGTATATAGATGTGTAAGATATGTGTTAAGATATATACTGTATATGTATTTTTCATATTTTTATACTATCCTTTCTCCAAGGAGCTTAGAGGGTCTTCTAAGTTAGTTAGTTAGTTATAACTAGGTCTCCTTAGTTATTCACAACAACCTTGTCTGGTAGGAAAGGCTGAGAGATCATGACTGGCTCCATGTCACCCAGGAAGGTCATCAACCTTCATTGATTTCATTGAGATGGAAGGCAAACGCATGGAAGATGAAATGCATACTATATGTATCTATCCCTACAATCCAGAGTAACTACAGGAGCATGTAAGAAACATTATGTGCACCCGTAGTTACTGCACCACCTAGTGAAAACCTATGGGAAATTCATATTGCAATCCAGAGCAAATTGTTCTTACACCGGAGCAAGGACTCCCTGTAGTGACTATGGATTGCGCCCTATGTGTCTGTATCTGTTTGTAAATTAAATTTAAAATGTATATGTATATTTTACCTTCGCAGAACATAGAGATTACCTTAACAGTACTGGAGAAATCCAGTTACATTTAGCCAGTAAAATGGCTTTAGCCAACCTTAACAGTTTTATTACTCAGACTGTGGTATCTATCAATTATGATCACATTGACAGTCTGGTGATTTAATTGGCAAATTTGACAAGGACAGTTATTACTCTGTGTTGTGACAGCTGGTTTTGCTATCAGAAATTTGTCAGCCTTCTTCCTGGGAGCCGTTGGGTGAATGGTTGAGTGGCTCATATGAGGACATTTCACATTTTCAGACACACTCAGCCCTTCACCCTCTGCTCACCCCCACTCTCAACATCTGTTGATAAACTAAACTCTATATAAAACATACACATTTGTGATATCAGGAAGCCAGGAACCTGGCAGACTCCCATTATTAAACAATCTACTGTCTCAACTGACAAACTGCCTGAGGGCTCAGAAAACTAATTTATGACCACAAAAGTTAGTACCTTTCAGTACTGGCCTTCTGTATGCCCTTCAAAACCCCACATACTAACTTGATCTGAAGTTTTGTGGACTTCTGCATGCAGTTAGAAAGCACATTATAATTCACTGCATTATAACCAAACTACACTTACTGTAAGCACTTTCTATAACATGTACTGTACAAAAAAAACTGGTACATGATAACTTTCAAGGAATACAGTATTACCACTGTTAAAGCAGAACTGTTCTTATGAACGTAGGAAAGATTTTGCTGGATCAGACCAATCTATCATCCATCCAATCTCCATTTAGCATTCTGCTTCTCATGATGGTCAATCAGGTGCATCTGGGAAGTCCACAAGCAGGCAATGGCAGCAGTCGTTGTGTCCCAATGCTGTTGCACTGTAACTGGAATTCAAGGGAATGAGCTTGGCAAATATTATATGTTTGGTTTATGATGTGACTGGAAGCCAAAAAATTGACTTGATTTCAGTATATTGAAGCATGTTCAGATCAAAACTTGTTATATATTAATTTTTTATAAATGGATTTGACTCAACACAAATGGTCACTGCAAATCATTTTTAAAAACTGCTTTTCTACTGTTGTAGAGAAGCAGTCATGTAAGCAGTCATTCCATTCTTCAGCTGAGCCAGGCAAGGACAAAGAATCCTTTGCAGTTCAGATTGATGACTCATCTCTAGAACAGTAAGAAAAACTGGTTTTTAGATCATGGTACACACTTTTAAATTTTTTTAAATCTTCTTTTATTTAACATACATTTTGGTATCAGCAGGGCATTTCAGAATCAAACCTCTGCAGATATTGAGGCACAACTTTATTCCACTGGGAGCAAGAAACCTGGAAGTGGGTCTTTAAATCTATTTTTCCATTACTTTTCCCCATGGTTTTTTTTTTGTCCATCAGAGGTTCTGTAATGGAACCTTAGTGGATAACAAGGGACATTTTTGAAATAAAGATGTCAAAAATTTGAGCCAGGATTTATTCACAGGTGATGTTTCACATGAGAAGTTTTTTCCCCCTTGGGCCCAGCAGTAAGGCCCTCAAAATTCCAGTGGTAAAGGAGTATCTTAATCTGATTAAGATTAAGTCCTACAGTGAATCCCTTTGGTGACTCTCAGACATCTGACAGTGCATTAATGCTACTGTTGAAACCAGTACTGTAGTTTTCAGCCAACAGAACTAATAGGTGTGAGTACCTGGCCAAATCTTGATTTGGTCAACTTGCTGAATATAATAACTTTTTATAATATGTATAGTTTTCTGAAAAGCTGAAAACCTAGCACCTGCTCAGAGATTTCCTGCCACAGATGGCCCAGGAGAATACTAGGAAATACATTTCTTTCCTTGTCAGAGTCAATTCATCTCACCATGGAATATCTGGACAGCTGCATTTTGAGACCTCGATGGAGGTTTACTTGTGGTTAATGAGTTATATGAAAGTTCTTGCCCACAAGCTGGTCAAGTTTGATTGGCATGTTATTGCTTTACTCATTTCTGGAAGATTTGTGGTAACACAGTCAACCTGTGGTAGAACACTTAAGATTGTTTTTCACCACAAGGAAATGGTTTTTTACTCCTACTTCCACAAAACAAGAGCAGAATGACATGCACTTAGTCTAAGCTTTGCTGCTGAAACCAGTGCAGTGTAAATGGAGAAGTTTTGCTCACCAGGCCTCTTTTCCTAATTGAAATCCCCCTCCAATCACATTAACTTTGTTGGTAGAAAAATATAAGTACTTGTACTGAGCAGGTATATTTTCCCTGGAAGGTGTAGTAACAGCTTTGTTAGACAATTGAGATTAGGAAAAGTTTAGAAAAATGATGTGGGCAAAAAGAAGAGCTAAGCTGTTGGACTGTTGAAGTCCAAGACTAGGACATCCACATCATGTCTGTTTTGGCCTTCAGAGTTTTGTGCTTCAATGTGCGTGTCTCCATATTTATGCCTTTTTTGGCTGGTGGAGCTACTCACACATATCCGTTTCAGAGACTTTCATCCAAAACTGGAACCAAGTTTCATATGCACAAAAAGGCTTCATGGGATGTGCATCCCAGACTCGCACCTTTTCCTCTTTGGTGATTTAGGCAAATGAGCAGTAAGAAACTTCAACATGAATCCTCTTTCAAGCACCTATTGCCCAATGGATGGACTGTGAGTGAAACAGAAAGATGTCTAATCTCAGCCCCATGGCTATCAATGGCTGCAACTCCCCAGTTTGTGTAAAGGGACCTCACACCCTTTAACAGGTGGGAGAAGGGGAAACACAGGAGCTTGATCCACAGGACTGTGCTGTTGCAGGAGAATTGGAGGAAATTTTGCCACTTTCCAGAGGTCCTGCTAGGGACCGGGAGGTCTGGGGAGCTCTGCAGAGTGCATGCACAGCTCCCAGGGCTTTAAAAGAAGGTTCCAGCCATGACTAAACCTTGGCAATTCACTTTCACTATTTTCACTATTTCACTGTGCTAGCTGCTCCTCCACTTAGTGAGGGAGTAAAGCTCTTTCAAAGATTTAGAACCACTGTGATAGTGGAACAGTAGTACAGTCTGATTTTTTTTTCAGATCCCCACCTACCTAACATTTTATGGATTATCTTAGATTAATTTCTCCAACCAACAGATTTGCCTTATAGGAACACAAACACAGTAGCTCGCATGCAGCTTTCTGATACTTTCATGGTTTTAAGGATGAGAGCCAAAGACTACCCATGGGATGTTGTGTGTCCCAATGGATGCTTGCTTTGTAGAAGATCAAGTTCAATTCCCCATGGTTGCAGTATTATCTGAGCATCAAAGCAATTATCTGCAGGGGAAATCTAGATATTTTCTATATAGCAAATAAATAATAAATAAATAAATAACATCTTATATTAAAGTTGGAAGGAATATACATTTTTAGAATAATAGGTATAGTTCTGCCAGAAATTCAAATTAACCAGATCTTAACATGGATCAAAGAAAGATGTAAACATTAAATATAACTTAATAACTGTCTCTTTTAAGTTTTGATGTTTAATTATGGGAGCTTTAAGCTTATAGCTATGTTAAGGACAATCAAAACTCCCTGGGTTCACCACTTCTGGGGGACATATTCTGGGGGACAAAATTCTCTGGGGGACAATGATTAGAAATTTGGATAAGGTGTTAGATCCATTCTGTTTTAAATTTTTATATCCATAGCGTTACACTGATGGGAGAGATGCGATCAACTTGTAGAATCAAGAGATTTAGATTTGGATATGTGTGACATAACTGTGAATAGTGGAATACAGTGGTACCTTGGTTTATGAGCATAATTCTTTCTGGAAGCATGCCTGTAATCCAAAATGTTTCTATATCAAAGCAAATTTTCCAATAATAAATAATGAAAATTTTCTAATAAGAAATAATGAAAACTTGTCCAATTTGTTCCACAACCTAAAAATATTCATATAAAAATTATTACAGTACTTAATATAATACAAAATAATAAAGAAAATACAAAATATAAAGAAAACTAAAACAAATTAACCGGCACTTAGGGTGCAATCACGACTTAGGCCAGAGAGAATGGCCCAGCTAAGCTGGCCTAGGATAGGCCATATCCTGAATTGACACTTATGCCAAATCCACAGAGCTAGGAGGCCTCTAGGCTGGCCTAACTGCTGCTGAAGAGGCAGCAGCACAAGGACAGCATGCTCACTGGATTGTGCCATATCCTGAGATGGGCGGTTGTAAGTGTGTTTATAGTTGCAATCCAGAAGTGACAGTCTGCATGTGGGCAAATAAACTGAATCAAAATGGATGCTTCTGATTAGCAGGAATGGTGGTCAGGTAATTGGATGTCAACATGAGTTGGATGGGCTTCCACTCTGCAAAATATGAAAATTCACAATCTGGGAGTTTTTGGCCCAGCATTGTGCCCAGATTCCCAGGTGGTTGATGTGGCAAGAGGTGCTTTGTCCCATCTTGGACAAGAGAGCAGTTTAGACTGAGAAGGCAAATATAAGCTCTATAACTTCAAGATTAGAATACTGTACTGTAATGCACGGTGCTGCCCTTGAAATGTGCTAGGAAGCATTGTTTGGGGCAGCAACTCAGCAGCACGATTTCTTAGGACATAATCCAGAGGTGCACTTGGGTTACCCTATCTATTACTGGGCTGACCTAACTACAAGACGGGACACCCTAGTTATTCTGGAAAAGGGTTGGAGCAGCCTAAGGCATCATAGGCTGCCCCAAGACAGGTGGAGCTTGGCTGCCCTAGCTGGGGCAACCTAGGCAGTTCAGGAGAGGCATGTTGAGGGCATGTTTAGCATTGCCTAGGGCAGAGCAGTTACTCTGTATCCAGAGCCTGTTTCCAAGGCAGAAATGCCCTCTTCCAGTTCCTCAGAAATATACCACCTCAGGAGCAGGTATAGTAATGAGTAGACCCACAGGGGTCCATGATAAGGCCCGAGTAAGAATGGCAGTGTTGACCAAAAATCTGAGTTCTTGGCCAGCATATCTGCAACCCCTGCCTCTCAACTTCAGGATATGGCTCAACTACGGCAGCCCATTAACCTGTGGATAGAGCAGGCCATTTGTATTCACTCTAGACTGTACTGGCATCTCATCAGGGACTCCTTATAAGGCAGGTACCACAGCTGTTCCTTGTTCAGTGTGATCTGAGGTGGGTCTCCTCGAGAGTAAGCCCGCCCTAGGTGTCACTGACTTCGTGCTCACACAACTTTCTGCTCTGGATTCAGAATAGGCAGGACAGCCCAGCGAGGGGACTTCTCACTGCCATAACTCTGGATTGCAGCCTAAATTGTAGAAAAGACTCATAAAGGGAAGGAATATTTTCATCCCTCTTGAACCCTCTGAATGTAAGTAAGAAATGGATTCTTACTATACATAACTGAGGCAGAGGTAGTGATTTATAAAATGCCTCCCTGTAGCTTTGAAAAATGACCCTGAGTCCAATATACATTTAAAAAATACATTATGTTATGTACTAGGAAGAGACCTGGTTGTGAAGTGAGAAGTCCTAAGTTCAAATCTGGACTTTACCACAAACTTATCAATCGTGGTCTCTCAGCCTTAACCCTATTGTTGTGTTCTCAAACTTATTGGAGTTACAATGGCTCCACAGCCTCTTCTCCTTGGGTCAGTCATCGGGATCTCAGAAAATCTTGTAATATCCAAGTTTAAAAAAAGCAGGCCTCCTTCAGTCTTGAAAGACTATGGTATCGTGCTCGGCGCTGCATACGCTGCATGCGAAGCACGAAAGCCTGGGTTAGATTGTTATGGAGGATTTGCTGTTACCCAAGCAGCAAATCCCCCCTCTCCACGCCACTGAATTAGTCCAATGGAAAGGCAGAGCTGATACAATTGGATTCAGCTGGCATCGCAGAGCTGGGCTAAGGACAGGAGCTCACCCTGTCTTGTGGGGCCGACCCGGGTCTCAAACCCTGGCCTCCTGGTTAACAGGCACAGTGTCTTAACTGCTTGCGCCACCCACAGCCCTGATATCCAAGTTAGTGGCATTCATATTTTGCAAGATACAAGATGGCAGTCTCCCTAATTTGGGCACTACCACCGTGGATCTCACAAGATTTTGCAAGATCCAAGATTCATCCAAGAGAACCGGGTGATGGTGGACATCTAATATCCTCCTTGTGAGTGCATTATAGTGTTCTAAGGCACCACAGTACACAGTTTGGGAATCTGTCCTACTGCATTATGATAAAACACTGACTGGCCTCTTAAGGTTGCTACTGACAGATAACGAAAATGAGGAGTACTTAGAAAACTCTAGAATGCTGTGTAGAGCTAAGTATTTAGTAACATTGTGATTTCATGGCATAAAATCTAGGTGAACTACAGGAAATGATTGTCTTTATAAAGAGGATGCTTGGAGCTCTATGTTCTTGGAGAATGGCTCAGAATATTTTATTGCAGGATTGAAATAGCTATCTGGATTTTAAGAGCGAGAGGCCAAGAGAGAGAATATAATTTCAAAATCCTTTGCTTATTTTTTAATTTATAGTCCTTGGAGGGGAAAAAAAGAGTGGATAGCCCAATCATTTATATGCCTGGGAAAAAGCAATACATCTATATAAAAGTACAGTGATATATTTCTGTTGCTAGTTTAATGTGCTGCTCTGTGCCCTGTGTGTTCTGATTCATTGGAGAGCAGCAATCATGTCGACAGGAGCTGTTCTTCAGTTCCCATCAGCGACAACTAAAGGCCAATTCAAGGTTGTGGTAGGGTCATGAATCTAACATATTCACTGATAGAACAATTTCCCTTCCACATGACACTGTCAGGGGGATGCTGCAAATATACTGAAGGAACTGCTGTTGGTATCTGTATCTTTTTGCTGCTCACGTCTCCCCTCCCTTTACACTACTGTGAGTATAGAGTGGCCTTGAGAAAATCATTGTGGGAAACTGGATTTAGCCTGGCAGCCTGTTAAATGAGGTTGCCAACTTCTTTTGCCAACCTCTGTGCCTTTAACTGCATCTTGACATGGAGAGTCAAACAGGTGGTAATATTTTATTTCCATGCAATGAGAAGCTTGATCTGCTGATTCCTGCATCTGTTAAAGGCACAGAACAAGACAGGTCAATTTCAGGGGCACCCCCTGCTACTGTTTATAGAAGCACTTCTCCACTATATAGATGTATGTGAGCTTAAGAAACAGAATCAGATCCATAACCTGCAGTGATAAAGTGCTGTACAACCAACATGGAGAGTGATGAAACAGGCACAAGAATGTCTTCAGTTGACCTCAGAGTACAGGCATATACAAAAGGCAGGGAGCTGATCTTCAGGTATTCTGTACCTAAATAATGCAGGGCTTTAAAGGTCATGACCAGCTCTTTGTACTGAGCCTGGAAAAGTAAGGGCAGCCATAATAAGTGCCAGATTTGTACAATGCGGTCCAAAGGATCAGCTACACTAAGGGCACAATCCAGAGTTAAGGCAGTGAGGAGAGCTCTAGCTGGACTGTCCCAACTATTCTGAATCCACAGCAGAAAGTTATGCTGCATCCAGAGTCAGGAAGCCTGGGCTGCCCCAGGGTGACCAGATGCCAAACCCAAAACTCCTACCTCCACAAGCCAAAATTCCTATCCGCTGAAAAAAAATTGCCTAACTGTATTTTTGTTTTTATATTTTTTGGTTTTTTTTTGTTTTTTGGCCATAACTTTTGATAGGAATGAGATAGCTCAAAACTGATTTTTGCATTGGATTCTGCTCTTCAATACAAATACAACATATGACATGATGGTGTACTGTGCACCATCGTGAAGTTCAAAAATGAAGCCAAAATGTAGGACAGTGAAGCCAAAATGTAGGACAACTGGACCAAAGGCTAAAAAGCCAGACTAATCTGTTTTTTCCAGTCATATGGTCACCCTGCCCTAACTGCTCCAGTGAATGCTAAGTAGACATCAAGTAAGTGACGCCATGGGAGGGCTTTTCCCAAGGAGACCCCTTTCAGATCACACTGAACAAGGAACAGCTGTGGTGCCTGCCATATAACGAGTCCCTGATGAGATGCCAGTACAGTCCACAGTTAATACAAGGGGCTTCTTGGAGTGGCCTGCTGTATCCACAGGTAGTGGGCTGCCGTAGTTGAGCCATATCCTGAAGTTGAGAGGCAGGGGCTGGCCTCCATGCAGTAAGGATTTTCATCTGCAGGAGGCTGGCCAAGAACTCAGATTTTTGGTCAACACTGCCATTCTTACTCTGCCTTTCAGGAGAGGTCCAGGAGCCCCAAAGTTGAAAGTTTGGAGACCATGCACAATCTCCTCAACCCTAACTTCCAGGTTTATGACTACAGAATCATGAAGATTTTTTTAGTATAAAGACTTTTTCATGGATTTCTGGTATAAAAGCCATTTTCTAACAACCATTTTCTAAAGGAACAAGGAGAATTGTATTTATAAGTGACTGATGGAAAAGGTCATGTTTGTTCAATGTTCAGGTTTAAATTTAGATATGTCTTGAGTATCCTAGCAATTATTTTAATAAGAATTAAGTAACCTTTCAGTGTGGATAACTCCTAACTTGGTAAGCTAGCAATATCCTTTCTTATCTTGCATTTTTTATTTTGCTTTTGCAGTTTTGGTTGATATTGAACTAAAACAGAACAAGATGATCATAATACACTACTGTTATTTAAAAGTTGAAAGCAAATTGATGAAGTGATGAAAAATGGGAAGGGGGTATTGATTTGAGGGGACGTTGCTGCCGCCAAACCTGCCTTTCATGGACTCAGTCAGCCCTCCCAGCCCCATTTCCTTCCCTTCCCCACACCTTGCACCATTTTGTCCCTAACCCTAACCCTGCTCCCTGCCCAGTCCCTGCAGAGATCTACCTAAGTCAGTGGGCACTGGTGAGAGGGTCGAATGGGGTGGGACCTGTGAAGTGATGTGACCACCACCATGCCATATCCTATCCCCCCTTCCAGTCTTGAAAGGCTAACACAGGGCTTCTTGAGTAAGCACCAGCTAATAGTCCCATTGAGAGGGTTGTTTAATGGCTAGACCTCTAGGAAGCTCAACTTCAGCCCAATATAAAGCAGGAGCTGTTTGGTGCCACTGCCACAGTCCTGAATAGGATTGGGCTCTGAATCTAACGGTAGGTTGGCAAGGCACTGATGTGCTCAGGGGAAGTATTATTGACTAATCATTGTATCATTATTATAAAAGGAATTTCACAATTCAATAATGTTAAGAATATGTGAGATTGCTATTCACATCTTACAAAAAAACCCCTAACAGTTGTCATAGTTACTGATGAACTCCAGTATATAACATTCACCTTTTACACAGGACCAAATTATTTCACACCAATGCAACCAATGTTAGAAATGTTCCTGTACAGTCGAGCTTTTGTTATCTGAACACGGTTGTCAGCAATTCCTATTTGTGCCCATTCTAGATTCCCTGTATTTCATAGATGCAGATTGAGAACTGTGAAGCAGTTCCTTCAGTAACGACCATTAGATATCTTTATCTAATGGTAATCGAGATACCTGACGTTGTTCAGTTTTTCTTGGAGCAGAGAGTTTTCAAATGGCAATGATTTTAATAACTCTTTGTAGTGTATGCTGTTCCCCCTTCCCCCCCAAAAGTGTATAAGGTGTATCTCAGATAATATATAAGAATTTGAAGGGAAATATTGAGGATTAAACTCAATATTGAATTCTGTTCTGTGCAACATTCCACTGCTTTGTGGGTAGGAAGTCATGGCTGAAAGCAATGTGGATGTGAGATGTCTGCTAGATTACCAGGTTTGGTAATTGATGCCATGCCATGGCCAGCACAGCCATAAAGTGCCATGAAGAGGCCTGCATCAGTAGCAGATGGCAGGTATTTAGAACTGTGATGCATTTCAGTGGCTTCCATGCCTCTCTGGTTATCTAGATATCTGATGGTGCACAGCTTTCCTGGGAGGGGCCGGTGCATTGCAGGTGTGTTTAAAAACTGATTCTGCCCATGCAACTGCAGAGCCTGCCAGAAGTACTTCAGTGGTGACACATTGATGTCATTACATGCACCATTGAATTCCTTTTGGAGCCATCGTTTGCAGGTGCTCCCATTTAGCAAGGCTCCCCACTCATTTTCTGCCTCCCTTGCCTTGTTTCTAAGTAGGCCTGGCTTCAGAATAGGCTACCTTTCATGAGGATACTACCATGTGGCTCAGGGGGATCAGCGACCTCTCTCGCCATTCTTTCTGCCCCCCTTTTCTAATACTGTTTCCATGTCTGGGGGGTTCTAACAAGATTAGGTGCCCCAACAAACCCTCACAAGGAGCAAAAACAGTTTTGTTTTTGCTACATAGCATCAATTCAACCAGACTTCAGTAGTAGGTTCACTGGCCTCAAGTGTAAATCAGCTCAAATATACACCATATTGGAAAAGTAAAATTTTCTCTATTAATCTACAAATCCATTCAAAATCATTTAAATAATATTGTCATTCAACAGCGCTGAAAAAGGAAGCCCAGAAACTTACCTAGAATAAAAAGGGAATTTCCTCTACAGAAACATTCAAACGAAACAGAAATCCAGAACAGCAAATCAGTCAATCCCTGGAACTGTTGTTTTATCAGAATTCCTGGAAAAGCCTTTGGGTTGACAGCTAACTTCACTGCTCCAACCTAGTCCTTGATATGAGGATCTCAGAGCAACTGGACTTAGCAGTGCTTCTACCCTAGCAAGAATTTCAGGGCATGATGCAGTGATTCGGAGCTGGAAATCTGCAATGTTAAATAAGAAGAAAAACATTTGTACATTGATAAATAAATTCCTCTCAAGGGTAGGAGATTACAGATGCCTTCTCAAGCATGGAGATTGAGGTGGAGCAGGGCAAGAAAAGGGTTGAACAGGGTGGAGAAGATGGAACAGGGAGGAGGCAGAGGTAGGAATGGGCACATTGGACCTTGGAAAGGGCTGGGTTTGGTGGCTGTGATGCATGCTGAATCCTGACCCTCTTTCCGGGGCCTGATCAGTGTAGATTAGGGCCAGTGATATTGCTGGAGCAGATCTGGAATGATCCATTATGGATGCTTGGGATTTACGTAATTTGGGAAAAGGGAACAAATGTACCTTTATCCCAAGGAGAACTCCAGAGGCCAAAAATCCCATAGGATACAGTGCTGGGAAGGCCAAGAGAGTTGCGTGATCACAGTAAGAGGAAACAAAGATGATTTTATTGAAGGCATCTTGATATGGCTAAACAAAAAGAGTGGAAAAATACTTAACTGGTGAACGGATTAATTGTATGGTCTGGAACCCCTCCATCCCAGAGAAACCTCCAAATGAGGCAAATGGATGTCACGGTTGTGACCAAATTTTATCTGTCTTTTCTAAACAATTACTTGAATTTTCCTTCTGAATCCAGTGGTGCCATTCAAGAGGAAACGATTGCTACCTTATTCCTGTGGGTGATATATGTCATCCTGACAACTTTGATGAACGAACACAATTTTTTTGCTAACCAAATTACAACTGTGCACACTTTTGATGGGAATATCATATAAATTTTTTGCTAATGAATAGCTGACCATTGAAGCAATCAGGGCGTTATTCAGAAGCCTGTTGGAACGCAGGCAGCTGGCAGAAATGTAGGATTTAAGAGGATAGTGTTCTCACCCTGCATTTTAGAAAGCAGAATAAATTTAAAGTGCTGCCGCTTATTGATTTATGCTCTTTATACTGGACATGGCTTTTTATTAAAGAAAGCAGATATTCAATAGTGTTAACTAGTAATGGGAATTGACTTTTCACTAATTGCAGAGAGGCTGGCATTAATACACTTTAATAGAACCTGGGGCTTGTCTGCTCCTGATCAATCCTGAAGCGGGTTTTTTCCTCCTCTTTTTCAACTTGCTGTGGTCAAAAGATTCCAGCAATGAGATTGTTGGAGATATTTTTCACCTTAAAAAAAACCCGTCCATTTAATAGGATAAGGGCCATTACTTGATGGAATAAGCTCATTAATGCAGAAGCTTCATTTCATGCCTTGACTCTTGATGGATCATTATTCCCTTTGGTCCACCATGATGGCCTTCAGCTCGTTGTGTATGAAAACACTGACTGCATGCCTATGCACATGCTACCATTGTATTCAGTGGGGTTTAGTATGCATGGCTGGGTACAGGACTGCATCCTATGAGCATGAACAAGCAAGCCTGGCCCATATGATCTCTCACTGCTTGCACAACTTTATAAGAGTAACTTTATGTGTGTATGGAGGTGTGCATTGCAGAAAAACAGGGTATGTATGAATGATAATACCATCATGTTATATATTGTTGGAATGGTAATTTAATGCAGAATGCAATTAAAACAAATTGCATTGGAAACACAAAGCTGTGTTTAATTAATTAATTCTGTCTCTATCAACAAAATGTTGCTATAGCCTGACAATGTCAGCTAGAGGTAAACAGTTAGGTCTTCTTCATGGCCGTAATCCAGTGCCAAACCTGAAAAGTTAACAATAGCTGTTTACCACAAAGAGTTTTGCTCCCAAGCCTAAAGGCAGCTCATTGTTATTAAGTATAATGATTAGTAAGATACTACCCAATCTTTGGTGTGGTGTGTGGTGTGATCTGAAGAGTACACATGTCCAACACTGCAACAACTTTTGACCAATGATACTTAATGCAAACCTTTTTAGCCAATTATGTAAAATCTAATACGATCTGTTGTAACAATAAAAGAAGGAGGCTCAATGCAATATGGCCCACTCCTTGCTTTGGACATGAGTCCAGGGAGTTTGCCCAACACGCATGTTGAATAAAAGATCCTGAATCTGATACCTCGGTTGTCTGCTTGTTTGTGAGAATGTGCAACAATATCCTTTGTTCCCTGAACCCCAATGGCTGCCATGAATTTCTGGGCATTGAGAAATAGATGCAGTGTTGACACAAAGGCTGCTCTATTCTGGGAGAGACACAATTTGGAGAAGGACCTTTTCCAAAGCCTGCTTCATCACAAGACTAATCCAGTGTTGATTAAATAAATTGCCTACATTGTGCATAAGAGCACAGACAAAAAACTGGTGCGTTACAGAAAACTTACTAATATTTTGTTTTATCTTCCCCCATTCCCACTAGTATTTTTTTTGCTGATGCCTCATTTCATCAAATGAAAGATCAAGCATAGCTTATTATTCTGAAGATAACCTGTCAGTGGCTTAGTGTGGCTCCTATTTCAAGGCTTGTTATGTGACTGGCAATAAAATGTGACTAATATACTGTTAATTAATATCATGTCCTCCAGCTAATTTATCACATTATTAATCAGAGTGATAAAGTGAGAGAGAAGTAAGCTTATCTACAACCATCTCAAAATTCAGCCCATGATACAAAAATAAATAATTAAATAAATAAAAAGCACGGGCACTTCTAACCACAAGAATGAAACATCTGAATGCTTCTGAATGTGTGCATTGTATTTGCCAACCCTTTAACATGTCCCTCCGGAATATGTTACACAGAAAGACAGAATTTAAAGTGAAAGGGCAACCAATTCTGATCATAACCTTGCCTTTGCACTTCAAGTAATTATCCTTTAATTGCATTACACTATTTGAAATAGAGCCATAATTGGAAAAAAACAATTTGACATTCCCTGACGCTTTCTCTGACATGCGCTATTTGCTTTTTATTCAAATGTAAATTTTCTCTATAATACTGTCAAAGAAGAGGTTGGGGGTGGGGAGAAAGCAAAATTGAAATGTCAGTAACAATTTCTGACACACAGAGAGCATCCGCAGCAAGTGCAGGACGGTAGGCGAGGTTTATAGTTCAGGTTTTTTAAAGAGATCAAAATACAGAATGAAGATAAGCAGAAGGGGAGGGAAGAGAGGGGTGGGTGGGTGTTTGGGAGAGTAGTGCTGTTCCTTTCCTTAGGGATTCATGTCAGTTTCTTCCATACTATCAAAATATCAAACAAGCTACTGGCTGTAATTGTGTGATGAATGAGCTTCACGGATTACACTGAAGGAATAAAAAATGAAGAACAATTTTCAACGCTCAAAAGATTTCATCAACGTGCAAACTGTTTAGGTACTGAGAAATTTCTTAGGATTTGTTGTAAAACTGAGCATTACAATTTGTGATTATTGACAAATAGGTCTGGTTTACACTGTGGCCCAATATGCAAGTGCCACATGTAGTAGAACATGGGAGCAAGTCTAACCCTACAATCCAGAGTAACTACGGGAGCACGTAAGAGACATTACGTGTACCCGTAGTTACTGCAGGCCTCTGTCAGTCTTGAAAGACTATGGTATCGTGCTCGGCGCTGCATACGCTACATGCGAAGCACGAAAGCCTGGGTTGGATTGTTATGGAGGATATGCTGTTACCCAAGCAGCAAATCCCCCCTCTCCACGCCACTGAATGAGTCCAATGGAAAGGCAGAGCCAATACGATTGGATCCAGCTGGCGTCGCAGAGCTGGGCTAAGGACAGGAGCTCACCCTGTCTTGTGGGGCCGACCCGGGAATCAAACCCTGGCCTGCTGATTAACAGGCACAGTGTCTTTACCGCTTGCGCCACCCACAGCCTACACTACCTAGTGAAAACCTATGGGAAATTCATATTGCAATTCAGAGCAAATTGTTCTTGCACCGGAGCAAGGACTCCATGTAGTTACTCTGGATTGTGCCCTTAGTCACTGTGTTGGACAGTGATTTTCAACCACTGCAGCACACTGGTGTGCCGCAGATGCTCCACAGGTGTGCTGTGGTACTTTGGGGAGGGTCATAAAGCAATTGGGGGATTTGAGCCCCTTCCTGCAGCATGTTAGTGTGCCTTGACAAATTTAGCGCCTTGTCCTTTTTCTGTGAGATGAAACAGATTGAAAAACACTGGTGTGTTTTTCACAAAAATATGTGAAAATTCTGAAATACATACAAAATTCTGAAATACATACAAAATACATTCAAAATTCTGAAATACATACAAACTAACTGAACATTAGTTTTAGATATACAGTTAACATTGGCTGTTTAGGACTAGCATAGCCAGGGAGAGCAACAAAATGGTAATTGCTGCAGGGGCCACAACACCTCACATAAGTGCTCGCACTTGCTTTCAGAGCTGTTCTGGGCAGTGAGGACAACACACAGGCACTCAGTAAAAGATGGCGTCCCGTGTGCATTTTTGTCACTGCCCAGAATGGCTCTGATGGCAAATGGAAGGAGCTGTTACATGGCGTGTCATGGTACCTGCAGTACTTACTATTTTCCCCTACTAAAGCTGGTCATAATAAAAAGGCAGGAAAGCCTGATTAAATGTTCTATGTGCAGCAACAAAGGCACTCTCTTGCATACAATGCTGTAAACCTATTGAATGTTTTGAAGATTGTTGCCCCCTATCTCTTTATACATATCACAACTGCCTATCTTTAAGAAGACACTTTTCAGTGTCTTAACACAGCTTAACACAGGGTGACCATATGCCATAATAATAAAAAAAGAGGACTTTTAGGATTTGTTGTAAAACTGAGCATTACAATTTGTGATTATTGACAAATAGGTCTGGTTTACACTGTGGCCCAATATGCAAGTGCCACATGTAGTAGAACATGGGAGCAAGTCTCAAACTGTAGAACTCCCAAGAAAAAAGTGGGCCATAACAAAATAAAAGCTTAAAACACTCATATATATTGTTTCATCTGATTAATTTATACATTAAATTGCTTATTATTAAGTTTTAAATTATGACATATAATTTATTACACTATAATTTATTAATTACAGGAAGGCTACATGCTGCCTACTTACAAGGAAAAGGAGGATATTGAAGTTTTTTCCAGGACACAAATCTAGGACATGTCCTGAAAAATGAGTAAATACAATCACCCAGCTTAACAGTATGTCCAACACTCAGGACGCTTTCCTCAGCATTTTCAGTTTAGTGTTGCCATTTGCTGCCCCTATCACATGTCAAGAATCTTCAACTGCAGATTACTAGTTAGTATCTCATTTCTTTACAGTTATTCTAGCCAGAGCCACAGAGATTAGCAATAAAAAGTCCATCTTCTCATGTGAATTTTGTTCTTTTGTACCTTCCATCTCATCACTCAAACTGAATTTCTTTTCAAGAGGTGGGGAAGGGGTGAGCCAAAAATTCCGGTTATGAAAGATTCCAGCAAATTATATGGAAATATATATGTGTCACTGAAATGTAGGAGGATTTACTTTCATGTATTGGCTGCAATCCACCATGCAATTATACAAGCTCAAATCTAAGGTTGAATGTTGAGGACCAGCGTGGAAGTAATTAATACCATGTCCCCATTGTTCATTTTCTACGGGCCAGTTTTCATCCTGATGTTCTGAGTAATCTGGATGCCTACCAGACATGGTCTGATAATATGAATGAATATTCTTATTTAATATTATTCCTGTATCCCCTAATATTATTCCTAGTTTGAGAGTATCATATTTCCCTGATAGCAGATAATTATCAGTACTTTGATTGTTTAGGATCTAATTGGATAATTATACAAATTTTAAACAGGCAAGGATATCTGAGAATAAAGGGCATATGCAAGATACAAGGTAGTGTAAGATAGTAAGAAGAGTCCTGATGGATCAAGCCAAAGGTCACCTAGGGTGCAATCCAGAGTAACTATGGGAAGTCCTTGCTCCGGTGTAAGAACAATGTGCTCTGGATTGCAAAATGAATTTCCCATAGGTTTTCACTAGGTGATGCAGTAACTACGGGTACATGTAATGTGTCTTACGTGCACCTGTAGTTACTCTGGATTGTAGGGCTAGTCCAGTTTCCTGTATTTCACTAAGGCTGCAATCCTAAAGACACTTTCCTGGGAGTAAGATCCATTGAACACAATGGGGCTTACTTTTGAGTAGACAAAATGGTTGGGATTGTGCTCATAGTTAGGATTGTGCTTTAATGCCCACTAGATGCATCAGGGAGCACATGATGTAACAGGGAACATCTTGTTATTACTTGCCTTCTGGGATAGTCTGTTTCTAAAACCCAGGAGGTAGTATATTCATGCTCACAACTTGTAATTAAAAAAAAGCAAGTGTTTTATGGCTAAATTTTTAGGTTTTACAAAGAAAGAAGCTATGTTCGGATGTAGTTTAGTTGAGCAGTCCTGCAACCTACAGCTCAATCCAGAGCAACTAATCTGTCCACATAAGAGCCCTTAGGTTGCCCTATCTAACACTAGGTTGGAGCAACTGCAAGATGCTCCAGCCCAGTTACTCTGAAGGAGGCTTAGGGCAGAGCAAGGCAAGATAGGGTGCCCTAAGAGAGGTGGACCTGCTCTGCCCTAACTGGGGCAGCCTAAGCAGCTCAGGAGAGGCAAGTTGAGGGCATGTTTAGCATTGCCTAGGGCAGAGCAGTTACTCTGTATCCAGAGCATGTTTCCAAGGCAGAAATGCCCTCTTCCAGCCCTCAGAGTTATACCACCTCAGGAGCAGGTATAGTAATGAGTAGACCCATAGGGGTCCATGATAAGGCCCGAGTAAGAATGGCAGTGCTGACCAAAAATCTGAGTTCTTGGCCAGCCTAGCTGCAACCCCTGCCTCTCAACCTCAGGATATGGAACAAACTACAGCTGCCCACAAACCTCAGGATACAGCAGGCCACTCCAAGAAGCCCCTTGTATTCACTCTAGAATGTACTGGCATCTCATCAGGGACTCCTTATAAGGCAGGCACCCAGTGGCGTCACCAGACTGGTGTGGCTGGTGTGGGCTGCATTGGGGATGCGCTCCGTATGGGGTGATGTGCTGGAGGAGTTTGACTGTCCTTTGGCAGGCCTCGGGCGTCAGCACCCCCATTCAGGCCTGCTCCAAGGCGGAGAATCAGCCAGAAGCTGACGCTTGTCTGAGGAGCTGGCCTGAACGGCCATCTGAAGTGCACTGCGCAGAAACACACTGAGCATGCCGAACAGCTTCAGAGGAGACTTCCTTAGAGCAGAGAAAGTCCGCACCTCTGCACAGCCATTCGGCCTCACTCAGGAGGCGGAGCGGCAGCCGAATGGCTTCAGAAAGAGTACTGCACAGGCACCAACTCTGACGCCTGCACAGTCTCCCCCGAAGCCAAAAGGCTTCAGAAAAGTACTGCGCAGGTGTCAGAGATGGTGCCTGCGCAGTACTCTTTCTGAAGCCAGTTGGCTTCAGAAACAACTGCACAGGCGCCAACTTTGGTGACTGTGCAGTCCAGGTGGGGGGGGCACGCATCCCAGGAATGGCGCACAGACTTCCGCACCAGGTGATGTGCAGAGTCATGTCACCACTGTAGGCACCACAGCTGTTCCTTGTTCAGTGTGATCTGAGGGGTGTCTCCTCAGGAGCAAGTCTTCCCCTTGTGTCAATTACTTAGCATGCTCTGGAGGAGTTAGGGCAGCCCAGACTTCCTGACTCTCTGGATTCAGCATAACTTTCTGCTCTGGATACAGAATAGTTAGGAGAGTGCAGTTAGGTCAGAGCAGGCTGAATTTGCTCTGGATTGCAGCTCTAGTCAATATGTTTTTATATCCTAATTTTCACTCAAGTTAAACTGGATTGTGAGACATCCACACTTACTTGGTAGTAAGCCCCACTAACTGTAATGGGACTTACTTATGAATAAGCACATATAGGCTTTTGCTCCTAGTCTGGAAAATGAGATCACAACAGAGCAAAAATGCTGAAATCAAAATAAGTTGACCAAAAATGAACTCTCAGTAGATTAAACAGAAAACAATTAAAAGACACAAAAATCCATTTCCTTTTTTAAAAAATGACAACAGTCTGACTTGTACTTATCAATGTTTTGCTATGAAGCTGTAATCTGGGCACACCTAAGTAGCAGCATCTAATTAATTTGCTCAGACTTTGGGTTTCTGAGTTGTTTTTGAGTAGGGAAAGAATACTTATATTTTTAATTTCTTTGTTATAATTGAAATTTAACATAGTTTTCGTCCCATCAGAGCAAGAAGTAAAACAAAATGAAAAGGCCTTGAATGAAACTAAAGGTTCCACCAGGTTCCAACGTCACAAAATAAGATGCCAAACAACTGCACTGTGTTTATATATGCAGTTTATCATACAGTATTGGCAAAGTACTATGCAGACTTAGCAGTTTTTTCAACAGTAAGTAAGAAATGTCTGGAATTACCAGTGCTCTCTACTGAATTGATCTATTTCACCTGGACAAATTTTTTTGCTTGCAAGGGACGTTTCTGGACATAAAGCAATTTTTAAAGAGTTCATTGCAATCCTCTTTTTTCTCTCTTGTTGGTTTATCAATCCTGAATAATAATAATATCCAAATATTTCAGATGATAAATGAAGCAACAGTCTTCTGAAACAGGGGTCTCTAAACTTTTCAGCCAGAGGGTTGTATTAAATACCTGGTGCGGAAAATAAATACAAATATTTACATACAAAATTATTGTATTTAATAATATTGAAATACAAAATTTAAATAAATTAAAATGTAGGTAAATAAACAAATTGAATAATGAATGGGCCAAAATTTCCAGAATTCCTTCAAGCACCAACACATGTCACAGAAAGAAAACATGGATCCCCATTTCCACACCTCCCAAGCACCTTCTAAGACCTTCAGATGGCACAAAACATTTATACTGGTTTTTGGGAAAAACTGGAAGCGATTTTGGGAGGGCCCTCAGAATACCCTTCAGACCTAATCAGAGCACAGCTCTGGTTGTGTTCAGTCAAGTGGGTCAGAAGCTTGCAGGGGTCCAGAGGGGTCCAGTGGGCCAGACTTGAGGCTTGCCGAGGACTGCTTCTGGCTTCCAGGCCTGGGTTTGCAGACTCCTGTTCCAGAGTGTGCTTTGTCAAGTTCATTTGCTACAACCAGGACTTCTAATAAACAGAATATATCCAAAGAATCTTGTCAATCTCCTCCCTCTTCCACCTTCCAAGTAACAGCCATCAATTGCTTTAACAGAGGACAAGAGGAAGTTTTTAGTGGGATAGTTGGAGGATAAAATAAACTGCAAACATAATTCTTACATGACTTCTGCTTAGTAAATTTGAAACTGGAAACAACAAGAAGCCTGTTGTTGTTGTTGTTGTTGTTCTTCTTCTTCTTCTTCTTCTTCTTCTTCTTCTTATTTCACAGTCACCAGGTGTTTGACTGGAATTGGCTCTATTGTGATTCACTTCCTATCCAAGGAACTAGGAATCACAAAGGTATTGTTTATTATTATTATTATTATTATTATTATTATTATTATTATTATAAATGCACAGCAAACAATTTCATGCTGTTTCATTTACTTCACCAGTCGGACCCTTCCCAAGAGTCTAGGACTGTGTGATGTAGCGGCATATAATTCAGTTTAATAATAATAAATAATTTCTGCAGTTTAATAATAATAAATAATAATAATAATTATTATTATTAATAATAATAATAATTGTTGTTGTATATTGTTTTATATTGTTGTTGTTGTTGTATAAATATTGTTGTTGTTGTTGAGGTTGTTGTTGTTGCTTTATTTTGTATGTACGAAATACATACTGTGTATATGTATTACATACCCTCTGTGTATGTGCAGAAAAAATTACTTTATCAAAATATTCCTCTGCAAATCTTGAATAAAGTTTCAAAGAAAAGAAACAGCATTTAGCAAATAAACTGATAATTTTAATTAGCATCTCCAAAGGAAGAGGAGCATCAGTGGGTGGATTTTATTTCAGCAAGATCATCAGGACCCATTGCATCAAGGGATTAGAGTTCTCCTAGAGATCTGCTATTTATTTCAAGAAATATTTATCTACAACATCTGTAATAAAACATGAAGAGAAATTCACTGCAGCCACTTATGTCTTGAAGACTTTTCTAACTTCTCTCTCAGTTAATGAAGAAAATCTAGAAATCATATTAGCTTGCATCCCTAAAATATAGCCCATATACCACTGTGGATATGTTTAAATTGACCTTAAAGACCACAAATAATGGACCACAAATAAAAATTTTCTCAGCTAATTCATAAACAGAACTAGGAAATGTTCTCAGAAAATCATGGGAGGAGGTAATATGCAAAGTACGTGAAGCAACTGGGAAAAGAAGAGAAAAATGATTAATTATATTATGATTAGAATATTGACTTTATTGTTAACATTTATTTAAAACATTCTTGACCTTATAACGTTAGTTGCATGAATTTAATCTCGTTTGCTGATTTATTACTTGGTTTGACATTGTGAACTCCTGGTTTGAATCTCTATTGGCATGAAACCCAAGTGGATTTTTAAAAATCTGATTTGAGACTACACTCTGAATATCGCTGTCCATGTTTGTAGTAATGTGATGCCCTCTGCTGGATCTAGCAGTGTAACTTTCAGATAATACTCAAGATATGTACCTGGTTCTAGTAACAGTGTTGACTGTGGAATAGGCGGACAGAATATGCAAGTGGTAAAGTTTTTTCCCTCTTATCTTATTTCCTCAAAATAAGTCTTCAGTCATAAGTCTTCAGTCATAAGTTTAACTGGTTATTTTAAATAAATAAGTTCACTTCAGTGTGTCATTTTGGCAGTTTGTAGTCATTGATTCTCTATGGCCTTCATCTCAACCAGTTTCCCTTAAATTCTCTCATCCATCTGGAAAAAACTTGTTTCCAATTACCTATTCCTAGACCCCCACCAACTTTTAAGTTTTTTGTACTTTCACTGGATTTCTGCTTAAATGGAACTCTATTGTGTTGTCTATCTTTCTATCTCCACACCAAAACCCAACAAAAATAATACAATCTGAACTGTAACAAATAAAATCACAGCATCAACTAAAAAACAAGAGGCTCAACTTGAAATAAATGCTGGGCAGAACCAAAACTGTTTTCATAGAATCACAGAATCATAGAATCATAGAGTTGGAAGGGACCTAGTAGGTCATCTAGTCCAACCCCCTGCCTGCAGCAGGAATTCCCCCTAGAGCATCTCCAACAGGTGCTCATTGAGCCTCTGCTTGAAGATCCCCAGTGAGGGAGAGTCCACCACCTCCCTTGGCAATCTGTTCCACTGCCAAACCGCCCTCACCGTCAGGAATTTTTTCCGGATTTCCAGCCGGAATCTCCTTTCTTGCAGTTTGTACCCATTGGTTCTAGTTCTGCTTTCAGAAGCAGCTATGAACAAATTGGCCCCTTCCTCCATATGACAGCCCTTCAGGTATCTGAAGAGGGCAATCATGTCTCCACTCAGCCTCCTCTTCTCCAGGCTGAACATCCCAAGTTCCCCCAACCTTTCCTCGTAGGGCTTCCCTTCCATCCCACTGATCATTCTTGTCGCTCTCCTCTGGACTTGCTCCAGTTTGGCTGCATCTTTCTTAAAGTGAGGTGCCCAGAACTGAACACAGTACTCAAGGTGAGGTCTCACTAATGCAGAATAAAGAGGAACTAGAACTTCTCGTGACTTGGAAGCTACAGTCCTCTTAATGCAGCCTAAAATGGCATTTGCCTTCTTTGCAGACACATCACACTGCTGACTCATGTTCAGCTTGTGATCCACGGCGACTCCAAGATCCCGCTCACATGTTGTGCTGCCAAGCCAAGTATCCCCCATTTTATACCTATGTTTTTGGTTTTTATTGCCTAACAGCCCAATCCAGAGCAACTAATCTGTCCACATAAGAGCCCTTAGGTTGCCCTATCTAACACTAGGTTGGAGCAACTGCAAGATGCTCCAGCCCAGTTACTCTGAAGGAGGCTTAGGGCAGAGCAAGGCAAGATAGGGTGCCCTAAGAGAGGTGGACCTGCTCTGCCCTAACTGGGGCAGCCTAAGCAGCTCAGGAGAGGTGAGTTGAGGGCATGTTTAGCATTGCCTAGGGCAGAGCAGCTACTCTGTATCCAAAGCCTGTTTCCAAGGCAGAAATGCCCTCTTCCAGCCCTCAGAGTTATACCACCTCAGGAGCAGGTATAGTAATGAGTAGACCCATAGGGGTCCATGATAAGGCCCGAGTAAGAATGGCAGTGCTGACCAAAAATCTGAGTTCTTGGCCAGCCTAGCTGCAACCCCTTCCTCTCAACCTCAGGATATGGAACAAACTATGGCTGCCCACAAACCTCAGGATACAGCAGGCCACTCCAAGAAGCCCCTTGTATTCACTGTAGAATGTACTGGCATCTCATCAGGGACTCCTTATAAGGCAGGCACCCAGTGGCGTCACCAGACTGGTGCGGCTGGTGTGGGCTGCATTGGGGATGCGCTCCGTATGGGGTGATGTGCCGGAGGAGTTTGACTGTCCTTTGGCAGGCCCCGGGCGTCAGCACCCCCATTCAGGCCTGCTCCAAGGCGGAGCAGCAGCCAGAAGCTGCCACTTGTCTGAGGAGCTGGCCTGAACGGCCATCTGAGGTGCACTGTGCAGAAACACACTGAGCATGCCGAACAGCTTCAGAGGAGACTTCCTTAGAGCAGAGAAAGTCCACGCCTCTGCACAGCCATTCGGCCTCACTCAGGAGGCGGAGCGGCAGCCGAATGGCTTCAGAAAGAGTACTGCACAGGCACCAACTCTGACGCCTGCACAGTCTCCCCCGAAGCCAAAAGGCTTCAGAAAAGTACTGCGCAGGTGTCAGAGATGGTGCCTGCACAGTACTCTTTCTGAAGCCAGTTGGCTTCAGAAACAACTGCGCAGGCGCCAACTTTGGTGACTGTGCAGTCCAGGTGGGGGGGGGGGGGCGCATCCCAGGGATGACGCACAGACTTCCGCACCAGGTGATGTGCAGAGTCATGTCACCACTGTAGGCACCACAGCTGTTCCTTGTTCAGTGTGATCTGAGGGGTGTCTCCTCAGGAGCAAGTCTTCCCCTTGTGTCAATTACTTAGCGTGCTCTGGAGCAGTTAGGGCAGCCCAGGCTTCCTGACTCTCTGGATTCAGCATAACTTTCTGCTCTGGATACAGAATAGTTAGGAGAGTGCAGTTAGGTCAGAGCAGGCTGAATTTGCTCTGGATTGCAGCCATAGTGCAGAACCTTGCACTTCTCCCTGTTGAAATTCATTCTGTTACAGCCCAGGATTCCAGTTTATCCAGATCCTCCTGGAGGTTTCTCCTATCTTCTGATGTGTTTGCTACTCCTCCCAGCTTGGTGTCATCTGCAAATTTGATCAGGCTCCCCCGTATCCCTTCCTCCAAGTCATTGATGAAAATGTTAAAGAGAACCGGTCCCAAGACAGAGCCTTGGGGTACCCCACTAGAAACTGACCTCCAGGTTGACACAGAACCATTTACTAAAACCCTTTGAGTGCGGCCATCGAGCCAGTTGCAGATCTACCTAACAATTGCCCTGTCTAGCCCATATTTTTCCAACTTCCTAATTAAAATGTCATGTGGGACTTTGTCAAATGCTTTGCTGAAGTCAAGATAAATGACATCCACAGCATTGCCACTGTCCAGTAAGCTCGTAACCCAATCAAAAAAGGAGATCAGATTTGTCTGGCAAGAGTTATTCTTGGTAAATCCATGCTGGGTTGTTTTGATCCCCGAGTACTTGTCTAGATGTGCACAAATTGTGTGTTTTATGATTTGCTCTAATATCTTGCCCGGGATTGAAGTCAAACTGACTGGTCTATAATTTCCCGGGTCTTCTTTTTTCCCCTTCTTAAAAATTTGGACTACGTTTGCCTCTTCCAGTCCAGTGGCACTTCTCCACTCCTCAAGGATTTCTCAAAGATGATTGACAGAGGCTCTGCAAGGACATCTGCCAGTTCCTTAAGAACTCGAGGATGCAACTCATCTGGTCCAAATGACTTGAATTCATTTAGGCCAGTTAAGTGGTTTCGAACCAGTTCTCTGTCAATCTTAAGCTTGCAAGAAGCTAACATGGTGGGTGCCCTCTGGAAGGCAGTTTCATAAGGCTAGTGCCACAACAGAGAAGACCTTCTCATGTGTCACTTTCAAGTGTGCATCCATGAATGACCATACTTGTGTGAGAGACTCCCCAGTTATCTCTAGGATAGGGGTCTCTGTTTTCGCCAGATGGCGGCATCAAATATCTGGCACAGTTTGTGGGCCAGAAAATAAAATTTAAATAAAAATTTTTTAAATAGGGTTAGACTTAGATGAATGAAAAAATTGACTCAAATTTCCAGGATACTCCAGTGGTGGGCTCCAGCAGGCTATAGAACCAGTTGTTAACGAGAGATAGGATATACGGTATAAACTTTAAAAATAGCCATTTAAAAGTGGCTGCCAGATAGGCATAGAACCGGTTGTTAATTTCTTTGAATCCCATCACTGGGATACTCCAAGCTCCAACACACAACACAGAAATAAATAACAGTCTTAAATGGACCCCCATTCCCTCACGCCAAAGCAGCTTACTTAAATAGGAATAAATTTCTATTCCTATTCCACAGAAAACTTCTGTGGAGGAGGCCCAGGGAGGCCTTCCCAATCTTCAATAAGTCTTTAAAAACCTTTAGAGCAGTGATTTTCAACCAGTGTGCCATGGCACACTGGTGTGCTGTGGATAGTCCTCAGGTGTGCCACGGGAATTTGGGGACTGACATTCATTAAAGGGAAAATTGGGGGTTTGAACAGTCTGGTGTGCCTTGTCAATGGTAAAAACAATTGATGGTGTGCCTTGACAACTTCAGTGCCTTGTTAAGTGTGCCGTAAGATGAAAATGGTTGAAAATCACTGTTAAAAGTGATTAAAGGGTACTTCTGGTTTTTCAGTAAAATGAGAACATGATGTTTCTATGCTTTTTGAAGACGTACTAAGGGGCGGAAAGGCTGCACTTAGCCTCCCCTGTACTCAGGTGTTCAACCTTTCCTGACGTGACCAGATCAGAGCTTCTGGTCATGAGTGAGCCAAAAGTCAGAAACTCTCAGCAGACCAGTAGCTGGACACAGGCCAGATGGAGACTCACAGTGGCCACATCTAGCACTTGGGCTGGATATTTGAGACCCCTGCCCTAGAGAATGGGTAGATGAAGGGAGAATCCTTCAGGTCTACTTGTATATTCTCTAAGAAGAAAGGGCATCAAAGTAGTTTAAAAAAGAAAAAGTGTGTCCCTTTATAATTGTTTAAAAACCACTTTTCTTCCTGTTGTAGAGAGGTAATCAGCAATTAAAAATTCAAAGGATCTCATGCCTCATGCTCAGCTGAAGAATGGAATGATTACTTGCATGCCTGCCTCTCTACAGCAGTGAAAAAAGCTGTTTTTAAAACTGATTTGCAGTAGCAATTTGTGTTCAGACAAATCTGTATATAAAAATCTGTGTATAACCTGGTTGGACCTGTATATTTAAAAGCACACATCACACTCTACCCAATTGCTCAGTAAGAAACTATGTAGGGGTTCAAAGATAAGCACCACCATATTGAATTGTTCCTGGAAATTAAGTGGCAACGTACAGATGATACAAGGGGTATGTGTAACAAAGTCAAATTTCGTAACGCCTGTTTAGCACCTGCATGATCAAATTGTGAACACATCTGATCACAAAGGAAGCTTCCAAACAGTCATTATGGACAGCTCTACAGTAGTTCCATCTTGATGTCTTCGTGCCATACATTTGAATGAACCAGAATGGCCACAACTGGCACATCAGGAGCAACCCAAATATCCAGAGAACTTACAGGTTGTGGATCTGACCTTTCAAGGTGAGCAAATCCAACCAGAACAGGCATATATCTGATCACCATTTCAACTGCCCACCTAACCAAAAGGACATCCATCTTGTTCAGATTGGATTCAGCATGTTTGTCTGTATCCAACCTGTTACCGACTCCAGACACCAGTTCAGAACATCCATATACAGGTATGCACCATATAGCGCTGTTCCAGAAAATAATCAAATGCATATAGAATGGTGGTCCTGCTGAATTCATGGGCTAGCTTCCTTGAGTTCTAGCTGGGTTAGATGGGCCTCTGGCCTGATCCACCAAAGACTCTTCTTATGTTCTGAAGTTCTTCCTTGCCAGCTCAACTATTTGAATGCTTTCCATTCTTTATCAGGGTGACCAGATGTCATAATCACAAAAGAGGACAAGGCCCACCAAAATGTAGGACACCCAAGAAAAATGTAGGACATGACAAAATAAAAGCTAAAAACACAAATATCTTTTCCTTTCATGTTTAATTATTCTTAAATTTAAAACTATTACTTATATAATTTATCACATAAAATTGATTAATTACAGGAAAGCTACATGCTGCCTGCTCACAAGAAAAAGGAGGACAATGAAGATTTTTTTCCAGGACATAAGTCTAAGAGAACATATCCTGAAAAATGTGGAATATGTTCCCTACCTACCTTCTGTTTGTGCTTTTTCAGGAAGAAAAACAAGAAACTCAGTGCCATGCTGCCTTCTAGCTTTGCAAAGCATTCTAAGAACAACTGGGTGGCCCTTACAGCCCAATCCAGAGCAACTAATCTGTCCACATAAGAGCCCTTAGGTTGCCCTATCTAACACTAGGTTGGAGCAACTGCAAGATGCTCCAGCCCAGTTACTCTGAAGGAGGCTTAGGGCAGAGCAAGGCAAGATAGGGTGCCCTAAGAGAGGTGGACCTGCTCTGCCCTAACTGGGGCAGCCTAAGCAGCTCAGGAGAGGCAAGTTGAGGGCATGTTTAGCATTGCTTAGGGCAGAGCAGTTACTCTGTATCCAAAGCCTGTTTCCAAGGCAGAAATGCCCTCTTCCAGCCCTCAGAGTTATACCACCTCAGGAGCAGGTATAGTAATGAGTAGACCCATAGGGGTCCATGATAAGGCCCGAGTAAGAATGGCAGTGCTGACCAAAAATCTGAGTTCTTGGCCAGCCTAGCTGCAACCCCTGCCTCTCAACCTCAGGATATGGAACAAACTACGGCTGCCCACAAACCTCAGGATACAGCAGGCCACTCCAAGAAGCCCCTTGTATTCACTGTAGAATGTACTGGCATCTCATCAGGGACTCCTTATAAGGCAGGCATCCAGTGGCGTCACCAGACTGGTGCGGCTGGTGTGGGCTGCATTGGGGATGCGCTCCATATGGGGTGATGTGCCGGAGGAGTTTGACTGTCCTTTGGCAGGCCCCGGGCATCAGCAACCCCATTCAGGCCTGCTCCAAGGCGGAGAATCAGCCAGAAGCTGACACTTGTCTGAGGAGCTGGTCTGAATGGCCATCTGAGATGCACTGCGCAGAAACACACTGAGCATGCCAAACAGCTTCAGAGGAGACTTCCTTAGAGCAGAGAAAGTCCGCGCCTCTGCACAGCCATTCGGCCTGCACAGCCATTCAGGAGGCGGAGCGGCAGCCGAATGGCTTCAGAAAGAGTACTGCACAGGCACCAACTCTGACGCCTGCACAGTCTCCCCCGAAGCCAAAAGGCTTCAGAAAAGTACTGCGCAGGTGTCAGAGATGGTGCCTGCGCAGTACTTTTTCTGAAGCCAGTTGGCTTCAGAAACAACTGTGCAGGCGCCATCTTTGGTGACTGTGCAGTCCAGGTGGGGGGGGGGGGCGCATCCCAGTGATGACGCACAGACTTCCGCACCAGGTGATGTGCAGAGTCATGTCACCACTGTAGGCACCACAGCTGTTCCTTGTTCAGTGTGATCTGAGGGGTGTCTCCTCAGGAGCAAGTCTTCCCCTTGTGTCAATTACTTAGCATGCTCTGGAGCAGTTAGGGCAGCCCAGGCTTCCTGACTCTCTGGATTCAGCATAACTTTCTGCTCTGGATACAGAATAGTTAGGAGAGTGCAGTTAGGTCAGAGCAGGCTGAATTTGCTCTGGATTGCAGCCATAGTTGACTGTGCAATGATGAACATGCATAAGGATGGGGTTGGAAGAACATATTTCCATTATTACGTGATGTATGTGTTAAAGGCTTTTGTAATGTGAATTATTTTACAGTGGTGAACAGTAGAAAATGGATGAAAATAAAAGACTGCTAAATAGAAAAAAATTGTGAAACATCAGTCAAAAGTACAGCTAACCAAAATTAAAGAATCCTTCATTTGATCTCCCTTGCTCATTTTCTTTCAGGGATCTTGGCAGTGTTGCTGCAATGACAGTAGGTAAAAGAAATTTAACAGCAGAATAGTTTTAAAAGTGACTGCATTCCTTTAATGTTAATACTATATTTTTAATTATAGATGCTTTTAACCTTTGATCTGGTTATAAGCAGGTATAGAAATGAGGTTGTTTCTTTTTAAATAGCCTTAATCGATAAAGACATTTCCCAACATAATTAGTCAGTTTAGATAGTCAAGCCTTTAAAACTCTCTGATGAAAAGGAAATTAGAATGGTTTAGATGCAATGAGAAATCATGGTTTCTTACCATCAAAATTGGCCTCTTGAGGGCTTGTGGGCACAATCTCCTTCACGTAAAAGGAGGAAGAGTAATGTCAAGATTTGCACTGGAGTTATCTTCGGCACCTTTGGTGATGGTTTGGAGCTCCTTTGGTGCTCGGGGATATCCAAGTCCCAGTATAATCCCCGAGACTGATGGAAAAGATGAGATCTGCCAACAAGCACTCCATGCAACCACTGCTTCTGTCAAAGGTAGGCCTCCCCCAAACTATTATGGGAACTTATTTTAGTGGTAATTATGATTTGAAACATTCTTCAGTGGTTGTGTTGACAGCTTCCTATGTAGGGGAGGGCACCTGGATGCAGGTTTCATCCTGAGGCTGCTGTATGATACAGAAAGCTGGACTAGATGGGCTTCTGGCTTGATCCAGTGGAGGCTCTTCTTATGTTCCTATAATGCAATGGTATGTGACAGACAGGCAGAGAGTCAGCTCTCTTACCCCCTGTTGCTGCTATGGGGTCTGGAATTTGAAACTGAGCCTCCATGAACCTGGTTCCAACACTTCAAGAATTTTTGTTTCTGTTTGAAAAAGCAATTGTGTTTTTCATATTATTTGAACTCAACCACAATTAATCAAGTTCATATGTAACGTAGAACAATGGTTTACCTCAAAGCCAGAAGCCTTCCTTTTCCCCCTTATGCAGTGGTGGGCTTCAGGGGATTCTCACAGGTTCTATAGAACCCTATGCTAATGAGCGCCTGGTTCTGAGAACCCGTTACTAATGGGAAATAGAACCTGTTGTTCTATGGACATATAAAAAAGCAGGCCTCCGTCAGTCTTGGAAGACTATGGTATCATGCTCAGCGCTGCATACGCTGCATGCAAAGCACGAAAGCCTGGGTTAGATTGTTATGGCGGATAGGCTGTTACCCAAGCAGCAAATCCCCCCTCTCCACGCCACTGAATTAGTCCAATGGAAAGGCAAATACGATTGGATCCAGCTGGCGTCGCAGAGCAGGGCTAAGGACAGGCGCTCACCCTGTCTTGTGGGGCCGACCCGGGTCTCGAACCCTGGCCTGCTGGTTAACAAGCACAGTGTCTTAGCCACTTGCACCACCTGTTATTAATTTAGGTTATTAGGACATTTATTTGAATCCCACCATTGCCCTTATACGTGCAGAAGTGGAGACAGTAGATGGCAAGCACACTGAAGGCCACATTTTGCTGAGAGGCATTCAGGTGTCAGGAAACTATGGTTTTTCATTATGGGCAAAATCTGGAATAACTACGGGGACTCCTTGCTCTGGTGTAAGAACAACTTAGGGCACAATCCAGAGTAACTACGGGAGCACGTAAGAGACATTTTCATCGATGTAGTTATGGCACCACCTAGTGAAAACCTATGGGAAATTCATATTGCAATCCAGAGTAACTTGTTCTTATTCCGGAGTTACTCTGGATTCCAATATGAATTTCCCATAGGTTTTCACTAGGTGGTGCAGTAATTATGGGTGCATGTAAAGTCTTCTTGTAATCAGGCCATTATTTGTAGAAACTGAAAGTGGAATGGCCATGTAAAAGAGGGGGGAATTTATAATCTTTGACATGTTCATTCTAAGTTTAACTCTGGGGGTGCCTAAGACCAAGATCTGTTAACTTCAGCAAACAGTTCAAGGTGCTGTTCTTAAATGCGACAGCTTTTTACCACCCATTTTACTACAGCTGTTTACCCAGCTGACTCATGAGATCACCTTCTCATATATAAATACCTTACCTATGTCTTACGGTGATCTATAGCAGCCATTTTCAACCACTGTGCCATGGCACACTAGTGTTCTGCAAATGGGCAGCAGGTATGCTGCGGAAGTACGGGAGAGAGCCATTTATAAGTAAGGCCATTCGGGAAGGTATGCCCTGCTGCAGGCAGTACAGTGTACCTTGTCAGTTCTCAAAAGACTGAAGGTTTCCTTTTAAATACTTTGTCAGTGCACAAGACAATAAAAGGTTGAAAATCACTGATCTATAAGGAAGCACAACTCCCTATGATATGGATTTCTGCCCAAGATAGGACCCCGATAGTGACAACGTTATGAAACTCCCAACCCCAAGGAGACTTACCTGTCCTTGCAACCAAATCATAAATCACTATTTCAATTTCTCTGTAAACCGCTTTGTGAACTTTTTAGTTGAAAAGTGGTATAAAAATACTGTTTATTGATTGATTCAGACAAGTTTTCCTTCAGAACCAGCCCAAAGTGTTAACTGGTATGCACACGAATGCTTTGAACCTTGTTCTTTTCTTTTCTGAAGAATGTTCTTTAGAACCTATTACTTTTACCTCTGCTAAACGAGGCAGTCATACAAGCATAGTTCTGGTCTAACCAACGTACATGTATGAAGGGCTATTTTTCAATAAAGGAAAACATTTAACAGAAGCCAACATAGCTACGCACATTACGGGGGCTATGGAGTCAGTTCTGTAGGCAATGTCTGCTCTCTACCGCTAGGTGGTTTCATTTTGATGTTCACCATTTCCCAAAGAGATGTGCGCACCCTTCCTAACCTCTCACTTCAGGACACAAGTTTCACATTTTCAGGCAAACGAGATTGATGACCTCCAGTTTGCTCTTGTGTAAAAATACATCCAAGTGATAAAGAGCCATGAACTTCACTAAAACAGGGAGTCTTTGTTCTCCCACTTCCATGGCCCTGTCGTGAAGACATTGAAGGTCAAGCTTGAGGTACATTTGAAAGGTATAGATAAAAGCTTACCCAATCTGCAGGCCTTGCTTTCTGTAGGGCTGGCAGTAATTACATTTTGTGAGCCTGAAATGTTAACTGATTGAAGAAAGCCATAACAGTAGTTGAAACTGTGATTGAAAAAGAAAAAACTCCAAGAATTAGGCAGCAATTAGTATTTATTTTGGTGCAAGGAAGCATAGAATTCATCATAAAAATATCACACGTATTTGAACATGCCAATATTTAGTAATTGATTGCTCAAAGGGCTATACAGTAAGCAACATTTTATTCTCACATTTACTTGTAAACAGAATCCCACTTTCTCAGTTGCCAATTCCTAAAAAAAACCCTGTCGGAATACGGTAAGAAATTGCTCCTCAATTAGCATCTTTGAAACAGTTTTGCCAGCTTTCAGTTCATTAACAGAAAAAACTATTTGTATTGTTAAGAAATTTGGCACCTATGCTCAACTTTAAGCAACCAACTAGCAACAGCACTCTGATTTCTTATACTTTTATTTATTCATTTGGCAAAATACAGCAGCATAACATGGAACTCAGATACATACAGTATATGAGCATACTGTATGTCTGGGTCTATGACTGGATAGCTAAGGCTGCAATCCTAACTTCCATTTAGGCCATAATAAGCCCCGGCATAAGTCCTGTGCTGACCAGTGTGTGTGTGTGTATGTGTGTGTGTGTGTGTGACAAATGTGCCATAAGATACTTCTGCCCCACTTGTGGGGTTTGGGCCACTGCAGAAGCATATGCCTACCTCACCCCCCAACAACAGAAAGCTATACCAGCCTAAATTTGTTAGGATTGTGCAGGGTGACCAGACCTCCAGATTTTCCCAGATGCCTCCTGCAAAACTCCCCTCTCTGGGGAGGGGGAAAAAGAAAAAATGCATACCGGCCTCAAATGAGTACATTTGAAAAAATAATGTTGAAGTCACTTGTGTTGCTTTAAACTGCTTTGAAAGCATCTTACATGTTTGTGTCTGAATCATGAATGTTAAAAGGTTTTCAGTTTTAAAAGTTGAAATTAAGTACAAGAATTATTTTTCCTGTATTTTTGCTTTATTTTAACGTGTCCTACTTTCCCCCTACATTTTTGGGGTGTCCTACACTTTTTAAGCGGGTAGGAATGTTGGTGTGGGGGTAGGAATTCTGGACTTGGGGTTCAGGAATTTTGGGTTTGGCATTGGGTCACCCTGGGATTATGCCCTGAAGCTGCAATCCTGAAGTGCACTTGCACCAGCCTATCTGGCACTGCACTGGTACTCTGCCAGCCTAGTTGCGCCAAAAAAGGGCCTGGGCCAGCACCTTCCGCCAAGGGGACGTTACGCCAGCAGAGCGACAGATGGATCTGTGCTTAGGCAGCACAGCAGGGGCATGCTGGGGATGTTGGGGTATGGCCTAGAACAGCTGTTAGGCCGTATCCAGACTCCATTCCCAGGGCAGACATACCTTCACAGCCCCTGCAACTTGTGCCAACTCAGGAACAGGTGGAAGTTAGGAGCACATGTAAAATGAAAGTAATAATGGAAGTGATGGCAAAAATTCTAAATCCTAAGATGGCCTCAGTGCAACTTCTGCCTGTCAAACTCAGGATACGGCACAACTCCCACAGCCTACTCCAGCAGCCAATCCCCTTGCACCCACCCGACACTACAGGTACATGTTTCCATGGATCACATGACAACCATGGATGTGGGAGTTCCCAGCTTTTCTTTGGACCTGTCCCCCATTTATATGGGTTGCTCTCCATTTGGGAGGGAGGTTTTGCTTTCTTTGTTTTGCAGTTCTGGAATCTGATCCCCAGACAGCCCTGCCCTTTCTTTCCATCATGCTTTCCATCAGCTGTGACTGGTCGCTAGGGCCTCCGCGACTTCCTCATTTGCAGGCAGGGTGCAGGCACACAGCTATTCCTTGTTCAGTGTAATCTGAGGCAGGTCTCCTTGGGAGCAAGCCATCCCAGTTGCCACTTACTTTGTCCCCAACGGTTTACAAAGAAAATGAAAAAATTAATAGCTAATAAGTCCCTGTCCCAAAAGGGCTCATGCTCTAAAATGCAAATAAAAGATAAGCAGAAGCCACTAGAACAGACATTGCTGGGGTATGTAGGGCCAGTTACTCTCCCCCTTCTAAATAAAGGAGTAACACCCACTAGAAAGAGTGCCTCCTACTCAGTTAGCAGGGAAAATGTTTCTTGGAAGTTAAAGACCTGTCAAGAGTCACTCCTAAATATTTTGGATTGTGGTTAAACTTTAACAGCAGGTTTCTAAATTCCACTTTTGGTACATAATTAGCTATTCTGTTATTTAAATGAAAGCAAATGGTCTCTGTTTTACTGATATTAGATTTTAGCCTCCAAATCTCAAAACTTATCAATTTCCTTTACATCAATTTCAAGGATGTTCTTAAGTATCAAAATCATCTGACTGTTTAATTAAAAAAGCAGGCCTCCATCAGTCTTGGAAGACTATGGTATCGTGCTCTGTGCTGCATACGCTGCATGCAAAGCACGAAAGCCTGGGTTGGATTGTTATGGAGGATAGGCTGTTACCCAAGCAGCAAATCCCCCCTCTCCACGCCACTGAATTAGTCCAATGGAAAGGCAGAGCCAATACGACTGGATCCAGCTGGCATCGCAGAGCTGGGCTAAGGACAGGAGCTCACCCTGTCTTGTGGGGCTGACCCTGACCTGCTGGTTAACAAGCAGTGTCTTAGCCACTTGCGCCACTTTTTGCAGAAGTAGAAGTAGCGGGGCCAGTGCTGCAACCTGTGGCAGACCCTCATTTAGTCTATATTTCTGACTGATGTGATCATCTAGATGTACTTTGATGTATCTATTGGAAAGCATATTTAGTAGAGTTGCTGCTTTCTTGCAGGGAACCATATATAAAAATTGAAGTTCCCCACCTTATACTTTCTGTTAAGTCAGTTTCTGTATCTTCATGGCTCTTGTCAACTGGGATCAAAATGGCAAAAAATTCTCTACTCCTAAATTATTTCACCAGAAATAACAAAAGACAAACAGGTAAATCAGTGCCTCACAGAATCCTCTTTATCCACAGATTTGGAACTCACAGGTTTGATCACCAGTTTCTGAACCTACAGCTGGTGGACCCACTGGGGACCACAAAATCCTCACCACCCACCTCATCAGCTTTATAGGGTTGCTTGTATTTGCACCAGCAAAATTGTTTGTGCAGATCAGACTATCCCCATGGAGTAGTTGGTGTTCAACATGGGATAAATGGGAAAATAACCTCTATTCTGAAGTGACTTCCAGCTAGCACCTAACTTGCAACTGGTATAGCACAGGACACTATTCCAGAGCAAGTTATATTCAGAGCTTGTAATCAAAACTAAATGACAGCAATTAAATTCAACAGTAGTTTGTTGTTATTTGCTTTACTAAATAAATGTAACCACTGTTTTAAGGGTGTCAACCTATGAACCCTGCTGCTACTGATCAAATGTGTAAAAGGAGGAAGTTTAATTAAGAGAGAATAAACTAACACTTGGTGTCAGATCAATTTCTTTATTAGCACGGATGGATTAAATGAAAACAAAATGTAAAACCATATACAGGTATTCTTCTTGCAGTATTCTTCTTGCAGACACGGGGGCATGAATATGCAGTATCAGCCAGCTCACTAGCTAACAGATATGTTCCAGCTAAACTCACCTATATTCAAAATTGCCTTGAAAATCCCTAAAATCCAGAAAATATATACTGCCTTTTAAAAAATGAGATGACATAGGAGGGACCAGCAGCTTCATTCTTTAATTTTAGCCTGTTATGTTAAATTTGCGCAAGTGTACAAGATGCAGAATGACTGTATTATTTATACAGCGACAACTGTGTTAACAGCACTTTGCAATAAGTAATAGATACTGGGCTTATTTTGAAAGACACCCTAGAATCAAAATTTACAACACCCAATTTCTTACTCTGAACTATGCATCATCCATCAACATACATAGGACTTACTTGAAAATAAGTATGCACAGATTTATTTCATTTAATTTAACAAATAACCAATACATGTTAAGATTTCCCTTTAACATTTTATAAGGATTAGTAACCGTAACAGAAGTCAAACAATCCATGGCAATGTATACCGTATATATAGTAAATCTTGGGTTTTAAAAGGGCATTAGCATTGATGACAATGGAAATGAATTAAATTCAATAGAAATGCTTTATTTCATTGTCCTGCAAGGAAGCATATCTCTCTGTATCTGCAATCATCAGAAATAAAGGCTTTAAGTGTTCAGATATCAAAATTATTTTTGTAGCTGCCGTTATTGTATTGTATCCCTTGCAGAATGCCATGTGCCAGAAGAGTTAAAAGCTTGTGTGAAAAGCTTGCCAGCAGTTTGGCACGCCATTAGTAAATGTTTTAAATGCTGGTCAATTTTCCATAACTCTGCAAGACCTAAGATGTATAAAGTGTGAATTTCATCAAGCAACATTTCACAAAACATTCCAAAATTATGTAAGCTTTAAAAAACAGAATGTAAATGCAATATAGACAGATTGGGGGGATTACACTTTCCATTAAAATGAAATAAAATGAAAATTTAAAATTCCATTAAAATGAAAAGCTGTCTCAGACAATAATAATCTTATCTACTACTAGTTTTCTGTACAAGAAATTTACTACAGATGGGCCTGATTCAGTCCAATACAACATAACTTGATTCAAAAAATAGTAATAGTATTTCTTGATTCAATAATAATAATTCAATACAAATACTTTCCAATAATTTGATCTGTCAAATAATGTGAATGTTAAAATTTGTTTTTTCCACTCATTGGAACTCACATATACTACACAGAATGAAACATTATTATTCCTTATATTAAGTACAACCCCATCTAGCTACAGGCATAGAGGAAATTTCTCACTTCAATTTTGCCAAGTAGCAATGATTTTAAACGGATCCATTTATCTTTTTTTTAATAAAAATTTACAGACAGATTCCCTACCCACCCAAGACATAAGAACTGGCAGAAAAAGGCCCATTCCCTTGCTCATGGAATGTTGTCCTATCAAGAAGAAAAAGGTTGCATGCTATCTATTGTCATTGAAAAATTATTCTTCATATATACTGTATTACTTATTTTTGAAAAGAATGTATACGATCACAAACCATGTATAAGTCAAGCCTGGTGTTACCACAGTTGTGCTCATTTCATTTATATTCAAACAGATAACTTGGATATTTTAAAAGCTGAATGAGGTTGTGTCTTATTTCAAGCTATAAAAGTTTACATCTTTGGTTTAAAAGATTTTTTTCTCTCAACAATTACAAAATACTGATGAAGGCATCTGACAGAGTTATTTCCATTAAGATCAACACCTCACCTCCATGTTTTGATCATCATAGATTGTTATATAATGACTAAAATAACGGAATATTGGCCATGTTCTCTAAAGAATCAGTCATGTTTCCTACTAGTCCTGCAATATTTCTGTCATATATCCATATCATATATTCAAGTGTTAATACAGCTCATGGCTAATAGAATTAAATTAGTTATCTTATATTTGCAAGTGGTAATTCTGGATTTCTCCTAAATAGGAAGAGAGACCTTCCCATTTAAAGTATCTTATCTACACAGCACATAATGTTTCTGCACTAATATTGATTTTATTAATCTGCTTATGCTTGAAAAGTCTTTATATTTTAGCATTTTTACAAGGATGACAAGTGAGAATAAACTTTGAGTGGCAGCTTGCATATACCAAACTGAATTCTAAACCCAAACAAGTTATGTATTTGTGGATGATAATTTTTGGAATATAGTAATGCAAGGCACTACTCAAATACAACTTATACAAATACAACTTATAAGTTATGCCACATGCTTATTGCGAATAATTTCTCCTCCTTCTATCTCAATTTGTTCATATAGCCACTTGCGATCACATCGGCATTCAGGTCCACACTTGCTGGAGCCACATTTGGAACAAGCATAGAAACATCCTAGGCAATCTTCATCAAGACAGTCACAGAGGTCAACTCCAGAATAAAGGAGGAGTCCTTGGCTGTCATATACTTTGCTCTTTGCTGGTATTACCTGCCTACAGAAGGGGGGAAAAAGCATAGTTACAGACACTGTAATATTAAACCAGTAATTTAAACTCAAATTATCTGTTCAAGGTTACAGGTAATTAACTTCAATAGGGGCAAAATCCAGAGTAACTACAGGGAGTCCTTGCTCCGGTGTAAGAACAACTTACTCTGGATTCCAATATGAATTTCCTATAGGTTTTCACAAGGTGATGCAGTAACTACGGGTGCACATAAAGTCTCTTATGTGCTCCCATAGTTACTCTGGATGTGGGGGTAGGTCAATTTCATTTTGGCAAGTTTGAGGTGCAACATCAGCCCTACAGAGGCTGATGGAAAAATTCTACACGTAAAGTGGTAGAGAAATACTGATATAAACTGTAGTGCTAACCCATATTAAAAGGCACCTTCCTCATAACAAATCCTATAATGCAGACATTAAGAGAATATCTGAAAAATTCCTTTGCATTGGTATACAGAAAATTCAAGATGTTTGCTAACAAAGAAGGTGTAACCCAAACAACAATTCTACACATACAATCCTATCATTTATTTTGGAGGAATCTGCAAGACTTCAAAGGAAACAATTTAACAGAATAATAATTATTAACAACAGAATTATTCTTTCCAGGATAGTGTTTGACTTCTTGATTATCTATTATTGCTTCAAGAATAGCTAGGACACTGAAGAGAAAGACTGTGCAGCTAGGATTTGGCCTATGTTTAAAAATACTCTCAGTAAGATGTTTCAACAGCACTAATCTTAGGATCCCAAAATGTGTTTATTTACTTTTGTGAAGAATAATGTACCAAATGATATGTATCCTTTGCAGTAATATTAGATTTGTCAAGGCAGTGGAAAGTCTTAACCATGAGGAAAATATGGGTTCAGTGAAAACTTCAGTTCCCCTATTTGCACCCAGCTTTGGCCTTCCTACCTAGGACATACCTGCATGGGACCAACATTCTGAAATGACTGTTTTGATAGCCATGTTTGCTCCATTATTGATGAATTCATCTTCTTCCCCAACTGTCAAGCAAACAGGAACTTGGTTTTGATTCATACTCACAGGAGTGTGAAGCCCATAGGAATAAGAAGTAACTAGGGGTAGGGAAAACCACCAAGATTTTACCATTTGATATTCCCATTTGCCAATAAGGCTTGTCTACTTTTTGCCCACAAACATCTGCCCAGTGTAGCTACCTCATCTGCCTTTTTAGTCACCTTCCATTACTTAGGGTGCAATCCTAACCTAGGTTGGCACAACCCATCAGTCTTCCCATTCTCATGGTGATGTAGGGAGGCAGGCGCATGCATATGCACTGGCCTGAGCCTCTCCCAGGAATGGTGTAGAAGTGCTTAACAGCACTTTTGTGACATTCCCAGGCCAGCACAAGACTTATGCTGGTGCTTGTGCTGGCCTAACTGGAGATAAGGACTGTAGCCAAACAGTGCAATCCTAAACATGTCTACTCAGAAGTAAATCCTATTGTATTCAATGGGGCCTACTCCAGAAACGTTTGTTTAGGATTGCAGCCTTAGTGACTTTTTAATCCTTAACAACACTTATTTTACTGTGGCTGCAATCCTAAACACACTTTTCAGGGAATAAGACCCACTGAACACAATGGTGCTTACTTTTGAGTCAACATAGTTAGGATTATTCATCTCATTTCATTTCACTCAGTGCTCTCAGATCTAATCAGACTACTTTAGTAACTGGTTGGTTTTATGGGTACACTGGGATTTAAGTCCTCTCTGACACCCTAAGAGGGAGCTTTACCCATGGCACTTTCCTTTTGAATTCACTAGCTCCAGCTGCCTGAAGAACTACCATCTCAATTTAAACATTGATTCAAAATGTGAGAGAGATGGTTAACAGGCTTTGAACATAGCGCTACTATCTTTCAGAACAATGAGATTTAAAGTGGAAAAATGCGTATTTAGTATCAAATTTCAGAAGGTGTGAAATTATGGAAAAAGTTAACACTGTACAGTAATTGCATATTTATACTATGAATATTTTAATCTGCTATAATATTGGCAAAAGACATCTGTTGTGTTACCATATTCTATAGTATTCTACAGAAATGTATGACATACCAATTTAAAGGTGATGGATTAATCTAAAATGCATTATGTTCCACCATTCTGCAAAGTCCAAATTATGAAGACATAGGCTTAAGGGGGGTGCACAGTTGGTGGGGTGAAGGGGAACAACAATACAGTCACATATCATTCAAACTCTATGATGATACATTACAGGTTAGCAACTGAACTGTAGGATATTTTCTTTCAAACTACTTTGGTCTTCATGGTCCCAACTCAATTGCAATGAGGTAAACGAAGGCAACTGCTGACTGACTAGTGTGTGATAGGGACAGGACATGACGGATAAAGCAGTATATGGTTTACAAGTGATGTCACAAGCTAGTTTAAAGGATCCTGTGTAAGACTAACCATCATTGATCTTCCTTCAGTTAGGGCTAAATCCATAGCAGTTACAAGTCCACGCAGTTACGTCACCCTCTAGTGTTATCTATGGAAAGTCACCTTAACTTCTCTGGAGCAAGGGGCTTAATTTCACTTTAGGATATAGGCCTGAAACAATCAACTATCCCCTTGCTCAGTTTATAGAATGGCAAAACATGCAGGATTGATTTGTTTGGTGTCACCTTTGGGACACAAGCAGCATCAGGCACTTTTGAGCCATTTTACTAAATGAGAGGCTGCTGGATTTCGCTGCAGAGACTGCAGGTACAATATTCATTATTCACACCCCCCTCCAGGTTTTTTCTAGACCAGCAGTAAAATCCCACTTCATTTCTATCATACCATTTCCAGGCACTTGACCAAAGAGATTTATCTGAAGTATGGTTCAAATGCAAATAAGATGACATTTCCCCAAAAGGCAGTGTTTCTCAAACTGTGAGCTGGGACCCATTAGGTGGATTGTGAGCCAATCTGAGGTGGGTCCTCATTCAATATTTTGATACAGTGATACCTTGCAAGACGAATGCCCTGTAAGACTAATGATTTGAAAGATGAACTAAAATTTATCTGGGATTCTGCCTTGTAAGACGAAAGTGATTTGTAAGACAAATGTCCATTGGTTGGGCTCCGGTGGCTGAGGCAGGACTTCTCCTCCTGCCTACAGTACCAATGACCAGCCAGCAGAGTGATGCATAGGCACCAGCATCCTGTGAGCCTCTCTAGCCCAACCAGTGTGTGGCCTCAAGTCAGCCAGCTGAGCCCCTGGTGGCATCAGGTAGGGGGGAAACCCCCTCTGGACCCCCCCTCCACCCAAGGAAGCCTCCCCTGCATAGACCCCACTACAACCACCCCTCTTCCCTACCCACCACCCTCCCTGCTTAAACCCCACTCCACCCCACTTTTGCATCCAGGCAGAAGCCGTTGCTGATCCTGCTGCAAACTTGCAGAGTTAAGGAGGCATCCTACACTTTCCTGTGAGTAAGCCTCAGTGGATTCAATGGGAGCTGATTCTGAGTAGATAGCATAGGATCTTGCCCCTTTTTAATCCAGGCAGAAACCTTTGCTGCTGCAAACAGCCTAACTGGTTTGCATAGATCTCTCTCTCTCTCTCTCTCTCTCTCACTCACTCACACACACTCACAGATTCCTTGTTAAAGATTCTCAAAAAGACACCAATGACTCTTTTAGTAAAAATTAGTTATCCTGGGCCATAAAGGTTTTTCTTTTCTTTATTTTACTGTACAGTATATTACAGTGTTTTATTACAGTAATTGTGTTCTATATTATTTTATAGTGTTTTGAATTTCATTACAGTGTTTTGTCATCATTTATACATACAGTTAATATTTTTAGATGAATATTTTTGGATTGTGGAACCAATCATCTAAGTTCCCATTATTTCCTATGAGAAAATCCACTTTGTAAGAAGAATGCTTTGTAAGACAAACATGCTTCTGGAACAAATTAAATTTGTCTTACAAGGCACCACTGTATTAGACTTGATGATAATATGGTATGTGACTGCATTTGGGGAAATGTTACAGAGCTATACGTCTAACAGGATAGTAGTACAAATGCTCTGAATGGCAACAGTAAATAGGACTTACTCCTAGGTAAGCGTGGATAGGATTGCTGCCTAGGTTTGTTAAAGGTTTTCCTGCTTAATGATGTCACACACTACCCTACGGTGTGATTTATATAATAAATGTAGACGAATAGCTCACCTGTCTGAATTAACAGATGTGTTTTTTGTTTGTAGCCTTCTTTTCTCTCTTTTGTTTGCTTCTGGAGGAAATTCAGTATGTCGTCCTGGATTAGCAAACTGTAAGGACTTTAAGGCCTTGGCTGTACGACCCTGAACAAATATAATCTCATTTGAATAGTTGTAGAACACTTTTTGCATAACCATTGCTTAACAGAATTGGGGTGTTATCATATTTCAGTAATATTCAGGCACAAAGTTGAGGCTACAAGTTACAGCTTCAAATCACTGAAGTAACAGCACAATCCTGTGTGTGTCTTCTCAGAAATAATTCTCATTTAATTCAATGGGACTTAACTTCCGTGGAAGTATCTACAGGGCTATGATAAAAAGGTTATCCTCTCTCCTTATTTTCCTCTTCCAAAACTGAATTGTAGCAAGTTTTCAATTAATTAATCTATATACTGTATATAAAATTGAAATGTCACTGACTGATTCACTCACTGACTCATCAACACCCCGCCAAAATCACTAAACCTAGAAGTGTGAAATTTGGGAAGGGTGTACCTTCCATGATGGAGGCACCGACTAAGAACTGGTTTTTGGAAATTCCAACCTGAAGGGGGTGAAAAGGGGCACTATGCATTTTCCTTCCTATACTTTACATTGAAGAATCCCTAACTGATTAAGGCCCTGCCCCAACCACCGGACCTACAAGTGTGAAATTCAGGGAGGGTTTTCCTTCTGTGACATCAACACCCACCAAGAACCGATGTGGAGAAATTTAACCCTTAAGGAGCTGAAAAGGAGTACAGCGTGTTTTTGTCCTATACTTAACACTGAAGACTGACTATGAACATCCAGCCAATTTGGTGCCTGATGCACTGGGAGGGAGAATACACTGGGGGAGATGGTGCACATGGGGGTGTTACACATGGGGGATGGTATGCATGGTGGGGTTGATGCACATAGGAATGTTGTGCATGGGGCATTGGTGCACAAGGTGTGCATGGAGAATGTTGCAGAAGTGGGGCTTGGTGCACATGAGGGTTGGTGCACATGGAGAATGTTGCGCTTGGGTGAATGTTGTGCATGGGGGAGTTGGTACACATGGAGAATGATGTAGATGAGGGGTTGGTGCACTTGGAGAATGTTGCATATGGGGATGATATGCTTGGGGGAATGTTGTGCACAGGAGGGATGAAGCACATGGGGAGTTGATTCGCATGGAGGATTGGTGCGCATAGAGGATGTGCATTCAGGGGTAGATGCACATGGGGTGTTTAACCAAATGGGGGATAGGACACAGACTGGATGGAGTATAGGGGGTATTTTACTTCCACAACATGGGTATGTTTTTCTAGTGATAACATAAAACTGCAGAGATCGGGAACAATTTCAAATCCAAAGGTCTACCATCACCTTGTCCCTTCCATTTAGAATAGATCTCACCTCTATTATAATATATCTTTGGTCAAGCCCTGTCTTCCCTTTCCTATTCATTCCTAGTTTGCTTTGGACAGATTGTAAACAGTATGCTTTTACCTCCCACATGAAGGCTTGCAGTCAAACATGTTGTATGCCTCCAGTGAAATTTACTGCATGTGACATGATGTAAACTTATACTGAAGTTCTCTGGTGTTTGATTTGTAACAGCTGTTTCACACATGCACGCCATGGCTTCATTTACATTGATGATGACTATGCACATGGAAACTGTACAATACCTACCATCCCATTAGTATTTTATAAGGCAATAAGAAGTTTCTTTGGTTATAAAATGGTTAGTAAAGCCTTCTTCTAATTAGCCTGATATATGCATATTTACTGAGAAGGAGGTCCCAGTGCTTCCAACGGGGTTTGCTCCCAGGTAATGTGTACAGGATTGCAATCTTAATCCAATATTTAGATAAGTTAAAAAAACCCCAGAAGTCCCATATACATACGTCTGAATCAAGTCTCCTTTGCCGATGATCTTCTGAATCAACCTCTCCTTTTCCATATATTATCAGTGTACATTTTGGACAAAGCTTCCAGCCAGGTACAAATTGTCGTCCAAACTTGGCACTTAGAAAAGTTGCATCATCTATGTCAATTGCATGCAAATTTTTTCTTGCAACTTTTTTGTGAACGTTAAAAGGATCACAACATGATTTTTGCAAGTCTTCATATCTATCAAGGTAAAGTTTAGCATGATGGAAGCAGATTGTATAGTTATCTGAAACAGTTATCCCAGTTCTATGCTGAAGGAGTATCATATCAGTTGATGATAAGTCTTGCTTAGTCTTGAAGCCAGTGAGAGAAGTAAAATAAGTTTTATGGCAATCACTGCTAGCTTGCAGCTGACTTCCAACTGAACAAGGATCCATTTTGCTTGCTCAGTGCAATATATTTCATTGTCTACACATTTTGTCTGTGTTGTCTTTAGCAGCTGTTACGAAGATTATCCTGGAGAGAGCAGTGAAGGAAGAGAGATTCACACTGCAAATCTTGACTTTCAAGCTTGACCAATAAGATCCAAACATAGTTAAGTTCATGAAATGTGTCCTGTACATAGATTGTTCATTCAAGGATTGAGATGAATTATAAAATTTAAGATTTTTTTTCCTGCAGGCAACTCTTCTGTATAACAAAAAAACCTGGGACCTAAAAGAAAATTCCAATACTCCGCTACTAGAATGCACAGGTGCAGGCATAGAGTACAATCCTAACCATGTCTACTCAGAAGTAAGCCCCCTTGTGTTCAATGGGTCTTACTCCCAGGAAAGTGTGTTTAGGATTGCAGCCTTAGAATCTATACTAGCAGAGAAACATAACTTAGATGCTGGGTGTTAAGGAAAAGCACCTTTACAAAACATCCAATGAGCCTTTAGCACAGACTAAACAAATGAGCAAGGCTGGCACTATCCTAGCCCAGAGCCTTTCAAAATTTGTTGTTGGTAGAAATTATGTTTATACAGCACCACTTCTTCAAAAGGCAACAGGCAGCTTGCCATACTGGCCTTATTGCAGCACTTCTCCAGTCTCCTGGATTCTCCCCCATTTCATGACCTTAGATTATCTGTGATCTTTCAGAAGGTTGCTTTATACTGCTGGTTCACTGCTGCTGCAGCTGCTTCTATTTCCACCAGGGGGTCAAGCCAGACAGAACAGGGCTGTGTGATCCCGGAAGTTGAAATTGTGTTTAGAATAATTCATGTAACCAAAAATGCTTGCCATACTGCGAGCTGCCACCAGGGGTACTTGAAACCCAAAGAAGCGGAGGTGAAGGTTTAGCTTACCTAATAATAGGGCCAAATAAATTGTCTACTCTTGCCAAAATTAAAGGAGGCTGCCATAATAGCACAAGACCTTGGCTTCCTTATATAGTGTGGGCTGCTCACTGGTCAGACTACCAAGTCAGTAATATTTATCTGCATCAAATGTACTAATAATCTAGAATTTCTATGAAAATTAAGAAACTTTATTAGCTTGAAGCTGTCGTGCAAGTTTGCAAGCTTGTTCTAAACCTAACCTTCTACTTACATGGAAAAATCCAGCAACAGATCTGAAGAAGAATCATAATTATACAGCAAGAATTTGAAAGCACTATAGCAACTTTTACTGATTACAGCATTCAGCTTCCTCTGTTGTGAAGTATTCCTCCAGCATTTTCATGGCCTTTATAGCCTCTGCCTCTCTATTCTAGGAACAGATATCTTGCTCATGTCATTGTCAAATATTACCCAACATGCTAGTAAGAGATGTGCCAAATTCTTATATTAAAAATATTCATCCTCAGATCATTGCTAATGATTTGAAAGAGACGGAAGAAGCAGTGAGAGAAGCAGCCACAAGACAACCTGAATTAACATTTTCCATAAAAGAAGAAAAATTCAAGAATTTTATATTCAAGCAGGAGTAAAAAGCCAGTAATTTTCGAGAAGGGGGACCCAGGCAAAGCCGACGTGCAGAAATTGTTAAGCTGCAGGCAACATTGCAGTTGTACAGTGTCCAGATGTGTTCCAAACCAGACCAGATAACAGCAGACTTCTATGTACACATGCATCCATAGTCTGGCTGTTTTAAGAGGGCAAGTTCACTTGGACTAATAGCTATGTCATTCTTACGAAAATCTCAATCTATAGCATTATTGCCAAAATAATTTTCGGTAGCCAGAATCTGTAAAGTGCTTCTAAAGAGGTGCATGGTCTAGACTGATTTTTCCTTCCAGTTACAGTCTGTTGTATTCCACTGGATGCTCCCTGTCCAAGGGAAATTTGAGTGGTCAAGTGGCCAAGATGGTTTGCCCTCAAAAGTCAGTGTGAATATGGAAGCGCACAAGCGGTACTTTGGCTCCTAGCTAAGACTTGATTTCAAACTTCTTCTTGAAGAGCTCCTTTTAATATTTAGATCAGAATAATGAAGACTTTCATCTGGAGAGGTTTTAATTCTTTGTCTTATTTTTTAGAGTCACCGATTTTGCATTTCCTAGGCTGGCCCATTTTTGTAGTAATTTTTCCCAAGGAACAATACAGGTTGTAACCTGTCTAGACCTACCTCATTTTGAAAATCTATATTTTCAGTTTTTCTTATGCAGCTCAATACCGTATAAGATTTAAATTTGCATGTGTATAAATCGTTAAATAATTACAAGGCTGGATAATAATAGAAAAAACAGGAAATAGTTTACTGTAACCCATTAAATTTTTAACAGACCCCCAGACCTGAAAACTAGGAAGTTCTGTGAAAAGATTACAATCCTATGCACTCTTACTTGGAAGTAAGCCTCACTGAATATAAGTGAGATGCGCTTCAAGGAAATATGCATAAGATCAGGCTGTAAATTCATTTGAAATACAGAACAGATGTAGAAACCTGTATGTGTTCCCAGACCTCTCTTAAAATGAAAGAACAAGGGTTATATGCTGTTGTCACTGACAATATTTTACCATGATGATTGCTGCAACATCTGAAGCTTTAGCTTTGCTTAGCTCTGACATAACATATTTTAAGCAAGATTATGATAGTGGGCAAATTTTAGTAAGAACAGATGATGCCAAGGATACCGCATTAACTTGATGTAGGCATGAAATGCAGAACATAAACTGCTGATGCCCCATGTAATGCTAATTAAGAACATGGCAGGTGGTATTAGCAAGGAGGCAACTGCTGGTGTTTACAGAAAGAATGAGAGGAAGGAGAAACTATACTGGGACACAGGAAGGAGGGGGAAGTGAAAGAAACACAAACAAGTTCATTAGCCTTTTTTCATTACTGAGAACCAGTACGTTACTTGCCCATATCTAGAACTGTATCCTTAGCAGTTTGGATGCTAAAAGTCTTCCGTTCTTATGTGCATGGACTGCAAATACCCACACTACACAGAAGTGCTTTACCATGATCTCAAGATACAAAGAAGCAAGCATTGCCATGTAAGAGTGCCATGTAAGTGATCTTACCCCAAATCAGACCTGGTACACTTATGTATTTTCTACACTAACTGCCGGTAACTTTGATATTCCCAGTTCTTACCTAGAGATGCCAGGAATGGAACCCCAGACCATCAGCATTACATGCCCTTCTATGACATGCCCCTTTCTTGAAATTAAATTCCAGAACGCTGAAATGTCCATATACAGGACTGTACTGTATGACAGGAAGGAAAAGGGGAAAGACATAGAGCACGATCCTAACCATGTCTACTCAAATGTAAGCCCATTGTGTTCAATGGGTCTTACTCCCAGGAAAATGTCTTTAGGATTGCAGCCATAGGCTACAGTCCTAAACACACTTTACTGGGAGTAGTCCCACTGATTATAATGGGGCTTACTTCTGAACAGACATGCATAGGATTGTGCTCTTAATGTTAAATAATCCATCCATCTCCATTCATGTTTCCTTCTAAAGCAATAACTAAAGTGATCATCCAAAAAGATAGGGGAAGTTTGTATCTACTTTTTGATAATTCAAGTTTTTTTTTGTCCACATTCATGATAAAGCACTCCAATGACCATTTCACTTTCAGGATCATATAAATGCTAATGGGCGAAGCTGCTCTAAGGGATGTGCCATTTGCCACATGCTTCCTTTCCTAGAATGAGAAGCATTGTTTCCTAGGTAAATCAACCAAGCAGCAAACTCACTCTCGCCTTTCCCCTTGCAATGTCTTTCCTCTTCCTTTTTCAATTTAGGATGAACAGATGGGGAAAATGTTGATGCTTTTTGCAGATACACAACATGCACCCATCAAAGAAATTATTAAATTTCCTGTAGGGTGTAAGCGGCAGCGAGGTTCAGAAAGTAAGATACACAAAGGGGTAAGAGAAGGGAGAGTGAGCAGCCAGTGGACCATTGTTAATAAGGCTACCCTTAGGTCAGTGGTTACTAAACTGTGCTTCTCTCACCCACCTTAAGGTCACAATCCAATTTTTGGTGATTTGCAAAACTGACAAGGTAGATCACAGGCCATGAGCATCAAGGGCTAAGCAACCAGCTATTTGGAGGGAGCACTGCTGCCCAATCACCTTTATCACTTAAAAAATCACTTTAAAAAGAAATAAACTTTACTCACTTATACATAACCAGCAAAAAGATACTACAATATTTATTTCTCTATATTTATAAATGCTAGTAAACTTGAGGGCAGATAACACATATCTGGTTTCTGAAAAGCCCTGAGGCATTTTGATCTGAATCTCATAATCTGGGTTTTCATTGGAACCTCTGCTTGATACTCTGCTATGGGACTGATCAAAATTCAGGTAGCAACCTACCCCAAAACACAGTTTGGGAACCACTGACCTAGATCATCTCCCAGAACTTGGAAAGCACTTGAAAAAGGAACAGATAGCAAATATCCTCAGATAAGGAAATCAGATGAACAGATTGAATTGAGGGGGAGTAGTTCATCATTACTTATCATGGTGCAGGGATATAGCAGGACATCTCCCTTCTCATTTGAATTCATGTGCCAAACCAACAGCTTCAGCTTGTATACTTTCACAATAAGCAAAGCAAGCCTTTATTAGGCTATGTGCAAAAAGCTTTACAGAGGACAGGAACTGTACAAAGCAAACAATTTCACAGCACATAAAAGCAAAGTTAGAAGGACATGATTGTAAATAAGATAATTATTTCTGTACTACTACAGAAGCAACTTCCTCTTTGAATTATGGTGACATGGGTCCCAATGTAGAAAAATAAAACTTGATAATTATGACAGTGTAACATGAGAGAGGGAGGACAAGCAAAAGAGCCTCATAACAGGGCACATGTTCCACTTTTCCAACTGCCAACTGTCAGTTTCACCTCCTTAAAGGCTGTATCACACAAACCTTGCTTTGTTGTCAAGTGTACCTTGATTCCCTGGCTTGTCAGCCTCATTTGTACTTTACCTTTTTCAAGGAATATTCAAAACTTTGATAAACACAAAAAAGGTAATGTGCATAATGGCCCTCATCTAAATCCCATACCTCACTGAATATAACTTTGGAGTCACTCAAATTCACTCCTAAGAAAACGTTTGCATATTCCCCAACATTTTAAAAATGGTTATAAAAGTATTAACATGGTTATGCATAGAACACCATATTTAATGAGCCTGTGACAGCCACACCAAATGAGCATTCTTATGTATAAAAAGCAGGCGTCCATCAGTCTTTATAAAGACTTTATAAAGGCATCCATCCATCAGTGATTTATAAAATGCCTCCCTGTAGCTTTGAAAAATGACCCTGAGTCCAATATACATTAAAAAAATACATTATGTTATGTACTAGGAAGAGACCTGGTTGTGAAGTGAGAAGTCCTAAGTTCAAATCTGGACTTTACCACAAACTTATCAATCGTGGTCTCTCAGCCTTAACCCTATTGTTGTGTTCTCAAACTTATTGGAGTTACAATGGCTCCACAGCCTCTTCTCCTTGGGTCAGTCATCGGGATCTCAGAAAATCTTGTAATATCCAAGTTAAAAAAAAGCAGGCCTCCTTCAGTCTTGAAAGACTATGGTATCGTGCTCGGCGCTGCATACGCTGCATGCGAAGCACGAAAGCCTGGGTTAGATTGTTATGGAGGATTTGCTGTTACCCAAGCAGCAAATCCCCCCTCTCCACGCCACTGAATTAGTCCAATGGAAAGGCAGAGCCAATACAATTGGATCCAGCTGGCATTGCAGAGCTGGGCTAAGGACAGGAGCTCACCCTGTCTTGTGGGGACCAACCTGAGTCTCGAACCCTGAACTGCTGGGTTAACAGGCACAGTGTCTTAACCACTTGCGCCACCCACAGCGCACTTCCTGTTAAACATACTTCTGAGGACTTGTTTTGTAAAATCCCTCCTTCCCTTCCCCAAAACTGGTTTGCTTCCGACATTAGATGTGTCTGACAAAATTCACAGTTATTAGGCTAGTTGGAACACATGGGTTAGCCCGGATGCCAGTGCATTCCACTGTTCCATCCTCTGCATGAACAACACTTGTCTGAAGTAATGAATGCTGTTTCTGGGGAAAAATTGTCCTTGTAATTAAGAACATATGAGCCTTGGCAAGATCAGGCCAACAGCCTATCTAGTTCCAGTAAGGATAAGCAGAAGAACACGGATAACCCAGCCATCTATGTCACAGGAAGAAACTTTACCTAGGGATAGCCTTTCCACAATCCTTGGCCTTAATTGGAAAATAAACATAAATTATTATTAAGTCTATTTATATACCATTTTTCCAACCGGAATAGCCCTCAAAGCAGAAGCCAGCAGAATTATCTGGACACTTTTCAGGGATGACTGGTATCCGTTTACAGAGCGTGCAAGCAACGAGCCATCAACAGAATATTTTCCTGAAAAGAATGTGTCATTTTAGTCAGTTTTGCTTACAGCATAGAACATATTATTATACAGTTATAATCCTATAAATAGAATACAATTTAGCATAATAAAAAACCTATTATATGTAATTTCCTTCCTTTCTATATTATGTTTTAGCCTTGTGTGTTGTTTATTTTGTTGTAAAAAGGTAACACATACTGTCCATAGGGAGAAAGTGACTTATTTCTATCTTAGTTATCATTGCCTAGCTCATCCCCATATCAAATCAGGATTGTTCCCCAAACTGGAATTTTATTAGTGCAGTCCTAACCTCAAGTCCCATGGGGGTATTGAAAAGTGCCATAAAGCACTTATGTGCCAATCCTGGGAAGTAGTTAGGCCAGTGCATAGATACATGCCAGCCTCCCCATGCCTCTGTGGGAACAGGGAGATGGGTGAGTTGTGCTAGCCTAAACTGGTTAGGAGTGAGCACTATGTGTTGATTGGAATCCTCATAGCTAACTGCATGATAACGATGAAAATCTATATATGGTATATAAAACTGAAAAGTCACTCATTACTCACTGATCAATGTCCAGCCAAAACAGGTGGGCCTGGAAGCGTGAAATTTGGGGAGGGTGTTCCTTCCGTGACGGAGGGAGTCACTAAGAACTGGTTTTTGGAAATTCCAACCAGAAAGGGGTGAAATGGGGAACAACGCGTTTTCCTCCCTATACTTTCCATTGAGAATCCCTGACTGATCCAAGCCCTGTAATAACCCCTGGAACAGAAATTTAACCCTTAAGGGGCTGAAAAGGGGTGCAACGTGTTTTTGTCCTATACTTAATATGGAAGACTGACCAACATCAAGCCAATTTGGTGCTTGGTGCCTGGTGCAGATGTTATTCAAAGGGAGGGTTTGCACTGGAGAGTATGCTGCACATGGGGGGTGTTGCACACGGGGAGATGATGTGCATGGGGAGGTGATACACATTGGGGAGGTGATACACATGAGGGGACAATTTGCATGGGGGTGATGCAAATGGGGGACAATGCGCATGGGTGGACAGATGCGCACGAAGGGGACAATGCGCATGGGTGGACAGATGCGCACGAAGGGGACAATGCGCATGGGTGGACAGATGCACATGAAGGGGACAATGCGCATGGGGGATGATGCGCATGGGTGATTGATGTGCATGGGGGTTGATGTGCAGTAGGGGGATGGTGTATGGGGGAATTTTACTCCTGCAACACGGGCACATTTTTGCTAGTAGTTAATAAACTTGAGAGTTGCATTTTTATTTATTTTAAAAAGTTGTATTACGCCTTCCACATAATGGTTGCACCCAAGGCAACTATATGCACATGTAGCCCTGCTATCTCTCTGTTTAACTATCCCACAGCACTAGCACTGCTTGAATGGTAAACAAAGTGAGGGAGAGGAGAACCTGGTCCACCACTCTGTGCTCACTACATCAGTAGTACTCAAAGTGGGGTTGGGACCCCCTCTGGGAGTGTCATGACCTCAAGTCATGGAGGTCACCAGAGAGTAGGATCCACCATCTTAGAACCTGGCAGTGAGGTTTCCTGGGAGTAAGTCTCATTGAACACAATGGATGTTCAATGAACACAATGGGAGTTACTTCTGAGTAGACATGCTCTAGCATCACAGTGATGTTACATCCTGGTAAGTTTGATAGGGGGTTCTGGACGGATTTAAGTTTGAAAGGAAGTCCAGGGCTGAAATGTCCGAGTACGACTGCACTACATGATGAGTAGGTACATAAAGAAACACAGTAACATCCCACATGTCTATTTATAATGGAATTGCTATGATAACATTATACGCTGCCATCATCACATGTAGCAGCAAAGAGTTCAATGCTGGAAGGAGTTTCTCAGAATATGGTAATGACCTGCTGGGCAAAGAAATTCCTTCCTTCTGTGTGTCCTCCCAACAATCAATTTTAGTGGATGTCCCACGTTCTGGTGTTGTGTTGTGTGGTGTTGAGAGGAAGGAGCATCTCTCTCTCTCTCTCTTTCTCTCTCTCCCCATCCCTTGCATAATTTTATACCATGTCTGCCCTGATCAGGCGCCACATTTCTCGGGAATGATGAGCCCCAAGTGCTATTGCCTTTCCAAAATTAGGAAATCCCATGCATGTATACCCAAAAATACATCTGACTGTACTCAGTGGGACTTACTCCCAGGAAAGTGTGGGCAGGATTGCAGCCTTAGAACCTAACCCCATGCATGTCTGCTCAGACCTACTTTCCATTATAATCAATGGAGTTTACTCCCAGGAAAGTGGACAGGATAGAAGCTTTAAAGCCTATTCCTATGCATGTCTACTCAGAAGTAGGCCCCATTAGAATCAATGGACTTTACTCCCAGGAAAGTGGCTTTAAAGCCCACTCCTAGGAAAGTCTACTCGGAAGTAGGCCCCATTAGAACCAATGGACTTTACTCCCAGGAAAGTGGCTTTAAAGTCCCCTCCTAGGCATGTCTACTCAGAAGTAGGCCCCATTAGAATCAATGGACTTTACTCCCAGGAAAGTGGCTTTAAAGCCACTCCTAGGCATGTCTACTCAGAAGCAAGCAGTGCTGGGGAGGGAAGGCGAGAGCAGCTCAGCCTCTTCCCTCCCATTGATTATAACGGGGCTTTCTTCTGAGCAAGGCTTACTCCTGAGTAGGCCCAAAGGGCTGCCCTCTCAGAGCGTCCCTCCCCCCCGCCGCCTACCTTTCCATGAGTTCAGCCCAGCCTTGGCCCCCCAGAGCCGCCATGAGCTCAGTCAGCGCTTCCCTCACCCGCCTCCCTTCAAGGCTCTGCAGCGACACCTCAGGACTCCCTTTGCAGCCGGAGGCTCCTCCATGTGCGGGGAAAGGCAGGCTCTGAGCCTGGGAGGGAACAGAGAGAGCCCCCCACACTGCCCACGTATCTGACTGGGGAGAACTCTGGCCCTCGCCTGGCTGGCAGGCAGAGGCTCAACAGGGACAGCCCCAGCATTTGGGGACCTGACAGGAAACTCCTGTTCAACAGGTGCAGCACTACAGGGGAACCACCTGCCCTCTCTTCCCAGGACTGTCCTCTTTTTCAGCCTTCTGTCCTGGAGAAAAACCTTCAATGTCCTCCTTTTCCTTGACAGGCTGACTCTCTGTTCTCATTCTCCAGGACAGGTCCTCTTTTTCACCCTTCTGCCCTGGAAAAATAACCTTCAATGTCCACCTTTTACTTAGGAGCATGTAGCCTTCTAATTAATAATTTATACATGACAGGATTATTTGTTTGTTTGTTTGCCTGTCTGTTAGATTTGTACTCCACCTTTCTCCACAAAGGGCACCCAAATTATATACTCATAGTATTAAAATTTAATCATAAGTAATGTACAGCTTAAGCATGTGAAAACAAAACCCATGAGTGTTTTAAAGTTTCTGTTTTGTCATGTCCTGCATTTTTCTTGGGCATCCTAAATTTTGAGAATCTGATGTTCTCTTTTTATGGTTATGAAGTTTGGCTGCCATGCATATGTCATAACTGCAAAAGAGAATAAGCCCCCCCACGCCACCTAAAAATGTAGGACACCCCAGAAAAATGTAGGGCATGACAAAAGCTAAATGCACTGATATATGTGTGTGTGTGTGTGTGTGTGTGTGTATATGTATATATATATATATATATGTTAGCTTAAGCCATGGATTTTCAACCTTTTTCATCTCACAGCACACTTAACAAGGCACTGAAATTGTCAAGGCACACCATCAACTGTTTTTACCACTAACAAGGCACACCAGACTGTTCAAATCCCCCAATTTCCCTATTAATGAATGTCAATCTTCAATTTCCCATGGCACACCAGAGCACAGTCTGTGGCACACCAGTGTTCAGCCACGGCACGCTGGTTGAAAATCACTAATTTAAATACTATTTATTATTCAACACAAAACTATTGCACGTACAGTACTTTATTACATATACTTGTTTCATTTTCTCTGTAAACGGCTTTGTGAACTTTTAGCTGAAAAGCAGTATATAAATACTATTGATTGATAATTTATTAACTACAGGAAGGCTATGTGTGGCTTACTTACAAGGAAAAGGAGGACAATGAAGAATTTTTCCAGGACCCAAGACATGTCCTGGAAAAATGGGACATATGGTCACTCTCACATATGGTCATCACATCACTGTACCTTTATGAATTTTTTATTTTTGAACTACAGTGTGTTGATTCCCAGTTACCTCTTACCTGTCTTGGTGCTCAGTTGATAGAGCTTACTGTAACCAGAAGTGTGGGTTGTGTGACTCTGCACAGCCCTCTCTTTGTCAAAGAAGGAAGAGGAAGAAGAGTGATGGAGGAGAACTCCTACTGTGGCTGCAGAGCCTGCGTGATATTCTGCATAAGGTTGATGGGAAGACATTACAGTACTTTCCAAGCATTTTAAAGACATAGCAGGAACACAGGCTAGGAACATGTGAAATGCAGCAATCCTAACCATGTCTACTCAAAAGTTAGAGCCATTGTGTTCAATGAGTCTTTCTCCTAGGAAAGAGTCTTTAACATCGCAGCCATAGGCTGTAAGGCTCCCACAGTGTCTTCTCAGAGATGCAGGGAAATTAGAAGAATTTCTGGTCTGAGATTCATTCATTCATTCATTCATTCAATCAATCAATCAATCAATCAGTACTTAGGTCTTGCGTGTCAATGGGCTGTAAAACTTTGACAGTCCTGAAAGGGAGTACAATAAATTTACAATGGAATTTACTTCTGAGTAGGCATGCATATGTTTCTACTCTTTGAATATAGCTGTTTTTCAGGAAAATACTCATTTGTGGCAGGAGATGGCAATTTATTTTCCATCGTTCTGAGTTGTTCTCAATCACAACAGGTATTTTTATCCTTGGGAAGAAACATCTATTCAGTTTCTCATGGGGGGGGGGGGGAATCCTAACCATGTCTACTCAAAAGTAAGCCCCATTGTGTTCAATGAGTCTTACTCCCAGGAAAGTGTCTTTAGGATTGCAGTCTGACATGCTTTATTTATTAAGGCTGCAATCCTAACCACACTTTCCTGGGAGTAAGTAGTATGGAACACAATAGGACTTACTTCTGAGTAGACATGCTTAGGATTGCACTGTTAGTGGTTAGGGAGTTGGACTCCTAGGAGATCCAAGTTCAAATTCCTCCTTGACCATGAAGCTTCCTGGGTGCCCTTGGGCCAGTCATCACTTCACCTACCTCACAGGGGATGTTGTGAGGACAAAAGAATAAAATGCCTGCCTTGGGTATTTGCTTTGGCAGGGGAAAGTGGGGTATAAATCCCTTGTATACAAATAAATATAACTGATTTACAGTGGTAGCTTGGTTTACAAGCATAATTCATTCCCAAAGCATGCTTGTAATCCAAAACGCTTGTATATCAAAGTTAATTTTTCCATAAGAAATAATGGAAACTCAGACAATTTGTTCCCAAACCCAAAAATAGTCATGTAAAAATTACTACAATACTGTAATATAATACAAAATAATAAAGAAAATACAAAACATAAAGAAAAATGAAAAAAATTAATCTGCACTTAATATCAAGTTAAGTCTCTGAAGCTCCTTTCCATTGTCCCTTTTCCATAGGCGTGAGCACCATTGACTGTAATAGGCTTACTTCAGAGTAGACGTGCATAGGCTGGTCTCTCGGGAGATGCCAAGCAAGTGCTGGCAGAGTGCTGAAACTGGCCATATTCCTGCAGGGACTATGTTTTACTTGTTTATTATAAAAAAATTGCTTGTATATCAAGTCAAAATTTATTAGAAATGTTTGCTTTCTAAACACGCTCAGTCCAAGTTACGCTCTTTCCAAGGTTTTACTGTATAACTTGTAAGAGTTATATAACTAAAGCTGCAATCCTAATTTCCAGTTAGGCCGGCCTAAACCCTGTCATAACCCATGTGCTGACCTGGGGGGTATCATCAAAGTGCTGTGTAAGACATTTTTGTGCCACTCCTGCAGGAGGGTTAGGCCAGTCCACAAAAGGTGCTTGCCTCCCTACGTCACCACGGGAGTGGAAAGACCCTGACCTAGGTTAAGATTGCACCCAAGTCAGTCAGTCAGTCAAGTCTGTCTGTCTGTCTGTCTGTGAATATTGGCTTTCACTTTCAAAACCACCCTTCAACTTGCACTGAAGTGTTAGGACAGAAATGAATATGCCAAGCAATAAATTTCAACTTGCCCACTCTCAAAAGAGCGTTTAGAATGGGTGCCTTTCCAGCCTACTATCTATTAGACCAGAGGATCTCTGTAGGGCCTGCTGTCTGATTTATAAATGCCAATGGGTGCAGCTGTAATGCTTATTGCACATCAGTGCTCTCCCTCAGTAGAAATTTTTTGATGCACATAACCCAAGAAGTCTTATCTGTGGTTTTTAAGTATCTTTGTAACATCTCGCTAGAAGGTGGATTTAGTATTAGTGCCAGCAGAGGGCACATGAAGTCTTCTTTTTGAATTTCTGTGGAAACTGGAGTAGTCTTTTAGAAACAGCAACAAATGTTCACTGTATAATGAAAAGGAAGGGTTGCCATTCACTGGGAGATCTGGGTCATGCCCGGGGTTCAAAGATCTTGACCTGCTCAATGTCATGACCTGGCTGGGACCCAGGAATGGCAACCTTAACCCCTTGGGGGGGGTGTTTGCTGGGTGGTAGAAGGTGATGTGTGCATGTACTTTTTGCCAGCCTGGAGCCATGGGGAGGATTGCAGGCTGGGGAGGGAGGTATACGTGCATAGCCCTGGCTGGCCAGTAGCCTTGGGAGGGGGTTGCCAGCCAGGGAGGGAGATGCGCCAAGAGGAGGCACATTGGAAGTAAGCCCCATTGACTATAAGGGAGCTTACTTCTGAGTAAACATGTGCAATATTGTGCCTTGAGAGCACATCCTGGCTTTTTGTTGTCTTGTCCCACTTGGTCCTGTAGGGAGGAATTATGGCAACCCTACCCTAGAAGAAAGTATTTTTTTCTTGAAATCAATGTTCTATGAGAACTGGTTGTTAATTTCTTTGAATCCCATCACTGGTCAGGGGCCAAAAAAAATGAGGCTTGCCCATGGTCTGGAGGAAGGCAGGGTGACCATATAGACTGGAGGACAGAGTGCCTCTACCTTTAATCATTGCATAGAAGAGGGAATTGAGGCAGGTTGAGCTCATCATAGAAGGGTTTAAAAAGCAGCACCTGCCACAGTAACCTCTTCTATGCAATGATTAAAGGTAGAGGCACTCTGTCCTCCATTTTATATGGTCACACTGGATGGAGGGGTCTTGCTGTGGGATGCACTGAGGCTTGCCGTGGGCCACTTCTGGCTCCTGGGCTGGGGTTTGGACACCCGTGTTTGATAGCAATTGTTTCAGCTCAGGATCACCTTCTGAGAATAACCATCTGTCTGGAACTCCCTTGGAAGTGATGTCATCGAAATGGAAGTGATTTCATAACCAAAGTGACATAAAACAGTATAAAGTGACATAACTGGGATTTCAGAACTCCTCCATGTTTACTCAGAAGTAAATACCATTGTGTTCAATGAAACCATCTCCCAGGAAAGTGTGAACTGAAGACTGAGTGCTCTATACCAAGATGGTGGCATGCAGCATTTCACAACCCTCCAAAATGAACTCATGATTCTCCAAGGGGATCCCAACCCCCACTTTAAGAACCACTGTTCTAAAGTTCCAACTATGTTACAAGAGACTTTTAAAAAGGAAATAAATAGGGAATAATAAATAGAAAGGTAGTGTGAAGGTATGTAACAAAGACTGCAATCCTTACCGCACTTTCCTGAGAGTAAGTACTATTGAACACAATGGGATTTACTTCTGGATAGACATGCTTAGGATTGCACTGAAAATAAATAGTAACAATCCTGTTTGTATAACAAGAAAATCCAGGACAACCATTTTAGTATTACATTTGTAATGATTTTAATATACTGTACCTGACATTTTTGCTCCATGGATTCTTTGAAGCCTTCACTTCTCCGCATATATATTTTCTGCATATGTATCTTGGTATTAATTGATTTTTTCCCCCCATTCAACACTAGAACATATTTCCACTACCATTTCTGTCCACTTCCCGTATTGATGAAATGGGCCCTTGTCTACAAAAGATAATGCCCTAAGAAACTAGACTCAGAACCCTTTGGAAAGGATTCTGGAAACTGGAAGTCAATTCTGCAAACCAGGGTGGTAGTTTCATTCATTTGCTTGCATGACGTGAAGTACAGTAGGTTGTCACTGGGAAAGTAGAAAAGGTAACTCAATTGTCCACACATCTCAGACCTCATGGTATCAAAGGCATGGTGAGAGGTGCATCATGTTTTCCCAAAGGAATTTAATCTCAAGCCCTTGAAATTTGGCTTTTCCAGGAACCAATCTTGGGTTGGGCTGGATTATCCAGGTATTAACTTGCAGGATCTTCCTTCCCAGCCTATTCTGATGAAACAGAAGGTGGTGAAAAGAAGAGGAGTGATTGAGGGTTTGTGGACTGCTCCTGCAGTGCTGTTTCTGATTTTCCCCCTAAAAAGAGAATGATCAAGCACAGGATTGCAGAATCCCCCGAACTCCTCTTTCAGTCCCGGCATTGCAGTCTTCAGTATTAGAGCTGGAGGAAGAGCAAGACCTAAAATTGTTGAGCAGGTAGCACGTAGGATGAGGTGGTGGGCATCTCTCTGCCCACCCCTCAAACACACACAGAACAAGTTTGTGGCCCCCAACCAGTGTGATCATATGACTGGAAATTTATTTTATTTTATTTATTTAAGTAATTTTTATCCCGCCTTTCTTCCCCCACAGGGGGGAACTCAAGGCGGCCAAACAATTAAAAAACAATAAAACACCATTAAAATTACATATGATAATAAATAGAGATAAAAACACATTAAAATGTAATTAAAATACAATTAGATTAAGCTAAAAACGTAGACTAAAAACGATAAAAAAGATAAAAAAGATAAAAGCCCCCCAACCTCTGCCCCCATTTAAAAAGCTTTTTTAAAATAAAAGGTTTTAAGGCTCCACCTGAAGCTCTGTAGTGAGGGAGCTTTCCTCAGTTCTAAGGGGAGGGAGTTCCAAAGCCGGGGTGCCACCACCGAGAAGGCCCTATCTCTGGCCGCCACACCTCTCACGTCTCTTAGTGGCAGCACAGTCAGAAGGGCCCCCTCAGATGACCTTAGGTGACGGGTCGGATTGTACGGAAGAAGGCGGTCCCTCAGATACCCTGGACCCAAACCATTTAGGGCTTTAAAGGTCAGGACCAGCACTTTGAATTCAGCCCGGAAACGAATGGGCAGCCAGTGTAGTCGCTGAAGCAGTGGCCCGACAGAGTCGAACCGACGAGCCCCAGCAACCACACGGGCCGCCGCATTCTGTACTAGTTGCAGTTTCCGAACCGTCTTCAGAGGCAGCCCCACGTAGAGCGCGTTGCAATAATCTAGTCTCGATGTCACTAGGGCATGGGTCACCGTGGCCAGATCCAAGCGACTCAGATATGGTTGCAGCTGGCGGATCAGCCGAAGCTGAGCAAAGGCTCCCCTGGCCACAGCCGCCACCTGGGACTCCAGGAGCAGCTGCGAATCCAGGAGAACCCCCAAGCTGCGAACCTGCTCCTTCAGAGGGAGTGCAACCCCATCCAGAACAGGATGATATTCCAATACCTGAGTCGAGGACTTCCGGACCAGGAGAACCTCTGTCTTATCAGGATTTAATCTCAGCTTGTTCACCCTCATCCAGTCCCCCACTGCCTCCAGACAACGATTCAGGACTTCAACCGCCTCCTTGGACTCAGGAGGAAAGGAGAGATAGAGCTGGGTGTCATCAGCGTACTGGTGACACCTCACTCCAAACTTCCGGATGACCTCTCCCAGCGGCTTCATGTAGATGTTAAATAGCATGGGGGATAGAATGGAACCTTGTGGCACCCCGCACCGAAGAGGCCAGGGTGCCGAACAAGCATCCCCCAGCACCACCTTCTGGGACCGGTCAGCCAGGAAGGAGTGGAACCACTGCAAAACAGTGCCTCCAATCCCCAACCCGGCCAATCGACCCAGAAGGACACCATGGTCGATGGTGTCGAAGGCCGCTGAGAGGTCCAGCAGGACCAACAGGGCCGCACTCCCCCTGTCCATTCCCCGGCGTAGGTCATCCACCAAGGTGACCAAGGCAGTCTCTGTCCCAAACCCCGGTCTGAAACCAGATTGGAAGGGATCCAGATAATCAGCTTCATCCAGGACCCTCTGAAGCTGAGACGCTACTACCCGCTCTACCACTTTACCCAGAAATGGGATGTTTGAGACTGGCCAATAATTGTTTAAATTTTTAGGGTCCAGGGAGGGTTTCTTCAGGAGGGGGCGAACCACCGCCTGCTTTAATGCAGGCGGCAACACCCCCTCCCTCAGAGAGGAGTTCACCACCCTCCCTGTCCATTCGGCCCTGTCCATTCGGCCAGTCCAATTTCCGGATTTGTCCCTTTTTTTAAAGCCTCCTGACCAGGTGTCCCCAAAAAGGGATTTAATGTCCTCCATTTTGGCTTCATTTTTGAACTTTGCAATGATGTGCAGTACCCCATCATGTTATTTGTTGTTGGATTCGTATTGAAGAGCAGAATCCATTGCAAAAATTGGTTTTGAAATATCTCCTTCCTATCAAAAAATATGGCCAAGAAACTGAAAATAAAAAAATATGCATTGAATTCTTTGGAAAAGTGAAAGTGTCAAATATTGTGGCTTTACTCTTAGTAGGCAAACGTGCCATTGTCTGACAGAAAAGCAAGCTGAGAGGAATCCAAGACCTTGTCTTTCTTTTGAGGTTAAGGCATCTGGTCACCCTGCCCCTACCCACTGCTGAAAGTTGTTGCTTCATGTGCATACGATAGACTTCATGGAGAAACATTCAATTGCAGACTGGTTGGCAAGCTGGGGGATGTGCAGAAACATATGGGCTGCATCTTTTCTGCTTCTGTTGTGTCCTTTTGGAAGAACTGCAGGGTTCCTCTATCCATTCAGCACAGCTCTTTATATACAAATGCCATGACAGCTGCCAGTAGTAACTGCCAGTGAGTATATGAGTGCCAGGGGGTAGGTCTGAGGGCATGGTCTCCCTCCCCACATTTGTGCATTTACTCCATTGCCACTGTATCCATTTTTACTCCCATAATTTTTCTTACTTTGCTTTTCATGACTGAATACATTTCTTCCCTGCAGCTAATAAGTTCTCTTTCTCTACCATAAAAGAGAAAGAAGGTAGCCATTCCATAGTTGTTGCAGTATTTTTTTTCTATTGCTGTTATCCATCAAAACTTGTAGCTTCAGTGCCAGCTTTTACAATCTCCTGGTCATTTGATAGCTTTTTCTTGTTTTGATTGAAATGGCTTTGGGGCAAAACTGCTGCTTCGATCATCTGCAATCGCAGCGACATTCGTGTGGGACAGATGGTTTCCCCCTATTTTTCACCATGTGCCACATATATGCCATATGTGTATGTACTGAACAGAGTAATGAAGTATGGATAAAATCAGCTCCAAAGCTCAAATAGCTCTGTTGCTCAGCAATGAATATTTCTTCATGACATTCCTCTGCAGTCACAAGCCATGCACTTCTTGTTTTGCACCTCTGTGTGGTGCTCATCTCTTTTCTATGTATGCTTCCCTTTTGATAGCTGTGGATCTCTGCTGGATGAAATTGTTTCTCTCTTGCCATAAAATAAAAAGGTTTATATAAATGAGAATGGCCAGTCATGTATGAGTTTTAGGGATCTGGGATCAATTGCTTAGTTAACCTTTTGTTGCTTGTATTAACAATCTCATCATTCTATAATCAGGCCCTGATAATAAGATTTTTTTTCCCCAAAGAAAGAAAATTTAGTTCTGACAACTTCAGCAAGCCACAGTGGAACTCTTAAGGTATGATTTTAATAAGCAATGAAAATTACTACTATGCTAGTGGGTACTATCATGCATGTTGCCTTTGGCAAGATAGGTTTGATGTTGACAGCAGATGACACCAGGTGTATATTCTGAACAAGTGAACATTGTCATTGCTTTTAACAGCAGTCATGGGATGAGTGTTCAATTAAGTCTGGATTCAATGTAGAAAAGATTGGCATATGTCCAATGGCATATGTCCAGTTACACTTTCTGAATTCCAAATGGTGAGATCGTCAAGTGTTCCACTGAGGGTACAATCCAGAGTTAGGGCAGTGAGGAGTGCCCTAGCTGGGCTGCCCCAACTATTCTGAATCCAGAGCAGAAAGTTATGCTTCATCCAGAAAGTCAGGAAGCCTAGGCTGCCCTATCTGCTCCAGAGCATGCTAAGTAGGCACCAAGTCAGTGACATCTGGAGAGGGCTTCCTCCCAAGGAGACCTCCCTCAGATCACACTGAACTAGGAACAGCTGTGGTTCCTGCCTTATAAGTGGTCCCTGATGAGACTGCCACTACAGTCCACAGTTAATACAAGGGGCTTCTTGGAGTAGCCTGCGGTATCCACAGATTAGTGGGTTGCCGTAGTTGTGCCATATCCTAAAGTTGAGAGGCAGGGGTTGCAGCTAGGCTGGCCAAGAACTCAGATTTTTTGTCAATACAGCCATTCTTACTCTGCCTTATCATGGACCCCTAAGGGTCTACTCATCGACCTATGGGTCTACTCATTAGACTTATTAGATTTATTTTAGGGGGTAACTATAAATCTAGTTGGATACAGAGGATAGAAAAAAATTAACTTTGATAGGCCTTTCTCCTGATCTGATTCTTAGCATGGGCTGGGACCAACCAAAAAGAACTATATCCCAAAGACTCTCCGATATGGATAGACAGGTAGACATAGAGCACAATCCTAACCATACTCAAAAGTCAGCCCCATTGTGTTCAATGGTCTACTCAAAAGTCTACTCAAAAGTCAAAAGTCTACTCAAAAGTCAGCCCCATTGTGTTCAATGGGTCTTATTCCCAGGAAACTGTCTTTAGGATTGCAGCCATAGAAAGGGTTCCAAATTTTCCCATTACGGAGGAGAGATGATATATCCCTAGCCCAGCCTTTTATCTTAAAAATGTTGAAGTATATAAAAAACATAGAGCTTTTACTCTGGCTAGATGTCATTGCCTCCCCTCTGCGGTGCTAGAAGGCCGTTATAATAAAATGCCATATTTAAAGAGATTTTGTCCTTGTGGCACCGAGGAAATCGAAACAACAGGCCATGTACTTTTGTATTGCCAATTCTATGAGGAAATAAGAAAGGACTGTTCAGAGCCCCTAACTAGAAGGCCCCCAGGAACCTCAGCTCATTGGATCCTGGAGTGGCTGCTTGAAGATAGCAACAAGGAAGTTACATATAATGTCGCAAAGTTTTGCTCGAAAGCTATTGCTATCCGAAACAAAAAGTTTATAAAATAGGGGCAGTCTAGATAACCCCAAACAATTTTATTAATAAGAATGTGATTACTGGGAAAGATGTGTATTGATTGTTCTATATTTTTAGCATTGGTTTTATTAGGATGTTGGTGTTTTATGCTGGTCTTGGACTGTAATAAAATTCTATTCTATTCTCATTAGACTCATTATATCTACCTGCTCCTGAGGTGGTATAACCCTGAGGAGCTGGAAAAGGCATTTCTGCCCTGGAAATAGGCTCTGGACACAGAGTAACTGCTCTATCCTAGGCAATGCTAAACATGGCCTCAACATGCTTCTCCTGAACTGCCTAGGCTGCCCCAGCTAGGGCAGCCAAGGTCCACCTGTCTTGGGGCAGCCTTCGTTGCCTTAAGCTGCCCCAAGCCCCAAGAATAGCTAGGGTGGCCCATCTTGCAATTGGGCCAGCCCAGTGATAGATAGGGTAGCCCAAGCGCACTTCTGGATTGTGCACTGAGATATATTGGATTCACTTTAAAGTAAATGTTTGTTAGAACTAAGATTGACATAATTAACCTTAAACTTTTTTTTTAAAAAAGAATGACCATTGTTTGGATGTTAAAGATATTTGTGGCCCAAACAAGTTAATAGAGCATCACTCCAGACAAATACAGCTTAAAATATTTCCCAATCTAGAATGAGCTGAACATCACTATGTCTGCCTCAGATAGTGGCTGAATAAATTTTTTTGTCTGGCACTAACTTTGGAAAACAGTTTCTTTATCTTTAGAATGCTTGTTTGTTCTGTTCCATGGTATTAAAGTTGGAGATTAGGGCCCAGTCTACAACTTGGGCTTTCAATTATTTGTAAAATCAAAATTATACATGATCGTTTTAATTGCCAGTATATTTCAGTAGGGATCTGAGTGAGGTTATCTTAAAACATGTTTGCTAGAGAGCCGTAATGGGAGTTTGATACAGACTGAAAAATAAATATTTACAAAGGTGAGTATGAATTTCTGTTTGATGCAGGAGCAGTGCAGATCAGGTTGACTATTGTAGTATAAACTTTATTACAGTCCATGACCAGCATTAACAAGTTGACTGGAAAATCCACTAAAGAGCTGGTGATGCACTATTCAATGTTTGCCATTTCTTCATCTGAATATTAAGAGAAAGATCTTCTGAAGTCAATTTACTGGTTTTCCTATACTGATCCACATCTGACATAGAAGCTGTGAAATACTGTTCGTCAAGGGAGTTGTAAAGGTTTCCCTTATGGGCTGGTGAAATTAATGTTATGTTATGGTGAAATTAATAAATAATGCATGACATGAGGTTTTATTGACGGGTTATGACATCAATTTATATTAAATGAAAAAGGATACTGCTACAACCTAGATTTGTTTTTTCATTCTTGCTTCATTCAGCAAGGTTCATGTTTTAGACCAGTTTCATTTATATTGCTGGCAATGCAGCATAAAGCTGTCTGATAGAAAATTGAGGTGAACTGAGGGATTTAAAAGGTGCATTCTGCATAATGGATTGAGAAGCACTACAAGGCTCTGTGTATTTGGAGACTGTGTGGTTTGACTTAATGGAGAATTATCCATAAGGGGATATTCAGAAAGGAACATCAAATAGTTATGATTACATGGCATACTCAATGAAATTCAATGTGGATACACATGTTTGCCTATACAGAATACATAAAAGCTTATCATATCCCTTAACATACCATTCTGATTTGTTGTATTGACCAGGAGACTATCATAGGTACTTTATCAATACACCAAAATTAGAACATCTTATACATATCAACTCTGAATCTATTTTCCATAGTTAAGTTGTTAAGTTTTAAGCCAATGATTTTCAACCATTGTGCCATGACACATGTGCGCTGCAGTTGATCTGCAGGTGTTATGGGACTTTGGGGAAGGTTATTAGTAGACAACTCTGGGATATCGAGGCAGGACTTCATTCTATTAGGAGCAGTGGAGGAGAAAAAAACCTAGAAGTGCAACTTGAAATATATTTTTCCCCCTCTTTTGACATACACATATTTTATTTTTACCCAAAGGGTTCTGGAATCAAACTCTAGATAGAGCATTAAGAAGGACAACCTTTCCATGAATCAGAGCTAATCCTGGAATGCTTATTCAATTGTTTGTGCCATTAAGTTGGCCACTGTTTTTTGTTTTTGATGGGATAGTGATATGTTTTTTGGTGGGATAGTGATATAATAACCATCATATCACTACCACTATCCCACAAAACAGAATCAAAAACTTGCACTTCTATATATTAAAAGGAATCACTAATAAAAGTTAATGGGGATTATACCAACTCTAGTGATGCCACAGCATGTAGACTGTTTATACAATATTGAAATTTATATGGTCTGGAATGGGAGGAGATCCATCAGGAGTATGAGACAATGAGCTCTTGCACAGGGTAACACAAATTCTAGTGACTTCGATAATCAGCAGAAGTTCTGCTGCAGTTCCTGGTTTTCAAGAAACAGCCCTCGCTATTGAACAAGAATTCCATTGCTGGTATAAATGTAGGCTTTTCTATTTGGTGACAGTCTCTTGTCATGTTTATGTGCACAAGACTCATACTCAGTTGGGTCTCTGAATGCTCTGCTGCCGAAATACAACAAGCATATGAGACTCCATGCTCCTGCCTGCCATATTCATAGAATCAGGTTTTACTAACCTTGAAAGCAGTGTGTGATCCAGCTGGATGGTGGGAAGAGATGTCCCAGGCCTCCCAATTAAATTTCTACTTCCTGGACCTTCTGGAGAAAAAATTAAAAAAAACAATGCACACTGTGCAACGCTACCAGCTGTCTCTATGGTTCTGCTGTAGGGGATTTGATTTATCATTTGCTGTTAATTTTCACATGCATAAACACAGATCTGTCAGGTCTGCAGTGGCCTGAGCTACAGTGAAAAGCAAAGAAGCTTACAGAAGTAATAAGAATGTGCTTAGAAACAATATGTTGTTTAATGGACTGGTTTGAACCAGTGGTGTAGCTAGAGGGGGGTGGAGTATGGCTCTGTTTTATTCCACGTCTGCAATGGCTTCAAAGGGGTGAGGCTCCCTCCAAGGCTTACTGCTCCACCCCCTCTAGCTATGCCACTAGTTTCGTTCATGCCTTCTCGTTTTTTTCAGTTTAGATAGGCGCTAAGCAGAACAAGCTTAAACTATATGGTATCCCAAAGGAGTGAAATAATATCATTCTAAATGAAAGTGGATGCTGATCCAGCTGATGGAAGGGGTCCTGCAAATTGTTTGGTGGATTGTGTGAGCCTGCAATGCAGTGAAGTGGAAGAAGGGAAAAGATCACATGTATTCACAAAGCATGGGAAGTTGTGTGAATTGACAGCAGGAAGGCACAAATACACTCCCAGCTTCTCAAGGGGGGTTCTTTCTCCATCTGGGAAGTATCTGGCAGTTCCTATGATACTGTCATTTGGCACAGCAGGTCCAGTGGAGTTTTGAGGAACAGCGATGGCAGATGAATCTAATGCCAGGGAAAGTGAGAACGTTTGCGGTGCTTCCTCTTTGTCAACCCTTGCAGGTGGGGAATATGATAAACCATGTGAAGGAAATCCCACTGTTAGCAGTGATCAAGACTGCTGGCTTCCAATAGACTCTGCCTTATTATTTGTTAAGGAAATAAAGGTTACAAAGAAACCCACATCTCTAGTGGCCCCAAGGACTGCTGAGAGCTGACTCTGGGCCCAGGGCAAGATAGCTGGTTCCCCACCCTCACCTAAAGACATTGAGATAGCAGAAGTAGACTGAAAGCAGATTATTAAAGGTGTAGTCCTTTATTTATATTATATATTATAACTAGCAAAATGTAAAATTTCAAGAATATTTGTAACTTAATCCCCTGTGAAACACTCCTGTGCCACACCCTATGCACCCCCATGCAACACCCTCCTCCCACGCAGTGGTGGTCCCAAAACCTCCCATCCAACACCACCCCATGTTCACCATCCCCCATGCACACATCCTTTCCATGCAACATCTCCTGTACAACATTTCTCCCTTGTGCACTATCCCCCCATGCACACTATCCCCCATGTGCATCATCCACCATGTGCACCATCCCCCCATGAACCATCTCTCATGTGCAGCATACTTCCATGCGCAACATCTCCCATGTGCAACATCTCCCCCATGCAATATCCCTCCCATGCACACCAATGATGCCCAGTGGGAACTTCCAGTGCTCACTGCTGTCCACCGCTTCTCCTATACTCTCTGATGCCCAGTGCCTGTCAGTGCACAGTGGTGTCCATTGCTCACCAGTGCCCACTGCCTGTTACCCAGCGCCCAGCCATACCCAGCAGTGCTCAAATGTGTCCAGGACCACAAATATTATTGAAATTTTACTCCCACGATAGCAGGTAAATTTCGCTAGTGGTGTATATTATAATATATAGTTCTGGATAGGCTAAGCTTGAGGTGCCCAAATTTATTTCGTAATAAATATATTTTGTACTGTACTGTATTTTATCATGATTGATGCTCCCACCAGAAGAATGAGCCCCAGGGAATTTGTCCCTGCACCTCCTCTTCATGCCTGGTGCACCCCAATCCTGTCCCTGCTTATTCCTATTGCTAGAGGAAGAGGGTAGCATATAAAGGGAGGAATGCTGTAGAGTGTATTAGAATAGGTGTAGTAAGAATGTGATGTGGCTATATCTGCTTTTTCTTTTTGCAAACCAGCATTTAAGATTGTGTGTGTTGTGTGTGTGTGTGTGTGTGTGTGTGTGTGAGAGAGAGAGAGAGAGAGAGAGAGAGAGCATCCATATTGAATCTACTTGCACAAATGAGATATATCAACATATTCTTTTTCCCATTTCATGGTATGGATACTTCTCACATTTTACAATTTTTATTTACATATAATGGAATTGGGGTAGTGGCGCATTAAAGATTGAACCCAGGGTTTGTTAACTGCACCTTTACAGAAAGCAAATAAACAATCATGGACATTAACTCTGAATGGTTGCAAGCAAAGTAATGGCCAGGAGCTAAAAAGGAAGCTGAAAAACGATGCCACTTTTGCCCTCCTCTGTAGGGGAAGAATGTTCCCAAGATGGAATAATTAACATCAAAATAATCCCAAAGTGTTGTTACTGTCAGAAAAGTGAGTAGATAAAAATGTCACCTTCCCACTCAATATATCTGCCCCCATGTGCCTTTGAGTCATATTTGCTCCCTTTGACTGACAGAAGCAGATTAACTGTTTGAGCACTGTGTGTTCAGATGATGTACTGATAAGGAAGAAAGACTTATCCTCCTCAGACGTATCAGTAAAAACAATCAGCTCTCTTTCCTATTCTGAGATTCTATCTGTCTAACCATGACAGAGTGTGAGGGGTGTGTGGAAGAAAAAGACTCAGTCCCCCACACAGGATTTCCAACAACAACAAAAAAGTGTAGTTAATATAAGTAAAAATAAAGTCAGATCTTTTGAGCAGGAGTAGACATTACAGGCACATTCCTGAGCCAGCACACAGTTCCTTGTGGCAGCCCAGGGGTCTTGCAAATGTGCACATTTAGTACCACCCAGAGAAGGGAGGCCATCACAAGAAGTTGTGCTGCTCTCCCAAATCAATAAGAGCCTTGGAAATCGTGAGATTGCACTGGTCAAGCTTGGTCAGTGCAGGGGTTGGGGAGTGAGGTGTGGGGAGAAGGGAGGAAATGGAAGGGAGGCATTTTGGGGTGAGGGTGGGAATGTGGGTTAGTGTGGAGCAGGAAGTGAGTTCAGGAGCTGGCACTTATGATGGACTCCAGCCCCTCCTAGGCAACTTGGGCAAGATCTTGGCTGCTTGGATTGTGCCACTATTTGATGGTTCAGATCCATGTACCCCATTAAGGCTATTGCTATGTTACCAGGAGTAAGGAGCTTACTTTCTCTGACTTCAGCCTAGTGTAACAGCAGCCCATAACTAGTGGATACTGCATAGTTATGCCAGCTGGTGTGTTCCACCGAAAGTTAGGATTGCATTGCCCGAGATAACATTGACGGTGTTGCACTTGAGAATCAGCATACAGAAAGGAAGAGGAGAAAGAAAGAACAAAAAATATAAATGCTGATATAGGCAGTTCCATGCTTATTATTATATGCAAAAATTCAAGAGGCAGCTTTTCTCTTTCTAAGTAATTAGTAATCATACCAAACAGACACAAGAGCCAGTTCATTTATCTGCATTGATTGAATTTATTATCACTTGATTACTGAATACACCATGAATGCATGACGTTGAGGTTCAACTTCAGCGCAGGTGAAGATCAATGGAGGTTATGCATTTCTAATGATGATACAGTATTTGTTATGATTTATTTTCAACACTTATTCTACTTATCTGTATGTGTGCTCAGGATGGCAAATATATATGGAAGCACATTTGTGTGTACCCCTCTATTAGTTAGGATTAGATACTAGAAACATTGGACCTATAGCAAAGCAACTTATAAATAGGAACTTTTACTACTGAGAAATTATGTAAATAGGGGTTAATGGGAATTGTACATACATCAATGTCATAGATTGGACTTAAATAGGGGGATTTTATTCCATCAGAATTGATGGAATAAAGTGGGGATGGGGTCTACAGAGACCAGCATGCAGTTTGGAATATGTCCTGTATTCATTCATAACATCTCATTGTCAGAAACAATTGTCAGAAACAATTCCTATGAAAAAGAAAGGTGGAAAAACAGAAAAAACCAGATTGGCTCCACAAGCAAGTTGGGGATCAGCTGAAGTTAAAGAAAGAGAAGTATAGGCAATGGAAGACTGGAAAGATCAGCAGGAAGGAGTACAGGCAGATAGCCTGATCATGGAGGGAGGGGGTCAGGAATGCTAAAGCTCAGTATGAACTGAGGCTGGCCAGGGGAGTCAAGGATAACAAAAAGAGCTTCTTTAGATATGCCCAAAGAAACAGAAGGTGGAACGAGGGGGTGGGGCTGCTCCTGGACGAAGATGTTGTCTTTGACAAGATGTTGACAAAGATGCTCCTGGACAAAGACAACAGACGTCTGGAAACCAAGAGAAGATGGAGCTGCTCAACTTCTTCTTTGCATCCATCTGTTCTCAGAAGGAGGGCTGTGCAAATGGGGGTGTGGGATCATTGGCTGATGCGGGGATGTGCTTGCATCCCCAAAGAGGTAATGAAAACATGGATGGTGCAGAACAGCAGATTACTATTGACAGGAAAATGGTTCGAAACCACTTAAATGGCCTAAATGAATTCACGTCATTTGGACCGGATGAGCTGCATCCTCGAGTTCTTAAGGAACTGGCAGATGTCCTTGCAGAGGCTCTGTCGATCGTCTTTGAGAAATCCTTGAGGAGTGGAGAAGTGCCACTGGACTGGAAGAGGGCAAATGTAGTCCCAGTCTTTAAGAAGGAGAAAAAAGAAGGCCCAGCAAATTATAGACCAGTCAGTTTGACTTCCATCCCGGGGAAGATATTAGAACAAATCATAAAACACACAATTTGTGCACATCTAGACAATTTCTCAGTGATCAAAAGAATCCAGTATGGATTTACCAAGAATAACTCTTGCCAGACAAATCTGATCTCCTTTTTTGATTGGGTTACAAGCTTACTGGACAGCGGCAATGCTGTGGATGTCATTTATCTTGACTTCAGCAAAGCATTTGACAAGGTCCCAAATGACATCTTAATTGGGAAGTTGGAAAAATATGGGCTAGACGGGGCAATTGTTAGGTGGATCTGCAATTGGCTCGATGGCCGCACTCAAAGGGTTTTAGTAAATGGTTCTGTGTCAACCTGGAGATCGGTTTTGAGTGGGGTGCCTCAGGGCTCTGTCTTGGGCCCGGTTCTCTTTAATATCTTCATCAACGACTTGGAGGAAGGAATACGGTGGAACCTGATCAAATTTGCAGGTGACACTAAGCTGGGAGGAGTAGCAAACACAACAGAAGACAGGAGAAACCTCCAGGAGGATCGGGATAAACTGGAATACTGGGCTGTAACATAAAGAATGAATTTCAACAGGGAGAAGTGCAAGATTCTGCACTTAGGCAATAAAAATCAAAAACACAGGTATAAAATGGGGGATACTTGGCTTGGCAGCACAACATGTGAGCGGGATCTTGGAGTCGCCGTGGATCACAAGCTGAACATGAGTCAGCAGTGTGATGTGTCTGCAAAGAAGGCAAATGCCATTTTAGGTTGCATTAAGAGGACTGTAGCTTCCAAGTCGCGAGAAATTATGGCTCTCCGATCAATCAGTATCATGGGAACATTTTATTCAACGTTAAAAAATCCACTATTGTATTTTGATTTTCTGTATAATTGGCCATAACTTTAGATAGAATATAGATATTCTAATGCATTCTGCATAAAATTAGCTTTCCATTGATATATAACATGATGGTATTATCTTTCATACATACCCCATTTTTCACAATTTTATCCACTAGTGTCAAGCTCACCTGGTAGCCCCCCTGAAGGTTGTAGCACTAGCACCTCCTGCACCCGTAGCTACGCCACTGGCTGCATGGCTCTTTTATATTTTAATTTTAACAGATTCTTCTAATTTGACCCAATTGAAATAGTTGGACATCATAAAACAGTTTAATCCAAATGGTGCCAGCAAGTCATATTTCTTTTTCCAAACTTCTGGGAAAAGATATTTACTCCAAAAGAATTAGACTAATAGAAGCGTGATTGGTTTTCTCGCTTGAGAGTGTTTGGGTCAAGGTATAATGTTCACTGGATGATATAAAAATGTGCATTCTGAGCATGTCTATGTAAATTGATTGCTCGTTTATTTTTAATCTGAGCCAGAGTGAGAAGGAGAGACTGGAAAGGAATGTGGTGGGCTTTAATAATGCTTATTTATTACATTTGTATCCTTCCCTTCCCCAAGGTGCTTAGAGTCCTACAGGGTATTATCCCAATGGCTATCTTCATAGAACTGCTTTGTGATTAGATTGTACTTACATGGGTGTGAGGGTCTGTGATGTGGGTGGAGGGTGACGAGTCTTGCCTTAGGGGGGAGTCTAGGGACGCGGCTCCAGGTAAATAATACCAAGGGGATGACACAGGTATGTCGAGAACACAGTCTTTACTTGCATTCATGTTTCACCATGAAGTTTCTTACTTTGGTTACAAAACAGGTTCTTTTACATTCAATAGCAACGTCACCCGGAGCGGCTAACAGGTAAGTACCTCTCTCTCCTTTCCTTCCTTTCAACCTTTACTTCCTCCCCTCCTTCTCTTGCCTCTTATCTGTCTTCTTTTCTTTACAGGTGACTCAACTGGAGGCGTGCCGTCTCTCGGGATCAACCCACGTCAGGGAACTCAGGTATGAACATCAAAACGTACTAACTGGAGACAAACTGCAACTCCACTCTGTCTAGGCCTCACTCACTCTCTCTCTGGAGCAGAGAGCCTCCTCCACTTCAAGGCTCTTTCCCCCTAGCTCCCGCTCCCGCCTTCTCCCAGTCTTTATATATCCCCCAGATACCCCGCCCTCTTGGTGGGTTCCACCCCTCTGGCCTGGGTGGGGGAGGCACGTTCTGCCACCAGGGAGGGCCTGTGTAATACCTTGGATATCCTGGCAGTCTCCCCTCTTTATCCCTTGTCCCTGGGGGCCAAGGCATCCCTCCTGCCACCTTCTTTTCCCAACAGGTCATGGGCTTCCCTTGTTGGTTGAGAGGTCTAACAGCGACCTGGGGTGGAGGACCTCATGCTGGCCCCCCTCTCCCTGGCCCTAGGGGTGGCAATCTTAGTCCTGATATGTGAGTTCTGACACAAAAGCAAGGGGGTTCTTCATCACTGTCAGACAGTTCCATAAATAAATTGTCCTCCTCTTCTTCCTCCTCAGGTGTCTTCTTCCGCTGGTCCCGCCGATGGGCATTAACTTACATTAATAATTGTCACTTGTTGGCATCACCAACATCCAATTTTATAAAAAGCACCACCCAAATTGGGCTATAGCAGAGCAAGCAATGAATCTGTTTAATGACAATCCAATGTCACATTTCCGTAAAATCCTCCAAAGGAGACAAAAGCAAATGTCATTAGAAGGTTCCTTGTTAAAGTTGCTCAAAAAGACACCAGTGACTCTTTTAGTGAAAATTAGTCATCCTTGGCCATAAAGGTGTTTTTTTCTGTTTTACTGTACAGTACATTACAGTGTTTTTTAAAATTAATATTACAGCAATTCTGTTCTGTATTATAGTGTTTTGAATTCAATTACATTGTTTTTACATACTGTCATAATTTTCACATACAGTTAATATTTTCATGTGAATATTTTTGGGTTGTCTAAGGGTGCAATCCAGAGTAACTACGGGGAGTCCTTGCTCTGGTGTAAGAACAATTTGCTCTGGATTGCAATATGAATTTCCCATAGGTTTTCATTAGCTGGTGCAATAATTACAGGTACACGTAATGTCTCTTACGTGCTCCCGTAGTTACTCTGGATTGTAGGGTAAGTTTCCATTATTTCCTATGGGAAATTCCACTTTGTATAAAGAACGCTTTGTAAGACAAACATGCTTCTGGAACAAATTAAGTTCATCTTACAAGGCACCACTGTACTATTTTCCTTTGAGTCTCAGGTTTTCTTTCCATAGTTCATAAATATGTCTTCTCAGGAGGGAATGACAATTTGATTATTTTTCTTTCTTACTTTAAAATCATTTCTTTTCTGTTGCCAACTATTTTATAATAAAACAAATAATTTTTTCCCACAAAAAAATCCAACTGTTATTTATCACTTGTCCGTAGGTGCCCTTTGGCACTAGAATTAAAAACAAGAACAGGAACAGAATAAAAACCTAAAACAAACAGCCTTCTTTCAGCTGTCTTTCTTAAAGCAAACATCTTTTCCCACTAAGTGAGTCACAACTTCTGCTACATTTCCTGACGGCTGGGGTAGCAAAAGATGCTAATTATGATCCAGCAACTATGCACTCTATAGTAACAGGTTGCTGCACATAAGTTTCTGTTGTGCAAATCTCTGATTTCCACCCCCTTTTTTTACACCTGCAGGGTGATGTCCATTCCTGGGTGCAATCACCTTGATCATTTCCTCCAACACTGGATGCATCAAAGTGAGTCACCTGCTTGCTCAGCCAAGTGTGGGTATAAACCACGATCTTGGTTTATAGATCTAGATCAGTCTAGATCAAAATTTATCATGAGTACCAAGGAAAGACAAAGTTGCCCCACTGCTTGGTTTTCAACTTGCCTTATAACCTGCAATTTTTGCCCTAAATCATCCACCTGAACCCTGTTTCCATGCTGCATGAGGCATATCTACTCAGAAGTAAGTTTCATTGTATTTGAAGGGCTTATTCCACGAAAGTGTTATAGGATTTCAGACTTTTGTTCTTGTGCCTTTTGTTCTTATAATTAAAGTACACCACTTTTATTACTGTTTTAACCTGCCTGGTCTCAGTGCACTCAGGTGGACATTGGTTGCCCTGTCTTCCCACTATTAGCTCCCACTAATAGTTCCCACTATTGCCTAGCTGTTTACTGTAGGGATGTCTACAGTTTTTGGTAAGAGGGCTACATCATTTTTCTGACAATGATGTTTGGGGCAAAAAAATTTTTTACATAAGAGAGTATATTAAGAGATAGAAGGTATGAATGGATAAATTGATAAACACTAACACAGAGAGAAGGGGGGATCTTCCATCAAACCAGTTCATAAGCGCTTTCATACACAGAGAAAGGAGCTTAAAGGGGTGCTTGGAGGACCCCAGCAAATTGGTGCTGTACAGCCTGAATTCATGCGATAATGGACATGCTTTCACACTTTCACTCATCCTGAAAGTAACAAACCATGATGTCTGTCATTTGTGTAGCTAAGTACACTTAGTAACAGCATGTATCTCAGGACATGAGGGAGGATTAAGAAGATGTCAGAGGGAGTGACGGGGGAGGAATCTGGCAAACGTCCCAGAAGAGGGAGCCCCAAAGCTGTGGAGTACCACTGAGAAACCAACTGAAGCTGGCCAGAAGCAGAGTTTGCCAAGTCTATCAGCAGAGCTAGCCAAGGCCTGCTGGTGCCTGGGGAAGCATACCAGATGCAACCCCTGTACCTGGCAAGTTCCTCTCACACCTGGGATTGGAAAAGGAAAAAGGAAAGAGAATGGCATATTTTTGACACTCTGTCCCACCATTCTCCTTTCCTTCACACTTCCTCCTCTCTCCCTCTCTCTCTTTCTTTTCTAATCCTAAGTAGGAAGAGAATCAGCTGAGCTGAGATGATGGACAGAGGTGGGCACCCTGTGCTGCATGAAGCAACCACTTCGGTTTATTGGATAAGACCGGCTTGGCAGATTTACCTGGCAGTTCTGAGGCAAAATGAATTACATGGTGAGGTCTTTGATGAGAATCTAGGGAGAAAAATAATAGAATCACAAGAGTTGGAAAGGACCTAGAAGATCATCAGGTCCAACTCTCTGCCAGTCCAACAAAAATATCCTAGATGGATAGCTAGCCAGTCTCGCTTTTAGACCTCCATCTTTGCAAAGTCTGCCATGGAAAACAGATGTACCAATTTTTCCCCTGGAAAAATAAATTTTGTTTTTGCTCCCTTCAATAAGCCAGTTAGTTCAAGGCAGGTGTTTTGGTTTGCTGCATTGTAAACAAACTGACAAGTTGCAGTGGGGCATCAAAATGTATTCAATGACTTCTTACAGAAAGTGACTTTATGATTTGTCTATTTTCTGATGCTTGAGAGGCAGTACTGTTGAATATCATGGTTGACTCAAGATTAGCCAACCAGCCCAGACCTGATTGTAAACTGGCCTGCAAAGACAAGGGAGGGGGGAGATGCTCTTAGAAGAAACACAAGGGCATCACTTGGTGCTATTTTCCTTACATGATTGAAAAATTGTGAGTGCAATCCTAAGTGTGTCTTGTGTTTAGTGATACTTACTCCCAGGAAAGTGTGGTTAGGATTTCAGCCTTTGTCATTTTGAGTGCAATCCCAAGATTATCCTGGGCTGGTAAAAGCCTCTTGTGCAAGGTCTACTCTAGGGGGATTGCAAATGTTCCATAAAGCATGTTTGCGCCTTCCTCTGAGTAAGCCATTCTGGTTTACCACCCTTTGAGGCTGAGTCCAGTCCCTGTGGAAATTTGGAGAGAGACCTCTGTGCTGGCCAAGGTTGGCTGATTTAGAAGTCTGAGGATGGCAGGGAGAGGATAGAACAGAGACAGGAGCAGGGTTCCTGGACAGTGGGGGGACAGTCCTGGAAAGCAAGAGACAAGTGAGAGGAAGGGCTTGTACCCGGAAATAAACCATATTCCAACCCTGTTCCTCAGCTCGTTCCCCAACCCATATTTTCAGGTGCAGTGCAGCCTTTGGTTGCTTGTGTCTGCTTGGTCCTGCTTTGCGCTGTTTGTGTATGTTTTTCTGGTACAGTTTATCCATTATTCTGTTCAAGATCTAAAATAATAAATACATGCCAGATGTTTCTGTTAATATTCTCTGGTTTTGCAGAGAATTTTTCCTTTGGAAGAATCTGCTAATTCTCTATTCCTATTCCAAATTCTGATGCAAAACATCTACAAAATAGGTGATCTCTGTAATGAATATATACTGTAATATCTCTCTCTCTCTCTCTCTCTCTCACTCTCTCATATACACACACAAACACATACATACACAGAGAGCAAGAGAGAACAAAGAACAAAAATATAGAACATAGGCTGCAATCCTAAAACACACTTCCTGGGAGGAAGACCAATTGAACACAATGGGGCTTACTTCTGAGTAGACATGGTTAGGAATGCACTGTTTTTCAGTTCTGTCCACTGAGAGTATATTAGCTGAAATCAAATATGAAGCCTGCTATCTAAGTCCTTGCAATCTTGAGCTTTCTATTATATGTATCTGTGTTTATTTTCAGGTCAAGTGTCTGATATGCCAGCATGTCAGACACTGGGGGCCAGTAGTGAAAACCAGACTGTGAACATAACATCTTGAATGTAGCTGGTTCTTGAAAGATAAAACCACCCTGTGTGTGTAAAAATCCCTTTGGGGTTTAGATGCGTCTGCCTATGTAAACCGCTTTGAATAACGTCTGAGGAGCAATACAAAAGACCAGAAAAGCGGTATAGAAATGCCTTATTATTATAATTATAATTATAATTATAATTATAATTATAATTATTATTATTATTATTATTATTATTATTATTATCATCATCATCATCATCATCATCATCATCATCATCATCCATAAATACACAGCAAACAATTTCGTGCTGGTTTCATTCACATCATCAGTCGGACCCTTCCCAAGAGTCTAGGACAGTGTGATGTAGCAGCGTATAATTCATGCTGATCCCAGAAGAGCGGCTTTCTGCAGTTGGCAGAGTGATATTTTGTCAATGCCAATAGTTTTCAGGTGCCTGCCAAGGTCTTTGGGCACTGCACCCAGTGTGCCAATTACCACTGGAACCACCTGCACTGGCTTACACCAGATACACTGTAATTCGATTCTTAGGTCTTGGTAGCGGGAGATCTTTTCCAGTTGTTCCTCCTCAATTCTGCTGTCACCTGGTATGGCGACGTCAACAAGCCACACCTTACTGCTTTCTATGATGGTGATGTCTGGGGTGTTGTGTTCCAAGACCTTGTCCGTCTGTATTCTGAAGTCCCACAGAAGCTTGATCTGCTCATTTGTAACCACTTTTTCAGGCTTGTGGTCCCACCAGTTTTTTGCCACTGGCAGATGATACTAGCATAGATTGGCATAGATTCCAGTGGATCATCTGGGCAACAGAGTTGTGCCTCAGTTTGTAGTCAGTCTGCACGATCTTGCAGCCACTTAGAATGTGGTCAATGGTTTCATCCACTTCTTTGCAGAGGCGGCATTTTGGGTCATCGGCTGATTTTTCCATTCTGACCTTGATGGCGTTTGTCCCGATTGCCTGTTCTTGGGCATAAAGTATCAGGCCTTCCGTCTCCTTCTTCAGTGTTCCACTCTTGAGCCACAACCACGTCTTATCCTGATAAACTTTTCCTTCGATCTTGGCAAGGAATTGGCCATGCAATACTTTATTCTGCCAACAATTATTATTATGATATGGTCATTAAAGGTGATTTCTGATTAAATGCTCTTCACGTGTCTGGTGTGATAACTCAAATTATTTCATCCATAATCTGCTTAGCCATTTCCTGAATCCTGTCTAAACTGTTCACTGTGGGAAAGCAGGACCAAGGTGGGTGCTTTAATCCAGAAGAGCGATTCTTCCACTCTGGTTGGTAATGCTTCCTTCAGGCAGCTCCCATGGTGAAGACAGGCTCTCTACAGATGTTCATTTTGGAAGAGTCTTTTCCTTTTTGGAAAGATTATCCTCTCCACCACCACGCAAGAGAAAGTTAATGGACCTTTACAATCAAAATTCAGACTAGCAAGCAAATGAGAATAAGGGACCCTGGCAATTGTGCAACTTGTTTTATAGCAACTCTAAAATTTAATCAGTGTGTGGAGACATCCATAATGGAAATGGGAAACTTGAAAGAATGTGTTTTCCCAGAATGAAAAAAGCACAACAGTACTATAATTGTTATTTTTAATTTTAAATGTGTGTAAAGACATCCTTAGATTGATCTTCTGAGGATACTATTATAGTGACTTACAGATACAACATGCTAAATGTATATGCATGTGTGTGTGTTTGAGAGCACATATGGAAGTTGAAAGAGCATGGGGACTTGGGGCAGAGTGACTATATGTCCTCTTTTTCCAAGACAGGTCCTCTTTTTTAGCCCTGTGTCCCAAATGGGGGATAGCAAGTTTGACAGGGGGGTCCTGGACAGATTCCAAAGATTGAAAGGGGGTCCCGGGCAGAAATGGCCGAAGACCACTGCTCTAGAAGATCAAATACTTTGGCCACATCATGAGAAGGGAGGACTGTTTGGAAAAGACTTCAGCTGGGAAAAACTGAAGGCAAAAGAAGAAGGGGCAGCTGAGGATAAAATGGTTAGATAGTGTCACCAAGACTATGAACATGAAATTGGATAAAATTTGGAAGCTAGTGCAGGGTGACCAGATGACTGGAAAAACCTGGATTTGTCCAGATTTTTAGCCTCCTGTCTGGGTGTCCTACATTTTGGCTTCATTTTGAAACTTTGTGATAGTGTACAGTACCCCATCATGCCATGTGTCGTTGGATTTGTATTGAAGAGCAGAATCCAATGCAAAAATAAGTTTTGAGATATCTCCTTCCTATCAAAAGTTATGATCAAAAAACTGAAAAACAAAACCAAAAAATACATTTTTTGGCAATTTTTTTCAGCACGTAGGAATTTTGGCCTGGGATTAGGAATTTCGGCCTTGAGGTTCAGGAATTTTGGCTTTGGCATCTGGTCACCCTGAGCTAGTGGAGAATAGGGTGGCCTGACATGCTAAAGTCCATGGGGTCACAAAGAGCTGGGCACAGCTTAATGACTAAACAACAAAACAACAAAATCCCTATCTATCCAGGAGACACTGTTTTCTCACTTGTAAGATAGTCTGCTCATGCTATTGGCTGTTCCATGATGAAACAGCTGAGAGAAACAGATGTAGCTTGGACCACTTTGGGTGCAATCCAGAGTAACTACGGGGAGTCCTTGCTCCGGTGTAAGAACAACTTACTCTGGATTCCAATATGAATTTCCCATTGGATTTCACTAGGTGGTGCCGTAACTACAGGTGCACATAATGTCTCTTTACATGCTCCCATAGTTACTCTGGATTGTAGGGTAAGGCATGTTTGCCTACTCATGAGTAAAGGCACAATATGTCTCAGTTTTCATGGGGCTCTATGCATTTTTGGTTTTTTGGCCATAACTTTGGATTGGAAGGATATATTTCAAAGCATTTTGTTGTTTGGGGATTATGCTGGAAAATACACATTTAATGGTATATAACTTGAATGAATTGGCAATTTTAGTGATTTTGGTCAACCCCATCATGTCACCTGCCTTGAGAGTGTTACCTGGGGCCCAGCGACCCCCAGTTCCTGTTACTGCTACAAAGCCCAACGGCTACTTATTAATAAAGTAACAATCCAATTTACATTACGTAAATCAGTCAAGCAATCTTTTGTTGCTGAAGGTGTTGCAAACATGCTGCAAAACCTGCTTGCATGCTTAAGTAAGCAGCACCAGCAAGAATTCTTTCATTGCCCATTTCACAATATATGCCACTAGGCAGTTCAGTGTGGAAAGGGGTGGTGAGTAGCTGAAAAGGGATTGCTTTGGGGTAGGTAGTGGGCATAACAGGGGATGAATTCATAAAATGGTGCAGGGAGGCTTCAGGAACTGCATATAACCAGATCTGTGGATGCCAGATCGGCAGATACTGAAGGACACCCATACAGTACCCATTGAAGTCTGATTTCTCTGGATCAATTACTCTTGTTAAAGATTCTCTGCCTGCAAATTGAGATCTTCTGCTCTCATTCACTGAGTTGGCTGTTGGCTGCTGCTTTGTATTTCCATTTCCAGCTGTTGAAGAAACTTGCAGATGACTACACACACATACAAATGCCAGTCACCATGTTCCTACACTGTGTTCTTTGCTCTTGGCTTGAGGATGAATGTGCTTTGCCGCAGAAACGTGTGCTACTCTTGGCAATCTGTACTGTTCTTTACTGCCTGCTCTATCCCATTCTAATGTTGAAAGCCTCAGTCTGAAAAAAAGAAAACAGAAAGAAAAACCTCACAGCAGTGTAAAAAGTATGTTGCATTAATTTTTGTATCAGACTGCATTGATTTCTTTTTTTTATGCTGTACTTTTTGTGAATTATTTTCCACATGCCTGCCTCAAGGAATGAAAGCAATTCATCGCTTTATCTTTTGTTGTTGCTGCTGCTGTTACATTTTTGCCAAACAGGTATCCTCCCAGCACCACCATCTGGGACCTCTCAGCCAAGTATGAGTGGACCCGCTGCAGAACAGTGCCCCCAGCCCTGCTAACCAACCCAGAGAGACACTATAGTTGATGGTGCCGAAAGCCACTGAGAGATCCAGCAGGACCAATAGGGTTGCACTCCCTCTGTCCAGTCCTTGGCAAAGGTCACCTAGCAAGATGACCAAGGCTTTTTCGGTCCCAAAGCCTGACATGAAGCCTGATAGAACTGGAAGAGGTCTTGTGTGCATGAGATAAAAGAGCAAGCAACATACCATTTTCAGGTAGCTCACATGGGTGCTACCTGAAGGTAGGTCTTGCCTTGTGAATACACATTTACATACTGAAAATGGAGCTGTATTTCATGACCCTACAGCACAAAATTATACATATCTACTCAGAAGTAAGCCTCATTATGTTCAGTGGGTCTTACTCCCAAGATTGTTTGTATAGGATTCCTGCCCAACTGCTTTGTGAACAACCCTTGTGTAAAAGTGACACAACATAGATATCTGATGGAAATCATAGCATTGATAGCATTTATATTCCAGCTGTGGTTGGAATGCAATTCTGTATAACAGATGGAGACTATTCAATTTGATGTCACAACACAGCTTTTGCATGTGGAATTAGATAACATGAATTTGGTTCAACATCACGAGAAAAAATGATCACCCACAAGATAGTGATTCTTTTTACACTCTGAATTTTGCTAGATGAAAGCCATAAGATTGTCATAGGCTGAATAAAAGTGAATTTAACTATATAGCTTATTTGAGATTCCATTTGTTATAATGCAATACCTCTGAGTATATTTGGTATACTTATGCAGGGTATGTTTCAATTTTGAATACTCATTCTCCCTGTGCCTAATCAAGCATGGCCATATTGACTGCTTCCTTCATCCCTATCTAGTAATTCCCTCTAATAATTCCTCTTTAGTAATTTAGTAATTCCCTCTAATAATTCCTGTTTAGTAATTCCCAGAATTACTTAACTCAGTGTCCTGGAACTTACTGCTGCTGTAATATTTGCATAAAGGGAAGAATATGGGATAAATTAATGATTTGATTACTCTCTCTATGATGTATATAGAGAGAATATAGATTTTCTCTATATCAATGAACACAAAACATTGTGCGATGTGGCTGCAGATTATCCTACTAAATGCAAAAAAGGGGCCCTTAGTGATCAGGTGATTGATGCTTACAGATAAGGAGTCTAACCCCACAAATCCAGAGTAACTACAGGAACACGTAAGAGACATTACGTACACCTGTAATTACTGCACCTCCTAGTGAAAACTTATGGGAAATTCATATTGGAATCCAGAGTAAGTTGTTCTTACACCAGAGCAAGGATTTCCCATAGTTACTCTGGATTTTGCCCTTAATTGCCTTGCTAAATAACAATTATTTATTTATTTATTTATTTATTTATTTATTTATTTAAGTAATTTTTATCCTGCCTTTCTTCCCCCATAGGGGGGAACTCAAGGCGGCCAAACAATTAAAAAACAATAAAACACCACTAAAATTACATATGATAATAAATAGAGATAAAAACACATTAAAATGTAATTAAAATACAATTAGATTAAAGCTAAAAACGTAGACTAAAAACGATAAAACAGAAATATTTATTTATTTAAGTAATAAATTACTGTAAAGCATTATTTCAACTCAGTCATCCCTATGCCTTGGCTGCCATCTTACAAGTTGCAGAAATCTTGATATTTTCTTAGCATTTACACAAAACAACTTGTGGTGCTGCATTAAATTATGTGACTGAAGCATATATATTTGTTTTTTGTCCCTAATTGGTCTGTGCCTTTTATAGTGTAGCCAGCTTCAGTGTCTAATCCTAACCTCTTCTACTGCCAGTGTTGAGTTCCAGCAGTAGGTGTTTGCATGCCATAAGGCATGCCTATGGCACCTGGGGCAGAATGCCAGTTGGCACTGGGCTTCAACAACAAATGGAGATGCTGTCCACAAGGAATTCCTGGGAGTATATTACACATCCTGGTGGTGGTCCAGGTTTTCAGGGTGTGGTGAGTTGCAGTGGAGTAGCTAGAGGGTGTTATAGGATGGAGCAGGGGTCTCTAAACTTTTTTGGCAGGAGGGCCATATTATCTTTCTGATACTGTGTTGGGGGCCAGAAGTTAAAAAGAATTAATTTACATTTCAAATTTGAATAAATTTACAGAAATGAATGTATTAATGATGGAACTTTTGAATGAATTCAAATCAGTTCATAAACACTTTCCAACACACACTGAGAGGTGATCTTCAATTCAAACCAGTTCATAAACACTTTTATAAACAGAGAGAGGATGTGTGTGTAGCCTCTCCAGCCCTCAAAATACCCTCTGAAGATATGGAAGGCTGAGCTCCCCTCTCTTCTACAGGATGTGCCTGAGGAGAAGGAGGAGGCTTGCCAAGAGCTGGATGGAGGCTCTCTGAGGGCCACACCTGGCCCCAGGGCCAGGGTTTGGAGACCCCTGGTTGGAGAGAGAGTGAGAAAGGATGGCTCTGTCAGAATCTATACCCCCAATGGGTTGCAAAGCCAATTCCCCATTATTTTTTGACATTGTTACTGTTTTGATTCTCAAACTTTCAACACTATATTTTCTCATTCCTTTTGCAATTTTGACAAGCACTATTTGTCACATGAATGCAGGGTCTCCTTATGGTATGTTAGATACGCTATGTTGGTAGAAACAGATCAACTTAACACCTCATGCTGTGTTTCTTCTCATTAGCACAGAGGAAAACTTTGATGGAATCTCTCAGGATCTTTCCTCAACATCTGACAGATAAAACGTTACCTTTTGCCAAGACTAGATGTGTTCAATGCAATCTTTTGTTAAATTTTTCTTTATTTCCTGATTGATGCTTTCACTAGCACCCTATTATTACCACACACAATGTGCGAAGAAGGCAATGCCTCGTTTCTTGGAACCTGAAAGGTTGTGGCTTGTTAACATCTTTAGTTTCCATCTTCACCTGTCATTCAATTGTGCAATAAATACATTGATTGTTGTGAGTAGCCCACATTTTCTTCATCCAGGGTTAAACTATATAATGTAGTTGTATAAAGAGCTGTAATGGTGGCCGGACGTGATATCCTTGAGCAGATGTCCTTATGCAGATAACGGCCAGAAACAATCTATTCTCAAATAGCTAAATAAATGTATTAATACTAAGACGGAGGCCCATATGATAGTTAAGCTTCCCAGCAACTTGGCATCTTCTCCCATTTATTCCTCTTGGACTGTGCCTTCTCCCATAGCATTCTTTGCCTTCTGAGGTCTCCTTCCATCTCTCTCTCCCTGAACCTTAGCAGAAGCAGTGCTGCTGGAAAGGCAGCACTGGTAGAGCCCAATTATCATGGGAGGTGGATGAAGAGCTTCTGGTGATTGCAATCTGGTTCGTGGACTTTATATTTGATACCCTTGTTTGCCTGGCTACCAATTTTTTCTTTTTTCAACTGAAGGAAGAGGCATCAGGAATGGAAGTTTAGACCTTCAACATACAGTGTAATCATCTGCCACTGAGCAGTGACATCTCTATTTTAGGAAGAGCTGACTGCTCATATGATTTGCTTCAATGGCTTCAGTTCCTGCACTAAAGCCTATTTCAAAAATCATGGCTTGCAAAAGCTGATTTGCTTCCTTCTGTTTGTTGTCATTGTGTTGTTCAGTCAGATGTTATATTTTAATTGATTTATTACTGTCTATTTCATGATGTTGTTTTTATTTGTATTGTAAGCCCTTGTTGCCCACTTGTGACATTTTCAGACTGCAGGCTGTTTAGTGCATGCAGAATTTCACTGAACCAGGTTCAGCCCAAAGTGAAATTATTTGCCTTCAATTATTTACTTCCAAATTATTCACCTGCAAGTGAAACAACTTCAATCAGCATTATAGATCATAAATGAAAGACGATGGGAAGTTCTGCCAAAGGTGTCAAACTGTTCCCACAATCCACTGGCTTCTGTGTTCTGAGCTTAGGATATACTCTGCAGCCTTGAGCTAGTCATTTGATCTCTTGATGGTTCATGTTGTGATGATAATGAAGTCTAGCGGGCTGACTTGGGTGGCACCCAGAACAGACCAGCTTATCTCTTTGCTTTGCATCTCTGTAATTGCTCTGCTTCCAAACAGAGCATCGTCTTTGTGCTATTAATATCCTGGTTTGATGTGCTGGCAAAGAACCTGCAAGGATATACTAGAAATTAGTGACATTAAAAGGAAATCTTTCTAATTTGGGAACCGACACCCATGATCCATCCCAACCTTGAAAGCTTTAGTGAATATTTAATGGATCAGATGTTGGCAGAGAGGACGCGGTCTGAATTATTCAAGAGACATGCAAACCCTGTTATATGAAAACCCTTTAAATTCTGACAATGGGGATCAAAATCTGCAGGTTCCTAATTCCTGGGAAAACATCTTGGATGGGTTTTATACGTTAGGTGCCTTCATTGTGTGCTGGTCAGTTTGGTTAAGACTCCCCCACCTCAAAAGGCAAGACAGCCATTTAGAGAGGTGAGAACACATTGTTGTCTCAAAAATATATCACTTGAAGAGTTTTCAGTTTTGCACAGTGACACTACAACCCATACAATAGGTTTTGCTATGAACCCACGGCTTCCCATTATTTCTGATCACTTTGTGTCAGACACCAAGGTACAGATCCCAAATGGTGGAAACTAGTACCTCGAACAGTGGGAGCAATTAGTCGGTAAGATAGGAAGTTGATACAGAAAACGAACCTGGCAGCACATGGACCCCTCCCAGTTCACAAGACATGCTCCAAGTGCCAGTGTAGATCCTGCTGGAAGCATTCCAGTGGCATTGCATTGCAGAAGGCAAGAAATGTTCTGCTGTCCTCTTCCTGTCCACAAAAGAGAACGAGGGGATATTACTGGTGATGGATGTTCCATCACTGCTGGGAGCACCTTAGCAATACTGGGAAATGGGAGAGAGGAGAAAGTGCTCAGCTCATGCAGAAGCCCATAATAATTTTCTCATTGATTTTCAGGTGCTCCTGCAAGAATTCAACTGACTGCTGTGTGTCAGCCTTAATATTTCCCTATGAAAATATAAGAGCTGTTTTGCAATTTTTTGCATAAAACTAAGGAAAAAAACTAGAATGTATATTTTCTTCAGGAGATTTTGAGATTGCTGTAACTCTTGTGGCAAAGCAAAACAGCCATATGTTTCTGGGCTGTACTGCCTTCCTCTGATCACCATGCTGTCAGTAAGTTCTTTGAAAGTGCTGTTTAGCACACTGAGGTCAATTATGCAATTTACAGCATGTGATTTGGCCCTGAGCTACAAAAAAAAGAATCAATCCTACTTTCGTTTTTCCAGAACAACAATCCATACAGGCATACACAGAATGTGTCCACATTGAATTGAATATGTGAATAAATATACCCAGGTCCTCACATCAGGTATACAAATATACCCAGGTATGGTTCAGTGTACATAAATACTCTATTTACTCAGATCTAACGCTCACCTTTTCCAGCCGAATTTGGAGCAGAATTCTAACCATGTCTACTCAAAAGGGTGTCTCATTGTGTTTATTGGGTCTTACTCCCAGGAAAGTGTCTTCAGGATTGCAGCCTTTAGGATTGGACACTTTGGGGCTTACTTCTGAATAGACATGGTTATGATTGTGCTCTTACTCTCCAAAATCAAGGTGCAGATTAGATTTGATGGTGCATTAGATTCAAGCGAATACAAGTATTTTGATTATAGGTATTTAATTTAACAGTTTACTATATTGTAATTAAAATGTAACATATACCTATTCTTGTATTAAGTAGTGCAATTAAGTAAAAATAACGTAAGCCCATTGCCGTTTTATTTTTATCATATAAATTATTATATGCAGTAAAATTAAATTTTGTACCTGCTTTGCAGCTTCACATTACAATCTCCAGTAAACATTTTTTAAAATCTCAAGCCTTTTAAAATAGGGTTGTGCATTAGATTCGATGGTGCATTAGATTCAAGTAAATATGGTACTTCTTCACTTGGGGATTTGTTGAACATGTTATCTGATACTAAAGAGTTGTCTGGGCTGCTGAAGCAACTAGTGCTCACAGCTCTCCTCAAATATGTGATCGAGATGCCCTGGAGAGACTCTTGTCTGATAGATCTTTTTCCCATCCAACCTTACTATCAGCCCAATCCAGAGCAACTAATCTGTCCACATAAGAGCCCTTAGGCTGCCCTATCTAACACTAGGTTGGAGCAACTGCAAGATGCTCCAGCCCAGTTACTCTGAAGGAGGCTTAGGGCAGAGCAAGGCAAGATAGGGTGCCCTAAGAGAGGTGGACCTGCTCTGCCCTAACTGGGGCAGCCTAAGCAGCTCAGAAGAGGCAAGTTGAGGGCATGTTGAGCATTGCCTAGGGCAGAGCAGTTACTCTGTATCCAGAGCCTGTTTCCAAGGCAGAAATGCCCTCTTCCAGCCCTCAGAGTTATACCACCTCAGGAGCAGGTATAGTAATGAGTAGACCCATAGGGGTCCATGATAAGGCCCGAGTAAGAATGGCAGTGCTGACCAAAAATCTGAATTCTTGGCCAGCCTAGCTGCAACCCCTTCCTCTCAACCTCAGGATATGGAACTAACTACGGCTGCCCACAAACCTCAGGATACAGCAGGCCACTCCAAGAAGCCCCTTGTATTCACTGTAGAATGTACTGGCATCTCATCCGGGACTCCTTATAAGGCAGGCACCCAGTGGTGTCACCAGACTGGTGCGGCTGGTGTGGGCTGCATTGGGTGATGCGCTCCGTATGGGGTGATGTGCCGGAGGAGTTTGACTGTCCTTTGGCAGGCCCCAGGCGTCAGCACCCCCATTCAGGCCTGCTCCAAGGCGGAGAATCAGCCAGAAGCTGCCACTTGTCTGAGGAGCTGGCCTGAACGGCCATCTGAGGTGCTCTGCGCAGAAACACACTGAGCATGCCGAACAGCTTCAGAGGAGACTTCCTTAGAGCAGAGAAAGTCCGCGCCTCTGCACAGCCATTCGGCCTCACTCAGGAGGCGGAGCGGCAGCCGAATGGCTTCAGAAAGAGTACTGCACAGGCACCAACTCTGACGCCTGCACAGTCTCCCCCGAAAGCAAAAGGCTTCAGAAAAGTACTGCGCAGGTGTCAGAGATGGTGCCTGCGCAGTACTCTTTCTGAAGCCAGTTGGCTTCAGAAACAACTGTGCAGGCGCCAACTTTGGTGACTGCGCAGTCCAGGTGGTGGGGGGGCGTGCATCCCAGGGATGACGCACAGACTTCCGCACCAGGTGATGTGCAGAGTCATGTCACCACTGTAGGCACCACAGCTGTTCCTTGTTCAGTGTGATCTGAGGGGTGTATCCCCCTTGTGTCTTCCCCTTGTGTCAATTACTTAGCATGCTCTGGAGCAGTTAGGGCAGCCCAGGCTTCCTGACTCTCTGGATTCAGCATAACTTTCTGCTCTGGATACAGAATAGTTAGGAGAGTGCAGTTAGGTCAGAGCAGGCTGAATTTGCTCTGGATTGCAGCCTATGTCCAGTTTTGCCAGTATTGCATATTGATGTATTACATATGTATTATTGATGAAAATTAGTAAAAGAAGCCATGAACATCAGGATCATTGTTACTGCCTGTTTGCAAAGACTTCCGACATTTTTGACATTACTTGCACAAGCAGTGCCCAAGGTTAATCACATTCTTTAAGGGTTGATTGTACTGGAAATTTGCCCAAATACTGTGTCTTCATTAGCAATAGTTGGCTTACTGGCTGCAGAGTGGAATACGACAGAATGGTTTCTACACTTGACCAGAAACTTAATTTATATAGTTAAAGGTAATGAATAATTACCCAAACTCTCCAAACACAGGCATTGGTTGTTGAACTGCAGCTCAGCTAACTGGTTGCAGAGCGAAATACAACATTCTTTTTGAAGGAAGCATTCTCTTTCAGTGTTCATATCAGTGTTCAGATAAGAAAGATTAATGAAGTTTTGTGTTTTCCATGAAAATAAGGAGCAGGGAGTGCTGCAAAACAAATCTATTATATGAGTAACTAGCGAAAAGCGTACCCGCGTTGCAGGTGTAACATTTCTCCCTATGCCATCCCCCCATGGTGCAGAAACACCCCATGTGCCACTTCCCCCATGCGCATCATCCCCCATGTGCATCGTCCCTCCATGCGCATCATCCCCCCATGTGCAACGTCCCCTCATGCACAACTTTCCCCAATGCGCAACTTCCCCAATGTTCAACTTCCCCCATGCGCAACTTTCCCCCATGTGCAACTTTCCCCCAATGCACAACTTTCCCCCATGCGCAACTTGCCCCCATACGCATCAACCCCAATGCGCAACTTTCCCCCATGCGCAACTTTCCCCCATGCGCATCATGACCCATGTGCATCATGTCCCCATGTGCAACTTCCCAATGTGCGCATCATCCCCGTGTGCATCATCCCCCCATGCGCATCATCCCCCCATGCGCAACTTCCACCCATGCACATCATCCCCTCATGCGCAACTTTCCCCCATGCGCATATCCGCCGATGCGCAACTTCTCCCCATTCGCAACTTCCCCCATGCGCAACTTCCCCTCATGCGCAACTTCCCCTCATGCGTAACTTTCCCCCATGCGCATCATCTGCTGATGCACAACTTTCCCTGTGCGCAGCTTTCCCGTGCGCAACTTTCCCCCATGTGCATCAACCCCCATGTGCAACTTTCCCCCATGCGCAACTTTCCCCCATGCGCATCATCCCCCATGCGCATCATCCCCCATGTGCACCTTTCCCCATGCGCAACTTCCCCTCATGCGCAACTTACCCCATGCGCATCATCCGCCGATGCACAACTTTCCCCCATGCGCAACTTTCCCCATGCGCATCATCCCCATGCGCAACTTTCCTCCATGCTCAACTTTCCTCCATGCTCAACCTTCCCCATGCGCATCATCCCCCCATGTGCAACTTCCACCCATGCGCAACTTCTCCCCTTGCACAACTTTCCCCGTGCGCAACTTTCCCCCATGTGCATCAACCCCCATGTGCAACTTTCCCCCATGCACAACTTTCCCCCATGTGCAACTTTCCCCCATGCGCATCATCCACCCATGTGCAACTTCCACCCATGTGCAACTTCCCCCATGTGCATCATCCCCTCATGCGCAACTTTCCCCATGCGCATCATCCGCCGATGCACAACTTTCCCCCATGCACAACTTTCCCCCATGCGCATCATCCCCATGTGCAACTTTTCTCCATGCTCAACTTTCCCCCATGCGCATCATCCCCCCATGCGCAACTTCCACCCATGCGCAGCATCCTCGCCAGTGCAACCTCTTCCTCCGGAAAACATCCCCCAGTTCACCAGGCATTGAGCACCAAATTGGCTGGATGTGGTTCAGTCTCCCATGTTAAGTATAGGAGAGAAACACGTTGCCCCCTTTTCAACTTTCCTCCATGCGCAACTTTCCTCCATGCTCAACTTTCCTCCATGCTCAACCTTCCCCATGCGCATCATCCCCCCATGTGCAACTTCCACCCATGCGCAACTTCTCCCCTTGCACAACTTTCCCCGTGCGCAACTTTCCCCCATGTGCATCAACCCCCATGTGCAACTTTCCCCCATGCACAACTTTCCCCCATGTGCAACTTTCCCCCATGCGCATCATCCACCCATGTGCAACTTCCACCCATGTGCAACTTCCCCCATGTGCATCATCCCCTCATGCGCAACTTTCCCCATGCGCATCATCCGCCGATGCACAACTTTCCCCCATGCACAACTTTCCCCCATGCGCATCATCCCCATGTGCAACTTTTCTCCATGCTCAACTTTCCCCCATGCGCATCATCCCCCCATGCGCAACTTCCACCCATGCGCAGCATCCTCGCCAGTGCAACCTCTTCCTCCGGAAAACATCCCCCAGTTCACCAGGCATTGAGCACCAAATTGGCTGGATGTGGTTCAGTCTCCCATGTTAAGTATAGGAGAGAAACACGTTGCCCCCTTTTCAGCCCCTGAAGGGTTAATTTCTCCAGATGGTTCTTGGTGGGTGTTCAGGTGACAGAAGGATCCTTCCCAGAATTCCATGCTTCAGGCCCAGCAGTTGGGGAGGAATGTTGCTGAGTCAGCAATTCTCAATGCAAAGTATAGGGAGGAAAATGCGTTGCGCCCCTTTTCACCCCGTTCTGGTTGGAATTTTGGAAAACCGGTTCTTAGTGCACCCCTCCATCACGGAAGGAACACCCACCCCAAATTTCACGCTTCTAGGGCGGGCAGTTTTGGCAGGGCAGTGATGAGTCAGTAGTGAGTGAGTCAGTCAGTCAGTGAGTGACTTTTCTCTTTTATATATATAGGGGTTTAGGGTGAAAACCGACAAGCAGATCGACAACTCAGCACCATGCAACAAACATAAGAAAACTTCAGCCCTTAAGTTGGGCACCTGGAACGTTCGGACAATGACCCCCGGCTTTTCTGACGACTTGCGAGAATTGGATGATGTACGTAAGACAGCTGTCATTGAAATGGAGCTGAGCAGACTGCAGACAGACATAGTTGCCCTTCAAGAGACAAGGCTGCCAGACTCAGGATCTATTAAGGAGAGAAATTTCTCATTCTTCTGGCAGGGAAAGCCATCAAGTGAGACTAGGGAATATGGAGTTGGCTTTGCAGTTAGAAACACCCTACTTGGCTCCGTTATCCCACCTACTGGAGGAAGTGAAAGAATTCTGTCTCTGCAGCTACAGACATCAGTAGGGCTGGTCACTCTTATTAGTGCATATGCACCGACACTATCATCTTCAGCAGAATCCAAAGATAAATTCTATGATGATCTGGCTGCCACTATCAAGAAAATCCCTGAGAAAGAACCATTGTTTATCCTTGGTGATTTTAATGCAAGAGTTGGATCTGACCATAGTTCTTGGCCCGCTTGTCTAGGTCGTTTTGGCATCGGGAAGATGAATGAAAACGGCCAACGCCTGCTAGAGTTTTGCTGCTATCATGATTTTTGCATTAGCAACACATTCTTTAACACAAAGCCTCAACACAGAGTGTCTTGGCAACACCCTAGATCGAAGCATTGGCATCAGCTTGATTTGATCCTCACTAGGCGCTCCAGCCTTCCCAACATTAAGATCACACGTAGCTATCAGAGTGCTGATTGCGATACTGACCACTCCTTGGTGTGCAGCAGAGTAAAACTGCAAGCAAAGAGGCTGCATCACTCAAAGAAGGAAGGAAGACCATGAATTAACATCAGCAAGACCCGCAGTCTGGAAAAAGTGTTGGAATTTGACCAAGCACTCGAGGAAATTCTCCCAGGCCCGGCTGAAGCAAACTCTTCTGAACGGTGGGAACATTTCAAGAATGCTGTTTATACTACCGCCTTGTCAGTTTTTGGTAAGCAGGTTAGAAAGACAGCAGATTGGTTTGAAGCCCACTCGGAGGAGCTGACACCAGCCCTTGAGGAAAAGAGGAGAGCTCTAACTGCATATAAAGCCTGTTCTAGTGAGCGCAACCTTCAAGCCCTGCGAGTCGCCCGTAGCAAAGTCCAACAGATTGCCAGGAGATGTGCTAACCATTATTGGCTGCAGCTTTGCTCTCAGATCCAGGTAGCAGCTGACACAGGCAACATCAAGGGGATGTATGATGGCATCAAGCAGGCCTTAGGTCCAACAGTGAGGAAATCTGCCCCGCTTAAGTCTGCTACAGGTGAGGTCATCCAGGACCGAGCATAACAGATGGCACGCTGGGTGCAGCACTACTCTGAGCTATACTCCAGAGAAAATGTAGTAACTGAAGAAGCATTAAACAACATTGAGTGCCTGCCTGTCTTGGAGGAGCTCGACAGTGAACCAACTTTAGAAGAACTAAACGAAGCCCTGGATTCCCTTGCTTTTGGCAAGGCACCCGGGAAAGATAACATCCCTGCTGAAGTTCTGAGGTGCTGTAGAGGGATCATTTCCACTGAACTGTACAAGATATTCTGCCTCTGTTGGAGGGAAGGTGGAGTACCACAGGACATGAAGGATGCTAATATTGTCACACTGTACAAGAACAAAGGCGACAGGGGTGACTGCAACAACTACCGTGGCATCTCTCTTCTTAGTGTTGTAGGGAAGCTGCTTGCCCGTGTCATACTGAAGAGGCTTCAGGTGCTTGCAGAGAGAATCTATCCTGAATCACAGTGTGGATTTCGAGCCAACAGGTCCACCACTGATATGGTATTTTCCCTTCGACAGTTGCAAGAGAAATGTAGGGAACAAAGACAGCCACTCTTTGTAGCCTTCATAGACCTTGCAAAGGCTTTTGATTTGGTTAGTAGGGATGGCCTTTTTAAAATCCTCCCCAAGATTGGATGCCCACCTCAGCTCCTCAACATCATCAGGTCCTTTCACGAGGACATGAAGGGCGCTGTAGTTTTTGATGGCTTAACATCAGACTCTTTCACATCCGAAGTGGAGTGAAGCAGGGCTGCGTCCTTGCACCAACTTTATTTGGGATCTTTTTTGCAGTCATGCTGAAGCATGCTTTTGGAAACGCAACAGAGGGAATCTATCTCCGGACCAGATCAGACGGAAAACTACAATCCTTCCAGACTAAGAGCAAAGTCCAAAGTCCAGCTGAAATGCTTGCGTGAGTTCCTCTTCGCCGATGACGCTGCTGTTACTGCTCACTCTGCCGAAGACCTTCAACGACTTATGGACCATTTTAGCAAAGCCTGCCAAGACTTTGGACTAACTATCAGCCTGAAGAAAACAGAAGTCATGGGTCAGGGTGTGGATCCACCTCCCTGTATCACAATCTCTGAACATGAACTGGAGGTTGTCCATGACTTTGTGTACCTTGGCTCAACTATCTCTGACACTCTCTCCTTAGACTCTGAGCTGAATAAACGCATTGGTAAAGCGCCTACTACATTCTCCAGGCTTACAAAGAGAGTATGGCTTAATAAGAAGCTGACGGAACATACAAAGATCCAGGTCTATAGAGCTTGCGTCCTGAGCACACTCTTGTACTGTAGTGAGTCTTGGACCCTTTATGCATGGCAGGAGAGGAAGCTGAACACCTTCCATATGCGCTGTCTCCGACGTATTCTTGAAATCACCTGGTATGACAAAGTCTCAAATGACACAGTATTGGAACGTGCTGGAATCTCTAGCATGTTCACACTTCTGAAACAGCGGCGTCTACGCTGGCTTGGGCATGTCGTGAGAATGGCTGATGGTCGGATTCCAAAAGATCTCTTATATGGAGAATAGTGCAGGGAAAGCGCCCAAGAAGGAGACCACAGCTGCGATTCAAGGACATCTGCAAGAGGGATCTAAAGGCCTTGGGAATGGACATCAACAGCTGGGAAACCTTGACCTCTGACCATTCAGCGTGGAGGCAAAAGACCCAGCATGGCCTTCTCCAACTGGAAGAGACACTTGTTCGGCAGGCTGAAGCAAAGAGACAGACCCGAAAGCAGCGAAACCTGGAGCCTGGGCAGGGGACGGAATTTATTTATCCTCAGTGTGGAAGGGATTGCCACTCCCACATTGGCCTCTTTAGTCACACTAGATGTTGTTTCAGGACCTCCAGTCAGAGCACGATACCATAGTCTTTCGAGACTGAAGGATGCCAATAATAATATATAGATAAAAACACAGACGTGAATTTCAATTTGTCACTAGATAAGATATGTAAAAGTACATCAGAAGAGGGAAGTTTTATGGACACTTACCCCATTTACTCATATTAACTTATTTAATGTGTTAGCTCATGAACTAGTGGGTCAATCCTATGGACCTTCTCCACCATTGGAACTCTGATTCCAAAAGCACTGCATACTTTGCTTTAGGGTGAGCAGTGGCAAAGTGTCAATATGTTGATGTGGGGGGTAGGTGTGATGGAGAGCATCAGCGGTCTGGACAAGGATGAAAGTGTGTTGGGCAGATATCATCAGCACTGTCTGCTGAATCCAATCCACTTTATTTCTAGACAGTTGTGACATCCCAGATGGAGAAGCTGGGCAAAAGAAGTAACAGGGAAGGTACCTAGAGAGTCCCATATGGAATCCTTCAGATTTATGCCAGCTCTCTTGCAGCTCAGAGGCATCTGTTGGAAGCATGTCTGGCCTGGGACAGGAGTTTGGTTACAGTGGGTGCTGGTGCAATTCCAACTCACCCTACCACCAGCAGAACCCCACTGGCATCAGCTCGGTACTGGTAACAGCAAAGTGCAGACAGGTAGAAACATGTTGGTCAGGAAGAAATTTCCATTCATTTCAGTAAGCTTACAGTACAAGTAACCATGTTTAACCAGAAGTAAATCCCACTGAATTCAATAGGGCTGGCTCCCAGACTGTGGTCACAATGCTAAGGAATTTAGACTGGCCTAACTCACTTGGCCTATCTTTCTATGATGGTGTGAGGAGGTCGGTGTATGCCTGTGCATTGCCCTAACTCCCCCGCCCCAGGAGTGGGGCAGAAGAGTCTTGCTGCACTTTTATGACACCCCCAGGTCAGCACAGGACTTATGCTGGGACTTAGGCTGGCCTAAGTGGAGGTTACAATTGCAGCCTGTGTAGAATTACAGCTGTAGTAATATCTTGGGCTACAGGCCCAGGAAAGTTAAATTTGGAATGCCAGATTTGTGTATTTCTCTACATTTGAGGGTATTTCTCTACATTTGAGGGTATTTCTCTACATTTGCTATCTCTAGGTTTTGAATCATTTACTTTAAGTCATGAAAAAGTAGTCTTGGTACAATTTCCTTTTTTTTTGGATGAAATAGAAAAGAACAGATGTTCAGGGATTACTTGTCTTGCTCTAGGTATCCCCAACAGAATCAATGTCTGTACAGATTTAATTAACTTAGGATCCACAAAATCTCAGTAGTGTCTATGATTAGGGATGTAATTTCTTTTCTGCCCTAAGTAGTAGGTTTCCTTGGCAATTCTGTCGGTTTGCCATCATTCTGGATAGTTCTATACACACAGGGTGACCATAAAGCATGGAGGACTGTTTTCCTTTGCCTTTAAGGATTGCATAGAACAGGGAATTTGGGCAGGTGCTGCTTTTTAAACCCTTCTATGTTAAACCTGCCTGAAGTCTCTCTTCTATGCAATGCTTAAAGATAAAGGCACTATGTCCTCCATTCTATTTGGTCACCCTGTATATATATATGACGAAATTATTTGCTTGAAATATAATTGGAATATGATAAAATATATAAAATATATAATATAAATATAATTAATATATTTGAAAAATCATTATTAAGTATACTAATATACTGCTTTTTTACAAGGTAGTTCATAAAGTGATTTAAAGCACAATCCTAAAAGCTACATGAAATATAGACCTGGAAAAACTAAATATGTATACCTGTGGGCCTGGCAAAAATGAGTTAAAGTTAAAAATTAATGTTATATTGAAATTCAACAACAAGGGAAAAAGAAAAAAAAGATATAGCACCCAATCCTATCAAACCCATCCTCATGATGCAACTATACTACTGGAGGGCACACTATATCCTGCAGGAGGATCACAGATATCTTGTCCAGGTAAGGGAAGTAGATAAGCTAGTGGAGAATAGGGTGGCCTGGCATGCTGCAGTCCAGGAGGTCACAAAGAGTCAGACACAATGATTAAACAACTAAAGAAGAGGTTTCAGCTAGAGTTGTTCCCAGCAACCAAAGTTTCCAGGACAGATATACAGGAATTTTCCACTTCCAATTCTGGTGGCATTGGGATTGGGTGGATGTCACTGTGGATGATTGGCTCTCCACCAAAAATGAAGACCTCCTCTTTGTTCACTCAGCAGAAGGAACTGAGTTTTTGGAGAGCCCTGCTAGAGAAGTCCTATGCAAGCTGAATGGATCATACAAGACATTCTCTAGAGGAAGCACCACCCATGCGCAACTTCCCTCATGTGCAACTTTCCCCCATGCGCAACTTCCCCTGTGCGCAACTTCCCCTGTGCGCAACTTCCCCCCTGTGCAACTTCCCCCATGCACAACTTCCCTCCATGCGCAATTTCCCCTGTGCACAACTTCCCTCCATGTACAACTTCCCCCATGCGCAACTTCCCCCATGCGCAACTTCCCCATGCACAACTTCCCCCATGCGCAACTTCCCCCATGCGCAATTTCCCCCATGCGCAACTTTCCCCCCAAGGCTTTGAGGATTTCACTGGTAAAATCGTGGATTGGTATGAGCTGTGAAAAGTACCACCCAATCTTTTCAAAATTATCCAGAAGGCTCTTCAAAAAGGATCTCTCCTCAGATGATATCACAAGTGCTGCTGAGACTGAGGCAGTCACAACCCAGAAGTTGGTTAAAGGGCATGCATACTCTATAACTGGGACAGAAAAGATGAATTCCTGAGGAACCCTGCAGAAACTGATCAGAATCCTAAACCCCTATGGTGAAGCAGAATGGACTGGAAAATGGAACGACAACTGTCCTACCTGAAATAATGTCGATCCTAACATGAGATAAAGCATAAGAACATAAGAAGAGCCTCCACTGGATCAGGCCAAAGGCTCATTTGGTCCAGCTTCCCATATCACATAGCGACCCACAAGATGCTTCAGGGAGCACATATGACACCTGCATCCAGGTGTCCCCTGCATCAGGCATTTTGAGGTTGTCCACATCTAGACATGAAGATGGAGAATTCTGGGTATCATTCAGTGAATTCCTGAGGCATTATTCCTGCCCTGAAATCTGCAACTTGACTCTGGAAGTACAAGTACAAGATCTGGAGCCAGATCACAATGGATAGGAACTAAGGATCCATGGAACTAAGGATCACAATGGATAGGAACTAAGGAGCAAAGGATTTACTGCAGCTGGATGCAGAAATTATCCTGATAGCTTTTGGATGAACCTTTGAATAAACATGAGGAAGAAGATGAAGATCCATGTGATCCTGAGAGAGGTTGCACCTTTCTGGTGGGTCTAATTCAGATGCAACCCTGGTGGAAAGGAAGATGGGAGACAATATACATATGAGCTGGCTTTAGATTGTAGAGGATATGCATATGATTGGCTTTGCCATCTATAATGTCCTCCAGAGGTGTGGAGTGTGCATTTTCTATGGATTGAAAAATGTATTCCTAGTTAAAGAATATCCTGAGAAAGACTGCCTTCCTACTGATGATTAAACTCAACGTGTTTAAAGTTTCATAACTGTATGTTGTTTCTATAACAAAAAAAGCAGGCCCCTGTCAGTCTTGAAAAAACTATGGTATCGTGCTCGGCGCTGCATACGCTGCATGCAAAGCACGAAAGCCTGGGTTGGATTGTTAGGGAGGATAGGCTGTTACCCAAGCAGCAAATCCCCCCTCTCCACGCCACTGAATGAGTCCAATGGAAAGGCAGAGCCAATACGATTGGATCCAGCTGGTGTCGCAGAGCTGGGCTACGGACAGGAGCTCACCCTGTCTTATGGGGCCGACCCGGGAATTGAACCCTGGCCTGCTGGTTAACAGGCACAGGGTCTTAACCGCTTGCGCCATCCACAGCCCGGGTTTATCATTTCTCCAAGTCAGCAATGGTGCAATACCAGCCAATGCAGCTTCAGGTCTACTGCTACCACCTCTGAACACTTCAGAAAATTGTATGAATAGCTAATTGTCCTAAACAAAATATCAAACAAAAGCAGAACAGTAGAAGTGTAGGGCCAGACCTTTTGGAAATAGAAAGGGATACCCCAGGCAATCCCAGGAAAGGCAATCCCCAAGGCAATCCCAGGAAATTGTTGTACTAGGGCTGATAATGTTAATCCAATGTTTACATTTATGAGAAAGCCAATGTTCTCTGTGACCCTGAATCGGGCAACATCAGGCACAACATGGTGTCATGTTCTAGACATAATAATCCAAGCATATGAAAATACTTAGATAGCACCGTTTAGGCTTTGTTTGCCTTGTTATAAGATAGATTGTTATCTATATATGTAAAAGAGAAAAGTCACTCACTGACTCACTGACTGACTCATCACCACCCTGCCAAAACCGCTGGGCCTAGAAGTGTGAAATTTGGGGTGGGTGTTCCTTCCATGAGGGAGGGGTGCACTAAGAACCGGTTTTCGGAAATTCCAACGGGAAGGGGGTGAAAAAGGGTGCAACGTGTTTTCCTCCCTATACTTTGCATTGGAGAATTGCGGACTCATCAACATTCCGCCCCAACTGCTGGGCCTGAAGCATGGAATTCTGGGAGTTCCTTCTGTCACCTGAACTCCCACCAAGAACCATGTGGAGAAATTTAACCCTTCAGGGGCTGAAAAGGGGGCAACGTGTTTCTGTCCTATACTTAACATGGGAGACTGAACAACATCCAGCCAATTTGGTGATCAGTGTGTGGTGCACGGGGGGGGGGGGGGGTGTTGTTCGGAGGAAGAGGTTGCACTGGCGAGGATGCTGCGCATGCGGGAAAGTTGCGCATGGGGGGATGATGCGCATGTAGGAAAGTTGCGCATGTGGGAAGTTGCGCATGGAGGGAAGTTGCACATAGGGGGAAGTTGCACATGGGAGAAAGTTGCGCATGGGGGAAATTGTGCATGGGGGAAGTTGCGCATGGGGGAAGTTGTGCATGGGGAAGTTGCGCATGGGGGAAGTTGTACATGGAGGGAAGTTGTGCACAGGGGAAATTGCGCATGGAGGGAAGTTGTGCATGGGGGAAGTTGCACAGGGGGGAAGATGCGCACAGGGGAAGTTGCGCATGGGGGAAGTTGCGCATGGGGGGAAGTTGCACATGAGGGAAGTTGCGTGTGGGGGGAAGTTGCACATGGAGGGAAGCTGCGCATGGGGGAAGTTGCCCATGGGGGAATTTGCGCATGAGGGATGTTGCACATGAGGGAAGATGCACTTGGGGGAAGTTGCGCATGGGGGAAATTGCGAATGGGGGAAGTTGCGCATGGGGGAAGTTGCGCATGGGGAAGTTGCGCATGGGGGAATGTTGCGCATGGGGGAAAGTTGCGCATGGGGTGTTGATGCGCATGGGTTGTTGATGCACCGTGGGGGAATGTTGTATGGGGAAATGTTACTCCCGCAACGCGGGTACGCTTTTTGCTAGTCTATAATGAAGCCATGGCATCACACAAAGTGATGCCATCCGTGTTCAGTGATGATAAAAAAAAGTCTAATTGTGGAATCACAGGTGGGGCTAGCTGTGAAAGTCTGGCACAGGAAGATCAGTTGACTTTGGGCACAGTCCAGTGTAACTATGGGGAGTCCTTGCTCTGGTGTAAGAACAACTTACTCTGAATTCCAATATGAATTTCCCATAGGTTTTCACTAGGTGGTACAGTAACTACGGGTGCACGTAATGTCTCTTATGTGCTCCCGTAGTTACTCTGGATTTGGGGTTTACACCAGTCCAAGCCTTTCTAATAAAAGTGGGCCAGCCCATCTTGGAATTGAGGCAGCCCAGTGATACATATGGTAGCCTAAGTGCTCTTCAGGACTGAAGCCCATAGTTTATTAATTATAAGAAGGCTACATGCTGCCTGCTCAGTAGGAGGAAAATGAAAATTTTTACCAGACACAAGGCTAAAAAAGAGGTCATATCCTGAAAAAGAGGTCATTGTCCCCCTGAGTTTGGCAAGAAGTTTCCAGAAGACCTACTTCTGGAATTTCAAACCTTTTTTAGAGTTCAATTTTGAAGCCTGACTTTGAGGGATATTATTTAAAAAAGTAAATTTTAATGCCTGCTGAAGAATTTTAAGGGAATGATTATAAAGATAAACTTCATAAATGTCTACTACAGTTTTAGTTCAAAATACATACAATACACTGTACAATTATACATTATTATGTGCTACTTTTTTCTAAAACCTCTGAATACTAACAATCAGTATCATACACAATGCAAATTAGGAAAGAAAAGGGTTTTTCCACCAATAATTATGTCCCAAATGTTTATCTTAGGCTGCAATCCAGAGCAAATTCAGCCTGCTCTGACCTAACTGCACTCTCCTAACTATTCTGTATCCAGAGCAGAAAGTTATGCTGAATCCAGAGAGTCAGGAAGCCTGGGCTGCCCTAACTGCTCCAGAGCATGCTAAGTAATTGACACAAGGGGAAGACACAAGGGGGATACACCCCTCAGATCACACTGAACAAGGAACAGCTGTGGTGCCTACAGTGGTGACATGACTCTGCACATCACCTGGTGCGGAAGTCTGTGCGTCATCCCTGGAATGTGCCCCCCCCCACACCACCTGGACTGCGCAGTCACCAAAGTTGGCGCCTGCGCAGTTGTTTCTGAAGCCAACTGGCTTCAGAAAGAGTACTGCGCAGGCACCATCTCTGACACCTGCGCAGTACTTTTCTGAAGACTTTTGGCTTCGGGGGAGACTGTGCAGGCGTCAGAGTTGGTGCCTGTGCAGTACTCTTTCTGAAGCCATTCGGCTGCCGCTCCGCCTCCTGAGTGAGGCCGAATGGCTGTGCAGAGGCGCGGACTTTCTCTGCTCTAAGGAAGTCTCCTCTGAAGCTGTTCGGCATGCTCAGTGTGTTTCTGCGCAGTGCATCTCAGATGGCCGTTCAGGCCAGCTCCTCAGACAAGTGGCAGCTTCTGGCTGATTCTCCGCCTTGGAGCAGGCCTGAATGGGTGTGCTGACGCCTGGGGCCTGCCAAAGGACAGTCAAACTCCTCCGGCACATCACCCCATACGGAGCGCATCCCCAATGCAGCCCACACTAGCCGCACCAGTCTGGTGACGCCACTGGGTGCCTGCCTTATAAGAAGTCCCTGATGAGATGCCAGTACATTCTACAGTGAATACAAGGGGCTTCTTGGAGTGTCCTGCTGTATCCTGAGGTTTGTGGGCAGCCGTAGTTTGTTCCATATCCTGAGGTTGAGAGGCAGGGGTTGCAGCTAGGCTGGCCAAGAACTCAGATTTTTGGTCAACACTGCCATTCTTACTCGGGCCTTATCATGGACCCCTATGGGTCTACTCATTACTATACCTGCTCCTGAGGTGGTATAACTCTGAGGGCTGGAAGAGGGCATTTCTGCCTTGGAAACAGGCTCTGGATACAGAGTAACTGCTCTGCCCTCGGCAATGCTAAACATGCCCTCAACTTGCCTCTCCTGAGCTGCTTAGGCTGCCTCAGTTAGGGCAGAGCAGGTCCACCTCTCTTAGGGCACCCTATCTTGCCTTGCTCTGCCCTAAGCCTCCTTCAGAGTAACTGGGCTGGAGCATCTTGCAGTTGCTCCAGCCTAGTGTTAGATAGGGCAACCTAAGGGCTCTTATGTGGACAGATTAGTTGCTCTGGACTGGGCTGTTAGAGTACAATTCTATGCATGTCTTCGCAAAAGTAAGTCCGAATGAATTAAAAGGAATTTTTTTTTGAGTCATGGGAATATATCCTAAAGTGCAATTAAGCCCCTTGCTCTAGAGTAGTTAAGATGACTTTCCATAAGATAACACTAGAGGGAGATGTAACTGCATGGACCCGTAACTGCTATGGATTTTGCACATTGTGTAAGTCTGCAGCCTTAGAACTTCCTTGAATGTAGTATGTTGTTGTGATTGATTTCTTTCTTTGAAATTAGTCACACAGGTGCTTACAAGGAGATGCTTTGGTAACCAGTCAGTGGTGGGCTCCAGCAGGTTTGCACCTACTTTATAGAACCGGTTGTTAACAAGAGATAGGACATATAAAGTTTAAAAATAGCCATGTAAAAGTGGCTGCCAGACTGGCATAGAACCGGTTGTTAATTTCTTTGAATCCCATCACTGTAACCAATCCTTATATAACAATTTTTTCAGGCCCATGTCCACAGTAGAAGCTGGACTTCTCATAGAGATATTGGGAAACTGACATGTAATATATGACATTTTGAGATGGAACATATGAAGCTGCCTTAAACCGAGTCAGACTTTTTGTCCATCCGACTCAATATTGTTTGTAATATTGTTCAAGCAAGGGTCCACTGACAAGGCAGGAGTCCACCCCTAGTGAGAGATATCAGGGCTTGAAATTTCTGCATTTAAAGTATGTGCATTCCTATTTAACTACAATTAAGGTACTTAAAAATACATTCAGAAATACAAAATTGTTTGTCTGAATTGGCGTTATAAGACTGCAGGAAGGGGAACTTGAGTCAGATGGCTTGAGTTCAGCTCACAAAACTTCCCTTTTTTTGGTTATGTTGGGGTGTGAGACCCTGCTGACGTGCAGGGCTTAGCAGAGAGCGTATTGCAGAGGAAACGAGCAGCAGCACAGAGCAAAACATGAGACAGCTGGTTCAAGTTAGAGATAACTACATTGTTCACACGGAAGGCAGCAGATAAGTCCAGTAACAGTTCCAAGGTCAAATACAGCAATCAGTCTGTATATATACATCAAGTTGAGGGGTAATCCAATATCAGCAAGTCTGGTAAAGCAATCCAAATTCAGTTCACAAATACAGTTCAGTCCTTCAGAGTATCAAACAGCAAAAATACTCCTCCTCAACAACCCACACATTGCAATAGTCCCACGGCTACTTAAATTTAGTGGAACACCAATCAGTTATGGATGTTGCAATCAGGTGACCAATGACTCAGCACTTCCAGTTCTGCTGACTCATGCTGTAAGAGTAGTTCCAGATTGCATCAGCTAGATTGCATCAGCTTGGAATCAACTTGCTTGAATCAATATGTTTTATTAAATTCAAATACCAACAGGTTAACTTGTGTACACTTGAATCATCTGCATTTATGACTCATCCACTGACTTGAATCTTTGGCCACTGACTCTCCCATGTCTGGCCTGTACACTGCACTCCCCCCCCCCCCCCACCCGCTGTCCCCAGACTCCCATGTCAGCCAAGGCAGTCTGGCATGATCCAACCCTGCATCAGCACTGCATAAGTTGGATTCAGCCTCCCAGCTCTCCCAGTGGGTCAAAAGTCCTTATGGCATATTTGCCACATCTCTGGTCTGGCACAGGGATCTTGCACTGGCCTGAATGGCCCTTAGCAATAGATGCATTCACTTGATCCCCTTTTTATTTAATGATGAAAGGGATTGTTCTTTCTGCGTATTGAATGTAACTACTGTATATACTTAAGTGAAAAATCTTTCAGGGATTCCCAGAGTTTATATCCATCAACCAAGTGTATACCAGGACAAATATTAAGGATAAACTTCAAAAGTCTGTAAGAGACCCCTTGGATTAATTTTTTCCCTTATAATTCCATTGAATTGAAGGACTATGAAGCAGTACTTTATGGAGAGCTAAAGATATTTGAGGAAGGCTTTCGTGGAGAGGAAGTGTGTGGATCTTTTGATGAATTAATGATCTCTCTGGATAAAGCAGTTGAAATAGGGCCCTCTCTCTGCTCTTGGTCTCTAGATTCATTAGACACAACTGCCTGCAAATGTAAAATAACATAACTTTTTTAAAAAAACAATGATCTGTTTCAACCTCGTTTAAAGCTGAGACTTGTGCTTTCCAAGGCTTAAATTCATGATCATGAGTGTAATACTTCTTTGCTTCTTTCTCTGGAAATGTGATGAAATAAAGAAGGTGGGGTTTCAATCAGAGACCTAGTTTCAGCTTTTTGCAATTTATGGGGAGGCATAAATGCTACTATGAACAAATTAGGAGTTTTCACAAATCTTTCTGGGTGTTCTAAATCTAATTGAACATACTGTGTTCTGAGGACAGGATCCAACTGAAGGAATTGGATGCAGGTAAGAGAATGCCAGCCACAGATGGAAGTTTTCTCACTATATTAATTACCGTAATTTCCACTGCCAAAACTGAGGCTGGGCCTCAAAGGCTCTTCAGGCATTTTGGGATATTCACTTCCTTTCATCTTACAATTAGGTGATAATTACAAGACTATGAATGCAAGATGTTATTTTCATTTTTTTCACCAGTTTGGACAGGATAGAAATATGAGCTCAACTGGCTCAGACTACAGGTCCATTTGGTCTGGAATCCTGTTTCTCTTGTTTGTCAACTGAGTTCTTGAGGAAGTCCTTAGCCAGAAATGAGGTACACGCTCCTCTTTACCTATTGCTTCTAAGCAATTGGTATCCACGGGTACATTGACTCTGAACCTAGAAGTTAACTTATAATCATTATTTCTAATATTTTCCACATTTGTATGTTTTTTTGGCCTTGTGTAAATACTTGAGAAAGGATCAAACCAAAAGAACTACTGGAATACTCATATTATACAGATGGGGTCTAGGTATCCATGGGGGATCTGTTCTCAGATCCTCAGTGAATACTGAAAATTGTGGATAAGCAGGTCTTCAATTTGTAGTTCCTCATCCCCTCTGAAGAGAACTGGAGTTGTGCTGGAGTTGCAGTTGATTCTGGAGGGCTTGAAGAAGCCCATAGAGGCCAGATGGGTTTCTGGCTCCAGTACTGAGCTTCCCCAGACTTAAAAGTGTCTTAAAAGTCATACCTTTAAAAATGCATTTAAAGTCAAAAAATTTTCACTTCCATTTTCTCTTGGAAAACTGAAAATGCCTTTTTTTAACCAGGTCATTCTGAAGTCCTCAGACACATGAGGCCTCTGTGGGCTTCAGCTAGCCCTCCCAAATTGACCAAGCAACAGCTGTGGTCCCTATTGGAGGTACATGTGAGGTCTGAGTCTGGTTCTGGAGATACAGAATGTGCAGATACTGAGGCATCACCTGTACTTCTATGCTGAACATCAGAAGTAAGTTCATAGTCCTGGTCAGCTCTTGATGCCATTCCTAGCACCCAGAAGTGATGTCATGGCTGAAGTTACATTAAAGGTGCCCAGTGACAGACTCCAAGATGGTTGCACCCTGCTTTTCACTACCCCCCTGAAATGAAGTTGCAATCCCATAAGGAGGTCCTGTCTCCCCACTTTGAAGATCACTCTTTTAAGATATCTCCTATACATACACAGTCCAGCAGCAGCCCATTTTTTTTTGCTATGGTTGCCTTTTTTAAGGGTGGTGACTGAGTTTACTTGAATCTTTCAGAGTTACAAGAGGGTGATGACAACTCAGAAAATTGCCCTGTAATGACTCATTTTAATCTTGAGTTTCGGGGTGTGTGTGTGTAGATGCAACTCAAGTCAAGCCATGCTGGGTTTTCCCAGCTCATTTGATGGGAAGATGAGCATGCTGTTTTCTTAACTGCTCTTGGGAAAATAAGCATGTTTTTCATCTGAGCTTCCCCAAAGTCCATCTTAGAATGGAACACAACTGTCAGTTGTCACTATTAAAACTACAGATTTCGGCCCTTTTGTTGCATGGGAAGAATAATACAGTTACGGTTACATGATGTGCACTGTATATAGGAGGTTAGGCTTAAAGTATCAATCCAATTAAGCATGTTATGTCTGTGACTGTTACATCGGGTTCTTAGGCAGGTGTCTGCAGAGCATTAACCATAATAGGCAGTTATAAGATCAAGGACCAGTTGCCAGGATTATAAATGAAAAAGAAGAAGATACGACACCCACGTACAAGAATATACAAATTGAACTGGGTAATCCTAATAACAGTCAAATTGAACCTGTGTGTCTACAGAGAGCTATTACACACACACCTACAGTTCAACTGGATAAAAAAAAGAGATGAAAATGAAGATAAAGAAGATGGAGGAAGGGCATATTGCTGATGGCATAGAATCAGAATCATAGAGTTGGAAAGGACCTAGTAGGTCATCTAGTCCAACCCCCTGCCTGCAGCAGGAATTCCCCCTAGAGCAATCCCGACAGGTGCTCGTCGAGCCTCTGCTTGAAGATCCCCAGTGAGGGAGAGTCCACCACCTCCCTTGGCAATCTGTTCCACTGCCGAACTGCCCTCACTGCGTATAACATGTTGACTGATGAGCAGATGAATAAGGCTGCAATCCTAAAGACACTTTCCTGGGAGTCCCATTTAAAACAATGGGGCTTACTTTTGAGTAGACATGGTTAGGATTATGCTCTGAGGCCCTTGTGGTTTTATTAGGGCCTGCAATAGTTTTGCTGCACATGACCTAATGTCTGCCATGCAGTTAGGGACAGCCTTACACTTGCATCTCTTAATAAACATGCAACAGTGGTGTCCTAGGGTGGCTATGGGGGGCCCCTGGGCCTTGGATACCATACCCAGGGGATTGACCTTCTGGAGGTGACTAAAATAACAAAATAACTGCTAAAATAATTTGGAACAACCCCACCACACCATATATCACTGGATGCGTATTTTCCAGCAGACTCTAATGCAGAAGACAGTTTTGAAATATCTCCTTCCCATCAAACATTATGGGCAAAAAAATCCTAAAAATACATGGAGCTGTAGGGAAAGTAAAACAGCCGTGTCTGTCTGTCTGTCTGTCTGTCTATCTATCTATCTATCTATCTATCTATCTATCTATCTATCTACAGTATTTATATACCACTTTTCAACTAGAAAGTTCTCAAGGTGAAGAGACAAGCAAAGAGACAGACCTGAAAGCAGCGAAACCTGGGGCCTGGGCAGGGGACGGAATTTATTTGTCCTCAGTGTGGAAGGGATGGCCACTCTCACATTGGCCTCTTTAGCCACACTACATGTTGTTTCAGGACCTCCAATCAGAGCATGATACCATAGTCTTTCGAGACTGAAGGATGCCAATGATGATGAATAGATAACAGGTCCCTGTCCCAAAAGGGCTTACAAACTAAAATGCAAAAGAACACCAGCATAAGCCACTTGGACAGACATTGCTGAGGTGTGTCTCAGCTTTAGTCATGAGTAGGCAAATATGACTTACGGCACAATCCAGAGTAACTACGGGGAGTCCTTGCTCCGGTGTAAGAACAATTTGCTCTGGATTGCAATATGAATTTCCCATAGGTTTTCATTAGGTGGTGCAATAACTACGGGTGCACGTAATGTCTCTTACGTGCTCCCGTAGTTACTCTGGATTGTAGGGTTAGGCTGCAATCCTAAAGACACTTTCCTGGGAGTAAGATCCATTGAAGACAATGGGGCTTACTTTTGAGTAGACATGGTTAGGATTGTGCTCTAAGTCTGCTGGAAAGGAATCCAATACCCTCAGAATGGTCCTGATCTAAGGAATGCAGCCCCCACAAAATTACCCAAAAGGAATTTTGCTGTGTTGTGACATATGGAATTGTGTTGAGACATAATTGTGTTGAGACATATGGAAAGTAGAACTGACCTAGACAGCTGCATTTACTCTTGAGTGAGCAAAGGTGCCTTGTGTCCTGGAAAAAAATCTTCATTGTCCTCTTTTTCCTTGTGAGCAAACAACATGTAACCTTCTTGTAATTAATAAATTGCATGTAATAAATTATATGTAGAAAGTTTGCAATTCTACGCTCCAGTTAGGCTGGCATAGGTCCTGTTCTGATCTGAGGGTGTCACAAAAGTGCCTCAATCCGCGGGACGTTAGAACAAGCATGCGCTGACGTCCCCACACCATCATGGGACAATATGCCAGGTGAGTCAGGCCAGCTAAGATTGTGCCCTAAATTAACCAAATTAACCAAATTCTATATGAGTGTTTTTAGCTTTTATTTTGTAATGTCCTACATTTTTTGGATGTCCTACATTTTGGGAGGGCCTTGTCCTCTTTTTCGGTTATGACATCTGGTTATCCATTCCTGCCCCTATAAAATGACATATCTTAAAGAATGCACACAGTAATATTTTAGTAATATTTTTGTTTATTACAACTAAATGCTTTTTATAACTTGCCTGGTTGAAACGGATAGAAACCATGTCAGAAACATTGATAAACATAATAAGTGGTAATGGTTTCACTTAACCGGTGACATACAGTCTGTCAATCTGCCCTTTTATCTCAGGTTTTCTTGATATCTTCTCCTGACATGACCGTACTACTACAGACATCTCTAAAGGCAAAATGATTCAAAATCCTATGAAGCTGCCAGCGAGGAAAAAGTATTATTTTTCAGGAAACCATTCCTCTTAGTACCACTGAAAATGGATGCAACCTGGGAGATAATTATATTGTACCTATATCAACCATTTGGTTCTTCAAAAACGTTATATCAGCCACCTTAAAAGCTAATGTACCAATATTTTTTTCCAAACAAATACATAAAAGCATAGGGATTTATTTAACTGGATAAGTACAAGGAGTGAAAATAGAGGGTTGCTTAGGATAAATTTCTTGACATATAGTATAGGATTGGAAATTCTGTTTTTCTCTTCTGGTGATATATTCACATTGTACCATGGTATAAATTGTATTTCATTTTCTTCCCAGTGTAAATTATCCCATAATTAGACCAGGGGAAAAAAATCTCCAAGCTCCAAGATATTTTGGGGAATTCTAGTTCCATGCCACTAAATCTGCAATATTCTAAATGCATCTCAATTTTTCAGATGGAAAGTGCAGAGCTGTGTCTTTAAGCAGTCAGGTTTTTGCTGATTATCCCTGTAATATATGCTCGATATGTCCAGTATGGGTAGCTGTGGGTGGCGCAAGTGGTTAAGACGCTGTGCCTGTTAACCAGCAGGCCAGGGTTCGAGACCCGGGTTGGCCCCACAAAACAGGGTGAGCTCCTGTCCTTAGCCCAGCTCTGCAACGCCAGCTGGATCCAATCGTATTGCCTCTGCCTTTCCATTGGACTAATTCAGTGGCATGGAGAGGGGGGATTTGCTGCTTGGGTAACAGCCTATCCTCCATAACAATCCAACCCAGGCTTTCATGCTTCGCATGCAGTGTATGCAGCGCCGAGCATGATACCATAGTCTTTCAAGACTGACGGAGGCCTGCTTATGTCCTTGGCATAAGTCAGCCTTTTCTCCATTGCCTCAGACGTACTCTGTATAGCAATTGCCAGTCATCTGTGTGAATAAAACTTCTGGTAGCTTCAGGCGGTGGTTGATTGTTGGTAACAGCGTTGGGGCTAGCAAGCTACCTTGTAGTAGACCATTTCTTTGGATTATCCAGTGGCTGCATTGTCCCTGGAAATCTACAAAGAATCAACAATTTTGTAATAGACAGTCTATAATAATATGTATAAATGTAAACATGAGAGGAGACATGAAAAGGATCTTTCCTGAATATTTTCAAGTTGTCCCCACCGCAAGCAACGGTGTTGTAACTGTCAAATCCTTTCAATCCAGAAGTACATCTTTCCCTTTATTCGAAGATGACCAGAAAAATGTAAACAATTGCCCTGCCCCAGATTGACATTGATCTTAGTCAACATTGAAGGAACATCCTTGGCCAAAGAACTCAGCCAAAGAACTACAATCTCTTTGACTCCAGTATCTTCCTTCCTATCACCATTGATGATAGGCAGCACAAGCTCATGCCACCCACATTTGAGCCGCTCTAATAGTACACAGAATGTGTGTGCACCATGGTGCAGTTCTTATTCATGGGAGTGGGCATTGATAAGTCAGTCCTATGACGACAGGAGGGAGATTGCTATGAGAATATCTCCACTTATTCACATAGTACACATGGTCATATCGATGGTCCAATATATTTGTCCTGGAACAGTGAGTAGGCAAAGATATAAAGCTTTATAAAAGATTGTGTGATGTATTTACGTAAAAGGGTTGCAGAAACATTCAGAAGGAAGCAGTATTGCCTGCCAACTCAGGTGGAGAAAAGATGTAAGCTACACTTCGTGGGGTCAATAAAAGGACCATGGCTTTAAATTTTAAGATTAGGCAACACAAGAACTTGACTCACTCCCTGCAGAGCTATTTCATGGGTTAATTTTTGACATCTCTTAGAATTTATCTTTAATGTACTTTTTCTGTTTATTGCTGTTTTAAATCATTGTGTATTGCTTTATACTATTTGGTTATAGATTATTTTTCAGTGCAAGCCTACCCTGTGCTGGAACAGATAGCCTGCTAAGTTAATTATGGTATCTAGTTAAGTTTGGGCTGCTGCTGAGTTAACCTGGGGCAAAGGGAAACTTTCCCCCTTGCCCAGGTAATACCACAGCAGTCCAAATGGGGCTACTATAATCTACACCACATAAATTAACGGCACAAATCAGAGCTGCCTGGGACTAGTAAGAGATTTACAGGGAAAAGGGATAAGATCCAGCACAAGTGCTGGTCCTGTCTCCTGCTCCCTGCTACTGCTCCCTGCCTGCCCACCCACAGTTTCACCTACCACCTGCCCTCCTCCTCCCACCCCAGAACACCTCCTCCTTGCCTCCTCTCTCCCCCCTGCCCCCGACTCATGAATATTGGTCTGTCATTGGGAGAGTGACCTAAGGATGCTTTAGGATTGCAACCTTCATGTCTTAAAACCGTCCTATGATTATTTCACCCTATGCTTGGCTGTGTGGACCTTATGCCTGATCTAATAGAGAGATGGTTGGTCCAAAGTGAAATTGTCTTTGAAGTGCCTTCTTCTCGGAGAAAGCCGGACTTTAGGATTTTTCTTCTGACTTTAGAGTTCAGAGGAGGCTTGAAAGCTTTGCCTGGAATACTCCTTTTGGGACTCATTGGTGCTGTCTTATTATACTTCTGGATTTGCTTTCTGTATGGGAACCTCAGAAGAAAACATAATTAGAGGTTGGCCTACATATACCATAGAGCAACTCAGCTTTCTCTGTTTGTACTACTGGCAGTTTTATCTTTTGCTTTTGTTGGATTAAGAATTCTCTTCCTTGGAGTTAATTTATTTTAAAAACTGCTATTCAGTCTAGGGTAGCAGCATTTCCCCCCTTGATTGAAATGGTTCTATAACATCTCCACCCCCTGGCTCCCTGTTGGCCCTTTTCTATTTATCAACAGTTTTTAAATTAACTTAGCATTTTAGCTATCACAAAGTGTTATGTCTTAATTTATTCTTTTATGGTCTTTATGGTGGCAGAGATAAAGATTTGCATAAACATGTGGGGATTCTTCTACAACCTCTTTCTTTTTATAACTCACATTACCCTTTCTATAAAATGTTTATGTTAACTGGCAAGAGCTTTGCAAGTGTTATTTATCTGCTTTATAAAAGCTTTTCTTGACTTCTATTAAGGCCCTTTCCAGTATGCTTTAGCATAGTAATATTTTATACTAGCCCTACAATCCAGAGTAACTACAGGAGCACTTAAGAGATATTACGTGCACCCGTAGTTACTGCACTACCTAGTGAAAACCTATGGCAAATTCAAATTGCAATCCAGAGCAAATTGTTCTTACACCGGAGCAAGGACTCCCTGTAGTTACTCTGGATTGCACCCTCTGGCATTTTTTTGTAAGGTAGGCACGCACTATGATTCCTCAGCCACTGAAGCAGTACTGTTAGATCATTTTCCTGTTGAGGCTAGACAACTAGATACTGTATCCAATATAGGTTTGTCACTGAAAGCGGAATGTTTGTGTTTCCCCCATGACTTTCCTATAAAGTTTGGCATTGCAAAAGACATTGTTTCTTGGCATCATGTTACAACCCTCCCTGTCCCTTGTTCACTTCTTTGTAATATTCTGCTTGCCAGTGGTGTCACTAGGATTGTGTCACCTGATGCAGAAGGCCAGCAAGTCTCTAATGAACATCCTTCTTTGCAGTGGGTGGGATATTGCCCCAGGTGGTGGGCATGATGATGTACCATTACCCCATCTCCAATGGTTATTTTGGCTATAACGTTTGACAGAATAGGGATATTTCAATCTTGGCATCCATCAGTCTTGAAAGACTATGGTACCATGCTTGAAGCTGTCTGTGAAGCACAACGGCTTGGCTAGATTAATATCGAGGATAGACTGTTACCCAAGTAGCAAATCCCCCTTCTCCATGCCACTGAAATAGTCTGATATGCAGAGCCGATATGATTGTTTCCAGCTGTGTCGCACTGACCCGGGACTCGAACCCTGGCCTTCTGGTTAACAGGCACAGTGTCTTAACCGCTTGCACCACCCACAGCTCAAGGGATGGTTTCAACATGGTTTAAATATCAAATATCATGCATTCTGCAAGATATTACACATTATTGTATTTTTAAAAACCAAGATTTAAAAAAATTTGGTGAGTAGGGTGAGTAGTGGTGTCACCCCCTTGTGGATGTCACTCTGTGTAACCTACACCTTCTGTATCTCCTAGCGACAATACTAATGCATGCGGAAACTGTGTCACTTTATGGTGAGGCTGAACCACTACATTGATGCCAATTGGAAAATGCTCACAAATGGTTCTGGAGTGTGCTCATGATCAATATCAATGTGATGTAGGGGTTAGGGTGTTGGACTACAGTTTGAGTCCTGGGTTTAATCTCTCACTGACCATGAAGCTCACTAGATCTCTTTCTCTGTTGTTAGCCAAGTCTATTTCAGAGGAATTAACTAGTAGATGCCTTTAGGTTCCTTTGGTTGTAGCACAACCGGTCCTGGGACTATGAAGGTGAAGCTATGAAGTGAAGCTCGTTTTTTAAAACATTTGCTACACATTTTTTGTTTCTTATGGAATGGAAATGTTTCTTATGGCAGAAAATTCGGCCTAGAGGGTAGATCCTCTGTTTGGCTGATTAAGGGTGCAATCCAGAGTAACTATGGGGAATCCTTGCTCCAACGTAAGAACAAATTACTCTGGATTGCAATATGAATTTCCCATAGGTTTTCACTAGGTGGTGCCATAACTACGTCGACATAAATGTCTCTTACTCCCGTAGTTACTCTGGATTGTAGGGTAAGAGCCAGTTCAAGATGGAAGCAAGTGCCATGAAGGCACCTTGAATCTCAGCATCTCTGAAGCTGCATTATTACATCTGCTCTTATGAGAGAGTGAAGAACCTATCTCAGATGCTCTTTGTTGTGAGAGCTGAAGGAGCTTTTTGTCTGCCAGTGTGTCGGACATTGGAGGCCAGCAGTGAAAACCAAATTGTGAATGCTCCATCTCAAATGTAGCTGGTTCTTGAAACACAGAACTTCTCTGCGTTGGTAAAAATCCCTTTGGAGGTTTAGAACTGCCTGCCTATCTAAACCGAGTCGTAGGAGTGATCTAGTGACCAGAAAGGTGGTATAGAATTACCTGTGTATTTTATTGTATTGGTCATCCACAGCAAGACAACCCAGGAAACAATATGTCCACCACATATTGTACTGACGTACTGCAGTCAGTATGTGCAGCCCTAAAACAAGCAAGCAGTTTGCAGCTGAAATAGGCAAAGAGAGTTTTAAATACTTCCAGTATTGAAAGTGTTTTGCAAATTCATTAACAGATGGCTTGTTACTCTTTTACAAGATAATTAAAGGAAAAAAACACCAAGTACTAGAAGTACAACACAAAAAATCTTGTTTTATTATTTCAATGAACATTTTTATTTACAGGAAAAGTTTAGCAGTCACACTGAATAATGTCCTTTTACCTGATGGGATGGACTTGATATTCAGGCCTTACATGCATACAATTCCTGTGAAACATACAGACAAGAGTCCCAATAGGAATATTGGGCCTGACTTTAATTTAAAAGAATTTTCTCCACCTGTGTTAAAACCATCGCAATTGAACTAACAAAGCAAGATCTCTGCACCTTCCTTTTTAAAAAGTGCTTTTGAAATATACCAAATGACACATATATTTATAAATGTGCTGCACTGTATGTATATATTTTTCTAGTAAAATAAGTTACAAGTTATGGAGACACCATATTTAAACAGAGATATTGACAGTAACAGAATAAACTAAAATAAAATAATCTCTAAATAAAGTTACCGTAGATTGTTTTATGTTTCCAGATATCAAGTATGATCAAATACGTGTTTCAGCTAGGAAACTGGCATACAGAGAAGCATATGATAGAGCTTAATTCATCACACAGAGTGCTGAACAAAATAAACATCAAGGACCTTCCCCAATGTGTTTGTGGTACTGCAAAAGTGATGCAGGATCTGATCAAAGGTATCATGAATATAAGGATAAAGGGACAATATATGGGCAGGGTGGACCAAGACTATTCCATCTCTGAGGTTGTATGCCAAATGTTACCCTTCTTACTTGATGGATAATCTTTGTTTCTTGCACTATTTGGAATGGAAAAGTTAACAAAGTAATAGAAGAGGAAATGTAAATAAGAATGTGCGTTAGATAGTCAGCATCATGAATGGATGGTCTTGTGCGTGAGGATAATACAACCAGCTTTTTAAAAAAGCAATATATTTATAGAATTATATTTTAGACATGTAAGGCAAGAAATGATGTTTCAATTTATTTTATGCTATAAATCTCATATAACATGCTTTTGTCAACATCACAAGTTCCACTGATATAAAAATGATATACCAACATGCAACTGTAGACAGAACAAGCTTACAGTTCAATCCTAACCAGTGGTGTAGCTAAGGGAGTGCAAGGGGTGAGTTATGCCAGCTTAAATTGGTTAGGATTGTGCCCCTAGTTAGGACTGAGCTGTTAGACTACTATAATAAGCAGGATATCATAGTTTAAGAACAGCAGATGTAGGGATGTTCTTTGAGTAATGCTGGACGTTACTAAAGAAAAGATGAAGGATCCAGAACTGAAAGAAGAAAACAATGTATTGGGGTAAAGGTTGGAAAAGCCAAGGTTTGAAAGATACAAAGGTGCTGAATCTGAAATAAGACATTTTAGCATCTGAAGCCACAATTGAAGATTACTGCAACATCAAGTATTCTTTAATGCTTGTTTTTAATGCTGGCAGCATTAGTCTTACCCATTGCCCCTTTACCTTATATTAATTAGAGTTTTTACAAGAGAAAATAACCAGGTTGACTAATCCTCATTCTCTGATCTGATCTTCTCCATAGGAACAGTAACTTGGCTTCAAGCTTCTCATAGTACAGTCAGTGATTTCTGTGTCACAAGTCTCACAGTGACATCCTGTTGCCACTGGATAGGAATAAAATGTTTCCTCATGACCATCACAGCCTGGTATTTTTACAGTCTCATATGCAATGTCCTTGAATGTGCAGACTTTCTGAATACGTTTCAATGAGTGGTACTTGTATGCGGGATCCTATGAAAAAAATGAGAGAGAGAGAGAGAGAGAGAGAGAGAGAGAGAGAGAGAGAGAGAGAGAGAGAGAGAGAGAGGAGAGAGAGACTTATAGTGGAATCCATTTTCCAATAATGGTTAATTTCAGATCTCATAAACATTATACTGTTTTGATCAGATCAAAATCCTAATTAAGTCAATTGATTATATTCTCCCATGACTTACTGGTAAGTGATTTTTTGATTACTTCTTAAATTCAAATCAATTCCTAATATAGAGACTGTCAAGTTTGAAACATTTGTTACAGATCTGTTCTTGTCCTGTATCCCGTGTGCGATAGTATACACAATATTGCTGTATAACAAAACAGGCAATTGTAGAAATATGGTACAGATTTTAAAGCAAATAGTTTCTTCTTGAGCAATAGTTTGTCTTGGACATAAACTACCTCCAAAGCAACCTTACGTTTCTTTAGAGCTCAGTTCTCAACAGAATGGAGATGAATAATTTCAGTGGTCTACAAAGTGCATTGCTTTATTTATCTATAAAGTTTTGTATATTGCCTTTCCTGTGCTCAGTGCATTGTTCAGTGTGCAGTGTTCAAAGCAGTGTACAATAAAGAACACAAATAATAAAAAGATAAAGATATATGAATAAAAACATAAAAATAATGAAAAAGTAATACAGGAGCTGGTTATAAGAACATAAAGTTGGCAGCAACATAAAAGCAAAGACATATAAGCAGTAATGGAAGACAAAAAGGGTTCTTGAAAGCTCCTTGAATGTTCATGGAGGAAAGAGTGCTGGGTTCATCCACATGTTGATTAAATCCTTGTTTAACCTTCCTCAGGAGGTTCTATGTTGATGATAAACAGCATGGGGGGCAAAACAGATCCCTGTAGTACCTTCCAAGTCAGATATCAGGGTTCCCAATACCAACAGGTATATACCAGTAGCAATGTGACTGATTTTTCCACTTAAAACTGATTTTTCGCTCTTCTGTATGATCTCTTGAATAAACCATGGCTGAAGTGCTTGTGAGACAAGAACCATCCCTGAATTTAGGGAAGTGCAATCCTTTTTAAAAATTTAATTAATGTGCAATCCTAACCAAATTTCCAGCACTGACCTACCCACAATGCAGTCCCAAGAAAGGTAACACACATGTCCTTACCCTGAGGAGGCCTCCTTGACTGGCTCACCACTGAAGGATGCAGTAGATACCACACTGACATAGCCAGGTCAGTGCTGGAAAGTTGGTTAGAACTTCACTCTTAGGGCACAATCCTATCAACCTTCCAGCATTGGCACGTTGCATTCTGCAGTGGAGCATGTGCTCCATCCTGCATATGGAGAGCAATCATGGAGGCATCCTCAAGGGGGTAACATTTGTCTACTTTCCTTGGAGTTTCATTGTCCATACCTTGGTGCTGGAAAGTTGGTTGGAGTTGCACCCACAGACTTTTAAGAAATTGATTGATCATGATAACAAGGAAAGAAAAGAGAATCAAAAACATAAACATAAGAGAGTCATCTGAGAATCATATGAGAATCATTTCATAAAAATACGCAAAAATATAAAGATAAAAATGAGAGTCAAGGATCAATGCTTTGGTAAAAATAAATCCTATTTCTAATTGATCAAGGCAGAGTTCTTATATAGACCAAAGAAACTATTATTTCTTTGGTGGCAAAAGATTATTATATAAACTATTATATAGGCCCAAAGAAACTTGAATCAATTTCTAATAGGATTCAAAATTTCTTGCTCCTTAGAGCATTCTGAGCATGTTTTCTCAGCCATGTCCCATTATAGTCAATCGGGTTTATTCTCAGGTAATTGTGGACAGTTCTTTAATGTGGAACATTGAATATTATAGTTGACTGGAAATTAAATTTGATATAAATTGATTAACCCAGACATTTCAAATAAATAAATAAACCCAGACATATAACCCAGACATTTTTGTGTCACAACAAAATAAAAAGTTGTCAAAAAATTAAACAAAATTCAAGACTATAGTTAAAACTTACAGCTCTAAAGGAAATATAATTTCACCAGTGCACAGAGGATGCACATAATTTTGTAACACTGAACCAAATTGACCAATTCAGGCCAATATTCGTATGTCACTAAAATGTTGATCATTGTTTGAGTGCGTCAAATAGAATATATGCTTTTAAAAATAACCAGGCTTTTTTTCATGAAAGGAATTGGAATGGTTGACTATAATCTTCTCAACATCAGTCTCCTATCAACTGCCACTTTCCCTTCTCAATATGTTTGCATTGGTTAAAGGCAGTTTGCTTAAAACATGGCCTTTTTCAAGAGATAGCTTCTGAAAGGTAGTTACATGCTTTGTTTACATCCCCCCATGATGAAAATGAATGGATCAATGAGAATAGGGTGTGCAGAGATTTGTAGCCCCATTGATTTCAGTGAAACTGTCTTCCAAGCAAATGTGCTTCAATCTGAGCCTGCAAATTTAAGCATACTTAAAAAGTACTTGGAAGTACCTATATTCCTTTGGAAGTTTACTTGGAAGTATTTTCTACTGAACTTGCTTCTGTCCAAATTAGAATTTTAAGAGTAGAATGCCATGATAATGCATAGTTATATTCCTACACAGTCGGTCTACACAGCAGTTATTTATATTTTTCTGGACTTAAATTTGTTCATTGGAATTTAGACCAGCAAGGATGATTTGTTGTTCAGTACTATTTGGAAAAAAAAATTAATTTTTGTTGGTCTGAGGAGATCTCACCTTGGTAAAGCAGTAACCAGAGCACCAGGTTGCATTCACGCTAACGCAAAACCCGCATTCTTCCCTCTCGACTACTATTGTGACATTGGACAGCTTGCAGTAATTGCAAGAAATTGTTTTCCAGCAAAGTAACAGGACATAGAAACTAGCTGTCTTCATCCTGTCAGGCAAAGCAAAGACTCGGGTAGACAGGATTACAATTCCATACATCTTTAGAAGAAGGTAAGATCATTACTATTTTAGTTACTTGCAAACACTAATACTATCAACAAAGATAAGCATTTGAGAATAGAAATAGAGGCAAGACATGCACGCCTGTGCATACACACGAAAGCACACACATTAAAGTCAAAAAAGCACCAGAATTACTATTAGGGGATAGATTTGTTACATGAGAATGAGTTAATGCAGTAACACATAACAGAATATAATTCAATAATCAAAAATATTTCATCTGAATAGATAAATTTCTGCCACTATTACAAATAAACTTGGGAATCTTTTGTGTTCTGTTAAAAAAAAAGACTGAATAAATACATTTTTTAAAAAGGTGGCAAAAGATTATTATCTGTACTAATTTTTTTGATTGGAGTTTTCATATCTAAACTTACAAAGACCTTGTCCCCAATTGTCATAATTAAAAATCTGATGAAAGTTACCTGTTTTAAACTCGCTTTGCTGGAATTAGTTGTCAGAAGAGGAAAGCCTCATGTTGTCCTTTTATACCAAATCACAAGTAACTTACACCTGAAGGATTTGCAAGGGATTAAGGAAACCAGCATTACTTAAAGCCTGGTGAAAGAGACCTAATATTTAGACAGACATCGAGACAACATATAAAAAAATAGAAGGCCACAAATAACATAGCCGTCTTCAAAATTATTGATTAATAATTTCCCAAGAAGCAATTGACTTGGAACGGTCAAAAATGTCATAGGAAATATTATGAGTAATATAATTATACAACAGGGCCTGCACTAAGGAAACTATGAAAAAAGATTGAGTGGGGGTGTAAGGAAGGACAGGCCAGATGTGCAGAAACCCATGTGGTAAAGATTGTTTTCCACAAAATAACTGCATATTTGGATGCTTAACACATCTGGATAGTAGTGTGGTCAGGGTAAGAACTGCAGACACTGCAATGCACCATGAAAGCAGCCACTGAATGCAGCCATTGAAGCCATTCCATGCAGCTACAATGCACATGTGTTCACCAACCAACCAGTATCTCCTGAGCATTGTTGTCACTGCATGGAATGGCTGACGGTGAGTGGGAGGAACCACTTGCATGGCACACTGCAGAGGCTGTAGTTCTTACCATTTTGCCCCTCTAGGCCAGATGCAAGGAGTTCCACAGGCTAATTACAAACAAATTACAATATTCCCCTTTGCTTGTGGTTGAGAAAGCAGTAAAAGTGACTTTTGCGAGATCTTTTCCTCTGTGAGTCTTGGGGTGGGAAGAGGAGAGATGGGGGAACTACCATGACCCCAGCAGCCAATGGGATTAGCCAGTTTTTAGTTTTTTGATCTTCCAGCGGGAGAGAGCAGGGAACATGTTGTCAGTACTGCAGTTTAATATTACTGCAAGCATGCCTACTCATTGTGTTCAACTGGGCTTATTCCCAGGAAAGTGTTTCTTGGATCAGTGGCCAGGTTGTGTGTAATTTGCTCAAAAGTTACTGTTTCTCATTTGCATGATCTCCTTGCTGAATGTGACAACATTAAAAACTGGGCTCCCTGCCATCAAATGGAGCTATTCTTTTTTCTTTTAGCCGCTTGTATCAGAGGGACTATCTTCCAAAATATGACTAAAGATACAGAAGCGGTGTGTGCATGTGTCTCTGTGTGTTGCCCTACTCTTGCTTGGCACCTCCTGTTTCCTTTTCAACAAATCTACCCAGAACTACGGTATTTCCCAGCTTATTACACACACCGGACCATAAGACACACCAAAGTTTAGAGGAGCAAAACAAGAAAAAAATATTCTGAACCGAATGGTGTACTAATATATTTAATACTTATACTTTAAGGTTCCAGCACTTTTCTAATTTTCTGGAAACCCCAAGAACTCATCATTTGCAAGCTCTAGCAAACCAAATTCTGTGCATTTGCAAGCCTCAATTGCAAGACTACTCCACTCCCGGAAAGGATTGCAGCACTAGGAACCAGATCCTGTGCATGTGCAAGCCTCCCCCACCCTTGGAAAGGATGCATAGGATTGCAGCAGCAGGGACCTCTCTCTCCTGGGCTGCTTCCTCCTCCCTTCTTCCCACCAGTGCCCCCTTGTTTTTGGCTGCCTGCCTCGATGCTCTGCTAATCCTCTGGGCTCCATTTGTTTCTTTAGGGGATGAGCCTAAAGGGAAGCCTCTGTCCCTCCTCCCCAGCTTGCCCTTGCCTTCCTATAGGCCTGCCCTGCCCAGGGAGGCAGAGCACAGCTGCAAAAGGTGCTTCAGGATTGGCCCCTTCACTCCGTAAGAGGCACAGACATTTCCCTCCCTTTCCCTCCCCATTTCCCTATAAGTACATCTTATAAGCCAGCAAATATGGTTCAGTGGTGCCTCAGATAAAGAGCTTAATTCGTTTCGGAGGCATGCTCTTTAAGTGAAATGCTCTTTAAGTGAAGCGGATTTTTCCATAGGAAATAATGGAAACTCAGACGATTGGTTCCACAACCCCCAAAATATTCTTATAAAAATATTAACTGGATGTAAAAATGATGACAAAACACTGTAATTGAATTTAAAATATGCATTCAATGTGCATGATCCGATGAAATCTACTTAGACTACAATCATAAAGACAATTTCCTGGGAGTAAGCCCCATTTAACACAATGGGGATTACTTCTGGGTAGACATGGTTAAGCGGCTCCAATCAAAGACACTTTCCTGGGAGTCTTACCTGGGCTGCTGCTGGAGGTTCAAAATGGGGGCACTTGGGGGTAGTTAGGGGCAGCTGCCTCTGGCACCTCCATGCAACTGTCCCCAAGTTGGAGGCAGTTAGAGGCAGCAGCTCTTTAAAGAGCCTCCATGCAGAGCATCAGGGCTGCATAGCATACATGCTCAGAGCGTGCTTGCTTGTTAAGTGAAGCAGAACTTGTTATGTGAAGTAAGATTTATTGGAAATTTTTGCTTGTTATGTGAAATGCCTGTTAAGCGAGGTACCACTGTATATGAAAAGCCACAGGCTTGGAGGTTTCAACCAGAGCATTAGCCTGTAATTGGGGTAAGGGCTTACGGTAAGCCCCAGCATAATGGAAAGTTTCACAGGCACTGAACTTGGTTGTGCATGTTCATCATTGTCGCGGGTCTGTCTACCTTTCTTTCCCGTTCCTCCACTGACAGTTGACTTGGTCATCCAGGACCACAGATATTTGGGTCCCATTTTCATCTTCCTCCCCCAGGGCATACATTTCCAAAGACGAACAAACACAGGTAGGTTGCTGGAAACTCACGTTTACTTGGTTCTTAAGCTTATTGGTTACGATTAACTTTTTGCCCCAGCACAGTTTCCCTAACTAATAAGACACAGTTTTCATTTTAAAAAATTTAATTCAGTTTGACCTTGTTGTTGCAGTGGCGGTGGGGGACACAACAAAATCTTCTTTGACTCCAGATAGCAAATAGGTGCTTTAGCTATGCTACTAGTAGAGCAAGCTGGTGAACTACTGAGGAGGAAGAGGCAGGTTTTTCCCTAATTGTCCATTTAAAAATACCTGGGGATGATATCACTTCCAGTTCTGACATCACTTCCAGGTAACATTTTGAGCTTTGCACCAGGCTACATGATTACTAGTTACCAGGTTGACCATATGACTGGATTTTTCTGGATTTGTCCTCTTTTTTAGCCTCTTGTCTGCATGTCCTCCAAAACGGCTTCATTGTCCTCCATTTTGGCATCATTTTTGAACTTTGCAATGGTGTGCAGTACCCCATCATGTCATATGTCATTGGATTCATATTGAAGATGCAATCCAATGCAAAAATCATTTTTGAAATATCTCCTTCCTATTAAAAGTTATGGCCAAAAAACTAAAGAATCAAAAATATGCATTGAGCTCTATGGGAAAGTGAAATTGCCCAATATCACAGCTTTACTCATGAGTAGGCAAACATGCCATTTTCAGACTGAGTGGAATCCAAGACCTTGAGCTCCTTTTGAGGTTTGGGCATCTGATCACTCTGCTAGTTATGCCACTGCAGCATCTCATGTCTGTCTGCCTGAAGGCTTGGATTAGCTTCTGAACCTGATGGGCAATGCTGAACACAGTCTCATAAATGGGGTTGTGTGAATCAGCCCTGTGAGATCATAAAACTACTTAATCAGAACTAGTGAACATTCTTGTGCCAGATTCCCAATAAAACCACTACTCGGTGCAATTCTGGGAAAGAATTCCCACAAATGAGAAATGCTCGCTGAGGTCAGCACCAGAGCAACAAGAAGCCAATGAAAAAAATGTCTACATTTGTATTTCTAGTGAAGAAAAGCCCACCTGGAGAATCCTTATAATCTTGGACTGTTTCTCTGTGTCAAAAGTTTACTGCAGTGTGTTTGTCAATCTCTTATTGTCTTTGCTGGCTTTACCTAACTTTGGCTGCAGTGCCATCTTTCCCCCCGAGCCACACCATCACACCCGCCTCTTTGTGGTTGTGAACCCATAGCAAGGAGAGCCATCCTGACTGCTCCTAATCTCTGCTTCCAGGCAGAAGAGCTACGGCATGCTTCAGTGCTAGTATTTCTGAACGAGCAGTGAAAATACATAGAATTTTTGTCTTGAAAACCTAATTGATACCAGGCTTTCTATTGTTAGACAGCTGTAGACTCTCAGGAATCAAATAATTTCCTTTCTCCTTTCATTCAACCCTCTCCCATTGCTGATCACAGTATTGCCTTTCACTGGGAAGACATCCAGTATTGTTAGCTACCATTTAACTTTTCTGTACAGTATTTTATTGCAAAATTTTGAATACTTCTGTCTTCTATGGGGTCCTAGAATTCCATTTTTTGCCCCTTTCTCTTGGTGACTATATGTCCTTTTTTAAAGCTGTACCCTGGAAAATAAATCTTCATTGTCCACCTTTTCCTTGTGAGTAGGCAACACTTCTAGTAATTCATAAACTATATGTAGGGACCTGCAAAAAGCAAGGTTATTTTTCCTGACAAAAAAAACAAAAAAACAGGCATACGTCAGTCTTGAGAGTGATCGTGCTCAGCGCTGCATACGCTGCATGCGAAGCACGAAGGCCTGGGTTAGATTGTTATGGAAGATAGGCTGTTACCCAAGCAGCAAATCCCCCCTCTCCATGCCACTGAAATAGTCCAATGGAAAGGCTGAGCCAATATGATTGGTTCCAGTTGCATCGCAGAGCTGGGCTAAGGACAGGAGCTCACCCTGTTCGGTGGGGACTGACCCAGGTCTCGAACCCTGGCCTGCTGGTTAACAGGCACACTGACTTAACCACTTGTGCCACCCACAGCCCTTTTCCTGACAAAGGGATGTTAATTATCCTTGCTCAGGAAAAATAACCTTGCCTTTTGCATTTCCCTAATTATATGTAATAAATTACCTTTAATAGTTTTAAATTTAACAATATGCAATACATTATAGTCTTTAAATTAACCACATGAAAGCAATAGATATTAATGTTTTTAGCTTTTATTTTGTCATGTCCTACATTTTTGATAAGTGTCTTGTCTTCTTTTTAAATTATGACACATGGTCACCATGCCTCTTCCTGGGCAACATCAAAGAACAGGCCACCCTGATCCATGCTCCCTAACAACTTCTTCACCCCCTTTCACTCCTCCATGTCCCTGCCATTGTGTTAGCTGCTCCTGTGGCTCCTTTGGTCCATAGCAGGGCTTCCAACAAGACCACTGCAAAATGCTTCATCTGTAGCATTGCCATAATTCTCTTCCACAAATCTGGACAGGGCCATCTGTCCCATTTGCCAGAATGTGAACACAGTCCCCCCAAATTGGGATTGTCTCTGTTCTTCAGGACATATGGCATTCCTATCTATCAGCAGCAATTCTACAACAGTGGATCTCTGTTTTGGTGTCATAAATGGCTGCAAGTACCATTCCAGTCCAGGATAGATTGGTCTGTAAATACTAATACCAAAATACTTTTAGAGAGAAACTTTCCGATATCTCAAACTATCAAAAAGAGGACAAAGGGGTAGAAGGTAAAAAAGTTTGTTGTAATCCAAACTTCTAACAATGATAAATAGATCAACAGATGATAGCTGAATCCCCATTACTCTTTTCCTACAGGTAATAAACAGTTTCCATATTGCTAGAAAATTATTCTGTATAGACCTACCTATCTGAATTCTCACTCAATTAATCTGAATTCTCACTCAATTAATCTAGTTTGTCATTGCTTCCAAAGGAATGTTCCAAGGAAAGGCGAAGAAGCTCACCAAAACTGTGGTCGAAACATCAGACATTCAGTGCACAATCCTAACACTTCTCATAGGCTGGTGTAGGTCACTTTCACTGGTCTAGAGTGTAGCAAATGTGCAATAAAGCATATTTGCAACACCTAATGAGTTGTGCCACTACCAGGTCCTTAGCCACGGTAATTGGCGCTGGCCAATCTCAACCAGTTCAGGAGTCTGTTGGTGGGACATCAGAGAGTGGAGAAGAGTAGGAGGCACTCTGGGGTGAGGGTGGGGTGGACATTCTTGGGGGAAGGTAGGTGGATTCAGACGAAAAAGTTACGCCAGATCCAAGCTCCATTCCCCAGGTGATACTGATGAGCCTCAGGATTCTCAGCTCTGCTTAGCCATGTGCCCAGTGGCATTTCCAGGGTGGTGCAGGTGGTGCGGTCCGCACCTGGTGACACGCCCAAGCGGGGTGACGCGCACTGGGGGACTTAAAAACTTAAAAATGCACATTACTTTGTTATGGTGCATCCAACCCCATCAAATCATATACCGTTGGATTTGTATTGAAGAGCAGAATCCAATGCTACAATCCTTTTTGAAACAGTACCGTCCTATCAAAGGTTATTCCTAAAAAACTAACAAAACTAAAATATACATTGGTCTTTATGGAAAGTGAAAGTGACCCATATTGCAGCTTTACTTGCAAGTAGGCAAACTTGCCTTAGTTCATTGGAAAGGGAAAGCTGAAAGGAATCTAAGGACACCAGAATTGTCCTGATCCAATGAACAGAGATCCCACAAATCATCCCAGAAGGAGGTCTCTGATGATTGCATTGAAATTCTTTGAAAATGGATGTGAAAATGGATGTGAACTTGCCAGTGTGTTTACTGGCAAGTAAGCAAGCATGCCTTGGCTGGTGTGGAAAGTCAGTCCAGGAGAGGACAAGACTTCCAAACTGGTCCTGATTAGGGACGTTATAAGGGCATTAGAAAGGCATGGCAGCCCCTGTGATCTAAGCTGTAAAATCATGGTTTGTAGAAATAATCCCATCATGTTATACATTTTTGAATGTGTAAATTACAGCAGAATCCAGTAAAACAAACCAGTTTGAAATAGCTTTATTCTATTAAAATGTGTGGCTAAATGTGCGGCTTTAATCTATTAAAATGTGTGGAGACGGGGCAAAGGCACATAACCAAGCCCACCATTCATATTGTTGCCCTGTCCAATATATGGGGGTGATGCGCTGGCCTCCCGCACAGGGTGACGCGAACCCTAGTGATGCCCCTGCATTGCCAGCTCTGGAAATGGCACAGATCTGAGTAGATCCATTTGGGTTGCTTCTGTTATATCCTAGTTAAGTCGAAAGGTTCTCCTTGGCTGCACTAGCATGGCAGCAGTCCCAAACGTGCTAGATATGGCACAGGCCAACTGGCCTATCTGTTCCAGTGCAAGTTAGGATTGCTCTGCTTGTTTAAGTATTACTTTTTAAATTTCAGTCCTTGTTTATATAAGTTGTAGCAGTAATCTTGATATACGGTGATTTTAGTTCTAGGTTCTTAGTTTAGCTTTTAGGATTGAGTTTTTAGATTAACTTTTAGACTTTGTTTTTAGGCTCAGTTCTGATTTTAGGTTTAGTTTTTAGTTGTGTTTTAGATTGTTTTAGCTTTTAGTTATCACTTTTAACCGATAGTTACAATGTATTTAAATTGTTTCCAAAGTTCTCAAAGTTGTGTGAGTTTCCCCCCAAAATGAGACTGGGTAAAAAAACAACATATATTTTATTTATTCCAACATTTTAATCTTATTTATAGCTGACTTTTCTGCACTTTACGAGGCAATCATCAGATAATTTAGTTGTTCTGAAACCATTAGTTAGCCAAAAACTGTATCTTAACATATGGTACACGGAAACAATTCTCAATAAGTGCAGTAAGCTGGTGTACTTGTCATTCTGTCAGTGAAAGCACAGAGCCTGATACAAGGAATGGAAAATGAATACAGTGGCACCTCACGTAACAAACGCCTCATGTAAAGTATGTTCCAAGTAACAAACAAAAATTTATCTAGGATTCTGCTTCATGTAACAAACTGTGCTTCATGTAACAAACAAACTGTTTGGCAGTTGGGGCAGATGCTCTGGCTGGCAGCCCTTTTAAAAAGGGTCAGGGCTGCCTAGCGCACCTGTCCATTGTGAAAGCAACACTTCTGCGCTGTTTCTCCTGTGGCGGAGCATCTGCTGGGCAGAGGGAGAGAAGAGCAGTGGAGAAGAGGGAAGCAGCTCGGGGCTAGCCAGAAGGGAGCAGGGGAGAGAGGCTCAGGATGGAAAGAGAAAGTGGAGCGACACTTGGAAAATGTCTTGGATTGCAGCCTCCTAATCATGTCCACCTAGAACTAAGCCCCATTGTGTTAAATGGGGCTTACACCCAGGAAAGTGTCTTTAGGATTGCAGCCTAAGCAGGCTTCATAGGATCATGCACATTGAATGCATGTTTTGAATTCAATTCCAGTGTTTTGTCATCATTTTTACATCCAGTTAATATTTTTATATGAATATTTTTGGGGTTGTGGAACCAATTGTCTGAGTTTCCATTATTTCCTATGTGAAAATCCGCTTCATGTAACGAACGTTTCATGTAACAAGCATGCCTGCAGAACGAATTAAATTTGTTACATGAGGCGCCGCTGTACCAAATTCTTCAGACTTTGTTTTAGTTCTGAGTTTTTATTATATTAAAATCCAAGTATCTTGGGATTCATTTTGAGTCTGTAGAAATTTATGGTTCTTGTTATCGGTCCTGTTAAATTGATGCGTTTCTACGTAAACTGAATAGTGTCTGCGTTTGAAAGCTGTTTCCTGTTTTGACAATGTGGCTTATGGCAATCTTGGGAATTTTAGAAAAAATATGGCTATATTAAATTACCATGGACCGCAGCAGAATGAAATGTCCTTAGCTTAGATTTGAAATTCTATGCTAAAGAGACCCAGGCTGGGAAGAAAGAGCTATTACTGGGAAGACAATCTGGGCAGGGTGATCATATGACTGGAAAAACCTGGATTTGTCCGGTTTTTTAGCCTCCTGTCTGAGTGTCCTACATTTTAGCTTCATTATCCTACATTTTGGCTTCATTTTTGAACTTCACGATGGTGCGCAATATACCATCATGTCATATGTCATTGGATTTGTATTGAAGAGCAGAATCCAATGCAAAAACTGGTTTTGAGATATCTCCTTCCTTCCTATCAAACATTATGGCCAAAAAACCGAAAAACAAAAAATATAAAAACAAAAAAAAAATACATTTTTGGCAATTTTTTTAAGCGGGTAGGAATTTTGTCTTGGGGGTTAGGAATTTTGGCCTTGGGGTTCAGGAATTTTGGGTTTGGCATCTGGCCACGCTGAATCTGGGTTCGTATTTTCTGCATAGCTATGAAATCTTGAGAGGCTTTATGCATTTCATGTCAACTCTGACTAACCAAAACCATAGGATTTTGTTGAAGCAATAAGGATATAGTTCACAATCCTAACCATGCCTGCTCAAAAGTAAACCCCGTTGGAAAAGTAAACCCCATTGGCTCTGTGTTCCCTTCTTGGGTTGGATCAATGGGAACCATGCTGGAAACATAATGAAATCTGTTCATATTCAATTCATATTGAAATCATTCTGTTGAAATCCATTGAATTTGCTTCCATATAAACATGTAAATTAAGATTATGGTGAAATTCTTGAACATGCTCTGGGCACAGTGTGAGAATTTAACCTATAGGCCTCTCATAGTGACGTAAATGTATCACAACTGCCATCTTGTGGCTGATCCACTCAACATGTTCAAAACCCTTGTCCTTGTGGGTGTGAAATAGTCCAATGATCAACTGAGATGCAACACGAGGAGATGGTACCTTATGACTTGGATTTCCACCATTGTATGGTTATTTAAAGAGCCATGTAACAGGTTGGCATCTCTTGATGAATGTTTTCTGGCATGGAGACAGAGTGATGAGGAATGATTTTGATCTATGATGATGAACCTCTTTCCAAATAAAAAGAGGTAGCGCAACATACAGTAGATAAGAAATCTTCCTTGTTCCACAAAAGTCCATATTTATTTACTCTAGCTGTTTTATCACTCTACTGTAGGGGTCTCCAAACCCCACCCTGGGGACCAGATGCAGCCCTCGGTGAGCCTCAGTGTGACCCTCTACCTGGCCCTTGGGCAAACCTTATAATCCACTCCAAAACATTTTATATGTAAATTTATTCAAATTGGAAATGTGAATTTTTTTATCCCCCAAAGCCATGTTAGAGAGATAATGTGGCCCTCCTGCCAAAAGGTTTGGAGACCCCTGCTCTATTGCATAGTGTTATGTTATGTTTTATGGGTTGTCCAGTTCCATATATACAGTAAATGGAACTTAGTCCCAGGAATCATAGAATCATAGAATCATAGAGTTGGAAGGGACCTAGTAGGTCATCTAGTCCAACCCCCTGCCTGCAGCAGGAATTCCCCCTAGAGCATCTCCAACAGGTGCTCATCGAGCCTCTGCTTGAAGATCCCAAGTGAGGGAGAGTCCACCACCTCCCTTGGCAATCTGTTCCACTGCCGAACCGCCCTCACAGTCAGGAATTTTTTCCGGATTTCCAGCTGGAATCTCCTCTCTTGCAGTTTGTACCCATTGGTTCTAGTTCTGCTTTCAGAAGCAGCTATGAAGAAATTGGCCCCTTCCTCCCTATGACAGCCCTTCAGGTATCTGAAGAGGGCAATCATGTCTCCCCTCAGCCTCCTCTTCTCCAGGCTGAACATCCCAAGTTCCCCCAACCTTTCCTCGTAGGGCTTCCCTTCCATCCCACTGATCATTCTTGTCGCTCTCCTCTGGACTTGCTCCAGTTTGGCTGCATCCTTCTTAAAGTGAGGTGCCCAGAACTGAACACAGTACTCAAGGTGAGGTCTCACCAATGCAGAATAAAGAGGAACTATAACTTCTCGTGACTTGGAAGCTACAGTCCTCTTAATGTAACCTAAAATGGCATTTGCCTTCTTTGCAGACACATCACACTGCTGACTCATGTTCAGCTTGTTATCCACGGCGACTCCAAGATCCCGCTCACAGGTTGTGCTGCCAAGCCAAGTATCCCCCATTTTATACCTATGTTTTTGGTTTTTATTGCCTAAGTGCAGAACCTTGCACTTCTCCCTGTTGAAATTCATTCTGTTTGTTACAGCCCAGGATTCCAGTTTATCCAGATCCAGTTTATCCAGGAGGTTTCTCCTGTCTTCTGATGTGTTTGCTACTCCTCCCAGTTTGGTGTCATCTGCAAATTTGATCAGGCTCCCCCGTATCCCTTCCTCCAAGTCATTGATGAAAACATTAAAGAGAACCGGTCCCAAGACAGAGCCTTGGGGGACCCCACTAGAAACTGACCTCCAGGTTGACACAGAACCATTTACTAAAACCCTTTGAGTGCGGCCATCGAGCCAGTTGCAGATCCACCTAACAACTGCTCTGTCTAGCCCATATTTTTCCAACTTCCTAATTAAAATGTCATGTGGGACTTTGTCAAATGCTTTGCTGAAGTCAAGATAAATGACATCCACAGCATTGCCACTGTCCAGTAAGCTCGTAACCCGATCAAAAAAGGAGATCAGATTTGTCTGGCAAGATTTATTCTTGGTAAATCCATGCTGGGTTGTTTTGATCACTGAGTACTTGTCTAGATGTGCACAAATTGTGTGTTTTATGATTTGCTCTAATATCTTGCCCGGGATTGAAGTCAAACTGACTGGTCTATAATTTCCCGGGTCTTCTTTTTTCCCCTTCTTAAAAATTGGGACTACATTTGCCTCTTCCAGTCCAGTGGCACTTCTCCACTCCTCAAGGATTTCTCAAAGATGATCGACAAAGGCTCTGCAAGGACATCTGCCACTTCCTTCAGAACTCGAGGATGCAGCTCATCCGGTCCAAATGACTTGAATTCATTTAGGTCAGTTAAGTGGTTTCGAACCAGTTCTCTGTCAATCTTAATCTGCTGTTCTGCACCATCCATGTTTTCATTACCTCTTAGGGGATGTAAACACATCCCCGAATCAGTCAATGATCCCGCACCCCCATTTGCACAGCCCTCCTTCTGTGAACAGATGGATGCAAAGTAGGAGTTGAGCAGCTCCGCCTTCTGCTGGTTTCCAGACACCTGTTGTCCATCCTTGTCCAAGAGCAGCCCCACCCCCTCGTCTCTCCTCCTGTTCCTTTGGGCATATCTAAAGAAGCTCTTCTTGTTATCCTTGACTCCCCTGGCCAGCCTCAGCTCATACTGAGCTTTAGCATCCCTGACCCCCTCCCTACAGGACCGGGCTACCTGCCTGTACTCCTCTCTGGTGATCTTTCCAGTCTTCCACTCCCTATACTTCTCTTTCTCAATTAGGAAAGTGTTATAGGTTTGTAACTTTACACTAGTAAAATTGCTAGTGAAGAACTCTGAAGAAGCCCATTGTGGGGAAGAAGCCTTATGGAGGGATAAGGGGATTTAAATCCCATTTCCCTTCTGAAGCCTCCTATCCACCCTCCAAAGATAGTCCATGGATAGGACTGGACTTTTACAGAACTCATTGTGCAATCCTAACCCCTGGCACAAGGGGCTGAGACAAGTTCTGTTCTGGCCTGGGGGTGCTGCAAAACTGATATAATGCACTTCTTCACCACTTCTAGGAAGGGGGTTAGGTCAGTGCACAAACATGCACCGGCCTCTTCACGCTACCACAGGAACGGGAAGATGGGTGTGTTACTCTGGCTTAAATTGGCTAGGATTGGATCATCAGTAGCCACCTAAACACTTGCAGGGCAGTTTCCTATAGATGAAAATGCAGCCACCGGCAATTCTTAGCCACATTTGAGTCCAGTTTTATAACTTGTCCACCTATTCCATCTAACTAACTCTGGGAGGAAATGCCAGCTTTTAAATGCTTTATCTGCCAACATCTGCAGGTCCATTCTGAAGCTTACATGAAATTCATAAGTGTAGAGACCCAACCTCATTGCATTATTCACATTCTGCCAATGTCTCTTTTATCTGCTTATTTTTCCTGGGATTCTACCAGGTAAACGTGTTCATTTATCTGGCTGATCCCTTGATATTTTGCTCTGAAGCAATGGCTGGTTGAGCACATGACTTTTCCTTCCCTAGCATCCCACTGAATGCGAGCAAGCATTGCTTTGTGAGCCATGAAAATGCTCATTTAATTTGTTTACTAGGTTTGTCAGTAAGCTTTCTGAGCAAGTGCAAAAAATAAAATGTACAAATTCAAAATGACACATCTCCAAGTAAATGCTTCAGAGATTCTGTGCTAAATGCAGCAATATTCCAATGCCCTAATGAAGAAATTAATTCTGGGCTTCACGGTAGAGAAGTCTAGGAAAGCAATGAGTGGCATTAGGAAAGCAGAAGAAGCCAGGCCACATATTATGTTGTAGATTAACAAGGGGACAGAGCGGAATTAGTGTCAGGTCTTGTTTTAATATGTTTTGTACGGGAAATGCAGCCTTTCAGAACAGATAAATGACAGCTTTGGAAAAGCTTCAAGATTAATGAAACAGGATCCTTCTTAATAAAATAAAAATAGCCGCACTTACAGCTGGTTTGGAATTTCAAATGATGAGAAGATCAACAGTCAGATTTGAATGTATGAAACCAAACAAAGGAGCACGCCATGAACACTGATGATGACTAAATGTGGCAGCTTGTCATGGGCAACACTGATGTCACTTGTTTAAAAAATGCTGCCTCCTTCATGGCTTCATGTGGAGAGTTACATGGACCGCGGCGGTTACACTTGGGCTAGTGTAGCATAGCAACCAAAACCCTGAGGCTGCACTCCTATACATGCTTGCCAGGGAGTAATCTCCACTGAACACAATATGGCTTACTTCTAAGTAGACATGCACAGATTTGTGCTGTGAATCACAAAGATCTTTTGCCAAATCTTGCCTTTACCCAGGTGAAATGAAGAATTTCTTCATTTAACAGGTGTCCCTTGGTATCCACTAGGGTTCCATTCCAGAAACTCCCATGCTAAAAAGAATCAGTGTATAAAGAAAAAAAAGGAAAAATCGGTTTCAAGACACACTTCCAGGTTTTGTGCTCCTCTATTGTGTCTAATTAAATAAGGTAGTGCCTCAATATCTGCAGGGGTTTGATTCTGGGACTGAAAAATAGAATGATTTCTTGCATGACTGCCTTTCTACAACTGTAGGAAAACAGTTTTTAAAACTGATTTGCAGTGGCCATTTGTGTTGAGTCAAATCTGTGTATTAAAAAAATCTGAGTATAACAAGGTTGGGCCTGTATAGAAGAGGGAATTTTGGCAGGTGCGGCTTTAAAAACCCTTCCATGTTCCAAAACTGTATGGCTTAGAACAGGTTATCTGGAGTGCTGATTTCTAAGGGGTAAGTATGAGTATACATATTTTTAGGCCAATCCTGAAGGAGCAGTTAATAGTGAGATCGGAGTTCCTTGATGTGCTCTCTGTCATAGCTGGCAAAGCTGGGATCTTAAGAATTAAGGGTCATTCTGAGGATTCATCAGCATCTTAGGATATTGTCAAGTTAGTCTCTGGAAATTCTGTTTTTCTTTTTCATTTATGAAATCTCTGTGGGATGGGTGGATGGTCCAGGAAGAGGAAGTCTCCTCCTTCCCTATTAGGGTTTTTAATGTCTTTGGATTTGCCTTCTCAGGTACAAGTAACTGACTCTGAGTTCTGGGCCATAACATATTTCAACAGTGCCTGGATGGAGCCATCATTAATGATATTAGTGACAAACTGATTGCTGTCGTGCCATCTAGTGGTGACTTTGTGAAAGCTGTCAAATGGCCATAAATTGTCATTCTACTTCCAGGACAATATAAGTATTTCATAGTAATAATCGCTACATAAAAGAACTGGACCGTGGTCTGCTGACTTGTACGTTGCTCTCTAACCCTACAATCCAGAGTAACTATGGGAGCACGTAAGAGACATTATGTGCACCCGTAGTTACTGCACCATCTAGTGAAAAGCTGTGGGAAATTCATATTGCAATCCAGAGCAAATTGTTCTTACACCGGAGCAAGGACTCCCCATAGTTACTCTGGATTGCACCCTTAGAGCCTGTTCATGTTTTGTGGTGGATAAAATTAAGACACCTTTTCCTGTCATAAGAGTCATCACAAAACATCTTTTTGATTCACTCAACACAGCTATTTTCAGTCCTTTTCCTCTCACCGTACACTGACAAGGTGCTAAAACTGTCAAGGCACAGCATCAATTGTTTTTACTATTGACAAGGTACACCATGCTGCTGGTTTTGGGGAGTGGCTCCAATGACCTTATTAATAGATGATGATGATGATGATGATGATGATGATTGGTTCAATATTCTGATTACCTGCATGCTTATGACACCATCCAGAGTGTTAAATGAGAAGAATTATGGACTGACACCTAAATCTACCATGATAATTAGGACAAAAAACTGCCTCTAATGATGGCAATGAATAAAAATATTTACATTCCACAAGTGCAAAAAGGGGTTTAAAGAGAAAAATCAACTAACTAAATAACCATATATACTTGTGTATAACCTAACCTGCATACAAGCCGAGGCACCTAACCTTACCACAAATACTGGGAAAACTTATTGACCTGAGTATAAGCCAAGGGTGGGAAATGCAGCAACAGCAGGAAAGTATGGCTGGCCTTGTAGCCTCAGTACCCAATCCTGGGCATGTGTACTCAGAAGTAAGGCCCACGAAGAAGTACCTGAGTCTGAGGAGGGGCTTGGCTGCAGTGGGCTCCATGTCTTGCTGCCGCGCACCTCCTCCGCAGCCCAGAGAGCCAGAGCCAGCAGCTAGGGAGGCTGCAGAGCCTCTGAGGGTGCGCGCTGGAGGTCGCACCCGCCATTTTTCTTAATTTTTTTACTGACCCGCATATAAGCTGAGGTGGGATTTTGGGCTCATTTTTTGGGCCCCAAAACTAGGCTTATACATAAGTATATATGTTAGTTCTCTGTCCCGAAAGGACTCATAATCTAAAAAGAAGCAGAAGAAGTGCCAGCAAATACCCACTATAAAATACCCACTGAAAAAGACACTGTGCTGGAATGAAAAGAAATTTGTACTCTTCCCCTGCTGAATATTATGAGCACCGTTTGAAAAAGTGACTCTGCCAGTTAAAGCAGTACTTACACCAGGTTTTATTTAATGAAGATTACAATGAAACAGTATTGAAAATAGCTATATTCTATCAAATGTTATGGCCAACTAACCCAAAAACACAACTGCCTTATATAACAAAAAGTGGATTTTTAAACTAAAAACTGACCAATGAGACTGATTGCTCCAGAAACCAAGGTGTTTATTATGACATAGCAGGGAACCAAAAAGTATGAGTAATCCCTGATTTCTACATATCAGAGCTATTATTATACATCAGACCTGTCTAATTTCTGCACCAGTCCTTAATGATAGAGAATAAAAAATTTTCCACTCCCCAAGGCAGTGATTTTCAATGCTTTTCTTCTCTGTCTCATTGACCGCTATGATCTGCTCTGGTGATGTCACTTCTGATTTCTGGGAGATTTTTCCAGGTTCGGTGTCCTTTTCTAGGGCAACTATCTATTGTATTTTTGCCAGTGAAGGAAGAGAGACAGAAAATTTGTTGCTACAGACTTTGGCCCTAGAAGCAGAATGGCCGAATCCATGAGAGCTTTTCAGAAATTTTCATTCTCTGTTCTCTACCCTTTCACTGTACATCAATTTGCTATAACACATTGGCTGAAAATTGTTGTCCTATGGAGACAGGACATTTCTTTAAAAAACACAGCATCAGATTCTGTTTTTGGCCCATTCTCTTGTGGTAAACATTTCCACACATTTCCTACTGTATATGTATACATTTCGTCCTGGAAGCAGAGGCTCAGGTTTAATGTTTTTTCTGTATTTTATGACCTTCTACAACTGCAAATCCCTGATTAATCTGAGACAGGAGTGCCAAAAAAAGAGGCAAAGGAAACGCCAAAAAAGCTGGGTTCAAAAGGACTTTGAAGCTGACAGGTTTCTATCAGAAGAAACATCCAAGTGAAAAGTGCAAAAGATCATAGGCTTAATAAGTTTTACCTGGGATTAAGGTCCATGGAACAAAATGGGATTATTTCTGAGCAGTGGCATAGCTAGAGGGGGTGCAAAGCGCAAAGTTTTTCAGGGAACCTTTCCACAGGATGCAAATGGTCCCTTCCTCTCTGTGATGCCCAAATGACCCCCTCTTCCCTTTGGAACCATTCCGGATAGTGGGGAAAAATGGAGACATTCATGAATCCATTTTGTCCTCACCACCTTCAATGGCCCAAAGCGGAGGGGGAAGTGCCATTTGTATATTGTGGTGAGGCTCCCCACAAAACATAATGCTTTGCACCTCTTCTAGCTATGCCACTGCTTCTGAATAAAATATATTTTGCTATAGGAAAGGCTTTGGATATCAGCAAAGTATGCAAATAGAGGAAACCTGGGCAAGTTGTTAATGCCCAAAGTGAGAGTTTGCACATCTTCCCCCTGGGGCACAAGGTTCCGCCATATGTTTCTCTCTGCAGGGAAGATGCACACCCCACACTTCAGAGCTTAATGAGTTGAAACGCAACATGAAAGTAAGCAATTAAAGAGAAGGAATTGCACAGTGCCTGGCTCCTGTTAGCACTAAGTAACAGGAGCAGTTAATAATAATTTGCCCATGTCTTTTTCATAAGAAATGTGACATTCAAAACAGTGCATATTCCGAAATGATGGCTACTCAGGGCTTTTTGCTATGAAGACCAAGTATTGGTCTCGGAAAATCGGGAACTATAAAAAAATAATCTTGAGGTATAGAGAGGTTGTAGAGAAAGATCTTTAGTTCAGTGGTGGAACACATGAAGGATCGGCCTAGTTACGTGGTCAGTTGAGAACATTTCCTCAGGCATTGAGGTGGGTCAGGCAACAAACATGTCCTGTACCCTGCACTGCACCTGCCTTTTATCTCCCTGATCTTCATCTCCCTTCCCTTCGAGTAAGGGAAGTAGCCCCTCAGTGGGGCTACTTGGTTCAGTTACAGCTCTGGAGCTGGTGCAGAATCAACATGCCTTAAGCTGACAATGGGCTCTTGATCTGGTGGTGCTGAGCTCCGCCAATACTGCCACCTGTGCCCCATTCTCTCCCCTGCCACATCTCCTTCCAACCCTTCAAATGCTTCCCCTTGCCTCCCTCCACACCCCATACACATTTCACTTCTCTGCCACCAGGCAGTCCTCACAGCTGAATGTGGGCCTTGCAACAGGTCTGGCCCAGTAAGAAAATGTGTTGGGATAGCTCTGACTTTGGGTCTGCAGTCAAGCTCCTAAATGTGCCTTGCAGCACATTTGTGACTATGCACCCCACCTGTAAGCTGTGACTGCGCAAACCAGGTCTTTCCACAGAGCAGGCTTCTCAAGGCCAAACTACACACTGCATGAAATGCATGGTAAAGGAACATGATATCTTTTTTCAATATCTTTTTAAACCAAACACTGTGGTGGGGAGAGCATCCTGTGTTGGGTCTGTGGCATGAGGGTCAGAGGAGCCTTGTTGCCTTGTTATTGAAAATTATTCTCTCTGAAGCTGTCGTCTGCTGTCGGTCCTTGCTTCAGAGGGTAACTTTCAGGGGGAAAACAGAGTGAGAAGAAAGTGTTAACTTCTACTTCCCATTCCTCGAAGAATAGTTCAGCTCCCTCCTACAACAAAGTTTGTCAGGTCCTGAACTGGATCTTCACATATGCAGCTCTGATCAGGACCTTTCCTGGGCTGGGGTTGAGATTGCTGGAGATCAATTGTATCTTTATGCTGCCTTTGGGCTTTTGAGATCAGATCTGTGAGAAACATGGCACCTTTTGTCATTGAGAGTGTGAAGCACTCAGTTCCCTTCCTTCCCCCCTTTGCCCACCACTGTTATTACCTGTTTATCAATTTTAGAGATTATTATAAATCTTGAATGACCTACTTAACTGACCAGTGGTTTTATGATAGCAATAAAAAAGAAATCTATTTTCACCTGCTAAAAGCACATTATTCTATTTTTAGAGGCAACAGGGATATTGAAGATCATGATTAAATGTAGTAAGACATTTGGCATTAGTGCATGTAGAGACGCAAAAGCAGTTTTTGTTAAAGACAAATGCAATCATAGCCATAGTCGGGTTTGACTGTTGAACTGAAAAGGTCTGTGATAGCTCTTACAGAGAATTACGTTGTAGCTAAAGGACATTGGGAATTCCCAAGTTAAATTCCCACTGACAACTTAATCAGGCTTAGGAAAGTTTTATCGGTTTATAACAAGCAACAATTAAGGGCACAATTTTTGTGGTAACAAGGGATCAGCAGAAAAACAGGATTTTTAAGATCTCCATGTTGTCAGGTATATTCATCCACCAGCATGCCATATGAATTAGGGTTTACATTCATAACTGTCGTATTTGCCATCTGCCCTTTCTCCAGGCAGATCAGGGTCACACACAAAGTGTGACCTCTCTCATCCTAATCTTGTCTATATTTTGGTCCACCACAGGAATGTGGTAAAATGGCAACCCCCTAGAATGTTCTTCATGCTCCTTGTATAACTTCTAGCAACATATACTGCATGACAGTCTCATCAAGCTGCGACTTACCCTGTCTCCACCAGCCAATACTGTCAAGGGGAGACTTGAAAACTCACAGTACCTAAACCTGTGCCCCACAATTTATAGTGAGGAGCTTTGCCAACAGAGATTGCATTCAGAGCAGCAATGATGGAATCCAGGAACACTTATACACACTGAATTTTAATAAGTAGGTGATTGAAATGGGTTTTCCCCTTATTTTCCATTTTTTTAAGTGTAGACAAGGTGTCTACTTGGTCCAGGCTGCGTGATCATTAGGTACAACATTATGAGGAAGACCTGGGGAAGAACCATGGTTCAGCAGTAGGGCATATGTTGCTCAATGAAGATTCCAGGTTCAGTCTATGCTGTCTCCAAGTAGGGCAGACAGCAGTGTCTGAATCCCTAGAAAACTGCTGCCTGTCAGTGCATAGACAGTTCTGAGCCTGAAGAACCAAAAGCCCAACTGGGTGTAAAACATCTTCTTATGATACTCACCAGAAAGATGTTTTCAGTGATACCATCTATAGGCTGATTGAAAGTTTCAGCAAAAATCAACAGGACTTTTAAAGCAATGTGCTTATGATGATGGAATCTGTTAGTTACCTGCAGAGCCTGGCAGATGTTTTCTCTTGCTGCTGACAGTGCTCCAAGAGGTCTTGTTGCTGACAACAATTTTTGCTAATGTATGTAGCTGGAATAGTACATTCTTCTTGTGGTTCCTTTATTCAGCCCGAAAGCTGATTTTGCAAGGTATTGTTCCACTCTTTCATCTAGGCTGGTTTCATGTATTAAAAAACAACAAAAAACAACAAATCCTCCTATCCTTTTGCTAAAGTTGCAGTAACTCTTCTGAACACATTCCTTGCATTTGACCCTCATGGGTATAAGGCGAGTCAAATTCAGGTTTGGGGATTACCACCACCACCCAGGGGTCATTTTGAGGGGGTATTCACTGGGTACTAAGTACTGGTTCTGGCACGTCTGTTACCCCCAAGTAGACATGCCTATGATTATAAGGAGTGGTGTAGTTAGGAGGGTGCAGTTGCACCAGGCTACAAGCGATTATATGAAATCTACTCCTAATTTCTGCCTCCCTGTTTTGAGCCACATAGCAGTACCAGCTAGATGCAGACAAGATACTTTAGTGATAGAGTATAACAAAATTATGAGCAACCCACTTCTACCTGTGCATGCTGATCTTCCTAATCTATCACTTGGCAGTGTTAAATTTAAGAAGCCCTCATTGGCACTCACACAACAGCTGTTTGATGACTTTAACACCAACAACCAAAGGAAAGCTAAATGGGCTGTTGAAATCCCAGATAGAGGGAGACATATAAACAACCCTACACAAAAGGTGCCAGGTTTTTATCTACCTCACCAGCATTGAACTTGATCAACGCTGAACTTGATCTGTACCCAACATGGTGTCTGCCAGGACTCACTGTTTAAATGCAGTCTAGTATCTACCCCACAGTTTGACTGGTGCTCCTCACCAAACTATATATCACATCGTGTCTGATACTTATACCAGCCCCGTGTCTGATTTTCCCCCCAAGGTCCATGAATGATGACTGGGTGGACTGGAAATTAACATCTCTTTTACCATTAGTCCATGTATAGCATGCCATACACTGTATAAGTCCAGAATCAATTGTCTGAAAAGAGTGAGTAAAAGTCATGCAATATTGCTATCTACTCCTGGAACAACCCTATCTTAAATGGATGCTTCAAGTGTGAGCCCCCACCATCCTTCAAGGGATTCTGGGAGAAAGCTCCCATTTGTGGATGGGATGGAAGAGAGGAAGCCAAGACAGAGCAGTTGACAGGGTCGTGGCTGAGAGAATTGCTCTGTTACTACTATATGAAAAGCACTGAGATGGCATCATAGAATGTCTGAGGATCCTCCAGAGAGCCCTGCTGTGCCTATGGCAACTGCCCAATGCTGCTGACCTCCGACTCTGCCCCTGTTCTGAGAAATTGCTCTGAAACCAACTGGAAAATTTCAGTAAAGTCATCTGATTAATTGCCTTGCATTTGCGGAAAACGGATTTTGCAGATACCGTTACTCAGATGAATAATCAGTTTTCATCCAAAAATGTAGGAATTTTTTTGGATATGAAATGTTTTCTGTATGCTTTTGTCAGTTGCCAGGATAGCTAAACAAAGAACAAAAGTTTTAACTTCTACCCCTTTGGTTCAATTTCTTATATAACTTCCCTGATTTCTGCACAACAGCATAAACTGTAGCCAATTGCATATGTTATTGGGTCATCAGTGGTGTATATATATATACAGTAATTGATCTATTCAACCCATATGGTCAAGTCCAAGGATGTTTGAATGTATTCAAGCTTGATTCTCAAAGGAACTGCATCTGTATGTAGGGCTAATATTCACTTGCCTCCTGAAGTTCAAATAGGCGTGATAGCCTCATCAAGAAGATCATGGAGTAAGTACCAGTTAGGGAGAATTGAGATTTAGAAATTGTTGTAATAATCTGTCTGTAATCAGCTTTATGGATTTCAGCTGCAATCCATGCCAATGTCCAAGCTATTTTCTGATTCTTCTTCTTTTATTCTTTCTTTCTTGTACTCTGCAACCAGCCTTTTGTATTTTTATATATAACTGAAAAGTCACTCACTCATTCATCAATGCTCAACCAAAACCACCAGACCTGGAAGCATGAAATCTGGGGAGACTGTTCCTTCTGTGAAAGAGGCACCCACCCACTAAGAACCAGTTTTTTGAAAATTCAGACCGAAAGGGGGTGAAAAGGGGTGCGACATGTTCTCATTCCTATGCAGATCCAACCTAGTTAAGACACATAATTTTTATACATGGATTTGACTAAACACAAAATCACAATTTTCAAATCACAAATCACAATTTTTAAAAACGGCTTTTCTACTGTTGTAGAGTAGTACTCCATTTTTCAGTCCTAGAATCAAACCCTTACAGATATTGAGGCTTACAGATACCTTACAGATATCTTTTTTCAATTAGGTGCAATAGAGGAGAAAGAAATCTGGAACTGGGTACTTAAACCTATTTTTAATGTTTTCTTTATACACTTATTCTTTATCCAGAAGTTCTGGAACAGATAATGAGAAGCAATTGTACTATACATTGAAGAATCACTGACTCATCAATGCTAGCCCCAACCCTTGGACCTAGAAGTGTAAAAATTGGGGAGGGTGACATGACCACCCACTAATAACCGATTTTTAGAAATTTAACCCGTAAGGGGGTGAAAAGGGTGCAACACATTTTCGGCCTATACTTAACATTAAAGAATGATAAAACCCAGGCTCAAACCCTCCTAGTCACATGGGGCGTGTTTTAGCACAGGGGGTTTTGTGCAGAGGGGGAGTTTGCACAGGAGGGGGAGTTTTCAGAGGGAAGGTTTGCGCTGAGGAGTTTTGCATGGGGGGTTTGCACAGGGATTTTTTTTTTGGCCTGGGGGATTTGCACAAGGTGAGTTGGCACTAGTGGCTTTGGCACTAATTTTAAATAAGTTCTTTTGACATTTAACCATTTGCCCTGCCAGAGGTTCATTGAACTTTATCAGAATCCTCACTCTGGACAACTTAGACCCAGGCCTAGATGCCATACCATGAATTTGTAAGGAATTTGCTATTTCATTGCAGTGTGAACTTTTCCATAAATGCAGAGTAAAAAATCTTGTCCCTGTGTAAAATCCTGAGTAAAAAAAAAATCTTGTCCCTGAGTAAAATCAATGTAGCAGTTGCATTTGTTGTTTTGGGGTGTCTTGCTTGTTTTGGTTTTTTCTTTTGGGTTCTTCTGCATCTTGAAATCCATGCCCTTAGATTGGCTATGTTTGATTTTGGTTTTGAGCAAATTAAAAGGAGCACCAACATTTGACATACAGGAAACATATATAGTCTTGATGCACAAGTGACTTTTTTGTGGTATGTCGGTAAATGGTTTCATTTAATAACTCCTTGGAGGATATAATTGGCACTGATGTAAAACCAGCTGAGGCCTTTGCCTGGAGCAGATACATGAAGCTCTGTCAAAGTTATTGTGAACTGATGCCAATCAGGAGTTAATCTCATAATCTTTAGGTATATGGTGCAGAAGAATCCCAAGTCCCCTGCCATCACTGCTTTACAGTGCGTTTGTTACCAAGACCTTCAGATTGTAATGAAATGTGGCCATCAGAAAAGATAAACTGAAGTGTTGTCACAGAACTAAGGCTGCATCTGCACCAGTGAGAGTCTGCTGTTTTTCTTATAATCTGCTGCTGGAATTTGTGTGAGGAAAGGAGCACAGCCTCCACGACATCCTGTAAACCGCCATCATTTATTTGTTTGTACGTGTTAACAAAGATATTCTCCATTCATGTGTATAAATTTACATCATAGATCAAATATAAAGCAGAGAGTACAGGGGAGGGTACCAGGAGGCAGAGGTCTTTGTGTCTTGTGTGCTCCCTCAGTCTTCTGGTGAGATATAGGAAGCTGGACTCGAGTTAACCTGATCCACCAGGACTCTTATGTTCTTATATTAGAATACTTTCCTCACATATGTTCAGAAATGGTAGAACATTTCTTTTTCTACCTATATTAGAGGTCACAGTTTAACATATACCCTTTTCTATTAACTACATTTTTTGCTATTAATTTCTATTAATGAATTTAATAGAATTTTTTCTATTTCTTTTTCTTTTAATACCTTTCTCTATGGCTGCAATACAGAGGTGCACTTGGGCTACCCTATCTATCACTGGGGTGGCCCAATTCTAAGACGGGGCAGCCTACTTATGCCAGAAAAGGCTTGGGGCAGCCTAAGGCAACATAAGTTGCTCCAAGATAGGTGGAACTGGGCTGCCCTAGCTGGGGCAGTCCAGGCAGTTCAGGAGAGGCATGTTGAGGGCATGTTCAGCATTGCATAGGGCAGAGCAGTGACGGTGTATCCAGAGCCTGTTTCCAGGAGAGAAATTCCCTCTTCCGGCTCCTCAGAGTTATACCACCTCAGGAGCGGGTATAAATCTGAGTAGACCCATAGGGGTCCATGGAAAGGCAGAGTAAGAATGGCAGTGTTGACAAAAAGATCTGAGTTCTTGGCCAGCCTAGCTGCAATCCCTGCCTCTCAACCTCAGGATATGCACAACTATGGCAACCTAGTAACTTGTGGATACAGCAGGTCACTCCAACAAGCCCTTTGCATCCACTGTAAACTGTATTGCAGTCTCGTGCTGCAGCCATTACTGGTAGTCAGTGACACCTTATAAGGCAGGCACCACAGCTCTTCCTTGTTCAGTGTGATCTGAGGGAGGTCTCCTTGGGAGCAAGCCCTCTCCAGGTGTCACTGACTTGGTGCCTACTGAGCATGCTCTGGAGCAGTGAGGGCAGCCCAGCCTTCCTGCCTCTGGATCCAGCATAACTTTCTGCTGTGGATGCAGCCTACTTAGGGGCCACCCAGCTGTGTCTATTAAACCTTCTCACTGCTCTAACTCTGAATTGCTCCGCCCGACTTTTTCTATTAAACTGTAAAAAGGCAGAAAAGCACTTATTTCTAACTGATGGTTTATAAATATTTCTGTATTTAAAATTGTCTCCTCAGTAATCCTTACAAAAACTCACAAATGTTAGCCACCCATTTAACAAGTATATAGTATATGCTACTGGAAAATGTTACCTGTTTCTTGTTGAAAAGCATGAGTCAGAGGTGTACTGGTAGATGTTTAATGGAAGACAATAAATCTTGACAGATTACTTCACAGATCATAGACTACAGACTCCAGTGGATAAAAAATGGAAAATAGATTTAAAGACTCAGTTCCATGTTTCTTCCTTCTCCATTGCCCCATTGGAATAAGAAAGTGCCTCAGTATCTGCAGGGGTCTGACTCTGGAACTGAAGAATGGAATAATTGCTTCCATGACTGCCTCTATGCAACAGTAGAAAAGCAGTTTTTATTTGCAGTGAGCATTCACGTTGAGTCAAATCCACGTATAAAGAAGATCCCCATATAACAAGGTTGGACCTGACCACAATAAAAGAAACCCTCAAGCCAAATATACAAGCCAAATCCTGTATTTATTTTATATTAATGTCAGCAATCACTTCATGTTATCAAATTGTATCACAAGGTGTATAGATGACATTTCCTGGCTTTTCCCCAAATCCTAACAAAACCACAATAAATATGTTTAATTGTCCTTTTTCTACTATTCATCCAGAGGAGGTAGTTCACTGATAATTTAGTTTCTTGTTCCATTTCCAACAAAGTGAGAAGTTCCCTTAGGACCATCATATTGGCATAATTATGAGAAGCGCACTCTGTAAGCCAATTTAATATTTAATAGATCCAGACTCACTCACTGTCTATCTCTCTCTCTCCTTTGCAGACCTTGTGTTTCCTGGCACCTTTTTTGTTCTGGGTGAATCTGTTCATACTATCATTGTAAGGACTTTACTGAAATACTCACTGAAAAAATGTCAAATAGATTTTTTGTCAGCCTTTAAATAAAACAGGCTTACAAACTTTTATACATGTGGGCCTTTTCTATCTGCAGGTTTGGAAGCATGGATTCAATTCACCATGGGTTCTGAACCCATCTAGGAGGCTTTCTGAGGCCTGGACACTTTGATCCAGCCAATGTGGCCCTATAGTATGATGGTCATGGGCATTTAGCTAATGCATGAACTTCCAAACCCCATCACCATTCAAGAGTGAAATATTTGGTTTATTTACAAATATACAAGTTGAGCACTAAAGTGGTAGTAAAGAGCAAAGCACTCTTGCAGGACAGTAACCAATCATATTGGATTCTGCAAGAACAACCCTGGTGTTTATGCTCTCTTATCCATCCAGCTGAGCATCTAAGAATAAAAAGTTACATACCTGAAAGCCTATTTAAACATCCATGGAAACAAACTGATGATGAAGGGCAGTCATGGAAAAGTTACTAAATCAGCTTGACCTGCTGCTGAGAAAAGCTGACAGTAACTGCTCCGTATCTCTAGCCCCCTGCTTTGCTGCGTTCCTTGCAAGGATTTGCACCTGTGAGGTGCTGGTGTACGTGCAAGTCCACACTGCACATACACATCTGGAAATGTTTGCTACTCTTTCTGTCTGAGTGACACAGATCACAATCCTGAAGATGTGCTCATTCGGTGCAGTCCATCTGCATTCACTTGAGGGTAGTCGTGAACATGCTTTATGAAACCCTTGGACTGGCCTGCCTGGCCATGCACTCCAGATCCACCAGGATTGTGAGGATGTGCATCAGCCTGGATCTGGTGGTAAGTTTGCTAACTCCTCCCCAACTCCCCTCCTAATAGGCCTTGCACAGGTTACTCAGATTTGTGTCAGAATTTCATTGTGTAGTAATTATCAAGTAACCCCATAGAAGTGTCTGCTGTGATACAACGATAAGGAGAAAAATTTCCCCTTACCATAAGTTGTGCTCCAATTGGCACCTTGCACAGGATGCAGTGCAGGCCACTTGACTTGCCTGCTCCAGTGCAAGTTAGGATTTTTCATACAGGGCCTTCTGATCTGATCTGCTGCCTCTCTCACCTATTCAGAATGATCTTTGTTTCTGAGGTACTTATATTACTTTATACACCTTTGTTTCCTAAGTAGTTCTGAAGACCAGGAACATTGTTGAGTGACAATAAAGGATTATTAAAATCTATTATGTACGAGAAATTTGACTGAATGTTTATCCCCAGCTCTTTCCACAAAGTACACTTGTCTTCCTAGTCTCCCATCATTGCTTAGTATCCTGAGAATAGAATTAATACTGCCTACATCTTGGCAGTGTTTGTCAAAGGATTAATGTGACACCTCTTGTTTTCAAGGGTTATCAGCTCAGTTGTTCAGGCCATTAGGGAAAACCTTCAAAAATTTGCTTTGTGTCAGGTGGATATTTGAATTTCATCCTGAGGAAACTGGGTAGTTATTGAAATATAATCTTTTTAAATGAAGAAAACATTTAACTTTAGCAGGCATACCACCTGCAAATATTAAATCAGGAGATTACATTTAAAGAGATGACTGACAGGTTGCATGCAGAATATTTGCAGTCTGCCATATGACTGATTTCACTTTGTGGCATTAATTTTTCATATTGAGAATCACTGAACACTAAAAGCTGTTTTCCCCCTTTAAATTTTCAAGTTGCCAATACCCCAGCTGCATCATGCGGTGAAGTAAATTGATGTGGTGGTTTTGAAATCAGCATAGCTTTACTGATTCAATGCAGTACACTTCACAGGTATAGTACTCTGTGTGTGTGTTCAATAAGGGAAGATGACAGAAATGTAGGTTTCCCTCTGATTAATACTTTAGAGAATTCTTCCTATAAATAATTAAGAAAATAAATGCAAAAGAATATGATCTCTAGCCAATTACAGGTATTACTTTTATTTAAGGTTTGTTGTATTTAAAGTTTGTTGTAAATCAGAATAGTTTTCTTATATGTCTCTACTCATGTGTCATCCCAAGGCAGGGGCAAACTTTCCCAATTTCTCTAAGGAGAGCCACTGCAGCCCAATGGGGCAACTTGGATCCTCACCACCTCAAATGACAGCACAAATCCAAGCAGTCTGGGACTGTCTCAGGCTGCCTGATCAAATGTTATGGTAAAATAACCAGAAAAGAAAAACACAACTGCCCATTGGAACAAAAAGTGGATTTTATTAACTCGAAAACTGACCAATGAGACATGAGAACTGATTGTTCCAGGAGCCAATAAGGTATTGTTATGATACAAGATGGAACCAATAAGATGTTAGTATGAATCAGCTCTTATTTCCATGTTATCGAAGCTAATACTACAACTGTTATTAAGTTGTGTGAGTCTCATAGTTAGCTGCTGGTTTTTTGTTTAATATTGATTAATTAGGTGACCTGCACTGGTATATATCTAAACACACAGACAAACAAACAAAAATTAATGGGGTGACACCAACCCCAGTGATGCCACTACATTTAGGTTTTTTGTATAATGCAATTCTGTACAGTCTGATATGCGAGGAGGAGCATCATGGATGCAATGAGCTCTCATATCAGGTGATGCAAATCCTAGTAGGTGTGTGCTCTTGGTGAGCTTACAAATACACATGGGTGAAGTTGACTACAGAAATACCTTCACTTCCATCTAATTGCCTTTGTTCATTCAATGATTTCAATTATAAGCATACCTGAAATTTCATCCACCTGCTTTCCTCTTTCAGCCTGTATATTTTTATAGTTTTCTCTATCTCCCTGCTTTTTGGACATACATATTCATTGGGTGAAGAAGCTGAAGGAGACACCATGAGAGAGAGTGCTGGACACCTGAATGTTCTTGGCTCTGCCTGAAAGACAAATGGGAGAGGGTTAGTTGGGGGCTTTTTGTTGGACGCTTTATGTTGATCTGTCAAAGAGGATGGATGTCCTCATGTGGAGATCCTCTGCTTCCTGGTGGAGGAACCTGGAAAGAAGGAGAAACAATAGACACTGAGGAATCAATGAATGTAAATATCTGATTATGAAAACAACTTGTTGAAATACAAAGAACCTGGTGAGTCTTCTCTGGAGCTGTTGTGGTGTGATTCTGGTATGGCTGAAAAGATGAAGGAACAGAATGCACAGGAGGACGAGTCTGAACATGACAGTGATATTCAGAGGTAGTACAGAATAAAGAACAAGGATTTTTTGGTCTTAGAGAATTCATGAACTTCAGCAGTGGTGCTTTTAGGCTGCTCTGGTACAAAGTGTTCATCATGCTGCGGTACAACTTGTTTCTTAATTTGGAGCCAATCATTTGAAGCCTTTTAATCTTTGCCACAGCTAAGCCTATTCTCTTTGGCTTGTAGCAAGATGTCCTGGATACAGATAGCTTTAATTTAGCAAGAGAGGTAACAGTCAAGTATCCCAACCTTACTGATATCTTTAAAGAGCGAGGGGACAAAAGGTTATTCCCTTATGCTATTTCTGTTACCTTGATGCTACTGTGCAGCGGAAGGTGAGAAAGAAGGACAGCCTTTCACATGAATGTGTTGGTAAATAGCCAATTTCTTCCATTTACTGATAACAATCTACACAAGGAACACTGGGTGAGAAATAGGTTACAGATAGAAAGTACAGTTAGAAGATCTGAACCAGGTCACCTTTTCTCTTTAAAAATGGAAGAAGGAGAATAGAATTCCAGAACTCAAAGGAAAGGGAGGGGGAAGAAAGAGTGAGTCAAGGAGCTTGACAGATATAATTTCTTTTTCATGGAAGTATATTTCTTTGTTTGGTTTCAGTGACACATCACATTGTGAAAGGAGCTCACCACAGTATCATGCAGAATAAACCCTTCATTTTCTTTGTTCCCAGGTTAGTCATAGTTTCCCCCACTCTCTTGAGTCCCTGTGCTAATAGTGTCCCATTGTTGGGTTTATGTCAACATCTGTGTCATGCTATCGATGAATCAGCTACTCATTAACAGCTAATCATAATAGTTGGGGAGATTTGTGTGTGCGCGCATTTAAGAGTTTTTTTTATTGTTGTTCCAAGTGAGTTCATGGCTGAGCTGATATTTCAACTGCTTTCCTGCATGCAACCTGTTAATCAACACAACACATGAACTCGGTGGGCACATTGCTTTATGTATGACTCAATATAATTCCCAAAGAATGTTTGGATGTCTCATTGACCATTGCCCATTCCTGATCCCTTCCTTTCTGCTTGTCTGGTTCTTGCTGTTGGTGCTGTCATAAAGCACTGCAGTGGGAGGCAAATGCAATGTGCTGTTTACAGCTATTAGGTCAAGGATGTGCTTATGTGCATGCTCATTATTACAGCTGTCATGTCTCAGGATTCATCCTGACATTTCATGGTTTTAATCTTTCTTAGAATCTCTATTATTGGCTTGTAAAAATTTGATTCACCCTCACGTCCATTTCCTCTATAGGTGTCACCAGTATAATCTCTATAGTATACGAGCAGCATATGTACCAGATACAAGAAATCATAAATAAGAGAGTACCCTATCCCTGAACGCCATTTCTGTTACCTTTGTTTATCTTCATTACTTTTATTTATTAATTTAATTAATTAATTAATTATATTTAAATAATTTATACCCTGCCTTTCTCAACCAAAGGCTAACTCATGGCAGCTAACACATGCATGCATATACATGCATATACATGCTAACACATGCATATACACATGCATGTAAAATCATAAAAAACATCTAAAAACATTTAAAAACTGTTAAAACAGTTAAAACACAATGCCTCCCAATTCCTGCCTCAATTAAAAGCTCTCTTAAACAGGAGTGTCTTCAGGCCCTGCTTAAAACTCTGGACAGATGAAGCTTTCCTCAGTTCTAAGGGAAGGAAGTTCCAGAGCCAGAGTGCAACCACTGAGAAGGCCCTGTTCCTGGCTGCCACACCTCTCACCTCTCTTGGTGGTGGCACAGTCAACAGGGCCTCCTCTGAAGACCTTAGGTGATGGATCAGATTGTAAGGAAGAAGATGGTCCCTCAATACCCTGGACCTGAGCCATGTAGGGTTTTAAAGGTCAGAACCAGCACTTTGAATTCAGCCCAGAAGTGAATGGGCAGCTGGTGTAGCCGCTGAAGCAATGGCCCGACAGAGTCGAACAGATGAGCCCTCAGCAACCACACGAGCCACCACGTTCTGCACAAGTTGCAGTTTACAAACTGTCTTCAGAGGCAGCTCAAAGTAGAGTGTGTTGCAATAGTCAAGTCTAGATATCACTAGGGCATGGGTCACCGTGGTCAGATCTGAGTGACTTGAGTATGGCTGCAGCTGTTGAATCAGCTGAAGCAGTGTCCCCTGGCCACAGCTGGCACTTGGGACTCCAGGAGCAGCTACAAACCCAGAACCCTCAAGCTGCAGACTTGCTCCTTCAGAAAGAGTGCAACCCCATCCAGAGCAGGACGATATTCCATTACATGAGTCGACAATGTCCAGACCAGGATTACCTATGACTTATTTAATCTCTGCTTGTTCTGACTCCCCTGACTCAGGAGGAGAGATAGGGCTGGGTGTTATCAGCATACTGATGACACCTCACTCCAAACCTCCAAATGACCTCTCAAAGTGGCTTCATATAGATATTGAATAGCATGGGAAATAGAATGGAACCTTGTGGAACCTCTTAACTGAAGAGGCCAGGGTGCCAAATAAGCATCACCCAGCACTACCTTTTGGGATCTGTCAGCCAGGTAGGAGTGGAACCACCACAAAATGGTGCCTCCAATCCCCAAACTGGCCAACTGACTCAGAAGAATGCCATGATTGATGGTGCTGAAGGCTGCTGTGAGGTCCACCAGGACCAACAGGGATGCACTCCAATGCACAAAGCAATAATTTGTCTGGTTTTAACCAAATGCTATAAGCAGAAAGTTTATAGCAAGAAAAGGAGGTGGGCGGCCTACAGTTTAAATAGAAGACCAAGAGTTATCATTAACAGGATGCTAACATTTGCTCTTATTTGAATGGAGATGAAGGTAATGGGCACAGGAGGTAAACCAGATCTGCATATACTGAATAAGTGGATGCGGGGGGGGGGGGGAGGGGAACCCTGACCCACAAAATGGGAAAATGGAATTATAGTTCGCCTCATATTGAAAAGTTCTATTTCTTTACTGAGGATCTGAATCTCAGGGGACTTGCCAATTGTCCTCTCATTCCAAAGGACAGATGGAGGACACTAATTGGTGGGCAGTTGCAGTATTGCGTTTGCTCCATGAGTGTGCTTGGTATTTGCAGGTGCGCTTAGTTGAGACCTGAAATGAATATCTGAAGTTAGGTCACATTTGTGAAGGTGTTTTTTTTTTCCTGTGACACATCCCATAAGTACTTTCTTCCATTAAAAAAGAATCCTAGTTTATGCTACCGGAGAAATGAATATGGCAATATGGCCAATGAGATAAGTTGGAAAACACTTTGCACAGGTAAAGTAGTAAACAGATGCAATAATAGCTCTCTGCTATTCCACTGAGTCTTTGCAGGCTGTCAAATTACAAACCGTAAATATCCAAAAGCATAAAAATGCACATGCAGCAAGACCTTCGTCCTCCCTCTGGTCTGTTCACCCCGTGATCCAAAAATGCTGAGCTTGGGTGTTACTGTTTAGGCACTCCTGGAGATATCTACTGAACACGGTGGTTTCTGCTGCATGATCAGTCTCCCAAAGTTGGAATAACCGAATGTCAAAAATTTCTAAGTCAGCAGGTTACAAAGAAAACTCATAGCAAATGGACATGGCATTTACTCATAGCAAAATAGCAAATGGAATTTGGAACAAAACCTTTTATTGTGTGGAGGCCAAGAAACTACCTTTAACAGAAGACATGTGCACGATGGTGAGAAACCTGTGCCAGGACTGTACTCCAAAACAAAACAGCTTTTGACCTATGTCTAAAAACTAAAGAAGAATTAAGGCGAGGCTAACTGGGGAAAGCGTTTCATAACCAGTTTCACCACTGAAGAGGCCTTTCCCATGTTGTTACTTTTCACCCCTGTATGGGATAGGTCACATCAGTGTTTCTAAGGCCTATAACCTAAAGTGAAATTAAGCCCCTTGCTCCGGAGCAGTTGAGATGACTTTCCATAAGATAACACTAGAGGGTGATGTAACTGCGTGGACCCGTAACTGCTATGGATTTTGCCCTAAGTGTTTGTATTCCTCCATACCACTTCACATGGTCTGCCTATTCAAAGTACCATCTAAGTAACTGGTGATGTTATCATTATCAGTTACTCCTGGGTTGGGAGGACATATGTGATGGAACAAGTTTCCAGTAAGAGCCTGAAGCTGCAATCCTAACCCCCACCCAGATTGGCATAAGTCCTGACACAACTACAGTGCTGGCCTGGAGGTGTCACAAAAGTGCCATAAAGCTAGAGTTGCATAATTCTCTTCCAGAAAATCAGGACAGAACCCTCTGTCCCATTTGCCAGTATGTGAAGAAAATCCCCCAAAATCGGGATTGTCCCTGTTTTTCAGAAATATGGCAACCAGTGTAGCCAGCAGTGGAGGAGTGCTCTGCAAACTGGCACTTTGGCAGAAGCAGCACTGCTGAAAGACTGACCTACATGATAATTGGGCTCTCTCAGCACCTTCACAGCTTCTGTGTTCTCCCCCTCTCTCACCCCTCTTGGTCTGTTTCTTTCCCCAGATGTTGCCCACCTTCTGATACCTCTTTCTGTCTGCTCAACACTTTGGGAGAAGCAGCAGTGCTAAAAGGGTGATGCAGGGGAAACCAAATCATAAGGACCACCCTTTCAGCAGTAACACCTCAACAGAGACCGCGCAGGGTGGCCCACACGAGAATGGGACTGTTCCAGTGCCACCCTTTCAGCAGTGCCTTTTCTTCTGATGTGTCACTTAGCAGCTCAGCAGCTGTGAGCAGCTGATGGGAGTGCTGAGTGAATCCATTTATCACCTAACTGTGATACATCTCACAGTTGTGTCACAGATATGTGACAATTGTGTCATGATCATGTCTGGGTCACTCAGATTTGACCACGGTGACCGATGCCCTAGTCACATCTTGACTGGACTATTGGAATGCACTCTATGTGGGGCTGCCTTTGAAGATGGTCCAGAAACTCCAACTAGTGTAGAATGCGGTGGCTTGTGTAGTTGCTGGGGCTCATTGGTTCAACTGGGTCAGGGCACTGCTTTGGCAGCTATACTGGCTGCCCATTTGTTTCCAGGCTCAGGGTGATCAGATGACAGGTATTTCCCTGCCAGAACTGGAAATGTGGCCCTGGAACTGGAAGGGGGAATTTGAGGCCTCTGTCAGGAATTTGGGGGCCTTTCCAGCCATTTTCTGGGATTTTTGGCCATTTTAGGCTTTCTAGGCTTGCTGAGGCTGCTGGTGAAAGGAGGAGAGAAGGAGGAAGGGAGGGAAAGGAACTATCGTTTTCCCACTCCTCCCCATGCTAAAGCCCCTTTCCAAGGCATCTGTGGAAGAGCTACATCACCCTGAATGCATCCCACCAGATTCTCATTTTGCAACCTGCTTCCCAGAGAGGTTTGAGTAGGCCTCTAAATGGGCCTCTAAGTAGCCATTCCCAAATGGATGTGCCTGGCAGTGGCTCCCAGTACCTGCTGAGAAAAAGATGGGGGGAACTCTGCTTGCTGTGCAAAGGAAGGAAGGAGGAAGCTGGGCTGAGGCTGCTGGAAAGCAAAGGAATTCAGAGGAAGGAGGCAGCCTTGGAAGTGGAACTGCTCTGAAACTTTGCAGAGAGTTTGGCTTTGGAGAGAAAGGGGGTGAATTAATTTTTTTTAAAGCAGGGTTGCCAACTGACCAAGAATCCCCAGCTTCTCCTGCTCTTATGCCTCTGTAGATGGATCCACCAATATATACTTTGCACAAAAATGCATGTAATTCACAACAAGGGCTTGAGTTTTCAGGTTTGGGGCCTTTCATCCAGCTGTTGTCAAAGCAGAGGATCAGGGCTGGGTGAAAGTTGGCAACCTTCTCAGGGTAGGGATGGTAGGATAACTCCCGGCTTCTTACGTTTTAAGCCTCCAAGCTCAGTTGTGTCCACTCAAAAGCATTATAATACTTAATTTTTCATGTACTTAATTTTATATTATAGTCATTATAGTCAATGGAGCTTATATAGTCAATGGAGCTTATATTGTGTAAGGGGGCAAAGGAAAGGAAGCTAAAAGACCAACCCTCTGCATGCCTGCCTGAGAAAGGATGGCTGCTTGGATCACTTAAACACATGCTTTTTTGGTTGGTGTCTGGTCTATTGCAATGAGAGTAAGTACAGGAATGTGCAAAAGAATGTGAGATTAAGTACAGGATTAAGTGAAAAAATTAAGTATGTGAATGCAATATGAGTGTTTTTAGCTTTATTTGACATGGTCTATGTTTTTGGGTGTCCTACTTTTTTAAGTGGGTAGGAATTTTGGCTTGGAGGACTGGAATTTCAGGGAACTTGGGGGAATTTTGGGTTTGGCATCTGGTCACCCTCTCTGGGCTGAATTCAAAGTGTTGATTCTGACTTTTAAAGCCCTATTCAGCTTGGGTCTGGGGTATCTGAGGGACTGCCTTCGTCCATACAATCCAACCCATCACTTAAGGGTCATCGGGAGGGGGTGCTGCATATGGTGTCAATATTAAGAAAGGTGTCGGCTAGGAGCAGGCTCTTTTTGGGCTGGTTCATCTTGACTGTATAGGCCATAAATTTTTGCCACAAAAATGGCTTCAATCCTAAATCCACACATTCTCATGCATAGGGACTCTCTGGCTACCCCTTACATCCTACTTTCATGGGTTTTTTTCTGTGGAATTAAGAGCATGTTGAAAAAGATCAATATGCAATGCTACCTGAACATTTCTTTTAACTCTAGTGGGAAAATAGAGCAAAGGGTGCATGGAAATGAAGTAAAAATATTGAACTTCAGAGCAAAAACTGCCCATTAATTAAGTGTATGTCCTGTGTGCTTTGCTCTCAGGCAGTTTCTGAACTTTAGAGGTAATATTCAGGCTTCAAGGAACAATTGGAAAGTAGCTTGCTTATGATTAATGTTCGTGACATGGAAACAAATTCTTTGCCATTGACAAAAGGCATAACAAAATGCCTCTTCTGGCTTTTAATTATTTAACTGTTCCTAAATGATCAGACCTCAGGCAAAGCTCTGACATTTTCCAAATCCAGTGCTGGTTTGCTTGAGGGCTGAAGAAAATGCGCAGAGAGAACAATTTCTTGCAAACCAAACAGCCAAATATGGTAGAAAACAGGAGATGTAGTAGCCTGGTTTACAGATTTCTTTAAGGAAGACTGATTCATACTGAGCTGAAATATGAGATAGGCACTAACAGCACAATCCTAACCATGTCTACTCAAAAGTAAGCCCCATTGTGTTCAATGGGTCATACTCCCAGGAAAGTGTCTTAAGGATTGCAGCATTGGGCATATTAGCCCACAGTGAAATGCATCCCACTTTTTGGCAATTTCCCTTTTTTCCTTTTGGGTGCAAATTCAATCTCAATGGGGTGAAACTAGTGCCAAACAAATCTCAGTGTGGAGGGTATTTCTGAGCAGGAAGAAAACATGTCTTTATAGCTGAGGCCATTGAATCAATGTTCGCTTGTGTTTGTCCAGTAGGGCTAAGACTGTAGACAAAATATGCATGCCTGTCATATTCTGTCCCAATAAGTTATATAATTCCTGGTGTCATATTGGATTGGCATCATATACCAGTCTGACTGGAATTGTTCAGGGGAAAAAGTCTTAGTTTAATTTGCTCTCATCTATATTGCATACCTAAGATGTACCAACCCACTGCAGGGAGATGTGAATAGAGGTCTGAGTCCCGTAATGGAAGATCAAGAAGATCAGACAGAGAATATGGTGTTGACAGTACTTCCCATGTTTTGACAGGTATTTGACAGCTCTAGAAATGCCAGCAAGTTGATTTTGACAGTGGAGAGTATTTCTCATACCTGAACCCTGTTGGGACTGATGACCTTTTGCAAGGCACTCCATAGTGTATGACTCACACTTGAACCTTATTTGAACTAATGGATGCTTGCAGGGATAAACAAGTCCAGAAGGAAGCTAGGTCAGATATAGTATGTCTATGCATATGTGTGTGTGTGTGTGTGTGTGTGTGTGTGTGTGTGTGTGCGAGAGAGAGAGAGACAAACAGAAAGTTCTCATTTAACACTCCCTTGATGTCCCCATCCTATCTGGTGGACAAAAAGCTCTGCTGTTCTTTGAACGTGTGCAGCATTGAAGAAAGTGCTGATCAGTTCTTTACAATCCATTTGTTCCCAAGAAAAATTCCTTATTGAATATCCCATTTACCTATTTACAATGAAAGATCCCTTCATTTTGTTAAGGAACATCATGCATGATTATGTCAACAATGATTAATTTATTAGATTTTTATGCACTTCCTCCCAGAAGACTTTGATGGCTTCTGGGAATAATAATAGAGTTTGACTTAAGATCCGGGGCAAATGGCTGAAGCATGGTCAAATTTGCTGATGGATTTTTGAAGAGCATCTCATTTTTCAAAAGGGAGACAGAAGAAGCAAGTCAGTTTTTAATGGCAAAGACAGCACATATTTTGCTGCGGTAATGGTTCACGTAAGATTATTCAAGAAACAAACCTCTAATGTTCTCTTCAGAAATCATTTTGTAAGTCATGTGCTGCATTCTAACAATATAAGAACTATAAGAAAGTCCAAAATGCATTCAATGTCTTTATGAATTGGTAAAATGTGATTGTAACATTAAAAAACTGAAAATATATCTAATATACTGACATAATATGTGCAGAGAGGACTGCACAACAGACAGCTTGCTTCATGCTGGCATCGAGAACATCAGTCAGCCCTGGAATCCATCCGAAATTCATCCTGCCCCATTGAGCAGGAACACTGTTCCTTGAGCTTTTCAGACAGGACCACCCTCTGAGAATAACAATCTTTCTTTGCTACAGAAGTGATGTCACTGCTGGAAGTGACATCATAGAGAAAGTGACATCTGTGTGGTGTCAGAGCTCCTACATGTCTACTGAGAAGTAAGCCCCATTGTTTTACATTTTACGTTTTTACCTTTTCTAGTATATTATACATACTTATTATTATACATGTTTATTATTTTTAATAGTAATAGCCAGCAGCTATTGCTTGCAGAGGTACAGTATAACAATATTCATCAGTAAAAAACCAACCCCTTTTCCAGCATCTCAACTGTCCTTTTGCCACTTCTCTCCTCAATTGCTCCTGCTTCTTCCCAGCCTGGCAGTTGACAATTGGAACGTTGACAGTTGCATCTCTTCTCCTCTCCTCACCCTTATACACATCTCCTCTCTCTTACACACAAGGCTTTTATGTGGAAAAAATTGTAAGCTTGGCTTGGCTGAAAAGTAAGTATAAAACAAATACGTAACTTTAATGGGAAAATTTGACAATTGATATTCAGTTGAGTTCTCATAGCACTGGCTCTGGCACAGTGTTGCAGTGCCACTGTTGTGCATGTGGGCCTCTGACCCTTTTGCATCAGTGGCTTTTGTTTTGCTGGTTCCAGCTTACAAGGTGGATCACAAGTATGACCACAGTAAGGTCCCTATAAGACTGGGCCATTAGCCTCTTTACCACTAAGAAAATACATGTTGAGCCCTACAGTTGCATTTCCCATTTGCTTCAGCTCTGGTCAGTAGTCCACAGGGGTATGATTGATGTAATCTGTGTGCAAGAAATAGGGTAAGTCGGAGGAACTGGGACCAAATCAACTGGATTTGTAAAACTGGCATGAAGCCCTGTTTTAGCAGCAATAGACATCAATAAGCTCCAAAACAAAAAGAATATGAATATGGCACCGATCCAAAGGACACTTTCCTCAGAGTTAGACCTATGGAACACAATGGGGCTTATTTTTGAGTAGACATGGTTTGAATTGTGCTCTATGACTATCTAAAAAGCTAAATTACTGAACAAAGAGAATGCACTCCATGCAATTTTCCACCTTTACTAATTAAGTGATTTGCTATTTTATGACTCATAAAGTGAGCTTAGAGCAAAACATGATTTTCCTATATGTGAATAAAATGTGAAAATTTGGTTTCTTTCGGCACCGAACATTAACATGAACACCCTTTGAGCTCTTGGTCTTTGGGCTTAATGCAAATCATGTTGTCAGTTTGGATTTTATTGAGTCATCTACAGTTACTGATGCAAACTTAATCAGATGCTAGAAAAAAAGTTGCACTGAATTCAATAATGCTTAACCCTGAAGTACACATTCTTCAGGTGGAGTCAGATGTTCAGTTTACTGTACAGTACTTTTTGTACTTACTCCGCACTGTGAGAGCTATGAAGATCAGCTGAAAGAAACTATCATATGATTGGGTCTAATGCTATTAAACATGCTATTAACAGTAATTAAGCATTACTGTTTAAGACTGTCAAAACGTGATGGCTTAGGGTTTGATTTGTATAACCTTCGTATAAAGATACCTGGTACTCTGATGATCAGTCACCCAATAATGATTCTGGGTTCTTGAAAAAACACACTGTGAAAAAAGCCATTGATATTGGCTGAATAACCTGAATCTTTTTATATTATTTGAAATTTACTTTGCTATGGGAAAGCAGGATATAAAGCTGCAATCCTAAGTACACTTTCCTGGGAGTAAGATCCATTGAACACAATGGGGCTTACTTCTGAATAGACATGGATAGGATTGTGCCCTATATTCCTTAAATAAATAAAAATAAATCTTACTGCCCGATCCTATTCTCTGTCTTCTTCCCACTGGTGAAGCCATGCTAGAAATTTTGCTGGCAAAAATCTAAAGAAAGTAGTGGGGATGTGCCTGGTGGAGGAGAAAGGATTCACATCTTAAAAGAACCCAGAGTGAGAGATACTCCAAAAGGAGAACAGCCTTTCTCCAACCAGGACAGCTCATTTGTGGGTTGTTAGGTTGCTATATGTGTTCTGATCCCACCCCACTTCTTCTGCCCTCTGCCTTTATTCTACAACACTTCCAGCTGTCTTCATCTTAACCTGCAGTCTGGCATTATTATTATGACTAAAGTAGTAAGTAATATTACTATGATCAAGTCCAGAGGGGAACAATGACCCTCCCATTATTCAGTCCTAGTAAGGCTACACTGTGGCTGCACTGGTTCATTCAGGCCTCATGACTGGTATTGTATCCAACTTCTGGTAGGAGGTGGTTGGTGTTTACTTCGAGGTAAGGGAATTCCTCCCCCACTACCTCATGTAACATTCCAGCCATCCTTATTGGGATTCTTGGACAAACTATTTAGCTGGCACAAATCCAAGAAACTCAGGAGAATGAATAGGATATGGCATGCTCTGTCAATTCTGTTCTCACCAAAGTACAATCTTCCCTGCCATCTTTTCTAACCTGCCCCAAATGGCCTTATCCCAGTTTCCAAAGTTCCTTCCTACCACCTTTTCCCACTCCTATGCTGCCTGGCCCAATCTTACCTGCTCTGGCCAAAAGAGGGCCTGGATTTGGCCTGGCATAGCTGGTTCAGAACTCTGTGTCAGCCCAGCTGGCTCTCAAGTCTGCACAAACTTGCTTTACGGCGCTGGAGACAGTGTAGGGAGACCTTCGCCTGGCTCAAGTGCCAGTTTAGATTGGACTGCCCAACAATTTGAACTAATTGTGAACCAGCATAGATATACTTCATGCTGAATATCACTGTAATTTTAACATTTCTAAAATAAATTTGAATAACTTTTAAACTTATTTTTAAATGAATTACTATTGATCTTTTAAAGTTTTTTTTTAACCAAAAGAAAGGCATACAACAGGATAAAAAACAGGAAAATAAAACTATCATACAGTTACAAGCTGAGTACCTGATTATCGGACTACGCATTTTGATCCAGTTATCTCTTTTCTGTGTTTGGGGTGGGATGGGGCTCAGTTTTGACTCTAGTTTAAACAAACCAAGAGACAGTCAACTTTTATCTACTTCGGTTCCTCTGAAGGCAGAAGAAAACCTCTCTGAAATATTTTTAGGTTCAGGTTTGAACCCGCAGCACTGCTCTGTTAATGAGTTCGTTCTCCTGCATTTTCTCTGTTGGAACATTTTAAATTTGCATTGCAGATGTTTTGTGACTGCAGGTCATTTGAGGGATGCTGTTGCTCCACTTAAGAGTTCTGATGAAAAATAAATAAATATCCCCCCTGCACTTGGCCTTCTGGCCCTCACTGATGTGATGTGTAAATCAGATTTTATCAGGACCAAATTATTTGAGACAGGTAATTACAATCTAGCCCTGAAGAGACAGCTCATTGATATTCTGCTCAGGGAAAAAACTCACACACCTTGAGCAGTAGTCTGACCCTGAATCTCATATGTTTACATCTTTTGATATTATGTAATGAAACACCATCCATCACATGCAATATTTTCAGGCACCATTCAGAGAGCTATTAATCAGTACAGTAGAAACTCCTACATCTGGACAACTTGCGGGAAAAGGAAGAATATATAGTGTGGCCACAGCAGAGGTCGAGGATGAGGAAATGCAGAGGTGAATAAAACAGAAGACCCCACAGTTTGTGTACATTCAAGATGCCTGAGAGTTAAATGGACTGTAAATCTTGACTTGGGATATGGCGGCTTCTTATAATTTTGTATCATCCTCAGTGGCAACAATTTTGCAAAGACATGATTTCAGCATTGTATATTATAAGCATTTTAATGCATTCCTTATATGTTGGAATATGTTGCTCTCCTTTCATGGAGAACAATCACAACTACTGGGAATGAATAAGTAGTTTTCTGTTTTGACATAGTTTCAATGGTAGGGACAGTGGGGGGGGGGGTGTTTTCAGGGGAGCAAAATTCCCAGGGATTACACCTGTGGATCCTGTGGGATCCTGTTATGATGCTGCTTCTCGCTCTACCCACCCTCCAGATCCAGTCATGTGAAGCCCAGTGCTGCATCTCCACGCAGTTCAAAAGCCTTCAGAAGGATCCAGAGCATTGTATACAGCACTTCTGGTTTTGAACAGAAAACTGGAAGTACTGTTCAGTGGTGCTCTGGATGTCTCAGATGGCTGTCAGAGCACTTGGGAATGTCACATAAGACTCTGTACAGCTAGGTAAGTATCTTCTGGAGGTGTGTGTATTACTGGAGGTGGTGGTGGTGTAGTCCTGTGCCACCTGGGGCTGTAACCAGGGCCAGGTCCACAACTGATAGTCAACTTTCTCAAAACTTTGACTCAAAATAAACAGTCAGAATAGTCTACTTTGACAGATATTAAAATAAACATGATTTCCTTCTTTCCTTCCTTCCTTCGCATGAGAAAAAGTACCTAAACCATTACTCACATTTATACATAACCTATAACTGGAGGTGATCTTTCATCTTATCTGATTTATAATAAACCACTGGCAGGTACTTTGAAACTGTCAAAAGCTCATGCCTCTAAACACCAGCTGGGGATGATATTAATGGAGATCCTCTACATTCTTTGAATTGCAATGATAAGCCCGAGAGCTTCATCCCATTTTGCATTACTTTGGAATGCAGTTCAGTATTCTGAGGCTTGGCATTTTGTTTACTTGCTTCCAAGGTGGAAAAAACAACAGACTGAAGATAGACGAGACAACACTTTGGATGCAACAAGAAAGAAGTCCCTGAAAATCAGGGACATTTGGGAATGATGAGAATTGAATAACACACACACACAAAAGAATGAGAGGGTTTTAAAAAGTATTACCTCTGAGACTTTAGCTGGTAGAGCATCATCAACAGAACAACAGACAAATGATTCTGATTCTGACAAATTTTTTAAATGCAATTTTAAAATTTGCTTTCTTGAAGCTGTGATGAATGTCCTCAAGTTTTTTTTTTAATTTTTGTCTTCTATTCCCATGATCCAGCTTAGTTATGCTATTTTAACCTTAGTTCAAGAACAACTTGCAAGCAAGCAAGTAACTCTCAACCTCAGCAACACAGAATAATATATTATTATACAGTATTTCTATACCATCTTTCTCACCTTCTCTCACATTATCTGACAATCTTACAGATCCAAGGCAATTCATATAGGCAGGCTGTCACAAAGCCCCTCTTTCTTTTTACAAATGGAATTTTTGCAGTTAATGTGCTATGAGAAATTCATAGAACTCTCTTCACTTCCAGATGTTTTCCTTCCTGTGGTGGTCATCATTCTTTTACCAAGTTGTACCACCTGAACAAGCAGGAGCAGCCACAAATCAGCCAGGTGCTTTTCATTCTTGACAGATGACCTCCAAACTCCTTTAGCTCCCCCAGTGGCTTATTGCATTGACTTCTTTTTTGCTTTCTTGCAGCCCAGTGATCAAAAGTGACAGTGGTAGCAACTCGTAGCTCTGGATTGTATTATCCTATCTTGTAGTGTTGTACTAATACTGGTTCTGTTTCCTGATCTTCCTACAAAGAGAGAGAGAGAGAGAGAGAGAGAGAGAGAGAGAGAGAGAGAGAGAGAGCTTATATTCTACTGTTCCCAATGTTCTTTCTTTATTTTGAGAGGCTTTAAGATTGTGATCCTTCTGCACAAGAATCTCTCTCGCTTTCATGTTTGTTATATAATTGCTGACCTTGCAAGCTGGGGATATAATGCACTATAAATGATAGATACTATGAGAAGCAAGTGGAAAAACTACTGTATTTCCTCGAATCTAATGTGTGCCCCAATTTTAAAAGGTTTGAGATTAAAAAAGTTTACTGGCAATTGTAATGCGTAGTTGCATAGCGGGTGTAAAATTTAAGTTTATGCATTCAACAATGAGTTATATGACAACAATAATAAGACAATAGGCTTATGTTATGCTTTTTAACTCATTGCACAACACAACAATGTTAATTGTTAATTAATACAATAATGGGTTTAACTACATTCTTTTTAGAATATAGTAAACTATTAAACTTAGACCACAATGCTAACCTTGTCTGCTCAGAAGTAAGCCCCATTGTGTTCAATGGGTCTTAAACCCAGGAAGGTGTGTTTAGGATTGCAGCCTAAACCTGACCTATACATATAATCAAAATTATATATTATAATCAGTGCAGTACTAAGCATGAAGTAAGTTCAATGGTACTCAGAAGTAAGTTCAATGGTACGTAGTCCCAGGATTGCAGCGATATTTACTCAAATATAAAACGGCATTGAATCTAATGCGCACCCTGATTTTGGAGATGAAATTTGGCTGAAAACCATGAGCATTTGATTCAAGTAAACACAGTATATCCAGTTATGCTATCTTTTAATTATATCCTATAATAACTTCTTTGTACAATGTGACACAGGTTGACTACATAAGGTCAATGACATTTGCAGCCCAATCCTATAATTGGGCTGTTCTGCCATAACTCATTCTGGTAGTGTAGCCCAACTTATGGTGTCACAAAATGCAATGCTCTTTAGTGTGTGACTGGACCACTGCTAGGAATGAGAGGTGTTGCCAGCCATCTGGCAGCAGTTTCCTTGGAGGCTGGTAATTCACTGGGGCGGGGAGTAGGAGACAACTGGAAGTGACACTTCCAGTGGAAGGTTGCACCTTGAGGCTTTCCTTGGGGCAGAACAGTGACTAGGAATACATCTGTGGTTGACAGTAGGATTGGAATGTGGGACTGATAGTGAGAAGTTTCAGTTTTGCCGGTTTGGTATCTAAAAAGCCGCCTCTCTGCAGTTTTGGTGCAACTTAACAGTTCTAGATACCATCAGATGGTATTGGTAATGGTAGTTGTTGCTGGTGCAGTAGCCTCAAACTATGCTGCTGTGAGTGTGACCTTGAGACTTATTGGTTCACAGTCCTGGTGCAATTGTACAAAAGGTGATATGGCATCAATACAGCTGTTCTTGCCTATGCCCTTCAGTTGTAAAATTGTGCAGTGTCTCATCAGATCAAGATGTTAGTCTCATACCAAAATGAAGGCAAAGCATAGGTAGCACATTTTTTCAAATACCAATTCATTTTCAGAAATAACAATGAAAGAAGAGTTACTGAACTTCTAGAATTTTCCATGCTTGAGATAAAAATAGAAATCAGGTATCTTTGTGTCCAGTCACCTTATTTGGATGCTTGGCATTCAGCTTAGTGGTTAGTAAAAGCAAACTGCTTTCACGAGGGAGGAAAAAGGATTAAACAGTCTTTACTCAGCAGTAGAACAACATGTTGGATAGTATTCAAGTCTGTTCCTGAAATGAAATTGCATTTTATATAGAGCTTTCTCAGGAGCTGGGATAAAACAGTGAAAATATATTTTTTTCTGGATCTAAGAATAGCTCTTCTACTGTTTCTATTGCAAGGTATGTTTATCGGACCCACGGACCAGATAATTCAGTCAAGAGAAATACTGGTAGTTTCATTAACTGAAGTTCTGTATTCCATGCTCCTTTAAGGGAACTAACTGAAGAAAAGAAAGAAGGAACATATCTACCAAGCCCGAATAATTGGTGACTCTCTAGGTTGAATGCAACTTACTTATAGAGAAGCTGCCTTATATGGAGCTGAAGAATTGGTTCATCTATGGCCTTCAGGGTTTCAGAGATGACCCTTTCTAAACATACCCAGAGATGTTAGAAATTGAACTTGTGATCTTCTATAAGCAGCATGTGTGGTGTATGACTTAGGACCCCCACTGACAGGACATTCCTATGAACCTACTGCCAGGCTTGGTCACCAAACTTTGAGCATAACGCATAACAGAAGGCACTCTGGAGGCAAGTGGGGCCAGGTACTTCCACGTTGCCACTAGAAAGGCAACAGGGAACCAGTGTGTGCTGTCAGATGGAATACCAGTTGATGGTGAGTTGGCAATGGAGTGGATAAGGGAGGGTGACCATATTTTTTTAAACAGGAAATGACCATATTTGTTAGCCTTGTGTTCTGGAAAAGAACTTAAATGTCCTCCTTTTTCCCTGTGAGTGAAAACAAGCAATGCCTTGCACAGGAACAGGTAGGCTGGCATGCTTGTACTGGATCCAGTTCAAGTTTGGGGCTGCTGCTGCCCAACCCAACGCAAGGAGAAAATTTTCTCCTTACAGCTCCAGTCCCAATGATTTATCTTGGTTCTCCTCAACCAATTTCAGTACTGCAACTCTGAGCAGCCCGGGAATGCTGTGGGCTGTGTGAGAATGGGGATAGGATCCAGAACGAATGCAGGATCCTGACTCTACCTCCTATTTTCCCACCTACCTACCCACAGTCTCACTCCAGTATTGGGATGCTGCACTGGCCTATCCCCTGGGAGAGTGGTGTGGGAATGACTTATGGCACTTTCGTGGCACTCCCAGCCTCAGGGTGGCATTCTTGTGTATATGTTGTCCATGTTGTCAGTTGCCTTGAGTCCTCTGGGAATAAGGCAGTGTTTTTGATTGCAGCCTCCTAACCATGTCTACCCAGAAGTAAGCCCCATTGTGTTAAATGGCTTACTCCCAGGAAAGTGTCTTTAGGATTGCAGCCTAAGTAGACTTCATAGGATCATGCACACTGAATGCATGTTTTGAATTCAATTACAGTGTTTTGTCATCATTTTTAAATCCAGTTAATATTTTTATATGAAATATCCGATTTCAAATATCCCATTTCTCAAATATCCCAGTCTCAAATATCCCATTTCTGGGCAAAGTGGTTGAGCGGGTAGTAGTGTCCCAGCTTCAGAGGATCCTGAATGAAGCTGATTATCTGGATCCCTTCCAATCTGGTTTCAGACCGGGGTTTGGGACAGAGACTGCCTTGGTCGCCTTGGTGGATGACCTATGCCGGGGAAGGGACAGGGGGAGTGCGTCCCTGTTGGTCCTGCTGGACCTCTCAGCGGCCTTCGACACCATCGACCATGGTGTCCTTCTGGGTCGACTGGCCGGGTTGGGGATTGGAGGCACTGTTTTGCAGTGGTTCCGCTCCTTCCTGGCTGACCGGTCCCAGAAGGTGGTGCTGGGGGATGCTTGTTCGGCACCCTGGCCTCTTCGGTGTGGGGTGCCACAAGGTTCCATTCTATCCCCCATGCTTTTCAACGTCTACATGAAGCCGCTGGGAGAGGTAATCCGGAGGTATGGAGTGAGGTGTCATCAGTACGCCGATGACACCCAGCTCTATCTCTCCTTTCCTCCTGAGTCCAAGGAGGCAGTTGAAGTCCTGAATCGTTGTCTGGAGGCAGTGGGGGACTGGATGAGGGTGAACAAGCTGAAATTAAATCCTAACAAGACAGAGGTTCTCCTGGTCCGGAAGTAATCAACTCGGGTATTGGAATATCATCCTGTTCTGGATGGGGTTGCACTCCCTCTGAAGGAGCAGGTTCGCAGCTTGGGGGTTCTCCTGGATTCGCAGCTGCTCCTGGAGTCCCAGGTGGCGGCTGTGGCCAGGGGAGCCTTTGCTCAGCCTCGGCTGATCCACCAGCTGCAACCATACCTGAGTCGCTCGGATCTGGCCACCGTGACCCTTGCCCTAGTGACATCGAGACTAGATTATTGTAACGCACTCTACGTGGGGCCGCCTCTGAAGACGGTCCGGAAGCTGCAATTAGTCCAGAATGCGGCGGCCCATGTGGTTGCTGGAGCTTGTCGGTTTGACTCGGTCGGGCCACTGCTTCAGCGACTACACTGGCTGCCCATTTGTTTCTGGGCTGAATTCAAAGTGCTGGTCCTGACCTTTAAAGCCCTAAACGGTTCGGGTCCAGGGTACCTGAGGGACCGCCTTCTTCTGTACAATCCGACCCGTCACCTAAGGTCATCTGAGGGGGCCCTACTGACTGTGCTGCCACTTAGAGATGTGAGAGGTGTGGCGGCCAGAGATAGGGCCTTCTTGGTGGTGGCACCCTGGCTTTGGAACTCCCTCCCCTTTGAACTGAGAAAAGCTCCCTCAATACAGAGATTCAGGCGGAGCCTTAAAACCTTCTATTTTATAAAAGCATTTTAAATGGGGCAGAGGTGGGGGGGACAGTTGTTTTTATTGTTTTTTACTGTTTTAACAAATATTTTTAATCTGCTTGTTTTTTATTCAATTTAATTGTATTTTTATTATATTTTAATGGTGTTTTAATCTTTATTTATGTGCTATTTTAATGATGTCTTATTTCCTAATGTTAGCTGCCTTGGGCTCCCCCTTGCGGGGGAGGAAAGGCAGGATATAAATTGATTAAATAAATAAATAAATAAATAAATAAATAAATAAATAAATAAATAAATAAATAAATAAAATTTTTGGGATTCTGGAGCCAATCGTCTGAGTTTCCATTATTTCCTATGGGAAAATCCACTTCACTTAAAGAGCGTTTCACTTAAAGAGCATGCCTCCAGAACAAATTAAGCTCTTTATGTGAGGCACCACTGTATAGGACAACACATTGCACTCCTTTTCAGCCCTTAAGGGTTAAATTTCTCAACATCAGTTCTTGGTGGGTGTTGATGTCACAGAAGGAACACCCTCCCCAAATTTCATGCTTATAGGTCTGGGATTTGGGGTAGAGTGGGTGCCTCCATCATGGAAGGAACACCCCAAATTTCATGCTTCTAGGCATAGTGGTTTTGGGTGGGTGTGCGGTTTTGATGAGTGAGTCAGAAAATCAGTGACTTTTCAGTTTTATGTACAGTATATAGATGAGGAGTAGGAAGAGGGAAGGTTCTCATCTGAGAGCAATGTTTACCACTCATTGGCTGGTGGTAAGACCAAAAGGAAGAAAATATCCTCAGGAGAACTTTTGTCCTTGAGAAACTGAGCTAAGGAGGGAAAACTAAGGACGGAACTTCTGATGGGGCTCACTGTGTAAGCAGCTTTGCGGGCACATGAGTGTGCCTTGAATGGAATGATGCCCCAGGGCCTTCTACAACTAGGCACTGACATTGCTAGTAGGTTGTATTCGGCTTGATGAGGCCCAACTTCCAACTTCTGGAATGTTACTTAATGTGATGGCCTTGCGGACACCTGAGATTCAATATCATTTCATCCCGTTCCATTTGTGGTTGTGTAATTGAAACTGCCATCTTCAAAGGACTTAAAGAAACATGAGAAGAGTATTAATAGGACAGATCAATGGCCCATCATGTCTCCAACCAAAGTTGGCTTCAAGGATTTTTCCATGCTGGGCAAAATATCACTGCCCCTTCAGCTGTTATTATGCCACTCATTTCTTTTTCCAGTACAGATATACAGAAGGTCTATCTAAGATGCCATTCTTTGCACTCTCTTGATCCTCCTTGCTTTCAGCAATCCACATCCCCTCTCACATGTGCTGGGCAACCCAATTCTGAGCTGCCCACCACACAGGGCATTAGAAATGGCTGCTACGGTATCCTGAGCGCACTGGATAGCTGTTGCTGGCTCCTTGGGAGAAGGGGACTTTCATCTCCCAGTTAAGCCCCACCAGGGTCATTGCTAGGGGGTACAGGGAGTGTGGTCTGCACCAGGTGACATGCCTGGGAGGTGACATACTGGGGGACACAAAAAATGCAACTTTGCAATGGTGCAGAAAACCCCATCAAGTCGTATCCCACTGGACATGTATTTAAAAACAGAATCCAAAGCAAAAATCCATTTTGAAATAGCACCTTCCTGTTAAAGGTTCTGGCCATAAAACTAAAACAAACAAAATAAATACATTGAACTCTATGGAAAGTGAAGGCAACCCATATCACAGCTTTGTCACAAGTAGTCAAACGTGCCATAGTCCAATGGAAAGGGCAGGCTGAGAGGAAACTAAGGACTCCAGAATTGTCCAGATACAATGAACACAGCCCCCACAAATTGCCCCACAAGGAGGTCCCTGATAATTGCATTGAAATGCATTGAAAATGAAAGTGAACTGCACAGCCATGTTTACTAGCGAGTAAGCAAGCATGTCATGGCTGGTGTGGAAAGTCAGTCCAGGGGAGTATAAGGCTTCCAAAATGGTTCCAATCAGGAACTAGGGTGTTTGTCAGACTGTGGTCTCCCTCCCGTCTCTCTCCCTTCTCTAGCAGTGACATGTTTATCCGTAGGGACAGATACTTGTGTCTCATCTTCCTCCTCCAGACTGTACATTGTAACAGAGGACTTGCACACAAGGTAAGTAGAGAAGGTTTACGTTTACTTGTTCAAATCTTAATGGTTTCTTTCAGGCACAAAAGCTTAATGGTTTATATTGTTCTTTCTTCAACAGGTACACTCACCCAACTGGAATACAGCAGTACAACAGGTACAACAAACAGTAACCTCAGGTAAGTCCCATGAAATGGTAAAGTCTCTTCAGGTTTCTAGTCCCCTCCCTGACTCTCTCTCTTTTCTTCCAGGTGGGGTCCTTGACTTATGGAGGTACTTTCTCCTGCCAGCTCTTGGTGGGGTTCTTTGCTTGCAGCAGCAGGCACAGCTTTCTCTGCCAGTTCCCTGTGTTGTTTCTGGTTCATAGAGGCACTTGCCCCTCCTTGTCCAGCCCGCCTTGGATCCTCTCTATATGTTGGGATCACGCCACCCTTTCTCCATGGTAGCTCCTCCTGGACTGTTACTTCGTGCGGCAAACCTTCCAACTCCCTCAAATCTCTCAGCCCCCCTCCCATCTTCTCCCGCCAAATTCCCTCCAATGATTGTACACCCCCATGAGTGTACCATTGTGGTGATGGTCAATGATGGGATTCGAAGAAATTAAAAACCGGTTCTATGCCCATCCGGCAGCCACTTTTAAATGGCTATTTTAAAACTTTATATGGCCTATCTCTTGTTTACAACCGGTTCTATAGAGTAGGTGTGAACCTGCTGGAGCCCACCACTGGTGATGTTCCAGCAGTTATCCCCCTCTTTGAAGGGATGCCTCTTCCTCCTGTCTTCCACATCGTCACCATGTCCTGCATGCTCCAGACCTCCACGGTGTCTGGAAATAACTTTATATCCAGGGGAGGTTTATTAGGACGATCCCAGATGCCAAGGCTCTCTCCCACGTGCACCCCATAGGCTCCATGTTGTAATGTGTATAAGCATCCCAGTCCACATCACAGTGTTAGAAAGGGGGCACCCTGGAGAAGGTAACACCCCAAGGGACCAAAATAGCTTAAAATCATGGCTTGTAGAAATAATCCCATCATGTTATATACTGTTAAGTGCCGAATTTGCAGAAAAAAGCAGTTGAAACAACTTTGAAATATCTTTATTCTATTAAAATGTGTGGCTAAAAATCAGAAGAGGAGGGGCAATTGCATATAACCATGCCTGGTATTCTGGTTGTTGCCCTGTGTACTGCTTGGGGTTGATGCACTGGCCTCTGCACTGGTTGATATGAACCCTAGTGATGCCCCTGAACTTTGCAGTGGAACTTCTCTATTATGTGGCATCTATGGCAAGGGGCTCTGGATCTGGTGGATTTCAGCTGTGATCTGGATCTGGTAGAGCTGTACCATGATATCAGTGTAAGGTGGAGGATCTTTGTATGGGTGGCCACTTGGCTTTCTCTTGAAGATTGGTGGCCACTTGTCTTGCTCATGCCTGGTTCATGCAGCTCAAAATGTAACAGAAGCTAATGGAGTACCACTGGATTGTCATACTCCATTGCCAAAACTAATATTTACTGGATAAAAATGAGGGCCAGCCTTGTGTATCAGTGTTAGGGTTTTTAAAAAACAGCTTAGCACACATAATTGAGAATCACTGTGTAAAAAAGGGATTTGGCACATATAATTTTAGCCATCAGTCACAAACTCCCATTGACATAATTACATTGTTTTAACAGGATTAGGATTAAAGTGTTTATTTGCCACACTGACTCTTTGCTTTCCATAAAATAATCTTGTAGAGTTTCATACCAATTGGGCACTAAATACTTAGAAATAAATCCTACTGACCCCTTACTTCCATGCATATATGGGTCATAGCAGACTGTGGGCACTACCACAGATAAAAATGTGAACATGCTGTGAGTGCACATGTCCTATCCCTCCTCTTGTGCCTGGGATGGGGGACATTCCTTAACTGCAGAGTAGGAAATTAGTTTGAACCCTCTTCATATGTTTTTAATATTTATTTTAAGGTAGTTTTTGAACCATTGATTTGCCTGATGTTATTGCTCTGTTCCCATATTGGGAGCTAGAGACATCTTTTGATCCAAGGTTAATGGGTGGAGTGTGTGAAGCCCAGGCAGGGGGTAAAACCTATTACCCATTTTCCTTTATTTTTTCCTCTCTGCCTCATTCCAATGAAAAGCACTCTAGAGTATTTTCCGAAGATGACTGCCTCTTATGCTGAATCCCCACCTGGACTCAAGACTTTGGCTTTCAAACCCCAATTTGAATTCTTGCTTAACTCTTTACTTGTACATGTGAGAAATCCCCACTGCAAAGTATTAATGTACCTCCACTTGTTCCTTGTCTTATGCAGTGGTTCAGTGGTTAAGATCTTGAAATACTGCTAGGGAGTTTGAGACCCAAGTGCTGCATGACAAAGTGAGCTCCCATTACTTGTCCCAGCTCCTGCCAACCTAGCAGTTCAAAAGCATGCAATTGCAAGTAGATAAATAGGTACTGCATTAAAATGTGGGAAGGGAATAGTGTTCTGTGCATGGAAAGGTAAAGTCATGCCAGACACATGACCTTGGAAGAATTTGTGGATAGCCCTGGATGTTGGCTTTAGAAACAGAGATGAGCACTGCCGGCTACACTTGGTCATGACTAGCAGGTTTCCTGTAGGCACTTCTTACTTGTCCCATTACCTTGGTGACCACACAAACAGCCAAGGAAAGGAAAGGTATTCTGTCTATCTATCTGTCTGTCTGTCTGTCTATCTACAGTATTTATATACTGCTTTTCAACTAACAAGTTCACAAAGCGGTTTACAAAGAAAATGGAAAAATAATAATCGCTAATTAAAAGCTAATGGGTCCCTGTCCCAAAAGGGCTCACAATCTAAAATGCAATAAAGAACACCAACAGGAGCCACTTGAACAGACACTGCTGGGGTGTGGAGGGCCAGTTACTCTCCCCCTGCTAAATAAAAGAGGAACACCCACTTGAAAGAGTGCCTCTTGCTCGGTTAGCAGGGGTCTACCTCTATCTTCTTCTTTCAGGCTATCCATTAATCAACCTCCTTTTTCCACATTTAGTTTAAGACCCCTTATCTCTCAGTCAAAGAAGTGTCTATATTTTTCCTTTGTTCTGTTACTTGCATAGAATGAATATCAGGTTTTTCCCGTTTCCTTTTGACTGCTCCACCCTCCCTTTCTCTCTTTGGGTAACGAATCGATCAACATATTTCTCCCTCTTGTCTCCATTCTCCTTTGCTCCATATAGCCAGTTTTTCTCTCTGTTCCTCACCCCGTGGTTCTTGCCAATGTCTTTTATTCTTGCTTTCTTTCTCAGCCCTCGTAAGTTGCAAACTTACTTTAGCCTATTCAACTGAGATCAAGCTACTGACTGGGGGGCTTACCTTGGCTGGAGTCAGATCAGGATAGGATAGGGTCCGAGCAGCAAGGGCATCCATTTTTAAAATTAGAAGACTGCGCATGTGCACAGCCTCCTTAGATGGAGAGAGAGGTTCCTAAATAAGATTCCTAGAGTGCGCACGTGGGCAGAGCATCTGGTTGCCGTGCACGCCTGTCTAGCCTCTCTCTGTCACGCCCGAGCTGACCTGGTCTAATCTCCGGCGAGACAGAGAGAGGCTAGAGAGGCATGTGGAGTGACCGGATGCTCTGCCCACGCGTGCACTCTAGGAATCTATCTAGGAACCTCTCTAGCTATATAATGAGGCTGCGCACAGGCGCAGTCTTCGAATTTTTAAAAGGGCAGCCGCAGCTTGGCTAAACAAAGCCGTGGCTGCCTGTATCTTCCCCCCAGTATCCCAAGCACCCTCCCACCCACCCCCCAAGCCCCAGAAATTCCAGATGGGACCTGCACTTCCCTATCCTACTGGATGGGGGGGTGCAATTGCGGACCAGTCTGGGGAAAACTGGACGTCTGGACACCCTGTCATTATGTCTCACCAATAATGTGTCAGTTATGGGCTGTGGGTGGTGCGAGTGGTTAAGACACTGTACCTGTTAACAAGCAGACCAGGGTTCGAGACCCATGTCGGCTCCACAAGACAGGGTGAGCTCCTGTCCTTAGCCCAGCTCTGCGATGCAGCTGGATCCAATCGTATTGGCTCTGCCTTTCCATTGGACTAATTCAGTGGCATGGAGAGGGGGGATTTGCTGCTTGGGTAACAGCCTATCCTCCATAACAATCTAACCCATGCTTTCATGCTTCGCATGCAGCGTATGCAGCGCCAAGCACGATACCATAGTCTTTCAAGACTGATGGAGGCCTGAATGTGTCAGTTAAAATATTTTCAGTGACTCTTGACTCCGGCCTTTTACACAGTGTTAGTGCACCACAAGTCAGTGGTTTAAATATCTCTCATGTGTTTACCTGGGAATGTGTGTGGATGTTGGTTCATGCATATTTGAACATGTGTGATAATAGCCTCCTAAATATGATTAAGTGGCAGGACCTGGGCATGTCCGTATTTTCATCACATGGGACAGGTTGGCCAAATGCTATTCAAAAAAATAAGAATTATTCAAAATATAAAGAGTTGCTCCCTATCTCCACTGATAATGATCCAGTTGAACATAAGTGGTTATACAATGGACACAAACCAGAAGTGCACTTGGGTTATCCTGTCTATCACTGGGCTCTTCAACTGCATGATGGACCACCCTTGTTATTCTGGAAAAGGCTTGGGACAGCCTAAGGCAACATAGGGTGTCCCAAGACAAGTGGACCTGGGCTTCCCTAGCTGGGGCAGCCTAGGCAGTTCAGGAGAGGCACACTGAGGGCATGTTTAGCATTGCCTACGGCAGAGCAGTTACTCTAGATCCAGAGCCTGTTTCCAGGACAGAAATTCCCTCTTCCAGCTCCCCAGAGTTATACCACCTCAGGAGCAGGTATAGCAAAGAGTAGACTCTTGGGGTCCATGATAAGGCAGAGTAAGAATGGCAGTGTTGACCCAAAACCTGAGTTCTTAGCCAGCCTAACTGCAGTCCCTGCCTCTCAACTTCAGAATACGGCACAACTATGGCAGTCACTAACCTGTGGATACAGCAGGCCACTCCAAGGAGCCCTTTGTACTCACTGTAGACTGTATTGGCAGTCTCCTGCTGCAGCTGTTACTGGTTGTCAGAGACTCCGTATAATGCAGGCACCACAGCTGTTCCTTGTTCAGTGTGATCTGAGGAGAGTCTCTTCAGGAGCAAGCCCTCCCCACCTGTCACTGACTTGGTGCCTACTGAGCATGCTCTGGAGCAGTTAGGGCAGCCCAGCATCCTGACTCTGGATGCAGCATAACTTTCTGCTCTGAATTCAGAATAGTTGGGGCAGCCTCAGTGCCCTAACTTTGGATTGTGCCTTTAGGGTACAATCCTAAAGACACTTTCATGGGAGTAAGACCCATTGAACACAATGGGGCTCACTTCTGAGTAGGCATGGTTATGATTGTTCTCTCATTGATCCATTCCACTGACTAGCCTCTTCAGTGGATCAGGGAGGTCAGAGGATCAGGCAGGTCCTTATTTTCCTGGAGATCCCAGGGGTTGTACCTGTGATCTTCTACATGCATGTGCAGTGCCACAATCATTATGTTATGGCCCTTTTCAAGAATTTGTTTCCCTCAGCAGGACACAAACCTTTCTCATAGGGATTTCTGATGCGGATTTTCTCCTAAGGATTCTCCATGTATGATCTTTCCTGTTTGAATTTGGCTACTTTTAAATGAAATTCCTGTTTCCTCACATTTGTTTACTTACAAGTAAATACAGCTGTGTAGCTCAGTTCTGCTTTCTATAGGGCTCAGTGCAATTATTAGGGACTTCTTCTAGGTTGATTTGTGAGGGCTGTATTTATTGGATCAGGACCATTCTGGGGCATTGAATTTCAATGTTATACAGACAGTTCTAACCAAAAAGGGAAACCATTTCCATTACTTTACTTAATTATATTTGATTTTGATGTTGTGGGGGAGATCAAAATCTTCTTTGATGCCAGAGAGCCAATAGGTGCTTTAACTGTGTGGTGAATTGCTCCTCCTCCTTCAAGAGGAGGGAGGTTTTTCCCTAAATTTATTTTTAAAAATACCTGAGGATGACATCACTTCCGGCTGCGGCATCACTTCCAGGGCAACATTTTGAGCTTTGCACTGGGCTACATGATAATTAGCTGTGCCACTGCTATGAGGTCAGGATGAGTCTGACATCACTTAAAGACAGAACAACAACAAACAACAACAACAAAGGGGAAAACACCAACATCCAATTTCCTACTTTTCAGCTGTTAAACTACACTGGTTGCAAACCAGTCTTGGGGTTAAAGTTAACCTTAAAGATTCACTTCCAGGTCTTTTGATCCTCCATTATCCATTAGCACCCCATTATTGCATTCTGGGGTGAAAATGAAGGATCAAGATATTTTAATTAATGTTGCTTATACTATGGTAATTCTAAATTTAGAAAATGTAAATGTTGCATTAAAATGTAAATGTTGCATTAAATGTAAATGTTGCATGTAAATGAAAATGTTGCATTAATTATAAAGAAAAATCTGGTAGAAATTGTATCTACTTAGTTATATGTTCTTAAATGTCCATCAAATTCCTTTATATAAAAAAGACTGCTGTTCAAATAGAAAAGTTAATAGCAAAAATGTTCCCAACTTGAACACTAAAGAGAAAAATTAGCCATTTTCAGCTACGGCATAAAAAAAAATGTGTATTTCTACACAAGACTAAAGAGAATAAAACACCAAGGGCAACATTTTTCATCATATATGTTTGTAGGCATATTTGAGCTACCTTAGTCAGTCTAGCATATGTTTTACGATTCTATTCAAATAATTTTATATTTTGTAGTTTCAGAGCTCTTCATCATAATTTGGTGAATGGGGGATGAGTTAGTGCTCAAATTATTGGAAATTTTAGTGCTCAAGTTATTGCCTTGAATTCAAAAAACGATGAGCTGAGTCAGATGAGCTGCCCAATCTATCACGATGAGAACAACGAGCTGCCCCGTCTGTCACCTTCCCTCTGCATCCGTTTTGGAACTTGGGGGGAACTCTAGAATGATGTGTGATGTCATGTGGTGCAAAGAGGAAAATGCATATTACTTACTTGGAACCACACCTTAAAAAATGCCTTTTTGTCCAGTTAGCAAGAATCATGATGATATTTTAATTAATGTAATAATTATATCTGTGTGCTGTGGGTGGCACAAGTGGTTAAGGCACTGTGCCTGTTAACCAGCAGGCCACGGTTCAAGACCCGGGTCGGCCCCACAAGACAGGGTGAGCTCCTGTCCTTAGCCCAGCTCTGCGACGCCAGCTAGATCCAATCGTATTGGCTCTGCCTTTCCATTGGACTATTTCAGTGGCGTGGAGAGGGGGATTTGCTGCTTGGGTAACAGCCTATCCTCCATAACAATCTAACCCAGGCTTTCGTGTTTTGTGCTTTTGCCGAGCACAATACCATAGTCTTTCAAAACTGACGGAGGCCTGCTTTAATTATTATCTATAGCCAGAAACTCTACTCCACAACAAGCAGACACTGTCTTACACTGTCTTACACAGTAGAAACTCTGAAGAAATTGCCTTTTTATGATCTGTTCTACAGCCTTTCTCTAACTGTATGTTCCCTCTAAATTAACACCCACTGGTCTTAGCAAGTTTATATGGCTCCAGTGGCTACAATAAGATGTGTTGTTTCCTTGTATTCAACCATGCCAGTGATCTACACTAACCTACTTAATTGAGATGAACAATTACAGAAGGTGCATGGACAGTCATTGAGGGCAAGAGTTTCCTGAAGAGAAAGGTCCCAGTCTTTTGGAATGACATATTTCCTAATTCCATAATGTACAACAGAATCCAACATCTTCCACAATGCACAACAGTATCCTATCAGCTGCATGAGAAGTTGTTTCATGGATGTAACGTTAATCTAACAACTTGATCCAGTGCAAATTCCCTCCATATCAATGAACTGGGGCAATTGTGGGTTGTGCCCATGGAGAAATTCAGCAGGTGTGGGGGGTCTCCATATGAAAGGAGCATGCAATGGGTCTACTCAGACTGTGTGAACCATATGAATGGTACAGATCTGCATGCTCCCGAGTTGGTGAATCAAGCTTGGTAGGGAGATAAGATGCAGTGTGTACTGGTACCATTGGTCCTACCTTTCCAGGACCCAATCTGCCCATCCTCACCTGTTTCATTCCTCCCTGCCCCTTCATGTTCTGGAGGGTGAATTACCTGCTCCTGTGGATGTCCTTTGCTGTACCAGCACTTATGAAAGGCCTCAGTCTTTGCAGTAGCATGCCCAGCCTCCACCATCATAATGTACTTTGTGGCATTTTGAGTGCAATCCAAAGCATGTTTACTCAGAAGTAATTCTCACTGTTTTCAATATTACTTTCTCCCGGTACAGTCCCGGGATTGTACCCTTTATGACATTTGGAAGCCTGCAGGGTGACCAGATGGTCAAACCTCAAAAGGAGGACAACCATCCATTGGAAAGGACAGACTGAAATTGAAGAAGAGGACAATAAGCAGAGAAAGTATGGACAATTGGGCCATATCTGGAGGTTATGGTTTTGATGGATATGGATATGACTCAGGATTTGAGTCAACACTGACATTTTTACTCTGCCTTATCATGGACTCCTATGGGTCTACTCATTGTTATAGCTGCTCCTGAGGTGGTATAATTCTGAAGAGCTGGCTGCCCTGGAAACAGGCTCTGGATCCAGAGTAACTGCTCTGCCGTAGGCAATGATAAACATACTAAAAATGCTAAACATGTGAAACATGCCCTCAACGAGAACTGCCTGGGCTGCTTCAACCAGGGCATCCAAGGTCCACCTGTCTTAGGGCAGCCTATGTTGCCTTAGGCTGCCCCAAGCCTTTTCCAGAATAACTAGGGTGGTCCATCTTGCAATTGGGTCAGTCCAATGATAGATAGTGTGGCCCAAGTGTTCTTCTGGATTGTGCCCTAATCTGATCTCCTTTCTGTCCAAGGGACTCTCAAGAGTCTTCTCCTGAACTGTAATTCAAAGGCTTCCTTATGATCCAGCTCTCACAGCCATACATTACTACTGGGATAACCAAAGCTTTAACAAAACAAACCTTTGTTGACAAGATGATGTCTTGACTTTTAATTAAGTTGCCTAAACTGCCATAGCTTTCCTCCACAGAAACAGGTGTCTTTAAATTTCATTGCTGCAATTGCTGACTGCAGTGACATTACAGCCCCTAAAAGTACACTGTAACAACTTCTATTTGCCCTGAAGTGATGGGACCTGATTCCTTGATGTTAATATCCTGTGATGTTAAGTTTCACCTCACATTTTGTACTTTCCTCTTTCACCCTCATCAAGAAGTTTCTTAGTTCCTCCCCACTTTCTTCCGTTACAGTGGAATTGTATGCATATCTGAGGTGACCTTTTTAAATGCCTCATTACAAGGCATTTAAATGTGGACTCCCTGTATCATTGGTGAGACAAATCTGTGGATACCAAATCTGTGGATACCAAGATGTCACCTATATCAGAAAAAAATTTAGATGTGAACTCTTGAAACCACTTAGAGTGTACTAAGCTATACAAAACTTTGTGTTATTCAGTTCTTGTATCATTGGTTAACATTTATGACAAACACATGTCAAAATATGGGCTTTTGGGTGGGAGATTGTCATTCATGTGTAATTTAGATAAGTTGAAAGTCACAATTTAAATTTGATTTCATTTTTGTTCAATTGTAATATTTCCTTCAGAGCTTTGCACCATCTATGAATGCGAGCTTTGTTGGTATTTCTTGTAGTCAATAACAGAATCCAAAAAGGCATTGAGAACATGCATTTTTCTTAATCAAAAACATAGCAGCTGCCATGTAGGAAGTAGCCTTTCGTGCTAGGTGATTCCATGACCATCTTCTGCACAATCAGCGGCAGACTCTAAATTTATTTTTAAATCAAATTTAAGGCATGATCCAATTAAGCACTTTGAAGTGTCATTGAATTAAGTTGGGGATATTTAAGCACATGGTGAAGTACATTTCATTAGACGCTATCCTACATTCTATCGAAATAAATAAAAGTTAAAAATTAATCGTGCCTGGATCACACCCAGTATGACTAACAGGCTCTGAGATTTTCTGGACTCATCCACTCAGATGTACAAGATCTGCCAGAGTCTTCTGAGAAGTCAAAATTGCCATCTTTTCCTGTCATTTGGAAGGCAATTTGTGGATTGCAAATGCCAAAAAATGGAGAGGGCCAGTTATATTCATCTGCCATTCTAGGTTTTTATGGTTGTCATCAATCAGGGCTATGTCACAATTTCGATTATTTTTTAAGGCATGTTAGGCACGGCAAGGGAGTCAGTCTTTTGGCATTAGACTATGTTGGTTGTAGTCCAAGTGTTAATGGAATGACTTTCTAATTATGAGCTGGATATAGAAATTCATTCCAGCACCTGTTTCCTGGGAAGAACCAAGAAAAGAGTGACGTTGAAAAACAGTGAGGACGAACAGGCTTCTGCACAGCACCTAAATAAGTTGTAATACGGTCTGTTCTGAATATCACTTGTATAAACAGGAATAAATTACAAGGCATGCACTGGTATTTTGTACACATAAACGGAATTGACTTCAGTGGAATGTACAGGTTCATAACTCTATTGGTTTGTGGCCATAGGATTATTAGCCTTGGAGTATATTTTTATGCACAAAGCACAGAATTCTTAATACATTTATATTTCTAGCAAGATGGATTTGACTTGTATGTTAAAGGAATACCATGGCTTCTACTCCCCAATGCCCACCTCTCCATGGATGTTGGAGGCCAGGAGTATTCAGGACCAGGTTAACTTAGTAGCAGAAGTAGACTGTGCTACAGACCCCACACTTTTGAAGGTCTCCCACTAAACAGACTCTGCCTCTGGTGAAATCAGCATCTCATGATCTGGCAATCCTATTGCCTACATGTTGGGGTAGCTGGATGGTAGGTACATAATCATTATAATAATCATTAATATGATACACATAAATTCATGGAAATTTAACTTTGCTGTGGGCACAATTTTATTTTGCCTCAGTACTGGAAATGTGTGTCCTCCACTGGTGCTGAGTGACAGAAAATGAGTGTCCTCCACTGGTGCTGAGTGATGTTGCTGCCACAGAAGAGTTTGGGGCACTGATGAGAAGGCTGTATTGCAAATTTTCAAACAATGGGTCCTGCCTGTGCACCCATCTGGCTGGAAGTGTCCCAGGAGGCTATGATTCCCCTCTTGGCTGGTGGCCCCTCTGATGAGTCTGCAGGGTCTCCACAGAAGCTCTCCCTGCAGAGCTTCTCCAGGGTCTCCACAGAAGCTCTCCCTGCAGAGCTTCTCCAGGGTCTCCACAGCTTCCAGGGTTCATAGCCTGGTGAGGTTGAATCTGGCAAAATAGCTGTGGCTATGGCCAGAGCTTTGGAAGACAGAGGTGACATGCACAAAGTACGTGGAAGAACAGAGGCATTGAGGAAACACGGGGAAGAAGGTGGCAAGATCCTGCATTAAGCATTATAACTTATACTGGGGGTGGGGAGAGGAAGGGATGGGTCCAGAGGGAGGTCAACATACCCTTTATAAGGTAGGAGTAGGACTGGGATGAAACTCAGTAGCGGTGAAGAGGCTGCCTTTTAAAAAGCTGATTGGCCTGTGAGCTACAAGAAACCACAAGCAGAGAGAAATATATGGGTGAAACAATTCCCTTCATAGCCTGTTGCTTTGGACCTGCAAAGGGGGAGCCAACCCATTTGTCTGACAACCTGACCTCATTTGGACCCCACTGAAGCTGATACTTCTGGGATGGCAGGTACCACACCTTATTTAAAATAAGGCTCCTTTATAATATATACTATAGGCCTGAACTAGCTTAATCCAGCCTTTGTTGTCTTATTGGTTCTATTTGCCCAGCGGATAATTACAGTTCTATCCTTGTTATGCACAGATTTTTTCATACATGGATCTGACTCAACCCAAATGGCCACTGGAAATCATTGTTTAAAAACCCATTTTTCTATGGTTGTAGTGAGGCAGTCATGCAAGCAATCATTCAGTTCTTCAGCCAGGCAAAGGCAGGGGGTCCTTTGAATTTCTAATCACTGACTGTTTTGCTTTTAAACAAGCAGCTTCAATAAAGGGACATATTTTGTTTTTGTTGTTTGACAGATTTTTAAAATTTAAATTTAACAATTTTTTTTGTATCATCAGGGAGTTATGGAATCAAACCCCTGCAGATATTAACATATAACCTTATTCCATTAGGAGTAATAGAGGCTCAAGAAACCTGGAAGTGGATCTTTTTAATCCTGATTTTTTTTAATCCATGGAAGGTTCCAGAACGGATCCCCAGATGATAACGAGTTACACCTGTAGTCTGTGGAATTCCTTGCCACAGGTTCTGGAAATGGCATGTAGTCTAAATACCTTTAAGAGGGAACTGGAGAAATTTCTGAGAAAAAGTCCATCACAGGTGGATCCATCGCCATGATGGATATGTGAAATCTCCTTATTTTAGATGTAGGCTATTTCAGAATGCCAGATGTAGAGGGGGACTCAAGGATGCAGGTCTCTTGTTTCTCATGTGCTTCCTGAAATATTTGGTGGACCACAGTGAGATATAGGAAGTTGAACTAGATGGCCTTTGGCCTGATCCAACGAGGACCTTCTTATGTGTTAGATTTCTAGGTTCTGGGTGAGTATTGGTTCTGGGTGAGTTGTGAACTGATGAGAACTTCCAGAATTTCCAGAACTGTTGGGTTTTGTCAGTTGGAACTGTCAGTTGGAGTTGGCAGTTGGAGCTCTGTTAGTCACTTGGAGCTCAGCTGTTGGTTAGAGCAGAAGTGAGTTGAGAAGCTCTGTAATACTGATAAGCTCTGAGGTGTTTTAGACTGAAGGACTTGATTTTACATGTATGACCCAGATTATCTCGAACTACTCTGAAATGTAAATACAGTTAATAGAAAACTACTCTGCTGTGTATGTCGTCATGCTTGCGGCACATAAACAGTCACAGGACATCCAACAGTCAACATCCTGACATTATATAATTATGTACTATGACTTTGTCCCCCTATATTGTTGATAGTTTCCACAGACATCATGGGAATGATGGAGCCACTGGGCAGAGCCACGCTGGTCCCACAGTATAAGAATTAGACCAAGTGATGGTTATTAATAACCGTACCCATAGTTTCACACTGTACAAATGGTAATAGATTTCATCTGTTATCTACTTTACAATCCCACATACTTAGATCTAGTAAAAGGAAGAAAAAGTGATTGAGACAAAGGTATCCAGAGCCCTGGAGTGTTCATTACTCAAAGCACAGTCTTCTTTTTCCTCTATAAAACTTTTTTCCTCCATTGCCTCTTTCTGCCAGTCTGATACTGGCACATCAATGGCTGAGTTTTCTTTCTTTCTTCGTTCCAGAAAGCCGAAGCCCTGGGGTTGCTTGAGCAGAAAGTTATATTAGTTAGACTATCTATAATTTAGTTTGGGAATATTTCTTTCAATAATTAATAGATTAATACCAAATTCGGGGTGGGGGTGGGAGTGTTAATGAAAGATGTGAATGGGAATATTGGCCACTAGGGGCCGACGGAGAGCTGGCAAACCTGGGGAATAAATCAGACCTAGTAGTGCAGTGAGTCCTTCAGTGGTGAAAGGTAAACACTGTTCAGAAGTGGGCACAAGATTTCTGCCAAGGGGGCAGTTGGGGGTGGTGGTGGTGGTGGACTTGTTTGTCCTTTAGAAAGCATTGCCCACTGATAGATAGATAGATAACAGAAGAAATATTTATTTATTTCAGGTGGTTAATTTGGAAACTACATTACATTAAATTTAAAACTATTACATGTAGTTTACATATAGGCTGCAATCTCAATCTTTATCACCATTTACTGGAAGTAAGCACTATTAACATGCTTAGGATCTCATATATAGACATTTTAGGATTGCACTGATAATTTCTCAGTTCCAAGAAGGCGCCATGCTGCCTGCTCACAAGGAAAAGGAGGACAATGAAGATTTTTTTTCCAGGACACAGGGTTATAAAAGAGGACATGTCTTGGAAAAAGAGAACAGATCCCCCTGATCCAAGAGGAAAACACCATCCATCCCTACAGAGCTTCAGTTTTGGGAGGGAGGGGGTGCCAAGAAGAAGGGTAGGTGTGGGGTGGAGGGTGGATGTGCCACAACAAGTGGATGCTGCTGCTACTGCTGCCAGGCAGGAGAGTGACTTTGGATGCCAGCGACGTGGAAAGGGAGGGAGTCAGTGGAGGGGGGCACAGCCACTGGGCAGGAGGGAAGGCTCCTCTCCCTTTGTCCATCGTAACAGCCTGCCTCGGATTTTCCAAGGATCTCTGGGTGCAAAGCAGGGCTGGGCTTGGGAAGATCAGGAGGCACAGAGCATCACAGGCGAGGAAGCACCAGATCTCTTCCTACCTACAGCAATCGCCTATCTCATCCCTCCCACCCCAACCCACATCCCAATCCGCAAGCCCACTCCTGGAGTCTGGATCCTTCATCCTTGATGCCAGGATCCAAGCTGGAAAGAAAAAAAGAAAGAAAGAAGTGATCTTTTCCCCAAGTGTCCCTCCAGGAGCCTGGCACTCAAAGAGGTGCAGGGAATCAGTCGCACCCTGTTTCCTTCCCTTCAGTCTCCTGCGCTTTCCACCTGTGAATACAGGTTGTTGGGAGGAAGATCAGCAACACCTCTCTCTCTCTCTCTCTCTGCAGATCCTTGGACGGATCCATCAACAGCGCTGCCTTTTCTCTGCCTACAGCGGTAAGCACACAGGCGCCCCCCTCCTTTGCGCATCATGCTAAGGGGGTCTGAGCTATGCACCCAGGGTCTCTTAAGAAGGCATGTTTGTGCATATATGGGGAGGCATGTTCTGGGGACTATGCTTTATATGCAGTGCAATCCTCTCCCCTAATCTCACCCTAGATGTGCTTCCCCCCCCCCGGGGGGAAATGCTGTCATTGGTTTGCCAAAAGAAAACAGGGTTGGGGTATGGAGACATGTGAGCATCTGAGTTCCCAAGATGTTGGGGATGCCAGTTTTGTATGTCTCATAGTATAGAGGAGAGTATATCCTTCCAGATGCTGGGTGGGATTGATGTGGGTTATGTTCCTTTCACCCAATTATGCAGGAGATGTGTGCATTGATTCCATTTATGGCTAAGATCTATGTGTGCAATATTTGCTACCTAAAGAAATGTGTGTGTATATATTATATATATACAATTTGTGTGTGTGTGTGTGTGTGTGTGTGTGTAAAACACACAGATGTACCTAATGTTCAACACATTCCACATTTCTCTGGAGATTTGCATTTAGATTCTTTCCATAGCAGTGAAGAGACCGAACCCCATGCAAGATAATGTATGCAGACAGAAATCATATCTGAGATAAGCATTTCATGGTGCTTTGTTCACACCTATTTTGTATTCATACCTATAATGTGCACACGTACGCACACACACATACTGGGGGGATTTGCACAGTGCAATCTAGATTTGCATTCAAAATCACTCCCTGGAGATGAAGTAACTCTGAGTGAGATGTGGGTGTGTATGTGCCTGCTTATTCCTTTAACTCTATCTATATATAGACTGATGCACACAGACAGAGAAGAATGTGCGTTGTGGGTGGTTGTACAATGATGAGTAGTGCAGGTGGGCAGATCTGAACCTTTTGCTGTGAATTGTCACTACCTGTTTCTTGGGAAAATGACCCAATCTTTCTTTCCCCTCTTTTCTTTTCGTGCATTGATGTGCCTTAGGTTAAGTGCTCCTGTTGCATGAGAGTAACCAAAGGGTGACCCGTCTCTTATCTCCAATGGGGAATGAATCAACCTCCTCACCTTCCTTCCCTTGCCTCAGTTGCTGCTATCCTAGCTGATGTTTCCCTGAGTTCGAGGCATTGCTGACAGACTGGTGGATGTGGGTGTGCTGGGACCTCCTCACTGTGTAAACAAAGCAATGACTGGAAGTTCCCTCAACTTTCCAAAAGACAAATTTCATCAGCAACCTTCTTACTAGGCCAAAGCATCATGCACAAGAAATGATGGGCACAGAGGATGTTTTGCACGTGAATCTTCTGCGGATTTAAAGGCTGGGCATCTTCAAACAGGGGCCCTTCTGACTTTGTTTAGGCTCATTCCTTGCTGCAGCCAGAGTTTGTTCACAGAAAATCATGGACTCAGATCTGTGGAGATTACGTCGACCACTGAAGAATATTTTTAGCAATGGGACCAGCTCAAATATAAGACAACAAAGTCAAGGAAGATTTCTTGACTGTCCCTGTGGACTCTTTGCTCTTCTGCACTTGTACCAGCACATGTCAGAAATGTGTGTCAGTTCTTCGGGGCAGTAAAAAAGATATGGAGAAATATGCAGAGCGAGAACACATGACAAGACGATGCTTCCCATAAATTGATTCCAAACTAAATGGTCTGGTTCCTATGAAAAACATCTAGTAATGACCATAAAGAAATCGGACATCTCTTTTCCTTCTTGTGTCTTCTAAACAAACAAATACAACATGGAGGTTGCAATGGTAAGTGCAGAGAGCTCTGGGTGCAACAGCCACATGCCCTATGGATATGCAGCCCAAGCCAGGGCCAGAGAAAGAGAGCGACTGGCACAGTCTAGGGCAGCAGCAGCAGCAGCCGTAGCAGCGGCAACAGCTGCTGTGGAAACTGGTGCTTCTGGAGGAGGAGGACCTTACCATCACTACCACCAGGAACAGAGTCGTGGGGCTTCCTCCTCTTCTTGTGGCGGGAACACATCACACAGTGGCTATCGTCAGAGTAGAAGAAGAAGAAAGCAAAGGACGAAAAAGAGTCATTGTCTTGGTAGCAGGGAGTTTGGTGCTTCCTTCCCTTGTTCTGAGTTGTTGCCCCTGAGTGGCTCTGAAGAGAAGATCCTGAAGGACTTAAGTGAGGAGGATGAGGAAGAGGAGGAGGAGGAAGAAGATGGAGAGGATGAAGAAGACAAGGAAGGAAAGTTCTACTATAGCGATGAAGGTGGGGAGGATGCGTATTCTTATTCAGACCAGCATCCTGAGGACGGGGTTGGACCTGGGGGCTACACCTCAGTTCGGTACAGTGAGTATGAGTGCTGTGAACGTGTTGTCATCAACGTATCTGGTCTGCGGTTTGAAACCCAGCTAAAGACCTTGGCGCAGTTCCCTGAGACGCTGCTTGGTGATCCCACAAAGCGGGGCAGGTACTTTGACCCACTCCGGAATGAGTATTTCTTTGACAGGAACCGACCCAGCTTTGATGCAATCCTTTATTACTACCAGTCTGGTGGGCGGCTGAAAAGGCCAGTCAACGTGCCCTTTGACATCTTCAGCGAGGAAGTGAAGTTCTATGAACTTGGGGAGGAGGCCATGCTCAAGTTCAGGGAGGATGAAGGATTTGTCAAAGAAGAAGACGACAAGGTGTTGCCCGAGAATGAATTCAAGAAGCAGATATGGCTGCTTTTTGAGTACCCCGAAAGCTCCAGCCCAGCCCGCGTCATTGCCATAGTTTCCGTTTTGGTCATTTTGATCTCCATTGTAATTTTCTGTCTGGAGACACTACCAGAGTTCAGAGATGATAAGGAGCTCATTTTGACCTCTAATTTGGAGAATGTTAATGAAACACTACTGTTGCTTGGTGGGGGGCACACGGTCTTCAATGACCCCTTTTTCATTGTTGAGACGGTCTGCATCATTTGGTTCTCCTTTGAGTTTACAGTGCGTTGCTTTGCTTGCCCCAGCAAAGCAGCGTTCTTCAAGAACATCATGAACATCATAGACATTGTTTCCATTTTGCCTTACTTCATCACCCTGGGCACGGACTTGGCCCAGCAACAGGGCAGTAATGGTCAACAGGCCATGTCTTTTGCCATCTTGAGGATCATCCGTCTTGTCAGGGTATTTCGCATCTTCAAGCTCTCCAGACACTCAAAGGGTCTTCAGATCCTCGGTCATACTCTCAGGGCCAGCATGAGGGAACTGGGGCTCTTGATCTTCTTCCTCTTTATTGGAGTCATTTTATTTTCCAGTGCTGTTTATTTTGCAGAAGCTGATGAATCTACCACCCATTTTCAAAGCATCCCAGATGCCTTTTGGTGGGCTGTTGTGACCATGACTACGGTTGGTTATGGGGACATGAAGCCCGTCACTGTGGGGGGGAAAATCGTTGGGTCCCTGTGTGCCATTGCAGGTGTGTTAACCATTGCTTTACCAGTGCCAGTGATTGTCTCCAACTTTAACTATTTTTATCATAGAGAGACCGAAAACGATGAACAGACCCAGCTGACGCAAAATGCAGTCAGTTGTCCATACCTTCCAACGATACTCAAGAAATTCCGAAGTTCATCATCTTCTTCCACAGAGGACAAATCAGAGTATTTGGAGATGGAAGAAGGGGTTAAAGAGTCTCTTTGTGTCAAGGAGAAAAAATGTCAGGTGACAGGAAATGGCAGTGAGACAGCAAAACAGAACTGTGTTAATGCAAAGTCTGTGGAAACAGATGTTTAAGTTGGACTGTTTCCAAACCTATTTATGCATTAAAGAGTGCATTGGTTTTAAAAAAAGAAATATGCAAACAGGAGTCTAAAATAAGCATATAGAATTATGCCATTCATTTACTGGTTAAACATGAATAAAACACATTAGTATACTTGTATTACATATCAAGTAACTGATATACCTTGAAGAAGGGGCTTTACCTGAAGTAATTTCAGAGTTTATATTTTTACTAGAATGCAGGTGTTTTGCACATGAGGGAGACAATTTTACTTTTCAAGAGGGAATGTTTAACTACTAGTTCGACTCACTGCCCAGTGATAAAAAATTAGCATTTCAAGGTATTTACTATGTAAGGTCAGTAGCCATGTATCCATTTGTTAATGCTTTTAAGAACAGCTACCATAATTCAGTGGATTCCATAGTCTTTTATTTCAAAATGCTAAAGATTGTTATGGGAAAACATGATTCTAGAGGAAGTCCAAATTTAAACTTCAAAATATTGAAAGATTGTAGTTTTTTTTAAAGAAAATGATCCTTGATATCAAATTGTTGAAGATGCTGCCGAACTCCCCCCCCCCCCCACCCTGCTTCCCCCAGAAATGGTTTTATTTTTATATCACACTTGTGGAGACTTTGCTGAGTTTGTTGAGTAAGATGTGGACAAAACTGAAGGAATAAAATCATCTGACTTGGTCGGGATGCAGTGACAAAGTGACTGGATCGCTTTTTTGCACTACTTTCTATGCTGGAGATTTAATGACAGAGACTTCATACTGTGAATGTTTACTAATGTTCAATGACAATCATTGGAAGAGTGAATCCTGCATCTTTTTTTCTCGTATTTTTACTTTGCTTGTGGCGCTGATTGGCTTAGCGGCTAACCTGACATGAATTCCATAGTCTTTATTTATGATTATCTGTTATCTGGAAAAAAGGATTGTGAAGTAAAATTTTATAATCATTTTCCCCCCTAAATCATTCTTTTACAAACCACCATACAAAAGAAAGTCATTCCTTAAGCTTAAGGTATAGAATATGTATTCAAAGGTGTGTCTGTGCGTTTGTGTGTGTGAGTGTGTTGGGATTGGAGCAGCAGGGGAAAAATATATAGCAATAGCCATAGACTGCGGAGCAAATTCAGTGCAGACTCATGTAATTGAGGTTAGAAGGTGCTGCAGATTCTTTGCGACCTAATTTAACATTTGGAATCCATGAGTAATGTATACACTTTGACACCTGTTAAATATTTCTGTGGACTTGAACAGGGGGATATAGTAATATAGTGTAAAACTGGTCTGTTAATTGGGATTAAGATGATTTGCCAATGTGCTATTATTGGTTCAAGATTCTTGCCACCCCCAGTTTTAATTGCAACATGCATTCTTCTGTATGTGTCAAAACAGCTTTTAAAGGGCAAAAATAGCAGCATGGGGTTTGGAATTGGCATTTTGAAACACAAGCCATTGAAAACAATTAAATATCTGTTTATCCAGGCTTATTCCTGTTTAGGTCAAATACTACAACCTTTGAACACCCAAATTCCTCCCTGACCCAGAATGAGATCTGTGAGAGAGCAGTGATTCCATAATGAGAATTATGTTGCATTTCAGAGCATGGAACATCATAGCAGAGTCTGTACACATATTGGGGAAAGCAATGGTACCAGTTGGAATAACAAATGATTGATTGTGAGCAATATGAGAGTAGAATGAATTTGGAAGATGCACTGTTATGTGGTTAACTTCATTATATTTCTACAGGAACTTTAACATCATGGAATTCTAAAGTACATTTACAAAGCATTCATGCGCTGAGGAAACTGTGAGAAAGAATAGAAATGTCCAGTTTGAACAAAGTAAATGCTTCAAAATTTCCTGAGCTGGAAAAGTAACAATTGCTTTCTTAGGACATCAAACTAACTTGATTATTTATACTTGTACTCTCAATTTTCAGTAGCATTCTCTCATAAGAACTGAAGTTTCTCATGCTGGCTGATTCTTTTTTTCTCTTTTAAAATTAAGTTTGCAATATTGAGTTGGGTATATTTTGATTGATTGAAAGGTTCCCCCAATTATTTGGAGAAAAGTCTTTATTAAATGCTATTTTTTTCAAGATAAAAATTTATTGTGGCTAGCAAGTGTCATCTTAAGAAATGTCTTCCTCCTCTTTTACACAGGAGGTAATGTCTCTTTTAAGGTGACATCTTTGACCTGTGCAAAGTACTTATATGGAAAAGGAACTGAAAAAACAAAGACTATTTTTTCCTAAATTATTTCAAAACCTATTCTACATTAGCCTTTTTGGACAATTAGCCATCAATATCAGTGAACTGTGTCTCAGGGTAAGCTGATATCCATAACTAGGAATGTTGAGTTGAAACAAATCTTTACAAAATCCAAAATTTGTCAGAATTTCAAATGCAGAGCTGATACCTTGAACTTGAAATATGTAGACAGTATTTAAAGTGATTACCTCAAAATTTAAGTACTTTTGATCTGTGAGCCTATTGCTTATCTGTTTATGCAGGCCTCAAATGTGGAATCTCTTATCTGTCTTAAATGCTAAATAATATTGCATGTCACCTATCCAGGAACAACATATATCTGACATCACGGCATGTCATATATTAGGTACTATTAAATATGAATGCCATTGCATATCAGCTATTAAATATAACTTAATACTAAATGCCAGTGTATATAAGTTAACAAATGCTATGAAATTATAAAATATCATTGCATGCCTACTTTCCAAACAAATATTGAAATCATATATCATTGGATGTCAAATTCAGATCTTTAAAAAACCAGTGCTTGTCAAATATTCAAACAATATCCAGAGAATGACATTACAATTCACAGAGAAGAATTTTGTGGAAAAATTTTTTGAAAGCAAATTAGTTTTCGCTCTAGTGCAAAGCAGAACACCCAGTACTCCCAAAAGAACAGCCATTTGTTCTTATTTTAGCATAAAGATTTCCAATTTTCCCCATGGTAATGTGCGCAAAGCAATTTGCTTTTCTTTTCTTGGGGAAGTAAATGAGAGAAGAAATCTTTTTACCTTTCAGTATTGCTCCAACCACATGGATGAATAAATCAGCTGAATTAGCTTCTATATGGTGAATGTTGCACATTGATAATTTAACGTGTACAGTGGTTCACAATAAGAACCACATCATGTGGAATACATATCATGTGGAGGTGGTGGATGCTCCCTCACTGGGGATCTTCAAGCAGAGGCTCGACAAGACCTATCAGAAATGCTCTAGGAGGATTTCCTGCTACAGGCAGGGAGTTGGACTAGATGATTATAGTTCCAATTATATGATTGGATTATATTATATGATTCTATGATATGGTTCTATGATTCTGTATTTCTCTGTTCCTGGCAACCGTTTCAATTATATGATTCTATGATTCTGTATTTCTCTGTTCCTGGCAATGGTTGGTAAAAGTTTGAAAACTGTTCATTCAATACCATTTTTTCAAATGGCTAACCATAAATGTACTATCATAAATCATGTGTCACTATGCAGCAAGTATCCATATGGTATATACCATAGAGTGGCCTTGAGTTATATGCTAGTGAGAGGAAGCCTTTGTTTTTTAGTGTAATATCATCACATCAGTCAAGTATTTTAAAGCAAGGTATGGCAAGAGCAGCAAGGATCTCTTTGGGACTCAGCACCAGATGTGAGAATTTCAGTGTATTTGGGAGAAAGGTGACAGACAGACAGACAGACAGACAGACAGACAGATAGATAGATAGATAGATAGATAGATAGATAGATAGATAGATAGATAGATAGATAGATAGATAGGCAGGCCTGGTGTTCCTGCTTTCTTGCTGTACACGTATGTCTGGATCAGGATTAGTAGATGGGAGTACTGCTCAATATACCATATACTGGAACTAGAGCTAAGTTGGATTTGTAACCCCGTCCCTCACTATGGTTCTAAGGTAGACAGTATTCTCTTCTGTGGTGCTGTTTGCCTACCAAAAACCTGTTTCTTTTGAACCCTGTTGAATTTCAGGGTAAAATATTTGCTCAGGTCCTGATTGGGTTTGGTACCAGAACGGGGGTGGCTAATGGCGAAATCCAGAATAACTACGGGGAGTCCTTGCTTTGGTGTAAGAACAATTTACTCTGGATTGCAGTATGAATTTCCCATAGATTTTCAGTAGGTAGTGCAGTAACTGGGTGCATGTAAAGTCTCTTAAAGTCTCTGCATTGTAGGGTAAACCTTCCATCACAACTACTGTATGGTCCCAACTGGGATAATTCTTAAATTTAAAGGAAACAGGATATAAGATTGCTCTTCAGTATGATTAGTGATTTGCTTATTATACTTGGATTCCATTTTTTCTGCAAGTTGCTCAGAGTGGTAGACATGGAGGCCAAAGTCAACCCCCTTGAACTCCAGGTCAGCCAAAGATTTAGGGACTGGGTGACATACCCATTTTGCAGAAGCAAATTCCACCATTCAATTGAAGTGCCAATCATAAATATGAGCAATTTTGTATAGACTAGAACCATATTTGCAGAAACATCATGTGGATGCTGTCTATTTGATGTGGTGGGAGAGGGGAATTCTTGGTTGCACAGACAAATGGAGTTTCTGAGGAGCCTCTCTTAGTGCTGAACAACTAGCATTCCAGATCATAGGGAAAGATACATGTTACATACTGTAGATACATGTTACATAAAAGAGCTGTACAAGGCATGTCTGAGATGTCTTGTCAAACACTGCAATCCTATATGCAATCCTACCTATCTTAGAGTAGGTCCTGTTGAAAAAAATAAGACTTCTGATTTGACATCCATAGGTTTGTGCTGAAAAATGGATGACCATGAGGTGACCCCTCAAGAATAGCATAAATGAAAGGTGGCATGCCACAGAATTGTTAAGAAAAATTTTGTAAAATCCTGTACCCTTTTTTGGGATTATTCCTGACTCATGGCTTTAGTGCTAAATGTGCATTCACTGGTTAAAAAGTTTAGACATAAAGGTTATTCACACATCAAACCCTCCCTTATATCTCTGTATACCTAGGGCAATCTTTGTTAGGGTGCAATCCAGAGTAACTACGGGGAGTCCTTGCTCCAGTGTAAGAACAATTACTCTGGATTGCAATACAAATTTTCCATAGGTTTTCACTAGGTGGTGCCATAGCTATGTCAACGTAAAAGTCTCTTACATGCTCCCGTAGTTACTCTGGATTGTAGGGTCAATCTTAATGTGCATACAGTCATTCATATATTCCTATTAACCATGTATCTGGTTTGTTGACATAGATCCTAGATGTGACCTAGATCCAGCCATTCATACAGAAATGTGCACTAGGGTACAACATAATTTGTGAATAATAGTGTGGGGAAGAGGACATAAATATAAAAATGTAGGATGGGTTTATAATAACTAGTCCAGTATTCATGGGAAATAGAGTCAATTTATTGGTGCAACAGATATCACCACAGCCAGTGAAAGCTATGTTATAGAATATAGCAAGAGGATAGAAACTTGAAAGTGAATACCATTCTGTGGAAAGCATCATACAGGATTACAAAATCTTTATAAAGTTAATAATAATAATAATAATAATAATAATAATAATAATAATAATAATAATAATAATAATAATAATATCCAATTGGAAATGTTGTTAACTATTCTTGATGAATGCTACTTCCTGTAGTATATATCCTTAAAACTGTATTCACTTCTGCAACTGGAAATTAAAGTACAGTGTAAAGTAAAATAATTTGGCTCTAGTGTGACAAATAATGGAGAGCCATAAAGTTACATGTATTGCTTGTACTGAGCCCTCTCCTCTCCTGCAAATAACATATAATGGATGATTCAGAAATGCAGTGTGCATCATTAATCACAGGAATGACTGCAGCTGAGAGATAGTCTACTTGCTCAGATTTAAAAAAAAAGTGCTGCAACTTTCCTGGGACAGCTTAGGGTCAGGAGGGATAGGAGATTTTTCAGTGCTCTATCATGGAAAAAATGTTCATGTACATAGAAAACTAGCAAGGCAGGGAGAAGTCTAAGCCTTCTTTCAAAAATACTAGTTTTTTTTACTTGCTTGAAATTTTTGGTGCAGGGGAACACTGGAGCATGTATTCACTGCATGCTGAATAACCAAGGACCCAGGTTAACTTCAGAAAATGTGGCTTGACTATCCTTTACTGTTTCAGGATTGTACTTTGGAGGTGTTGGGAAATGACAGGATTGTACTTTGAGGTGTTGGGAAATGACATGAAAGCTGCGTTTGTGGTGTTTGATCTGCGATAGATAGATCTACTGTAGATAGATAGCTAGGCAAATCATTATTTGATGTTCCAGCCAATGAAGCCCTTTTCCAGGCATTTAGCAGCTATGAGATGTACAGCTGTACAGGTGGGAACCACTTGTACAGATATGCGAATGAAGATGTGTAGATCAGGGGAGAGGCTTGGTCTCCTCCACATGTATTCAGTATTCATGGTTACAGAATGCCTGAAAAGGACATAAGGGATGAACATTTCTGCGTAAACTCTTTCAAAACAATTCATTGGTTGAGGGAAGAGTTCTAAAGCTATGCGGGCCAAAGGTTGTAAAGGAAATGAAACAGCATGTGTCACTCATATGATCACATCACAGTGGGCGCACAGTCTGTCCAGTTGTAGTATCTGCTTCTTGTTGTAATTTCTTTCCTACATTCATTGGTAACTTCTATGTAACAAGTGGTTTCCTAATTGTTTTTTGAACACAGATAAATTATTTTTGGCTGCAATCCACACTTTCCTGGGAGTAAGTACTACTGAACACAAAGGGACCTACTTTTGATTAGACATGGTTAGGATTGTGCTCTAAGTGGCATTATTATGGACATCAAGGTAACAGGTCTACAGCTTTACTTGAATTAGTTCAGAAATAACACTTTGGTTACTGTCATTACAAAAGTGATGATCTCTGTTATTAAAACACTTTTTCTCAGTGTTATGTAGCTAGCTTTATTTTATTTTGAAGTCACGTCTTTGTAATATTTTGATTCTTAAAAATATTGACTAAACTAGGAAGCATCATAGATGAAAATATAATAGTCAATTTAAGTATACCAGGGATCAGTTTGTGTGTACTGTCTGGGCTGAAGATCTATTAAAGCTGATGTGCATTTTCATTACAGGAAACAGAGAAAGGGTCCAAGGGTGTGTGATGCATCCTGCAGTGGGGGAATAACAAGGCCTCCACAAAGGAAGGACATATTTGTTCTATTGTTTTGGGGATGCATTACATTGTATTGATGTTGGAAGTTGGGATAGAATTGGGACTAAAGTTGATGGTTAGCTTACACCAGTTGGACTGGATTAGACCAAAATTTCCTCCACTGAAAAATTCATGATCATATGCCATTGTAAACTGAAACTTTGATTGCTAGTTAGTGTTCTAAGGTTGCAATGCTGATCTCCAGTTAGGCTGGCATAAGTCCCAGCATAAGTACTGTGCTGACCTGGGTTTGTCACAAAAGTGTCATAAGGCATTTCTGCCCCACTCCTGTGGAGGGTGTTAGGCCAGTGTCCAGGCATGTGCTGATCTCCTCACAGCACAATGAGAAGATTTGCCAGATCAGTTATGCCAGCCTTAATTGGTTAGGATTGCACCGTAAGTAAAGGGTACAATCAAATCAAAGTTAGATGCTTTAACAAGTCCCACTGAAAAGCCAAGAATTAACATATGCTAAGCTACTCTGCCTCAAATATCACTAGCAGATAAATGCCTCGATTGTGAACGTTGCCTCGATTGTGCCGTTTCTTTCATTTAGATCAAATGTATGTTCAATAAATTGTGTTTTGGGGTGGCAAAATATAACTTGGCAAAATATAGGTTTAATTATCCATAGGTTTGATTATGAATGTTTTATTAGTTGGGATCTGAGACTAGTCCTAATGATTAAAAACTTGCATTGTTTTAATTGTGTTTTGTCATGTTGGTTCTCAGCATTTTGTGGGTTATGGTACTGGAGCTGCCCCACTCCCATTTTTTTTTTGTATATAAATGATTGTTGCATTCCTAAAAACTCTCATACAGTGCTAGAAAAGCTGCCTTAGAACAATTCAATGCATCAAGCCTATGACATGCAGGACTGCATTACTGTTTTGCTTTGTATTTGAAGTAAAAAAAATGAATTGAAAAAGAGTGCCTCTGATCTACATTCTTCTGTAGAGCAGAATGTTCATTCCATTTTAGCCAGCAAAAGCAGAGAAACCTGTTATGAATAGTCTTTATACCTCAGTCTTCAAGTATGAAAATACTGTTAGTTTGCAGCAAAATTTAGATAACAAGAGTCATGCATAGTCATTGTGAATGGTGGAATTTTGGATGACATTCATGACATTCCTGCACAAGACATTTTAAAAAAATATGTGAAGACATGTGAAGGTATCAGTTATGCAAAATGGAACATTTAAATTAAAAAACAAATCTCATCAGAGAATAATACCTTACCACATTTTTGTCAGGATAATGATAATTAAACTGTGTGTAGTCGGGTACGCTATCAGGAACAAAAACAAAGCGTTACAACTTGCTTACTGTGCTTTCTGATTACAGGTTCATGAAAAGAGTAATTAAAGTATTGTATATTAAGATGCTTGAATTAACAATTCTTTCTAATTCTCTACTTCTAAAATTAGAACATCCCCTGGGGCTTTATCTGCAGATTCTTGGCTAGAAACTGCTACATAAATCTTACTGGAAAATAAAACCCAACCTGTTGAGTTTTTGTACAAAATCTGGTAAAGCATTCTGGTCGATCACAAGTAGGTAAGCATAATTTTTATTGTGTTGTGTACTACTACTTTGTTGTGTAGTAGAAATGTTCACTAGTTGGAGTGTAGTTGAAATATGCCGTTGTATTTATGAATCAGGATGGAAACACTGCAGTATTTTAACCAAGCACTTCGGTTTGATGCCAAATATTTTCTATTTGGGGAATCTTTGGGCACAGTCAATACAAAGTATTTTTAACTGCTATTGAATGCAATGGGATAAGTAAACATTGGCTTGAGGCTGCAATCCTAATCCCCAGTTAGACCAGCAAAAGTCCCATCAGCAGCAGCAGCACTAGAGGAGCCATGCTTCTTTTGGCAACCCCAGAATTCTGTGACTAGTTGAAACATTACAGAAATCAATGGCCAAAACAAACATTTTCTGAACCAGTCCACCTGTCATTAGCTCTTCTTCAGAAATAAGTCCCAAGCTAGCCTGGGGATGTCACAAAATTTCCATAAGGCACTTCTGTGCACAGACCTGTGCACCACCATGGGAATGGAGAATGTGTGACACCATCCTAAAGTGGTTATGATTGCACCCTAAATCTCCTACTGAAATAAATGGGGCCAAAGTATTTTTCTACTGTTTGGATGTTACCGTATTTCCCGGTTTATAAGACGCACTTTTTTTCCTCCCCAAATGGGGGGAAAATGTCTGTGCGTCTGATAGAGTGATAGGGCCAATCCTGGAGTACATTACCCCATCATGTCATATGTCGTTGGATTCGTATTGAAGAGCAGAATCCAATGCAACAATCAGTTTTGAGATATCTCCTTCCTATCAAATGTTATGGCCAAAAAAGTAAAAATCAAAAATATAAAAAATACATTTTTTGGCAATTTTTTAAGTGGGTAGAAATTTTGGCTTGGGAGGGTAAGAATTTTGGCCTTGGGGTTCAGGAATTTTGGGATTGGCATCTGGTCACCCTGGCACAGTTGCAATCCTAAGCAGCCTTCCCTGGCTTGGAGACTTGCTCCAAAATAGACATGCACAAGACCTGGTCCCTCCTGCTCCAGGCCTGTGCCTCCCTCACTCTTTCTATCTATCTAGATCCCCTAACCTTTCCCTACCTACCCCCGAAAAGAACCCCCCAACTTACCTGCCTTCCTGGACTATTTGCAATGAGATTTGTGCAAAATGTTGTCTGATCACTTGCAATGAGATTTGTGCAAAAGTCGCAAATCACTGACACTAGAAGTGATGAGTTTTTGGGGTTTCCAGAAAATTAGAAGAGTGCTTAAAGCTTAAAGTCTTTCTTCATTTGTTAATGACAGTGATAATGGTTCTTAATATTCTTCACTGTTCTTCACTGTTGACTTTACATGGTCGAAATATTATTCTTCACTGTTCTTCACTGTTGACTTTACATGGTCGAAATATTATTCTGCTATATTAGTACACCATTTGGTTCAGAATATTTTTTTCTTGTTTTGCTCCTCTAAATGTTAGTGCGTCTCCTGGTCCGGTGCGTGTAATAAGCCGGGAAATACGGTAATTATTTTTCTGATGTATGAATCTGTTAAATGTTTTGCTAGATTGCTGGAAGATTTTCATGTTTACGGTAATTATTTTTTTACAACTGCATCATATAGCTTTTGCACTCAATTCAAATGAATGGACTGGTTTTGTTGGTGGGTTCAGAATCATGAAACGCTGTCCCTTTCCACTCTTGATTTTAAAAATTAAGTCCATGAAAATGTGAAATATTTTAAGTGAATCTTCTCCAGAAATCAAAAGAAGTTTGAATAGTTGCATCCTATATAGTTTGTATAGTTGAATCCTTAAAGCTATGACTTAATTGAAAAGTCATGTTGACTATCTGGTGTACTGAAAGTTTTGGATAAAGATAAATCTCTATAGAAGGATTTTCTGGAAATTGAAAGAGGCCTTCAGTTTTTGATAGTCAAAATTCCAGGCTGCTTTTAGATGATGATATCATATCATTGTCCTGAAAGTGATGATTGTTTCATGACATGCTTTGAATGGCATTTAAGGAAGAGTGAGGAATAACAGCCAATCTCATTCTATGCAATCAGGAGAAATGATCGACCTGTCTCATATAAGGAACATTGAATAAAATAGAAGAGATTAGTTAGTTAGAAGAGTTAGTTAGAAGAGGAAATCAGGATGGTCAGGCAGCAGCAGCAGTAGAGGAGCCATGCTTCTTTTGGCAACCCCAGAATTCTGTGACTGGTTAAAACAGTACAGAAATCAATGGCCAGAACAAACAGAGCATTTTCTGAACCAGTCCACTTAAAATGATCATAATAAGCTTTTCTTCTGAAACAGTATCAATAGTTTAATTCTCTTTTGCATTTCTTGTCCCTTTGTTTTGAGATGCTTTTTGTGCATTTGAGGGATGTATGCACACTGGGAGTCACCTCTGGGTCAAAAAGTGCATGAGAGCATTCTGAGGGAAAACACAGATGGGCTATACTCAGGGCCATCTTAATGCAAGGGTCCGATGGGCACTTGCCCAAGGGCCCCATGAGCATAGGGACCCAATGCTAATGCTAAAAATATATTTACTAATATATAATATACTAATATATACTACATATACTATGGTAAATTTATTAAATATATGTTTAATTTTATCAACCATTTACATTTTATTCCTGTGAGTGGTTGTTGTAGGGGGTCCTTACTAGGGGTCCCAGCACTGGTTTGCCCAGGTGCCCATAATGCTGTTAAGATGGCCCTGGCTAAACTGTGGAATCGGTACCAAAATTGTGCATGTGTTTTTTGAGAAAGAGATGATATAATTCTGACATTTTTGCCACTGTTTGAGTTCCTGTCCTTAGCCCAGCTCTGCGACGCCAGCTGGATCCAATCGTATTGGCTCTGCCTTTCCATTGGACTAATTCAGTGGGGTGGAGATTCAGTGGGGTGGACTAATTCAGCGGGATTTGCTGCTTGGGTAACAGCCTATCCTCCATAACAATCCAACCCTGGCTTTTGTGCTTTGCATGCAGCATATGCAGCACCGAGCACGATACCATAGTCTTTCAAGACTGATGGAGGCCTGCTATTTAGACACTGTTTAATCACATCATTTCAGAATTTTCATAATAGGTATCGTTCATATGTGCAGAAGCTTCCTTCTTCCCACGCTGCTTGTCCTGAGTTGCCATCCAATTCTAGTATAGAAGGTCAGAGGAATGTGGTAGGATAGGATATGGAAGACTGCAGATGGTGGGTGTGGGTGGAATCCCTGAATAATCAGTAGAAGCAACTTCTGCAATGTTCCACTGTGCATGTGGGTATGTGGGTGTGTGTGTGTGGGTGGGTGTGTGGGAGAGAGAGAGAGAGAGAGAGAGAGAGAGAGAGAGAGAGAGAGAGAGAGAGAGAGTTTGTACAATCTCAAATGCTATTCTTTTCACTTTATGTTGTATTTCCCATTGTTCGGCAGTTGCCTACTGTGATGACAAAGAATGACCTATGACAACTAGGCTGTGATAGCAGTTTGGCATGCTGAAATGATCAAAATGGTAGCTGTGGCCATTTGATACAAGATGCTGTGTGAGAACATTTACCTCTGACTTCATGTGGGTTCTTGAATAGGATGCCACAATAGCAAGCCTACATAAAGTTTAATTGGCTCTTTGTTGTTTTCTCATATTGATACAGCTTCTACTAAAATCAGAATGTCAATCAGTGGCAGTTTTCCATCTTACAGTGGAGTGTGAGTAAAAAAAAACCTGCAACAGACAAGTGATTTAAAGCAAAGGTACCTTTCATTTTTCAAATAAAATGTTACAATTGTTTGAAGAAAGGAAGGAAGGAATGAAGGAAGAAAGGAAGGAAGGAAGGAAGGGTCCAGAAGGATAGCATATTTCTAAGATCTGTACCTGAAAGTGAAATAAAAAGCCTTAGAGAAGAGATCCTACCTTCCACTATGTTTATTGATCTACAGCTTCACTTTATGCTTTCCATAGTCTTTATTCTGAACAATTCTAAGGCTGCAATCCTAAAGACACTTTTCTTTGAGTAAGACCCTATGAACACAATGGAACTTACTTTTGAGTAGACATGATTAGGATTGTGCTCTAAGTGCTACTTTATTCCTTACTGAAAATGAAAGGAATGTAAGATTCTGAGACCCTTGTGCAGAAGTTCAGGATTTTCAAGATGTGAGCCTTTCTTGAGATCATTGTGTGAATTCCTCATTAGAAGAATTCTGCATGTTTTATAGCCATAGGCTGAAACAGGCTGTTTCCTATATGAAGTTGTCTTTTCTTCTTCTTACATTCATGAAATGTGAACCACAGAACTATATATATCAGAAAATAGTGTCAAGTGAAGTTGATATGGGAAAGTATATGATTGCATAGTTAAATTGTATCATCATATTTTACAGTTTGTGCTGAGTGTCAAGCTACAGATACTATTCTGGAAATAACTTCTCTACTGTCTTTCAAGTATATAACTATATATATTTAGTATATATATATATATATATATATATATATATATATATATATATATATATATATATATATATATATATATATATAAGTATATAACTATATATATATATATAAACTATATAAGTTTAGGTATTGTGCAGCAATACCTTATCTAGCTTTGGCACTGGACCGGTGCTGGGGCCACATATTTGCTTTACAGCACATTTGTGACAGCACCAGTGGAGGTTCAGCAGTATGATCTCAGTATTGGCTCTTACAGTAATTTCTGCATCCATTTATCTCCATTACCTATTTCTAGGCATCGTTATGATCAAGGCTGTGATGCATTATTATCATGCATTAAAGGGTAAAAGCCACCAAAACTGCAGTTGACTAGAAAGCAGTCAAGATTTAAGACTGAGAAACAGCATTCCTCTTTTGCACACAGAAACAGGCTTTAGGTGTGGAGCACCTAGTCGAAACTACTCCCAAGTGGTTGTCACAAAATATTTGTATGAGGAAAATGTGTGCTGGTAAAATTGCATGGATAAATTTACACTTAACTAGTACTCTGGCTTTTGACACTCAGAGAAGACATAGGGCGCAATCCAGAGTAACTACGTGGAGTCTTTGCTCCGGTGTAAGAACAATTTGCTCTGGATTGCAATATGAATTTCCCATAAGTTTTCACTAGGTAGCGCAGTAACTACGGGTACATGTAATGTCTCTTACGTGTTCCCATAGTTACTCTGGATTGTAGGGATATAGAACAGTGGTTCTCAAACTTTGTAGAGTCAGGATTCCCATCCACCTCCCCCCCCTTTTTTTTTTTACTTTATCAGTCACTCAAGCCTCCAGGACAGTGATTTTCAGCCAGTGTGCTGTGGCACAGTGGTGTGCCATGGGTAGTCCTATGTAATATGAAGTGGAAGATAAAAAAGTCAAACTTCTTCAAGATATTTTCCTTTCTACCTAAAAAAAATGAAGGCTTAAAAACTGTCTCAATATCAGAGGATTCAGTTGTTTACAAACTGACTTGAAAGGAAGCCTACTGAATTTAGGGCCTCACTAAACTTGCATAGGATTCCACTACATGAAACTTTGTATTGGTGCAGACCTGGTCTATTGTCTGTGTTTTCTAATGTTCTTGGAAGTGATCAAGAGTGCTTTGATTTGTGTCCTTCCATGTCTCCGTCAGTAAGAGTTTCATTATGGTGGCTCTGTCATGTGCCATAGTGCATATATTTTGCATTGGTTCAAAACTAGTGTCTTGGGTAAGCAATGCTATGATCAAGGCATACACTGCAGGTTGTACTTAATTTGGCTTTTCTTCGGCACAGTTCAGGCTCTATACGTTGTAATTATCATGCAGAGGATGTTAGAAGCAGTCTCCATGTGGCTGTTGATTTAGGCTGCTAATTTCTAGATGTCCTGAATTGTATGGTAAATTTCCATACTAGGTGCCAGTCTCTGCCAGGAAGGACTGATATTTGAGTGATCTGTGTAATAATCATTTACAGATATTCTAGCAGCATCAGGGATCAGCAGCCAAAGCAGCTCTTGTTCTGATGTTTTTCATATGAGCATTTGAAGTTGCCTTATCCTGAATCAGTCCATTGGCCTATTGAGCTGAGTGTTGTTTCAGGGTGACAAGATGCAAACCCAAAATTCTGGAACCCGAAGGCCAGAATTCCTACCTCCCCAGGCAAAAATTCCTATCCCCAAGCCAAAATTGTAGGATACCCCAAAAATATAGGACAAAATGTTGGCCATTTTAAAATAGGCTAAAAACACTCATTGGGGGGTTTCTGGGGAGGTAGTGGGTACAGGCAGGGCTACAGGTGGGGGTTTCTGGGGGTAGTGGGGAGGACATAGGTGGGTATCAGCATAAGAGGGAAAGGGGGGCACTTACCTGGGTGGGTGTTTGAAAGAAAGAGGCTCTGGAGAGATGAGGCAGCCATGCGGCTGCCACCCAAAGCCATCCAGAGCACCTTGTCCAGCCAGGGGAGGCTCTGGATGGTGCGTGGCTACAGCATGGCTGCCGTCAGACCTACTTAGCTGGCCAGGGAGGCTCTGAACGGTGTGCAGCTGCATCCCTGCTCCAACTAGGAGAGGCTTTGATGGAGCGCAGCAGCCACACGGCCACCATCCAGAGTACCCTGGGCGGCCAGGGGAGGCTTTGGATGGCGCATGGCTGCAGCGTGGCTGCCATCACAGTCCCCTGGCCAGCCAGGAGAGGCTCTGATGGAGTGCAGCAGCCACCATCCAGAGCACCTTGGCTGGCCAGGGGGAGGCTTTTGATGGCACACAGCTGCAATGCGGCTGCCATCAGAGCACCCTGGCTGGAGCAGAGGCTCCGCACAGCTTCAGAGGAGGGGAGAGGGTGGAGTGTGGGTGGGGATTCTGCCCCCTGGCCAATCAGGAGGTGGGGAAAGGGACCTCCTCCTGGCCCACCTCCAATTTTAAATTGCGGGTCCCATGGTTGCCGCTTTCCAGATATGGCAGGACCCCCGGACCTGCTTACCTATTGTGCTGGACCCCCTGCTGCTTACCGGACATGTCTGGGCAATACTGGACATCTGGACATCCTGTGTTGTCTACACTGACTGGCAGCAGCAGGACCAGATTTAGGTTTGATGAGGCCCTAAACTATTGAAGATAATGGGGCCCTTTATATGTCCAGCAGGCTAGCAGGCAGGGCACATTACTTACACCATAGAAGCCTACACAACACAAAATACTGTTGCTGTATGTAGCTTTTATTTTATTTGTTTTTTATCTTATATTTTGGAAATGAACATCCAGTTTTTTCCTTTAAATTTTTTTGGGAGCCCCCAAGGGAGTGTGGCCTTAAGCTATAGAGGCACTCTGTCCTACATTATACATACATCCAGCACTGGGCTTATACATAAATCCAGCACTGGGCAGCAGTTTCCCAAGGCTGCCTGCAGTCATATTTTCCTGTTTAGAGAGTTGATCCAGGATGACCAGACACAATTTACTTTTTCACCACTCTATAAAAGAGGGAATTTGGGTAGGAGCAGCTTTTTAAATCCTTCCATGTTGAGCTGCACCTGCCCAAATTCCATCTTCTATAGAGTGGTACAAAAGTATAGTCAGTCCATTGTATCTGGTCACCCTGCATAGATGAAACCTGAGGGAACCTGATATGAAGCATATGCTCTGTCACTGAATTAACAGAACCCCTAAATGACGTGTAGATTGACTATTAGAACATTAGTAGATTTGGGTGTAAGGTAACTGGAGCATTAAGGAACCATCACTAGCAGACTCTGAACTTTCAGACTTTAGTAGACTTTGTGCTACTAAACATTCTTTTATTGTATTAAAGAAGCAATACAAGAATTCCAGGGCTTGATTCAAGAGCACATGCTATATAGGAAAATGAATGATGCCTACGAGGTTTTCCAGAAAGAACGTTTTAGGTCATAGGCCTGGGTACAATATACCCTTGCACAGGGTGACCATATAGAATGTAGGACAGAGTGCCTCTATCATTAAGCATTGTACAGAAGAGGGAATTGAGGCAGGTGCTGCTTTTTAAACCCTTCTATGATAAATTAAACCTTATTCAATTCCCTTTTCTATACAAAGCTTAATGATAGAGGCACTGTGTCCTCCATTCTATATGGTCACCCTGTACCTTGCACTCCCCTCTTGTGGTCTATGTGTGCTGCAAGTTATAAGCAGGTGTAGGTCTGGATAGTGCCCAGGACCGATTGAAAATGGCTGTCCAGGGATTATGAAATTCCAGGGATTGAATTTAGCAATTTCTGATGTCCTAAATATCTATTCACTCCCTAGTATGGTAATTATGATTGTAGAATTGACATTAGAAAGTCAAAGAATTGCAGGAGGTAAAGAGGCTTCAGCGTAGTGTATTGCTTTGTGTTTTCAATGTGTTGTTGGCTACAAAATATGATACAGATTGTAAAATGTATGTCTTCTTCCCACCCATCTCTGATTATCACCAGTATTAAGGGATTCATAATTTTGTATTGTCTTTATACTAATATAGTATTCCACCTGGGCTTTTTATGATTTCCCAAGAATTTCAATTTCAATCTTAAAAAGAGTATTTTTGTATAGAGTTGTATAATCACCAAAAGTACTAACATTTTGTTGCAGTTTGCTTGGTGTATTGTAATGAAATGCCACAAGGCAAAACAGTTTTCTGTTGCTTGGAGATGGGTATAATGATTCACAAATGCTACGATTTGTACTTGGAAACCTTGCAAATAATTAATGGCATAAGCTTGGAAGATGAGAGGTATATTCAAATGAAATCTTGAACTTTCAACATTTGCTGAGGTTCAGTTCTCTCCCTGCATTGCACCACAATCTATATGAGTATACAATCCACAAGGTATATTCACCACCTTCTCAACTATCTTCAGGCAAATAATGAAAGCAGATTGATCCCAAGAATAAATCAATTACCTACATTTATTCCATTGGAAATCCTTTTGATTCTACTGGGAGTTATTTCTGAAGCTTTTCTAAGTCTTGCCCCTCCACTTTTCCCTTCTCATCAGGGCTAGTGTTATCATTAGGCCAATTAAATAGCCAACTAGGCTACTGACCTCAGAAGGGCACAGTACTGACCTTTGAGAGACACTGACAGATTAGGTTTTTTAAAATCCATGTGAAAATGAAACTGACAATTTCTATTTTTTATTTTAATGATAAATATTACAACAATGCTGTTGTAATATTTCTACCTGTTTTAACTTGAGGGCTCCAGGACCTTTAACAGTTGTGCAGAGGAGAAAATTTCAGCAAGTGAAGCTTTTCATCTCACAGATCACAAGCTGCACCTACTGAAATTTCCTCCTCTGCACACTTGTTAAAAGTCCAGGAGCCCTCAAGTTGAAAGGTTGGACAACCCTGCTGTAGATTATAATTTCTGATAATATTTTACTGAAAATTTTTGATTTCAGTTCGCTGTGTGTATGGGGCCAACCCTGCTTCACACTCTCGAATGTAAAACTTTACCTCCTCTTTCAGTGCCAAATTTGCAATCGTTTGCCTGTCCCTATTATCTTTCAGCTTTCCCTGTTAATTCACCTTCCCCTTTCTCCTTGTTTCAATTGATGAATTGATCACCCTGATGTCTTCATTAAATCTCACCTCTTGTCCTTTTTCCTGTATTGTGAAATTGATGGCCCTTCAGATAAAGTAGATAGCTAGGGGCGGTTGTTAATGAGTGACAGGACATATAAAGTTTAAAAATAGCCATTTAAAAGTGGCTGCCAGATGGGCATAGAACCAGTTGTTAATTTCTTTGAATCCCATCACTGGCTAGGGGGCCCAACTCTATCCAGCACAGATGGAACCATAATATATCAAGAGTGCAACAACTGCACTGGGCAACAAGGTTTTTTTTGGAGGGGGCAAAGGGGACCCTATTGGCCAGAATTGTGAATACCTTGGAATTTACAAATAATACCATCATGATATATATCATATAATTTGAAAGGTAATTTAATGCAGAATGCAATGAAACAAACTGCACTAAAATATCTGCATTGTATCAAATGTTATGGACAAATAACCAGAAAATGAAAACTCAACTGTCTTACAGAATAAAATGTGGATTTCTTTAACTCAAAACTGAGACTGATTGTTCTGAGAGCCAGTGAGATGTTGTTATGATGCAGCATGGAACCAATAAGGTGTTAATATGAGTTAGCTCCCATTTCATATATCATAATGCAGTTATTCCTGCTAACTTGTTATTGAGGTACTTTTTCAAGTGGTGCTCTTGTATTTAGAATGATTTGAGAGAGATGCCATTTTTCTATATACATTTGGAATATTTAAGATGGATCTGTGACTGTTGTGCTGTACAATGTTTGGAAATCCCCTTCTGAAACTAATATTTAGATGTATCCAATGGCTATTGGTTGGTCATCTTTAGAAGATTCATATAACTGAAAGGCAGAAAGATGTGATGAGTATGCAGAACAACCATCAGGCAGAAAGATGTGATGAGTATGCAGAACAACCAACAACCGGTCTGTCTGGCTTAAAACCACTTACTGCAATAGCAGCAGGGGTTTCTCTCTGTTCAGACAGAATCAGAATCAGACAGCCTGGGATTGAATCAGGGACTATGCAAACCCTGGATCCTGCCACTGTGCAAAGGACCTAATCCATCACATCAGAGGAATTGTCTTGCAAGACAATTTTAGCCTCTTTTCGCTATACTCTGACTTATAACATTATCCCCATGAGGCAGAAATATTTTCCCATCCCTTCTACCACACCATCCCATAGGTAAAAAGAGGGATGCTTGTGTGTAGATGTAGCATGACAATCTTCTGACCAAGAGTCACTGCTTGAGTACCACAAGTCATCCACAATGTATATATTGTTGATGGTTATTCTCTGTCACACTGTATTACTTGGGAATTACTTATAGTACTTGGGAATAGCCTGCCCTGCACTGGCTTGTGAAGTGTGTTCATAAACTGTCTGTTATACTTTCCGTCTAAAAAAATTAAGGCTGATTAGAGGAGACTGTTTAATCTTACAGTGGATCTGGTTGTACCAATGAAAAACTCTGCTTTTAAATATTCAGCAATGTTTATTTTATGTATGTGGCTTATTACAAAAATTCAGTTCTTCCTGTGGTAGGACATAACATGTGAGAAAAGTCAGGAAGAAAGATAACTTCTGGCTGTCTTGATCTATATAGTGGCATAATAGATAGTAGTATCTTTAAGGTGGAAGTCAGGGATCTTAACAAATGTTGGCTACCCAGAAAATTTGCCAGTGTGTGACATGGAGCACCATTTCTCCTAGAGGCATGGAGTCCAAAGTGGACTCAAATTTTTGAAGAGAATCTTGAGAAAGACAAAACAGCTAATTTCAGATATGGAAAATGTGTCTAAAATAGATTTTAAATAAAATTTGGTTTTCAGTGTATTATATCACATTGTGTGTCATTGAACAGATTATTCCTAGTGTTGGTTATAAATATTTAAGCTGAGCAAACAGGCAGGAAAGAGAGGATGTTGAGGAAAAATACCCAATAACAGGTTCTATTGTAGCAGAATCAGGGAACAATCTGTTATAGAAGAGGTAGATCAACCCTTGTTTGCCCTCAGTTGTCCCTAAGTATAAAATGTTGTAAATACATTTTTGTATTCCATGAAACACAACACCCTGGACCTTTACATTATGAATATGAAAATAAGAAAATAGGTAGAGAATATGAACCCCCTTGTCTCAACTACAGACACTGTTTCATCAAAAGGGAGCTTACCCAACCCCTCAGGGTGCTTGTCCTCAATGTGGCAATGAGTGATATATTTCTGTGCCTTATTGTTAATCTGCAGTCCTAAAAGGAATTAAAAGGATACAGTTAAGTCTTGCTGAATGAAAATAGAAGGTCTGGCTCACTGATACTCTTTGCAGTCTTGCTTGTTTTGTGAAAGTAGTCACTTAGTTCAGACACTACAAAGGGTTGGAGCTGTTGTATTATCTGGCTCTATACAGCATCTGTTAGCAGGTTTAGGAAGTCTGTGAATGGCTGCTGAGAATAACTTGGGCTCAGTTTCTGTAATCTCGTTCAGAAGGTCATGCCAAGTGGTGACCTATCTAATATTACATGCTTAAGAATGAAGGAAAAATTTGCTTGGAACTGTTCTTATAAAAAGTGAGTGCGTAGTTGTCAGTTGTCAGTGTGTTAAATCAGAAATAAAACTGATTTAGTTACCTCTTTTGTGACATTCCAGTTCTTACTTTACCCAGCATGATTAAAGTGATTTTAAGGAAATTAAAGTATCTTTTTTTCAGAAACACAGCTTGATGGAGTTTGTTTTTTAAAAAAATAATAATAATCAAGGATTGTTCTTGTTTTGGGGGACATATATAAGGCCCCACAAGACAGGGTGAGCTCCTGTCCTTAGCCCAGCTCTGCGACGCAGCTTGATCCAATCATATTGGCTCTGCCTTTCCATTGGACTAATTCAGTGGCGTGGAGAGGGGGGATGCAGCGTATGCAGCGCTGAGCACAATAGCATAGTCTTCCAAGACTGACAGAGGCCTGCTTTTTTTTATAGCATACCTGGAGTAAATCCCAGTGAACCAAGTAGACTTACTTATGAATAAACAGGCATAGTCCTGCATGTCACATTGCATGATCAAAACAATACTGCAGCCAGCCTTTTACAGGCTTCATCATCCTAGCAACAGCTCAGTTGTGATAATATACATCTCACTAAAACGATTCAAGTCTATGCGTTCTTGCCTCTCATTTCAACAGCATAAGAAAGAATGTAGTCTGAATGTGGCAGCTAACACACTCAAGAGGGAATTTCTCCCATATTGAGGTATAACTCAGCACAGCATGGATTTAGATTAATCCAGCCTGAGTACTTTGCAATTTGCCCTCATGTGTCTTTTAGCAGCCACTACCTGAGCTAGAAAAACAGCAGAGTCCCTGGTATTTTCCAGGCTAAACAGCAGCACCAGACATTCTGGGCATCATCCACAAATCACTCATTTGTTACGCTGGAATTATGCAGTGCAAAGCAGAGTGTATAATAATATTTGTTTGTGTACACTTAGGCTGCAATCCAGAGTAACTACAGGAGCACGTAAGAGACATTTAGATAGAAGATGCTCAGGTTGATTCTCTCTTGACATTTCTGACCTGTCATGTACCAGGTCTAGAGCTCACTGAGGTTGTGAATTATGATACTGAGGAGGGAGAGTGTATTAGGGTCAGTTCTGATAGAAGAAGGTTGGTGCATAAGCATTCAAAAAGAGATTTACAGTCACAATCATATCCCGGGTCAGTGCCTTGCCTGGGAGATGGCTGTCGCAGATGTGCCATAAGGCTTGTTGTAGTGGCCAGAGGATGAAAGGATGGAACAAGCAGGGAGCAAATAAGTGGAAGGGTGGAAGAGAAGGGTGGAGAAAAGGTAGCCGGGGAGTAAAATGGGGAAAAGGTTCAGGAGAATGCTTCAGAAGAGCACAGGGATGTGAAGGAGGCTACCACCAGATTTTATTTGCTCTCATGAAGGAAAACACAAAGAATTCTGTTTTCATGTGTTTTGGTGAGGTTGCTGATATGATTGGGAAGGTAATGTGTATGCTGTTTATATATCATAGGCAGATTTGGAAGGTAATGTGTACACTGTTTATTTCATTTAAATTGAAAATGCAACATGTCCTTAAAATGCGACAAGCCTGTGGCAACTGGGTCAATCCTTAAATGCTACAATTTCTTGCTTAGGGGGAAGTGTCTCTATAAAACAGCTTCTACCTGTGTTGAATGCTTGCTCTTGGCAAAGAATGCAGCAGGAACCCATTTCTGCTACTCCTGGGAAATTCCTATGTTTAATTGCATGCTTCTAAAGTTACATGATATTGATGTCACTATGACATTTCCACCTGAGTGAATCTTATTGATTTGTAGTTATCTTTTGTAGGATCAGGTTAAAGAACCAGTCAAGAATCTTATTCTCTTGACATTTGTTTAATTCAGCAAATATTGATGCGTGTTTTGTACTAACATGACTTCATCTCACAGCTGCCATGCAAATGCGCCAGTTATGTGGGCAGATCTTAGTGTAGCAGATTGCATGAAATCCCTGAAACCTGAATTAATAATATGAATTGCTTCACTGTGAATTCTTCTTTTAATTGAGTAAATATGGTGATTAGCCCTTTCCAAGACATGTATGGTAATGTCAGCCTGAGGCTTTTATATGTTGCATTTTACAGTTTAATACAGGTACTTCAAGCTGACCAGATAGAGAAAATTATGACTTTTTCATAATTCTACCAGGGCTGGCCTTTTACAAACCTTTTCTGCTAGCACTAAAAGCAGTTTGCACCAGTCAAAAAGAGGTTCTCACATTACACTCAGTAGCACCCTGCTGAGACCCTGCTGGGAAAGCCAAAACCTTCCTGCCAATGGATCTGAGCCACCTACTACTGATGGTAACTGAGAGAAGTGGAAGGGGTTGCTGAAGAGCAGATAGAAAAGCTAAATAATGCAGAGTCGGGATCGGAAATTGATGGATTGGCCCAGAATGTGGATGAGTTTGGAAGTGGATGCCAAATCCTAATTTCCTTTCCAGACATTATCCATGACATGGATCCAAACAGTCCAAAGCCAGCTATTTAGCAGTGCAGGTCTGATTAGATTATACCGGCACCGCAGAGTCTTACTCTCAGGTAACAATTACTCCCAAACCCAGAGGATATCTCTACAATTTTAGAGGATATCTGTAAAATTATGGTTTCACTGAATCAGGGGGAGAACAATAGAATTTTCCCTTTTTAATATAGGTACAATCAAGCCTTTTTTCTAGGGCAGTACTCAGTACCAGCACCTTTATCAACGTGGCCTTTTCCCAGCAGCTAATTAATAGTCATGAGGATGACGTGTGGGCTGTGGTATGGGCACTGGTTATGATTGATATAGGTTAATGTGAATAGGAAAAATAGTAAAGATGAGAATTTGGTTTATACCTTTGGAGATTTATTGGTTGCATTGAATTAGGTAACGTTCAGAAAAATCATGAACACAGCAAACATCCACTCTGACATCCCTTCTTCTGTACTGGTGGTTGCACTCTGGTTTGTGATTAGGGACCAAAGATGCAGTCCTATAGAGTACACTCAGACCTTCATCTCAGTGGATAGGCAGCTCCTTTAGGGTCCAGGATTGCCTGCCATAGCCTCAAATAAATGCCAGGCACTGCTAACAGTTGGGAGTTATTTGTTATTAGCTGCAGTGGGAATCATTAGTTATTTCATTTTCTCTGTACACTGCTTTGTGAACTTTTTGATAAAAAGTGGTATATCAATATTGCTGATTGATTGATTCGATTCTGTGCCAGTTTTTAGTTGGGAGTTCTGGCTAGGAGGACTAAGGTGGGGCTATGGTAAAGAAACCAACTGCTATAAATTGACTTTTGAGGAAATACAGATTAAAGTTTTTTACAACTTTTGGTGCTGACCTGGAAATGTCAAGCAATGATAATCAATGAATTTTAATGCTCCACCTCAGCTGTGGCCTAATCAACTATCTTTGATTCTTTGAAAGCATGATGTTTCTCAAATGCATGTTGTGTGTTATTATGGAAGTTTTCCATTATCCCTACAATCCAGAGTAACTACGGGTGCACGTAAGAGACATTACGTGTACCCGTAGTTACTGCACTACCTAGTGAAAACCTATGGGAAATTCATATTGCAATCCAGAGCAAATTGTTCTTACTCCGGAGCAAAGACTCCACGTAGTTACTCTGGATTGCGCCCTATGTTAACACTGTGAAACTTGTGCAGGGAAGAATGATATGGTTCCCAGTCTCTGAGAGCCATAGTATTTTTTCTTGCCTTGACCATCACCTTTCCTTGTTTTTTTTTCCTGGCAATGTGGAGATGAACAAACATTGAACACATTCATCAATTAAAAAATATGTAACATTGACATGGCAATATACCAATGCAAGGTAGTAAGATAATGAGGTTAATAATGTGGTTTATGTGGTTTAGACCAGATATTCTTATTCAGGAATATCCATACCTGTTGGATGTATATGGATAAAAAACTGGGGGGCATGGGACTCAGGTCCAAAACCTATGCAACATTCCATCCCCAATACAGTCCCGGTGGAGCCCCAAGGGAACAAATGTTCTCCTCATGAGGAGGCCTCCATGACTGTCCATCCATTGCAGGATTCAGTAGGTGGCTTACTGGTAGGACTGTATTAGCTTTGGAAAGCTGGATAGGATTGGGCCCTCACTCTCTGAACAATTTGAAAAAAATTGTTGTAGATTACTAGCTATTATTATCTATATCAGTGGTTCTCAATCTTCCTAATGTCGTGACCCCTTTATAAGTTCCTCATGTTGTGGGGACCCCAACCATAAAATTATTTTCATTGCTACTATATAACTGTAATTTTGCTTCTGTTATGAATCGTAATGTAAATACCCGATATGCAGGATGTATTTTCATGGTTACAAATGAAACGTGTGTTCTATGCACACATTGAACACAATGGGATTTTTTCAGAGTAGGCATGCATAGGATTGGGCCCTGAGGCTGCAATCCTATCCACATTTACATGGGAGTAAAGGCCCCCTGACTATAATGGGATTTATTTCAGAGTAGGCATGCATAGGATTGGGCCCTGAGGCTGCAATCCTATCCACATTTACATGGGAGTAAAGGCCCCCTGACTATAATGGGATTTATTTCAGAGTAGGCATGCATAGGATTGGGCCCTGAGGCTGCAATCCTATCCACATTTACATGGGAGTAAAGGCCCCCTGACTATAATGGGATTTATTTCAGAGTAGGCATGCATAGGATTGGGCCCTGAGGCTGCAATCCTATCCACATTTACATGGGAGTAAAGGCCCCCTGACTATAATGGGATTTATTTCAGAGTAGGCATGCATAGGATTGGGCCCTGAGGCTGCAATCCTATCCACATTTACATGGGAGTAAAGGCCCCCTGACTATAATGGGATTTATTTCAGAGTAGGCATGCATAGGATTGGGCCCTGAGGCTGTCAGTCAGCCCCAGTGTGTGCGCAGCTACAGCTGGAGGTCTGGCAAGCCTGACCTGGCCCCCTGCACCAGGGGTCTTTAGGCAGGGTGTCCATATGACCAGAAATGCCCGGACTGAACCGGAAATGAGGCCTAGAATAGGAAATTAGGAATTGGGGGGCTTCTGTCAGGAATTTGGGGGTCTCTCCAGCCATTTCCTGGGATTTCTGGCCTGTTTTTGTCCATTTTAGGCCTTTGAGGCCTGCTGAGGCTGCTGGGTAAGGTAGTGGAAGGGAGGGAAGAGAAGGGAATTGTAGTTTATCCCCTCCTTCCCTTGCTAAAGCCCTTTCCAAACTATCAGTGGAAGAACTACATCTCCCAGCATGCATCGCGCCAGAACCTATTTAGCGCTCAACTTCCTAGAGAGGCCCTAGTAGCCTCCATTGTGCCTCTAAGCCCTTCCCGAACAGCTGTGCCTGGCAGTGGCTCCACTCCCTGCACAGAAAAAGGTCTAGGGAGGAAAATCTGCTTCCTGCAAAGGAAGGAAAGAGGGAGCAGAGCCTCATGGAAAGCAAAGCAGAGCAGAGCAGAGCAGGGGAAGGAGGCAGCCTGGAAGATCACCCCATTCCCAGTCACCCCAACCCCATGCCTTAGGATCACCCCATTCCCAACCCTTAGGATCACCCCATTCCCAACCCTTAGAATCACCCCAATCCCATCCCTTAGGATCACCCCATTCCCAGCCCTTAGGATCACCCCAATCCCATCCCTTAGGATCACCCCATTCCCAACCCTTAGGATCACCCCATTCCCAGCCCTTAGGATCACCCCAATCCCATCCCTTAGGATCACCCCATTCCCAACCCTTAGGATCACCCCATTCCCAGCCCTTAGGATCATCCCATTCCCAACCCTTAGGATCACCCCAATCCCAACCCTTAGGATCACCCCAAACCCATCCCTTAGGCTCACCCCATTCCCAGCCCTTAGGATCACCCCAATCCCATCCCTTAGGATCACCCCATTCCCAACCCTTAGGATCACCCCATTCCCAACCCTTAGGATCACCCCATTCCCAACCCTTAGGATCACCCCATTCCCAACCCTTAGGATCACCCCAAACCCATCCCTTAGGCTCACCCCATTCCCAGCCCTTAGGATCACCCCAATCCCATCCCTTAGGATCACCCCATTCCCAACCCTTAGGATCACCTCATTCCCAACCCTTAGGATCACCCCATTCCCAGCCCTTAGGATCACCCCAACCCCATGCCTTAGGACCACCCCATTCCCAACCCTTAGGATCACCTCATTCCCAACCCTTAGGATCACCCCATTCCCAGTCCTTAGGATCACCCCAATCCCATCCCTTAGGATTACCCCATTCCCAACCCTTAGGATCACCCCAATCCCAACCCTTAGGATCACCCCAAACCCATCCCTTAGGCTCACCCCATTCCCGGACCAGACCAGGAGGGGGGTGAGTAGAGAATTCCATCAGTTTTGAATTTAAAAAGAAGTAATATATTGTTGAAATTAAGCACCGGAAAACAATATAAGGGTTTTTAGCTTATTTTAATGTGTCCTACATTTTGTCCTACATTTTTGGGGTGTCCTACAGGAATTTTGGCTTTGGGATAGGAATTTTGGCATTGGCGTGTAGGGATTTGGCTTTTTGCGTCTGGTCACCCTGGTCTTTAGGCAACCCCCAGGAAACCTCTAGGCGACCCCCAAAGGGGTCCCGACCCCCACTTTGAGAAATGCTGATCTCTATGGACTGAGGTCTATTCCTAGCTGTCCATGTGTAAGGTAAAACTAAACCATTGACATCGTTTAAAGCCCTGATGGTAGAACTGAGTGAGTGATGATTTTGACAGTTTGGGAAAGGAGATATGGAGCCATATGGGCAATCCATTGTGAGGCCTGTAATTTTTTTAAAAGTTAAGAAGTGCTTTTTTAAATCTATATTTTACCACATGCCCCTCCATATTTGTGAAGCTAAAAATGGGGGAGGGGGGAGGGAATGTGACACATTACAGTAATTTTTAATTTGTAAACCTAAACCATAGAATTGTATTTCTATCATAATGACATAAATGGATTTAAAAGTATAACCTATAATTATGACTAATACAGACTTAATTTAGAAAACAAATTGCTCCAGCATTTTAAAAGTAAATTCCTTTCTTTCCAACCCATTCCTGATGCAGATATCCTAGGAGGCTTTTGTGCATTAAGAGTCACAGCTGCTAGCTAGTGCATGGGGGTGGGAAAGAAATCCCACATGCCCTAATAGAAAGGTCCAAGCAAAATACATGAGATAATGTTTAAGAACCTCCACAGGTGAACAGACCTGAGGCCAGTACAAGTGCTGGATCCTAATCCTGGTCCTAGACAGCCAAGAGCAGTTCCAGGTTCAGATGTTGGCAGAGATACAAATAACCCCCTTTGGGGCATCTGTGACTTTTTCAGGGTAAGGAATTCCTCTTGCTGTGACCAAACCACAACTGGTCCCAAACTCACTCTGGAGATGGGGCAGGCCAACTGGTTTCCCTGCTCCAGATGGGTTAGGTTTGGGCTTTCCAAAAATCTGTGCTATATTTGCCCAAGCTATGGGGTTTCTGGGTAGCTCCTTAGAAGGTTTTGAAGCATGATATCACCTGAGAGCTCTGCATGGTGTACTTCCCAGCATTGGATCTCAGTGCGCATCAGTGCTGAGCAGCCATGCTCATTACAGTGGCTATGTTGGCCACATTATTCTGTGTATCCTAAACTCTCAGTATTCTGGCAAGATTACTGCCTGCTGCATCTTCAAGGCTGGGACACTAGGGTGAACCCAGAACTGGGTAGTGCTCCACCAAGGCTGATGCTGAGCTTACTCCTTTCTGTGCATGTTTAGCTATGCCTTTTGGGTACTTTACAAACCAAAATCCACATTAAGTTTTAAAGAAATAATGAATAGTTGTGATCCCATACTTGTCATGATCCTTGTCATGCACAAATTATGTTGCTTGATTTTGCATTATTTTTACTTTATTTTGCTTTACTGAGAAACTGCAATGCAGGTGTGCATGAGTCTGCAGTAAAGATTTATGAACAGAGCTAGAGTTCTGTCTGAGTTATAATGACTTGTACCAGGTTTCATGCATTTTGTGTGCATCTGTCTCTCAACGGGGGTGTGTTAATATCATCTCCCTTGCCTGATGTAATGGTGTGGCTGGGCAAAAACACTTGTGCAGCTAAGAATGGGAAAAGAGCAATACCATTCAAATAGAAAACAGCATAGACCTAACTCATGGAATGTGCATATGGTCGTAGACAGTGATGGGCTTCAAAGAAATTAAGAACCGGTTCTCTGTCCATCGGGCAGCCACTTTTAAATGGCTATTTTTAAACTTTATATGTACTATCTCTTGTTAAGAACCGGTTCTATAGAGTAGGTGCGAACCTGCTGGTGCCCACCACTGGTCGTAGACCTTTGTCATTAAGATCTATATGGCAGTGAATCAACATAGGCACTGCCTGTTAATACTCCCTACACTGCTTGTGTGTAGAGTTCTCTGTAAATGATGATTTATTTACTACTGGGCTCAAATGTACTTGCTTGTTCCAATGCATGATGAAGCCAGGCAAGGGAGATATCTAATGAGAGATTTTCCATTTACTTCAAATCAAATTACAGCCAGCTGTAGGCTCCAGTTACTTGATTCTCTCTGGGCCCAATCTTAAGCCAGCTGTGACTCATATAGAAGTGGAGTATCTGGAGTTTGGCTAGATTGGACCAATCTTTCTCATTGCAGTTCTCTTCACTGCTTTTACCAGGTAAAAGCAGTTGAAATTCTGAACCACGACTGAACCGCAGGTTATTTTCTTCTTTGATTTTATGGGAAGCTGAGCTTTTTTGGATGTGGTTTTAAAATATAATATATACTTTTTCCTATTGTCTATTCTTCTGATGCTCTTGGACACGGTGTCAACTAGCAGCACAATCCAAGGCAGACCACAAGACATGGCACAAGTCCTGTGCTGGTACCACAAAAGTGCTGAAAGGCATTTCTTCACCACTCCTGGCTGGGGGGCGGGGCGGGGAGTTATAGGCCAATGCACATGCATATGCCAGCCTCCCCACATCACCGCAGGAAAGGGAGATGAATAAGTTGTGCTGGTATAAATTAGTTAGGATTGTAGCCTCATTTCATACAGTGGGGTAAAGAGGATTATTAATATCTGTTGAGGACTGGAAGAGATGTCTTGACCACAAATAAGCTATTTTTCTTTCTCAACAACTCATTAAGTGCAAATGACAAAACGTGCAAATCTTGATCATCTTTTTATTTAAGAAGCCCTGCTATCATGTGGAATGTCCTTCCAGCAATGACATTCCAACACAGCATAGCAACTGATGGTGGTGCTAGCAGTTCCTAAGGGCCAGAAAAAGAGCTTCTGTGGGCCACATTCAATCCATGGGCCTTATGTTTGACACTCCTGGTTTAGGACATCAACCACCATGCAAATATCTCTAATAAGGTTTATCAATGTTTATCCACCGTGCCACATCACATGATCCACCTATTGAAGTACCACCAGAAGTAACTGATGATGACATCATTGCCAGTTGCTTGAGGGTTGGGAGACCAAATACAAGGTAACAAACACCAGTGAAGGACACCAGTTAAGTGGATGTAATGCATCTCTGCCATCCAGCAGAATGCCATCATGGCACTCAATGCCACACCTGGCCCAGGCCACTGTCAGTCATTACAATTAGTTTGGCTGTGCAGTGGGAGGGCTGCGAAACAAATGTGTGAGATCTTAAAAGGACCCAGCAGAAGTGTCATTCATTTCCTAAGGTCTGCCCTGAGCCTTGGACAGCACATATAACAAAATACAAGGCAATGAAGCAATGATGGTGCCGCTCAATTCTTTCTGTTTCAGTTCTAAAATGGATTGCATATTATTATTCAGGGCTGGGTTTGGGACAAAGCTTTAGTAGTAACAAGACTCCGCCAAACCCATTTTCATTTGTTACCTATACAGCTACCCTATTAATCCACTTCAGCACTTAACTGTCATAATGTAATAAGTGCTGAATTTTATATGATTTTGAGTAATGTCGAATAGTTTGTCCTTTGCTGAAAAATTACTACAATAAATCAGCATGAGTTCTGGGCTGTATCTCCACGTTTTGAGCTATTGAGTTTTCATTATTTCTTGAGAAAAGAGCCTAATGGAGACATTTGATGAAGGTGGTCTGATACTATGCGGAATCAATGATAGTTTATGTACAAGAAACTGTTTGACATTACAAAATACTTATGTTCTGGTTAAAAAATATGGCTGAATCAGTGTTGAGCTTTGTGCAGTTTTTTTTTACTGTGCGTAGCTCAAAGAATTTCTATTCATGGATAATCTCTGGCTAGCACAGAAGGATAGATTGTCCAACATGTGATCTAAGACAGTGAGAACTTGTGTTCATTCCTTGTTTCCCATCTTGCCTTTCAGTATTTTCCTAAGAAAATAAGAACATAGGAACAACAACCCCTGGATCAGGCCAAAGATCAATCCAATCCAGCATTGTGTATCTCTCAGTGGCCCACCAGATGCTTCAGGGAGCATACAAGACCTGTATTCAGATGCCCTCCTCTGCATCTGGTATTTGGAGATCACCTATCTCTACATTTATCTATGCACACATGCGCACACACACTGCCATCATGGCTTGTAACTTTTGATGGTCCTTTCCTCTAAGAATTTGTCCAATCTTTTTAAGGCTTTGAGGTTAGATGCCATCATCACATTCTGTGAGGCTTTGAGATTAGATGCCATCACCACATTCTGAGCCAAGGAGTTCCACAGACCAATTACATGCTGGATAAAGCATTTTTTTCAGGAGTATCTATCTGCACTATCCATTTCTTGCATAATTTCATATCTCTTAATCATGTCCTCCTTCAGGCATCTCTTTTCGAGACTGAAGAGCCCTAAACTTTGGAGACTTTCCTTGTACAGAAAGTGTCCCAGACCAAACGCAATCAACTTTTTCCATCTCAACATTTTTTTTTCATTTTGCAATGACAACTAGAACATTCCTACTCTCTGTTCTGCTTTTTGACCATGGTGCCATTGCTTAATATGATGTTTTAGTGTGCAATGTAGACCTATTACTTCACTGAGGTATGGAGATAAATCAGATGTGACATGCATCAACATATAACTTGAAAATTACTTTTACAAGGTGTACATAATTACTTCTACAGTAGTCAACAATAATATCCCTTTTAACATGCACATGAGTTGAGAGTCAATACTATTGTTGTCACTACTGAAAGATGATAGAACCAAACTGAACATAGCCCACCAGTCATTTATGGAAGCCTACTGGTAGCTTGGTAAATCAGTTTTCTATGAGCATATATGTGTAGTGGGGGTAGTGGCTTTTTACTGATGAATGTATATTTATTGTGCCTCTGCAAGTATCAGCTGCAGGCTGTTACTAGTATATAGATATGTCTGAATGCAAAACCCTTTTCCTCAAACTGGGCCATTGTGACACCAAAAGCTCTTTGATTGAAAACTTCTACAATTTTATGAAGCATTCCCGAAAAATGAGGACAGCACACACATCTAAAGACACAAATAGGTAATGACATGATCAAATAATCTCCTAAGTTTACAATGAAGATTGAAGGGTTCTTGCAGTTCCTAGCTGAATACTCGCAGGTCCAGCAATAGCTGAGGATGGACATGAAAAAGATGAACAAATAAATACTATATTTAGAAAGAGAGAGAGAGAAACTCCAGGTTCTCCAGGTTACCCTAGATTTCTGAATTCATGGGGACTGAAGACATGAAATTAATACTTCCATTGGGTTAGGCTAGCAAGTAATGTCTTATTTTAAGGCCAGTTGGCGAATGTGCCTTTTGAAAATTCCTAGTGACTGTATCAAATTGGCTGTATTGCTGTCTCATGCAGAAATATAGAACTGCTGCTTTTGGCAGGTATCAAAGTGGAGAAAAAAGGGTCACTTCTGGAGAATAGCAACCCTTCTTTTTTCAAGTGGCATCCGATGCTCTGAAGTGCACTTTTTCAGTGGACACTATGCCTGTTTCTGTTTATTCCCTCATTTAAACTGTTGTTCTGAGACTTAGCTCGTCAAGTCAGATAGGCTGTGACAGCACATTCGTGTGACTGCATCAAATCTGCTTTAATGTTGGGTCAAGGTGGACTGTAAGTGCCTTGATACGGCTGTGGGCAACATTTCACATGCAAACTGTCAATCCTGGAGCAAACTGAAAAGCTTTGTTGAGGTCAGAGACAGGCATGTTTGCAAAGTGTTGCAATCATTTTTGAGAGCATCTCACATAATTCATGAGACAGTGTAAATAGTCAAGTATGAGAGTTAACTCTCATAACTCTCTGAGGTCCCACTCCAGTGAATGTTTCCTTAATACTTGCTTTTCCTATTTGCCAGAGTAAGGCTGCAATCCACAGAGCACTTTCTGGTAGTAAAACCCACTGAATTCAAAGGAACTTACTTCGGAGTATACATGAATAGGATTGCAATGAAAGGCTGCAATCCAGAGCAAATTCAGCCTGCTCTGACCTAACTGCACTCTCCTAACTATTCTGTATCCAGAGCAGAAAGTTATGCTGAATCCAGAGAGTCAGGAAGCCTGGGCTGCCCTAACTGCTCCAGAGCATGCTAAGTAATTGACACAAGGGGAAGACTTGCTCCTGAGGAGACATCCCTCAGATCACACTGAACAAGGAACAGCTGTGGTGCCTACAGTGGTGACATGACTCTGCACATCACCTGGTGCGGAAGTCTGTGCATCATCCCTGGGATCCGCGCCCCCCCCCACCTGGACTGCACAGTCACCAAAGTTGGCGCCTGCGCAGTTGTTTCTGAAGCCAACTGGCTTCAGAAAGAGTACTGCGCAGGCACCATCTCTGACACCTGTGCAGTACTTTTCTGAAGCCTTTTGGCTTTGCGGGAGACTGTGCAGGCGTCAGAGTTGGTGCCTGTGCAGTACTCTTTCTGAAGCCATTCGGCTGCCGCTCCGCCTCCTGAGTGAGGCCGAATGGCTGTGCAGAGGCGTGGACTTTCTCTGCTCTAAGGAAGTCTCCTCTGAAGCTGTTCGGCATGCTCAGTGTGTTTCTGCGCAGAGCACCTCAGATGGCCGTTCAGGCCAGCTCCTCAGACAAGTGTCAGCTTCTGGCTGATTCTCCGCCTTGGAGCAGGCCTGAATGGGGGTGCTGACGCCCGGGGCCTGCCAAAGGACAGTCAAACTCCTCCGGCACATCACCCCATACGGAGCGCATCCCCAATGCAGCCCACACCAGCCGCACCAGTCTGGTGACGCCACTGGGTGCCTGCCTTATAAGGAGTCCCTGATGAGATGCCAGTACATTCTACAGTGAATACAAGGGGCTTCTTGGAGTGAACTGCTGTATCCTGAGGCAGCCGTAGTTTGTTCCATATCCTGAGGTTGAGAGGAAGGGGTTGCAGCTAGGCGGCCAAGAATTCAGATTTTTGGTCAGCACTGCCATTCTTACTCGGGCCTTATCATGGACCCCTATGGGTCTACTCATTACTATGGGTCCACTCATTACTATACCTGCTCCTGAGGTGGTATAACTGAGGGCTGGAAGAGGACATTTCTGCCTTGGAAACAGGCTCTGGATACAGAGTAACTGCTCTGCCCTAGGCAATGCTAAACATCCCTCAACTTGCCTCTCCTGAGCTGCTTAGGCTGCCCCAGTTAGGGCAGAGCAGGTCCACCTCTCTTAGGGCACCCTATCTTGCCTTGCTCTGCCCTAAGCCTCCTTCAGAGTAACTGGGCTGGAGCATCTTGCAGTTGCTCCAACCTAGTGTTAGATAGGGCAACCTAAGGGCTCTTATGTGGACAGATTAGTTGCTCTGGATTGGGCTGTAAGTTTCCTAGTCATGAAGTTTCTTGGATGACCTTGGGGCAAGTGACTATATCCCTGGATATACATGGGAGTATCCCCATGGGGGAAATACCTACCTTACAAGATTGTTGTGAGAACAAAAGGAGGGAAGGCATTACTTTTGGCACCCCTGAGCATCTTGGAGGAAAGATTGTACAAAACTGTGAAAACAAATAACTCATTTGGTGCCACAGATGGGCTTTCCTTGGCTGCTTCATATTCTTAGCCAAGTTTCTGTATTTTCTTGTTCTATCTTGGTGGAAGATCCTGATCAGTTAAGATCTGTGCGGGAGGATAACTTGCCATTTCTTAATAGAGCCTATGAACCTCTTAATAGAGCCTCGTATTTTAATAGAGGTTTGTAGAGCTTCTTACGCAAGCGGTTGAGACGCTGTGCCTGTTAACCAGCAGGCCAGGGTTCGATTCCTGTGGCCCCACAAGACAGGGTGAGCTCCTGTCCTTAGCCCAGCTCTGCGACGCCAGCTGGATCCAATCGTGTTGGCTCTGCCTTTCCATTGGACTAATGCAGTGGCGTGGAGAGGGGGGATTTGCTGCTTGGGTAACAGCCTATCCTCCATAACAATCTAACCCAGGCTTTCGTGCTTCGCATGCAGCGTATGCAGCGCCAAGCACGATACCATAGTCTTTCAAGACTGACGGAGCCTCGTATTTTATCAGGGAGTCTTTCAACTGGTGTTAATGGTGGGAAAGATAATGAGCACAATCCTAACCATATCTACTCAAATGTAAGCCCCATTGTGTTCAATGGGTCTTACTCCCAGGAATAGAGCCTCGTATTTTATCTTACTCCCAGATAAAATAGAGCCTCGTATTTTATCAGGGAGTCTTTCAACTGGTGTTAATGGTGGGAAAGATAATGAGCACAATCCTAACCATATCTACTCAAATGTAAGCCCCATTGTGTTCAATGGGTCTTACTCCCAGGAAGGTGTCTTTAGGATTGCACCCAATGTCTTAATGCCCAAGTGAAACAATACTGGTCACTCAGGTAGGCTTGGAATGAATGAGTCTTGGAGGTTCTGATCAGAAGGCTGTGGTCATTTGCAGGATCTCCAGCAGGTGGTCCTCAAGGTGATGCTGGGGCAGTCTATTGAAACTAGTCTGAGTACAGACCAGACTGAGTCTGAAACTAGACTAGTCCATTATGAGACTTGTCCTTCTGAAATACAGAAAGGAATGGTAAGGTAGGAGAAAACAAGTGGATGGACCTGGGTATACTAATATAATCACTAGTGAAAACGTACCCACGTTGCAGGAGTAAAATTCACCCAAACGCCATCCCCACCTGCAAATCAACCCCCACATGCACAACATTCCCCTATGCGCATCCACTCCATATGCATCATCCCCTATGCGCATCATCCCCCCATGAGCATCAAATCCCCATGTGCATCAAACCCCTATGCACATCAAACACCAATGGGAAACAACCCCCCATGTGCAATAACCCCCCATGCACAACAACCCCCTATGCGCATCATACCCCCATGCGCATCATCCCATATGTGCATCATCCCTCCATGTGCAACAACCACAATGCACAACAACCCCCCATGTTAATCCACCCCATGTGCATCATCCCCCTATGCACATTAACTCCCATGTGCATCAACCCCCATGCACAATGTCTCCCATATGCAACAACCCCCCCATGCGGCATCCCCCCCAGTGCATCAGGCACTGAGCACCAAATTGGCTGGATGTTGGTCAGTCTTCCATGGTAAGTTTAGGACAAAAACATGTTGCACCTCTTTCCAACCCCTTAAGGGTTTAATTTCTCAACATTGGTTCTTGGTGGCTGTTGATGTCACAGAAGGAACACCCCAAATTTCACGATTCTAGGTCCAGGGGTTGGGATAGAGTGTCCCTCAGTCAGGGATTCTTCAATGCAAAGTATAGGGAGGAAAATGCGTTGTGCCCCATTTCACCCCCTTCCGGTTGGAATTTCCAAAAACTGGTTCTTAGTGGCTCCCTCCGTCACGGAAGGAACACCCATCCCCAATTTCATGCTTGTAGGCTCAGCAGTTTTGGCTGGGCATTGATGAGTCAGTGAGTCAGTCAGTCTTTACAGTCTGTGACTTTACATTTTTATATACTGTATACAGATTTTTTATATACTGTATATATAATATTTCATTTTTCAGTACTGAAAAGGCAAAATGCTTCCACTGTCATGAGGTTCAAAAAGGACAAGCAACTGTTTGTGTGTGTGTGTGTGTGTGTGTGAGAGAGAGAGAGAGAGAGAGAGAGAGAGAGAGAGAGAGAGGATGCTTTTAACCCTTTCCCTTCTAAATATTTTCCATCTCAATTTGGCCTGCAGTACTTTCTTCTTACAGAGGAAGAGATCATTTATCTTTTCTCCTGCAGGGCAACATATAGCAGGGGAGATGGAAAAATGGAAGTGGAAAAATGGCCAAAGGGGAAAAATGGGTTCAGCAGCTTTTTGCTGTTCTTCAGCTGAAATGCTCAAGATTCCTTTTGGTCATTTAAATAAATGACATGACAAAGGAATTAAATGCCATTCCTCCTCCACATAATGCCTCTTTTGCAGTTTGGATCACTGTGACTATCCCATCTTGACCCATTTTTCCATGGGTCAAGATGGAATAGCATCTGTGATGTCATTACTGATGGCCAATACATGTCTCAATTACTTGCCCATACCTTTTTGTCAATCATTTGACTCGTGATTGAGTTTCAGTGGGAAAAAAGTAAATATAAATAATGTGCATAGATCAATACTGGCCATAATACTGCTTTTCCCCCAAAGCTGATAAACAGTAAACCAATTTTTCCTCTATATGTGTCAGTTTTCTATGGATTTTAACACAGTTCATAAGTTTTAACATATTTGCAATTCTAGAACACCATTAAATTAATCTAATTCTAGGGACTTCTCAGTCTCCTGCTACACCTTTCATACAGAGAAGCTCTATATCCTTGAAAACGTTTTTAAAAAGTAGTGAACACTAACAGGGCTACTCCCCTTCTAGAAAATGTAGCCACCGTTTTGTGAATTGACTTTTTTTCTCCTCGTTTATTTTATTTAGTCCTTCCAAGGCTTTTAACTGGCAGCATTGGTGTGAAAATTTCTGCCTCTGTCTTCTCTGTACCAGTTCTTTCTTCCCATCCATGTGTAAAGACGAAATGGAATATTACTGCACTGGTGGTAGGTCAGATAAAGTTCTAGTAACACATTCAACAGAGAATCAATTTGTTTCTCATGGTCTTGAAATACTCAGATGTCAGCTCACATTTCCTGCTACCCAGTGTCTTTTGAAGGGTTTTGGTTCATCATTTCAGAGAATTCTGCAGACACGAACAAACAAACAAATAATTTCAGAACCCCAGGAATCAACACAGGCAAGAAATATGTGTAGCCTCTCATGACACACTTCACACTTCCATTCTCAAAGTCAAGAATCATCTGACATTCAATTGCTTTCAGGTGGCTTATTTTGCAGGGTGACAGGCAGGAGGTCCAGGAAAAAAATGAATAAACAATAAATTTTTCAGAATTTTTCTAAATTTACTTGGCACCACTTTCAGTGGCCAGTATGTAAACTCTGTGTATGGTACGCATACCACATGGTGGCCAGCACTTTGTGGGGATCAATTGGATTGAGCTGGAATCTTCTGACATCAGCCTTAATCTCCAGGTTTCTGGTGAAAGCCGTACTGAGATCTAAACAGCACTTCCAGAAATTTTCAACATTATATTATGCTAGAAACAAGAAAATCTCCAGGAATAATTTCAGCCAGAGTAGGCAACCCCAACACTATGACAGGGTATGTACAGAAAATGCACATGTGTGGGGGGATCAGGATTGTATCCAGTCCAGGCTTCCAGTACTATGACTTCAGGCTTTACAGTAATTATGACTTCAGACAGAGGCTGCATAGGCACAGGACTCTTGTTGTTTAAGGATTCCCTTATATGTGCTTGAATTTTCACCTTTAGTAATTACAAAGGTATTTATGTGAAGGTGGCAGCCGTTTGATAGAAAAATAGGGACCCCAAAAGAAACTGACAATCTAAAATGTGGGCAAAATAACGAATGGAATCAAATGCTTTCTTTTTGTTTTGTTATGTGCCCATTTACAATTTATGTGATTGAAAGGATCTGTGTCTTATGACTCTAAAGTGGTATGCCAAATGTAAGAAATGAGTGCTCCTGCAATCTAAAAGAAACACATCTCTCAAAGTAGCAGGAAATTTGTCCCTGTTTCAGAATAAATGGTCGAAAGAATCCACCTCTGAGAATGAATGCAAATTTGGGATGGATCATTGTTCCAAGTACATGAATCCAAGACTGAAATAACACATAAGGATATTTATATATGTGGCCAGATCTCCAAGGGCTGCTTTAAATGGAGAGGGTGAGCTCCTGTCCTTAGCCCAGCTCTGCGATGCAGCTGGATCCAATCATATTGGCTCTGCCTTTCCATTGGACTAATTCAGTGGCCTGGAGAGGGGGGATTTGCTGCTTGGGTAACAGCCAATCCTTCATAACAATCACACACACACACACACTTATACACACACTCATACACACAAGGACACACATACAAGGACACACTTATAAACACACTCACACACATTCACCTGGAGGCTGCAGAGGCAGCCCAGAAAAGCGGTGGTGGTTCACCAAAGGAGGGGAGGGGGTAGCAAGCCCCATGGCCATGCGCGCAATTGCACCAAAGTGTAAATTGCGCGTGCAACTTTTAAAAGTGTGTGCTAAACCATTTAAAGGACTGCCAAGGGTAGGGGGAACCCCAGAGGGGCTCTGGGGTTGCCCCCCAAGAGAGAGGGGGGTTTTGCAGGAGGCCTCGGGGGCAGATCCATAGGTCTCCTGGACCACATGTGGCCCATGGGCCGCGGATTGTACAAGCCTGCACTAGAACTATCTTTTTTAAATTTAAAAGAAAAAGATTTAGTTCTTTTTCCAGGTCTTCAAAATAGCCACCTATTATTGTTCCTTTTATTTGTTTTTAATTGTTCTACCTGACCAATGAAGAAAGTAAATGCAAGATACATATTCGCTTTCTTTTTAATTTACTTGTTGCCTTTAGCCATTTTTCCTGCCCAAATGATATAAAGCAGGCCTCCGTCAGTCTTGAAAGACTATGGTATCGTGCTCGGCGCTCCATACGCTGCATGCGAAGCACGAAAGCCTGGGTTGGATTGTTATGGAGGATAGGCTGTTACCCAAGCAGCAAATCCCCCCTGTCCACAGCACTGAATTAGTCCAATGGAAAGGCAGAGCCAATACGATTGGATCCAGGTGGCGTCGCAGAGCTGGGCTAAGGACAGGAGCTCACCCTGTCTTGTGGGGCCGACCCGGGTCTCGAACCCTGACCTGCTGGTTAACAGGCACAGTGTCTTAACCGCTTGCGCCACCCACAGCCACAGCCCAAATGATATAAATCTGGCTTAATTAACATCTGTACTAATTCAGATTACATCCCTAGATATGAATATGAGTTCAGAAGAAGTCTTCATATGGATACATTCTTATGGCTGCAATCCTAAAGACACTTTCCTCGGAGTAAGACACATTGAACACAATGGGGCTTACTTTTGAATAGACGTTGTTAGGACTGTGCTCTATGTATCATTTTGACGTATTTTAAGCATAATGTTATGTGTCACTCCTTATCATTCTCCTATGACTAATCAAGGCATCTCCTGTAAGATCTACTTTGAAAACCTGAAGTTTGAGCACCACAGATTTAAGATTGCTTATAACCCAGTACTCATAACCATGTGGTATGCTAGCAAATTACAAGGTCCACCAGTGTATCACACAGGCTGCCATCATGGCTGTCCCTCTGATGATTTTACAGAGTGCAGACACTGGTGCAAAGATTGAGGCTGTGCTTTGTCAGAGGTGCCAGGCAGACTGGCTGTTATTGTGGTGGTGTTGAGGACTAATCAGTATAGTGATCGAATGGATTTTGGTGGAAGCAATGTCCATCAGATCCTGAATCCCATCCTGACTTAGATATCCTGGTTTACCCTGCCACACTTCAGATCTATGCCAGCAAAAATGCGGAGGGAGATCAAAGTACGCCCTTGGCAGTGGTAAGAGTGATTAGCAAAATTTTTCCTCATTTATTTGTGTCTGTCAACATGTCCTCTGCTGCTATGTGAGATATAGCAGAGGATGCACTGGAGGCCCTAATGCTCACCAATGGGGAGATAGGATTTGGTCATTATATTCATTGTTTTGCACAACTACTGAGGTATTGTAGTTGGCTTGCTTGGATTCTTTCTGCTCTGAATTTGTATAGTAAGCAAAGTAAGGATTGGGTTATATCAGGAGTATGTACAGTAAGGTCACATAAGGTCTGTGGACTATGTATCTCCTGTAGAAACTATTTATGGATAATTTGATAATTGGGTTTTCTCTGCACCACATGAGGCACTGGGAGATAACGTAGGAGCTCTAACTAACCTCATAGGGCTGTTGTGAGAACACAGGGAGGAAATAAACCATGTACATTACCCCAAGCTCTATGGTGAAAAGGTGGTACAAAATGTGCAAAGTAAATTATTTGGAGAACAATTTGTGGCTCTGACATATGCAAATTTGGAGGCTGGATGCAATATTACATGGATACAATGCTATGAAATGTTATACCAATTTGCACTGGGCCTGTAACGTGAAAAAATCAAGCACCAATTCTTTCATCATTTGCCAGAGGTACAGATGCCAAGGACCTGATTTCAAATGCTGAGCGGTCTGCTTTTATCATTTGGAAAGAGTCATGTAATGAGGCATTCAATGAGCTCTTGGCTTCTTGATATGCAGGTGCTGGTTTATCAATCTGCAGATATCCAGGCTATTGCAGGCCCATCTCATGTTACAATTCCTAGGATGTTACACATGCCACCAAAATGATTTGGAATTGTTGGCAAGGTGTCCGTTATCACGTTTTAAAACTTGTCATTGAGAAGCTTCTACATTATGTTCATATCTTTTATATTGTCCTGTTACATGTCTTTTTCTCTACAAGCTTTGAACCATAGTGCCAGCTATTGAGATGAGCAGGTAACAATTCTCCAAAAGAGTCAAATGCTAGAATTGGATTCACAGCATCGATTTGCCTTAGCAATACTTTATGTGCAAGTCTGCCAGCTGTCCCTTTTAAAAATTATTGCACTCCTTATATTCAAACATCTCAGCCTTATCAACATAAAAATGCAATGTTATTTCAGAACACTGAACATCATGAAACACGTATCATAGCTCCCCGGTGATTATGATTTTTTAAATCCCTGTTGAACATGTTTAAATGCCTTAAATGTCGGGTTTTCTGGACACAGATGGAAGCATGGAAAGCACAGAGGCTCATAAAATTACTTCTAATATTAAATGATCATGTTCTGAAATGCACATTTTATGTTTCACCTTATGCAGACATCTGTAATGATTAATATGTCCACCTTAATTATACAATCCCTTTTCCTAGTCTGATTGTTTAATTAAACAGTTTTAATTCCACTAAGAGATATGGAGTGCGGGTAAAGGAAGGAGAATAGATTGCAAAGATTCCTAGGGGGTACTATCTGGATTGCAGAAAGGCATACTGCAATTAAGTTCCTATAAGTGAAGACTGTTCCAAGCAATGTTGGGGATAGGAGATATTTACCTACAGCTTAATGCAAGGGTGTCAATCATCAGGCTTGTTAGCTGGATTTAGCCTACAGAAGCTGTTTATCAGGCCTGTTAGATAACTGGGCAAACAGCTGTTTTGAGATTCTGAGCTGTAAAATAACCTCAGTAAAAGCAGCAGTGAATGGTTGTGCTGGAAGAACCTAAATATCACATGGAACACCATTTCAGCAGTGCCTTTTCTACCGTGATGTCACGATGGAAAGGCCAACTCATAGGATAATTGAGTTTTTCCTGCTTGGTTCCTTCATCCATCCTACTTTGGGAAAACCTGGATAGTATAGTTTTTACCTTGGGAAAGCCTGGATAGTTAGGGAGTTGAACTGAGAGCTGGAAGATCCAGATTCAAATCCCCCCCTCAGCCATGACACTTCCTAGTTGACCTTGGGCTAGTCACTTACACTCAGCTTCACCTACCTCACAGGATCGTTGTGAGGACAAGAGGTAGCAGGATTGTTGTGAAGTAGCAGGATCGTTGTGAGGACAAAAGGAGAAAAGTTTTGCAAGTCACCTTGCGGATTTGCTGTAGCATGGGAAAGGTGAGGTATAAATCCCTCGACTGAATAAGTAAGTAAGTAAATAAATAAAGTGTGCCAATGTGCAGAGCGGGAGAGACAAGAAGAGACAAGAGGCAGGCTTCAGAATATGAAAAATGGTACAGGTCAAATTGGCATACCAAGAGGGATGAAAGAGGGTGAAAGGAGATGTTGTTGAAGTTCTGGGTGAGCCCAGTTATCATGCAGGCCACGTTTTAAGCAGCACCACTTCTACTGAGCCAAGCCAGCATGGGGATCTTTGAGGGTAGGGAGCAGATGGACCAATGGACAGGCTGGAGTGGGGTACGGGACCCAGATCCAGCATATAGTCCAGATCCTAACCCTAATCCCAGGCAACCTGGCACAGCTCTGCGACTGTTGCTGCATTACCCTGGGTAAGAGAAATTAATTCTCTTTTCCCTTGTTAAGCCACAGCCAGCTCCAAACATGCAGCATGGGACAACTGACCTGTTGGTTCCAGCATCAATTATGACTGGACTGTAATGCATGTGGAGAAGGGAAGACTGAGGCTATAAACCTATCCACTCTTTCCTGGGAGTGATCCTCATTGAATGCAGTTCTTAGAAGACATGCATAGGAGTGTACAGTAACTTTCTGAGTAGATATGTACATGATTGTGTTATAAATTATGTCAACCCCCAATTTTTTCAACATTGTTTCTTCATATTATTGGAAAAATGTAGTACAAATTATATGACTGAAAATGAAGATATACTACTGACATTGCAGATGTGGATTTGGTCCCCTGACTTTCACAGTAGTTACTTCATTTTTTAAAAAGCAATGTATTTGCTTCTCATTTATATTACAGTCCTTTCATGTGACTTTACTGATAGGACTGAGCCTTGATGTTATGGCTAATTAGATTTGAAATGTATGGCACTTTTTAAAACTCATGAATAATATGCAGATTTTATGATCTTTAGATGAATCTTTCATTTGTTCATTCAGATTTATGGTTTCAGCTTCCCTAATGATGCCATGTAGTCCATAACTGTGTATTAAAACATGGTTGCAGTTGCAGCAGATAAAGGTGAATTTCTTAGAGCAGTAGTTCATAAGTAGTGCATCTTAGGTTATTACAGTAGTTCCTTAGGGTGGCATTGTGCACTCATATGAACTCATCCCATGAGTGATGAACTCATATTGGGATGCCACCAATGGCCAGTCCTAATGGCTCTCCTGCATGCCACCATCTTGGATTGTGCAAAATCTTGCGAGATCCACAATGGTAGGCTGGCAACTTGGAGTTGCATGTGCAGACCTGTAGTAAGTTTGCCTTACAGCTTGAAACCACCCATGCTCTCCAACTGCGTTTATGTGGCCATGTCTTCAGGGCCTAGTTGCTTACAGTAGCCTGCCAAAAGCCAATGACAGAGGTTGAATTTAGCATATCACTGAAATAGCAGCATTTTATAATATGTGCCCATAGGTCTTTACAGTGTGAATGAAATATACTTCTTCCAGAAACAAACATTGCTGTCGAAGGGATTTTAGACTGGGAATCCGTTTTGGTTCTCCAGAATGTGCTCAATCAATTCCTTTAGGTGAGAGGCTGGAGCTCAGTGGTCAAGCACCTTCCTGATAAGCAAAAGTTCTTACGTTCTACCCTTGGCATCTCCAGGTAGGGCTGGAAATTATTCATAGTTTCAGCCAATGAGCTAGAGCAGTTGTCTGCAACGTTTTTTGTGTCATAAATGAATGAATAAGCTGGGGGTCCACTTCTAATACCGTCCTCATCCCAGGACCAATCCCAGCCTGCCCCCTTTCCCCCTACCTCTTCTGTCATCACAATAACACTGTGAATGTAGCAGCCTGAGCAGCCTTAGGATGTATGGGGCAAGACAGAGAGAGGAAGCTATAACAGATAATCTCAAGAATGAAGTTTCAATAAGGCAGTACCATTGTTGGGTTGGGTCCAAGCCCTCTCTTGCACAGGCTTTGAAAGGTTGCTGTGACCCCCCCCCAAGGAGGTTTTGTGTGATAGGTTTTTGTGTGATATGTGATAGGTTTTGTGTGATCTTAGTGTGATATGTTGAAGCATACTGAAGTAGAGGGTCCAAATGTCTGACTTAGCAGAAAGCAGCAACCCATGTTGCTGCAACTTTTAAAAAATTGCAGAAAAGGGTGCCTTTCAGCATGTGCCTTGCACATTTTTCCAAAGACTCTTACCAACCCTGATGCTTGCATACTTAGGAGACAAATTTCTACTATAATTTCCAAATAGTCCCAGCCCCACTCGGATCTTTTATCAGCTGCCCCCTGGCTACATAATCTTGTTTAGACAGCGGTCAGGTTTTCATTCCTTCCTTCTTTTGTAGAGGCTGCTTGGGATTGTGCCAGAGTGATTCGCCTCCTGCAGTTTTCCATTTACTTTTTGAGTGACTGTTTTTTAATGACTGAACACTTTGCACGTGCTCAGTAGCACATCCAGGACATCCGCTCTTAATTGTATGGGGAACAGCTGCTTAATACAACAGGAGAGGAAGCACATCTAGCAGGAAAGGCAGAAAATGCAGAGTTGAGGAGTCTGGATCTATTTCATCTGACTTCAAGAGTATTAAACTGTTACAGTCCTATTAATCTAACAGTGTAGCTTTAATAATGTTTATGGGCATCTGCTGCAAGGTCATCTCTGAAGTGAAGGGACCTTGTGATGAATAGAGGGAAAAAAATTATTGAATCATTGGCTTAAGTAGCATTTATCTAAATATATTTTCAAATGATTGATTTCTGCGGGTATACATATTTTTAACAAACTGGCAGCCAACACCAAAGTTTTAATAGCAAGTGGGAAATAATATCTATGCCATTAAAAAGAAACCTTTAGAAAAGCCCAAAAGCACTTTTATTATTTTAAACTACTAACATTTGAGATGAATCTTGTTTTAAGTTTTTTTTTCCAAAAAAACGAGTAATTGAGTTTATTGACTATAAAGGTCAGTGAGTTTGTGCATATGAAGATCATTACACTGTTCTGATGATGACATACAATTCTGCATACTCTGGCAGACCTTGGCAAAAGTGGTAAAATTCCTTACAGCACAATACTATCTTGCTGTGGAGATACTAGCATGCCTGTGCTGCATTTAACACAAAACTGGAGCTGTGCAAGGGGCAAGGGGAAATTATCACTTATCCTGGGTAGTACTGCAGCAGCATCAATGAGTTTACTCAGAGCTGCAGCCTTAATTTCAGTGGTGTGACTCAAAACAGACCAGATCAGCCTCCAGCTGCTCTGTTGGAGCAACTGGACGATGGAACTTGGATCCAACAGAATCCAAGTGCTTGGTCCCAGCCTTCCCTATCATTCCCTGCCAACCCACCCCTGGGAATGCCTTCCCCACCCCAAAATATCTCTGTCCTCTTGCCCTCCTCACTTCCCCCAGATCCTTGTGCCAGCACAACTCACTGTTTCAAGGAGACTGCACTGACTTGGGGAGGCTAGTGCAACTGGATGGTGAAGATGTGCCTGACAGCGCACTGACCAAAATGGGCTTATTTAAGTAGCATTTATCTAAATATATTTTCAAATGATCCAGCTAGGGCAGCTAAGTTTGCATGGTTAAACTATAATTAACAGGAAAAAATATCAAACAAAACATTAATTACATTAAAGAATAAAACCAGCATGGGACTTGTGCTGATGCTTAGTCCTGCCTAACTGGGGATTTGGATTGCAGTCAAAGACTCTCCAGTTTGCTGGCAAAATAGAAATCCTGGTCACTGTGGGGGTTGCACTTTCCTGGCTGCTTCTCAGAACCTGATGGATACAGCAGTAGCTGCTTTGGTGCTGCTGCTCCAGCAGTTACCAAAAAATTCAGGATTGGGCTGTCAGTCACTCAAATTTCACAGATGCAGAGTGCAAATAATAATGTCTCTCATATGTTTCCAGATATAGCAATTTCCTTACTTGCTTAATTGTGTGTGTATCCATCTCCAAGTATATGCAGAACACCAATCACCACAATCTGATTCTAAGAAGAAAAAGCAATATTCAGTGGATTTTGACCATTTCTCCTAATTCCATTGTTTGAATTTTCAGAGATAGTCAGCTCTGTTAAGATAAATAAAACTCAGGTTATGAGAAGTCTTCTGGGCAAGCAGCCAAGGAGAAAATTTCTCTGAATTAACCGAACAGATATCTTGTTTCTGGAATAATATATGATATTCTTTGTTAAGGAAACTGTTATTCACTTTGAATGGATTGGCTAATCATTCTTGGACCAACAATTGCAAATAGCTCAGAAGGTGGGAAGAAGCAAATAATTCTCTGCTATCTGCTACATTTTGGAACAAGTTTTTACCCATAGAAATAATAATGGTGAGTAGTGCACATGCAAATGCATCTGGTTGAAGCTGTGACCTTTTCTGGAAGCTGTTTCTGATTCAGTTGACAGTAGCAATCTGAAACATTTTTGTGAATATTATAGTTTGATATTTGCACAGTACTATACCATAAGTGTCCATGGGGCTGTTCTATTAAAATTCTTAATGCAAGCAAAAGTATTTTTCCTCCAAGGATATGGAAAATATCTAAATACTTTAGCTTAATCTGAAAGAATATATCAGAAAAACCCAAACACCTTAAACAGTAAAGAGGAAAAGCAGTAGGAGGAAGGGAAGGGGTGTTATCTGCTCTCTGCTTTCCCCTTGTAACTCCTTTTTCAGCTTCTTTCCCTCCAGCCTGACTCTGATTCTTGGTAAAATGGTTGAAAGGAAAGTCATGCAGGAAACTTGGTAGGTTGCAAAAGGATTCTGCATGTCACAAGTGAGCAGGAAACTGCATTTCCAACCCCCAACAACCCCCTAGTCCAACCCCCTGCCTGTAGCAGGAAATCCCCCTGCTCAACGAGCACCTGTCGGGGATACTTTAGGGGGATTTCCTGCTGCAGGCAGGGGGTTGGACTAGATCACCTACTAGGTCCCTTCCAACTCTATGATTCTATGGTTTGTCAGTGTAAATGCCCTGTGAGCCCAATTTGTTTAGCATTTTACAACTTCAAATGATTTAATTTATTTAGAAGATGATTACATTCAAAACCAATTTGCTCAGATTCAAAGATCTCTTGAGTTGAGAAAAGTATTGCCTACACACTTTGGAAGTCAATCTTCTTTTCACTTCCACTTTGGGTGTTGAGGTATTGAAAGTCAATCAAAGACTTAAATAATTCTTAATTTGGTCAGAGCACAATCCTAAAGTGTCTGCATGGGGCTGTGGTGGTAGTCAGATGTTGCAAAGGTGACATATGCAAGCTCCACTGCCAGGCCATTACTTTAGCTGGCAGAGCACAGAGAGGCCATAGAACAGTGGAGAACTTACCATGTGTGGGACAGACAGGGTCAAGGTGTTTCAGGGTGAGAAAAAAGGAGGGGAAAGAGTGGGCTGTAGGGGAAGGGAGGGAAGCTGGAGGAATTCCACTCATCCGAGTCCACAGCTTCTGTGGACAGTGTTTCTCCTTTACACTGAGACTTATTTTCTGCACAGTTTCTGGATCCTGTGCAGGAATGAGTTAGCCCCATTGCAGGACTGCTCGCTTATGTGGGGGAAAGGGACAAAAATCCCCTAAGAGCGGCTGGTGGTAACTGCTCATCTGGAGAATATCACGGCAGCCATTCAGGCATTGCAATAGTTCTGGAATGTAGTTCACAGGCAATTCAGTATTGGATTTCCCTTCTCTGAAAGGGCAGAATGTAGACCCATGTAATCCAGATGTATGAAGTTTCCATGAACATGGTGGTATTTTATTGAACCTTGTTGTCTGCTTCAGTAGTCTTCAATTTTTTTGTGTTGCCATGGGACAAACGAACAAATGAACAAATGAAAGAAAGAAAGAAAGAAAGAAAGAAAGAAAGTGTTGATCCAGCATCCCCATTGTGCCACCATTGTATAGGCTTGGGATATAAGACATGCACATGAATGTTAACTGCTTTTATCTTCTTTATATCTACTTCATTTAAAAAAACTCTAGAAAGGTTACATGATGTAAAGGCTGATAAATCCATAGGATTTATTAGCATATGTACATTTAATTACTGTACGTGAACAAATACCGGAGACCAAAGTTTGATAACACAGGCTAACCTAATGTCAAAATGCTATTTTTCAGCAGGTAAGTTCACTTATTTATCTGCCTGTCATCGTGATTATAAAGTTATCAATCCTAAAGGCAGAAAAATGAAGTGATGGGTGAGGCTTTGTGGACTTACAACTGAATATGGAAACTGATTCTTATGAGAAGCATGCTACTCATGGGCAAATTGGAAGCCAGTGTTTGCTGCTATATCTTCTATGGTCATTCACACATGTGCAATCCATCACCTGATACTTTAATTATCAAGGGATGAGCATGTACAAAAAGAATGACTAGCATCCCAGGTATGCACAAATTTACACACTCTTTCTTTATCATTTTTGTCTTGTGTTGGCGTTGATCTCTGTTTTTAGAATTCCCTTTTGCATTCAAGTACATTGGCTCCATTTCATCTCTAATATAAAACCGCCTTTCCCCCCTTTAATTTGCCTGCCACCATGAGCTATTGTGGGAAGGAGATGTGTATTTAAACTGACAATGTGAGTGATTTGCAACAGGCATATGCTTTAATAATGCTGAGACTGAAGAAGATTATTAATTAGGAAACTAATCTAGAATCCTAAGTCTAATTAAGTGATTTGCCACAGAGTTCTTTGGTGAACTGTGATTGACGTCTTCTCCTTGTTCCATGAGTTGTGTCAAATACAGGGATTACCTATTTATGAAACAAATATGATTTTTAACTAGAGAAAAAACTAGAAAAAGCATTTTACTGACTTGTGGGGCACATTAGCAAGTCCTGCTACTGAATCTTAGGCATCAAATCATCCATGGCCATATCCTCTTGCTCTACATTTTTGATTGATCATCCAGTTCCCTCTTCCATAGCTCTTTGGATATCTCTGGCTGCCTTTAGTCAATGAATGCAATGTTTCCTTTGCTGCTCCTTATGCCTGGAAATGCCTTTCATAACACCTTTACAGGATGCCACCTTTCTTGATTAAAATCTTCCACAGGACCTACTTTTTCCATAAAATATTTGGCACAGTCCCTTAATCACCATGCCCTATGGAAGTGGTTCCCAAACTTACTGGGCTCACAGTGATCCCACAGCCTCTTCTTTCCACCTTGGGCAATCTTGTCCAAGATGGAAGCGCATGAAAGATGGAAGCATCTGAGAGAGCTGGTCGGGCCACCAGTAATTTCCCATTGTGGCACCCAGGGTGTCATGACATATACGTTGGGAAACTTTGCCCTATAGTAATTAAGAATGCAGTCCTATGCATGTCTACCCAGTAGTAACTCCCACTGAATTAAATAGAACTTACAGGAAAGGATGTGTACATTCTCTTACTAAGCCCTGATATATGTAACTTTAAAAATTGCAGTTTATCCATACCACCACTCTCCCTCCCTTCCTGTGTTGATCCTTTGTGTTGCCTTATAGATTGTAAACCCTCAGGTCAAGGACCTGGCTTTTCATGGTTTGTAAGAGGCTATGCACATCATCATCTTCTAAATAAAATAGTGCAATCATTAGCTTGTAAAGAAATCCCAGCAGTATTAAAGCCCAATCCTATCCCGGTGGCTCCTTTAATCTTGTTCCCCCAGGCAAAGCTCCAGGCTTTGCAATAGGTCTTCTCAAGTCTGTGCTGGTTCTTTTGCTGGCACAGAGTTCAGAGCCACTGTGCCAAAGGATATGATACAGTGGAGCAGGGCTGTGCCAATCACTTCCCCCTCCTCATCTCGCTCCCTACCCAGCCCTCGCCCATTCAGTTTCACCCATTCCCATCTCCCCCACCCCAAAGATACTGCAGGCTGGTGCTTCAGCAATGCCAGTGGCCACTTCTCTCTGGGTGCCATGAATGTGCCTTATTGCATCTTTGCAGCACCTTAGGGTGTTGCATTTTCATATGCCATAATTCATACCCTCATTTTCATATGCCATAATTCTTGGGTTTAATTTCTAGAAAAAAAGATATATTCAAGTCTGTCTGGAATCACCACTTTCTGATCTGGGAGCTCATTCCAGTCTTTGATGTTTGGGAACTTACAGTAGTCAAAGAAATATATTTTGCACTGCTCTTGGGTGCACTTTGTATGATCTAGAGTTAAACACTGGCACTTGAAAAGAGATGCTGAGGATGAGTCCTGCACAAATGAAAATTTGGGAATTCTCCAAGTACTTCTGGATTGCAACTAACGCTTTTCTACAATCACAAATGCTAGAATATGGAGGTATACAGGGTGAGACGGATGCTGCAGGTGACATTTCCTTCCCATCATGGAAATGAGAAGGATAACATTTTATATGCCACAAGATGATTTATAGTATTATGTATATTATGCCCTTAAGTACAAACATAGTTTTATGAATTATGGTGTCTTCTCTTTAATGCCATTTCCCAGCAAGGATTCAAGACACAACAGCATGACAATATATCAAAATATTAATTCTCTTCCATGTGCTACCTAGCATTTATCACTACACGCTTTCTTCATAAGTCACACTGAGCAACTTTGCAGCCCTAGTTAAAATGCAACTATCCTGGAGCCTTTGGGGTTGGGGAGGATAAATATCTAAACAAAATTAATGCCTTCACAGCTTCAGATGATAAGTGCTTCTAAGCCTACTGATTTCCTTTCATTCTCTGCATGATAAGCTTGCTTCAGTTTAATTTGTAAAAGGAGAAGCAGTTCTTGTTGAGCCACCTAAGATAAAGGGTTGTTCTTTTGAACTGGTGCATGACCTCAGTGCTCTGATATCAGCATACCAAGCTGAGGTTACTTACAATAAAGATTCTGGCTTGTTAGAGTCCAAATCTCTACCAAACAGCTTGTGTCATGTGCTTTGTTAATGTTGTTCAAAGTGATTAAGCACATCTTCAATTAGTACTTCCACTCACCATGAAGGAATAACATTCAATCTGGACCAAATTCCTGGTGCAGAAAGGAGATCTTTCCTCCAGTGTGCTGTTTCGTTTCTTTCTGTCGTGTTGAAATTTAATTATTTTGTAGCACTTTTAAAAAATTCATACTCCAAATTGCACATTCTGAACTTATAAAATCTTCCCCTTCTCCTCCAGATCAATTTGGTGGATAGAAGAATTATTTTTTGTGGCTTCCCTCTCTGATTTCTAAAATATGTCAATTATAACCGCCACATTCAATCCCAGTGTGGATGCAGACAGATTGAAATTTGGGAAGTGAAGTCTAAATGAAGCAGGCTGACTAAACACAGGGTTTTAACACCAACAGCTCTTATCTCACTGTACCAGGATTAATCATGTTTAGATGTTGGCATGTCCTGCTATGGAAGAACATGTGCTTTGTCCCCTGAAGATCCCTGATTCAATTACTGGCCTCTCCAGTTAGAACTGAGAAATTCTCTTGTTTTCAAACATTCAAGAGCTGTTGTCCATCACTATAGACAGTGATGCACTGGAGGGAGCAATGATTTGGCTCAGAGTGCAATCCAAATGCACCAGTGCATGTCCCTTGTTCCAGTCCAGAGGTGTTTCAAAAGTATCATAAGGTACTTTTGTGCTACTGTGGGTGGAGAGAGACTGGCACAGCTTGTGTGCTAGTTCTGGAGGCCAAATTTGGCCTCCTGTACAATCAGTGCCCAGTAATTTTGTGCCAACTTACACCAACTTACACCAATGCAGGTCTGGGTAGGATAGGATCTAATGGTATATCGGCAGGGGGAGGGAGGGTGGCAGGCCAACCCATGGGTGGACTGGTTCCAGAAGGGTATGGAACCAGGATCTGACACTTAGGACAGATTATAACCCTCATCCCGGTGTGGCCCAGCATAGTGTCATGCTGCACAGATCTGCATCACCTCTTAAGGTGACATTTTTGGCTGCTACTCCTTTACAGTGGTTTATGGGCATTTATTCCCCTAGCCTTGTATTATGTTGCAGCCAGTCCCCACCCTACAGCACAGATCCAGCACAGAGCAGCCAGCTTACCTATCCCAGTCCAGGATAGGACTAGGCTGCCTGTCTAAAGCAGTTTCTTGTGTTCCAGTTCAAGGCAGTTTCATATGTTCCTACATTAAACCTGCCTACTCATTTGTTTTAGAATGAGCGCAGAATCTCAAACCCCTTTCAGTGGAAATGCAGAGATGTTTGCATACCCTCAGTTTGTTCCACATGGTGACTGATTTGCACCAGCTCAGCCACTTTGTCTTCAATTGAAACTTTCTGTAATGAGCCAAATGCTTATGGACTCTGGGGTAGGTTTGAAATCTGTAGTTTACGTTCTGTAGAAATAACACTGTGTACTGGAGAAAATAATTGACTTTTTGACCTTGATAGAGATACACATAATGGATGCCGGAGGCATAGCCAATGGTTTAGTGTGGTCAGAAAATTTTTCTTTTATCCAACTTTATGCTTGATCAAGTAGTCCTTTCAAGGACACTGATGGGTGAAATTTTTTAACCACAGCGTACGTACATATCCATGCCACATAAAGCAGGATAGATGAATGGATGACATAAAAATGATGCCTTTTATCTTAATTTTTTGACATGACAATTCAAAGTGATCTTGATGACTACAGCTGCAATCCTATGTACATTTTTCAAGGAGTAAGCCCCTTTGAAATAAGTGGAATGTTCTTATAAGTAGATATGCATCCGTTTGGGCTGCAGATCTCTCACAGGGTAGTAGGGGAAAGGCGTCTTACAGGCCTCTTCAAAGTAAGCAAATGCTTATGCCCTTACTTTGGGGCTGCATTGCTGTTGCATTGGAGCTGGAACGTTGGTTGGGTTCAACTGACCATTACAGATAGGGGAGAGTCCTCCTGGGATTATCCTAAACTACTTGAAATCAGTCATCAGTGAAACATACTATTTGATGCTAGCTGATGATTCTTTAAAATCATTGCTCTTTTATCTTGCACCCCAAACATCTAAATACCACTTTTATACAATGCAGGCAATTAGCTTTTCACTACCATTGTGCTATGGACAAGGAGCAAAGAAACTTGTTGGCAACCTTGTCTTTGAAATAGGTTAGGGATAGAAAGAGAGAAAAGGTTGTCATGGGTTGGGCTTTGAAAGTATTGAAAGCACAATACCACAAAAAAGGATTTGCGACTCCATTGGAGTCCATCCTATGAGTTGAAGAATATTGGTATTGAGCTAAATTCAACAGATCTGTGTTATGCACCACAAAATCTATACAATAAAAAGCCAGCTTTTAAATTTTTTTAATTAGCATGAGGTTCTGCCATTTTCATCCCAAATCTATGGGTTCATAATGCTGGCAGAACAAACATTCTGCAAATATTACCTGCCTTCTAGCACCTGAGAGCTCCTGCTGTAGGAGAAACCCTGACATTGTGCTTATTCTGGCTTCAACTATATCCCTAGCTTCTTCAGGTCTTGATAGTATGAACTTCCAGATCTTTTTAGCCCAATCTTAAGTGGCCAGGAAATCTAGATGGACTATAAAAATACAACATGGCCATTAGACAGCTGTAGATATTTTTCTTGACAGGACTTTTAAGAACAAAAGAACAAGAACACTGTTAGATCTGAACAGAGTTCACTTAATCTATCAGTTTCCAAGAATTTCTGAATATCTTTGGAAAACATAGAAGCAGAGCTTACAAGCATCAGCCTCACCTCTTGTGCTCTCAGAAGCTGATATTCAGAATTCATCTTTTTGTAGAGAAAAATTCCAGAGAGAAACTTCCAAGCATGGAGATGCAGTCATGATTATATAATTAAAAGCATAGGGTGCTTCTTGGGGAGGGGATGGTAACCCTAGGTTTTTTTTAATGACATTGGAATAGATAGAATATGGTGTTCGTTCAGATTTCTTTAGGCTATAATTAGATTCACAGGGTTAAATTCAAAGAAGGTAGGTTCTTTAATTAGAGGGTTCTAATTAGGTTCTGCTTGAGGTTCAAAGAAGGAAGGAAGGGAAGAAAGACAGGCATCCCATCCCTAGCTTTCAATCATGCATTCCTTATATTTCTTGCCTTAAATGAATTTCCTTGCCTGCAGTTGACTGCTTTTAACCCTCAGAAGGCTGAAACTGATCTGACAGGCACTTCAAAGCTGTTTTCGTCCCCCTCTCTGTGCCAAGGTGGCCAAGAGGCCCATCACTCCTATTACCTTCCTAGCTCTAAGTGCTGTTTGAAACCCCCCAGTCAGTTTTCCCCCTGCCTGCATGTGGTACAGTAGTGACTTTCTTGATCTCTCAGATCAGTTTTGCCTGAACTTGACACTCCATAGGTGGCTATAGGCAGCCACAGGTGATCTCTTAGATCAGTTTCGACTGACTGTGTCTGACAAATTTTTGTGTTTTTTGTTTTACTTTTTTAAGGTTAATAAATTTAGGTTTTTTTGAATCAAATTTTGATTATTCTCTCTTTGTACATCCTAATGAAGGTCACTGATCACTTTAAGAGCATTAGAAATGAGTTAATTTGGTGCTAATGACAGTTTTCTAACAGGCACCTGTCAGGCGCATTTCGACTGAACACGGAAAAAAGTTTCAAAGTACCGATGGTTAAAACCAGATATTTCAGCCTTACAATGAAATACATTCCTTGAACTGAATTTCTACTGTTTCTTTCACCTTCTTTGAAGTGGACCATTATTGTTTTTTGAGGTACGTGGAAAAATGTGAAAAAATAGAAAAATGTGGATTTCCAATGTCCGCATGTTGTTGTGATGTTCTTCGCTTCTGATTAGGAAGCAAAGGGATGAACCAAAGCTCTGTTGTGGGGAGCAAGCTTTGCAAGCTGATGGTACCAGATTCTGTTTGCAGCATCTTGAAAAGAAACTCTGGAGGCAGGCTGGGGAAAATATTACAGGGACAAAAGTATTCTGAACAGATAATATAGTGGGCCCTCAATATCAGCAGTTATGGCAAATCCCCCCATTTATGGATACTGAGCCCATGCCTCAGAGGTGTTCTGAGGTGTAGGGAAGCCTACGGCCCAATCCACAGGCCTATCTCAGAAGGTCTTGAGGATGTGACTGGAAGCCATTTCCACACCATGTCCATGACTTCTGAGAGATGTTCTGAGGTGTCCACAACATGGACCATGGACTGGACTGGACCATGGACCTGGTGTGTCCACAACATGAGTAACTGTGGTGCCCTCAAAGACTCCACTATCCACTGCAGTATACATGGGGTTTTAGTATGTGTCTCCTGTGAATACTGAAGGCTCACTATACTCAGGTTTAAAGCAGAAGTAACTTTATGTAATTGGCTAATGTATACTTGCTTATTCCTGTAAATATTTTTCAGTTGGCCTGTCTGGACTCGGACCATGGAGAGTGACATAAGGGATTACACTGTACCCCTTACCATGTCCTGATCTGGATTGTGCTTTCCATGCGTATTGTTTTCCTGGGGGGTGAGGGAAAGCTTCTAACATTTCTTCCCCCATGGGCAAAGAGATAGAGAATTAAATATTTTCTACCTCCCTGACATGGTCCAGATCTTGGTTAGCTCTTGTACAAGGGGAAAAACGTAAGTATGTCCAGGCCAATAATGTAATTTCAGTATCCATGGGGTAAAATGAAAATAAGACTAGGCAGATCTTCAGTGTAGACAATGAAGGGCTAGATCAACATTGGTCTGATTCCCTGTACGGTAGCTTTATTTGTACAAATCAGTTTTCTGTTTACTTATACCCTATAGCATTACCATCACAACCCTCATTTTTTCCTTTATATGTTATTTGCAATATCATAATCTAAGGCTGAAGCCCACAATTTGCAGAACTAACTTGCATTTGATAATTGCAGCTCCTGAGTGATTGAATTTTCCATGATAATTTATCCATAAAAACCATGTAACAGGCAACTCAAAAAACTCCTTAGAGGGTTTGCAGTATTTAGATTACATTACTTGAAAATGCATCTGTGTGTGGTATGCTTCTATATACAGTGGGATAATGTTCTTAGCTAGAAGATGTTGCAAATGGTCAATTATGTATTGATTTAAAAGTTGGCCTTTTCCAAACTGCCAGCCAAGCAAACATATGAGTGGAATAAAATGCCTATTAGATTATTACTGTGCCTATTACACTTGGTCTGGTGTGCAAAAGTTCATTGATATAAAGCAGGCTTGTTCTATTTTCTATTTGATATAACTTAATCTTACACACCTTTTCTTCTTAGTCTGCCTTGTACTGATTCATTTAACGCTCAAGAGATCATGCAGTCTTATATTTGCATAGCATGTGCTCAGAGCTACTGCCCGTACTACTTGTGCTTGTTGTGTTGGTCCCATAAAACAGACTTTGATCTTAAAACTTCAAGTCTACATGCATGCTCAGAATTTTATGTTCTTCTAGAAGATAATTTGGGAGAGGCTGCAAGCATAATTTATCAGTGTGGACCCTGGCAATTTTTATCTTCCTAATGTATTAAAAAATTAGAGCAGCAGCTCTTGGCAGAAAAGTCCATGGAGAAAATTAGGCTCAGTATATGCCACTGTCCTGCAGGCATGGAACCACAGTTGTTTGACATATTTCTATAGACAGGCATCCCCCACATGTTGGATGGATTAGGGACCATCCAAAAGTGAAAACTGTTGAAAAATGGAACCTAGACTTCAGCATGCAAATGCAAATTGCCACCAAATGAGACATAAATATCACTTTCAAAAGCCTAATTAACTCAAATTTATTAACACACAGCCAAAATACATAACAAATTACAATAAAATGAATAAAATGTGTGGGCAATGAATATACTGAATGATGGTTATTAACTAAAGAAAGTCATAAGGAAATGCCAAAAACTGTTTGGTCACCATGACATGTGCAGATCAATATGAGAGAAGACAATTTTTGACTTTAGACAATTAAAGGTTGGAAGAGTGAAACATATGTTAAATGAATGAGTCCTGGTAATAATTGAAAGGTTGTTGAAAAGCCTCAGAAGCCTTTTAAAGAGCCACAGGCCTCCCTGGACCCCAAAAAAGATCTGGAAGCCCAATGGTATCAGTGTTACCCACAGGCCTTATAGGAATGGAGCCCTGGAGAACTGAACCTTGAGCCCAATGCCAGTGAGGACAGACGTTCCAGACTGGTTTCATAGCATTTTGGTTGGCTAATGGTAAGAACTCATCAGGTCCCAGAGGCCTTTAAGGAAAAAGCTGAACTCATTTTCTTTAACCACATGGAGATGGAGAGGTCAGAAAGGGATCATCCAAACCTCAGGTGGGAATTCAATCTACCTAGAAGATTTGACTGTGTATTGTATTGTCCTTTGGATATTGAAATTGACATGGGAGGCTCATGATCCTCAAATAATATTTTTTCCTAGTTTGTCAAAGTACTGGGTTCATTTAATGAAAACGTGATGGGCAGTGTAATGTATTGAATATAAGCCCTGCTAAAGTGAAACTAATCTTTAGATGACCCTAACTGTTAACTCCAACTGTTTTAGAGGGGAACTTAGAAAATTCATATTTGGGTGGGTTTTTTCAAGTATTATGATTGTTTAAGGCCCATTGGGCCTAGAGTATAAATTACAGGCATTTGCTGGCTGTTCCTCAGTTCCAGTTTGAGTCAATAAATGCTGTTGTAGCTATGCTACAGCCCTGGACACAATAGGCAGTTATATACTTGGATGTATAATATGCATGCCGTCATAATATAAATGCAAACTGTGCGTGTTTCTGTGATCTTCCTTTAATTTAATTTTAGCATGAATTCTTTTGCCCAAGTGGTAACAAATTAAAACAAAACCAGACCCTGTTGCAGTCACAGCCCTTCGTATGTGGGCTGTACTGGGAAAGATAAAATTAAACTGTAACTTCTAGCTTGGATATGACTTGCCTGTAGGTGGAGGGGCGGTGCTCATCTCATATGAAGATTGTGAATGTCAGTATCTCCCGCATACATTTATTTGTTATTTACTATGTTGCTCCATCGGTTGAAAATAGAAAATGAAGACCTGTAAAGACTACACTTATACATACACTTTTTTTTGACTTGGAGGCACTGTAGGATGGAAGCAGAAATTATTGCAAACCCGCACCACCCACTGCTCATATTCACCGCCCTGAAACAAAAATCACTGCTACCTCACACACCCTTTGGCATTTTTAGCATGTCTAGAAAATAAATGCTTTCAATATTTTGCATTAAAAACGAAGAGATTCGTTTTTAAAAGAATGTTTTTAAAAATAGCATAGCATATGCTTCAGATCTGTGTGGCCAGATACGTGTTTTTCCCAGGCATCGAACTTTAGCTAGAGCAAAGTCGGTCCTTGGCTAAGATGAGCCTGAGAGGAAATACTGGGAGAAGGACAACCTCCTCATCTCTGATGCAAATAGTTTGTTTTGCTTTCTGTGTGAAACCTATTCAAATACATTTGGTTCTTGATTACCTTGCATCAAAATAATGAATTTTTGACTCTTTAACCAATCCTGGATTTGTGTCTTGGAAAGCCTGACATGAAGGTGCTTCATCCAAAGGGGCAGTGCTCCTTTGTTCACCAGTTAAGCACCCACATGCCACTGTCCACCTTTTGTCAGCGTCTCCAACTTTTAACTTTGAGGTCATCACTGGATCTAGCACTCGGAGTTTGAGTTTGTCTCAAGTTCCATTTCTCAGACCATATCAGTGGAGAGATCTACTCTTATTTCTTTTTCTTTGTGTCCTTATATGGTTTACTAGTAACATAAGAGTAAATACTAGTAAAATAGGAGTAAAATACCCCCATGTGCCATTCTTCCATGCTCATCATCCACCATTGTGCAGCATCCCTCCCATGAGCAACACCCTCCATGTGCAACATCCCCCCATGCACAATGTCCCCCCGTGCACAATGTCCCCCATGCGCATCAACCCCACCTGTTTATCAACCCTCCATGTGCAATGAACCCCCATGCTCATCAACCCCCATGCACATCAACACCTCCATGTGCATCAACTCTGAATGTGTAACATCCCCCCATGCGCAACATCCTCCCATGCACAACATCCCCATGTGCAACAACCCCCATGTGCATTAAACCTCCATGCACATCAAACCCCCATGCGCATCAATCCTGAATGCGCAACATCCCGCCATGTGCAACATCCCCATGCGCATCAAACTCCCATGCACATCAACTCCCCATTGATGCGCAACATCCCCATGCGCATCAACATCCCATGCGCTACATCCCCCATGAGCACCAACCCTCCATGTACATCGTTTCCCATGCACATTAACCCCCCATGCACATCAAAATCCCATGTGCATCAACCCCCCCATGTGCATCAACCCCTATGTGCAACATCTCCCTGTGCATCAATCCCCATTGATGTGCAATGTGCCACATGCGCAACTCCCCCCCCCCCATGCAAATCCTCCCTCCCAGTGCATCAGGTACAGGGCACCAAATTGGCAGGATGTTTATCAGTCAGTCTTCAGTGTTAAGTATAGGATGAAAACACGTTGCACCCCTTTTCAGCCCCTTAAAGGTTAAATTTCTCAACATTCATTCTTGTTGGATTTTGATGTCACAGAAGGAACACCCTCCCTAAATTTCATGCTTCTCAGTCCAGGGGTTATCCCTCAGTCAGGTATTTTCAATGTAAAGTATAGGGAGGAAAGCGTGTTGCACTCCTTTTCACCCACTTCCGATTTTTTGGGACGTGGCAACCCAATATGAGGGTGAAGCAACTTGTTTCGGGGAAGAATGCTCCACTGCACTCCTATTAATAATCACACCCCAGTTATTTGCCCTGGGAAAGAATCTGCCATTTATATGAATTGGTGCCTTGATCAAGAATAAAATAGAAGACAAATTGGATCCAGCTGTGGCCTGTAATGGAGACCAAGGATTAATGCCATCCCTCACCCCCGGCTGATCACCCCATCTGCAATTCCTATTCAACATATAACTTCCCTACCCTGTTTCTCTTCTTATCTAGTTTTGTCCTTCTCTGTCGTCATACCACCTCATACCTTCTCTGTCCTCTTCCACTGCTTAACCTGCTCCCGTAAGTGGCAGGTCTGGCAAGGTTAATGGGACGGCTGCATCCCTCCCACTGGCTTCTCATGCAACCCAATTGGCAGAGTGCACTTATGGTTGTTTATCAGTGACGAGCCAGTGCTGGGGAATGCACATTTTTTCCGTGCCCATAGGATTGGGCTGTGAATGTTATCAGTGTGAAATGAGTATGCAGTCATTAGATCAACTTAATGACACATCCTCTAGTCATTTGAACTTGGAGTAAGTATACTCTAACTAGTGAGCTACACTCCATGACTTCCATTGTATACTATAAATCTATGAGAACAGATGGGAAAGAGCAGCACGAGCAGCTGGAGTTGTCATTATTGTTTCAAGAACTGGGAAGGTGCATTATTTTTTCCATTCTTAGGTCTGAGGTTACCATTGTAATGATGTTTTCAGGTTCTTTTCAGCCAAGGATGCAAAGGAACACTAACAGCTGGGTTTCTCTGTGGTTTCTGGGACAAGAAAAAGCATCTCAGATGACCAAATACATTCCTGTGGTTTCTTTCCCCTTCAGGGCTTTTTTTCCTGCCTCAGAACACCTCTATAAGATCAAGAAAGCAGGAAGGGCTCTTCACACTCAAATTCATGTTTGCTTCCACCAAAAATATTTCATTTTGTCAAGACAGCTGTTGCTTTATTCCACAATGTAATCTTCTGAAAGGTTTTCAGATGTGAACCACGGCAGTAGCTCCATCTAGAAGTGGCGAGGGCATAAATCATGGTGGCATTCGAGAACAAAGGTCAAGGGGGGAGGAAGGCATCAGCTACAAAAGGCATATTTCTTGTCTGAATGGATGCAATCTACAGCTAGAATCTCCCAGAAATAGGCTCTCTATAGCTCTTAGGTAGAGAGCTGAACAAAAATAATGGCTAGGTTGTTATCCCATTGCCTTGCTGTTCGCAGAAAGGTGCAAAAGCAATGGGTGATTATCTGAATAACCACCACAGCCATGAATGAATGCTTTTAATGTTTAACACTGAACTCTATTTGTATCTGTCTCTGAGCTTGATTTAAAACATGTCCTTCCATGCACAGTATATAGAGGCTGCAGCACTTTGCTTGGAAGGTTCACCACAGAGTGCCTGAGGAGCCCTATTTGTTTCTCCCCCCAAGCTGTTAAGACGCTGTGCCTGTTAACCAGCAGGCCAGGGTTCAAGACCCGGGTCGGCCCCACAAGACAGGGTGAGTTCCTGTTCTTAGCCCAGTTCTGCGATGCCAGCTGGATCCAATCGTATTGGCTCTGCCTTTCCATTGGACTAATTCAGTGGCGTGGAGAGGGGGGATTTGCTGCTTATCCTCCATAACTATCTAACCCAGGCTTTTGTGCTTTGCATGCAGTGTATGCAGCGTCAAGCACAATACCGTAGTCTTCCAAGACTGACGGAGGCCTGCTTTAATGGAAATTGGAAGTCTGTTTTATACCTTCTATATATAACCTCATCCTGCCCCTTCTTTTGATATATTTCAGTTTACTTGAGATCTGGATTAAGGCAGGAAAACAAGGTGAGTAGAGCTAGGGCCTCTGAGAGGAATCTCATCAGTGGTCACAAAGCATCTTTTGGGTCCCTTTTGGAGTACGAACTCTGACCTTTCCTTTCTTCATTGGATCGTAATTCCATATGATCACTGGATCACAATTTAAATAAATTATCCATATGGATAAAATTAAAAGGTCACTGACTGACTGACTGATTGATTGACTGATTGACTCATTCATCAATGCCCAACCAAAACTGTGGAATTTAGAAGTGTGAAATTTGGGGAGGGTCTCCCTGTCATGATGTAGGCACACACTAAGAATTGGTTTTTGGAAATTCAAACTGGAAGGGGGTGAAAAAGGGCACAATATGTTTTCATCCCTACACTTTACAAAGTTTGCATTGAAGAATCACTGACTGATCAATGGCTTGACCCAAACCCTGGACCTAGAAGCATGAAATTTGGGGAAGGTATTCCTTCTGTGATGTGAGCATCCACTAAGAACAGATTTTTAGAAATTTAACCCCTAAGGGGGTGAAAAGGGGCATAATATGTTTTTGTCCCTAAACTTAACACTGAAAACTGACTGATCAACATCTAGCCCCGACCGCTGGACCTTGAATCATGAAATTTAGGGAACAAATTCCTTCTGTGATGTTTTTACCAACAAAGAACTTATTTGGTGCTTGGTGTTGCATGAGGCTATGGTGCATGAAGAGATGGTTCATGGGGGATGATGCGCAGGAGTGGTAGTGCATGGAGGTGGTGTATGGGGGGAATGGTGCATGGGGGATTACTTCTGCAATGGCAGGTAAATTCGCTAGTAGTACATAAAACTGTGAAGATCTAAACAAAATGAGGATGTTAGTCTTCACACAATATATGCAAACATTTTCTAAGATCCTAGGAAATTTTTGTCTTTTTTTTTACTTTCTGGGTTTCCTTTTCGATTTTGGGACCAGGTTAAATGTACTCTCAGCACCCTCTATGGGCCCTAGACACATACAAACCTTCAGGCCCTGAATGATCTCATATACTGCTTTCCCCCAATGCAAGGTTCCCAGAAAGCTGGAAATGGCCGGACATATACGTAAATGGGGCTTATAGAGTGGAAAAAGCCCCCTAACTGGACTTTTTAAAAAGCGCTTTTGCACTTTAATTTTTTTATTCGACTCCTGCAATTTTTAAATTTGCCCCCTGCAATTTTTGGCTTGGCCACCAGGTGGCAGATGCAAACAAAAGCCTGAAAAAGAAAAGGGCGTGTGCAGCGCCACTGCCCCCCACCAGTGGACAAGCCGAAATTACAGGAACTACAGACCACATGGCCTGATTGGAGTTTCTGTGCTAGGGGCTCTTGAGATTCCTGTGCCCATTTTCAGCCACATCAGCGTAAATGGGAGTAAAAGAAACAGGTATGGGGGTGAGCCACTTTGTATGAGAATGGGTGCCAGAGAGTCTTATTGGGGTGCTTTGGTCTTTGCAGAAAGATTATGTCTGCTTTGAGCCCCTTTTTATGTGCATTGTTGGTGAAAACAGGTCTTGCAAAATGGTGTTCGATATAAAAAGAAGTACAATAATGTTGAAATTAAGTACAGGAAAGCAATTCAAGTGTTTTTAGCATTTGTTTTAACATGTTGTACATTTGTACATTTTTGGGCATCCTACATTTTTTAACATGTCAGGAATTTTGCGGAACTTTGTCCTCTTTTTTGGATTTGGCATCTGGTCACACTGGCCCAGTGCAGACAGCACACCGGTTTTGTGCCCCCAAATAATCTGAAATAATTCACCTAATTGTACATATTATTTACAGAAGTGTGCTGAAAAACTTCCATATTTGTGTTTTTCTTTGTTGAGTTCCTATTATTTTTGTTCAGTTAAAGACACTGGATGTTAAATTAAATACAATACAAATATCTTTATTGGCATAAAGACACTGGATTTGTCATGCATGCATACACACTCACAGATGACAGCATCACCAATTTTGTAGTTATAAATATCCTGCTTTGCTTACAGCAATGTATTTCAGCCACAGGAATGAAACTGTCCATTTACCCACCAAGTGAGCTGAAGCTGCTTTCCTAGGAGGCAGAGGTGAAAAGTTTTCTATAAATGAATAGCTGCCCAGTACATCCTACCCAGCAACTTAGGAAAGGTGATGGCTCAATGGACACAGCAGCAGAAGTATATTTTTTGTTTCATTCAAGTAAGGAAAGAAGGGAGAAATGGGAAGATCAGAAAGCAATTAGTTTACTCAACATTGGAGCTGGCCTGATAATGGTTCATGGGAATGAGTTACAATCCTGGCCACGTACCTCCTGGACCAGGACCACTGACCCCAGGATGGGCTACCAAAGTCTCTGGATTCTTGCATGGTGTCCATTACCTTTCAAGAGACTTCCGAAGTCTCCAAAGAAGACTTGAGCATGAATTCCATTTTTTGTTGGAAAAACTAAATGTTTAATGGTACTCCAGATGCCTCAGAAGGCTTTTGGAGGGTAAGGGAACATTATCTGAAGCTGCCTAAGCTCTCAGCTCTCAGATGGGATTTAGAGGGCAAGCAGTGGTGATGGAGTGATTGGTAGCAGCAGGGCGACCACTCTCACTGGCACCTAAAGTGTGGCAACCAGGGTATTTTTCCCCTCCCCTTCCTTCCCCTTCAGGAATGTACTGTTGAATAGTATCTAGAAAGGGGATGACAGCAAGGCAGTGTGGACTGTGGAACAAAGGTGTGACCCTTTTCTGTCAATATAATCCCATGGGGTGATGTCTAAGAAACTTCTTTTGTAATTTGATGGCCCTTGATTGCTTATCCCTGGGCTTAAATGGGTATTAATGGTTACGTCCAAAGGGAACCTAGGAATAAGGAAAATGCTCTGGATGGAAATTACCAGGATATGGCTGTAAGTCAAAAATCTTTAGAGGGCCCTGGCCTTACAAAAAAGGAGGGAAATGCAATGAGTTGCAACCTCCAAGGCTTACGTTGCATTTACACAAATGCACAGAGCCTGGAAAATAAAGATGAGCTGGAACTTTTAGCAAGTGAAGGGAAATTTGATTTGATCAGAATAATTTGGTGGGATGATTTGATTTGGTGGGATGACTCCCATGACTGGAACACTCAATTGGAAGGCTATCCGGAGGAACAGAAGTGGCAAAAGGGGAGGTGGAGTAGAATTATATGTCAAGAACGTATATACCTGCTCTGAAATCCAGGAAACTGGTCCGGATATCCCTGTGGAGTGTGTTTGGGTAAAGGTTAGGGGGAAAAACAAGAAACAAAGCATTGTGGTGGGTGTCTACTATAGACCGCCAGGTCAAGGAGAAGGAGTAAACGATGTCTTCTTGGAGCAACTGGCAGGCGTTGCAAGGAAATATGAGGTAGTAGTAATGGGGGACTTTAACTATCCAGACATTTGCTGGAAGACAAACTCAGCCAAACATGGGAGCTCCAGTAGATTCCTGAGGGGCATGGAAGATAACTTCATGGTCCAAAAGGTGGAGGAAGCAACAAGGGGAGGGGCCATCCTTGACCTAATCTTAACTAATTGTGATGAACTGATAGACCAGGTCAATGTGTTGGGAACTTTAGGGGAAAGTGATCATGAGCTGCTGGAATTTAGAATATTGTGGGAAATAAAAAGAGTGCAGCGTGAAACTTAGACATTGGATTTCAGGAAAGCTGATTTCAACAGGCTTAGAGGAGTCATAGGTGGAATCCCATTGGTTGATGATCTAATGGGGAAAGGGGCCCAAGATGGGTGGGAGCTCCTTAAGAGGCAGCTTCTACAAGCACAGTCAGAAACAATTCCCATGAAAAAGAAAGGGAGAAAAAATCTGAAAAACCAGGTTGGCTCCACAAGCAACTTGGGGATCAGCTGAAGTTAAAGAAAGAGAAGTATAGGGAGTGGAGGACTGGAAAGATCACCAGGGAGGAGTACAGGCAGATAGCCCGGTCTTGTAGGGAGGGGGTCAGGAATGCTAAAGCTCAGTATGAGCTGAGGCTGGCCAGGGGAGTCAAGGATAACAAAAAGAGCTTCTATAGATATGCCCAAAGGAACAGGAGGAGAGACAAGGGGGTGGGGCTACTCTTGGACAAAGTTGGCCAACAGGTGTCTGGAAACCAGGAGAAGGCAGAGCTGCTCAACTCCTACTTTGCGTCCGTCTATTCTCGGAAGGAGGGCTGTGCAAATGGGGGTGCGGGATAATTGGCTGATGCGGGGATGTGCTTGCATCCCCAAAGAGGTAATGAAAACACGGATGGTGCAGAAGAACAGATCAAGATTGACAGAGAACTGGTTCGAAACCACTTAACTGGCCTAAATGAATTCAAGTCATTTGGACCAGATGAGCTGCATCCTCGAGTTCTTAAGGAACTGGCAGATGTCCTTGCAGAGCCTCTGTCAATCATTTTGAGAAATCCTTGAGAAGTGGAGAAGTGCCACTGGACTGGAAGAGGGCAAATGTAGTCCCAATCTTTAAAAAGGAGAAGAAAGAAGACCCGGGAAATTATAGACCAGTAAGTTTAACTTCCATCCCGGGCAAGATATTAGAGCAAATCATAAAACACACAATTTGTGCACATCTAGACAAGTACTCAGTGATCAAAACAACCCAGCATGGATTTACCAAGAATAAATCTTGCCAGACAAATCTGATCTCCTTTTTTGATCGGGTTATGAGCTTACTGGACAGTGACAATGCTGTGGATGTCGTTTATCTTGACTTCAGCAAAGCATTTGACAAGGTCCCACATGACATCTTAATTGGGAAGTTGGAAAAATATGGGCTAGACGGGGCAATTGTTAGGTGGATCTGCAACTGGCTCAATGGCCGCATTCAAAGGGTTTTAGTAAATGGTTCTGTGTCAACCTGGAGGTCGGTTTCAAGTGGGGTACCCCAAGGCTCTGTCTTGGGACTGGTTCTCTTTAACATTTTCATTAATGACTTAGAGGAAGGGATACAGGGGAGCCTGATCAAATTTGCAGATGACACCAAGCTGGGAGGAGTAGCAAACACAACAGAAGACAGGAGAAATCTCCAGGAGGATCTGGATAAACTAGAATCCTGGGCTGTAACAAGTAGAATGAACTTCAACAGGGAGAAGTGCAAAGTTCTGCACTTGGGCAATAAGAACCAAAAATACAGGTATAAAATGGGGGATACTTGGCTTGGCAGCACAACATGTGAGCGGGATCTTGGAGTCGCCGTGGATCACAAGCTGAACATGAGTCAGCAGTGTGATGTGTCTGCAAAGAAGGCAAATGCCATTTTAGGCTGCATTAAGAGGACTGTAGCTTCCAAGTCACGAGAAGTTATAGTTCCTCTTTATTCTGCATTGGTCAGACCTCACCTTGAGTACTGTGTTCAGTTCTGGGCACCTCACTTTAAGAAAGATTCAGCCAAGCTGGAGCAAGTCCAGAGGAGAGCGACAAGAATGATCAGTGGGATGGAAGGGAAACCCTACTAGGAAAGGTTGGGGGAACTTGGGATGTTCAGCCTGGAGAAGAGGAGGCTGAGAGGAGACATGACTGCCCTCTTCAGATACCTGAAGGGCTGTCATAGGGAGGAAGGGGCTCATTTGTTCATAGCTGCTTTTGAAAGCAGAACTAGAACCAATGGGTACAAACTGCAAGAAAGGAGATTCCGGTTGGAGATCCGGAAAAAATTCCTGACGGTGAGGGCGGTTCGGCAGTGGAACAGATTGCCAAGGGAGGTGGTGGACTCTCCCTCACTGGGGATCTTCAAGCAGAGGCTCGACGAGATTTCCTTCTGCAGGCAGGGGGGATTTCCTTCTGCAGGCAGAGGGTTGGACTAGATGACCTACTAGGTCCCTTCCAACTCTATGATTCTTTGATTCTATTGTTTGCACCCTAACAAGGTGTGGCAGCTCACTCTGGAGGCCAGTGGGACAATTACTATGGACTCACAAGTTGAATATAGGCATGGAGCTGATAGGAGGTGTGTTGAGGACCAACCCACTAGAATTTATGGAATTGATAGGAGATAGAACTGGGAACCTTTCTTTGGTGTTGCTAGTGATTTATAGTCAGGGTGACCAGATGCCCAAACCTCAAAAGGAGGATAAGGTCTTGGATTCCTCTCTGCCTGGCCTTTCTGGTGGACAATGGCATGTTTACCTACTCATGAGTAAAGCCACTATATTGGCCAGTTTCACTTTCCCATTGAGCTCAAAGTGTATTTTTATTTTTAGTTTTTTTTGGCCATAACTTTTGATAGAAAGAAGATATTTCCAATTGATTTTTGCATTGGATTCTGCTCTTCAATACGAATCCAATGACATATGACATGATGGGGTACTGAACAACACTGCAAAATTCCAAAATGAAGCAAAAATGGAGGACAATAAAGCCCTTTTGGAGGACACCTGGACAGGAGACTAGAAAAGGACAAATCTGGAAATTTCTGGTCATATGATCACCCTAAGCATGTCTACCAAGAAGTAAGTCCCACTGTGTTCAATAGTACTTACTCCCAGGAAAGTGTGGTTAGGGTTGCAGCCTTAATTTATTCTCGTTCAAGAAGCTCCCAGCTCTGGCATTGTCCAGTCAAAGATGTAAATGATGTGAACAAAAGGCAATATTTGTCCTGTGGAATTTGTCATCTGAAAGTTCATCCACTTGACCATTAAAGCAATTCTGTTCTCTCTTCCTTTCTAATTACCACAAGATAGAAGCAATTCTATTTTTACCTTTGATATCTAATCTAATAACTGGTGTTTCATTGCCAGACTAAACCTTTCTCTTTTTATTAGATAGCTCAAATCTGGAAATTAATAACAGTCATCTGTAATGAGATTAAGCAGTTTGCAAATGTGGGCACAGAATATTCTACCTACACCATGCAATGTTAATTGAACAAAACAAATACCCCATCGCAACAGCATGAAAGATTAATTTTGCAATAGTAATAATGTGAAACCAATCTACCAACTGAAAGGCGCTTTTTCCATGGATAATAGCTAATTACTTTATTATTTTGAGAGTAAATACACATGTGTTAACTAATATAATAGTCAAGATGCAGTACAAATTGAAAATGAGAATATTATTCTCCATTAATCCTGTGCTGTCATAAACACATAAGTGCCTTTTAATTTCAGCAGATTTAAATCTAAGATAGGATGGATTCACACATTCATTTATATCAGTTGATTTCTCAATATCTGATTAAAGCACAATGAATGGTTGGAATCTAGAATGAGTGATGAATGAATGAATCATAGATAGATGGATAGTTACTGTAGATAGATATGTGTTCTATTTAGTGCAATGTCCTAGGATAGGCAGGGGTTTAGAAAAGCAGTGTTGTTCCATTCATTCATTTTTGTGGATATTGACAGAAATGGGGAACTGACTTTTATCTATAAATACTTTATACACAGTATTTGAAATCATTCTCTCCTCTTTCTCTTCTCTCCAATTCTTTCAGCTTCTAGGAAGAAGGGGAAATCCATGTTCATTGTAAATCTTTAGTGTGATGAACCAAAAGCATTGTAAATGTGGACTTTTTCTGATTGAACCTTCTCCCCAAGAACTCTGATTAACCACAATTTCTTTCCTGAATCACAGTTGAATGATGCTTATAATGCAAGTGCCACCCACTAATTTATTTGTTGAGTCAAGTGAAATGATTTCATTTTCAAGCAGACAATCACAAAGGCCAAGAATGTGCAATCAATTCTGAAGCAGAACTTCCCACTGATTTCCAGAAGGAGCCCTTACAGAAAAAATAATAATAACTGAAATATCATCTATCCTTGTGCTGGGAAAAGTCATACTGTTGGATGTTCCTTGTTCCTTCTGCTTCGAGCTCTCTGTGGTTTGGATTAACTGATGTATTCACTGATGTGGGTTGGATTAAGTGGGTTGTGGGATGGATTAGCAGAGGGTGAGGTACCCTGACAACTCTACCAGTAAGCCCTAAGGAACTGGATATGATTATCTTCAAGTGCATTGCAGCTCTGTGATGATTTCCTGTGTACTTTGTTCTGCTACAGTATCATTGTTGGAATCTCCCTGGGGGAGGCTGTGTTAATTAGAAGGTATGTAACATTTCACACTATGAATAAAAGTGAAGCTGCTGGGCGCATTGCAACAGTCACTAAAGTTTCCAAGATACAAAATTCAAAGAGAAAGCACATCCATTATATAAAGTGAATTTAACACTAGTTACTATACAGGCATCTTCTAATTAACTCTCTCTCTCTCTCTCTCTCTCGCTCTCTCTCTCTTTTCCAGTCTTCAGTCTTCTTCACACTTTTTTCTTTGTAATGTAAGTTATGTTTGGATCAGTTCCATTGAATCACATTATTGTTCTTTTGGGAAACTAGACAATAGGCGCAATCCAGAGTAACTATGGGGAGTCCTTGCTCCGGTGTAAGAACAATTTGCTCTGGATTGCAATATGAATTTCCCATAGGTTTTTATTAGGTGGTGCAGTAACTACGGGTGCATGTAATGCTCCCATAGTTACTCTGGATTGTAGGGAATGAAGACTAACTATAGGATTTTTTTAATTTTACAAAGATTAACAATAACAAAAATTAATGTGACTGTTGCCTTAAAAGGTCACAGTACTTGCTGTTAATTTGGAAAACCAATTAAACTAGTGATTAATAAATAACTGGGTGATACCTTGAATGAAATCAGTCTGTTCCTTTTAATGGGAAATGTTTGCAATAGGATGGTAATAGATAATGCAGGTAATATATAAAGACAAATTCTCTGACTTAAACTAATATTACTCCATTGAGTTAAATTGTGTTAACTAAGCAGAAAGCATTGCCACAATTGTAACAATTGGGAAAGTGGATCACACACTGTCTAATGCAGTTTTTCCTACACATCATGGGCGTGTAAAGTGGCTATACCTCTGTATTTGTGGGGGCAGTGGCATAGCTAGGGAGATGCAGGGGGTGCAGTTGCACTGGGTAGCAAGCTTAAGGGGGGATAAGAAGCTGAGCTGGACACTGTTGGGTAAATTGTAAAAAATGGTGTATGTGTGATAATACCATTATATCAAAGACAATACCATCATTTTATATATTGTAGTAAAGGTAATTTAATGCAGAATGCAATGAAAAAAACTACTTTGGAATATCTATATTTTATCAAATGTTTAAGTCAATTAATCCTGAAAATGAAAACACAAAAGCCTAAATAACATAAAGTGAATTTTTAAACTCAAACTTTCCCATGATACTGATTGCTCTGAGAGCCAATGAGATATAATTCTGATACTGTATGGAACTTGTAATATGAATCCGCTCTCATTTCCGTATACTGTACATATATCATGATTACGGGTGAAATCCAGAGTAACTACGGGGAGTCCTTGCTCCGGAGTAAGAACAAGTTACTCTGGATTGCAATATGAATTTCCCATAGGTTTTCATTAGAAGGTGCAGTAACTACGGGTGCATGTAAAGTCTCTTACGTGCTCCCGTGGTTACTCTGGACTGTGCCCACAGTTACCCATGCTAACCGGGTATTCAGGCACTTCTGAGTGGTGCTCCTCTTATATTTAGTAGCAAAAGAATAATCATTCCTCTTTGCTCTACCACAGTTTCCTTAATCAATAAGGGAAACCATTTTCATTTTTAACTTTAATTAAATTTGATTTCGTTGTTGCGAGGCTAGGGAGGCAAAAAAGTCTTTTTCAACTCTAGATAGCAAATAGCAGATAGCAGGTAGCTAATTGCTTTAGCTATGCCACTTGTAGAGCAAATGGGTGGTGAACTGCTGAGGAGGAGGAGGCAGGTTTTCCCTTAATTTTTTTTAAATACCCAGGGATGACATCACTTCTGGTTGACATCACTTCTGGGGCAACATTTTGTTCTTTGCACCAAGCTACATAATCATTAACAACATTAGTGTGTGGGTTTGATTTTGAGACATCCTGTGGTCCATGCCACAAAGAAGAAAAGGAAAAATAAAACCTCAGTGCACAAATCCTAAAAAAATTGCATAATATTTTAATTTGGGAGGCTTGAAGATCTAGAGGCAACTTGCCTGAGTGAATGGGTGTTTTCCATGCTTGTCGACTGAAATGGCTGGGGCTGGAATGAGGTGTTGGGTTTGGCTGTGAGAAAAAGAGAGGGAAGGACAGTGAGTCAGAGCTTGCAGTTATGTACAGTGAGCTTCAAAGGACAGTTCTCGCAACTGCAGGGAGAGAGGTGTGTGATTGCAGTGACCTGGATACTGACCAAATGATCAGACTGTCTGATATGGATAGTCATTCAGATGTTCCTGATGCTGTTTCTGACCTTCAGAAGTGGTTTTCATTCATAGCCACTCCACTGTGAGAACAGATGGACCGGTTTGCAGTGAGTCCTGACTACCATCCAACCATGCTGCACATCTGGTTCTGGCATACTGGACTGATCACTTCCTTCCTCCCCTTATGAATCTTTTGCATTCCTGTTCCTCCTCACATTCACTTCAAATTGTTCTCCACTTTGAAGAGCTGCCTAATGAATGCTTCTAGTTTCAACCTTGCTCATCATAAACAATGGAAGAACATCTACAAAGCTAACTTGCCCATTTATTGGTTATATTCAAATGTGAAAATGCTATTAAACACTGTAGTACAAATTTGATGGACCAAGAGCTCCTAGCTTTAAACCTCTTTCTTTCTCAAGTCCTGATCACCTTTAAAACATGACTTCTTCACAAAGGGACTTGCAATGGGACTCAGCATTCAGTTGTAGGCTGGTGACAGTATTTTGTGGTCAAGTACAGAATGAGCCCTTAATTCCGTTTTATGTTGTCAGTCCTCATGGCATGGTAAACTACCGTAATTGAGATAGCATAACTTGACTGTTTGGAGCATTTAAAAATTTATGCAAATTAGGCTATTTTTAGATGGTCATTACATTCTTTTAGAGGCTTGTAGTAATGTAATGGGAAGAAGTAACGGGAGGAAGTAATGACTACAATGCTAACATGTGTTGAGTGGAAGATACTAACCTGTGCTGCTTCAAAGTAGTCTCTGGTGTGTATTTACATTCAAAATAGAACTTACCTTTCTAAAAATAAAGCAAGAAGATAAGAGATCAGAATGGCATACCATCAGATTAATTAAATATATGAGGTTATAAACTTATTCATAGAGTTAAAGCAGCATTCTTGAAAGCAAGTGTGTGTTTGGCAAATTTCCCTGTCTGTCCCGAATCACCAAGAAAAACAAAACAGGAAAGTTAATCAATTAAATTAAGCTCTTTTCACTCAGATTTGTTGTTTCTATGTGATTAAAAAAATAGTAGTGGAACTAATTATTATGTTATTACAGTCTATTCAGCAGAATAGTGTCTAATCAGAGATTTATAAAAAAATACAGCACAATTAATTTAAAACAAACAAGTTCTTGAATGAAGTGTCTTTACAAAATGTTCTTGATTCTTAAAAAAAGATTTAATTATTGGGATATGATTAAAGTTTCTTGAATGATCATCCTGTTGTATTTACTCAGTAGATGGGATGTAGGATGCTGGTGGGATATAGGCTGCTGCTCTTAGATGGGAATTTTGCTAAGAGCTTTCATAAAATTATTCTCTGTGTACTTTATGGTCTCAATCCAATTATAACTAATCAAATGACTTGCTGTTGTGAGCTTCTGAATGCCAATTCCCACGACCACCAAATCAGCCTTGAATACACTTTATACTGTAAATTGCAGCTGGTTGTAGAGGAAAGGATACATAGAAAAAAGAAATAGGAAAAAAGATCTGCTATATTGTTCTCCAAAGAATAAAAGCTCTGTCAAAATAATTGAAATTTGAAAAACTAGAATATGAATAATAGTCTTTACTGCAATATAAAAAAGTGCATATTACAGTAATAAAAAAATAATAATATTTATAACATGCTATCTGAATGTAAATTTCAAATTTACAGCCAGTTGGAGGCAGTGTTTGTGTTAGCTCTAATGGGGAATGGCAGTGGATTAATCCTCTTATGGTGCCAGAAATGCCATACCGCTATTGTGCAACATGGAACTGCGGACACAAACACTGCCTCCAACTGGCTGTAAGCCCACTGATATCTCCCATATTTTCATCATCTTCTGCAAAGGAAGAACGTGGACAATGTGCTTCAGAGTCATGATTTGTGAAAAGTGTACTGCCTATCATGTATGGTTGATGCCTATCATGTATGGATGATGAGTTGACCTTTCATAAAATGTAGGTGATAGGCCTCTGATAGACATGGGAGAAGAAATAGGTCACTTATAGCTATACGGTTGATGTAAAAGGGCTTAAAGCTGCAATGCAGAAATAATGCTGGGGTCCCAAAAGTATTCCATAAGGAACACAAGGAACAAGTCAAGAAACAAGTTTCATGTTATTACAGAAGCATGGGTGCAAATTGCTCTCCACAGAGTTCTTCAGTTATGACTTCTCCCTTGCTAAGAGAGGCTCCTCAGGTGCATTGGAAGAAAGCATGGAAATAGTAGTATTGGAAACTTTACTCAGATGGACTTGAGTCATGAAAGTTTGTCTTTTTTGCTAACTCGTTGACTCACGTGTCATGCATGTGGAAGACTTGTGAAAACACTCAAGGTCCCCACTTTTTTGTGTCGATTGCACATATATCAGATGCCCCACTGAACTGAGTCTTGTATTTGAGTTACAAACTCGAGTCTATCTGTGCCTGGGTGTGCTTGTTTACTGTTTTCACAGCTCCATGAAAAGTCTTGTGGAGTCATCATTCAGGTAATGTGAGCAGTAGGGAGTTCCACCTCCAAGGCAGGGAAAGCTTAATGTCTTTGCCAGTGAGGGAGGGAGGAGAAAGTTCTTCAGCTGGATTCTGATAGAAATGCAGGCTGATCATTGGACAAAGAATGGAGTTATGATATTTTTCACGGGCAGGTGGAAGAGCTCAAGATGTTTCTTGAGATACTCATGAAAGGAATGAGGCAGATAAGGGGGAAAGCAGTTCAGGGTGTCTTTGGTGGAGCTGTTGCTCATGACTGTTCTTCCCCCTCTTCCCACTTCCTTTCCTGCTCTCTTGCAATGCCTCCCATCCATCTCTCTGTGTTTACAGATAAGAGGGGACAGGGGGAGCATTATTTATAGTCCTCTGGTGGCACATGTGGTTAAGACACTGTGCCTGTTATCCAGCAGGCCAGGGTTCGAGACCCAGGTCCCCACAAGAAGAGGATTTCGTGCTACATGCAGCACGTTGGACTAGATGATCCCTTCCAACTCTATGATTCTAAAGAGAGCTCTGACACAAACAATGTCTGGAGCAGCTCTGTTATTTTTTTCTCTTCTTCCATTTTTTAAAAGGAGTGGGGGAGTGCAACTTGAGTCCTATACAGTTGCAAAATGGGTGACTTGAATACTTATAATGTGTCCCGGTATGACTAATTTTCAACATGAGTTGGTTGCAGTGGCGGGCTTCCGGGGGTTCTCACAGGTTCTATAGAATCCTTTGCTAATGAGCAAAGGTTCTGAGAACTGGTTACTAATGGGACATAGAACCTGTTGTTAATTTAGTTTATTAGGACATAGAACCTGTTGATAATTTATTTGAATCCCACCATTGGTTGGTTGGGTGGTTTCTCTAGACTCTACTTAAACCCCACATGGCTCTTCCCAATACTGCAAAATAACTCCTACATCTGTTGAGTAATGTAATGAGTGAGTCCTTTTTCTGACTGTTGGATCCTCACAACAAAATCCTAACCCCTGGTTAGGCTGGCACAAATCCTGTGCTGGCTTGGGAGTGTCACAAAAGTGCTGTAAGACACTTCTGTGCCGCTCCTGAAGGAGGGTTGGGCCAGTGCACAGACATGCACCGGCTTCCCCTTGCCACCATGGAAATGGGGAGATAAGTGAGTTGTGCTGGCCTAAATTAGTTAGGATTGCACCCTTATCTCCTTTTTCTTCTTTCCCTCCTGACAGTGCCACCGTGATACCCATTAAGACTTCTTTAGCAGCCATTGACATCTTTGCCATTCATGTAGCACCTTCTGAATACATTCTGCTGCAGTATCTAAAATTGCTACAGATGATTTAACATCAGTAACATATTTCACAGTTACTTCTTTCACTGTCAGCAAGCAGAGCTATTGCTTCACTTGTCTCAATTGGAGGAAATGTTCTCGTTATAAAAATGGCAGTGAAATTGCAACTGGAGGTCTTCAAAGGTGGAAGTGAATCTGCTCCACCGTTTGAAGTTTACACAAACAGATTTATTTATCCATTTATTTATTCATTTATTTATATTTATACATTTATATATTTATTAATACATTTATTTATATACATTCATTTATATCCTCTTTTTCTTCTATATTGGCAGCGTCCGCTGGATCCCAAGCAAAGACCCACCCAGGCACAAAATAGAGTTAGACCTGTGTAGCTTCAAAAAGATTGCTGCATTATATGCCTTCCACCTTCCACCCTCATAACATTAAAGCTTTCCAGTATCTGATTTTTGAATAGTCTCATGGCTTTCACTCATGGCTTTCAGTCTCAGTCCTTTCCATAACCCACCAAAAATCAGATCATGACCCACCAGTGAGTCCTGACCTACAGTTTGGGAACCACCAGTTTATAATATTGTAACTTTACAGTGTTATTTTACTAAACCTCCTATTCAGTGGGGGAAGGTATGGCGGGTGAGGAAGCAGGGTGGGAGGGGGGAATATGATAGCAGGACCTATCACTATATTCTTATCCCTTCCTGGCCTGGGAAACCCACCAAAGGTCTCCTTGAATCTTTACTCACACAATAGTGGGCACAGATCTGAGGAGACCCATTGGGTCCTCCTGGGATGGACACAGGTAAAGGATTGTAAGTTCCCTTACCCAGAGTAGGTTCCCTGGTACTGCTTTCCAGGCTCATTCATATATGAATGTGCATCATATGGTGCAACTTGTGTGAATGAGCACGTGTGTAAATGAAGGTTAAACACAGCAAATAAAACTTTGGTTTACCAAAAAACAATACCTTTTATGACCTAGTCCTATTGGGTCCTTCCACTAACAGAGCTCACATTCTGCTGATGATAGGCCTGGGCTGCTGGCACAGCCATTGCTGCAAAAGTGTGCAGAATGAGATCAATGTTTTGGTGATCCACAACAAGCCTGTCAGCCACCACTGGTGCTAGTGCATTGGCAGCAGGGCTGTGCCATGGACAGGATGGGTGAGGATTGGAGTGGGAGTCAAGATTGACTGGGGACAAGTCAGGACAGCACATGAGTAGCACAGCTGATATTCTACACTTCCTTCCTGGCCTTGATGTGCCCGCTCGCTTAGACTTCGCTAGTCAAACAGTTGGCATATATCCAAGTAACCCCATTGGGGATTATAGCACAAGAGAGTAAATAAGTAAAACATTTTACTCGCACTCCATTCTATCATGGACAGCAGAACCACCCACATGATCAAAAAATGGCCCTGTGAAATGCAACTAATACCTCCTATATTATGAATTATTTTGGAATAATGAAAAACAATTTTTGCTTTTTATTCTGGATAGGTTTGTAATAATCAACATTGAGGTAAGTGTCACTTCAATTAAAATATTTTTCTCCCATCCTGAGTTTTTTTCTGGTTCACAGAGGAAATCCCAAAATAAGGTGTCTGTAACAAATTGTACAGCTCTCATTGCTGCCAAACAACTGCCAGATGGTAGTATGCAGCGAACGATACAAATTGTGAGTAGGAATTAATGACTGAAATTTAACCTATGATCCTTTTCTTTTTTCATTTGCCTGTTCACCTTTAAATCTCCTGTGTGTTAAATGTACAGTATTCTTGTTTGTGAAACATGGAGTCATTAATTTTATTTTTTTTTTTAAAAACTGAGCTTAGAGCTGATTCTCATAAATGTAATACTTCAGGGAGATATGTCACCCTTTTTTAGACACAAGGACTATTATGGCAGGTATGCAATTATGGCAGGTACGCATTTGCTATAGAATGAGAAAAGAATGAACAATATATCTGTATGGAATTCCCTTTTCACTGTGATGGAATTTTTCACTTAATTTTACCATCATGCATGTCTTGACCATTGGCCTGAACTTGTATGCGTGGTTTGGTCTGAATTGGATGGCTTTGGGGTTTGGATAGCTTTCTGGTTCTTTCCAATGGCATGATGTTATGAATTACTTTGCGTAACATAATCAATGAGTAGAAACCATTTTGCCAGTATCCTTGTTGTTACTGTTAGAGAGAAAATCCTCAGATGAGCGAAGCAGCATTTATTTCCAATGGCCAGCAGACCTGTTAAAACCAATTTAAGCTGAATTTTGAAGAATCATACAAGTACTGATAAGCTAGTAATGGGGTATTTCATTCACTATTCCCTTTTCAACTGCAGAATTAGTTTTCCCTGCATATGTGTGCTAATGATCAGTATTTAATCCTGGCCATCATGTCAGCAAGACTTGAAGGGAGAGTTCTTTATGGCAAGGCAAGGCGGAAACAGACCCAGACATGTAAATGGATGAGGATTAGAAAGGAATGTGCGAGGGGAGTTCCCTAGCAACAGATCTTATTAGGACGAAATGTTATAATTGGGTTGAAACTGTTATGAATTAACCAATATTTGGATTGCATGATCACACATTCTTTTTATTTTGGTTGCTTGTGATATTACAGTATTGCTGCTCATGGGGGAGTACGTAATGCAAAGCTTCTCTGTGAATTAATTTTGGCTGACAGTGTTCTTAACAAGTGACAGCTCTAAATATAGCCTGATGAGGAAAAAGACATTGCCCTTAGGTTAGGCAAATCATATTGTTGTAGCATTTTTTGCCTTTGATATTAAAAAAATCAGCAGTAAAAATATAAAAGCAATGTTTCTGTCCTCTCTCTCTCCCAAAGATTTTTCCCTTCTTGACATTAAAAAAAATTTAATGCCTATGTGAGCATGACATAATTCTGTTCCAGCATATTTTTGTTCTTTTGCAGCATTGTACAGTAAGTGACAGTATGTGAGTCAGTATATGATCAGCACATGCTCTGATAAAGAAATAGGAACACTGGTTTCAGTGTGCATGGTGAAGATTCAGGAATGCAAACTGATGTACTCACCTCTAGTAAATGTCTTGAATTATACCCTAGTGCCTTATAGCCTATAGCTCAAAGACCAATCCCATTTTCCCCTTCCCCATCATAATTAAAATGGCTACCAGTATATTCTAACTGGTGGGATGTTTCCTCTTGGTAAGGGAATAATCTTTCCCTTCCCTTTCCTTACTGTGAGGAGGGGTCAGGATCAGTGGTGGGCTCCAGCTGGTCCGCACCTACTCTATAGAACCAGTTGTTAATGAGATATAGGATATATAAAGTTTAAAAATAGCCATTTAAAAGTGGCTGCCAGATGCCAGAACCGGTTGTTAATTTCTTTGAATCCCATCACTGGTCAGGAGGACCATATGATATAGCCAAAAAGGGCATTTTGTCCTCCCACACTGTAGGATACTCCCCCAAATGTATAAATAAAAATAAAAGCTGAAAGCATTATGATAAAAACTAAAAACACTCGTATGTTGCTTTAATGTGGTTAATTTAAACATTATATTATTATTAAATTTAAAGCGACTATATATAATTTATTACATATAAAGTGCACTCCTAAGCATGTATACTCAGAAGTAAGTCCCATTGTATTCAATAGTACTTACTCCCAGGAAAGTGAGCCATAACTTATTAATTTTAGATAGACTTACTGCAATTTATTAATTGCATCCATAATTTATTAATTACAAGAATCCTACATGCTGCCTACTTGCACAAGTTAAAGGAGGACAATGAAGATTTTTTCCCCAGGGCACAAGGATATTAAAGAGGACATGTCTTGGGAAAAGAGGACATGTGGGATATATGGGTCACCATGGGAGCTGTCTACTTGAACATGCTCTATCTAAATAGCTGGCACAGTTCTGCATGGACCTATGGTGCAGGATTGAGTTCAAGAATGGGATTAAGATTTGGTGGCCCCTGTTGCTACAGGTCCTAGCCTCTTTCCAGATATGATCCATCTCCCTGGCCCATCACTATCCCCATTCCACCTGCCCCTGTTGCCACCTCTTTCTGTTCACCTAGATGATTTACATCTGAAAGATATGTCCTCAGAAGAGAGAGGTAAACATTTTGATTTAGGTACAATGACTTCTTCTGACATGGGAAGGGTCTCCTGTGGATCAAGAGTGCATGAACAGAAGCAATCCATTGCCACAATGGTTACAGTTGTCCACACTGTTTTGTTCTTGTATTGGAGATATAATGCTTTTGTGGTGACAATTTGTTAAAAGGTATTTGTTCTCAAATGGTGCCTCCATCTCTGTGAAAAAGAGTGTCACTCACCATTTCTTGGTCTCCAGTGAAACAGTAAAGCTGAATGAACTATATAATACAACAAAACACTGCTTCTTTTCTATCTGTCCTAGAGGAGATAGATGCGCTGTCTTATTCACATCCACACCAGCACTTGTATCCACATTTAACATTTGCTTCTGGGTAATACACTGTGAGAGAATAATTAAGAAATAACATAATTGCTGTTGGTTGGGAACTTAGGCTCTGTATGTTTTGCAAATGGTGTATATCATAATCTGTTCTAATTGCGTTACACTTTATTCATACACGAGTGTTAACGAAAACACATCCATTTTCTTCGGTGTACGTCCTGATTACTACAAGAACGGGAAATGTCGACAAGAATACAAGATCCAGTCCAAATACGCTGCAATTTTCTGTTTAAAGGGAGAGGGTTAGGCAAACAGAGAACCACTTAATGAGATGGAAATTAATTTTCTGGTGCCAATATTATGAACACCATCATAAACTGAAATAACCACTTCATTATTCAGGGAGCATTTTCAATATCACTTAAAAGAGTGTGAAGGGAGAATTGTGTTATCCATACTTTGTTTTCCCTAATCAAGATAGTTAAGAGATGGATGGCACAAAATAGGAATGAATGGGCAGCCCAGTCAGTAACTGACAAGAATGAGCTCCCTTTCGATAGGGAAAAAAGGCAGGGTATAAATAAATAAATAAATAAATACAATTAATTAATTAATTAATTTATATCCCGCCTTTCCTCCCCTGCAAAAGGGAGCTCAAGGCGGCTAACATCAGGACAACAATAAAACACCATTAAAACAGATCATAAATACAGATTAAAACATAATTAAAATACAATTAGATTGAATAAAAAACTGAGACAATTAAAACATGCAGACTAAAAACATTTGTTAAAAACAATAAAACGATAAAACAATAAAACAACTGTCCCCCCCCCACCTCTGCCCCATTTAAAAAGCTTTTTTAAAATAAAAGGTTTTCAGGCTCCGCCTGAAGCTCTATATTGAGGGAGCTTTCCTCAGTTCTAAGGGGAGGGAGTTCCAAAGCCCGGGTGCCACCACTGAGAAGGCCCTATCTCTGGCCGCCACACTTCTCACATCTCTTAGTGGCGGCACAGTCAGTAGGGCCCCCTCAGATGACCTTAGGTGATGGGTCGGATTGTACTGAAGAAGGTGGTCCCTCAGATACCCTGGACCCAAGCCGTTTAGGGCTTTAAAGGTCAGGACCAGCACTTTGAATTCAGCATGGAAACAAATGGGCAGCCAGTGTAGTCGCTGAAGCAGTGGCCCGACAGAGTTGAACCGACAAGCCCCAACAACCACACGGGCCGCCACATTCTGGACTAGTTGAAGCTTCCAGACCGTTTTCAGAGGCAGCCCCACGTAGAGTGCGTTACAATAATCCAGTCTCAATGTCACTAGGGCATGGGTCAAAATAAACAAGAATCTAGCTGAATAGTTGTGCATGTTTTAAACAGATGTTTGCAAACTACCACTTCAGAGCCCAATTCTGAGCTCTTTAGTTATGGCACCACCAGCATCTCACTGGTGCTGGCTGTTGCAAATGTGCCACAAGGTACATCTGTGGTATCTATTGAGGAGGGGCCACTAGCCCAGCACCATCATACATAGAGCAGGAGGTTCAAAACCTCCAGAAGTGTGAGAATACTGTGATTTTAACAGTGAAATGGATGCCAACCAATAAAAGTATTTTGATTGATATCTGCATCTGAGAATGCATATACCGAGGCTCAGCTTAATATTTGTTCATTATCTGATTCATCTGTGAAACAAATTCACAAGACAAACATGTTTTTTTAAAGTCTATTTTAGTCAGTGACACAGGCCAGGAACTCTGCTTTGAAAAATTACATGGGTAATTACACCAGAGCAATCTTTATAAATTCTGGCCAGGATCCAAAGGACTGCAAATTAATTCCATATGCCCAAGAAGCCTTTGGGTTTGCATTTTTTTAAAAAACAACAACCCACCGTACTACATTTCAAATCCTTTTTCAAACCTGAGAGGATTTACAAAAATAAGATGTAAGACAGTCCAGGAAAAAAAAAGAAAAATATACAAACATTGTTGATATAATCAAATAATTCCATTTTTGTAGATTTATAGAGTCAAGTGGGTTTAAGTAGGATGGTAGCTGAAATGTTTTTTTAAAACAAATGTTATTATTGGAGGAAAATTCATAGGAATCTCCATTTCTCCCAATGTTTTCCTTCACAGGACAGTTCGCCTGGCCTCTTTGCTCTTGCACTTTCCAAGCTTAGATAAATATGCTTTTTCAAAGCTGTTGCAAAATATCCCTAAGCCTGCAATTCTAAACTCCACTTAGGAGCTCCACATAAGCCCCGGCAGAAGTTCCGTGATGACTTGGGGGTGTCATAAAACTGCCATAAGGCACTTTTGCCCCACTCCTGGGGGTTTAGACCAGTGCACAGGCATACACCAACATCCCCAAACCATCACAGGAAGCTATGCCAGGTGAATTAGACCGGCCTAAATTGGTTAGGATCAGTGGTGGGCCCATCCTAGCCCAACAACCAGTTCTCCGGAAGTGGGCGGGGCCAGGCTGGGTCAGGGGTCAGGGCGGGGGAGGGCACGCCACCTTAACCCTAAGTTTACAAAAAAAATTGTATCAGTTGTGACCGCATCAATCAGTATTAAGCCCCTGAGTTCAGTGTAATTTATTTCTATGCATTATGCCTTGTGTGCTCTCAGGGGGAATGTGTGCCACAAATAAGAACATAAAAGCATAAGAAAAGCCTCCACTGGATCACACCAAAGACCCATCTAGTTCAGCTTCCTGAATCACACAGCAGCCCACCAGCTGCCTCAGAGAGCACATATGACCCTGGCATCCAGGTGCCTAATACAGCAGACACTACCACAAATCCCACAGGTGGTACTCATACCACTGGTTGAAAAACACTGATCTACAGGTTAGGACCAGAGTCTGTGGTGTCCCCTCTACAGGCTGAGGTTTGCCTCTAAGCCACTACTTAAGGCTACAATCCTGTCCACACTTTCCTGTAAGTAAGCTTCACTGAATATAATAGACTTCTGAGTAGTCAAGCAAAGGACTGAGCTCTTAGTAACCAGCCTCTGGCTGCAATCCTATTCACTTTCCTGAGAGTAAGCTCCACAGAATCTAATGGGACTTACTTCTGAGTAGCCAAGAATAGGATTGGGCTCTAATGCTGCACTCCTCTGCACACTTTCCTGGGAGTAAGCTTCATAGATTGAAATGGGATTAACTTTTGAGTAGTCAGGCATAGGATTACAAGCTCTTAAAATCAGCTTCTGGCTGCAGTCCTATACACTCTTTCCAGGGAGTAAGCTTCACTATTATAATGGAACTTACTTCTGAGTAGACAGATGATTGGGTTTTGAGGCTACACTCCTATCCTCACTGGGGAGTAAAATCTACTGACTTTAATAGGATTTACTTCAGAGTAGGCAGTGGACTGGGCTCCTGGGGGGCAGGATGGGAATTGGGGCTATTTCTTCAGGTGCCCCCCTTACTGCCTCCCCACAGTCTCAGGTGGAGAGATTTCTCAGAGGGGCAGGATGAGCTGGGGAGATCAGGGGGGGAAGGACTACAGCGTGGATAGGATTGCAGCCTGAGCCCAATCCTAACCGTGTCTACTCAGAAGTAAGTACCATTCAAGACAATGGGGCTTACTCCCAGGACTGTGTGGTCAGGATTTTAGCCTTACAGTCCAATCCTATGCAGGCTTACTTAGAAGTAAGTCTCATTCTAGTCAGTGGGGCTTATTGCCAGATAAGTGTGGATAGGATTGCAGCCTCAGAGCCCAGTCCTAACCATGTCTACTCAGAAGAAAGTCCCCTTATAGACAGTGGGCTTACTCTCAGGAAAGTAGACAGGGCTGGAGGAACAGGGCTGGAGGGAGAGATCCAGGCAAGCCTCTGCCAATCTCCTCAGAATTAAGTCCCATTATAGTCAGTGGGCTTACTCTCAGGAAAGATGGATGGGAAAGAAGCCTCAAATCATAATCCTATGCTACTCAGAAGGAAATCCCATGATAGTCAATGGGAATTGCTCCCAGGAAAGTGTGGCTAGGATTGTGGCCACAGGCTGCAGTCCTCTACTATACAGTGTGGCTTACTCCTGACTAGTACTGGGTAGTACTGAGTAGTTCTCCATGCCTAGTACTAGGCTGCAAAGGCACTTGGGGAGGCAGGCAGGCAGGCAGGGCCCCCACCAGAAGCCCTGGAGGACTCATCCTCACAACACTCAGATGTACTACTCACCTACACCTTTCTCAGTAGCTCTGGCTTCTCTATTCCCTCCTAAGGACCCCTTTGTAAAGCTGTCTATCAAAGTGCCTGATTAAAAAAAACATCCCCAGAGAGGCTGCCTCATTTGTATATGAGAAACCCATCATGCTTTGCAAACTGCACAAGGAACTAACTTCTGAAAACTTGCTAGAAATAAGGTTTTTAATCAAAATAAGATGTTTAGCATAGAGAGACTTCCTGAATAGCATCATACAAAGGTTTGGGGCATGAAGAAGCTCCTCACTCTCAATTGAAAGCATGGAGCTAATAGTGATGCGAACACCCTCCATCTCAGCAGTGAGTGTCTGAGTGTGCTGTGGAATGACTGCAGTGCCTTGTCTGAATGATGGTCATGGGAACAGACTGTTAGTATTTTAAAATTAAAAAATAACCTTAGGAAGGGGAAGGAGGGGGGAGAGAGCCCCCTCAGAATGGGAGGGAGGTTCAGAAGGGGAGGAAGGAGGAGGGAGTAGAGCTTCCCTTTTGGGAAGACAGACTCAGAGACCCTTTAAGAGAAATTCAAACACAGTTGCATGCAATTCAAAGATGACGGCCCCCTCTTAGCTACCGGTTCGCTAACGTCCTCTCCAAATTAACAACCAGTTCTACAGAACCGGTGAGAATCGGCTACAGCCCACCAGTGGTAAGGATTGCACCCTAAGGCTGGTTCTCCATATCTTACCAGTTTACTTTCCTTCATCTCTTGCCACCGTCTTCTGGTCACCAATAATAGACTACCCTCAAGGTGAACTGGAGCAAAGGTGTGCAGTGCTTCCTTCCCCACACTGCACCATCTTCCATGCTTACCAGCACAATGGAGCTTCATGCAGCATTGCACACCACTGGGAAAACCACCAAAACTTCTCAAGAAACAGGAATCACTGTTCAAAACTGTTGTGGAAGCCTCAGACAACTTTCTCAAGGGTGTTGAATGCAGCACAGATTTTGTGCTCATAGTATCTGACCCCCTGCCATCCCTCCAGGTCTAAATCTGTTGGTCACTCATGACACATCCAAGGTGAGATGGATAAACAGGCTAATCTTGCTTAGCTTTTCCAAAGTGGCAGCTCAACCTCCAAACTGCACCTCAATATGCAAGCCCTTTTTCCCAGACTTGCTGTAATTAAAAGTTATTAATGCTGATTTGAAAGGGTCCTTGTAAGGATTACAGTGAGATATGCTGCGAACATGTGCTGTGGTTTGCTCACTCACAATAATACTAAGCATTGTGAAAGAAACTTATTGCAAGAACTTCCAACCACAATTTAGTTGAAAATAAAATTATTTTTCATACTTTTGGGAGTTGTGTGAACAGAGGATTATCAAACACAAAGTAGCACATTTACTTGAGTCCCCATTGGTCTGGAAGAATGACAGGATAATTAATAAATAAACAAGCAAACAAACAAACATTTTATATTTAAAATATTTTTATTATTTTTATTAAAATTTATTTATTTATTTATTTATTTATTTATGCATGCCCTTCCTTTCCCATGCCTAAGCAAATGCCCAAGAGAGCTTACAAGGATTTTTCAAAAATCCTTTTTTAACCCTTTTGTCTTCCCCTGTGAGGTAGGTGAGCCTGAGAGTGACTTTCCCAATATCACTCTGAAAGCTTCATGGCTGAAGGGGGATTATAATTTTGAAAGCATCTGTCACCATTACCTGTGACCAATAATCAATAGACCAATCCCAAAAGGAAAGCGCTGTCCAAACGTTGGTTAACTGTTTGGCTATGGGCACAATCCTAACCATGCCTACTCAAAAGTAAACCTCATTGTATTGTGCTCTAAGGATTGTGCCCTTAGTTTGTTTAAACAGATATGTATTTCATTTGCATAGGAGCCTCTTCCCCAGCAAGTATTTAAGAAGTCCTTTTCATGGTAGTGGTGTAATCACGGAAGTCCCTATCACCCTATCCAGTGTCAGGGTTTCCCTGACTTGGGTGTCAGGATTCCCCAGTTTGGAAACCTGTGCCTTAGAGGGAGAAATGAATTTCTGATACTGGATATCTCTGTTCTCTCCTAGATTGCTTTTGTGGATTAACAGTGTGTTTAAATAGACTGGTGCAATAGTTTGATGAGTGCATTTATTGTTTTATGGAAGCTACTTTGAAGAGTCTTCTGGATCAAAAGATCCAATGGAAATTAAGTAAATAAGAAGTGCTCCTTTCCTGCAAAGCACCAAAATACGTAATTGCACATCAGTTTTGTTAAGCATGAAAAGATATAAACAGCACAAAATGGATCACTAATCATCTCAGTGTGGGAGTAGTTCACTAAACACTATAATTCTAATCCACCTAGTTGGATAAAATGAGTTTCAACCCTCTGGCCTGCCTAGAAATGGGAGATGAAGCAGTTTGCTCAGTACTGTTTGTAAAAAGCATCTGTGTAGTTCTAGTCCGCCAAAGCAACATCCATTCAGAAAAAAGAACAGCTGCTGCAGATGACATTGGCAGCTGGCTGCACTGGCTAATACGACACAGGGGTTTCTGCCATTTAAAAAAATATATCATGAAGTGCCAAGACTGAAAGAGAATAATTGAACTTTAATTGTTTCACACTCAAATTGTGTGTTAGTGACCACAAATATTTACAGAAGAGGATGAATGACTACAGAAGCATAGACGATACCTTAACTGTGAAGATGAACTGAATTGCCTACTTAATATATTTTTTGCTCCCATTCAGGTCTGAAGTTTGAACTGAAATGATATAATGAGAGGTCTGGAGATTGAAGGACATCTTTATATTCACTGCAAAACAGGGACTGGGTAAAAAAAAGAAAAAAATGGAATTGAAATACAATTTGGCAATAAATTAAAAGTTGTATCTATTCCTATTTGCATTTCCAACTCTTGATTTTTTTAAAAAATGAAATATTTATATTTAATTAAAAGTCATGAATTGGTCAGCATGGTGACTCTAAGAACCAACAAAAAAAATTTGAGGCTTATTACAAGTATTAGTACAACATAGTAGAAACTATACCTCTTGCAGCAAAATACATAATTGGACCTTCTGTGATTATTTTTTCCTCTAAATGACAACGATAGGGGGTCCTAATCGGATTTGGAGTCAGGGGCTAGTGGGGGGGGGGGCAGAATCCAGCTCTCCACCCCACCATACTCAAAGTTTTGAACCCCCTCAGCTACTGTTTAGGGGAAGAAGAGAATAATTATGGTTATTCGGTGATGGGAAAAAATTGAAAAGAGACAAGCAGTACAAAGATAGTGAAATTTTAACTTCCCCCAGTGATGGTATATCTGGATTGGAGCAAGCAATGGATATAAAGATTGCGTTTGAAGGATATTTGGAAATTGTGGGGAAGCTTTATTCCCCCCCACAGACGGGGGGATGTTGGAAGAGGAGTTGTGTTAAATATCACGTTTAAAATATCTTTAGAATATCATGTTTGATTTTGTCGCGTGTTGAAGTGCGTTGGGTTGCTCTTGCAAAAAAGAAAGTGGTGCTCACAATACAAGAATACACAAATAATTAAGAGGTTGAAAACCCTTTTTCACATGAAGCAAAGCGTACCAAACACAGCGGAACGAGCAGGGGTTGCCAAGGCAACTACCATCATTATATGTACCTTCAAAAATGACTCCGTACATTTGAAGTATTTCTACCCTGTTTATTTCTGCAGGGATTACAACTGGTTGTGTGTGTTTGTGTGTGTGTGTGTGTGTGTGTCTCTCTCTGTGTGTGTATATGTGCATTTATGTGTGTGTGCTTTGTATCTTCCCCTGTCAACTTCGATAATAAGTCTTCTGCATGTGAAATTATATTGTTTCAGTTCATAACTTTCTCAGCAAAAAGTTCTCAGCAAAAATGAATACAGAACTGTAAATCCTGCAAGCTGCTTATGGTCTTTACTTCTCTGAAGTGAGATGGTGAGACATTCCAAAGGAAACAAAACAATGTTCATGGGATCACAGCCATAATCTTTAGTACTGATTTATACATTTTCCAGTTGTTTTTCCCTGCTTGTTGGTCCCAATCCAGATAACATTCATCATGCCCAAGTCGCCATGAAAGCATCATGCCCAAGTCGCCATGAAACTTGGTGACATGTATACTTGGTGACAAGTATACAGATTACTTCTAGTATGCAGACATTATCAGATGGGTTATCAGATGGGTTAGGGACTTATCAGATGGATTAGGGACTGGTACACTGTCCAAAAGTTGAAAAGTGGAACCCAATCTTTTTTAGTTGCTTCCGATGGTTTTTAAGCTAGCACATTACAAATGTCCCTTTTATCTTGCAAATTTCTGCTGCCAAACAAAGGTTTTTGCAAATGGATTCTAATTAACTCCTTTGGGAATGGGATTCAACCAGGAGCAACATCATGGAGGAGGGCAATTTTGTCCTTTAGAACAGCAGAGAGAAGTTGAAAGAGTGGACAATGCATTGAATGAATTAGTTCTGGATATACCTGTGGAGAGTCTTGTGCCCCAGAGGAAGGAATGCTGGGTGTCAGAGTGAGCCCAAGGGATACCTGGGTAGAAGTGCTCGAGTCAACCAAGGAAGACCGGGTCTATTGGCCCGACTCATACTGGGACCTCCTAAGACTGTACTGCGCAGGGAGAACGGGGGTGTATCCTGGATATCCTATTTCAGCTCGCCCCAATCCCGGCACTTCCCGCTCTCTGGGAACACTCAGGGGACCCGGGGGAGAGTGGAAAGGGAGGGGAGGAGGAGAGTGTATTTAAGGAGGAGTGGGAAGGTACAGGGGCAGAGGGGGAAGTGGATGTGAAGGAGTGTGGATGTAAGATCAGATGCCAGTCGCTGTCCAAAGGATCTGTGGACTCTCCCCCTGTATCTGTGAAGAGAAGGAGACAGAGATCAGTTTGAGTTACCTGTTAATACTTACCTGTTAAGTTGTTGCTAGTATCAAGTGATGTTCCTTGTTTGAGGCAGGCAGTCCTTCAGGAACCTGTGGGAAAAGTGAGATCGAGTTAGAGGACCTTGGGAGCCAAAGGGGGTGAAGCTAACTCACCTGAGAAAGGCTGTAAGGATTCCTACTGGGGTATATGTGATTGATAACTGTTATAGAAGTGAATCTCTTGCCAATCTTGTACCCACCCCGCAACTAAGCCTGTGCTGCCTGTCTTCCCACTACCCAATCCAATTTATATAAAGACTAGCGAAAGGCGTACCCGCGTTGCAGGAGTAAAATTCCCCCGTATGCCATTCCCCCATAATCATCAACCCCCCATGGATAACTTTCCCCCAGGCGTAACAACCCCCCATGTGCAACTTCCCCCATACACATCAACCCCCCCAAGCGCAACTTCACCCATGCGCATCAACCCAGCATGCACAAGTTACCCCATGCGCAACTTCCCCCCATGCATATCAACCCCCCATGCACAACTTCCCCCATGCGCATCAACCCCCCATGCACAACTTCCCCCATATGCATCAAACCCCATGCACAACTTCTCCCCATGTGCAACTTCTCCCCATGTGCAACTTTCCCCCATGCGCAACTTTCCTCCCATGCGCAACTTTCCCCAGGCGCAACTTCCCCCCGTGCTCAACTTCCCCCCGTGCGCAACTTTCCTCCATGTGCATCATCCCCATGCGCAACTTCCCCCATGCGCAACTTTCCTCCCATGCGCAACTTCCTCCGTGCGCAACTTCCTCCGTGCACATCATCCCCCCATGCACAACTTTCCTCCGTGTGCATCATCCCCCCATGCACTTCATCCCCCCATGCGCAACTTCCCCCCATGCGCAACTTTCCTCCTGTGCGCAACTTTCCTCCCGTGCGCAACTTTCCTCCCGTGCGCAATTTCCCCCGTGCGCAACTTTCCTCCTGTGTGCAACTTTCCTCCCGTGCACAACTTTCCTCCCGTGCGCAATTTCCCCCCGTGCGCAACTTTCCCCTGTTGCGCAACTTTCCCCGTGCGCAACTTCCCCCGTGCGCAACTTCCCCCCGTGCGCATCATCTCCATGCGCAACTTCCCCCATGCACAACTTCCTCCGTGCGCAACTTCCTCCGTGTGCATCATCCCCCCATGCGCATCATCCCCCATGCGCAACTTCCCCCATGCGCAACTTCCCCCATGTGCAACTTTCCTCTCATGTGCAATTTTCCCCATGCGCAACTTCCTCCCATGCGCAACTTCCTCCCATGCGCAACTTCCCCCCTGCGCAACTTTCCTACATGCGCAACTTCCCCCATGCACAATTTCCCCTCATGTGCAATTTCCCCTCATGCGCAGCATCCTCGCCAGCGCAACCTCTTCCTCCAAACAATGTCCCCCAGTGCACCAGGGTCTGAGCACCATATTGGCTGGATGTTATTCAGTCTCCCATGTTAAGTATAGGACAGAAACACGTTGCCCCCTTTTCAGCCCCTGAAGGGTTAAATGTCTGCAGATGGTTCTTGGTGGGAGTTCAGGTGACAGAAGGAACTCCCAGAATTCCATGCTTCAGGCCCAGCAGTTGGGGCAGAATGTTGATGACTCAGCAATTCTCAATGCAAAGTATAGGGAGGAAAACGCGTTGCGCCCCTTTTCACCCCCTTCCTGTTGGAATTTTCGAAAACCGGTTCTTAGTGCACCCCTCCGTCACGGAAGGAACACCCACCCCAAATTTCACGCTTCTAGGCCCACCGGTTTTGGCAGGGCGGTGATGAGTGAGTCAGTCAGTCAGTAAGTCAGTCAGTGAGTGACTTTTCTCTTTTATATATATAGATTTGTTAAGCCTCACCTGCTGTTGTCACCTCCTCTTCTTGGAAACAAGAGAGTGAAAGATGGCTGAGGGAAGGCAGGACGGGTCTGAAATAGAAGTGTCTGTGGAAGATGAGAGCAAGGGGCATGACAATACCTAATTGAAAAGTGCTGAAAAGTAGATAATCAGAAAACAAACCACCAGAAAGCAGCTGAAATGACTGGCTGCAGTAGGACTACTTCTGAGTAGAGCTGCCAAACATTGGGTCAGAAGTAATCCTACTGCAGCCAGCCATTTAATGGAGTTTGCTCCCTCAAGTAACAACAGTGCCAAGAGGTGAAAAGCATGATTGTAGTATGAACTGCTTCCCCTTCTTTCCTGTCCCACTCCCTCCTTGGGATCTTGCAGCCAATGTAAGATCCCAAGGTAAGGTCATTTGAGCTCATCTTCTTGCCATCCATCAGTCATTGAAAATATAAGAACTGATGGCACAATCCACGACTCGCCAAGTTTGCAAAAAAAAAAAAAAAAAGGAATGCATTTTTGCAACTTGAGTCTGATTCATCCATTTAAAGTTCCCAACACAGCCAATTATACGCTCCCTCTAACCTTGAAGTTTCAATTCAGTAATAATGGCTGATAACAAGTGATAGTTCCCCATTCATGAATATGTATTTGAAAGCCATCCAGCCAGCTGCTGTTGGAAGAGTGATGGTAGGTGAGAAGCCCCCACATTTCGCAGAATCATAGAAGGGTATAAAAAACAGCACCTGCCTGAATTTTCTCTTCTGTGCAATGGTTAAAAGTAGAGGCACTGTGTCCTCCGTTCTATATGGTCACCCTATTTTTGTAGACTGAAACTTTTAAAAAGAATGGAATCCACTTGGGTCCCAATATAAGTTTGATACATCCTCTTGACAGTTTGTAGAATCTTATCATCAGGTGGATCCAAATTGCTTTAATTTGTCTTCTATAAATCCTAACATTTACATGAGAGAAGTTTTACATGTAAAGCATTTCCAAAGCATGTCCGTTTTTTCCTTCCTCATTTTGAAATTCCACTTTAAGAATACTTTTGGGGGTAAAGTCCAGATTGTAAGTTTAGTGAAAGGCTTTTATCATCTTACCCAGTTTAATACCTTTCAACTAGAAATGCGGGGAAACTGAGATGAGGAGAATAGACAGTCAAATGTTTTGGAAGCAAATCTTCATTCAGATAATTTTCTGTACAAATCAGAGTTTACTGGTCTTCATTTCAGCTGCATCTAAGTGATTCTGCCTTCCAAAGACAGCTTTGGTAAGTAGGTTTCTAAGACAGATGGTATCGTTGATCTGTCTCAAGGAGGACTGTGTTAATCAAAAACATATTTCTCAGAAAAACACTTGAGCTGAAATGAAATGTAAACAGCAACAGAATATTTGTATCACACTAGAATCAGACTGTGTATATCAGTTTTTCTGCTGTACAGATGCTTGCAACAAATTTGTCCAGCATTTGGGTACCAGATCTCTCCCCACTGCAATTTTTAATGAATTCATAGTATTATGAAGTTGGCTCTGCTTTAAAAAAGGCAGGCTTTTCTCATTCATTTAAATGGATGCTATTCTATCTGTGCATGATACATTGGAAGCTGTTGAAATGGCCAAAAAGAGAGAATCCTGTGGGTTCTATGCATTGGTTTTTCTACATTTTATATGTTCTCCAGTTTTATATGTTCTCCAGTCATCCAAGATGCCCAGATGTATATGGTTTTTTCCCCCTTTTGTCCTCACAACAATTCTGCAAAATTTGTGAGGTTGAAAGTGCCTCGAGGCAGCATTCCAGGACAGAGTCAGCCACCTTAGTATCAGGTAGAAAGGAGAGATGGAGCGGAGTGTCATCCACATACTGATGACACCCAACTTCAAATCCCTCTCCCAGCGGTTCCATTTACATATTAAACAAAATGTTTAACTTTGTGCACAAAGTTTTAAAACTAGTTCTTATGTTTAACTTTGTGCACAAAAGAGCTTTACAGTGGCAGCACATTCATCATTACGTGGTTAAAATCACCAGGAGATCTGAGATGTTCTTATTTTTTTAATGTATAAAAGAAACTTCAGAGATAAGCAGGTGGGTGAGTCAAGCATGACTCAAGTAGAATTAAAGATCTCTGCCCACTACCACTTGAGTTGAAAACAAGTCCTAATGGGCAGAATTCCTGAGTCCCCCAGAATGTTTTTGTGACTCAAAAAGATTTGAGTCATAAATCTTTCCTTTTAAAAAACACCTGTGGCTCTGAGGAAAAAAATGGATCTGCTTCCAGGCTGTGTATGTGTGCATATGCATGTACATATGTGTGCATGTGCGATGCGCACATGCATGCATGTAAGTGAATTCTCTTTAACCACTCTTCTGATGTAACTGTATGGGATGGAGTGATTGAAAGTAGGGACAGAGAGTGTCATAACTGGGACATTTACTATATGATCCAATCCTTTGCAGCTCTGCTCAGAAATAGTTCCATTTGCATCCATTTGCAACATTGGGACATTCCTTCTCCCAAGTGACAATGGAGCCCTAGGAGCCATGCAGTTGGTAAGCATGATTGCTATGAACTGCCTCCTCTGGACTTCTACCTCCTTTTCCCCTTCCCTGGTTGTTGATTCAATTCTAAGGCAAAAAAAAAAAAATCATTGGGATTCTCTTTCTGCCCTACTTTATTCAAAGAAACAAATCAGACTACCTATGCATCATTCAATGACCATTGATGGAGAAAATGGTCCCCTCTGCCTTCCTTCCCTGCCTCCTGGTTTAAACTTTCCTGCTGTTTGCCTGGTCTGATTGATGGTCTCACAAGGTGGTTTCGCCACAAGAAAAGTAAGCAAGCATACCCAGGCACAGACGAACTTGAGTCAACACGTGGGTACCAAGTCAGTGGTCTCACACTTGAGTCCTTGCCTGTATCATCAATGGAGGTGATTCAAATCTGCACAAATCAGTGAAAACACATGTTTTTGGGAGTCAGACTTCAGTCACCCTACTTAAGTTCCCACCCCTGGAAGAAGGATATGCAAGCTTCACATTCTTCTACCATACTTTGGGCATACGTTAAAAAAAGGGCAAAATCCACTTTTGCCATGATAGAAATTGATTACCAAAATATTCTTACAAATTGAAAGAAAATGTTCTGCTTATTTGAAAAGAGAATTACAGTAGCACAATCCTAAGCATGTCTACTCAGAAGTAAGTCCCACTGTGTTCAATAGTACTTACTCCCAGGAAAATGTGGTTAGGATTTTATGTGAATAAATGGCTCGTTATGAAACATTTTCACAAGGTACAAAACCTTGTAATTGAAGGGATGAAGACTACAATCCAGAGTGACTATGGGACATTTTACGCTGACGTAATTACAATGCCACCTATGGGAAATGCATAGAGCAATCCAGAGTAAGTGCCTCTTATGTCTTCCCATAGTTACTCTGGATTGTAGGGGATATCTAAAAACAAAGTGTGATTGAAATGCTCACTGTATAAAATGTTCAATGACTTGGCATTTTGTTTTGCTTTCTTAGGTATTCAGCAGTGCTTAATTAGGAGGAAAGGTGTTAATAGGAAACAAACTAGAAATAGAATCTGCAGTTGGAAGTGATGCTTCAACTTTGCATTCCTTGTGCATTTTAAAGAATCCACCCTTCATAAGTTTGGCTTCTTTCCATAAACAAAATAAATGCTTAATTCATAGCATTTCCCCTCTTATTATCTTAAGAACTTTATACCACAGCATTTTTTTTGTCTGCACATATTTTCTTTGGGTTCTCTGTTCTCTGCTTTCTCTTTTAACAGGTCAGCTGAATAGTCAGATGCTCTGAGCATACACCTTTAAAATATAAAACTGAAGTACTGAAGAGGTGACACAAAAAAATGAGAGCCTCTGTGGACAAATTCATATGACCCAGTTTTCCCACTGTTGCAATCCTTTATGGTGGAATCCCAGTAAAATCGTTTTTTCTCCTTCCCAAAGAGCTTTTTGATGAGCATTCACATCAGAATATTTCTTTTCAAATGTCAATAACAAACGTACCTAGGTAGGATCAATGATATCATTAGAAAAGCTCTGTCCCGACCTACACATGTTCATTTTGGCATCTGAAATGAACCCTTGCATGGATAAGTGCATGGGTCAAAGGCTCTTTTGCTACCTTGATGTGCTGCTAAAATGTTGCCGCCTCTTCTTTCTGCATGTTGTTCATTCATGCCTTGCTCAAGAGGCTGCACATTGAGTCAATAATCCATGTTTTGCATTTTCTGTTGAAAAGTGCACTGTTTTTCTTTCTTCTTTGAAGCATGTAGGCAGGGGCAAAAATAGCTTTATTTAATTATGAAGAGTTCTGGCAGGGAAGGAGATTACTTTTAGGAGCAGAAACGGAGTTTTTAAGCAGTGCACAGCAAAATGTAATCTAAGAACAGAACTGCAAATTGCGATTTGGCTAACTGAATTACTGAGGACACAAATAACACAGAGAAAGAATGAGAGAGAGAGGAGGTGAGGTTATTAAAGGTACAACAATAGGTAGTTTATATTAGGGGAATAAGAATACAGTATAATGATTGTGAAGAGGATTAAAAAAATGCATTACAATGTATAGAACCAGGCCTAATGGTCAGCAGCTTCTAAGCAGATCATGAGAAAGACACAATCTTGACAAGGAGAGGGGTGTATGTGAGATGGTGCAGAGGCAAGGAAGTAGGGAGAGCAAATAATAATAATAATAATAATAATAATAATAATAATAATAATAATAATAATAATAATAATAATACAATATAGTATGGTATTTATATACCACCTTTTTGCAGTTTACATGGTTTACATGGCAGTTTATTTGGGCAGGTTTCTCTGACCCTCAAGAGGATTTTACAATAAACAGAGGTTCCCTCTTTCTAGAACTTGCAACAGAGGCCAGATGGATCATCTTTCTGGCAATGATTTTATGCCTTGAGATGGACTCAGTTGCCTGCTGGCTCATATCGCTCAACAAGTTTCAAGGTCTTGTTGTACGGCTTCTCGAACTGGTGACAATAAGTTTTTTATCTTTGTGCTTAATGACAGCTCTACCCTCTAAACCAGACCTTCTGCCCACAACGTAAAGGTATCATGTTGCTGAAAGCATAGAAGGATAAGCAGAGTTACACAAGGCAAATGGGGGCTGGAGGACCACGTTTTATGTGTTAGAGGGAGGGGGTGGTTTGAAAGATGTGAAATCTGAAGGAAAAGAAGAATAGGGAGAGAGCGTGTATGAAAAGAAGATTGGGGGATAACCTCTGGGCCTCCCTCTTTTGAAAAATATTTAAAGGAATCTTCAAACCCAATCATATCCCTGCTCCCCTCTGATATAGACATGCCTAAAAAAGCACATGCCTAAAGGATATGGAGATTTTATTTCCCTTACCTAGCCACCCCCTCCATAATCCCCCTGCTCTGCAATGGTTCTCCTCAGACATGTGCTGGCATCTGGTGGTAGTCAGCCAGGAATCTATGGGAATTGCCTTTTGATCAGTCTGCTGACTGGTGTTACAATCTATTGTTATGGTGCCCGGTGGTGTTTGGTGCCTGGTGCCTGGCAGGGATGCCCAGTGCTCAGTAAGAGTGCCCGGCGGTGTCCACAGGTAGTGGGTGTTTCCCTGTGGTGCCCAATGTCCACTGGTGTCTGGTGGTGCCTGCTGCCTTCTACTGGCCAGTGATGCCTGCTGATGCCCAGTAGGGATGCCCACTGATGCCTGATAGTGCCCAGTAGTCACCTGTGCTGCCTGGGAAGGATCCCACTGATGGCCAATGGAGCTTGCTACCCTCTGGTGCCTGCTGTCCACTGGTGACCATTGGTGCCTACTGCCAGGTGGTGCCCAGTGGTGTCTGCTGCCCTCTGCTGCCCACTGTCCAATGGTGTCCTGTAATAATCTCTGCTGGTAATAGTCTTTGCTGGTGCTCACTGCTGGTCTCACTACCTCCTGGTACCCTCCAGTGCCCAGTGGCTGTCTGTGTCCAGTGCCTGCTGGTTCCTGCCACCAGCTACCCACTGCCAAGTGCCAGTGCTAGATGCCCACTTGTGCCCAGAGCCCACAAATATTCTTAAAATTTTACTCCCACAATAAAGGATTCATTCTGCTTGTGAAGAAATAAGAGAGAAAGGTAAAGAAAATATGGCAGTGGTTCCCAAACTGTGAGCTATGGAAAAAACCCTTGCAAAAAACCTGCTGCCCTGCACAATGTATATGCACAATCAGATTGTAGCCCTGATGGGGAGCCACAGTCAATAGACTAGCTCTAGTAGATCAAGGGACCCACTAGTTTGGGAACCACTGGAATGTGGGGATTTTTAGAGGAATTGATACTGTTGTGCATAGGATTTTGTTTGAATCTGTTTGAACTGTAGCCTGCTTTGCCCATTGGTCAAAAGCCACAAATCAATGAAATGCTCCTAATCCTGCACATTTGACCCACTAGTCTGAACTCAGGAAGCTGTTTTGAAACAACCAATGGTGGACTGACTAGGAGCAACCGGGGGCCTATTAAAGCAGGAATGTGTGTGGCATTAGAGCCAGTTTTTTCTACCCATCCTTCAATCAATCAATTTTATTGCTTGCGGTACATGTTCTGACTATCCTTAATATATATTATGAACTAATATTACTTGTCGTCAATGTCTCACATTGAACTCACTATATAACAGACACCTTTTCGGGCATATGTCTTCACTAAAGAAGACATTGGGCAGAAACACATGCCTGACAGAAGGTCTGAAGTCAGAAATAAAGAGGGATGAGGTTCTTGTGTATATTGACAAACTAAAAATGAGAAATAATAGGGTCCAGATGGCATTCTTGAGTTCATGGACGTCAGAACCTTTATTGGCATTTTAAAAACAACAACATACAAGATCACAAGCATAAATCAAATCACAAACCCTGAGATTGTTGATCTAAGAAAAATATGAAACTTTTGCTTGAAACCAGCCTCCATGTCAGAGACGATGCTCTTAAGAAAAGTATACAATGTAACATTGACCATTGAAAAAGTAAAAAGTGTAACAATGACTTTAAAAAGAGATTCAGAAAAGATTGGGAATTACAGTCTGGTCAGCTTAATGCCATTTCTGAGCAGAGAAATAGAAAACATAAAGATAACATTATCAGGCAACTGGAAGAATGAGCTTCAGTGAATGAAAATCAGCATGATTTCTGCAAAGGCAAGTCCCTCCTTACTCATATTCTAGGGTTCTTTAGAAGGTGCCAATAAGTATATGGATGGAAGAAATTCAGTTGACATAATACACTTTCAAAAAGCTTTTGACACAGCTCTCACTAAAGGCTTCTGAATAAATTTAGCAGTCATAGTCAAAAAATGAGAAGGCAGCTTCTCTTATCCGTCATTATGGGTTAAAGATAATGAATCAGAGGATAGGAATAAATAGACAGTGGAAAAAAGCAAGATTTAAGCTGCAATCCTAACCATGCTTTTCTGGGATTAAGTACTATTGAACATAATGGGACTTACTTTTGAGTAAATATGCTTAGGATTGCACTGTTAGGGTCTCTTAACAATCTGTTCTGGCAATTCTCTTTGGTCTTGTAATGGGGATGAGTATGGGTATGAGTGATGAGTGATGGGTATGACCTCTAGGGGACACCTTCCCTTTTACCTTTTAACAATCTTGGAACTGGTGCTTTATACGTTGTTCATAAATGATCAGGTATTAGTAATAAACAGTGTGATGGTTGGTACATGATCCCCTTGGTAATGAAACCAAGGCATTCCTGAAGACTTCAGAAAGGACCTGTCTAACTTTGGTAAATGGAAAACTAACCACAATTGTAACTCCTGGTTAGGCTGGCCTAGGTTCCAGCACACGTCCTGTGCTGGTCTGTGTTGCAAAAGTGCCCTGAGATATTTCTTTGCCATTTTTGTCGGGGTAGGTCAGTGTATAGGCATGAACTGGCCTTTGGGAACAGGGAGATGGATGAGTTGTGCTGGCTTAAATGGAAATACAATGTTTTGGGGGTTTTGACTTGGGGGTTGTTAGAGAAAAAGAAACATGAAGTTATGCATGGTATGCATTGGGTGGATTCTACAATACTTGAATCAGGGTTACTCAGTGAAAAATACTAGTTATTAGTTTATGTAACTAACTTAAGATGTGCTGATGACTAACAGCTTAGATAGCTATAAATGGGAATGGGCAGATTTATCAACAACTTCTCTTTATTATGGCTGTGAGCTCCCTTTGGAGCTCCCTTACCAGTTGTAGTAAATCCATGGCAGGTTAGGGGCACACGTTTCCCATCTACATGTAGGTTCCCAGAAGCAACTGGTGGGCCACCAGGAGAAACAGAATGGTGTACTAAAGGTGTTTTTGGCCTGACCCAATAAAAAGCAGGGCTTTTTCTTAAGTTCTTATGACCCCAGGGAGAAAGGGGAAATGGCAAATATGGAATGGATACTGAGGTAAGTGCTCCATGTTTATTTTCCAATAAAATGATTTCTGCACATTTTTTCCCCAATACGTACTTTTTCTTCAGTATTCTGTGTGTCAGGAAGGAAGGACAAGAAGCCTATAATGAGCTTTTGAGTACAGGCCGAAGGTAGCTTGTGCGTCTTTTAAAATATGAAGAACTTCCTGCATTCAAGAAAAGCTACTTGAAAGGTTTTTGGAAGGTGTGAATGTACCCATTCTCTCTTTCTCCAGTGCCAGCAGGCAGGTAGCCTTGAATTATGCCACAAGAGAACTCTATGAGAACTTTTTCCTTGCACACACTTTTTTCATTGTTTACCTTTGCTTGTTGGAAAACATGAGCAAAATCATTATTTTAACCCTGCTTCACTTGTGTTTTTCAAATTATTTTCATCCATAGTGGCCTGAGCATTTTAAAAATTTCTTCCTAGTATTTTTTTTTTGGGGGGGGGGAGGGAGGGGAAGGAAAGGTGAATCAAGCTCTGGAAAGGGCAAAAAAGTAAGCAAGGAAGTACAGACAAAACAGTTGTAAGAGTCTTGACTCAATTCTGCTTGGGACTTTTCATTTCAAGTCCTGAGTCAATACCCAATTTTTTATATTTGAGACCCCAGACTATATCAGCTATGGAAAATGCATGTTTTCGTGACCTGGGCCTGTGACTCAGCCCTTCTCTGTGTGCACCCCCACCCTCATCCCACATAAGATAGAGACTTGGGTTATACCTGACTACTTTGTTGAATGCCAACCACACCAAAAGTGACTTGCAGTGGGCAAAGACTTAAACCCCACAATTGTGGGAAAATAATTTAGAGAAGACAGCAAGTGATTCATTGTCTCTCCAAATGACTTTCCCACCCTCATTTAAAGCTGTGATCCTTCAATAGATGACGTGAACTTCTGCATGCAAACTTTGTAGGGTTGAAGCAGTGGAGTTGCACCAACTCTCACAAGCTGGTCTGTAGTGGCTCAGTCTCTTGAGCTCTAATCCTCTGTCCATTTTAATCCTGTTTCTTCACTCTGAGCAAGAGCGTCCAAACATTTTGGCAGGAGGGCCACATCATTTCTCTGATGTTGTGTGTCAGAAAAAAATTATTTTCTGTTTGGCCGAAAAAATTATTTACATTCCAATTTGAATAAATTTTCATAAAATTACTTATACAGTAAGAGTGTATTAGAGACAGATTTAGAGGATTACAAGGCTTGCTCAAGAACCTGATGGAAGGATCTTGCTGCAGGCTGCATTGAGGCTTGCCATGGGCCACATCTTGGGCCAGTGTTTAGTCATTAGGCTTTGCCATATTTATTTCATCCATTCTCTTTTTTATGTCTCCCTCTAGACTCTGCTTGGCATCCTGCATAGCTGATTGCTTTCTCAACAGACATCTTATCCTGCTTAACATGTCACTTTTTCACTCACATTTCCTTTTTCCTCACTGAACTGCTGTTCTTTAGATAGAAACATTAAAAACAAAACCCCATTTTCTCTGCAGAACTGTGACAAGTTGAGCCTTCTCAAGCCTTTCCTGTGCTTTTTTCCTCAAATGTACTGCATGTGTTAAATCAAATTGGATTTCTTCCATATCCTCTAGATCTCATCTTAATAGGAATGCCAGACATATTGATTTCACCACACAATAAATTCCACTAACACTTCCTACTTTAATTAAAATAAAATGAAATACCACTTGCTTTAGAATAACTGTCAAATATATTAGGAATATTTCTGGTAAGTATCTTAAAATAGTTTGTTTCCACAAATGTGTTGAATATTTTCATTTTGTAATTTTGTACTTATGGAGAATCATTGTTATCCATTTGTTAAGTCGTGTCTGACTCTTCATGACCCTATGGACTACAGCACATCAGGCCTCCCTATCTTTCTTTCACTAGCTCCTGAAGTTTGTCCAAATTCATGTTCATTGCTTCATTGATATAATCTAACCACCTCATCCTCTGTTGTCCCCTTCCCTTTTTGCCTTCAGTTTTTCTAAGCATCAGATTTTTTTCTTCTCATGATGTAGCCAAAATATTTGAGCGTCAGCTTCCAGTGAACAGAGAAGATTAACTTCCTGGATGATTAACTGATTTGATCTCCTTGTAGTCTAAGGGACTCTCAAGAGTCTTCTCCAACACTACAATTCGGTCATCGATTCTTCAGCGCTCACAGCGTTCAGCCTTCCCATATGTCATTACTAGGAAAACCATAGCTTCAACTATACAAACCTTTGTCAGCAAGGTAATTAATTAACAGTGCAATCCTAAGCATGTCTACTCAGAAGGAAGCCTCATTGTGTTCAATAGTATTTACTCCCAGGAAGGATTGCAGCCTAAATTAAGTTAATTAATTAAGGTGAAGCAAGTGTGTTTTTTATTTTATTTTATGGCTGCAACTGCCATCTGCAGTGATCTTAGAGCCTCCCAAAATAAACTCTGATGCAACTTCCATTTTTTCCCCATCTAGATGGACCCGATGCCATGATCTTAGTGATCTTTTTTTTTTAGAACCTTATATTTTTTCATGGTGAGTCATACCTCAATCCTCAATCAATTTTTTTTATGCATACCCACCCATGCAGTGATGCCAAAATGGTTCAGCATCTATGGACTGAGTCTGGAAAGGGTGCTTGTGACTGCAGCTGCTGACAAACCCACCTACCTCCTGGACATAATCTTTCTTCTCCCACCCTGACCCATTCTGCCCTCTATCACCACATCACTTACTGTTTCCACCTTCTCCCACCCATTCCACCTTTCCTGCCAAACCATCTGCAAGGCTGACAAAATTAAAAGAGTTGCTCCAAAGCGCTCAAATTTATGAAATGCTGATTCAACGAAGTATTGTCTATACTACGCTACCACCTTTGTAAGTGGCTTTCCAGAGTATTCAACCTCCACCCACCAGCTCTACCTGGAGGTCTCAAGTAAAGGCTCTCCTATAAGATTCAATCCTGCTCTGGGAAATAAACTGGGTTAATATTTTAAGAAAGGGTACATGGAAGATTCAGATGTATCCATAGTGAAAGGACAGAACTATGAATGACCATATCCTAGCATCACTGCTGAACATTTCACCATCCCCACCAATTAATGGGGTGGAGTGGGGGGATCAGTGGTGGGCACCAGCAGGTTTGCACCTACTCTATAGAACCGGTTGTTAACAAGAGATAGGACATATAAAGTTTAAAAATAGCCATTTAAAAGTGGCTGCCAGATGGGCAGAGAACCGGTTCTTAATTTCTTTGAAGCCCATCACTGGGGGGGGGGGGGGGATGTGTCTGTGTCTTGGCATAAAAACTCCATTTTTGCTGACAGTAACTCCTATGTTACTTATAATGTGTGGTTTTACCAAAAGACTACAGAGATTAGAAAATGAAAGCAAGGCAGGATTGTTTATCTTAAAGGTGAAGGCCAGCATGACAGAAATAAGAACCCTGCAAGGGCAGAAAGCCAGGAGAACTAACAGAGATACTAAATATGCTGACAAGCCTGAATAGGCTGATAAGATCTGATTATTTTTCAAATCCTTATAGAATGCATGAAGGACATTTTCACCCAAACCTGATAATCACATTCGAGCTTGGCTTCTGCTGCTTGTGCACAGGATAGGAAACAAAGAAATACAGTAAAACAGAATGTAAATTTGTCTTCTGAACTGATTTCAGCATAGGCTAATTTAGGCTTACAGTGGTGCCTCACATAACAAGTTTTATTCATTCCGGAAGCATGCTTGTTATGTGAAACGCTCTTTATGTTAACCGGATTTTCCCATAGGAAATAATGGAAACTCAGATGATTGGTTCCAAAACCCAAAAAATATTCATATAAAAATATTAACTGGATGTAAAAATGATGACAAAACACTGAAATTGAATTCAGAACATGCATTCAATGTGCATGATCCTATGAAGTCTACTTAGGCTGCAATCCAAGACACTTTCCTGGGAGTAAGCCCCATTTAACACAATGGGGCTTACTTCTGGGTGTAGACATGGTTAGGAGGCTGCAGTCAAAGACACTTTCCTGCGATTAAGCCCCATTTAACATAATGGGGCTTACTTTAACACAATGGGGCTTACTTCTGGGTGTAGACATGGTTAGGAGGCTGCAATTAATGACACTTTCAGTGTGTCTCCCCACTTTCTCCTTCTCTTCATCCTGATTCTTCTCTCCATCCTTCTCTCCATCCTGCTGGCTAGCCCTGAGCTGCTTCTCTCTTCTCCACTGCTGTTCTTTCCCTCTGCCTAATGGACGCCCAGCCACAGGTTGAACAGTGTGGAAGTGTTGCTTTTGCTATGGGCATTTGCACTAGGCAGCCTTGACACTTTTTAAAAGGGCTGTCGGCCAGCGCACCTGCCCCAACTGCCAATGAGCGTGCTTGTTGAGTGAAGCAACACTTGTTATGTGAGGCAGAATCCTAGAGAAAATTTTGCTTGTTATGTGGATCACTTTTTAAGTGAGGCACTTGTTAAGCGAGGTACCACTGTAAATGCAATGAAATTTCATGATATATTCAGATTGGCCTAAGGCCAAATGTTAGACCACATCTGATACAGCTAATCAGTCTATGTAAGACATGACAGTCTTTGGCCACAATCCTAACCAATTTAGGCCAGCATATCTCACTCGCTCACTGTAAATGTGGTGGTGGGGGGAGGCTGGTGCATGTCTGTGCACTGGCATAGTCCTCTCTGGAGTGGTGAAGAAATGTCTTATGGAACTTTTGTAACACCCCCAGGACAGCATGGGATTTATGCTGGCCTCTTAACTGGGGATTAGGATTGCAGTATTTATGTCTAGCCTTCTAGCCCAACATTAAATTTAAGATATTCCCTCCTTCTGCTTCAGTATTTCCTCTACTCCACCTCATACTTCCATCTTTCTGCCTTCCCCTCCTTGCAGATGCCATGCTGCCACCCAGGAGTTTTACTAACCACATGCAGAACAGCTTCCCCTATAACATACATACAGTGCTCTCCCCAACACAGTTCCATTGGTGCAGCTGCATGCTATAATTCGGATAATATTGGTCTGAATGTCTCAATCCAACCAAAATTTCAGGTAATTGTGAGGCCAAAATGTCACTCTGAATTCCTTGGAGGAACAAGTAGGAGATAATATAGGAAAAATATTTTGTAGCATGCAGTCTATTAAGGAATATTATGGTGAAAGTTCACCCTTATTATCAGGGCACCATTGAAACAATCTGGCTATATATTTTAGTGCTTTCTCAGTGTGCTGTGTGGTGAAATGCTTGAAAGTCTCTGCCATAGGCCAAAGGAATGGATAATGCTACTCATATTTGTGGATAGAGAAGTTGGAAGCATGCCAGTTATTTCCAACCAGCCTGCAATGAAATACACACTAAGACTGGTTAAGAAACCAATCTACATACTGGAGAATGTCTTGATTCTTTGGCTTGTTCTAAGCGTCGCATCATGTCCCACTTCGCTCCAGAATTCATAGAATCATAGAATCATAGAATCATAGAGTTGGAAGGGACCCAGTAGGTCATCTAGTCCAACCCCCTGCCTGCAGCAAGAATTCCCCCTAGAGCATCTCCAACAGGTGCTCATCGAGCCTCTGCTTGAAGATCCCCAGTGAGGGAGAGTCCACCACCTCCCTTGGCAATCTGTTCCACTGCCGAACCGCCCTCACCGTCAGGAATTTTTTCCGGATTTCCAGCCGGAATCTCCTTTCTTGCAGTTTGTACCCATTGGTTCTAGTTCTGCTTTCAGGAGCAGCTATGAACAAATTGGCCCCTTCCTCCCTATGACAGCCCTTCAGGTATCTGAAGAGGGCAATCATGTCTCCCCTCAGCCTCCTCTTCTCCAGGCTGAACATCCCAAGTTCCCCCAACCTTTCCTTGTAGGGCTTCCCTTCCATCCCACTGCTCATTCTTGTTGCTCTCCTCTGGACTTGCTCCAGTTTGGCTGCATCTTTCTTAAAGTGAGGTGCCCAGAACTGAACACAGTACTCAAGGTGAGGTCTGACCAATGCAGAATAAAGAGGAACTAGAACTTCTCGTGACTTGGAAGCTACAGTCCTCTTAATGCAACCTAAAATGGCATTTGCCTTCTTTGCAGACACATCACACTGCTGACTCATGTTCAGCTTGTGATCCACGGCGACTCCAAGATCCCGCTCACATGTTGTGCTGCCAAGCCAAGTATCCCCCATTTTATACCTATGTTTTTGGTTTTTATTGCCTAAGTGCAGAACCTTGCACTTCTCCCTGTTGAAATTCATTCTATTTGTTACAGCCCAGAATTCCAGTTTATCCAGATCCTGGAGGTTTCTCCTATCTTCTGTTGTGTTTGCTACTCCTCCCAGTTTACTCCTCCAATTCTCAGGAGACTGGTTGATTTAATAGTCATCAATAAAGCATGTTGTAAAAAGTGCAGTGCTGTAACTCAGCTGAAGCAACTAGTTAGTTCCTAAAAATCCATTTTTGACAGTTTAATTTAAGATATGGTTTTAGCACCCCCTGGCATTTTACAACTTTATAAAACTCTTTGGAATGAAAAACATGGTGGCAAACCACATACAGCTGTGCCGGGACATCATAAATGCACCATAGTGTTTAACAGTCTTCTCCTTTGCCGTGGTGAAATTGTAGAGCATTTATATACACATTAGCTGACTTGGCTTACCTTTGACTTTGTCTCTGTGAAAGGGTTTCATTTCTTATTATTGTAATGGAACACTATCATCAAGAGACAATATCCCAACTCCCATTTCACTTCAGATAGGTTGAACTGTTTGTACTGCCAATATCCCACAACAATATCCCAGAGGACTGCAGGGTATCTTGTTAACTTGCTGAATAAAGGTACGACAAGACAGGTGTAAGATGTCTCCGTGGAAATTATGAAACACAATAGCACCACCTTCTCCCTTGGGTCATAGCTGTTTTAAAACACACCACTATTATTTGATTGTGTCATTCACAGAGTTGTTGGATTCTCGGACAATTTTGTTAGTTCCTTGCTATAAATTAATTGGTCTGTTTTTCTATATTCTGTGATCTATATTCTGTGATCCTGCTTACCACACTATCTTGCTTAATCCTGTCTTTTCTTTTTACAGCACTAAAAGCTTTGGAGAAGTGTGTGTGGGGGGGATATGTAATGTATAAAATGTTTATTCATGTATGCAACGAATAAAATGCAAAAAGTTCTGAATTTTTACAGTATCATAGAAGTAAAAAAGATAAATTTTTTAAATATCATTTGACCATAGCTTATTGCAATTATTGATTTTCAGTTATTTTAAAATTAGGAGGCAAATCTGCTTGCTCCAAGGAAATCAGATTCCAGGGCCTTTCTTAAAGGTTTATTAGTTCTTCAGATCATGATACCAGTTCTTAATACACCACTATGGGGCATAAGGTACAGAAAGGTGTGTGGCGACAAAAATAGTACAGTGGGATAGGGGAATGGAGAGTTCCCCTAGGTATATTAGGACAGCCTGGATACTAGTTTGGGTAGCCCTTGCACTGGCCCAAAACTGTCCCTGAAGGGCAGTGAAGTCCGCTGACAAGCCCCTCCACGGCAATGAGGTGGTTGCTGAATGCAAAGGGTCTTATTCTTGAGTAGAGGCTCTGCAAAGGATTGTGCTGTCAGTTCTGATGAGGTATGCATAGGATTGCAGCCCTCAGAGCAGTTAGTTTACAGTGACACCCTTTTTCATGTCCCTTTGTCACATGCTTTAGATCTTGCTTATATCCTGCTGTGCCTGTGAATGGGAGACATTCGCAAGTGCACACATTGACTGAAATTGGATTTCCACAAGATGATATTAAAAAATGAAATGAAACACTCTGAGCACAATCCTAACCATGTCTACTGAAAAGTAAACTCCATTGTGTTCAATGGGTCTTACTCCTAGGAAAGTATCTTTATTTTTGCAGCCTGAAACAGCTGCCAATCAGAGGCATTTCCCAACTGTTAAGTGCTATTTGGATCCTCCCCAGGGCTTGTTGTAGGCTTGTGTCTCTTATAACTCCAGAGACCATCATTAAAACCTGTCACTGAGTCTTTTTAACCCTACCAGTGTTTTCTGCCTTTCTTTTAAGCTGTTTTACATCAGCTTGTTAACACTGAAAGTGTTATCATAATTTGTGTCAAGGTCTTTTAGGTTCTTTTATTATCCACTCTGTGCTTCATGCTGTCACTGAACACCAGTGTGGTTCTCTAAGACCTTGCAAACCTCCTCTGGCCAGCATTGACCTGGCCTATTTCAAGAGAGCGTCTATCTTCATTCATCTGCAGCCTGATGATGCTGTCACAGATTCCTGAGCTGGTGGAATTCTCCACATCCCTGTGATGCTTAACATTTCTGGATGTTAAAAGTGCTTCATGGTCAGTAAGGATTGCTCACCAAAAAATTTCATTTTGGATAACACTTGCATTGTTTGGAGGACTCTTTAGTGACAACATCACTGGAAGAACATTATGTTTTGAGGAACAATTTAGTGGCCAGCAGTTGTTCTTCCTGTCAGTCTGCTCTTGCAAAGCTTGGTACAAGCTCATTTATTCATATTCATATTCATTCATTCATTTATTCATTTGTTGGTACTCATTTATTCATCTTTTTCACATTTTTATATCATCCATTTTCCAAGCAGCTCAGAGAGGTGTACATAATTTTCCCTCTCCGTTTGTCCTCATAACAACCATGTGAGGTAGGAAAGGCTGAGAGATAGAGATCCCAAGGTCATCCAGAAAGTTCCATGGCTCAGTCAAGATTTAAACCTAAATCTTACAGGTGTAAGTCCAATTCCTGAACCACTACATCATCTGTAATATGTAAATGTGTCATAAGCTCATGCCATACTGGGCTACTGGTTAGTGTCCTTGGTGACAGCCATAAAATGAAATTTGATTTTTAAAATGTTGACAACCTATAGATGAGATGAAGTCCTCTAGATAAAAGTGCAAAAACTGTTAGACCATGCCTTACAAAGCATATGAAAAAGGTTGTATATACAGCTCAGGAAGTAGAGATAATTGTAGTACTTCTTTACTACAGGTTGGTGTGCCTGCTGAAGTTCCTCCTGGATGGAGATAGCATCACCACAGCTACCTATGCATTATACACATGTTATTGAAACTATTGCAATACACTTTAAATGAGGCTGCTTTTGGAGACTATCCAGAAATTATAGTTAGTGCAAAATACAGCAGCTCAAGCCAAATGGAGCATAGCTTGCCAGTTCAGAAACAGCTATGCTGGCTCCTCATCTGTTCCTGACCATACTTGATGTTCTTCAATTTCAAGACGTTGATCTTTATATTAGGTTCTTCCTGCAGTATGCTCTTAACATACTGTATTTAAAGTTCTTAAACGTTAAAGTCCCAAATACCTTTGAAATAGTCCCTAGAGGATCACCACACTTCCTGGATAACATAAGAGCCCTGCTGGCTCAGGCCAAAGGCCCATCTGGTCCAGCTTCCTATACCCCACAGTGGCCCACCAAATGCTTCAGGGAGCACACAAGACAAGACCTGCAAGCTGGTACCTCCCTTGCATCTGGCATTCTGAGGTAGCCTACATCTAAAATAAGAGGTTGCACATTCCCATCATGTTTGTAGCCTATTATGGCCTTTTCCTCCAGAGGTTTGTCCAGTCCCCTCTTAAAAGTATCTAGGCTAGATGCCATTGGCACATCTTGTGGCAAGGAGCTCCACAAACTAATCACATGCCGGGTAAAGAAACATTTTCTTGTCTGTGCAAACTCTTCCGCCACTCAATTTTAGTGGATGCCTCCTAGTCCTGGTGTTGTGTGTGAGAGAGGGAATAGGTGCTATCAACTGTATCAATTTTTTTTTGCATAATTTTGTATGTATCAATCATGTTTCTCCTCAGGAGCCTCTTTTCTAGAAAGAAGAGCCCCAAATGGAGGTTCCCCAACCTAGATGAACTTTCTTATACATTAAAAATATTCTTAGATGTTCAGTTCTGTGAGTCCTGCCCATCTGAAGTCAGGTAAGTGGTGACCAGAAACGGAACATTTTCAGTGATGGCACCTTGCCTCTGGAATTCCCTCTCTAGGGAGCAGAATCAGTACCACCTGTGGTTTCTCTTCAGTACCAGGAAAACACTTTTTACATCATCAGCCCTTGAATAGATTTTATGCTAAAGTCTAGAATTGTATGGATTTAAATATTGATTGTATTTTCCTTGTCATTCTTTTGTAAACAGCTCCAAGAGCTTTTACTACAGAGGACTTAGTATGTTCTCCAATATAGATGGTAATACATCCTAGCCTATTCCCACCCTATACTGCTTTTTGAGCCATACGTTTTTGAGCCATACGTTTACGTTTCAACAGGAGGATTTAGAGAAAAAAGTTAGGAAATAGTTATGTGCTTGTGACCCACTTCTCTAGACACTGTTAGGAGCAGCACTAGAGCTGACGTGTGTGCTTACCTTGGAGTTGGAATCACTGTTGTCTTATAGTGTCTTGGTAATAAATTTGCAACTGTGTGCACTGGATGAAATGGAGAGTAAGTTCCTGTGGTCAATATTAGCTACATGGGTGCTCTCAGCCTGTTAGCTTCCAGCTCTTTCTCTTCACTTATCATTCCAGTCTTCCCCATATCTTAGTATTACCAGCCCAATTCTATCCTTTCCTCCCCACTGGGGCAGAGGAAGTAGATCAAGAGTAGATCAGCAAAGGCAGATTAGTTCTGCTACACAGCATTGGCACTGGATCTACCCTGTCTTACAGCCTCCCTGCCCTTTTATGCCTCTCTGCCCCACAGTTTCACCCCTGCCTACCCTCTTCCATGCTCCCTTGCCTTAAATACCTCCCTTACTGTCTTATCTTTCTGAAGGTCTGGCAATGCATGTGGTTGGCTTCAGCCTTTCTACCATCATCCTGGCAACGAGTAGTCAGAACACTTCCAGAAGATGCTTTATGACTGTTTTCCAGCAGCTGCTGTAGCCAGCAAAATGCACTGGCTGTTATACTTGTCCTTGTTTCTGGGAAATATTAAAATTGTCATATATACAGTATATAACAGAACAATCTCTAATGGATCATTGCATTATGTTTTGTCTTTGTTTTTTGCCATTTGATGAAGTTCTTCTAAATCAGTACATTTTGCTAATATGTGAAACAGGGTGAAGGGCACTTTGGAGCACAGCTCATTTTTTACTTAGATGTGGTGGAATGGTAATTCTTTGGGTAATAAGCATTTTTTTAGAGGCAAAGTAGTGTTTACTGAGAGGGTAGAGAAAATCTCTGAAACATTTAACCCTCAGGTTAAATGGAAGAGTGATTATGACAGCAGGATGGAATGTGGAACAGCAGTATCCACTTATTAAGGATTTGCTTCCACAGTTATGGTTCTTGTCCTGTGTGATCCAGGAGTTAGTTTTTTAGCTGGAGCCAGGAAAACTGGGTTCAAGTCCCACGTCTTCTACAGATAGAGACCATTTGAAAATGGTACTTATTTTACTTGGAAGTAAGCCAAGTGTTCAGTTAGACTTAGGGTGCAATCCTAACCAATTTATGCTGGTACAATGTACCCACTCCCCAATACTGTTGTGGTGTGGGGAAGCTAGGGCATGTCTGCACACTGGCCTAACCTCCCCAGGAGTGGCATAGAAGTGTCTTATGACACTTATGTAAAACCCCCAGGCCAGCATGGATCTTATGCTGGGATTTATGCCAGCCTAACTGGGGATAAGGATTGCAGCCTTAGTGATAGCAGAATGGGGTTCTGCTGATACAAAATGTGTAGGGAGGAGAATTGGGAGGAAGAGCCAAGATCAGAAGGTTATGGCAGATCCTTGCTCTTCTTTGAGGGCAGGTGAAAGCAGCTCATGGCCATTCAGGTCTCCTCAGATTTGCTCTGCCTCCAGAGGTGGCACAAGTTTGAGTAGACCTATAGAAGCTGCTGCAGCCTTACCTTGGGGAATGGGAAAAGCCTTCTCTCCCCAAGGTAGCGCAATAACAGCCTCTAAAACATGCGCTGGATATAGCGTAAGCATGCCAGCCTGCCTGTTTCCAGGACAAATAAGGATGTCACTGTTAATGGACCAATGGTCTAATTGGACCATTCACTGCAAGGAAGTGAATACAGCTATATGTGTGCTATTTTCTGTCATAGAGCAATTTCTGTTGATTTCCTGAGGCCTGGAGAGTATCTGGCAGCCCCAAATTACAAATAATTTTGCATCTTTGCCTAAGCAGTGATTACTTGATTACTTATCTTGTGAGATTTGGAGTCGAGTGTTTTCAGCAGCTGAGGACATGAATCATATTTATGATTTAGTTTTCTAGATAAGAAGACAAGATAATAGGTAGCAAAGCCTCTTATACATGCCTTGTTCAATAATCCCCATTATCCTATGTCAAGCAAACTCCTTGTTGCATCAGCCCTGAACTTTTCAAACCCTCTTTGCTGGTGACTTATCTTACTGACCTGGATTTGGTTCTTCTCCTGCACTTTTGCCAGTTTTGATATTAATCCTCACGCAATCTTGGTCATTCCATATATTATAGAATCTCATGTCCATGTTTGACCCAATTTATATGTCAGTCCAATGGAGAAGAGTGCTTTCTCTTCCTACAAAGTCAAAATGCTTATTAGGCCCTTAGATATTTATTGTCAAATAAAACAGAAATATCATGAGCTGATTTTTAATTGAAAAATAAAAGTCCTTGAAAATAATGTATCTAAAATTGCTTTATGGGATATCTAAAGACAAAACTTACAGTTCTTTGCATGAACCAAAAAGATACTTAAAAAAACTCCTCAGAAACCATTCTGTAGGGGGCCTAAATCTGAGTGGACCTTGCAGCTGATATAGCCCTACAACAGCAAACAGAAAATGGCCAATAAGTCTAATGAAGGTCACACTGTGCTACAGGCACCAAATAGGCCAATGAAAGCCGAACAAACCAATGAAGGTGAATAAACAGTAAATTCTGAAAAAGACCATGAAGGACACCAGGCAGTACAGGCACCCAAAGGCCAATGAAGGCTGATTGAGGTTAAGTCCCAAAGATCAAACCACTTGGGAAAACCAGGACTGAATAAAAAACTTACTATGGGGAATAAAAAAACTTACTATGGTTTTAGATATATAAGAGAAAATTCATTGACTGACTCACCGACTCATCAACAGTCACTGACTGACTCAGTGACTCACTGACTCATCAATGCCCAGCCAAAACCGCTGGGCCTAGCAGCATGAAATTTGGGGTGGCTGTTTGTTCCGTGACAGAGGAAGTCACTAAGAACTGGTTTTCAGAAATTCAAACTGGAAGGGGATGAATGGGGCGCAATGCATTTTCATCCCTATACTTTGCATTGAAGAACTAGTGACTGAGGGATGCTCTGCCCCAACCCCTGGACCTAGAAGCATGAAATTTGGGGAGGGTGTTCCTTATGTCACATGAACATCCATCAAGAACCAATGTGGATAAATTTAACTCTTAAGGTGAAGAAAGGGGTGAAACGTGTTTTTGTCCTATACTTAACATGGAAGACTGACATCAAGCCAATTTGGTGCTTGGTATGTGGTGCACTAGAGGGATGTTATTCAGAGGGAGGGGTTGCACTAGGGACGACACTGCACATGTGGTGGACCCGTGAGCCAGCGAGGGACCCGCCATCCCTGGTCCGGGCAGGTCCGGGTCCAGAAAGGCTGGCTGGACCTCAGGCACAACTAGCAGACAGGTGGAGAAAGCACCCAGGCAGTGGGCAAAGGCAGGCAGGCAGCAGCAGTTTCTGATCTTCATTTCCAGCAGCCACAAGACCTTGTCCAGGCTGCTGGTGGCTTCAGAGGCTGTGGAGGTGCACGCCTGTGTCTGGAGCAGATGCTCCTCCCACTGCTGGCACGCGCCTCTGTCTGAGGACCTGTGCTCATGTGCAGCAATATCCTTTTAAAGATGGCTGCTGGCTGGGCGGCCGAGAGTCTCACCACATGGCCAGCAACCTTTAAGTGACCCCCCACAAGCACCCCCAGTCCCCCAACTCCCCATTTAGCCAGACCAAGCCCTTATTGGACTGGACAGTCTGGTCCAATAAGGGAAAGCTGGACATGTCGGGTTAATTCCGACTAAATGGGAAGCCTGCTCTTGCCTCTCTGCGCAGATCAAACTGTGCAGCTGACAATTAAATGTCATGGAAAGCCTGCCCAGAGCGTGCATTGCACGCAATTCCCAGACAATGATGCTAACTGCACAATTTCAGATTAAAGAGTCCAATTTCCTGTATAATCCGGGAAATTCCTCCTTTTGGGTCAGCCTGGGGCTGTGGCACCAATGGAGTAGCATAGCAGGGTTTAGGGGATGGCAGTTGCACCAGGTAGCAAGCTTTAAGGGGGCAACAAGCTGAAATTAACACTAGTGACTAAAATCAAGAAAAATTGGGAATGTAAGAATAATAATATAATCATGTTATTTATATCATTGGAAAGATAATTTAATTCAGAATGCAATGAAACATGCTTCATTGAAATTTTGAATCTTCATTTGAAGCATGTGCTCTACTGCTAAACTGCAGATCCTTTCACTGCTGTGGAGCGATATAAATATAAAGACATCAAGTGGAGTTTTCTTTGTATCTAAAATCTGCATCTTATCCATTTTTAGGGGAAATGGGAGAAGATGAAAGAGAAATCAAAGAAACCCCATCAGGCTAAAAATATGCACCATATGTCTCCTTCCTTTAAAAGTTACATCACACATTGAATTTGAAAGGTAAAGAAATAAGTGGTTTGCTCAGATATCCAGACACAACATAGATTGGAAAATGTATGCTATCTTCCTAGAGAATGCTCTTAGTTTAAAAGACAGGGTCTAGGCTAAAAATAGCCCATGCACATAATAGCATTTATTAAGAACATCTGATAAGTCTTTCTGGATCAGGCCATAACCCATCTAGCCCAGCTTCCTATATCTGATAGTGGCCCACCACCAAATGCGCCAGTTAGCACGCAAGACAACAGGATACACATGTCCTGTTGCCACTCCCTTGCATTATTACCGTATTTGCTGGCTTATAAGATGCACTCCCCCCAAGCGGGGTGGGAATTTCTGTGCGTATTATGGAGTGAAGGGGCCAATCCTGGAGCACCTTCTGCAGTTGTGCTCTGCCTCCCTGGGCAGGGCAGACTCTATAGGAAGGCAAGGGTAAGCTGGGGAGGAGGGAAAGAGGCTTCCCCACAGGCTCCTCCCCCAAAGAAATGAATGGAGCCCAGAGGAATAGCAGAGCGTGGGGGCAGACAGACAGGCAAAAACAAAAGTGCACTGGTGGGAAGAGGGGAGGAGGAAGCAGCCCAGAAGAGAGCAGTCCCTGCTGCTGCAATCCTATGCATCCTTTCCAGGGGTGGGGGAGGCTTGCACTTGAGTAGACATGCACAGGATCTGGTTCCTAGGGCTGCAATCCTATCCAGGGGTGGGGAAGACTTGCAATTGAGGTTTGCAAATGCACAGGATTTGGTTTGCTAGACCTTGCTAATGCACAGAATCTGGTTGGTAGAGGATGCAAATGCATAGAATTTGGTTTGCTAGAGATTGCAAACGATGAGTTCTTGGGGTTTCCAGAAAATTAGAAAAGTGCTTGAACCTTAAAGTCTCTCCTCATTTTTTAATGACAGTGATGACGATTCTTAATACCACAGTTGACTTTACATGGTTGTAATATTATTCTGCTATATTTTATTAAATATATTAGTACACCTTTCAGTTCTGAATATTTTTTTCTTGTTTTTTTCCTCTAAACTTTGGTGCGTCTTATGGTCCAGTGCATGTAATAGGCCGGGAAATACGGTACTTAAGAAATTAATCCAGACACATTTACAGTGGCGCTTCACGTAACAAGTTTGTTCCGGAGGCATGTTTGTTACGTTAAACGATCTTTACGTGAAGCAGATTTTCCCATAGGAAATAATGGAAACTGAGACGATTGGTTCCACATCCCAAAAGATATTCATATAAAAATACTGTTTATAAAAATGATTAGAAAACACTGTAATATAACACAATACAAAAAACTGTAATATACAGTAACACACAACACTGCAATAAAGAAAATACTATACAGTACTGAACTGTAGCTTTGAAAACCTTCATGGCTGGTGTGAGGGTTACAGAGAGGGGGATGACTTTGGCTGCAATTCTAAAGACACTTTCCTGGGAGTAAGACCCATTGGACACAATGGGGCTTATGTCTGAGTAGACATGGTCTGGATTGTGCTCTTTCACAATCACTAATTGCTATCCATTGGCTCAATGGAATCTTTGTCTTTTTGTTCAACTTTAACATTCCCAAGCTGCTGATGGGGAGCAGCACTAGAACATTGATAAGGCACACCTTCCACACTGCCACACACAGATCCCACATACAAACCTGGCTCAGGCTGCTCCCCCCAGACCCTCCATGAGTTCCATGGCCATGGAAGCCTATTCCAAACTTTGCCCACGGCCCCACTGTAGCCCAAGCTAGTCCCCTTGTCCAGCCTGTGAGTTTCCTTGCTACGGAAGCCTGTTCCAAACTTCCTCAGAAGTGCTCTTTACTCAGGACAGTGCTCTTTACGCAAGACAAAATTCTGAAAAAATTTTGCTCTTTACACAAAATGCTCTTTATTCACGTCGCTCTTTACTCAATGTACCACTGTAATTAGGCAAAGAAACAGAGATGAACAGAGAGATAAACTGAGAGACAAACAGAAAAAATGGTGAGATTGAGTGGAATGACCTAATATTGCAGTATTATAATGGGATCCAATTGAAAACCTCTATCTTAATTTGAAGGAGGAAGTACTTGATAAAATAACCAGAGTCTGTGGTTTGCTTCATTGGGCACCTGCCAAAGACTCAGGGCTCTTACAGTTCCTCTGCTTGGCCATCTCTGTACCACTAGCCCCTCTGTGGCCATTGCCAACCCACTATCTTAAGATCTTCCCAGTAAGAGGAGCCCAGGGATGGCTTACCCCTGCTTACTGGGCAAGAGACACTCTTTCAAGTGGGTGTTCCTCTTTTATTTAGCAGGGGGAGAGTAACTGGCCCTTCACACCCCAGCAATGTCTGTTCTAGTGGCTTCTGCTGGTGTTCTTTTTGCACTTTAGACTGTGTGCCCTTTTGGACAGGGACCCATTAGCTATTAATTAGCTATTAATTTTTTCATTCTCTTGTAAACCGCTTTGTGAACTTTTCAGTTGAAAAGCGGTATATAAATACTGTAGATAGATAGATAGTTTGCTAAGTGTCTCCTGAAACTTGTAACTAACCTGTGCTAAATGACTGTGAAAGGGAAACATGTATACCAGTTTGACTCCCTTGCTCTTTATAAAGCTTCTTCCACTCTTCTTTCCCTTCTTACTTCTTTCTCCAAAGCCAACACCAGAAGAAGGTGCTGTGTTCCTATATCCTCTTTTGTGGCTGTGATCTTTGTAGGGTAGTTGGATATGGATCCTGTTCAGAGTTGACCAATGCTAGCGTGGTAGGTCAAAATCAGGTACCTTTTGTGAAGGATCTTCTATGCAACTGCCACTATCTGGGCATTCAGCAGCCCATTCCACTTTCCACTGCGAATTATGTAGAACTTGGAAGTGATTTGTTCTGATCATGGGAGTGCACTTGGGAGGATCACTCCTGAAAAGAATGCATGACAGTGATTGACATGGCCACCCTGACCCTGAGATGGAGGAGAGTGGCTGTCTCAGGTTGTGGGCTGAATGAACAAGCAGAAGTGAAGGCAGAAAAGTGGGAGGAAGGATGAGACTGTATAGGTGGGGCTTGTCCGGTTGTGCCAACAGCTTAGGCTAGTCCTGCTTGAAATCACTATGATTTGCTATTTATGTTGTTTGATTATCTTGCTTATGAAAAAGCATGACTACATACTCTTGAATTCATATAGGGCTTTGTTCTATTCCAGAGTGACTTCACACTTGTATCCATATCTATGTGTGTGTGCATGTGTATATAGGCATTTCCTGTAACAAACAGGCAAGATAAGAGTCACAGCTGTGCATTTTAAACATCTGTGTATATGTATATGGACATTCTGATTGGACCTTTGCATTCTGATTCTTGCATATATTATTATTATTGGCATCCTTCAGTCTCGAAAGACTATGGTATCGTGCTCTGATTGGAGGTCCTGAAACAACATCTAGTGTGGCTAAAAAGGCCAATTCGAGAGTGGCAATCCCTTCCACACTGAGGACAAATAAATTCCGTCCCCTGCCCAGGCCCCAGGTTTCGCTGCTTTCGGGTCTGTCTCTTTGCTTCAGCCTGCCGAACAAGTGTCTCTTCCAGTTGGAGAAGGCCATGCTGGGTCTTTTGCCTCCACGCTGAGCGGTCAGAGGTCAAGGTTTCCCAGCTGTTGATGTCCATTCCCAAGGCCTTTAGATCCCTCTTGCAGATGTCCTTGTATCGCAGCTGTGGTCTCCTTCTTGGGCGCTTTCCCTGCACTAATTCTCCATATAAGAGATCTTTTGGAATCCGACCATCAGCCATTCTCACGACATGCCCAAGCCAGCGTAGACGCCGCTGTTTCAGAAGTGTGAACATGCTAGAGATTCCAGCACGTTCCAATACTGTGTCATTTGAGACTTTGTCATGCCAGGTGATTCCAAGAATACGTCGGAGATAGCGCATATGGAAGGTGTTAAGCTTCCTCTCCTGCCATGCATAAAGGGTCCAAGACTCACTGCAGTACAAGAGTGTGCTCAGGACGCAAGCTCTATAGACCTGAATCTTTGTATGTTCCGTCAGCTTCTTATTAAGCCATACTCTCTTTGTGAGCCTGGAGAATGTAGTAGCCGCTTTACCAATGCGTTTATTCAGCTCAGAGTCTAAGGAGAGAGTGTCAGAGATAGTTGAGCCAAGGTACACAAAGTCATGGACAACCTCCAGTTCATGTTCAGAGATTGTGATACAGGGAGGTGAGTCCAAACCCTGACCCATGACTTGTGTTTTCTTCAGGCTGATTGTTAGTCCAAAGTCTTGGCAGGCTTTGCTAAAACGGTCCATAAGTCGTTGAAGGTCTTCGGCAGAGTGAGCAGTAACAGCAGCGTCATCGGCGAAGAGGAACTCCCGCAAGCATTTCAGCTGGACTTTGGACTTTGCTCTTAGTCTGGAAGGATTGTAGAGTTTTCCGTCTGATCTGGTCCGGAGATAGATTCCCTCTGTTGCGTTTCCAAAAGCATGCTTCAGCATGACTGCAAAAAAGATCCCAAATAAAGTTGGTGCGAGGACACAGCCCTGCTTCACTCCACTTCGGATGTGAAAGGAATCTGATGTTAGGCCATCAAAAACTACAGTGCCCTTCATGTCCTCGTGAAAGGTATTTAAGGAAATGTACCTAATATTTACACTTATGTGCTTCCTCCAGAAAATGCTGGGGTTCATGCAGTGAACACAACTGCCATGTAGAGTGCGGAGATGTGATCCAAATCACCTGTATGAAGTTGTATCTAAAAATATCCTTTTGTTTCTTCAACCAGCGCTCTCTTTTATTTTTTTACATTTTCCCTATGCTTACAGTCTGGCAGCGGCAATGGAGAGCAGCACCAAGTGGCCATTCTGTGCCTTTATACAGAGCAGTGGGTGGGATTGAAATCATTGTAATACATTTGAAAGTAAGCCAAGTCACCTCAGGCAGATCAGCTGGGAGCAAAGTGGCTTGACACAAAATGTTTTTCAAGGCTATATTAACAGGAAAAAGAAAAGCTTATTTAATATTTGTAAGATTTTAAATTCTCAGAAGGAGTATTTGGCTTTTGATTCAGTCTGTATTTTCTTTATGTTCTGGAAACCATGATATGTTATTCTGATTGTAAGTACAATCTTATGCATGCTAACTGAGAAGTAAGTCCAACTGAATCTAATGGTACTTGCTCCCAGGGAAATGTGTATGTAGTATTCCTGCTTCTCTCTACAGTAATTTCGAACGGTTGGAGATTGTAAGCATTTCCTCCCTGATCCAGCAGGTGCAATTTATATGCTGATTATGTGCATGTAGATTTGGATCCAGACAGTGGCATACCTAGGCAAAATGGTGCCTGTAGCAAGAACTGAAATTTTGCCCCTATCAAAGTTAGAAGGGATTCCAGGAGGTCATCTAGACCAACCCCCTGCTTTTGGCAGGAAAGATCTCTGCAAAGCAGCAGACAGACATTTGCACCTATCTTTGCAATCAAAGTCACAGACTTTTACACCAAAGCAAAGGCTCTCTGAGGAGGAGGGGCTGGGGGCATCTAGGGCACGATGGGTGTGCTGATCCTAGGGGGATGGAGTCAAGAGGCAGGTAAGTGAGTGAGGGGGGCTCTCTGAGGGGGGAGGCTGGGGGCATCTAGGGCAGGATGGGTGGGCTGATCTTGGGGGAATGGGGTATAGGGGCAGATGGCTGGGCTGCGGGCTCACCTGCTGGGCAGCTGGGGGGTGAGGTCGGCAGTGGCTCCTGGAGGAGTGAGGCTGCACTGCTGGGCTGACTGGGCTGTGGATGGCCGGACATTGAGGCTCCTGGAGGAGTCAGGCTGGAAGAGTGGCCTGGCGGTGATGAAGCAGCCTGCTGCTGAGTCCATTCTGGCCACAAGGTGGAGGGAGTAGCCTCTTCCTGGGCCCATCTCACTCCTCTACCGCTCTGGGAAAATTCAGAGCAGTGCCTGCAGCATGCCCAACTTTTAAAATATGGCCGCTGGAATGCCCAGTTTTCCACGGGTGGCTTTTGCGGTGGTGCGGGTGCCGGGGGGGGGGCACAAGGGCTGGTGGCGCCCTCCTGCACCCCTGGCCCTCAGGCACCTGTGCGTTTTGCATCCAGCACTAAAGGATCGTTCTGCGACTGGATCCAGAACTACTCACCATACCCCATAGATAGGGTTGCCATATGTTCCAGAAAACCAGGACTGTCCCAGTTTTCTGGGATTGCGAGAGTTTGGCAATTTTGACAGGAGGTCCTGTCCCAGTTTGGGGGAAGAGAATTATGACAACCCTACCCACAGATATAGATGGAAAATTCTATTGATGGCTCCAGCATCAAACTCCTTCCCTTCCTTTCCAAAGGAAGGCGTGTTGTAAAACCACAATATCTCTGTTGTTGGGAAACGACCACATCTCCGTGACAGGATTATTTTCCTTGGAGAAATGTTGCAACTAGATTCATGCACAATAGATAAGACCCATTTCTGTTATGGTTTGAGGATTATTTGCTATGATTTTCACTGACAGGCCATCATTGCATTTGGGATCTGTTGAACCAAGTATCCTTAGCCTTTTCCATATATTCAATCCATTCCATCTCCATCCGCTTTTTTAAAAAGTTTTTTTTTCCAATAACATTGCTCTTCCTAGTGCTTTTCATGGCTCACTATACCCTCAAACCCACACATGTGCTGGCTGCAGATGTTCTGCTTTTTATATATTTTGTCTGTGGTCGTGACACCTCCTACAGTTGCATAAACTGCTAAAGCAAAACATGCTGCCTAAATAAATAAATGGATATGACAGAAACAGGCATACAATAAGTATATATAAATCTCCTTCCAGCTCCATATGCATGTTTTACACTTCAGATCTAGTTTTCCTGATTCCAGGGCCTCTGAGAAGGGGTGCAGTGGCTGCATTGTACCTGGATGCGGGGTCAAAAACAGGGCCAGTGTGCCAAAGGAGGGGAGCTGGAAATTTCTTGGCATCTCAGTTGGCCTCCTGGAGTGAAAAATATGGAATCTGGGCTAATATGGTGGCAGGCTACCAGACTGGTAGACTTCAGATCCCCATTGGAAAGACCTGGACTCCTAAGACTTTTCTGTCATCACCTTCCCCACATGCTGCTTCCCTGCCACCCCCATTCAGCCACCCCATCCTGTTTTACTCCCACCTCTCTCTTTTTGGAAAGGGGCCTCCAAAATATTTTGTTCCCCCTGATAAAATTACTTTCTGAGGCTGTTCCCTAACCTCTGATGCAGTTCCATGACCCAGCCTTGCTACCTACTAACAACAGTGCTGAAGCCCAGGACTTCATATTAGAAGAGGTTTCATCAAGGGTTGGCCAGGTGGAGAACTTGCAGCCTTTAGAGCTGTGGTTCTCAAAGTGGAGGTTGGGACCCCTTGGGGATAGCAAGTTCATTTAAGGGGGTTGTGAAAAGCTGGGTGCTACCAACTTGGAATCAGCACTAGGTACCACCAGCTTAGAATTGGGCATTCAGGCTGCTTTTCTGGGAGTAAGAGCACAAACCTAACCATGTCTACTCAAAAGTAAGCCTCATTGTGTTCAATGGGTCCTACTCCCAGGAAAGTGTTGTTAGGATTGCAGCCTAGGTCTCATTAAACAGTGGTCTGGAGGAGCTCTGGTACCACAGTGATAGCTCCTCCTATGTCCAGCTGTGACATTGCTTCTAGGTGGTCTTGCTTCTGGGTGGTCCTGGAAAATTGTCATTCCCAGAAGGGGGGTCATGGGGTGAAATGCTCAATAACCACTACAATAGAGGGCCCACCTGGGCTGACCCCTGAACCTTTGGTACAAGTTGCATTTTTAGTGCTTAATTTTTGGGGTACTAGTTTTTTGGGGGGGGGATCACAGAGGAAAACACTTATGTATTTCCATGTATTTCTACAAATTCAAGCAGCACATCCCCTGGCTGCCTGATTAAAAAATGATCATCATAAGAGAAATAAAATAATACTTGACATAAATTCTGGCTTAATGAGAAATCAATGTGGTGTTCTGGTTAGTGTCTTGCCTTTAGTCAAGCAGTATTCAGGCTCAAAATATTCATTCAGTCATGTAGCTCACAGGTGACCTTGGGCTTTTTTTCCTCCTAACCCTTCTCAGAAGGCCCATAAAATTACAATACATTGATCAGTATTTACACTTCCAAAGCTTACGCAAATAATGTAGCATTCAAAACATTTGTTCCAGTAATGAGGATAAAGAAATGTTCACAGATCTTCAAATACAGTCTTCATTTTAAATAAACGGTTTATGAATATTTTAATTGTGTCCTTTATTTCTGGTTTTAAATTCATATGTTTACTGTGATAGGAAAGCCATAATTCTCACTGCCAGGGGTACTGCAGTTATTATGCTGATTTTCTTGCCTTTTGTTGTAGTTTGTAAGTGTACATATTGTACTACCTTCTCACTTTGGGAAAATGTGATATGAATTTTAAGCATGGGATAATCCACAATGTCTAATCCAGTCTTTTAAATGCATAGTAAAGTGCACTGAGGAGGCTTATAATTTAGGATCAACACTTTCGTAGCAGTTACTTGACAAAGTTTCAGTCATGACAGCCATGACTACTACCTGATGAACTGCATCGCTCCTTAATCAAGTCTTCTCAGTTCAAAAGAAAGTGATTTTGGCTGCAATCCTAACCCCCAGTTTGGCACACGTCTTGGACAAGTCCTGGGCTGGCCTTGGGATGGGATGTTGCAAAAGTGCCATAAGGTACTTTTGCGCTACTCCTGGAGGGTGAAACCAGGGCACAGAAATGCACTAGTCTCCTCACACTACCATGGGAATGGAGAGATGGGTGAGTTGTGTTGCCCTAAATTGGTTAGGATATACCAATTAAATATCTGTAGTATTCTTGGAGTAGGCACCAGAAATCAATTGAACTAGACTTTAAAAGACATTTTGGCAAGTACAGAGGGGAACTGTTCCCATGCATTAACGGCAGGACAACAGTCCATTCTTATAGCACAATCTGGAGTAACTACGGGAGCTCTTACATCTTTGTGAGAAAAATTTATTCTGAATTGCTCTATGAATTTCCCATAGGTTTCCACTAGGTGGCACCATAACTACATCGACGTAAGAGCTCCCGTAGTTACTTTGGATTACGCTGTGAGTCAGAATACTGCTGCTGGCCAGAACAATGAGGGTGCAATCCTAACCAATTTAGGCTGGCATAACTCACTTGGGATATCTTCCCATGGTGGTGTGGGGAGGTTAGCATATTCCTATCCACTGCTCTAATCCTCTCTCAGGAGTGGGGCAGAAGTGTCTTATGGCTCTTTTGTGACACCCCCAGGTCAGCATCAGACTTATGCTATGGCTTATGCCAGCCTAACTGGATTGCAGCATTAGTGATAGTAGAATGGGGTTCTCCTGTTGAACAAATGACTGCCAACAGCAAGCAGAGCACCATTTTTAAGCGGAAGGGGCAGCGCGAGGGTGCACTCATGCACAGTGGCATCAGAGCCCTCCTCTGAGGGAGGAGCGACCAGCCCCTCAGGGGAGTGCTCAGGCCAGATGCCACTGCACATGGGCAAAGTTCACCCATGCGCAGTGGTGTCGGAGCACTCCATCAGAGGAGCACTGGGGACTGGGGGTGCAGCTCAGCCTTGGAGGGGGTGAGGTGCTGAGGTAGTGTTAAACTCCCTCAGTGCATCACCCCAGTGAGCCATGCTACCTGGTGCACAGTACACCAGTTGCATCACCCCAGCGATGCCCCTGGTCAGCTGCCATTTTGGGAATGCTGGAAGAGGGCTCCGAGGCTGTCACCAGACCCCATTGCAGCTGTTGGAGCAGGAAAGGAAGCTGCAAGGGTGAGGAAGATAATTTATATCTATTTAATATCTAATATATATTTAATTTAAGTTAATATCTATTTAATATCTAATTAATTAGATATTAATTAAGATTTTCATATTTTAAAAATCACCTTACCTTAAGCCTTTGTTTTATTATTTTTTGGGGACAATAAAAGCACTATCTGGAGCACTTCTTGAATTCACTGGATTGGGACCATTATGGTGGCCTCACATTGCGTCTGACATGAACATTAGTTAAGACACCTTTGTTCACTCATGAATAATTGTGGCTGTGTAGCTCAGTTCCGCTTTCCATAGGGTTCAATGGGACTTCCTTCTGGGTTGATATGTGGGGGATGCTTTCATTGGATCAGGACCATTCTGGTGGCATTTGAAATGCACCAAGGCACATTTCCCTACTCACATGAAAGGGAATGCACCAAGGCACATTTCCCTACTCACATGAAAGGCACAATATGGTTCAGTTTAACTTTCCATGCATTTTTGTTTTTTAGTATTTTGGCCATAACATTTGATAGGAAGGAGATATTTAAAGTTGTTTTTTGCATTGGATTCTGCTGGAAACTCCATACCCAAAGGTATATGACATTGTGGGGTTATTCCAAAAGTTCTTAGTGATTTTAGTGATGTTGGTCACCTCCAGTGTGTCATCCCACTGAGGGTGGTACCTGGGCTGAGTCCCCCTAAGAACATTATTGATCCCATGCCCCAGCTAAAGAGCTGGGGCATGTCTGAGGTGATCCATTATGGAGAAAGAGGCTTATAGAGGTAAAGGAGATTTAAATCTCCTTTCCCCTTTGAATTCCTTTTCTTCACAGCATTTTCCAATGCGTGGGGAAATAGGAAAGCATAGGTTTGGGCTCTATCACACCCCAGACCCTGACATGGGCTTACCTTTTTGCTGATCCAACATGGCTTAGGCTAGCCTCACTCCTCCAGAGTCATTGCAGAATTCCCTTACAGCTCTTTTGCAATATTCTTTGGTTGATGCCAGGGATTCGCACTGTCCAAGGGCATCATCTAGATTGCAATTGGGAGAGAGTCACTGGATTTTTTTGTGCCTTTCCATGTTATCAAATATGAACAAAGATGGACAAGCTGGCTTGTGTTGGTCCTTGATTCTCACAATAATTATCAGCCTCTCTCCGCAAACTGGAAACAACTTGATCAATTGGTTAACCAAACAATTGAATCAACCGACCATCAGTATTTATATACTGCTTTTCAATCAAGTTAATCTCGGACACTTTAGTAAGATTTTGGGCAAAATCCAGAGTAACTACAGGGAGTCCTTTCTCCAGTATAAGAACAATTTGCTCTGGATTCCAATATGAATTTCCCATAGATTTTCACTAGGAGGTACAGGAACTATGGGTTCACGTTATGTCTCTCTTACATGCTCCCATAGTTACTCTGGATTTGGGGGATTAACTCCCAACCATCCAACTATTCCTTACATTTCCCACTGGTGGCAATGGTGCCAGCAAAAGACAAGACATGTTCTCTCGGGCAAACAGGAGGGTTTTTCCTCCCTCCTTTTTTATTTTATTTTTTTACATGGTACAAAGCTGGAGCAAAGCAGCTGTTGAGATGATGTTCATGTTCCTCGCTTTTGCCTTTCCACCCTTCCCCCTGCCTCAGGTGCATGGCCCAACTGACTCTAATTGGTTCTTCCCCAGTGCTAATGGCCCCTTTGCTTAAAAAAATGATTAAAGTTATTATGAAATTGAAAAAAGAACCATGTGCCAAATGTGGGGTTTTTTTGCAATGTAATCCTGAACATAAACATGAACAAACTTTCAATCTTAGAAATAATAAAAATACTGCAGCATCTTTCCTGCATTATTTCCCTTCTTGTCCTTCTGATTTGGTTTCAGGTAGAACCTGTGTCCTGTTGAGAACCCAGCACTGGTGCAGCCCAGGACCAAGACCATGAAACCATCACTTCCAGCTTTTGCTGGAAAACTTGGGCAGCTTACCAGCCCTTAAAATGTCTTCTAAGATCTAAAAACAAGCCTAAAAGTAGACCCCAAGAAAAGAAGGTTGCAGTACTGCCCCACCATGGTGTTATAGGCATTTGCTCTCCCGACCCTCTCCAAATATGCCAGTGTCACTGCCGCTAACTTTTTAAAAAAATTGTATCCTTTTGCCTGTTTTTCCCCATGGTGGCTACAACCAATATACAGATTTGGGGGGCCGAGTTGGAATCACTTGGAAATTCAGCAGCAACAGTATGCTAATTTGCATGCTAATTTGCATACCCAACATCCTGAATCTGAAACAAGACATAGCTGGAGTCTGTTGTTTATTGCAGAAATTAGGCAAAGACAAGCACTGATTTTCATCTCTGACCTTTGATGAGGAAAAGGCTAGTGGATGTCATCAGCTATTTTCCATAATCTTCAGTGACAATGACCAGGAAGCTCTTATCATTGCAGGACCTGCTCAGCCATACTTTCCTATCTAATTAATTGATGTGCTCTGTGATTTTAGCTAATCAACTCAGTCAGCCATCTGAAGTGAGGACGATGTAACATATTGAAAGGGAGAACATGAGCTGTGGCATCACATCTGCTTGATAGCATATGGGAAATGTTGCAGGAGAGGATGCTGATTGCTGGGATGGGAAGGTCAGCCACTTCAGAGGCCTAGAGATGGTTGAATTGGAAAAAATTTCAAAATTTTCTATCCGTACGTATTTTAATAGCAAACTATCCCCCTGTCACATGACTCATGGAGCTGCAGGGCCCATTTGGAAATATTTTTCTTTTGGTGTAGTCCCAGGTTCACAGCCAAGATCTATAGAAACTACAGGTAATTTTTTACACACTTTAGTTTTTTTATGGAAGAATAGAAAGAAATCAAAATGTGCATTTAAAATTGCTGAATCCATGCAGTTGTTGAAATCATGCATCCATGCACTGTTGCAGATGTTGAATTCATGCATCCATTTGATGCATTAGTGCATGCATAAAACTAAAGAAAGTTTGTGAACTGCGTCACCTGAAAGACCAAAGCTGACATTTATGGTGTGATAAACTGAATTTTAAAAAATGTAGATACCCTCTGAAAGTGCCAAATAAGGGCCATGCCCAGTACTACAAATGTGTAAAATGTGAAAACAGGCAGTGCTTATCTCAGAGCTAGATTGATTCTAGGTTGTTTCCCTGCATGAAGTCTCAGAGACTCAGAAGCATCAGAGACTGTCTCTGCCCCAAAGGGATGAAAGTATGCATGGAGATACCTAAAAGGTGCCATGCTATTGATGCAGAGAACTGAAGAAAATGCCCTCTGGTGATTAGAGTGGCATGAATTTTTCATTATGGAGTCAGATTTCTTTGTTGTAAGCTTGCAAATTCAGCTCAGGTGTAGGGAGAGGATTGCCCAGTTCCCCAGACATCCCAGTGAGCTTAATGAAAAGTCCTGGTTATGCCTCCAAATAAGATAAAATAGCCAAAGTGTTCTCCAAGTGGAAAGTGGGCATCCCAAAAAAGCATGAAAAGTTGCAGAGGAAGACACAGGCATTTCCTAAGTTTCTATTCCACTATTGTTTGCGTGTGCGTGTATGTGCGCACGCGTGCGTGTGCGTGTGCGTGTTGGATGAGATGGTAGAAGTAAGAGGTTTGACCTAAGTATATTGCAAAGATGGTAGAGGTTTGACCTAAGTACAAGCTCTCTGCCATGTTGATAGAGGATGAAATTCCTTATTTTCACATATGTTTTTTGTAATGTTATTAGGAATCTTTTCGGCATTAAATAATAATGTGTGGATCTTCCGGACTGGTTTCCTTCCTTTACTTTCATTTTTCAAAACTGAGATATGAGAGAAAAATGCTCCAGGCTAAAATGAGCTGATGCTGCATAAACTTTTGGAATGCAGTCCAGATATAAAGGGTTTCTTCACCTTGGTGGGTTTTAGTTTTTAAACATCTCCTATAGCCTAGGATTCATTTAATCTGATATGCTCAGATTGATTCTTTTACAAGTGCAAATAATGCAAACAGGAAATGATGAGTTCTCTCAAGTGTTCTTTCAGGAGCAATCCTGGTTTGTTGTTGAATGATATGTGACTTGATCCAGATTGACAATTTTCCCGAGATCTCTTGATTCACTCATTGCTTTTGAGCATATGAGTGCAAGCTATCCGGACTGTTTCCTATGGATGAAAGAGATATTGTGTGTACCATTCCATAGAAGTCTTCATTCACAATTTTGATTCCCTAAAGCCTGCATGGTTTTGTTAGGACAGTTTGAGGTCAGCAAAATTATGAGTTGCAACGCTAGTTATGAATCCAACGCCACCTGGGACACGTCTATTTTTTCAATTATCTGAATAACTCATTTCAGTACAATTTCATGGTGACAGGGTTATTATGGCCTTCACAGTTTTGAATTGACATCATTTTGACTCCTTCCACCTTGACCAACATAATCGTGCTGCAACTGAATTGAATTAGCATCATTTTTGTTTTGACATTGTAGGTCTCCTCAGGCTGGCAGGCACAGCTTAAAAACCATATGCATACCTGTTTTTCTCTGTATTAATGACAAATGAAGCATTCTGTAATGGAGGAATAATTTAAGATGGAGCGCAACTCAAGCATATAGCAGTGTGTGGAGCTTTTTATAGGGTGATCAGAATTATTTTTACTCTCAGTTTAATCAATCAGTCTTTTCCTAGAATGCCATTCACTCAAATCCATAAAAGCAAAGGGTTTGCTCAAATCTTGGGCAGACTGCCCTAAATGGCTAGTGTGATATGTATGCCTTGAGATTGTAGATGGGTTGGTGTTACTTTTCTGGAGGTAGGAGTTCTGCTTTTGGCATGTGGCAAGAAGCAGGGCTTTGGGCTTGATAATTTGCAGGCGCTGATGGTGGGAATAGGAAGAATAACTCAAGTTTGCAGTTCTCTCTGTTAACTTCAAAAGGTTAACACTTAGTTAACCTTCAGAACTTCAGAAAGTTAACAGAAAGTTAACTTTTTAAAGTTAACTTTTTGTTAAAGACAAAAGGCAGTGGTACAGCTAAGGGCTCCCTGTTACATCACAGGTTAGTCCCTTTTTGAGTCCACAAAGCCTTGTTGCTTCACAAGACTTCACAAGTTTTGTTGCTGCTCTTGAACCACTGAGGGTCAAGCAGGGCCCCAGAGGCTCTCCTCCTTCTTCAGCGCAGTCCAGTGGGCAACGTGACTACCTAGCTTGGCTCCTTGTTGGCAGAAGCTGGGTGCTGGCTCCTTCCTTTGGCAGGGCTATCAACTGGGTGGGTTGGAAAAGGAGGCCCTGCTCCAGCCTAGAAGCTCCTCTGCCTCATTCTATCCCAGTGTCTGCTGCTTGGCTACTCTCCCAATAATTTCCTGCCTCTGGAGTCCTTTCCAGCCCCTTTGGCTGGTCAGCCCACCTGGCCACTGCCCAGCCCCCATGGGTGTGCCATTCCTCCTGGGTCACTCCATCTCATTCTGAGACAGCTGGCGTCAAGCTTGGGCTGCCTATTCTTCCTCCCCTCTCTGGGCATCTGAAGGCCTTTTGAGCCATCTGTACTCCTCCCTAGACCCTGCCACCTCTGGCCCAAGTTCCCACGAGAACCCTGACTATCTAGGGCTTGGGGGAATGGGTTAGGCCAGCCAGTACTCCTGTGGAGCCTCCACCCAGGTGAGGTTCTGCCACGGGCACATGGTGGGTGGTAGCCATGTGTGCCTCCTCAGCACATGCCTGCTGGCCATTCTTCCTGGGAGAGGTCCCCCCTCTTATGGGCAAGTTGGGGTGCTCATCACAGTGTGGTCCTGCCAGCCCCTCCTTGTCTTCCTTGGCTCCCATGGGGCTGCACTGCAACCAGGTATGTGCCTTCCTTTCTTCCTAGGCAATCACCCAGTGACAGCTGGGTATCATTATATTGGTTCTTCCTAATGCATATTAGGCATCCTTTTGCCTTTGTATCTAGATTGAGCTATCATCCATGACCTTTGCAAAAACAGAGTAAACTTGTGTTCTGTTGACAGCTGCTACCCCTCACTAATTCAGTGATGACTGAGCTTTCCTTGCACCCTGCTTTCTCCCTAACTATCTATCTACAGTATCTACAGTATTTAAGGAAAGCCTCAGTGTATAACTGTCATATCTGCCACTGTCAGTTTCACTGACTAGCTCTACTTCTATCTCGTCTCTCTCATGACTCGTCATCTTAGGGTGTCTACCCGACTCCCAGGCCCCCGCCAGGAAGGATGACAGACAGGTGAGTTTCCTTTGATAACACACGTCAGCTTTTTACTCTTTTAGAGGCACACAAGCTTAATGGTTACAGATTCTCTCCTTCTTTTGTTTCAGGTACAACACAACAACAGTTCAACATCAAAACAGAGGATCTTCAACTATCCCCTCTTCACCATAGGTAAGTATTCAGGTAAGTATTCAACTTTTACTTTAACTCTTTTCTTCTTTTCTCCTAGATATGGCGTGGGCCCTGCCTTCAACTCTGGATCCCCAGAGATGAGATTTTTACCTTGGACAGCACCGTTCAGCACTTTCCTCCTCCTTCCGACTGCCCTTCATTGCCCACGTCCCCCTTATATACCTCTCCCTCCTCTCCTCCCCATCCAGGGAGTTTCATCCCTATGCCTCTTCCCCATCGCGCGGGAGAGGCCTGGATTGGACTGGGCTGTAATGGGCCGTCCCGGATAGAACCCAATTTTCTTGTTCATATATAATCTAAGTAAGTCCCAATAGTCCTCCGACCAGGTCACTCTGACATTCTCTGTAGAAGCCAGCACCTCTGCCCACACATCCCTTCTTCTCACTGGCTCAGCTACAAAGTCTTCCTGTGTCTCGGGAGCTCCACCACAATAACCCAGTAGAATAAGGGCTTTCTGAATACACTTTGAAAGAACTGACAGTGCAGAAGTATCATGTGGCCAAGGTCATACAAGGTAATTTTGTGAATTGCTTATTTTCTTCACTTGAGTTTTGCCAGAACAATATCCATAGGCATCCCACCTAGTGAGATTGGGAGATATCTGACTAAGGGCGTAATCTTAACCAATTTAGGCTGGCCTAACAAACCTGGCATATCTTCCCATGGTGGTGTGGGGAGGCTGGCATATGCCTGTACCCTGGCCTGACACCCCCTGGAGTGGAGAAGTGGCAATATGGAACTTTTGTGACATCTTTATGTCAGCACAGGACTTATGCCAGCCTAACTGGAGATTACCATTTAAGCCTATGTCAAAGTGATACCAATGACACAGTCAACCTCATTTTCTTAACATCAGTTTCAAGGATGGTTGAGTGTGGTAAGAGTTTGACTTCTTCATGGAGTTCCTCTCCATGTGGCCAAGCTTCCATCCATCTCTTGAGGATCAGAGAAGTACCATATGATGTCCTCTTCAAGCTGACCTTAGAACAAGTGCAGTTATGGAGCAGTGGGATTTAGATGTGTTAGATATTTTGCTTTTATGTTTGCCTGTATTCACCTGCTGTTATTTTTCCTCAGCTCCACACCTATGCACTGCCAATATCCAAGCTATTTTTTCAAGCCTGCTTGTTTTATTTCTGCCTTGAATGATACAACTGCATTTTTTTAGCAAATTCTCTTTTTTACATTTTAACTCTTTATTTGCCTGTGGATAAACTCAGTCAGAAACTTTCCTACATCCATCTTTATACTGGGCTGCATACAGTTGACAAAATTTACTGGGATGTCTCCATGTTACTGGGATGTTGCAAGGATGATCTTTATGACCAGCAGAATTTATTTTTGTCCTGATATAGAAGCAGATCAAGGGAAAGGAGAGAGCCATTGGCTCCAAGACTTCTGCCCTGATCATCACAGGTATCATGGGTGGATGATATTTATCTCACACACCAGAAATATGTAGGTTGAATGCCAGCCATCGAATCAGAACACTCATCTTCTAATTCTTTCCACAGTCACCAGGTTTTATGACTCAGTATTATTTCTGGAGCATCTGAAATAATGTTCAGATTCTGTTTTAGAAAAAGCACCTTTACTATCTTGTTCCATTTTAACTCAGGGAATCATGTACAAAAATTCCCTTATTTTACTGCAGGCTGAGACAGAACTTATTTTACATGTTACTCAAGCCTATTCTCATGCTTGATCTCACAGGTGGCACAAAGCTCCTGTGTGTTACCAGCACATGAAACATTTAAAACACATATGCTCCCATGGGATTAATAAATCTATTACTGTGTGTGTATGGATGTTGTGAAATGGCCTTTGACATAGCTGTTTAATTGAACAGGAAAAGGATCAATGCTGGTGAGGGTAAAATAAAAGGTTTTATTTTAGTGCCCAACCAACAGGGGAATAAAAAGTGGGATCTACCTAAATTATCTCACACTTACATTATTATTCATTAACAGCATTTTACTATGCCTTTCTCTCACTTCCCTTGCTGGGTTGTTTTTTCCACCCAATTATAGGTGCAGTGACTAGGTTGGAGGTCCATTGGCTTCTTAGCATGCTTTCTTCATTGAGCTTAGAGTTAGTGAGGACCATTGGAGAAACAAAACTTTTGGTTTCTTAGGCCTATATCCTAAAGTGAAATTAAGCCCCTTGCTCTGGAGCAGTTTAGATGACTTTCCATAAGATAACACTAGAGGGTGACGTAACTGCGTGGACCCGTAACTGCTATGGATTTTGCCCTTAATGTGTTTTTTTCCAAACTCAAAAACACTGATAGTTACAGTCACAAGACACCATATCAGCAAGCCTAGCAGGATTTGGAGTCAATAGAACATTTGAGTTTTAAAGCTGTGAAAATTCCATATGAATGTAAGAATTAAACTAGTGTGTATTCAAATTTGAAGTATAGATCAAATAAGAATCCATAGACCATAAAAGAAGGGAACTGCTTACATAGCTCAGTGAAGAAGTTTGGCTTTCCTGGCCTGGTCTGGCCTTTCAGGCAAAAAGCCACATTACTGATCTGGCCCAGCTACCTTAGAAGGCATTCAGCATTACGTAAAAAGGTAAAGATAGAGGTGTCCCCTGCAGGTTGTGACTGACATTGTGACTGACTTTGGGGTGCAGTGCTCATCCCCATTTCTAAGCTGAAGAGCCAGTGTTGTCCAAATATGTCTCTTTGATCATGTGGCTAGCATGACTATATGCCAAGGTGCATGTAATGCTGTTTCCTTTCCACCAAGGTAGTACCTATTAATCTATTTGCATTCACAACCTTCCAAACTGCTAGGATGGCAGGAGCTCACTTTATCTTAGAATCATAGAATCCTAGAGTTGAAAGGGACCTAGTAGGTCATCTGGTCCAACCCCCTGCCAGCACCAGGAAATCCTCCTAGCTCATCCCTGACATGTGCTTGTCAAACCTCTGCTTGAAGACCCCCACTGAGGGAGAGTCCACCACCTCCCTTGGCAATCTGTTCCACTGCCAAACCGCCCTAACTGTCAGGAATTTTTTCTGGATATCCAACCGGAATCTCCTCTCTTGCAGTTTGTACCCATTAGTTGTAGTTCTGCTTTCAGAAGCAGATATGAACAAATGAGCCCCTTCCTCCATATGACAGCCCTTCAGGTATCTGAAGAGGGCAATCATGTCTCCCCTCAGCTTCCTCTTCTCCAGGCTGAACATCCCAAGTTCCCCCAACCTTTCCTCATAAGACTTTCCCTTCCATCTGACTGATCATTCTTGTTGCTCTCCTCTGGACTTGCTCCAGTTTGGCTGCATCTTTCTTAAAGTGAGGTGCCCAGAACTGAACACAGTACTTAAGATGAGGTCTTACCAATGTAGAGTAAAGAGGAACTATAACTTCTCGTGACTTGGAAGCTACAGTCCTCTTAATGCAGCCTAAAATGGCATTTGCCTTCTTTGCAGAAACATCACACTGCTGACTCATGTTCAGCTTGTGATCCACGGCTACTCCAAGATCCTGCTCACATGTTGTGCTGCCAAGCCACGTATCCAGTGATGGGCTTCAAAGAAATTAAGAACCGGTTCTCTGCCCATCTGGCAGCCACTTTTAAATGGCTATTTTTAAACTTTATATGTCCTATCTCTTGTTAACAACCAGTTCTATAGAGTAGGTGCGAACCTGCTGGTGCCCACCACTGCACGTATCCCCCATTTTATACCTGTGTTTTTGGTTTTTATTGCCTAAGTGCAGAACCTTGCACTTCTCCCTGTTGAAGTTCATTCTGTTTGTTACAGCCCGGATTCCAGTTTATCCAGATCCTCCTGGAGGTTTCTCCTGTCTTTTGTTGTGTTTGCTACTCCTCCCAGCTTGGTGTCATCTGCAAATTTGAACAGGCTCCCCCGTATCCCTTCCTCCAAGTCACTGATGAAAATGTTAAAGAGGACTGGTCCCAAGACAGAGCCCCGGAGTACCCCATTTGAAACCAACCTCCAGGTTGATGCAGACCCATTTACTAAAACCCTCTGAGTGTGGCCATCGAGCCAGTTGTGGATCCACCTAACAATTGCCTCGTCTAGCCCATATTTTTCCAACTTCCCAATTAAGATGTCATGTGGGACCTTGTCAAATGCTTTGCTGAAGTCAAGATAAATGACATCCACAGCATTGCCACTGTCCAGTAAGCTCGTAACCCGATCAAAAAAGGAGATCAGAATTGTCTGGCAGGATTTATTCTTGGTAAATCCATGCTGGGTTCTTTTGATCACCGAGTACTTGTCTAGATGTGCACAAATTGTGTGTTTTATGATTTGCTCTAATATCTTGCCCGGGATTGAAGTCAAACTGACTGGTCTATAATTTCCCGGGTCTTCTTTTTTCCCCTTCTTAAAGATTGGGACTGCATTCGCCCTCTTCCAGTCCAGTGGCACTTCTCCACTCCTCAAGGATTTCTCAAAGATGATCGACAGAGGCTCTGCAAGGACATCTACCAGTTCCTTAAGAACTCGAGGATGCAGCTCATCTGGTCCAAATGACTTGTATTCATTTAGGCCAATTAAGTGGTTACGAACCAGTTCTCTGTCAATCATAATCTGCTGTTCTGCACCATCCATGTTACCATTACCTCTTTGGGGATGCAAACACATCCCCACATCAGCCAACAGGTTGCTGTGTGGTTGGAGGAGGGAATTTCTAGGAAATCTTGTAGCACCCTGGTCTTAAACCCTGGCCAGCAGGTTGATAGGCAATGTGTCTTTACCAGTGAGCCACAACAGCCATAATTACAGCCCAGTATTATGCACATCTCCTAAATATCTAGACATTGAAAGATTTCAGTGGGAAAGGCAACTTCCTGGTGATAGGCCCATGTGACAGGCCAGTCAGGCTTATCCATGTTTCACTTTGGCACCTGCGTAGTCCTGGAAGGGGGCGTGCATCCTGGGGGTGATGCACATGTCCCCACACTGTGAGATGCGCACACTGGAATTGCCCCTGATTGGGATGCTCTTCTGGTGCATAGGTCAGCCAACATGTCTTTATTTCTACGAGGTTTATGTTAGCAGCAAACAGAAATGAAGAAGATTGCTCAGAGGGGAAAGAGCAGAAATCATTCATTTTCTTCTTGGAAAACCAGAGGGATTTTGTAGTCTCAAGAGACTGACAGGCAACCAGGAGAATTGTCAATATCCTTTCAGATGCGGAAAGAGAGGTGATAGGGGATAATTAATCTTTATCCTGTTGTGGTGTCAACCAGTGCACTGCCACAGATGAACTTCACTGTGGAAATAAAGGAACCTGCAGCATATCAGGCCTCAAATGTCAATACTCTTGCAAACAGCCTGACCAATGTTGTTGTGGTTTTCATCTGCTTTCTGAAATGGAAGCACGGGGAAGGGGCTCTCGTGTAGTAGTTTTGTGTGTGTATTTGTGTGTGCATGTATATGATTTCAGAAAATATTCCTCAGGAATGTGTTCCCTACTTTTTATCTTTTCCATAAAGCTTTGTACATCAGTAACATGAACATTTGCATCTTATTTTTTGAGCAAGTACATGTCTGCCTGGCCTTTGAACCTTTGAACTGATTCCAATCCACTACCAAATGAATGACATTGACTCTCAGGTTTCACACACTGAAAACTTTTCCACAAATTTTGAAACTTGGCTAGGAAATGATAGTGTTTCATAACTGTAACTCCTTTTCCATTTTCCAGATGCAGTTATCTGAAGATTTAGAATTGGATTGGGGAGATCATGTCCATTAGGGGTTTCTTTTTTTGTTATTCCCATTTCCTTTTTGCAGGCAATCATGTTGCCAATTGGCTTTCTTTTCATTTCTGCCTGCCGATTGCATATACAGGTAGAAACTGAATGTGGTACAGCTTCATCATTGCTGTTTTTCAGAAGCTAAGTGCCCTTTGTTATCCTCACTTGACCTGCTGGATATTTGGTTGGGGGAGAGAGTTAACCCTTTGAAGCATGCACATTTTAAATTAAGACATGGTGAACCCTTTTTCATCTTTAGAAATGGGTTTCCATAGGCATTATGATATATTTAGACTGCAATACTAACCACAGTTTCCTGGGAGTAAGTACTATTGGGATTTACTATGAGTAAATACAATGGGACTTAAGTCTGAGTAGACATGCTTAGGATTACACTATTAGTCTATTTTGTTGGCTGTATTTTTAAGACATTGGAAATGGTCACTAGAAATACAAGATCCCAATCTTTACATCTCCCTCAGCATCCAAAGTGGTAAAAGAGAAAAAGTAGTAGTAGTAGCAGAAGCAGCAGAAGCAGCAGCAGTACCCCAAGATCTCACTCTTGAAATATGTGGTTAAAGTAAAAATAAACAAATTGAAGTGGCATCACCAGGTTCGCATAACCGTCATGCAGTGGGTGGGGCAACAACCTGGATGGTGGGCATGCTTTTGCCATGCATCCTGTTGCCATGCCTCCACTCGTTTCTTGGCCATACATTTTGATAGAATAAAGATATTTTAATGTAGTTTAATTGCTTTTTGCCATAAATTATACATCAATTGTATTGTGGAGCATATGCTGAGCTCAAGGTACACAGCATCAAGACCATTCTGAAAGTGTTCCACTCCTTGGACTGACGTTCCACCCCAGCCAAGGCATGCTTGCTTACTTGCCAGAAAACATGGATGTGCAATTTCATTTTCAATGCATGTGGAACCTTGGAGGACGGACTTCCATGTGGAGTGACTGGAGGGGGCTCCATACATTGGATCAGGATGATTCTGGTCTCCTTGGATTTCTCTCAGCCTGCCCTTTCTGGCAGACTATTGCACATTTGCCTACTTGTAAGGAAAGCCGCGATATAGAGCACTTTCACATTCATAGAGCTCTATGTATATTTTTGGGTTTTAAAAAAGTTTTTTTGGCCATAACATTTTGTAGGAAAAAGTATATTTCAAAACAGATTTTTGCATTGGATTCTGCTATTCAATACGCATCCAACAGCATATGACATGATGGGTCACTGTGCACCAGCACAAAGTTGCATTGGGCGGGGGAGAGGGTGCATCACGTGGAGTGGGCCAACCCCTCCCACACACCCTCTAGCAATATCCCTGAACTGAAGTTAAAACAGAGATTGCTTTACTAGGATTGCTATACTAATAAGGATTGTTATTTCAAATTTGTTTAATTGGTTTTCATGGGTTTAACAATTTTATTTTATTTTTATGTGTTTTGTTTTTTGTACATTGCTTTGGTGTCTAGAAAGGCAACAAACAAATACAGGCAAACAAACAAATACTAATGCAATTTATTTATTTAGCATATGACAAATATTGTACATGAATTTATGGTAAATCAGATGTTAATGTCCAGTCTCCATTCAAGGACAGAGCAGTCCATACTGCAGAAATCAGACACTGGGCCAATATAAGCTCTTGATAGGCACTTGGACACAATGTGATGAATAGTTTGTCGAAGAGCATCACAGTCATGCTCGGGATGGGGTTCGATAAAAGACCCCACATAAACAGTGAGTCCTGGCAGAGACCATGTTGGGAGCAGATCCTGTTCAGAATTGACCAGTGCTGGTGAGGCAGGTCAAAATCTGGCACTTTTGTGTAAGGTCATCAGTGCAACTGCCTTTATTTGGGTGTTCAGAAACCCATTCAGCTTTCCATTGCACAACTGATGTTAGAGTTGTTAGAGACAACACTACTCTAACTGTTCTGAAAAGTGCAAACCTAACCATGTCAACTCAAAAGTAAGTCCCATTGTGTTCCATGGGTCTTACTCCCAGGAAAGTGTCTAGAATTGCAGCTGAAGTCTTTTTTAGAAGTCCTTACAGCAGCTATTTTCAACCGGTGTGCTGAGGCACAACTCTTTCTGGCTTGTGTTATTCAAAATGCAGGCAAGGGTCGTAGTAGTAGTAGTAGTAGTAGCAGCAGCAGCAGCAGTACTTGCCCATAGGCTCAAGGAGGAAAAAATTCTCTTCACATACACCTCTTGAAAAAATGTCTCCCTGACATGCTTAGTTCAATGTATAAGAGCCATATTCTGTAACAGTGCAAACCTTTGAATGTTTACCCAAAAGTAAGCCCCAACTTGTATTGGATTGCAACCTGTTAGCCGTCTCCTATTCCCTATTACCCCATAGCACACAACCCTGTGGCAGCCCAGGGGTTAAATAGTCCAGGTAAGATCAGTAAGGGTGCAGTTTTAACATAGGTTTTCCCATTCCCATGTCTGTGCACTGGCCTAACACTCCCCCAGGAGTGGCACAGAAGTGTTTTATGGTATTTTGTGACACACCCAGGTCAGCACAGGACTTATGCCAGGGCTTAGGCTGGCCAAACCTGAAGTTAGGATTGCAGCCTAGTGATAGCAGAACGGAGTTCTGCTGTTACAGAATGACTGCCAACAGTAAGGAGAGCTTACTTCCCCATAGGCTTTTACATATCTCTCCATAGGTTTCCAATGGAAATCCTTGTAACTATCCCACCTCTGCCAGCACTTTCATCGGCATACGCCCAATGAAACTCCTGGGAGTGGGTCAAGCTTTGGGAGTGTATGCTGCCACCACCATCACTACCACCACAAAGATCCTATCCCTTGCCCAGCCTGCTCCCCACCATGAACCACATCCACCATAGACCTACCTGCTCAAGTGTTGATTCATCAGCCAGCCACTAAGTGTTGGGCTTCCTGGCTTCCACACTGTGATAGAAGCTGCCCACTATTGGTGTGCTGTGTGCTATGGAAGGCCTGGCCTTAAGCAGATGGATCACAAGATCCTGGCCTAGTTTGACTAGGAAAAAGATGATGTCTGGTAAAAAGGATTTACTCTTGCAGCTGTAGTCTTTTGCAGGTACCCAGAGAATCATGTTGTTAGTTGCTGCTTTCTGTGAACTGAATGGAAATGGAAAGGCTTGGATTACAAATCTCAGTTGCTAATTAATTCACACCTTTTACTGAAAGGGACACAGTCACCGGGAGGAAATTCAGCAACATTGTAAGTGGGTCTTAGCATTCATGGGTTACATGTGTGCTCATTTATGGAAAACAATATTGCAGCTGTCTGGCTGTACACTCCGTGGCTCGCCAACAGCAGTGAAAGGAGCGAGGCTTTTGCAATTCATGAATAAAAATCTTTGTTGATCCTTTTGATGAATACATTGCTCTCTGTGGGTTTCCTGGTGTTGAGCTCTCTCGGTTGCTTGTTTTCAATGGCCACAGTCCAGCACATCTTTATACACACCTATTCCTTGTTGAAATCTTTGAAATTTCAGCGTATAGAACTGTGTATTGGCTTGGTGTGAGTTGTTTAACCTCTACCTTGGCATATCCCCTTCTTGCTCCCTTTCCGTGTCCCCAAACCCCCTGTTGTTCCCATGCCCTTCCTCATATTTTCCACAGCTTTGTACCTTGTGCTGGTGAACAGTACCTTCACACTCCAGTTTTAAATATTCCTGGATATGCATTTCACTGACATATAGGATAGGGCTACTTATCAAGCATATGCAACCTCTTGATTGTCTTGCAAATAGTGTGAGATTATGCTAAATCATAAGATTTATAATTCTAATTAAGGCTTATGTTAATTGCATTTCAATTAACAGTATTACAGAGCTTCATAGTACAAGTTCATAATGCAAGTTTGTAAGGCAAAGAGCTAACCACAGGACCTTGCGAGATACCCTTTGAAGCTTACCCACAACCGTATACTTCCTGTTTTGCACCTGCAGAAGCAACAATATCAAGTGGAAAATTTTAAAATTACATGCAAACATGCGCAATGGGAGCCAAGAGCATGTTAAGAAGGTAAAATAAGGAACTGGGTTAGAAAACAGGCTAAAGCTATAACCAAATATGGAGCGATCACGCGCCTCAGCTAGAATGTTCTATGTGAAATTTGTATACGTGGCAATTGATGTGGAAACCCCCCTCCCCTTTGCAGAACTTAACTATAAAACTATGTTGAAACCATAGCTCGGGGCCAAACACCCAGAGCCCAGTTGCTCAAGTGTTGGTCATTCAGATCTGAATAAACTGTTTGAATCTCACTCCGTTTTCTCAGATCCTTGTCTAATTAATTAAAATCAGGTAACAATAGTGTCTTGCACCAACTCTGTATTTGTGTCTCTGTCTCTCCTGCCACTCTGTTGTTGGCGTCAGGAAACACATATCTGCTTCAATGAGGCTGTTTTGAATCAAGCCACAACTATCCTAGCTCTGGTGCAGATGTCTCCAAATCCCTGCTCTCAGGCCAGATGTGGCCCTCAGCGAGCCTCACTGTGGTCCCCGGCAAGACGCCTCTATCCAGTCCTTGGGCAAGCCTTGTAATACACTCCAATACATTCCTGTATATAAAATTATGCTAATTTTTCAAATTTGAATTGTAAATTAGTTGACCAGCCCCTGACACAGTGTCAGAGAGATGTTGCGGCCATCTTGCCAAAAAGTTTGGACACTCCTGCTCTTGTGGGTTATTTACCCTGGTAATTATTTGTCCAACATAAAATCCCCAAACTTCACATTTACATTGGACCCCCCTGCATGACACAAATCCAACCGCTTTGTCAAACACAGAGGCTGCAATCCTAAGCTCCAGTTAGGATGACATAAGTCCTGGCACAAGTCCCATGCTGGTCTGGGGGTGTTACAAAAGTGTCATAAGGCACTTCTGCACCAGTCTTGGGAGGTTAGGCCAATACATAGATATGAGCTGGCCTCCCCACACCACCATGTGGTGGGGAGCAGACAAATTATGCTAGCCTAAATTGCTTAGGATTTCATTCTCAGGCAAATACAACTGGCAGCACAGTCCTAACTTTTACTGGAACAGGCTATCTGGCATATCTGTGCTGTATCAAGCACAAATATTGGGTCTACTACTGCGCTAGCACAGGGAATGGGAGGCTCATCCCCTGCCCATTACTGGGCTACAGCAGCCCCAACAGGTCTACTCTGACTTAAGTCACATCTAAAAACTTTCTTGAGGTGGCCAAAGTCTGAGCAGAAGGGAGCAGCCAGTAGCTGCTACTGGCTGCCCAAGAAGTGAGGATAGGATCCCACATAACTGTTGGATCTGATCCCTGTCTCCTTCCTCCCATGGTGTCACCTATTGTGTGTATATGGAGAAGTGTTTTGCATTGGAATCATGCTTGGAGAAACATTCACCAACATTTTTCAATTTTTACACACACTTAAGAATAGGATGTGGGATCGAGGGCAGACAGACCCAAATCAAAAGTGGCTGAAGATAGTAAATGCCTAGAGCTGGAAAAGGGAGGGAGTGATCCTGGATAATTATGCTAATATGAGACCAAATTGGTAATATTTCTTCCTTGGAGTTTAAGCCTCAATGTTTAAGCCTTACGGCGATCATAGCTGAGGATTCCAAAAAAGGTAATTTCATCTTCAAAAGAAAATTTGTACTTGGTTAAAGAAGGTTTCATCATCTTAATAATTTAGAATTAACTTTGGCCATTGTTGCTATTCACTGTCTGCTTCGATGGACAGACTTTGCTGATGGTCTTGGAAATGCTGAACACTACTTATTGTCTGTAAAAATCACCAGTGTAATAACAATGGAGTCTAACGGCCCAGTTCTAAGCTGCCCAGGGCCCAGAGCAATAGTTCTGAAATGCAGAGCAATAGCACTGAAATGGCTACATCTGCATCGTATGGGCATGTGGCAACAGGTTGTTCATCCTGTTCACCCGAGTAAAGGCACGATCCAGTTACACGATCCAGTGGTGTAATCTATGCCTTGCAGTGGTCATCCTTTTCCCAGTGTTGGGCCACAGAGTATTGTAAACATTCTTTATAGCACATAACACTCAGGGCTGGCACTGGAGCTCATCACCAGCACACTGATGTCCACAAAATTGAGCCTCAAGATGCAATCCTCAAATCCTTTGCAATCCTAAAAAATTCCTTTAAAAAGGCTGCAAGTAGTGTCATGTTTTTATCATGACATCAATATTTTAATCAATATTTTAATCCATTTTAATCAATATTTTAATTTCAAAACATTTTTATCAAGTATAATTACTGATATATAGGTGGTATATAAGTGTTTTATGCTGATGGCATTAGCAGACATAGGGTAAAATCCTAACCAATTTAGGGCACTACAACTCCTGTTCCTGTGGTGGTGTGGGGAGGATGGTTCATGTCTGTGCACTGGCCTAACTGCCTAGTCCCAGAAGTAGCACAGAAGTGCATTACAGCATTTTTGCACAAACTCTAGGCCAGCACAGGCCTTGTGCTGGGACTTAAGCCAGCCTAACTGTGGATTAGGATTGCAGCCACAGACATAAAGCAACCTGTCTCCCAAGAGCACATATATAGGAGCATGTAAGAATTATATGCTACTTATGAAGAATGATATCAATGAACATAATTTGGCCTTGCATTCCCTTTTCCTGGCCGTCAATGGGAGCCACAGCATGTTTGGTCACTCTCAGGTAAATGTGAACATTTAACACAGTTTCCCTTTTCATAGGGCTCAATTTGCCATTACCTGTCTGTCTTGGGTAGCCCTACACAGCATACTCATAGCCATAGTTGAATTATGCAAGCCTTTTGTCCACGACAAAATAGTGATCCATTAAGGGAGCTTGTAATCTTGGGGCTTCTTAAATACTTTATTTCAGACAAACGTTTCTTATTTTGTATCATCATCTTGCACTTGTTCTTGTGCTTCCCAGTTCACTAAGATTTTATGTTAAAAAGCACTTTTTTGTGTTATATTTCAAACTTGCTGAAGATTCTTCTAGTTACTAGCATCACCTTCCCAGGAACACACACAAACAAATCACTGGAAGCATTGAGGAATGGCTTATGTGTATTATCACCTGCTGTTTTTATGATCAATTTACGAATAGAAAAGTAAATCAATTTGTGCCTAACATCACTCACTGCTACTTTTCTCCTCCATTCCCGAATAAAGAGGAAATCTGGTTTTTAAAGAAGCATTAGGAATGTTGAGTAACTTTTCCATTTTGCTAAATAGGTTTGTGCTACAGGGAACTGTTGCATTCCACAATGGCCATCTAATTTATCCCAATGTTCTCTAGATCTCAATATTTTATTCGCAACATGATCTACACCTGCATTTAATCTAGCTCAAAGCTGGATTCTCATGTCACTTTAGGGTATAATCTTATGCACACTTCTATGGGAATAAATCCCACTGAGCAGAGTAGTACTCACTTCTGTGAAGACATGCATAGATTTATGTTCTTGCACAATTAAAAAAATGCATTGAGAAGGTGGGTTTATGGGATCCATGCAGAGATTCAAATGCAGAGGTTGTGTCATGAAAGTCGTTGTGCAAGTAGTGTCAGAATTCTGGGAGTTGGGCTCAGGTCTGGCTGGATTTTCAATACCACCCTAGTCAGTCACCCATCAGCAGGCATCCGTCAGTCTTGAAAGACTATGGTATCATGCTTGGCGCTGCATATGCTGCATGCAAAGCATGAAGCCCTGGGTTAGATTGATGTGGAGGATTGACTGTTACCCAAGTAGCAAATCCCCCCTCTCCATGCCACTGAAACAGTCCAATGGAAAGGCAGAGCCAATACGATTGGTTCCAGCTGCATAGCAGAACTGGGCTAAGCATAGGAGCTCACCCTGTCTTGTGGGCACCGACCCAGGTCGCAAACACTGGCCAGCTGGTTAACAGGCACAGTGTCTTAGCCACTTGCGCCACCCACAGCCCTTCAGTCACCCATAATGCTGCTCCATGTACACAACCCAAATGATTGTGCACTCTTGCAAACACCCCCAGAAAGTTTAAAGAAATTATGCATACTCACCACCCCACTGGTTTATGAGTCCCACATGAACTAGTCAGTGGTGGGATTCCAATAAATTAACAACAGGTTCTATGTCCATAAAACAACAGGTTCTATGTCCCTTTAGTAACCAGTTTTCAGAATCAGGCGCTCATTAGCAAAGGGTTGTATAGAACCTGTGAGACCCCCCTGAAGCCCACCACTGGAACTAGTGGTGGAAGAAAGGGGAGAGGAAGTTGAGCAGAGCAGTGTCAATTTCTGCCCCATTCTTTTACCTACTACACTGGCTGCCTGGACACCTTGCCTCATCCAAGTCAACCATGCAGTGTGTGCAAATATTAAAAATGCAACAAAACAATGGTGAGTTTGCAGGAGCAAAGGAGTAGAACAGAAAACAATGTCTTGCCCTGACAAGAATGCTTGAGACCCACGTATTTGTAGTTGCTTGTTCTGAACAAGGCCATTAGTGTCACATTGTGATGTACAGTAATTTGATACATCCTCTTGTGCTTGAATTGAGTCCACTGCAAATCCAATCTAAAGCTAAATGAGGCCATTTTAACTGTCAAGTTTGACTGCAACAACTTTTTAAAGCAGGGTTTCAGTTTGCAATCTGTCCGCAATGGTTGCCTCTGACTAATAAAACTACTCCAAGGGTTGGCTTAATATCTGATGAAATACAATAACCAGGACTTCCTATTTTCAATTACAGGGATTTTCTACATCTTTTAAATCAGCAAAATGTCCCAAGTTTTATTAAGCCTGTTCATTTATGTTCACTTTCTTTGGTTTGCTTCACTCCCAAACTTTCAAGTTATTATCAGATGTCTTCATTCATATTCCTGGTTCTTCTTCAGCAAAAGCCAGGAGGAGTGGCATTTGAAGGCTGGCCTGGTTTCACCCTGGCTGAGGGCTGCAGAGGCTAATTTCTGAGTCCTGCCATTCTACAATGTTACTATGATGCCAATCCTATGCTATTTTCTCAGAAGCAAATCTCATTATATCCAGTGGGACTTGCTCCCAGGAAAGTATGGATAGGATTGCAACCTGAGAAGATAGCATCTCTGCACCATCAGGGCTAGGCTTTGGATGCTATGGATATCCCAGTGCAGGACTTGTCCCAGGAGTCCTAGCAAGCTGCCATCAACACAGTTATGGAGCAAAATATTAGAAAAATAAAGACTACCAGTCAGGAAATATTAGAAAGATAAAAACCACCATTCAGGAGGTGGGTCTAATGCAGTGGACCCTTTGCACCCAACAGCCAGGTATGGGGGGATCAGAATGTTTTTGCATACATGTAAGAGGGTCTGATGTATGCATTCAAAGTCTTGGGCCAGTACTGGTCTTATGATAAGTCCTGGGTTGCATATACTGTAGTACTCTTATTGGTAGAATGTACACTACTGAACTCTGAAGGTATTTTGTAGGGGGAAAATGTTTTAAAACTTGTTGAAAACTCTTTTATTTATTCCAGCAGGGACTATGGGGAATTGCTTGTTTTATTGATCTCTCAGCTGTTGTAAATTGGAAAATTAAAGTTATATCAAGTGCTATTTTTTAGTTAACACAGTGATCAACTTTTTTAAAAACTTGTGTTATAATGCTTTTTATTATAGAGTTGCCTTAAATCTACAGCATTTCCTGTGGGGTTCATGAAGCCAAATTGGAGTTAATTGGCAGTCATGGAGCCAAATTATGAAATGGAAATTAAGACTGAACTAAAAGAGAGGATTTCACTGATAATTTCAACAGTATTAAAAATGCCTCTATGGGGGAAATTTTTGCCAAAATTCAATAAATGTGACCACCCACTGAGAAGGAACTCAGGTTCACACCAGATGTACAGTCATTCTGTGGGAAATTATACCTGTGAGTCTCAGCCCATGTTAGATTTGCAACTACACATTCATTCCAGTCTTGCGGTTTATTGTGGACAAAGTCATACTAGTCCCTCCTCTAGTGCAGTTAATCCTCCAGCTGTCTTCCAATATCTATCCCAGCAGTAGATGTCTGCCAAAAGAGATACAGTAAAAGCAGTAAATTACAGGTCCAATATATTCTTGCAGGAGACAGGTCTAGTACCTGCTATCAGTACCTTTAAAGACTCAAAATTCATGGATGCAAGTATTAGACAACCACATGGATTTTCCAATTAGATGTTCAAAAACCCACATGGAGATTCCAAATTAATGTCATCCATTGGAAATATTGATTTTCATTTTTAAAAAATTACTGGTATATGTTTGTTCTGAGCCACAGTGCTGATCCAGTAAATGAGTACCGTAATCACAAAAGAATGGGGTTAGTTTTGCTGCAATCCTAAATACACTTTCCTGGGAATAAGACCCACTGAACACAATGGGGCTTACTTTTGACCAGGTTAGGATTGTTCTCTTTGGGCACAATCCAGAGTAACTTTGGGGAGTCTTTGCTCTGCTGTAAGAACAATTTGCTGTGGATTGCAGTATGAATTTCCCATAGGTTTTCATTAGATGGTGCAGTAAATAATGTCTCTTACGTGCTCCCGTAGTTACTCTGGATTGTAGTCACATAAACCAGGTCCTTCAGAAAACACTGTAAAATGTTTCTATTTCAGTAAGTAATAACGTGTTAAAACATAACTGGATTTTATTTATACCTTATTTACATGTTTCAGGGCCACCAATATTGGAACAGTACTTCCACTACCATGTGCTGAAAGGGGAAGAGCTTCTTTAATGTATAGATGGGCCTCCATATCCAGAAGGTTCCATTCTGGATCCACCTGCACAAAAGGAAACCACAGATATGAGGGAATATTATATAAATGGCGTTTTCCCACATGTGCATCATATTATCTTATATTCTTTGTAGTCGCGCTGGAAGCTCTAATGTATCTTGCTTTAAACTTGCTTAAACAAAGCAGCAGGACATGTAGGCAACTAGGACATGTAGCATCATGTAAACAAGCAGCCTACATACCACTGAGAGGCTAACAGGAGGCAGGAGCTGTCCTACTTCCTGTTAGTTGATCTCTAACATGCAGTTGCCTACATGTAGGACATGTAGCAGTAGGACATGTAGGCAACTGCATGTTAGAGATCAACTAACAGGAAGTAGGACAGCTCCTGCCTCCTGTTAGCCGCTCAGTGGTATGTAGGCTGCTTGTTTGCATGATGTGTTGCTTTGTTTATATACTGTAAGTTTTAAGCAAGAAACACCATTGCTTCAAGCACAATTACATAAAAAATAAGGTAATATAATGAACATGAAAGAGCTGCCCTGCAATCCTCAGATCTGCAGATAACAGAATCCATAGATAACCAGGAATATGGGGACCTGCCTGTATTGTAATATTTTCATCAGCCAAAAACCAAATGCTTCTCCAAATGCACTGCTGAGGTATCAGTGTGACTTTTATTCCTATTAATAATAGCAATACAGTACAATGAATAGGATGAATCTCTTAGCAGAGTGAACTGCAGAAAGTAAGGTTCCTTGGTTGGAGAAATCAAGCAAAAATTTGTGAGTTCTTGAATATCCAGGCCTCCTTTAGTCTTCCACTACCCGTATATAATGATACTCAGAAAACGTTTAATTTACAAAATGGTTACAGTGATTGCTATCCTTTCCTGTCATGTTTACACAGGCTGTGATGTTTTTTTCATGACTTTCTAGGAAAAGAAAAACAATGCATCACTGTTTCCACTGTGTTCAAGATCTACAGATGTTGTGCTTTTAAGGGACTCTGGATTGGCTCTCTGCCAGTCAGACACTGCCTTGCAGAGACTGAAGAACAGGTTTTCATTTGTGTTGCTTTATTATTTGCTCTGTATCTCCTGGCAATGTCCTGTGAACTGTTAAATATGCCTTATGATGCTTGGTCCAATGGTAGCATTGCTAGGGTTTAAGTGCAGGGTTTACAACTTGAGTTTGCCAGAGGTTCAGGTAAGAAAATGTTTTGTTGCCCCATGCACAGACTTGGACTCCAAGCTCTCAGATGTAGCCTCCAGGCTTGATCTCAGTTGGGCTCAAGTCTATAATCGCCTCCTGGCTTCCTTGACTTCTCCATCAGTGGTGGTCCTGAAGTGGGTCAGAGGTCAAAAGCCACTGCTGGCTCTACCTGCTCTCTGAAACTTTATGAGGGCTGGGGAGGCCACACATGATACCAGCTGATCTTCTGAAAGCCTTTTGAGATCTTTGGAGAGCCATTAAACAGTACTTTTTGTCACAGGACACTGGCAACAGCCTTGATAAGGACAGATAGGAATCTGCCCAACTACAAGAAGTGTCTGCAGTCCTGACCATACAATATTATAAGTGTTGTTATAATACAATATTGCAATATCATATATTACAATATTATAATTTTTACATATTACACATATAAATATACATATAGTACATATTTAATTTTATATATTACAATATTATATAATACAATATACAATGTTGTCACAATATTATGTGTTATTAGCCACCTTCAGCTATTGGAAAGGAGGGAAATAAATATTAAAACCTTTTGCTATTATTGTTATTACTCATGTTGCTGCTACCATAATGTCAATGACTTCAATGACAATAGAAGCATAATACAATGCAGGATATTGGACACGAGTCATGTCAGGAGAAATAGATCATCCAATTCAATGAGTGAATGAACATCAATACATCTTGATAAACCCATCTGGCTATCTTTAGTTCACCCCCAGAGAAGGATAAATACAGATTCAGAGAACAAAAGTCCAGGCTATATTTAGAACAGTTCAGATCCCATGTCTCTATATACTCCCCTTCAATAAAATGTGCTGGATCCATAAGACAGATGCTACATAGAAGTGGATGTGTCAGTCTTTGACAGAATTTTTTTGTTACAATCACTTCAGAAAAAGTACATTTTTAGGGCAACTATTTTCCTGGCTTAATTTGATGGGAAACAAAAACAAAATCCTCAAATTTGAGCTGTGTTGGTTGACACTGAAAAAAAATTCAGGCTCAATCTAGTGTGTTCTGCACAGTTCCAATCTCATTTATTTCATTTGGAGATATGGGTGGCTCTCTCTTATACATTGGGAATGCTATACAAAGCAGCATAAAGTGTTGTGTATGTTCTCAGTCACAATTACAACTACAGCTGTACTGGGTTTTAATGAAGCTTTGCTATCATAAAAAGGTTCACCTGGTTCCTTTGGAGCATGTGCCATGGATGTCAGTGCTATTTACCTTCAAACCACAAGTGGGGCAGAGATTTGAACAAGATATGTGTGGGGTAGGGAGAAATCAATTTACATAATAAGTTGTTGAAACTCCTTCCAGGTGATGGAAGGGATCCTATGCATCAGGACCAAAACAATATTGTGTTGTTTCTGTATCTCTCTTTTTGCTGGATGAACTTAGTATTTATGATTGATGAGCTTTGGGCACTGGTGCTCAAAGTGGTGGGTCACAACTCACAACAGGAGCAAAAAAGGGTCATTCCTCTTAAGCTGAGTGACCCAATGCTGGTGCCAAAACTGTGGCATAGTGCATGACACCCTACCTGGGGGTCTGGAATCCTTGGAGAAGGCTTAGAGCAGTGGTTCTCAATTTTCCTAACGCCGTGACCCCTTTATAAGTTCCTCATGTAGTGGAAACCCCCAACCATAAAATTATTTTCATTGCTATTTTATAACTGTAATTTTGCTACTGTTATGAATCGTAATGTAAATATCTGATATACAGGATGTATTTTCATTGTTACAAATGAAATGTGTGTTCTATGCACACATTGAACACAATGGGATTTATTTCAGAGTAGGCATGCATAGGATTGGGCCCCGAGGCTGCAATCTTATCCACATTTACATGGGAGTAAAGGCCCCCCTGACTATAATCGGATTTATTTCAGATTAGGCATGCATAGGATTGGGCCCTGAGGCTGTCAGTCAGCCCCAGTGTGCATGCAGCTATAGCTGGAGGTCTGGCAAGCCTGACCTGGCCCCCTGCACCAGGGGTTTTTAGGCGATCCCCAGGAAACCTCTAGGCGACCCCCAAAGGGGTCCCGACCCCCACTTTGAGAAACGCTGGCTTAGAGTGTACATTGGACATTGCAAGCTTGGACTATTAAGAATATTCTTAATGTTTCCACTGAATGTTTCCACTGAAATTACTGGGACTTAATGCAATTGATAGAGACACTTGTTCTTGACAGTGGAGGAACTCTATGTATACTCTGTCCTCTACCATTCATTGCAGGACTAAAGGCCTAAGAGTTGCTTTTGTATTATCTGTTGAAAGCTGCCTTTATTTTATTGAAAGGTAGAATATAAATTTTCAAAGCATATGCTAAATACATAGTATAAGCATATACAACTGTATGAGCCACCTCTCCATTTTGAAGGGCAAGAATTGCGTAAATCAAGTTACTAAATAGTCCCAATGTCACATTCCTATTCATGGTGGGAAGATGTGAGCACAACCCTGTCAAATGTTGATTCTTCAGTCAGCATGCATTTCCATAATGCAATACAACTACGCAATGAATTCATCAGTGCAATAAAAGCATATTTTTCATATAAGAAAAAAATGAAGGTAAGTGCTATTCTACATGTTAATTCAAGCGAAGATTAAATGTTTGGGATGCAAATATGAAACCGTAATGGAATATAGATTGAACTGTCTTCAATGCTTTCTACAGGAATGACTTTGTTGTGTTAAGGGGTGTTGAAGATGTTTCGTTGATGATGCTAAGGTTAACAGAACTTTCCCATCCTGTTATTTTTGATCTAATTTCTCTAGATGTGCTCTGGTCACCTTCTTCTGAATTCCATATTAACTAGACTAATTGTTAAGATTAATTCCTGAGTCAGAACATGTGCTACAGTATTGAGTTCCACTTCTGTCCTTATCCCTATTTACATTAGCAATGAGTATTTGAGCATTCAAACACTGCACAGAAAGTACCCTTGATGTATGTGTGTGTAATAAAAATTGTTTTCTCACCCTCCATGGGTGGTGTATGTATGTTATCCTCAATCTCGGGTCTTCTACCAGACGCCTGGGAGTTTGAGGGTTCTGCGCAGTATCTTCGCTGTTCCTAGGAATGCGCTTTTCTGGATCAAGTGTTCTGATGTACTTCCTGGGATCTGTTGGAGCCATTCTTCAAGCTTGGGTGTCACAGCCCCTAGTGCTCCAATCACTATTGGGATCACATTCACCTTCGCTTTCCACATCCTTTCTAATTCCTCCTTCAAACCCTGATATTTTTCCACCTTTTCATGCTCTTTTTTCCTGATGTTGCTGTCATTTGGTATCGCTATGTCTATCACCAGGGCCCTCTTCTGGGCCTGATCTACCACCACAGTGTCTGGCTGGTTAGCCAGTACCTTCTTATCTGTCTGGATATGGAAGTCCCACAGGACCTTAGCCCTGTCGTTCTCCACAACCTTCTGAGGTGACTCCCATATGGTCTTGGGAGGGGTTAGTCCATAGGCTGAGCAGATGTTCCTATACACAATGCCGGCTACTTGGTTGTGCCGTTCAATATATGCTGTTCCTGCCTGTATCTTGCACCCTGCCACGATGTGTTGGATTGTTTCTGACATTTCTCTGCGCAGCCTGCACTTTGGGTCTTCTCTTGTATGGTAAATCCCCGCTTCTATGGATCTGGTACTTAGTGCCTGTTCTTGTGCTGCCATGATGAGGGCTTCAGTGCTATCTTTGAAGCCAGTTCTTTCCAGCCACTGATAGGATTTCCCAATATCAGCTACTTCGGTTATCTGGCGATGGTACATCCCATGTAGGGTCTTATCTTGCCAGGACACTTCCTCAGTTTGATCTTCCTTCCGTATTTGCTGTTGCTGCTGGAGACATTCTCTCATCAGCTCATCTTTGGGAGCCATCTCACTGATGTATTCCTGGATATTCTGAGTTTCATCCAGGATAGTACTTTTAACGCTCATCAGACCCCGGCCGCCCTCTTTCCGACTAGTGTATAGTCTCTGGATGTTAGACTTGGGGTGGAAGCCCCATACATTGTGAGGAGCTTTTATATATACCATTGGGATCACATTCACCTTCACTTTCCACATCCTTTCTAATTCCTCCTTCAAACCCTGATATTTTTCCACCTTTTCATGCTCTTTTTTATATATGGAAGTTTGGAGCTGCATATATATATATATATATATATATATATATATATATATATATATATATATATATATATATATATATATATATATATATATATATATATATATATATATATATAAAGTTGTCCATTGAGCAAGTTATTTAAAATGTTACATTTCTAAAGATACAATCTCTAGGGCTGCAATTCCAAAGTGCACTTAGGCCAGCCTATCTGGCACTTGGGCCAGGCTAGCTACACCAGAAAAGGCCTGGGCCTAAGTCCAATTAGGCTGGCCCAAGACAGATGGACCGGACTATCACTGCTAGCCTAGGCAGCTCAGCAGGGCCAGGTTGAGGGCATGTTGAGCATGGTCTAGAACAGTGCAGTTAGGCCATATCCAGAGGCTGTTTCTAGGGAAGACATGTCCTCTCACAGCTCCTCTGACTTTGGCCACTTCAGGATCAGGCATAAATCTGAGTAGACCCAATGGGGCCCATAATAAACCAGAGCAAAAAGCAAAATAAAAAAGTTATTATGCTGGCCTAAGCACCACTCCTGCCTCTTAACCTCAGGATATGGCACAACTACAACAGCCCAACTCGGGATATGGCACAACTCCCACACCTAGTGAGCATGCTGCTCTTGTGCTGCTGCCTCTTCAGCAGCAGTTAGGCTAGACTAGAGACCTCCAAGTCCTGTGGATTTGGCCTAAGTACCAGCCTAGAGGCCTCCTAGCCATGTAGATTTGGCCTAAGTCAGATCAGGATATGGCCTACTTTAGGCCAGGTTAGCTGGGCCATTCTCTTTGGCCTAAGCCAGGACTGCATCCTATATGTTTTTTTTGTTTTTTACGTAGTAGTGGGAGAGCATGTCCTTATTCTACTCAGCATCATACTTTTTCCAGTGGTTGTTTAGTGGTGTATCTTTGTGTGATTGTTAGTTTCTCTTAAATAACTGTGAGCCTCTTGGAACAGGGAACTAATTCCTTTTTCATTTCTTTTACTAGGGAGACTGCTTTCGGAATTTTTTTTGTTGACAAATGGCATAAGAAAATTGCTAATAAAAGTATTAATAATATCATTATAATGTGCCAAGATAAAACAGGGACATAATGAAGAAAAAGTACTGCAGTACAGAATGGCAAACAAAGGAGCATTAAATATTTACAATTTAAAGGTGAAGATTCTCACTTTTTTCTCTTTGAATACCCATTATGAACTGGTGGTGGCAACCAGTCTATTTGCAGTGCTCCGTTATTCCAAAATATAATTACCAGTAGCTTCCGTCTGCTGTGCTCTGATACCAAATGCCACTGCGTGGATACTCAATAATATTCCTTAGATTCATAATCCCTTGAGACTAACTTCAACATCAATTTCTATCCTTTTGTTACTGAGAGTTAAAAAGGCATCTAAATGTCTAGATGTTATGGCATGGCTACTGCAGCCGCAGAATATCTTGACACCTCATTGAAGGAACATAAAGAGAAAATGTAAATTGTTTGATTAAAAGCAAGAACCCGTCAAAACATGTTAGCCAAAAATGTGCAGTGTGATGTAACATTATTTGCATATTTCAGATTGCTGGGCCTTTTGCCTTCCCAAGTTAGTGTTAGATCTGGAGATTTCTCTGCACTAAATTGCCAGATGCATATGTGTGCAGTCTTCTGGGCAGTTTATACTGGGGTTTTGACAACTGAGTTTTATATTTGGCTGTGTACCCCTTAATCAATGAATCCCAGCGATCAAGTATGTGTATACTACAAGTTTGGAGCTGCTGCTATGCTACTGCAGGACAAAAGAAAACTTTTCTCTTTATTCCAGGCAATAGAGTAGCAGTCCCAATGGTTATACTTGGATCTGCTCCACCTCATGAGGTGTGCCACCAGAACAGCCTGGAGCTGATCTGTGCTGCCTGAGGAAGTGGCTTGGATATGAGTCTCAGCCTTGCCTCCATCAACCCACCCACTTACTCTTGGGAGTATTCCTCTGCCCACCCTTTCCTGCCCCCAAATGCCACCTGTCTGCCTCCATCCTGCTTTCTCCCCCCGCCCCCCAACCCCTGTGTTGGCTGAGCTCAGCAGCAAAATTCACCTACTCATGGAGGTTATACCAGATCACACATTTATGGTATAGTACACACACCCTAAATGCAGTGGAATGACAGCCTCATTAATGTTATTTACTTTAATAGTAACAGTACATATCACCAAAGAAATCAGTAAAAAACAGAAAACGCTGACATTCACACAATAGGAGTCCTAGTATTAGTTCTGATAAGATGGAAATGTGCTCTCATATTAAGATCCCCACATTGTCATTGGGTCTTAGAGCAATCACTCTTATTAGTCAGTTTTGAGATAAAGAAATCCACTCTTTGTTAAATAAAGCAGTTGTATCTTCTTTTTCTGGTTAATTGCCTATTTTTTTTAATATAATACAAATTCAACACAGTTTGTTTTAAATTTTGCATTTTTTTCCATGCATTACATTACACACATTTAACCTGTTTTTCCAGTGACATATGTAGGAATTATTCATAAATCTAAATTTTCAAAAAGGTTTCCAAAGTGTTGGTGTCACACCTCTGATGGTGTCACCTGGCATGTGGTCCACAATCCCTTAGTGATGCCACTGCAGCCAACACATTTCTCTGGCTTGGGAGCCGTGTTCTGGCTGCTTCTGCAATATAGGGACTTTATGAAATATACCTGTAATAATTGTTCAGTTTGGTTGAAATATTTCACAGGTGGGATATCCAAAATAAACTTTGCTAGAGCTCTGAATCACTGTCGATGTTGGCTGTTGTTTATACACTGAAAAAATAAAAGTATTCTGGATGCATTCAAGTCCCCGTACTGCTTTTGCCAAAAGAGTCCATGAGCAACTGTGTTTTTTAAATGCTGGTAAGGACTGTTTTTCTTTCTCTCTTTCAAATCCTGCCATTTTAGAATTTTCCTATTCTTATTTCACAGAGCTCCATGGTCTTTGCTTCCATTCTGGATGGACTTTTTAAATACTCTACAGTAGATTGGAAATAATGAATGCCAAAAGCAATCTGTATGATTTCAAGTTTCTGCCAATGAAGGCTGACCTTGTTTCTTTCTCTGGAAATAGCTGCAGGGCATAATTGAATGTTTGCAGACCATCAAGTCAAAGTGCTGGAAAAGCAAACCAAAGGAAGCAAAATGTGCTGGAAACTGAAGTCTTTCCTAGTGGATTAAACCAACAATTACGTCTGCATTCATAGAGGTCTTTGGATACATACTATATGCAGTGCTTTCTGTCTGTTAGACAAAAGAACAAATCTTCCATGAGATCAGCTAGTGGAGAAGGTGGCTGTCACTTGACACTTGGTTGATTCATTCTTTCTGTACTGATAAAAGAGACACTTGCCCCTTGCCCATTACTACAGAAATGATCCAGCCAAAGCAAAAGCATATTAGCTACAATGATTTTAACTGGATAGTCATTTGAAGTGAAGATTCATCCAAACCATGTGTACTTTGAAGCAAGTCTCATTAAATTCAGATTCCAGTGACAAGACTGATTTTTCTCTTGTAGGCCATGGAATGAGCATCACAAACATGTGTATGATTGTAATTCTGTTTTATTAATTTGCCCAGGCTTCAGATATTGTGATTTTATAGATATTTATAGCTCCAGTCACTTTAATGGAGGTCACCATTTTTGTCAGGATCAAGAATGTCAGCATAGTGCAGTGAGCATGCTGCCCTTGTGCTGCCACCTCTTTAGCAGCAGTTAGGCCAGCCTAGAGGCATCCTAGCCCTGTGGATTTCTCCTGTCAGCTCAGGACATTGCCTACCTTAGGCCAGCTTAGCTGTGCCATTCTCTCTGGCCTAAGTCAGGATTGCACCCAAGTTAGCCAAAGGGACTCCCTGGCCAGAACTCCCTTTCTAGAATAAATACATAACCTCATGGGTAGCTCTGTATTTTTCACATTTCTATACAGCCCTTTTTCCAAGAAGCTCACATGGTATATATGATTTTTTCTTTTGATCGAGGGGTTTGAATCGTGATCTTGCATGTCTCTTCAGCAATGAAAGCAGTGGTCCATCAAGTGCTGTTGGGTGTTGGTGAATACTGGCATCTCACACAAAATATAATGACCTTTGGCATGCTTGTCATAGGTTTGCCTCACCATCACTGCACTATGCCCTTCTATCTGTTACTTTAAGCTGTCAGGGATTGAATTTAGGGCTGCCCGCACTGATGTTAAAAGCATGTGCTTTACTCCTGAGCAATGTTCTGGGAGGGAGTTATGAATTTCTAGCTGCATAGAAAATTATTAGGCTAACCCTTCAGCTCATCTCCAAGAAACACGATTACATAATAAGGCTTAAAATAGCAACATTTAAAGACAAATAACCTTCCTCTGATACCACAGAGTTCACAGCAGGACATATGATAAATCTGGGTCTCCATAGAGGCTATTTAAATAACTGACTTGGTTAAAAGTAAATCACTCTCGCCATATGCAGACTGTACAGTGTGTGCAAAAAGTCAATGAATCCTTCTCAAATCGATACCAGAGGGAATAGAGAGCAATTGTAGTAAAAGAGCAAATATAAAACCCACAAGTGGTATGAATCCAAGGCCACATAAGAAGAACTTTCTGTTACTGGGTTTACAGTGAAATCTGTATCTACCACTGAACACACAATGGAAGTGCTTCATAAACCAGTACGCTCACAAATGAAGAGGAACTAAACTAGTAAGTACACAAAAAATTTGGTATCAACCAACATTTTTTTCTGTGCTAACAATCGATACAGCACACGACAATAGTTCTCCAAACATTTGACAGTCTGTCAGGATCCACCACAAGTGATGTCATGAACCTGGAAGTGATGTCATGGTCAGAAGTTTCATCATCAAGCAAGAAAATGTATACCAACCCTATATGACAAAATCAAATCTGATTAATTATACAAGTAAGCAAATTAAAAGCTTACAATAAATATAAGCTTAAATTTTAAAATAAAAACAAACCCTCCTAAACCTCCAAAGCAGTTGCTGATCTGTTTTTAAAAAATTCCCCAAACATCCCAGAGTCTGCAATCCTATTGCAGAGCCTCATTGATTATCGTTGTTAAAAGCATTCTCAATCTTTTTCATCTCATGGCACATTGACAAGGCACTAAAATTGTCAAGGAACACCATCAATGTTTTAAACTTTGACAAGGCACACCGTGCTGCTGATAGGTGACTCAGTTCCCCCACTGCAATACTAATTCATGCATCAGTGGCGCATCAGTGTGCCACAGCATGGCGGTTGAAAATCACTGATATATAAAGTAGACTATTAAAAGTACAGATTTGAAAAAAAATTTCCCCAAAGTCACATCATATACCATGGTAGCACCAAGTGCAATGGATTAAAAATAAGAATGAATGCACATAGAAATGAATGGGGACCCATCTAAAATTGGTTTGTAATCCACCTTGTGAGTCCCGACTCACTGTTTCAGAAATGCTGACATAAGGATATTTAAATGTCCATTCTAATATGTTCTGCTAAAAAAAACAGGCCTCTGTCAGTCTTGAAAGTATCGTGCTTGGCGCTGCAAACGCTGCATGTGAAGCACGAAAGCCTGGGTTGGATTGTTATGGAGGATAGGCTGTTACCCAAGCAGCAAATCCCCCCTCTCCACGCCACTGAATTAGTCCAATGGAAAGGCAGAGCTGATACGATTAGATCCAGTTGGTGTCGCAGAGCTGGGCTAAGGACAGGGGCTCACCCTGTCTTGTGGGGCCGACCCAGGTCTTGAACCCTGGCCTGCTGGTTAACAGGCACAGTGTCTTAACCAATTGTGATGTATTATAATCTGAGTCTTTCAATCCTTTCCAATTTAAAAGCCCTCAAGGCTACTTATAGCACAAAATGTTATAACACATGGATCCAATGGCACAGCTGAAGTGGTAGCACAGTGTTGTGGGTGCCACAATGTGCCATGTAAGAATCTCCTTTTGGAGTCGTGTGAGGAGTTTTTGTGAAAAATACTTTGTGAGTTTTTCTGCCTCCAGGTGCCAGATGGTTTAGCTATGCCACTGGCCTCAACACAATTTTTGAGAGATCAAAAATATTGTTTGCAGTAGAGATCAGGACACAAAATAATTTATCAGATAAAGTATTAAAAAATAGTCTGTTTTAGCAACGATGGAGACATTCTTGAGAATAAAAAATTCATAGCTCGAAAATAAGACAGCATATAAACTTAGATAGCAATCCCTTGATCATTGTAACATTTTATGATTGACACTTTTGAATGCTACCATATTAAACATCAAGTCTGGAATTCAATATGTGCTGAATTCATTCCTCTGCCTCATAGCCAGGTGGTATAAATTTGGAAAGGGAGGGATTACAGATGGTGCAGAATCTTTCTTTATCCTCCCCTTCTTATAACATTCTTGACAACTATATATGGAACAAACTAACCCCTGATCCAATCTGTTTGGCCACAGCATCCTTACCTGATAAAGATTGGTCTCTTTAGCCTCCAAGAATGTGGGCAAGGAATGCTTGAAGAACAATATGTTGCTACTATCTGAAAGCTTAATGCTTGCAACTTCACTGTGCCATCTACAGAATAAGAACCAAAAAACATATAAACCTGGGAATGATTAATTAAGCTGCACACGACATTTTTTCCTCAGTCCTGAATGCGAGGGAGAGACAGGAAACCATCCTTGTTTCTTTCTTATTATGATGCACTAACAATAGCTACAGGGGAACAGAATTGGTGAGAAAAATCTGCTTTTTAGAAGTCTCTATTTTGGGGTGACCTTCATTTCAGACTCCTCCTCTTCCCTTGAAAAACTGATGCAGCAAAACATTTAAGCGCACATTAACTTGCAAGGATGATGAGGAAGTTCATTGCTACTTAATTAGTTTGCTGAATTTGGAACAAGGGGTTCCGTGCCAGCAATGCCGATTTCTGTGTGGCCACAAATGCTGAGGACGTGGTAGCAGATGTGGATGCTTTCGCCAGTCATGAATGCTAGATTGCAGGGTCACCATATTTCTGACCTTTCCACCATGAGATTTTTTGGTTTCTGGCTTAGCTTTTCTTCTCCCCTTCCTCCTCCAAGTGTTCACCATTTTCATTTTCAAAAGGCAAAATTTTCAAACTTTCTACCACCATAACCCACAGGTTCTGTGGCGCAGAATACACTTCCAGAAAGTTCTGCAACTTTGCCAACGCTAGCTTTCTGCAGGCCTCAGAAAGCCTCCACAACCTTTTGGACTACCATAAATTTCATAAACCTGGAAGTAAGTCTGAAGCGTCTTTCTGGTTGCTTCTGAGATGTCTTCTTAAGCATGTGGAGGCCTCTTATGGCCTCCAGTTACATCCAGAGGATTCCAGTTTGAGCCAACTGGACACAAAGGCAAGGAAGGACCCATCCCAGTGCCCATTAGACACTGGGTCACACTTCAGCAAGAGGGTCACAACCCACAGTTTTAGAAATCCTGTTCTCTCGTAATAATGTTATACATACATACTATTCCTTTAGCCTGGCAAACATACTCGTCAGAGGGTGATGCATAGCTACCCAATATAAGGAAGGGAACACCATTTTGTTTAACTTTATTTCAGGGCATGTGGATGTTTTAACTGGAGGGTGGAAAAGTACTAGGCATCCTGGAGCACCTCTGCGCATGACATTGCTGACAGCAAAGGCAGTATAATAGCCAAATGACTGAAATGCATGAGCAGCCACATTTTAAAAAAATCAAAATTAAACCCACACAGCGTGGATATGATAAGCATGTGACCTCAGATGTTTCATAAGCTGTTTCTGGAATAAAAGTAATGCTACTTATATCATGTCTTTAAAAAAATGTTTACTGCGTTAAGCAATGGTATAAAATCCGGCATGCTTACTTTTGATTAAGATAAATTATGCTCACTGGCAGCCTACATTTCAGAAGATTTATTATAGCTGCATCAGTTTTCTGTTTACCACTGAATATAATACTGCTTTCTCAGTGTGCCTTCCCTCCCCACATTTTCAAATACAAATCACATTATGGCATCAAAGAAAAAGAGAAAGATTTGTTTTCACACTGTGACATCAAGTGTGGGCTTCTGCAGTCCATACGGTTACCCCCTGTTGTTTGCTGTTGGTTTGTTGGAGCAGTCAGACAAACCACATGGTGGGCCACAAATGCCTTGGAGAGCCACCATCAGAAGACAGCTCAAATCATCTGACCCAGTGGCCAGATAATGCAGTCATCCTTAGTCAGTGGCATCAACTAGGGTCCACATCACCTGGTACAGGAGGCCAGTGCGTCACCCCCATCAGAGGGTGGAGTAAAACTTGGGGCAAAACTTGGTCATGTGGGGCACACATGGCTTTGTGCCATTGCCCTGCCTCTGATTGTTTCTTAACTTCACATTTTGAAAAAATAAAAATATTTCAAAGTGGTTTGTTTCACTGCATTCTGCTATAAATTCCACATCCAACAGTATACACATTATGGTATTATTCCTAATAATCATTTTAGCCATTTTGATCACTACTGGGGCCACCTTTCCAATACCTTATTGCAGGGATTCTGAAACTTTAACTTTGGACCCACCTTTTAGACTGATAATCTGGCAGGACCCATCAGAAGTTATATCACAGCTGGAAGTCACAGTGTCAAGCAAATTAAAATAATAAATAATTACAAATATATTAAAGTAAACAAAGTGAATAACCTAACTCCTCCCCCACCAAAAAATGAGTAAAATTCTACCTAATGGCCAGTTCAATGTTAGTTCTTATTGCACTTTAGTGCAATAAGTGCACTTCAGTGCAATTTGGTATTAAATCAGTTTTAAATCTAGCATGTTTTATTTAGACTAAAGGTGTTCCCCGCAGGTTATACTGCTAGTCATGACCAACTGTAGGGTGCAGGGCTCATCCCTAGAACAAGCATTGCCTGACATTTTGCCTACATGTGCACTCCACACTGTTACCTTCCCACTGAAGTATTTTTGAGCATTTCTGCCCAGGACTCCCTTCTGAGAATGACAATCTGTCAAGATCCCCTGGAAGTGATGTCATGGCTGAAAGTGTTATTAAAGGTGCCCACTACCACATTCCATGATGGCTGCATCCAGCTTTTTGCTGAATGAAGTCATGACCTTCCTGAAAAGGAAATCATGCACGGGGGAAGGGTGTCACACAGAATGAGGGGTGTTGCACAGGGTAGGGGTATTGCAAGGGGAATTTGTTGCATGGGTGTGGGTGTGTTGCATAGGACAGTGTGATGCAATGGACCACCATTGTATAGTGATCCCTGATGTGCAACAACAACCAGTAGGAATGCCTGGTGATCACTGCTGCCCGCCACTGCCCCTATTATCCTCCAATGTCCAGAACCTGCCAGTGCCCAGTAGTGTCCATTGCTCACCAGGACCCACTGCCTGCTGTGCAGTGCCCAGCAGTGCTCAGCTGTGCCCAGGCCCACAAATATTCTTTAAGTTTTACTCCTGCAACGTGGGAACATTTCTCTTTTAAAATATAAGTTTCATATCTTGCAGGCAAGCCTATGCCCATTTTCCACTGTGCTTCTATAAAGGATCACATGTACAGATAGGTTGTCAAACTTCCAAGATAGGTCTGGAGTTTCCAGGAAAGCAGCATCAAATGTTTAGCAGAAGATTGAACTGGAAAACAATGTGGGCGATTTTAGCACGAGCTCCAAGAATTTCCAATATTATATTACTCTGGAAAAAGACATCCTTAAGAATAGCTTCAGAAAAATAGCTTCAAACTGAAATAGCTTCAGTCCTGTCTGAAAGATACTGAGGGCCCAGTCCTAAGCTCGGCCAGTGCAAGTGCTGATCTCCACTGCCAGCATTAGGTGTTTCAGACATGTCATGAGACTTGGGAATACCTTGTGCTAAGTCAGCACTGGTGCCAACCCAACACCATTCTGCAGTTAGCCCAGCACCAGAGGGATGCTGTCCAGATTTAGATAAGAGCTTTGGACAGCAGTGAGGTCTTCAGGGATAGGAGGGAGGCATTCCTGGGTGGGGGGAGAAACTGGTGGAAGGGAGGCAGGACCTGGAGGGATCTGATCCACTAGATCCTGAGCTCTGTGTTGGGCTCAGTCATCATCAAAGCCACAGAGGCTTTCATAGCTGATAAAGTGAAACTTTTTAGGTTGGTCACAATGATTAAAAAAAATGCAGAAAACCACTACACAAGAACATTCATTCACACTCACATCATATGCATTCTATGATCCACTCTTGATCCACACTCAGTACCAGTTGGCACTGATTGAAAGACAATCACACACATAATGCAATGGTCTTGTCACCAAACTAAAGAAGTGGCCACCAAGTCCGATGTTAGAAAATATGGTTTCCTTAGCTTTTCACAATACTGAATTACTGAGAAGTACTGCAGGCCACTTCCACAACCTCTGATCCCAGGCAAAGGAAGTACTGTAGAGCAGTACCTTGCATGAGAAAATGTTCGCAGTACCTTGCATGAGAAAATGTTCGCAATGTCAGGCCTAGTACCACTCCTGAGTAAATGACTCATGGCATGCAGCCACGTCTTTTTCAATCTTTAGCATTTTAATAGACAGGTAAATGAGATCTGTGGAACATGAGTGCACACAAAGTACATTGTAATGATTGTGTGTTAGACCCCTTATTATCATGTTTTTCTTTCATGCTAGCCAGCAGCATCTGTCTTTTTAATGCTCTGTCAGTTTGAATTAATACTGATATCTAACGTAACTGTTATAGGAGCAGAAATATAATCATCTAGAGAGGTAGACTTTGGCAGATAAAAGGCAGATCAATAATATTCTACTGAGTATGACCTGAAATGTGTATTAGTGTGACAATAAGAACCAAGATTTATGTACAAGACAAGCAACATTAAGAGTGAGATATAGAGTAAGCCCATAATCTTAGTGACGTTGTTGATCTATGTGGAATCAAAATGGGACAATAAATCACTGGATAAGCATTGACAGAACACACTACAACGTTTTACAAATGAAAATAGCCAAGCCTAAAGTTGCCTCCCATCTCATTTATGACCCAATTCTGAATAGTCTTTTCCACAGTGCTGTAAATGTCTATACAGAGGCTACCAGCACCAGTTGAAATTTTGGAAACCACACCACAAATGGTGGTAACAGCATCTTAGTGCCACATATGGGACACACAGGACCTCAAGTAAATTGGTGAGGCAGGCAATGGGAGGAACAGGGCAGGAGATGGGAAAGAACTGGGGAACGTCTAGCCAGGGAGTAGAGCATGAAAAGAGGAGAGGCAGATACCAGTGGCAACAACTTTGGCTGCTATTGACCTCCACGATCTCTTGTCACTCATGTCTTGGATCGTTCCTTCCCACTTTTCCTCTCCCTGTCCTACACCAGTAAAAATGGTTGTGAAAATGAATGTCCCCTTACCTAAAGGGGACCCCCCACTCCCACTCTGGCAGTAAAGTTGACTGATTTTGGCATAGGGATGGATTTGAGAAAAGGAGGGAGACACCAGCACCAAGATCCCCCTTCCCCCCTATGTTCTCTATATCTGTTGACTATTCTGTATGGAACTCATGGTCATTAATTTTATATTTTAGCTGTGCAAAAGAGCCAATGAACAGATGGGGCTAAGGTCACCCTGCCCCTCTTCCTCTCTTTGTCAAGCACCCAATAGTCCATCTGGTCATGCAGACAGACTATCATAGGAATATCATGGTCATCTGATCCTTTCTGATTTCCAAACAATTGGTGCATGTTACAGAGTCCACCTGCCATCGTTCTGGAGAAGAGCACATCAACAATACATTGTGTTCATTTCCACTTCAATATTGCTAAGGAAAAGAGAGCAGTTGAAAGTCACTGAGCCTTAAAGATACTGTTTGCTTGAGTTTGCTGGAATATAGGACAGTTTCCTGCAGCCCCAGATCTGTTTGGTTCCAGAAAGGAGTTGGCTTCAGCTTGCCAGTGTTCCACTGGAGATTTCACAAAAGCCCCTAAAGGCATAATGGCAGCTTCGGAGACAAAAACAGAAACTGTTTCTATTTTTAGGGTTGTCAGCCAACTGCTGTGGGTCAATTCTTAGAGCTCAAGCAAAGAGAGAGAAAAAGAGTGCAATAGTCCCTAAGGGCAGCTGAGTCTGACTTGGTTGGATAATCAGAGTTGCATTGTCAGGAACATCCCTGCAAGTGTAACAAAACCAAAGTTGCTTTCACATTTCAATAATTTTTCAGCTCATTGTATACCTCATCACATGGCCTCATCAAGAACAAGAGGGTTCACAGACACATTGGCAACAACGACTGTATACCTTCAGAGTAAAGGGGAGACAGATGTGGTTTTTAAGCTACCTGGAGTCTATTGTATACACTTGTGACAAGCATAATGAATGTGAGCATGCATGATTAGAGGACTGGCAACATTGAGTAGCAAGGTGGGGATCAAAATGGCTTTAAAAATATCCATGCAATGTGTCAAATTTTTAGTAGGACAGCTAACATTTATAACATGTTTTGGTTGTCTGGATTCACCTTGAAACAGCTGTAAAGTGCTTTACAGCAGCACAAGCAGCAAGCAAGACTCCTCATATGTGCTTTCTCAGTTCTGCCAATAAAGGAAGGGGTGGGGAAGGGAAGGGCAGGAAAAGCAGGAATGGGGGATGAACAGTATGGAGGAGATTGGATCAAGTCTGGGAGACAGATCGACAAGTGGGAGTGCTCACCTAATCCCAATCTCCTTCTTGGGTCTAATTCACAGTGTGGATCAACTCAAATTTGTGTCAGCAATATTGCTGGCATAGCTGCTGTCCTGGGGCAAGAGGACAAATGTCACCTGAGGATGCTGGCCAGGGTGACCATATGGAATGGAGAACAGAGTGCCTGTACCTTTAAACATAGCATAATTAAAAATGAAAATTGTTTTCCAAAAATTGTACAGAGGCTTGAATAGTGCAGGCAAATGGATAAATATACCTGCCTAATTCCATGACAAGAATACATGAATTCTTCTGATACAATACAAGAATAATAATATTGATTGACTGATAAACATATTCACTTAACACTTGTCTTCTTAGGATGCAATCCTAACTAATTTAGGCCAGCATAACTCACCTGTCATTACTTCCTGTGGTAGTGTTGGGAGACCAGCGCATTCCTGTGCACTGGCCTAACACTCTTTCTCAGCTTCTGTGGTCATAGGGCTGGCATGATTGATACATGGAACATTGTTTTTACCTTCCCACCCAAAAAAAAAAATCAGGCCTCCATCAGTCTTGAAAGACTATGGTATCGTACTTGGCGCTGCATACACTGCATGCAATGCACAAAAGCCTGGGTTGGATTGTTATGGAGGATATGCTGTTACCCAAGCAGCAAATCCCCCCTCTCCACGCCACTGAATTAGTCCAATGGAAAGGCAGAGCCAATACAATTGGATCCAGCTGGCGTCACAGAGCTGGGCTAAGGACAGGGGCTCACCCTGTCTTGTGGGGCTGACCTGGGTCTTGAACCCTGGCCTGCTGGTTAATAGGCACAGCATCTTAACCGCTTGCACCACCACAGCCCTCACCTTCCCACCAAAGTGGTACTTATTTATCTACTTGCATTTACATGCTTCTGAAACTGCTAGGTTAGCAGGGTCCAGGCTAAGGATGGGAGCTCACTCCATCTTATAGGATCCAGGTCTTGAACTATGGCCCACCTGTTAACAAGCACACCGTTTTAACCACTTGTGCCACTACAGCCCTCTTATTTTACTAGCATTATAACATAATTATCCACAGATTCTTTTTTAACCAGCTGTTTTACCTCAAAACAATTAGAAAAGCCCTTTAAACCAAAAGAAAAATGTCTCTTGACTCAGTCTCAACAATGTAGTGCAGAAGAGTGGGGCAGGCAGGCAGGTGGGCAGGCAATCAATCAATCATTCAATCAATCAATCAATCTCCAGGGGCTTCGAACAGCTTTCTGTGATGATCATTTGCATGTGAAAGAATACAAAGTGATTATCAAAGTAAACATCACATCTGCTTTGTATTCTCTTTTATTCTTTTTTATGCACCAGGGGAAAGGGAAGGGTCACTTGCCTAGGAATGAACCACTGAATGATTGATCAATTGATTGATTGATCAGTTGCCTGCCTGCTGCTGCTCTCCCACATAACAATGGTAAATAAGCAAGGCTATTTTTAAAGGGACAAAAATTTGATATTTAACATAGATATATCAGCATCTATGATAGTTCTGGGAACAGAACCTCCACAGATGCTGAGACAGAACCTAGTCTGTGCTTATAGGCAGTATTATGAACCTTCTGTCTACAATATTTATCCATCAGCTGTATTTATATACTGTTTTTCAACTAAAAAGTTCACAAAGTGGTTTACAAATGAAAAAAAATAATGGCTAATTTTCTAATAATTTACCAATTTGGAAGGATAATGTTCCCAATTATTTTGCATTCCACTACTACTTATAAATGTCTCCTAGCTTCTGCTCCACTGGTACTGTACTTTTATATGGAGAACTCTGTATATATGGAAACAGACCACTCTCCCGAGTTGTCTACATAGCAGTTGTTTTTTCAGGGTCTTTCTCAGCTCCATCCAGGGATGGACCTTGTAGATATTCTCCATATACAACAAATGCTGTAACTATTGAACTGCAGTCGCTCCTTAGTCCTTGTTCTTCCTTAGCTGGATCTCTTTGCAAATATTTTCTTTCAGTCCTCTTATGAGCCCGAGGAAGCTGCTTTGTGGCACTTTCCTCCTCTTGAGAACATTTTCAGGCTTTAGCCCCCTAGCGACACACAGTCTCACTTTGCCAACTGATGTGTGAAGCTGTGCAAGCAGCACAGCAGGGCTTGGCTGGGTCAGAGTTAGGCACAGTTGTGTGGCTGAAATGAATTTTTCTTTGCTGTTATTTTTGATGGCATCACTGCGTGCCTGGGGAGATGAGCTCTGCTTAGTATGTCTTGTTCATGCTGGGATTAATTTGACAGCTTTTCACTTTAGGGTGACTATGGCAGAAACTTTTATTAACTCCTGTATTACTGGCTGGGGCGTGGGTGGGTGAGAGATTTCTTATTACCACATATGCTATCAGTCTACATTTACATCTGTATATGCAAAGAGGTACATTTTGAGAACCAGGAAAGTGAGAAAACAAACTTTAACTTGTGTGTCTTGCTATACATCACACTATAATTCTCCAGGAACACAATTACAACCAACAGGGTGCATTGCATGCTATTGGTGGCCATTTTGTGACAACAGATGACCTGTCACTAATTCAGTGTTGTTAAAGCATTCTATAGGATTTGGCTTACATATCCTACATACACAGGGTGTAGGTTGGCAAAGTGACACCTTAACAGCTGTCTTTGGTTCTCTCGGGAAAAGAAGCTGAAGTCCAAACTGACATTATTGTGGACATGGTAATGTCCAAATGAGATGAAAGAAAAACTGACAGGAGGCCTAATAACCTTTTTGATACTTTTGAACATAATAAAGTCAATCAATTGACCATATTGTGTATGATTGTGTAGTCCCTATTGTAGTTCATGTCTCAAAATCAGTGGCACGGATCCAAGCAGTCTCTTGTATGGCAGAGCTGCCTGGGTGTGGAGCTTTGATCTGGTTTAAGTGCCAGATCCTGGTACCACCCTCTTGGGGTCAGTCTACCCAGTGGACATCTGCAGTCATCCACCCGAAATATCTTTTTTTCAGAAACAATTTTTTTGATCCTTGATTGCTGTCAACAAATGAATAGATTTAGTTTGGAAAGTTCTTGTTCCTTCTTCACAGTTGTAAATGAACTGGTACATATACTGGCAAATGCAATTGCTCTGATCAGAGCATGGTTGGCAAGGACATCATTGCTGGTGTAGCCTGTAACAGTAATAAATTCAATGCCTGAATAAACACATTTGTAGGATTTCTTTTCAAGACTTTTTTATTTCTTTTTGGAAAACAAAAAACAATTAGAGCATCGCATCAACCATGCAAAATAAAACTAAGCACTTTTGTTGGCATGAGACCAGGATAAAAAGAGAACCTTCCATTATAGTTACAGTAATTCAGAATCTTCTTGTGAACCCATTCATTGTATTTTCCTAAAAATACACTTGTTGATAAAGCAGCTTGATTCCTCGCAGATGGTAGAATTGATACTACCCAAGAGCAGACAAGAAATTGTACAAATGTATTTTTCTTTTGATTACATGTGTGCACAAATACAGACACACATATTTGCCTGTTGCTTATTTATTGTCTCAGATCAGCTGCTTTTCTTGAACATATCTCTAAATTTATTTTATAAAGAAAAGACATTGGGTGCAATCCTAACCTAGGCTGCCACAACTTATCAGTCTTCCCATTCCTGGGGTGATGTAGGGAGAAAAGTGCATATCTGTGCACTGGCCTAACCTTCTGGTGCAGAAGGGTCTTACAGCACTTTTGTGACACCCCTGGTCAGCACGGGACTTGTGCTGGGGCTTATGCCAGCCTACCTGGGCGTTTGGATTGTAGCCATTTTTTAAAAAATGGTTATAATTTCCATGAAATACAGAAATCATCAGCATGCAATGGGGCCAATAGATAATGGTTTACAAACTTACCATTAACTCAGGATCACTTTTGGGATTTGACATTAGCGGCCCAATCTTATGCATGGCTGATGGCAGATGATCTCAATATCTGTTGTCTTAAGTCCTGCTCTGACACCTCAAAAGCCACGCTGCTGTCATGTGGAGCAACCAGAGTGTCTTCTATCTGGAATATTTTTCTCAAGCTCTGTATCGTTTTTTTCCTACTCTTTAGACTCCTTCTCAATAAAAGGAGAATCTTTCAAAAGCACAAACACAAAAATAGTTTCGTGTTGTAATTTAATCTTAGGCATTGAAAGATTTAGGACAAATTTTGACAGGTTGTAAATATACTCCATTTGGTTGCATTTAACACCAGTGCCAACTGGACCATGCCAGTTGACATGTGTTGAGGGCTCTGCCATGTGTCTGAGTCTTCGGTGCTTTAGTGGGGCTGAGCATTTGAAATCCAGGCCTTCCTAAATGAGGCCAAACACTTCCCACATAACATGCTCCATGCTTCGGGTTACCCAGGCAACCAGCTTCTTAAGTGAAAGTGCTTCAACACCACAAAGCTGTGGATCTAAGGAAGCCACCCCAAATATATGTATTTTCCATCTATGGAGGGTTTTAATTTGTGGCTCTTTCCATCGCTCATTCCACTTGTGTAGGGCCTTTTATGATTGTCATAAAATGTGACACATCATGTTACGTGACACAGCTGGGACTTTGAATCAGTAGACTGGGGAAATCAGTGTGCACTGATATATCAGCCCATGTATGGGAAGGAGGTGGAGAGAGGTCATAGTCCCGGAAAGGGCGGATTCAGTGGCTGCAACATTTCCCTGTTCTCCTTAGCCTTGATTCCCCAACCTGGGACTTGTACCAGCCATATAGCTGGTGTAGGTCTGTGTGCTGACACAGGCTGACCCTGGGATAAGGAAACAAGTATTCCCTACCTTGAGAAGACCTCCAGGCTGAAATACTAACCCACACCCTTATGGGAAAGCATGCACCACTTTGATGCAGTTGCATCACTGTGCAGGAAGTGGACAGATTTGCCCAGCCAGTAAGACTCTTTATATTCCTAAGCTGGGACAGCTGCTAAAATAGAGGAGTTTAGGCAATAGCCAATAGAAATCAAGAGCCCCCAAATCTGTAGCAATCTCTGCTTTTTAAAATATGGCAGGACCAGTCCTAGACCTCCAGGCATAGGAGGCAGCATGCCAAATTATCTTGTGGTCAGTGGTGTTAACAAGAGTTGTTAACAAGAGATAGGACATATGAAGTTTAAAAATAGCCATTTAAAAGTGGCTGCCAGATGGGCAGAGAACCGGTTCTTAATTTCTTAATCACTGGTCAGCATGTACTAATCAAATTTTTTTGCCTATAACCCTTTTATCCTCTACAATTCTGTTTTTCTCCTCTTTTCAAATGAGAGGAAGCAAATTGGTGGAGGCAATTAGGTAAATGGAAATGGTTACCTTTTGCTGACCAGTAATTAAAGTAATATAGTAATGAAAGTATCTCTGCAATGGGGCTATTTGATTCCGTGGCTGCCCTTGAGCGGGCACAGAAGTGGAGAGCTAAGTATTGTGCTGCGAGACCCAATATAGAGCTTAGGATCCCCTCCTGCCTGGCTCTTTCCACAGCCATACATTCTACCTGCCATCTCCCTCTGCCCTAGAACACCTCCTCACCACCTCCCCCAACGCTATGATCATATCTCCACCATCCAGCAGTCCAAATGATCACAGAATGACAGACTGCCAGCTTTCCACTGGTGCTTGCCCAGCACAGGCTTGTGCTGGACTAGGTCCAGTGCTAGGTTGGTGATAAGCCCTGCCAAATGCCTGTGAGATGGCACACAGAGCTCAGGCTTGGGCTCTGGGTGGTAGTCTGAATCTTAACCTTCAATATCTAAGTCCAACACCAGAACCATCTCACCATCCTGACTTTCATAGTCATTCAGCACTATGTCATAGTTCAGTATAGTTTCTCTACTTAAAAAACCAACTAAGACAAAGTGGTGCTGCTTAGCCAAAGGCAATACTCCAAAGTGTGCCAGAAACATTGGAACTTGACATAAAGAAGATTACCTTTGGCAGACTGCAGGCATCTCCACATTCTGCAATGACTGCAGGATTGCTCCAGCAGCTGCACTAAACCTCTGGTACTCTTTCCTTGGATAAAGTATCTTTCATGTTTCTCAATGAGCTCAGTCCATAGACTGAGCTATGGACAAACATAGCTAGACAAGACAACCACGAACTAGAAGACAAACATGAGTAAACATCCACTGAAAGAAGTACACTTCCTTCTTCTGATCAAAAATCAGCAGGCAACTGTGGGTGCATGGACACAGTTTCTCATGTGAAAATAAGAAAATTCATAAGACCAGTCAACACAAGCAGGGAGTCAGCAGTGATGATGATAATAAGATCAGCAGCAGCACTGTGTACACATTACACATACGCCCTATGTACATGTTCCTATGGCAGTGCTGAATGGGTCTGTCCACATTTACCTTGAGTGACATGTACGTGCAAAGAGTTCTTTTAAATTTTTTCCTGGATTTTAGCCTTGTATGTATCCTGGAAAAATCTTCACTGTCCACCTCTTCCTTGTGAGCAGGCAGGCTGTAGCTGTTTTGCGATTCTTGGGTTATATATACTGATTGTGTGTAACAGTTTTGAATTTAACCATGGGCAATATAGCATTTATTTTACAACTAGTAAGCAGTATATATAGGTGATTGGCTTTTGTTTTGCTGTGTCCTACATTTGTCTTGGCTGTCCTACCTGTTGAGGGGTCTTTGTCCTTGCTACATCTTGCTACATCTTTGTCCTTGCTACATCTGGTCACCCTGCCTGAAAACCATAATAGGGGGAGGGAGTGAGGGAGTGAGAGCCTGGTTCTATGTCCATCTACTCAGAAGTAAACCCCATTGTAGGCAATGGAGACTGATTCCCAGGTAAGAGTAATTAGCATTATATTGTTAGAGCTCAAGCCTCTGCATGTCTACTCAGAAGAAAGGATCCAGATCTCAGAAGATCCTTTCTCAGAGAAAGGATCTGAGAAAGGATCTCAGAGAAAGGATCTGAGAAAGGATCCTTTCTCAGAAGAAAGGAACCTCCAGGAGGATCTGGATAAACTGGAATCCTGGGCTGTAACAGAATGAATTTCAACAGGGAGAAGTGCAAGGTTCTGCACTTAGGCAATAAAAACCAAAAACATAGGTATAAAATGGGGGCTACTTGGCTTGGCAGCACAACATGTGAGCGGGATCTTGGAGTCGCCGTGGATCACAAGCTGAACATGAGTCAGCAGTGTGATGTGTCTGCAAAGAAGGCAAATGCCATTTTAGGTTGCATTAAGAGGACTGTAGCTTCCAAGTCACGAGAAGTTCTAGTTCCTCTTTATTCTGCATTGGTGAGACCTCACCTTGAGTACTGTGTTCAGTTCTGGGCACCTCACTTTAAGAAAGATGCAGCCAAACTGGAGCAAGTCCAGAGGAGAGCGACAAGAATGATCAGTGGGATGGAAGGGAAGCCCTACGAGGAAAGGTTGGGGGAACTTGGGATGTTCAGCCTGGAGAAGAGGAGGCTGAGGGGAGACATGATTGCCCTCTTCAGATACCTGAAGGGCTGTCATATGGAGGAAGGGGCCAATTTGTTCATAGCTGCTTCTGAAAGCAGAACTAGAACCAATGGGTACAAACTGCAAGAAAGGAGTTTCCGGCTGGAAATCCGGAAAAAATTCCTGACTGTGAGGGCGGTTCGGCAGTGGAACAGATTGCCAAGGGAGGTGGTGGATTCTCCCTCACTGGGGATCTTCAAGCAGAGGCTCGATGAGCACCTGTTGGAGATGCTCTAGGGGGAATTCCTGCTGCAGGCAGGGGGTTGGACTAGATGACCTACTAGGTCCCTTCCAACTCTATGATTCTATGATTCTATGAAAGTCCCATTGTGTCCAATAGGGTAAGTGTGGATAAGATAGCAGTGTGTAGGGTAAGTGTGGATAAGACAGAAGCCTTACAGCACATGCCTATGCATGTCCACTCAGAAGTAAGTCCCATTTTACTTAATGGATCCTTCTCCCAGGAAAGTAACTTGCAGCCTCACTTTCCTGGGAGCAAGACTCATTGAATACAATGGGACTTATTACAGAGTAGACATGGGGATGACTGACATAATCAAACTTACTGGGATGTGATAGTGATATCACTTCTGGCCATGACATCACTGCCAGCAAGTTTGATAAGGGTTATGTCCCGGTTTAGTGTAAGAGGATTATGACAACCCTAACTTCAAATGCCTCACCTCCTTCGAAATGCCTCACCTTTTGCTTCTATGGAACTGAGTTCAACCTTCTTTGGCTCTATTTCTTTGTATAAAAAATAAGTAAAAAAAGATCTATTTCTTTGTATAAAAAAGAAGTAACAATAAAAAAGAAGTATACAACAAATAATGTATAGTTTTAGCTCTTGTTTGCAAGTAAAAGTATGCAACACTTCATCCTCAAGCATACACACAACTCTGCCAGTGAAAACTTTCGTTCCAGTGGGATGAAAACATTTAGCAGTGTAGATGGTGTACATTGTGCCAGATAAGTCATTATAGCCATTAAGGACACCTGAAGTGTTTGCCAGCTGCCCTCTAACTTGATTTAACATTACACATGGGAGTGTGACAGAGCCTGAACTTCAATTCCTTCTGCAGTATTTATTAAGTTGGCTCATCTAATAGTACTGCCTTGGCTGACACAGCAGCCTTTGCCCAGTCTAAACACATTTGCTTGGAAGAAACTCCCACTCATTTTCAGTGGAAATTCCTATCAAAGTAAGCAGTTTAGTGGAGTGTCTGTGTGGAGGAGGTTATAACAAGCACCAAGGCGCCCAAGAGGATTCGTCTGCCTTTTGCAATGGCATCTATGGAAAGTGGCTGAAGGGCAATTAGAAATTATGGTGGAACAATTCATGTGTCAGGGGAACAATTAAGGCACAGTATGGGTGGGTAGGTGGAAGGTCCTGAGCCGTTTCCACCTCCACACTTCCCATACACCCACCCAAACCTTTTTTCCAGCAGGGTGGCTTTCCATCTCAGAACCCCCAATGCTGGGGGAGCAACAGTTTGGTGTCAGTACTTTGGAGAGGTGGTCAACCTCGACACCCTCCTTCACTGATCCAAGCATGCATTTCCTCTCTAGATTTACTCTAAAGAACATCAGTGATGACCCAACTCTCAGAACCTATTCTTTTAGAAGAAATGGTTTGAGTAGCCCTGAAGGAGGATAGCATGCATTGGACATGAAAGTATTTTTTTTAATAATAAATCCCACACAAAGGCTTCAAACCTAAACACAAATTCCTGGGAGCAGGACCCTTTGAGCTTAATGAGGCTTACCTCTGAGTAGACATGGTTAGAATTGCACTCATATTTGTGCACTCTACTGGAGCCATTTGTCCTTGACACCATAATTATTCAGAAATAATGACTCTATAGAATGTAAAAACTCTACAGAACACAATGAATATCTTGCATTTAAAATAAAACAAAATTTCATTTTGATCTTTGCCATTTTAAATTGCATACATGCAGGACAACCCTATGCAGATTTACTTAGAAGTAAGCAACATTGTGTTAAGGAAAGCATGTACAGTATGGGATTGCAGCCTTTTAAATAAAGTGGTAGGGGGAAAAGCAAAAGAAGGAGGGTAAGGCTTTTCTATTTTAGGTCACTAGTTCAAGTTTGCTTTAAAGAGAAAGCAGAACCTGTACTTAACGTACAATCGCTATAATAGGAAAACCTGATGATTCTTAGCCCACTTTCTTTTTAAAGCCAGTCATTAGCAGGAAAACAAGTTTTTGACTCAGGCACTGAATTGCCACTGGTGAAGTGATCTAACCATAATAGGGTTAAGACCACAGGCAGGATAGTGCTCTTGATACTTAGCTGGTTATGAGGGAGATTTGCTGGAATAATGTGCAGGCGAGAAAGGGGTGAATGGGGCCTGTGGTATCCACTTGGTGAGTAAACAGAGATCTTTGATCCCTGGCAATCTGCCCATTTCACAAGCAATATATTTCCTTTTAAATAGCAAGCCCCCAGCATTATTCTAAATTTGTTTCTTGGCTTTCCCAGCATTCATCTTTTTTCTGCTTTGCTTTCTGTGTTTGAAACAATACTCTGAAAACCCTTCAGGCAGTCTGAGCGCATGCAAGGATTTGGAAGTAGTTTTTCTGAGCTATTGAACATTTGTTTTTAATATCTGGGCTGGGGTGTACCTGGTGTGGGTGTCTTTCCGTGTTTCTAATAGATGTTCCTTTTGCAAACAGACAAACTTCAACTGCTCTTAAGTTGGATGAGCCATGCCAGTCAAGTGGGCTTTAACTCGACACTAAAAGGTATTGATGTTCTTTTGGAACAGATACTCTGAATAACAATGGCTTCATTAATAATTATTGATTGAAGGGGTATGAGGCTTCTTTCACATAGTGCATCAAATAGCATTTATGGCACCTGCTGATGGCCAGAAGTGACATCATTAGAAGATGATACCCACAAACAAATATTTTGTTCATACATAGAAATTCATTATCTTCAAGAGAAAATGTGCAAATCTAGCTCATAATTTCAAGATATGTGAGCCCAATTATAAATCTGGGAGAACTCAAATATAATGGGGAAGGGGCTGAAAAATTGTTTCTGGGGACCACGTTTGGCTCATGATTGATATGTTTGACTCCTCGCCAGTGGTGGGTTTCAGGGGGTTCTCACAGGTTCCACCGGACCCCTTTGTTATAGAGCAAATGGTTTGACATAGAACCTGTTGTTAATTTATTTCAATCCCACCACTGTCCATATCTATTGTTTTCACACCTTTTGATCTCATGCAGCTGCACTGAAAGTAATCTTTTATCATTCATGTGAACTGCATAAATTGCGTACATTGTTATTCATGTGATTAAATCAATGCATTTTATTTTTAAATTTTTTCCCCATAAATTATGGGAATGCTCCAGCCAAAGTTCAATCCTGTGTCCACCTGAATTTAGTAGGAAAAAAGTAATGCGCATGCTTCAAGTTCCTGTGTGAAACAAAATTGTTAGCTGGATCATGCTATTTGTATTCTTTGCTTTTAAGTTCAAGATCATTATACACTTTGGCTGTGCTCTTAAGAAGATTCAGAGTGGGAGTATTTGTAGTTAACCTGTCTGTTTAATCCTTTAAATCTAATTTGGCTTTTCCCTACTGCTAAGGGATTGAACTCAGGTTAAAGTGATGAAAGCTAATAGACACCACTGTTATCACTGGAGAGCTGTAATGTCTAATGATCAGCCTCTTTTCTCCATATCAGAATGCCCAAGGGTCAGATATCTGCTTTGCATTGCCCTATTGACTGTGCCAGTGGAGTCAAGAGTTTGTTAGTTATGTAATCCTTGCTCAGAGGAGGATATTCACCTGTCCTACAAGTCACCTCCAGACACCAAGTTCCTGAATTAGCAGGCAATCCAGTGAATTTTTTTTTTAAATGCTGAGTCTTATTGATAGAAAAATGCTCAGACAGTAGGAATTGTGGTTGGAATTGCCTTTATAACATGCAAAATCACTCCTCGAATGCAGCTTTCTGTGAAGAAGAAGAAGAGAACTAGGACATTGGGATATACCATGGTTCCTGACATTCCCAGAAACCAGCTTAGATGTGTTCCAGAGCAGCAGCCACTTCAAGCTGAGACCCCCACAGTAGGTCTTTATCAGATGCTAATGAATAAGAGATGTTGGTTGACCACCATAGGTGGAGGTCAGAGTGACAAGGAGAAAGGAGTGCCAGAAGAGGACATAAGACAGAGAAGTGTGGAGAAAGGGCTCTTTGACCCAGTCCAGCACATTTCCCTTGCCTCAGTTGGTCACCAAGCCAAAGCTACCAACTAGGCCAACAGCAGCCACGTTCTAGGCCCTGAGGCCATTTGAGGAAGTAAGGTGTTTTCAAAGGCATCTACCCTGGTTATATGGACCATCATGGTGGAGGAATCCTTGGAGAGGGAGAATGTCTTGGGGCAGTATGGAGGAGTGGGTCCAGAGAAGGTTCCAGGACTCCAGTCCAATAAGGCTACACAAACGTGCAGATAAAATGAACAGCTAGAAGCATTTTTGGATCCTAGTTCACTATCCATCAGATTCCAAGCACTGAGTAAGGACACCATTTCCCTTATTGCCTTATAATATAGAGTTCCCCACATGGGAAGAGAGCAAGGAGGCAGGGGCCTCAACAATATGGTTGTCATATGTTGAAAAACAGTCAATCCTGTTTGGGGGGAATTGTTTCACATACTGGCAAATGGGACAGAAGGTCCTGTCATGATTTTGTGGAAGAAAATTATGGCAACCCTACTCTACAGTAGGGTTTAGATACAGACTATCTAAAAAATTTCCCATTCTTGTGGCAGTGTTGCAAAGGCAATACTGGAACAGAGCCTGCCTATATGTGCAGCTGTTGATTTTTAGACCAGTTCATCCAATATACATTATTATTTTAAGCACAAGGATGTAATAGAGGTCATAAGATGAATTCTTATAGATGTCAGATATCTTTGCTTTAATTGTATTCCCTTAAATGTGCACTATCTCTTATTTCATACCATCAGAGCCCTATGGTATATAATGGGTGTGTGTTATTTCAGTTGTTACAATTCCATAGGGCTCACAGTCAGTAAGACTAGAGCGCGACATGATCTTCATTTTTGAAATTTTGATCTGGCGATGTTAATTCATCCCAAAATGTCAGCATTGCTACATCTGAGTCAAATTTGTCCCAGGCCAGGGCTTGCAATTTATAAGGTCCTTATTAAGGAACATAATAGTCTTTGATGTCTTGAACATAACCACTGATCATAGCAGGGAGCATGTTCAAAGACACAAATGGGAATCTGTGGACTAATTGCCTGGTGTCCCTTTGAAAAAGCCCCCCACTGTGGAAGTGAAGCCAGCAGTAGTGCTCGCTGTAGTGATGCTTTGCTCTGTGGTGGTTCAATTAACCACATTACATCCCAGTTTCTTTAATTCATGATAACCATGGCTTCTTCCCTTTTGATAACAGGATCATTTTGGTATAACAGGATCACAGTTGGCTCAAGGGGTATCTAAACCTCTGCCCTTTAAGGTTGCAGCCCCTGAAGAGTTAGGCAAACTATTGATCTGTTAGGCCTAGCCAAATCCACTCTGCATATGATTTAGGCTGCAATCTTAAAGACACTTTCCTGGGAGTAAGACCCATTGAACACAATGAGGCTTACTTTTGAGTAGACATGGTTACAATTGTGCTCTAAGTTACATGTCTAAGGCTGCAATCCTAACCACACTTTCCTGGGAGTAAGTACTATTGAACACAATGGGACTTTGAGTTTAGGATTGCACTGTAATTTCACTATTATGGGATAGAACCCTGCCTCTTCAAATCAATGCTAAATTGATTTGGTGACCATATAAAATGGAGGACAGTGTGTGTCTACCTTAAAGCATTGTGGAGAAGAGGAAATTTAAGCAGGTTTAACTCAGCAGAGAAGAGTTTAAAAAGCAGCACCTGCCAAAATTGCCTCTTCTATACAATGCTTAAAGGTAGACGCACTCTGTCCTCCATTCCTTATGTTGGAGTCAAACCATGAACACCACTGCAATTTTATACAGGGTTCTCCTGTATTTAATCTCCTTATTAAAACATGCTTAACATTCTCAGACTTGACCTTATTAATTGCCTATTAATGGCCCAATATTGTCAGGTTCTTACAATGGCAGATCTCACAAAGTGCCAGTTGACGGCCCAGGAACCGGAACAGGAAACACTACCAGCAGAACCGTCACCTTTGCTGGCATGTTGGAGGCAGGAAGGATTGGAGATGGATCAGAATAGGGGCTTGTTCATGGGTGGCATAGAGGGCCAATCTTAGCAGCAACCATGCATGCCAGATTTGATCCTCCCTTCCTAATCTGGAACCATCAGACAAATTTCTGAACCAACTCAGAACCAGGATGCCTATATAAAAGTAATAATTTCTTCTAGGCTGTCTAGGCTATATGTTCAGTACAGGTGATAATAATTAAGTTGCATTCTTTAGGGCAGCAGGAGATAGGATTAGTGTTTAATTCTATCTCCTGTTGGTGTTTCTGTTTAAACTGGAATCCTTCCACCTTCCTAAGCAGGTGCTGTTGACTTCCAATTTTTCAGTGTGCAACATCGTTCCGGTCAAAGCACCTTGCCTATGCATCTAACTGCTTGGTTCTAATTTCTCTCCTTTGGAATTTCATTTACAGTGCATGAAAGTTTCTAGTGTATTAGTTCTAGCACTAACAATAACTATTAGTTATAACTATGGTTATAGTGTTTGTTTTTTTGCCTAAGGGTTCAGGTGGCCTGTAGCATAGACGAAGGCTGGAATTGTGTACATTTCCTATTTTGTATGCATGTGGTAGTATGGAAACAAACAGAAAAAAATGCCAATAAAGCAAGGAACGATTTACTTACTCATGAGTAAATACATCGGTGTAGCTCAGTTTTGCCATAGGTTTCAATGAGTTTGGGGGAAGGGACATCCTTCTTAGTGTCTTCAAGAGCTGCATTCATCAAATCAAGGCAATTCTGGTTGTGTTGCATTCCACTCAGCTTTCCTTTTCCAACAGACCAAACAACAGATGCTACTCATGAGTAAGCATGAGATGTGACTAAGTTTCACTTTCCATAGGGTGCATGCACTTTTCTTGGCAGCTTTTGCGCACGTTCTGGAAACTTTGCAGCCAGTTAAAGAAGCAAGGGAGTCAGGAACTTAGAAACATACAGTGATGCCTCACGTAACAAATTTAATTTGTTCTGGAGGCATGTTTGTTATGTGAAACATTCTTTATGTGAAGCGGATTTTCCCATAGGAAATAATGGAAACTCAGACAATTGGTTCCACAACCCCAAAAATATTCATATAAAAATATTAACTGGATGTAAAAATGATGACAGAACACGGAGATTGAATTCAAAACATGCATTCAATGTGCATGATCTTATGAAGTCTACTTAGGCTGCAGACCTAAAAACACTTTCCTGGGAGTAAGCCCCATTTAACACAATGGGGCTTACTTCTGGGTAGACATGGTTAGGAGGCTGCAAAGACACCTTCAAAGTGTCTCCCCACTTTCTCTTTCTCTCCATCCTGAGCGTCTCTCTCCCCTGCTCCCTTCTGGCTAGCCCTGAGCTGCTTCCCTCTTCTCCACTGCTCTTCTCTCCCTCTGTCCAGCAGATGCCCGGCCACAGGAAGAACAGCATGGAAGTGTTGCTTTCACTATGGGCAGATGCGCTAGGCAGCCCTGATGCTTTTTAGGCTGCCGGCCAGTGCGTCTGCCCCAACTGCCAACGAATGTGTTCTTTACATGAAGCACAGTTTGTTACGTCTGGAAACCAGCAGAAGGCGGAGCTGCTCAACTCCTACTTTGCATCCGTCTATTCACAGAAGGAGGGCTGTGCAAATGAGGGTGCAGGATCATTGACTGATTCGGGGATGTGTTTACATCCCCTAAGAGGTAATGAAAACATGGATGGGGCAGAACAGCAGATTAAGATTGACAAAGAACTGGTTCGAAACCACTTAACTGGCCTAAATGAATTCAAGTCATTTGGACCGGATGAGCTGCATCCTCGAGTTCTTAAGGAACTGGTAGATGTCCTTGCAGGAAAGCTGATTTCAACAGGCTTAGAGGAGTCATAGGTGGGATCCCATGGGTTGATGATCTAATGGGGAAAGGGGCCCAAGATGGGTGGGAGCTCCTTAAGAGGCAGCTTCTACAAGCACAGTCAGAAACAATTCCAATAAAAAAGAAAGGGGGAAAATGCTGAAAAAACCAGGTTGGCTCCACAGGCAACTTGGGGATCAGCTGAACTTAAAGAAAGAGAAGTATAGGGAGTGGAAGACTGGAAAGATCACCAGAGAGGAGTACAGACAGGTAGCCCAGTCCTGTAGGGAGGGGGTCAGGGATGCTAAAGCTCAGTATGAGCTGAGGCTGGCCAGGCGAGTCAAAGATAACAAAAAGACCTTCTTTAGATATGCCCAAAGGAACAGGAGGAGAGAAGAGGGGCTGGGGCTGCTCTTGGACAAGGATGGACAACAGGTGTCTGGAAACCAGCAGAAGGCGGAGCTGCTCAACTTCTACTTTGCATCCGTCTATTCACAGAAGGAGGGCTGTGCAAATGGGGGTGCGGGATCATTGACTGATTCGGGGATGTGTTTACATCCCCTAAGAGGTAATGAAAACATGGATGGTGCAGAACAGCAGATTAAGATTGACAGAGAACTGGTTCGAAACCACTTAACTGACCTAAATGAATTCAAGTCATTTGGACCGGATGAGCTGCATCCTCGAGTTCTTAAGGAACTGGCAGATGTCCTTGCAGAGCCTCTGTCGATCATCTTTGAGAAATCCTTGAGGAGTGGAAAAGTGCCACTGGACTGGAAGAGGCAAATGTAGTCCCAATCTTTAAGAAGGGGAAAAAAGAAGACCCGGGAAATTATAGACCAGTCAGTTTGACTTCAATCCCGGGCAAGATATTAGAGCAAATCATAAAACACACAATTTGTGCACATCTAGACAAGTACTCGGTGATCAAAAGAACCCAGCATGGATTTACCAAGAATAAATCTAGCCAGACAAATCTTATCTCCTTTTTTGATTGGGTTATGAGCTTACTGGACAGTGGCAATGCTGTGGATGTCATTTATCTTGACTTCAGCAAAGCATTTGACAAAGTCCCACATGACATTTTAATTAGGAAGTTGGAAAAATATGGGCTAGACAGGGCAATTGTTAGGTGGATCTGCAACTGGCTCGATGGCTGCACTCAAAGGGTTTTAGTAAATGGTTCTGTGTCAACCTGGAGGTCAGTTTCTAGTGGGGTACCCCAAGGCTCTGTCTTGGGACCGGTTCTCTTTAACATTTTCATCAATGACTTGGAGGAAGGGATATGGGGGAGCCTGATCAAATTTGCGGATGACACCAAACTGGGAGGAGTAGCAAACACATCAGAAGATAGGAGAAACCTCCAGGAGGATCTGGATAAACTGGAATCCTGGGCTGTAACAAACAGAATGAATTTCAACAGGGAGAAGTGCAAGGTTCTGCACTTAGGAAATAAAAACCAAAAACATAGGTATAAAATGGGGGATACTTGGCTTGGCAGCACAACATGTGAGCGGGATCTTGGAGTCGCCGTGGATCACAAGCTGAACATGAGTCAGCAGTGTGATGTGTCTGCAAAGAAGGCAAATGCCATTTTAGGTTGCATTAAGAGGACTGTAGCTTCCAAGTCACGAGAAGTTCTAGTTCCTCTTTATTCTGCATTGGTGAGACCTCACCTTGAGTACTGTGTTCAGTTCTGGGCACCTCACTTTAAGAAAGATGCAGCCAAACTGGAGCAAGTCCAGAGGAGAGCAACAAGAATGATCAGTGGGATGGAAGGGAAGCCCTACGAGGAAAGGTTGGGGGAACTTGGGATGTTCAGCCTGGAGAAGAGGAGGCTGAGGGGAGACATGATTGCCCTCTTCAGATACCTGAAGGGCTGTCATATGGAGGAAGGGGCCAATTTGTTCATAGCTGCTTCTGAAAGCAGAACTAGAACCAATGGGTACAAACTGCAAGAAAGGAGATTCTGGCTGGAAATCCGGAAAAAATTCCTGACTGTGAGGGCGGTTCGGCAGTGGAACAGATTGCCAAGGGAGGTGGTGGACTCTCCCTCACTGGGGATCTTCAAGCAGAGGCTCGACGAGCACCTGTGGGGGATGCTCTAGGGGGATTTCCTGCTGCAGGCAGGGGGTTGGACTAGATGACCTACTAGGTCCCTTCCAACTCTATGATTCTATCATTCTATGAATCCTAGATAAATTTTTGTTTGTTACGTGAAACGTACTTTACGTGAGGCATTCTTTATGTGAGGCGCCACTGTACTCAGAAACATTAAGGGTGATCCACAGACACTCTGCAGCTAATTCAATAGGTACATGTGGTGTTATGAAGGTTTTCTAAGCTCTTGAGAGGAAGAAGGTTAATTGCCTGCCTGCCGCATTACCCTTGGTAATCAGGCTCTTTTTAAAGGGCTGCTGAATCTTTTATAGACTTATTTTATCTTTCTTAATCTTTCTAAATCTTTTACAAGCTTTTCCCCACTTATTGGATGAGTTAGGGAACGGAGCACCATCCAAAAGTGAACACTGTTGAAAAGTGGAACCCAGTCTTTTTCAGCTTGCAAATGCAAAATGGCCTCAAAAAAAGACATAAATAAAACTTTCAAAATGAACACACAGAAAAATGAACAAAGGCGTATGTGGGCAGTGAAGGTCTTGTATATAAAGAAATGCCAAAAAGAGCTTGAGTACAGTGCCACATATAAATCAACATCAGGGAAGACATTTTTTAGCCTTTCAACCAGCAGAGATGTTGAAATAGTGAAGCATGTGTTGAATGAATGAATCCTGAGTATAATTGAAAGATGTTGAAAGAACCATCAGTAAATGAACCATCATAAAGTGGGGGATGTGTGTAACTACTTTTATTTAACTAAAAAAGTCTGCATCCACGGTGTTTCCTGGAATAGAACCCTTGCACATGCCAAGACTCAACCTGTACCATTTTAGACTAACCCTATAGTGCTCACTTCATCAACACATATACTAAAATTGGAAGTCTGCTCTTATTGATTCGAAATTTTGGCTGGTGCAGATTTTTGTGGTAAAAGTCCTTGTTTTCCACAGTGATTAACAGTGGAAAACAGGCATCCCACAAACCATGGATCAAAACAAGGCTTGCAAAAGAACATATAACTGCAAATAGGTTAATTTTCTGTGCCACTGACAAGGCTTTTAAAAACATTTTTTTTTACTTTCCTGTCACTCCATCTTTACTTTTTTTTGTTTATCTTATTGCTAATATGATTTCTTCCTGTTTTCAATTTCATGCATGACTACCACATATATTTTTCCTCTCGCTTTATTTTATTATTACACACAACACCTCTCAGGTAATCTGAATTTATGTTCTGGCAAATTTGAATGCATTTGCTTGCCATAATCTATTCAGTGATTTGTTTTAACTATGAGGATGTATCCTTTCTCGCCTGCCCCCAAATGCTTTGAAAACAATTTGCTTGTTGACAAAATGTTGCAGCTCTCAGCATCTTCAAAGGCAATTAGAGCAATTTTAGAAATTAAATCCAAAAGAATGTTAAAGATGCAATCCTAATTTAGGCCAGCACAATTCATGGTCTTCTCATTCCCATATGTAGGGAGGAAAGTGCATGTTTGTGCACTGGCTTAACATCCCCCAGGAGTGGCTCAGAAGTGTCTTGCAATACTTTGGTGACACCCCAGGTCAGCAGAGGATTTATGCCAGGGATTTAACCCTAAATCCAGCCTAATCGGGAGTTAGGATTGCAGATAGACCTGACTGGGATTAGCCTAATCCTTGCCATGTCTATTCAGAAGTAGGTCCCACTGTGCTCAGTGGTGTTTACTGCCCGGTGAGTGCAGGACTTCAACCTAACCTCACATGCTAAAGACTTCTAGCAATACTGAGAGTTTGGGATGCTACTCAATTAACTTATCACTAGGGTTAGCATCACCTGGTGTGGAGGGCCAGTGCATCACCTCCATGATTGACCTCTTCCCATGCAATGGTTAAGGCAGTGCCTACTGGGTTTGTGGCTATTATTTTTGATAAAGATTTTATAAGAGACACTCTTTCAAGTGAGTGTTCCTCTTTTATTTAGCAGGGGGAGAGTAACTGGCCCTACACACCCCAGCAATGTTTGTTCTAGTGGCTTCTGCTGGTGTTCTTTTTGCACTTTAGATTGTGAGCCCTTCTGGTACAGGGACCGATTAGTTAATTAATTAGCTATTAATTAGCTATTAATTTTTTCATTTTCTTGTAAACAGCTTTGTGAACTTTTCAGTTGAAAAGCGGTATATAAATACTGTAGATAGATAGATAACAAGATTTGTTTCGTTGCATTCTGCATGAAAACACATATCAACCTTAGGATCCCAACTGGGTCAAATTGACCCAATTGGAAGTCGTGTTTTTTTACTGGAATTTATTATTTTTACTTGATAAGACTTTCTGACTTTTTTTACTGCTAATTAGATACAAATCCAAAAGCATGAAAGTTTTGAATTTACAGTTTTTATGTATTCAAAATTTTTCTGTATTGTGTAATTCGAATTTCAATTCAAGTTCCCAGGCCAGGTCCATTAGACCCATAAATATTTTCAATATTTTACTAGCTAAAATTATAATTAAAATTTATAAACTTCACAATATTTAGTAAAAATAATTGTACTACTACGTCTACAATAATAATACGTCTAATAATTGTTGTACGAGTCGATTTGACCCATGTGGTCTTACGTGTTAAAAAAAAAATGGGTTCCTAAGGGTCAAATGATGAATAACATGATAGTATTATTCAAAAAATACCAAGATTATACCAATTTTGGCAAGTAGTGGAGTCACCCCCTCTGCAAAGTGGACCCTGCGTTAGTGCAGGAACAACACTAAGAAGATGTAGTATCATCTCCCTATGAGCATCACCCAGTGTGGCATGCACCACTCACATTAAATTGCTGTTAATCACTGGAATTCATTCATTCATACATGCATTCGTATTTAGTGATCAGCAGTTGCTGCATCACTTTGGCTGCAATCCTAATCTCCAGTTAGGCCTGTCTAAGCCCCAGCATAAGACCTGACCTGGGAGTGCGGACCTGGGAGTGTCACCAAAGTGCCATAAAACCTTCTGTGCCACTCCTGGGGGAGGTTTAGGCCAGTGTACAGACATATGCTTGCCTCCCTACATCACAACAGGAGCTGAAAGACCAGGAGGTGTTCCAGCCTAAGTTAGGATTGTACCATTAATGACTTGTTCGGCTGAAACGCTATTTTATTCTCACGCAAGGGTGGTATACATTTTGAACACAGAAGTGTTACTTTGCTGAGTAATATATGAGGAAGTCAAAATTCTTTCTTATGTTGCAGGCAGAGGGAAGTTTTGCTTGCTTAAATTTTAATCTATCCGGCATATGAAGAAGTATCCTAGTTTCAAATTTTGTTTTAGTAAGGATGCCAGTTTGTGTCACAAAATGACCTTGAGGTCAGCTGGAACTCTGGTTGGCTCTCATTTCTTGTCCTTCCACTTGCCTTTCTGGCTCAGTTGCCCTTTATATCCTCCTGTGTACAGCAGATCATAGAATTCTGCTGCTCCATCTGGAGTCATTGGCATTTGCCTCTGGCTCTCTTATTTCTTGATAATAGAAGCAATTTGAATTGAGTACTGTTACTGGCATGGCTTTGCAGTACTACGGTTGATAAGAGTCACCTTGAGTTCTCCTTCTGATGTGGTAGATATTAGTGACCATATGTTTCTTGGTAGATTTTGACAGTTAGCGATCAACACACATGCAGTCATTGAGACAATTTTTGCTACCTTTTCCCAAAAAAATCTATTCAAAGGTGAAGCACTAATCCTGTTAATGAAAGAACATGACTTTGATCTTGGGCTTTAATTCCATAGCAAATCTATTCCATTTTTTCTAGCTGTATTTCTCTTTTTAGGCTTGTAAGAAGAGCCCTGCTGGATCAGGTCAAAGGCCTATCTAGTCCAGTTTTCTGCCTCTCACAATGGCCCACCAAATGCTTCAGGAAGCACACAACACAACAAGATACCTGCATCCTTGTGTCCTTGTCTGCATCTGGCATTCTAATGTAACCTTCACATGAAATTAGGTGGTTGCACAAATCCATCATGGCTTGTAACCTGTGATGGACTTTAAAGGCATCTAGGCCAGATGTCATCACTACATCCTGTGGCAAGGAGTTTCACAGACTAATTATACGCTGAGTAAGAAATATTGTCTGTCCTAACTCACCCAGTGCTCAATTTTAGTGGATGTTCTCTGATTCTAGGGTTGTGTGAGAGGAAAAATAACATTCTTCTGTTCACTGTATCCTTTCCTACATAATTTTGTATGTGTCCAGCATGTCCCCCTTAAGTGCCTTTTTTCTAGAATGAAGAGCCCCAAACAAATTCCTTATAAGGAAGGTGTTCTATTCAATAATCAATTTGGTCACTCTTTAGTACCTTTTATAGTTCCACTTTCTTATTTTTGAGATGTTGTAACCAGAACTGGACACATTACTGCAGTTGTGGCTTTACTACTTATTTGTACAATGGCATCATAATATTAGCTATTTTATTATCAATTTTATTATCAATACCTTTTCTAATGATCCTAAGCATAGAATTAGGGCACAATCCAGAAGTGCACTTGGATTACCCTGTCTCTCACTGAGCTGACCCAACTGCTAGATGGGCCACCCTAGTAATTTTGGAAAAGGTTTGGGACAGCCTGTATTGGCAGTTTCCTGCTGCGGCTTTTACTGGTTGTCAGGGATTCCTTATAAAGTAGGCACCACAGCTGTTCCTTGTTCAGTATGAGCTCGGGGGTCCCCTTGGGAACAAGCCCTTCCCAGGTGTCACTTGATGCCTACAAAGCGTGCTCTGGAGCAACTGGGGCAGCCTAGGCTTTGACTCTCTGAATGCAGCATAACGTTCTGCTCTGGATTCAGAATAGTTGGGGCAGCCCAGCTAGGACTCTCCTCACTGTCCTAACTCTGGATTGTGCCCTTAGCCTTCTTCACCATTGCCACACATTTGGTCAGCAATTGCATCTTGCTGTCCATAAGTATCCCAAGATCAGACTTCTTTATGGATTGATTTGTGGGGCTGCATTCTGCGATCATTGGACCATTCTGGGATCATTTGATTCCTTTCAGTCTGCCTTTCCAACGGATTAAAGTATGTTTTGCCTAATCATAAGTAAAATACAAAGTAGCTCACTTTCACTTTCACTCCATGCATTTATTTTTAAAGTTTTTTGCCATAACCTTTGATAGGAAGGAGATATTTCAAAGCTGTTTTTTTGCATTGGATTCCACTGGGAAATATGCATCCAATGGTGTATGGGGTTATTCCCAACAATATTAATGATTTTAGTAATTTTGGTGGCTTTGGTCCCCCCCCCCCGGTGTGTCACCCCCTGGAGGTAGTACCCAGGTCCCAGGACCTCCCAGGTCTCCCCTGGGTATGCCACTGCGCCCCCCAGCCCCCAACCAAAGCAAACAGCTCAACCACTATTGATGCTGCTGCATTGCATAGGCTGTTAGGTGATAGGATTGGGGCATAAAGAATTTTATTGAAACAATATTTTATATAAGATCCTTCCAAACCTAATGTACATTGCTAGTTCTGCTGATATTTTATAGCCTTATAAATTAATTGTAAAATCAATTGTTATATGTCTCTGTAAAATGATGTGAGAATTAATTCTGGGATAAATCCAGCTGTATAAATTTAACTGTACATATCAGTAGTGACTTGGATTTAGATGAGAAAAGAAACTTTCTGACACAATTCTTGGGAGATGCTCTTGAGGTTCCCCCCTCTATCTTTTATCAATGTTTCAGAACAAAACAGCCAACATCATTCCTATGTGCTTGCAGATGAAGAAAACTCAATGTGCTAATAGGTCGAGAAAACTCGGTGCATAAGAATACATGTGATCATGGTGCATAGCAATGGCATTGGAGAATTGGACTGAATAATTTATTCGTCTTACTACTACAAATCACCTGGTGCTTAATGTTGATGGTTTAATTTCCACCATAGCCAAGCAGCTGCTCTTATGCCCATCTTTCATCAGGAAGGTTCAGTTACATTAAAGCAACAGCTGCTAAGAATACAGAGGGGAGCACTGGGAAGTATGTTAATTGAATATTGCTTGCATTTTGAGGTTTTTTTTTTCCAAACAGATGATTGCTCATGGCTTTGTGGTGGGCTGTTCAGATTGCCATTGGGAGAGGGCAGGTTACCATCACTGGGCTGCAACCCAATGTCATTTTGAAATACAATGAAAGATTTGAAAGCAAATGTGAAATGCAGACTTTGGGAAATGGTTGAATAGTTTATTGCTTGCTTCCTGAGTTTTACAGGGAGAATTTGACCATTTTTGATTGAACAAGTATTCACAAGAAAAACTGACAGCGTTAATGAATGAACGAACTGTGATTTGTATTTGAATGCACATCCAAATGCAGATGTAGCCATTTGCTTTCACTTGAATACATAGCTCTATTCTTAAACCCCCAGCAAATTGGTGAGAAATCTTGTGAATCCAAGCACTGATCAATAGAAACTAAATTGGATACACAGGACAGGTTGAGTATGTGGGATAATTGTCCACACAGTAGTGGATTTACCATATCTGTGTTGGGATTGAATCTGCTGCATTAGTGTGGAATCCCCTAAAACAGTGGTTTTCAAGCATTTCAGTCTAGGATCCCCTTCTACAAATGGCAATCTGTCTGGGAACCCCAGGAAGTGATGTCACAGCCACAAATAACACCAAACTGGAAGTGACATCACTGTGATGTCAGAGCTCCTTTTTGTCTACTCTGAAGTAAGTCCCATTATGTTCAATAAGACTTATTCCCAGGAAAGCAGCCTGAATACCCCATTCCAAGATGGGGACACCCAGCTTTTTGCGACCCCCTGAAATGTAGTTGCCATTGAATTGGTTCTGATCCCAACTTGTCAGGACCAGGGGGTAGTTGCCAGAGGGATCCTGACCCCCAACTTGAGACCCCAACTTGAATGCCCTAGAGATTCTCTGCTCTATTTACTTCCAATGCCAGTGTTAGAATTTGTACTTTGATCCATAGATTCATACATACAGCACACAGTACATGCAAATTCTGCACATGTTCACCTATGATATTATGTGTGGTAGCATGGAAGAAACTGGGAATGCAAGACAGTGCGGCACAATCATAACCAATTTAGGCTGGCACAACTCACCCACTGTGGTGGTGTGGCTGGCCCATGCCTGTGCACTGACCTAAGCTCCCCTCCAGGTGTGGCAGAAAAGTGCCTTATGGCACTTTTGCGACACTTCCAGGCCAGAACAGTACTTGTGCAAGGATTTATGCTTAACTAAGCTTGATATGCCCACCAGTTTATGAGTTGCTCCATACCAAATCAGCTTGGGTACAAATGTGGGTAAATGCAGTTAATACAAACATACTTGCTAAGATGTGTTTGAATTTGCTGTTCAATATCACATGCAATTTTTCAGACTCTCCTCATCTAACCACATGGCAAACGTTAAAATTTATCAACTATCCACTTGAAACAGGTAGCACTATAATTGAATTCAGAGGGCTGTGAATCAGATCTTCTGTTCTAATTTTAAATTAATTAATCTTTTAAAGGTAAACATGTTAGAAAAACTGTAAGTGAATTATTCTCTGTCTATCATTTTAATCCTTGTTTAAAATCTCATGAAACACCTGCTAGCTGGTGTTGCTGTTGTTTTAGTTCCTGGTACATTTCTTTAAAAAAAAGAAAAGAAAAGGGCTTTTTGTCTGTGATGCAGGTGCAGTATGAAACCTAATTTATTAAAACTGAAATTAAATTGGCACCTCTCATGTCCAGTGTGACACCTTGTTAATATTTAGGAAAGTCTGTAATCATTTTGGTCTGGTGGTCTATGCAAAGGCTTTATGGCAACAAACAATGCTCACCTTGGAAATTCTTTAGGTAAACTGTATACTAGAAATTGCATAGTTAAACAGAAATTGAGAGAACACTATGGAGCTAAGCAAAGGCTCCTTTGGCCACAAATACAATCTCATCATCTAAAAAAGAGATTTTCAATTTTTTCCATCTCATGGCACACCATCAGTTATTTATACCATTGACAAGGCACACCATGCTGTTCAAATAACCAAGTTTTCCTATTAATAAATGTCTTTCCCCAAATTCCTGCAGCACACCTGAGGACTATCTGCGGCACACCATTTTGCCATGGCACCCTGGTTGAGAAACATTGATCTAGGGATAGCTATGGATCCAAGAAAACTCCTGTGTTGCAAATGTGCTGTTTCAGAGGGAATGGTGTCCTTAGAGAAAGTTTGAAATATAAATTTGCATTGTGGCCTTCTGAATCAGGAGGATCTCTGACTTGTCTGGATATAATTTCAGTTGATTAAAACTATTGCATAATTTTATGACGTAAAACTATTGACATAAAGTGCAATCCTATGCATGTCTACACAGAAGTAAGCCTCATTATAATCCATGGGATTTACACCCAGGAAAGTGTGTTTAGGTTTGCAGCCATAGTTTCAAAAAATTGCCAAGGGGATGATGCTTTTGATGTTGCTGGTGTTTAGAATAATGGGCTACTTCTGTATCCCACAAGGCCAAGGAAGCAACCGGAGGGAAGCAACTGTTCCCCAAGCAACTTGGGGAAAGGGAATTTGGGTTCCCTTACTCCATATTGGGCCCCGACAGTCCCTTGAGGCAAACTTGGATCTGCACCGACTCAATTGTTGGCACAGATTCATGTAGCCCCATGTAAGCCTTCAGGCTCCATCAAGGGTTTTGAATGTGTTGGAGGCCTTCATCACTGTCCTTGCCCACTCCCCCCCCCCACTTTCCCCCTGCCTCTCCACTACCCTCTGGTTTACATATCCTGATTGGCAGTGCTGGTGAAGCTCTGGTGAGAAAGGCCTCTCTGCTGATGGTACTGGCCTCCATCTGGCTTTTCTATTTTGGGGACAGCTATTTTGGGGGCATTGTTAATGTTAATTAACCATTGGATATTGATCTAGATTTTATGAAATAAATGCACATAATCTTTTCTGCATGCCTAAAGTTTGATCTGTGTTCAGTGCAACAAGATGAAGCTTTGGAAATAGATTTTTTTTCAAGATAGGTGGACTGATATTTTTCCTTATCTATCTGGCATAAACGTAAAGTACATCGTTATCAGTTCTGCCAGTTTGGTCTTCAGTCTTTTGGTCATGTTCGTCTTCTGGTTGACAGAAAGAGAGGCTCTGCTATTGTGTGGTTCTTAACATTCAATTTTTTGTAAATGTTTTGATCGTACACCCCATCTAAAATTTGCACATGAAAGCCTGCTTGTGTCTGCTGTTGTGACACATAAATTATCATTTACTTTTACAGTTTCTCCAGCTTAATTTAGGAAGACAGTTTTAGGTCATGCTATTTGAAGAAATGTGTCAAAGAATGTAAGGAAGAAAAAAAGTAAAATGGTTGTGTGTAAATTTAGTACAGTATGTGGTAGCTTGGTTTATAGGGGTTCAGTCTTGAAGAAGTTTTGGTCAACAAACAGTTTCAGAGCTTTCTTGACATAAATGATAATCTGAGTTTAACGTAACTTCAGTTTATTGGATGTTCACCATTCGGTAAAGACAGCAAGACTTAGCTTTGGGTCAAAGGGCCACAATTTATGAAGATAAGAATATTAGAAAAGTGTCTTATCTCTTCTTAAAGACATTGAGGCTAGATGCAAGCACCACATCCTGTGGCAAGTAGTTCCACAGACAAACCACACGCTGGGTAAAGAAATATTTTCTTTTGTTTGTACTAACTCTCCCAACATTCAGTTTTAGCAAATGTCCCCAAGTTCTGATGTTATGTGAAACAGAAAAGAGTTTCTCTCTATCCCTTAATAATCTACAATTGGTTAGCTTAACTCATACCCAACCTAAACCTCACACCCTAAGCATGAGATTCTCCATACTACTTTGAAGTTCCTCAAGGTGCTCACCAATCTTTTAACTTCCCCAATTTGTACCACACATGTCCATTGTGCTCAATCATTATCTATATTCTCCTTCCTCTCAAACACTGATGGGGTAGGTAAAAAGATGATAAAAAAGCAAAGCATGAATAAAAAAATTTATTCATGGCTGGTGCAATCAGTCAGCTAATCTTATACCACATTATGGTGGGTGAGCTGATCCGTCAGCCCCTGTTGTCCACCTTGCCTTTCAACTGGTGGGTTTGTGCCAGTAACCAGTATGCATCCTGTTGCCAGTGGCACATGGCTTTCTGGATGCTGCACTGGTAGATGTACAGCAGCTGTGGACAGAGGGGCTTTTGTGAATTGGCAGTACACTGCTGTTTCTGAGGTATAGGATTGGACTACATTATGAAATTTAAATGACTATTTTTTCAAATTGTATTTTTCTAAATTGCTATCACCTGTTTAAACTCTTGTGGAAACAAATAGCTAAAACCTGCAGGGATTTGAATGAAATAATTTTTATTGATGTGTTTAATAATGTTGCTTGCTGCCTTTGAAAGGAGTTCAGGTGGCATTATATCTACGAAACAACGTCCATGTTTTCATACCTTTGAACTGATCCTCTGTTCACTTTTGAGTTTATGTTTACATTCAATGGTATGATGAAATCTGTCCACTGACCTGGAGTGGCAAAATGTGACCTGGAATGTCCTTTGTGTCGGTTGTAAAAATGTCAGATGCTGCAGCTGAAAATTTTTGACATTAATATTGCTCTGAAAGGACAGCTGACTTGGGGATGAAAATGCCAACAAATTTGACAAGTTGCAGTAGCACTGGAAAAAAAGCATGGACCTTTTTAAAAAGAATGGAATGACAAGGTTTAAAACTGATGGAAATAATACAATGGGCAGCTCACACTAAAAGTGTGTGAAAACATAAAAGGAAAATAACTGATGATTAGGTGTCAGGTCTCTCTAAGGGTGGAGAAATGCAGTGTGAAGGTGTACACCAGGCCCTCTGTATTGTGGAAAGCATGTACAGGTTTGCAACCTAAAGATGCAATCCTTCCACCTTTTCCAGGACTAAGTACTATTGAACACAATGGAACTTTCTTTTGAGTAGACATGCTCAGCATTGTATTGTCAATTTTTTCTGTTAACGTTGTAAAAAGGCATTGTAATAAGGCATGGTTTTGTAGGTGTTATGATAAGCTCCTGCACTTTTGAATATACTGCCACACCACTTTCCACAAGTGAAATAAATTGAAATTCATTCAGTAGCAGCAAAAGAGCCTTTTTGGTATACATCTCATAATCAATGTCTTCCTGCTTTTTAAATTGGTGGAAGATAGATGGCTGAAGAGAAAATGAACACAGAATAAAGAAAGAAAATTAAGCCTCAGCAATGTGTAACAGTGACCTTGTAGCTTGATCAGCATTCCTTGGTTTGAAAACAGAGGTGTTTCTCCTTTGTTGAATTTTGACTGTATATTTTAGGTCCCTGGTTTCCAAACTTTTTAGAATCAGGATCCAACTAAAACAAAAAAGTTCCAATTTACCAGCCACTCCAGGCTCTGTGGTGACTGGGCAGGTTTGCTTTTCCCAATTCGCAGGTTATTTAACTTTGGTGCATCTAATCTGCCTTGTCATTTTCATGACCAACCAAAAATAGGTAGTGACCCACTGGTGGGTCCAGTGCCCATCGGAAATTAATGATTTATTGCATCTAAGGATTTAGGAAATGGGATCTTTATGTTTGATTATAATGGGAGGTGAAAAGTTTTCAACTATGTGCCAGTGTTTTGGTTGGTCCCAGTCCCGTGCCTTTTAAAGCAGTTTGAGTTGAAAATACTGGTAGGTGATCATATTTATCTTAGCTTCAAGTGGTAATCAAAAGCTGGCCTTGAAGGAAAAGGCGCAAGTCAAGCCAATATATTGGCAATTAGTAGTCAGTTGGCAAACCTCCTGACAAAACATTGAGACAGTAATGAATATTTCCCTTGGAAAATAATAAAGTTCCAGTTATCTTACAAATGCTCTTAGATAGTAAATTCATGCTAAGGTGACTCAACAAATGGGAAACTTTCATTGCTTCCTTTGTAGGCTCATATCTAGTATTGTACATGTCTTAACTCCTATGCTGATTTACAGTATCTGCTCTGTGTACTGAATAGCAACCCATTTAACAGTCTAACCCTATCTCCTATCATACTATTGCAGTGGTACGCATATTACTCTTGTGTGCTGCCTGTAATTCTTGGGTGGGAAGATGGAGGATGAAGAGGAGTATGCCCCAACCTCCCCCCAGAGAGACTGGGCACAGGACCCATAAGCCTACAGGCTGCCTATGGGTCTAGATCAGCGTTTCTCAAAGTGGGGGTCGGGACCCCTTTTGGGGTCGCCTAGTGGTTTCCTGGGGGTCGCCTAAAGACCCCTGGTGCAGGTGGCCAGGTCAGGCTTGCCAGGACCTCTGCTGTAGCTGTGTGTGCACTGGGGCTGACTGACAGCTTCAGGGCCCAACCCTATGCATGTCTGCTCTGAAATAAATCCCATTATAGTCAGGGGGACTTTACTCCCATGTAAATGTGGATAGGATTGCAGCCTCAGGGCCCAATCCTATGCATGCCTACTCTGAAATAAATCCCATTGTGTTCAATGTGTGCACAGAACACACATTTCATCTGTAACAATGAAAATACATCCTGCATATCGGGTATTAACATTACGATTCATAACAGTAGCAAAATTACAGTTATAAAGTAGCAATGAAAATAATTTTATGGTTGGGGGTCCCCACAACATGAGGAACTTATAAAGAGGTCACAGCATTAGGAAGGTTGAGAACCACTGGTCTAGATCAACAATTTGCTGTTTGTAGGTCCAAAAACAGCCAGGAGGTGTTCAAAGATGGAGTTTCGGGGATAGCATATTGGCTATCCTCTCCAAAACTCCTCTCCTTACTGACATCATTCACCCACCTTACTGACTTACTGAGGGTGGCACAGCCTGGGATGCTGCTACCACTACAGACTGTCCTTGCAGCCCTGTTCTCCATATGCCACTGCTGGGTGTTTTGTGACAGCAGGACACTCCTCTTGTGGGATATTGCTCCAGCTATCACAAATGGCCTTTCACAATCTCATGTTTCTTTAAATAAATAGGACATGTTTCTTTAAACAAATACCACGAGGTATTTGTGTGAGAGAAGATATATTAATCTCCCACCCAAAAGGGTTAAAATTAAATAGTATTGTGTTTCAGATTTTAGAGATTTATATAACAGCTGCAATCCTAGACATGCTGTCCTGGGAGTAAGTCCCATTGAACTTCTGAGTAGAGATGCACAGGATTATAATAACTAATAACTAGGCATTTATATACCGCTTTTCTGAACATTTTGGATGCTCCTCAGTGTTTAATCAAAGTGGTTTACATAGGCAGGTGAATTCTAAATCCCTGAAGGGATTTTTACAAACACAGATTGTCTCTATCTTTCAAGAGACACTACATTCAAGATGTTACATTCACAGTCTGGTTACAACACTGGCCCCGATGTCTGAAATGCTGGCTGACCAGGTTCTCCTTCAGTTCTCACAAAGGGCAGCTGAGAAGGCTCCTTCACTCCCACTGAAAAGCAGATGGAAAATCTCAGCTACAGCAGCCGCGTTTCAAGGTCTTGCTTCGGATCTGACTTCTGGTTATCTCGATCCGGCAACCTTCAGCTCTTATCTTCAGGCAAACAGAGGCTCTGCCCTCTAGACCAGACCTCCTGCCCATGTGCTGAAAATGATGGTGGGACAAGACAAAAAAAATCCTTTCAATGCCTACTTAGCCACATGTGCAAAAGAGCCAATAACTGTGATTAAAAATGACAACTAAGTGTTCATAAACATTTTGTGATTTATTTCCAGTATTATTTTGATGCAAAATATAGCACATTTTAATTAGCTGTTTCTCTATATAGCAGGATATAAAGCTTTTAAGTATGCATTTAGATGGTTTTTTCACAGTCAAAATATCACACTACTAATTTAAATTTTGAATTCATTTCACTGGAACATTGTGACAAATATTTTAGCCCGTTAGTGCAGACCACAAGAAACGTAAACCTGACACATAAAAGAGCATGACTTTGGCCCAGTGGACAAAGAATATTGTTAAATGGTATGTTTGCACACACATGTGTGTGTTTATTATAGTCAATACAAATTGGAGGCAAAAGGATTGTTTACACAAAATTTATCTTGAGATGAAAATCCCTTGAATTAGAGTTTGTTTACACCAAATATAGGGGAAACCCTATGACTAGGTTCCTTGAAAAGGCAAGATTATTCTTCCTGACAAAGAGGTGTTTCCCAAAATAACTTTGCTTTTTGCAGTTCCCCAACTATGGGTGTATCCAGCCCACCACATCTCTTCTCATCTTGGTAGTCTGAATGCCATTAAGAAGGGATTGGACCAATTTCTGTTGGAAAAGTCCATTATGCGTTACAAACCATGAATGGGTATGTACAACCTCTGTATTTTAGATGTAGGCAACCTCAAATGCCAGATTTAGGGGAGCGCACCAGGATGCATGTGTCTTTTGTCTTGTGTGCTCCCTGAGATATCTGGTAGGGCACTGTGAGATACATAATAATACAGTAGCGCCAGTTCTCCCCAGTATCCATGGACTTGGTTTCTGTGGTTTCAATTACCTGTGGTTTTCAAATTGTGTGCCATTCTGAGAAACATGGTGAAACCTTCCTGCCTCCTCATGCTCATGTCTAGAGCATAAATATCAAATAACACAACACAGAATTTGCTTTAAAAATAAAATGAGTTTTAAAAAATGAAATATCCTCAATTTTAAACTCTCAGTGCTGCCTATTGGTTCTATTTACCATTCAATTGAAATTGCAGAGGTCTTTTTGGATCTTTGAAGACCACTAGGCCAGTGCACAGAAATGCGCTGGTGTCACCACACCACCATGGGAACAGGGAGATGGGTGAGCTGTGCTGCGCTAAACTGATTAGGATTACACCCTCTGTGATAGACCTTGGGCATTCTGGGCTTGCCCTTGGGCTTTTGAATATTAGCAGACCATTGCTGCTGCTCCCAAAAAGGAAACTCATCCTTTTTTGTAATAGGTAGGTAAAAGACAGATGGGGAACCACTTTATTCCTCATATTACATTTGCCCTATTAGGGCAGTATGAATCTATTAAAATCAAAGAACCCTTGCCTATGTGTATTATAGATTGCAACATAGAAGGAGGCTGAATCCATATAATTCAGCAGTGAAGATGAAAATCCCAAGGTGCTATATCATGGTGAGTTGATTCCTGTTGTGATCCGAACTTACAAGTTTGCCCTCATGGGTAATTGTTCAGCAATCAGATATGAAAACAATGTGCTTCCTAGGTTTGTGGTTCTTTAAGATGTGCTGTCTCCCAGCCAGTTTTCACCAGCCGTGGTTGGAGCTGGTTGTGTACATGCTGACGGCAAATGCTCATGTCTGCTTGAACTGATTTTTCACAGGTTACCATGAGAAAGCTGCTTTTCTATCCTAGCAGCAAAATTCAATCAAAGCTGACTTCAGCGCACACTGGTATACCATTGGCTGACACAGCCCCACATCTGGCACAGGTGTGACAGTCATGAGAACAGAGCCACATGTGGGTTATTTTGAACTCTTGTACTTAAAGGCAATGTACAAAAGGGCATTTTTAAGTCTCATATTATTAACTTGTTCTATCTATAAAATGAAGAGCTATCTTCTGTTAACCAATCTCTGTTTCAGTACAGAGAGCAGTGAGATACTGAAGCTTTGGCAAGATGGAAACAAATGGTTTTCAGTGCATGCACAGCTGCTCAGCCCATCTGTGCCTACCCTTCATTTATTGGATTTGACATCAAAACCACTTTTGAGTAAATTGCCTTAAAATACAATTCAAGCTGCTGCATCTATGACAGGTGTCCTGTTCAGCAACATGTTTCACCTGCTTCCCCCTTGAGCAGGACAACCTTCTCTCAAGGAGAGGTCCTGTTCCTTCACATAACGTTTGGAAAAAAGATGGATGTATGTGTGATCTTCAAACTAACATATTTTAATCTAATTAACTTGAACTCCTTGTGATTTAATTGGAACTCTATGTAACTTCTTGCCACAGGATGTGGTGATGTTATCTGACGTTCATACAAAAGTCTGGTGGTTAAAAGTGGCACTGTATATGTGTGAACTCATGTGGTTTTAGAAGTAGGCTACTGCAGAATGCCTTATAATTGCTTGTCAATGGATCTGGTTGACCAACTAAGGGTTAATGAGGTATCTGGTGGGTCAGTGAGAGATGTATGAAGCAGAAGGGTCTTTGGCTGATCTAGCAGAGCTCTTCTTATTTTATTAAATTCTCATTTCATGCAAGCCACTCTGGTAAGCGTACAACTATTTAGAATGTTACATTTCTTCATCTACCAATATTCTGAACATGGATAGAAAAAGTAACGGAAAATGTTCAGAAAAGAAATGGATTGTTACTTACAAATTCAGAAAAACACACAATGAATTTGTTGCATTTTTGCCAAGTGAGAATGGGATGACTTTATGAATACAGTGGCTTAAAATACATACGTATAAGGAATGGACTTGAGAGTACTGAACACATGGGTATAGAGCCCAAATGGTGACTTTTATGTTGCCACTTGTCTGAGAGGGCTTCATCATCATGTGGAAATTTAAAATCATTTTTGCTACCAATTTAACACTGTGCTTTCCTTTCAGTTCATTCTCCTAACTTTCTTTTTCTCTCTGCATTCCAAAACACTCTCTTCCTTCTCCCTATACAGCACAACAGACCTCTTCAGATCAGTGGTGGGCCTGGCCCAGCCCAAAAACCGGCTCGCCGGAAGTAGGCGGGCCAGGCCGGGGTCAGGGGGCAGGGCTGGAGTCAGGGGCCAGGGAGGGACAGAGGCAGGGAGAGGGGCGGGCCCCACCCTGGCGCACTGCACCAACCTTGGCGCAGGCACAGTCCGTTTCCTCCAGACCAGCTGGAGGAGACGCACTGCACGTCTGCCAAGGTTAGCAGACACGCAGTGCCGTGTCTCCTCAAGCTGGTCAACCAGCTGGTTGATCAGCTTGAGGAGATGCACTGTGTATGCGTCAACCTTCTTTGGTTTGGCGCATGCACAGTGCAGTGGTGGGCCAGCCGCTGAACCGGTGCAGCCAGTTTTCTGCCTCCCATACCTACCGGATCGGTAGCGGGGTGGGGGGGGGGGCAGAAACAGGAAGCAGTTTGGGCAATCTGGCCCAAACCGGTCTGGGCCCACCACTGATTCAGATCTCTCTGAAACCATCCCTTGTAGAGGAATGGCCAAGGTTTCACTTGAATTGTAAGTAATGTAAATGATTTAGAGTCCAATCTTATGATCCACCCCCTTCCTCCAGGATAGGCACCCTAACCGTAACCATATGTCTGCTTTTCAATAATCTCTGGCAGGAGAACACAAATTCTGCTGCTAGCCAGAGTCCATAGGACTGGGTAGTCAATGTTCTCTTTTAAATTTATGCTCAGGAGAAGGCTATGCTTTGTAGCTCAAAGTTAGGCACTTGCTTGCAGTATGATACTTCTCAGTCCCTTCCACTGTCTCATTCTTATTCTCAGAACCCAAAATGCAGTATTGGGAGGAGATGAAGTTGGCAGATTGGCCTCTAGTGGCCCTGTCAAATCCAAACTCCTTTATCCCTTCCTGAACTGATCAACCTGATCCAATGCAGACTTGTGCCAGTGATAACAATGAATTTGAGCTGTGTCCGAATTGGCGCATAGAGGTTGCTGGGACTCAACCCAGGGCAAGAGACCAAATGTCCTCTTACCCCCAGGGAAGTTCCAGGAGCCAAAACTCCCCACGGGATGTAGCAGAGATTGCACAAGCACCCCTGCATCTCTGTAAGGGGGGAGGAGGTTTGAAGGATTGAGAAAAATATATGGGTAGACAATACTAGTGCAATCTGCTTCCAGAGTCTGGTAGTGTTCTATGTGCAATACTTGTATCTGAAAAGTTAAATGTGCATATTTAATGGTGCTAGCTTAAAATGTGATGGTTGTCACATGAAAAATTAGTTTAAACTTGTACCCAATCATCAGGTGATCAGTCTCTCTCTCTCTCTCTCTCTCTCAATCTCTCTCTCTCCCAACTCAGAAGATCTATACGTATTTGGCATGCATGAAAGAACACATTGTGCATGTGTGTTTATACACACAAAACATTCTCCCATGCATATCAAATGTGTAGGACTCTTATGAGTTACGATCTCATGTTTCACCTGATATTCTACTGAAAAATGGTAGCCTCACAGCAGCTGTGCACAGCTAGATGCGATGATGGCAGACTCACCTCTTTAAACATGGGGTTGCTCAATTTGCACTTCAGGAGCAAAGGGGGCCCAAAGGTAGTAGGTACTGAAGCTTCTTTGCTCCTGTTTGTAAACACTGTTACCTTCCCACCAAAGTAGTACCTGTTTAGCTACTTGCATTTAAATACATTTGAACTGCTGGATTGGCAGAAGGTGGGCAAGTAACAGGAGTCTCTCTATTGTGTGGTACTCTGATTTTGAACTAACAACCTGAAAACCCTCAGGTTGACAGAACAACATCTTTAATCACTGATCCACCATAGCCCTAAAAAGCCTGACGGGTGACAATTGAATGCAGATGTACAGGAAACACCTCCAGATTAAGATGTAAATTCAGTTTCACAATGCAGATGTGTCAGGGAAAAGTCAAGCAGATTCCAATCAAAGGTGAAAATTACATAGCACATGGGACTGGAGGTTATAGCATTGAAAAGGCAGAGTGCAAAAATGCAGATAAAGCGGGAGGTTATCTAGGGATATGTATTAAATGGAAACAAGTGTAACACAGATGTGGCTTAACAATGTCTTATACATACCCTGTTTTTCACAATTTTTCTCCAGCTCAAGTTGTTGCCCCCCCCCCAAAGCTTGCTACAGAGTACACCCCTTAGCTACGCTACTGCACCCACTGTCAAGGGCATTACCCCACCCACTGGAGTAGAGGATGTCTGTCATTTGGTCTACTGCACCAGGTTAAAAACACTCTTATACATGGTGTCGTCATATGGCGACACGTACATTTAAGCAAACCCTAGTGACATCCCTAGACATGAGAAAGCAGAGTTCGTAGGCTTTATGAGAAAGTAAGGAAAGCAGCTTCATTGTTCTTGTTTGTACCTTTGGGATGGCATAACATGATATAGGTAGTTCATGATGCATTGCGGATAGATGGCATGGGCAGTTGGCAAATAATTGGCATGGGCAGATGAGTTTGGCTTGGGTGTTGTTGCCTGGCATAAGATATTTACTGTTCATGATTACATATGCTGGCATAGAGCCAATGAAAGAAAATAAAGAAAACTTGCCACAGATAACACCACCATCAAATCTAATTTGGCCTGTAGTTTCTGTTGCTGTGATAAGAAAACAAATATACAAACAAAAACAAGCACTCTGTTGATCCTGTTGACTTCTTCCTTCACAGTTTCCCTGAATTGGAAGATTTCTTTCTTACACCTAGTAAATAGCACTAGATATGCATACTAAAATATCCTGTACAGTATAGATGATATTTTAGTGACAATCATTAGCATCAAGGGAACCATATCACAGTTGAGACTCCTTCATTCTACATCCTATTCAGTGGTGGGCTCCAGCAGGTTCGCACCTACTCTATAGAACCGGTTGTTAACAAGAGATAGTACATATAAAGTTTAAAAATAGCCATTTAAAAGTGGCTGCCAGATGGACAGAGAACCGGTTCTTAATTTCTTTGATGCCCATCACTGATCCTATCGTGTATCCTTTATGTATATACCAAAATGATTTGAAAGAATTCAGTCATATCTCAGTAAAATCAATTAAAATATATGAAGCAAATGAAATGGGAGATAGATAATAGCCCAATCTTACCTAACTCCTTCTGCAGTGATGCAGCATCAGTATGACCTCCACTGCATCCCATAGGAAAATTTTGGTTGCTTGAGGTCTCCTCAGGACAAGGATAAACCCCAGCAGCCACTGAGGTCAGTTGAGATCTGTACCAGTGTTATTCCTGGAACAAGTTCACCTTGACCCATGCAGGCCGATCTGGCCCATGAAGGCGCTTGGGACTCCACCATCACCCCAGCCCAACCCATTCACTCTCCAACCCATATCCTACTCGTCCATCATATTGTTGCAGCCCTTCCTTGCCCTTCCCCACCCTATTTCACCACCTTCACAAGGCTTTCCTGTTGTCATCTGCTGACATATGCAGGAAGGCTCTGATCTCCCAACACACTGGCTCCTTGAATTTGAAATGAATGTTTAGAAATGTGACCTTAATCCCACAAATTCATCTTTAAGGATGTGTAACTTTTTTATTATGTTTGGATCTGAGTGCAGATTGAAGGTGCTGTTTTCTATTACAAAATAAAAGTCAATGGGCCAATTAATTACAATATGAAATGATGTATTGTTTTATTATATACCCTGGAAAGTCAATAGCTAGTATTGAATTGTATTATGATACCAGTGGGATTTTTTTAGATACAGTATGCTTCACAAGGCAAATTGGAGAAAAAATGGATAGGTTTTAAATCTTTGTTCTGTCCAGATGCTCAAGACTAGCTCTCTAAAGCTTTGATCTATTTGATCATCCAATACAATCAGTCCTGGAATAACTTTAAACTGCAAAAGCAAACCTCAGTGAATGAACTGTTCAAATGTATTGAGATTCTGGGAGCTTATACACTGCAAACCAGTCTATCACTCAGATGTGAATAATATTTCCTGCAAGCTTATTATGAAAGAAATTGCTTATACCCTTCCCAGCAACTGCTTTTCTTCACTAACAGACAAATAACCACATATGATTTCACTGTGAAATCAGTCTTAATGAAATAACCATTCACTTTGGGGCTTTTCAAAATAGGTGGCCAATTTTGCAGCAGCAGCATAATTCCAGAGTGTGGTACCTTAGCAGAAGCCATGCCTTTCTTCCTGATATGAAGGATCCAAGGTGATATATGAACATATTATCTACCCGGGCCTTTGTGCTTCGCATACAGCATCAAGCACAATACTATAGTCTTTCGAGACTGATGGATGCCAATACTTAATAAGGGTCTGGTCCTATTCAACTTTCCAGTTTCGTACGACACTTTTGTGATACCTCCAGGTCATCACAGGACTTATAGGCTGGCGTAACTGGAAGTTAGGGTTGCAGCCGAAGTCCGCTATTCTTGATCCCTGAATCAAAATATATATTTGCTGGCCATGGTGGTACTGGTTAGACATTCAGCTTTCAAGAGAAGGCGATAATATCCACACTCACCTTGGAAGCTGGGATAATGAATAATCAGAGTTCCCCCTCCATTGGGGAATGTGGGTACTACAGCTTTCTCGGAAATGCTAAATATTTGGGTACCAGACGTCTGACCTGTGCATTTACCATATATTGCTTTTAGGGGTATGGCCAGTGGGTTTTAGTAGCTGCCCCGTATTGTGTTCACTGATTGTGGAATAAGAAGACAGCTGCTAAGGACACTGATGATGTGGTATAAATAAAAATGTGGAAATGGAGGATCTAATTTTGATATTGTATGATGAATGTGGAAGCTTTCCTAACTTATCTCCCATAGACTATCACAAGGCCACTACTTTCCCCCACTTCTGCCTAGATAATCCAAAGTGAGACATTTGGTGGGTTCGTAGAAAATTATCTGTGTGACAGACAGTAGAGAGGTAAGGCCACATCCTACACTATTCCCATTAATTAAAAAAATTGATGGGGTCACAGTGGTGAAGCTAGTGGGCTCATTTGCTTTTGGTGCATGGGACTTGTGCAAATCATGTTTCTCTCCTTGGGAATGACATAACTTCTGACTGTGGGCAGGGCAACATTTTGAGCTTTGAACTGGGGAATATGATCATTAGCTATGCCACTGTATGGCGGAACTTAAATTTTAAAAAATTTTAACCCATTCCTTTCTTACCATTTCTCTGCTCAATATAACTTCCAAATGATTGTTCATTCACTGGAAAAAAAACACACTTTAGGAATCATTCAAAAAGAAAAGCACCAGGGGAGGCAATTTGGATTGGAGAAACAGTGGACGGAAATGGGGGACAAGAAACTTCTTCCCCTACTGCATCTGCATTTCAGATTCCACTGCCATTGAGTGGCTTTGAGTTTTTATGGAGACTCTGGGGCTTCAGAGCATGGATTTGTTGATAACATGTAGTTAACCACAGTCTAACTGTGATTGGGAAGGAAGTGGATATAGGTGAGCGAAATGAATCAGAGTGGAACATAAATCCCAATAATAATGACTGGAGGGCCTCATGACCTAGAATTGATTGGAAGTGCTGTGGTTCAGACTAAGCAGAAAGTGCAGGTTTGCAGTCTTTACGAAACACCAGTGACCATTTTCACCTAATTTGCAAAATCCCATGGATTGGCACCACCTAATAGGATTAAGCAGCAGTGTGGAAAAATGAAGCCGAAGACTGTGAAGGGAAAGGAGGAGGAGGTCAGTGGGACTGTGATATAGGCCTGTGCATCCTCAACAAGGGTGGAATATGGTTGAACACAAAGAAGACAAATGAGGGCAGCTGCGTTGGTACAGCCCTAGTTTTCCAAGTCACTTTGAGCTGATATAAACACACTATATAGAATTGTAATTGTTCCAGAGGGAAAGGATCTGTACCACTTTGTTGAGAATTTGATAGGACTGCAACACTTTTGACTACTCAGTATGCAGGTCATGTTTGGTGGAAAGGATGACTGATGTACTTGCCATTTTACTGGGATGTCACCCTATTTAATTCCAGTCAGACTGTCTGGGTAAGTACAATGCCTTGAGAATAGCTTAAGACAAGGTAGTTAATTAGATCTTGTCTACTGGTGAGGGGGAGAAGAAATAAAGACTTTTTCCTCATTAATGAGACCAGTTTTCTTAGCTCTAGTGAACCTATATTACAGTTTATAGTGACTGAATTAGACAGAATTAGCCACAGTATTAAGAAAAAGATTTAGAACTGTGAAATTTTGAGCTTTTGGGAAAGTCTAAAAATAGGATAAATGAAAAGCTTTCAAGCTGTGTGGAATGTAAAACATTAAAAAGCAACATGAAATACTCAGGTAAGAAAAAGACAAACCCAAAATGGACATGATATAGCGAATGTCAGAAGTGAGAATATGTGTTTTCAGAAATCATTTGCTTGATTTCAATTTGCAGCTTATATTATTCATAGACAAATCAAGCAGACTATCAACCTTCTCTACTGGTAAAACTCGTATTCCTATGATCAGTGGTGGGCTTCAAATATTTTAAATAACGATTCTCTATGTCCAAATGACCATTTTAACCCTTAGTTTACCAAATTTTTTTGTATCATGTGTGACCACAACAATCAGTATTAAGCCCCTGAGTTCAGTGTAATTTATTAATATGCATTACTCCTGGGCAATCCTATGCATTACTCAGAAGTAAGCCCACTTTCAGTGTAATTTATTCGTATGCATTCAGGAATAAATCACATTGAACTTAATGGGCTTACTTCTGAGTAATGCATAGGATTGCACAGAAGCATGCAAGTGACTTTAACATGGAGAACTTTATTAACCATGGGGAAAAAAATCTCCCTTGTCTTCTTTTTTGCCAGGCTCCAGGCTGCCTGCTCACAAGGAAAAAGGGGACGAGGAAGATATTCCCCAGAGCTCCCCAATAGAGAGGACATGTATTGGGAAAAAATCATAATGCATAGGATTGCACAGGAGAAATGCAAGTGACTTTAACACGTGTTTCCAACCCAGACATGCAAGACACTCCCAAGGCAGTTTACAGCAACAGAAACTGTCAAGTGGCTTTAACATGGAAGGGACATGTATGACACCCTGAAAGCAATGCACCACAACACAGAATGATCCTGACACATATATGCAAGACAGCCTGAAAGCAATGCAACACAATTCAGCATGATCCTGACACATACATGTAAGATGCCCTGAAAGCAATGCAACATAACATGATCCTGACATATGTAAGACACCCAGAAAGCAATAGAAAGTAAATAGGGTTAGGGTTAGGGGTATTTATTTAGATGGAGGAAGCCAGCCTACTCGCACATATTTGAATTGGGTGCGCAGGCTGGCTTCTCTTAGCGAATCAGAGGCTGAGTGCTCTTATTGTGATTGGCTGGAAGGCACCTCCACCTGGCCAATCACAGTTAGAGCAGTCATAATAGTTTCTGATTGGCCAAGAGGTGGGGGGTCCCCCTTTCTTTTTGCGCATGGAGGTGTCTCAGCGCATGGTTTAAAGATGGCGGCTCCCCTGCCGGTTAAGTAACAGTTCGCTAGAAGGCCCGGAATTTTAACAACCGCTTCTGGCGATTCGGTGCGAACCAGCTGCAGCCCACCTCTGCCTATGATGTATAGTTAGTGTTATAATTGAAAGACTTGGGGTCACCCAAGCTGACCTGCTGCCTCAAATAGCATCTGATCTGTCACTCCCATGAATTCCACTCTTTTCACATTTCCACTGATTACACACCCTACAGTAGAAAACACACATGTGTGCACACACGAACACCCCATACTAGCATTCGCTTCCTCCATTAACTTGGTGGAATGATTGAGGAAAAGATCTCAGTGTGGTGATGAAGGAAGTGGAAGAAAAGATAGTCCACTCCCCATTTCGGAGTCTGAAAAAGGAAAATGGAGCAGTTGTCAGGCTGGTGGCAAACTACAGAGTGGTTGGACAAAAACAGATTAGAAGGCACCCATGCCAGTTTGCTATCATTACCAGCTTCAGAAAAAAGACTTTGTGACAGTTTCATGGATAGCCTGTCCTTAGGCAGGTTTTCCATCCCATAGTATCAGAGAGCTTCCTCCAAAGGAAGAGAGGAAAATTCCATGCATCAGAAAATAATCCTAGACTAGAGCAATAGGTATGTCCCAGAGAAATTCTATGGTACAGTAATGGTGAAAAGACAGAAGAATTGATATTTGTTGGTAGATTGGGTTTCATTCCTGGAGTCAACATAATGTAGGTATCACAGAATGTAGCTAAATTACTCCAGGAAAAAAAATCTGTACTGGATTTAGCTATTCATGAACATATATGATGTTTACTGTCCATTCATGGTAACATTTGCAGACCATGTATTAGCTGGATCAGAACCAGTTATACTGTGCTATGCCGGTTCTCTTTCTGACATTGTCAGATTGAAAGCAAATAAGACAAAAATCTCATGTGTTCAAAATTAACTTTTAAAATCCCTTATCATCAATGACTTTATCATCACGTCCCTTAAGGGGGAATGGCCCAGTTTAAACTCTCAGTGGTGGGTCATGACCCACAGTTTGGGAACCACTGCCTTAAATGCCATGTATTTGAAATAATGCCTTAAAGCAGTGGTTTTCAAACAGTGTGCTGTGGCACACTGGTGTGTCATGGATTGTCCTCTGGTGTGCCCCAGGAATTGGGGAATTAACATTCATTAAAAGGACAATTGGGGGATTTGAACAGTCTGGTGTCCCTTGTCAATATCAATTGACTGTAAAAACAATTGATGGTGTGCCTTGACAATTTCAGTCCCTTGTTAAGTGTGCCATGAGATGAAAAAGGTTGAAAATCACTGCCTTAATGCATTAGGGGCCAAATGTGTGAAACATATAAACTGTTATCTTAAAAATGAGAATCTCCTAGGAAGACACACATAGGACCTGAGATGACTGAGGGAATTGCATATTCACAGTCCCCATCTTGCAATCACAATGCAATTATTGAGAAGAATAATCAGAATTAACAGTGCATGTCTACTCAGCATGTCTACTACTACTACGAAGCATGCCTACTCAGAAGTAAGCCCTATGTATTCAATGGTGCCTACTCCCAGGATTGTTTAGGATTGCATCCTAGGTAGAATAATGCCCCTGTTATTTAAACCATTTGCCAAAGATGTAGAGTTGAATTTGTGTAAGATGCACATATGATGTGTCGCCCCCCCATACTGAGTTGAAGTTAGTACTGTAAACCCAGTTATAATGAAACTGGCCCAGCACCGAGTGGGCCTGGGTACAATTTTTGCATTCATGTGCACTTTCCCACTTTCCTTGTGTGCCTGTTTCCAATGCAATCCTATACCTAATACCATCAGCAAAATCATTTTGGTGTTTTGGGACAGCAGTGGATGAAATCTGAAAATGTAAAAATCAGTCCTTATTTATCACTATTCTTCGGAGTGGTAGATCATTAGATTCTTTCTTCCACTCCCTTCATATTGTATCTCATTCCCGGAAGGCCATTATGACAATTTCAGGTGTTCTCAAGAGATGGAGATTAGATTTGTAGCATGACAATGAACGATGAGCCTAATGCATATACAGCAGTGAGCGTTAAGGTGGAAGCTGAATACAGGTCCAGAACAAAGATTATTTCCTATTGGGTTCATAAATGAGACTGCAATTGTTTCCCCAGAGTACCAGAGGAATAATGCTGATGAAATTACACCATGATAACAGAGAGCAAAGGGGTTTGATGACAATGTTAAAATGAACATTTTTAATTTTGACGATCACCTTTCAGAAATTTACCAGTATTTTAGCTTTCTCACTCTCGTTATTGTATATATGTCTATATTTATATGCCCTGTAAATAAATTCAGTTAATTGGCTTAGGGCATAATATACAAATGGAGATGGGCTGGTTCAAGTTCCTTTCACCGTCCCAGAGGTGTCCCAAGTATGCGATAAAGCTGGCACAAAATGTAAGCACATGCTGGCCACATAAGGCAGGAGCAAAGATCTGGGGGACAGAGAGACAGAGGCATTCCATGGTGGTGATGAGGTGGACAGGCCCATGGGGAGACTGTGGTTGAGTGGAGGTTGGGGCCAGGTTCTGGAGTTTGTACCAGATCTTAGCTCTGGTTCCAGGCAGCCTGAAACAGTTCCTCTTTAGGTGGCACAGATCTGAATAGCCCCATTGGCGCTACTGTGGTATTATCTGATGTAAGGAGAATGAGTTCCCCTGGCTGAACCACAATCACCGCCAATTCCATGGGACCTGCATATACATATGCCGGATCCCAACTGGTGCACAGCAGGCTCAGGATGTTCATATCTACCTGATTCAGGGTAACCATATGACCAGAAAAACCTGGATTTGTCCATATTTTTAGCCTCCTGTCCAGGTGTCCTACATTTTGGCTTCATTGTCCTACATTTTGGCTTCATTTTGAAACTTTGTGATAGTGCACTGTGCCCCATCATGCCATATGTTGTTGGATTCGTATTGAAGAGCAGAATCCAATGCAAAAATCAGTTTGGAGATATCTCCTTCCTACCTAAAGTTATGGTCAAAAAACAAAAAAACAAAAACAAAAAAATACATTTTTTGGCAATTTTTTTAAGTGGGTAGGAATTTTGGCTTGGGATTAGGAATTTTGGCCCTGGGGTTCAGGAATAATTTGGTCACCTGGACCTGGTTCTATACCACCCCCAGAGGTTGCACAGAACTGAGTAGACCTTTGGGGCTGCTAACTCCCTACCCAAGGGAAGGGGGAAAGTTTCCCCTTGACACATGATTGTGCAGAAAAAGTCCCTCTACTACCTCTGGATACACTACATGAAGACTGGCTGGCCTGTTCAAGCGCAAGTTTGGATTGCACTGAGAACATTCAAAGAGCTAATGATATACTCTTAACACAGCAAGGAACCATGTTAGTAAGGTTATACCCTCAGACACACTACTAGTGACCCAAATAGTGGAACCTCTGCCCCCTTAGGGGAAGGGCAACAGCAATTCTGGCAACATGATTACTATGAGCATGCTGCTGGGTTTTCATTTTCCTTGGAAGACTTTGGCTGCAATTCTAACCACACTTTCCTGGGAGTAAGTACTATTAAAAACAATGGGGCTTATGCTGCAGTCTAGCCACACTTTGCTGGGAGTAAGTTCTATTGAACAAATTGGGACTTACTTCTGAATAGGCATGCTAAGGATTGCACTGTTACTTTTGTATTTTTAATTGTTTACAGCAGTTTAGAGCCAGAGAGGGATACCGACGGAGTCATGGGTTCCCCAGACCCTCCAGAGAGCCATAGTAATTTCATCCCCACCCTACCTCCCAGTAAGGATAAAAAACTTTTTGTTCTCTTCTCCCAGACGCACTTACAGCATGCCAGACTGTGGCAGCCTTACAACAATATGGCTTGTACTAGTTAAATTTGCACAAAATTTTAGTCAACATGTCTATATCAGGAAACCCTTGAAAAAGGCAGTGCCCTACACCAGTGGTTTACAAATGTTTCAGAGCTGTGACTCCACTTTGAGTCAAGACATGATGCTTCTGATAGTGGCTCAAAGCTGTAGTGGGAGTCCTCAGAAGCAGCAAACCTATGTACACCTACCTGGGTGCAAACTCAATTGAAAACAGTTTATTTTTAGCTAAACATGCGTTTTATTGGTCAGTGCAGGAAGATTCAGGCACTTTTGTTTATACGTTGGAGGGAAGAAAATTCATGTTTTCTACTGAATGTAGTCATTCAAGAATATTCCCTGATTGCAAAGTGCTATATGTGCATACGTTCCATATGTCTATATACCATGTGAAAAACAAATCTCACTTATTTTATAACAAGTCAAAAAACCTAGTGAAGAAAACTTAGTTTACAATTACAAACACCATGTCAGGCTTCTTGGGATTGAAAAGCAAATGAAAGCTGGAGGATAAGACAATCAGCATACAAATTGTCCTACAATGTATTTTTTAAATCATCTTGTACTGATGGACGATTATTTCTTGTAAGCAAGCAGCACATTCCCTGCAGCGTAATGTGCACAGCCAAGCAAAAGAGGAAAAAGCTGGCCGGGAAATGCATCAATTTTGACTAAAATTATCTCATGTGCTTTCCCCATATTTGGCTGTCCTGTGTGATTCATGAACTGAAGAAGAGGGTTCATAAATCTAGACTAAAGAATTCAATAAATACAGGCTTTGCTTTAGGTGCTTGGTCAACTGAATCCCCCAATGCATGATTAGTAGCAAATTTGCCCAAGAGATTGGCTTGCTACAATTTTATTCTTTTTGTTTCATTATTTTATCCTTTTTGTTTCCTTCAGCTCATTTTTCTCCTCCATGCATTTTATTGTATCTCGTGATTTCAGTGTGTGTGCTTTCCGACTGAACTCATACTGCCAGCTTTCCCATTTAATTAACGACTCTTACCACCAAGGTGAAGATGTATGTAATGTATTGAAACATTTTTTGCTGAAATTATTCTCTCTGTTCTTATTTTTTTCTTCCTGCCAAATCTAGATTTTGCTCTCACAGAGGATATTTTCTTAAAAGAGAAGCAAGCAAAAGATTAACAAGGAGTTTCTTTGTTACAAATATTTGTATGTAATATGGAGTTATACCTTCTGGATTGTTCTCTACATTAATACCTCTTGCAAGCTTGTGAATGAAGACACACTTACGTTGGCTTCCATAGTTGGAAGAAAGCTGGAGGTAAAGGAGAAAGAGGTAATATTGTCTACTATGCCTCAATCTACTCCTGGAAATTTGTTTTCCCCTCCAATGAAATACTGGCAATTCCTAGAGGTTGAGTTATGCAGAATTATTTCCATTTGTAAGCTGGAAAGTCAGGCTGATTCCTAGAGCCTCCAAGATAATTCTGGAGGTTTGACAATCCTAGATAGAGAAGTGTCATAAGCAAGCCATCTTCAGCCCAGATAATATGGAGGGAGATTAGATCACCTCTTTCATGATGCACTTTGCAGAAACTACAACAGCCTATTTCATCTTCCTTATTTCATGACAGTGCAGAATTGCTTTTAATTTGGATGCTAATCTGGATTTAATTTAATCTGGATTTAATTTAGGGCTTGCATTCCATGTTTGTTCTGGAAGAGGGTTTTTTCATATATTCTGCACTGCTAGAATGTGGGGTTAACATAATTTTGGCTTGGTCAGCCTAATTTGGCTTGGTTAGGTCCTAAAGAAAGCTCTGCAGAAGTGTTCAGTGAGGGCTTCACATGTTGAATAGATTTGTTATAGTGAGGACAGCAGCATAAAAAAATAAGAAGAGTCTCCACTGGATCAGGCCAGAGGCCCATCATCTAGTCCAGCTTCTTGTATGGCCCACCAGATGCTTCAGGGAACACATCTGTATCTGGCATTTTGAGGTCATCCACATCTACATCTATCTATCCACACATATACACATACACCCCTCATAACCTATGATGGTCCTTTTCTCTAGGAATTTACCTTCCACAAGGTGTGTGCATGTTTAAAAAGTCATTTGGGAACCCTAGGGAGCAATCCAGAGTAACTATGGGGAGTCCTTGCTCTAACTTAAGAACAATTCACTCTGGCTTGCAATATGAATTTCCCAGGGGTTTTCACTAGGTGGTGCCATAACTACATCGACGTAAATGTCTCTTACATGCTCTTGTAGTTACTCTGGATTTTAAGGCTATTCATTTCCATTACAGTTTCCATCATCTTGAGGCTACTTGTGTCTTGTGCTATTCAGTTTATAGGTCTTTATATGATTCTTATTGAATGAACAAGAATAATGATGTGTTTTCTCAAGCCTTTAATCAAGGCATTAAACTCAACTCTACTATGGGCATAGGTACTAGCATCATAATGTTAGTCCATGAAGCCATCCAGTTCCTTGTTGTTTTGCATTTTGAGTGTTAAACGTTTGTGGTGTGGATCGAAGTCGTTCTGCCCATCCCCAACATGGCAATAGTTTCTAAGAACTACAAGCTCTTGGGTGCAGAGAAGACAAGTTCTCCATCTTCCTGCCCACACTAGGCTCCCGCTTTTCTCCTGAAATATTTTTGTACGTGCAGTATGGAACTAATAAGATGTTCTGCCACACAACTTTTAATCTCTGTTTCTATTTTATTTCTATTTCTATTTTTATTTGTTTTCTTGACTTTGTATGTGTCAGTTTTTGTTGTTTAAAACTGAAAAAGAAAAGGGGTATATAATATGAAATAAATACTTGTAGGGAAAGACACAAGATATAAATACAATGAAATTAAAATTACACAAAAATTTAAAAATAAAACAACATATAATCTTGATTCAATTCAAGGCTGATTGATAGTACAATTGTTCAAATGACCATTTTCATCCTGGCTAAAATATACGGAATACGGAAACACCAAAAGTTGTTCTCTCTCCTGTTTGTAAAGAGACAAACATTGAGACTATCTGAGTAAATTTGTTGCTCAGGCAACAGAGTTACTGCGTTAAAATGTGAGGAAACTAACATGGATGGACTAATTAAGCAATTAAGAAATATATCACTCTAGATCCCTATGTGGGTTTCAAATGCTGTTGATGATCCTATAAAGAGAGCTGTTTTTGTGGAGAGTGCATGGCTCCGTTTATGTTCTTTGACACTGTTTTGACATTCCTGCTGCTAAGCGCTTATAAAGTGTTTATACCTCCACTTGCATTGAATCAGTTTAATTAACAATGAAATGCTGCTTGTAAGTCAAGTGTTTTGGAAGTGGAGTTCTCAGGGTAAAATCCAGATGCTCTCAGCCATATGCCGGCACAGGAGTTTAATGGTGAGCATTGATGTTTTCTGTTTAGGAAACTCAGGCCTTGTGCGACTGAAGGCAATTTGGCGAAGTCTGGTTCTCCATCTTGATAATTATGCATCTGATGTTGCGAAGGGAATGTTGCTAATTTTCTCAATGGCAGGTAGCTTGCAAAAATCTTTCCAGCGTACACATTTTATCTTCACCATTTATCAATAGCATGTATTTTGCTGATATTAAAAAAGACTCCTAAAGAATGGAAATTAACAGTTAAATGAACAAAAGAAACTCATTCCTTGAATGAACATAATGCCTCCAACTCTTTTATGGAAGACTGGTTTCCATTTATCTCCTCCATGAGCAAAAAACTATTGGTTAAATGTTTTCCTGAGGGATGTATACCATTTGATCGGATACATTTACAGTGTAATAATCCTTCACGGACCAAGCCTTCATTTCAGGACAAATGCTAAAATGCTACAAGTCAAACCTATTTTGTTCTATTTGGCAGCCATCCAGAGATTAACACAATGGTAATGAACCAGCCCCAAGGGAGTGGGATCCATTTCTGTATTTGTGCAGAGTCTACTTAAATCTGCTTTGTTACCTTACCTTCTAGTTGTGCAGCTAACAGGTCATATGTTGGGAAGGCAGGAGGACAGTGAAAATGGAGAAAAAAACTGGTAACCTAACTCTCAATGTGTGAACCCTTGACATACCCTACAATCCAGAGTAACTACGGGCAAATGTAAGAGACATTACATGTACCCATAGTTACTGCACTACCTAGTGAAAACCTATGGAAAATTCATATTGCAATCCAGAGCAAATTGTTCTTACACCAGAGCAAGGACTCCCCATAGTTACTCTGGATTGCCCCCCTAATCTCATCCAAGTGTCCAAGAATACGATACACTTGCCATGTTGCTTAAAAAGGGATACGCAGCAGAACAATAACAGCTTTTCGCAGGCTGTTTGGTGTTTGAGCATTTTATTGTTATTCAGTTTTTTCCCTGTCTGATATTCCCACCTTATCCCATCCTGTCTTCCTTATATGTTGTCTTTTTTATATTCTGTCAAGGGGAGACGTGGCTTGATGTGGTTTAAGTATGTAACTGGGGGCACATGACCACATGCCTTTATCACAATATGTGGCAAGGAGTTCCACAGACTGATTACACATTGGATAAAGAAATATTTTCTTTTGTCTATTCTAACTCTACCTATACTCAATTTTAGTGGATGGCCAGAGTGCGAGGAAAAAGAGCACCCCACTATGCATCCCTTGCATAATTTCTTATATCCCAATCGTGACCCCCCGACTCCTTTTTTCTAGACTGAAGAGCCCTGAAAGCATTTCCCTTTGAAAGCAATATATAAAAGTATTTTTAGCTTTTATTTTGTCATGTCCTACTTTTTTTGGATGTCCTACATTTCAGAGGGCCCTTTTCTGGTTTTTGACATATGGTCACCCAGAAATAACGTTATGTTTAGCATGATGCTCCAGGCTCCTTCCTCTTTTCATGTGCAGCCCGATAAGAGGGCTGCGATCGAGGACAAGTCATTCACATATTGTGAACAGTGGATAAGTGAATCCATGGATATAGGAACCGTGGATACAATGGGCATCTGTATTTGATTGAACATTGTCCTGCCAGTTGTTCATTGTGAACTTTGTTCATGTTCACTGTGTGGACCCTCTTGTAAAAGCAGAATAAAACTGCTAGAGCTTTGAATTCATTCTGTATGAACTCTTGGACAAGCTTTTGTGTTTACAAAACATTTACAAGACCGTGCCAGTGACTAGCTTCCTTCAGCTCACTGTTCTTGTATCTGTTCCCATATTTTGAATACATGCTTAATGAAGGAAAGATGAAAGATTCTTACTGATGAGCCTTCGAGCCACAGCAATTGCCAAAGTCTAACAAAAACCAAGGAAGTAAAAAAGCACACATGTGCTCAACATCAGTCACACTTCAAATGAAAGCTACATTAGACAAAATCATCATATACAGTTAACATTTTTATTTACAAATTTTTCCCCCTAGCCTTGCAAATTTAGCCACAGATCTTGTGATATATTAAACCTGACAGGATTGAACTCAAGTGATTTAAGCTTTGGTTTGGGAATGAAAGGGAAGGGGTTTTTTAAATGATTTTTTTAAAAAAAATTCCAATGAGTACATATGTACATGTATAGCACGTTCTCCCTGTGGTCTCATTATTGTAAGAAGCAAATGCAGTAATTCTGGAATCCCTACCATGAGAAAAACTGTTATTCTCAGAGCCCAGTACTATATTTGAGGTCTCCCTCAAATATAGTATAGTACCCTGGCCCTTGGCCAGATGTGACCTTTGGCGAGCCTCCAACCTGCCCTTGGCAAGCCCCCTCCATCCTGCCCTTGGGCAAGCCCTGTATTCTCCACTGGAGAGGGGAGCTCTGCTCTCCGTACCTTGGGAGAGTATTCTGAGGGCTGCAGAGGCTGCACACACCTCCTGTCTCTGTATATGAAAGTGCTTCTGAACTGGTTTGAAGATCTGTGTATTGGAAAGTGTTTATGAACTGATTTAAATTCATTCATTCACATGTTCCTTCAGTAATATATTGATTTATGTAAATTTATTCAGATTTGAAATGTAAATCAATTCTTTTTCCCCCCTTCTGGCCCTGACACATTATTAGAAAGATAATGTGACCCTCCTACCAAAACATTTAGAGACCCCTGGGCTATACTACCAATACTCATGTTCCACCTAATTCATAATCCAACCTTGAGCACTCCTTGGCCCAGCAAAATTCTGTAAGGCCCTCCAAAGTCTGTAATCCCCCAGCATTAGTAGCAGGGACAGGTCATGAGCAGGGAAGGGGAGGAATAGGATTTGTAATATCCACAAGCTGGATTTTATTCTGTTTTGAAAAACAATTATTTTTCTTTTCTCCCCCTTAGACATGCATCCCCCAAATGGGGGATGCATGTGTGAAGAGATCCACAGGTGGTTGAGGGCTTTTTTGGAAGTAAGTCAAAATGCCTTCTGGCACAGATTGGGCTCTGAGGCTATCATCTGATTTGTACAAATCTGTGGAATGCAAAGTGAAATTTCCATTGACTAGATGGGGAAACCAAACAAATGATATTTGGGGAAAAGGCAGTCAGGATAATGAAAATATGTATCTGTAGCCTCACCACTCCAGAATTCTGTCAACACTGCATACAATGAATATGCGTGGCATTTGATATTTTCTAAAAGCAGGCACTGAAGAAGAACCAATTTCTATCCTTTTCTGTCATGCAAAGGAAAAACAAATTGGAAATCTTTATAGAAATTCAGTTTCTGCTGCGTATATCTGGCAGTGGCTATATATATATATATATATATATATATATATATATATATATATATATGATTTTCTTATTCATTTATGTCAACACAGAGTAATATACCAGCTGTTGAAAAAGCAGATTCACCTGGTAGTGTAATACTGTACAAAAATATTTACCTAAGCAATTTGTCCACTCTCCCAAAATTGCACCTTGGAAATAAATGGATTTAATTTTTTGATAAGAACAGCGCATTTACTCTCCTAGATCCAACTGACACCCAACCCAGCATTGATCCACTAAAGGGGAAATAATGATGAATTTAGACTTATTGGCCAATCCTAGCCACTGACAGAAAGTGAGAGGATGTTGGCAGAACTGATGAGTCCACCAGTGCATTGGCTGGTGGTGGTATGCATAGGCTACATGTGTTGGCTAGTGTAGAGGCTAGTTAATGTGGGGACAGTCTGCATGTGAAAAAGTAGGGTGGAGAAGGTATGGGAAATGGGCCACAACACCAGATGGAGCTGCTGTTTGAATTTGAAACTTTGCAGGATATTGTATGTGATGTGTAGGAGTTTTTAATCGAGTGAGTCACTGGGCAACCATTTCATATTAAACCTTCAGTTGCAGGGCATCCTCTCCGCATCAAATCATTGCTGGAAAATGTCATAATTACAGTATTTAGACATTGTCTATTTAGAATTGTCTCTCAGTTACAGGATTCTCATGGATCTGCCACCATCATCCAATGATGTCTTTCTGAGGGGTATCACAATTGCAAAGTGCGATGGTAAGGTGGTGGAAGGGCTGCACCTGTGTGTCATGGGTGGGGTTCTGATATTCTTCCTCTCACTATGCTGGATGAGTGTAAGGGATCAATCTAGAATACACCCTTGGCTGTTGCATGTCTCTTGCATCAGCCAATGAGTGTCATAAAATGACCCTAAAGCACTTTTGCACCAACTCTGGAGGAGCTAGGCTGGAGCACATCCATGCATTGGCCTCTGGAGGCCAACCCAAGTGCCCTTGGTCAGCTTAAGAAGTTAGCCTTTACCAGCTGAGAAGGCCAGCATGGGTATCTGGGGACAAATGGGAAGGATGAAGAGGAAGTGTTTTGGGGCAGTAGAGGGTGGGCAGAGTGTGGACCCCTGTATGAGTGGTACTGAGAGGGGAGTGTGGCCAAGGTGCAGCACTTATGCTGGATCCTATTCCCAATCCCAGGCAGCCTAGGGCAACTCCAGGCTGCTTGATCTGCACCAGTGGTGCAGGTCCAGGTGTCCCCATTTGAGCTGCTGTGGTATTAACCAGGATAAGCATCATCCTGGTTTTTCAGCCACTTTTTGCCCTAACCTTTCTCTAGATGCTGGGCAGACCTATTGTCTTGCTTGCCTATCGGTAGGGTCACCATGTATCCTGGAAAATCAGGACAGTCCCAATTTTCGGAGATTACTTTCACATACTGGCAAGTTTGACAGGGGGTCCAGTTCTGGTTTTTGTGGAAGACATTTATGGCAACCCTACTACAAGACAGGTTAGAAGTGGGCTGTAAAATGTGTCAGTCATTGCTGTGGTGCAACAGTGGCACGGCGTCCATATGAGGTAGGGATAGTTGTGATAAAACTGTCCAGGAAAAAAGGATGTACATCCTCTCTGCAAAAGATTGTTTGAAGGAAGTGAGTATTAAACTGGAAAGAACAATTGCTATAAAGTAGTATTTCAAGAAATAAAATTACTAATAGTGGATCTGTAGCTCAAGAGTAAAGCATATTATTTGTATGCATAAGGTCCCAGATTCAGTCTTTATCATCTCCATGAAAGGATGGGAAAGACCCATGTATGACCCTATGTTTCTGGGGACCTGCTGTCAGTCAGAGATAGTTTGTCCATCTTGGTCTGACTCAACACATGACAGAATCCTATATGGGTCTTGCTTCAACACTTTCCTCCCACTTAGGTTTTAATTTTGTCTCATATTGGGGGGTGGAGAAGTAGGCTAATTTGGAAGGACTATCTGTTTTAACTAGGGCGGACAGTACATGTTGTACTCTTTATTTTTCAGTGTCTAGCACGTTGCAATTCTGTCATTCTTGGCACCACTTCCTTCTCTTACTTCGCCCTCACTTTTGTTCACCAGAAGTGCCCATTTGACCCAAATGCTGCAGTGATTCCCCAAGACTTTGGTGATGACACCACATGCCACATTTGGTGTCACAAATGCCCCAATATCATGCCACAAATATCATGTAGATTGCCATCACAGATTGGATTAAACTTCAGTAAGAGCAAATGTGAAGGAGTAAAATGTTATCTGGAAGAAGCATCAGTCAAGAGAATAAAATGATTCTGAACACATCCAGTCCTGCTTTAAGGGGGGATTGTAAATTTTTTATTTGCAAGCAGAATGAAAAAGAAAATTAAACGTTTGCCTGATTGAATCCTGATTTTAAATCTTGGGCAGTGCAATCCTACCTTGCACTGCAACAGGCAGGCTCTCATGCGTGGGCTCATACTGTGCAACTTTTCTCCTTTCCTGGGTAATGCAGCAGCAGCCACAGTTAGTCTACTGAGATCTGCGCTCTCAAATAACAAAGCAGATATAAGAAGCCTGGACTGCCATGGATTGCCTGGGAATGGGGCTAAGATTTAGCATATGCCAGCTCCATGGCAGCCCACCAAGGGTGGGCCCAGCCAACCCCAAGATCCGGTTCGCCGGAAGTCGGGGGCGGGCCAGGGTCAGGGGCCGGGGCTGGGGTCAGCCCCAACCCCGCCACACTGCGCATGCACCAGGCTTGGCGCATGCGCAGTGCGTCTCCTGAAGCCGAGCTCCAGGAGATGCAGTGCACATGCGTCCAGCTGGACATAAGCACACTGCGTCTCCTGAAGCTCAGCTTCAGGAGACGCGTGCGGCCGCTAGCGAACTGGTCCCCGCGGTTCTGGCAGCCGCAGCTCTGACAGGCTCGCTAGCATCTGCCCAAGGGGAAGATCCAGTTCGGGTGAGTAGGCCCGAACCGGCATCTGCCCACCTGTGCAGCCCACCTACCTCCCACCATCAGCATGGTAGTCATAGAAAATTAAGGGTCTGGGGAGCCTTCCACAGTGTTCCATAAGTCTCTGTAAGTCTGTTATAAAAGGAAAAAAGGGCAATTCTTGTTTCACTGAGAAAACCAGATGTCCATTTTTTTCTGCTTTTCAGACTTTTAAGGTGCTTAATTCAAAGGGCTCTCCAGCCTCTCCCCCACCCACTCAGTGCTGGCTGGCGGTAAATTAAAACCCCCTCCCATTCCTGGCAGCCACATGATCCTGGAGGTTGCATTGCTTCATTCCCCCAACCCAGTGCCGGATTTATGTATAAGCTAAACAAGCTATAACTTAGGGCACCCCAAAAAATTTAATGGGAAAAAACTGGATGTTCCTTTCCAAAATATAAGATAAAAAACAAATAAAATAAAACCTACACTCAGCAGCAGTGTTTTGTGTTGTGTAGGCTCCTATGGCATAAGTAATGGTCCCTGCCTGCTAGCTTGCTGGACATATAAAGGGCCCCATTACCTTCAATAACTTAGGGCCTCATCAACCCTAAATCTTGTCCTGCCCTAACCCCAGAGGGAATATGTGGTTCCCTCCTCTTAAGAGGGCTTTGAGAACCACTGTACTAAAGTACTGTATATATTTTTCCCATATTAAAAAACTTTTTGCATTGAAATTACTATTTCTCTTATTTAAAAGTGCAAAACCGACAGTTTCTACAGCTACTTCTTTTCTGGTGAATGTACAGTATGCTTTGATAGAAGAGCTTAACATTTGACTTATATCCACTGGCAACCAAGCTCTCACAATAATCTTTATAGTAAGGTACTCCCTTATCAGTTGATTATTTTTACAGCATGACAGGAACTGTGCATAGCACCTCGTCTGATGTTCATAACCTGTTCTCTTATCTTTATAAATATACTTCCATGCTATTGCAATGTGGTGAGAAAGCTGTTCAAGAGGTTATAGGGTCTTTAAAAAAATGATTGTGTGCAAGGTAAATTGATTATTGCTTCTCTTACTTAGGTAAATTATGGGTCTCAAAGTAGATAAGCAATACAAGTGAATGTTCCCCATAAGCTCCCACGGTCTTGTAAAGTGAAATTTTAAGAGCTTTTAAATGATTTCCTGACGTACAACCTCCAGAAATTATTACAGTATTCTATTCAGTGTGCTGCGTAATTTAGCTATATTTCTTCATGTCTGTAACATCTTTCAAGGAGCAGTTTTATTCCCTAATAGAAGCACCTATTAAGGACATAAGGAAATATCTTGAAAAGATCTTAAATGGAATGAATGTGAAATTCAGAAAATAAAAGAAAATCATATTTTATTTCAGGAATAATTTGGGATGTTTCAGCACATCTGATTCCCCCAAGTGAACCCATTCTTCAGTCTATCTTCATCCTCTACCAATCCTAAACACACTTTCCTGAAAGTTCCATAGAACACAATAGGACATATAGATAATGTCTACTTATGGATAGACATATATAGGATTGTAACCCAAATCACTCAACTGGTAGAAGACACTGGGGGGACTACATGCTGTGTTGTCTGCATTTCTTACAGCCCATTCTTACCTTAATCCCCTATGTGGATGCAGCCACACTGCTACAACATTGGAGTATGCACTGCATTCTATGGGGGGAGCTCCAGACATCTTTTCTAAGTAAGGGAACATTTGTTCACTTGTCAGATTGCTTCGCTGGCACCAGTTAGCTACAGGAAGGCTGATGTGAGACCAGGAATAGGATATCAACAGCACTGCTGCCGCCAATACTCTCCCCTTTTCAATGTCGATCCACCCATTCCCCATCTCTTGCCCATTCCTCCCCCTCTTTCCCATTCATCCCCCACCCACCCAAATAATCAGACTTACCTTTCTGGTCTAGAACTGGAGTCTAGAATTGGGCTTCCCAAGCTGCCACCATTTGTGAGAGTACTCCTAGAACGACTGCCAGCATTTAAGCTGCCATCATTTTGGGCTGCAGTAATTCAGTGGTTAAAGATGCTGTTAATCTGTGAGGTGCTTGCTAATCTGAAGGTTGGTACCTGTGTGGTTTGAGGCCTCACATGATACAGTGAACTCCAGATATCTGTCCAGCTCCGGTCGACCTAACCGTTCAAAAGCATGTTAAATGCAAATGAATAAATAGGTACCACTTTGGTGTGATGATCCATGTGCCTTTGATATTTAGTGATGCCAGCCACATGATCAAAGAGATGTTCAGAGAACGCTGGTACTTGGGCCTTGTTACAGGGTTGAGCACTGCCCTTAGAGTTGATCACAAATAGCAGAGCAACCGGGGGGGGGGGGAGGGGGCAATTTACCTTGACTTTATTGAGTGACTGTGAACATTCCTTCAAAAGAGATGCTCCCATTTATCTGTGCCATTGTAATTTTTCATGTGACACCAGCAAATTGCAGATTGTTATGCCATTTGACTGCCAGTGCAATCCTAACACCTGGTTAGTCCGGCACAAGTTCCAGCATGTTCCATACTTGTCTGGTGATTTCATAAAAAAGCACCTCAGGGTGATCATATGACCATAAAAACCCGGATGTGTCCATATTTTTAGCCTCCTGTCCTGGTGTCCTACATTTTGGCTTCATTGTCCTACATTTTGGCTTCATTTTGAAACTTCGCGATAGTGCACTGAACCCCATCATGCCATATGTTGTTGGATTCGTATTGAAGAGCAGAATCCAATGCAATAATCAGTTTGGAGATATCTCCTTCCTGTCAAAGTTATTATCAAAAAACCAAAAAACAAAAACATAAAATACATTTTTTGGCAATTTTTAAAAGTGGGTAGGAATTTTGGCCCTGGGGTTCAGGAATTTTGGCCCTGAGGTTCAGGAATAATCTGGTCACCCTGTGGAGGGGGTGAGGCCAGTGCACAAGCACAAGCAGAGATGGCTGAATTACACTGGTCTGAATTGGTTATGATAATGCCCTGGGAGGTTTAGTGCTAAACAGTTCTCTCTTGACATATTGGGGTTTTTTACAATTTTTCTCTTCAAAAACCTGTTGGCTTCCACAGAATGTTCCCAGCATGCTTTCCGATGCAGGAGCAACAGTATCGCATATTGACATTTCACCTTCATGACATTTTCCCTTTTTCATGAATTGCACTCTAATTATTTATTATTGTTCAACAGTACAATCACCAATTTAATTAAAAATCTTGGTGTGTCATGTGAAATGAAAAAGAAATTCCTCTGACTTTGGAAAGTCCAAGTCTTGATTAGAGTATTGTTTTTCTGTTTCTCAGGTAATCACAGCAATAATCCTGTGCCTCTTGTTTCATCTCGCAAGCACAGGAAGTTCCATCCTTCCCATTCATAATAATAGTAGCATTTGTCAATTTAATCTCACCACTGTTTTCACTGATAATCTCCTGTGTAAACACGAGTCTGAAAGCAATTTATTCTGTGCCCTCTTTTGGAAGGCCAGTAAACTCATTATAGCTCAACGGCATGTAGGTTAGCTGTATTTAATTTAATTTCTCAGCAAGGAAATAGTTTTTTACATTTACATCTTCTGGGGTTGCTGATGCCACTTCATTTATTTGCTTGTTTTCATGTAAGTAAGAAATGAAATGCAAACAGTTGGCCAAATTCCATCTTTGGAGATCACTTGGTGACTGCTCTTACAGTCAGTTCTTAAAACTAAGCTCCCAGATGTACAAGAAGACATTAACCTTTCTTTAGTTTAATATCTCAAACTACAGATCCCTTCGTTGTGTTCTTCCAGCCTATGCACATATGGATTGATAAGACATCTCATGCTGCGATCACAACACATAGCTTTCTCTGAATCCTTTGCATTTGTGGGTTTAATCCCATCCTTAGAAATTCCCACAAATAAGGCTCATGGCATGGTGTTTAATGGGAATGGAATACTCTTATTCAACATCTCTAACCTTCTTATAACCTATAGGCCCCATAGTGGAACAGAGAGGGCAACAGAATCTTGGCATGCCTGTCCCTTGTGGCCCAGATCCAGTCCCAACCATCTCCTTGGAGTTATATCAGCAGAAGAGTTAAAAATATTTTTCTTGCCTCTTCCATACTGTCTTATCCCCCCCCCCCCACATCCATACACTTATATGCACTGCAGCCATCTAAAATAAGCTGAAAGAGCAGTGGCTCTTGAGCATTTCAACCCAGGACCCCCTTCTGAGAATGACAATCTGTCCAGACCCCCAGACAATGTCATGTCTGGAAGTGACATCAAACAGGACATGACATCACTGTGATACCAGAGCCCTTCTGTGTTAATGAGACTTAGAGCACAATCCTAACTGTGTCTATTCAAAAGTAAGCCCCATTGTGTTCAATGGGTTTTACTCCCAGGAAAGTGACTTTGCAGCCTTACTTCCAGGAAAGCAACCTGAGTATGTCATTTCAATATAGCATTGCCAAATGCCAGATTATAAGATTTGGTGCCCAGCTCTTCGTGACCCCCTGGAATGAAGTTGCAGTCCTGTCCTCCTTTTTGAAAACCTCTGATTAGACCATAAGTGACTTAAGTAATGAATCACTAATAATTTAGGAAGAGCACATTATCACAGAATGGTTCCATTCCGCCTAAGTCAGAAAACCAAGAGACACAACTTGTAATTACAGTTACATATAACAAGTTTAATTGTTCCAGAAGCATGCTTGTTATGTGAAATGCTCTTTAGGTGAAGTGGATTTTCCCATAGGTAATAATGGAAACTCAGACAATTGTTTCCAGAACCCAAAAAATATTCATATAAAAATATTAACTGTATGTAAAAATGATGACAAAGCACTGGAATTGAATTCAAAACATGCATTCAATGTGCATGATCCTATGAAGTGTACTTGGGCTGCAAACCTAAAGATCTTTCCTGAGAGTAAGCCCCATTTAACACAATGGGGCTTGCTTCTGGGTAGACATGGTTAGGAGGCAGCAATCCAAGACACTTTCCAAGTGTCTCCCCACTTTCTCCTTCTCTCCATCCTGAGCCCCTCTCCCCTGCTCCCTTCTGGCTAGCCCTGAGCTGCTTCCCTCTTCTCCACTGCTGTTCTCTCCCTTTGCCACAGGAGGAACAGCGCGGAAGTTTTGCTTTCACTATGGGCAGGCATGCTATGCAGCCCCGACACTTTTTAAAAGGGCTGTCGGCCAGTGTGTTTGCCCCAACTGCCGAGTGTGCTTGTTAAGTGAAGCAACACTTGTTATGTGAGGCAGAATCCTAGAGAAATGTTTGCTTGTTATGTGGATCACTTGTTAAGTGAGGATGTACTTTTACAAGCTATATCACTGTACTTTTAGAAGCTTGCAGAACTGTCCTCTTTGCAAACCTATCCCAACGGTGAGGATCTCTTATTCTAGATATGGTTAATTTTTGCTGAGCAAGGAGAAATAGCATCATCCGCTGTGCTCCTCCCCACTGAAAAGAGTTCGTCTTTTGAGAACACTCACCAACTGTATTGAAGAGGATGTTTGACAAAGAGATCAATACATGAGCTTCTTTACACTAGAAGAACAAACAGTGTCTTTGTAGGTTAATTATCACTAAAACACAGACATAGGTACATTATATAATCCACAACACAAAAGTGAATGAATTTCATTAAGCTTGTCTTTTAAAACGGTTTTTAATTTGATGCTCAGAAGACATCCAGACCAGCAAAAGTATTAAAAGCTTTCAGTACCTGACTTGTTGAGCCACTACATTATCATTTAATTATACTCCACATGTCCATGAGAGATTGGTGAATTTGGGATTTCAATGGCATCTTCCTAACTTCAAAGGAAGCAGGAGTTTACAAGACCCTGGCAACAGAAACTGCATTAGTAAAGTGAGATGTCGTTTTGAATCCCCCTCATTGGTTAATATAAGCTACAGAAGAGTGATTTTATTTAGTTGACTCTTTTTACCCTTTATCAAATTCCAAACCAAATTGATCTCCTCCTCCCTCTTCTCCCTCTGCCTCTTCTCCCTCCACCTCCTTTGAACCTTGTCCTTGGAAGAATATGGCACTTGGCCACATCCTTGCCACAGCTATTGGAGAAGGAATATCTTGATTTTTTTGGGAACTTGGGATATAATTTACTGATAAATCCTAAGCGTGTCTAAGCAGAAGTCAATCCCATTGTGTTCAATAGTACTTATTCCCAGGAAAGTGTGGGTAGGATTGCACCTATTCATAGAAGAAATACTCCTCCTAATGAGTAATGAGTAAAGATGATTTAACCGACACAGAATTGTTCACATCTTATTCCGGGGAAAGCCAATCCTTCAAAACCCACAGATTCTTCTGGAATTGTAAGTTAAACACATGTAAGCTTTCATGTCTTTAAGGATGTCACATGAGTCTTTGCAGTTTTTGCTGCAACAATTTAGCACAGCTACCTCTTTGTAGCCAATCAGTCAGGAATATCCCCTAATCATTTTTTCTAAGATGACGGTTTTCTGTAGACTCAGAGCTATAATTTTTATGTGTGACCTATTTATGTGTGACAAAATTTGTGCAATTTTGATGATATTAAATGGAAGATGTTCTCTGCCCTTTCACTGTCATAAAATAATAGGATGATTGGGCATCAGTGGGGCCATCACCATTCTGATATATGTGGATGTATGCTGGCAACATAAGGCCGGGTTTGAGCTGCAATTCCTTTTAGTCCCTACTTGCTTCCTCATACAAGTGTATCTGATCTTAATCTGCATCTTACTTGTTTAAAAAGCAACTTTGCTTAATATTTAGGTCAGATCGATCCTATTTTCTTTTGTTTCGGACTGGCTGCTCATATACTACAAGCACTCAATTCACTTATTAATCTGAGCTTTTCACTGTTTTTTTCATCCTCCTGTTATCCTTTTTCTGATCCTTCTCAAATCAGGTCTGAGCACATGTGATTCACCAAGCCCAATCTAATATTTTTTTTTTCTGTTGTCTGCCGGGTGCTTGACAATCACCCAGCTTTTGAATTTTAAGGCAATGGCAAAAACGAAAGCAGGAAGTTTTTCAACCCTCTGATGAGCTGCCATTTATTTATTTATTTATTTATTTATTTATTTATTCATTTATTCATTCATTCATTCATTCATTCATTCATTCACATTTTTGCAGGGGCAAATCAGGGAAGGATCTAGGGCGGATCAGGGTAGGGAGAGGTCCAGCCTGGGGGTGGTTTGGGAATGGAAGGGGAGGATTTTGTGGTAGCTACATATAGCAATTTCTATCCCCCCCTTCCCAGCCCCGACATGGCCCCAGAAGTCTTCTCAGACTGACATCTGCCAGAAAAAGAGCTGGCTTTGGTGACAAAGAGAAGCCTACAGGGAAGTCTGTAACCAAGTATATTTCCCCTACATTCCAGAGTAAGTACGGTAGCACATAAGAGACATTTATGTCAATGTAGTTACGGCACCACCTGGTGAAATTCATATTGCAATCCGGAGTAAATTGTTCTTATGTTGGAGCTAGGACTTCCCATAGTTACTCTAGATTGCACCCTTAATTAACTCTCCTGGACTATCTGCCTGTTCTCAGATAGCATGCAGCACACTTCAGTCAAAGGTGCTTGGGCTAATGAAGAACTAGATTGGGTTTCAAATTCTCTGCTTAAGAACAGGTACTTGTGGGCTGTGGGTGGCACAAGTGGTTAAGACACTGTGCCTGTTAACCAGCAGGCCAGGGTTTGAGACCTGGGTCGGCCCCACAAGACAGGGTGAGCTCCTCTCCTTAGCCCAGCTCTGCGACGCAGCTGGAACCAATCGTATCGGCTCTGCCTTTCCATTGAACTAATTCAGTGGCATGGGAGAGGGGGCATTTGCTGCTTGGGTAACAGCCTATCCTCCATAACAATCTAACCCAGGCTTTCATGCTTCGTATGCAGTGCCGAGCACGATACCATAGTCTTTCAAGACTGACGGAGGCCTGCTTTAGTACCTACTTGGATTCTTCAATCCAAAATAATATTCAGAGAACTGCAAGCAATTCCAGGGAATATTTGTGATTTGTACCTTGATTGCAAAAGCCAAGCAACATTTAAGACTTGGTAATGAAATTAGCCACAAGAGGAGATCAGATGGTGAAAGTTGTAGCACTTGCTAGAAAGCATCATTTGATTAGAGTCCAAAGTATAGACCACTGGTGAATATACAATATAAATAGACATATTCTCCACTTCTTTTTTATAACGCAGTGCATAAGAGGCCGAGGCAGACAGTAAGCTTCTAACTGGGATAATCTGCTCTTTGACATTCCCATTTGCACTTACTCAATGATTTTGTTTGGTAGATTTCAGTGGGATTTATTCATTCAAGAATATAAACCCTAAATCCTTTTTTTTTTAAAAAAAAAAAAATATGCATTCTGCCTAGTACCCAACTGATGCAGTCTACCATGGTTTGGAAGAAACAGTGGTGATTACCTGGGGGGACATTTTGTTTGGTTCTGCATCCCTATGCTTCTCCCTGAATTCTTTGAGGGAAAGCCAATAAAATTGTAGGAATTTTTTTTAAAAAAAACTAAGCTATGTTTGTGTAAGACATATTGTTAGTGTTTTGGAAAATAATTCAACCAACTCTGGTTTTGAACAATTCAAAGTTGGGAAATCATTTAAATAAAGGAGGAGGAGATGGAGGACAACACCATTACCTTATGCACAGTGGTGAGTTTACACCATTAATTCAGTGGAAACAAAGTAGGCAGGGATACAACAGAGTCTTGTGGTACATTAAAGAGCAGCAATGAGGGGAGGGAGAGAGAGAGAGAGACTGGAAACAAATGGCCCAGCCAGACCTATAGGTGATATACACTGCCCTTGCAAATGACAATGGTGTTGACAGCCTGTTGCTAATCTTGGCTGCCCATGGCATGCAAGTAATCAGTATGGAGAGTGGGTAGTGGGAGGAACAGGGCTGGAAGGCAAGAGAATGGAGGAATGTATGAGTAGGGAGTGGGGAAGGAATGTATGGAGGGGAGACAATGGAGGATCAAGCATGCTATGGGGACATACACAGTATGTCCAAAGGTGAATTTCATCCAAAGGTGAATTTCAGGCCCTGGAAGCGACCCTTCAAAGGCCTACTGGGTCTACTCACCAGTTATAGAGCCATTTTGTGATACCCACCAAGAACAGCAGCATAAGGTCTTTTTAGAGTTAGACTGTTTCCCTCCCCAGATTTTGAACAACTTTCATAAACTGTCAGCTTAAAACAAGGTAAGGTATATAACTGTAATATTGGCTGCAATCAAAAGACATTTTCCTGGGTGTATTGAATACAATAGGGCTTATTTTTGAGTAGACATGGTTAGGATTATAACATTAGGCTGCAATCCTAGTCTCCCGTTAGGCTAGCCTAAGCCTTGGCACAAATCCTATGCTGATCTCGGGGTGTCACAAAAGTGCCGTAAGACACTTCTGCCCCACTCCTGGATAGGTTTAGGCCAGTACTTGCCTCCCTACCTCACCAAAGGAAAAGGAAGGCAGATGAGTTGTGCCAGCCTAGGTTAGGATTGCACCTTTCATGAAAGTACCTGCAGAAGAAGACATTATTGTGGAGAGGTGACATTGACTTGGGCTACTTTGTCTCTTTAAAATTATTTGGGTAACCATACCAAACTTTATGCAATACCATATGTTGGGAAGGGCATTGAAATGCAGGCCTCTTTTTGTCTTGTGTGCAAATGGTGGCATATATTTGTCCCTGAGGCGTATGGTGAGCCACTGTGAGATACAGGAAACTGGACTAGATGAGCCTTTAACCCGATCCAACAGGGCTCTTCTTATGTTCTTATGTTGTCTAAATGTGTAGAGCTATTTTGGAATGTCTTCAAAGTTAGATGAACACAAGTACAGCATGTTGCAACTTTCAAAAACTAAAATTAGCCTACACTAAGGTTCACCTACACCTTCTTGTGCCACAGGCATAGCTTGATGGGTGCAAGACACTGTTTTACATGCAGCCTCAATATAGTGTGCAACAGACCCCACACCTTAAGGAATGGTGCATGTCTGAAATGACTCCAGAAAGGAGGAGCTGGAGTGAGTGAGGTGACGTGCAGAACAATGCTGTGAACTTCTCTAGCTACATGCTGCCATATGCTTCTTCCTATATATAAAGCAGGAGGTCCAGGATGTTCTGAGAGTTAATGTTAGATACTGACCAAACAGCTACAACATTTTTAATTCCCACATCCTCTTTTGAAAATAAAATGATGAAAATAAAATGAGAGTGATGGGAAGTTATAGTACTTCATAGGAACTTGGCATGGTTGTCATAGTTGATTTTGATTCAATAAAACATCAAAGTGTATGATGGAAGTTCCTGCAGCACATTCTGCTCGTACAAATCAACTCTATATATTGAGAGTGGAAAGAAAAATATTAAGGTGAGATAAAATAGCAAATTCTCACCTTTAGCAGAATTTAATTTTCTTTCTCTGGGTTTAGTGTAATTCAGAATGCTTGGCAAACCTTGAAAGGTTCTTCAGTCAACACAAAACACAAATAAGCTCCTTCTTGCACCAAATCTTGTTTTCCATTCCCTACCCTCAGCCTTCAAAAAAAATGTATACACATTTTTATCAACCCAGAATACAGTACAGTATTATGTACTGTAGAATACTGTACTGTAGAAGGATGCAGTTGAAAGAATAGAGCACGTGTTGAATGCATGACTTCCTAGTGTAATTGAAATGTGTTGAAAGATCAGATTGATAAAAAATGGACAGTTAGAAAGTGGCTGATACCTGTAAATGTATATAATCATACTGGCATTTGAGCCAGTAATCAATTACTGGCTCAATAATCAATCAATCAATCAAGCAGCTCCTATTTCTTCTGGAGTTGTTGTCACAATATCTCCTGGATGAGGAATTGTATTTGAAGATGAATGTGATCCCCTTAGACCGAGGTCACCAAATAACAGCCACAAAATTAAATGAGGGCTCCAAAGCAAGACATTTAACCAACTAGTTTTAATCAGCAAAAGCAAATCATTTGAACAGAGAAAAAAGGTTGAGACTTAATTAAGTCCATCTGTAGTTATATTTGCACATGAAAATATCACCTGATAAGGAAAGGCTCTTTAATTCTGTTGATTAATGTATAATGAAATCCGAATGTGATTAGTGCAAAGGGGGTAATTCAGAACTAAATGGTTATGGGCTCACTTTATAGGTTTTTTTAAATATGCACAGTTGTAGTAATCACTGAAGGTTGCTTTTACACAAGATGTAATTTCCTCCTAAAAGAAAGCCGCTTTCATTATAGGAATCTTGCCGATTTACTTAATTACATTTATTTATTTTATTTATTTTACTTATTTATTTTATTTCTTTAATAGGCAGGCTGGGATACTGGAGAGAGCCTTCTCTGAAATTGTGCATTCTTTGAAACTCTTTTGCAAAAGAGATGCATCTGACCCCATCACTGGCATAACTACAGTAAAATTTAATTTTTAGTCAGAAGCTCTTCAGTTATGAATCAAAGGTTATGAATCAAACCATATTTCCTTGACAGTTGCACCAAAGGGGTTGGCCCAAAGAAAGGTACATATAAGAAAAATTACACTAACGGTGCAATCCTAAGCATATCTACTCAGAAGAAAGTCTCATTCTGTTCTATGGGACTTAAAGTGCAATCTTATTTGTGTCTACTCAGAAGTAAATTCCATTGAGTTCAATGGGGCTTCCAGAAAAGTACTCTTAGGATTGCAGCCTTATTCTCAGGAAAGTGTGTTAGGATTGCAGCCTCAGTCTGGAAATCTAATTGGCTTTTGTTCATTGAACAAAAGAGACACATTTACATGTACTTACAGTATATTAAATATGTTTCTTTAGCAGTTTTAAAGCATGCAAATGCAAGTAGATACATAGGTACCATCCTGATGGGTAGGTGTTAGTGTTCTGTACACTTTGGCATATGGTCATGACCACAGAAGTGTCTTTGGACAACGCTGGCTCTAGTGAATTCTGCAAGCAATTCCAGGGAATATTTGTGATTTGTACCTTGATTGCAAAAACCAAGCAACATTTACTCTACATTCACCACAGGAAATGGTGAATGTAGATTTTTTACCTCAGCCCAGTTGTATAATTCAATGCAATTACATTCATTGAATTACCTCAGCAAATATTTTTGCCACACAGATGAGGAAACTATCCCCACAAATACCAACTGGGTCAATCATCACCTGCCAGTAAGTTTGTGTTGTGTTTTTACTGGAATTTATTATTATTACCTGACAAGACTTTCTGACTTTTTTCCTACTAATTAGACAGTCACAATACCAAAAGCATGAAGATTTTGAATTTAGTTTTTCTGTAAAATCCAATTTATACATATTATACCAAGTCAGGTCATATTGGACCCTTGTTGCCTTTTATTGGTTATTCAATATTTTGCTAGCTAAAATTTACTAAAAATCATTATACTAATTATAATCATAATTATTATTCATTATATGTACAGTATATGTACATTATATGAACATTGTATGTACCTAACTATAGTACAGGGTCGCATGGGTCAAAATTGACCTGTGCAGTCTTAGGTGATAAAAATTGTACTAAAAATCATTATTTCACAATAAAAATAATTATACTAAAACTTGACACAATATTTATTCATTATATGTACATTATATGTACATCATATGTACATTATATGTACCTAACTATAGTACAGGGTTGTATGGGTCAAAATTCACCCATATGGTCTGAGGCGTGAAAAAAAAATCCCGGTAATTTAAGGCCTATGCTGGAAGCAACTGTACTGCAATCTATATAACGTGTTCAGAGATTTGGCCTGGGACCTTCAATATACACAGTACATCCTCTGAAGCATGGCCTCTCTCTATTTCTTAGTTGACATGGCATAAATTGGCTCCAGTTTACTTGAATAAAGAAGTAGGAACAAGCAAGCATATGTACGCAATGCAAATATTTTCCTCAAAGCTGTACTTCAACTTCAGTTTTTCTTAACATGGACTGCTGTTTTGTTTGTTTTTTGTTGCAAATCTAAAAAGCACCTGGAATCCAAATATCCACCTCGTGTATCTCATTGACATTGTGGCTACACTGTCCAAGAAAGCAATGAGATCCTAGTCATCTTTGCATAATCTCAAATTCTTAAGTTTATTTTTAATTTTTTTTTTACCAAGACAGAAAATATTTTCAAAAGTGTGTTTGGGTTTTTCAGATTCACTTGTCCTTAGGTCTGTTGTCATTTTGATTGCATGCTGTTAATTAGCCATAATAGACTCCTTCAGGAGGATAATTCCATAAGCAAATGCTTCATTGTTTTGGTCTGGATATTAGGCTGCAACCTTATGCACACTTTCCTAGGTGCAAGCCCCATTGAACATACTGGGACTACTTTGCAGTAGACCAGCTTAGGTCTGGCTGTTAATTAGGAGAGCTAGATTTCTAATGCAGTTGGTTTGGGGTTGCAGTGTTTATTTTGAGAACAGACTCTGCCAGTGCATCCAACAGTGGACTTCTCTAGAGCATAAGGCAAAAATACTAAGAATTATTATGTAGATTATGCAGTTTTGAAAAATAACCCACAGTTTTGCCCAAGATAAGTTAGAGGTGGAAAATGCCAGCCATGGCTGCACTGAGAAAAATGTGTTTGCTGTTGGAGAGATCATTAAATTGGAACATTTGAAGTTCTGAAAGCAACTATACTCAGAGATGTTATAAAAGAAAAATAACAGAGGGAGTTAGTGGGCTGCCTGAAGCCTCGGAGTGTAAGGTCCAGCCAAGGGCAACAACTAGTAAATATTTCTGTTTACCCCCCACGGCGAGAATGAGGAGCCGGAGACAGATGCTGGATTTAAGGGCCACTTTATTAAATCTAACAATAATTAAACCCAACAAGGGACTGCTGACAAAGTCGTGCTGGAAACTACAAAAATAAGGGATGGCGAAGGCCTGGCTCAGGTTTCACCCTCGCACTGAAGGTACCCATCATTGCCAACCCGAAGGTTGAGACAGCTGGGTGCTCAGTCAACCAGTTGCCCGGCTGACTTAGCCTAAATCCCAGGTACAGAACCAGCAGCCACAGCCTACGTCCGGTCTGGTCGCAATAGGCCTGGCATGCATAGCACTGACCCTTGCTGCCTCAGGCAATCACCGAAGGCCTATCCTGCCTACTCCAGCACGACACCTGCCATAAGTGACCTATTTAGAACCTCCCTCACCACTATTACAGTTTAGGGTAGGCGAAAAAGAGTCCCGGCAAAAGCCAATCAGCAGGGACCCCAAAAATTCCTACCCGGCCCCAAAAGCGACCAGCACAAGCCCAAACTGCACAAGGGAGGGAGGGAGGGGACGACTCTCAAGCCCGACTGGGGGCTGCGCAGGCGCACACCTGCTTTTATAGCCCCCAGTCGCCGCCCCTGGCCCTAAGAGCCAATAGGCTCACAGCATCTCTCCCGGCCATACCACTCGGCCGGGGGAGGCAAAAGGGCCAGCCCACTATCGGGCTAGCCCCATTACCCCCCACGGCGAGAATGAGGAGCCGGAGACAGATGCTGGATTTAAGGGCCACTTTATTAAATCTAACAATAATTAAACCCAACAAGGGACTGCTGACAAAGTCGTGCTGGAAACTACAAAAATAAGGGATGGCGAAGGCCTGGCTCAGGTTTCACCCTCGCACTGAAGGTACCCATCATTGCCAACCCGAAGGTTGAGACAGCTGGGTGCTCAGTCAACCAGTTGCCCGGCTGACTTAGCCTAAATCCCAGGTACAGAACCAGCAGCCACAGCCTACGTCCGGTCTGGTCGCAATAGGCCTGGCATGCATAGCACTGACCCTTGCTGCCTCAGGCAATCACCGAAGGCCTATCCTGCCTACTCCAGCACGACACCTGCCACACGGGGAACCTGGCTTGAACATGGTTCCACCGCCCCACTACAAACAGTCCAGCAGTCCCTTAACTATGTTCCAAATATACTCATCCAGGGCCAGGTCAGTTAAATGAACCCCGTCATCCCTAAAAACATGGGGCAGCTGCCAGAGCACATGTCGGTGAAAAATCACCACCCCGCCCCAACTTTCAACAAAATTGGCAGCATAGCTGTTGACCCGCTTACGGGCCAAATCAATACTTCGGATGCTCCTGGCCCCTTTCCAAACCCTCCTAGGCAGGAAAGAGGACCAGACAAACCGAATGGCCGGGCACCACCATTTGACCAGGGAAAGATCTTGACGAATCTGAATCCGAAGATCAACAGATTTCATCCTAGTGAGATCATTCTCCCCTAGGTGCACCAGCAAAACATCAGGGGGGGGATTGTGCTTGAGGAACCCACTAACTATGGGAAGCAGCTGCCCCCACCCCATCCCCCTCTTCACAGCCCAAGTTATACACACGCTGGGGCTGAGGCCGAGACAGGAGCCGGCGCCGGTGCGTTCGGCCCTCCTCCGGGCCCAGAAGAGGATGGAGTGACCAATTGCCAGAACCCGGAGAGGTCTCCCAGCCGAGGTAACTGGAATGCAAACAAACACAAAGTCACTAAACAACTGAACGATCAACAGGTAAGTGAGCAACATCAAACAGGTCACAACAGCAAACGATGCTCCCAATCATCATTTGCGCACATAATACCGAAAGGCCCCCGAGCGCCATCGTCCGATGCGCCGGATGACCTCTTCGGGAAGACCCACTGAAGAAGCTAACGTGGCAGCGCCAATCCGGAGGGAATGGACGCTATAAAAACTTGGAGACAGACCAATAGTGGTCACCACCCAAGAAAAAACAGCTCGAAATTGAAAGAAGGTAAGTGGCGAGCCGTCTGCATGTTGAAAAATCGGACCCACAAAATGCACCACCCTGTCCCTAAATCGGGTAAGAGCCCGCACCGGGCACAGAGGGTGGGAGGGAATGGCCTGCAGTCTGATCAAGGAGCCCCGAGCCCTCTGGTCAGTCTTGGACCTGCGTAAGCGCAATAAACAACTAGAATCCTGAAGGGTCAAGTCCGACCACCACAGAACCCAAGAGGGATCGGCTGAACGAGACCTCACCAGAACCTCACTGATTCTGAAGGCCCCGAAAAACATGACCAGGGTCACAGCCCTAAAGAGGTCCCTCTCAAAATCAGAGCTGCAACACCTGCCATAAACCTCAACAATCTGACCCAAAATTTGGACGGTCACCGGCTTACGCATGTCCGGGACAGAAGGCCGGTCGCGGCGCATGCCCTCCAGCATGTGCCGGACCCTAAAAGACTGAGTGGTGTCCGCAGTACCTTTCAAACCAGCCACAAAGGCCAAGGCAGAAAGGTACACAGAGATGGACCTGGGGTGCAAACCTGACTCAAAGAGAAAGAGAAGAAACTGGAGAACAGATGCCTCCGACAGGGGCCATACCACCTCCAAGTCCTTGGCCTGACAAAAGGCCTCGAACTCTCCCACCTTCTTTTCATAACTGGTCCTGGTAGCAGGGGCCAGCGAACCCAGAATCAATCTTTGTGCCCTCACGGTCCAAGGCTCCAAAGCCACTCGGGCATGGGGTCCGGATCCGGACGGGCAGCCGGGGCGAGTTGTCGAAACCGCTCCTCCTGAAAACGAGACAGAGCATCGGCAACCCCATTCTCAAGCCCCGGGACATGACTAATCGAAAACACAAGGTTAATGCGCAGGCACTGCAGCACAAAGGCACGAACCAAACGCATCACCCGAGGTGATCGAGAAGTCTGTTTATGAATGACATGTACCACAGCCTGGTTATCGCACCAAAAGCGGACAGTGGAATTCCGAAATTGGTCCGCCCAGATGTGTACTGCCACCAATAAGGGGAAGAGCTCCAAAAAGGTAAGATCGCATACCACATCACTAGCCTTCCAACTTTCAGGCCAGGGATGAGCACACCATCTACCCCTAAAATAGATCCCAAAACCATGGCCACCAGCAGCGTCCGAATGGACCTGCAAATCAGCTCTAAGGATCTGAAGCTCCCTCCAAAATGACGTGCCATTAAACTCGGAAAGGAAGGTCAACCAAACCTTCATATCCTCCTTCATGGCAGCAGAAACCCTCACCACATGGTGAGGGGCCCTGAGGCCCACCATGGCGTCACAAAGGCGCCTCAAAAAGGCCCGACCAGGAGCCACTACTCGGCAAGCAAAGTTGAGGTGGCCCACCAGAACTTGTAACTCCCGAAGCGTTAACTTCCTGGCGTCCAGTGACTGAGTCAAGAGGGCTCTTAAAGAAACCAACTTGGCTTCAGGCAACCTGGAACACTGGGCCACTGTGTCCAACTCAATACCCAAGAATGTCATGGAGGTGGAGGGCCCCTCAGTTTTGTCTTGAGCCAAGGGAACACCCAACTCCCTGCAAAGACCTTGGAAAGAAGCGAGCAGACTGGCACAATCCTCTGTGCCAGCTGCACCCATAAAAAGAAAGTCGTCCAAATAGTGGACAACCCTCCCAAAAGGTGACCTGTATCTCAGTGCCCACTCTAAAAATGTGCTAAATGCCTCAAAGGCAGAACAAGAAACCGAACAGCCCATCGGGAGAGCCCTGTCAATATAGTATCCACCCTCAAACCACATCCCCAGCAGGCAGAAATCACTCGGGTGAATTGGAAGCAGCCGAAAAGCTGATTCCACATCCGTCTTGGCCATAAAAGCCCCGAGCCCACATGCTCTTAAAAGACGAACGGCTTCATCCAAGGAAGTATACCTAACTGAACACAGGTGAGGGGGAATACCATCATTGACAGATTCCCCTCTGGGAAAAGATAAATGGTGGATCAACCTAAACTGGCCCGGGGCCTTCTTAGGGACTACACCCAAAGGTGAAACCCTCAAATTGGCGAAGGGAGGGGACTCAAAAGGACCAAGGACCCTGCCGGCAGCAACCTCCTTGGCCAACTTTCGCCTCACCACATCCTCCATACCCTTCACAGACTTAAGGTTGGTAGCCCAAAAGGCACTCTCCGGGCGGGGGGCAGGGATCCTAAAGCCTTCAGAAAAACCAGACAACAAATAACTAGCCGCCTGCCGATTTGGGTAAATACGAAGCAGAGCGGCAAGAACATCCAAATTAACTGGGGTCGGCCCCCTTTCCCTGAGCTGAGGGTGGCTGTGGGGGCTGGGAGCCTCCACCTTTCCTGCCCCCTCTACCTCCAGCCCCTCTAAAACCTGTACCTTTGGGGCAAGCGCTGGCAGGGTGCTTGCCACCGCACACCGCGCATTGGTGACCGAATGGGCAAAGTGCCTTTGAACAAGCCCCCGTGGAGCTAAACTCGAAACACGCCCTTTGCTTTTGAACACCCAAGGCGCCCGAAGACGCCTTGGGTTGAGTAGCAGGGTTGCGTGCAATTAGATGACCGCTGTCCGAGCGGTCACCTTGGATGGGTTTGGCAGTGGCCACAACCTGCATCCACAGCTCAAATTTTGGGACTGCCCAATCCAAAGAAGGATCATTGGCCGCCCTCATTCGAAAATTGCGATCATACTGAAGCCAAGCCGTGCCCCCGAAATCCCGAAACGTCCGATGGACGATATCAAGATATTTAATCAAAGCCGGTGCACGCTTGGGCTTCAGCTGGACCAACACAGCCATATAGATGCAATATCCATACAGCCAGTTGGTCCAGTTCTGATCAATTTTCCGGCGTTTGGCCGCCTCCAAATCCCGCTCAGGCTCCCCCACTTTGGGCACCTTTTCGGGCTCCACGTGAAGAAGACTGAAGAGGTCGACGTAGTCTCCTCTCCAAATCTTCTCCTTTACTGACATGGCTAAGTGCCCCCCCAAGGGCAAATCAATGCTTCCATAAGGACGGTCCTCAGGACCCTCCTCATAATCGGAATGCATCGCAAGCCTATAAATCTCCTCCCATGATGGTCCCACAGGAGCCCAGCCACCCCACTTCTCCCCGGAATGAGCGGCCTTGGAGCGGGACGGGCGCGAAAACCCGTACCAGGGATTTTCCCCCATGCTCATAGGAGGCCAAGGATAACAAGGACCTCCCCAACCAGGAAACCACCAAGGCATCGGGGGGGTAGGCTGCTTTGGAGGAGGGGGGGCATAAGCCAGCGGTTCGTCCCAACAGCCCACTACCTCAGCAACATCGTCCTCAGCGTCCTCCTCACCTGTGGGCACATCAGGAGAAAAAGAGGAAGGAACGCCCGCAACACCGGGACCGGGTTGTACTCGGACAGATGAGCTGGTCTGAGCCTTCCGGCCGCCCGACCTGGAGGGGCGAGCCGAAAACATTAACGCCCCCCGACCCTTCCTAGTAAAGGTCCGGGTGGGGGGAGACACCGGGGCAGATGGCCCAGCCTCCCTGTTCTCAGCCCGTTCCCTCGCCTCCCTCTCAAGCTCCTTGCACCTTTCAACTAAGGCCCGGTGGTCCATGGCCTCCAACTCCTCGTCCGAGGAAGTTGGCTCAGGAGGAGGCGGAGGTGGAGTGGGGGGACGGGGGGCCCTACCCCCCCTCTTCTGCGCTCGTTTACCCATGTGTACCACCCACAAAACCAGTGACGTGTAGTGTGACTTTATTAAACACGAAAAGGATATAAACTGGAAGCAGGAAAAGCAGCAACCAACAGCAACTGGCAGAATCAGGAACGGCAGCAAACAGGAATCACAGCAGTCAGGCCCAACGGGCACAGCAGCAGCCAAGCCCAGCAGTAACAGCAGCAGCCAGGAACAGCTTCAGCCAGGCCCAACAGCACAATCAGCAATAAGAAAATCAGCAATAGAAAATGGGCCTACAGAAAATGGGCCAACCAGGAACAGCTGCAGCCAGGCCCAACACCAAAATCAGCAATAGAAAATGGGCCTACAAAATGGCCGCCCGCAACAAAATGGCGGCCGGCCACGAGGCCCCACAAAATGGCGACCGCGCCACTAGCACCCGCAAAATGGCGGGCGCAAGGGCGAGCGCCAAGTACGAGGCCCGAGGGAACCCTACCGTGCCAACGGGGGCGTCCGAAGACGAACCTCCCCGCACAAAAAAGGGGGGGGGCAACCACCGAGCCGCAGCCGCGACCGGAGTCACCACCAGCAGCGGGGGCGTCCGTAGACGTAACCCTCCCCGCGCTAATGCCGGGCCGCAGGCCTATAACCCAAAAGAGTCGGCGGAGACGAGCCAAGCCGCTCCGTCCCCGACGACTCTCAAGCCCGACTGGGGGCTGCGCAGGCGCACACCTGCTTTTATAGCCCCCAGTCGCCGCCCCTGGCCCTAAGAGCCAATAGGCTCACAGCATCTCTCCCGGCCATACCACTCGGCCGGGGGAGGCAAAAGGGCCAGCCCACTATCGGGCTAGCCCCATTCTAGTGAAGGCTGTTGTGAGCTCTAAGTCTGCCTGCTTCAACAGGAGGCTGAGTGGGTTTTGTTTTTTCATGCAACTCACAGATTCCTACATATCCTGGTGTCTCTCAAGAAGGGAAGATGTCTCTCCAGTCAGCATCTGAGGAGACTCGCCTAGCATACTGATGAGCGGAATAATGAACAATAGGTTCAGCTGCTCTAAATGCAAAGGTTTAGGAATTATATTAGACAAAGCCAATGTTCCTGGTAGGAAGATGTTGAAAATGCCTACGAAGTCATGGAAGAATTTAGTTGATCGATCTAAGATTTTAAGTGGCAAAATGCACAAAGCTGTTGTGTAATTCGCACCTAGAAATATGTGCCATTGTAGTGACCCATGGGATGGCTTTCACTATCACCACAGCAGCATCTTCTATGAGGTATCTTGTTGACATCATCATCACCATTGTTTTCACACAGACAGGTATTATCAACTGGTTTGTTGATTATTATTACTGATAGTATTTACATACTGCTTTTCAACAAAAACAGTTCACAAAATGCTACTACAAAGGCTGCAATCCTATATATGTCTACTCTGAAGTAAGCACCACTGAGTTCAATGGGGCTTACTCCCAGGAAAGTGTTCTTAGGATTGCAGGCAAAATCAAAAATTGCAGACAAAAATAGGAATTTTTCTATCTGCCTGATTGGCCAATAGCGAGTAGATTTATTTTCACCTCCACCAGCAGGGGTAAGTTGATCCCTTTTATTTTGCTTTGCTCATGTAGAGCACAATCCTACCCATGTCTACTCAAAAGTGATCCCTATTGAGTTCAATGGGTCTTACTCCCAGGAAAGTGTCTATAGGATTGCAGCGCTAGTCACTTTGTTATTCAGGTTAGTGTAGGTCCCTGGCCTGAATAAGAGGAATCAGCTTTCATGGGGTTAATTTAAATACTACAGTAGTGCCTCACTTAAAGAGCTTAAATTGTTCCAGAGGCATGCTCTTTAAGTGAAACGCTCCTTAAGTGAAGCAGATTTTCCCATAGGAAATAATGGAAACTCAGACGATTGGTTCCACAACCAATCATTAATTGTTAGAAAAAATATTCCTAGAAAAATATTAAATATTTATAAAAATTATTACAAAACACTGCAATATAACACTGTACAAAGCACTGTAATATACAGTAACACACAACACTGCAATAAAGAAAATACTGCACAGTACTGAACTGTACTGTACCTTTGAAAACCTTCATGGCTGGTGTGAGGGTTGCAGAGAGGGGATGACTTTGGCTGCAATCCTAAAGACACTTTCCTGGGAGTAAGACCCATTGGACACAATGGGGCTTACATCTAAGTAGACATGGTTAGGATCAGTGGTGGGCCCAGGCCGGTTCGGACTGGATCACCTGAACTGGTTGTTCCAAAAACCCAGCGGCTACCGAACTGGTAGCGGAGGGGGGGGGGGTGCAGAAAACTCAGCATGCTGGTTCGCACACTGGAAGGAGACACACTGCATCTCCAGCTGGAGGAGACGCACTGCACATGCGCCAACACCCGGCACGCATGCAGTGCGTTTCCTGGAGGAGATGCAGTGCGCATGCGCAGGGGATTGGCGCATGAGCAGTGCGCTGGGGTTGGGGTCCACCCCTCACCCCACCCCCTGACTCCTGCCCCGACCCTTGACCCCCGACCCCGACCCCACCCACACTTCCGGCGAACCGGTTGTTGGGCGAGGCACGGCCCAACTCTGGTTAGGATTGTGCTCTTTCACAATCACTAATTGCTATCCATTGGCTCAATGGAATCTATTGTCTTTTTGTGCAACTTTAACATTCCCAAGCTGCTGACGGGGAGCAGCACTAGAACATTGATAAGGCACATCTTCCACGCTGCCACACACAGATCCCACATACAGACCTGACTCAGGCTGCTCCCCCTGGACATCCCATGAGTTCTCTGGCAATGGAAGCCTATTCCAAACTTTGCCCAGGGCCCACTGTAGCTCAAGCTAGTCTCCTCGTCCCGCCTGTGAGTTCCCTTGCCATGGAAGCCTGTTCCAAACTTCCTCAGAAGTGCTCTTTATTCAAGACAGTGCTCTTTAAGCAAGTCAAAATTTCTGAGAAAATTTTGCTCTTTATACAAAATGCTCTTTACTCAAGACACTCTTTATGCAAGGTACCACTGTATATTATTTATCATTACGTTTTAAAAAATTACATATAATTTCTAACATAAAAATTATTAATTCCAAGAAGTCTTGGAATACAGGCTCACAAGGAAAAGGAGGACAATGAAGATTTTTTCCAGGACACAAGGCAAAGAAAAAGGACATGCCCTAAAAAAGTGGACATATGGTCTCCCTGGGGTTAACTTAACTACTGTGGAGGACAATGTGGAACTTTGTTTCATTTTAAAGTTTCATTCACTTGTTCATGCATAGTATTTATATATAAGAGAGGTATTGCTTTAAGGGATAATTATCGCTGAATGCAGAGTGATAATGAAAACAGGCTCAATGGGATTTCAAGCAATTTATCCAAATAAACAGGGAAATAATTTGGATAATACGTATTGAGCCTCTTTTTCAAATCAGTGCTGAGCACATGCTGCTTCTGTTTCTTGGCATTCTAGGAATTTTTGGTTTATTTGCCTGGAGTTAGGATGTTTTGTCTAAAAGTGCATGGATGTAGGGAGCTCAAGCCCTCGGTGCTATTTATTTTTATAACGTCATCTGATCAAGTGCCAGTAAAAAAATAAACACCACTAGTTGAAAGAGTTCCTATATGCCTTTTAGCCTCCCTCCCAATAGCAGTGAAAAGAGGCAGCAGAGCTCTGTAGATTTTTAGATTCCCCTTGATATAGCCAGTCATTCAAGGTTGTGCATCCATAAGATGTTGTGTTTATTTATAGTTCAGGCACCTCAGGTAAGCTGATTCATTGAATGGACCTGGGAAGCAGTAAGAATTGGTGAAATAATTACTCAATGTATTGAACCACGAAAGGAAACATTAACATATTTAAGAAATGGTCAGAAAGCAAACTTAGAGCACAATCCTAACCATATCTACTCAAAAGTAAGCCCCATTGTGTTCAGTGTGTCTTACTCCCAGGAAAGTGTCTTTAGGATTGCAGCCTAAGCCTTTTAAGTAATTGTCATGTACAGTATATTATGATACTGCAGTATTTTGCCCTGTACTACATAAAATAAACTCTGTGCAGAAGCTATGCATGCCATATAGAAGCCAGACAGTGAAGAGAATAACCAGGAGTATGGCTCCCCCATGCCAAGGTACCCATATCCCTTGGGCATCTGCTAAATTGTGTAGTATCAAAACCTAGGAGGATTCCTCTATGCAATATGAACCCTGGGGTTTCAGATTCCCTGGCTTGAATCAGAGCATGTAAGAATCCTTACATCCATGTAAGAACCCTCAGAGCATGTAAGAACCCTTCCCATGTTCAGTATTGGCCTCTGAAGAAAAGTTCTGAATATCTATGAGGTTTCTCTTTGTTCTCTTTAGAAATATTTCTGCTCCTCTTGATATGTGACCTGACATATGAAACTCTTTCACTGAATTTTAGTCACCTAGGGGTCAAGCATATTGCATATATTAAAGGCTGAAAAACAGAAACATTCATTAGCAATAGATGCTGACAGGAGTAATTGCTTGTAATTGCTGCAGAGAGAAGGGCAAATGGCATTTTAATGGACCTGAAAGCCAGTTTGGGATTCATACAGTCTCCTTTTCTCTTCCTTGGTAGTAGCAAGTGCTTGTTCTATCCCAATTACACTAACAGGTTCAGCTTTTATTAAGTTCCTTCGAGTGGGAGAGAAAGACAGTCAATTTTTGCTGGCTAAGATAGCCTACTTGTAAATTGTGTCATATATTTAAACCTTCCAGCCTCCTAGAATAAAGCTGTTAAGCCAAGGTCTTCTGCTACATTGTTTATTCCAAGAGAAAAAGCATCATCTTCATTCATAAGAATAAATAGTATTTCTCCTCTTGAGTGGCTATGCAGAAGCTCTTCACAATACATTTCCTTAGGTGTGTGATTTTTCTTTTCTGCACAGCTTATGGGGAAAAGGTAATTGAGCTCAGGATCTTTCGCTGCATAAGTACAATCACCACTTACACTGAACTGGGCACCATTCTGTGCGAATGCATTAGGTATCCTGCCAGTTTCTCTGGTTTACACTAATAAGCTGGCACAGTTGCTTGTGCAATAGCTCGACGTACAAAAACAACACATTCATTTCCCACAGCACTCTTGGCTCTCAGAATTGTTGTTTCAGGAAGAATCGGTAACCAAACTTTTATATTTTCACCCATAGGTAGATATGGACCAGGCCCCAATGTTACTGTGGGGCACAGGTTTGCAATGCTGCCCCCCACATCACATTCTCCTCCTGAATATTACCGAGGTGCATGAAGCCTCGTGGAGTGGTCAGGATCATTCTGAACCACATGTGGCATAATCTTAAACAGTACGTCTTGTTTCCCAGTGAACTCCAGATGGCTCAGAAAGCTTTTGCAGTGGTCTTGAATGCCACGTGGAATTGCTCTGGAGGGCAAGTAAAGACAGCGGACTGTGAAGAGGCATGGTGGTGGTAGTGACATAGTGGGGCAAGGTGACACCACCCACAAACCCCATTGACTCAGTGCCAGGGGCTTTTGCTCCCACCCAGGTCCACCATTGCCCATAGGATCCCATGGGAGTTCTCATAAAGTAAACCATCATAAAAGATGGTTTTTGAAGCTTTTCTCCAGACTTAAATGAATATTCTTTTTTTTCTTGTATCTGGCAATGCATGCAATAGTTAGCTCAAAATGTCCAGTAGTTGTTTTAACATACCTAATGTTAGTTAGTAGTGAGCTCTGGATTTTATGAAGATCATTAGGATTGAAAATTCTTTTGTTCTGTTAGCAACTTCCCATCACTGCACCCAGGCTTTGCACTATCACTAAACAATTTCCATCATTTTTGCCACAGTGTGCACTGGTGGAATATGAAGACCCTCAATTGGATTGGGCCATTACATAACTATTGCCATGTACATACAGTTTTAGCATCCATCAAATGCTTCAGTACCTTACAAGGGCTGAGAGGAATATTGATTCCTCTTCACTGCTAACTAAAGGAGAACTTCAGGTACTAAGTCATGTCCAAAGAGTAGACTCCATACTGCAAAGGTAAAATATATCTGACAAGATACTTTTGATGTTTGCTGGTATAAAAAGTTTTTTTCCTTTTACATAACGCCATACTAATTGTAACTGAAAACCAATTTTCACCATGGATGAAATCACAAAATTCTGTCTTTCAAAAGACTCTCCAAATACTCATTTACATATCTCTTTTCTTAAAAAAAAACAAAATACCAAAACAAAACTACAGCATGGATACACCTGTTTCTCATACATTTAGCTTGCCTAATGGTCAATCATCGCGACTGTGAAAGCAGGCTGAAAATGGGTGTTGATGACATATGGATTATTGACCTGCATACTGATATATAACCATGTGATTATTATTATACACTAGTAAAGAAATAATTCGTTTTATGTATTCTTTCTCTCCCGGCACTCAATTTAAGTACTTGTCCATTGGTTCTGGGGTTGTATGTCTATTCCTGGACCTTCCATGTGTGCTATACTACTGCCAAGCCTCCCAGAGGAAATAATACTGAAATAAGTGAATTTCCAAGGTAGTGTGAATTGGCCTAGACTGAGTCAGCAGTGGATGCAAAAGAAAATGATCTCTTAAATACACTCAGTGCCTTGACCATTAGCCTTAATATGCCTCCTCTGTCACTTCACAGTGACAGACTTCTGATGTCAGTCCATGACTTAAGCCAGCAACCTCTTCCCTTTTTAGTTCTGATAAGGAGTCAATATCACAAATTGCAGTTTAGAACTATGTTTAGGTTATGGATATTGAAAAAAATCATCTAAATCATTATTTTCTCCTAGGGTTCATCCTTTGCCTTTGAGCAAGATGTACTTTTATTTACCTCCTACACCAACAAGTAAAAAAATTCATTTCCCTGCTGCTTTTTAGAAGAAACTGTTCTATCCTGCATCCAGGCAGGAGACTCACCCTGCTATTGTTCTGGCAGCAGCAGCAAGCCTGAAAGTTTCCATTCCCTGCAGTGAAGGAGTTCTGAGATGCAGCGAGGGAATCAAGAATCTGGAATTAACAACACATTGTCAGATAGATGTTATGAAGAAGCTCTTGTCTCAGATGGAGTCAAGGCAGACGCAGTAGGGGGAAGCCTCCTGCAGTCAGTGTGCTGTGCGCAGGAGGCACAACCCCTGTTCCAAATCAGCCAAATGTATCAGAATGATGTGGTTTCTCCTATTGCTGTGTTCAGTGGAACATGTTGCTCTGTTTCTGGGCTGCTTTGCACATTTGACAGAAGGGACAACAGAGGAAGCTTCCTGGGGTATTTATGTCATGGAAAACGATAACAACGGCTGCAAAAAAGATGGATCTTTTTCATTCATCCCAAAAAGATGGAACAAATGTCTTTGTCCAAATCTCTGCTTGCCATGAAGATCAGCTGTATCTCACAAGGCTACCGTTGTGAGATCCTCCATGCATTGCTATATCCGCCTTGCATTGAGGATATAATGGGGATATTTATGCTTTCTAAAACACCTTAGGACAGCGGTGGGCAAACTGGACCACTTTAGGCTTCCTAGACCTTTAACAATTGTATAGAAGAGGGAATTTCTGGAGGTGCAGCTTGTCGTTTGTGAGAGAAGGTTCAGGATCCCTAAATGGCCCAGATTACCCATTCCTGTTCTAAGCTGTTCTAAGGCAGAAGTGTGACCTGTTTTAGTTACAGCTGGAACTTTCACTCTTGCAGTCATGGGGAGCTCTGCACAGCTTCACTGAATTCCCCAGACCTTCTAGTCCCTGGCAGGACTCCTGGGGAGGCTGAAAATTGCCCTCCCATCCCCCCTAGGAATGTCCCCCTTGTATGTACAAGGGATTGTCCCCCTTGTCACTACACCCCAGTTTGAGTACTACTGGTCTAGACAGACTCTGACCAGCTCAGACAGGGTGACCATATAGAAAGGAGGGCAGAGTGCTTCTATCTTTAACATTGCATAGAAGAGGGAATTTAGGCTGGTGCTGCTTTTTAAGTCATTCTATGATGCTTTTTAAACCCTTCAATGATTACTATGCTTCAATTCTCTTTTCTATGCAATGGTTAAAGGTGGAGGCACTCTGTCCTCCATTCTATATGGTCTTTTTGAACTCAGATCATGCAAAGTCCAAAATTAGAAAAACCAGGAACATGCCACTGGAAATGCATTTGTTCATTTCAAAAGGCAACATTAGTGTGGAAAAGGTGATATGCAGCCAATACATTTTTAAGGATTCTTATATGACTCAAGGAATTTTTTTTTTAAGTTCCAAGTTGGGTTCCAGTCTAAAGAAACACCTCTTGAAGAAAGGCAGCAAGTCACAGGTTGAAAGACAAGAAGTGGATGAATGGAGAACAGTCATGAGGAAAAGGTGGAAACAGAGGATACAGGTGAGGCAGTAGTCCAACTAGCAAGCCAAAAAAGGGAAAGTTGGGCATTTGCATTCTGCAGGTAAGAAGAAAAGGGAAAACAGATAGTTTTCTTGAAGTATATGCTTGAAGCTGAACTACAGTTCCAAAAGTAACAAGTAAAAAAATTAGGGCTTCTGATGAAATTGGCAACCGCCTTTTGAGTTGGCCCTCATTTTTTGAAGTTGTCTTGCTCAGTTTCTCCCCTACCATGACTTTATTCTGATGCCCCAGCTCCATATCTTTGGAATATGGAATATCTTTATAATTATCTCAGTATATATGGTCAATTGAATTCAATGCTATAGCATTACCATTATGAAGTAACATGTAGTTCTACCCTTATTGGACATAACTGAATTATTGTGGGACATCCATCTTCATGTGGAAAAGGGCTAATAGTAAAGCCTTAATGTTGCTGTCAAATCCCATAGCATTTTTTTACTAGCGAGTGGGAAAGAAAGTAACATTGGAAGGTAACATTGAGCAGATGATTACTAACACTGGGTTCCCAATGTGTGTGTGGTGATGATTTAGGGCAGTGGTATTCAAGCATTTCAGCCCAGGACCCCTTTCTGAGAATGACAGTCTGTCCAGGATTCCCCAGAAGTTATGTCATGGCTGGAAGTGACATTAAAGTGCCCAGTGCCAGATTCCAAGTTGGCTGCAACCAGCTTTTCACAACCCCCCTGAAATGAAGTTGCAACCCCCCAAGAAGATCCTGACCCCCACTTTGAAGACCACTGGTTTAGTGCATCCATTCTCCTGGGGATTTCCATCTTGTATAGTTGGATCTTGTGAAATCTTGTGAGATTTTGGTGACACTGTCTTGGATGTGATTTTTGTGAGAGCCAAGATGGTATCACCAGGCTTATCTGCATACACCATGATCCCAGAAAATTTGGGACCCACTGACTTATCTGACCAAATACTGATATGGATACCTAAGAATGACTTACAATCTTGCTTTTTGCAGTCTGTCAGAAGTGTAAATCCATTTTCTTTTAAACTTAAGGGCTGTGGGTGGTGCAAGTGGTTAAGACACTGTGCCTTTTAACCAGAAGGCCAGGGTTTGAGATCCGGGTCCCCACAAAACAGGGTGAGCTCCTGTCATTAGCCCTGCTCTGTGACACAGCTGGAACCAATCGTATTGGCTCTGCCTTTCCATTGGACAATTTCAGTGGTGTGGAGAGGGGGGATTTGCTGCTTGGGTAACAGCCTATCCTCCATATCAATCTACCCATGCCTTTGTACTTCTTATGCAGCATCGAGCATGAAACCAGAGTCTTTCAAGGCTGATGGATGCCAAGTTGTATTTTAAACTTAAAAGCAATACACTTTCCTTCTGACAAAAATATTTTTTCTCAGAAATTGACACACAATAGATTTCCCCCAAAATCTTCACTTTCCAATACTTTTATTATTTTTAGCCTTGTCACCTCAGAGAGCCATAATGTCCCAGCACTCCAACAATTTATTAGTGTATCCATGAAATTAATTTATCGTTCTCCCAGTTAAATCCAATCCTATTCCATATAAACAGTATATTATGTCAGCTCATTGTTTTTTATTTATTTTTAAAAAACCTTTCACATTCACTTTTACACTCATCCACCATTAGCCTGAGATTACATAAGAATGTGGGCTGTGGGTGGCGCAAGCAGTTAAGACGCTGTGCCTGTTAACCAGCAGGCCAGGGTTCAAGACCCAGGTTGGCCTCACAAGACAAGGTGATCTCCTGTCCTTAGCCCAACTCTGCGACACCAGCTGGATCCAATCGTACCAGCTCTGCCTTTCCATTGGACTAATTCAGTGGCGTGGAGAGAGGGAATTTGCTGCTTGGGTAACAGCCTATCCTCCATAACAATCCAACCCAGGCTTTCGTGCTTTGCATGGAGCGTATGCAGCGCTGAGCACAATACCATAGTCTTCCAAGACCGATGGAGGCCTGCTTTTACATAAGAATAAAGTGTGCAAAACAATTTGATACTAAAATTGCAACTTAAGGCAGAAAGTTTTCTGTAAATGTGTGTCCCTTCATTGCTATTTGACCAAGTATAGATTTCTGATTTTATATTGAAAAGAATGCCTGTACAAGAAGTAGAACTCCTTAACTTTTCTTTCAGACGTTAATGGAATTAATTCTCCAGAGACCCTCTGGGTTCTGAAACAGAAAGTTCCTTCCAGCCTAGCCATTCTTTTCTCCCCCTTGGTTTTTCTGGCTATAAATTAATGGAAGAGGGAATAGAAATTACATTCCAGATCACTCTGCAGCTATTTATTGGAGTTCTACAAGGAAAGTGCCGTATGGCAAAAGACCAGCACGTAGGTATTGTCAAAATATAAAGTACATGTGGCAATTTGGAAGGGTTTACAGAATTTAAATCTTAGTTGCTTTTATTTATTCATGAATACAGCAATGAGAGAAGAAAACCAATTTTCTGTCAAATTGTGGATGTGGGGAACTAGGTTTCAGACATGATCAGTGTACTCACACAGTTCCATGCAGCTTAGAGCCAGGCTAAATCATAAGTCATTGATGATGTCATACATCATTGCTGAACACAGGAATAATCATTTTTAGTGATTATTATCATTATCATCATTATTATCATAGAATCATAGAATCATAGAGTTGGAAGGGAACTAATAGGTCATCTAGTCCAACCTCCTTCCTGCAGCAGGAAATCCCCCTAGAGCATCCCCAACAGGTGCTCGTTGAGCCTCTGCTTAAAGATCCCCAGTGAGGGAGAGTCCACCACCTCCCTTGGCAATCTGTTCCACTGCCGAACCGCCCTCACCGTCAGGAATTTTTTCCGGATATCCAACCGGAATCTCCTCTCTTGCAGTTTGTACCCATTGGTTCTAGTTCCGCTTTCAGAAGCAGCTATGAACAAATGAGGCCCTTCCTCCCTATGACAGCCCTTCAGGTATCTGAAGAGGGCAATCATGTCTCCTCTCAGCCTCCTCTTCTCCAGGCTGAACATCCCAAGTTCCCCCAACCTTTCCTTGTAGGGCTTCCCTTCCATCTGACTGATCATTCTTGTCGCTCTCCTCTGGACTTGCTCCAGTTTGGCTGCATCTTTCTTAAAGTGAGGTGCCCAGAACTGAACACAGTACTCAAGGTGAGGTCTCACCAATGCTGAATAAAGAGGAACTAGAACTTCTCGCGACTTGGAAGCTACAGACCTCTTAATGCAACCTAAAATGGCATTTGCCTTCTTTGCAGACACATCACACTGCTGACTCATGTTCAGCTTGTGATCCACGGCGACTCCAAGATCCCGCTCACATGTTGTGCTGCCAAGCCAAGTATCCCCCATTTTAAACCTGTATTTTTGGTTTTTATTTCCTAAGTGCAGAACCTTGCACTTCTCCCTACTGAAATTCATTCTATTTGTTACAGCCCAGGATTCTAGTTTATCCAGATCCTCCTGGAGGTTTCTCCTGTCTTCTGATGTGTTTGCTACTCCTCCCAGCTTGGTGTCATCTGCAAATTTGATCAGGCTCCCCCGTACCCCTTCCTCCAAGTCATTGATAAAAATGTTAAAGAGGACTGGGCCCAAGACAGAGCCTTGGGGTACCCCATTTGAAACCAATCTCCAGGTTGATGCAGACCCATTTACTAAAACCCTTTGAGTGCGGCCATCAAGCCAGTTGCAGATCCACCTAACAATTGCCTCGCTGAGCCCATATTTTTCCAACTTCCCAATTAAAATGTCATGTGGGACCTTGTCAAATGCTTTGCTGAAGTCAAGATAAATGACATCCACAGCATTGCCACTGTCCAGTAAGCTTGTAACCCGATCAAAAATGGAGATCAGATTTGTCTGGCAAGATTTATTCTTGGTAAATCCATGCTGGGTTGTTTTGATCACCGAGTACTTGTCTAGATGTGCACAAATTGTGTGTTTTATGATTTGTTCTAATATCTTGCCCGGGATTGAAGTCAAACTGACTGGTCTATAATTTCCCGGGTCTTCTTTTTTCCCCTTCTTAAAGACTGGGACTACATTTGCCCTCTTCCAGTCCAGTGGCACTTCTCCACTCCTCAAGGATTTCTCAAAGATGATCGACAGAGGCTCTGCAAGGACATCTGCCAGTTCCTTAAGAACTTGAGGATGCATCTCATCTGGTCCAAATTACTTGAATTCATTTAGGCCATTTAGGCCTTGCAGCAATCAGTGGAGTCCTGCAATGGACAAGCTTTCAAATCCTTTAGGATTCTTCATAAGGCAAGAAGGTCAGAAAAAGTAGGAGGGTAATATTGGGGATGTGTAGATTCTTCTAAGGTCTACAGTTCTTAAAATAAACAAATTTAAGCATTTTGGAAGTTTTAATTCAGATTCTAAGGGTGATTGATTTAGTCAATACTTAGTAAATACACAGGGCAGCTCAGACAAAGGAAGTAAAAAATATGCAACCCCCATATTGTGGGATTTCAAAGTGATTCAGTGCTAACTAGAAACACAGTTTTCATCCTTCACACTGGCTGAGTTTGGCTGATGAGAAGGTATGAAGGGGCTGGGAGAGGGTGGGGAGGAGACAGGAGGGAGATGTTCTGGGGTACATGGTGGATGGGCAGAAGGTGTTCCCTTGGCAGGTGGATGGAGAGTGAGAGGTGGGATCTAAACCCAGACTTATGCCAGATACCCTGTTCCCCATTGCCTCTAATCTGCGCCACTTTTAGAGGTGGTTCACATCCATGTAGACCCTTTGGGGCCACTGTGCCATTATCTGGGATAAGGAAAGAACTTTCCATGCCCTGGAATAGTGCTATATCCCTTGCCCATGGAAAACTGGATGTAGTGCAGGCATGTCAACTTCCTGCATCAGCACAATTTAGGATTGCCCTTTCAATTATTTAATTTTAGTTTCAAATAGGGATGGCCTCAGGGATTGGCCAAGTCAGGCACTGACTGAGGACCAAGCTTTCACAAGAGTGTTCTCGCCTGGGTTACTCATGAACCTTCAGTATAGGTAGCAGTGGGTAAAATCTTATTTGCCATCATGGTGTAGATTTGGGTATCTTGGGGGTCTATACCCCATGTCCCTCAACCCTATACAGGTCTATACCCCATGTCCCTCAACCTGGCCTTGACACACTTATAGTTGACTGTTTGAAAATCAAAGGTGAATACATTTTTTCACAGAGTTGAACAGATACTTAACAGAGTTTAACAGAAGAAATTGACATTTAAAAAAACTAGCAAGATTAACAGAAGGAAAACATGGAAATGCAGAAGCTTCTTGGTTTATCTCCATCCTTCCGGTTTGGGTTAGTTTCAGAAACCAGTATTACGCGCCCCCCTCTCCCCCCCCCCCCCGGCCGCCTTTAAAACAAAAACCAAGAAATTTAGAAAGTAGCTTGAAAAGTCCATTTCTGAAAAGGAGACCAGGGTGTCATTGTTTCAGTTACTGTTTGATATAATTAGTAAGTGGATTTTTCAGATTAGGCATTATCAGATCTATAGCCCTTTAACTAAGGAGATATTTTGCCATAATGCAATGTCATGTGTAATTTCTCCTGACACTGGCTCAGACGACCAGCAGGGTAACTTCTATAATGATACCAGCGAAAAGGCCTGTGATGTGGATTCATATCAATGTCACAATTTGTAAAAATACATGTATATTTGTAGTTGATAACTGTATTGTTAATTTATAGAACAAAATTAAAAATAAAGCAGTAGTACATTATTTTATAATTAACATGGCTAAAAGCAGGGAAACCCAATGGATTAGCGTCAGATACAGCAATTTTCAACCTTATTCATCTCAGGGCACACTGAAATGGTGCTAACATTGCCAAGGCACACTTTCAGGTTTTTTTTGTTTGTTTTACAATTGACAAGGCATACTAAACTCCCAGGTTTACCTCCCTCACTGGCCCTACTTATAAAAAAGGGATCAATAGGGATCACCTGCGGATCATTCTGGCACAACATTGTGCTGTAACACACTTACTGAAAATTACATTTCTTACCTAAGAAAAAGAGAATAAGAGCACAATCCTAACCATGTCTACTCAAAAATAAGCCCCACTGTGTTCTATGAGTCTTACTCCCAGGAAAGTGTCTTTAGGATTGCAGCCTAATTTATCTTAGATGTATTCCATTCACATAGGCCCAAAGATGCCATAATACAAGATGCATCACTTGAATGAACTGCATATTCTCTCAATGTATGTCAGCTTGCAATCAGCACCATTATTTTCTCCAAAGTAATGCAGGAAGAATAAATCTCAAAAAGAGATTGCAGCTGAATTGAGCAACAAGATTTGAAAAGATTGCTAGAGAGTATTTATAAAGAAAAAGAAATATTGAAGTTAGTTTTTATAAGAGGCTAGAGACTTGTTTAATGATGTTGAAATTCCCAAGAGACTTGAGAAATGCAAAGTACAACACAGATGTGCTTGGATGTGCTCACTAAGCTCTTCAGCATATACTCCACTCCTCTCATGAAATAATGTCTCAGTAGTCAAGAGGAGCTGGTTTCAGTTCTGTTTGAAGAATTAAATAAATGCTTCTTTTTTCTATATACAGTACTGTTGTTCATACGCTAATGGTAATGACTCTGATGGTTCTGTAAAGATACACACATGTGAAAAAGCCAAAAACAAAAACTGACCACAAAATGAATGAATGAATGAATGAATAAATTAATGCCACAGTCATAAACTATAGATCTGAGATCACATTTTAGAATACTCCCTATTGGAAAACCTATATATAGCAAGATGTGGTATATGTGATTACTCAGGAAGAAAAGTTTAGTGTGGATGTTTCCTTAATTTGCTATTTTACAACATGTAGGATCAGGGGCAGGATGAAAAAAAATTCCCCATTCAGAACCTCACTGCAACATGTGTCATTCTCTTCCCTTTTGTTCCTTCCTTCTGGAATGGCTCCAAAAGGGAAAGGGGCTGCTTGCACATTGCAGTGATACTCCCTGCAAAATTTAGTGCTTTACAATACCTCTAACCACTGAGCAAAACACTCCAGAATTCAAACACCTCAATTCACTATTCAACTGGTATAAACTGCCCCTGGATATTATGTCAGGATGCAGCAACTTTATGCACCAAATGCTAAAATGTGGGCATCTTGCTAATAGTACACAAGCAAGAAAAACCACGTCCTTGTGAATTTGAGTTTAGAGTTAATTTGGAACCAGGCCTCCGTCAGTCTTGGAAGACTATGGTATCGTGCTCAGCGCTGCATACGCTGCATGCGAAGCACGAAAGCCTGGGTTGGATTGTTATGGAGGATAGGCTGTTACCCAAGCAGCAAATCCCCCCTCTCCATGCCACTGAATTAGTCCAATGGAAAGGCAGAGCCAATAAGATTGGATCCAGCTGGCGTCGCAGAGCTGGGCTAAGGACCGGAGCTCACCCTGTCTCGTGGGGCCAACCTGGGTCTCGAACCCTGGCCTGCTGGTTAACAGGCACAGCGTCTTAACTGCTTGTGCCAGCCACAGCCAAACATGAAGAAATGGCATGTCTTGTGGCCATAAATGGAACATGCATTCTTTCAAAATCTATTTTCCAGCTCTAGGAATATAGATGCTAATACTGTGTTTTATTTAAACCAAAATGCAACTAATTTATTTTTGCTACATATCATGTGACAACTGTTCCTGTTCATTTTGTCACCAGGAGGGATAAGAATCTTCTCTGGAAGAGTTCCCACTGGGAACAGTATAATCTGTTCACAAAATGCCGTGCCCTGTAATCTTTTTTAAACGTTTTTGCAGATTATTGCTACAATCCAGCACCCAGTTATGTGCACTTAAGCTCTGTTGGTTTCAGTGGTGCTTACATGCACTTAACCAAGCACTGGATTGCAGCCTGCAGATACAGTATTTGTTATGTGCTATATTCAAGATGTTAAGTACTTGGCATTTAACATTTAAACAGAGAATCAGCAGGACATCTCTCTAAGTTATTGTTAAGATAAATGTGAGATTCTCTGGAAAGAAGAAAACCTGAAGACACATTTAGAAGGTTCATTTTAAAGAGAAAAATGTGAGCAAGGAGAATTGATTGTGGGAAAGGTAATTTTTCTGTTATATTATTCAAGGGAAAAACTACTTTGTCATTTGCTGTCATCACTGTAGATGGGATTTTTGGGGGGAGAACTTCAGAATCTGATAAAGGGAATAATTTATTATTGTGGTTCTCAAACTTTTAGGGAGCTTTACTTCCTTCTTTGTGGGGGAGGGGCTAGAGCAGTGACACAGTACCTAGGATTGTGGCCCTATGGGGGAAGGTGTGTATTTTTAAATGTAATGAAGGAACTGTCAGGATCTGGGGAGCCCTGTGGTGAGCCCTGTGGAGCCCAACAGTGTGCTTGCAAATAGTGAAGTAGTTTGTCGCAATGATAACTTGAAAATAGTGAAAGTAGTTATTGTGACAAAACAGAAATTCTGACGTCCGGTTTCACTGCGATTGCTACATTCACTATTTCCAAGTGACAGGGCAACCTGCAAGGGTCTTAGGGATCCCCACACTCCCATACCCTGGCAGAACCTCTGCTATGTTTCAAAATAGCCTCCTTCTTCCACATGGACACAATCCTGGGGATCGCATTGCTGCTTTCCTCTTTCTGACACTCCTAAAGGCAGTGGGGTATCTTTACATGAACTGGGGGGTTACAATTCCCCAGTTTGAGTAACACTGCTTTATACAATTGAGAAATCATAAATGAAAATTACAGTTACAATCACAATTATTCAAATGAGGGTCACAAAAGAGCCATAAGGCTGTGGGTGGCACTCTTTGAGATCTGGCACCCAAGGAAACGGCAACATTTGCAACTGAATGGAAACATTCTGCAGTGCAGCTTCTCTATCTGAAATACATATTGTAACCAGCAGCCTAATCCTGAGGGCCCAATCCTATCCAACCTTCCAGCACTGATTTAGCCATGCAAATATAGCACGAACAGCAGCAAGTTCATGTCCTGTAGCAAAAAAGCAATTGTGGAGGACCCTCCTTTACCTTAGGGCAGCATTGCAGCTGCATCAGTATTTGGAAGTTGGATAGAATTGGTCCCTCAAACCCTCCTTCTCAGTGCCAGTGAAGTTTGTGCAGTATGCTAGGAAGGTCAGTCATGAAAAAGCCTTTAGGGTAAGGAAATAAAATATGTAACTTCAGATGAAGCCCTTGGTGTCCCCAAGGGTCTCCAGAGCTCTTTTACTGTGTGCAAGCTGGAGGAGAGAAAGGAAAGAGACAAGGAATGGGGTCAGGATCCAGAGCACACTTGTGCTTCTGAGATCCATCTCCTCGACCAGAGATCTGTGGCATGTACTGGGCCACTGGGAGATACAGGAAGCTGGACAAATGGGTTTTTGGCCTGATCTAGTGGAAACCCTAATCCTAACCTGCCTCCTTCTGATCAGAAACTTCCCCATCACTTCTGAGTGTTTATCCTCAATCACATGCAATATGTATGTATCTTGTGAACACATATATACTATATACAGTATTATTTTGATAGTATATAGTATATATTATAGCTAATAAGAGGTCTTTATATTCCTAGGAAGTATAGAAGGAAATCAATGATACACTACATACTCTATGTTTGTGGCATACAGAGATAACTGGGAGTACCTGGTTATAAAAAGGAAAGAATATGAGGTGAAAGCAGCACATAGCATGCACTATGTAATTGATACGTGATTGATTGCATTACATGTGATTGATTATGATTGCACTGATTTGCATCTATATTTCTAAAAGGACAACTGCATTAGCTTTTTAGATGCATAGAAAGATGGAAAAGCAGTAAATTTTACATCCTGTTAGACTCACTTTAATTCCCCTAACCAGTAGCTTTGTCCAAGTGTTTCTGATTTCCAGAACATCAGAAAGCATTGATCCGAAGACGAACTTGTCCAACTGCCAGGAAGAAGTCTGAATGCATCTGAATCTGCATCATCATAAGAAAATTGTACAGAATAGACTTGATTGGAAAGGCTGATTGTATTGTGGCTGTGGGCATGCAAAGGAATGTTATTATCTTTGTCTTAAACGACATGGAGTTCCCAGAGGCCACCTCTTCCAGAAAAAAAAATTGCTGGTGTTAAGTGTGGGAAGACTTAGAGGAAAGCCATACTTAATGAAGTTTGTTCTATTTGCAGTGGCTCCAGGAAACGACACAAAGGGTTTGCAGAAAGTTGTTCTCATGACTACATTGGGCGCAATCCAGAGTAACTACGGGGGTCCTTGCTCTGATGAAAGAACAATTTACTATGGATTGCAATATGAATTTTCCATAGGTTTTCACTAGGTGGTGCCGTAACTATGTCAACATAAATGTCTATGTGCTCCTGTCGTTACTCTGGTTTGTAGAGATAAACAGTGGTCAGGTTCCTTTCAGTCACATAGGACTTCACAATTGACAGGCATAGCTTGAAATCGCTTGGAAGACATGGTTACAGGTTTGTCTTGATGGACACTACTATTTACAACATGTAATAAATTTCACTCTGTTGTTTGCTCTGGGATTCTGTGGTCCAATCTAAGCACCTAGTCACTCACCTTACTTATTGCTAAACAAGGAGCACAGTCCTAACCATGTCTACTAAAAAGTAAGCCCCTTTATGTTCAGTGGGTCTTACTCCCAGGAAAGTGTGTTCAGGATTGCACCCAAGGTGTGCAAAACTATTGAGATGTTGCAGCTGAAAAGGTGGCAAATAATGTATAATTCTACTCCTGCCTAACCCTGCCCATATGTTATCACCAGAGTCTTCTTCAAGCGTTGTGTCTGAAAGCTGGACACATCATCCCTCTCTCTGCTTCACATATTGCCTGCTTTGGTTGCTCTTGGTTGTCAGTGAACAGGACAGGGAACAAATTTTAATCACACTTCCAATGACAACTGCAAAAAGAACTAAACAACTAACAAAAAATAATGTAACAATAATTGTTACTTAAGATCTGTTTATAGTTCAATAACTTGAAATATTTTTTCAATTTATTGAAAATATAACAAAAGATCATAAGGTATGTTTTTGTATATTTAACTTCTTAAATTCTGATCTGCGCAACCTTTTTTGTAAACATTATCATAGTAAGTGCACTGTAAACAACATACCATTAGAACCATTAATCAAATTCTTCTTTAAGGTGCCTGGTATGTTAAGCCAGAGGCTCATCATATAATATGTAACATATCACATGTAACTGGGAATACACAATACAATTCATAGTGGAGAGACAAATAAAATGAATAAGCCGAGCCAGCACAGCTACACTTAGGCTTGCAATCCTAAACACTATCCTAGGAGTAAGACTGACTGAGTACAGTGGGGCTTACTTTTGAATAGACATGGTTAGGATTGTGCTCATAGTCACTGAACTAGACTCATTGTTTTCCATGGGTGTTATTCTTAATTGAATTGTATCCTGGGACAATGTTTCAAATGGAAAAAAGAGGATTAGGTACTGGGGATAATATAAACCACTCCTCTGCCAAACATTTGCAAAATTAAAGAGAGCTGCCGGAAGAGGCTGTGATCCTGCCAAAGAGGAGGCTACCCCTAAACTTGCCTTCCTCCTGCCTTTAACTACATCTGATATTTCCTGCATTGCCCTGCCATCGACTCACCTGCACTGTCAGAATATCTATGAACTGCTGTTGGGCATCCCAGATCTCCAATGGTTTTAGCCGATAGCCCCAACATGCACAACAATGGTGCAGCTGTCAGGCTACAGGTGGAGGAGTTATGGAGGCTGATCATGAGCATTGTCACTGTAAGCACTGAATAAGATTGGGTTGTTTGTGAAATAGCTACTTCTCCCACTGTTTGAGAAGGAGCAGAATAAAATGTTCTAATATATATGAGTACATTTGGTTCACTGTGGCAATGTTAATTTTGAAATCCTGGAAGCTGAAAATCTTAAAGAAAAATGAAGGCCAAGAAACGTAATAAGGATATAGCATGTTGGCTACAGAAATACAACAGCCAGGCTGCATCTGGCTTTTAGAGTGGGTGTTTGATGCCGAGTCATTATGGGATCTGCTAAACAACAGTTACCAGAAGCAGCAGGCGACAGTATTTATTTCATTCCTGATCAAGGGAGTGATTTCATCGTTTGAAATTCGCCTGTGCACATTGCCATCTCCGTCAAAATAATGAGGCCATCAAATCTGGATCCAGCGCACAGTCTGAGAAAGCCAAAAACAATCAGACAATCCATGGATTCATTTTAGTGTTTTGTGACTAATTTTATATAGTAGACCTCTCAGTTCACTCCTCTTTCCGCTCTTTGTTTTTTATAACCTCAGCAAACTGTAAACGAGCCTGTTTACATGAGAAGAGACTATGCTGTGATCAAAAAGCAGACACAGCAAGGTTTCTTTCTGTATGGTTGCTAAGCCCCAAAATGGGAGGACTCAGGCACAGGCTTGACATGCACTTGCTGATCTATGATTTCCTGCTACAGGCAGGAGCCTGGTCTAGATAATCTTATAGATCCCTCCCAACGTGACTATCTTATGAATTTTGAACACTGACTCCAATTATCCACTGAATTTTTGGCTCAGGCTCAAATTGTGTAGATGAAGTATTGGAAAGTATTGAAAAGTGTTGCTATTCCTCTTAAGTTGAATGGTTGGTCAAGTAATTAACATAGCTGTGTATAATAACATGTTATTAAAAGTTCCATATTCATCCAAATCTTTGTTCTTTATTGGATAAATGGATTGCCTGTTTAATATTCTTTTGGTCTATTGCATTAGGCCCCAACTGGGGGGTTGCTAGCTGACTTCCAGGGAGTTGCAGAGACCTCCATTTATTATCATAGATATGTCATAGACACATCTAAAAAGTTGCCTTTTTGCAAAATTTTCAAAGAATTTGCAAACAGAGAAATATGTTTTTGAAAAACCTTCAGGGTATATGCTAATTTACTTACTTTTTTTGCAGACACTATTAGTTCTTATGTATGCCAATAAAGGTTTCAGAATCAGAATCAGTTCTTATGGAAATCATGCACACACACACATACGCGTGCACACACAAAAACTGAACTCATCTGGAAAATCTTTAAAAATACGTTTTTTACTGATCACACAGCCTGGCTATTAAAAATATCAATGTGTTTCCACAAACTGATTTATCCATGAGTACATCTAAATTATTTTTAAAATGTGGTTTAATTAAAACAAATGAAATCACTTCCTGCTCAATGACATCACTTCCAGTCTTTGAGGAGTCATAACAGATTGTTGTACCTAATAAGTGGGTCCTGGTGCTTAAAAGGTTGGGAACCACTGATTTTATTTGAACATACAGAACAAATATGTACAGATTTGTACACCAAGTTTGAATTTTGATTTTCTTGTTTCAGTAAGATTGTAATTAAATGGAAATTATTGCTGAATCAGTTCAAGGAATCGTACAGCAGAAAACCATTGCCATGTTGATTCCAAATCAATGGCTTTTCCATTGCACCACATCATGTGGCACATGCTTGCTGCTTCTTATCAGACTATCAGCATTTTACATCCACTTGTCACTAAGATATTTCAGGTGTGTGGGGTAAAAAAATAAAAAAAATATCACAGTTGGATGCTGTTGACATTCCTCCTCTGCTTGTTGAGTGTTTCCTCACTTCCCACCTGGGTTAATTCATGTCTCAGAGTAATAAAGGACACTAGGTAGTGGGAGTGATGATGAACACCATGTTCCTCTTCCTCCTTACAATGTGAAGAATGCAATTGCAATTATCCTCATTGGATTTTTCCATTGCCACTGGAACAGAAACTTACACTGAAGTTAATCTCTTCCATATCTTCCCCATGCACATTGTTTTTTCAACAAATGTGCTTCTGTCATTCATTCTTTTCTTCCATTCTTCCTCTGTCTTTTCTTGCTGTTTTCTTGCTGCCTTCAAGCATGGTCAAGCCCTTGGCTCATCCCTTCAAATATATGGACAAAAAGAATGGTTGTCTAGCATGGGTCCCCAAGCATTTTGGCAGGAAGGCCTCATCATCTCTCTGACACTGTGTTGGGTGCTAGAAAAATGATTTACATGTCAAATTTGAAAAAATTTGCATAAATTTACATATAAGGTTGTATTAGAGACATTACAAGGCTTGCCCATGGGCCAGATGGAGGGGTCTTGCCAAGGGTCACATTCAGGCTTGCTGAGGGCCACATTTGGCCGCAGGGCCGGGGTTTAGAGATCCCTGTTGTACAATGATATAGTTCTCAATATCAAACCTAAGTAGACAAGGCACATGCAACATAACAAAAGGATGCCTGCTTCCAGGGCATGGACTCAGGGCACCTGATAACAGCACATTGCTGAAGCTAAGCAGATGTAAAAAACTGTAATACTTGTCCCTGTGTTGCCAGGACTGCAAATGCCACATCCCCCGCCCTTAGACCTAAAAACATCATAACATCTGGGATGCCTAAAAAGTCACTTCCAGCTGAAAACTGGCCAAAAATGACCTTTTAAGGTCTTCTGGAGGACACAAAAGGACATTTAAGGTCCTGTTAAGAGACATTATAACTATAGCAGCAAAACAACAACAAAAACAGACAGCAGTGGAGAGGTGGTAATAGCAGTGCCCTGCTCGGTGGTGCCCAGGGTATTTACCCCCCCCCCCAATCCATCACATATGCCAGTGAATATAAATCTAGGTTTAGTGTATGCCCAGATAGTGGACAACTGGTAAAATTATACAATATTCCATCAAGTACATTGTACATGATGGAAGAATGATTTGATAGAAGTTAAATACTGATCTAAGCTTTCTCTTCTTCAGAAGGAAGGTGGGTGGGCATCTTACAGCATGATAGCTATAACACTGCCATTACAATATCTGTATTCGAGCATGCATTTAGAACATTTGTTCCTCACCACTAAGTAACTGCAGCCTTCATTCATATGGGCAGCTCTATCCAATTGGAGTCTTCCTGTACTGATGTTTCTCCCTACACCTGGTAAGGTATGTAAGCCAGTAGGGGAGGAGTGATGATGGAATGGGGGAAGGTGGAATAAAGTGGCAACAGTGGTGGGGAAGACCAGAAAGTGAGGCAAAAGTGGGGATAGGTGGATCAGGTATAGAAAGTGGATGAGCATGGCTGCCACTGAATCTTCTGTCCCACTCTGGTCCTAATCCTGTGGTGCATATTTGCGTGGGCCTACACCACCAAATTTACTGCATAGTCCTCCATGCTGTGAAGGATACCCCTGCATAAGGGAACAAATGATTGTTTACTTAGAGGAGACATCTGAAACTTCTCCGCTCACTCCACATGATGCAGCAATAGCCATTTTGGTATCATGAGAAGGATGGGGAACAGGAATGGGTTAGCATCAAGAATCAAAACGAAAGTGATGATGGCATCTATCCCACGTTCCTGTAGATTTTCAGGCAGAATGGGAAAAAACCTAGCATTGTTATGTGAAAGGCAAAAGAAGCTGATTTTGGCTAAAATCATAGTAAGGACAACATTGTAATTTGGGATCTTTCTGCCATTGTTATTTGGCAGTAGACCTTTCCTATAATCCTACTTAGGAAGTTTGCAGGATCTTCTGCTCTCTAATGAAAAGGAAAAAGCCACTGAAAGTAAGAGTCTTAAGTGAGCTGTGGAGTCTGATCTTTTCTGCTTTTATAGCAGCTGAGTGCCTACTGAGTGTCAGGGATTGATCAGTCGTCTGAAAATGAAAATGTTGGCAAATGTGTAAACTATTATGGCCTTCCCCCTACATTTACAGCCTAATCATGATACAACTTGATTACATGATAAAATGCTCCATTCCACAGTTGAAAATTAAAGCAGCCCTTATTTAGGCTCAGGCAGCTCACAAAGTCTCAACAACTTTTTTTTCAAAAGAAGGAAAAATGCCACACAGTATGAGCCACTGAACTGCTTCTGAAAATATTGGAGAGGCTCTGATTTTCTTTTATACCGATCCCCCTGGAACATGGATCCTCCCTTGCTGCACACTGCTCAAACAGTATTGTACCTTACAACTCTGCTTTAAAACATCATTTGTTTTCAAAGGTGCAGATCATGAGGCTAATATGCCTTTTGTGGGAGGAAGGAGAGGCTGCTTTGAGAAAGCATTAGCCAAGGACAACTATTTGTACTGACTTAGAAGCTTCAATAGTGCTTGAGAAGGCCATAAGGAAAAGTGTTTGTGGAGTGTTACCTAGTGGTTTCACTAGGTTCTACATCACCTGGAGCATTGCTATGCTGGACCTCTTCGTTTCATTCTATTCTGCATGAAATTGCACACCAATTGATATATAAAACATGAAGGTATTATTCAAAATTTTAAAAATTTTGGCCAGAATTGATAGCACCCCCTATGCTTGTCACTTGGTGTGTCCTGCACAAAGACATACCCCCAAATCCAGAGTAACTACAGGACCATGTAAGAGACTTTACATGCTAAGAAAGTAAAGGTAGTAAAGTAAAGGTAGTAAAGTAGTAATAAAGTAAGGCAGTAGTAAAGTAAAGGTAGTAAAGTAAAGGTAGTTACTGCACCACCTAATGAAAACCTATGGGAAATTCATATTGGAATCCAGAGTAAGTTGTTCTTACGCCAGAGGAAGGACTCCCCATAGTTACTCTGGATTTTGCCCTTAATGTTTTCCACCTTTTCACTCCCCCCCCCCCATTTTTCCCTATTTCGGGACTGATTTAAAAAATAGCATGTGCATGCCGTCTGGTGTGGTCAATGTAGGGAGGTGGTTAACTAGTTTTGCTGTAGTTTGAAGTGCTCAGAATTTTACATTGATGATATGAACAGATTCCCATTGGAGCAGTGATGGGCCCAGCCTGGCCCAAGATCCGGTTCTCCGGAAGTGGGCGGGGCCAGAGGGCGGGGCCAGAGTCAAGGGTTTTTGATTTAAAAATTAAAAAAATTAAAAATAAAATAAAATTACTTACTTCTGAGTAGACCTGCATAGCATGGGGTTCTGAGGCTGCAGTCCTCTCCACACTTTCCTTGGAGTAAGTCCCATTGATTATACTGGGACTTACTTCTGAGTAGACCAAAACAAAGATGGCAGCCGGCGTGAACCAGTCCACCCTCTTTTTGGGTTTCCCTGCCACTGGCGGTAATTGGAAGAAATTACAGGGAAATTGGAAGATCTGGTTCGGGCGGGTAGGCCCGAACCGGTAAGTGCCCACCCATGCATTGGAGTATCAACTTCAAAGGTTAATTAAGGGAAGGGCAATTACATATTTCAATGAAAAATGTGGCATTGCTGGCCACTGGGTCTATGACATTTTGCCATAAGTTCCAAAAATTGGCAAGTTACTGCTGTAGTCCTTGGTCTCTGGGCAGGCAATCAGCACCAAGTATATGTGTTTAGAGGAAATGTTGAATGTTAATAACAGAGAATGTGAAGATGACTCAAGCAAACAATGACAAAGAATTAGAAAATGTATTAAATTTCTTCCCCTAAAAGAATATAGTCACAAGAACTATGTCCAGCTGATCTTTTCCAAGTGGCACTTGGCTTAATTAAGACCAAGGGGACCAAGGGGATGTTGAGTCATCTGTAGCCTGTGATGACAATGTTGCTCAATTTATTTTTTAGCAATACAGTTTCTCAAACTTAGTATAATTTGGGTGAATTTATATAGAATTTGAGGAGCAATTGCCTATTGCATTGCTTGGATATCTTTAATTTAGGGAACAAATGTTTTCTTATCAGATCTAGAAAATCTAGATCTGTGATTTTCAACTAATGTGTGGTGACAGCTTAGTTGACAGCTTGGTGTACCACCAGTTGGTTTACATGTGCACCAAGGGAGATTGGAGAATGATGATTTATTAAGGAATAGGGACCATTTGGGAATATGACGCCTACCAGCAATGTGATGCGTGTGCCCAGATGGTGTGCCCCAACAATTTTAACACCTTCTCAGTGTGCCATGAGATGAAAAGTATGCAAAAAGCTGATTCAGTTGTTTTGGTCCTCAAACCAAAGACTGATCCTGAGAGTATGGATGGTCTGGCCCTTGAAGCACTGAAGCACATCAGGAACACTGACAGTGGCACAGAAGTTTGTGCATTGCTTTCCTGAATTCCAATCTACTGGGGTTAATTAACCCACTGGAAATGCTTGACTCAGGCCATCAGCAAGTTTTCTTCCACACCTGCAACCTCTTCACTGCATACATTTCTAGGTCTTCTTTTGCAAGCCTTATTAGCTTGGTTTTGCTGATTCGGCTTTACTTATATTTTCTCTTCTTTTATGCGGATGCATTTTCTATTGCTCTTTGGTCCTTTCAAGGGTTTTGTGGTGATTCTATTACCTACTTATTATCACGCTGGTTTTATTGATTGTTGTGTGTTGCCTCATGCACTGTGTGGGAAAGCAAGTAAAAACCTTCCTGAATGCAAAACAAATAATGCAAATATCCCATAACGGCAAGTCTGTGAGGGTTTGGGATGAGCACCTCAAGCCATGACAGCCTCAGGATCTTTTCTTCCCTTTGGATTAATACCTCATTTATCCAGAAGATGGGTAATGTGTTGGACATTGGGCATGTAAGGTGTTTTCCTTATTGTCTAGCTATCTGGCCCTCTTATCAACCACTGAGTGGCCACCAAGCTGCTATGACCAAGGATGGGGTCTAGAAAGGGGTCCCATATCATAATTACTGATATAGAAGTTAATATTTAACATAGAGATATGTGAAAATAGTGATAATGAAATAAAAACACATAGCGACCTTCTGCACTTCTACTTTTTTAAAAAAAGACCAGAATTGAAAAAATTGTTTTTTATTTTTTATTAAATAGGATTGTCTCTTGGGGACTGACTATAATTACACCTATCACCTATAACTATAATTACACCTATATCACCTATCACCTACCTAGAATGCTTTAAAAGTGATTATAATTTATAATTATAATGCAAATTTTGAATAAAAATAGGTTAATAAAAATATTGAATAAAAACTGAATAAAAAATTTTGAATAATAGGTAACATCACTTTCTGCATTTCCAACTTTGGAAAATTCTGACATCCATGGAAAAATAAAACATTTTATTGTTTTATTAATAAAATGTCTTCACCCACTTCTAGTTATAGAACAGCTAGTTCATAATCAACAATGAAGAGAACGTATTTGATGTGTCTTTTCATTAATAAGTATGCGGTGGCGCAAGTGGTTAAGGCACTGTGCCTGTTAACCAGCAGGCCAGGGTTCGAGACCCAGCTCGGCCCCACAAGACAGTGTGAGCTCCTGTCCTTAGCCCAGCTCTGCGACACCAGCTGGATCCAATCGTATTGGCTCTCCCTTTCCATTGGACTAATTCAGTGGCATGGAGAGAGGAGATTTGCTGCTTGGGTAACAGCCTATCCTCCATAACAATCTAACCCAGGCTTTTGTGCTTCACATGCAACGTATGCAGGGGCGAGCACAATACCATAGTTTATCAAGATTGATGGAGGCCTGCTATTTCATGTTTTAGGGTACATCAGATCAGGCAGTTACAATAAGTTTTTTAATTAAAACAATGATGTATTGCAAATTTACACAGTCTTGTAAGTTTAGTTAAGCTAACTAGAAGAAATAACTGTATAACTAGAAAGGCCCCGTAAGGAATATATGCTTTATCTGTCATTCTGGTGAACATGAAAAGCACCAGGGGAAAGTTAGCAGAAACAACAGTTCCTAGTTTTGGCATGTTTTATTGCAAAATATACACATATGAGAAATAATCTAATGAAAATGATTGTATTCCAAGGTGGATATATGTAAGTTTCTATTTTATTTCCATTCAGGCTCTATTTATAAATTATTCTTTAATGACAATTGTTATTGATTTCCTTTCATAGATGCATCATTTTAAAATTGAATGTGGGGTACCTTTCATCAGGATATAGTGTTGAGCATAAAATGTGTCAATTAGGAGAACATATCTGGAGCATATGTACCTCCTTACAACCAGGTCTTTATTTATGTTTCATACTATGAATCTTAACTCTTGGGTGACCTTCGTCCAGCTGCCACTGTTAGCAAAAGAGCCACAGTAGTGACAACTGCTGTCAGTTCTCAAGGGATGTAAATTCTCATGCCATTGCCCGCAGCCCTGGAAATCCCCAAAGCTCCGGACTGCAGCATGTGTTGGAGAATGACAACAACAAGAAGACAGTTGAACACATACTGGAAATGGTCTCCCAGCAATTTCTTTGCCTGACTTCTCAGCTGATGTAGGGCAGAAAATATTAAATCTGCCACATTTGTACATTTCATTATTCAGGCCATGCCTCGTTATTCTCTGGAACAGAAAAAAATTCAGTGGATACTAAATCAGTGGAAAAATAGCTTTTCTGAAACCTTGAACATCTCTATGCAACTTTGAAGTTTTGCTTGCTTAACTAAGGGCTCAATCCAAAGTAACCATGGCAGTTGTGGATTTGTGGCAATTTACTGCGGCTTGCTCTATGAATTTCCCATAGGTTTCCACTAGATGGCGCCGTAACTGCGTCGACATAAATGTCACTTGCGTTGCTGCATCTACAAATGCGTTGATGCATCTACTGCCGCAGCTGCTCTGGATTGTAGGGATAATTTTGTACCACATGTAGAGCTTTTAGGAGTGCAGTTCTTTAAATGTCACTAGAATTTGCAAATGTTAAGACATAACTGTTGATTGTCTAGTCTACATTTTTCTCACTTTGAGTTCAGCGAAAACTATTGCATTTGTATTAGTTCTTCTCCGCAGAACATTTTTAGTTGATATAAATGAAGGCCAAAATAATTAGGTCACGTTGTCATGTTATGAAGATTACCATAGTGATCAGTGTGTTATAAAAGTGTCCAAGTGTTTGGCAGTGGCCCCTATTTAAGAGAAATTTAGAATTTTTGATACATAACTGGAACAGCAGTATATTCACTGTAATCATTGCTATGGTACATTTCAGTTGTTTTTATTTGTCCTCAGGTCAAGCTTCTAAGCTGATAAACCTGAGGAATGTAGGTTGCAATCCTATACGTGCATAAGAGATCCATTAAACTCTAAGGGGCTTACTTCTAAGTAGATATGCATAAGATTTTACTGTTTGGCTGAACTTCTGAGTAAACATGTATGTGTTTGCACCATCATTCAAATAATGTTTACTCTGCCCTGCTCATACGATGATGGGTGGTTTACAGCAACTTAGGCTGAAATCCTAAAGATACTTTCCCAGGACTAAGACTCATTGAACACAGTGGGGCTTACTTTGAAGTAGACATGGTTAGGATTGTGCTGTTAATAACACATAAACCACATGTTCAGCCTCAGCAAACAAATCACTGTATTACCTCCAGATTTTCCTTTAAAATTACTATGAATTTATAGTGGTCATTGAAAAGCTGCTACTATGTCTAAAAAGCTGCTAACACCACAAATACATGATAAAAGATCAAGCCAGCAAATTAGTGCTAAGTGACTCATGATGCATCTCAGTGGTTACCTGTGTCACTGGTGTCAGTGTTTATAGGTTTTAAGAAATATATGAGCCTCTTCAGTAAACCAGTTTTGATGAGCAACTCGGGATAGCAACTGAGGAATTTAAGAAGATTTAATGTAACCCCGAAATCTAGTGGAAAATTTCAGAGAAGCCACACAAAGTTGGGCAATCAGAAGGCAAAAGTTATGGCCAACTCGAGATGATGTGTGGTCACTGAGATCCTGTGGCCAGGCAATCTGAATGTCTTCCAAAAGAGGGCAGTTTCCTATAGCCAGCTGCTTATCTGCTGCCATTGCAGTCTAGCACATTTGCACCACCACCTACTCATTTCTTGTGGTTGCTTGAATAAACACAACCAACCACTCTCTTCTTTTATGGAATAAGTGGCAAAACATTGTACGGAGTACATGGCAAAGCAAGTTTTCATGGCATGAAGAATATACTGGCGTGAAGATGTGAATAAGCTTTCAGACATTTGGATGAGCATCTTTTTGTTAGCAGTGAATGCATTCCTCTTCTGTTTTGCTTGTGTTGTGTGGTAATGTGCCATCATTTCAGGAGATGTGTCAACTCACCCGTTTTCAATGATAATGTGGAAGAAGGTGGTGTAAGGAAAATGTTGTGCTCTCCTGCGGGAAGCTAATGAAAATGACAGCATCGTGCAAAATGTCTGTGTCGTGGATAATAGTGCCGTGTCAATAGAGGGAAAGTAATTTTGTCAAGCCAAATGAGATTGCTTCAGCCTAAGAGATGAACATTTCAGACAGCCAGTCCATCTTGATTGTTTCTTTTGACTCCATTTTCTGAATATGGAACCAAAAAATAAAAGAAATTAGAAATTTAGAATGCACATTTTTTTTTAATTCACAGTGACCATTTCACTCAATAAGACTGCATTCAGTGTATTTGTGACAATGCAGATGAAAATTCATGATAGTAATAGTACAATTGTAAATATTTCATTATTTGGAACATTTCCCCACCTGGGTGAAAAACAGTATATTTTAAAAAATTATTCCTGATATACAAATATATTTGTTGGTGGTTCAACCAATGCCACTTCAGAGAACTGGGAAATTCCAAAACTACTGATATGTTCACCATCAGCCTCAGGGCTGTAACACACATTTCTGCATTCCTCTCAAGCCACAAGTATGGCAAGTACTCATGAACTCCAACCATCTGGAGACACATTTGCTCCACTGGTAAACCTGGGGTGATAAGGGGGCAAACCCAGGGGCTGTTCCCATGGTGGTATGGGAAGCCTGGTACATATCTGCACACTATCCTAACCCCCCAGGCGTGTGCATACTTTTAGTGCCTTTTTTTGCAACATTCCCATGCCAGTATGGGACTTGGGTTGGGACCTAATTGGGGGTCTGGATAGTAGCCACAGATTCATTATAAATCAGTGGTATCGCTAGGAGGTTCAGGTCACACTAGATGACAGACATGGAGTTGGTGGTGACACCACTACATGCCAAAATTTGTAAAAACTTCGTGATTTTGAATAATACCATCATGTTATGTATTTGTTTTTTAATTTTCTTTGTAAACTGCTTTACCCCAGACAGTCACAAATAAAGAGCCGGACACAAGTGCTGGATTGAGGGCCACTTTTATTAACTATTTAACATCTTAGAAATAAACAGGGACTGCTCTAAAATAGCCGTGCGGTCTAAGGGGATGCGGCTCTCCGCATATTTCCCCATCCAGATGTTAAAGGTGGTAAAGGGCGTTCCCAGCCTGGCTCAGGGCATTTCTTGAACAGAGTTCAAGGATACCCGTCTTTGCCAACCCGAAGGTCAAGGTAGCTGGACGCGCAGCCGCCGGCTGTCCGGCCAGACACTGCGCCTAGGTTTCCCATCCAGGTAAGGGGGTTCGTCAGACTTACCCCCAGAGCTGGAAGAGCATCTCAGGGTGCTTCCTCACCCCCAAACCCTTGCTACCTAAGGCTGCACGCCGAGGCCTATCCTGCCTACTACCGCACAACTCCTGCCACCCGGTGGCCCGGCTCTGCACAGTGCCTGCAGAGGGGCAAAGGGAGCCCACGCTGAAGGGGCGCAGGCTCCATTCTGGCCCACTAATCCTATTGGAGCTGCTGCAACCCTTTCCCAAGGAAGGGGAAAAAACTTCCCCTTCAATGTAGTAGCACCCCAATTCTTGTGCTAGATTTAGTACAGGCTGATCCAGCCTGCCTATTTCAGTGCAAGTCAGGATTGTGCTGGCCAACTTAGATAGCAGAAGGCTTAGAAGGATCAATATAGCATAGTATTCTAGTACTGACCCTAGTGCACTATCCAGGCTTTCAAGCAAGTACAAAGTTTTGTATCATGGTTGAGTATCAGCAGGGGTCTTTCACTTTTGAGGCCAATTTCCTTTCCTGCCCCGTTAGTTCTACTATTTGAAACACTGTACTGGTAGAAGTATTAAATGCATATAGAACTCAAGGACCCAATAGTTCCACTGAAATTCAGTACATGCCTACAAGAAAGTTCTCCATTACTGGAGAATAGCTACTCAGAAATGAAATCCTGATTGCACTTGGATTGGAGTAATTGCAGCTCTAACAACCACTCAGTAAAAACTGGCTTCAGAATTATAGGAGGCAGTCTCCAAACCACTATGCTGGGTGAAGCATCATTGAAGCATAAATGCATGAACCGCTGAGTCTGGTTACAAGAGAGCAATGACAGGTCCTGAGATCTGTGTAGAGTTTGTATTTTTTTTTTAGTTGCTCAAATCCTATGACCTTTCTGTATTCTCACTCAACATCAGTTGTTCCAGTAAGCAGTAGGTGTACTAAGCTCAGCTGTGTTATCACATAAATGACAATCATCAATTCCTGAATTTCCCATATGCAAACTGGGTCCCAAATTCTGGCCAAATAGAAGTCAGTGCTTCCTATCTGTCTTCCTTGTCTTCTATACCTAACCATTCATTTACAGCAGTGGTGTCATTAGAGTTTGCACCACCCAGTATGGGAAATCAGCACTTCACCCCTATGATGGACCATTTTCCAAGCAGTGAATTGGGGCAATGCCTCTGTCAGTGGGCATGGTGATGAACCCTTGCACTGCCCAATGGTTTTTTTATATATGTTTTGATGGAATAGAGATATTTCAATGATGTTTGTTTCCATTTGAATTTGCATGTACTCAAGGACAATGCGCAATTGTTCTTAAAGAAAAGTTGCTTTCAAGTAAAAGGGTTCAATTAAAATAATTGATCCGTTAAATTACTTTACCTTGTTTTGGCTTCAAGTAGCCATAGAGTTGAAATTTAAATGGCTTAAATAGCTAATGGATGTATTACATGTTAGGGAGAACCTTTATGGATTAATCTTAATGCATTCTTAAACTGTTTGGCCATAGTTCAGTTGGTTTTGATCAATGTCACTGTCTTTATGTACAGATAAAACTATTTGTCCTGCTCATCAAGCAGAATATGAGTTTTTCATATTTTTTCTTAGTTTTATCAATAAGGTGTAGTAAAGCAAATAACATTTAAAATGTGCTTCTCCCCTGTTGTGTTTCATTGGCAGAATATCAACAAGAGTTCACAATGTCTGCATGAAAGAATGAAAAAAAATTGTTTAACATTTCAAGTAAAAGGTAAGATCAATGTGGGTTAATTTCAAATAAATGGAACACAATCTGTTGTTAATCTTGTTGGTTTCATTTGATTGGCTCTATGTGTACGAGTTAACAAAAAAAAAGTTTAGTATAGATGGGTGTGAAGAGCATGATATAATGAGTAACAAACAGCCCAGTCTTAACTGGGATCCCAGTTCTATCCAAATTTCTAGTGCTGGTGCAGCAGAATGCAGAAAAAGGAACATTCCTGGAAGAAGCTTCAGTGACTGTTCCCTACTAAAAGATGTGGCATGTGCCCCATTGGCACAGCTGTGCCAGCACTAGAAAGTTGGATAGTTCTTGACCCCAAATCACCAGTGGAGCTACAACAATGGGCTGTGCATTGAATCCTGTGATGGAGACAGTCACAGAGACTCCTCAAGGTTTGTTTTCTTATCTCAGGATAAGACTGCCTAGGAAGTCCCTTAAAAACCCTTTTTTACCTCCCTGTAAACGGGGAGAGAGGGAAGAACCTAGAAGAAACAGGCTGATCATCTGAAGATTTTCACAGGTTCTCCACCCGTGTTGAAGGGAAAGGATTTTGCAAACACCATACTGGTTTGTGTGTGTGTGTGTGTGTGTGTGTGTGTGTGTGTAATGATTCCCAGGTTGAGAACCACTTATTTGGATACTCAGGGTGCAAACCTAACCTAGCCTGGCACAACTAATTGGTCTTCCAGTTCCTGTGGTGATGTAAGGAGGCAAACATATGTCTATGCCCTGACCTAACCCTCCCCCCAGAACTGGTGCAGAAGTGTCTTACAGCACATTTGTTACAACACCCCCCGGTCAGTACAGGACTTATGGATTAGGCTGGCCTAACTAGAGGTTAGGACTGCAGCCTAAGCTACAAATTGTGGCTTACTGAAGCTTGCCTCTGTCATTAACTAATTTAATGGTGTGCAGCCAGCAGCTAAATCTAAATAATCTAAAAATCTTATCCATAGTATTCTGTCATTCAACCCATTATTTTCCCTCCTTAAATGCAGTTTCTCCCCCTTTTTCGCAGTAATATTTCTAGGGTTGTCAATTTTTTCTTCTGTAGCACTGCCCATCCCATGCCCATTCATTTCCTACATTTCTGCCTTTTGTGTATATGAAACTTAGGATCCCTCATCCCCCACTCCTGGAACAAAATCTAATGCTTTTCCATATATGAATTTGATCCAATCTATAATTTCCTATATATCAGCTGTGAATGGTTCGTGGCTAGCAGTAGCGTAGCAGGCTACAACCTTTAGGGGGGCTACAAGCTGAGCTGAACACTAATGGCTAAAAATGTAAAAAAACGGGCTATCTATGTATGAATAACAATACCATCATGTTATATATCATTGGAAAGGTAATTTAATGCAGAATGCAATGAAACAAACAGCATTGGAATATCAATATTCTATCAAAGGTTATGGCCAATTAACCAGAAAATGAAAACCTGTGAAACAAAAAAATGGATTTTCTTAACTCAACTTTCCCATGATACTGATTGCTCTGAGAACCAATGAGATGCAATTCTGATACTGTATGGAACCAATAAGGTGTTAATATGAATCAGCTCTCATTTCCATATACATCTATATCCATATACATATATAGCTATATATATAAAAGAGAAAAGTCACTGACTGACTGACTCACGGACTCATCACCGCCCTGCCAAAACTGCTGGGCCTAGAAGTGTGAAATTTGGGGTGGGTGTTCCTTCTGTGATGGAGGGGTGCACTAAGAACCGGTTTTTGGAAATTCCAACCGGAAGGGGGTGAAAAGGGGTGCAACACGTTTCCTCCCTATACTTTGCATTGGAGAATTGCTGACTCATCAACATTCCACCCCAATTGCTGGGCCTGAAGCATGGACTTCTGGGAGGGATCCTTCTGTCATCTGAACACCCACCAAGAACCATCTGGAGAAATTTAACCCTTCAGGGACTGAAAAGGGGCAACATGTTTTTGTCCTATACTTAATATGGGAGACTGACCAACATCCAGCCAATTCAGTGCTCGGTGCCTGGTGCACTGGGGGGGATATTGTTCAGAGGAAGAGGTTGCACTGACAAGGATGCTGTGCATGGGGAGAAGTTGCGCATGGGGGGATGTTGCGCATGGGGGGATGTTGCACATGGGGGAAGTTGCTCATGGTGGGATGTTGCGCATAGGGGGAAGTTGCACATGGGGGAAGTTGCGCTTGGGGGGATGTTGCCCATGGGGATGATGCGCATGAGGATGATGCACATGGGGGACTGATGCGCATCGGGGAAAGTTGCGCATGGGGAAAGTTGCGCATGGGGGATGATGCGCATAGGGGGAAGTTGTGCATGGGGTGATTATGTGCATGGGGGATGATGCACATGGGGGTTGATGCACATGTGGGAAGCTGCGCATGGGGGAAAGTTGCCCACGGGGGACTGATGGGCATGGGAGACTGATGCGCATGGGGAAAGTTGTGCATGGGGCAAGTTGTGCATGGGGGCAAGTTGTGCATGGCGTGTTGATGCACATGGGGTGTTGATGAGCACGGGGTGTTGATGAGCATGGGGTGTTGATGCACTGTGGGGGGATTGCGTATGGGGAAATGTTACTCCCGCAACACGGGTATGCTTTTTGCTAGTGTGTGTGTGTGTGTCTGTCTGTCTATCTCTAACTATCTACCTATCTGTCTGTCTGTCTGTCTGTGTGTGTGTGTGTGTGTGTATAAAGTCACTGTCTCGCACTCTCTCACTCACACACTCATCAATGCCCAGCCTAAACCGCTAAGACTAGAAGCATGACATTTGGCATGGGAGTTCCTACCGTGATGGAGGGAGTCATTAAGAACTGGTTTTCAGAAATTCCAACCGGAAGGGGGTGAAATGGGGTGCAATACGTTTTTCTCCCTATGCTTTGCATTGAATCAGTGACTGAGGGATGCTCTGCCCAAACCCCTGGACCTAGAAGCATGGAATTCGGGGCGGGTGTTCCTTTTGTAACATGAACACCCACCAACCACTAAAAGAGGTCTTTGAAATGTTAAAATTCATTGATTTGTTCACTGCTGTGGGCCTGTGGTGCAGGCAAACAGCTCAAAGGGAACCAGCATTCTGCAGGAAACAGAACATATCTATGTAAGATGATCTGACAAAGGCCATTGTTTCTATCAATTGAATTTTGTGCAGGTCTCATTTATAAACCCATTTTGGACCCCAGTGATGAATTGTGTAATCACTGAGCATGAACCTGGATCTACAGATAACGCAGGCCTTTCTCTCCCTTGCCCTAGACATCAGATTTGTACATCTACTTCTTGTCCTTGATTAATCATTATGCTTAAAGGAACAATCCAGCAAGTCTAAATAAATAAATAAAACAGCCAAGTAAGAGCTCCAGTCTGGCCGATTATTCATTGCTTTTATGTACTACACAGACGGAGTTGATCTGAATAAGGCTTCTCTTTCTCCTCTCAGACACACTTAAAAGTATCTGTTTGTAAAATCTGTCCAGGGGAAAATAATCATTATTTAAAGACAGCTGTTAATGTTACATAATAGAAAAGCATTTGATTCATGCTCGGCTATGTGGCACACATTTATTTTATCCACCAGGAAACCACAGGCAGGATCACAGAGAACTGGAACTGAACAGAAAGCAAAAAGTCAAAGCGGTGTCCTAAATATTAATCAGATCTGTGTTTGTTCCCTAAATTAACTACATAACTTTACAACAATAAATGCTTCTCTTGCCAAGGTTGGCAGGTGAAAAATAATGTGGTCAACCTGTTGAGCTTTGAAAGGAAAAGGCAAGTGTGGATGTGAGGTGCATTAATAATACTCCTCCCATTATGCTTGGCTGCTCCATTCTTCTGCACATGAAACAGAAAGAAATGTTCATGAACCCTACTGGGTAAGTGCCTCTAAGAGCAAAATGCTTCAGCAATTCCCTCTTTGGAGAAGAATAGAAGCAAGTATGGCAATGAAAGCACAAGTGTGAGCAGTAAGATTAATATCTGATATTTCATAACCACCAAACCAGCATATGGTACAATCCAATTATTCTGTGCTCTATTTTAGTGGTTCTTGAGCATTTCGACATGACACCCTCTTCTGAGAATTAAAATGTCCCCAGAAGTGATTATATCAACCTGAAAGTGATATCATGGCCAGAAGTGACATCATAAAGTGACATCAGTGTGGTCCTCCATGTCTACTCAGAAGTAAGTCCCATAGTGTTCAATGCGACTTAGGGCAAAATCCGTAGCAGTTATGGGTCCATGCAGTTACGTCATCCTCTAGTGTTATCTTATGGAAAGTCATCTCAACTGCTCCGGAGCAAGGGGCTTAATTTCACTTTAGGATATAGGCCTTACGTTGCAATCCAAACTTCCAGTTAGGTTGCCCTAAATCCTGGCATATGTCCTGTGCTAACTTGGAGGTGTCACAAAAGTGACGTAAGTCACTCTACACCACAACTTAATGGGATAGGTCAATTCATAGACATGCGCTTGCCTCCATAAATCACCACACAAACAGTAAGACCAATGATGAGATGTGCCGCTCTAGGTTATGATTGCACCCTCAATCTCAGGAAAGTATGGATTGCAGCCCAATTACCCCATTCCAAGATGGAAGTACCCAGTGCTAGATTCCATGATGGTGATGAAATAAGAATTTATTTCTTAGATGAAATAAAAATTCTTGAAGATATTTGAAATGAAAACAAAATAGTACAGAAATTGGGGAAAAACTTAACTGGTAGGCTCAGAACCCACAGGATTTGTTTATACTAGCTATAAAACCATTGCCAGGAGCACATGATGGAAATTGCTGCCCACTGTGCTCACATCTCCTGCAGTCTGTCAATGCTCGCAGAAGCCTCTCAACTGACCTTGCGAAACAAGCTTGCATTTCTGTCATAGACTGCATGGAAAAGTTCTGATTCTTTTATACTGCCTTTGGCAATATTAGCTGGCCCAGGATCATAAGACAAATTTTTTTTATAGTAAGATCACTGTGCATTCATTGAAAGGGAAAACACAAATGCAAAGTCATGCCTTTTTTCTGAACAGACAACAAACCTCAAGAAGGACAAAAGCTGGTCTTCATAAAAATATTTAAAAAACTAATGTTGGAGCTAATTTTAATGCTACATGATGGTGAAAACCCCATGATTTCAAATTTCTTTCTCTCAATAAAGTGCATAGTTCTACTGAATACTTCAGGATCATCTTTAGGATCAGTACCATCTTGGGCTCCAAAGAGGATGTGTGTTGTATCTCCAAGGCTCAGAATGGCTCCAGATGCTGCCGAAGCAAGACACAGAATTTGTTTTGAGGAAAATTGGGTTCTAAAGGCTCCAAAAACTGAAATTTCATTACCCATATGTTCCACCTGTATTTAATATATCTCACAGTTTTATATCAATCTTTCTCCAAAGATATCAGGGTGGTATACATAGTCCCATCCTTTGTTTGTTCTCACAACAACCCTATGAGGTAGGTGAGACTGAGATATAGTTACTGACCCAAGTTCATGGCTGGGTGGGGGTTTGGATCTTCCAAGCCATTACATCATCTGGTTTCCAAAATGAAGTCCTGAATGTCTTCTGGACCACCCCAAAGGTCACCCTAAAGGCTCTGGCACTATTGGTGGAGGTCTCTTGACGTGTTATTGTGCAAATAACATCAAGATTCACCAAATCTTACCTGGCTTGCTTAGCAAGTCTGTGCTTCTTCACTACAAACATGCATGTCAAAGTATTCCTTATCAGCATTCCTTATCAATACAAATACCTTCCTGCACCTGTATTCTAGCAGGAAATCTATCACAGTCCTGAAAGTTCCTTAACTGCCCCACCACAATTTCACCTGGATTCTGGTGAACCCCCAAATCCAGAGTGTCTACAGGAGCACATAAGAGATTTTACGTGCACCTGTAGTTACTATACCACCTAGTGAAAACCTATGGGAAATTCATATTGGAACCCAGAGTAAGTTGTTCTTTCACCAGAGCAAGGACTCTCTGTTGTTACTCTGGATTTTGCCCTAAGTGAACATTTTGGTGGCATCTCACAACCGCTCAGCATAAATGATATGTTCAGCAAGGGAAATAGTTGTGTATCCAGTCTAGTTATATATAGGAAACTCTTTATATAGAGAGTTTATTTAGATAATAAGGAGCCACATTTATTTAGATAATAAGGCAGTATCCTCCTCACATACATCAAATAATCACTCTATTCTGGTGGTGCTGATAAATTGTCACCATTGACTGGAAATAAATGTAGCTTTCCAAGATCCCAGGGAGAAAAGATGAGCCAATCTTATAGCTAGACATAAGGGGCAATCCTAACTTTGTCTTCTCAAAAGTAAGCCCCGTTGTGTTCACTGGGTCTTATTCCCAGGACAGTGTCTTTAGGATTGCAGCCATAGCTAGACAAGATGGGCCAATGATTTGAAGTTCACAATTGTACAAAAAAGTGTTCAGGACATTAAAAAAGCTGAAGCACCATAACTGCATTTTCCATTTGAATGTTAACAGAACTGAATTGTGACGGTGGTAGAAGCTCGTGGCTTCTCGGTCTACATATAAAATGTTACTGCAGTGCCGATTGCTCCCTGAAGAGCATCTACTGTGTACAAGGTTGACATTCACTGCCCTGGTTTCCTAACCATCAGGAGATAAAACAATTACTTCATGGCAGGCCCACAGGAATCATCCGTTCCAGTTGCCACTCTTCTTCCAGGAACAACAGCTTCCATTTTTGCCATGTGCCTGTAGGGTGAAGGGGGCACTGATGGTGCAATCTATCATGCTGTGGCAGCTCAGGAGATCATGGCTGTCAATGTAATAGGCAAAGCACTAGGGCAGTCTGCTACCCTGGAGAGCTTCTGCCAGTCAGTCAGCATCTAGACCAGACACACCAACAGAGCAATTTCATAGGGTCTCATTTAGAGTTTAGGAGATTGAGCACATGCTTTTCAAGTTGACGGTGCCAGATTAAGTCCTACACATCTGTTAATGCAAACAGGAGATAGGACAAATGACTTATTGGATCAGATGAAAAATCTGTCTAGTCCGTCTTTTTGCTTGTGCTGGTGGTCAACTAGAGTTCTCTTGAGAGCACAAACAGAACTTTAGCTTCTAGGAAGCCCAGGAAGAAAGCCCTGGACTTCTCCTACCCATCCATAAGGCCAACTGAGATGGTAACTTCAACCACCAAATTGGCAGGAGTTACCTACTTCCATCCACCCTTTTGCCTCCACTCCTTCTGCCCACTCTCTGGATTGGAAAAGTATGAGAGAACAGAAGAGGAAATGTGAGAAGACCTAGGGTGAACTAGAGTGCCAGTCAGCATTTGGAAGCAGAGGCAAAACTTGAAGCCCTGGTAGTGACATCACAACATCACACAACATTGTGACATCACTTCTGGGTTGCTGCTTTGTATCTCCATTCCTTCTCCTTTGGAGCCTTCCCACAAAGCCACTCCTTCTCCAGGGAGAATGCTGGAATGACTGTCTTATACATTATGTCCTCCTTGGTGTAGCATCTGGTACAGGCTCCACCTTAGTTATGTCTCTGTATGGATGCAGCCAAGGGTACCAGGAGGTCCTGGGTCAGGCCTGCACTTCACAACTGGCCCTACAATCCAGAGTAACTACGGGAACACGTAAGAGACATTACCCGTAGTTACTGCACCACCTAATGAAAACCTGTGGGAAACTCATATTGCAATCCAGAGCAAATTGTTCTTACAGAGGTGCAAGGACTCCCCATAGTTACTCTGGATTGTGCCCTTAGTGATGAGCAGCAGTTCTTTCTGTTCTTCCCACAAATTAGGGAAGGGCATTTGTGGTCACTTAAACATGGTGGTTGGCCCTCTCCTGAGCATGGACACTTAGTGCTCATTGTGCTCAACATTAGCACCACATTGGACACATCTGTATCAGAAGATAGCATTTCATAAAACTATCCAGTGCTAGAATCTTTGCTCCTGCCCCATTTCAAATTTCATACCTTTGACAAGAATGTTGTTATTGTGCCTTTTTTTAACAAAGCCTGATTTTGAGTCTAAATTTTTAAACATTGAGTTGGTATGCCATAGTTCTTTTATCAACCAGTGATGGTGGGAAAGGGTTTCTCCTACTTTACTGATGATCTCATACCTCAAAAATAGCCCCTTTTCTACTGATATTTTTGTCTTAATTTTATTTTTCATTCGATGGCTTTCACTGAAGGCACAAAATGCTTTATCAGAAAAGGAAATACAAAAAGTGTGAAGCTGACAAGTTATGTGTCAATTTCCCCCCTCCCACATCAAAGCCTTAGCATCTAATTAGTATTATCTTAGTGTTTTTGCTTCTGTCTGATTTCACTTAGTTCCTACATTGTTTCCTGTTCTTTCCACAACAGTAATTGCTTTTAAAACCTGGTCACTTTTATAAAAAAAACATTTTTTCTCCAGTTTCTTCCCACTGTGACCTTTGTAAGTCTATAAGTTTGCCCAAGACTGCAATCCTATCCACAGTTCCATGGGAGAAAGTTACATTGATGTTAATGGGACTTACTTCTGAGTGGACCTTCCTAGAATTGGGCTCATAGTCTATTTTCCCTGCTCCCTTTATTTAGCCAGATTGTTCTTGCTACCCTCATTTAGAAATCTGATTCTAACTCACTAAGGCAAGGAACCTTACTATTAATATGAATTGACTTTGGCATAATCATTTGTGGGTAGATGGACATGAACACCCCCTAAAGGCTTGCTACCTTATGCATACAGTGAAGGATCGATTAATCAAAATTATTGACATACCACTTTTCAATGCAATGTTCATAAAGTGGTTCAGAGACGAAATCCAATAACTAATGGCTCCTTGTTCCACAAGGGCTCATAATCTGAAAATATGCAAAAGGGTATATTATTATTATGTCCCATTTCACAGTCCCCATGTGTTTGACTGGAATTGGCTCTATTGTGATTTGGTTCATATCGTCTCAATATGTGTGAAGTTCCCAGGAGTGCTGCTTTTTGTAACTGGGCAGTTGTGATCTTCTGGAGGCCCATTAAGTTTAGATGTTCCTGGAGACTTAACGGAATCCTCAAAGAGCACATATTATTATTGGAATCACAGTGGCTTTCTTCTTCTTCTTCTTCTTCTTCTTCTTCTTCTTCTTCTTCTTCTTCTTCTTCTTCTTCTTCTTCATTATTATTATTATTATTATTATTATTATTATTGAAAATCAAACATAAATGCAGAGCAAACAATTTTGTGCTGGTTTCATTCACATCACCAGTCGGACCCTTCCCAAGAGTCTAGAACTGTGTGATGTAGCAGTGTATAATTCGTGCTGATCCCAGAAGAGCAGCTTTCTGCAGTTGGCAGAGTGATATTTTGTCAATGCCAATAGTTTTCAGGTGCCTGCCAAGGTCTTTCGGCACTGCACCAAGTGTGCCAATTACCACTGGAACCACCTGCACTGGCTTATCCCAGATGCACTGTAATTCGATTCTTAGATCTTGGTATCAGGATATCTTTTCCAGTCGTTTCTCCTCAATTCTGCTGTTGCCAGGTATATTATTATTATTATTATTATTATTATTATTATTATTATTATTATTATTATTATTATTATTATTATTGTTGTTGTTGTTGTTGTTGTTGTTGTTGTTGTTGTAGTAACAGTATTTATATATCGCTTTTAATGAAAGTTCACAAAGCACTTTACAGAGGAAAGAGCTCATAATCTAGACCAGGGGTCCTCAATCTATGGTCCGCGGGCTGGATACGGCCCACCAGGGCCCTCAATCCGGCCCGTGGGCACTTTCAGAACCCCCCCGCCCCCTCACCGGAGGTTTGGGGGAAACCCCAGGGGCCTTGACGCCAGGTGCATGAGCACAGGAGGGACTGAGCAGGAAGCGCACATGCCTGTTGTCACTTCTCCGCAGTGCCAGGGATTCCCTGGCCAGCGTGTGTGTCCTTCCTGCTCAGTCACTGCTTCCCGCTTAGTCGTTGCACGCACGCTGGCCAGAGAGCCCTTGGTGCTGCAGAGAAGCGGCAACAGGCATGCGTGCTTCCTGCTCAGTCCCTCCTGAGCCCTTTCCACTCAGTCACCGGCTTGTAAGACACATTTTGCTAGGATGGATGGGGCTCTGATGCTGCAAGCCTGCCACACTTTCCTAGGAGTAAGCCCATTACTTCTGTGTAGGAATGGATGAATGGATGGATGGATGGGGCTCTGATGCTTAGGATGGGACTCTGATGCTGCAAGCCTGCCTCACTTTCCTGGGAGTAAGCCCATTGACTATCATGGGATTTACTTCAGTGTAGGAATGCATCATAGGCACGGGGTGTGGCTCGCCAGGAGGAAGCTATAGTCCTGCCCCCGACAGTGTCTGAGGGACAGTGAACTGGCTCCCTGTTTAAAAAGTTTGAGGACCCTTGACCTAGACTATGCTGCAAAGTTTATGACCAGTTGCTAACTTGCCACATCTCTAAGAAAAAGCAGTGGCAGTGGTGGCAGTAATAGTTGAAACCATGTAATGGGGATCATGGAGCTGCCAGTGGAGGGGGGAACTCTTTCTTGCTGCCTGCAATGCTGTGGCAGAAGCAAAGGTCAGGCAAACTTTGAAAGAAGGAAATATAAAAATAATGTGTTTTACTATTCTTCTGTAATAATTGCTTCCTCAATGGCCCATCTCTGAAAGGCTTTATTCTCATATTCATTTTATGATATATTTGAGATATAATTAGAGACATTCCTCTTCCCAGGCCACGGTGCTAACTGTATGCAATACCTTGCACCCCTCTAACAAACCACTACAAGAAGTCTGTTGGAAGAATTCTTATCTCTGACTTGGCTCAATTCTTTCTCTTCCTCCCCCTTTCTTATGGCTTTCATAAATAAAACATGTTTTCAAATAACATCTGAAAAGGCTGTGTGACACTACACTCAAGTGTCCCATAAACCACCACTAGCAGTAAAAACAACATCAACCAGAAAGCCACAGAAGGTACAAAAATGAGCAGAAACAAAACCACCAAGAAACTGTTTTCATGATGTCAGGCTTTGAAATTTCTCTTGGTGATATAAATAGGTTCCAATTTTATAAATATCAGTGAGTTTACAGTTGTGAATAAATTACATGATACATGCACGGATAATGTACCTGTCATACAGAAGCTAAAGATAGGCATTGATATTAGTCAATGAAAAGGGACATGTATTATAAATCCTATGTTATTCTATATTATAAATTCCATAAATCCTATGGAACTTGTACTTTTTCCAAGGAATATTACAATGACAACATATTTACGCTCAGCATTTTACTCCCCTGCCAAGAATGGAATCAAAGGGAAGGGAGAAAGGCTGATTGCACACTATGGAGATAATTCCTCCAAAACGTAGTGCTTTGTACCCCTCTAGCTATGCCACTCTACCCCTCTGACCATTGACTGAAATTCCCCTCTGCCAATACACAAAGGGGAAATGTTGCTTGGGAAAGGAATTAATAGGGGGCTGTTTTAATGGGCTTGTACTGAGTCTTAAGTCAGCCCGGCAAATTATCTGAATCCTTCCAAATTGGTAGAGAGAAAAAGAATAAATCATTTCCAATTCATGTAGAACTGAGATTAAACCAGTCTGCCCACATCTAAAGAAAAGGCTCGTAAGGGAAGTAACAAGAAGAAAGATTAACAAAATCAGGAATTTCAGAGACATTTACAACAAACAGATGTCTCATTTTAAAACACTATTTATGGAAGATTTGCTGTCCAATATTTTAAAGCTGCCCAATAAACACAACATACAAAGGAATATTTAAGGTGCAGTCTTAACCTACTTTCCAGCACTGAGGTTAGGGCATTGCAACTCCAAGGTAATGGAACAAACATCTTACATTGAGGAGGCCACTGTTACTGCCCCAACTGCAGGATGCAGCTAGGGTTGCCATATGTCTCAGAAAACTGGGACACTCCCAGTTTTTGGGGATTGCACTGACATACTAGTAAGTTTGACAGGGTTTTGTGGAAGATAATTATGGCAACCTTAGATGCAGCACATGCTCCACTGGCACAGCTATGCCAGTGCCATAAAGTTGGTTAAGATTGCATCCTTATTTTTTTTAAAAAAAATTCCTGCAATGCTTTTTTAAAGCATGTGCTACTTTGGCAAATTCTGTTTTGTTTCATTTTTTAAGATTTCAAACACAAAATACTATATTTGAGTTACTACATATTGCACTCAATGTAGTTATGTTTTTGCAAGTTTGGTCATGTTGCATTGTGCTCATCTTTTGAGTTTTGTGTTTATGGTGTGTGTGATTTCACACTGAGTGTCCTCAGAAATGTGCAAGGTCATTTTGAAGGGAAGATACTCCGATGTGGAGATAACTGTCAGGATATGGTAAGTATAAGAAAATTATAGGCCACAAGAAGAAGAGTAGGAAAATCTGTCTTTGAGTTAATTACATCCCAAGGATCTGCTGTTGTATTTTATTATTTTTAGCCTAAACTAACTTCTCTTAGTCATTGGTGTTCGTCACTTTAAAGGAATGACTAACAAAACCAGAAAATAAGTATCTTGGGGGGGAAATAATGAAAGCAGAAATCCATTTGAATGCCTGTTCTCAACTGTGAGTTTAATATGCACCACAGACTGGCAGCAGGCATAGTCTGGTGGTTGAGTACAGGGCTGCTGAAAACTGTTAAGCAGGCAAGGTTTGGAGACTGCTCCCAGATGGGAGACTGCAAGCTGTCATGAGCCATCAGAGCTAGAAGTGTCACTGTTTTACAGCTTGGACGACTGCAACAAATTCATGCTGGAAGGTTGGAAGGCATTTCCTGATACTCCATGTGATGACTTCACCATGAGCAATTCCATCTGGGAGTGGAGAGTTCTATGAGGTTCCCGTAGAACAATTTCATTTGTGGATCGTCTGTGGTGGCTCATGTACATACCTCAGCTCAGCACTCCAGTGATTGGTTGAGTCTGTATCCTGAAAAGTGCACCTAAAAAATTTCATTCTATACTTGTGTATAATGACAATAAAAATATTATTATTTAAAAAGAAGTTTGGCTTTGGGAATGCCTCACTGGAGAACCTTTTCAATGAATATATAAGGAATGAATCCCATTTGATACAGCAAGCCCCGGCTCTTCTCCATATTCCCACAACTGTAATGTCTCCAGAGATGTCCACACGTTTCAAATTCATGGTCCATACATTCTCAGTTTCCAGTATACAGATGACATGAATGGAGACTGGTTGCTAGGATCTCCTGCACATAGGTCCCTGCAGATAAACTCACAGATATGGCAGTAGAAAGAGGCCCACTTCCGTAATAATGACCAGTGCTAACCCCATATTGGTGGGGACTCTGAGGCACAGTCACCATCAATGTCAGATGTTCCAAAGGTTCAAGTGTTGGTCTTGCCCACAGAGCTTTTGGATAAATGTTGCTCTGGACCTGCCAGCTTTTAATGCTGACCCTAATCATGACTTAACTCTTTAATTCTACCAAGATCTACCAAGGGCTAAAAATCATTTTACTGTTTACCACAGAATGGCATGTTCTGGGGAAGACAGGGAATGATGGGAAACATTGCCTTTCAGTGCAGTTTGTCTGTTTTTCCTGGTTTCTCACTGAAGAACTGCAGACAAGTTCCAGAAGAATCCAATGGTTTGAAGGACACCATCTTTACAAACTAAAAAATAATAACATGAATGTATTGTTTTAATGGTTGAACCTGGTTTCAATCAGCAGCTGTGCTGCCTTTGAAGGTTAGATTCTGGAACCAGAAACACATACTACAGAAGAGCAGGAAAGAATTGCAGATCTACTTTTCAAGCTTCTGATCAATAAGGAGGAACTCTGTGGGAAAATTTAGGATATCAAATGCATGTGGAGTCCATGCACCTCACTGTGGGCAGAAATGGGAATTGCATTGCTTATTAACGCTTCAGAATGGTGAGAAACAACTGTACAGTAAGCATCATTTTTGAATCTTCTTTTTGTGTTTTATCATACAGTCCCAAGTGACTCTTAACAGACATGGACCAATAAAACTAGGGGCCAATGCCTTCCTTAGTTGAGAAATATAGGGGTTATGGGTGTTGGATGAAGCTCAGGCAAGAATAATCCAAACTAGTCTGAAATGTCCATAGTATCAGCAGCATGCAGGTTAAAATATTTCTTCCTCAGACTGAAGGCTGGATATTTACATGTGTCCTAACATTTTTCTTCCATTCTTCATGATAAAATTGCCCTGTGCAACACTAAAAATGTGCCTGCTTTTATTATCACTTGACACAGGAGTATAATGTCCCTTCCCTTTAGTCATTAGAATCAATTTATTTATTTATTTATTTAACGCAATTTATACCCCGCCTTTCCTCCCCCATACGGCGGCTAACATTGAAGAATAAAACATAATTAAAATTGCTAATAAATACAAATTAAAACATCATTGAAATACAATTAAAATACAATTAGAATAATTAGACTAGGAACAATTAAAAACAAGCTAAAAGACATTTGTTAAAACAATAAAATAAAGCACTAACACACTGCCCCCCACCCGCTGCCCCGATTAAAACGCTTTTTTAAAATAAAAGGTTTTAAGGCTCCGCCTGAAGCTCTGTATTGAGGGAGCTTTCCTAAGTTCTATGGGGAGGGAGTTCCAAAGCCGGGGTGCCACCACCGAGAAGGCCCTATCTCTGGCCGCCACACCTCTCACATCTTTTAGTGGCGGCACAGTCAGTAGGGCCCCCTCAGATGACCTTAGGTGATGGGTCGGATTGTACAGAAGAAGGCGGTCCCTCAGGTACCCAGGACCCGAGCCGTTTAGGGCTTTAAAGGTCAGGACCAGCACTTTGAATTCAGCCCGGAGACGAATGGGCAGCCAGTGTAGTCGCTGAAGCAGTGGCCCGACAGAGTCGAACCGATGAGCCCCAGCAACCACACGGGCCGCCGCATTCTGGACTAGTTGAAGTTTCCGGACCGTCTTCAGAGGCAGCGCCACATAGAGCACGTTACAATAATCTAGTCTCGATGTCACTAGGGCATGGGTTACCATGGCCAGATCTGAACGACTCAGGTATGGTTGCAGCTGGCGGATCAGCCGAAGCTGAGCAAAGGCTCCTCTGGCCACAGCCACCACCTGGGAGTCCAGGAGCAGCTGTGAATCCAGGAGGACTCCCAAGCTGCGAACCTGCTCCTTCAGAGGGAGTGCAACCCCATCCAGAACAGGATGATAATCCAATACCCGAGTCGAGGACTTCCGGACCAGGAGAACCTCTGTTTTATCAGGATTTAATCTCAGCTTGTTCACCCTCATCCAGTCCCCCACTTCCTCCAGACAACGATTCAGGACTTCAACTGCCTCCTTGGACTCAGGAGGAAAGGAGAGAGAGAGCTGGGTGTCATCGGCGTACTGATGACACCTCACTCCAAACCTCCGAATGACCTCTCCCAGCGGCTTCATGTAGATGTTAAAAAGCATGAGGGATAGAATGGAACCTTGCGGTACCCTGCACCGAAGAGGCCAGGGTGCCGAGCAAGCATCCCCCAGCACCACCTTCTGGGACCGGTCAGCCAGGAAGGAGCGGAACCACTGCAAAACAGTGCCTCCAACCCCAACCCGGCCAACCGACTCAGAAGGACACCATGGTCGATGGTGTTGAAGGCCGCTGAGAGGTCCAGCAGGACCAACAGGGACGCACTCCCCCTGTCCATTCCCCGGCGTAGGTCATCCACCAAGGCGACCACGGCAGTCTCTGTCCCAAACCCCGGTCTGAAACCAGATTGGAAGGGATCCAGATAATCAGCTTCATCCAGGACCCTCTGAAGCTGGGACGCCACCACCCGCTCGACCACTTTGCCCAGAAGTGGGATGTTTGAGACTGGCCGATAGTTGTTTAGGTTTTTAGGATCCAAGGAGGGTTTCTTCAGGAGGGGGCGAACCACCGCCTGCTTTAATGCAGAAGGTAACACCCCCTCCCTCAGAGAGGCGTTCACCACCCTCCCTGTCCATTCGGCCAGTCCATCCCGGGCCAGTCTGATTAGCCAGGCTGGGCAAGGGTCGAGCAGGCAAGCAGATGGTCTCACACTACAGAGAATCCTGTCCACATCCTCAGGTTCTACAAGCTGAAAAGAATCCCAAAAGGTGGACAAGACAGGTGCCCCAGGGACATCATTGAATGTTGTTAAAGTGGCGTCCAAGTCATGCCGGATCTGATCAACCTTGTCTGCGAAATGTTGGGCGAACTCGCCACAGCAAGCCTCCGTGTGCTGTACCACATCAGTACGGGGGGCCAGATGGAGTAGGCCCCGGACCACACGGAAGAGCTCTGCTGGATGGTTCTCTGTGGATGCGATGGTGGTAGCGAAATACATCTTTTTTGCCACCGCCACCACCACCACCGCAGAGTAGGCTCGCCAGTGAGCCCTGGCCTCTGCCCGATCAGAAACGACACGAGTTTTTTGCCACCGTCGCTCTAAACGTCGACCTTGCTGTTTCAAAGCCTGCAGCTCCCCAGAAAACCAAGGAGCTGCGTTTGATCTACAGCAGGGCCGAGGTCGCTCAGGAGATTGTATTCCAGAGATTGACCAAGGAGCCGGGTGAGTCGCCAGCTCTGGCAGCAGGAAAATCCCCCAGAGCCCTCAGGAAACCATTTGGATCCATCAGTCTCTGGGCGCGGACCATGGAATGCGGTCCCCCGCCTGTGCAGAGGCTACTGGCTGCGATAAGCCTAAATCCCACCAGGTAGTGATCTGTCCATGGCAATGGGGTGACGGAGATGTCCTTCACCTCCAGATCACCATCAACTTGCCCAGCAGTGAACACAAGGTCCAGTGTGTGTCCCGCATCATGAGTAGGGGCAGATATCCTTTGAGACAGACCCATGGTTGCCATGGAAATCCTGAGCTGCAGATGTTTGGGGTGCCTCGGCATGGACATTGAAGTCCCCCAGCACTAGGAGGCGAGGGCACTCCAACGCCACGCTCGAGATCACCCCGGTCAGCTCAGGCAGGGAGACTGTTGGGCAGCACGGCGGGCGGTACACCAACAGAATCCCTATTCTGTCTCACCCCTCCAATACAACACGGAGGCACTCAAACCCTGTGAACTGCTGGACAGGGGACCTGGTAAGAGGGATAGAATCACGATAGACTATCGCAACCCCACCTCCCCGCCCCTGAAGTCTTGGCTGCTGCAGCACCCGGAAACCTGGCGGACAGATCTGGGAGAGGCCCACACCTCAGGCCTCATCCAGCCAGGTCTCCGTAATGCAGGCCAGGTCAGCTTTCTGGTCCAGGATCAAATCCTGGACCAGGCAGGTCTTATTGTTTACTGACCTGGCATTGAGAAGCAGCAGGTTCAGACTCAGGCAGGGTTGCCATACCTCCTGTATTTTCCAGAGGTCTCTTCCAAAATGCCGCTTTGTCCGGGAGGAATGAGAGCCCCTCCGGACTCTGGTATTTGGGCAGCTTGTGCTGGCCCTTTAAATTTTTTTAAACTGTGGGCAGCTCAGAGACTTCTGGCTGGCTCGCACCGCCCACCTACAACCCAGAGGAGCTTTCCCGGCACTCGCGCCACTCCGAGGGCGCAGGGGGGCTATCCCCAGGTGCGCGCGCCACTTGGATGGCGCGGGGGCTTCCCCCAGGCCAATCCTATGCATCCCTACTCAAAAGTGAGCCCCATTAGAGAGAAAGGGCTTACTCCCAGGTAAACTGAGGGGCCAATCCTATGCATGCCTACTCAAAAGTAAGCAACATTAGAGAGAAAGGGGCTTACTCCCAGGTAAACTGAGGGGCCAATCCTATGCATGCCTACTCAAAAGTAAGCCCCATTAGAGACAAAGGGGCTTACTCCCAGGTAAACTGAGGGGCTAATCCTATGCATGCCTACTCAAAAGTAAGCCAATTAGAGACAAAGGAACTTACACCCAGGTAAACTGTGGTAGGATTGCCATCTGAGGGGCCAATCCTATGCATGCTGCAGAACAGGTGAGCTTGTGTTTGTGTGTGTCTGTGTGCAACAATACATGGGGTGTTTGTGTGTGTGAGAGAGAGTGCATGGTGTGTCAGTGCATGTCACTGATATGCCTTGTATTGCTGCAAATTGTTCTGGGGGAGGGGGCTTTAGGATTTCTCTGGGGGAAATGGGCTTTAGGATTGGCCTCACTTAGTTACAGGAATTTTCTCAGGAATTTTGGCTTGGACTGGGAGGAAATTTGGCCTTAAATCAGGAATTTTGGGGTTGCTGTGCAGGAATTTCCAGTTTGGCGTCTGGTAACCCTGGACTCAGGGGGCTGCTGCTCAGGCTGCCTAAGGTCAGAGGGTTGAGGGGAGGGCCAGAAAGAGGGACAGTCTGTCTACGACTGACCTTCCTTCTCCTATTATGGCCTGCACGACCCCTCCCACCATATCTTCCATGACCCGTCACTCTACTAATGGTGGCAGCACTCCCAGCCGACTTTCCCTCCCTTGAGCTCCCTCCAGATGGTAAACACATTACTACAGAGCAACAGGTGGAGCCAAGCAGCTAGGGGCAGGTTTCTGTTGATTTTCCTCAGTAGGGTGGCATAAAGTGCTATAGCAGAGGTTCTCAAGCTGGTCCACTGGGCCAGTCCAGGGGTGAAGCGCAGCTGTTTCTCTCCCAGGCAGATCTTCAGCCAGCAAGGCCCAGCACCTCTCTCCCTCAAAATGCCCAGGAGCTTTATACCTGAGGAAGAAGGGTGGAGCCAGTCAGGGGATGAGACACAGCTGTCCTCTCTCCAGGCAAGTTCTTTTAGTCTGCAGGCCCAGCACCCCCATCAACAGCAAACAGTGTCACAGGAAAGCACCATCCAGTTCCTGTTTGCTTGCAACAAGTCCAAACAATTTTATTGTCTCCTAAGATTAAATTATTATGCATGGGCTTGCAGCCTGAACTTCACCCAGAAGCTTCGGTAAGTATGGAAAGCTCCATAACACATTATATAAGCAGTCCCCCTCCATTATATAAGCAGTCCCCCCAAATGGCTCCAACGGCAAAGGGAAGGGCTGCTTACACAGAGCATTGCAGAGCCTGCCATACTTACAATCCTAGGGGCCAATCCTATGCATACTTACAATCCTAGGGGCCAATCCTATGCATGCTGCACCTCTGCAGAACAGGTGAGCTTGTGTTTGTTACCCCCTCCCCCAATTAACTGTTCCGATCTCATCCATGCTCATGTTATGGGCAACTGACTGTCTTCTGTGTTGTGCCGACTGTTAGGAATGCCATCAGTGGGGATCTGTGATGGACTTTGCAGCAGCTATCCTTTCCCAAGTTCTAGGAAGGCCTATGAGACGAGCCAGGAACTCATGAGTAAGCTGGTGTTAGGCAGTCAAGTATATGCTGGTGGAAAGAGAACAGGTGTTCAGTAACGTCATGAGAAAGTGAGATCCAATCAAGAGATTGGAATGTGGTCCTTTGTTGGGACAGATCACTGCTTGGTTCCAAGAAATGGTCAACAAATAAGCCACTGAAGATCCAAGGAAGTCATAGCCAAATTCAGCTGGGTGTGATTTGCAAGAGACAAAGAATAGAACCAACACATTGACATTCTGTGAATACTTATGGAGAGCAAAGTACTAAGAGACACTAATAAAAGAGGGCCCTCTACAAATGCTACTGTCAGCAACCAAGCCTTCAGAGAGTATTAAATGATGACTTATTATATGCCCACTCAATTGCATTGCAGCACAGAGATGGTAAGTGACTGTCGGTGCAGTTTTTTTTTTCTAATGCCCTGCAGTCAGAAACTAGAAGAGCCTTAATTTAGCATGCACAACTGCAGATGCCATCAAATTAGTTGATGCTTCCTAACCATCCATTCACGGAAAGCCTTAGGCTACAACCCACAAATCATTTAAAACAGAATATCAAAAATGCCTGCATCCCATTCATTTAAATATATATTTCAATGGTTTGTGATTTGTACTCACAGGTTGCAATCCTATCCACTCTTTCCTAGGAGTAAAGCCTATATAGTAACTATATAAAGTTACTATATAGTAGGGAGTAAGCCCTACTATATTGGATTGACTTCTGAGTAGACATACACACACATGCGCGCATGCACACACACACACACACACACAAACACACACATATATATATACACACACATACATACATACACACATACATATGTAAACACATTTATATGTAAGACACATACACACACAAACATATACAGACAGACAGACAGATAGATAGATAGATAAGTGATGGGGGTGGTTTCCCTTGGGTGAAGGGGAAGAGGGGAGACCAGGCAGGGCGGGGGGGGGGTTTGTTGGAGGGGGTTCCCTCCTACCTGGCAGCTGGGGAGGCTCAGGCTGGTGTGGAGAGATTTTGGGGGACGCTCCGCTTTGTTATCGGCTGTCCCGACAGCAGCAAGGTTTGGTGCCAGCCACTGCTTTGTTGGGGTGCAGTTGCACCTCCAGGGAGCCACCAAACAGCTGATGTGGCTTCCTATGAAGACGGAAGCCAGGTGAGGAGGAACTTCTGCCCCCGCCTGGCTTCCTGCCTTGCTGCAGCCAGGGCAGCCTATAACAAAGCAGAGTTCCCCCACATCTCCTCCTTTTCTAGTTAGGGGGGCCCCTGCCCAAGCCCCAGTCCAGGGGCCTAATTCCTGGAGGCCCAGTGATGGGCTTCAAAGAAATTAAGAACCGGTTCTCTGTCCATCTGGCAGCCACTTTTAAATGGCTATTTTTAAACTTTATATGTACTATCTCTTGTTAAGAACCGGTTCTATAGAGTAGGTGCGAACCTGCTGGTGCCCACCACTGTGGAGGCCCCTGTGTAAAACTGGAGGTCTGGGTACCCTGGGTGTAAATCATCCCCTTGTCTTATCTTAGGGGTCACTCAAGGGTCTTCCTATTGTGGCAGCGGCAATAATCACAGAACTACACGTCCACCAGGCTTCAAGGCAAGCCGTAGCCAAAGTTAAACTTTTCACTGGCCCTGAGGCAGCGGTAAGCCCGGATGCAAGGCTTCCATTTAAAACAAACAAGCCTCCTTCTCTGTAGCCGAACCTTCCTGACTTTCATTTCATTTTGCAAATATTTGGAAGAGGTTTGGTTTATTCAAACACCAGGGTATAATTCTCATTTCCATCTGTAATAAAGTTCCAGCTTCAACTCTGTGTACCACTACTTAAAAATAATATTCATGGAAATCAATGGGGTCTACTTCTGAGCAAAATAGGGTTGCAATTATGTTTTGCTTCACTTGCTTACAGTTATGCTTTTTTGCTTGTCCCTCTGATGTGAATTGCATTGCATGCATCCACTTATGTACAAATGGGTATTATAGGTTTTATTTTGAGCCTCTGGCTTAACACATGAGATGCCTTAAAGAGGGATTTCATTAATGGTTCCATTGGTACGTTGTTTATAGTACACTTGTTCTGAAAGTGTTTATAAAAGTTTTGAATATCAGAATTTAAACAATTAATGAATAAAAATGTGTTCTGCAATGCTTTTCTATATTTTAATAATGATTTAGGCTGCAATCCAGAGCAAATTCAGCCTGCTCTGACCTAACTGCACTCTCCTAACTATTCTGTATCCAGAGCAGAAAGTTATGCTGAATCCAGAGAGTCAGGAAGCCTGGGCTGCCCTAACTGCTCCAGAGCATGCTAAGTAATTGACACAAGGGGAAGACTTGCTCCTGAGGAGACACCCCTCAGATCACACTGAACAAGGAACAGCTGTGGTGCCTACAGTGGTGACATGACTCTGCACATCACCTGGTGCGGAAGTCTGTGCGTCATCCCTGGGATGCGCCCCCCCCACCTGGACTGCACAGTCACCAAAGTTGGCGCCTGCGCAGTTGTTTCTGAAGCCAACTGGCTTCAGAAAGAGTACTGCGCAGGCACCATCTCTGACACTTGCGCAATACTTTTCTGAAGCCTTTTGGCTTCAGGGGAGACTGTGCAGGCGTCAGAGTTGGTGCCTGTGCAGTACTCTTTCTGAAGCCATTCGGCTGCCGCTCCGCCTCCTGAGTGAGGCCGAATGGCTGTGCAGAGGCGCGGACTTTCTCTGCTCTAAGGAAGTCTCCTCTGAAGCTGTTCGGCATTCTCAGTGTGTTTCTGCGCAATGCACCTCAGATGGCCGTTCAGGCCAGCTTCTCAGACAAGTGGCAGCTTCTGGCTGCTGCTCTGCCTTGGAGCAGGCCTGAATGGGTGTGCTGACTCCTGGGGCCTGCCAAAGGACAGTTAAACTCCTCCGGCACATCACCCCATACGGAGCGCATCCCCAATGCAGCCCACACCAGCCGCACCAGTCTGGGTGCCTGCTTTATAAGGAGTCCCTGGTGAGATGCCAGTACATTCTACAGTGAATACAAGGGGCTTCTTGGAGTGGCCTGCTGTATCCTGAGGTTTGTGGGCAGCCGTAGTTTGTTCCATATCCTGAGGTTGAGAGGAAGGGGTTGCAGCTAGGCTGGCCAAGAACTCAGATTTTTGGTCAGCACTGCCATTCTTACTCGGGCCTTATCATGGACCCCTATGGGTCTACTCATTACTATACCTGCTCCTGAGATGGTATAACTCTGAGGGCTGGAAGAGGACATTTCTGCCTTGGAAACAGGCTCTGGATACAGAGTAACTGCTCTGCCCTAGGCAATGCTAAACATGCCCTCAGCTTGCCTCTCCTGAGCTGCTTAGGCTGCCACAGTTAGGGCAGAGCAGGTCCACCTCTCTTAGGGCACCCTATCTTGCCTTGCTCTGCCCTAAGCCTCTTCCAGAGTAACTGGGCTGGAGCATCTTGCAGTTGCTCCAACCTAGTGTTAGATAGGGCAACCTAAGGGCTCTTATGTGGACAGATTAGTTGCTCTGGATTGGGCTGTTAATTTAATAAATTTTTAATTTATTAAATTAATTTTAATTTTAATTTTATTAAATAAAAATTAAATAAATTTTTAAAATAAATTTCTATATTTTAAACATATTGTTCTTTGGTAACAATTACTGGTATTTTTTTCAGAATTACTTTTTATTTTTGGGTAAAAATAGACAAAACTATAGTCACCTCCCTAATACCCTAAGATTATCCCAGGGTATTATCCCAGGGTCATAATTCCATGATCTTGGGTTCAAAACCTGCCCTCAATTTATCTGTGAGATGAACTGAAAGACAAGCATCCACAGTAAATATAATTGCAGATTACTCTGCAATAAATCGAATAATGCTGCAATCCTAAATACACTTTCCTGGGAGGAAGACAATGGGGCTTTCTTTTGAGTAGACATGGTTAGGATTGTGCTCTAAGTCTTTTAACCAAGACTTCCAATAAATTGTTTGCATGCTGTGCCCTCTTGTGGAAATTTCAAATATGGCAATAGAAAATAATTCATTTGTTTCCTTTGGGGTAGTGGTTTTCAAACTGGGGGTATAAGTTGAGGTTAGGGACACAATCCCCACAATCTTATTGCTAAGGAGGGTTGGAGATGCTTTCACTAACTTCTTTCAGTTTTTTGTGTAAGTTCAAACAATGTGTTTTGCTTTCTGCACTAAGCACCTATAGTAGTCTCACCATATGTCCCCCAAAACAGGGACAGTTCCAATTTGGGGGATTATGTTCACATAGCTGCAAATAGGACAGAGAGTCCTGTACTGATTTTGTGGAAGAGAATTATGGTAACCCTACTGGGCACAGTCCTAACCAATTTAGGCCTAGCACAACTCACCCATCTCTCCATTCCTGTGGTGGCACTGGCCTGACCCCCACAGGAGCAGTGCAGAAGTGCCTTATGGCACTTTTGCAACACCCCACAAGCCAGCATAGGACTTAAACTGGGATTTGGGCTGGCCTAACCAGAGATTAGGATTGCACTGACAATATACAGTGGGGACAGTTCAAAATCAAATGCTGGCCACTATAACAGACCCACACTCTGTAATACTAAAATACTAAAAATAAAATACATACTTGTCCTTTAAAGAAAACAGCCTTGTAAATTCATAGAAAAAGAAGACCAATATTAGTTATTGATATCCTTGGGATATGAATACCATGTTGGTGAAATGATTTAATTAAATCCTATGGTTTGTATGTACAACCTCTAACTTTTCCAACTGTGTTCATTATATGATGTTTCTTTCTACCTGCTGTCAAAGAGCAGTGTGATAAGCCTCATAGGGACAGAATATTTCTAAATGGGAAGCACTATAAAACAGAACCTTGAAATCATGAACACGTGGGTTAAAAATACATTTTAAGCACTCAGTACAGTAGTACAGATGTATAGGAGTACAGATGGGGCCTCAGTATCTGCAAGGACTCTGTCCTTGAAATACACCCCAATACAAAAAAAAACCCCAAGGCTAAGCAAAAAGTTAAGATTGATAAGCTATCAATCATAACTTTCAAGAGTGATCTGCTGTCTCTTCCTAGCACAATGTTACTCAGCATCTGGTCTTTTATTTGCTATTAGGACCAGTGCCATCTATGGACACTTATGGCTTTCAGTTTAAACATATATTAAAGTGAAATAGTATGCATGCAGGGGTGCACTGAATGTCATCCTGTAATGTAGTGACTCCTACAATGGCACAGAAGGCCATGACATGGTGAAATAAAGTTAGGGCACAAACCAGGGTTAGGCAGTGAAGAATGCCCTAGCTGGTCTGCCCCAACTATTCTGAATCCAGAACAGAAAGTTATGTTGCATCCAAAGAGTCAGGAAGCCTGGGCTGCCCCAGCTGCTCCACAGCATGCTAAGTAAGCAGTGGCATAGCTAGAGGTGTGCGGGTGGTGCATTTGCACCGGACTACAAGCTTTGGGGGGGCTACAAGCTGAGTTTGATACTAATGATTAAAATTGTGAAAACAGGGTCTGTATGAATGAGAATACCAAGTCAGTTACACCTGGGGAGTGCCTTCTTGGACACCTTCTTGACACTTTCTTGAAGTGCCTGCTATATCCCCAGGTTAGTGGGCTGCTGTAGTTGTGCTATATCCTGAAGTTGAGAGGCAGAAGTCGAAGCTGAGAAGCCCAAGAACTCAGAATACAAGAACTTTGTGTTGGTGCATGCAGGAATCTGGAAAATTTGAACTCATTTATTCATTAGTCCAAGTTCCAACTCTGGTCTGATTATTTAAACTTTATATTTACATTTTTTCCAGTCCTTGCTATTGTGCCAGGTATTTGATGTGGCTCTTTGGCCAAAATGTTTGGCCAAAATGAGACTCCTGGGATATAGCATTATCCTCCTACTAAGAACGCATTGGGAGGGAGGGGAAAGGATAAAATTGGGACCTTACTCTTGCATCTTGATATGAAGTAATCAGCATCACTAAAGTTATTCCAATAAGCCATTCCTTACTAAGATATTGTAATTAAGTTTAATAGATTATTTAATAAAATTAGGGTTTAATGGAAAACAATTTCTTTCTCCTCCCATATATTTTAACTGAATTGGCTGCACTGCGATGCCTACTTTTCTGCTTATTTCATGCAGATTGGGGGGGCTGCACTCCTGCTTACTTTTCAATACTCCTACTGAACAAGTTCGGACTTACTTTAGAGTAAATATGCATCTAATTGTGCTATAGGTGTGAATCTGATGTTGACATTTCCATGTTTGTCTGATTTCTAGGCCACTGAGAAAGTCTATTTAAATGATTACATTTTTAGTTCCCTTGGCTGTTCAAAAAAGAACATAGACTGTTCTGAACTCAATATAAATTGCTAAGTCTGACCTTAAACATTCAGTCTCTGCCACCACTCTGTAATCATGAAAGGCATCAATGTCTTCACAGTCAAGTGACACCATCCTCCATCTAGGGAAAAATGCCAGGAGCCTTCTGTTAGAGGGTGTTCATCTGCATCTTTTAATTTAGTTAAATATATGCACATTTAAAAAGAGCATTGGAGAACATTGAGATTGGACTTTTTGAAAGCCCACCTCTTGCCCTCCATAAACCCTCACCCAAATAGACAATCAGTCATGTGTCAGTCCCGTTTGCCTTCATTCCCTTGGATATGAAAAAGCTCCATGGAAGACATTGTCATTTGCATCCTTGTGGGCGTGATAGATGACCTTTAAGTCCATGAGAAGTTTCTCCTGTCTGTATCCCGTCTTCTTTTCAGTATCTGGAGCAAAATAATTTTTGCAAGTGGTTGGGTGAGGAAAATGCAGCAAGACAAGGTCCCCGGTGTACCTCAGCAACATCTACAGCTTGAGGGAAGCTCTCTCTCTCTCTCTCTCTCTCTCACACACACACACACACACACACCCTCTGAAGCACATACAATAGCAGTGATTTTCAGGTTCTCCTGGGGTCTTGTCAGGGTCTGGGGAGTCTGGGAACCCCGGGGGAGCCCTGCAGTCACTGGAAATAAGTATTATTTTATTTATCGAGTCCAGAGATTTTCTGGTGGTGGAAGGATTTAGCCACTGGTGTAGTTTCCAGTGTTGCCTGGAATCAGGGTAACCATATGACTGGAAATTTCCAGATTTGTCCTCTTTTTTTCGTCTCCTGTCCGGATGTCCTCCAAAAGGGCTTCATTCTCCATTTTCACTTCATTTTGGAACTTTGCAATAGTGTGCAGTACCCCATCATGTCATATGTCATTGGATTCATATTAAAGAGCAGAATCCAATGCAAAACTGGTTTTGAAATATCTCTTTGCTATCAAAATAAAAAAAAATATGCATTGTGCTCTATAGGAAAGTGAAAGTGCCCAATATTGCAGCTTTGTTCATGAGTAGGCAAATGTGCCATTGTCTGCTGGAAAGGCCAGGCTGAGAGGAATCCAAGACTTTGTCCTCCTTTTGAGGTTTGGTCATCTGGTCATTTGAGGTTTGGTCATCCCATACGCTCATGGGATTCTACCTGGGAGAGAAAAATCCTTCCAGGTAGAATTTTCCAAAGTGGAATCCTTCATAGCAATGTCATCACATCTGTTATAAAAAAAACTTCCAGTTGTTCTGGCTCTGATGACTCAGGACAGCTTTATCAGCTTGCAGTTTCCTATCCCAGAGTTCTCCAGGTCCTGCTTAGCTATCTTCAGCTGCCTTGCACTCAAACACCAGACTATGCCTGCTGCCTTGGAAGTGAAAATTTCAGACACAACTAAGGTGATCATTGGCATCCTTCAGTCTCGAAAGACTATGGTATCATGCTCAGAAGTAGAGGTCCAAAAACAGCATCTTTTATGACTAAACAGGCCAATTTGAGAGTGGCAATCCCTTCCACACTGAGGGCAGATACAGACAGTCCCTTGCCCAGCCCCCAGATTTCGCTGTTTCCAGGACTGCCTCTTTGTCTCAGCCTGAATGAGTGTCTCTTCGAATTAAAGAAGGCCATGCTGCTTCTTTTGCCTCCACGCTGAACGATCAGAGGTTAGGGTTTCCCAGTTGTTGATGTCCATTCCCATGTCCTTTAGATCCCTCTTGCAGATGTCCTTGTATCACAGCTGTGGTCTCCCTCTAGGGCACTTTCCCTGCGCTAATTCTCCATACAGGAGATCTTTTGGAATCCGACCATTGGCCATTCTCACGACATGTCCAAGCCAGCGTATACGTCGCTGTTTCAGAAGTGTGTACATGCTTAGGATACCAGCACATTCCAAGACTGCACCATTTGAAGCTTTGTCATGCCAAGTGATGCCAAGAATACGTCGGAGTCAACGCATATGAAATGTGTTCAGCTTTCTCTCCTGCCACACATGAAGGGGCCAAGACTCACTGCAGTACAAGAGTGTGCTCAGGATGCAGGCTCTATAGACCTGTATCTTTGTTCCATCAGCTTCTTATTAAGCCATACTCTCTTCATAAGTCTAAGGTGGAAGTCAGTTTAATAGCGGCTGAAATGTTTTTTCAGCCATGGGGAGCTCTGCCAGAGCTGTGCAGGGCTCCCAAAACCTCCCAGACCCTGGCAAATCCAATCTTGCCTGAATTTTTGGAAGAAAAAAAACTATAGTGGTATCTCGCTTAACAAGTGCCTCGCTTAACAAGTGTTTCACATAACAAGCAAAAATCTCCAAGAAATCTTGCTTCACATTACTAGTTCCGCTTCACTTAACAAGCAAGCACACTATGGGCAAGTGTGCTATGCAGCCCTGCTGCTCCACATGGAGGCTCTTTAAAAGGGCTGCTGGCCAGCACTGCTAACTGCTAATTATGTTAAATGGGGCTTACTCCCAGGAAAGTGTCTTTGATTATAGCTTCTTAACCATGTCTACCCAGAAGAAAGCCCCATTGTGTTATATGGGACTTACTCCAGGAAAGTGTCTTTAGGATTGCAGCCTAAGTAGACTTCATAGGATCATGTACATTGAATGCATGTTTTGAACTCAATTCCAGTGTTTTGTCATCATTTTTACATCCAGATAATATTTTTATATGAATATTTTTGGGGTTCTGGAACCAATCGTCTGAGTTTCTATTATTTTCTATGGAAAAATCTGCTTCACTTAAAGAGTGTTTTACTTAAAGAGCATGCCTCTGGAACAAATTAAGCTCTTTATGTGAGGCACCACTATATTTCTTAAATTAATAGTGATCCTAATGTAATGCATCATTTCAAGGGTGCTGTTTATGATGGCATTTCTATAATGAATGAATTTTTTCCACAACCACAATAAAGTCTTCTAGCAAAAACAGATTCCTCAATATACATTTCCATTTAAAACCAACAGTTATATCATGCTGGAATATCTGATTCTATCTGCTCCAAGTAAAACACTTTACTTGGAGCCAATGTACACATTAATTGGTGTTTGGAGACAGAAAACAAGTAGAAGAGAGTTCCAATCTAATGATCACCCACGAGAGAGCATAATTTGGATCAGGGCTGTGAGGTCAGGAGAAGTCAATCCAAATTACTAACACAACTGTTCTTAGACATGGCAGAAAACAACCTACAGACACACTTCTCCATTCCACCATCAGAACATCAAATTACTGGGAGATAGCAGTTAAAACAAAATGATATTTGTCTTCTATTTAATGAAAGGGCTGCCAATTTAGATAATCTCTCTGATCATATAGGAGGAATTTTTCTTTGCCCTGAGATCCAGAAGTAAAAAATATACGCAACTGAGTATTCACATAATCTTGTTAGGTTCTTGGGGAAGATTGACTGTACAAAATGTCACAAGGTGACCCATTTATTTAATATGTAGCCTGGGTATACAAAATGGTTTGAGGAAATTAGATAGCCTGATCATCTATATATATAAAAGGCATCTTCATCATTCTCACTGACTCATCAACACCCAGCCAAAACCACTGGGCCTATAAGCGTGAAATCTGATCCACTAAGAACGAGTTTTTGGAAATTTCACCCAGAAGGGGGTGAAAAGGGGCACAATGCGTTCTATAAAAGTAATCTTCATCGTCATTACTGACTCATCAACGCCCTGCCAAAACCGCCGGCCCTAGAAGTGTGAAATTTGGGGTGGGTGTTCCTTCCGTGATGGAGGGGTGTACTAAGAACCGGTTTTCGGAAATTCCAATTGGAAGGAGGTGAAAAGGGGCACAACGCGTTTTCTTCCCTATACTTTTCATTGAAGAATTGATGACGCATCAACATTCCGCCCCAACCCCTGGACCTAGAAGCATGAAATTTGGGGAGGGAGTTCCTTCTGTCACATGAACACCCACCAAGAACCCATGTGGAGAAATTTAACCCTTAAGGGGCTGAAAAGGGGTTGTCCTATACTTAACATGGAAGACTGACCAACATCCAGCCAGTTTGGTGCTTGGTGCCTGGTGCACTGCAGGGGATGTTATTTGGAAGAAGAGGTTGCACTGGCGAGGATGCTACACATGTGGGGAAGTTGTGCATGGGAGGAAGTTGTGCATGGGGGACTGATGCGCATGGAGGACTGATGAGCATGGGGGGAGGTTGTGCATGGGGGGAAGTTGCGCATGGGGGGAAGTTCCGCGTAGGGGGGATGATGCATAGGGGGAGTTGCGCATGGGGAAAGTTGTGCATGGGGGATGTTGCGCATGGGGGGATGTTACGCATGGGGGGAAGTTGCGCCGAGGGGGTGGTGGTGTATGGGGAAATGTTACTCCTGCAATGCGGGTACGCTTTTCGCTAGTAAGAACATAAGACGAGCCTCTGTTGGATCAGACCAAAAGCCCATCTACTTCACCTTCCTATATCTCACAGTGGCCCATCAAATGCCTCAGGGAGCACACAAGACAATCCTATCCAAGAATTAAATTAATGGATCACGAGATCCATCAGTATAAGACCAGACCTGCCATTACAAGTGCCAGTTGCACAGCTGTTGGCTCACTATGCATGCCTCAGGGGCTTTAAGTCCCATGCCAGCAGTGATTCACTTCCAAATTCCACTAAAGTAGGTAGCTCAATGGTAGGAGCAGATTTTAGGAAGAATGAGGAGCAATTGGAGAAGGACATGGGCCAAGCCAGGAGCAGTTTTGAGGTGGAAAGAGCAGGATCTTGCCAGTAATTGTGTATGTCAAAATCCTATCCTTCCTTTCCCAGTCTTCTTGTACTAATGATACTATATCCTGTGGGGGAACTCTGGCTGCTGGAATGTGCCCAAGGAGATCAATCTGAATCAGTTGGCTTATGGAGAGGTGATTTTTAAAATTACATCTTCTGGGTTCTCCATTAGTGCCACTCTGTTACCAGCACTGCATGGTTGGGGCTTGAAAATTTGCAATCTAAGAAAATACCACAAAAACTCTGTTGCTAGTAAGAAAAATAGAGCATGAATTAAATCTAGCTGTTTAGTGTGGTGAACTTTACCTAGCTCTAACCCTACAATCCAGAGTAACTACGGGAGCACATAAGAGACCTTACGTGTACCCGTAGTTACTGCGTGACCTAGTGAAAACCTATGGGAAATTCATATTGCAATGCAGAGCAAATTGTTCTTACACCGGAGCAAGGACTCCCCATAATTACTCTGGATTGCACCCTTAGAAATGTCTACATTTTCCATTTCAGACATCTCTAATGATATTATAGAGTCAAAAGGATGGACATCCTTTCAAAGCAAGATATCCAAATGAGACATAATTTCCCAATCTAGAATTGTGCTTCATTTTTATATTCTGTCAAAATGTCTATTTCAATTGTTTTGAGATATTAAATTCCTCTGGTTTTTTTCCCCACAGCTTTCACCCAAGAAGTGTTTTGAAGAAAATACTTCTTTATCCGGTGGATAATTAATTTGTGGAAATCTTTGCCACAGGATGTGGTGATGTTATCTGACCTGGATGCCTTTAAAAGGGAATTGGATAGATTTCTGGAGAAGTCCAGCAGGTTACAAGTCATCATGGGTGCAATCCAGAGTAACTCCGGGGAGTAGTGTAAGCCTTGCTCCGGTGTAAGAACAATTTGCTTTGCATTGCAATAGGAATTTCCCATAGGTTTTCACTAGGTGGTGCAGTAACTATGGGTGCACGTAGTTCTTGCGTGTTCCTGTAGTTACTCTGGATTGTAGGGTATGTCTATTTGCAACACCCAAGTTTGGCTTCCTCAGAATGTCAGATGCAGGGCAGGACACAAAGATGAAGGCTTCTTGTTGTCTTGTGTGCTCCCCGAGGCATCTGTTGGTTTTTGTGAGGTACAGGAGGCTTGAGTAGATGGGCCTTATGTTCTTACTAGCAGAATTTACCCATCATTGCACTCATCATTGTGGGCCCAGGGAATGGCTGGGCACTGCTGGGCACTGGGCAGTAAGCACCAGGTGGTGGGCAATGAGCACTGCTAGGCACCACCAGGCATCATCAGGTTTTGGGCACCCCTTCTGGACACCTCTAGGCAGCCAGTGGGCACCAGTGGGCATCAAACACCAACAGGCACCCCTACCAGGCAGTGAGCACATCTACTGGGAACCACCAGGCAACACCATGCAGTGGGCAGCAGGCATCACTGGGCAACACTGGGCAAACTAGTTATGAGCGAGTTACAATGTATGTTTCACCCTCTGGCACACTGAAAGCCTTCAGAGACCACTGGAAGGACCACAATCCCACTCCTAGTATTCTGGTGATGTTTTAGGTCTGGAAGTGGGGTTTAAGGCCTTTCAGGGGCCGGTAAAGGCCCCTGAGATGCAACAGGGGGGCAGCAACACTCTTGGGGGGTGGGCATTCTGCAGTTCTGGTCTCAAACAGCCCAGGGGCCAGGTTCGCAAGTGTTTTGCCTTTTTAAAATGGGGAAAATTTGTTACTAAAAATTTTAGGGCCATTCTTAAAGTTTAATAAACTCAAGATCATAATATGCAATTACATTTGGTAACTATATACTGTATTGTGCTTTCTTGGAAAAATATTTATACAAAGTAATTATTGTCCTATTTTCTTAGGGAATTATTAGTTTTATTATATGTCATGGAGGGAAAATCTGTGTAATATCTTCATATTCTTATTTTTGTGCCTATGAAGATATTTAGCAAAGTCTTATCTTTTCTCTTCCCCCCCCCCATCTCAATTTTTAGAGCCAGGCTTTTAATCATGCAATTTCTTTTTATAGCTACTGTTCAATGTTCTTATTAGTGCTTCACATTTAAGTGGTTGGCAACCAAGGTTACTGTTATAGTAACATTAATCCTTTATATGGGAAAAAAGGTCTCAGGCTAAAAAGAGTGTGTGATGTTGCTATAAATAGAAGGTCTGAAAGTTATGTTTGGGCAAACAGAGAAGAGAGGAAAGTTTTAGAAACTAAATTAGCAGACCAGAAACTATGGGAACCGAATCTCAAAGCAAATATAATATGGAGACAAGTGCTTCTATTATGACAGCCTTACAATGGAAGGATAGCAAAGTGTTTCATAGCATCTCAAAGACTAACCCAGTGATTCACAATATATATATATATATATATTGCACTGCAACATATCAAAGTGCAACATACATGTTTCTCTGTTTTGGTATGTTGAGTGCAACATATTTATATATAGAAATCATGAAGAAGAGGCAAGGAAGAAATCATGAAGAAGAGGCATGGAAATCATGAAGAAGAGGCAAGGAAGACAGCAATATCCAAGTACCATCAAAGGATATGACAGATCCTTTGGAAAAAATAAGATACATGCCATCAATACATATGCGCTGCCAGTCATCAGATATCCTGCCGGTATAGTGGGTTGGCCACAGAAAGAAATGGAGGCAGCTGATGTGAAAACTCGGAAGCTCCTAACAATGTATGGGGGTTTCCACCCCAGGTCTAACATCCAGAGACTATATACTAGTCGGAAAGAGGGCAGCCGGGCTCTGATGAGCATTAAAACTACTATCCTGGATGAAACTCAGAATATTCAGGAATACATCAAGGTCAGAACTGAAAAATCAGCCCATGACCCAAAATGCCGGCTCTGCAAAGAAGTAGATGAAACCATCGACCACATTCTAAGTGGCTCAAGAAGATCATGCAGACTGACTACAAACTGAGGCACGACTCTGTTGCCCAGATGATCCACTGGAATCTATGCCAAAAGTATCATCTGCCAGTAGCAAAAAACTGGTGGGACCACAAGCCTGAAAAAGTGGTTGCAAATGAGCAGGTCAAGCTTCTGTGGGACTTCAGGATACAGACGGACAAGGTCTTGGAACACAATACTCCAGATATCACCATCATAGAAAACAGTAAGGTGTGGCATGTTGATGTCGCCATACCAGGTGACATCAGAATTGAGGAGAAACAACTGGAAAAGATATCCCGCTACCAAGACCTAAGAATCAAATTACAGTGTATCTGGTGTAAGCCAGTGCAGGTGGTTCCAGTGGTAATTGGCACACTGGGTGCAGTGCCCAAAGACCTTGGCAGGCACCTGAAAACTATTGGCATTGACAAAATATCACTCTGCCAACTGCAGAAAGCTGCTCTTCTGGGATCAGCACGAATTATACGCCGCTACATCACACAGTCCTAGACTCTTGGGAAGGGTCCGACTGGTGAAGTGAATGAAACCAGCATGAAATTGTTTGCTGTGCATTTATGTATAATAATAATAATAATAATAATAATAATAATAATAATAATAATAATAATAATAATAATAATAATAAACAACTTTATTTATATCCTGCCTTTCTCCCGGAGAGATCAAGGCCGCTTACAAAAAAAAATCCATAAAAACATCAACAATAACATCCAATTCATTAAAACAGGTAAAACAGGCATCTGAAAAACAATAAATATAAAACATGTGACTAGAAGGTGTTTCTGGTAGTACCCAGGATCCAAGGTTTGGCCTTCCACCAGTGAGTTGAAACTGGATTCTGAATATTCAGATAAATAGGGCAGAGATCTGTACAGCAATAAATCTCACCAGTTCTTAAACTCAAGTAAGACAGGTCTGAACATTTGGTGGGGTTTGACACCATTGATGGTGTTGGTAGTGGTGGAAGTGATAATTGTTCAATGGGACATGGGTGTCAAGGGGGGAGGAGCTGATCAATGCCAGTCCAAATCCTCCCTGCACCCTCTCTTTGAAAGGTCCTGTTCTGCCCCGGAGGGTCTCAGCAGGCTGTTGAGTACTTATGCCTCAGTGGAAAATAGGAAGGGTTTATGTCACTTGGGTCCTCCTCTCCCCACGGACCATCACATTAGATTCCTCAGTGCTCTTGCCCAGTCTGTCTGGTCCATCCCCTCATCCTCGGCATCCTTTTGTACTGCTTTACCCACCCCTGGGTGGACTTGACTTTCTCCCCTGGCTTCTCCCTTAACCCATGCCTGCCAAGGCATCCCTAACCTGTTTGCTGTGATGGAGGGAATCTATCTGTCTATCTACAGTATTTATATACCACTTTTCCACTAAAAAGTTCACAAAGCGGTTTACAAGAAAATGAAAAAAATTAGTAGCTAATTAATAACTAATGGAACCCTGTCCCAAAAGCGCTCACAATCTAAAATGCAAAAGAACACCAGCAGAAGCCACTTGAACAGACACTGTTGGGGTGTGTAGGAATCCCCTGTCCTAAGCCATCTCCCCACCCCTTGTACCTCTTCTTTGTGGGTGAGGGTCCTTCAGCCTCCCTATTGGTCTCCCCCAGCCCTGGGGGACATTTCTGAGGGGTAGGATCTCCCCTCCTTCCCCCAGGCGCAGTAAGCAGTTGTCGGGCAGCAGGACCCAGCAGGAGCCTCAGAGGCAGTCGGCTCTGTGCAGCTCCACACAGCCATTTGCAAGGTCTTGCCTGGCTCTACTGGGCAGCTGCAATATTAATTCCCTCCAAGAGGTATTCAGAAGCATGGTACTGCTGGAATAATGCAGCAAATCTTAATTGTTAGTAGCCATTGTCCTTCTGGAGGCTGAAGCATGTCCTCCAAGAATTTGTTCAATGTTCCTTTAAAGCCCCCTTTCAGGATATTATATCTGCCACAATAATTTAAGTGGGACAAAAAAACAAACAAAAGAATAAATGCAATTTAGTATTTATATAAATACAATAAATAAATAAATATATCATAAAATCATAGAGTTGGAAGGGACCTAGTAGGTCATCTAGTCCAACCCCCTGCCTGCAGCAGGAAATCCCCCTAGAACATCCCCAACAGGTGCTCGTCAAGCCTCTGCTTGAAGATCCCTAGTGAGGGAGAGTCCACCACCTCCCTTGGCAATCTGTTCCACTGCTGAACCGCCCTCACTGTCAGGAATTTTTTCCGGATATCCAACCGGAATCTCCTCTCTTGCAGTTTGTACCCATTGGTTCTAGTCCTGCTTTCAGTAGCAGCTATGAACAAATGAGCCCCTTCCTCCCTATGACAGTCCTTCAGGTATCTGAAGAGGGCAATCATGTCTCCCCTCAGCCTCCTCTTCTCCAGGCTGAACATCCCAAGTTCCCCCAACCTTTCCTCGTAGGGCTTCCCTTCCATCCCACTGATCATTCTTGTCGCTCTCCTCTGAACTTGCTCCAGTTTGGCTGCATCTTTCTTAAAGTGAGGTGCCCAGAACTGAACACAGTACTCAAGGTGAGGTCTCACCAATGCTGAATAAAGAGGAACAAGAACTTCTCACGCCTTGGAAGCTACAGTCTCTTAACGCAGCCTAAAATGGCATTTGCTTTCTTTGCAGACACATCACACTGCTGACTCATGTTCAGCTTGTGATCCACGGTGACTCCAAGATCCCGTTCACATGTTGTGCTGCCAAGCCAAGCATCCCCCATTTTATACCTATGTTTTTGGTTTTTATTTCCTAAGTGCAGAACCTTGCACTTCTCCCTGTTGAAATTCATTCTATTTGTTACAGCCCAGGATTCTAGTTTATCCAGATCCTCCTGGAGGTTTCTCCTGTCTTCTGTTGTGTTTGCTACTCCTCCCAGCTTGGTGCAAATCCGCAAATTTGATCAGGCTCCCCCGTATCCCTTCCTCCACGTCATTAATGAAAATGTTAAAGAGAACCAGGCCCAAGACAGAGCCTTGGGGTACCCCACTTGAAACAGACCTCCAGGATGACACAGAACCATTTACTAAAACCCTTTGTGTGCAGTCGTTGAGCCAGTTGCAGATCCACCTAACAGTTGCCTCATCTAGCCCATATTTTTCCAACTTCCCAATTAAAATGTCATGTGGGACTTTGTCAAATGCTTTGCTGAAGTCAAGATAAATGACATCCACAGCATTGCCACTGTCCAGTAAGCTTGTAACCCAATCAAAAAAGGAGATCAGATTTGTCTGGCAAGATTTATTCTTGGTAAATCCATGCTGGGTTCTTTTGAACACCAAGTACTTGTCTAGATGTGCACAAATTGTGTGTTTTATGATTTGTTCTGATATCTTGCCCGGGATTGAAGTCAAACTGACTGGTCTATAATTTCCCGGGTCTTCTTTTTTCCCCTTCTTAAAAACTGGGACTACATTTGCCTCTTCCAGTCCAGTGGCACTTCTCCACTCCTCAAGGATTTCTCAAAGATGATCGACAGAGGCTCTGCATCTGCCAGTTCCTTAAGAATCCGAGGATGCAGCTCATCTGGTCCAAATGACTTGAAATCATTTAGGCCAGTTAAGTGGTTTCGAACCAGTTCTATATCAATCTTAATCTGCTGTTCTGCACCATCCATGTTTTCATTACCCCTTTGGGGATGCAAGCATATCCCCGCATCAGCCAATGATCCTGCACCCCCATTTGCACAGCCCTCCTTTCAAGAATAGATGGACGCAAAGTAGGAGTTGAGCAGCTCTGCCTTCTCCTGGTTTCCAGAACCTGCTGTCCATCTTTGTCCAGGAGCAGCCCCACCCCCTCGTCTCTCCTCCTGTTCCTTTGGGCATATCTAAAGAAGCTCTTTTTGTTATCCTTGATCTGCAGGCATGCCAGTAAGGGGAATGCCAGGATCTGGTGTAGGTGTGCTAGCAAGAGGAACTTCTGCCAGCATGGTGGAATCTGAGAGACTCTGGAAATGGTTGTGTAGCTTCAGTGGTTCTCCACTGCTCCTGCCCCTTTTTCTCCTGACTGTTACATGTCTCCATGAAGAGACATCATTGCTGGGGTTCCCACTGGTGTCATCCCCACTCGGGAAGTCATCCAAAGCTTCCGTCTGGAGAAGTTTTGTGTGCGTTGCATCGAGGAACTGCGCAGATGCCTTAATTTGACGAAGGGTGGAAACGTCACCCTCCAATGCTGCCACCTTCTCCTCTAACAGTGCAACCAGTTTGCACTTGCAGCATCGATAATCCCCGGGGTCCTTGGGCAAGAAGACAAACATGGCACACGTGGTGCATGTCACGACAACTGTGCCCTTCCCTTCCATCTCCTGTCAACTTCACAAGTCCTCCTTGTTCACAGGCTCCGATCCAGGATCGCGTCTCAGGCCCCTCCTCTTCCACTCACCTGGGAAAATGTGCTCCCTATCATCTCTCCACAAAAATGGAGGCTGAACCAGGAACAGGCCCTGATAATGCCCTTGAAAGCTCCTCCCACCAAGCAATGAACAGCTAGAATTATTCTTGTATATAAATAATATACAATACAATTATTTAATATACAGTAAATAAATTATATATAAATACAATCAAAAAATACAATACAACTGGAAAAGTATTTTTATTATGTTCATGGTCTACCATTGCTACATGTCACTTGTTGATACCCTTAATAAAGAGTTCAAAGGAATAAAATGAACAGTACTTCCTAAAGATTCACAAGTCCTTTTTTCATACTGTCAGGAAGATGAAGAACATTCCTTCTGCTAAGAACAGCATCCCTGCTCAGACTCATTTCGGCAGGTAGAGGTCTGAAATAGCTGCATCATAATCCCCAAAGTGACGACACAGTAATTGTTCTGGGAGGTCTCAGTGAGAGCTATGAGTCAAAGCAGGAGATGTTGTTTCAATTGATCTCATTTATTGCTAGGAATGGACTGTCCCCCATCTAGATTTAATGTTTTCTGCTTCCCAGAGGATCTCTCACCAGTTTTGTACACTGTTGTTTCACTAACTAACCTGTCACTTCATTGATTTCACTCTCCATCATACTGAAAGAATCTCATTCATTTAGCTTTTATTGCACCTCTGTTTGAGATCTGAGGAAATACAAGACTGTCATACTCTCCTGAAGAAGACATCCTTGGCTTAGGCAATCTCCGGTTATCTTTACTTGGATCCCGTTCAGGAACACACTTCTGTGACCCATGGGATGCTTGAGAATAGCCTGCTTCCTCCAATTGTTTAGCCATTTCCTCAAACACTGACATTGGATAAAAAGAAGTCATGCTGGCTTTAGAAGAAAGACTCAGTTTCCATAGGCTAAAGAACAGTACATCAGTTGGGTTGAGAACTGAGACCTGAGGAGCTGAGAATCAGGCATGGGTTTGCATGGGTGGGAATGGGAGGTAGCAGAAGCAGTGCTGCTGCTACCCAGGGCCTTGTCCTCATCTTGGGACAAGATATAGTGCTGGTTTTTGTGCAAAAACCGGATCTCAAACAAGGTTATTTAAAGAAGGCATTTGAGGAGGTTTAAATCATTAAAATGCTTAAATCATAAAAAAGCCACAATCACCACCAATAAACTGAGTTGAAACTCAAAACCATCACACCGCCCACACAAGCAAGAAGCAGTGGAACATAATTATGTTGAAAGACAGACACAAAATAACCATATTTATGGCCATATACTCAAGTGTTTTGGGTTGTCATAATTCTCATGCACAAAACCAGAGCAGGGCCGCCATCCCATTTGCCAGTATGTGAGCACAATCCCCAAAAAGTGCGTCAGTGCCGGTTTTTTGGGACATATGCCAATCCTACTCCAAAGGCTAGATACAAATGATAAGTCTTCAGCTGCCATGGGAATACAGACTACAGGCAGACACTGAAATGGCAGGATCTCTAAGTGATGAGAGTTCCATTATAGAACCTTAAACATATTTAAAGCACAGTTTAGACAGGCATATTCCTCACAATAGGTAGTGCACTTGTCCATGTAATGACCCTCTACAGCCATAGTTCCCAATTTTCAAGGTGCCACAACCCACTCCATCTTCTGCAGTAGGTTTCAATGTTCTTTGTGGTTCCAGTGAGGCCTGGGTCATATTGGGCTGTCAACCAACCCTACTGGTTTCTGTAGGCTTCATAATAGTCCTCAGAAGCCTCTGTAAGTTGCATCTGGTTTTCAGAGGCAAACTGGAAGTTGAACAATGCTGTTCTATGGAAATTTCATGGTTGGATTGGCTAAATTTTTTTTTCAGATTTCAGTGTTTTCAAGCTACAAGTACAGAAAGTGGTGTTGTGTGTTTATTCAGTACAAAAAGAATTATTTATAATTTAAAGTATAATCATTTAAAAGTGGACTAAGAGGATGATAAAACGAGCATAGTGTTATCAGGTACAGCCACAGTTATTACTGTGTATCCCCCCCCCCCCCCCCGCCCAATAAACAAAAATCAAATAAATTGGTTTTATTTTTTTGCAATTTTGTTCTTTTTTCTTTACGAAGATGAAGATTGCAAATAATAGTGTTATATGTTTTTAGTTACCACCATTTTCACCCACCTCTATTCATGGCATATTTTCATTAATTATACAAGTTAGAAGCATAGTACAATGCTGATGCTGACAGAAAAAGAGGTAACTATTCCCTAAAACCAGTTCAAATATAAGCTTAGCTTAGAGCACAATCCTAACCATATCTACTCAAAAGTAAGGCCCATTGTTTTCAATGGGCCTTACTCCCAGGAAAGTGTCTTTAGGATTGCAGCCTAAATGTCACGTGATATCGCCTTCTTTTTTTGATAAACTTAGTAATATCACTTGATGTCTAAGTAATATCATTTGATGTTGTCTTCTACTTTTTCATTTCTTTACCACAGAACTTCTTTTTTCCTATTACCCAGAACAAAACAACCAACAGAATCCCTAGTCAAACGCTTGTAGTTCATATTAAACATATTTTGTGATTGTGCCACTTGATGGCAGTGTATGTTAAAGCAACAGAAATGCTTGTGGGGAAAAAAATAAAAGTTAATTTCTGAAACTTGGGTTTTGTTCATAAAGATATTTTCTGCCAATATGTGCTTGAAAATATTATGCAAAATAGGGGGTGAGTCCTCCAATGATGTACGTCACAATTAGTTTTTCTTTTCAAAGCCAGTGAAACTTAACTGGCAAATAAAGGACTGACACAACCATTTTAAGTCAATAAAACCACTAAGGTGCCATTGAGCTCTCTGTGTTGGGGAATTTATTAAGCGGCCAAAAGACTGGGCTTTTAAGACTCAGAAACAATTGCAAGTTAATTATTTTATTTATTGTGTTAGCATTGCAAGCTGGGAAAAAAACTAATAAACCAAAGCTTTGCACTTGGAAAAAAGTAAGAAAATACACTATATGGTTAGACAGCATGAGTTCATCCAAAATGGACAAGAATTATCCAAGCAATTGATCTAATTGTACAATACAGGTGTGCTCTCTAATCCATGTTGGTTCTGTTCTGGGATATGGGCCGCCCCACAAGGATACAAGAGGAACACCATTCTCCTTACCTCTGGAGGATATTGAGTTCAGCAGAAGCCAAGGATATCCATCCCTGCCCTCTGTGGACTCAGACTGAGCTGTTTGGCTCAAAACACATGATATCCAGTTTCACAAAGAAAGTGATATTTTTTCATGCTTTATATCTGTTGTGCTCCACCTAAATCCTTGGCTCTTTTGCTCCTATTAAATACCAGTTTCTGTAATTGTGTGCCACAAGACAACTGCACATAGATCCTTGCACATGTGTTTGATTCCCCCATGTCCTTGTGTTACACTTGTCTCAGAGCATGCCTGGTAACAAGGGTATGAGGAATTTATAAAAATATAGCAAATGTTGAGCTAGTACTGAAAACCATAAAGTTCACTGGAAAACTATTTCACTAAAATATCCCCATCTTTATATCTTTGTTGTCAACAGAGTACAGGTCCCTTGTTATACACAAACTTTTTATACATGGATTTGACTCAACACGAATGGCTACTGCAAATGATTTATAAACTGCTTTTTTACTGTTGTAGAGAGGATGTCATGCAAGCAATCTTTCAATTTTCAGTCCCAGAATCAAATCCCTTCTGATACTGAGACACTACCGTATTCAATTAGGTCCAATAGAGGAACAAGAAACATGGAAGTGGGTCTTTAAACCTATTTTTCCATTGTTTTCTTTATACACAGATTTTTTTTATCCATGGGAAGTTTTGGAATAGAACCCTAGTGGATAATGAGGGACACATTTAGTTTAAAAAATCATGAGTTCCTCTAAACATTAGAAATATACAGTATTTAGGAAAGAGAAGAGTTGAAGATGTTGTCAAAATACAATGTTGTCTTCTGCCATTTTCAGGGACTGACATAAAAATAAACAATAAATATGTTACAAATGTTGATATTGGTCCTTACAGTGACCTCTTGCTGAAGTGCTGAAAACATACAAATGGTTAAGCAAGCTGTAAATAAGAGATGCTTCACATGAATTAATAATAGGCAGTGGTGGGACTCAAATAAATTAACAACAGGTTCTGTGCCCTAAAAACCTAAATTAACAACAGGTTCTATGTCCAATTAGCAACTGGTTCTCAGAACCAGGCATTGATTGATATATGCAAAACTGGAAAGTTTCAATACTAGATTTTCAGAACTACTGTCATACCTCTGATAGCACAACTTTCTTTATTCTGATTTATTATAGAACTATAGGTGTAGCCTAATTATACGTGATTTATATGCAATTTTATTGCAAAGTGAATGAGTTTGGCTCTTTAAATTGAAATATAAGCATCCCTTAAGTCGCAGTTAATGGCTTGAAGGCAGCCTACTTACCATGGCAATGTAGCAGGCAGTTAAGCTTGTCTTAGAAAAGTTCATGAATTTTTAGTTTTGTTTGTGTTCAGCTGGGAGACTGAGCTCTTTCCTTCCCCAAACTGGTAGTCACTTGTGAATTGCTCTGAGCTGCAACCACTAGCAAATTGCTTGTACATGCTTGCAAATTGCAAATTGCAAATCAGGTCCTTGAAGTGGAGTTAGCAGCCACTTGAAAAGGAACTTGATTCATCTTGATTCATTGGCTGCCTTGTTATCATGGTAATGAATTACCTTTGTATTATGTGAAAATAGTTAATCATGGAGTTTATTGAAACCAAATGTCATGAATGGGGAGGTTCAACCAGTACAGTGATAGGAGAAATGCATTCTGAGCTAATTTATATTTCCTGCCTACAGTGTTTCCAACAATGCAGTATCTTAAAATCGCCCCTGACTTTTGGAGAAGGACAAACCAATCCTGAGTTGCCCGGTGCCCAGAATACCAATGGTGCCAAAATGGCTGCTGCAGCATCCAGTAGCCTTTGGGCAGCTGCTGGTGACATCTTGGAGGAAGGGGATATTTGCCCCCTTGCTATAGGTAATGGAGGAAGTCCTACAATTGGGATACTCAACTCTGAACTGCCTATATCACCAACATAGGGTAAAGCAGCCCCATACTGGACCAGGAGGCTCACTGTGGAGCTCTAGATCTGGTAGAACATAATTCAGTCAGTCCAAGGAGGAGCAATCTGGGCATACACAGCCAAGAAGGCTGCGCACACTCAGTTCGCTCTAGGCAGAGGAACCATTCATTGACTTATCAATAGTCGTGATGCTAAAAGTGAGGCTCCACATTTTTACCACAATTACCAATTGGGGGTAATTGGGGTGGAGTGATCTACCAGGGAGCCGTGGCCAGCAGCCATAGGGATTAGGAGGTCCATGGATCAGAATGGTTTGAGAACCACTGGGTAAGTCTATCCGTTTCATGTACTTGCACATTCTTTTTTCTGGGGGGCTCCAGCCTGGTCACTACTTGGCTGATGTGTGGATGGCAAGGCAGTACTCCTAGTAGGCATGCAGAAGGAAGTCGTGGCATGACTCTGATGGTACCTTGTTGTGTGGGCAGTGGCACCAGCTGAGGGCAGGCTAAGTCCTTGGAAGGTCCCAGATTACAGGTTTGAAGGAATATATTTGTTGTCTAAAGTCACAACGAATAGTTGTATTTATTTTCTTCTGTGCTTTGGCAGATATCAACCATCTTCTACAGCTGTTGCAGGATGAGACTGTGGCACTGCAATGGGTGCCAATAGGAATGGTGGTGCAAAATGCACACTCATTGATTTCAGGAACTGATAGATTCTGCCGTAGACACATGGGCCAGATTACATACATGTTCGGTGAGGAAGGGTCTGTCCAATGCCAGTCTGAACTGCTGAAATGGCTCTCTGGCAAGAAGATAAAATGGGCTAGTTGTGGGGTGGGACAGTAGGCTTGGGAAGACCTTTTTGTCTTCTCTGTGAGGCTTTCTTGGCAGCACAAACATTCAACAGTGGCATCACTAAGTTTGAATCACCCAGTGTGAGTGGTCAGTGTGTGACTCAAGGTAGACCTCCTCCTATGCAGTGGGTGCGGAAATAACCCAGTGATGGGTGTAGAGATGTACCATTGCCTTGCATGCTCATTTTCTTTGGCCATACCAAGTCAAACCTGTTTATTCCTTTTTATTGGGTGGGTGAAGGAAGCTGCTTTCTGGAACATTTGCTTTCATCAGATTGGGCCTTGTATTGTAATACCTGAACATGCTTACTTACTCATGAGTAAACTCAAACATGTAGCTTACTTTCAATTTCCATAGGGCTCAATATATTCATCAGGTTAGGGAGGCATATTCATGGCTGTTTAGGGAGGCTGATTTCATCGGGTTTGGATCATTCTGCTATTGTTGGATTCCTCTCAGCCTGCCGTTTCCACTAAAATAAAGTTTGCCTACTGACAAGTAAACACTCAAAACAGCTTAGATTCATTTCCCATGCATTTTTGGGGTTTTGTTTTTTGCCATAATTTTTGATAGAAAGGTGATACCAACAGAAATGATGCCATTGACTTTCACCTCATTCTTCAACAGGAGTGCATGAAGTGGCCTGGTGGGTGTGTGCTGATCTGCAGGTGTAGAGGTCATGCTGCTGGGTCTCTAGCTGGTCCACCAATGCTTCAGGGCTGGGGTCTGCCAGTTGAGCAAGCTGGATGGGAAACCTGAGGAATAGACCAGAGTGCCCTTAGAGAAGATCATATGGTCCTAGGAGTTTCCAAAGGGCAGCCCTCCCCCCAGAATTGCTGGGGAAGGCTCTCCTTCTTCCCTGGACATCAGCACTTAGAATTCCCGATGTCCCAAGCCTGTGGATCATGCCTGCCAGTAGCCTCTCCTCTTCTGGAGGGGTAACCAAATTCTGAGCTGCCTGCATTTGCTCTTGATTATAATAATACTATGATAACAAATTATGTAGATCATAATATTTTCTTGTTGGAAGATGAACTTGTCTGAAAAGTAGAGTTGGGCAAGACAACATTAATCTTTTTTTTTCATTCAATGTCTTTCATTAACACCCGGGGAGAAGGGAGAAGTTTACTTCCCCCATCCCTTCCATAATGTGACACTATAAAACAATCAGACAAGAGTAAGTAGGTGTTTACAGAGGCTGGCATTGATTTTGGTGTTTCACTATTGTTCCTGGTGGGTGGAAAAATCAATTGTAAACAGCCAACGTTGTTTAATACAATTTTGTTAAATTGAGAAGGAAATCTCCCAAAGAAAGGAAGGTTTTTAGTGTCTTGTCACTAAGCCAAATAACATATGAAATATCTGAATGAGAAACACAAAGAAATCCTCAGCTCAAAAGTTATCAAACCAATTTTCTTAACTTCCCTGTTCTAAATGTGTGAGCATAATTAAGTGGTTAAAAAGCAGGCATTTGTAGGTGGAAGCCCTTGGTGTAGTAACTGAATACTACCTAGTACACAACCATAACCAATTTTCTAGCTCCGGGGCAATGCAACTCCAAGGACTTTGCACCTTCAGAGTGCTCCAGGTGAGTGAGGGACAGGCCTGCCTCTCAGTTGCATGGAGTGGTCTGTAGTGTGGCAAACATGCATGCAGAAGGCCAGCGCATCACCCTCTGTCATGTGCATGTACAAACTTCTGTGCATCTGCCTCTGAAAGCTGCCCTGAGTGACTCAGGGTGGTTGGCTTCAGAGGGGCAGTGCACATGCGCAAATGTTCATGCATGCACATGACAGGGGGTGGCACACTGCCCTCCCACACCATGTGACACAAACTGCTTTTTAAGTGACCAAGTCCCTGAACATCTCCATTTTGGTGGCATTTTCTAAGCACAATCAACCAAGAAGGTGCAGCTACTGACTGCTAGCAAGGAATGACAAGCATCATAATCGGTAAGAGACCCTGAGAGACAGAGCTGTTGATGGGATTTACATGCGCCACAACAAATATGAGGAAATGAGACCTCTGGACCCTGAATGCATCAAAGAAGTGACACTCGATCCCATGAACAAGAACAAGGTTGAAAAGGCATCCATCACCCATGTATAATTGATAGAAAAGTCTAGCTATGAATACAAATCAGGCAGCAAGAAATGGAGAATACTTCAACAAAGGTACCCAAAGAAGTGAAAAGGTATCCATCAAATCTCCATTTAAAAAAGTAGCAATGATTTTCTCATTCATTTTTAATTTCCTTTTTTTCTTTGTAAACCACTTTGTGTACTTTTTAGCTGTACAGACAGACAGACAGACAGACAGACAGATAGATAGATAGATAGATGATCATAAAACAGCAGAAAAATGTATAGAGAACCAGGATGTGCAACCATGTACACTTGACCACATTACCCTAGCTTATTGTCACTCATTAGTTCTAAGTACAAATTAAAAAACACATAGTTTTGACTGCACTTACTGCCAGCAGCAGATGCTGACTCTCCTCTCTACACTGTCAGGGCACAATCCAGAAGTGCACTTGGGTTATCCTATCTATCACTGAGCTGTCCAACTGCAAGATGGGCCACCCTAGTTATTCTGGAAAAGGCTTGGGGAAGCCAATATAGGCTGCCCCAAGACAGGTGGACCTGGGCTGCCCTAGCTGGGGCAGCCTAGGCAGTTCAGGAGAAGCATGTTGAGGGCATGTTTAGCATTGCCTAGGGCAGAGCAGTTATTCTGGATCCAGAGCCTGTTTCTAGGGCAGAAATGCCCTTTTCCAGTTTCTCAGAGTTATACCACCTCAGGAGCAGGTATAGTAATGAGTAAACCCAGAGGGGTCCATGATAAGGTGGAGTAAGAATGGTAGTGTTGACCCAAAATCTGAGTTCTTGATCAACCTATCTGCAACCCTCGCCTCTCAACCTCAAGATATGGCACAACTATGGCAGCCCAGTATTCACTGTAGACTGTACTGTTAGTGTCATCAGGGACTCCTTATAAGGAAGGCACCACAGCTGTGATCTGAGGGGGGTATCCTTGGGAACAAGCCCTCCCCAGGTGTCACTGACTTTGTGCCTACCTAGCATCCTCTGGATCAGGCATAACTTTCTGCTCTGGATTCGGAATACGAGTTGTTGGGGCAGCCCAGCTAGGGCACTCCTCACTGCCCTAACTCTGGATTGTGCCCTTAGGCTGCAATCCCAAACACACTTTCCTGGGAGTAAGACCTGTTGAACAAGTAAGCCCCTTCATGTTCAGTGGGTCCTTCTTCTGAGTAGACATGGTTAGGAATGTGTTCTTATTTGATTTTAGTGAGACTACTTCAATTTATTTGGCTGTGAGTGTCTCAAGGTGGAAGATGGGTCTACACCCATCGGAAGATGAAACTTGAACTTTCAACACCAATGGCAATAGTAACATCCAACTCTTAGGAGTTGTCTTTGGTCAATGCTGGCTCTTCAGCTTTGAATCAGGAATGATCACCACACCCAGCATCTGTGGCTGGTGACTGTATAGGCAGAAAGGCAACCTGCAGCCAGTCATGGCTGGCAGGACAACCTGCCAGGGACACTATCTTTTTCTTTAACCTACCTCTTAGGAATTAGGAGGGAGCACTGGAGGACCGGCTACAGGGCTCTGCCAGGAACTTGATGTCAGCACTGTGAGTATCAGAAGTCTTTGTAAGTGGAAACTTTATTGTACCAAATGCATGAAAACATTTACAGCATCTCTACTAAGCATCCCTATGCATCTCTGTTAAGAAGAAAGTCCCACTGAGTTAAATGGGATGTACTCTTAGGTAAATGTGCATGGGATTGCAACCTGAATCATCCGATTCATAAGTGAAAACTGACATTGCCGTCAAGCTTATCCCAAAATGGGTGGGAGGTAAGACTGGAATTAACACCAAATGTTCAACATGATCTCCTTGTTCTGAAATTGGCTATCCTGAACCACAATAGATGCACACCACTCTGCTCCTCTGCTCAAAAGGCATGGAGGTGGTGCTTTATAGCTGAATGTGCTGCCTGCTTCCTTAAAAGGATATGAGCATTTATAACATGTCATGCTTTGCCCCATCTTTTAATACGTTAGCCTTGTGTGAGAAATTAATTGCTCACTTCATATAATTCTGACAGTATCTTGGTTTGGGTGTTAAATGCTCCCACACATGAATCCTACTGCAGTGTCTTTCTAGCAGGCAAACCGTGTGATAGTGAAATAATTTTATTTTTTGTTTCTGTTTCACTCCCTTGTTTCTTTCCCAGCAGGGGGCACAGCATGCACACCACAGGAGTCTAATTCCTATATGTAGGTGGCAGCACCCTTGAGATAATTATTGGCTCTGTAAAGAGAATTCAGCAATGAAAATATTTTGTCTTTTCCCCCACCCACTCATTGTTCAATTTAGATGTTTCAGCAAGTGTCTAGGTTTAATACAAAATGATCCCTGCAGAGATCTGTTTTTTAGCTAAGCTTGTCATTTTTTTAAAGTTCTTTTTAGTGGAAACTTTCCAGACGTACACACTAGTACAGAAGATGAGTGATATACAATCACAACTCCTTCCAGCTTTGTATGTCTTCAGCTATTTGTTGGAGGTGGTAGTGGGGGTGGAGAGAGAGGGGGTCAGAATCATACTCATGAAAGTGACTTTGGGTATGGTTATTTGTTTTTCACATTTTAATGCCATACTTCCTCCAGGGATCTCAGAATGGCGTGTGTGGTATCCTTTATCCCCACAACAATCCTATGAGGAAGGTGAGACATCTGACCAATCACCAAATGGTGACTGGCCCAGGGGCACTCAGGAAGATTCTTGGCTGGGTGAGTTTTTGAACATGGATCTTTCAGGTCAAACTCCCCGAACCACCAGTTGTTTCCAAACTGAGAGATGTGGTTTCCTGGATAGGCATAGAACTAGCCAGGGATACTGTGGAAACCTCACAAAAACCTGCTGTCCTAAACAATTAGGGTTGCCACATGTCCTGAAAAAACGGGGACAATCCCAATTTTTGGGATTGCATTCACATACTGGCAAATGGGACAGTGGTCCTGTCCCAATTTTGAGGAAGAGAATTGTGGCAACCCTATATACAATGTATACAATTATAGCACTAATGGGATCTATGACCAATGATTCAAGAGGTTATTGGACCAGAAGTAGAACCACTGAACTATCTTGGTTCTCACATTTTCCTGTGTGATAATGTTTGTGTTTATGAAAGAAGAGTCAACAATGACTGCAATTTTAATCTGATTAAAATTGGGCTGATTGGTATAAGCCCAAGCATAAGTCCTGGGCTGACTTGGGAGCGTCACAAAAGTTCCCTTAAGACACTTTTGCACCACTCTTAGGGGAGGTTTAAGCCTGTGCACAGATATGCACTTGCTTCCCTATATCAACACAGGAACGGGAAGACTGATGAGTTGTGCTGGTCTGAGTTAGGATTCCACTCAAGTGGAAAAAATAGGGCAGATTGATTAAGGTTAACATAACTGTTATAATACCTGGATATTCTGGACAAACTGTACTGAATCATGTATCTCCACCTTCTTTGACCCGACTCATGAGTCCTAATGGGGAGCTTCATGACTTAACCTAAGTTTTTGTTTAGAATTATTTTGACTTGAGTCAAAGTTTTTATGAGAAGCAGGTCATGGATGAGTCAGGCACAATTCTGAAGAATAAAAGGGCCACTGGTGTGCACATGTGTGTTCTCATTTAACACCCCCCTGACATTCCCAACCCATCTGCCACCAATGAAAGGTTGAAGTCACAGCTCCTGAGTCCTCCTTAAGAAGGAGTTCTGAGCAGCATGCCAACAGGGAAATGTCCAAGCTTGGCAATGAGGAGGAACAGATAATGTGAGAACAGAAGCAGAAGATGGAAGGGAGAGTTATCTGAAGTAGCCTCCGGTTTTATGGCCCAATTCTTTTCTAAAGACTATCAAAAAGAGTAGGAAGTCTCTCCTGAGGCTTCCTCCAGGAGATCTGAATGCATTCCTGTTTTAGTTTGCCTTCCCCCTGATTTCCCATTCTCATTTGCCCATTCCTGGGCTATTTCATCTAGCTGTTTGTTCATATCAGAAGAACCCTTCCTCCCTGACCATTAGGATTTTTCTTCTCCATCTGTTGTCCAGAGGGAGGCTCCTGCCTCCTGGAACTAGCCACCAAATCCTCCTACCAAATCTGCTGCTTGTGCTGATGTGAATGCTGGCTTCTGAATCATCCATGAGGTCTTCAGGTGTGATACAGAAGCTGAAAAATCATTGTAAGTAAGCTGTAATCATGCAAAGTAGATAAATAGGTACCACAACAGCATTCTTCGTGCATGCAGGCCACATGTCCATGAAAGTGTCTTTGGACAATGCGGGCTCCGTCGCACTAAAAATGGGGATGAGCACTGCACCCTACAGTCAGTCACTACTAGCAGTTCAACCTGCAGGGGAACACCTTTACCTTTAAGCATAAAAAGACACAAAACTGAGACTTAAGCTGCAATCCTAAAGACACTTTCCTGGGAGTAAGACCTATTGAATACAATGGGCTTACTTTTGAGTAGACATGCTTAGGATTGTGCTCTTAGTCACAAAACCTGTGTTTATACAAGTTATGTCTCTTTCCCAAGTTAGAGCCCTGAGTGGCAAGCTAGGGTCCAAACTAGTGATACATATAATTAGAGATGTTGGGTGAAATCCAGAGTAACTACGGGGAGTCCTTGCTCCAGAGTAAGAACAATTTACTCTGGATTGCAATATGAATTTCCAATAGGTTTTCATTAGGTGGTGCAGTAACTACGGGTGCACATAATGTCTCTTACGTGCCCCCGTAGTTACTCTGGATTGTGCCCATACCCTACAATCCAGAATAACTATGGGAGCATATAAGAGACAATAAGTGCATCTGTAGCAGGGGTGGGCAGGGCCTGGCCCAAGAACCGGTTCTCTGGAAGTGGGTGGGGCCAGGGTCAGGGGGAAGGGCCAGGGCCAGGGGGCGGGGCCGGGGAGGTTTTTAATAAAAAATTTTTTAAAAATTAAAAAAATTAAATTACTTACTTCTGAGTAGACCTGCATAGGATGGGGCTCTGAGGCTGCAATCCTCTCCACACTTTCCTGGGAGTAAGTCCCATTGACTATACGGGGACTTACTTCTGCGTAGACCTGCATAGGATGGGGCTCTGAAGCTGCAATCCTCTCCACACTTTCCTGGAAGTAAGACCCATTCAGTACAATAGGGCTTACTTTTGAGTAGACATGTTTAGGACTGTAATCACCAGGCTGAGAAAAGATCTATCCTGGAAAGAAGGGAGAAATCCTAGAGACAGTTTCCTGGGAGTAAGACCCATTGAGCACAATAGGGCTTACTTTTGAGTAGACATGGTTAGGATTGTAATCACCAGGCTGAGAAAAGAAGATATATCCTACTCTACTTCAGAGTAGTCATGCATAGGATTGGCTTGGGCTCTCAGGCTGCAGTTCCAGCCACACTTGCCTGGGAGTAAGCCCCATTGACTATCATGGGACTTACTTTTGAGTAGTCATGCATAGGATTGGGCTCTCAGGCTGCAGACTCAGCCACACTTTCCTGGGAGTCAGCAGTTAAAGGGTGCAGCTGGGAGCACTTTGCTCCAAGCATAGAAAGGAAAGGACTCTGGGGCTTGTGGGGTGCTTGCTGGTCTGCCTCTTAGAGCTGCAAATGTAAAAGTGCTCCCAGCTGCACCCTTTAACTGCCTCTCCAGCAGCTGAAGGAACTGGTTCGTTGGTTATCCCCCTCCCCACAGCTACCGGATCGCCATCGTCAGGAAATTTTAACAACAGGTTCTGTAGAGTAGGTGCAAACCTGCTGGTGCCCACCACTGATCTGTAGTTATGGCATCGCCTACTGAAAACCTACGGGAAATTCATATTGCTATCCAGAATAACCTGTTCTTACACTGGGGAAGGATTCCCCATCGTTACTCTGGATTGCGCCTGACATGAGTCATGGAAAATACATATTTTCACAAGTTTAGTTGTGACTCAAGTGCCTTTAGTTGTGACTCACGTGCTTTCTGACTCAAGTGCCAATCTCTATATAATATCAGTACTTTGTTGAAAATTCTTCAAAACTCCGTCTTCAGCTGCAGTATGTAGAACATAAGGTTGATGCCACCATCACCTCTTAGAAAACATGTATAAAAAAGATTCAGAGAGACAACCAGCTTAAGCGTCTTTGACTTGCCATCTAGTTCTACTCAATGCAGTCATTGGGGGGATTGTACAGGTAAAATCTGATTATTCACAGGGTTTCATTTGTCAAATTGCCACTTTGAGAAAATTCATGGATTTAAATTTAATCAGTTCAAATTTAATCAGTTTTTAAAACTGTCCCTTTAAAACTGTTTATGTAAGTGGGGTAAATAGAAAAAAATGATTTCTTTACTGTTTAGCCATTAGTTATTCCATTTTCTCTGTAAACTGTGAACTTTTTGTTGAAAAACAGTACATAAATACAGTTGACTGATTGATTGATTGAATTTTTTGCAGCAAGCTGGAGGTCAGTGCAGTCTGTGGAGCTTCCTGGTAGCAATGACTGGAGGTCTCTCCTCTCTGTCCTGGCCGGGAGCACCAGTAGGTCTAAGATTCACACTACCCTAAGTTAAAGCTGGCTTTAAAGATCACTGGGAGATATCTTTATCCCAAAATATGCAAATCCCAAATCCTAATGTATAACCTATACATTTCACATCCTTATACAGAATTATGGATTGTGAGTGACTGTACAGAAATAACTGGTAACTAGAATATAGCATTGTGACAATTTAATGAAGCAAATAAACTATGTGCGTGTGTATGTACAGGCATGTGTGAGTTTTCATGACACAAACCCCCATTATAAACCACACTGGTTTTAGTTCATCTTCCCACCCTCAATGTTAGCAGGGGGGGAAATCAATTGAAAATTGGCCGTTTCTTTCGTCTTCCGGGACAAATTACTGCTTTGATCAGAGAATAAATTATTTCATTAGCATCAATGGGGAGAGGGGAGGATGGTACAAATGGAATATTTAAGTAGAAAAATTAAATTATAAGAAGCAGTGATAGTGGAATGGGGAATCCTGACATTTGGAAAGGCCTGTTAATTGCACAGCCAGAGTTTAATAAAAATGTAATTGGAAGAGCCGAATGGCAGCTGCTGTGAAGCCAAAAGACATGTATTGTGTGAAAGAATGAATAAGGATCAGAGTTGAGGAGAGAAAATGAGATGCCTTCTAAAAAGAAAGTGCCTGCTGATAAGCACTTCAACTTGGAATTGAATCATCTAAGTTGTCACTAATACTTATTTGTCAGCCTTTTATTTATTAATAAATTGTTTTATCACCCAAGTGGAAGGAAAACTTTGCCAGATTCAGGCTGGGTAACACACCCACACCCACCCACCCACACGCGCGCGCGCACACACACACACACATATACACACACATACTCACACACACACGGAAGATCACTAGCTGAAAAATGCATTGGAAGAAATATTTGTAAACTAAGACTGTGTTTCACTTTTCAACCATTTCCAATTTTCAACACTGCTCTGGTCCCAATCCTGTCAAGTGAGCATGGAACATCTGTTTCAACTGTGCATCTGTACCAATTGTGTAGAAACAGAAAGTAGGTAGGCCTGCCACACATGTGTGAAATGGCCATTCCTGACTATTTGCAAAATGTATTCTAATAGTCCGTATTTGATTGAGTGAACTGTTAATAACCAAGAATAAATGCTTACAGGGTCATTTCAGACACATCCTTGTGTGCTTCCTGTTACCCAAGTCCTTAGGCTATTGAGCATGCCCTTGAAATGCAGTTGGCCTACATTTTCATTGGTGTGTAAATCTAAAATCTCATATAGCTGAAGCTTAAATCGCACAAATACATACTGTCTCTTTAAAAACTGAAAGCACAGTATTAGAGATATAGGAGATCTGAGACTGTTGAGGGAACATCAGTTTCATTATCTCATTTCTGCCTTGCTCAGGCATGTAAATAAGTGGTATATTGGGTGGAATCATGGGCACTATTTACAATGTTTTTCTCTGTGATTTCTTTTTGTGGAGGGAGAGTGGGGGAGTAAGTCATTCACAATGTAAGTCATTCACAAAACTGCAGGGTCTCAGAGCCACCTAATATTTTCGACAGATTTGTGGAACATTCGACAGATGTTCTTTTCTAAATGTGATGTGCCCTGATTCTATGCGTTTAATGCAAAATAATTCCATTTTTGTTCTTTTTGTCTCAGTGAGAGTTCTGGTATGTCGCCACTCGTATGAGGTATATGCAACATAGCAACAACAAAACAATAATTAGCAACAACAAAACAATGACTGATTGTTTAATGACATCATATTTAATGAAAAATTCTTTTAAAACAACTTTTCAGCATATATTATTTCTTAGGCTGTCATACATTTAGGTATAAGCCAGGATCCACATTCTGAATTTGAGATATTTCATTTTATCAGCCCCTTCCGGTTATCATTCAAAGCTCATATGTTATTCTGAAAACTCTTGCAAAGACTTGCTACAGGCAGGGTGTTGGACTAGATGACCCACTGGGTCCCTTCCAACTCTAGGATTCTATGATTCTGTGACTTTAAATACGGATGCTACCATGTCATATTTTAAGAGAACCAATGAGCTTTTAATCCAGCACCTACCACCCCTTGCATAATATATTCAAAATGGCTGAAACTCATAACACATCCAATGTATATTGGACGCTGGGGAAATTCACCTGGAAAGCAAGGAAAAATGTAACGGCAGCCATGATAATGGAAAACATTTGAGTACCACTGGAGCATAACAGTTTATGGTTTGGAGACCACTGCTTTAGAGGTAGGATATTTGATAACCAATAAAAACTTTCAGTTAGTGGCATCTGGCACATCTGGCACTTCCAGTTTTATATTTACCAGTGTAAATAATGCTCAAGGCACTAGCAAATGTGATTTAATGGGGAAAATGTCATATGAGAATCATCCAAGTGGAAGAAGAAAGATCCCAGAGCTTCAGAATTCAAGATATGCACCAAAACATCCTGCAGAGGAGCAGCTTTGTTACTTATAATGTTGTTCAACTGACTTCAGCAAGTGCAGAGATCAGGACATATGGACATGACAGTCAGCTCGAATGTATGCTGTCTTTTTCCACACAATATCACCTGGGTAAAGTTAAGTGAAAGAGAATGACTTATGGACCATGAGAGAAAATCATTTTCTAGATGTCAGTTGGAGAACCTTTGATCAACTTATATCATTTCAACTGGATTGTGTCTAGTAAGACAATACTGACCATAAGAGGAGGAAAAATGAAACCAAAGCAGTTTAAAGACAAAATTCAGATTTTTAAAAGTTAGCTTGTTGTTAGTGTTTCCTTGGCCTGCATACAGTTATTCTGAACAATATTGAAGAAATATGAATAAGAATATTTAAGGCTGACTAAATAAATACTGGACCCTAAGGCTGAAATCCTATACACTAGTGCTCTTCAACCTGTGGCAAGGTGATCAGTGGACCAGTCTCTTTTTGTGGGGCCTCAGCTCTCCCCATGAACAATTTTCCCTCTTTCTGCCCTAATCGATCTAGAAAACAGGGGCATGGGTGAGATCAGTGGTGGTTCTCTAGTGCAATATTTTATTTATCGGGGTCATGGCATGAAAATGTCTAAAAATTACTGCTATTCCCCTTTACTGAAGAAGCCCTTTTTGTTAATGACCTCAATGCAGGGCAAGTAAATGCCACCATGTCTTAAGCTGGATACAAAGCAATATTAAATGATGTTATATCTGTCACATGTATACCCTTGCTGCCTCCTGACTACTAAAGATTATCACATATACTGTATCTCTCTGTGATCAACTCTGCTGCATATCCATCATCTCTTTTTGCAACAGCTGAGAGCAAGGAGCATCTGCTCTCTTTTGGAGAATGCGGGAGCATCAGTCATTCTGGAGGAACTTCCATGTGATCTGGAAGCACATCATTGGTGCTATTTTTAGCACGGAAAGACTTGGAAACCTTATGGTTTGACCATAAAGGTAAGAATTTTTGCACTTTTTTCTTTTTAGAAGGTTTAAATGGCAACCTTGGTAACGGTGGATTTTGATATCTGATAACTGCGGATTTTCATATATATTTATTGGAATGTATCCTCTGCAAAACTCAAGGTCATACTCTATTTAGCACAGTATTCCAAGTTCTGGAACCTGGAATAATTTCCATGTAATGTTAAGACACACAAAATTTTATATTTTCCCAATGAGATTCAGGTTTGTAGAGGTCCTGCTTTATCCAGTTGAGAACCATGCTATTGATCCTTTTACAATTGAACTAAATGTGAGATGCCTCTTCACAAGTTTGTGTCTCTATAGAATTCACCTATGGCTTATTCTTAAAATATCAGGAGCACAGAAAGATAACAGTAATGAGAAAAATGAGAATTGAATAATATGTACTAATCAGTGATGGGATGCAAAGAAATTAACAACCGGTTCTTTGCCCATCTGGCAGCCACTTTTAAATGGCTGTTTTTAAACTTTATATGTCCTGTCTCTATTAACAACCGGTTCTGTAAAGTAGGTGCGAACCTGCTGGAGCCAACTACTGGTACTAATGTCCTCAATATTAGATTGGAAATAACATTTCACAAATGATCAAAAAATTTTGTTTGAACAAGATGCATACATCAATGGCATACCTTGGGTGGGGTGTAGTTGCACTGGGCTACAAGCTTTGGGGGGGGGGGGTGGCTACAAGCTGAGCTTGACACTGGTGACTAAAATTGTAAAAAACGGGGTCAGTATGAATGATAATACCATCATGTTATATATCATTGGAAACATAATTTTATGCAGAATGCAGTGAAACAAACTGCATTTGAATATCTATATTCTACTAAGGGTTATGGCCAATTAACCAGAAAATAAAAACACAAAAGCCTTTGGAACAAAAGTAGATTTTCTTAACTCAGATGTTTCCATGGTTTGAGAGCCAATGAGATGTACTTCTGATAATATATGGAACTAATAAAGTGTTAATATGAATCAGTTCTCAGTACATATATCATATACAGTACATATATCATAATACAGTTACCCATGCTTACTGGGTATACAGCAGTGGTGAGCTTCAGGTGGTTCTCACAGGTTCTATAGAACCCTTTGCTAATGAGTGCCTGGTTCTAAGAACCAGTTATTAATGGGACAAAGAACCTGTTGTTAATTTATTTGAATCCCACCACTGGTATACAGGCAGTTCTAAGTGGCACTCCTCTTATATTGAGCAGGGAAAGAATGACCATTCCTTTTTGCTCCAGCACAATTTTCATGCATTTCCTTAATTAAATTTGATTTTGTTGTTGCAGGGCAGGTGGGAGCCAACAAAATCTTCTTCAACTCCAGATAGCAAATAGATGTTTTAGCTATGCCACTAGCAGAGCAAATGTCGGTGAACTGTTGAGGAGAAGTAGGCAGGTTTCTCCCCAATTTTCTTTTTTCTTTACTCTGGGATAATGTCCCTTACAGTTGTGACATCACTTCTGGCCTGGGGCAACATTTTGAGCTTTGCAGTGGGCTACGCCATTGGCATATGTGAACATTGTACTTTGACAGCAAAATTTGATGGTAAGATTCTGGAATAAAAGGGCTCACTGCTTAGTTTAAGGGAATTTCCTGATTGGTTAAATAGCCACATGAAATTGCAAGCCACATATGATCTACTCTATCATGTAAGGAAATGAATGCATAGTGATTGACCACTGAATGTCTGCTGTTATCAAATGCTGATTACTACAGCATGTCAGTTGTCAGATATGGTGGAACACTAACTGCCACATGTCAGACACTGTCAAATTCTGATTGCTACTCCTTGTCAGCCATCGAGCAGTGTCAAATATTGATTGCCTACAAAATGTCAAACTTTGAGTGCCACTGCAGAGTTGTCAGATGGCAAACACCAATGCTGAATATCAAATATATGACAAATATCCATACAATCAGAGAATATTCAGAGATTGTTCAACATTAAAGTCTCTGAGGAGAACGTCTCAGAGGAAAATTAATCTCAGTTCTAGTTGCATCGTTCATCGTTGACTGCATAATAAGTAGTCAAAGGAATATTAGTCATTCAGGTTATATAAAAGAAGTTTCCACTGTTAATGCTTATCCATTAATATACAACTTCTATCTATCTATCTATCTATCTATCTATCTATCTATCTATCTATCTATCTATCTATCTATCTATCTATCTATCTGTCGGTCTGTCGGTCTGTCGGTCTTGTCTGTCTGTCTCTCTCTCTTTCTCTGTCTCTCTGTCCGTCCGTATGTCTGTTCTAGAGCACAATGTTCCCTGTAAGATGTCCATCTCCCTCACTGTTGAGGCTATTCCTGGTGGCATTCCCTGGGAAATCTGGTGGACCACTGTGAGATACAGAAAGGTGGACCAGATGGGGCTTGGGCCAGATCCAGTGGAGGCTCTTCTAATGTTTTTATGGTGATGGCATCTCTTCTATTGCTGCCTGGAATGAACATATAGAAGGGAATGAGCAACTTACAGGCTACATTGAGGAACCCTGAAAAACATAGCTCTATGCATTCCCTCCCACATAATATTATTGCATATATGATTTAAGAAGGCTGAAGGGAGATTCATATATCCAGACAGAACTCATTGATGGAAATTTGCTCTGTTAGCAGTAGTTGAACTTTCACTTTTTCTCTTTCTGTGCACTCAGCTTTTTAATAAAGTTAACAAGCAAAATAAAAATAGAAACTGAGTAATCATTTTAAGTTTAATTGTAAAAATCATAGGTAAGGAAAAGATAAATGTATTTAATACTTTTAGTTGTGGAACTTAAATTGGAAATTCACCACATCAGCTCATTTCCCCCCAAAATCATGTCTGGCATACTGGGTTGAACCACTCTAAAGAGTTAAAAGTGTTTGTTTCACAGGAAATTGGAAGAAATTTATGTGCACAAGTGAAACTGAAAGGTCGAATGTGTGACTCATATCTATTGACAGATGGAATGAGCATAACAAAAGCAGACAGTGACTACAAAACAAGCAGGTTGTGTGAAAGTATTTTTAGAGACTAATTTCGACCCAGCTGTGTCATCTATGAATGGAAGAAGTTTGGGAAAGTTACCTAGAAGCTGCCTAAATTCTTTACCACATGGAAGTTAACATACCAATGGGGTTTGAAGTTGAAACTGAGAATTTAAAATTTAAAAAAATTGAGGATGAAAAAGTACAAATGAAAAGAAATATTTCTTTGGCAATATATGTTGTCAAATCCCAATAAGCTCATCTGCTTTGCTTCCCAACCTCTTTATTTTTTCAATCTAAAAATATGCAAATATTTCTGGAGACAATACCTAAGAGCTTCTTGAAACAACTATCTATTATTAATTAACAGCCCAATAACTCAATTTCTGTGCTATGATGAGCAGCACTAGCAATGGTGCCACTGCATCTTGCAGAGGAACTTTGGCAACTTGGAGTAAAGTGTTATTTTTCTTCTTGTCCCTGGGTAAGCCTGAAGAACCACAAATGGATCGACCTAGATCTGCATCAGTGAGTCCAAGTTGAACTACTGTATGTCCTGCAAAGGGGGATGAGATGTACTGTGCATCTCCTAGGTCTGATCTGTGAACTCCGCTTCTTTTGTTCCTCCCATAACCATGTTTTTCTCCTCCCTACTTTTCCCCCACCCTTGCACTGGACTTACTTGCTCCAGTGTCATGCTTGCAGTTGTGGCATACGTATGGCCTTCCTGCAGTGCAGCATTTAGGAGCACTGCCACAAAGCACTATATGGGACTCTTTAATGTGTACTGGCACATCAGGATTGTGCCTTGAGATGAATAGTAAGGAAACAAAGGTCATTATTTTCTCCAACCCACTCAATCTAGATTGAGGCTTGCACAGAAGCATACCTAGAAATCCCCACTCCCAGGGCAGTGATGTAGTGACACAGAGCACAATCCTAAGCATGTCTACTTAGAAGTAAGCCCCATTGTGTTCAATGGGTCTTACGCCCAGGAAAGTGTGTTTAGGATTGCAGCCATAATCATTTTCAGTGCAATCCTAATCCCTGGTTTGGCCAGAGCAAGTCCTAGCACAAGTCCCATGCTTGCCTGAGGGTGTTGCAAAAGTGCTTTAAGGCACATCTCCATCACTCCTGGGGAATTATTTTAATTTTTTAATTTGATTTATATCCTGCTTTTCTTCCTTAAAAAGGAAATGTAAGGCAGCTAACAACAAATAGAACAAAAAATACCATTAGATCCAGATAGAAACAACAAATACAATCAAAATACAACTAAAATATGATTAAACTATTTAAAACAATAATGCGTAGTTGTTGCCTAAACAATAGGCAAATGCACAGTCATGCACAGGCATGCAAACCCTACTGTGGGAGCAGGAAGATGGGTGAGTTGAGCTGGCCTAAATTGGTTAGGATTTTGCACTTTGTCCTTTATGGTTTCTCTCTAGAAGAGAATGAGGAAAGAGGGGTGCAAAACCGATATGAAGCCCCACGCTTCATATGCTTTTGCAGCAACGCTGACAAACTTCCATTATTTTGATTCATTTGTTGATTGAAGAATAAGTAGCACTTGATTGAAAACGGAAAGTAGAATTCAAACTGAAGATTATCGTTAACCCTCTTGATCTAGAAAAAGCTTTGTAGACAATGCAGATTAAGAACTCACACTGTGGTAACATTCATTAGGCACAGATAGACAACTTTGCTGCTATACCCTCTCAGATTATCTACTCTTGTCCATTTGGCATCCTTTTAAGGATGCAATGCACCCTGAGAAAAATGCTTCTAAATCTGATTTAATCACTTTTAATGCTATTTCAATTCAACCCTATTCCATCAAGTCATGGAAGCAGTTTAACGTTGACAAGCCATTGAAAGCTAGCATAGCACAGCACTTCTTGTGTTAAGTCTTAAATCTCTACTCAGCCATGAACCTCACTGACCATGAAATCCGACACAAGTTTACTTGGAAGTAAAGCCCTCTATGACTACTTAGTATTGCTCAAATTTTCGATATTGATGAAAATCCAGTTTGTAATCCAAAGACTATATTCTTCCAGCTGACATAGCCATGCCACATGCTGATCGGAATGTGACGTTAAATGGGAAGAGGGAACAATGTACTCCATTTAGGTCACTAATAGCATTGCAACAGCCTAGCTTGATGTGCTATTGAACGAACAATATAGATAATTCTTGACTAGGTCTGCTTCTACTAATTGCTGTTTGGCAGATGTTCTCCTCTGCTACAGAAGCGAGTATTCAAGATACAAAAACGTGAACAATATAACACCAGTAGTAGGGTCCCCTCTCACTTTCCCTTGGGAATTGTCAGCCTGCTGGAGTTATTGTGAAAGGGAAGCTAATATACACAAAATTGCATTATACAGAGAATTGGAGCTGGTGGTGAATGAACAAAAGAGGTAGGCAATACAAATACAAATCCATGCCTTTATGCATTACCTATAGTGGACCAATTTTTCCATAAGTCAAAGATAAATGCTATAAATAAGCACTCCTTTGCATTACATTTGTATGCATAGAGTGTAGACAAATGTAAGCTATAGGAAGATATCCTTCTTACCTGCTTAGCCTATATATATATATATATATATATATATATATATATATATATATATATATATATATATATATATATATATGTAAAGGCACAGGAAAAATAACTGTGTGTTCTGCTAATAGGACTTTTTAAAAGTAAAGGTCTCCCATGCAGGCTTTCCTGCTAGTTTTGACCAACTCTGAGAGTGGTGCTCATCCATGTTGCAAGGCTGAAGAGCCAATGCTATCCAAGACATCTGCATAGTCATGTGGCCAACATGACTAACCCTACAATCCAGAGTAACTATGGGAGCACGTAAGAGACATTACGTGCATCCGTAGTTACTGCACCACCTAGTGAAAACCTATGGGAAATTCATATTGCAATCCAGAGTAAATTGTTCTTACACTGGAGGAAGGACTGCCCATAGTTACTCTTGATTGTGCCCTAAATGCCAAAGGCACAAAGAATGCTATGACCATTGAAGCATTGAAGGTGCTCCACCTAGACTTTTTAATCTCTTGTAATTTGGCTATATTTGATTGTATTAGATAATTGCTTAACAATGGAGATGACACATTACTGGGAGAAAGTATCCAATAGTGCATGAAACTAATTTCCCAGTTATTTAAAATTGAGACGTATTCAAGGAGGAGCATGGAGTGCCTTGGGAAACCCAGCAATTAAAGAATGATACTCAGGTTGGTAGTTCAACACCGACTCCAGCCTTGTAATGGGGTTGACCACCACCTTAAACTTGATCAAAACTAGTGGGGCAACCTGCAGAGGATACCTTATATCCACAAATAAGCCATTAAAGATCATGAGGATAGCAAACTGAAAGAAAACCCACAAAGTTGCAATTATTAGGAAATGCTGCCTTTTGGTTGACAAGTAGAAGCCTGGCCATCAGTTTTTCAGACTTTTTTCCTTAATTCACAAACCAGTGAGAAAGATCTACATGTGTTATAGGGGGTATCAAGTTCTTAGACCAAATCCATCATTGTTATATCTGAGTGCTGAGCCAGATGGACTTGTACAGACCTTCTGCCCATACAATATGTGGCTCTTATATTTTTAGAAACTTCAGATTTTTCTGACTCTTTGAAGTAAATGCTGCAAAGAGAGACAAAATCTGATGGGAATATCATCCTTAAAAAAATTTCACACTGAAAAACGAAAATGCAAGGGGAGAGCCAAATTAAATGAAACTAATAATGGGAGCCATTGCTAGCAGCAAGACTTCTTTAGATATACGTATTATTCATTTCATGTTTCAGTATATAGAATGGCCCATGAATTATATTAACTGGAACTGCTGGAGATGCTTTCATCTGCCACAAGCTACAATGGAGATAGATGGGAAAGTGAACTGTGACAGAATTCATGGCCAATCTAAGCTTTGTTACATAGGTATTCGTGTCCAGCCTGTTCAGTCTTTCCTTTTGGTATTCAATTTGATTTATTTAATAGGGATCATTGGGATCATGGGCCTGGAAGTGTAGAGATAAATGAAGACATTTGTTGTGAGCCAAACTCCAAAATCCTCATCTATATACAGTGGTACCTTGCTTAACAAGCACCTCGCTTAACAAGCATTTCACATAACAAGCAAAAATGTCAAGAAATCTTGCTTCACATAACAAGTTCCACATCACTTAACAAGCAAGTGTGCTATGGGCATGTGTGCTATGCAGCCCTAACGCTCCGCATGGAGGCTTTTTAAAAGGGCTGCTGGCCAGCACTGCTGCCTCTAACTGCCCCCAACTTGGGGGCAGTTGCCTGAAGGTGCTGGAGGCAGCTGCCCCTAACTGCTCCCAAGTGCCCCCACCGACCACCTTGAACCTCCAGCAGCAGCCCAGGTAAGCCTCCCAGAAAAGTGTCTTTGATTGCAGTCTCCTAACTGTGTTAAATGGGGCTTCTTCCCAGGAAAGTGTCTTTGATTGCAGCCTCTTAACCATGTCTACCCAGAAGTCAGCTCAATTATGTTAAATGGGATTTCCTCCCAGGAAAGTGTCTTTGATTGCAACCTCTTAACCATGTCTACCCAGAAGTAAGCCCCATTGTGTTCAATGGGGCTTATTTCCAGGAAAGTGTCTTTAGGATTGCAGCCTAAGTAGACTTCATAGGATCATGCACACTGAATGCATGTTTTGAATTCAATCCCAGTGTTCTGTCATCATTTTTACATCCAGTTAATATTTTTATATGAATATTTTGGGGGCTGTGGAACCAATCATCTGAGTTTCCATTATTTCCTACGGAAAAATCTGCTTCACTTAAAGAGCATTTCACTTAAAGAGCATGCCTGTTGAACAAATTAAGCTCTTTATGTGATTCACCACTGTATATAAAATTGAAAAGTCACTGATCCATTGACTCACTCATCAACCGCTGGACCTACAAGTGTGAAATTTGGGGAGGTGTTCCTTTGGTGATGGAGGCACTCTGAAGAACCAGTTTTCAGAAATTCCAACTGGAAGAGGAGAAAAAGGGGCACCAGACATTTTTCTCCCTATACTTTCCACTGAGTATCCCTGACTGATTCAAGCCCTGCCTAACTCCCTGACCGAGAGGCATGAAATTTGGGGATGCTGTTCCTTAGGTCACATGAACACCCACCAAGAACCAATGTATAGAAATTTAACCCTTAAGCAGCTGAAAAAGGGGATTTTGTCCTATACTTAGCACTGAAGATTTACTGATCAACATCCAGCCAATTTTGTGCCCAGTGACTGATGCACTGGAAGAGATGTTGCACATGGTGAATATTGTGCAGGGGGGTTGATGCACATGGGGGAAAGTTATGCATGGGGGACTGATACGCATGGGAGAATGATGCGCATGGGGGAATGTTGCACATGGGGTTGATGTGCATGGAGGGATGTTGCACATGTGGGATAGATGCACATGGGGGACAATGTACATGGGGATGATGTGCATGGGAGATGTTGCGTATGGGGATGACGTGAATGGGGGGACAATGTGCATGGGGTTTTGATGGGCCTGGGGAATGTTGTGCATGGGGGGATGATGTGCATGTGGTGATGCACATGGGAGGGATAATACACATGGGGGGATGATGTGCATGGGGGGTATTATTCTCCTTTCACTAGTCTATATGTATAAAATTGAAAGGTCACTGACTGATATACTCACAGACTTATCAATGCCCAGTCAAAGCTGCTGGACCTAGAAGTGTAAAATTTTGGGAAGTTGTTCCTTCCATGATGTAGGCACCCACTAAGAACCAATTTTCAGAAATTCAAACTGGACATGGGTGAAATAGAGGCACAATGTGTTTTTGTCCCTATATCCAACATTGAATAATCGCTGACTGATAAAATGCAGCTGGAAAGGTGCAGCTGAGAATTGCTCACTATGTCTGGGGGGAAAAGACTACAAACAAGGAGTAAGCTCAAGAATGCACAATGACAACTCATCACCCACTTTTGGATGCTCTTAGTTATTCCAGGATGTTATTCCAGTTATTCCCCCTACTAGAATGGCTCAGAGGGGAACCCTTGCACTCTGGTGAGGATCCCTGCAAGACCTAGTGTTTCCCTTCCTGCCTCCCCCGGCTACAGCCCTGGGCCTGACCCTCCCCAGAAGTTGTACAGAAGTGCTTACAGCATTTTTGTCTTCACTTCCCCTTTACCACTTCAGGTATCAAGGCAACTGCACAACAGAAAAACCAAGGAATGTTCATGGGGATTTGGTTGGTCTTGGTTGATGCTATGCTATGGATCAAGTGTACTATTCTTTTACTGCAAAACCTGAGAATATTGTATGGGTCGGGGAGAGAGGAAGTTGGGCCATGGGGTGGGGAGAGAGAGAGAGATTTTCTGTGATATTATTTTGAGGGAATTTTCAACATTTTACTCAGCAGAGTCTGAAACTGGCCATGTTGCGACTGTTAAGGGAACATGAGACTGAGATGGAGGGAACCCCAGCATGCTGTTCTAAGCAATACAGGCAAAGAAACACAATAGGAAAGAAATCAAATCCTGATCATATTTTCAAGATATGGGAGAGCCCAATAATTGCATGGGCCATCATTTCAACCGTGACATCTCAGGTCACCTTAGCAGTGGACAGCAGCAGAGAACAGCAGAGAATGGAGAGGGCTGCATCCAGATCCAAAATGTATGTCTGTGGGACTCGAAGTGAGGGTCAGGATACTCTTGGGGGGTTGCAACCTCAGTTCAGGGGCTTGTGAAAGGGTGGGATTCACTATCTTTCCTGAGAATTTCATTGACCGCAATGGGACTTATTTCCATTGAGACAAGGTGGAGCTCTGGCAATACAGTCACATCCCTGGACATTGTGTCTTGTGCAGATTTTTAAGTTTGAAAAGGGGTCCCAGGCTGAAATGTCAGCATACCACTGCCTTATGTTTGACACCCCTGGAAAATATTCAGCACAACTTCACTGATCTTAAAAGATTTGGAATGTGCTCAAAATAGTATGGAATATAGACCTCAGTAAAGAGGAATACTCTGTTACACATGGACACATGGACATGGCCCCAATCTAATAGGTGTTCTAAATACCTACATACAGTAGTTCTATTGCTTCAAAGAGCATCTCCCTATAATTTGTGAGGATGTTTCACCATGAGGTATTGTGATAGTGCCTACTCCATGCTTTTGAAACTTGTAACGTGCCTACCCTACAGATTTAAGTCAGTTTCAAATCTATTTTATTGCTATGCTTTCCAACCAAGGGCCACAGAAAATGAATGCATAATCTAACATGCCAGGCATATATTCTATTTCTGGCATTTTTGTTCCCTTGCCATTGAGTGACTGGAGGTTTCTTTGTGTCAAGAAGCCCTTCCAGGTTCTTGGGCAATTCCAAGAATATGTCTGAATTTACACCTGGGAAATTTATGTTGTCTATTTTCCTCTTGCTCTTTCAGTCCATCCTTAAAGATAAATGCCTGAGCTGGACCAATTGATCACTGTTCATTGTGGACCTTCTTGTCCTTTGGCTGAAATGAAAATCATCCAATTCATTCAGGGTGACCATGTGACCAGAAATCTCCAGATTTGTCCTCTTTTTTAGCATCCTTTCCGCATGACCTCCAAAAGGGTTTCATTCTCCTCCATTTTGGCTTCATTTTGGTGCTTTGCAATGGTGTGCAGTACCCCATCATGTCATACATCATTGGATTCATATTAAAGAGCAGAAATCAGTTTTGAAATAACTCCTTCCTATCAAACATTATTTCATCTCTTTTAGGTTTAAAAAAATACAAGGAAGTATATGGTTTTCATACAGTCCTTCCTAGACCTGGCACAGGGAACACGTTTTTGCCAAAGGTTTGCATATATATTGGAACTGGAGAAGGGCATCAGAGTGCTCTATAACTCTGCTAGTTACACTGGTCAGTAAGAAATGCAAATCCCTCCAGGATATAGTATATGTATGTATATAGTATTGCAGCCTAAACCTCCTTAAGTTGCATCTGTTTGGACCATTCAAGTGACATTATCAGCTATGGAACCAAGAAATACACACACCAGTACTCAGAATTACCTCTATCGTTAGTAGTTGGATAGGTGGTTTCCTTGGACATGCAAGGATGATAAAAGTTGAACTATGCCTCGGCTGCATTCCTAACCACACTTTCCTGGGAGTAAGTCCTATTGAACACAGTGGGACTTCTTAATAGACATGCTTAGGATTGCACTGTTAATCAACAATTAAGGGTACAGGCTACCTGTCTTCCTATGCACTTCATCATTCTACTATTGGAGTCACCTCCAAAGAACATTTATCCCCCCTCAGTGTTTTCTGTTTCCTGGGCCAGCTCCCATCACCAAAATATTGTCATTCATTCATTAATTTCTCCCTATATGTCAACATTCCCCCATGGGGGAATATGTATCTCTTTCTATTGATCTATACAATCTTTCAACCAACAAGCACAGTTATGCAGCACAGTCCATTGTTAGTTTAGTTGGAAGTAAGTACAAATCAATTTAGTGGGGGTCTGTATAGAATATGTATGCATAGATATGCATAGAAATGCAGCCTTAAGATATTCACTTTTCTAGCACAAGGAAGGTTATTTCCATAACTGCCTTGCACTTACATGTTAATTACTTGTAGTTTTCTAAGTATTTTTTTCTGCTTGTTAGTTCACTTTAAATGAAAAATAAAACTGGATTGCATGGATTCTTTCTAAGAGTGAAAAGCCTTTAATTTTCCAATATAGAAAGGTTACAAGAGGGCTTCATAATAGCCAGCTATACACTCACACACAATGGAACAGATTTATTTGCAAGCTGTCTCTCATTGTATTCTTTTAACAGCAAAGATGGTATGATCTTACCAGCTTTAGTGGGAAAAGAACAGAATCCCTTGTGAATAAACAGCATCCGAGATATATTTCTTTTATATATTTTTGTCCTTAGGTAAAGAGATTTAATTTAATCAAAACCTTGGAGATCAAATAATTAAACCTGTAGACAACCACAGTTTTTTATTGCTAATTAGTCATGGTGAGGTGCCATTTTCATAGGATGCACAGTCCCTAAATTTAGCTGTGGAATATTACATTGATCACACAAAAAACCCCATCATTGATTCTCTGGGGATCGTTGGACGTCAGCATGTGCGTTTTGGCTCAGACCACCTTTCACCTATTAAAGGGGGTGCTTTTTTATCCCTGCTGCACATAGCAACAAAATGCGGTTGTACCATCCTTAACCCTTTGAGCATCAGAGTAGAATGAGTCACTTTTTCAGATGCTTTGCCTGGGTGCACTGCGTGATACTGAAACTTCTGGGAAGAAACGAATACATCTTCTCAGTAAAAGCTTCTATCAATCTGTCCGTTTGAACAGAAGAAATAGTTCCGGAAACCATTCACAGAGGGACTTTGATTGTCACATTTGGAATTCTTTGAAATAAATCATTATTTTACATTGCAGAGTACATTACTCATACTGTAGCTTAGATTTTGAAGAAGAGACAGTATGAGTACTTTGTTTCATGAATTAGCTAAATGTTAAACCAGTCTGGATTCAAAGGCTCAGATAACTATTTTTATATCACTCCATCCTCCATGGTGTGCACCCCAGATTATGGCGTGGTAGCTGAGGATCCTTAATGAAAACCATAAGCCATGCCCAGACTCACCCTAGCCATTATACCCCATTTTTCCCTTGCTAGAGAAAACCCTTTCAAATCATTTATCCTTTGTTCTCACAACAATCCTGTGAGGTAGGTGAGGCTGAGTGTGAGTGAGTGGCCCAAGATTACCCAGGAAGCTTCACGACTGAAAGTGTATTTGAACCTGGATTGTCCCAGTTCAACTCCCTAACTCATTGCACCATCCTGGCTCTCATTATAATCACCCCTTTAAATATATTTGAGCTCTCTCTCTCTCTCTCTCCATACAGATATTTCCTCCATAGCAGGGCAGGTGTGCCCAGTTGCTGAAGAGCCTGGATCAAGCCCCCCATTGCCTACAAACTTTCTAAAGATATGTCAGGTGTCACCTCTGCCCTCATATTCTTAAAGATGGCCTGACCAGGTAGGTCTGATGTGTACGGCTTCTTCAGCTTTAATCCATCCCCTATACTAGGCCAGAGGTAGGTTATTATTTCTGCATCAGCTTTTACTTTCAAATTACTACCCTTCCCCCCAGTCTGATTCTCATTTCTCATCTCAGTGATATGGATCACCATTCACTGGTAGAGGAGGTAGCCCAGTAGAACTAACAGAGATTGGTATATCACTATTACTGAAGGGACTGGCTCATCTATGAAACCAGCTGAAGACAACAAATGGGGGAGCACATATCCCTGTTGCTTCCTTCTTTCTCCCACTCCTGTCTTCTCTAATGTTCAGTATTGGGCTTAGTGCAGTGGTGGGCTCCAGCAGGTTCACACCTACTCTATAGAACCGGTTGTCAATGAGATAGGACATATAAAGTTTTAAACTAGTCATTTAAAAGTTGCATGCCAGATGGGCATAGAACCGGTTGTTAATTTCTTTGAATCCCATCACTGGCCCAGTGGTGTGCCATTTCAAATACGGCTTAGTATTCTGTGGCTTCCAGAAACTCCACACTTGTGCCAGCAGGACTCCTAGAGACTCATTTTAGGAGTGTAAAGGGAGACTGACAAGTTTGAGAACTGCTGAGCAGGAGCATTGGAAAGTGGGAAAAGCATAAACATGGGTTGGCATATCATGTCAGCGGAGTCCATTATTAGACATACCGCCAGGTTCTTGGGCTATCTCTGATTGTTGAAAACATCAAGGGAAAAAAGGGTATGTGTAGTCAGTAAGATGGTAGAGCTACCCTTTTATGGCTTTTAACCACCAAAAATTCACCTGTATTTCTGTTAGCATTAAAGCATGGATCTCCAAACGATGGCCTGTATGCTTGATCTGGAGTTTGGCGAAAGCCTTTTCCTCTTTCTGTTCTACCTCACTGCTGCACATCTTTCTCAATCTTGAATAAGGCTGAAATCCTAAAGACACTTTCCTGGGAGTGAGACCCATTGCACACAATGGGGTTACTTTTGAGTAGATATGGTTAGGATTGTGGTCCAAGTGATGGTCTGATCAGTTGTGTCTGCATGTAAATAGTGCTGCAAACCCTGCGGAGTAATGGCCAAAAGACTCAACTGCCCAGAGCGATGTTTTGTCCAGTTTGGGTGGAAAGACGTGTGGTAAGCACTACTCAGGATGGGAAGGGCTCTGCTGGTGTATGGTGATCTCCATTTTGGAGACGGCTACATTAGAGATACCATGTTGGAGGAAACTGTAGCTGGTGGATTTCTGCATGTCTGAAACACCTTTATTAAAGACATGGGTAGCATTCCCAGAAAAGGTAGCAATTTGTGGGAATGCTAGAGAAGACAGGATGAGCTCCTGTCCTTAGCCCAGCTCGCCAGCTGGATCCAATCATATTGGCTCTGCCTTTCCACTGGATTAATTCAGTGGCGTGGAAAGGGGGGATTTGCTACTTGGGTAAGAGCCTATCCTCCATAACAATACAACCCAGGCTTTTGTGCTTCGCATGCAGCGTATGCAGCACCGAACATGATACCATAGTCTTTCAAGACTGACGGAGGCCTGCTTTAGACAAAAGAAGCAGATCATTCTGTGGCTGAAAAGCAGCCACTCTACTTGGGTGTCTATCTTTGAATTTCTTCATTTAAATATCAAGCAGATGTATGTTTTCTTGTATGTTTTCCTATATCAAGTAGATGTATATTTTCTTGACAACATAAGATAATCTTAATATTTGAAAGAATGATTGTTTCCTTCCTAAACCATTCTTTATGTGGATGATTTCTGACACTTTCACATCTAGAGCATTCCAGACTCCTAATAAACATGAACAAAAGAGATCTTTCCTGAAGGTCAAGGCAGTGCTACCTACAATTCCAAACGAAACGCATTTCCTTCCCTCATTGAAAGAAAATAACAAAGCTTTCCTTTTCAAGCTTTTCAACAATAATGGCCTGTTCGTGTATGGAGTGCTGTGGTGTAACAGGCTTGACACATTGGCAGATGACACATCAAGCAAGAGGGATTTGAAAGAGGGTTCAGTTTAATTTCACAGAAAAAGGACTGGAGGAACTCTCAGATATACACACACAAGCTCATGCACATGCACTCACACATGCATACATGTGTGCATGCGTGCAAACACACACCAGTCACACATACCACACACAAACAAAACAGGGAGAACTGAGTAGGAGACAAATTGCTGCTGTGACCCTTGTCTCCTCTGCACTTGTATAAAGCAGGGGTGTCCAAACCTGGGCCCAGGGGCCAGATGCAGCAAGCCCCCTTCATCTAACCCTCAGGAGAGCCTTGTAATCCTCAGAGGATGAGGGAAGCTCTGCTCTTCTCACCTTTAGAGGGTATTCTGAAAGTGTTGATGAACTGCTTTGAAGATCACCTCCCTCTCTATTTTAGAAAGTGTTTATGAACTGATTTGAATTCATTCATTCATAAATTCTATATCTAATATATTCATTTATGTAAATTTGTTCATATTTGAAATGTTTATTTCTCGGCTTCCAACATTGTCAGAGAGATGATGTGGACCTCCTGCCAAAATGTTTGGACACCCCTGGTATAAAGTAACAGGCAATTTGGTGAAGCAAAATAGTCTGAAATAGCAGAGTAGTCTCTGCATGGACCCCTGCCACATGGGGGGGGGGGACATGTAGTTGCTATTTTCACTCTTTGGGAACCCTGTAAGTTTGGGAACCCTATTTGCACTTCAGGAAACCCTGCCAAGTACTTGTCAAACCTCCATGGCTTTCCACATCTTCCAGCCTTAGTAACATTTAGAATTAGCCCCCCATTCCTCTGCAGGGAAGTGCATCATGACCCGAGCCCCACCTCACAAAAACATACTCATGGAGTAAAATGCCCTCAATGTTTGAGAACCACTGCAAGGTTCAGATTCTAGATCTGATTTTTCAGCAAAGGATCCAGTTCAACATGTCACAGCCTCTTCTGGGGAGATCTCTGATTTAGTCAAGTCTGACAGATTTGGGAGTGAGTGAATTTCCTTCACACTTGCTGAGCAAACTGACAAAACACCAAACATCACAAGCATTAACACAATTTGTTTGTATAAAATAATGTTTGCTCCAGAGATCAAAAATAGCAATTGTAAAAATACCACACGAGATAACCTAAAGAGTGATATTGCAAATCAAACATAATAGCCCTGCAAAAGCAATGGGTTAACAACTCAATGCTTGACACTCCTGTTCTTAATTCTCTCCTCAACAAACTGAAGCACCAGGTAGCCATAGACAAGCCACTGAACTCTACAACTCAACTTCACAATGAGAATAATGCTGACTGACTGATACAATCTGATATCATGATTTATTTCATGTGCTTTGAACACTTGAAATGCTATTACACATTTTAAGGGTCATTATCTTCTAGTACTGGTTGAAGTCAAGTTCTGTGTACTGCTACAGCACATGGCATCTGCCCTCACAATTGCAAGCACGCTGATTAAATCGCAATAGAAAAATCAAATGTTGGCATAACCTCACAATTGTATCAGAATTATCTTCTCTCATTTAAATGCTCATGAATGGACAAGTAGATAAACTGAACTGCAGCACAATGAGGCACAATCTTCTTTTTCTTTAGCATTTATCCCACATAATGATGGGGTCTGCTAATCTGGATCACTGATGCCATTTCTCCCAGTTGTGGGCTTGGTCAGTGTGCAGGTGGATTGTTCTTAGGTCACCATGCAGTGTGTCAAGCCAGCACTGTTTTAATTGACTTTTCAGTCATTTGCCACTAACCTCTTACTGCAGGCTCAATTGTGCTATGGTGTTGCTGTTGGCACAGAGAACATGGCAATGAGGCACAATGAATATGCATATTCCACTGGTGGACACTTGAAGAACAGAAAAGCGACATGAGATGAAAATTGTGGCAAATTATATTTGCATAGCGGTATCTATTAATACCTAAGTTGATCTGTAAAGGTTGAAGGCCACTAGCTTAGTGCTTGGTTAGAAACAAGATCAGACAACTTAGAACACCCAAACTTGTAAAGAAATTTGAATGGGGAGAACTTTGTGAGCATCTTTAATCTTTTTTCCCCATGTTATCGTATCTGTGGATACTGGTCACATATTGGGTGGAGAACCAATTGTATGAGTCACTCGATAGATGAAAACAGTATCAAGAATCTTTATGACTGCAGTCCAGTTGTAGAAATTGCTACCAGTCATCTCCCTGTATTAGATAATCATAATTCTGTATTAGAATTATGTATATATTCTAAATGTTTCTTAATTCTTTTTACTTTAATTCAGAAGGGTGGAGAAAATGGTCATTGTTGACATGCATGAAATGGCATAAAAAATTTAAGTAATTTGAGTAATCCAAAGCTTTATCGTCCTTGTCTACAAGTTGACAGACATCTGTTTAAGATAATCTTGACGTATATTCCAAGTCTGCTTGTAAAGCCATAGTTTTCAGACTTTTTAGGACAAGACCCATTTTTTAGAATGACAGGACCCACAAAGTCTTTTAGGATCCTAATAAAGTGGTGTCGATAGTGAGGGCCAAAAGTGACATCAACAAGTATGAAAATTTTTAACATCAGCATATGACAAAATCAAATCAAATTAATCAAACTAAAAGTTTACAATCAGTTTAAAAATTTATTTAAAATAGTCCTAACCCTCCCAAACAGTTGCTGATCTGTTTTCTTTTAAATGTTTCCAAAACATACCAAAGACTGCAATACTATCCACTTTATTGAAAGAAAGCCCCATTGGCTATCATTGCTAAAAAGTAGAAAGTATAGATCTGCAATGTTTCCCTGAAGGCAGTCATATGTCATGGAATGAAAGCAAACCCGCCTGAATCTGTCTGATAACCCACCTAGTGGGTCAAAACTCACAGTTTCAGAAATACAAATGTAGTTGTAGAGAATCTATTTCATCGTGTGTGCGTATGTGTGTAGATGTGGAAAACTTTAAAATGCAGGGGAGAGCACGCAACACCTGTATGTTGGTGTTGCGTGCTCCCTGAGGCATCTGGTAGGCCAGTGGCATAGCTAGGTCATCTGGCACCTGGGGCCCATAAATTATTATCAGAATCAATTACTTAATAAAATATTAATATTTTCATATTTTTATATCATCTTTTTATACCACCACTTGGGGTGGTGTATGTAGTTCCTCCCCTTTTTTGTCCTTACAACAACCTTGTGAGGTAGGTGAGGCTGAGAGATAAGTAATGATACACCTGAAATGAATAATAATAATGGCCAGAAAATATATGCAGTGAATATTTCCTCACAAGCAGTGGGTGAATGGTGGGGCTGCATTCACTGGATCAGGACCTGCTTCCTCTTAGCCTGCTCTAAGTTGGCCTACTCATAAGTAAAGGCACAATACAGCTCTATTTAAATTTATATAGGGTCAATGCAACTAAAAGGGACATTTTCTGGGGTGGTATTGGGGGCTATGTGCATTGAATCAGGACTATTCTGGTGTCCTTGGATTCTTCACAGCTTGCCCTTTCTGATGGACTATGGAACATTCATCTACTTATGGGTAAAGCCACAATGTGAGGCACTTTCTTTTTCCCAACCAGCTCTATGCATAATTTTTATTTCTTTGCAATAACTTTTGATAGGAAGGAGATATTCAAAAATGGATTTTTACATTGGATTCTGCTCATCAATATGAATCCAAGGGTATAATAGGTTTGCCCCACTATGGGTGGTACCCAGGGCAGAGCGTCCCCTCTGCCCCTCTAAAGCTAGGCCACTGTGTGATCAGTGATGGGATTCAAAGAAATTAACAACCGGTTCTCTGCCCATCTGGCAGCCACTTTTAAATGGCTATTTTTAAACTTTATATGTCCTATCTCTCATTAACAACCGGTTCTATAGAGTAGGTGCGAACCTGCTGGAGCCCACCACTGTATGTGATGCAGGAAGCTGGACTAGATAGTCCTTTGGCTTGATCCAGTGGAGGCTCTTCTTATGTTCTTAACCATACATCATCATCTCTCTTGGAGCTTGATCATGTCAGGGCCGAATCTGACCATCCTGTCTCATATCCCTCATTCTGCCCACCCCTTTATTCAGTTGAATTACCTCCTCACCCGTCCTTCTCTTCATCCTGCTTTCACAGTGGCCCACTGTGGTGGATCTCGTGCACCTGAAAATGGAGTGCTAGGCATGAGAGTGAACCCTTGTGATGTCTGGGTGGAGGTGCTGGAATCTACTAAAGAAGACAGGGTCTGTTGGCCCGATTCATACTGGGACCTCCTTAGGTGGTATTGTGCAGGGAGAACGGGAGTATATCCCAGATGCCCTATTTTGGCGTGCTCCAATCCTGGCACTTCCCGCTCTCGGGCCACTAAGGAGACCAGGAGGAGAGCAGAAAAGGAGGGAGGGGTGGAGGCTGGTGTATTTAAGGGGGAGTGGGAGAGGGAAAGGGCAGAGGAGAAGGTTGAGGCAGCGAGAGGAAGAGTGAGATTGCACTGTGTGTGTAGACCTACTTCCCTATATCCCCCTCCTGCAACTAAGCCCGTGCCCCTGTGTACCATCCCACCCTGATCCCCCATTGACTTTATAAAGAACTGGTTGAGACTTACCTGCTGTCATGGTCCCTTCTTACTGGAGAGAAGCAAGGTGGGAGGCAAGGATGGCTGAGGGGAGACAAAGTGGATCTGAAATGGAAGTGTCTGTCGGCGATGAGAGAGTGGCGTGACACCCACTAAGTCGCCCAACAAGCAAGGCAGGAGGCAATAGCTGTAGAGCAACATCTAGTCCCTGAAAAACTGTATAATCAAAGCGACATCCCTGTGTGATGAGTGACTTCCTAACCACACTAGAGCAAATAGGGTTAACAGATTTCATGTGCTATTAAATTGAGGATAATGTTTAACAGCCATCTCCAGAATAATAAAGATTGATTTTGTCCCCTCACTGATTGACGGTGGTTTAATAAAATACAGAGAAACTTGCCAAAATATTTTTTTCCCCTTAAATTATAGGACAGAGCAATTTCCAGGTCCGTCTGTGTGTGTGTGTGTGTGTGTACACAGACACATAGACACAGATACACACACATACACACAAACATATATATATATATATATATGTTCTATATATATATATAGCCCCATGGGGCAATGGAAAACAAAATTGGAAATCAACTCAAAAGAATTGGCACAAGTATGAATTAAGCGGGGCATATATCAAGGAGATGCACTGTCTCCCCTGCTGTTCTGCATAGGCCTGAATCCCCTAAGCCAAATAATTGCAAAGACTGGATATGGGTACAAGTTCAAGAGTGGAACTACCATCAGCCACCTCCTCTATATGGATGACATCAAGCTGTATGCAAAGAATGAGCGAGACATTGTCTCATTGATACACCTGACAAGGATCTACAGTGAGTATATTGGGATGTCATTCAGCCGAATGATCGTAAAGAGAGGAAAAGTGGTTAAGACCTGTGGGGCAGAACTACCAAAAGGGTACATAACAGATGTAGAGACCAACTATAAGTACCTAGGTATCCCACAATCCCACGGAAATTATGAAGAGGAGGCAAGGAAGACAGCAATATCCAAGTACCATCAAAGAATACAACAGATCCTGAAAAGCCAGCTCAATGGGAAAAATAAGATACATGCCATCAATACATATGTGCTGCCAGTCATCAGATACCCTGCTGGCATAGTAAGCTGGCCACAGAAAGAAATGGAAGTGGCCGATGTGAAGACCCGAAAGCTCCTCACAATGCTTGGGGGTTTCCACCCCAAATCTAACATCCAGAGACTATACACTAGTCGGAAAGAGGGCGGCCGGGGTCTGATGAGTGTCAAAACTACTATCCTGGATGAAACCCAAAATATCCAGGAATACATCACTGAGATGGCACCCAAAGATGAGCTGATGAGAGAATGTCTCCAGCAACAACAGCAACAGCAAATACAGAAGGAAGATCAAACTGAGGAAGTGTCCTGGCAAGATAAGACCCTGCATGGGATGTACCATTACCAGATAACCAAAGTCGCTGACATTGAGAAATCCTAAAAAAGCCCCAGACGCAGATGGGGTAACTCCTCTCTGCTTGAAAGTGTGTGCCATACAACTGGCCCCCATCCTTACACAGATTTTTAATATTTCACTGGAGCGGTGCAAGGTCCTTTCATGTTTTAAAGACTCCATCATCATTCCAGTTCCTAAGAAACCTTCCATCGGTGGGCTGAATGATTATAGACCTGTTACTTTAACATCTGTTGTAATGAAGGTCTTTGAGAGGCTGGTGTTGGCCCACTTGAAGGACATCACAGACCCGTTGCTAGACCCCCTTCAGTTTGCCTACAGGGCTAACAGGTCAGTGGATGACACTGTAAATATGGCATTACACTATATCCTGCAACATCTGGATTCTTTAGGGACATATGTACGGGTCCTTTTTGTGGACTTCAGCTCAGCGTTCAACACTATTGTTCCATCATTCCTCTATTCTAAACTGATCCACCTTAATGTATCTGCTCCTATCTGTCAGTGGATACTTAGCTTTCTGACGGACAGGAAGCAGCAGGTGAGGTTGGGGAAAATTACATCTAGTACTCGAACTATCAGCACAGGAGCTCCTCAAGGATGTGTGCTCTCCCCGTTGCTTTTCTCCCTTTATACAAACGACTGCACCTCTTCGGACCCCTCTGTTAAAATTTTGAAATTTGCAGATGACACAAAGGTCATTGGCCTTATTCGTGATGGTGATGAATCTGCATACAGACGGGAGGTTGATCAACTGGTTCTGTGGTGCAGTAGGAACCACCTGGAGCTTAATTCACAAAAAACTATGGAAATGATGGTAGATTTTAGGAAGCACCCCCCTATGCTACTTCCACTTTCCATCGGTGGTAATGTGGTTTCAGTGGTGGAGTCCTTCAAGTTCTAGGGCTCTGTAGTCTCCCAAGACCTGAAATGGTCAACTAACATCAGCAGCATCATTAAAAAGGCTCATCAGAGGATGTTCTTCTTGAGCCAACTGAGGAAATTCAATCTGCTTCAAGAGCTGATGACCCTGTTTTATAGGGGAATTATAGAATCTGTTTTCTGCAGTTCCATCACTGTCTGGTTTGGCACAGCATCCAAACTGGACAAGAAAAAACTACAAAGAACTATAAATATAGCAGAGAAAATAATTGGAGTACCAGATCCATAGAAGCGGGGATTTACCATACAAGAGAAGACCCAAAGGGCAGGCTGTGCAGAGAAATGTCAGAAACAATCCAACACATCGTGGCAGGGTGCAAGATGCAGGCAGGAACAGCATACATTGAATGGCACAACCAAATAGCCGGCATCGTGTATAGGAACATCTGCTCAGCCTATGGACTACCCCCTCCCAAGACCAGATGGGAGACCCCTCAGAAGGTTGTGGAGAATGACAGGGCTAAGGTCCTGTGGGACTTCCATATCCAGACAGACAAGAAGGTACTGGCTAACCAGCCAGACATTGTGGTGGTAAATAAGGCCCAGAAGACAGCCCTGGTGATCGATGTAGCAATACCAAATGACAGCAACATCAGGAAAAAGAGCATGAAAAGGTGGAAAAGTATCAGGGTTTGAAGGAAGAATTAGAAAGACTGTGGCAAGTGAAGGTGAATGTGATCCCAATAGTGACTGGAGCAGTAGGGGTTGTGACATCCAAGCTTGAAGAATGGCTCCAACAGAGTCCAGGAGGGACAGCAGAACACTCGATCCAGAAAAGCGCATTGCTAGGAACAGCTAAGATACTGCGCAGAACCCTCAAACTCCCAGGCCTCTGATAGAGGACCCGAGATTGAGGATAACATACATATACCACCCATGGAGGTTGAGAAAACAATATATATATATATATATATATATATATATATATATATATATATATATATATATATATACACACACACACACACACACACACACACACACACACACACACACACACACATATATGCCTGTTTGACACAGAATGGATAGAAAAGGAGTGGGGAAAAACAAATTGTTTCAGAAAGATATAAAGACAAGGCAATAATTTCAGCTGCCACAACAATGAAGCGTTTTCAGGTCTGTGTGGGTGCTGGAATTTAAAGGCAACAGAGACTATAAAAGATTGTGTGGTCTCTTGTGATAGATGTTTGTATTTGTGTTGTACTCCTATGAAAGTTGTGTTGGCGGGCTTAACACCCACATTGCCAAATCCTACTTCATTTTATTTTTCTGGGTTTTGTGCAAAAACAATTTTTTTTAATAAGAAGGGAATCCCATATTTAATTTGTTCATACCTGAAGATCAATAACCCGATCTTCCTTTTGACACTGAGTAGGATAGTCTTTGTATGCCTCCCACATTCTTGGTTCTAACTTATGTGTACTCTAATAAAGATGAGAAGTTAAAGCATGGGGGCAAAATTTCCAGCATGAATGTATGGTATATAAGATATTACACAGCTGTCCATGTGATGTAAAAAAATACAGAAGAATTATCATAAAGTAGAAACGAAGCTCATAGGAGGGTTTTTCATGGTGAAACATATTTTTTTCTTCCTAACAGAAACAACCAATTGCATATAGGATTGGGCTTCATGGGTAGGTATTTATGACAGTGAAACACAGTTCCACTTTGTAAATTGGTTTTTGTTGGTGTTTGCAGCATGCCTCTGGTGGCCATTTTAAGAGTAGACTCTACTATATCTGTTGGGGGTTTTAGCTACTAGAGGTCTCCTCAGAGGTAAGGGGATCTCAGCAGTCACAATGGGTCAACCCAGGCCTGTGTCAGCAGCATAAGTCCACATTGACCCATGTAGGGGGATCATGTCTGATAAGGGGTTTGGATTAAGTGCCTGCTGCTGCCGCTGCCACCTCCTTCTCTGCGCTGATCTTCTCTGCGCCATCCCCCCTTTTCCCCCATCCCTCAGCTCCTGATGTCCACTGGGGGGATGGTTCCAGCCTTTCTGCTGATGCACACGGTGCTTGTACTGTCACAAACTGTGTTATGTCTGCTTTGCAGAAGCCTGTGCCAGTGGGTTGCATGTTCTGCCAATATGGCTATTTGATAGGATCGGGTCGTAAGTCTTTGCCCTGATCCAGAGGATCACTGAAAACCAATTGTCATACCCCAGAATGAGAATTGTCAATGGATTTTAATTTCCCTGACTCAACATACCATAGTCATTTACTCCAGTGCAATGAAGATTTTAAAAGGATTCTGGTTTGCTCATACTGTCCTCATTTATGTCCTCAGGCATAAATGGAAGTATGATGGGAGGAAATGAACACTTCAGATTTGTACTTTTACATATAAAAAATATTCCTTAGTAACACTAAGGTATGGTATCAAGTAAAGACTGCTTGCAAATTAGACATATCCCATTTTGAAAATTAAATTAAATAGTCACTGGACCTGTATTCCTAAATAAATGAATATAATATTTTTAAGTGAAAACTGAAACTGAGGTTTTGGAATAGTAATTTAAAGAGCAGTAATTTAACGAGCAGTAAAAGAATAGTAATTTAAATTAAATACCAACCATTTCATAATAAAGTCTTTGCATAATTACAGTATCACAATTCAAACAATGTTTTTCACTTGCAATAATAAGATATTTCAAGAGATGTAACCCTGCTAGAAGTGCAAAGTGCCCCTATGGGTAGGTTAGGACCTCTATATCCAACCGTTATAGCAAGTTGCATTTTAAGTGATGGAAAGGGGAGAGGAACATATGTAAAATCAACCAAGGTGTTTGATTTCTGCCTACCATAGCCTAACTAATATTTTTATACCACCCGTCCTCTAAGAAGCTTAGGGTGGTGTGCATGATTGCTCCCCTTCTTTTGTCTTCATAACTACCCTGTGGGTGAGGCTGATAATAATAGTTATGTCATGAAACAACATGACATGCCACCCTGTGAACTGCATAGAATTGTAGTCCTAATCTGGAGCCATGGTAAGTCAAGTGAGCCACTAGTTGAAAAAATTTGAGAACCACTGCACTGTGCTCCTGATCATTTACACCTGAATTTACATCTGAATTGGCATTTACATCTGAGTGCCAAAATGAGCTTCTCCAACCTATTCCAACATGGCCCATCCAGCTCCAACTGTACAATTAGCATGATTGTGCAGCAGGTATATGATATTTTATGATCTATAAACACAGCATCTGCGTGGATACTCAGATGTTATTAACACAGTTCTTTCTTCTTCAAACAATTCCAGTACTGTTTTGCTCAGTCATTGGCAAAGGTTTAATAGAGACATTATTCATCCAGCACTCTGGAAACCTTTTTGTCCTAATATGGATGGAGCAATAGCAAAGGAAAGGGACATAGGCGTTAGTTCGCCAGAAAATAACGATACCTCAGCTATGAATTTTACTTTCATTGTCTAGACTCACTGATTACTCTTCCATTTCTCAGAGGTATTTATGGCTGTTAATGATCTAGTACAAACAAGTGAGAGTTGTTTATGCACGATGAATTGCCATGTTACGTATAATTGATTGCCAGAAGTCAAAAGGGAAAATCTAATTGAAATTCCCCAAGTTTACCCGATCAAGCACTGCGAGAAAACCTTTGTTGTTACTTAGGATTAAAAATTCCCTTTTAAGAAGCAGCCAAATGCAGTTTGGCTTAGGAGGATTCTACTCACAAATACTCAATTAAAATTAAGTATCAAAACTGTAAGATGTCCTTGTCTTCCTAGTCATAACCTGTTGGCATGGAAGACTGGAAAGGAGTCTTGATGCTCAGCTGGAATAAATTTTATTCTAGCCTAGCTGACTGGGCTATATATGGAAAGGTATTACTAAATCACATCTGTACTGCCGATTTTTAATTCAAAATCTCTCCCGAATTCTTCTTCAGTAGATTCCAGCAGTGAAGAATTGTAAAATAACAAGCAGTTCACAACAAAATTATGTCACAATTGCTCCACTAAAAATCAAAGTATTACAATATTAATTCTAAATTAATCCAAATCTGAAATCAGTATTTTACTGATCCTCTTTTCAACTTCTCCTATCATTTTTCTGCTCTTTTCAACAAATCATCTTTTTCCCTCTCTTTTCATTGACCAAATCATTGACCTCCTGTGATGCAACAAAGCTACATTTCTTTTTATTCTACATTTCCTTTCAGCGTGACTCATTTTACAGAGAATTAAAGTAGGTCTTTTGAATTTTCACATTTTTATTTCTGAAAATGTTTCACAGAAAATGTTTGTTTGGAAATGAATCCTGCAGCATTCAGTGAGGCTTTTTCCTGGTAAGTGTACACAGGATTTTAGCTCTGAATTCACATAGCTGATTTTAAGATTTTTTTAAAGAATAGTATTGTGAATAAATATTAATAGGCACCTCTAATGAGAAAGTTCAGTCAGAAACTCATCAGTATCAAGTATGACTTTGTCTGTGATTTATATTAAATATCCATTTGTCCATTACACAAACTTACAGTTTCTGATTATAATATGTCTTTAATTCAGATGCTTTCAGTAATGTCAAGCACTAATACAACTTTATTGCAGAAACTGCACAGTCCTCTGTCCAAGTTGCAAATCCTTATTCTGGTCTCTTTCAGTCATTGAAAAAGTTTCTCCTTATGACAGGCATAATTGCTAGAAGGCACCTACACATAAAGTGGTATAACTCTCCGTACCCAAATAAACATTCCTACTTATGTAATGTACACTCACCAACTACATTAATTTGTTGTTTACACAAATATCACTTGGCATACATCATCTCTCTAGTTCCTTAATGGGTGCCTGTGACCTGCAAGGCGTTGTTTGATTTATTCTGACATCAGATTTTCTTTCCTTACATCAATCAATTCTTGTTTAGAGGTTGAGGAATAGAGTTCAAGAACACATACAGGAGATGGACTCATGATGACAGGCTTTACCTTCCCACTATGTACAGTATGCCTGAAAAGAACCCACAGAACACCTGAGTGAAACCAACTGTACATCTGAACAGAACCTACAGACATCAGTATGTATGGAGGACTCTGACCACAAAACTGAGAACCCTGCAAATGAACAGCTACTAATCACATGGACTTTTAGGTACATAGCTGTCCATGTGGGGCCCTGTCTAGGTTTTCAGTTAATATTCAGCTGTTGGGGCACAGACGCTGTTCCCCCTCCACATAAATTCATGGGACTGATTCAGGGCCATAGGGCAGTATGGATGGTGGCCCCCTCTGAACCAGCAGCCTGCGCAGTGAATTGGAGTTTGCTATCTCCATCAGCAATTTGTTCTAGTGTTGAACTCAACTTCCTATCAGGAATTTATTTTCCTGATATCCAGTTGAAATCTCTTTGCTTGCACCTGTTGTCTAGTTCTACTTTCAGATGCATCTGAGAACAAATTTGCCCCATATGTCTGCCCTTTCAGTATTTGAAGAGCACTGTCATGTCTCCTCTAAGTCTTCTCCAGGCTGAGGGAACAGTCAAGTTCCCTCAGCCTTTCTTTGTAGGGCTTCTTCTCCAGCCCTTTGATCATCCTCATTGCTCTCCTCTGAACCTACTACTGTATTGGCTCTGCCTTTCCATTGGACTAATTCAGTGGCGTGGAGAGGGGGGATTTGCTGCTTGGGTAACAGCCTATCCTCCATATCAATCTACCCAGGCCTTTGTGCTTCACGTGCAGTGTCGAGCACGATAACCATAGTCTTTCAAGACTGATGGATGCCAAGTTTGTTTGTTTTTTTGGAGCCAGCACAAGACTTGTGCTGAGACTTGTGCTGGCCTAACTGGGGGAAGGATTGCACTGTTAGATTACAAGTATACTAGATCTGTTGGTCTTATCATCAACTCCTTGGCACTGTGTTTCTATAGCATTTCATTTTGACTTCATCTTATTGACTTCATTTTGTTTCAGCTTTTGACTTTTTGTTTTGACTGTTTTTTCCCAATAGGTCAGTCCTATTGGACTCTGCTGCCAGTGGAAAATGAATTCATTGTCCATGACTGCCTATCAGTGATTTCTCTGTCGATGTTGTCAGTTGTACAGTTCCTTGTAGATGGCTTACCTTGTATCATGTTTCTCTATTCCAAATGTATCTTTATGTTTGCTTGCTGGGTTGACTTTGAAGGGTCAAACCGCTATTTATTTTAGGATTAATGTAATCTGTGAGACATTTGGGGACTGTTTGAAAGTCGCCCTCATTTCTTGTAGCTGGAAATGTATCAAATTACATTTCTTTGCCTTCAGGAGCAAAGCTTTCTTCCTCTCAGTAACACAATGGGTGAGAAAGACATTTCACAGTCTCTCTGTCCATATTTTCTGCTTGTATCTGCTGTGCCATCTGCATGCCCTTCCAAATACGAGAATCTTGGCAGGCCTTTGGCAGCCATTTTATAATTAGGGAAATCAGGCTTCTGTTTTAATATATTCAACTCCAGGCTAGCCTAAGGAATTGTTAGGCCTATTGCAAAACATTTTTGTCCCGTCCCCCCACCCTGCAAGACCCACCTATCCACTAGGCCACTGCAAGACTCACCCCAAAGTGGTATCATTGCTAAGTGATGGGGGGAATTCTCCTGATTTGACTTCTTGAACCTGCCTTAGGAGACTTTTTGCTGTTCTTATTGAAGATAAGTTCCAAAATATTGGGGTTTATTTAGATCTCCACTGAGACTCTTTCTGAGAAGATGGACTCCCAATTTCCAGTGCAAAGCAAACCAAGACATTTGCATTCATGGGAAACTCTATGCAGAAAACACAATCAATTGGAAGAGGCATGTCCATGATGATGACAAACTAAGCAATTATCATGGAGATCCTGGATACACTTGCCAAGTGTGCATCACTATGTAAATATGCCCTTCAGAAGAAATCAAAATTACTTGCTCTTTTAGTAACACTTTAAAACAGAATTTTGATCTCCTTTTTGGCAACCTCTTTGACAATTTTGGCATATGCTCTTTCAAAGGAAAAAAAACTCTGCAAGTGGCAGAGTCCTATAAATTGCCTACTGACGAACTGATTTATTATCCAACAGATTATATGCTGAAAATCTTCCAAGTATGAGCAAGGCATGCTCTAATTATGCTATTTTCACTGTTGCCTCAACTTCTGCACTTCCAATAACATCTATTTTGATATAGGATATAAAGTGAGTAATGGTTTTCTCATGAATTAAATTCAGGAGCAAGTTCTTGGAACTTTTTCCAGGTAGTGACTTAAGGGGCCTTTGATTGAAATGTCTTCTGGGACTGTGATGCATTATTTTGATCTGTTTCCCTGAAAGAGTGGGTGGCGCAAGCGGTTAAGACGCTGTGCCTGTTAACCAGCAGGCCAGGGTTCGAGACCCGGGTTGGCCCCACAAGACAGGATGAGCTCCTGTCCTTAGCCCAGCTTTGCGACGCCAGCTGGATCCAATCGTATTGGCTCTGCCTTTCCATTGGACTAATTCAGTGGCGTGGAGAGGGGGGATTTGCTGCTTGGGTAACAGCCTATCCTCCATTACAATCCAACTCAGGCTTTCGTGCTTCGCATGCAGCGTATGCAGCGCCGAGCACGATACCATAGTCTTTGAAGACTGATGGAGGCCTGCTTTCCCTGAAAGAAAAATCCTTAGAAGCGGAATCAGAGAAGATGAACAACAGCAAGAAATATTTTTGAGAGAGAAAGAATTTTGAAGAGAAAATTTCCTCTCTTGTCAGTTGTTTGCAAAGCTACCAATCATTTCAACATTTTGAATTTGGGATCTTACTTCCAAAGAAGCATTGGCAAGCGCAATAGATAAGGATGCTCAAATACTAGTGACAAGAATTTCAGGACTAGCACATAATCAAAATGCTTAAGTACAATGCTTACCAAACTATTACATGTACATCATTGTCAGTTTTCGTTCCTCTATAACTTAGATTTCTCTATGTTCTTCTTTTCCTGAATGTAGATTTTGGACCCAATCTTTATGGGCTGCTGACATTATGGTACCATGATGGTGCCATTTTGGCCTCAGCAAAGAATAAGATTGATCTCAGCCTGGAGTTAGCCATGAAGGAAGTTTGCTTAATGATGGATATTTATTTTATATGGTGTTTTATTTTGCTCACTATTTCAAAATAATCTTGTGCTGGTGGGTAAAGAGCTATACTGATATCTAGGCCATTTCCAAGCACAATCCACAGTGCTGTGATTTATAGTACCTTTAAAGGTACTGTAAAGGTACCTTTGCATAACCTTTAGCTCTGAGTTGAATATAATCTGAAGCACTTGCTCCTTCATTTCCATATCCATGTATTTCTGTATCCATGTACCGAGATCCAGGGGTAAAACAGGAACAGTGGTACCTTGTATGACAAATAACTTCTAAGACAAATGCTTTGTAAGACAAATGCATTTCTAAGGAATTCTTCCTTGTAAAAAGAGGTTCTGGGCTTTCCTTTGGCTCCTGGGCCTCCATTTTGATCCAGGGTACAGATACAAATTACTCCCTTTAGTCCCCTCTTTTGGGATCTGATGGATTGTATTTTAGCATTAACTTTTTATAATATAATATAGACATTCCCCACTTACTGGATGGATTAGGAACCAGAGCACTATCCCAAAGTGAAAACCCAAAAGTGGAACTCAGCCTTTTTCAGCTTGCAAATGCAAAATAGCCACCCAAAAAGACACAAATATCACTTGCAAATGCCTAAAAACACATCTTTATTAACATATGGTCAAAATACATCACAAATTACAGTAAACTGAATGAAGGCATGTGTGGACAATGAATACCTTATGCATTTGAATGATTGTTATTGACTGAAGAAAGTCATAAAGAAATGCCTAAAACAGTTTGATCATCATCTCACATGTAAAACAACATCAGGGAAGACCATTTTAGCCTTTAGACCAGCAGAGAGAAGCTGAAAGAGTGGAGCATATATTGAATGAATGAGTTCTTGGTATAACTGAAAGGTGTTGAAAGAACAGAACCATCAGAAAACAAACCTTCAGAAAGTGGAGGACACCTATACAGGCCAATAGTGTATTTTCATATCTATATCAGAATGTCTATATCAGAATGATAAATTTAACTGGGCAAGTGGGTTTTCCTCCTTGATTTAGCAGGGGGGAGAGTAATTTTGGCATATGCTCTTTCAAAGGAAAAAAAACTCTGCAAGTGGCAGAGACTGTTCAACAGAACAGAATTTCTGTTCTTCAACAATGTCTGTTCAAGTGGCTTCTGCTGGTGTTTCTGCATTTTAGATTGTGAGCCCTTTTGGGACAGGAACCCATTAGCTACTGATTTTCTATTTTCTTTGTAAACTGTTTTGTGAACTTTTTAGTTGAAAAGTTAGATAGATAGATAGATAGATAGATAGATAGATAGATAGATAGATAGATAGATAGATAGATAGATAGATAGATAGATGAAAGCTTTATGTTAGCTGTTAAAAGCATTCACCATGTTTAAACAGTGAACTGCTTATTATTAAATTTTAAATTATTACATATAATTTAGTAATTACAGGAAGCCTACATGCAGCCAACTACAAAGGAAAAGGATGAGATTTGAGTTTTTTCCCCAGGAACCAAGGTTAAAATCCAGGACATGTCCTGGAAAACAGAAAACATATGGTCATCCTGTCCTTTATTGATGATTCATCAATAATTTTCCCAGGAAGGAAGGACTGTAAGAGCTCCTGAGCAAGGAGATGGAGGACCAAAAAAGATGCAGAGGACATTCGTCGTCCATGGGTGAGATGAGACAGGTACCTGAATCTGGGTGTCCTGAGCATCAAACCTGCAACATCCCTGGAAGGAAGAACAGAAAAGTAGGGTGAAGAGGGGGAGTGACCATCCACAAGCATCACTCCAGTGAGTCCACTGGCGTCTGCCCTCTGGCATTTTTACTGGCTTCCACTTGCATACGTCTACCACCTTCCATCCACAGATATCCAGTGGCTTCCATCACCAGGCCACAATGGGCAGAGTTCTACCAGTTTGCACCCATTACAGGCACATGGATGTTACCACAAAGGTGACGCATCCACTTTGCTCTGCAGCATAACAAGTGACCAGCTTTGGTCCAGACACATCTGCCAGCTTCTACCAGGCTGTACCCATTGACATCCACCAGCCACCCTCAACCCTCACTCAGAAATTCACAAGTATTTGAATTTCTCCACAGCCACTGCTCAGATGTCATTCCTGCCACCTCCTCTATCTGTGGTTTCCACCTTCTGGCAAAGACACCCCGAGCATCCCTGTGCTCAGACTGAGGTAACCCTGGTTACTTTATGACATACAGTTGATCTCATAAAGGCACTGTCTCATAAAAATCCTTACAATGGTATCTTGTCAGACAAATAACTTATAAAACAAATGCTTTGTAAGACAAAATAAAATTTTTAAGAAATTCTGCATTGTAAAAAAGTACCTTCTAAAACAGTTTTACAAAAAAATTACAAACTAACAAATTGATGGATCTGTATCATGAGCAAGAGGTTATCGATACGCTCTCAGAGGATAATAAGGAGAGGAATCCTTCACATCAAATGAGATGAAGGACATTTTTAAACATTGGAAAAATGTGCAATATTATGTAGAAAAGCACCACTCAAATAAGGCTGTAGCAGTGTGAGCGATGAATGTGGTTTAATGACAGTGCATTGGGCGATGATGCGCATGTGGAGGTGAAGTGATGTCACATTTCTGTGAAAACTTCAGAAGAAGAAAAAAGCAAGTGTCATTAGATAGTTTCGTTGTTAAAGTTACTCAGAAAGGCACCAGTGATTCTTTTAGTGAAAATTAGTAAGCCATAAAGGTTTTTCTTTTCTGTTTTAGTGTATAGTATATTGCACTGTTTTTTATTAATATTACAGTAACTGTGTTCTGTACTATATGACAGTGATTTGAATTCAATAACAGTGTTTTATCATTTTACATACACTTAATTTTTTATATTAACATTTTTGGATTGTGGAATCAATCATCTGAGTTTCCATTATTTCCTATGGGAAAATCTGCTTTGTATAAAGAAAGCTTTGTAAGACAAACATGCTTCCAGAACTAATTATGTGGGTCTTACCAGGAACCACTGTACTTCTAAAAGTGAGACACATAGTAACCAGGGAGGAAGCATTCTCATGTTTGTTGTTGCTTCTGTGTGTGTCTGTGTGTGTGTGTGTGTGTTGTTTAAAGGAATCATAGTCTGAAAACATCATAAAGTAATAATTTATCCAGTTTTATGGGTGATTAATTAAACATCTTATCATTATAATATTCTGATAAAAACATAGCTTTTCTGAAAATTTTGTTCCACTCATATACTCATCTTCATATACTCCTATTCATCTATTCCTATTCATATACTCCTATTCATATATTCATCTTCATATACTCCTATTTTCTATCTTTCTTATTAGCCCCTTTTAATTTATGTTCTGGTGACATATATCAAATTATTTTAACAGGTGTTTTGATCTATGAATCTAAACAATTTTTAAATGTCAATATTTGCCAAAACTAATTGCTCTGTTAATATTTGTCTGGATTTGCATGTTCTTCTTCTGAATGATTCATGAGATGCGCTTTCAAGTCCTTCAGGGTTAGGTCACCTTTCATGCAAAGGGTAGGCCAGATTTGTTGTTTGAGAAAAGGTGAAACAAGTGGTGAGAAAAAGAACCAGTCCAATGCCAAGTAGTGGGTGGGAAAGTAACAAGGATGAGAAGTCAAGAGTTCTTTGGGTGATGAAGGATAGCAATAGAAAGGAAGAAGCATCTGAAATTCAGAATGAATTGGAACCAGACAAGATTTCCATATTAGAGTTGCGATATGTTCTGAAAAACAGAGACAGTCTGAATTTTGGGGGGATTGTGTTCTGGCAAATGGGACAGCAAGTCCTGTCCCAGGTTTGTGGAAGAGAATTATGGCAACCCTAATCCATATGCAACTTTATATGCTATTATTGGCAGTGGTTTTTAAATTTTTTAGCACCAGGACCCACTTTTTAGAATGTTCATCTATCAGGACCACTGAAAGTGATGTGAAAATGACATCATGAGGTTGGAAAATGTTTTAACATCTCCATATGTAAAAATTCAAATCAATTGAGAAAGTAAATTAAAATTTTATTATTTATTTTTATTTAAACGATTTATATGCTGCCTTTCCTCTGTAAAACAACAGATGCCCAAGATGGCATACAATAGTCAGATAAAAATGGACAATAAAAATATTGATTTAAAAGTTAAAATTAACAGAATAAAAACAATTCGGAGGGCAAAAACTTGGGATTTCCTTAAAAAGTACTGGCGGAACAGTTAAAAACTTTGGAGATACAGGAAGCAGCAACCTGTATGAATACAGGAAGCAGCAAAAATTTCAAAAGTAAATTTCAAATTAAATTTTGAATTAACAGTTTACAATAAGTATGTTTAAAAATTATTTAAATTAATCTTCCTAACTATGACCAATCAGCTGCTGATCTGTGGCCATCCTGGCCAAGGGAAAACAGAACCCCAAAAGCAACATTTGGAGATATAACATAAAATGTTATATCCCCCTTAAAATGTGAATCAGGTGGGCATACAAGAAATACCCATGTCCAAAAGGGTATCAGATTGTCCCTTGGGAGTTAAACAACAATTAACCACCTCTTTAATCTTATTATGAAAAGAGGTTTATATTCCCACGCTGGCCATGACTCAGAGCCACACTCTTTACTTATAGCTTTCTGATTGCTCTTTATGAATCATTCATTAGTTGTGGACAAGTTACAGAATCATGGAACACAAGAAAAAGCCAACTGGATTCAAACTTGCAGGTTTGAATTTATTTTGTCCACCATGTGCCCTGATTTTACATTTCAAACTCATTAGTTTGGTATTACCTTATCACTTAGGTTAGTTTTCATCAGTGGCAGCAGGAAAAAAGTTATAATTCAGACTGCAATCCTAAATCCTAATCCCCTTTTAGGCCAGCATTAGTCCTGGCACAAGTCCTGTGCCGGCCTGGGGTGTTGCAAAAGTGCCATAAGACACTTCTGCTCCATTCCCAGGGAAGGGGGGAGAGGATTAGGGCAGTGCACAGCCTCCCAAAACCACCATAGGAAGATAGGTGAGTTATGCCTGACTAAATTGGTTAGGATTATACCGTCATTCTTATCTGCTCTTCATTGACCCATATTACAGGTGGGCCCCGGAAAGGCTTAAAATCTGTGCTTTCTAAAATTGCCAGTGTTTCTCTATCTGAGCCTTGAGAACAGACAATTATAAATCCTTCTATTGTATTTTCTCCCAACACTTCACTCATCCAAAATTCTCTCTGGATTGTTGAATGATCTTCTTTCCAAAATGGAAATTAGTTCTTGGAGACGTCGCAAGTTTGCATTTTATTTCTTGCTTCTTTTTATGTTTGTCTTGATGTAATACTATGTATCCCTGGCATATTTTGACACAACCTTATTTGCAATGTGAAATATATTGTTTTGCAAATATATTACTGAAAAACATTGTCAGCAACATGTATCACTGAAAAATGTTACTCAGATAAAATACACAGATATATAAAATATATTATTTTAAAAGGTGATTAATTTTATTACATTTTTAAAATGTGAAGAAAAGAATCTTTGCTGCCAAACATCCCTTTTAAAAATAATATATTTATTTATATTTTTAAAAAGTAAGCAATTTTATTACATTTTTAAAATGTGAAGAAAACAATCTTTGTTTCCAAACAACTCCTAACTTCTTTATGGTACCATGTGAATTTAAATACATATGCTTGTTTTTCTTCTTTTCGGCAATATTGCCTCAACTGTTTAAATTATGTTGATTTCTCAAACATAAATCACATCTTCAAAGGCCCTCCTCCTCCTGCAAGAATATTAAGTAGTTGGCTGCTAGTCTTCCATGACGTTCTTTTGTGTTGATGAAGATGAGATTTCTAAATGTCAAATACTATACATACTTTTTTTTTTTCCTAGCACGATTCCTGGTGATATGTTTGAAATGTAGAAAGGATTAATTACGCCATTGGTGAAATTTCTCTGAGTATATGGTAATTCAGGGTTCTCCTGTTTACGTTTCTGAATTTTTTAAAATGAAAATTTCATGTTTTCAGGAAAAAAGAGAGATGAATCCATTCATATGCACTCTGTTTTACTAAATTACTATCCCTACAATCCAGAGTAACTACGGGAGCACGTAAGAGATATTACGTGTACCCGTAGTTAGTGCACCACAAAGTGAAAACCTATGGGAAATTCATATTGCAATCCAGAGCAAATTGTTCTTACACCGGAGCAAGGACTCCCCGTAGTTACTCTGGATTGCGCCCTAAAATGTTGAAATAAATATTAGCAGCAAGAATTTTCCTTACAAAAAAAATTATATTCTAGTAACTTATCTCAATTTTCATTCATTTTATCTTTAATTTTTTAACAATTTGGTACTAGCCAGATATAGAAAATTGGCTTTCAGGGCAAATATTGGAATTAACATGGAGCAACAGGGAACAGGTTTCATTTTTTTAAGCAAGCAAGCAAGCAAGCAAGCAAGCAAGCAAATAAATAAATAAATAAATAAATAAATAAATAAATAAATAAATTGTTTCATCCTTAAATGATATTACAATCCAATCCTATGCTTCCAATAGCATCAGAACAAAATTGCAGTTGCAATAAGCTAAGCACTATATGCCATCGCTGGCAGTTCCTTGGAAGGAAAGGACTTTGGTCCCCTTCCTCTGGGTAAAGGAACAGTTCTGCCAACAGTTCTGAGTTGCTGAGCATTCACCTTTTTAAAAAATGTGCAGTGTGGTCTTTTGCCTGGTCCAAGCATCATTGCATCACGTTCTTGCTGATGAAAATACACTTTCAATGAGAGCATGATGAGATCAGACCCAGAATGGGTCAAAGACTTTTCTGTGCAGAGGCTATAGTGGCAGATTTGTTGTGTATAAAAAAAATATGGAAGTTTGGCAACTGAGAAATTTTGGTGATAACATCATCACATCACTTCCAAACCATCTGGGTTGCTAAGCTCCACACTGAAGATGAGAGTATTGAAGTAGTTTCATTCTGGGAAGTAGTTTTCAAGTTTTCAATCAATCAACAGTATATACCACTTTTCTATAGCAGTTCAATAGTTTTCAACAATACAATATTTTTCAGTAATGTATGGCTATAGTGTGAGAAGATAATTGTATCTCAGTGGACAGGTGAAAGATGAATCAATTCGCTGAAGTTTGAAGCCGCTGCTTAACTTGCTATGCTTTAATATCCACCCAACATATATGTGTTTGTGAACATCAGATAATCTGCTTTCTAATTTTAAATATTTTTTTTGTTTTTGCCTCTTTGTCAAGATTATAAATTTTGCTTGTTGCTGCTCTGACATGATCAGTACTCCCAACTCAAATTGCCAATTCAGAGATCACATGTCAATGTTTCCAACACTTGATATGCACCTTTTTCTAAGGCGGAACACATATAGGGATCATGGTGAGCATTTCCAGCGCTATGGCATTGTTACTGAAAGTGCCAGCTGACTCATCTTTCTTCATTTAAGAGCATCTTCAGCTTCAAGGTAAGTTGTAGAACATCCGGCACTGATGTGAAGGACTCAACCTGAAGCTCCAATATATGAATCAAAACAGGATTCAATTTTCTCAAGGAGAGTTATGGAACGTTTCTGTTAAGGTGCAATCAAGCAGATTGTATTGAACTGTGAACAGAGATACTTTGTGGCATCTTAAGTCTTATGGATCTAGAAGGCCTATATGTAGGGACCTGCAAAAGGTGAGGCTATTTTTCCTGGAAAAGGATAACACCACTTTGATGGGAAAAATAATCTCTCCTTTTGCAGGTCCCTATCTATATGTGTTTCTGCTATCAGCTACTAATAGAGAATTTCTGTTTTGCCCCAATCCAATCCTTTCCCTCTGTATTTCACAATGGCCCATTGGATGTCAAGAGACTCAAGATACCCATATTCTGTTGTCTAAAACCCAGAGGCAGGGGCAATTCGCCCCTGCGCGTCACCCGGTGCAGGGCTCAGCGCATCACCCCTGGGACATGCATGCGCCCCTGGGACACTGCACATGAGCCAAAGTTGGCGCATGCACAGTGTTGCTTCTGAAGCCAGCTTTAGCACATGCACAGTCTCCTCTGAAGTCAGTCTCCTCGGCTTCAGAGGAGACTTCTTCCTCTTCAAGGATCCTCCGGCTCCTCCTTAGAGAGGAGGACGTCCGCACCTCTGTGCCGGTATTCGGCCTTGCTAGAGAGATAGAGCGGCAGCCAGAAGCTGTTGCTTGGCGTCCCTAGTGAGGCCGAATGCCTGTGCAGAGGGATGCACTGCGCATGTCCAAGACTCAGGACATGTGCAGTGCACCTGTGCTGCCATTGGGCCTTGCTCTGGAGGCAGAGTAGCTGGCTCTGCCTTGGGAGCAAGGCCCAATAGGTGCACATATACACATACCACACATGTCCGAAGTCTTGGACATGCGCAATACAACTTTGCACACAGCACCATTTTGGCCAGCTCCAAGATGGAGCAGCAGCTTCTGGCAGCTGCTTCACCTCAGAGCTGGCTGGAATGGGGGGGCTGACACCTGGGGTCTGCCAGAGCAGTGTCAAACTCCTCCGGCACGTCACCCCCCTCAAGCGCATATATGCTGTTTCACTGGCATAGCTAGAGGGGTTGCAAAGCGGTCATCCTGGAGATAGCCCCTTCATGATGTGAGGGGTGAGGTGCAATTAAGCAGATTGTATTGAACAGTGAATACACTGTTGCACACACTGCAGGGAGGCTCCCTCCAAGACTGACAGCTGTGCCCCATCTAACTACATCACTGTGATGAAAAATAATTTTTTTAAAAATATATATTTTAAAAATTCTGATCTAGCATCAATGTCATTCCTGAAGAAATGTCATTCCTGAAGAATATAGGTTTAGGTTTACTAGTGACTTATGAGATCTTCCTCTGGCCTCAACTGAATTAACTATTCTAGATTCATCCTCTTGTACTCAGAGAGAGGAATTGGTCCCAGAGCTTTCATAGTAAAGTTCATTCATTCACCAAATGCAATGAAAAAAAGTGGTGATGGTGGATAAAATAAGATCAGAACAATATTCTGAGTTCTGCAGGCCAAATCCAGAAGGATGTCGTTTAAATTGCATTGACGTCAGCTGGAGATCCAGTCCTGGAATGAGTACAGCTTATGCCCAGAGGTTATATGTAAATAGATTCTTCCTAAATGTTGCATTTCACAGTCTTTATATATCTTCATTTGTGACTGTCAGGTTTTTTTCTTCCTGTGCCAGAACGTTTCTTCTCTCAGAGGCACGATTTAGCCACTGTATGGAGAAACTGATCTTGAAATGAAGGGTGTTCTACTTACTCATACTGAGGTCTAGTGATATACTAGGAATAAGGACTATTATAAGTGCACAGTGAAAGCAGAATCACAAAGGATATTCTTTATGAATCAAGAATTTTATTTCATTGTGCAATTAATTTTTAATGGAATTATTTTCTGAAACAAACCATATTTTGTCATTCTGTATTTATTGCTACAATATGACTTGTTGGAATTCTCACAAATTTACAGGTTTTTTCTTTCCACAAATGGTAAACATGGTGAAATGTACTTTTTCATTAGCAGATAATCTATTCTAACCAGGTTTGCACTGGAATTGGCTTGCATCTGCCCTGGGATAATGGTGAGAACCATCTACAATCTTCTTCTGGATGCAGTATGAGAATTTAGTGGGAGTCCAGGAAAAGGGAGAAGAAAATGAAACAGAAGAATTCATATTGCACTTTAGGGTAATAATTTAGCCTACAGGCACAAGCTTAGAGATGAGTCCAAGGAAAAATATTGTATAATGTGGCATGGAATTAATCACACCAATACTACATATTCCAGGGTGTGGTCCAAAGAATTTGCATACATACAGCATGGAATCTCAATGTTTCCTATGTGGGGTAAAGCTGTCTGTATGACTTGGGTGTGATGATCAATGACAGACTAATATGTACACAGGTAGAAGCAGGAGAGACTACAAAGTGGAAGTAGATTCAAAAGGTGTGTCTTAAAACCAACATTTTAAATGGGTCACTGGGGATCTTCAAACAGAGACTTCACAAGCACCTGTCAGAGACTCTAGGAAGATTTCCTGCTACAGGCAGGGGGTTGGACTAGATGACCTATTAGGTCCCTTCCATGATTCTGTGAGTCTTAAAAATGAAGGATGTTGCATGGGGATTTCGCCAAGACATGATCACATAGCTGGCCAAAGGAAAGAATGGGAGGGATAGCTGCAGGGGCATTACTAGTGTTCACATCACCTGGTGTGGGAGGCCAGTGCATCACCCCCACACAGTGGCTGGGGCAAAAACCTGGGTGGTGGGCGTGGTTATATGCTGTTGCTCCACCTCTGTTTGTTTTATGGCTACACATTTTGATAGAATAAATATATTTCAAAGTGGTTTGTTTCACTGCATTCTGCTGCATATTACGCCTCCAACAGTATACTGTATAACATGATGGGATTATTCCTAAAAACCATGCTTTTTAGCCCTTTTGTTCACCCCCTCAAGGATGCCACCTTTCAAACAACTTATTGCAGTAGTTCTCAGACCGACCAGCTTGGGACCCACTTTGTAGAGGGACAACCTACCAGGATCCACTAAAAGTGATGTCATGGCTGGAAGTGACATCATCAAGCAAATTAAAATAAATAATTGTAAATACATTAAAGTTAATCAAGTAAATAACCCCAAACTCCCCCCCCCAAAAAAAAATCAGTTAGATTTTCAACATCCAGTTCAATTTTTAAGTTCCTATATTTAAACAGGTTCAGTATGAATTGGGATTAAATAAGTTTTAAACCCAGCAAGATTTTTTTTAATTTTTGCTAGACCAGGGTGACTGTATGACATAATCAGACAGAGGAGAAGCCCTCCCTCCAATGTAGGACACCCAAGAAAAGTGCAGAAAATAACAAAATAAAAGCTCAAAACCCTTGTGTATATTGTTTTCATGTGTTTAAACAATATATTACTTAATATTACATTTTTAATTCATATCAGCTCTGCCATTCCATTGGACTATTTCAGTGGCATGGAGAGGGGGGATTTGCTGCTTGGGTAACAACCTATCCTCCATATCAATCTACCCAGGCCTTCGTGCTTCGCATGCAGCATTGAGCACGATATCGTCTTTCAAGACTGAAGGTTGCCAGGTTTTTAAATTATTACATATAATTTAATACATATAATTTATTAATGTCAAGTAGGTTATCCAGGCCTCCGTCAGTCTTGAAAGACTATGGTATCGTGCTCTGCGCTGCATACACTGCATGTGAAGCATGAAAGCCTGGGTTAGATTGTTATGGAGGATAGGCTGTTACCCAAGCAGCAAATCCCTCCTCTCCACGCCACTGAATTAGTCCAATGGAAAGGCAGAGCCAATACGATTGGATCCAGCTGGCGTCGCAGAGCTGGGCTAAGGACAGGAGCTCACCCTGTCTTGTGGGGCTGACCCGGGTCTTGAACCCTGGCCTACTGGTTAACAGGCACAGCATCTTAACCGCTTGCGCCACCCACAGTCCATAGGCAGAATTAAACACTATGGCTATAACCTTAAAGACATTTACCTGGGACTAAGACCAACTGAACACAATGGGGCTTACGCTGAGGAAACAAGGTTAGGATTGCACTGTTTACTGATTATTATTAAATTTAAAATTATTAAATATAATTTATTACATATAATTTATGAATTACAAGCATACTACATGTTGCCTGCTCACAAGGAAATGGAGGACAAGGAAGACTTTTCCAGGACACAAGGCTAAAAAAGAGGATGTGCCCTGGAAAAAGAGGACATCTGGTAAAAAAGTTTTAAAAAGTCAAAACTTCCTTAACCCCCCCCCCCCAAGGCATTAGAAAAACCTCAGAGAGCAGATGAGATCCAGATGCGGCTTGAGTAAAGGGCAAAGTTTGGACCTTACAAAGCATTTACAAATATTTTTTTCTTTAAAAAAAAAACAATTCCTTTATCTGCTGAGCCACTTTTAGTGTTGGGGGGCTGCCTTCTAGACCACTGTGGAAGCCTTGCACTCCCTGACCTGAACTGCACCCCCTTGCAACTTCCACCCCAGCCAAAGCACAACTAGGTAACTCACAAATAAACAATGCAAAGGGGAGCTTTTTAGGAGGAAACTTCCTCCTGGGGTGATTTTGGGGCCTCTGTTATTTGGATCAGGACCCTTCCAGAGTCCTTGGCTTCCTCTCATCCTCCCCTTTCCAGCAGACTATGGCGTGTTCACCTACTCGCGAGTAAAGCCGCAAATAGCAAATTTGGGGGCTTTGGGGGCTTTTTTAAAGTTTTGTGGCCATAATATTGGCTAGGAAGGTGCTATCTCAAAACAGATTGTTGTGTTGGGATCTGCTCTCCGTGACAAATCCAATAATATATGGCATGATGGGGTAGTGCACACCTGTCTGTTCTGAACAGACAGTTGGTTTTTTGGGGTGCCACAGCCCACCCCAGTGCACATCACCCCCCTGTGCATATCACCTGGTGTGGGCTGCAACCCCCTGCACCTCCCTAAGGATGACAGTAGATAGCTGCTACACCAGCAAGAAAATCTCTTTATATTATTAGGATCATATAATAGTCCCTGAATCCTATAATGTTTTATACATTCTCTTCAGCCTGGAAATAAATAAGAAAACATCACCCCTTCTTCCTTCACTTGGAGCTAGGGAAAGCTCAGCAACATGTCCACCGCAGCAACTGAAAAGCTGCTTTTCCTGATATTAAAAATCCTGTCCATTGCACAGGCTCCCTCTCTTGCTAGAAAAAAAATAGAGGCACCTTCTTCCTGCCGCCACCCTAGAGCTTGCTGATGTAGAAATCCTGTTTTTAAAAATTGGAAGCCTGCCATGATTACAGCACAACCTGCTGAGGCAAACCTTCCTGCTGCCTCCCCAGGGATTGCTGACACAGGCACTCTGCCTGTTTTTCATTGGAAGCCAGCCTTGCTGAATGTGGATTGGTTAACTGCTTCCCTGAGTATTTTTGCTGATTAACCAACTGACTGCTGGAAAAGAAAGAAGCAGAGGGGAAAGGCAAGGAATATTTTCTTTTTAACTTACTGGGGCCTTGTATGTTTTGGGGGCAGGCAGTGTGGGGAGGCTCTGCCTCTTCTGCCTTTTCTGAGTGCATATTGCTGCTAAGAAATCACTTTCCCCTCTGGAAACTTAACAGGAGTACCAGAACAGACAGTGCTAGGATGGGGTAAATAGGAACACTTTGGCAATGCCTCGAATAGCCATTGACTTTGACCAATACACCAGGTGGAAGATGTATCTTTGGTTTTTCCAGTCCTAATGCATGAGTTGGCACATGTGCGTATTTAAGTGTTCCATGAGGCAGGTGGCTCTTGGCAGATCTGTAAATGTGACCAAATCTTCCATCCAATGGTTTTACATTGTGTGCCAACTTTCAGAAAAGAGGCTGGGAAAGCATATGTGGCTAGCAGGAGACTTTTTGGAATCTGATTATGAATAATTCTTCACTGAATGGAACTCTGTTCAAATTCAAATGCCATTATAATAAAGGTTAGCTCCTCTGACTGGCTGGAAAAGCTTTTTAAATCTCCTTACGGTTTTGCAGACCTTGGAGGGTGCTGCTGGGGATGGCAATGAGGGTGACTCATCCTGCCGTATACTGGAAATGTAATATTAAAGAAAATAAATAACAGAAGTGACAAGGCATTAAGTGAGGAAATGAGGCATGAATGCAGGAGACAAAGGTTAGCCCACTGTATGTAAATGGATATTGCCCAATTACCTGGGAAGCAGAACTTGGTGCGGAAACTCATGAATGGAGTTCTTGAAAATGGCATTTTTTTCACCTATCTTTCTGTTCCAACCAGTAAATTGCCATTGTCTGCTTGTTCCATTGTACATTGTAGGGTAGACTGTTCAACAAAAAGGATTTTTTAAAAAATGATGCATGCTTGTTAGTATGTACACACTTTTAAAATATGTATAAAGATATTGGATTTTCATTCCTATCATAGTTACAGGCACATCAAATTCAGACTGAGAGATGTGTTCCACTTTTTTTAAACAAAAAACCAAAATGATGTACCAATTCCTTCCTTCTTCCACTCCAGAAAGTCCCACCAGAATACAAGAACAGACAGAGATGGGAAAACCATTGCAGACTTGGCTCTCCTAGCAAATCCTCCTGTTGATTATCTGTTGCCTTTTTCTGAGAAGATAGTGGGTTCTTCTAAGACTCATTCCTGATTTTAAAAAAAAGCCCCTCTTACCTTCATCCAAAATTGGTAGGGCTGATCCTTGTAGGCCTATTGGGGCTGCTGCTGCATTACTCTGGGTAAGGGGAAAATGTTTCCCTTGCAATGTGATAGCACAGCTGCAGCCCCAATGCTGTGCTGGATACAAACAGTACAGGCAAACTGGGCTCCTATTTCCAGTGCAAGTTAGGATTGCACTGTCCTGTAAAAGCCCTCCACAAGTCATATCCAAGATTGTTGCTGCGCAGATGTTATATTTCCTGACCTAGGATAAACCTTCCTTCTGTCTTTGATACAATGAAAATTGTTTGGCCCTAAATGTACTTCCAAATCCACCACCCACTAACTACTCGAAAATTGGTTGGTTTGATAGATATTGTAATAGACAAGACAAGAAGATGAGAGGCACAGGAAGCATGTCTTCCATTTTATAATAAAAAAAGACAAGGCAGTCTTGTGACATACATTCATGCAATATGAATGATGTAGGTTCATTCCATTCCAAGTGAAAGACTGATTGATGCAGCAAAATAAGGGACAGTCAGTACACGAGGAGCATTGCAGATTTGGAAATGAAGCTAGAGTTTTCCGTTTTCAAATCCAAGAAAACAAAAATCAGTAAACAAGAGAGCATTTCACTAGCAGTGAAAGGTGAATTTGCCAAGAAAAATTCCTGCATATGCAAGTGCAAAATTTAAGTTCCCCACCTTGAAACGGAAGGGAATCCATGACACCAATTGAAACAACTGATATGACTTGAGAGAGGCAGAAAATTGATAGGGCAGCACCCATGGCTCCTCACCTACCACTCACCTGATCAATCCAACTTTCCATTGCCTCATTCTCCTCTCAATATGCCCACAGAGCATGCAAGAAGGGGAAGAGAGGGGGTGCTGTCACCACAACACTGAATACTCTTCTGCACTTCTGGAGAAAGGGCCACTACCAGTTGCTTCTTGGAAAGTTGGAAGGTTCTAGGAGAGGTTCCACTTCCAGGGTTCTCTCAATGCTTCCATCTGAAGGTCCACTCAATTTCTTGAAGCTGAACTGTAAATACATTCCAATATAACAGGGACAATGAGGTGCTCCTCCCTTGTCAGCTTCATGGCAGCAACATCAGGCATCAACATTGTTCTCACCATTTTGGAGTTCTTTCTGCTAGTGGTTACCATGAACATTTTGGCTGAGAAGTTTACCAAAGCCACAGTTCACTTTTGGTGTTTTAGACAAAGAAGCAGTAGCCTATGCGGTCAACCACCAGCCCACCAAGTCTGCCTCATTGATGTTCCTTGTGAGGATCTTCCTTCTGCAGTGCTTCAGGATAAATGCACTCTTCCTATTGAGGCATGTTGATGGCCTGCAGAACAGTTTGTTCTGCTTTCAAGAGAGCACTTTTTTTGGAATGGGCCATAAAGTGGGTTTAATACTTCTGCCCATTAAATCAACAGTTTTTTTTGCTCATGGGCAAAGTAAACAGGCAGCAATTCTTGCTGGATTCATTTTCATTTCTTTGCCAGGCCTTCACCCAGACAAAGATGGAGGATCTCACCTTTCTGGGTACTGAGCAGGATTTGGTCACCACTTCTACTAACTGCACGTGGCCAGGATTGTTGAGCTCTTGGAGACAAGGATTTTTGCTTCTAGGAAGTCATTGCACCAACTGCAAGTTTTGGTGGAACATCTCAACTTTGCCTGCGGGGTCATTGCTCCTGGTAGAGCTTTCCTGAGCAGGCTCTGTGGTGTCATGGCTGCATTGAATCTCCCCAACACTATATGAGGATTACCAGTCCATGCCCTTAATTATTTTCCAGATTTCTATAAAATGAAAACCTGTTTGGAAAGGCATCTTGTCTTTGTTTGCCCCATGCTTCCTTGTTCCTTCAGCATTTTTTTTCCAAGCCAATGATAATTTTAGCACTCTTCTGAATGGATCCAAAAATATTCACTTTTATTAGTAATATAATTCAATTGGTGTTAATTTAGGAATAGTATGAAACAGCAAACATAGTCTGCATCCATCTGTGTTTGTTTTACAAACTCCAATTAAAGTAATCTAAAATAGAAGTGCCACGATTAGATTAATCACATTATCTTTCTGGAGAGCTTGAGTGGCTCTTCATTTTATACAGTGAAGTTGGTTCAATCCTTGTGGGTGTGAAATAATGCCCTAGTATTTTTTTTTTCACAAAATGGGTTTATTGCTCCAACATCTACAATTTCTATTAAGAGGATCCCTAAGTTCATTCTCTCTCAGTAAAAAGGGCAGTATGAAAGCTAAAACCTGGCAAATATAATTCATCCTCGATATGGTCCCAGTTGTCTGTACTAGTTTTTAGCCCTCACTGTGAACTTGTGTACATTTTATACCTGAGGTCTCAAACATATGGATGTGGGATGCGGTCCACAGAAGTTTTTTATTTGACCCTCAGGCTCTCACCTGCTGAGCTATTTCAGCAGCTAATAAGTTTCTATCCGAGAAAAAAGTGCTTAATTCTGATTGGAACCTGTTTAATGGCATCAGTTCCTCTCTCATGACATCTCTTATGCTATGAATGAAATTATAGCACTTATGCTATACAGTGGTACCTCACTTAAAAGAGCCCCACTTAACAAGTATTTCACATAACAAGCAAAAATTTCCAAGAAATCTTGCTTCACATAAGTGAAGTTCCACTTCACTTAACAAGCAAGCGTGCTATGGACACGTGTGCTCTGCAGCCTTGACATTCCGCATTGAGGCTCTTTAAAAGGACTGCTGGCCAGCACTGCTGCCTCTAACTGCCTCCAACTTGGGGGCAGTTGCCTGGAGGTGCTGGAGGCAGCTGCCCCTAACTGCTCCCAAGTGCCCCCACCGACCACCTTGAACCTTCAGCAGCAGCCCAGGTAAGCCTCCCAGAAAAGTGTCTTTGATTGCAGTCTCCTAACTATGTCTACTCAGAAGTAAGCCCCATTGTGTTAAATGGGGCTGACTCCCAGGAAAGTGTCTTTAGGATTGCAGCCTAAGTAGACTTCATAGGATCATGTACATTGAATGCATGTTTTGAATTCAATTCCAGTGTCTTGTCATCATTTTTATATCCAGTTAATATTTTTATATGAATATTTTGGGGGCTGTGGAACCAATCATCTGAGTTTCCATTATTTCCTATGGAAAAATCTGCTTCACTTAAAGAGCATATCACTTAAACAGCATGCCTCCGGAACGAATTAAGCTCTTTACGTGAGGCACCACTGTATGTGAAATTAGTTTAACAGCTCCATTTTATATCTTTCATATTCCAGTAACAATAACATGTTACTCTCCAGAGCATATTCAATGAAGGCTGTAAGCATTATTTTCCTTTTGACACTGTTCAGTAGGTTATACCACACCCAGCTAGCAAATGTGGACTATGCCGTTGTTGTTCAGTTGTTAAACCATGTCTGACTCTGCAGCACTCTTGCCATATGTCCTGGAAAACCAGGACTGTCCCAGTTTACAGGAACTGCATTCACATACCGGCTAATGGGAAAGAGGGTCCTGTCCTGGTTTTGTGGAAGAGAATGATGGCAACCCTACACACCAGCTACACCAATCATCCACTAACTTGCACAAATTCATGTTCATTGCTTCAGTGATGGTAACAGTCTCATCTCTGCTGTCTTCTTCTGCCTTCATTTTTTTAAAATATAGCCAAAATTAAGTAAATTTTATTTTTTATTATTTTTATTTAATTTTTAAAATTAAGAACCATGATAGAAATTCAAAGTCTAGGTAGGGCAGTATTCATACTAGGAAGGGATCCACAGAAGGGTAGTCAATACTTATGTTGGCACTCAAAGATAGAATAAGGTGAGGTAGAAAAGATTCATTTTATCTAACATCTCTAGTTAGACTGGCATAAGCCTTAGCATAAGTCCATTGCTGACCTGGGGGTGTCATAAAAGGGAAAGCAGTCACTGCTGCCCACTTTGGAGAGGGATGGTCAGGCCAGTGCACAGGTATAAGCCAACCTCTCCACACCACCAGGAGAAGATATGTTGGCTTCGTTAGGGTGGCCGAGGCTGCAATCCAGAACAAATTCAGCCTGCTCTGACCTAACTGCACTCTCCTAACTATTCTGTATCCAGAGCAGAAAGTTATGCTGAATCCAGAGAGTCAGGAAGCCTGGGCTGCCCTAACTGCTCCAGAGCATGCTAAGTAATTGACACAAGGGGAAGACTTGCTCCTGAGGAGACACCCCTCAGATCACACTGAACAAGGAACAGCTGTGGTGCCTACAGTGGTGACATGACTCTGCACATCACCTGGTGCGGAAGTCTGTGCGTCATCCCTGGGATGCGCCCCCCCCCCCCCACACCTGGACTGCACAGTCACCAAAGTTGGCGCCTGCGCAGTTGTTTCTGAAGCCAACTGGCTTCAGAAAGAGTACTGCGCAGGAACCATCTCTGACACCTGCGCTGTACTTTTCTGAAGCCTTTTGGCTTCGGGGGGAGACTGTGCAGGCGTCAGAGTTGGTGCCTGTGCAGTACTCTTTCTGAAGCCATTCGGCTGCCGCTCCGCCTCCTGAGTGAGGCCGAATGGCTGTGCAGAGGCGCGGACTTTCTCTGCTCTAAGGAAGTCTCCTCTGAAGCTGTTCGGCATGCTCAGTGTGTTTCTGTGCAGTGCACTTCAGATGGCCGTTCAGACCAGCTCCTCAGACAAGTGGCAGCTTCTGGCTGCTGCTCCGCCTTGGAGCAGGCCTGAATGGGGGTGCTGACGCCCGGGGCCTGCCAAAGGACAGTCAAACTCCTCCGGCACATCACCCCATACGGAGCGCATCCCCAATGCAGCCCACACCAGCCGCACCAGTCTGGTGATGCCCCTGGGTGCCTGCCTTATAAGGAGTCCCTGATGAGATGCCAGTACATTCTACAGTGAATACAAGGGGCTTCTTGGAGTGGCCTGCTGTATCCTGAGGTTTGTGGGCAGCCGTAGTTTGTTCCATATCCTGAGGTTGAGAGGAAGGGGTTGCAGCGAGGCTGGCCAAGAACTCAGATTTTTGGTCAGCACTGCCATTCTTACTCGGGCCTTATCATGGACCCCTATGGGTCTACTCATTACTATACCTGCTCCTGAGGTGGTATAACTCTGAGGGCTGGAAGAGGACATTTCTGCCTTGGAAACAGGCTTTGGATACAGAGTAACTGCTCTGCCCTAGGCAATGCTAAACATGCCCTCAACTTGCCTCTCCTGAGCTGCTTAGGCTGCCCCAGTTAGGGCAGAGCAGGTCCACCTCTCTTAGGGCACCCTATCTTGCCTTGCTCTGCCCTAAGCCTTGCTCTGCCCTAACCCAGAGTAACTGGGCTGGAGCATCTTGCAGTTGCTCCAACCTAGTGTTAGATAGGGCAACCTAAGGGCTCTTATGCGGACAGATTAGTTGCTCTGGATTGGGCTGCTAAACTGGTTAGGATTGCCCCCTCAATTTCTTTGATGGCTGAGGGGAGGCATTACAAACTACAGTCTGATTTAGGCCTAGTTCTCACTGAGAAAATAAAATTTATACTGAATTAGACTGCAAATAAGGGCTCGTATAAAAAAAATGTTCTCCATGAAAGAAAGATTCCTAGTATTAGTTAATTATTATCTAAAAGTGAGACTAGAATTCTTTTAGTTTATTTTTTATTTAATATATGGCATACAATTCATGGACTTACAGTAAATCAGATGTTAATGTTCAGTCTAGCCATTCAAGGACAGAGTGGTTTACAATGAAAAATATAGGGTCTGTGTTTGCAGTCAGACCCAATGTGATGAAATGTTTGTCAAGGAACACTTCTGTTCCTTGGGTTGATACTGGACCCCATTTCAACAGTGAGTTCTGGCAGAAACTGTGTTAAACCCTATCTTTTTCAGTGCAGAGAATTGTTTTTAATAGCAGAACATTGAGTTAGGGGTCCTATGGTAGTACAACTAGCTTGTATTGTATGGGAACTTGCAAACTTAAGATTTGTTCCATGACACTTTTACACTTGAAATTGCAATCAAATATCAGAGAACACTGTGGATTACTAATGAGTCATGGGACGAGGCATCACCAGGATGGTTCGCCCCACACCGGGTGATGCGGCCATGGGGGGGGTGACGCGAAGCGGGGGGGGCTGTGGAACCCCCAAAAGCAACTTCACAGTGGTGCACACTACCCCCTTGAGTCATATATCGTTGGATTTGACTTGGAGAGCAGAATACAATGCATTTTAACTACGTCAGGCAAAGCTCCCTGAGTTCCCGTAAGCGTGGAGGTGTGCATAACTGTCCACTGTTATAAAACTGTTGTTAGCACCTATTCTAACGGCTCTTAAAGTGATAAGTGATGCTCATTAGAGTGTACAAAGAGAATATTTGAAATTGATTCAAAAACTGCATTTATTAAATAAACAATAAATACTGACATTTGTAAAAACAAGGAGGAGCGAAGCTGTAAAAAAAGGCAACCTATACAATCCTATAGTTTGTATAAGTTAGTTTAAGTTAGTTAAAGTTGTTAGTTAGTTATTAGTTAGTTTATAGTTGTATAAGTTAGTTTATAGTTATATAAGTTAGTTTATATAGTTTGTATAAGTATTGTTCACAAACGAATCAAGGAGGTGCGAAGGTGACGTAACTGGCCAAGGGGGTCACTACTGCTCCCCACAAAAGAAGCTGGAAAAATGACTAGGGGGTTTCAAACAGCACCTAGAACTAGGAAGGTACTAGGAGGGGCAGGCCTCTTGGCCATCATGGTGCAGAGAGGGAGCAAAAACAAAATCTCATGGAAAAAATTTCCGAGCTATGCCTATCCTAAGGTTAAGATAGCACCTTCCTAGCCAAAGTTATGAACAAAAAAGTTAAAGGTCCCAAAATTTATTCATGAGTAGGGTTTACCTGTGATTAGGCGAACACGCAATAGTCTGAGGGAAAGGGGAGGCTAAGAAAAAGCCAAGGACAGTGGAAGGGTCCTGCTCCAAGAACTACAGCCCCCACGAGTCACCCCACAAGTCACAAGTCAACTTTAGAGGAAGTACCCTCCTAAAAATTTTCCCCTTTGTGTTGTTTACTTGTGAATAACCAGATGTGCTGTTGCTGGAGTGGAAGGCGCAGGGGAGGGCAGTGCAGTCCAGGGGGTGCAAGGCTTCAGAATGGTCCTGATCCTAGGTGCCTGGAGCTTGAAAGGGCTCCAGAAGGCAACCCCCCAACACTGAAACTGACTTTGCAGATAAAGGGAATTTTTTTAAAAAAAATTATTAGTAAAGGCTTTGTAAAGTCCAGACTTCTCCCTCTACTCAAGGCTCAAATGGTTCTTCAGCCCTCTTCTCTCTGGGGTTTTAATGCCTTTTGGGAGAGGGGTTAAGGTAATTTGACTTTTTAAAATATTTTTTAGCAGATGTCCACTTTTTCCAGGACATATCCTCTTTTTTAGCCTTTTGTCCTGGAAGAGCCTTCTGTGTTCTCCATTTCCTTATGAGCAGGCAGCATGTAGCGTGCTTGTAATTCATCAATTATATGTAAAAAAATATATTTAATAATTTTTTTATTTCAAGTGGTTAATTTAAACACTATGGCTGCAATCCTAAAGACACTTTCCTGTTAGTAAGACCCTTTGAATACAATGGGGCTTACGCTTGAGGAGACATGATTATGCTATATATGTATTAAATTATATATAATAATTTAAATGTAATATTCAGTAATATAATGAACTTAAAAATTGAACTGGGTGTTGAAAATCTTACTGAATTTTTTTTTTAGTGGGGGGAGCGTTTTTTGAGGTTCTTTACTTGATTAACTTTAAAGTATTTACAATTATTTATTTGTTTTAATTTGCTTGATGATGTCACTTCCAACCATGACATCACTTTCAATGGATTCTGGACAGTTTGTTCCTCTACAAAGTGAGTCCCAAGCTAGATAGTCTGAGAACCACTGCAATAAGTTGTTAGTAAGGTGGCACCCTTGAGGCAGTGAACAAAATGGCTAAAAATAATGATTTTTAGGAATACCATCATGTTATATACTGCTGGATGTGTAATTTGCAGCAGAATGCAGTGAAACAAACCACTTTGAAATATATTTATTCTATCAAAACGTGTGGCCATAAAACAAATGGCCATTGCTCTGCCTCCACTTGTTTTATGGCTACACGTTTTGATAAAATAAAAATATTTCGTGGGGGTTACACGCTGGCCTCGTGCACCGGGTGATGCAAATCCTAGTGACGTCCCTGCTCATGGGGAATCTCTGCCATGCGTTGCCACCATCTGCATAATCTATTCACTTGAAATTAGATTGTGACCCATTTAACGGAGCCTATTATGTAGGTATTATGGAGGTATTCATGTCGACTGCATACATACCAAATGAATTCCCTATCAAACATTCCTTGAACCATATGGAAAGAATGCATTCTTAATTTTGGGAGAGAGAAGAAATCCTGCCAACTGCATTGAAAATCAAAGCAAAATTTAAAACATCTATGTGGGATTGCACTCAGACACACATTAAAAAACTGTGTAAACGTCAAACCTTGTGATATAAGTTCTTTGGCTCTGAGACATGTTTACCACCTTAGTGAAACGTTAGATCAGTGTTTTTCAAACTGTGGGTCAGGCTCCATTAGATGGGTCACAATCTAATTTCAGGTGAATCTACATTCATTTCAATAGTTAATTTTTAATATACTATTGATGCTACAGTCTTATGGCATTTGGGGAAATGTTGCCGATCTGTACTTTTAGCAGGCTATTATCCATGTGCTTTTAACAATGATAGTTGTTAACATAGTAAACTCTTACTCTTGTGTTAGTATGGCTAGGATTGCAGGCTAGAATTGTTAAAAATTGTCCTGCTTGATGATATCACTTCCAATATGTCATCACTTCTGATGCGTCCTGACTGATTCTCATTCTAAAATGCCACAGGCTTCTCCCAGATGATTGGAGACGATGCCTCCCATTCCTCATCTACCTGCCCTCAAACCACCTTTTGCCCCCACTCCCTAGCCTTGGAATACTTACCTCCACACTGCACCCTCTCCCTGACCACTCCAAGCTCTGCACTGGCTGGGAATGGCCAGCGCAACTCACCCTGCACTCTGTTTGTGCAGTGGCAAAAGGCAGCACAAGGAGACACATGGCTAAACCCCTGGAATATCACAGAAGTTCCCACGACATTTGCACCAACCCAAAAGATTAAGGATTATGCTCTGAGTTAAACTATTGAAGAACTTACATGCGTCATGTTCACGAAGAATGGGAAATATTTAATACAAAACATCAAGAAAGAGGCCAATTAATCTTATGCTGTCACATAGCATGGGATACTTACCACAATTTTTCTGCATATTTATTCTTCAGGTATGTAAAGGTAGCTAATTAACAAAGTAAGACTTGACATATCTGCCCAATCCTTCCCCACCATGACAAGATTTGGGGCTAGTTATCAAAACCAAATTGAACTCAAGAGGGCTGCTTTGCAGTGAAAGAAGATATGTAACTTTTCCGTCCTGTCTTTGTAGATATTTTGTGAGCGTATGTGTGAGTGTGAAGTATCTTTCTCTGTGCTTTATTAAGCACTATCTAATTGAAAAAAAGTTACTTGAATTCCAGTTTTTTTGTTATATAGCTCCCACATGGCTGCTAATCTTAGCCTTCCATGGCAAGAGGGAAATCTCATCCCAGATGAAATAACAGGCTTGATAGTGGATTCTCAGCTGGGAGTTCTTTTTCTTTCTCACAGGTACTTCTGAAATTTGTGTACTCCCCAAATCCTCAGATTTGGTGTCCGTGGTTTTTACTGCTGCAGTTGCATCAGTGATGGCCTCATAAATTATTATTATTGAGATTCACAGCTCTTAGCTCATAGCTTTTGAAACTACCCTGTATGGGATGTCAAATGTGGAAGACTATATCACAGTTATGCATGTTTATTAAGTTCATTATCCCCACAACACACACACACACACACACACACACAGAGAGAGAGAGAGAGAGAGAGAGAGAGAGAGAGAGAGAGAGAGATGATTTAAATTTTCAGTTAACAACCACTTGAAATACTGAAACAGCCAATAAAACTGCCAATTCGTGATGGGTGAAACTCCTGTTCATTAACCATCTACAAATGTCAGCAGTAGGAGTTTTACCCTATCTCAAGATGTTATGTGATTCAGCTCTGAAATGTGATTTGAAATAATCCTCTTTTGAATCAGTCATGAAACATGTAGTTTAAAACGATATTGTCATGTTTGTTTCCAAAATGCTAAATATATACTCCAGCCATGCTCATTATCACAAAACCATAAAACAGATCATATTCCATCTATTCATGTCAATGCCACCCTAATAATTTGAACTCTACAGTGCTTCTGCATGATTTCTATGAATGGATTGCTCCTTCTGTGGGCATAGTTCAGACATATATCATACATTTTTTTAGTACTGCAGAAAAAAACAGTATCTTGTCCCTCTGCAAATAAAGTTAGATTCAAAATTCCAGGCAAGAAAGTTCTAGAGTAGAACAAAACAAGAAAGATAGACCTACATTACCAGTAAGTCTCACTCCCCTTTATAGCATTTTCATTTGTACTTTTTATAATAGTACATAGATAGTCCCTGTACTATCTATGGCCAGAAGATGATTATGTTAGTCATCATGGGCCACAGATATGATGCCACAGAAGGCTATTAAAACAAAGAGAATGGCCTCCTATTCCCTACCCAAGATGTGTAATTCCCCTTGCATATTTTGTTGATATTGCAGTATAGAGGAGATGTGTTGATGGATGCACTTGCACTTACAATTAATCCAAGGTATCATGTGTGCTTTCCTGATAATGTGTGCTGATACAATGTGTTTGGTCCCAATAGTCAAGCAGCAACTTCAAGAGTCAGGTTGCTAAATGTAACATATTCAGAATGAACAAGGGATGTCTTAATGGTTACATAGAGGATGCTTTTGAACCATGTTTTCCCCACATCAGATCTGAATCGTGAAGGCACCAATGGCTGAGCCAGAAGTCTGGAGCTGACTTCTTACCAAACCCCAACCCTCTGATTTTTTTGAAAATTATTGAGGTGGGTCCATACTTTGCTGGAACAAATTAGAAAAAGGAAAAATAAACACAGGGCCCATTCCTTTCTAAATCCCCCTATTGCCATTCCACACACACCAAAGAGGTGCACACTGCTTCTTATCATGGGGGCAGTAGCATAAGACTTCTTTTGAGTAAGGGAACATTGGAATAAGGAAATCCTCCATGTTACCTATGGCTTCAATCCAGAGTATGAGACCTTTTACACCAACATAGTTACGGTGCCACCTATGGGAAACCTATGGGAAATGCATAAAGCAATCCAGAGTAAGTGCCCCTTACATCTTCCCATAGTTACTCTGGATTGTAGCATATGTGTCTACTCTGTTCTACCTAGATATTTTATTAGAAGAGTAAGGGAAAGGGGGCTAGAATATGGCCACTCCTGATCCCACCCTCCAACCCCCCTAAATACAACTGTTACCACTGTGGCCATGGAGGGCCTTGAACTTCCTGCAGTATGCCTTCCTTTACATGCTCCTTTACATAAAAACGTGGGCTAATCTAAATTTAAATAAACAAAATACATACATACATACATACATACATACATACATACCAGAATTTGTATGAATATAAATTTGTATACATAATTTGTATAAATACAAATTTAAATTATTTATTTAAATAAACATTTTTATAACTAAATTCTAAAATAATTTAAAATACCAATTTGGTTTAAATAAATATACGTGCATATATATAAGATGTGTATGATGTGTGTATGAGAGAGAGAGATCTGAACGTCAAACTTCAGTCATCAATCCTTGAAAGTTTATGCCACATTAAATCAATTAGGCATTAAATTACCATGTGACTCTTCTGTTGTTATTTTAGTCATTTAAAGTGACTTCCTGTATGTCAATCAAGTGCTGAAAATGTAATATTTATAAATATTTATAAATCAAATACACTTCTCCATCCAAATCATCTCTGTGTTGTTTGTATTTTTGAATAACAATGATGTTTGGTTAGCCACAATTGTCATTCTTCTGTTGTCCAGAAAGTCAGATCTAATGTTGCAAGTGACAGATCTAGAGTTTGACATACACACCCCAAGACTTCATTTCCAAATCCAAACATTGTGAGCACCTCATTTTCTGTGAGTAGATGCGTGTGTGTTTCCATGCACACACGTATGAGTGTTCAAATGTGTGTATGTGTAAGACTAAATACTTCTTTGGATTTCAACACTATTAGGAAACTATTAAAAATGTCAAACCAGGGAACCTTTCATTTAGCATTTATCTTAATAGCCCTAATATACCAGAGTATGGATAAATGTCAGGTGAGGATATAGAACTGTATCGTTACCTGTAAAAATGTCAAAAGAATAGCTTCTTCCTCTGATATTTAGAGGATTTGAAAGGGTTGCGGTCAAGTGAGGTGCTGCTCCAACAAGGCTTTTGGAAGCTGATGAGCAGAAACAATTGAGATGACAGAAAATTCTCGCATTGAGCATGGGCTTTTGTGGCGTTTTCTAACACTTAAGGAGTGTATAGTTATATTTTCCTGGAAAAGAGTGCCTTCCTACATAATTCTTTATACTCTGGCCCCAACCCACTTGCTAGCCATACATGACAGCTGGTTTGGGGTATTTTATTTCTTTGACCTGAACTGTTTCTGTAAGGAAATTTGCCATTATTATCTGTCAAGCAAAGACCTTCTCATTTCTTTTTCCCATTCTTCTCTTGAACTGATAGTTACAAAGGGGAATTATATGAATGTACTTTGTCTATTGTACAGATCCTCATGCAGACATCCACATTTAAACCCCCTATTTTGGAAGTTTCTGCATGATTAACAATAGATCAACGCATGTTTTTTTTAAATTGCCAATATGCTTCAACAACCCCAAAATAGTCTAAAGTGTACTGCACCCTGGTGAATCTAAAACAGTGATTCTCAACCTTTTTCATCTCACGGCACACTTAAGCCCCATGGAAATGAGTAAACTGAGTAAGCCTCATTTCTTAGGGTTGTGCTGATCATACCCCAAAGTTTAAACTCCAGCTCACTTTGTGGTTAAATTGAATTTTGTAAAAACCATCATATTGGGCATATGAATAATTAGTCCAACTTACCCCCAAATCCAGAGTAACTACGGGAGCACATAAGAGACTTTAGGTGCACCAATTGTTACTGCACCACCTAGTGAAAACCTATGGGAAATTCATACTGCAATCCAGAGTAAGTTGTTCTTACACCGGAGCAAGGACTGGCCATAGTTACTCTGGATTTTGCACATAACCAGACAAATGGAAGATTAGCTACAGGAGACTTCCAAGTCTCCTGGAAGAAGCAGGCAAATATGTTCTCATCGCTCCATCTCACTTTTCTCAGGAACGTTAGAAGACAGACCATAACTGATTCACTTCATTCTGTGTCAAGGTGCTTATGAAGCCAAAGCAGCTAGGACAAAGGTGACGCACAGCTTTAGCGACAGCTAGCTATTTTCAAGTGTTCTGTGTGCACATGTGCGTAACGTAATTGGATTCAAATGACCAGGAGCAGTTTCAGTCCTTACACTTTGTAATGTAATTGCAGGAAGTGATAAAGCACTTGCAATCCGGTTCTCATGGAATTAAGGGAGTCGACATTTCAGGGCCTTTTCAGGACTAAAAGTGTATAAATAATAGATAAAGCCAAGATGTCTTAATCAACACCTGCCTTCGCAAAACACGTCTTAAAATCTGGTTATACTATAGCATCGAAAGCATTGAAGATCCAAAGGGCTTCTCTATTTTAAGAAATTGCTCTGAGAAACTTCTCCAAGATAACTTGTCATGGCTTAAAAGAAATGTATAAGCTTTCAACTGATGCAACCAAAATCTCTAATCTTTTTTATCAAAATTACAATTTAGTTCTTGTAGACTCTGATACTTTAATCTATGGATAATGCCAGTTTGTGGTATGAATTGACTCTCTCATGGGATGTTTGTCTTCAGCGATCAACTAGATCTGGCATTAATTAGTACAGGGCCTAATTACCCAGACACACCCAGACCATGATGGCTCTAAAGTACACCAAATCCTATCCCTGCTTTCTCAAACCATTCTATCCCCTTTCCCCCATAGACACATGCCAGCAAAATAGATAGTGAAGGTCCAATTGACAATCGGGCAGTCTGCTGGGAGTAAGGAAATAATCACCTCCATAATAATAATTAACCCCTTTGCTGATGCAAGTCACAGTGGTTACAACACTTTCACAACACTCCTGGGCTGAAACAAGTGACTTGCATCAGCAAAGGGGTTAATATTGTGCCTTACATCAAACTGGAGTTGGGCCAGAATTGTCCATGCCCATTGGTCCATGGTTTTGTCCTGGGCCTATATACCTCTTTTGAGACAAACATAAGGTATATAGGACCTGTGGAGATGCAACAAACATAAAATTAGTGCTATACCTCTAGTGCTGTGTATGTTTTTAAATGTATTATAAAATGTCACATCTAATGAATCAACTAAAAAGGGTCATTCCTCCTGCAATACTGCCACTGGGAAACCTTTATCCGTTCAGAGCTTTCCATAAAATTGACAAGAAAAAATCTTGATCAACCCCTTGCATGAACCAAAGGGAGATAATGTGCTTATGAAGGTGCTTCAACCATAATGAAAACCATTATCAACCATAATGAAAAGGTTATGATATGGTTTTTCCTATTGGGTAACACCAGGTATGGGAAAGGAGATTCCCAGATTTTGTTTTGTGAACTTTGTTTATTGCATAGTTTGTGCCTCACTCCCCCTTATCTATCACTTTTACAACACACATTACAAATTGGTGATGTGTACGCTCAACAAAACTTTATGCATATATATGTCATTAATGCTTCGCACATCATGTGCTTCCTCATCTACACTTATAAGTTCAACATTGACACTCTCTTTCCCTCACTGTTATAAACACTTGGTTTGTTCGTTTCACACATTTCAATGTGATGGTGAAGAATATGCAGCTATTTCTATAAGGTTGAAGGAGAGAAGATGTTGAATTTAGCTACAGCTTGTGAAAGAAAAAAAAGGTTTGCTCTCTGATGGATCAAATTCTGCACCTTTGGTAGACTTCATAGCAGAAGCGAGAGCAGATTTTGGAACAATGGCAATAGTAGTAAATAGTAAGTAAGTAAAAAGTAGTAAATGGCAGTAGACACAGTAAATAATTATTGCTTCTTTGGAATTCTTCAACAGTTGTCCAACAGTTTCACTTCCTTAAATTGCTTCTAATTTCTGAATAGATAATGAATAGATGATTTCTGAATAGATGATGCAGAACCCAATGTGTGTGTGTGTGTGTGTGTGTGTGTGTGTGTGTGTGTGTGTGTGTGTGTGTGTGTGTGTATGTATTGTGGGGGAGATTGTGAATATGTTATGGCACAAAGACAGCAACTTGTTTGGTCAAAAAACACATTCTTTTCATGTGTTGTTTTGACCAGGACATTTCTTTTTTATTAAAAAAAGATACAAAGTGGGGAGAGCAAATTAAATTGCAGCAAAACTATAGGGAAGTAGGTGACTTGAAAACATTGTTTTCAAGCCACCACTGTTTGATCCCCATCAGCTCTCCTCATAGATGGATCAATGATATGCCACTCCATCATGGTGAGACCCGTCATCTTCTGAGTCTCCTCTTACTTTGATTGAACTCACGAACAAGTCTTAATTGACTTTAGGAAGACTAAAATTGTTTTATTTTTCATGAATGACAGTAATACATCCTTAAGAAGGGCTGAAAGCGGCATTACAGTGGTGTTGTGTATTTTGATTCCAAATTAATATTTTAATCAATTTTAAAGAATCTTTATTGAGTATAATCATTATCATACCAGTAGTATACGTGTTTTTATCCCTGTGGCTTTCAGCAGGCTTAGCCACAGGAATAAAATAGACAGTAAACACACACAAACACAACTGAAGAGCACAACTGCATAGTCAACTGCTTGATTTAAAATTAAAAGAAATATTTAAGATTTGCATGTTTCTTGCACAAACAACTATAATGAACCAAATGCTGCCAAACACAAACGAATTAAGACATTGCCAAATTAAAACACTGAGAAGCTTACGTTTAGGTTGCGGGTCCTTCTGATTCCACTTTGCTAAATTTCCCTTTTATATAAAACTAGCAAAAAGCGTACCCACGTTGCGGGAGTAACACTTCCCCACACGACATTCCCTCACGGCGCATCAACACCCCATGCGCAACTTCCCCCATGAACAACTTCCCCCATGCGCAACTTCCCCATGTGCAATTTCCCTCCATGCGCATCAAACCCCATGCGCATCATTCCCATGCGCATCAGTCCCCCATGCGCAACTTCCCCATGTGCATCATCCCCTATGTGCCTGAACTCCTCATATGCAACATCACCCATCTGCATCAGTCCCCCGTGCGCAACTTCCCCCATGCACATCATCCCCCCTGCGCAACTTCCCCCATGAGCAACTTCCCCCATGCGCAATTTCTCTCCATGCGCATCAAACCTCATGCGCATCATCCCCCATGCGCATCAGTCCCCCATGTGCAACTTCCCCCAAGTGCATCATCTCCCATGCGCAACTTCCCCATGCGCATCATCCCCCATGCGTAACTTCCCCATGTGCATCAGTCCCCCATGTGCATCAGTCCCCCATGTGCAACTTCCCCCAAGCGCAACTTCACCCATGCGCATCAGTCCCCCATGCGCATCAGTCCCCTATGCACAACTTTCCCCATGCGCAACTTTCCTCCATTTGCAACTTCCCTCATGCGCAACTTTCCCCCAAACGTAACTTTCCCCATGTGCATCAGTCCGCCATGCGCAACTTTCCCCATGCGCAACTTTCCTCCATGCGCAACTTTCCCCATGCGCAAATTCCCCCATGCGCATCAGTCCCCCTTGCACAACTTCCCCCCACGTGCAGCATCCTTGCCAGTCCAACCTCTTCCTCCTAACAACATGGGGGGGGAGGAATGTTGTGCACGGGGGGGGGGGGGGGCGAGCACCAGGCACTGAGCACCAAATGGGCTGGATGTTGTTCAGTCTCCCATGGTAAGTATAGGACAAAAACACATTGCCCCCTTTTCAGCCCCTGAAGGGTTAAATTTCTCCAGATGGTTCTTGGTGGGTGTTCAGGTGACAGAAGGAACTCCCAGAATTCCATGCTTCAGGCCCAGCAGTTGGGGCAGAATGTTGCTGAGTCAGCAATTCTCAATGCAAAGTATAGGGAGGAAAACGCGTTGTGCCTCTTTTCACCCCCTTCCGGCTGGAATTTCCAAAAATCGGTTCTTAGTGCACCCCTTGGTCATGGAAGGAAAACCAAACCCAAATTTCATGCTTCTAGGCCCACCGGTTTTGGCAGGGTGGTGATGAGTCAGTCAGTGAGTCAGTCAGTCAGTAAGTCAGTCAGTCAGTGACCTCTTTTATATATATAGATGAAAGCTATGGGAAATGCCTTCCCCACATTCTCTTGAAATAAAATTTCAAAGGAAAAATTATAATCTCTTTTTGCTATTTTTATGGCTATTTACTTGACAGTATTTACAGTAATTTCTGTTTTGATCAGAAAGGAAATTTCAAGGAAATTTCATCGTAATAAACATAAAATTGTTTGACTATGCAAAAGATGCCATACCCTGTGGGAACAGTGCACAGGAAACAGATGTTTGTTAATTAAGTTTACAATGTAATTAAACCAAAGGGACTGATATCACTTATTATAAGTCATTTCTTTTCTTTTTTAGATGCACATCTGGTTCCCTGCCATTCCTATCCCAAGTTAACTGATTGAAGGAGATAATAGAGCACAATCCTAACCATGTTTAATTGAAAGTAAGCCCCATTGTGTTCAATGGGTCTTACACCCAGGAAAGTGTCTTTATGATTGCAGCCTTCTTTCCTGGGAGTAAGATCCATTGAACACAATGGGGCTTATTTTTGAGTAGGCGTTGTTAGAACTGTGCTCATATTTTCCTTCCTCTCATCACAACTGTTGTACCAGGAGATGTTTCAGCTTCTCTTGAGATGAAGGTATAAAGCAGGCCTCCGTCAGTCTTGAAAGACTATGGCATCGTGCTCTGTGCTGCATACACCGCATGGAAAGCATGAAAGCCTGGATTGGATTATTATGGAGGATAGGCTGTCACCCAAGCAGCAAATCCTCCCTCTCCACGCCTCTGAATTACTCCAATGGAAAGGCAGAGCCAATACAATTGGATCCAACTGGCGTCGCAGAGCTGGACTAAGGACAAGAGCTCACCCTGTCTTGTGGGGCTGACCCGGGTCTTGAACCCTGGCCTGCTGGTTTACAGGCACAGTGTTTTAACCGCTTGTGCCACCCACAGCCCTTGAGATGAAGATATATATGTGCATCATCTCACTTTGTAGCTTTTCTCAGAAGACACTTAGCCAAATGTTGGAGTATTTTTTTTCCCTTGGATTCCCTTCTGATCAGTGATATTTAGACATGTGTCCTGAGAAGAGAATAATCCTTCAAAACTAGATTCCTCATGTGCACTAGCATTGGGACGGGGTCAATAAGTATTGCAGGCACCAAACACCAGCAACAGGAGCAAGCCAGTGAGGGTAAGTTTGGGAAGTTTTGTTATATAGAGAATTGCAAGATAAAGCATATTTTTGCCAGTCAGATATTTTGATTAAGCACCTTTGCCCATTTGCAGCCTGGATTCCTGCCCACCTTTCTGAATACCCTAAAGTCAGACAGAAGACCAGGGTTCGAGACCTGGGTTGGCCTACAAGACAGGGTGAGCTCCTGTCCTTAGCCCAGCTCTGCGACACAGTTGGAACCAATCATATGGGCTCTGCCATTCCTTTGGACTATTTCAATGGTGTAGAGAGGGGGAATTTGCTGCTAGGGTAATAGCCTATCCTCCATATTAAACTACCCAGGCCTTTGTGCTTTGCATACAGCATTAAGCACGACACCATAGTCTTTCAAGACTGATGGATGCCGAGTAGTAAGAAGTACATATAATTTATTACATAAAATTCATTCATTACAAGAAGGTTACATGCTGCGGATATAAAAGGAAAATGAAGACAATTAAGATTTTTTTCTAGGACACAATGATATGTCCTGGAAAAACAGGACATATGGCTGCCTTACCTTTATGGATTGTGAGGACAACAATTGGGAGAGTAGTTCTACATTTTGCAGTGGTGGATGTCCAATTGGATGCCTTCCAGAAGGCTGCTAGCCAGCCTATGATCACCCTGACATTCTCCCTGCCAGCTACTGCCTACCTTGGAATGCCCTCTACCTGCTTTTGCTGCCTCTTGCCAATTACTGCCCTGTTTGGCATGCCCCTTCGCAGCTCTTTCAAGCACCTGCCTGCCCTGACATGTTGCAACACCTAGGCATGTTGCTGAAATTCAGATATCATTTTCAGGGATAAGCTTGCTGGAATTCTAGGGATTTGGCTCACTGTTGTAAACACATGGGATTGGGTCCTGTGGGACATTCTCCTAGGTGGCAAAACTTCTCCAGCATTGTTAAACTGTACATATATGCTAGCTTCTGTGGGGTGGTGCCTGTGAACAAAGGGTGGAGGCTTGTGACTGGTTGTGGTCTTGTTCAAAATATTGTATCATGTAGATTGGCATCTGTTCAGTATTGCTGGTCCACCAAACATCAACTTCTTATGTGCATATCCCATCTGTATCCCATTTGTGTAATAGCACCCCAACTGAAGTGTGCATACGTGATGACAGCCCAGCATGACAGTTGTCACATGCAGGACAACTGGCAAGCACATGTGCAGCAGCTATCTAGTGGCCTGTCAATGTGGTATTGATTGTAATGCATGTGAGCATCAGTTGTAATGCTGCTGCCACACAGACCTTGTGAGTCAATGTGGGTTTGGGAAACAGTGTTGTGTTTTTAGGGTCATTGGCAGAGTTGCTGCATGGACTGTACCAGTATAGCATGATTCAGACCACACCATTCCTCCTCCTTCTTCTGTGTTGTGCAGCTTCAGGACTTGGTGGTTGTTGCCCCATTAACAAGACAAAGTCGTAACGCCATGCAAATAGGATCAGGATGTTAATCACATTTGTCACTCTCCTAGGGAGAGATTAGCTAATCAGAGCCTTGTTATGAAGGGTCATCCCAAAGGAATGCTGTGTATGCTGTTTTGTTTTCAACACAGCAAGGCTAGCAACAACTACAGTGAAAACATTATATCTACAATCTACAGACAACAGTCTCTAGTTAGATGTGGAGCCTCAAATTCAAGTTATATTTGGCCTTCTATTTTATATGTCTACAACATGTCAACCATTGTTAGCACAGACATATACATAAACACATAATCATATTCTTGGTACGTGTACATCTTTGTGTGTGTGTGCGTGTGTGTGCGTGTGTGTGTGTGTGTGTGTGTGTGTGTGTGTAATACAATCAGTAGAACCATCAGGCGATGAAAAGGGTGTGAAACAGGATTGTATTTTGATTTTCATTAGTACCACAATTTTCATCTTGGTAGAACCCCGAGGCACCTAAACCAAAAATAAACTAAAACAAACAGAAACGGTGACACATCTACAAAATAAAACACAACACATTAATGGCATAATCCTATTGAGATTCCCATGATAACATGGACAGCAGTACTGTAAGAAAGAGGGTGGAGAAAACTATCACATCACAATCTTTCCCTCTCCATGTCCAAATGAATTGGCTGGTCAAGAGGTGGTGCTGAAACCTCTGCTCTCCTTATCTTTGGTTGCAATCTGGCACAGCTGCACATAGCACATGGATCCTCTCTGAAATGAACAGAAAGAGTACGGCCATATATAAGAGACAGGAAAAACAGAGACTGTGGCTCAGCTCTCCTTAGACATAGAAGGTGGGCATGCCTGGGAACATGAAAGTGTGTACAAGATTTGTCCATCATAGGGAGAAAGGCAGGAATTCTGGGTTGGTTCAGGAGGTGTCCCGTCACGAGGTGTCTCCTGAGAAAGAGATCAGACCCTGTTTTTTCCACGCATAACAGTATTGTTGAAAATGTGAGTGGTAGGTTTGGCCCAGCATTAACATCAAATAATGCTTATTAGTGTTGAATGAATCAGCAACATTTGCCATTACCAGTATTCATAGATCCATGGATAACATTGTCAGCTATGTTCCATATTCTCAATTGGCAGTGACTGTTATGCTGCAGAACGAAGCAATGCAAAGTTGTGCACGTAGAACTGAAGGAAACTTCTGGCCCTTAGTTAAATGCTTATTTTGAGGAGACACTCTATGTCCCAGTCCTCACAATCTGTGCTCACAACTCATTATCTCCTGCTGTACATTGCCAAATTGTCAATTATAATTGCTCTTTCAAGAGAAAAAACTGACGCAAATTGTCGAACACACTGACACACATGCAATTATACAGAGGCACATAATATTAGAATTGGTTTTAGTCAAAGGAAAATCTTCCCAGAAGATAATGAGTTTTTGGAGTTCTGCTTCAAACATAGGCTAGCTGAAGTTCCAACAAGGCAAGACTCATGAGATCGTCACTGTCATTACTGGCTCAGGGAAGGTTTCTGAAACCAGAATTTTCACACCCACCTACTTCCACTATGTAGGACTCATCATGTTAGCAGATGGGAGCAATGCAGCATAGGTCCTTTCCATACTTCATAGGTGATGTGAGATACCCTATCTCCATGGAAGGAAAACACTGGATGTTTCTTGCCATGCCAGTAGCTCTCTTTAGGGGAGAGGTGGTGGTGGTTTGGAAGGGAAATAAAGAATGAACTCCTCCCATGTAGCCAGTGGCATGCCCGGGGTCTATAGTGCCACTGACAGAAATTGAGAAATATCATATGATGTAATTATGACATGAGCATCACTTCCAGGGAAGTAACAGAAATGCATGTACACTTGCAGTGGCTGCTGAAGCAAACTCAATTTTGCTGCCACTGTGAAATTCACACCCCTATGGTGCAGTTGCATCATGACTCCAGACTTCCTGACACTAGATTTCAAATGATATGCATGACTTTTCAAATGATAAACAGTACTAAGACAGTAACATGTAGTTTAGTATGTATTAATTCACGTTACCATGCACATACCACTTCAGTAGATTCAAGCCTGAAAAGCTATTTAGTGTACACAAGGTGTATTATGCTCAACTGACATGCAGAGCATGTCTGTCATATTTTGCACTGTGTAGTCAAGTGCACTGTGTGCCCTCCTTTGGGTCATACCACTGACTTCATACACAGAACTGTTTTTTTCTCATTTACAAAAAGGGAGTAGTTTCTAATTAAGGCTTCTTTAGTTATTCAAGCAATTTTTATCGGATATACCCGAGTATAAGCTGAGTATAAGTATAGGCTGAAGCAACCAATTTTACCACAAAACACTGGGAAATCTTATTGTCTCAAGTATAAGCCTAGGGTGGGAAATGCAGCAGCTACTAGTAGCTCAGAAGGCCCACTCCAGTCAATGGGGCTAACTCCCAGGAAAGTGTGGCTGGCCTTGCAGGCTCAGGGCTGCATCCATGGCATGTCTACTCAGAAGAAAGGCCCACTCCAGTCAATGGGGCTTACTCCCAGAAAAGTGTGGGTGGCCTTGCAGTCTCAGGGCTGCATCCATTGCATGTCTACTCAGAAGTAAGGCCCACTCCAGTCAATGGGGCTTACTCCCAGGAAAGTGTGGCTGGCCTTGTAGCCTCAGGGCCCACTCCTGGGCATGTCAGAAATAAGGCCCTACCTAAGGCGGAGAGTGAGTGGGGGGTGAGGCGCCCACCCTGCAGCTTCCATAGTCGGCTGGAGGCGCTTCCAAATGCCCGGTGCTTCTCTCATGTATAAGCCAAGGGGGCTTTTTCAGCCCTTTTTTCAGACCCCTTGGGGTCTGAAAAACTCATATACACGAGTATATACAGTATATCATGTATGTCTGCATTTAAAAAAAAATTCATGAACTCTGCAGTATATCTATACTTTAAAGGGAGCAGCCTGCTTATTCATATCTGCCATCAAGGAAATCACAGTCCATTGTTTGGATTTCAGCAAAGACTAATAAAATGAAGGGTGTGGGAACAATAGAGGTTATCAGAAAATGCAAGGACTTGGCAGGAAATATCCAATTTCACGTTGTTTCAAGCAATAGATATCAAACAAATGTCAATGTGTAAGGATGATCAAAGGTGATGGGAAATATCATATTCTGAAAGGATAATGGCTTATGACTGAGAAAAGAATAATGAAGAACTAGAAATGGAAGAGGGTGTTGGAATTTAATGACTACTAATGCAAATGGAAAAAATAATAGACACAGGATGAGAAACTTGAGCCATTACCCAAACAATAAAGAGAATCTCAGCAAATTATCATTTTCTTAAGTTTCTGTGTCATGTTGTCCACAGTGTAAAAATAAATCTGATATGTATATTCTAGAAGGAAAACACTTTAGAAGGAATCTAGAAGGATTCCTTCTAGAAGGATAATCTAGAAGGAAAACACTTTATAGTGCTATATTGAACCAATGAGGTTAACCTTTCCAAGGATGTACATAAAATTATTGAACACAGAACAGATACACATTCAGCACAATTTGGTTATGCAAATTGGAAAGGTGCAGTCACAGGAAAGGTGCAGTCATGCCTCCAATTTCCAGATACTGGTAACAAGTGGCTGCTATCATCCTATTTCACAAGAATATACTATCTCAGTACAGTTTTTGCTTGAAAGAAGACATAGGGCTACTTTGGACTGATCCAGCAAGGTAATTTTAGACATTCTTACAATGATGCAACTGACAAATTAATAACATTCCTTTATTTTTCACATTTCAATATTGCCCTGCCTCCAAAGAGTTCAGGGTCATATACCTGGTTCACCTCTCCTTTTGTCCTCACAACAACCCTATGAGGTAGGTGAGGCTAACACATAATGACTGGGCCAAGGTAACACTGGAAGATTCATGACTGAGCAGGGGATTTGAACCTGGCTCTTCCAGATTTAAAAATAATTTCCTAACCACTGTACCATCTTGGTGTAGAGACTGTGTATAGATTGTGAAAATATATTATAGATGGATGTGGAAGTATAGATTGTGGAATTATAAGTAAAGAATGTGGAATGTGGAATTATATTATATATGCGGAAGTATAGATTATAATATCTTGGATCTGGCCATGGTGACCCATGCCCTAGTGACATCGAGACTAGATTCTTGTAACGCTCTCTACGTGGGGCTGCCTCTGAAGATGGTCCGGAAGCTGCAATTAGTCCAGAATGCGGTGGCCCATGTGGTTGCTGGGGATCGTTGGTTCGACTCTGTTGGGCCACTGCTTCAGCGACTACACTGGCTGCCCATTCATTTCCGGGCTGAATTCAAAGTGCTGGTCCTGTCCTTTAAAGCCCTAAATGGCTCAGTCCAGGGTATCTGAGGGACCGCCTTCTTCTGTACAATCCAACCCGTCACCTAAGGTCATCTGAGGGGGCCCTACTGACTGTGCTGCCACTTAGAGAAGTGAGAGGTGTGGTGGCCAGAGATAGGGCACCTATCTCAGTGGTGGCACCCCAGCTTTGGAACTACCTCCCCTTTGAACTGAGAAAAGCACCCTCAATACAGAGTTTCAGGCGGAGCCTTAAAACCTTCTATTTTAAAAAAGCATTTTAAATGAGGCAGAGGTGGGGGGGGACAGTTGTTTTTATTTTTTTTACTCTTTTTAACAAATATTTTTAGTCTGCATGTTTTTATTCAACTTAATTGTATTTTAATTATATTTTAATGGTGTTTTAATCTTTATTTATGATCTATTTTAATGATGCTTTATTCCCTGATGTCAGCCGCCTCTTGCAGGGGAGGAAAGGCAGGATATAAATTAATTAAATTAAATTAATCAAGAAATTATAAATTCTCTTGAATGGGTTCTTCATCTTCAGGGGTGAAGTCTGAGATGAATGGTTGGAAGTTCAACCATTGGTCAGAAATATGATGCTTTTGCATCAAAGTGGTTCCCTGGTATCTCTATGCGGGGCAAGGAAAAAATATTAAAATTGTCAGTGCACATCAGTAGTTTTTGACAACTTAAGACACACTGCACTGACAGCAAGGGCTCACAACCCTCAGTAGCCTTACTTGCAAATGATCTTCCCCAAACTCTGGAGGCACATCTGCAGACCATGTACTTGGTCTACAGTGGTTGAAAATGTCTGTATTAGGTACTTTACAGTGAAATCCTAGGCATGTCTAGTTAGAAGTCCCATATGTGCAATGCACACAATCCCATATTGCGCATAATCCCGGGGTGGGGAGAGAGAGAGAGAGAGAGAGAGAGAGAGAGAGAGAACAAGAACAAGGCATGTGGAGAGGGGATAGATGGATGGTTGCATTGCAAACTGTAGGAATTTGTGAGTCTATTTTATATTTATTAATTTAGCAGAGAATCTTTTTATATGGGTGTGCAGTGAACTACTGTCCCTAATGACTCAAGTCAGTGTTGCATATTCCAACACAAACATGCCACTTCATTCCATTAATGGAATATTTGTGTTGTATAACCTCCAATCCTTTTTGGCTCACCATTTGAATGAATGAATGAATGAATGAATGAATGAATGAATGAATGAATGAATGAATGAATGAATAACTTGAACTGGAATAGCCATCAAGAAAATTGGTTGATGAAGGATAACTAGTTAATAACCTCAAAAGTTACCACGCAAAATTAGGCTATTGCCAAAGACTCTGGGGGAAAAGAATCCACATCGTTCCTACATTTTCAGATTAATGAAGAACCAGAGTTTCTGTCAATTGCAATGGTAACTGCACATGTTCATCGTGACAATATGCCCTTCTAATGGAACTTGGCAGGGCTTAATAGAGAAGGATATTCCCTATTACAGTGAATAGTTTTATTATAGCAATTCTAAATTATGTTTAATGGATTTTTTCATGCTTGACTGGAACTTGAATTGCCATAATGATTTGATATCTTTACTTGAGGAGTTGTATCACATTGTTAGAACAGTAAAGTGCAACATACCAGAATCCTGGTATTACGTGCAGGGAAATTATTCCTAATCTGACAGAACTGTGCTTGCCTACTGGCTTTCGGCTAAGGAAGAAATCTAAAAATGGCTGGGTTAGTAACCTGGGACATCTTCTAGTCTAGTAACTTCTGCACTGGGCAAATTATTATTAGTAGATGTTTCTGGTGAGTAAACTAGGATTTCAATCTTATGAACACAATAGGATTATAGGCATAATTTATAGGCTTACAACAGGCTTTTGTTGAAAAGCAGTATATAAATACTTTGTTTGACTGAATATGAGTAAATTATTTTATTTTCAAACAATGTAGCGAGTAGGATGCACTGCTTACAAGGCATACTGCAGCACATATAGCACTCACCTTAACCCTCCTCAAGTTATGCTACTGCCTAAGATCACCTTTATGTCTAGTGGTATCAACAAGATATGTATCATTCTTGATTCCCAGCCATCTCCATCATCTGAACAGTCTCAATGTCATCAAGTTCTCACGCAGCCAGATCTTTTATTTCCTCTTTAGCAGAAGGAACTGCCTTGGAAAAGATCTGCAGAGCAAGATTCTTGGCAAACTCCTCAAATCCTCCTCACCAAACGCTTAAGGGTGATGTGGCATATTTTTCCCAACCACATGATGTCAGTGGATGCCTCAATCTGCCACCTTGTTTCCTACTCATTCTATTCATTTCCTTCTTCTATTTTCTTCCCTATTTTTGTCTTGGATGAACTGCTTGCCATTTTACATCAGTCAGATACCAGTTTTCCATCTGTGTATGAGATGTACATGAAATGTATTGCATTTCTTTTACTTTTTCTGATAACAGATGAATCCCCTAATATACATTGACAGTACTTATATACATTATCACAGCCCCAGTCACCTCTCCAAACACACACACACATACACTGAGGTTGCAATCCTAAACTCGAATTAGCCCAGCATAAGCCCTGGTACAAGTCCTATACTGGTCTGGGGTGTCACTAAAGTGCTAAAAGGCACTTCTGTGCCACTCTCGGGGAAGTCTAGCCCAGAGAACAAACATGTGGTGGCCTCCCCACATCACTACAGCAAAGGAGAGACAGATGGTTATGCTGGCCAAAACTGGATAGGATTGCACCCACACACACTTTCCTATTGCAAACTCAAATGTTTCTTTTTTAACTATCTCAAATGTAGTAAATGCTACAGTTCCTCAACATTGTTACACAGCAGAATGAAAGGAAGGGAAAATCAATGGGTGCAAGATCATGTGTTTTTAGGAAAATGTCATTCCATTCAATTCCATTATGCACCCCATATAGTGTCAAGGACCATCAGAGGTTACAAGCCATGAAGAGTATGTGTGTATGTGCATAGATAGATGTAGTTGTCGGCAACTCAAAATGCCAGATGCAGGGGAGGGCAGCTGGATGCAAGTGTCTTCTGCACTCCCTGAGGCATCTGGTGGGCTGCTGTGTGATACAGGAAGATGGACTAGATTGGCCTGAGCCAGTGGAGGCTCTTCTTATGTTTTTAAGGTGGTATAGTGCCTATACTGATGCATTCTGGGGCAACAATGTAGGAGCAAGAAACCCATAAGTGGGTCTTTAAAGCTATTTTTCCACTGCTTTGGAATCCACCAATTTTTTTTATCCATTCAGAAATGGAAACCTTGCCCTGACAGATAGAAATTTTCAGGCCATGGAGATATCCTGAGCTCCAGCAAGATCCTGGGTCAATGCCTCTTTTTAATTTTCTTTCGTATTGTCAACCATATTCAATACTAAAATGCTATCTAAATGTAGCAATCAAACACACATAGAATCATAGAATCATAGAGTTGGAAGGGACATGGTAGGTCATCTAATCCAACCCCCTGCCTGCAGCAGGAATTCCCCCTAGAGCACCACCAACAGGTGCTCATCGAGCCTCTGCTTGAAGATCCCCAGTGAGGGAGAATCCACCACCTCCCTTGGCAATCTGTTCCACTGCCGAACCGCCCTCACAGTCAGGAATTTTTTCCGGATTTCCAGCCAGAATCTCCTTTCTTGCAGTTTGTACCCATTGGTTCTAGTTCTGCTTTCAGAAGCAGCTATGAACAAATTGGCCCCTTCCTCCCTATGACAGCCCTTCAGGTATCTGAAGAGGGCAATCATGTCTCCCCTCAGCCTCCTCTTCTCCAGGCTGAACATCCCAAGTTCCCCCAACCTTTCCTTGTAGGGCTTCCCTTCCATCCCACTGATCATTCTTGTCGCTCTCCTCTGGACTTGCTCCAGTTTGGCTGCATCTTTCTTCAAGTGAGGTGCCCAGAACTGAACACAGTACTCAAGGTGAGGTCTGACCAATGCAGAATAAAGAGGAACTATAACTTCTTGTGACTTGGAAGCTACAGTCCTCTTAATGCAACCTAAAATGGCATTTGCCTTCTTTGCAGACACATCACACTGCTGACTCATGTTCAGCTTGTGATCCACGGCGACTCCAGGATCCCGCTCACATGTTGTGCTGCCAAGCCAAGTATCCCCCATTTTATACCTATGTTTTTGGTTTTTATTGCCTAAGTGCAGAATCTTGCACTTCTCCCTGTTGAAATTCATTCTGTTACAGCCCAGGATTCCAGTTTATCCAGATCCTCCTGGAGGTTTCTCCTATCTTCTGATGTGTTTGCTACTCCTCCCAGTTTGGTGTCATCTGCAAATTTGATCAGGCTCCCCCGTATCCCTTCCTCCAAGTCATTGATGAAAATGTTAAAGAGAACCAGTCCCAAGACAGAGCCTTGGGGTACCCCACTAGAAACTGACCTCCAGGTTGACACAGAACCATTTACTAAAACCCTTTGAGTGCGGCCATCGAGCCAGTTGCAGATCCACCTAACAATTGCCCTGTCTAGCCCATATTTTTCCAACTTCCTAATTAAAATGTCATGTGGGACTTTGTCAATTGCTTTGCTGAAGTCAAGATAAATGACATCCACAGCATTGCCACTGTCCAGTAAGCTCGTAACCTGATCAAAAAAGGAGATCAGATTTGTCTGGCAAGATTTATTCTTGATAAATCCATGCTGGGTTGTTTTGATCACCGAGTACTTGTCTAGATGTGCACAAATTGTGTGTTTTATGATTTGCTCTAATATCTTGCCCGGGATTGAAGTCAAACTGACTGGTCTATAGTTTCCTGGGTCTTCTTTTTTCCCCTTCTTAAAAATTGGGACTACATTTGCCTCTTCCAGTCCAGTGGCACTTCTCCACTCCTCAAGGATTTCTCAAAGATGATTGACAGAGGCTCTGCAAGGACATCTGCCAGTTCCTTAAGAACTCGAGGATGCAGCTCATCCGGTCCAAATGACTTGAATTCATTTAGGTCAGTTAAGTGGTTTTGAACCAATTCTCTGTCAATCTTAATCTGCTGTTCTGCACCATCCATGTTTTCATTACCTCTTAGGGGATGTAAACACATCCCCGAATCAGTCAATGATCCCGCACCCCCATTTGCACAGCCCTCCTTCTGTGAATAGACGGATGCAAAGTAGGAGTTGAGCAGCTCCGCCTTCTGCTGGTTTCCAGACACCTGTTGTCCATCCTTGTCCAAGAGCAGCCCCAGCCCCTCGTCTCTCCTCCTGTTCCTTTGGGCATATCTAAAGAAGCTCTTTTTGTTATCTTTGACTCCCCTGGCCAGCCTCAGCTCATACTGAGCTTTAGCATCCCTGACCCCCTCCCTACAGGACCTGGCTACCTGCCTGTACTCCTCTCTGGTGATCTTTCCAGTCTTCCACTCCCTATACTTCTCTTTCTTTAACTTCAGCTGATCCCCAAGTTGCTTGTGGAGCCAGCCTGGTTTTTTCAGCATTCCCCCCCCCCTTTCTTTTTTATTGGAATTGTTTCTGACTGTGCTTGTAGAAGCTGCCTCTTAAAGAAACATGGTAAAGGTTTCTCTAAGGAGAAACGAATCAACAGCTTACACTTAATTTTCTTTGCAGGTTGAACCTCGACATCTACAAGGTTTGGTTCCAGGAATCTCTATGGATACCCATGTTAACATTATACAAAAGCAATTATTTACTATGGTAACTAAGGAATCAATTAGTTTAGATTCAAAAGAGCACAATCCTAACCATGTCTACTCAAAAGTAAACCCCATTGTTTTCAATAGGTCTTACTCCCAGGAAAGTGCCTTTAGGATTAGTGGAGGAGGCAATGAAATTAGTTTCCTTTTTCCAGGCTTAAAACAGCTTCATTGCAGATAGACATTTCTCTTCTTCTCTTCGCTCTGCATGCAGAGCAAATGGGAAGATATTATCACTCTGTATTCAAGATCTGGGAAGGGAGGGATCTGGCCCCCCCAGTAAAAACAATACCTAAACAAAAGACTTTTTGAAGACTTTCTTAGCCCCAGAGTGGAAGATTAAATTCCTTGTTACTATAGTAAGCAGGCTGTTTTTAAACCATTAATGCCTGCTTGAAGGATATTTATCTTTTAATTTAATTCTGATGAGATAAGGTTGCAGGTAAAAAAATAGCTGATAGATTATACCTGTATTTGTGAATTTGTTATCTGTGAATTTGCTTATCTACAAGGGGAAGAATTGCAACCTACCTCTCATTATCCACAACTCTGTTCTCATTATCCATGAATACTGTGGTTGGGGCAAGCCCAGGGAAGGATCCAAGAGATAGTTGAAGCAATCCCATACTCAAGGCTTTGCTGTTGAGCCAGCAGTTTTCAATGAGTGGATAGCCAGCACAAAGGTGGAAATATTAGATTTTGGAGATATATGTCCATGTATGTCTGTGGTATCACTCAACCTCTTAGACTTCAAAGTTCGTAGTCCACATGGTGAAAAGGATTCCCTGGAATCTAACCCAATTTTCCTCATGGGCTCAATGATTCAGTATAAGCTAATTCAGTTTCCTCTAGATTTCCCAAAAACCTAATCCTAGCCACATGACCAAGGAAACATCTTTGGACAACACCGGCTCTTCAGCCTTGTAATGGGAATGAGTGTAAAGTTGATCACGACTTTAAGGTAGCAGGGCAGCTTTCAGGGGTCACCTTTATCTTTATCTCAAAAGAGCTGCAATGGCTCAGTAGTTAAAGATGCTGTGATTATTAACCTGAAGGTTGGCAAGTGAGCTGTTTGAGACCCAATGACTGCATGATGGAGTGAGCTCCTGTTAGATGTCCAGCTCCTGCCACCCTAGCAGTTTGAAAGCATATAAATAGTAGTAGATAAATAGGTACAACTTTGGTGGGAGGGTAACAGAGTTCTGTGCACTTTGGCCTTTAGCCATGCTGGACGCATGACCACAGAGACATCTTTGGACAACACTGGCTCTTCAGCCTTGTAACAGTCTTGAGCAGTGCCCTTAAAATCAGTCATGGCAATCTGTAGAGGACACCTGTATCTAACCCTATCAGATAATGAGAATTGGCTGAACATTCTGGTTAAATTCAATCTTTTCCATCTCATTCAGGAATATAGCAACATTGTAATTAACAATAACATGAAAATGTATGTGCTGGAAAAGCTGTCTTATATAGAATCAATTGAATGCTGTCCAGTATTGTATACTTTAACTGACAACAGTGCCGTGATATGTCAGAAGTCTTTTATTAGCTTATTCCAGAGAAGTCAAGCCAGATTATTTCACCAGTGGGACTTTTATCAGAATACTAGCGAAAGGCATACCCGCATTGCGGGAGTAAAATTCCCCCGTATGCCATTCCCCCATAATCATCAACCCCCCATGGATAACTTTCCCCAAGGCGTAACAACCCCCCATGCGCAACTTCCCCCATACACATCAACCCCCCCAAGAGCAACTTCCCCCCATGCACATCAACCCCCCATGCACAACTTCCCCCATGCGCATCAACCCCCCATGCACAACTTCCCCCATATGCATCAAATTCCATGCGCAACTTTCCCCATGCACAACTTTCCCCATGCGCAACTTCTCCCCATGCGCAACTTTCCTCCCATGCACAACTCTCCTCCCATGCGCAACTCTCCTCCCATGCGCAACTTTCCCCAGGCACAACTTTCCCCCATGCGCAACTTCCCCCATGCGCAACTTCCCCCCATGCGCAACTTCCCCCCGTGCGCAACTTCCCCCCGTGCGCAACTTTCCTCCATGTGCATCATCCCCATGCGCAACTTCCCCCATGCACAACTTTCCTCCCATGCGCAACCTTCCTCTGTGTGCATCATCCCCCCATGCGCAACTTTCCTCCGTGTGCATCATCCCCCCATGCGCATCATCCCCCCATGCGCAACTTCCCCCATACGCAATGTTCCTCTCATGTGCAATTTTCCCCATGTGCAACTTCCCCATGTGTGCAACTTTCCCCCGTGCGCAACTTTCCCCCATGCGCAATTTTTCCCCAGGCGCAATTTTCCCCCAGGCGCAACTTCCCCCATGCGCAACTTCCCCCAGGTGCAACTTCCCCCATGCGCAACTTCCCCATGCGCAACTTCCTCCATGCGCAACTTCCGCCGTGTGCATCATCCCCCCATGCGCAACTTTCCTCCGTGTGCATCATCCCCCCATGCACATCATCCCCCCATGCACAACTTCCCCCATGCACAACTTCCCATATGTGCAACTTTCCTCCCTTGCGTAACTTTCCCCCCGTGCGCAATTTTCCCCCATGCGCAATTTTCCCCCATGCGCAACTTCCTCCCATGTGCAACTTTCCTCCATGCGCAACTTCCTCCCATGTGCAATTTTCCTCCCATGTGCAACTTCCCCCCTGTGCAACTTTCCTACATGCGCAACTTCCCCCATGCACAATTTCCCCGCATGCGCAATTTCCCCTCATGCGCAGCATCCTCGCCAGCACAACCTCTTCCTCCGAACAACATCCCCCAGTGCACCAGGATCTGAGCACCAAATTGGCTGGATGTGGTTCAGTCTCCCATGTTAAGTATAGGACAGAAACACGTTGCCCCCTTTTCAGCCCCTGAAGGGTTAATTTCTCCAGATGGTTCTTGGTGGGTGTTCAGGTGACAGAAGGATCCCTCCCAGAATTCCATGCTTCAGGCCCAGCAGTTGGGGAGGAATGTTACTGAGTCAGCAATTCTCAATGCCAAAGTATAGGGAGGAAAACGCGTTGCGCCCCTTTTCACCCCCTTCCTGTTGGAATTTCCGAAAACAGGTTCTTAGTGCACCCCTCCCTCACGGAAGGAACACCCACCCCAAATTTCACGCTTCTAGGCCCACCGGTTTTGGCAGGGCGGTGATGAGTGAGTCAGTCAGTCAATCAGTCAGTGAGTCAGTGAGTGACTTTTCTCTTTTATATATATAGATGAAGAGGGAAGGAACTGACACTCCTCAATACAGAACTGAAAGTTTATGGCTAAGGAAGTTTGAACTATATTACTTTATAGAGCTTATCACTTCTATAAGCTCAATATGTCGATGGTTTTTCTCTTGAGCATAATAGCCATTGAGTTGGAAAGATGATCTAACAGTTCAATCCTTTTGGTCATATACACAAATCCCTTTGGCTGTCACAAATGCAACAGCATGGCCTGTACATGGCCTGGTTGCTACCGTAAAGATGGATGCCAGATGCTAACTGTAGAGAGAGAGAAGGGGAGAGTGGATTAGGGCAGGGGTGGGCAGATGAGGAGGGGATAGCTCAGGGAGGAAGGCAGATCAGACCCAGGAGTTCAGTAGCAGTGGCCCTATCAAATCTGGCAGCCCAGTTAATCTCCTTCTTGGGTTTGATCTGACTGCATCAGTCAACTTGGGCACATGGGAGTTACTGGAGTTTACCCCAATTTTCACTTACTCCCCCCCCCCCCGGAGAATATAACATGCCAACCCCCCCCCCCCCCAAAGGATATAGCAGAAACCTTCCTGGTCCTCCTGCATTGCCAAATTGAGCTATCAATCTATTTGGCTTAACACCTTCTCCTTCCAGTAATGACAGACTTCCCTGTATCACAAGTTCTATGACTCTCATTATGAACTCAGCGTACACAAGCAATCACGCTCATGTGACATCCCAATTTGCAAAAGCTTGATACTTTATGAACTGAATAGCCCACAAAGGTTTGAATATTCCCACAAATGTACAGACCCTAACAACAATCCCCACCTGTAAATACCCATCCTGCACAATGGGACTATTCAGATCTGTGCCCACAAAAGTGCTGGCGCAAGTACAAACATCTCTGTATCGGCATACCAAGGCCAGGAATGGGAATAGGATTGTGAGCAAGTAGCACTGATTCTGCCCCCACTTTGGTGCCTGATCCATCCCTATCTCCACCGGATCTCCACCACACTATAGATAGCATATTGTGTCTTCACCAAAAGGAAACGGTTTGGATTATTTTACGTTCACCAATTTTCATCTGGGTCCAGAAATGTTTTTCACAGTGATTTTAGCTCAGTGTTTACCTCTTTAAAATGTCACAGGAGCTATCAAGTACTTCTTTGGGGGAAAAAAAATCAAAGAGAACAATGCATATTAAGATATGCAAACATAACTCATCATCACAGACCACTCGGGTTTTGCTCTCATGGTTACCGTGATATCATTGCAGCCCCTCTGTGTGGCTAATGCCACCATAGCACGTCAATTATTAATTCCTGCTCGTAACAGTCTTCACCCACAAATTCCTTCCTTGTGTTCCCTCTTAGACATGTGGTTTACAACATTTCTAATAAAGGACTGCTGGCAGGGAGAATGCTTGTTTGCAGATGTTCAAAGTAAAGGAGCTCCTCTTGATTTAGCTGGACTGCTAATTACCCACAACAAATGAAGTGGATGTTCATTACTTACTGATCAAGACAGGTGGAAATATTTATGTAGACCAGAAATCTAACTGTTGCTTATGCCAAAACAAACAGGTGCAGATTTTTACTGATCCGGCAAACAAAACTAAACAGAGAGTTGGTAAGGGTATGCTTCAGTTTCAAAAACTGTGTGCTACACACACACACAGTGTAGCAATTTATGATCTACCACAGGGGTGTCCAAATCCTGGCCTGGGGATAGATGCTGCCTGCCATAAGCTTTCATGAGGACCATGGCAAGCCTCCTCCATCCAGCCCTTATGCAAGCCCTATAATCCTCTGGAGATGAGAGAAGGGAAGCTCTTCTCCTCTCACCTCCAGATGGTACTCTGAGGGCTGAGGATGCTGCACACACTTTCCCCTCTGTGTATATAAATCCTTATGAACTAGTTTGAAGTTCACCCCTCTCTTTTTCTGTCAGAAAGTGTTTATGAATTGATTTGATTCATAAGTTCCATTACTAATATATTTATTTATGTAAATTTATTCAAATTTGAAATGTAAATTTATATTTCTTTCAGCCCCTGGCATAGTGTGAGAGAGAAGATGTAGCCCAAAAAAGTTTGGAAACCTGTGGTCTACCAAACACTTTATAATCAACTAGTAGCATTTATCTGTCATCGTGGGAGTAAAATTTCAAGAATATTTGTGGGCCCCAGGCACAGCTGGGTATCAGCAAGCACTGTTGGGTACCGTTGAGCACCAGGCACTGGCACCAGGTGATGGGTACTGAGCACCACTAGAGACTGACAGGCATTGGGTACTGGAGGGTACCCGGGGGCAGTAGCAGGTGGCACCAGCACTGGTAGGCATCCCTACCTAGCACTGGGCATCTCTACTGGGTGCCAGCAAACAGCAGGCATCCTAATTGGGCACTGGGTATCACTAACAGGTATCATCAGTAACCTAAATTTTTCTTCATCTGGAGGAGTAAGCGCCTCATGGCAGAAGGAGGCTTCTTCCTGAAGAAAGCCTAGATACCACCTAATCTAGTAATCTAGAATACAAACAGAGAGTGATTTGCCAAGGTCAACTAGTGATTGTGCTGTGTTGGGGTTTAAACTTGATGTTTTATTCTGCAAAAATATTGGTCACAAATTGTCCTTTCAATCGGCCAGGTTTAATCTGTAAATAATTCCTTCCAGATCACTTACCTCTGTCACTATTTCCACATTTATACCAGCAGAGATTTTAAAATAATATTTAGGGCAGTAACAGTTCATATCCTTATATCCCCACTGTCATAAAATGGCTTCTGGTGGCCATTTTAGAAGTTTTTCCCAACCTGCAGCAGCATAGGGGGGTAGATTGGGAGGAACGGAAGTCTTCCTCAGCAGGTTAGAAGGAAGCAGACCTGGGGCAGGATCAGTGAAATTCATCCTAACCCTATGTATTTTTCTTATTTATTTTCTTATTTCATATCTTATTTCCTGCAGCCATTTCATACCTTGAATTTATGCCTGCTAAACAGAAGAAATAAATCTAATGAGACCTATAGAGGTAGTGAACACAAAAATCCAACTGTCTCCAGGACAATTTATGACTGCCCTCCTTGGGCAGGGAAGGGGAATTGTGTAAGTCAGGATTTGGCTTGTGACTTTTCAGTGACTTTTCAGTGGCCAAGAAAATTTCACTCTTTTGTTCACTATTTTAACAGTTCAAAGCAATAATTATTTTTATTTTATTTTGTCCAACATTTTCCTCTATTGCGGTGAACACAAAACTTGTGATCTGCTCATATGCTATAAGGATGACTATGAAAGATCTCTGTAATCCAGACTTTGCCATATGCTAGACACATTTGGTCTCAAACCTGCATAATTTAATACCCAGAAAAACAGATGCCACACACCACCATGTATTGTGACTTTCCAGATATTTGAACATCCTCCACCTGTGTTTGTAGTTATAGCAGAATTCAGTTCCATGGCCAAGAGCTGCACCAACCTCTTTATCTGTTTCTTATGGCCAAACCCTATTCCCCATCTGTCCATAGCATGAAGTCTCGCCAATCATTCAAGCACTGTCTTCGATGGTGGGAGGCAAAATCATATGGCCAGTCTGAGGTAAGTAAGCAAGTCTTTGCTGCAGCATCTCACAGTTATTTTAGTGTTCCTGCTATCATCGGCACCTTCATCTCATACGATATCAAAGTGCCTTGTTTGTATACATGGGCTATTGTAAGATGAGGGAGCTGACCCCTCCCATGACTTGGATTGCTCATTTATAACCTTTCTAGATCAATCCACAGCCAGAGTTGTACAACTGCACTTTCAGATGTGACTGGAACATGGCTTTAGTGTGACAGCCTCCAAATGATTGCTGTGACTCATGCTGCAAGTTTCTGTAAGGCTATAACAGCTCAATGAACAAGCAAGAGAAAAGAATGAGAGGGGGAAAACAGGACAAGTTTCTTTCTCAGGTAGGATCATCATCTTTTATAAAAAGCAGTGGTATCAGAACAATGGCATCAGGATTGGCAGTACTGAAACTTTACAATGCCACATCGTTGGCACACTGTAGAACACAGAAATACCATAATCTCTGAGTCCGGAGACAATTTGTCCTCATGCCACAGCTCAACTTCTCTAGATGGTAGAAAAATCCTTTGGTGAGGTGAGATGACCAAGAACTTCTGGGATCAAGTGCTCATGTTTAGCAGTTATTTGGTTATTTGTAAGATTCTCTGTCCAGTCAATGAACAAAGAAAAATATATAGATAAAATAGGTTTTGATTATGAACTTGTAGGGATTGGATAACATAGAAATACATGTGAACAAAATATATAAAAGGGGGCATTCTGAAGATGCATTAAAGGGTTGGAAGGAGAGAACATTGGAGCAGCAAACAGAGCAGTGATTTTTCAGCCAGTTTGCCATGGCACATTGGTGTGTCACAAATAGTCCAGACAAGTGTATGGAAAACAAACGAGTGTATGGAAACAAGTGTATGGAAAACAATACTAAGATAATTTCAAATAGGGAGGATTGGAATTGGGAGGGAAAGACAAGGGAACAGTCTTGCTAACATCTCAGTACTATCCCCTGGCCTCTAATAGAAAAATGGGTGTTCTGTGTTCTACTGCTGAGAACCCCAAGATCCAGGCAAAAATGTCTGGATACTGATCTGGGTTGCCCAAAACCGCCATGCTTGCTGACGTTGCCATTGAGTACATAGAGGAGCCACCAACACAGCTGCTGGCAGCCATGTATGTAGGCCAGCTTTGAGCCCACCAGGACAGGTGAGTTGGCAGTGAGGGCAGATCCATTCATACTGATCTTGCCATACTGTTATGTATTATTATTGCTCTGTGAAAAACAATTGGGGAATGCCCCCCACTTCTTTGTGTTGGTGTGTGATATGAATGGCTGCAGTAGTTTCTTCATGTATTGAAGGTACTACAAATGAAATTCAAAACATCAAGCAGACAGCGATCCAGGTCAAGGTTTATCTACTAGTAACAAAAGGAGGAACATGTTTGCAGCCGGAATATTGTCTTGTTCCATTGTAGTCGCACAGTTTGAAGGGTTTTAAACACCGAGACTTGGATTATCTTGTTTGTTTAGGAAGATGAAGACTGCTGTAAGACAGAATAGTAATTGCCAGTAAATCCCCTAGACTATGGAGCTCAGATTGTTTGTGAATTATAATTCTGTTGTGGGATTTGGGGCTGTTTAGTTTGGCTGCTTTTACTTGAGCACAGGCGCAAAACATTTATGAAATTATCACAGGATTGTAACACATAGCCAAGGTCACACACACCTGATGCTTTGAGAAACCTGGTTTATTTAGTATGTTGCTATAGTTACACCATACGTCAAAGACCTCACCTGAGATCATTGTGATTCCTTCTGTCTTTCTTTCCTTCGCCCCACAGCAGGCAAATGATTTTGAGTCACATCCACACTTGCATCTGTTGTGAAGCTTGGTCCAGACTGAATAGTATAAATGAGAAGCGGAAAAATCACTTCTATCTCTGGCTTTCTGTTTAGCATCTATTTCCTACAAACCAAATATTTAATACAATGATCCTCATCCTTCTATTAGGTCCCTTCCAACCGATTAGATCCCTTCCAAAAGGACAGAATTCTATGATTCCTGTCATTGTGGTCTTCTAGTGGATAGTTAGTTAATGAAGAAATTTTTTCACAAATAATAAAGGTTTTTAAAAAGGGTTCCCTTAAAAAAAACTGTCTTCAAATCCATATGACATGCAGCATGCAGCACCACGATACATCACTGACCTTTCAAAGATCTTAGTCACTCATTATCTGAAGAATGAAAACTTGTACAGATGTCAGTGTGCACTATTAGGAAAAGACTGCAATGTGGACAGATCTGGGAAGATTTTCCCATTTCATTCTTTATTGCCCCGTCCCACTATCAATAATTCAAAGCGTTGAAATGCTTGGTATTACGCCTCAGGTTTTGTATGCAAAGCAAGGAGCCTGTGGAAGTCTACAATGGTGCTTTTTCCGAATTCTGTTTTGCATCATTAATGCAGTGCAAGGGACCCTTTTGTTTTCCAGCCTGGGCTTGTTACCATGACAATGGTTATTGTTTAGAGAGTAAATAGCTATTGGCATCAGTCTATTATTGAATACAGAATCATTGGGAAACAATCACACTCTGCGATAACACTCAGGAAATGAACATGCTCTATCAAGAATGGCAATTCTGGCCATTTCCTTAGCAATTTTCCCTTCTTCTGATATTAAATGCACAGAACTTCTGGGAAGATGTGAATGAATGTGAAAAACCATCAAGTATGACTCATTTATTAAACTCTCATGAAGAATTGGATTAGTCTTTCTTTCTATACTAATACACAAAAGTACCTGTTAACAGGGTGATACCTAAGAACATGTCTCCCGCACTCTCTCCACAGTCTCCTCTCTTTAATGTCATTTGTGCATTGGGAACAGCTGTGGTGTTTGGCTAAAGGCATGTGGCAGTTTCTTGCAATCACGTCGATTTGCTGATCCCAGTGACAGAAAGTGGGTACTATGATAGCATTTCATTGAATCAAATTCTGTTGGTGAGAGGGTGGATTGGGGTGGAGCTATGGCAAAGGACTGCTACTGCACTTGATATATCGCCATTGAAAGCTTGGTCATTCCCCCATAGACACACTAGCCTGTGCTGTGATATTGGCATACTCATACTATGTCTCCCCATACTGACTCCATGCCATTCACTATTACTGTTTGATCACTGAAACACATGCGATGACATCACAACAGGGCAGGGTATGACAAAATGTCACAGGAGAGAGATAATTTGATATGAATCTGTACTTCGGATGCTGATTGTGTCTACAGTAGACAGCAAAAAGGGGGCAGTAGATCTGGGGTACCCCATATCTGCAGTCACCTCCTGTCAGCCCTCTATGACTGAGCTACATTTATCCACTCTATCTATTGACTGTGATTCCTAATTCATAAAGCTCAGAAGGCTAATGCTAACTATCTCTTCTACCTAGATTTGCAGAGCAATCTTAATTGGGCTACTGCTGGTGGAACAAGCACATGCACTGTTGCCAAAAAAAAAGTTGGTAACAGCACATGTTGCTAACTTTTGCCAACAGTGGCATAACTTTTGCCAACAGTGGCATAAGATGCACTGTTGACAAAAAAACTGCAAAAAAACCTATGCTGGTCCTCTTCCCCCCCTGCCTCCCAATAATGCAGAGTCTGCACAAACTAGAACAGGTAATTCTAGAACAAACTAGAACAGGTAAACCTGTCAGTGGAGAGGCAAGAAGAAAGAATAAATGTCCACTGACCTTGAAGAGACTTCCAGCAGTCTCTCTTCCATTACAGAGACCTGCATCTGCATTGCATTGCAGCATGGAAGTTAGGATTAGGCTGTAAATGTGATATATCAAGAGGACCAGTAATTTGGCATAGAATTATAATCTCTAAAAAAAGGTGTCAATTTAATTTGAACTCTCCACACTGACACATACTTTCCATCTCCCCAAAATAAACAAAGAATCCAGTAACACCTTGTTCTTTCTACCCCCCCTCTGAAATCACAAAGGAAATAGCATCCATTCTCTTCACCTCTGGAGGTAGGGATTTTATCAGTTAATTTTCCTACTCATGGAAAATAGGTCAAAGCCAGATGGATTCGCTTGCTCACCGAGCTAGGACATTATTTCAGTTGCCATGGCCAAAGGTACAATTTACAGTGTATTCCAGTGATATACGAGCATTTCAGCCAAGGACCCCCTTCTGAGAATGACGATCTGTCCATCATCCTGGAAGTGATGTCATGGCTGGAAATGTCATTAAAGGTGCCCAGTGCCAGATTCCAAGATGGCTGCACCCAGCTGAAATGAAGTTGCGATCCTCACTTTGAAAACCACTGCTATAGTAAGTAAGATTGGGTTTTATAGCTCAGGCTGCCCAGGAGTTGAGCAAGATCTGTATATTGCACACAGTAAGCCTTTAGTTCCTTCTTGATGTTTTTCCCATGTTAGTACTAGTTGTATTTTCTAGGATCACAGAATCAGCTTAGTGTTAGATGGCCCTTTGAAGTGGTAGACACTTCAAGCAAATTCATTCATGCGAAAATATTTGTGCCTTTCTGCTGTTGATAGAAGTCAACATACATAGTCTGATTGCTGCTAATATCAGCCCTTCCCTGTATTACAAAAGAATCCCATCCAATTGTGTGTTAGAGAGGGGATAGCTAGCTCTGCTACAATGTGGCTAGTTATTCAGGAACATCACCCCTAAGATCTGATGTCACAATAATATTGTTTGAAAGGGGTGGCCTTTCCATAAAATCAACCTCAAGAATCCATACCTACCTGCTGCCTTTCTGTCCCACCAACTATCCAGGAACTTCACTATTTACATGTGTATTGCAGCAAAAGTGGTGACTCACCCCTTCCTCGAGCACTGTTGCTGTGAGCGATTGTAGAAAGAAGCAGCTGAGAGAGATCAATGAACCAATTCTGATCACTTATAAGAGCAATCAAAATGCAATACAGTAGTTTCACTTTCTTCTTGCATTCGGTGATATGAAGGTTATGGTGATGTAGGTGATGAGCAGCCCTCTCATTGCCCTTTGCCTCCAACATTATCATCTGTTGACTCTTACCCAAACACGAAGCTTTTAGATTGGTCACAACATGATGGGAGTGGAAGAGGATTTCTAGCCCGCTTCTAAAAGTGCTACATAAAATGACAAGAAATGTGGCACCCACCAGGGGGCTCAGGTGAAAGAAGGCAGGCACTCAGGAGTCCTATGATATCCTGCCCTCAATTGCTCTAGTCCAGCCTGCTTTGAAGCAAGTCAACAAAAAAGGGGGAGATCAGAAAATTAGACTGCTATTTCATCATGTATTGCTAAATATTAGCTGTTCATCAAATGCAAAAGCTATTTATGAGAGACTTAGAGTGAATGGTGATGTAGGGGTGCAAGCATATATCTGTGCACTGGCCTAACCCACCCCCAAGAGTAGCACAGAGATGCTTTTGTGACACCCCCAGGCCAGCACAGGACTTGTGTCAGGGCTTAGACAGACCTAACTGCAGCCTAAGGCACTTGGACCAGGCACTTGGTCCAGTCTATCTGGCACTGGGCAGGTTTAATGCCAATTAGGCCAGCCTAGCTGCACCAGAAATGGGCTGGGTGGGCACAAGTCCACTTGGGCCGGCACAAGACAGATGGACCTGCATTGGCCTAGCAGTGCTAGCCTAGGCAGTGCAGCAGGGCATACCAGGGGCATGTTTGGCATGGCTTAAAATGGCACAGTTAAGCAGTATCCCAACCCTTTTTCCAGGATAGACATGCCCCCTCCCAGCTCCTGTAACTTAGGCCATCTCAGGAGCAGGCGTAAATCTGAGTGGAGCCACTGAGGCCCATGATAAGCCAGTAAAATAGAAGTGAAACGTAAAAAAGGAAGCAAATGTTCTAAATCCTAGGAGTGGCCTAAGTACCACTCCTGCCTCTCAAATTCAGGATACAAAACTCCAACCTCAGGATATGGCACAACTACAACAGTCCACCTCAGACTATGACACAACTCCCAGAGCCCACTCCAGCAGCCAATCCTTTTGCAGACACCCTACAGTACAGGTACTGTAATATTTCCATGAACCACATGATAACAATGGATGTCGTTCCCAGCTTTTCTTTGGTCCTGTCCCCCATCTATATGGGGTGCCCTACATTTGGGAGGGGTGTTGCTCTATTTCTTTTGCAATTCTGGCATTTTGCAGTTTGCATCATGCTGCGGCTGTTACTGGTTGCCAGGGACTTTCTCATATGGCAGACAGGGTGCAGTTCTTTGTTCAGTATGATCTGAGGCAGGTCTCCTCAGCAGCAAGTCCATACCAGGTGGCACTTAGTCCTCACAGCAGTTAGGCCAGCCTAAAAGCCTCCTCGCCTGTGGATTTGGCCTATGTTTCAGCTCTGGTTATGCCTACAGGCTGCCATTGCTAGGCCATTCTCTTTGGACTAAGTTAGGATTGCACTGCAGGATTGCAACCTAACAGTACAATCCTAAACTGGCTACTCAGAAAAAAGTTGTGTTGTATTCAATGGGGCCTACTCCCAGGAAAGTGTGTTTAGGATTGCAGCCTTAATGAATGATTATACTGTATTTTCCCAACAAATATATACATATATAACTTGATTTTTGTGTGTGTGTGTGTTTTTCTGTGTATTTCTTTATGTTGTCAATGTCTAGATATTTCCAATGACCAATTTCAAGGATTTCATTTTGCACAGATACAATAAGAATAATTTTTGCATTCGGTAATGCTCTTCCTAATGGTGCTGATTCATCCCAGAATGGATAGTGTTGCTTGCATACGCCTCTTAACCAAAGGCCCAGCACTAACCACTATATTAGAACACAGTTGGATATATATCCCACATCCTGTCATTTATTTTAGTCTACAGTAGACTTTCAATTGCTTTTAAAAAATGATGCCCTGAGAACCTTATTTCACACAGCAAATACTTGACATTTTTCCTTCCTTAGTATCAGTCAGTTCTATTGAGTTTCTAGTCAGGGTTTCATTAACCTGTTCTTTTGGAAATTTGATTCCTACTCCCCCCAATATTAATACAAGATAATTAGATTACAGAAAATTTCATCCCCCTTTAAAAATATACCTGCAATTCCATAAACAATGCAAAATGTATCCCATAGCCCCAAACGATTTCTAAAATATGAGTCACTGAGTTTTTCAGGTAAGAAGGCATGAAGGGCTAAGGGTGCAATCCTAATCAATTTGGGCTGAACTAACTCACCTGGCATATCTTCCCATGATGGTGCGGGGAGGTCCGCATATGCCTGTGCAGTGGCCTAATCCCCCCTCTCCCACCTGCAGGAGTGGGACAGAAGTAGCTTACAGCACTTTTGTAACACCCCCTGGCCAGAACAGGACTTATGCCAGCCTAACTGGAGGTAAGGATGGCAGCCCAAGTAATCGTTCTCTCCCCCTTTACCAGTGGTGGGCTCCAGCAGGTTCGCACCTACTCTACAGAACCGGTTGTTAACAAGAGATAGGACATATAAAGTTTAAAAATAGCCATTTAAAAGTGGCTGCCAGATGGGCAGAGAACCGGTTGTTAATTTCTTTGGTGCCCATCACTGCCCTTTACATGTTTGCTTATAGAAATGCTGCATTTTCTCCAGGTCAACTCAAAATTTCCTACAGAATGACAGTCGGTTCTTCCGATTATATCCCCAATCTGCAATAGGAAGCTCATACCTAGATATGATTCAGTACTTCAAACTGCCACATCACATTGGAGATGGATACAGGCAATGTTCTTTCAGACAGTTGGCCAGAGGGAGATTTTTTGCTCGTGATATGTGTAGTCATCCCACTTTCTTCACTGTCCATACAGGGTTTCCAGACTCCACTCATTTATTATTGCTCATTTATTTTCATGCTTGAGAGTAATAGACCAGTAATAAATGCTATGGTTATCATGCATGGAGGCTGAGTTTGGCATGCTGAATATAGAGCAGTATTTCTCAATATTTGTTCTCCACTGTACCACTTCAAATGGTCCACCGATTTGAAATATCACCAGATGTAACTGGAGATGACATCACTGCCAGTTATTTCTGGGTTGGGAGGCCAGACATTACCTGACAAGTTTTCTGAGCACAGAAAAGCAAGTTTGGAGCTGTGCCTTCTGAGTTTAGCATTCTACCACTTTTTTGTTGTTTTCTGGTCTTGCTACATGGCAGCAAGTATCCAGGGGTCCTGCAAGTACCACCTGACACCACCTACAGTAGCACTGGTATTACCAATACCACTTGGTGGGAAACAATGATAAAGGGGGCTATCCTAACGTAGACTGGAACAACTCATCGATCTTCCCATTCCAGTGGTGATGTAGAAAGGCAAGGACATGTTTGTGCACTGGTCTAACCCTCCCCTAGGAGTGCACACAATTGTCTCTTGGCACTTTGGTGACACCCCCAGGTCAGCACAGAATTTATGCTGGGGGTCAGGCCAGCCTAACTGGAGGTTAGAATTGCAACCATAGAGCACTTCCCAAGGACCACAAATTGAACCTTAACTAAGAGCACAATCCTAACCATATCTACTCAAAAGTAAGCCCCATTGTGTTCAATGGATCTTACTCCTAGGAAAGTGTCTTTAGGATTGCAGCATAAACCTCCAATTTGTAACATACAAAGAACAAAAGATGCCAACAGAAATTGTAGCAAATTGCTAGTGTGCCAGTTTTTAAACGAATGTTCAGAATTCTCCAGATCATTCTGGAAAATAGGTGGAGAAGAGTCAAGGCAGGAAGCAATGATCAGTAAGGAGGAACATCTCATTTCTGAGAATACCAAAAAAGAAAAAAGGGAGGGAAGGAGAGACACCTAGAGTAATAGGAAATGTACAGTAGTTCTATGGTCTGTTACCTAGGGTGTTGACAGCATCAAATGACCCTCATTTAGGAGTTGCATGGTAGAATGTGACGTCTTTCTACTTCCCCCTACAGTGCCTCTTGAACAAATTTCAATGAAATCTGTTCAGTTTCCCTCAGCTACCCAATGCTTTCCTGATGACTTCACAATGGGAAGTTAATAAGAAGCCTCTGATAGATTGGTAACCTATATGTGCATCTTGACCGCACTATTTAATAAAGGGTTGTTTTTATTTGCAAAGGGCAGTAGCCTACGAGGAAATCGTATAACCTTCTGAGGTGTGAGAATGAAAAAAATAGTGTGCTATGAACTTAATGAGCAAGGAGTCATTTGAGGCCACCTTGATGATGTCAAATACAATCTTTTGAAGGTCAGCGGTTTTGTTGGTTTGAAATATTAGGAATTTAAAGGGCCAGCAGAGGCCAGTGTTCTACATCCTGTGATTGTCAATTATTTTATTCCCCTTTTCCACATAATTTATGAAAGTATTGGTGAGTCTCGTTGGAGAAATGAAGATACCTGATCAGATGCAGGGCACAATCGCATGATAAAATCACATATTCACATTATTTCTTACAAAATAACTAGAAAGCACTCTGCCATGTGAGGGTTACTCTAATACAGGAGCTCTCAAAGCCCAGCCCACTAGCCAGATCTGGCATTTGGAGATTGCTCTCTGCCATGTGAGCACATTTTTTTTATTTACAGTATTTACTTAATTGAATTTGATTTTGTACATGGACTACAAAATATTCTTTGAACCCAAGTAGCATATAGATGCCTTAACTATGCCACTAACTAGGAGCAGGCAGCAGAGCAAGTGGGTGATGAGCTGCTGGGGTGGGGGAAGGAGTGGGTTTTTCCACAATTTTCATTTTTTAAAAGCATGGGCATGATGTCAATTCTGGTTGTGACTTCACTTCTGGAGCAACACTCTGAGCTCTGCACCTCAGCTACACAATCATTAGCTATGCCACAGATAAATTCCACCCCTTATGCCAAGTGTATACCATCACATTTGTATGTATTACATTTAAAATGTGCCACCTGAAACATTATTTTCATCATGGCATCTGGTGGGTTACCAAAAGATGCCAGCTCCACAATAGTTTCAGATCATTGCATGACAGATAAAGAAATAAATACTAGAATCATAATAATGTCATTTATGGCTTAATTTTGAGTGGAAACATACACTCTTTTATAATTGAAAAAAATGAATGTGAATTTTTTAAGTCCTAAATTTTCAACATTCACATACAAGATTTTTCCATTAACCTTCCTGTATGTTTTCTGGTACAATGGGTTCTGATGGTTTTCTCGGTTATAAGAGTTATGGATTGCGAGCATGACGTTGGATCTGCTCTGGCAGTCTAACACCCACTAAATTGAACTGTTGTAAATAGTTCAATATTTTTGCACTTTTAATGTTGATCCATTTAAAATGAAAATAGGGCAACAGGTAAAACCAGCAGAGATTGATTTCTCATCCCATATGACTCCTTGTTATATAAAATCAAAAATGGAAAGAAAAATAAAAACCAAAAAGGAAAAGTACTGGAAATTTAAACAGAAGGACAAAAAAAAATTTGTTTTCACAAATTTAAAATTACTTGATGCTAATAGCTGGCTTCCAAATGATGAAAATAGATTTGAATGTATCACTTTTCATTTCAAGTTACTAGAAGGAATTGATTTATATATGAAAGCAGTTCATTGAGATCTGTTGTGAGACTATTCACAAGTGGAAAATTACTGACATGCTAAAGTCTAGAAATAACTAAAGTCTTTATTATTTGTTTCAGACAGCATATAGAAGACATGAGTGTATGGAACATAATTAAGAAAATGTGCCCTTATCTTTTTGTAGCATTGTCCTTTAAAGATAAATCAAAAAATACCTGAAGATGTACCAGGTATTGCATGACAACGTCATCTTTTTCTTTATACTTGGACAGGATAGCTGTTGTTAATAAAAAGGAAGTGACTCATCCTTTTCAAACTTGACTTCAGAAACCTTTGGAACTCTATAATACAAACATCAAGAGCCCACTTGCATTCATTTCTCCTCAAAAAGTTCTTCTCGGCTTCTTAAATTCCTCCACCAGCTCTGTGTGTTAATCTTTTCATTGGAGTTGGTTCTCTACTTCTATTGAATACAACTAGGCTAGTATTTATAAGCGGCAGTTCTCTCTTATTGAATAGCTATTTATATTATTATCTCAGCATTGTGTCTCTGCTAATGGCAGCTGCTGTTATCTTTTGTTTTTTAGAACATAAGCTACTTTGGGATAGGCATCCATCCATCCATTCCATCAACCCCAGAAACTGTCAAGTGAAACTATGGCACAGCCTGCACCATAGCAAAAGCTGGACCAACTTTAAGAACCCATGCCTGGATATCATCTCCCATATGAAAAATGGAAAACATTGAACAGGTTACGAACACGGGTGTCGCAGTGTAAGATGAACCTAAAGATCTGAGGGTGCCTGATGACAGGAAATTCCCTGATAGAACCATAAATGAAGCCCTGGAACTGGAATTCTAGGTAGAGGCCTCTTTGTCAGGAATAGATAGATAGATAGATAGATAGATAGATAGATAGATAGATAGATAGATAGATAGATAGATAGATAGATAGATAGATAGATAGATAGATAGATAGATAGATAGATTTTAAATTTTAAATTTTAGATTTTAGATTTTAGAGATAGATTTTAGATTTTAGAAGTGGAGCTCCTGCTACTCTGAAACTTTGCAGTTAGTTTGGCTTTGGAGAGAAAGGGGAGAGAATTAATTTTTTTAAAGCAGGGTTGCCAACTGACCTTAGAAACCCCAGCTTCCCCTGCCCCTGTGCCTTTGTAGATAGATCCACCAATATATATTTTGCACAAAAAAGCATGTAATTCACAACAAGGGCTTGAGTTGTTCAGATTTGGGGCCTTTCATCTAGCTATTCTCAAAGCAGAGGAGCACAGGCTGGGTGTAAAATTGGCAACCTTCTCAGGGTAGGGATGGTGGGCTAACTCCTTAAGTTTTACACCTCCAAGCCCAATTGTGTCCACTCAAAAGTATTATAGTCGATGGAGCTTATATTGCGTAAGGAGGCAAAGGAAAAGAGGCTGAAGTATTATTATTATTATGTATTAAGTATTAAGTATAATAATAATAGTATTATTATTATGAAGTATTATACGATAGTATTGTTAGTACCATCTAATAAACCACATCTTAGAACACAACTAGCCTTAAAAAGGGAGTGCAGAAATATGAAGCTGTCTACTACCTATACATGATGATTGCCATGAACAATTTGACTCAAATCTCAGAATCCATTGTGCAAATTGTGGCAGCAACTAGTCAGAGAAGATTTTGATATTGGGGCAGCATGGCGCCAGGAGTGGGCAACTTCCAATCCAGATTTGTTTAATCTAGTGCCTAATCCAGGACAGTGTCTCTATGGCTTTTATTTTCCCCTGAGGAATTATATACCACTCACTTGGATTCGCACTTACCATGGCAGAATCCAATATTGGAAATGGCAGTGGGGAAAGGGAAAGTGGGAAAGTGGGGAAAGGGAAATCAAGTGGGGAAAGGTTGACAGTCATAACTGTGGCAGCAGAAATGTCCCATAAACATTATGTTGCAATTGAATGCCTCCTTAGAAAGTGCTCTGGCTCCCTGCAAGAATTATAACAACTTGAGGTCACTGCTGTCCAATGGCTGAATGACGTTGGCTGTAATCCTAAAGACACTTTCCGGGGAGAAAGAACCATTGAAGACAATGGGTCTTACTGTTGAGTAGACGTGGTTAGGATTGTGCTCTTTGATATCCAGCCATAGACACAGACATATGCTCATATACTGTACTTATATACGTGAATTCCATGCTATGCTGTGTATCTTGCCATACGAATGAATGAATGAATAAGCTGAAATAGTGTCTGTTACTAAGCAGAATAATGTTACAATTCACTTGCATGATGTATATCTTTCCAAATCAAATTCACTTTTTGTTATCTATGGCAGATGGGGAGAGGTGGAGAACATCATTCCTTTCACTCATTGTTGATCATGACAGTAGTCTCCTATGTAAAGTGAGGGCCTGTTGCTTCTTCTCTTGTTTTCTGTCTGTTTCTCCTTATACCTATTTTGAATACATCAGGCTCCAGAGACACATATCATAGGATAAAGAAGCTTATTTCTCTTGCAACATTTTCCTCATAAATATCTTTTATTGATATTTAAAATATCACCTGTACACAACCTAAGCTGTCATGATACTGAATGAGGTAAGGAAATACAGTGGTGCCTTGCATAACAAATTTAATTTGTTCTGTTTGTTATGTGAAACGTTCTTTACATGAAGCAGATTTTCCCATGGGAAATAATGGAAACTCAGACAATTGGTTCCACAACCCCAAAAATATTCATATAAAAATATTAAATGTATGTGAAAATGATGACAAAATACTGGAATTGAATTCAAAATATGCATTCACTGTGCATCATCCTATGAAGTCTACTTAGGCTGCAGTCCTAAAGACGCTTTCCTGGGAGTAAGCCCCATTTGGCACAATGGGGCTTACTTCTGGGTAGACATGGTTAGGAGGCTGCAATCAAAGACACTTTCCTGGGAGTAAGACCCATTTAACACAGCCCTGATGCTTTTTAAAAGGTCTGCTGGCCTTTTAAAAGGTCTTTTTAAAAGGTCTGCCCCAACTGCCAACGAGTATGTTTGTTACATGAAGCAGTTTGTTACATGAAGCAGAATCCTAGAGAAATTTTTGCTTGTTACGTGGAACATACTTTACATGAGGCGTTTGTTATGTGAAGGTGCCACTGTATTGCTAACCATCTCCAGCCTTCAAATTAAAGCAGAGTATAGCACCATATTTATAGGAAGCTTGGTCATATACATATACTTGTTCAGGTCACTTGTTCCATTTGGTTTCATGTTACTGAATATTGTGCACCAGTGACCTGCAGTTGAGATCCAACACTGGAGAGGCACAGAACTCCCTAATGACATATCACAATGCATTCTAGGGCTACCCCAAAGCTCCATTATCAGCACAATCACAGTAAAACTGAGTTGTCATTGTTCCAAACTCTAGTCTCTTGGAGAGATTAGGGTGCAGTCCTAACTTAAGATGGCACATCTGTTTTTCTGTCCCTGTGGTGATGTAGGAGGCAAGTGCATGTCTGTACACTTGCCTAACCCACCCCAGGAGTGGTGCAGAAGTATCTTAAGGCACTTTTGTATCACCCCCACATCAGCACAGGACTTACGCCAAGGCTTAGGCCAGCCAAATATTTCCAGTTAGGCTGGCACAAGTTTTGGCACGTGTCCCATGGAAGCCTGCACCACTCCTAGGGGGTAACACACTTCTGCGCCACTCCTGGGGTGGTTAGGCCAGAGCACATACATGCACTGTCCTGCCCACAATGCAGGAACAAGTTGATAACTGAGTTGAGCTGGCCTAAATAGGTTAGGATTGGATCATCAGAGAGACTTCCTGGTGCTGCAGTTCATCCTCTCTGATAACTGAACAAACACAAACTGGCCAAAGCATGTGGGCAATCACAGGGAAGGCTGAAAAGAACAGGGGAGGACATGCTCCCAGTTGTCTCCTGTTGTCTACAGAGACTGATGGCAGCTTCCCAAAGTTTCAGACCTACCTGGAAATATTGGGATTCAAATTTGGGAACTTTTGCAAAACACAAACACTGCAAAATATGAAAAAGCAAAATACGAAAAGCATTTCTCTGCCACTAATTTCCAACTCTTCCCCTTGGAAGGCAATAAAAATCATGACAAACTTTACCATGATCACTGAACTAGAACATAACAGTAAAACAATAACATACAGGTCATGTCGAAACAGAATACATATCAGAAGATGGTTGTTGGAAAGTGGAGGTGGTTTCATGCAGAAATAACCTTGGGGAAAATAATCTGGGTTGTAATTTGGCACAGGCTTCAATATTGTGTTTGTCTTTATTTTATTTAAAACATATTTGTTAAGTAGAATTATGAGAAATTATTATATAATGTTGAAACAACTTGGATTTTTTTCAGAGTACTATAGGCGTGCTAATAAAATAGACTTCCTTTTCTTTATGTGAAATATGTGCTGCAACACAATTAAGATCTCTGCCCCCTTCAAAAATTAGTTTATCATTTTGGGAAATATCAAAACTGGATCAGTTGTTTTTCTTATCATACAGGGCTTTAGGGTTTAAAATAATTTAATAAAGATTTAAGATGAAGCTGAAATCATTGGTGACTCATAGGTCATCAGTGGGTGGCAGGTGAGGGAAGGGAAAGCCTAAAGCAGTTAAGGATTTAATGAGACTTCCAGAGCTACTTTTCAATTCAGAACATTATTACTTATTTACTTCTTCCTTACTCCTAACATATAGCCAAAGTTTTTTTTTTAAAAAGGGCACAATCCACCAATGTTATCTGCTATCCAGACTGCATTGAATGGGGGATTTGCAGGTGCACTACAGAGAATTGCCCATTAGACTTTTAATGTAAATTTCTTCATATTCCGCTTAGAACATTTAAAGACTGCTGCAAGCAGTGAACCATGCACCAGCAATCTCAGGAAGGCCGGTAAGTCAGTGCAGGGGATGGGCAAGAGTGGATCAGGGCAGCAAGGAGGAGGGATGGGATGGAAATGAGGGAACTGGGTATCAAGGTAGGGTAGGGGGCAGTAATGATGGAAGTCATTGATGATGCCAATCCTTCTTCCTGGGTCTACTTGGACTTATGCTAGCAAAATCACTGGAGGAGATATCTGAATTTCTCCCCCACACGGTGAGAGCATTCTCTGGTGGTGTGGCTGCAAAGATGAAGCAGGGTAGAAAGTATAGGGCTGTAATAGGAAAAGTGTGTGTTTATGCATGCACAGAGACCAACTCTCTCTAACCACTATACCAGTGCTACTCAAACGGAGTGGTGGTGGTGGTGACTGCCCTTTTCACGTAAAAGTCCACCTGTCCCTTTAAGGGTTGGGAAAGGAGGAAAAGAAAGGGAATGGGGGTGATGGAGTAGTTTTCTCCCCCCCTTCCCAGGATTCCTGCCAGGTCATACTAGGGTCTGGGAGGTCTTCGGATTGCTTGGCAGACTGCTACCCCCCTATAGCTAGGAAAAAGTAAAAGTTTTAGGTGTGATTCAAGGAGTAGTCTAATCAGGAGTTAGGTTTGTGCTGTCAGACAGTATCCCCCAAACCACTGTGCCCAATTGTTTTCCCTGCAAACTGGGCAAGAGGCACTCTTTCAAGTATGGTAGGTGCTCCTCTTTTATTTAGCAGGAAAAGAGTATCTGGCCCTCCTCACCCCAGTGATGTCTGTTTTAGCGGCTTCTGCTAGAGTTCTTTTGAATCTTTTTATTTGTGAGCCCTTTTGGGACAAGGACCCATTAGCCATTAATTTTTTTCATTTTCTTTTTAAACCACTTTATGAACATTTTAGTTGAAAAGTGGCATATAAATACTGTAGATATAGATTGTTTCAAGTCAGCTTCTTTGATGTGGTTAGTCACCCTACAATTTCTTCCACTGCTCAGAGGGTTTTGTTAGTACCAATGTTAAATCCATCCTTCACAGACATAGAAATCAGCAACTCACCACAATTTAGGGTTGCCATCTCTCTCTGAAAACCAGGACTGTCCTGGTTTTGAGGGACTGTGTTCAGATACTGGCAAGTTTGACAGGGGTCCTGTCTTGGTTTTGTGAAAGAGAATTACGGCAACCCTACTGCAAGTGAGGATATATGATATCACCTGCAATCCTGGTTTCCCACTATGTTCCCACATTTGAAAAGAGTCCAACTGGGCAGGCTCCCTAGGATTAGGACAACCTTTACCACAAAGCCTGTACCTAAGTGTGGCTTCGCCTGACACATTTTGTATTCATGAAGAAATACCCTAGGATGTGTCATCGATTACAAAAGGCTTTCATTTGTACAAATTTTGTTGTGCAAAACAATTTCACTTGTGCAAAATAATTTTCTATTAAAACACCAGGCAAGGCAAAAAGGAGGCAACTGGAGCTCTCATATCCATATATGTTAAGAAGGAAAAACTGAACTTGCCAATCCTCTGGGACTTCCCTTGGATTGGAGCCAGAACATTATAAATCACCTCCACCTAATCAGCATGGAACAACTCCTCCCGGAGAAGGTAATTTCCTTCCTAGTTTTGCAGCCCACCTGAGGTAATCAGACATCACAACAGAATCATTGCCACCATAACTTACTTTGACTTTCTGCTGCAGAAACACATCCAAGCAGTGGTGACTGTATGACAGGAAATCATTCACGTAGCAGACACCTCTCACTTGCTATAGAAATGTCAAGGCATGCAACCTGGTGACATTTTCTATAAGCCATTATATCACCTCCTTATTGATTCAGTCAGGCATCCATTTTGAAACAAGAAGGGCTCAGCAAAACTTTAGGGGGCTGGATCTCACCTGTTGTTCTGGGAAATATTAAGGTATTTTCCGACGCCTCAAAACTAAGGTGCGAAATTCATTCCATTCTGCATTGAGGAAATTGCACTGAGGAAAACTTAAAACCAAATTAGGCTTTCATGGAAATATGTCACAGGCTCATAGGGTGGTCTTGGGAGCACCCCAAATCTCTGAATTTTCAGAAGACTGCTAAGAAAGAGAGTCAGTTGAGGAAACAGGGGGTATTGTGAGCTCACATAAAGTTTAAGTTGTCAATGTTAATAGTTAACATTGGTTAAAGGTTAATGGAGGAAGTGTGAAGGTTAAATGTTGGAACTGACAGCATGGGCTTGCACCCCCCAGTGCCTCTACTAACAATGATCCTCCCCCAAAATACTGTGTCACACCTGCACACCATCCACACCACTCCAGTGTGCCATGGCATAGTGATAGAAAATGAAGATCAATGAAGGGAAGATCAATGAAGGGGAGGGTGATTACATGGCTCAATTGAAAAAGTAACCTTGTATACAGGGTGACCATATGGAAAGGAGGACAGAGTGCCTCTACCTTTAAGCAATGCACAGAGAAGGGAATTTAGGCAGGTGCTGCTTTTTAAACCCTTCTCTATTGAGCTAAACCTGCCTAAATGCCCTCCTCCAAGCACTGTTTAAAGTTAGAGGCACTTTGTCCTCCATTCTATATGTTCACCCTGCCTTGTATGTGGCTCTGTAGCTTCATGCTATCAGTCCAACAAATAACCTCCTAATTAATCCGGTTCTGTACTGATCAAGTACTGATTTGTAAACATGTCTTTTTCTGTACCTTAAAATAAAATAAAATAAAATACCATGTAACAACTTTTGATCATCAGTTGAGCTGAGGATGAGAAAATATATGCTGAATGACAAAATACCAGTTTTACCCTACAATCCAGAGTAACTATGGGAGCACATAAGAGACATTATGTGCACCCATAGTTACAGCATCACCTAGTGAAAACCTATGGGAAATTCATATTGCAATCCAGAGCAAAATGTTCTTAAACCAGAGCAAGGACTCCCTGGAGTTACTCTGGATTGTGCCCATTGAGTCAGCATTGTTTTTTAGATGAACATTTCTAAAATGGAAATAATGCTTGCAATTATTTGCATTTACAGGTACAAAATGGCAATACTCTCCAGTGCTAATTTGCATTTTTGATGTATTACCTCTGTAATAGTCCCTAGCATAATTCTAAGAATTTCTATATAAAAATTGAGAAGGTTATTTCAGACATTTAATTAGAGACACCTCCCCAAGCATTGATTAAACTATGTTCCAACACACTGATTTCCAGAATTTGTTTAATCTTCTGAAATTTCCATGAGCTAAAATGAGTGTTCATCTATAAGGAATGCCCTTCTGTCTATAATGAATACTTCTAGGTTGTTAGTTATTTTTTTCCAGAAAGAAAACTCAAGGGAAAAATTTCTGTTGATTTTTTTCCTCCACCAGCTGCAATCAAGTTTGGCAATGCTGGATTTTTACTTTAAAAGATCATTATACATCTCCAAATCTTTACCTAATTTTTATTTTGTCCTTCCAGACAAAAATACCCTTGCAGTCCTGTATTCAAATCTTTACCTAAGTTTTATCTTGTCCTTCCAGCCAAGCGGAGGAGAGGCTTGCAGGTAGGAGATTTTTAGAGCAGACCTGAACATGTTTGCCTGTCCTTGGAATGGCCCCTGAGGGCAGGGGGAAGATGCATGGGAGGTGAGGCATCAGCAGTGCAGTGGTGCCACCCCATAAGGCCCATGGGTGCAATGACTGGGACGTTTGACCATCATTCCGCTAGGACTGCCAGTGTACTTAAGAACTGCTTCCTGATTTTGCTTGTTTCCTCATTCTTCCTCCAACAAATTTACAATCATAAGGTGAAATACGAGCAAATACAAGCAAATTATAATATTTATAATTAAATTATAAGAATTTGCAGTTGGAAGGTTTGGAGGGAGCTGCTAGACAGGCCTGCAAAGAGTGTCCCTATAGTGCACAGCTTTATTGTGAAGTTCAGTGGCAGCCAAGAAACTGTAGTGCATTCATCATCCTGACCTAGCCAGGACCACCCTCAGGTCACCCAGTATAACTTTATTATGGCTTTCCTGGGAGTAAGACTCATTGAACACAATGGGGCTTACTTCTGAGTAGACAAAGTTAGGATTATACTCTATATTTCTGTTCCACCCTCAGTTTGGCCAGCATAAGTCCTGGCACATGTCCTGTGCTGGCCTGGGATGTCACACTTCAGCACCATTCCAGGGTGGAGGTGGGGGCTTAGACCAGCACACAAACATATGCCAGCTTCCCCACTCCACCACACTGGGAGTGAATGAATGCATGAATGCATGGGAAGTAGGATTTCAGCTCATGAGGGATTTTGCTCTATAAAGGGCTTTCCAGGAATGGGGTGTGTGAGTTTGCCTCTTCATGGTGCACCCAGGATAGCATGAAAATATGAACTAAATGAACTAGCAACAATTGGTGGCCAGACTACATTGAAGAATTGGCAGCTGGCAACAGCTGTCAGCCAGTCAGTTTTGTAGAATGTCTGGCTCTCAAAATACATGGCAATACTGGACTAATTTAACCTCTACCAAGACTTGAAAGAGAAAGACTTGAAAGAGAAAGCCTTGAGACCATCATCCGCTTGGTCATCTAGTTGCAACTCATACTGCAGAATACAATATACTTTGAGGCTGAAAATGCACCTTGAATTATTTCTGATGGAAGAGCTGTGCATTTCCATGGGTGCCAACAACTTCAAAGAGTGTTTCTGGGAACCATCCATGCAGATATTTGATTTACCATAATGCCATGTATGCCATAAGCTAAATAAATAAACAAACCCAGGAATGCTTCACCCTCATAAGGCAAGGAAGACTGTATTAAATTATAAGCCTTCAGGCAAGGGCTGTGATGATTTTGCATGGTATCTAGAAGATTTTAGGTACTAATCCTAACTAAACTTCCACATTGCTATGCAGTGTGCATTACATGGGGGAAATTCAGCTGCTGAAAGTCTCCTCAGGGTGGCATTTATTTTATAGAATCATAGAATCATAGAGTTGAAAGGGACCTTGTAGGACATCTAGTCCAACCCCCTGCCTGTACCAGGAAATTCTCCTAGAGCATCTCCGACAGGTGCTTGTTGAGCCTCTGCTTGAAGATCCCCAGTGAGGGAGAGTCTACCACCTCCCTTGGCAATCTGTTCCACTGCTGAACTGCCCTCGTCAGGAATTTTTTCCTGATATCCAACCGGATATCCTTTCCCCAGGTAAACCCCAGCAGCCACAAAGGCTGCCCTTGAGCACTCCCAGCTATATCTGTGTCACCCTTGCCAGCCCTCCCAGGCCCTAACCACCTGCTCCCTATTCCATCCTCCCATTTCATTCCCTTTCTGCCCTCTACGCATTTGTCCACCCCTGTGTCAGAATAACTTGCCCTTACAGGTGTCCCTGAGAAAGCTGATGGTCTGGAAAGGTTCTAAAGGATTCAATGGCACACCAGCTAAAAGCATTGTCACAGAGCACTTTACAGCTTTTTTGCAGCAGTGCATGCCAATGGAATGTGTGTCGTCCTGGCACAGCAAAGGGAAAGGTCTGTGCCATTAATAAATCACAATAACAGGGTGAGTCTGGTCAGAAAAAGAAATACTACCCTGGCTATTAGGCAATGGCTCAACCTCGGTGTTACATTCAATTAGAAAATGTCCTCTCCATGTCCAGTGGAGCAAGCTGTCAGATAACACCTTCTTAAATGCTTTTTAAATTAATGTTTAATGAATTTAGAATGTACCTTGACATTGTTGGCAAAAGCTGCAGTGGCAATCGATGTGGCTCTAACAATGAGCTCTTTCGCAAGACAAGTTGTGAAAACCTGCAACACTGAAATGAGAACTCCATACACGTATGAGTTAAAGGCCAATACAGGCATCTTTCACATGATCCTTAACATGTATCCTTCAGCCACTTAAAAATAATTAGTCTACCTAAACTCCAGGAACAAGCACTAATTGGACATATCTGCTATTGCTATGCCATGTCACAAAGTGGAAAATCTCCACTAATGGTTCCTGAAGCAACAGTCCCAGGTAGGTGGCATTAGATGATTCACAAAAGACAACCATATCTGCACATTAATTATTTTTATTTTCTTCAGACAGTGGTGATTTATTTTGAACTATTCATAAGGAAGTTAATAATGTCATTCACTTCATTAAATAACTAAAGTTCTAGAGCTGTCACAAACAGTAACCCAAGTGCATTTACTGAGCAAAACAGTGTAATGGTTTCTGCTCAAGGCAATGAAGCACCTACAAAATACAGATTTGCAAGGGGGAAAAACCTGCATAGTAGACTTTAGTCAAGAGATCAGCTGTGACTAGACAGTTTTATTCTCCCAGGGAACTTTGGCACACACTGGGAAAGGAAACCAATATTCCTGTTCCTAGAATTCCAGTTGTATTGATGTCAATTTCCCTGGCCATATTAGGTAGCTCAATTTTAATATATTTATTTCTTCTACACTGGACAGGCCTGTCTAAATTGAGAAAAATTTTCTTATCTGATGCCCAATGGTATAGTTACTGGAGCAGTGGCACAGTAAGTTCTGAAGGTGCCATAATGTACCATGTCAACAGCAACTAGCTCTTGCCGTCTGAGCCATTCTGGGCAGCAAAACCAATGTGAACTGGAAGGCTTGCTGCAAAACCTCCTGCCCCCTGTACAATATCTTATTGTAAAATGTCTATTTTTGCAAAAAGGACATTTTTCAGCCCCAAAGCACAGTGATAATTCCAATACTTCAGTGAGTGTGAGCTTGAACAGGGTGTCACTAGTCCTTTCTCTCTGAATATTTTTGGCATAATTCTTTGCCATAATTCTTTGGCAACACTCCCAGACTAGAAGCACAATCCTGTGTATGTTTACTGATGGTATCACAAGTATCATGGAATTCAGTATGCGTTACTGCCAAGAATATGTACTGTCCAGTCCTAACTAAATACTGCACCAATGGTGTAGGGCAATGGTTCTCAAAGGTGGCATCATGACTTCCATTTCAGGAGGGTCACAAAAAGCTGGGTGCACCATCTTGGAATGGGATACTCAGGATGCAATCTATACTTTCTTGGGAGAAGTAAGTATCATTGAACATAATGGGTCTTACTTCTGAGTATACAAAGAGGAGTTCTGGCACCACCATGATGTTACTTCCTGTATGATGTCATTTTGTGCCATAATATCACATCTGAGAGATCCCAGGCAGATTGTCATTCTCAGAAAGGGGGGCCCCATGATGAAATGCTCAAGAATCACTGGCATAGGGACACCATGAGAACAGCATAAGTAAGTCAAATCCTTAGCCATAAGCTCTGCTATGTCTTCTAAGAAAACACAAGGTACAGGACACTAGTTCACACAAAACAGGGAAGGAGCCCCAAAAAAGCAAGGGCACCACTGTCATACATGCGCAGACATAGCATTTTATGTCTTGCAAGTGAAACGGCCCTGCACAGAGAAAGCCCACCAACTGAGCTGCACGTGATTAGCAACCAAGCCTGAGTTACCAACAAAAATGGGTGATACTTGGCAGCACAACATGTGAACGGGATCGTGGAATCGCCATGGATCACAAGCTGAACATGAGTCAGCAGTGTGATGTGTCTGCAAAGAAGGCAAATGCCATTTTAGAAAGGTGATTCCGGTTGGATATCAGGTGAAGGCGGTTCGGCAGAGGAACAGTTTGCCAAGGGAGGTGGTGGACTCTCCCTCACTGGGGATTTTCAAGCAGAGGCTTGACGAGCATCTGGCAGGGATGCTGTAGTTGGATTTCCTGCTTCAGGCAGGGGTTTGGACTAGATGATCTACAAGGTCCCTTCCAACTCTAGGATTCTATGATTCTATGAAACACACTACAATCCCTTGCATGCCTATCCAGAAGGAAGTTCCATTGTTTCCAGTGGAGATAATCCACAGGAAGGCGTGCTGAGGGGCACAGCCACAGGCTGTAATTCCATGAAGACCACCCCAGAGGCAAGCACCATTGAGCTAAGTAAGGCATCCATACGAGAGGATATGCCTAGCTTGGCACTGACTGGTATCCAACCTACAGTTAGCAGCTCAGATATCCAAGAGATATCCAAGAGATTGCCAACATTTGCATATCTAGCTATTGTTAAAGGTATTTATTTATTTTTTATTTATTTAATTTATATCCCGCCTTTCCTCACCTCAATAGGGAGCCCAAGGTGGTTAACAACAATCAGATTAAAACACCATTAAAATTATCATAAATAAAGATTAAAACATCATTAAAATACAATTAAAATACAATTAGATTAAAGTGCAATAAGAACAATAAAACCAGACTAAAAGTTTTAGTTAAAAACAATATAAAAATAGAACAATATAACTGCCCCCCAACCTCTGCCCCATTTAAAAAGTATAAGAATGGGTTTAGCCTGGATCCCTCCCCCCAATGAATTTGGCAGCCATATTAAGTTGTGTATGAAGTGGCCTACTTTGTCTGAAGGTTGGTGGCATCTCATGTTTTGAAGTGGCAGGACTATTTTGTATATATCATGCATTTTAAAGAGTTTTAAAACATACAGATAGGGCAATATCACTAAGAAAAAGTAATATTAAATATGAATAGGAATGCTTTTACCTTTTCTCATGGGTCCTGATCATATATCTTTTAATGGGAACAACTAGACCCTAAAAATAAATGCTTTCCAGAAAACATCCTGAAGCACACTTGTTCACTTGAAACTCGATGATTTGCCATAATGGAATGAGAAGACCCTTCATCTCTAACCAGCTCCCAATTAATTTTCTGTCTGCTTTGTCCAACAGACAAATTGGAATCTCAATCAAATCATTCCTTTCATCTGTAATTTTAAAATTCTAATATCCAAATAATATTTGAATAGTCACTGAACAATATCCAGAAAACAATGCTAGAATGAGAGTTACAGTGCAATCCAAAACAGTCCTTGTGCTGGCACAATTCTTATGTGTTGGCCCTGAGGTGTGATAAAAGAGCTGTAAAGCACTTTTGTGCCACCTCCAGAATGAAGAGGCTTCCTCTGGAGTCACAGAGCCAGAGCAAAGGTAGATTTGTGCTGGCCAGTATGGAGGTGAGGACAGTGTGACCATGTGACCAGATTTTTCCAGATGTGTCCTCTTTTTTAGCCTTTTGTCCGGGAGTCCTCCAAAATGGCTTCATTGTCCTCCATTTTGGCTTCATTTTGGAACTTTGCAATGGTGTGCAATACCCCATCATGTCATATGTTGTTGGATCATATTGAAGAGGAGAATCCAATGCAAAAATTGGCTTTGAAATATCTCCTTCCTCTCAAAAGTTATGGCCAAAAAACAAAAACAAAAAAATCAAAAATATGCATTGAGCTCTATAGGAAAGTGAAAGTGCCCAATATCGTGGCTTTACTCAAGAGTAGGCAAACATGCCATTGTGCGCCAGAAAGGATAGGCTGAGAGTAATCTAAGACCTTTTATCCTCTTTTTTAGATTCATGGATCTAGTCATCCTCAGTCAGGGACACAAACACAAACCTCTTTTTCCTACAACCTTCCAATAGCAATCAGTTATTCAGCCTGTGTCTCAGCAAGATGTTTCATCATCATCATTATCAACCAGGATCTTTCTAACTCATATTTTGAAAAAGATTAACTTGATATACTTGATGTAGATTGAGGGAAACTGAAGGGTTGTATGGATAACAGTTCACACTGTATGATAGAGAGCACAATCCTAACAATGTCTATTCAATAGTAAGCCCCATTATGTTCAGTTGGGTCTTATTCCTAGGAAAATGTCACTATGATTAGCACTATGATTGCAATCATAGTGATAAAATTGTCTTCAATTCATTAATGTATTTGCTTCCTAAATAAAGCAGATATTTTAGTTCTAGTGAGACTATTGTTCGAAACAGATAGCACTGTCTCCTGTTACAAATGACTGCCAATCCTTTTTTTCCTTGGGGACCTAGTCAAGATGCAGTTAGTTGTTGGAGTACACATTCGATTATGAGTCCAGTCATGGCTTCTGTCACAAGGAAGGAGGTATTGCACTTGTTCTGGTAGATAGCCTTTCCTATCCCTTGAGGAGGGAATAACAATTGCTCTCTTTCTGCTTCACCTCTATAGATCACTAGATGTGAACTTTAACAGGACTGCTGGGGGCATTTAGCAAGTTCTACAGATATACAAGGATTGTCACAGGGTGACAAAATGCAGTAGACATCAATTTTCCATGGACAAATCATGGAGCATAGGAGAGAAACAAACAGATTAAGATGACAAAACACATTTATTATTTGATTAATGTCATGGAGTGAAAACCCAGAAGGGCAACATCTCACAACTCTGTGTAGATGGCACTAGACCACCGGATTTTATCTATAGGGTTTTCTGAATGCCTTCTCCATACATAACTCTGAAACGGAAACTTTGAAGACATTACACAATATTGTGAGTGAAGAGTACATCCATAGGTGTGGACAAGGTATGTGTGTATAGTCATGCAGTTTCTATGAAAATTGCAATATTACCCATGAACATTTCTTGTGAAGATGGGATGATAGATATGCATCCATAAACTCCCATTTGCATATGCAGAACAACTATAGATCAATCAAGACATATTTTTTCAGCTGGTATGTGCATGTGGGAAGATGTTGCTCACAGCGGTAGGGAATAATTGTGCCCAGGAACACAGATATTCTTGAAATTTTACTCCCGCAATGTGGGTACATTTTGCCAGTATCATTATAAAGATTAACTTAAAGTATCCATAGGTAAGCTTTCAAATCCTATAGAATTCTTCCTCAGTATGCTTTTCATTTGCAGTTTGTAAAATTCAAAGATGGAATTTCAAAGATTTTTATTCAGATTTGAATCAGTTTCTGAAGCAGATGAGACAGTATCAGCATGCGCACTTAGGGAATGGAAACACCTTAAAAATGGCAGAATCTCCCCTTTCCATTTTCTAGAAGTCTGGAAGTTCACTCTGTCCTTTCTCCAGTACTAACTTGCACTGGCAGGTTCTTTCCAGGAGATCGATGCCATCAGCACAACAACACACCATGGAACAATAGAACATACTGGTTTGCACTGGGCTGGTGAGTGGGATTCTACCATATATTCAACCCTTTATTGTCACTTCATCAGCTTCCGTCTATCATACTTCTGCATTTGAAATCTGATAGCTGCTGAATCCTGGCCACTAGTGAACTCTCCTGTTCCCTGTTATTTCTCTAGACTGCCCACAGTCTCTAATCACAATCTAAATTGAATCTGACAGGCATCTCCATTTCTCAAGGCCTTTGCAGTTTCTTTTAACCCCCACAAGGCATAACATTGTGCAAGGGAGGCTCAAAAGGAAAATACATTTTGATATTACCTTTGTTGCCTTGAACCCCGGGGGTGAAATTAGGATTACCCATCTTTAAAAATGGGTTGGCTGGCTACTACAGTCTTCATATATCTTTAGTCCAAGTAGATTTACTGACTAGGCTTTGAAAACAAAGTTAATTTCTTCTCCACTTTTAAGATGACAGCCCGAGGAAGAGAGAGAAAAAAAATCAAAAGGAGTTGAAAGAATACTCTTATGAACATGACTCACAAAATAAAGTGGCGAGGGTTGGAAGGGGAAAAAGTTATTAAAATGAACAAAAGGACAGATTTTGTGAAGTTTCTGCTTCTCCGACACACTGATATGCACCCTTGTCTCCCCTCTATTTCAGTAACATTTGGGGCAGTTGGTGCCAGTGGTTCATGCCCAAGTGCTCAGTCTCTTGTAGAACAGAGGAAGAGAAAGAGCACAAGCCTACCCATATCTACTCAAAAGTAATCCCCATTAGTTTAATGGGTCCTACTCCCAGGAAAGTGTCTTTAGGATTGCAGCCAAAATGAAGAACTAGAACACATACCTATCATACTGTGTCAATGGTAATTGATAATTAAACAGTTTCAAAAGAAATGCTTTCATTTCTGGAAAGTCTCCATCATATAATCAGGATATGTCAGTTCATTTGGGTTTTTGGACCTAAAAAATGTTAGAAAAGTTGCATGCTTTAAGGATGAGGTTTGTAGGAAAGGACCATGACTCTGCTTTATAAGGAGTTAAATTACTGACCCATCTATCTCTACATTAGTTTCGTTTACCAATATCAGCCCTTCAAGTTCTTGAGTGCCAAACCCTCATGAGAGTTTGCAGAGCCTCAGAATGAGAGCAGAAGGGTGGCGTTAAAGGGACAAATTAAGGTGTTGTAGCTGCTGGCTTCAAATGGAGCTGAGCAGCTTCAGAAAGGAGTCAGATGAGGAAGGTGGACTTTCTTGGGAGCAAAGGAACTGCTCCTCACTCTTACACCTGCCAGCAACTGACAGTGTCATTGGTCAGCACCCCAAGGAGAGACGGGAAGTGATGGGGAAACTCCCACCAATCCCCAAACAAAGGCTGTGGAAGTCAGGCCAAGACAAGTGGCTCCATCACTGGAGATAAACAGCAACACATCATGCACCACCTTAGAGGGAAACTGGTATATGTGGAGAACCAAAGAAGTCTAGGCCAAGGTTGGACTCCATTTTGTGGAGTGGCCTCCATTTTGAGAGAAAAATGCTCAATCTGCTAAGTATAAGCAAATCTGAAGAGATCAGGGAAGGTGCAAGGACTCAGCAAATGAAGAAGTTTCCAACAAGTGAAAGATTCAAGAACACAATGGTGGGCTCCAGCAGGCTCGCACCTACGCTATAGAACCCGTTGTTAATGAGAGATAGGACATATAAAGTTTAAAAATAGCCATTTAAAAGTGGCTGCCAGAAGGGCATAAAACCAGTTGCTTATCTCTGGATCCCATCATTGAGGACACTGTATGCAAAGAAGAATCCATCTAGCTGAAGGTGAAAGGATATTGCAATCCAGAGGATTCCATCCAGCTTGAGAGTACATTGCGAAAGATCAATGGAATCAAGTAGATACAATTTAGCTGAAGACCTACCACTTATGCTAAGCGAAATATTAGTTCAAATGATCTTTCTAGGTGACCTATGGACATTATATCACCTCTCTAGTGGCTGATTGATAGGCTAGGGTTATAGAGTGCATGATACACACACTTTGATAGCGGGCAGTGCAATCCAGAGTTAGGGCAGTGAGGAGTGCCCTCCTGGGCTGCCCCAACTTTTATGAATCCAGAGTCAGGAAGCTTGGGTTGCCCTAACTGCTCCAGAGTAAGCTCAGTAGGCATCAAGTCAGTGACACTGACAACCAATTGCAGCTGCATCAGGAGACTGCAGTACACAGTACCATATGTGTTAACCAGAAAAAGAGGACATGGCACCCCAAGATGAAGGACACTAAAGAAAATTGTAGGACATGACAAAATAAAACCTAAAAACACTCATATATGTTGCTTTCATGTGGTTAATTTAAACATTGTATTATTATTAAATTTAAAACTATGACATATAATTTCTTGCATAAAATTTATTAATTACATGAGCTCTACATGCTGTCTGCTCATAAGGAAATGGAGGACAAGAGAATTTTTTACAGAACACAAGGCTAAAATACAGGACATGTCTTGGAAAAAGGCCACAGATGCTCACCATGGCAGGACAATCTACAGTGAATACAGTGGGCTTCTTTGAGTGTCCTGCTGTATCCCCAGGTTAATAGGCTGCCGTAGTTGTGCCATATCCTGAAGTTGAGAGGCAGGGGTTGCAGCTAGGCTGGCCAAGAACTCAAATTTTTGGTCAACACTACCATTCTTACTCTGCTTTATCATGGACCCCTATGATTTACTCATTAAAATACCTGCTCCTGAGGTGGTATAACTGAGGAGCTGGAAAAGGAAATTTCTGCCTGGGAAACAGGCTCTGGATCTAGCATAACTGTTCTGCCCTAGGCAATGCTGAACATGCCCTCAACATGCCTCTCCTGAACTGCCTAGGCTGGCACAGCTTGGGCAAACCAGGTTCATCTATCTTGGGGCAGTCTATGTTGCCTTAGGCTGCCCCAAGCTTTCTCTAGCATAACTGGGCTGCTCCATCATGGACACGGGCCTCCACACTGACATGGGCAGCCCAAGTGCACTTCAGGATTGCAGCCTTCGTTAGGAGTATAGCTTTATTGTTTCAAATGTGTATTGGTCTCTGTTAAATCTCTATTGGTCTTTTACAATGGTATGCTACTGTAACTGTTAATTCTTAATAAATATGCTTAATTATAAGCTTATATTTTTATATCTGAGAACAGTTATCATTCTATATCCAGTCTTCCCACTTGGGCATGTGACCCAAATTTTGGGTTAGTTTTACTGGGTCCCTGAAATTAGAGCTGGTCATAGCTGTGAGGTCACTCAGTCCCCTCCTAGAGTATGGTCCCCTCCTAGAGCTGTGTGTTTTAGGCTGGTGCTACATTGTACAAGTCTGTGAATTTACAGTGCACCCAGCCTGTCCTTTGCTAACTCCACTGGAAAACAAACACTTGTGGAACATTATCTGAATTGCCATAGGGCATCTGAGCACTCCCTTCCACTGCAGCATTTCCCTAGCTCTGCCAGAATTGACCTGGAAAGAAAATGAAACTCATATTAAAAATTCTTAACCAATGATAGAACTTGGTACTGATGTATCAGTGTTAAAGCACTTAAAGGAATTAATTGCCCTAAATTCTTCCCACATGCAGGTATATGCAAAACATTGTTTAGATACACACACAACATGAGGATGGCAGAATAAGACTAATTGGCTTGGGAATATTTCTCACAAATGTCCAGTCTGCTGGGACCTCACCTGTTCCACCAGCCAGTATTTGAGAATAGAAATAGGAGGCAGATTAGTTTCCTTATTAAGTCTCTGATGGACCTCTTTTAACTATCCTTGCCCAGCTGACATTCAAAAACATGCCTTCTGATCTCTTGCACCCAAATCTTCTTGCTTCCCTTTTATTTTGGCTTGTTCCTTTTCTTCCATTACAATAGCAATACTTTGATGTGATTGAGAAATTAAAAGCCCTTTTTCTTTCCTGTAGTTTTTCATCACCTTCCCAAAGAATGATGTATTTATTTTTGTTTTATCTTGTAATTTTTATTTTCATTTCTGTTATGTTTTTATTGAAAATTATGAATGAACTAGCAAAAACGTACCTGCATTGTGGGAATAAAATTCCCTCCGTACGCCATTCCCCCATGTGCAACAATTCCCATGTGCATCACCCCCCGTACAACCTCCTCCCATGTGCACCACCATCCCATGTGCACCACTCTTAAGTGCACCCCCATGTGCAACAACCCCCACATGCGCACGATACCATCCCCCATGTGCACCATCAACACCCATGCACACCATCCCCACATGTGCACCATCCCCTCCAGTGCCTCCTCCTTCCCAGTGCATCAGGCACAGGCACCAAATTGCTGGATGTTGATCAATCCTCAATGTTAATTATAGGACAAAAACATGTTGCACCCCTTTTCAGTCCAACACCTTCCCCAAATTTAACACTTCTAGGCCCGGCGGTTTTGGCTGAGTGTTGATGAGTGAGTCAGTGAGTGAGTGAGTGAGTGAGTGAGTCAGTCAGTCAGTGACTTTTCAGTTTTATATACTGTATATAGATTACCAAGAATGATAGGACCACACAGTCCCATCTACTATGCAGTAGCATGGCAAGTGAGAAGATCCAGGGCAGGCTGCTTTGGGTGCCAAGCATGGGGGTGACAATAGACCCTCCCTCCAAGGAAGTAGCAGCAGCCATCTTAACAGTCTTACTGTTGCCCCCGCACCACCTCTTCCTTCTCCACTGGAAAGGAGGAGATTACAGCAGCAAGATTGCACTTCAAAGTGTCACCACATCAGATCTTTGGTGGAGGTGAACAGCAATGGGAGATCGTGCCCCCTCATCATTCTCCTTTGAAGTACTACTTCCCAGACAATTCTTAGCTTCTGCCATGGCACTCCAAGCTTCCAAGATGGAAAAGAGTGCTGGAGTGGAGTGCTTGGAAGCCTGGAGCAGCACAGCAGAAGCCAAAAAGTCAGCTGGGACCCACCCTAGCCTTGTACGTACTCCAGTTCCTTCCAGAAATGCCACATGCACAGTGGCATAATCCAGAGGTCACTTGCTCTGGAGTCCTTGGCTATGCTGCTGCTACTGTGCACATGGTATTATGGGTTTGGCCAAAGCTGAACAACTGAAACCTTAACCAGTGAAATGCAGCACATTCTTGGACAAGAAACCTTTTCAAAATGCACTAAGAACAAGTCATCAATTCACAAGTGCCCCCATCCTGACAAGAAAAACTGCATGCAAACATGGACTGTGAATATTCATGATAAAGGAATAAGGAACCCAATCCACTGGTTGGAACTGTAGGAAGATTGTATTCTGTGCTTCCTGTGTTCAGGAGGAAGGACAAAATCCTGCCCTCCATCTCTCCTTTCCTCCCTTCTCTTGAACATATGATAATTGGTGTTGTTGTTTTTGCTTTACTTTTGGCACTTAACAATTTACAGTTGTTTGACCCTCCACGATCTTGCTATATAGGTGTGATCACACTGTGCTCATCTCTTGGTTCACATGATCAAGAGTCAAGGATTCAGCGCATGGTCCAACTGTCAGCTATCACACTCAAAAGTGCCTAAGATGTAGCACTTGATCCTCCCACCATGAGATATTTTTACTGCTCATTACGAAGCTGAGGTAGGTGTGTGCTGTGCTTCCTACTGCATGTCCATTTAACACCAGAATGTGGTGGTAGATAGAAAATAGCTGAGCGTGACACACTCCACCCCAGCATACTGTATATACAGCCGTTAAAATAAAACTGTATCCCTGGCTGTCTAAATGACGCGAAAGGATGTTGAGCCACTCTGACAAATGCTGGTTTTGTAAAAACTAGCAAACTTTTTCAAGCAGTTGGGAAAACATCATGGAGAAGAAAGTTTTTTGAATGACATTTAAGATCAGTCGTTCTGCACGTAATTGCATTTGTGAGGCAAGGAAGGAAGAGAATCAGAACAGGCTGTTGCTCCTCTCTTCAGAGTTTGCAACCAATTGAAATAATTTTTATTCCTTAAAAATGGGCACTAATATGCTCTGAAGCAATCCATGGTGTCAATCATCAGCCCTTCGCTCAATATCTTCCCACTTGCTTTTCCCTCCTACTCACAAGCTCTTGGGGCTCCTTGCTCTAAAACTTATGTTTCCCCTAAGAGCTCCAGTGTTCAAATGGTATCAACAACAATCACAGAGAGCTTCTAATAAAACAATAACCAGCGCGGTGTGAATAGCAACAATAAGGCAAGTGTTGCTTATTCAATTTGTAGTTTTCCAGCCACAAACTCTTTCAGAAATGTGTGAATTTTCATAAATACTGCACTGATATAATCTTCTCTCCTACACAGGCCCCTTTCATCAGTGGGTCTCCTAAGGGTTTTGCAAAAGAAGCAAATTCACCCCCTAATGGAATGTAGTGTTAAGAGCTTGTTTCTTCCCAAGCACATCTTTCCTTGCTCCACTTTCCCTGGAGCAATTCCCCAGTGCCCATGAAATAACTATTCTCTTTTGACTGAGGACTGAAAGCATTCAGACACTGAATCAAGAGAACAGTTCTCTGTTTAGCTGTTTAGCTCAAAGTGGATAACTTGGGATGATTTTGTCAGATGTCAAACACCTCCCCAAATTGGGTTAAGAGGAACCTTCTGAAATGAGAGAGAGAGAGAGAGAGAGAGAGAGAGAGAGAGAGAGAGAGAGAGAGAGAAGGGTTTCTAATAGGTATAGGAGAAAGTACCAGTTCCTATTCATTTGTGTGCAATGGAATATCTTTGGTTACTTCTGGTATCTGTTTTATTTTTAGGTTCAGAGTGCTATACATGCAAGAAGATTAGGAAGTCATGTAAAACAAATGTAAATTACCATGCACAACTGAATTATAACTTTTTAGTAGATAATCTATTGTGGTTTTTCTCATTAAGGACATCAACAATACATATTGGAAACATCTCTCATGGTTCAATCCTCTCCTGGTCTGGCTGAATGGTCATTGCCCACTGACATCGCTGCATCCTGCAGTCCAAATGAGGACCAGGCTAATCAGAGATGAGTAAAGAAAAATTTTATTTATTGAGAAAAATCTAATTTCTGAGTGCTGCTCAATCTTCTATGGGGTTTCTCAAATCTATGCCATCTCCTTTGGAGATGACTGGACCAGGATGAGGTTGTAGGCATCTGCTGCTACCACACTGTCTCACTTTGTTCCACATTGCTACCACAATGTCTCATTCATAACTATCCATCCATTCATCAATCACTCAACCATATTTATATTCTTTCAACAAAAGGGTCACAAAGCGGTTTACAGATAAAACAAAATAGCAAATGATTAATGGCTCCTTGTCCCAAAAGGGCTCACAGCCTGAAAAAAGATGCAAAAGAACACTAGCAGAAGTCACTAGAATAGACATTGGTGGGGTAAGGAGAGCCAGTTACTCTTCATAAGAATAATTCTTATGTTCCTGCTACATGAGAGGAACACCCACTTGAAAGAGTGCCTCTTGCCAGTTAATGGGTATGCCCAGATAGGGGTTATTGGCAATATTGGCCTTCACCACCAACAGATCCCCCACCCCAGTGGCTGATCTGTGGGACACAGTTGCCTACCCACAATCTAGGTGGCAGCATTCCACAAGCCATTAGAGAGTCTGCCATTATGGAAATACACTAGTGTTCTTCAAGATTCACCAGCATTTCTATTCAATATTTTAAAAGAATATTTAAAAGGCTCAGTCTTCACAGTTGAAGACCCCAACCTCTCTGAGACCAAAGAAAACACAAATGAGTTGAAGCAATGTGAAGACACTTTTGACCATTTTCTTCGACTACAAGGGGATTGTTCATCATGAGTATGCTCCATGTGATCAGACAGTAAACAAGAAGTACTACTGTGTCGTGTTGCGGCGTTTGCGGGATGCTATTCATAGGGAAAGGCCAGAAATGCATGCATCAGCTGAGCGGCAATTGCACCATTACAACGCACCTGCCCATTCAATGCAGTTTGTGCAGCAGTTTTTGGCAAGCACAATATCCCCCAGGTTTGACAGCTACCATATTTGTCAGATGTCATCCCTTGCAACTTTTTCCTCTTTCCAAAAATCAAATCCCATTTGAAAGGATGAAGATTCAGGACGTCAAGGAAATTCAAGGGAATGCAACGAGGCAGCTTCTGATTATCCCAGAAAACGAGTTCCAGGAATGCTTCCATCAATGGAAACAGTGCTGGATTAAGTGTGTGGCTTCCAAAGGTGACTACTTTGAAGGAGATTAAGAGCACAATCCTAACCATGTCTACTCAAAAGTAAGCCTCATTGTTTTCAATGGGTCTTACTCCCAGGAAAGTGTCCTTAGGATTGCAGCCTAAATGCCAAATTGTTATGTGTTGTAGCGTTCTTTTTAATAGCACCTGTCCTGATACTTATTGATCACACCTATGTTTATGAAAGTACAAAAACATTTCAAAACGGGGTGACTCATAGTTGAGGAGCTGGAAAACTGAAAGCATTTTTAAAATATTAAGATGAAAAATGCAGGAGGTGGAAAACGAAGATGGATTGGGTAACAGGATTTGATTGGCCAATCTGGTTGTTTCTATTGCATAATCACATTCACCATGTTACCCAATCGGACAATGCTGCCCATATAAATCAGAAAGAAAAAAGAGGCAGAAATTAGAAATCAGACTAACAGAGGAAATGGGATTGAATAGGAAATAGTAGTGAAAGGGACTGAATAGGCAAGGTGAGCATAATCTCACAAAGGATCTTATAAAAGAATTTTTTTTTGCCTTTTCCCCATTCAAACCACCTCTTTGACCCACAAAATGAAAGTAGGAGAACATGGGCACAGCTGTAGAAATTGTGTACTGTGAATAATATAGAATTAAATTCATTTGCCTGCAAGAGGTAAAGAGCTTTGGGTAAGAATGAAATGCATCTGCTTAGGCAGGTGTGAAAAGCCCCGAGGAAATATCCAAAGTAACCTCAAGGAATCTGTGATTGAAGTACATTAACCTTGAGTAAGACTTCACTTTAATCCTTGTCAATTACTAAATAATGAATATATCCAGAGCAAAAACCACCTACATTCTAGTGGGCAATGACTGTATGCCCTGGAGAGCAGTATATTTGTTTGGTAGAATGGAACGTTCCTTGCTTCTTAGCCTAATGTAATAGAAAACGCAAACACACACACACACACACAGAGGGCTAGAAGCCTGGAAATTGCTAACTAACTTGGAGGAAGTTTGTGATCTTTTTGTAATTGGTAATAAATTTGACACAGTGCATGTTTCATTAGGAATCAAAGCATGTGCGTCTCAGACATTTTAGCCAACAATGGAAACGCACAACCGCATTCCCAAGGTGTGATGACTAATACTTCCAGTGAGGTCTCAGCATTCCCTTTATAGATCAGGTGCTAATGTACACTGACATTCCAACTCACACAGCACAGAAAATTAATACCAATGTGGTGGGCGAAGTAAAGTACCATTCAGAGATGCAAATACTTAACAGAAGAAGGGCAAAGTACTCTGAAGCCTTATCTGATCATACTAGTCAAAAAGAGAAAAAAAAGTTGAGACCAAAAGATTCAAAAGTTTGATGAGATTTTTAAACTTTAACTTTTTCTTGGATTTTTTTCTTTTGGAAGAGAGTTAAAAATAAACATCAATAGGAAAAGATTACTGGTGGTGCCTTGGTATCCACTGATTTGGTATCCATTGATTTGACTTACCACTGAGGTGAGGGTTCATATTTAAATGTCTTGTAACAAGGAAAAAAAGCGCTAAGTCCCATTTCTTACCTGCAGGCTGTTAAACTGCATCAGTTAAAGACCCAATTCTAGTTTTCTTGTTCCTTCATTCTCATCCCAAAATGGACTGGTATAGATGCTATTCTAGGGCTGTGGGTGGTGCAAGCGGTTAAGACGCTGTGCCTGTTAACCAGCAGGCCAGGGTTCGAGACCCAGGTCAGCCCCACAAGACAGGGTGAGCTCCTGTCCTTAGCCCAGCTCTGCGACGCCAGCTGGATCCAATTGTACTGGCTCTGCCTTTCCATTGGACTAATTCAGTGGCGTGGAGAGGGGGGATTTGCTGCTTGGGTAACAGCCTTTCCTCCATAACAATCTAACCAAGGCTTTCGTGCTTCACATGCAGCGCCAAGCATGAAACCATAGTCTTTCAAGACTGATGGAGGCCTGCTTTTTAGATGCTATTCTGCATTCAGGCAGTTGACTGAGTGCGTAAAGGAACCAAACGAAAAGGAGTTATTCCTTTAGAAGCAATCTTCCTTTAGAAGAAACGGAGTTATTCCTTTAGGAGCCTAGTAGGGGGGTCTTTAAAGCTATTTTTCTGTTGATTTGGTGTCCACTTATTTTTTATAAAATCCACGTGATAATGAGGTGCATAACAGGACACAACATGTTTATGGTTAAAATAAAACACTGACTCCTTCAATTCCACATAAATCAGTGGAATTGAAGCAAGTGGTTGCAGGAATGTGCCAATATCTTTAAAATCATCCCCAGATCAGAACTGTTTTGTTATGAGCAGTTCTCCCCTAAATTCAGAATAGGTAAACATTTAAATCCATATCCACTGTGTGGATCAAAGTAGACATAAGAATATGTGTCCTTCTGGCACAATTCTGAAAATGGTGGCAACCCTGATTGCCATTCCAAGAGTCTCTCCTTACTTAATTCTCCAAAATCTTCAAACATGCTTCAGTGCTATGTGTAATACATTCATACCAACTCCTCACAACCTATTTGGTTGAAAATGTGAGCATGAATGCAATAATCACGTTATGATAATAGATTATATCCAGTGTTTACCAAGTATAATGTAAAAGATTATATCCACTGGGAACTGCTATATCCACTGTTAATTCCTCAGAAAATTGTCTTTAATAAAAACATAACAGACTTATGCACTACATAGGCTGTTTTTGGAAAGTCTGGACAAATGTACATTCATTTTATGTTACGTATTATGCAAAGTTAGGTGGTACAGTTTGCTCTGTTCCACTTCGAGCTGTAGTTGAAGACCTCTCCCATGTAAAACACACTCAACTAGCAAATCATGGAGGGAAAACTAGCAAATCAGGGAGGGTTCAATAAACATTTCATCCAATGTGCTATTTTACTACGGCAATGAGGGTTCTTGCACATTCAAGAATATGGCTCCACATTCTCAATTTGAAATGAACAGTCCAGATTACCACCTCCCAAGCCACATCGCTGCTTAATGCATAGCTTGTGTGTCTATAGGATGATGTTGTCTGTTCCACAAAGATTATATTTCCAGGGTCTGAATAGAAAAGCAAAACCTGTTCAATACCCGACCTCGACAAATTGATTTTGTATGGTCTTTTATATTTCTTCTTCCCATGAAATTGATTTCACTCATGTAGGTTCAGCCTGCAGAATTCTCTTCTCAAATATTTTCAATCCTTCTCTTTTCTTTTTCCTGTCACTTCACTAATACTCCATGCTATCAGCTGCTCTACTCTGATTTACAGACCTCTTTACACATTGGTGCCTATGGGATACAGCTATTTTATGCATTTGGCCAATGTAGAAATGGTGTACGTACTATATTATCAAAGCTCAACAGACAGTTCTACAACAGTCTTGTAAGCTTTCTTTTCTTTACTGCACTGGTTAGTAAAATATATTAGGATGCCACCTAGATGTACTTAGCAAAAGTACACTCTCTTACTTCACTGTATTCACAAGCCAAATTAGAAGAGGTTACGAGTGGAACTAAAATGCTCGGAATCCAATTGCTCCATCATAAATGGCATGTAGCATATTCCTCTTTTGCAATTTCTTTTTTTCCTTTTCAACATTTGTGTGGGAAGCAACATTATAAAAGCAAATGGGCTTGCTTATCAGTTGATTGTGATGCCGTGAATGGATTAATTACTGCAACTGTGAGGGGATGCAATTAGAGAGTCTTTCACATCACTAATTGGAAGTTAACATAATTGCTAATTAATATAATTGGCATTGGAACCAAAGGAAGGAAAATGAGAGCCTGGAGACTGGTTGCAGTATAAGATCTTCTTTCATGGCAGTGCTTCAGAATTATTCCCAAGGAGAGTACATGCACATAGGCCCACACTACTCTGAAATTAAATATCTGTATAAATTGTCTTTAGGAAATCTCAGGGTGAAAGATCTTAGATTCCTGAAGGACTTGGTCATGAAATTTCTTATGATCTAATACAATAGGAATAATTCCAAATTATGGAATTATTCTGGAAGAAATCATGCTCCAGATGAGGTCCTGATTACTCGAATTCAGTAACATCACACCATTTACACAGATTTTTTTAAACAACCTTGATGAAGATAACACATTTGGAAGATAGTGCAGGAAGCATTACATTTGTCTTTGTGAGGAATAGGAGGATATCTCATTCAGTTATGTTTTGTAGAAGGGATATGAGACTTGGGCAGTGTGAATATAATTTCTGAACCTGACCTTATACCTAATCTCAGGTTCACAGGTTCATGATGTAGGTTACAGATGTAGTAGATTAAGAGCACAATCCTAATGATGTCTACTCAGAAGAAAGCCCCATTATGTTCAATGGACTTTACTCCCAGGAAAGTGTCTTTAGGATTGCAGCCTAAATCAAATGTATTAAATTAAATGTATTAAATTTCTATCTGACTTTTAATTCGTATTTCTTCATCTGAGGATGGTGCCTTGGACATCACAGACTATGAAAGGTCAAGGCCACCCCAGCAGGGAAACAGGCTGATGTGACTTGCATCAGTGGCATATGGCAGGGGAACACACAACAAGGGGTCAGCAGATGTACAGTGCTTGTCACATTGTGAGCCCAATCTTACACCTGTCTTCTCATAAGTAAATCCCATTATAGTCAATGGAGCTTACTCCCAGGAAAATGTGAATAGGATTGCAGCTTGAGTCTGCCACTATCTCCTTCCATCCTGCCACAAATGTGAAACACATTGATCACATTGATTACTGAAAGCAAATGGTGGTAGCAGAGAAGAAGAAAAAGAATTAGAAAAATAACAAAATACAAATATTTACAAATAGAAATTGAAGGCTGTGTCAGAAGCTGCTTCTTTTTTGGCAGAAAAGAACAAAGTGATCCCTTTGGTGACTGGTGCCCTTAGTGCTGTTTCAAAACACCTTGAAAAGCACCTGAACAGCACTGGGGTGACAGAAATTACCATCCACTAATTACAAAAGCAATGTTACTGGGAATAGCTTACATCTTGCAATTATATTTATACCATCAAAACAGAATTAAAATCAAGCATCCCAGGTCATTGGAAAGAATGCAATGTCTGGATAAAACAAAAAATCAACATCTTCCTGACAGTGTAAAAATCTATAGAACAACTCCTATAGCGGAGAATATAAATTATATTATTTAAAATAATATTGCTATGCAGTAAATGTAAGTGGGGTGTGTGAGCATTTTAATTTATTTATTTTGCCTTGTCTCTAACTTATTGGATCTTAGTCTTCTTGATGGATTTTGTGCAGCTAAACAAGATAAGTTAGAAGACCTTGAAGGAAGAATATGGAGATATATGGCTTTAGCGTGATAAAAGGTCAAAATGACTCCCTATAATTAAACTGCCTGAACTGAGTGCAATGCCATTTTATTTGTTCTCATCCATTTTCTGAGTATTGACACAAACATTTGCAGTATAAAGTATACAGGGGTCTTTTTGAGGGGGTATTGAGTACTCTTTGGTGAGTACTGGCACCTCTGTGGTTCTCAAGTAGATATGCCTATGATTACAAGTAACATCTTCATGATAAATACCCTCACCTTTATTTCTAGAAAAAGCACTGTGTGTGTGTGTGTGTGTGTGTGTGTGTGTGTGTGTGTGTGTACTTTATATACCTTTATATACCTTTATATACCTTTAACTGCTAAGGCTACTGCAGGCCATATATAGGCTGCAGTTGGTTAGTATTTAAAGGTGCTGTGCCTGTCAATCTGAAGACTGGCAAGTCACCAGTTTTATACCCAGGTACTGCAATTTGAAGTGAGCTCCTGTCCTTAGCCCAGCTCCTGCCAACCTAGCAATTCAAAAGCATGGAAATGCAAGTAGATAAATAGGTACCACCTTGGTGGGGAGGTAACAGTGTTCTGTGTGCATGCAAGCCACATGTCCATGGAGGTGTCCTCAGACAGTGCTGGCTCTATGGCTCTAGTAATGGGATGAGCACCACATCCTGGAAGTGTGACTAGCAGGGCAACCTGTGGGGGACATCTTTATCTGATAGATAGATAGATAGATAGATAGATAGATAGATAGATAGATAGATAGATAGATAGATAGATGAGATCTGTAGTGATCTGCAGTATTTTAGTATTTTGCAGAGCTCCCCAGACCTACCATACCCCTAGGGAGGCAGAAAATCACCCACCCATTCATTGCAGCAGCACAGTCTTGATTATCATGCTGCTGCTTTCCCTTCTTCCCCTGCTTCTTAAAGCAAGCTGGGGCCTTAACACAAACAAGGCTGTCATGAAACCCATCCCCATGCTGGAATAGCACTAATATTGTGTAGCACTAATAATAGCACTAATAATACAGCACAGTGGAAGAGTATTGCCTCATTTGAATTCCTCTCAATTCAGTTCAATTAGTTTACAATGTTTCACATGTAAACACATAAATTAGTTAACAAATAATTTATTCGATGATAGCAGATTATGTTGACAAAGAAAAAAAGCCCTACTGGGATTTGACAAGAAATGCAGAACATGAATGCATAATGACTTCAGTGGGAACCTACCACTGAACACAGCAATAGTGAAATGTTCCAAGATTATCTGAAGGTGGGTTTCAAATTTGTTTCTTATGATACACCGGTATTCTAATTGTTGCTGTTAGAGAGTGGTGTCACAGAATTAAGGGTCTTTCTCATTTCTGTTGGATATCCCTTAGTGAGCTGAACATAAATCATGGTAGTAACAAACTTAGGCTTTCATGTTCTTAGGCCTTAGATACTCTTATTGTTATCCCCGAAGAACCCAATGTAATAGCAATTCCATGTTCCTGTCAAAACTCACAAGCATGTCAAAAATAGCACGTGCTTAGCTGTGGAATTCATGATGGCTTCCACAGCACCAGATGCAGCAGCGAAGGTGACTTCGGGACTTGGGTCACATCAGGACATCTTCTCTACCAGTGCTTCATTTATAAATGAATGCTCTGTGATGTAGATCTTTTATGAGAATCAGAAGAATCTATATTTAATTTTGAAAATTAAAAGGAAATTATCCTGAATCTTTAACTTGCTGGGTCATTTGTCCTTAAATTTTGAATGGGGCAAAGAATAATCTGAATAGGGAGGAGCAAGACCATATGTACTTCACTTTTACATATTTGATACTAGGATATTTGTGTCCTGTACAAATATTTGTGTACTGGTTAAATGTGTCCCAGTTGTTAGTGTCCTTGGACTTTATGTCCAAGCAACCTAAGCATTTCTGTTTTTGCATCCTGATAATTTACATGCCACTATAACAGGCAACAAACGCCAGGTCCTCAGCTTAATGACCCAGCCCTAACCTTTCCTTTGTGTTTGAAAATTTTTGAAAAAAGAAAATTACATCCAGTATAAATAATCATTGGAACATAAATCTAGATCAAAAGAAAGAATAGATACAAATGTCCTGTACTAGGATGCATTTAACTGGGCAGCTCAGGATTGGGCTGTTAAACAGAACAGAAAATCAAAGCGAACAAACTGGGTTTGATGTATACCGAAGAGTGTTGTAATTAGTATACGAGTGTGATAAGCATGCCATTACTGCTAAATGGTAGGGATCGAGATCATGGTAGAAGAAAAGGTTAAACCTATCCCTCAGGTGGATCATTACCATAGGTAATGATGTAACCTGCTTCAAAACTCAAAATATTACTCTGGAAGTGATGTCACAACTGGAAGTGATGTCATTCCTAGGTATTTTTATATGTATATGGAAATGAGAGCTGATTCATACTGAGCAAAATCCTAACCATGTCTACTCAAAAGTAAACCCCATTGTATTCAATAGGCCCAACTCCCAGGAAAGTGTCTTTAGGATTGCAGCCTTTAACACCTTTTTAGATCCATACAGTATCATAATTACATCTCATTGACTCTCAGAGCAATCAGTGTCATAGGAAAGTTTTGAGTTTAAAAAATCCACTTTTTGTTCCATATGCTTTTGTGTTTTCATTTTCTGGTTAATTAACCATTATGTTTGATAGAATATAGATATTCCAATACAGTTTGTTTTATTGCATTCTATATTAATTTACCTTTCCAATGATTTATAACACTATGGTTGTATTATTCATACATACCCCGTTTATCACAATTTTAGCCACTAGTGTCAAGCTCAACTTGTTGACCGCCTAAAGCTTGTAGCCTGATGCAACTGCACCCCCTGCACATCCCCTAGCTATGCCACTGTATCCCTCCCACCTAGAGTTGCCATATTACCCAAAAAACGGGGACAATCCCGATTTGGGGGGATATGTTCACTTATTGGCAAATGAGACGGAGAGTCCTGTCTTGATTTTGTAGATGAGAATTATGGAAACCCTACTCCCACCCACACTCATGTTCTAATCTGTGCTGGAATCTGCCTGAAGCTCATTAGTAAAGAAAAGTGAATCAATTCTAGCAAGATGTTTAATAGAATGTATAACTTGACCCTCTTTGTATCCAAACTGAATCTTATGCAATTCTCTTTTGTTTCAGAGGGACCTGCACAGAAAATATTTGATCCTTGAGTGTGCCTTCAAGGCAGCGATTTTCAGCCCCGGCATACTGGTCTGCAGATGGTCCACGAGCGTGCCATAGGACTTTGGGAAAATCGTTTATTAGTTGACAAAGAAGGATTTGATCCCCTACCAGCAGCATGGTGTGTCTTGTCGATGGTCATTCCTTCACAAATTTAGCACCTTGTCAGTGTGTGCCATGAGATGAAAACTGTTGAAAAACTGAAAAACTCTTGAAATGGCCAGAAAACAGTGTGTCCACATTTGCTTTTCTCCCATGTGCATATCTAGGGAGTTGCCATCTTCAAAAGAAGTTAGCGAAGCCATAGAACTAGATTAAAAACATACAAACATATGCACATTGAGTGGGCTCAAAGAACTCTCTAGTCAGTTGTGACTCACCATATTACTCTCAGACATTTTCGGATACATTTCGTTATGTGCTAATATTAGACTAGATTCGGTGAAATTTTGTACGCAAGAATGGTATGCTGCATGGTAGATTTCCACACTGTGTTCCTATTTTAAGATTTTTCTCTTCTTCTGAACAGCTTTGGGGTGTTCCCCTGCAAAAACTGCAAACTGTTCAGCACATGGAATGTCTGGTTTCGTGTTCTGGTATGCTAAAAAATTAGTTATAAAATAGGTATTATTTTTTGAAGGAATTGCAAACTCCCTCAACAAGGAGATGTTGCTTGGTCTTTGGGGGAAAAGTATTCCGGGTTGATTTTATATATATACCCCATGCACAACTTCCCCCACTTCCCCCATGTGCAACTTTCCCCTATGCGCAACTTCCTCCCATGCACACCATGCGCAACTTCCCCCCATGCACATCAAACCCCATGCACATCATCCCCCATGCGCATCAGTCCCCCATGCGCAACTTCCCCCATGTGCATCATCCCCCATGTGCCTGAACTCCTCACATGCAACATCACCCATCTGCATCAGTACCCCATGCACAACATCCCCCATGTGCAACTTTCCCCATGCGCATCATCCCCCATGCAAAACGTTCCTCATGCACATCATCCCCCATGCGCAACTTTTCCCCAAGCGCAACTTTTCCCATGTGCATCATCCCCCATGCGCAACTTCCCCCCATGCGCAACTTCCTCCCATGTGCAACTTTCCCCATGTGCAAATTCCCCCATGTGCATCAAACCCCATGCATATCCCCCATGTGCATCAGTCCCTCATGCACAACTTCCCCCATGTGCATTATCCCCCCATGTGCATTATCCCCCCATGTGCCTGAAATCCTCACATGCAACATCACCCATCTGCATCAGTCCCCCATGTGCAAATTCCCCCATGCGCATCATTCTCCCATGCGCAACTTCCCCCATGTGCAACTTTCCCCATGCACATCATCCCCCATGCGCAACTTTTCCCCAAGCGCAACTTTTCCCATGTGTATCATCCCCCCATGCGCAACTTCCGCCATGCGCAACTTTCCCCTGTGCGCAACTTCCCCATGCGCATCATCCCCCATGCGCAACTTCCCCCATGCGCAACTTCGCCCACGTGTAGCATCCTTGCCAGTGCAACCTCTTCATTTGAACAATATTCCCCCTTTGCACCAGGCACCAAGGGCCCAATTGGCTGGATGCTGGTCAGTCTCCCATGTTAAGTATTGGACAGAAACACGTTGCCCCCTTTTCAGCCCCTGAAGGGTTAATTTCTCCACTTGATTCTTGGTGGGAGTTCAGGTGACAGAAGGAACTCCCAGAATTCCATGCTTCAGGCCCAGCAGTTGGGGCAGAATGTTGATGAGTCAGCAATTCTCAATGCAAAGTATAGGGAGGAAAACGCGTTGCGCCCCTTTTCACCCCCTTCCGGTTGGAATTTCGGAAAACCGGTTCTTAGTGCACCCCTCCGTCACGGAAGGAACACCCACCCCAAATTTCACGCTTCTAGGCCCAGCAGTTTTGGCAGGCCAGTAATAAGTCTGTCAGTGAGTCAGTGAGTGACTTTTCTCTTTTATATAAATAGATGAGGGTTACTTTCCAGTAAGAGAGACTAGAATGGCTTTGTGCAGTTTCAGTGCATCCTGCATTGAAAAAGGTTGAAAATCCCTGCTCTGAGTATAGCAATAGCTCCATTTATTACAATGGGATTTACAGCTGGAGGCAGCTGTGCTGCAGAGACAGAACTCTCTCCCCACCCTTGGGCTGGTCCCTGGAAATGTTTTTCCACAGAACTGGTCCCTGGGGCCAAAAAGGACCACTGAGCTAGAGATCTCAGGCACAGATTTGGATGGTCTTGGGCCCAATCCTAAGAAAACTTTCCTGGGAGTAAGCCCCATTGAGTTCAATGGAACTTACTTTTGAGTAGACACAAATAGGATTGCACTGTACAAGATGTGATCAATAAGTATCAGGACAGGTGCTATAAAAGAAAACTACAACACAAAAAGAAAAGTACAATTTGGCATTTAATCGCCTTCAAAGTAGTCACCTTCGGAAGCCACACAGTTAATCCAGCGCTGTTTCCATTGATGGAAGCATCCCTGAAACGTGTTTTCTGGAATGAACAGCAGCTGCCTCGTCGCATTCACGTGGATTTCCTTGACGTCCTGAAATCTTCATCCTTTCAAGTGGGATTTGATTTTTGGAAAGAGGAAAAAGTTGCTAGGGGTGAGATCTGGGGAATAGTATCTGTCAGACCTTGGGGATGTTGTGCTTGGCCAAAAACTGCTGCACAAGCTGCGCTGAATGGGCAGGTGTGTTGTAATGGTGCAATTGCCACTCGGCGGACGCATGCAATTCTCGCCTTTTCCGATGAATAGCATTCCACAACACATTACAGTAGTATTCCTTGTTTACTATCTGACCACATGGAGCATACTCATGCTGAACAATCCCCTTCTAGTTGAAGAAAATGGTCAACAGTGTCTTCACATTGCTTCAACTCATTCATGCTTTCTTCAGTCTTGGAGAGGTTGGGGTCTTCAACTGCAAAGAATGAGCCCCTTAAATATTCTTTTAAAATATTGAATAGAAAAATATTGAACAGAAGAATCTTGAAAAACACTAGTGTATTGCCATAATGGCAGACTCTCAAATGGCATGTGGAATGCTTCCACCTAGATCAGTGGTGCCCAAACTTTTTTGGCCTACCAAAAAAATATTACTTAGCACCCCCTGGAAATTGATTTTTCAAAATGGCGATTAAACAGAAAGATATATGTATTAATGTTTCCTGTGGCCATCACCACCCCCCTGGATCGCTGCAGCACCCACCAGGGGGCAGTAGTGCCCACTTTGGGAATCACTAACCTAGATTGTAGGTAGGCAGCTCTGTTGGGGTTTTCCACTGTGAAGTTGGGGTTTTCCACTGTGAAGACTGAGCCTCGGTTTCAGGGTAATAGCCATAGATCCAGTGATGGGCTCCAAATAAATTAACAACCGGTTCTCTGCCCATTTGGCAGCCACTTTTAAATGGCTATTTTTAAACTTTATATGTCCTATCTCTCTTTAACAACCGGTTCTACAGAATAGGTGCAAACCTGCTGGAGCCCACCACTGCATAGATCTATGATTCAACACCCATTATGACCAGTGGTGGGCTCCAGCAGTTTTGCACCTACTCTATAGAACCGGTTGTTAACAAGAGACAGGACATATAAAGTTTTAAAATAGCCATTTAAAAGTGGCTGCCAGATGGGCAGAGAACCGGTTGTTACTTTCTTTGAATCCCATCAGTGATTATGACCGTTTTCAAAAAGTTTTCATTGTTCTTGACACAATCAAGGAGATCTTGCCCAACTGAAACCCGAGTTTCTTTTTGGTCAGCTGAAAGCAGTTTTGGCACAAACTTGGCAGACATGCGTCTCATACCCAAATCTTCAGTGAGAATGGACTGAACTGAACCGTAACTAATCTGCACATCCTCCAATAACTCACGGATGGTGATTCAAAAATTTTCCCTCACAGAGCATAGTTGAAGTGAATATTGTTTCCTTCATCACTTTAATTCAATGTGGCCCTATCTCCTCCCTCCTCTTAATCCTTCCCACATCCCTTCTTCCCTCTTGCTGACTTATCAACACTGGGGGACATGGGCACCCAGTTCATCCTCAGACCTGGCCATTTGCCATTCATTGCAAGCTGGATCCAATCGTATTGGCTCTGTCTTTCCATTGGACTAATTCAGTGGCATGGAGAGGAGGGATTTCCTGCTTGGGTAACAGCCTATCCTCCATAACAATCCAACCCAGGCTTTCGTGCTTCGCATGCAGCATATGCAGCACCGAGCACGATACCATAGTCTTTCAAGACTGACGGAGGCCTGCCTGGTGTTTTGTTATTGTTGTTCTTGATGATGAAGACCAACACCATCATCATCAAAGCAAATCTATGACATAGAGTAGGCAAAAATAATCCATAGGGTAAGCAGTTGAACTCAGTTTCCAACACAATTACTACCCTGGCCAAACATACATTTAAAATATATTTGTCCTGTAACACATTTGACATTCAGCATCAAGGACGTTCTTCTTCCTACAATAAACATTGAACCGAGCTGTAGAGAAACTCCACAATCTGACATGCCCATTAACTTTGCTATTGCTTCTCTGGCAACAGCAATGCAAGCAGAAGGCAGAAAGTGAGGAAATTCTCTCTTTCTCCCCATATTTTCCCATCCCCACCTCCCGTGGCAGCAGGCAAAAGCCAGGAATGCCAGGAAACGCATCTGGAGCAAGGAGAAAACGTTTCCCAGCAGTTCTGATGCCTGGCTTGCTGCCATAAGGTGAAGAGGGAGGGCGAAAGAAACCTCGTTTACTTCCCCTTCCTCCTGCCACCCTCCAGCATAGGCAAGAATCACTGCATTTATTTACTGTCTCTTCCTCCAATCAATAAAAATGGCCCTATTTCACACAAAAACTTATCATGGTGTTGTATGGACATCTGGACAACCAAAATGCATGACTAGATGAACCTTTGATCTGACTCAACAGGGTTGTTCTTATGCACAGATATTTTTCTATAGTCAAAGTATCCTCTGCAGCTACTCAGGAATATTTTCATTTACTCTTATTGTATGTATTTCTTGCCTGAACTCTGACACTGAGAATGGATGCTCAGTCAGAACCATATGAGTCCTGGAAGTCCTGCATGTAACAAATCACAGTAAGAAGAGGAAACCAGGACATCCTGAAAACCTTGTTTATGCTTACAGGAATTTCTATACCTCAAACTTATTTCTTCTTTTTTAAAAAACAAAAGACATACAAAATTTTAAAATTGCAACAACCTTGAGCTTTTGCACAGATCATGATCGCTTACCACTCTTAAAGGTAAAAAGGGTACTGCACTATTTCCAAAATTTGAAGGCTATGGTCAAGCAGGTCTTCAAAAATCATCTTACACAGATTAAATGGCAACCCAAGAGTAACCAGTTGCTCAAACCTCAAAAGGAGGACAAGATCTTGGATTCCTCTCAGCCTAGCCTTTCTGGCAGACGATGGCATGTTTGCCTACTCATGAGTAAAGCCGCGGATATTGGGCACTTTCACTTTCCCATAGAGCTCAATGCATTTTTTTTATTTTTAGTTTTTTTGCCATATCTTTTGATAGGAAGGAGATATTTCAAAACTGATTTTGATATTTCTGCATTGGATTCTGCTCTTCAATACAAATCCAGCAACATATGACATGATAGGTGACCAGATAGGTGACCAGATAGGTACTGCACACCATTAGAAAGTTCCAAAATGAAGCCAAAAGAGAGGACAATGAAGCCTTTTGGAGGACACATGGACAGGAGGCTAAAAAAGAGGACTAATCTGGAAATTTCCAGTCATATGGTCACCTTGGTATATGGCAGTCCCCAGGAATGGCACAGAAATGTCTTATGGACTTTTGTGACACCCCCAGGCCAGCATTGGACTTGTGCTGTGGCTTATGCCAGCCTAACTAGGGGTAAGAATTGCAGCCTCAGTGACAGATCCTGGCCTGCTCCTGGTCTGCTGATAGCACTGATCATTTCTTGTCATTTCTGCAGCCAGAGTTTTGTCATGAGACATCCGTGTTTCATCAGCAGCACACTCTGAAAATAATGGCACAGCTAATCAAAATATTTACATTTTTCTCTCATGAAATATCTCATGCTTAAGATTTCATGGGCACCAGCAAGCTATGAAGAATATGTTTCCTTATCTTAAGAAAAATACTTTGAGGCAATTTCCTGGCATACATACGTAAGAGATCCAAGTGACATCTCTGTTTCTGGAATGTAGTAGTTTAATTGGATGGGCATATTTTTCCCTCTTGCAGAAGAGATAGATTTGGTGCAATGTGTTTTCCAGGGAGTGATTTCCAGTCATAAATATGGGACTAGAACTTTTACTGGCATTTACTGATATGTCTTTATAGTCAGAAGGAGCATTTTTAAGTAACTAGGATGGAATCATATGAACAGCTTGAGAGTAGATGTGATAAAGCACAATCCAATGTTCCTCAGAAGGGAGCACTATTGAAATCAATGGGTCTTATTCAGAGATGGGCTGGCCCCATCCCAAGATCCGGTACGCCGGAAGTGGGAGGGGCCAGCCGGGGTCAGGGGGCATGGGCGGGCCGAGGGGCGGGGCGACATCTGCCCATGCGCAGTGCCTGCCCTGGAGTGGGCAAGCCTGCTTCAAGGCAGGCACTGCGCAAGCGCCGACATCGGCGCTTGCGTTGTACCTGCCCTGGAGTGGGCAAGCGCTGCCTGCTTCAAAGCAGGCACAGCGCAAGCACCGAGGACGACGCTTGCGCTGTGTCTGCCCCAGAGTGGGCAAGCGCTGCCTGCTTCAAAGCAGGCACAGCGCAAGCGCCGAGGACGACGCTTGCGCTGTGTCTGCCCTGGAGTGGGCAAGCGCTGCCTGCTCTGGAGCGGGCAAGCCCGTGGTGGGCTCCAAAACATGGCGGACCGTACCCGTCCGCTATGTTTTTCCATTTCCCTGTTGCTGGCGGTTCGCTAGCGGCAGGGAAACTGGAAGAAGTGGTACGGGCGCATAGGCCCGTACCGGTAAGTTCCCACCACTGGTCTTATTCCCATACTCTCCTGGATTATCTGGTTGCTCACAACCCTAAGCAAGCAGCCTTGTGCCATAGGCCAGTCAGTGTGTGCCATTGGCTGATGGGGGTGGTGATCTAATTAAACAAGGCCTCCCTACAGCATTGTTTCCTCAACCTGTGGTATGTGTGCCACTTGTCATACCTGAAGTGGTTTCTGGTAGACTCCTGTGTCTACCAAACATTGGCAGCAGCAACATGGCACATCTAGCAACAGTAGGAAGCTTGGAAGGAAGAATTTCAAAACATGCTTCTCCACATTTAAGAAAGTCTTCGTAGCCACTGTGAGCCTCTAATTGGCATTTGTCACAACACATCTGGTCTTACAACTCAGAAACAACTGATGATGATGTCACTACCAGTTATTTCTGGTGGTACTTTGAATATAGTTATATGAAGTGGTCCGGTGAAAGACAAACCTTGAGAAACACTGCCCTGGAGAATTTGGAAAGTTGCCTTATATGTTATGTATGTAGATCTTAGATCTTATATCATTGCCTTACATGATTTATTCCAAGTGGCTTCTTCTATGGGCTAAACATGGGACAAAAGGAGCACTGCCTTCATAGCTATATTGGCCTCTCCTTGTAGCAATCACTATATTTTTTGTGACTTTTTTAATATGGGCTTTAAATATGGGCCCTTTTTATATGTCTAATCTTGTTGATTTTCTTTGTGCCCACAAACCAACAAACAGATGCTTCAGTTTTTATGAGACAACAATCCTGGTAGAGAGCCCCTCTGGTAGAGAGACCCATTGACATTACCAGAGCATTCATCCAATAATCCTGAGCAGGTCAAGCCATGCCATCCACCTGATGTTCCTTGGCCTTTACAGAGGAACTTTTAGCCACTGTGAGCCTCTAATTGGCCTTTAAGGCCTTTGCCTTAAAGCTCAAAGAAATTGTTTTGGAGAGAAGCAAATGCAAATTTGGGGAGTTGCTATTTAAAATATTTGCATCTTTTGCAAGGGCTGAAATTGTAATTCCATTCCCGCAAAGCAAGAAATTTCCATTAAAAAGACATCTTTCAGGATTAGATCTCCTTCCAGTGATATACCCGTCCCGTTTAGTGTTGTGAATAAGTGTTGTGATGCGAGCCAAGAATGAATTCATGTAGTTTACCTGTTTCTGGACAAAGGTTAAAGAGAATTTATTGTAAACAAATGGAATTTACAGAAGAGAGAGGCAATAACCAGGTGGGAAAATTAATCAATGTGTTCAGGACTGGATTTGTATGACCCAGGGAACTACATGCTCAGCAGGCAATGGGCTTGGTATAGGTTTAGAGAGATTGAAGGTGGACAAAGAGCAGAAAGGAGTGACATCTTTCCTGGCACCCAGAAGGGGGAGGGCTTAGGACCCCAAGTCTAGATAGATGAAACAAGAAAGGCGGGGAGAATACAGGCATCCCCCACTTATTGGACAGGTTAATGACCAGAGCGCCGTTCAAGCGTAAAAATCATTGAAAAGCAGAACACAATCTTTTTTAGTTTATAAATGTTGCTTCCAATGTTTTCTTAAGCTAGAAAATTACAAATGCCTCTTTTATCTTGCAAATTCCTGCTGTGACACATAGATTTCTGCAAATTGATTCTCATTAACTCCTTTGGGAATGGGATTAGACCAGGAGCTACAAAATGGGGGAGGGCAATTTTGGCCTTTCAAATAGCAGAGAGATGTCGAAAGAGCAGAACATGCATTGAATGAATGAGTTCTGGGTATAATTGAATGGTGTTGAAAGAGTGGATCACATCAGAAAACAAACCATTGGAAAGTGGGGGACACCTGTATACCTGTACAAGGAGGTGGTAGGAATGGTGTTGGCAAATGCCCTCTAAGGATGAAATCCAGAGTAACTATGGGGAGTCCTTGCTCTGGAGTAAGAACAAGTTACTCTGGATTGCAATATGAATTTCCCATAGGTTTTTACTAGGTGGTGCAGTAATGTCTCTTACATGCTCCCGTAGTTACTCTGGATTGTGCCCTATGCCTCTGTTCTGTGTCCAGGGAGACTGCTTGGTGAAGCAAGCCCTGCTTAGGTTACTACCCCTATATAGGTAGGAATCTAAGGACCCCTTTATTGGGGCCCCTGACACAGTGCACAAACTATTTTTATTTTTTAATATTAAATTGGACTGTTACTATCATGATAGTTCTGCCATAAATTACAGAAAGAAGAATAAAAACAACAGAATATAATTAACATTCCAGTTTAAACTAAAAAACAGAGGATGCAGAAATTTCAGAATTTTTCTATGTATCTTAAAAATTAGAATGTTAGAAGCCATGTCAACACATGTGTCCAGTATATGGTGAGAGAACTAGTAACTGATCTGGTGAAGCTGCTTTTCAAATTAGTTTACTGCAGTTAGGGCAAAATCCAGAGTAACTATGGCGAGTCCTTGCTCCGGTGTAAGAACAACTTACTCTGCATTGCAATATGAATTTCCCATAGGTTTTCACTAGGTGGTGCACTAACTATGGGTGCACGTAAATTATCTTACATGCTCCTGTGGTTACTCTGAATTTAAGGGGTTAATCTCATTCACAATATTGCACAGCGATATTTCCAATGTCCCCCACAAAGGACAGATTTATATGACCCACTAGAGTGGCAAGATAATAAAACTGGTGTTTAAGAAATCTTTGGTGTGGTGGTGTATATTCATATTCATAGCCTTCCATATATGAGGTTGGCTCAGTTTGGCTCAACTCCAATTCCTTGACTCCTACAGGAAGCAATAAGTTCCATCACATTACACTGCATGTTATACTTGGAAACTTCTTCCTAAGTGCAATGTATATATGAATCTCAGCATTTATGAGTGGTATCATGCATAAAAGATTGCTTTGCTGGAAAGAATAATATCTTATGGAAAAAATAGGTGTAGCAGCCCAGTAAATTTCATGTCTTGTCAGTAGAAAGCAATTTATACTGAATTTTGTACTTTGGAGTAGGTCCAGAGGAGGCAAAATTAATGTCTTAAATAGCCTCTAGTCAAATCATTTCCCACAAAGGGTCACTACACACACATTCAAATAATTTCCTAACCTTTTACCATAATAAAACCTCTGGATCTGTCTCAAGGGCTTTATCCTGAGAAGAACTGAGAAGGTGGTGTTCAGCATCCGGAAGGATGTGTCCTGAAAGCATCAGCTTCCTAACAGTCTTCAACGAGGCATGTTGGGAATAGCTAGTTTCACATGGCGCATTTATGTGAATTCCTTACCGCTCTCCACTCCCCAGCTAAGTGCTTTCCCCACTTTGTTCTTCAGTGAAGCATGAACTGCACCCATTACGAACTGTAATGTGTTTTTAAATCAAACTAATTTAAATGGCCACTTCCAAGACCAGATCTCCACAAAAGCAATTTCATTCACTTAAATAAAGATGTAATAATTAACACAGGAATGTTTTGCAGCTATGGGGGAAAAATTGCAAGTGAGCAATTTTCTGCTATCTAAGAAAATCTCTCGTGCTTAACACTGAGAAAAAATACTTAATTCTTAACTTTCTTCTATGCAAATAAATGTGTTGACAGTCATTAGTGCACCATTTACATTCCTGAAATTTGATCCTTAGTTTTTGCTCATTATTTGTTGAACTTGGTTTTCCATCAGATTCCCTTCTTAAATGCAGTGGAAACATGAGGAAGGGAAGAAACTCCGTTATCTAATGCGGAGTTCATGCGAAGCTCATTACATTCTGGAAAAGGTATGGTTCTTTTCTGGAAAATATTAATTAACATAAGTCTTACTGATGGTATAAATATATGTGCTGTTTTTCCCCTCTGCTATTTGCATCTGTATCTGATCTATATTCACAAATCTCACCTGAATGACATACATTTTACAGTTGATTTATGAGTCCTAGTAAAGTCCAAGACTTCCTCCTAGAGGCACTATTACTTGTGGGGAAACTGAAAAAAGCCACACTGAGGCATTTTCAGAGGTTGGTTGAGGTATTGTTTATTGACAGTTCTGTGAAAAGCAGGCCTCCGTCAGTCTTGAAAGACTATGGTATTGTGCTCGGCGCTGCATACACTGCATGCGAGGCACAAAAGCCTGGGTTGGATTGTTATGGAGGATAGGCTGTTACCCAAGCAGCAAATCCCCTCTCTCCACACCACTGAATTAGTCCAATGGAAAGGCAGAGCCAGTATGATTGGATCCAGCTGGCATCGCAGAGCTGGGCTAAGGACAGGAGCTCACCCTGTCTTGCGGGGCCGACCTGGGTCTCGAACCCTGGCTTGCTGGTTAACAGGCACAGCGTCTTAACTGCTTGTGCCACCCACAGCCAACTGACAGTTCTACAGCTTTGCTTTACAATAAAAATAAAAGAGATTTTTTTAGGTACTTCTTCCTTCACTTTACAGCTTCATGAGATTTTAAAATCTTTTTTAATTTTTAAATTTTTTGCTGTCCCTGCCTCGGTCATTTGAAGCAGTTAACAACTGCACAAGGGATAAACTTGTCTGCAGTAAAGCAAGGGCTGTAGTGATTAAAAGACGCTGTTCTTGTCAATCTCAAGGTTGGCAGGTTGGTGGTTAAGGCCCCGAGTACCACCTGATAGAGGGAGCTCCCTAACTTGCCACGCTCTTGCTAACCAACCAGTTTGAAAATGCAAATAAATATAACTGTAGGTAGATGCCACTTCAGGGGGAAGGTAACAGTGTTCCACGTGCTTTTGGCATTTAGTCATGCTGGCCCAGGGTGTCCAGACATCCGGAAACCCCCGGTAAACAGCAGGGGGTCCGGCACATTAGGAAAACCCCTGCTGGTATCCAGAAAAACAGCACTGGGCCATTTGCGCGCACACCACCTCTTCACCAGGGCTTATATGCAGGTCAAACAGCCAGGAGTTCCCTGGCAGGGACAGGTTTCTCTGCATTCCCCTCCCCCTCCCCCTCCCAGGAGGCTCCTCCATCCCTCTCCCTCCTCCTAATCACTTTGCTAACCATGTGCAAAAGCCATCATTCAAACAGGCTTCCATTAAGAGCCTAAATTCCCCCAAGCCTAAGTAGGTGGTTGTCAATGACTGCAATCCTAACCATACCTACTCAAAAGTAAGCCCCATTCCATTCAATGGGTCTTACTCCTAGGAAAGTGTCTTTAGAATTGCAGCCTAAAACAGCTGTATACTTTACAATCAGGGTGAAAAACAATTTCTGCTTTGATGGCTTGGAAGGAAGCCCCTCTCTGCTAAACATCTTATTTTGCTTAAAAACCTTATTTCTAGCAAGTTTTGAGGAGGTATTTTCTTGTTTTTGCAAAGATGGTCTATGCAAATGACCCTCCTTTTTCCCCCTATTGTGTAGCAATACTAAAAATTCCTGAGGTGGGAAGAAGAACCTTTGAGTAGCTGCTCTTCTCTCTCCATTCACTGGGGGCCTCAAAGCTCAAATCCTCTGCATGCCTTCTCAGAAGCAAGTCCCATCCTAGTCAATGGAGCTTACTCCCAGGTAGGTATGGATAGGATTGGAGCATTAGACTGAGTGACCATATGTCCTCTTTTCCTAGGACAGGTCCTCTTTTTTAACCTTGCATCTTGGTGTTGAAAAAGATACATTACCCTGCTTTTCTTTGTCAGCTGCCAGCATGATCAATGGACTTACTACTAGGAAATTACTGTGACCATATGTCCTCTTTTCCCAGGACAGGTCCTCTTTTTACTCTTGTGTCCTGGGGTAAAATCTTCACTCTCCTCCTTTTCCTTATGAGCAGGCAACATGAAGTCTTCTTATTATCCATACTTTTTTCCAGGACCACAATATTCCCAGGACATGTCCTCTTTTCACTCTTCTGCCTGTGAAAAAGTCTTCATTGTCCTCCTTTTTCTTATAAGCAGGCAGCATGCAGCCTTCTCATAAATTTTATTTTTCCCAGGAGCACATTTCCCCATGATGGCCAATGGGGCTTACTCCCAGGTAAGTGCAGAGGACTGCAGCCCCAGTACCCAATCCACAGCCTGCTTACACAGAAGTAAGTCCCATGATGACCAATGGGGCTTATTCCCAGGTACATATGCAAAGGGTTGCAGCCTCAGGCTTATTTCTGAGTAGACAAGCAGAGAGCTGGGCAATTAAAGCCACCCTCCCATCCACACTTTCCTGGGAGTAAGCCCCATTGACTCTAATGGTTGAAATTAAGTACAGGAAAGCAATACAAGTAATTTTGCTTCATTTTAGCATGTCCTACATTTTGTCTTATATTTTTGGTGTCCTACAAATTTTTTTAAATTTTCTCAGGAATTTTGGCTTGGACATATAGGAATTTGGGCCTTCAATCAGGAATTTTGGGGTTGCCGCTCAGGAATTCCAGGTTTTTCGTCTGGTCACCCTGTGCTGGCCACATGATCACAGAGATGTCTTTTAACAGGGCTGGCTCTACAGCCTTGTAATGGGGAAGAGTTGGACAAAACTAGCAAAGCAATCTGTGATGTGGTGGCAGTGGTAAACCTTTACCTTAAAGCTGTTTGTGATAGCAGAAGGTCATCCCAGCACACTTATTGCCTTCTGCCAACCTATCTCACCCAGCTTTCTAAGTTGCCTTTACCATTTTTCTCTTGTCATTTCTTTTCCTCCTTTTTCTTTTCTCCAAACAGTAATTCTGTGCTGCAGACTGATTGCTGTATTCTGACAACTACATCCTGAAATGGAAAGACCTTTCCTGAAACACACGCTAATGTTTACACCACATCATTCTTATTGGAAGCTGAATCAATTCAGCAGAGTGATGGCCACAGAGCATCCCCTTCTGTGGTTCAGAAGCCTTTCCCTCCACCCTGGCGGTTTGCTTAGGCATTTGCATAAATCAAGACTGAGACCAGAATCAAACATTAGAACAGGTTTATTTACAGATCATGAAGGCTCATATTTATAGCATCTGATTATTATCAGAGTTCCTGAGACTTGAATGGACCAGAAGCATTAAAGCTGTCCCTGCCTGAATGTGATTTTGGGGCCTGGTGGAGAGCCATGTGCTCACATCAAGAGAGGAAAAGAGAGAGAAAGGGGAAGAGGAAAAGGGTCCAAGCCACATCTCCTGCAATGGTCACTGAAAGGGGACATATAGAGAGGTCATTCAGGAGAGCGGTGGTTCACTGCCCCTTCTGATACATACAGGTCTGTGTTGTCTATTTTCCACCAATTCTCACCTTCTCTTCAGCATTTTCTTCCTTTTCTTTCTCAGAATTTACCTATTTAAACAACACTTTTATGTTCAGGAAAATTTCAAGCACTTCAGATTTTTACCTTTCATGTATTTTTATCTTGCGTTACTTCCCTTGCCTACCAGTTTCCAAAGTTTCTTGGTCTAGATTCTCCTCAAAAAGCTGATCTTCCATTAATTCCGGAGTGCAAGTGGCATTTCAAAGTCAGACATGCAGTGTCACATAACACTATACCAAGTGAGGTGTATCTACCCTTCTGACAGCAGATCCAGTGGATTTGGTGATGGGTGTCATCCAGATACTGAGCAGCAGGGATTGGAGCTGAAGTACTGAAGGATCATCAGCAAAAGGAGGGTGACCTGATCAAACTGCTCTGGGCACTGATATTAATATAACTGTAACATGCCCGCTTCATGCAACCCCACTATAGGGGTTAGGCTATAGGATAGGAAGAGGATATAGGCTCCTTCCCTCACTTGTTACCCCTCAGTGAGAACGGTTTATTTAAAATGTTTTTATCCCACCTTTCCCCTCCTACAAGGGAGATAATGAAGCATCTAAAATGTATTGAAAGGGAAAAGGCAACAAGAATGAATTCAGCATTAGGCAAAAATCCCATAATTAAAATAGTATAAAGCACGAGAAAACATTGTAGCCAAAAGGAGGCAATATACCGGTAGATCAACAAACATACAGTGTAATTCTAGGCATGTCAACTGAAAAGCACATCCTACACTTTCACTAGCACCTATGCCCTAGAAAGTGTGTATATTTTCAGTACAGTGGTACCTTGGTTTATGAGCATAATTTGTGCTGGAAGCATGCTTGTAATCCAGAAGTTTGTATATCAAAGTGAAATTAATACCAAAAACTATATTAAAGAAAAGCAGTTTAAAAAAATTAAAAGTATGTCCTTTCATAATTGTTTACAAATAGCTTATCAGGTTACTGTTGTTGAGAGGCAGTCAGCAATAAGAATTGCAAAGGATCCCCTGATTTTGCCTGTCTCAGATGAAGAATGGAATTTCTCTCTCATGAATGCCTCTCTACAAAAGTAAGAAAAGCAGTTTTTAAAATTGTGATTTTATAGAGATACATTTTCCCCCTTCTTCAAATATTGGTATATTCTTTCTCATTTGCAGCATCCATTTGTGTTGAGACAAATTCATGTATACAAAAATCCATATATAATAAGGTTTGACCTATATTACCACAACATGGCATTGGTCCAATATTGGTCTTTCAGAAATACTAAATCTTAAACCCTACTTCTTTCTCTCAAGTAAATTCAGCCAACTATTACACAAATGATAAAGTATAGAAAATGAGTTGCCACTGAACGTTACTTTTCGTTCCTTGATTTTAACCCCACTTAACTTTTACAACTTCTCCCTTAGCTATTGTAGCTTTAAAATGATATTGTTTGTCTAAAATTGAAGATTGAGGGAAGGGAATTTGTAAATTTCATTAAGTTGCCTCCTTCCTCTGACTAATTTGAACCCTACACAAAGTTCCTTCCTAGGGCTTCTTCCCCCTTCTCTGATGATTCTCCTAATGGAAGTCAAAACAGAGAAAATAATGAGTCTTCTTGTAAAACCTAGAACCATTTGCATCTAAGGAAGTACCAGCAGACTTAAATCTTATACAGTTTTCAGTAAAGGCTAGGAGAATTCATTCATTAGGATTACGGGAGATAGTTTCTGGTTTTGTTTTAAAATGTTCCTGTAATATTAATAAGAAAAAAACCATCAGTATCAAATGGGCGTAAATCATATCTATTAATAATTAAATGTTTTGCTTCATTTCTTAAGTGAAGTTTTTAATGGAATGAAATCTCCTCCACAGAAGTGACGTCGCCATGCTCTATTTATAGCTAGCTCTCTTTGGACTTGAAAACGTTTTTTCTTGTTGGTATCTTAGCAGTCTTTTTTTCCCTACACGGGTGCCTAACCATCAATGAAAGTAATCCACTATTAAAGTAAACAATTACTGAAATTTAAAAAATTGCAAGCATTTATGAAAAAAGAAAATACATTAAAACTAATGAAAGTCAGCCCCACAGAGACCGCAGGACTTACTTTTGAGTAGACAAGCATAAGATTGTGCTTTCAATAAATTTTCAAAGGGAAAACAAACTAAGAAAGCTATATAGGCATATTATTTATTTGTTTATTATAGTTACCACTGAATTTTGAGAGGAGAATGAATTTTGCCAATTTTTCAGGGGATTTCCACACACGTCCTCACCAAAAACTCACAGCACAATCCTAACTTGTGCCAGATTAGGTAGGCTAGCTTGAGTGCAGCTTGAGTGCTACCTCCTGCTGTTTTTTGGTGAGGGAGGCTCATCCTCTTCATCTTTTCCCATGGTAGCACTGCTGCAGCACAAGTAGGTCTACTCTGGGCTACTGACACCCTACAATCCAGTGTAACTATGGGAGCATGTAAGAGATAGTATGTGTACCCATAGTTACTGCACCACCTAGTGAAAACCTATGGGAAATTCATATTGCAATCCAGAGCAAATTGTTCTTACACTGGAGCAAGGTCTCCCCACAGTTATTATGGATTGTGCCCTTAGTCTGAGCAGACAGGATCAACCAGAAAATGCAGGTTTCCACCAGATCCAAGCCCTGCCTTCCCACTCCCCTAACTGAAAACAAATGAATCATGTATCTCTTCAACAAATGTAACATACAGAAAGACAGGATGACCAGACGCTAGAACCCAAAATGTAGGACAAGGTCTCCCAAAAGTCTGGATTTTCAACTGAAAATGTGGACTTTTTAAAAAAATGTAGGACAAAATTTAGGACGTATTTACATCAACCCCTTACTCAGAAGTAATCCCCACTGATTTAATGGGCTTATTTCTGAGTAGACTTGGGTAGGACCGGGAGTTTCCTTGGCTAGGGAGGCTTGTGCAACTGTAATGGTTGCCCCAGTGCAGCTTAGTTAGGCTGTCCAGGCATCCATTTTCAGAAATATTCGACTACACATGTGCATTCAGCTTTCCTTTCAGAAGCAATGCTTCCTACGGTGTGAGCTGGTGTGGGCGGAGTATCCGCTCCTATGAGCTCACCACGTGCACGCCTCCATTCTCACTCTCACTGCTCCTTGGACCTGGTCTTGGACTTAGCCTCAGGCGAGAGTGAGAGTGGAGGCACGTGCGCGTCAAGCTCATAAGAGCGGATGCTCTGCTCAAGCCAGCACATGCCGTAGGAAGTGTTTTGTCCTTCCAAAGAGAAGAGAAGCTGCGCGCACTTGCGCAGTCTTATACCTTTGAAAATGGCTATTCGGCCAGCCGGAACTAAGCTGTACTGCGCCAGGGCAGCCTCTAAAGTTGCACGAGCAGCCTCCCACCCCCAGTTGCCCAGACAATTGCTTATTGGACTGGATGGTTCAACCCCCTGGACATTTCTGGCTGATTCTGGCTTTATGGGAAGAACGATTATAGCAATGTGAGCTGCTTGCAGCCTATAAGGGATTCTAAAAGAGAACAGGAAACCAGAAATGAATGAGGAGCAAGGGGAACCAAAAAGAAGATTCCAGTTGGATATCAGGAAAAAAATTCCTGACAGTGATGGCGGTTCGGCAGTGGAACAGATTGCCAAGGGAGGTGGTGGACTCTCCTGCACTGGGGATCTTCAAGCAGAGGCTCGATGAGCACCTTTCGGAGATGCTCCAGGAGGATTTCCTGCTACAGACAGAGGGTTGGATTAGATGACCTATTGGGTTCCTTCCAACTCTATGATTCTATGACTCTGTGAACAACAGTGACAGGCTCCCCACTTGTACATGGTTTCTGCTGGTGAACATGGCAGGGTGGAACATATCCCTTATGGATACTGGGCCCCCGTACACTGGAAATGAAGTGAAGCATTTTCCCAATGCCATGTACAGGGCACATTGGAAGCTACAGAAGAAGCCGTCTTAGACCTAAGAAAGTACAAAGAAGTGATAATGAATTTTTTACCAGTGTATGGGTACAATCCTAACCAACCTTTCCAACACTGCCATGTGGGCAATGCAACTCAAAGGTAAGGAACAAAAATTCCTTTACCTTGAGGAGGCTTCCATGATGATCTTCCAACTGCAGGATGTAGCAAGTGCCCCATCTATGCCAGTGCTGAAAAGTTGGTCAGAACCAGTGCTTTTTTCTGGGGAAAAAAGGTTCTGGTAATCACCACAGGTCATCCCAATATGACTATATTCATTAGCAGGGAAGACGTGGCAAAAGGTGCTGGTACTGAGTACTAGTGAGTATCCCAAGATAAAAAATCCTAGTTAGTACTGCACCCTATCTCCCATTTATGTTTCCAAACAAGGGTATATCCATTTCTATAGGAAAACACCTGCATAGAGAGAATGGGTAACTTCTTCAACAGAAACAGGCTACTGAAACCTTTTACTTCAGAATTATTTCCTTTTTGTACATTTTTCCCACTCCTCCACTATGTGATGATGAAAATGAAACTTTGAAATGTAGCAATGAAATTCATCCTTTACCAAAATGTCAAAAACTCTGCAGAGAGTGGAGACAAACTTTACAGGATTCAATTCAAATAGGCATTCTCTGTGTCATTCTATGACTCATCAACCTTATAGGCTAAGGTGCCCAGAGTTGCAAATGCTTCAGGTGGCTCCACTGACTTTCATCGGACTACTTCTGAATAAGTGTGATGGAAACAGATATCTAATAAACACTTTATTTCAGACTTTCAAAAGAGCTCAGCAGCACCCAGAAATAAAATATCTCAATTTTTTTTGTGAAGCAGCATTGAATTTGTACAAGTCCCCCTAATTCCAGATTAGTGACTAGATCTGGAATGGGCTAAAAATTATCCTACCATATGGAAGTATGTTTTGAGGGATCAATCCATGATGTGGTTACAAAAATAGTAACATGCAGGGGCGTGCATTTGTTTATGATAAACTGGAAAATGGCAAATTCTGTTGAATTTTCATTTGTCCTGAAACAAATGCCTAAATAGCCAAATGGCCAACATTGCCCAGTTATTTTGGTAAAGAAGGGAACACAAATGAGAGCAAAGTTTCTCCCACCTTTAAATTTTTAACTCAGTTTAAAATGCAAAAAGAACAGTAGAGATCCTCCTGAAAATGTCCATGTTTTTCCTACAATGCCACAGATCAAAATCCATCATATAGTTGGTCAATCCACCAATTGCAGTGCTAAAAACTGAGCAGCCAAGTAGATATACAATCCATCTCTCATTTATTCACCTGTTTGCCTATAAATTCAAAATACAACTGAAATCTAGTTAGTATTCAACACTGTTCTCCTTAACCATTTTTAGATGATCCCCTTTGTTATTAGAGGAATACCTGGCAACTCTCCCAGTTAGAATGTTCTGACACCAAGACAGCATGACCCATACTAAATATAAGGAAAAATTAAAAGAGGATCTGAACAGGATCCTGAACACTAAAGCAATGACAGGATATCTTATTTTTGGTGAAAACAAAAAGAATTACTTCTGAATAGACTTCTGACAGACATGCTCAGAATTGCTTTGTTAATGTAGCTAACCAAGTAATACAATCCTAGGAATGATATAAAATTACTTGCATTAATCATAAGGACTTTACTACTACATCCACCACATGAAATTGTTTAAAATTCAGGTAGAAAAGTATTTTGTGTATGTGTAGGAGTTGGTAGTAATGGGGCCGTTTCCAGGAAAGGATGAACACCCCAGGAAATGTGGTAAAACTGTTTGGCCTCCCCAGATTTATATTGTATTATGCCCTAAAATGTTGACAAATCCTAAAATGTTGTAGCTTCCCAGTTTAATCTGCTGTGGAATTCATAATGCATAATGGGTTCTTATGAAGAAGGAGTACAGTTTGAGCAATCTCATACAGATTCTCTTTTATCTTCAAGGCTTAAAGAACCAAGCAAAAATGGCTATATAGCATAAGGTGAAATTTTACATATTCTGAGCAAACAGAGAGAGGTTATATAAGAAACTGCATTAATACAACTCAAGATTACATACGTATCTGGAGGATAAAGGGACTGTTTTAGTGGCACAGCACAAATCTCAGTTTGAAAATAAAATAAGCTATTACGGTGTAACAAGATGGTTTTCGCTTCCATTGAAGTGCCAGAAGTCTCTATTACATCAGCTGGTATTGTCTTTAACCCAGATTTAACTCTGATCTAAGCATCTTTGTGTGTCAGATCTTTCAGTCCCCCCTCTTTTTTGTACTTCCACTGCTTTTGCATATTGGGTTTATTGGGAATTCTGGACGCCTGACAAAACTCATGTGTGTGTGTCTGTGTGTGTGTTTGTGTGTGTTCTGTCTGTATGTTTTAAATTCCAAACACTCCTCTCTCTTTAGCATGAAATATAACATCAGATATGCTGTTCAGGGCTTCTAAAGTGAAGGAGGGAAAACTTTCACAGATCTGAAAGAGATCCAATAAAAACGAGTCTGAGAGAAAATATGTCCAACATCCAGAAAGCAGAGTAGTCGGTTGAATTATCCTATCCTAGTTTAAAGAAATGTAAGCCAAAACAAGCAATCTGACATCACACCAGTGTGCTCTCCTTGTTCTGCCTCCCACACTGTAAACACAAAACAAACTGAAAACTTTCTTAAAATGCAACTAAACTGCAGCTTGTCTGGTATGTGTTAGGCTGCAAAATCATTAAGTCACATATGATTAAGTCACATATAAGTCACAAGCAACCTGGGGATGAGCTGAAGTTAAAGAAAGAGAAGTATAGGGAGTGGAAGACTGGAAAGATCACCAGGGAGGAGTACAGGCAGATAGCCCGGTCTTGTAAGTAGGGGGTCAGGAATGCTAAAGCTCAGTATGAGCTGAGGCTGGCCAGGGGAGTCAAGGATAACAAAAAGAGCTTCTATAGATATGCCCAAAGGAACAGGAGGAGAGACAAGGGGGTGGGGCTACTCTTGGACAAAGTTGGCCAACAGGTGTCTGGAAACCAGGGGAAGGCAGAGCTGCTCAACTCCTACTTTGCGTCCATCTATTCTCGGAAGGAGGGCTTTGCAAATGGGGGTGCGGGATCATTGGCTGATGCGGGGATGTGCTTGCATCCCCAAAGGGGTAATGAAAACATGGATGGTGCAGAACAGCAGATTAAGATTGATACAGAACTGGTTCGAAACCACTTAACTGGCCTAAATGAATTCAAGTCATTTGGACCAGATGAGCTGCATCTGAGAGTTCATAAGGAACTGGCAGATGTCCTTGCAGAGCCTCTATCGATCATCTTTGAGAAATCCTTGAGAAGTGGAGAAGTGCCACTGGACTGGAAGAGGGCGAATGTAGTCCCAATCTTTTAAGAAGGGGAAAAGACCTGGGAAATTATAGACCAGTCAGTTTGACTTCAGCCCCAGGCAAGATATTTGAACAAATCATAAAACACACAATTTGTGCACATCTAGACAAGTACTCAGTGATCAAAAGAACCCAGAATGGATTTACCAAGAATAAATCCTGCCAGACAAATCTGATCTCCTTTTTTGATCGGGTTACAAGCTTACGGGACAGTGGCAATGCTGTGGATGTCATTTATCTTGACTTCAGCAAAGCATTTGACAAGGTCCCACATGACATTTTAATTAGGAAGTTGGAAAAATATGGGCTAGACGAGGCAATTGTTAGGTGGATCTGCAACTGGCTTGATGGCCGCACTCAAAGGGTTTTAGTAAATGGGTCTGCATCAACCTGGAGATTGGTTTCAAGTGGGGTACCCCAGGGCTCTGTCTTGGGCTCAGTCCTCTTTAATATTTTTATCAATGCCTTGGAGGAAGGGGTACAGGGGAGCCTGATCATTTGCAGATGACACCAAGCTGGGAGGAGTAGCAAACACAACAGAAGACAGGAGAAACCTCCAGGAGGATCTGGATAAACTAGAATCCTGGACTGTAATGAATAGAATGAATTTCAATAGGGAGAAGTGCAAAGTTCTGCACTTAGGAAATAAAAACCAAAAATACAGGTATAAAATGGGGGATACTTGATTTGGCAGCACAACATGTGAGCGGGACCTTGGAGTAGCCGTGGATCACAAGCTAAACATAAGTCAGCAGTGTGATGTGTCTGCAAAGAAGGCAAATGCCATTTTTGGCTGCATTAAGAGGACTGTAGCTTCCAAGTCGTGAGAAGTTCTAGTTCCTCTTTATTCTGCATTGGTGAGACCTCACCTTGAGTACTGTGTTCAGTTCTGGGCACCTCACTTTAAGAAAGATGCAGCCAAACTGGAGCAAGTCCAGAGGAGAGCGACAAGAATGATCAGTGGGATGGAAGGGAAGCCCTACGAGGAAAGGTTGGGGGAACTTGGGATGTTCAGCCTGGAGAAGAGGAGGCTGAGAGGAGACATGATTGCCCTCTTCAGATACCTGAAGGTCTGTCATAGGGAGGAAGGGGCTCATTTGTTCATAGCTGCTTCTGAAAGCAGAACTAGAACCAATGGGTACAAACTGCAAGAGAGGAGATTCCGGTTGGAGATCCGGAAAAAATTCCTGACAGTGAGGGCGGTTCGGCAGTGGAACAAATTGCCAAGGGAGGTGGTGGATTCTCCCTCACTAGGGATCTTCAAGCAGAGGCTTGACGAGCTCCTGTCGGGGATGCTCTAGGGGGATTTCCTGCTGCAGGCAGGGGGTTGGACTAGATGACCTACTAGGTCCCTTCCAACTCTATGATTCTATGATTCTATGATTTAGATTCATAGAATTTTGAACATTTGGAAGCAGAAAGGTAAATAGAATTGCTGGTCACACCAATATAAATAAAACAGATTAGTAGATTCAGCATAATGAACGTATCTGGAATGCAGTAGCAAAATGTAGCTCTGCTATAAAGCTGCCATTTACATCCCATAGTTTCTTTCCTCATCATCTGGAAGACCACTATAGCTATTCCACCATGTCTCCTGCAACTTCCTTTTGAAGTTTTCTCCTTCCAAAGAGCCTAATTATTTAAAGAACCATTTGCTGTTGCTTTACTCAGTCAGAAAAGAAATAGTTAGCTGTTGCCAACAGTTCCTATTCACATGGGACCAAATCCTAACCAATGTTTCATGATCACTTTTATTTCATTGTGAAGAAGTTGTTAATAACCAACCAGCCATTTCCTAACTCAAGAGAGGACATCTCCAGATGCCTTTGGTAGAGATATACCCTACAATCCAGAGTAACTACGGGAGCACGTAAGAGTCTTTACGTACACCCATAGTTACCCAGTGAAAACCTAAGGGAAATTCATATTGCAATCCAGAGTAAATTGTTTTTACACCGGAGCAAGGACTCCGTGTAGTTACTCTGGATATTGCCCTTAGGAAATTCCAGGAAAATGGTGTCATAGACTGGCACACAAGTTTTCATTCAAATTAGAACTGAAATTCACCAGTAGGGGGAGGAAACACTTCACCAAAATACCATGATTATAACTGCTTCCTAATGTGGAAAGTCTCTGCTGTTTGAAAAGGACTTGCACAGAACTTTGACTGAAGCATGATGAGGATGTATGATACATGATTTGCCCAGCAAAAGGTTGGTAGAAAGCCATCAGCAGCATCTCACTCAAAGGATACATAAAGTTGTGTTGGCATGCATTGCAACACCCATGACTAACCACATAAAACAGGGTTTCTCAACCCCCGGTCTGGAGACCACTGGAGGTCCATAGCAGCTGACTGACCAGTCTGCGAAAGGACTCCTGTAAGTGCATCTTCCCCTCCTCACAGCAGGAGGACTCTATTAGAGGATTGCAGCCTCAGAGACCAATGCTATGCCTGTCTATGCCTGTAGTAAGTCCCATTGTAGTCAGTGGAGCTTATGCCCAGGAAAGTATGATCAAGGATTGCAGCCTCAGAGCCCAATCCTATGCCTGTCTACTCAGAAACAAGTCCCATTGTAGGTAGTGGAGATTACTCCCAGGAAAGCGCAGATAATATTGCAGCTTCAGAGTCCAATCCAATGCCTGTTACTCAAAAATACAGTGGTGTCTCATGTAACAAGTTTAATTCATTCTGGAGGCATGCTTGTTATGTTAAATGCTCTTTATGTGAACCAGATTTTCCCATAGGAAATAATAGAAACTCAGACGATTGGTACCACAACCCAAAAAAATATTCATATAAAAATATTAACTGTTTATAGAAATGATTACAAAACACTGTAATATAACACTGTACAAAGTACTGTAATATACAGTAACACACAACACTGCAATAAAGAAAATATTGTACAGTACTGAACTGTACTATACCTTTGAAAAATTTCATGGCTGGTGCGAGGGTTATAGAGAGGGGGATGACTTTGGCTGCAATCCTAAAGACACTTTTCTTGGAGTAAGACCCATTGGACTCAATGGGGCTTACGTCTGAGTAGACATGGTTAGGATTGTGCTCTTTCATAATCACTAATGGAATCACTACTATTCATTGGCTCAATGGAATCTTTGTCTTTTTGTTCAACTTTAACATTCCCCAGCTGCTGATGGGGAGCAGCACTAGAACATTGATAAGGCACGCCTTCCACACTGCCACACACAGATCCCACTTACAAACCTGGCTCAGGCTGCTCCTCCCAGACTCCCCATGAGTTCCCTGGCCATGGAAGCCTATTCAAAACTTTGCCCAGGGCCCCACTGTAGCTCAAGCTAGTCCACTCGTCCTGCTTGTGTGTCCCCTTGCCATGGAAGCCTGTTCCAAACTTCCTCAGAAGTGCTCTTTACTCAAGACAGTGGTCTTTACACAAGTCAAAATTTCTGAGAAAATTTTGCTCTTTATCCAAAATGTTCTTTATTCATGTCGCTCTTTACTCAAGGTACCACTGTAAGTCCCGTTATAGTCAATGAGACTGAGGGCGCAATCCAAAGAAACTACAGGGAGTCCTTGCTCCAGTGTAAGAACAATTTACTCTGGATTGCAATATGAATTTTCCATAGGTTTTCACTGGGTGGTGCCGTATCTACGGGTGCATGTAATGTCTCTTAGGTCCTCCCATAGTTACTCTGGATTGTAGGATTAGGCTGCAATCTGGATTTAGGCTGCAATCCTAAAGACACTTTATTGCGAGTAAGATCTATTGAACACAATGGGACTTACTTCTGAGTAGACATGGTCAGGATTGTGCTCTTACTCTCCAAGAACAGTGGCTATCATGGCTTTGTGCATTGTCAGTGCATCCTGCATTGAAAAAGGTTGAAAATTCCTGCTCTGAGTTGACATGCAGTGAGACATTGGTTCTCACCTGCAATCCTATCCACAGTAACTTAGCAAAAGCTCTATTTATTATAATGGGATTTATAGCTGAAGGCAGCTGTGCTGTGCTCTAAGTGAGGTGTTCCAGGTTGCCAGAGGCAGAAATCTCCCCCCACCCCTGGACTGGTCCCTGGAAAAGTTCTTTTCCACAGAACTGGTCCCTGGGGCCTAAAAGGTTGAGAACCGCTGACTTAAAAGACAAACCCAAAACAGTCATTTAAATGGACACAAACATGTCACAATAAAAAAATTCCTTTTAACCCCATTTACAAAAAGAACTAGAGTGTTTATACAAGCTGCAGGGTAATAAGGAAATTGAGTAGTCCTTTTGAGTACAGATGAAATGCAGAAGGATTCAAGCATTTCCAGGAACATACAAATGTATTATTATACCACTTGGATTATGGCTTCTCTGGAAATTACAAGAACAAAATCAGACAAATTGTGGAAGACCAAATCTTTTAAACATTTTCCTCTACAAAATAATTTCTTAATGTTTTCTTGATGACATTCTTTCCAAAGCCCTGTTAAAATGTCCTGGTCAGCTGTTCCATTTGCTAACCAAAATGAAGCTTTCTTATTCCAACATTATAAAGATGGAGTAGATTAAGATCATACCCAGAATGTTCTTTTAAATGTGTGGAGCCAGTAGTGACAATTTCTGGGGGGCAGAAGGCAAAGTCAAAATTTTGTAAGAACGTGTCCTGTTAGCTTTTCCTGCCCCCCTTCTATTGGAGCTGTTCTGGGCATCCGGAGCAAAATGAAGGAGATGGCTGTGCATTACTTAGATGGTAAAGAAGAGGGGCAGCTTATAGGGTGTGTTAAGGCACCCTGCAAAATGTAGCACTTTGCCTGCCTCTGGGAATACCAAAGGGGGCAGGAGGATGGATGTGCACATCTATTCCGTATGGTGCCACCACTCGGTCACACAAGGGACAGTTTCATTCTAACTGTACCTCAACACTTGAATTAAATACTACTTCCAGTTAATTTTTGCAAAAAGCAAGATAAATGAGAAGGCACAGCCATATCCATGCTACTGTCCCATATGTTAAAAAGTTATTTTCTAAACCGGCCCACGATTAATATTGGAATAGCTATTTAACTCCATGTACCACATTTTATTATTTCAGTTTTGCAACCTATGCGAACATTACTCAAAAGCAAAATTCCAGTATATTGAACCTGAGTTTGTAAGATATCACTGCTCTATTCAGGCTATGAGAGGCATGTTGAGGGCATGTTTAGCATTGCCTAGAGCAGAGCAGTTACTCTGTATCCAAAGCCTGTTTCCAAGGCAGAAATGCCCTCTTCCAGCCCTCAGAGTTATACCACCTCAGGAGCAGGTATAGTAATGAGTAGACCCATAGGGGTCCATGATAAGGCCTGAGTAAGAATGGCAGTGTTGACCAAAAATCTGAGTTCTTGGCCAGCCTAGCTGCAACCCCTGCCTCTCAACCTCAGGATATGGAACAACTACGGCAGCCCACTAACCTGGGGATACAGCAGGCCACTCCAAACATCCACCCTCCACTAGAGGAACTGCAGCTGTAACTGGTTGTCAGGAACTTCTGGGCTTTCTTATAAGGCAGACACCACAGCTGTTCTTTGTTCAGTGTGATCTGAGGGGGGTCTCCTCAGGAGCAAGTCCTCCCCATGTGTCAATTACTTAGCATGCTCTGGAGCAGTTAGGGCAGCCCAGGCTTCCTGACTCTCTGGATGCAGCATAACTTTATGTTCTGGATACAGAATAGTTAGGAGAGAGCAGTTAGGGCAGAGCAGGCTGAACTTGCTCTGGAATGCGCCCTATATGTTTTGCTTCAGAATAGACAATGAGTGAGATGATAGACAAACGTGAGAGGACAATTTACTTGTTGTATGTGGAGAAAGGTTAAAAATTTGTAATATTTTCCAAGCTGTAATCTAAAAATACTTACCAGAAAGTGTATCCTGATTAATCTTAGTGGAATTTATATAGGAGTTTAGGATAAGACGATAAATTCCATTTAGGGCAAAATCCAGAGTAACGATGGGGAGTCCTTGCTTCGGTGTAAGAACAATTTGCTCTGGATTGCAATATGAATTTCTCATAGGTGGTGCAGTAACTATGGGTGCACGTAATGTCTCTTACGTGCTCCCGTAGTTACTCTGGATTGTAGGGTTAGTCCAAAATGATTTATTTAAGAGGTCAAAAAAGGGGCTGCAGTGGCTCAGTGGTTAAAGACACTAAGCTTGTCAACCTGAAAATTGGTAGATAAGCAGTTCAAGAACTGAGTACCACACAACAGAATGGGCTTTCATTACTACCCAGCTCCTACCAAATTAGCAGTTTAAAAGCATGTAAATGCAAATAGATAAATACATAACACTTCAGTGAAAACATAACAGGAATCCATGTTCCTTTAGCATTTAACCATGTTGGCCACATGACTAAGAAAATATTTTTGGACAATGCTGGCTCTTTGGCTTTGTAACGTGGGTGAGCACCACCCATTGAGTCAGTTATGACTAACAGAGCAACCTGATGTACCTTAGCTATATATAAAATTGACTGACTCAACGCCACAGGTGGGCACAAGCTGGATCGCGGCGGACCCCAGGGACCGGTTGTTGAAATTCCCCTGCCACTAGCAATCCGGCAGCGGCGGGGGGCAGCAATAACCATCCATACCGGTTCAGCCGCTGCAGTGGCAGGGGCAGCCAGCAGGGCACCTTTAAATTTCCCAAGGCAGCCCTGAGAGGCGCCCCCAAGCCCCAGCGCTGGAGCGTCCTTTTCCCCGGCTGTGGAGGGAAATTTAAAGCTGCCCCTGCCGCTCCAGCAGCAATGGAGCTTACTCCCAGGTAAGAGTGGCTGGGACTGCAGCCTGAGAGAGAACCCTATCCTAAGCATGACTACTCAAAAGTAAGCCCTATTGTGCTGAATGGGTCCAGAAAACTATCGTTAGGTTTCTCTCCTACTTTCCAGGATAGATCCTATTTCTGGTGACTACAATCCTAACCATGACTACTCAAAAGTAAGCCCTAATGTGCTCAGTGGGTCTTACTCCTAGGAAACTATCGTTAGGTTTCCCTCCTCCTTTCCAGGATAGATCCTATTTCTGGTGACTACAATCCTAAGCATGACTACTCAAAAGTAAGCCCTATTGTGCTCAATGGGTCTTACTCCCAGGAAACAATTGTTAGGTTTCCCTCCTCCTTTCCAGGATAGATTCTATTTCTGGTGCCTACAATCCTAACCATGTCTACTCAAAAGTAAGCCCTATTGTGCTCAATGGGTGTGAGGCTTTACAGCCTCACAGCACATCCTCTGCATGTCTACTGAGAAGTAAACACCATGATTGTCAATGGTGCTTACTCCCAGGTCAGTGTGGGTATGATTTCAGCCTGAGAGCCCCATCCTATGCGTGTCTACTCAGAAGTAAGCACCATGATTGTCAATGGGGCTTACTCCCAGGTCATTGTGGGTATGATTTCTGCCTGAGAGCCCCATCCTATGTGTGTTTACTCAGAAGTGAGTCCCATGACAGTCAATGGGACTTACTCCCAGGCCAGTGTGGAGAAATAACTCCACAGCCTCAGAGCCCCATCCTGAGACTGCAGCCTCAAAGCCCCATCCTATGCAGATCTACTCAGAAGTAAGTTCCATGACAGTCGATGGGACTTACTCCCAGGAAACTGTGGCTGGCACTGCAGCCTGAGAGCTCAGTCCTATGCATGACTACTCTGAAGTAAGTCCCATGACAGTCAATGGGGCTTACTCCCAGGAAAGTGTGGTTAAAGTTGCTGGAGGGCACTAACAAAAACTTAGATTTTTTTAAAAAAATTAATTTTTTTAAATTTTTAGATTAAAAAAAATTCCCCTTTAAACTCTCCCCGGCCCCGCCCCCTTACCCCATCCATGCACCCTGACCCCGACCACACCCCCTGCCCCAACCTGGCCCCACCCACTTCCAGGGAGCCGGTTCTTGGGCTAGGCTGGGCCCATCACTGAAACGCCCTGCCAAAACCTTGACCTAGAAGCATGAAATTTTGGGAGGGTGTTCCTTCCATGACGGAGGTACCCACGAAGAACTGGTTTTCAGAAATTCCAACCACAAGGGGCTCAATATGTTTTCCTCCCTATACTTTACATTGACAATCCCTGACTGAGGGATGCTCTGCCCCAACCCTTTGACCTGAAATTTGGGGAGGGTGATCTTTCTGTGACACCAACACCCACCAAGATCTGATGTTGAGAAATTTAACCCTTAAAGGGGTGAAAATGAGTGCAACATGTTTCTGTCCTTTACTTAACACTGAAGACTGACTGATCAACATCCAGCCAATTTGGTGCCCAATATCTGATGTGCTGGGAAGGAGGGTCCACATGGGGGGTGCTGCCCATGGAGAGATGTTGTGCATCAATGGGGGTCGGTGTGCATGGGGTTTGATGTGCATTGGGATGTTACGCATGGGGGACATTGTGCATGGGGAGTGATATGCATGGGGGATTTTGTGCATGGGATGTTGATGCGCATGGGTGTTGATGCACATGGGAGGTTGATGCCCATGGGGGGATGTTGTGCATCAATTGGGGGTTGATGTGCATGGGGATTGATGTGCAATGGGGGGATGGCACATGGGGGTATTTTACTCCCACAGCGCGGTTATGTTTCACTAGTAGATGATAAATTATATAGGTTCTATAAAAGATAAAAATATATAAGGTTATATAAGAGTATATATCAGGTAATATATAAAATATATATAAGGTAAAAAGTCACATTCTTATAAGTAATACAGGTTATAAAGCTGCCTCCCTTCCAAGGACCTTTTGGCTTGAACAAAATTCCTCACAGGTTTGGTTGAAATTCTATTCTATGTATTATTTATTCATTATAAACATTTTAATCCCATCCTTCCTTGCTACGAAAATTCTGCCCAAGGCAATAGAAAAAAAGTCTAACCAAGGCCCAATATTAAACAGCAAAACAACCAATGAATAAAAAATAATCACAGTAAAACCCTCACCCACAACACAGCAATAATAGCACAAGAAAAAAATGAAGTTAAAAGCATTATAAAATCATAAAAATATACAAGACAGCATAAAACATATTAAACAGCAAATTAAAACCTTGCTGTAATAAAAGAGGCCTTAGCCTGCAATTCTAGGTACATTTTGCTAGGTGTAAGCCCCTCTGAATGCAGTATAATGACTTTTGAGTACACAAACAATCATTTGGTATAGTAGCAGTGGAATAGTAGCAGTGATGGGGCCTGCAATAGTAACAATACTAATGGAACAGTAGCAGTGATGGGGCCAGGCATACCTCGGATTCCTGAGATTGAACATGACTGCAGAGAAGGATCTCTCCTGCATTGCAATCAAAGATATGTTTGATGGTAGAGGTTGCATAGGAGGGCTTCCTCTGCTGATCTTAGCACTTGAGCCAGTACATACAGATTCAAATTCCTTGTGTCTCTTGCACTTGTGTTCTTTTTCCTGGGATGTTGCAAAAGTGCCATAATGGGAGGAATGGGGCACTGGCCTAAAGGATTTTGTCCTCACAAAAGTATGAAGTCAATGTGTTACATTGGAAAGGTGTGCATAAACTAAATTTCCTGTGACCCCCTGAGAAAACCCATTGCCTGAGAAGATGTTTGTGCAGATGAACATTCTTAAAAGAATACATAGATGCCCTGACTGAGAATGAGAGAGAGCACTAAAAGAGAACATGTAAAATGAGTGGGAAGGGGGAAAAAACCCAAGCTGCTCATGTGGAACCAATGAAACAAATGAGAAATCATACACATATCCACCAATTATTTTAGGCAGCAGTGCCTCTGCCACAAAGCAGCCACAGTTCTGAACATTGAGAACCGTTTTATGTATATTAAATGCACATTATTCACATTAACTGTCATGTAACTTAACATTTATCCCTTACTTAACTGTCTGTTTGTATTGCATAAGGGCTGCCAGTAATCCCATTATGAGAACAAATACCATTGTTTCTGTTGTTTTATTAACAAAGGGAAGCTAAACATGTACCCATCTATTCTGAATCTTATTTCTGCGAAATGCTGAACATGTCTTATAATGCATACTTTGGTTTGGCATAAAAGTTTTTTATCCTCTTTGTTGAGGATGTCTCTATAATTATCACCATCAAATGTTAATCAAAAACATATAAATATTATGTGGCAGTTGTTTACCCAAATGTTTCTATGGTACGTCTCCCCGTGATGCCTCTTAAATCATACAATTTTTCAGTGAATGCTCATTGCAATGAAATTTTGAGAAATGTTTATTCAGTTTCAAGAAGCTAACATCAGAAGAAAAAAACCAACGTTGTCTCTGAGTTCCAAAGAAGACAATAGGATAGTAAAACTGTGGATTTCACAGACTACAGTATATGTCAACCCTCCAATACTTGAAGGGGAAAAAGCCCTTAACTAATTTGATTCTGAGGTGAGATGGTTTCCAGTCACTTTTAAGCAAAAGTGAGATTGCTTTTACAAATCCAATTTGCTGTTAAAAAACATGAAAGGTATTAAGAATTATTGTTTATAGACAGTACAAGGGCTGAGCGAGATCTGATCGTATTTATAACTTATTGTGAAATATTGTAAGTTGGTGCCTCAAACTTTTTAGCACTGGAACGCACTTTTTAGAATAACAATCTGTCTAGACCCATTTAAAAGTAATCTGATATGATTTGTTCAAAAATAATTTCCAAAATAATTTAAAAAATAATTCTGACATGTTTAAAAATAATTCCTGAAGGCTGAAATCCTAGCCACAGTTAACTGGGAGTAAGCCCCATTGGATATCATTGTTAAAAGCATAAATGCAGTAGCCTGTTAAAAATACAGTTAGTTCACATATAGTATTTGAATTCACATATAAAGGGAACTGATACAATGCCTTCTTTTTCACCTAGTCTACAGTCCAAGTCTATAGTCGCTACTACAGTCCTGCTGCAAATGTGGACATGAGGATCCCAAAAAAGGTGTAACTGGGCAGCAATCTGCTCCAACCCTTCTGAGGCTCCCATAGCTGGAAGGCAATGTCCCCCAAACATCCAGACTTGACTCAGGGCCAAAGTCAAAAGCCATCTCTATACCTCTAGGCTGAGGAACCCAGGACATTATTCCTCCTAATACAGGCACTTTAAACAACATCTGTGCACTAAACACTATGTGCCTGCATTGCCTTTGTACTTCTGCCAAATGGGATTCATTTCTTTATATGAAATTTCAACCAAAAAAAAAACAACCAGGAACTGCCTTCGGCTAATTTTCAAAGAAGAATTATTTAGTGTCATAATGAGTTCATGTAGAGATTTCAAGGCTTCTGAATGCCTCCGTTGGCATCTCTTCATTTTTGTTATTCCCTTTTCCTTGACAACATTGTATTAGAAAGTCTGTAACTCAATATAAATTCCATGATAATTATAGTGTCCTCATCACCCAGTACAGTCAGGGCAGTTTTTCCAACAAAAATCACATCTGCGAAGAGGTTATTTCAAACTTAGCATGCAATTGCTGCAATAGCACTTTAAGGTTGATTTTAAGGCTGAATTCAGCACTTTAAGGCTGAATTAGGAGGAAAATAGGTTCTCGGACCCCCAAATCAAGAGTAACTACGGGAGCACATAAGAGACTTTATATGCACCTGTAGTTGCTGCACCACCTAGTGAAAACCTATAGGAAATTCATATTGAAATCCAGAGTAAGTTGTTTTTACACCGGAACAAGGACTCCCCGCAGTTACTCTGGATTTTGCCCTAATTCTGCAACGTAGTCCCAGTCCAAGCCATCCTCTTAAAGAATAAAGACTTGGAGGGGTGAAATCACATGGTATTTAGATTTGAGTTCTTGTAAACAGGGGAAATTACTGTACATTGTAGTCGAAATATCATAACAGAAATTCCACAAAAGCCAAACTATTCATCCTTCGTTTGTTTGCAGTTGTTTGGAGACTTGCATGTCACTACTAAATCTATCTAAAAGCTTTATCCAATGCAGGGGAGTTTATTTTCTGGTAAATAACCTGTTTTGTTTCATGTTCGCTGGAAAATATGACATGCTGAAAAGTTCACTCTTGGCCTAGAACATGTAGGAATGAAGATCTAGAGTTCCAGGACTTTGAAGTAAGTCTACTGAAGTGAAACCACTGACTCTAGAGGAGTTGCACTGAAAAAACCCTTGAATTAATTTGTGATCTGAAAGCACATGAAAACAGCAGCCAACATGAAGCTAAACAGTGTTTGGCCAGGCCTTCCAGGACTGCCCACAAGACAAACCTACTATAATTAATTACTTAATTAATTAACTGAAAAGTCACTGACTGACTGACTCATTAACTCATCAACGACCAGCCAAAAACACCAGACCTAGAAGCGTGGAATTTGGGAAGGGTGTTCATTACGTTCCACTAAGTGTTCCACTAAGAATAATTCTATGGAAATTAAAACTGGAAGGGAATTCTAAAGGGGCGAAACCAGGCATGGGCTGATACCGGTTCAGACCGGATCGGCCGAACCGGTTGTTATGTTAACATTTTATGTTAACATAAAAGCGTACCGGTTGTTGTGGGGGCTGGCCATAACGGCCGAACCGGTTCGGAGGTCATATCGTGTGTTTATGGCCACTGCGGCCACCATTTCCATTCAACCAACCACGCGCTCCTATGAGCACCAAGGCCCGCCTTCTCTGCTGGGCAGGAGGGCTGAGGACCAACCACACGTTCCTATGAGCGCCAAGGCCCGCCTTCTCCACTGGCCGGGAGGGCTGAGGACCAACCACTGTGCTCCTATGAGCGCCAAGGCCCGCCTTCTCTGCTGGCCGGGAGGGCTGAGGATCAACCACACGCTCCTATGAGCGCCAAAGCCCGCCTTCCTGGGTAAAGGTGTGTGGAGTGGCAGGTCCTTGATTGTGGATCGTGGGTTTGGTGTTTGCACAGGCTGAATTTAACCCCTGGTTTGGGCTGGCAGCCATAGCCAGTGCAAGGACCTGGTGCAGCTCTCCCTTTTTGATCCCCCCACATGAGTGTCACCCCCACAGTCCTTGCCCACCCTACTGCACCATCTGCTCTCATGAGCCAGAGATCAGCGTAATCAGGGCTTAGTCCCAGGAAAGGCTTACTCTCAGGAAAATGTGGTTGGGACTGCAGCCTGAGAGCCCCATCCTAAGCAGGTCTACTCAGAAGTAAGTCCCATGAAAGTCAATGGGACTTACTTCCAGGCCAATGTGGAGAGTACTTCAGCCTGAGAGCCCCATCCTAAGCAGGTCTACTCAGAAGTAAGTCCCATGAAAGTCAATGGGACTTACTTCCAGGCCAGTGTGGAGAGGACTTCAGCCTCAGAGCACCATCCTATGCAGGTCTACTCAAAGGTAAGCCAGATGCTTAAATTTTTTTTAATTTTTTTAATTTAAAAAATTATCCCTGGCCCCGCCCCCTGGCCCCACCCTGACCTCAGCCCCACCCCCTGACCTTGCATGGCTCCGCCCACTTCCGGAGAACCGGTTGTTGGGGCCAGGCCTGCCCACTACTGGGCGAAGCATGTTTTTGTTCCTATACTTTACGTTGAAGAGTCGCTGACCAATCAATGCCCTGTCCCAACCCCTGGACCTAGAAGCATGAAATTTGGGAAGGGTTAGGGTTTCTAGAAATTTAACCCCTAAGGAAGTGAAAGGGGTGTAATCAGTGATGGGATTCAAAGAAATTAACAACCAGTTCTATGCCCTTCTGGCAGCCACTTTTAAGTGGCTATTTTTAAACTTTATATGTCCTATCTCTCATTAAAAACCGCTTCTATAGAGTAGGTGTGAACCTGCTGGAGCCCACCACAGGGTGTAATGCATTTTTGTCATATACTTAATATTGACTATAGATAAAACCCAGCCCCAAATCCTGCACTTCCCCAGTAGGGGTGCCCACAGTTGAGGAACGATGGTGCATGGGAGGGGTGTGGTTCCTGGGGGATGTTCCATGGAGGGGAGGTGCCTGGAGGGATGTTGCACTGGGGAAGTATTGCATGGGGGATTGTGGTATAAGGGTCTGCCCAAACAGATAAATATTCTTGAAGTTTTACTGTCGCAAAGCAGGTACATTTCGCTAGTAAATAAATAAATACAATTTAAAGGTTACTGACTTACTAATTCACTGTCTCATCAATGCCCAGCCAAAACCAGCAGACCTAGAAGGGTGAAATTTGTAGAGGGTGTTCCTTCCTTTATGCTGGCTCCCATTAAGAACTGATTTTTGGAAACTGAAACCAGACAGGGATGAGAACAGATGTTTTTATCCCTAAACTTAACATTGAAAAATTGCTGACTCATCAATGCCCAGCCCAAAACCCCTAGACCTAGAAGCATGAAATTTAGGGAGAATATTCCTTCCATGATGTAGACACCTATTAAGAACCCATTTTAACTGATTTTAAAGAAATCGAATCCCTAAAGGTATGAAAAAGGATGTGTTTCTTTGTCCCTATACTTAAATACTGAAGACTGACTGATCAATAACCAGCTGCACCCCCTGGACCTAGAAGCTTGAAATTTGGGGAGTATATTACTTCTGTGATGTAAGGATACCCTCAGAACCTATGTGGTGCCTTGTAATGCCTCCTGCCTGGTGTTGCTCGCTGGTGTCAGTCCTGGTGCCCAGTGCCTGTTGGTACCCAGCAGTGCTTGGTGCGTGTCAGTGCCCAGTGCCCCCTGCCCAGTGTCAGTGCTCAGCAGTGTCCAGTATCCACAAATATTCTTAAAATTTTACTCTTGCAATGATGGAAAAAATTCTGCTAATGAATGAATGAATGAATGAATGAATGAATGAATGAATAAATAAATAAATAAATAAATGTTATTCAAAGACATCAGGCATGCAACTCAATCCAAAACATGCTTTGGAAAAATAAAGGTATCCCCTGCAGATTGCCCTGCTAGTTGTGACTAACTCTAGGGACAGGTGTTCATTCCAGCTACAAGGCAAACCAGCCAGTGTTGTCCACAGATATCTCCATGGTCACATGACAGGCATGAAAGTTCATGGAATCCTGTTATTATCACACCAAAGTGATACCTATTTATCTACTCATATTAACCTGCTTTTTAACAGGCTGCAGAAGCTGGGCAAGTAATGGGAGCTCACTTCATTGTGCAGTTTTAGGAGCTACCTGAGGGCTGAGAATGCTGACATGTGAAGACTCCTAATTCCAGGGATTTGTGTGGTGAAATTTGATACATTCCATCACTTTTGCTGTTCAGCTCTATGCCCAGCTTGTATTGTGCCAAGAGTGCTAATTGGCCAATTTCTTGCCAAGTGAAGCTTATTTAAACGAGGTCTTCTCAAACATCATTGTACAAGGGTTCTCTTTGATCTTTGGCATCACTTACTCTTTTTGAGTAACCAATTAGAAAAGAAGTGGAAGGCCACAGAGTGATGCATGTGAGAAATTTTCAGGGGAATTCAAATGGGTGTAGAGTGACACAAAACCAAGGCTTGTACCATTCCTTGGCCTGACAATTCAACACCAGAGCCAAGGGCTGTTTCAGTTCTCATACTTTGTGATGAGCTAAGAACAATTTGTGACTGCCACTCAATTCAGAGAAGACACATTTTGATGGAAGCTCTTGACCCTTTCCTGCTTATATCTTACAAAGGCTGCAACCCTTTATAGAGCTACCTGAAAATATGGCAGACTCAAACAAAATTTCCTTCATCTGGATACAACTCACTAACTAAGCAACTTTAAAATCAATGGTGATGTTAGTCAAAGCTTTATTAAATCCCATTAATTTCATTGGGATACAGACATAATTTGCTTTCTTTAGATATAAACGAATGAACGTACTCCATAGTAAGTGTGAATTAGGTTGTACAGATCATTGAATGATGGAATCCAATTTAGGGTCAATGATAGCACTGATATAAATATATTGGTTTAAGATGCATTGGGTTATATGCACAATCACAAGAACAAGGCGGCTGATGGAAGTGGGCTTTCCAGCTATTATCTGGGGTCTCCAATGACTTTTGAAAAAAACGACTCCTGAGGGTTTTTCTCTTCTTGAAAAGAGTCTGAAATGTGATACAGGAGACTGCATAGGAGAAGGGAATCCCTGGAATTGAACAAAGGTACTTTGTACATGGAAATATTCTTCTCCATCTTCTCCAAATCAGACTCTGGCCACAATCCTAACCAATCCTAACCAATTTAGGCCAGCACAACATACCCATCTCCCCGTTCCTGTGGTGGTGAGGGGAAGCCAGTCCAGAAATGGAGAGGTGGGTGAGTAGTGCAGGCCTAAATTGGTTAGGATTGCACCCTCTGCCTGAAACCTGAAGGTCGGCAATTCTTTTTACCAGTCCCCTAACACAGTGTCAGAGGAATGATGTGGCCCTCCTGACAAAATGTTTACCCACCCCTTGCAGTGGTGGGCTTCAGGAGGTTCTCACAGGTTCTATAGAACCCTTTGCTAATGAGTGCCTGGTTCTGAGAACCAGTAACTAATGGGACATAGAAGCTGTTGTTCTATGGACATAGAAGCTGTTGTTAATTTGGGTTATTAGGACATAGAACCTGTTGTTAATTTATCTGAATCCCAAAACTGCCCTTTTGAAAGATAAAGTAACGGAAAGAAACATAATGTATAAATATTATTTAGAATTTCTTGTAAAGTCATTTTTCCTGATATGTGGAATTTGAGATGTACAATCCTAAAGATGGGAGAAAAGAAAGAGACACAGATCAAAACCAAGACGTTTTTGGGATCTAATATGGGAGAGTCACATTTAAATCAAATGTAAATTGATATAAAATCAATGCAGGTTTCCTAGTTGCTGCACCAGAGGGGGAAATATGCAAAACGTTCTTCTAGTGTCACATGCAAAAGCACCTGAGGCTCACCTAATAAGATTAAAGTCATTCAAAATTAAATGCATGACAAATGACTTCAAATGACTCATATTTAAGAAAGCAGAAAATGAGCCATCCCTAAGGCACAATTTGCTGCCAACTTGTAAACCACATGGGTTCTGTTGCATGCTCTGTACAAGGTAGTCCCAATGACAAAACATCAACTCACCCAGTGGATTTGGATTCTTTTCAGCCTATACAGTCTGTGGATATGGACAGGATTCTTGAAAAAATAGGTTGTCTGTGTGCATGCTTGAGGTTTCCCATTCTGCTTTATAAAAAAAATGACAGATGATGCCTGGTCAAGTGAATAGGGAGGGTAATTGATACCTCTGTGTTAGAGGCTACTGTTTGGCTGTTTTTCAGGTCTGTTTGCTGGATCTGAGCCTTTCTGCAAGGTAAATTCTAGAAGGTGGCTCTAGGGTGATTCATCCTGGGTCTCTTACCCCCAAATCCAGAGTAACTACAGGAGCACGTAAGAGACTTTACGTGCACCCGTAGTTACTGCACCATCTAATGAAAACCTATGGGAAATTCATATTGCAATCCAGAGTAAGTTGTTCTTACACCGGAGCAAGGACTCCCCGTAGTTACTCTGGATTTTGCACTTACAGCGCAATCCAGAACAACTAATCTGTCCACATAAGAATTCTTGGGTTGCCCTATCAATCACTAGGGTGGAGCAACTGCAAGATGCTCCACCCCAGTTACTCTGGAAAAGGCTTATGGCAGAGCAAGGCAACATAGGGTGCCCTAAGAGAGGTGGACCTGCTCTGCCCTAACTGCTCTGCCCTAAGCAGTTCAGGAGAGGCATGTTGAGGGCATGTTTAGCATTGCCTAGGGCAGAGCAGTTACTCTGTATCCAGAGCCTGTCTCCAAGGCAGAAATGCCCTCTTCCAGCTCCCCTGAGATATACCACCTCAGGAGCAGGTAGAGTAATGAGTAGACCCATAGGGGTCCATGATAAGGCCTGAGTAAGGATGGCAGTGTTGACCAAAAATCTGAGTTCTTGGCCAGCCTAGCTGCAACCCCTTCCTCTCAACCTCAGGATATGGAACAAACTACGGCTGCCCACAAACCTCAGGATACAGCAGGCCACTCCAAGAAGCCCCTTGTATTCACTGTAGAATGTACTGGCATCTCATCAGGGACTCCTTATAAGGCAGGCACCCAGTGGTGTCACCAGACTGGTGCAGCTGGTGCGGACTGCATTGGGTGACACGCTCTGTATTGGGTGATGTGCTGGAGGAGTTTGACAGTCCTTTGGCGGGCCACGGGCGTCAGCGTGCCCTTTCAGGCCTGCTCCAAGGCAGAGCAGCAGCCAGAAGCTGCCACTCGTCCTCGGAGCTAGCCTGAATGGCCAGCTGAGGTACACTGCGCAGAAACACACTGAGCATGCCGAACAGCTTCAGAGAATTCCTTAAAGTGGAGGAAGTCCACGCCTCTGCAAGGCCATTCGGCCTCGCTCAGGAGGCGGAGCGGCAGCCGAAAGGCTTCAGAAAAGTACTGTGCAGGCGTCAGAGATGGTGCCTGCGTAGTACACTTCCTGAAGCCAGTTGGCTTCAGAATCAACTGCGCAAGCGCCAACTTTGGCAACTGCGCAATCCAGGTAGGGGAGGGGGCGCGCATCCCAGGGGTGACATACAGACTTCTGCACTGGGTGATATGCAGAGTCTTGTCACCATTGTAGGCACAACAGCTGTTCCTTGTTCAGTGTTATCTGAGGGGTGTCTCCTCAGGAGCAAGTCTTCCCTTTGTGTCAATTACTTAGCATGCTCTGGAGCAGTTAGGGCAGCCCAGGCTTCCTGACTCTCTGGATGCAGCATAACTCTCTGCTCTGAATACAGAAGTTAGGAGAGAGCAGTTAGGGCAGAGCAGGCTGAACTTGCTCTGGATTGTGCCCTTAATCTTTGACCTGTAGAGGTCTGCCAGGTTTTATCTTGTCCCCATTTCTAAAGAGGTCACTTGAGGATTTGGAGTTGGGCAAGACTGCTGGAGAGGCAATGGATGTTTGAACTGACATTTGGAGTCAGTAATGAATACACCAAACATTTTATTTATTTATTTATTTATTTAAGCAATTTGTATCCTGCCTTTCTTCCCCCACAAGGGGAACTCAAGGAGGCCAAACAATTAAAAAACAATAAAACACCATATGGTAATAAATAGAGATAAAAACACATTAAAATGTAGTTAAAATACAATTAGATTAAAGCTAAAAACGTAGACTAAAAACGACAAAACAAAAAAAGATAAAAGCCCCCCAACCTTTGCCCCCATTTAAAAAGCTTTTTTAAAATAAAAGGATTTAAGGCTCCGCCTGAAGCTCTGTAGTGAGGGAGCTTTCCTCAGTTCTAAGGGGAGGGAGTTCCAAAGTCAGGGTGCCACCACCGAGAAGGCACTATCTCTGGCCGCCACACCTCTCACGTCTCTTAGTGGCAGCAGAGTCAGAAGGGCCCCCTCAGATGACCTTAGGTTACGGGTCAGATTGTACGGAAAAAGGCGGTCCTTCAGATACCCTGGACCCGAGCCATTTAGAGCTTTAAAGGTCAGGACCAGCACTTTGAATTCAGCCCAGAAACGAATGGGCAGTCAGTGTAGTCACTGAAGCAGTGGCCCAACAGAGTCGAACCGACGAGCCCCAGCAACCACACGGGCCACCGCATTCTGGACTAATTGCAGCTTCCGGACCGTCTTCAGAGGCAGCCCCACGTAAAGCGCGTTGCAATAATCTAGTCTCGATGTCACTAGGCCATGGGTCACCGTGGCCAGATCCAACCGACTCAGGTACGTGTGTGCAACCCCATCCATGGGAGTGCAACCCCATCTAGAACAGGATGATATTCCAATACCCGAGTCAAGGGCTTCCGGACCAGGAGAACCTCTATCTTATCAGGATTTAATCTCAGCTTGTTCACTCTCATCCAGTCCCCCACTGCCTCCAGACAACAATTCGGGACTTCAACTGCCTCCTGGGACTCAGGAGGAAAGGAGAGATAGAGCTGAGTGTCATCAGCGTACTGATGACACCTCACTCCAAACCTCCGGATGACCTCTCCCAGCGGCTTCATGTAGATGTTAAATAGCATGGGGGATAGAATGGAACCTTGTGGCACTCCGCACCGAAGAGGCCAGGGTGCCGAGCAAGCATCCCCCAGCACCACCTTCTGGGACCAGTCAGCCAGGAAGGAGCGGAACCACTGCAAAACAGTGCCTCCAGTCCCCAACCCAGCCAACCGACTCAGAAGGACACCATGTTCGATGGTGTCGAAGGCCGCTGAGAGGTCCAGCAGGACCAACAGGGACGCACTCCCCCTGTCCATTCCCCGGCGTAGGTCATCCACCAAGGCGACCAAGGCAGTCCCTGTTCCAAACCCCGGTCTGAAACCAGATTGGAAGGGATCCAGATAATCAGCTTCATCCAGGACCCTCTGAAGCTGAGACCCTACCACCCGCTCGACCACTTTACCCAGAAATGGGATGTTTGAGACTGGCCGATAATTGTTTAAATTTTTAGGGTCCAGGGAGAGTTTCTTCAGGAGGGGGCGAACCACCGCCTGCTTTAATGCAGGCGGCAACACCCCCTCCCTCAGAGAGGAGTTCACCACCCTCCCTGTCCATTCGGCCAGTCCATCCCGGGCCAATCTGATTAGCCAGGCTGGGCAAGGGTTGAGCGGGCAAGCAGATGGTCTCACACTACAGAGAATCCTGTCCACATCCTCAGGTTCTAAAAGCTGAAAAGAATCCCAAAAGATGGATAAGACAGGTGCCCCGAGGACATCGTTGGATGTTGTTAAAGTGGCGTCCAAGTCATGCCGGATCTGATCGGCCTTGTCCGCAAAGTGTTGAGCGAACTCGCCACAGCGAGCCTCCGTGTGCTCTACCACATCAGTGAGGGGGGCCAGATGGAGTAGGCCCTGGACCACACGGAAGAGCTCCGCTAGACGGTTCTCTGCGGATGCGATGGTGGTAGCAAAGTATTCTTTTTTAGCCACCACCACCGCTGCAGAGTAGGCTCGCCAGTGAGCCCTGGCCTCTGCCCGATCAGAAACGACAGAAACATTTTTAATCCAGTTTTCAAGACAGAGGTACTGTTAGGGAAAGCAGTTCATCTGGCAGTGAAGTGTAGGTCTGTTTTGAACAGAGTTACAGTTCCCTTTGAAGTAGGAGGTCATTGGTGTGACGATTGACCCAGACTGGACACAATGTCTGGATGCCCAGGGAGCATCCAAGGGAGCTCCCTGGATGCCCAGGGAGCATTCAAGGGAGCCTTCAATCAGTTTCTACTGGTGTGCCAGCTATGTTAATTATTTGGGCAATCAGATCTGACTACAGTATCTCATGCCTTGGCAACATATAGATTGAATTACTGTAAGACATTCTACATGATGAGTACTCAGTTGCATAAAAAAAGGGTCTGGTAAGTTGCTCTCTGAAGCTAGGCGGCATGACCATGTTGTACCCTTGTTGTACAATCTGTACTGATTGCTGATTTGTTTCTCAGCATAATTCAGTGTGCTAGCAACTTAAGCCTTTTTTTGCTTGAAATTCAAGGTACTTGAGAGATCATCTCTTCCCATGTGAATCTGCCCATCCCCCTAAGATCGTCTTGGTAGCTGGTCCTGAACCTGCCATCATTTGTGGGTATATGATTGACAGGAGCACATGGAGCAGCCTTCCCAGTGGTGACAGACAGAATCCACAGAGAAAATCCACAAAGAGTTTCATATCCTTATGGAGACATCCATATCCTTTTGGAATGCCCTGCAAAGGAAATCCATATGAGCCCACCCTAGTTGATCCTCATTAAAAAGTGGAAATGTTCTCGTTTGTCAGGCATTTAGTACTCCCATAATTTGTTTTAATTGGCTGCTGTTTCTTGCTTTGTTTGGGTAGGCATTTTTTTTACAGATTTTGTTTGTTTTACTTTTGAGCTACCTAACAAGGGAAAAAAGTGGCAGAGGGGGTGTTTAAAAGAAACTTGATACTCATCCAGTCACACAGCCCAAGAATAAAGGTTTTATTGTGGCCAGATGTCTGCGGAGTCCTCTAACCCCTCTAGAGGAGTCCTGTAGAATCCTCTCAATTTACCTCTTCCTCCCCCCCCCCAAAAAAAATCCCCAGTTAGTCTGGCATAAACCGCAACACAAGTCCCATGCCAGCTGTAGCGCACTTGTGTGCCACTTCTGGAGAAGGGTTATGCCAGTGCACAGACATGTGCTTGCTTCCCTACCTCACCACGGGAATGGGAAGACCAATTAGTTTTGCCAGCCTTGGTTGGGATTGCACCCTAAATCGGTAGCATTCATCTTATCAACACTATCAAAGTGTGCTTCCTAGGAAGTGGGAAATAGAATAAAAAACCTTCAAGACAGAGTTTGCAAACAGAAAACAAACAAATTTAGCAGCCAGCATGCACACAGAATAAATTTGCACGGCCGCAGTGGTACAGCAGAAAGATGTTAATTGTCTCTAACCTAAAAGTCTGTTCACTGTTAAAGTAGGAAGTGGAATACCAGTGCACAAATTTAGTTTTCTTACAAATTCTTGTGGAGTACCAGTGCACAAATTCTTGCTTCTCTGGTGGATTGGCAACTGTATTGTTGGTTTCAGTAAGACTGTAAAACAGCCTCTACCATGAGAAAGCTCTGTCCAGCCCTGGCCACCCATCAGAGCAGGTAAGCAAGTGGAAGAAGTGGAAATGCAGAATGAGTTGATGAGGGGGCAAAACTGGGCGAAGATGGGCAGGGAAGCTGCTCTGGATCCAGGGGCAATACTGTACACTGGATTCCATCCTCTATTTCACAGCCTCCCTGCCCCTTCCTCTCCACAGAGCAGCATCAGCAGAAGAGCTGGCAAGGGCAGAGAAGACAAATTGTGGAGCAGATGTTTATAGAAGGGACAGGACACTTAAATTTCCTTAGAAAGCCTTGTTGAGGATAGGACGCATTGACCAAGCCTCCATAACATGTTCTATTTACATAGAAGATGGCCATTTACATTCTCTAACTGGGAAATGGCCAGTTGAACCATTTGAACCCAAAAGAACTGGAAAAAGTCTAGGCCCAACTAAGTGGGTCTTCTAAGGTGCATAGGCCCTTAGGCTGCAATCCTAACCTCCAGTTAGGCCAGCCTAAGCCCCGACATAAGTCCTGTGCTGTCTCACGGGTGTCAACAAAGTCAGTGATTGGATTCAAAGAAATTAACAACCGGTTCTATGCCCATCTGGCAGCCACTTTTAAATGGCTATTTTTAAACTTTATATGTCCTATCTCTCATTAAAAACCGCTTCTATAGAGTAGGTGCGAACCTGCTGGAGCCCACCACTGAACAAAGTGCTATAAGACATTTCTGCACCACTCCTGGGGAAGGTGACGCCAGTGCACAGACATGCCATTGCCTCCCCACATCACCACAGGAATGGGAAGACCAACAAATTGTGCTGACCTAGATTAGGATTGCACTGTTAACCAGTGACTGTCTGGACAACTCCTGATGCCCATCTGTTGACTGATTCACCCTCTGTGAGCCATTAAAGGACTCACAAGGCCAGAAGGTATGACTGGACACTTTTGTATACTCACCGCTCCACACCCAAGTCTGGTCCTCTGCTCTCTCCACCCTTGCTCCACCTTGTTCTGCCCTCTCCCCACCTCCTTTGCCCCCAAAATATTTATCACAGGCCTGTGCTGGAAGAGCACCAGCCAGCTGAGTATCCACTATATCTTACCAGTTGACCATCCACTATATTCCATCACCAGCAGCCCCTCCTCTCTCAGTGCCGTGAACATGCCTTACAGCACATTTGTGTCACTCAGCAACTGTGGTGAAACTCACTGTAGGTGCTACAGCTGGTTAGGATTGGGCCATAAGTTCCTTTCCTCATGGAAAACATTTTGGCACTCAGAAGAAAAATAATAATCTAACGCAAACATTGTCACTTTAAAATGGAATGCTGCTGACATCTTTTGCATGATGCCAGGAAGGAAATAAATAGAAACCCTGACAAGCTCATTCCTGCCAAACATTTCAGTGGAACATAAATGCAATACTGACACCCGTTTCACACAGAGAAGACAGAGGACAAAACCTGGGATTGTTTGAAATGGCTTTGTGCGCCTGCCGAACCCAGCAGATTTAACAGAACCACAGTGAAAGGTGACGAATACCAAGTCTGTCACCATGCAAACTCTGTGACATATGGCCAATAGGTTGTTGGTAAATATTTAATAACCTGAAACTTTATTCTCTGACGCAAAACCTCTTGTATTACCCAGATGTAAAGGTATTGCAGGGAAGTGTGTGCTTCTTTCAGACAATGGTGCTGTGTTACAGCCTGCCCACCCTACAGATTACAATTAAAACTCAGTCCGTTAACATACTGCAATACATCTCAGCCAAAGAGCCCCTCCATAAATTTCCTTTTTAGTCAAACCAGACCTCTACCATTCAAGAGTTTGTGAATTATGTTGTTGAAGGGGGAAAAAACCACAAAACTATCTGGTGTTCAAAGAACAGATTTTGTTTGATGGTTTCTAAAGCAATCTATGTACAATAATACATATTCTATTGAAGACAGATGTTCTATTACAGAAACTCCTTCTCCCATAGACTGTCTATACGTGTTCATTTTTTTAAAGTAAAACCAATAGGTTCATTTGAAAATCATCAAATGAAGTTTGTCTTCTGGTCAACAGAGTTTCATTAACATAAAACTAGTATAACATGAGCCAGGTTTAAGATTGCTTAGTTCCCAAAAATATTTGTAAAATCGAGAATATGGAAAATCTCGAGAATTCTGGCTGGAACAATGGTTTCAGTTCTGGGCAGAAACATACCCACACCACATCCAGGACCCTCTGCTTTCTAGTGAGCTATGGGCTGCAATCCTTACCCCCAGTTAGGCCAGCATAAGCTCCAGCACAAGTCCCAGGCTGACCCAAGGGTGTCACAAAAGTGCCAATAAGACAGTTCTGCGCAACTCCTGGGGAAGGGTTAGGCCAGTGCACAGACATGCACTTGTCTCCCTAAATCACCATGAGAATGGGAAGAACAATGAGTTGTGCTGACCCAAGTTAGGACTGTACTCATTGTGCTCATCTAGGAATACAGGAGAGATAAGTAAAGTGTGGCCTAGGTCTAGGTCATCTCTAGGCCATACTATGTCCACTTTCTATGCCTGGAAGCCTCCAGCTTGCTGATGATATGGTAGTATTGTGAACTCTTCAATGCTCTCGTGATTTGGTACCACTGAGAAAGCATAGTGAGAATCTTTCCCTACTTATTCACTTGTCACAGTTTTCATTTCTCACACTTCCAATTGTCATTTCTCACACTTCCATCACTGTCATTATAGGCTCTCAGATGTTCTAAACCAGAGGTACTCAAAGATTTTGGCACCAGAATCCATGTTTCATAATTACCATCTGTTAGGACCCACCAGAGGTGATGTCATTAACTAAGAGTGGTATCATGGCTATATGGCTGGACATCCCCTACAATCCAGAGTAACTATGGGAAGATGTAAGAGGCACTTAGGCTGCAATCCTAAGAGCACTTTCCTGTGAGTAAGCTCCATGGAACTCAATGGAACTTACTTCCGAGTAGACAAGAATAGGATTGCACTGTTACTCTGGATTGCTCTATGCATTTCCCATAGGTTTCTCATAGGTGGCACTGTAACTATGTCGATGTAAAAGATCCCGTAATTACTCTGGATTCTAGCCGTTAACACACACGAAAATTTTTAACACACCTATATGAGTCAATCAATTTAGTAAATTTAAAGTTTATACAATAAATAAATAATCAAAAAACAGTCAGTCCTCCAAGCCTTCTGAAGCTGTTGCTGATCTGTTAAATCTATCAATCTAAAGTATTTATACATTGCTTTTCAACTAAAAAGTTCACAAAGTGGTTTACAAAGAAAATGAAAAAAATTAATAGCTAATGGGAATTTAAAAATAAAGGCTGCAGTCCTATTCATAATTACCAGGAATAAGACCCACTGACTATCATGGTTAAAAGCAAACACATAGTAGCTTATTAAAAGTACAGAGCTTTTGCTCAGCTTTGGCTGATTTGTGAACTGCAACCATATCTGGATCACTCAGATCTGGCCACTGTGACCCATCCTCTAGTGCAATTGTACTGAAACAGGAGGGATTACAAACCCTGGTTCATGTAAAGAACCCCTACCCCTTTTTAGGGGTGGGGGAAGGGGTAAAGCAGCAGAGTGATCCTCAGAATCACGACCCTGTGGAGAAATGAGGGTCTATTTTCGGACATTCTGGGAGTCCTGCCAGGGTCAGAGGGGTATGGGGAGCCTCAGGGAGCACTGCAGAGCTCCCTGAGGCTTGAAAACATAGACTTTCATAATTTTCACTAGTGACAAGCATACCCATGTTGCAGGAGTAAAAGTCCCCTGTATGCCATCCCCCCACTGCACATCAATCACCCATACACATCAACCACCCATACACATCCACCCCATGTGCAACATCCCCCATGTTCATCCACCCCATGCGCATCATCCCCTATGTTCATCAACCCCTATGCTCATCAACCCCCTGTGCGCAACAACCCCCATGTGCGACATTCCCTGCATGCGCAACATTCCCCGCATGCACAACATCCCCGCATGTGCAACATCCTCCATGCGCATCATCCCCCTTCTGCATCAACCCCCCATGCGCATCAACCCTATGTGCATTAACCCCCATGTGCATCAACCCCCATGTGCATCATCCCCCCCATGCACATCATCTCCCCCATTTGCATCACGTCCCCAATGCGCAGCTTCCTCCCATGTTTATCAACCTGCCAATCGCATCAACCCACCAATCGCAACATCTCCCCATGCACAACATCTCCCCATGCACAAGATCCCCCATGCACATCTCCCCATGCGCATCATTCCCCCATGCACACCAACCCCCATGTGCCTCATCACCCCATGCATGTCTTCCCATGCGCAAAGCCCCATGCATGGCATCCTCCCCAGTGCAACCTCTTCCTCCAAACAACATCCCCCCAGTGCACCAGGCACCAAGCACCAAATTGGCTGGAGGTTGCTCAGTCTTCCATGTTAAGTATAGGACAAAAACAAATTGCACCCCTTTTCAGCCCCTTAAGGGTTAAATTTCTCCACATCGGTCCTTGGTGGGTGTTCATCTGAAAGAAGGAACTCCCTCCCAGAATTCCATGCTTCCAGACCCAGCAATTGGGGCGGAATGTTGATGAGTCATCAATTCTTCAATGTAAAGTACAGGGAGGAAAACGTGTTGCGCCACTTTTCACCCCCTTCCAGTTGGAATTTCCAAAAACTTGTTCTTAGTGAACCCCTTGATCATGGAAGGAACACCCTCCTCAAATTTCACTCTTCTAGACCCAGCAGTTTTGGCTGGCCACTGACAGTCTACCAGTCAGTGAATCAGTCAGTGACTTTTCTCTTTTGTATATATAGATAATCCAAGTCTTTTTCATCTTGCAAATGCAAAATGATGATTTTTGTGAACAATGCAAACATCTCCAAGTGGCCAAGACTTGGCTTCTGAGGTGCTGCAGAATGTGATATAACTTGGATATTATCATGCTGAACTGAGAAGGAAAATAGATAATAGATAAGCAATTATTCTGTTCTAATCACATTGCTCATCATACTATGGACTGTGAATAGACAGTTAACAGAAGGTAAATTCAAGACTTCTTCACACATGGCATAATTAATTTGAATATTCCATCACTAACTTCAATTGCTTATTTGAAAAAGGAGCAGATAGAGTCTCTCATGGGATTATCAGTGGTTGTGAGCTATGAGATGCTAAGTGGAGTGTCGTTCATCAGATTGACAGATTGTAGGGCAATGCTTTCTTAGAATAAGAACTTCATAGGGAACTTGAACTACCAGTCTTCTTCATGCCTTCCAACTTTTTCAGTTAGCGGTAGACCAGCCGGTTCAAATTAATCTACGATTTGTAAATGATCTGATCTTAAAAAAATATTTCTGCCCTCTCCTGTCTTTCAAAAATTGTACCTCCATAACCCTTCCAATGCACCATTTACTTACCCCAGTGGCAGTGGGAGGGAATTGTGGTTGTTTGTGATGGAAGTAGCCTTCACAATGACTACAACTCGCATCAGCCCTTCACTTTCCATCTTTCCTATTTAAAGAAAACAAAAAAAAACCTTTTAAAAATAAATGTGAAAGGCACTTTAACCTGGTATTTTGCATCTAGAGCAACAGGAGGAGAGAAGGAAAATTGTTGTTGAATAATATTCGGCATCCTTCAGTCTCGAAAGACTATGGTATCGTGCTCTGATTGGAGGTCCTGAAACAGCATCTAGTGTGGCTAAAAAGGCCAATTCGAGAGTGGCAGCCCCTTCCACACTGAGGACAAATAAATTCCGTCCCCTGCCCAGGTCCCAGGTTTCGCTGCTTTTGGGTCTGTCTCTTTGCTTCAGCCTGCCGAACAAGTGTCTCTTCCAGTTGGAGAAGGCCATGCTGGGTCTTTTGCCTCCACGCTGAGCGGTCAGAGGTCAAGGTTTCCCAGCTGCTGATGTCCATTCCCAAGGCCTTTAGATCCCTCTTGCAGATGTCCTTGTATCGCAGCTGTGGTCTCCTTCTTGGGCGCTTTCCCTGCACTAATTCTCCATATAGGAGATCTTTTGGAATCCGACCATCAGCCATTCTCACGACATGCCCAAGCCAGCGTAGACGCCGCTGTTTCAGAAGTGTGAACATGCTAGAGATTCCAGCACGTTCCAATACTGTGTCATTTGAGACTTTGTCATGCCAGGTGATTCCAAGAATACGTCGGAGACAGCGCATATGGAAGGTGTTCAGCTTCCTCTCCTGCCATGCATAAAGGGTCCAAGACTCACTGCAGTACAAGAGTGTGCTCAGGACGCAAGCTCTATAGACCTGAATCTTTGTATGTTCCGTCAGCTTCTTATTAAGCCATACTCTCTTTGTAAGCCTGGAGAATGTAGTAGCTGCTTTACCAATGCGTTTATTCAGCTCAGAGTCTAGGGAGAGAGTGTCAGAGATAGTTGAGCCAAGGTACACAAAATCATGGACAACCTCCAGTTCATGTTCAGAGATTGTGATACAGGGAGGTGAGTCCACACCCTGACCCATGACTTGTGTTTTCTTCAGACTGATGGTTAGTCCAAAGTCTTGGCAGGCTTTGCTAAAACGGTCCATAAGTCGTTGAAGGTCTTCGGCAGAGTGAGCAGTAACAGCAGCGTCATCGGCGAAGAGGAACTCCCGCAAGCATTTCAGCTGGACTTTGGACTTTGCTCTTAGTCTGGAAGGATTGTAGAGTTTTCCGTCTGATCTGGTCCGGAGATAGATTCCCTCTGTTGCGTTTCCAAAAGCATGCTTCAGCATGACTGCAAAAAAGATCCCAAATAAAGTTGGTGCGAGGACACAGCCCTGCTTCACTCCACTTCGGATGTGAAAGGAATCTGATGTTAGGCCATCAAAAACTACAGTGCCCTTCATGTCCTCGTGAAAGGACCTGATGATGTTGAGGAGCTGAGGTGGGCATCCAATCTTGGGGAGGATTTTAAAAAGGCCGTCCCTACTAACCAAATCAAAAGCCTTTGTAAGGTCTATGAAGGCTACAAAGAGTGGCTGTCTTTGTTCCCTACATTTCGTTATATACCATTTTATGTGTAGTTTACAGCAGAATGCAATGAACAAACCACTTTGATAAAAATCTACAATCAAAATGCATGACCTAAAACCTGTGAGGGCAGGGAAATGGTACATCACCATGTCCACCCAGGTTGTTGCTCTGCCCACTGCATGGAAGGTGGTCCATCGTGAGGTGACAAACTGGCCTCCCAGATTAGGTGACGCAAACCTTAGTGACACCACTGCCTCCAAAATTCCTTTCCAAACCCAAATCCACTGAATTTCCATGGCACCTCTAGTTTCAGTGCTTCAGTACTCATTGCCAATATTCCAGCCAAGTGATGAATGGAAACAGATGTAACATGCAGTGGAATTTGGGTTTTCTTCTCAATTAGTAATAAATGATTTTAAACATGTGCTATTTAAGTTTGTTTAATCCCTTCCAGTGCAGAATGTGTAACGACACAACTTGTCGCGAGCATGCACCAAGAAAACATAGGAAACACATCACAGCATCTGTCAAAGCACCAACATGAGTGCAAAAATCATTCAAGCTGTTGATGAAATTGCAAGGAAACTCCACAGGGTGGCACAGCACAATAAATCATGCAGAACTATCCCAATCCTAAATAGATTTACATGTACTTGAAGTACAGTGGGACAGACTTCAAAGTAGGTGGGCTCTGACTCGCATTCGACAGTACAACATGCCCAATATGAAGCCGTGTGGTCTGTCTCAAATCTGCTATTTATTTGTCTGTGTCTTTGTATCTGGCAATCTATCTATTCTATCAAGAGGTGGTGTTCATAATAATGTTCCTGCAGTAATTTAAATATCATAGCATAATTGACAACATATCTTATGCCTTCTTGTATGCAAAATAATTTTTTTCCTCATTTTTTCTTTCTCATTTTTCCTATGTCATGGTCCCTGTCATATATCCATGGATCCCATATCTGTGAATTCAGTTAGATTCTGCGGAACTTCCCCCAAAGTCTGCCCGTTTTAGAGCCATTAAAGGCATCAAAAACATCAATTTCAGTTTCTCCATGAAACCAGAATCATGTTTTGAGTTCCATAGCTTAGTCTGAGCTTAGTCTGGCAGAGGTTATGGATGGATAACCACGGCCTCTGCTGATCTCACAAGTCGTTCTGGAGAAGATAGGAGCCATTCTGCTTTTGCCTCCATAGGGTCCAGAAGCCTCCAGAGGGCAAGAAAGACTTCATTGAGCTTAACTGGTGTGGCCCATATTATCTTTGTTTTAGGGAAAAGGTTAAATCTCTATGCATTTCCAATAAAAAACTTAGAGAGGGCACAAATTGTATTTGAATAGAATTACTTTAAATATTCCCCAAATGAGGTAGGAAAACAAAAGGATGCAGAAGTGCTTCATGATTTCTTTTTTCCATACTTCTTCATACAGTCCAACAATGAAAACTGATAATGCATAAATTCCCAAAAACTTTAGATATTTCATTGCATGATTCATACTAGCATTTGAAGCGCTCAGTATTTTCTGCCCACCTTTTCTTCTTTTGTTTTGGAGTGCATGCTGCCCAAACCTCCCTCCACTCGCATTACAAGATCAGAGGATTAAACTGAACCAGCCTGATTACCTCTAAATGAAACCATTGGGAGGCTTGAAAAACTGGTGGTGCCCAAGTAAAATGTCCTCTCTTGGCTTCTACACCATTCAGAAAGACTTCTCTATTTGTTTTCATAAAAGCAAGTGACTCAGAAGCTGAAGGGGAGGAGGTACAGCAGAGAACCAAGTAGACCCATTGGGACTGCTGCCTCCATACCCAACTTAAGGGGGAAAATTTTTCCTTGCCTCGCGATAGTGTGGCAGCAGCTCCAAATGCACATTGGATGCAGTGCAGGACAACAGGCCTGCTTGCTGTAGAGCGTCTTTGAATTGTACTGCCAAAGTGATAATTTCATAGGTGGGCATGAGTTTATTGGGGATCAATATAGTAAAATGAAATGATGAGTTATAGACTGCAATTTTCCATGCAGCCAACAATTTCTCTAAGTGAAAAAGGAAATGTACAAATTCCAGTGGCAGAAAATAGACACAGGTATTTTCCCTGTATAGTGTAAGGAAATGAAAAATCCATTTAGAAGAATTATTATTGAGCTCCCTTTTAGTGAGTAATAGCATGTATTGATAGCTTCAAATACAGTAATCAGTCTCTCTGTCACACCTAAAGAGATGAGATGTATTATTTCCACTTGTTCGGAGTAAGTGCTCAATGTTATAAGGTCTAACACTTGGACCACAATAGTCACAACCGTTTGAACACTTGGATACACAAGGAAGCAAGAATACTATTGTCCACTGTATGTTTTGAAAGGCTGAATTAGCCTGGACTAGCTTGGTTAATGGATTAACCCATTAGCCTATCTGTAAAGATGTGGGGTAAATCACATCTTTACCCCAATGTGCACAACTTTACATTTACTTACATTGAAACACATGTGCCATTTTGATACCCATTAACCCAGTCTGAAGTGATCCTTCTGGAGCTTTGCCTCATCCCCTTCCTACAATCCAGTGCTTCTATGAAGGGTATTTCACTCTTACACAAAGCCTCTTTCCTGCACCGGTTCTCAAACTGGCACTGGAAAGAGAAGCCTCATTGCAGAGCTGCACTTCTACCAGTGGGAAGGGGACAAAAGTGTACAGTAATCCCATGGTTGTCATTCTGGAACAGTGGGCAGCATAGGATTGGGTTGTGAATTCCTAAGGAAGGGCTGTTTGGCTGTGGTAGGCACCATGAAGACAGAGGTAACTCATGGGAACTCAAATCACATGTGTCATTGACTCAGACCTTGACTCATAGCAGTGGCTAGGAAAAGAATCATGTTTAGTACATGCTTGAGTAATGATTTTTTTGTGCCTGCAGTGTGGTTTTGTTTCTGTGTGTGATTGCTTTTCTTTTTTGTCCACTTCCATATTATGCAAAAGACCTCATGGGCTGATCTGGAAGAGAGCATTCAGCTGGGCATGAACAGCAGATGCGGTGAAAGGAGGACATGATGGTTTCAGAAGGCTGGGGATGGAGAAGGAGGAGGAAGGTTTAATAAGTCTGGGTGGAGGGGACAAAAGGAAGGTAGGGAGAACCAGGTTAAGGAAGTGGGTTCTCTTGTCCATCTAGGAAGAAATCGACAATCTGTTGGATAAAGGATGAATTGCCTGATCTTCTTCTTCCTGCACATGGGAGGGGAGAAGCAGGAGCCCAATGGAGTGGGGACAAGTCCAATTCTTGTGTTAGGAACTAATGGCTGGATAAGCCCAAGGAGAGGGGACCAGGATGTAGGTAAACCTGGTGAGAGAAAGAAGGGAGGTCAATTTTCTGCAACGTTGCAGGAGAAAGTACTAAAACCACTCTGAATGCCTAGCAAGACAGAGAATTTCATGTGTCGCTGGGAATGCATTGCCTTTACTCTGCCATGTGCAAAAATATTCACCCAGTGCCATAGCTTTAGGAAGTTCAGAGCACGGTCTTGCAGGGCTTCTCACTGCACAGTACAAGAGTCCACTCCCTTGAAGAATTATTTTTTGTTCCCACCACCTGGAATGTCTCTTAAGGGGAGGAAGGGCCCCTTGCATGGCTGAGGTAAAGCTCCCTTCAAGGTAAGTAAGGCTGCAATCCTAAAGACACTTTCCTGGGAGTAAGACCCATTGGAGATAATGGGGCTTACGTCTGCATGGACATGGTTAGGATTGTGCTCTAAGGTTCCCTGCAAGACTTCGTGCTTTGTATCCCCCCTAGCTTTGCAGTTGTATTCACTTCTGTGCATATCTCCACTCCCACAATAAAACAGAAGTCCTGTCAACAGGGAAGAGGGGCAAGATCTCATTAAAATGGTCCCATTTTTCACTGGTGCATCATTTTATAAAATTATATGATAAACACCCATTTTTGTTTGCTATCTCTGCTTTCCTGCAGTATCTTCAGCTACTACAGCACTTCTCCTCTCTTGTCTCCAATATCCTCAAAATGCATTTCCTCTCACCATAGATAGATTTCAATTCCTTTGACTCAAGAAATTGTAGGCTGCTTAAAATGAAACACAATATATTTGGGTTGAAGGTGAACAAACTCCATATTGGCTGACAATGAGTAGTCTTTGATATGTTGACCTAAAAATAAGTGCATGACCTGGAATTTTTTTAAAATTAGGTTTTGATATTTTCTTTTTATAGCCACCTATTGAATAAATCAGATACAATAACAGCTGAGAAGAGCGAGTAGAAAGATGGCAACTCTGTCAGCTATAATGTGAAATACTAATACTCATTGTACTGTTTAAAATTCAGAGCTGCCACATGGCTGAGGTAAATGAAAAGCAAGTGTTTAATGTTGACATTAAATCTTAACTTTCCTGTAGAGTATTTGGAAGCTACCCCTCGGGAAAAAGTAAGTAGTACAGGTGAGTAGTGCATTAAATACATTTTTTGAGAGGGAAAGTGGTCATTCATAAGAAGATGTTCCTGACCTCATAAAGGAAGAGCTTTCTGGACTGCTTTAAAGGAAAGTGGTAAATAGGACTTTCAGCACAACTGACCAGAAGTGGAAAGGAAAGGCAGTGGAAGGAATTGAATCAGTGTATAATTGTCCTAAGCATGTTCCACGAGGAGTAGTATATGAGGTAAGATGAGGAAAATCTAATGATGAATGTCACCATTCTTCTCAGAAAAGGAAAAAAGATCTCTGAAGCTCCTGAAAACTTAGCCCACTTTTCTGTGTAACTGAAATTTTTGAAAGCTCTTCCATTGAAAAAGATTCAATTACCAGAGAGGTTCTTCCTTAGAAAAGATGTGGCACCCAACATTTTGAAGCAAGAGGAAATCCCATGGGTGGAGGATAAACTTTCCTGTCTTTTTCAGGGTCACAGAAAGTTCTTTCTAGTGTGGGAGACATTCTGCAGACCCCTTTGTCTTTGCTGTATGGCTTCATAAAAAATGAAACTTTCATTTCTGAAACCCTTCTGAATTTACAGAAGGGGCATGAGTAAGCAGGTAACAAAAGGTACTTTTAAAACTTGCAAAAGACATCATAACTATCTCCCCTTCTATAAGTGGAAGGATTTTTCCCTCTTTTCCTTTATGTTTTTTCTCCATTGCCTAACTATTGGCAAAAGTTGTATTATTATCCTATGAGTCATTCTTCCTGCAAAATATCTCTCTGGGAAGTACTTGCTAATTAAACTTTCTCTCCACACACAGTTGTTGGCAACAGGCTTGTAGCCCCGTCTTTGAAGAGATATCTATGTATATGTAAGCTCCCTTTATTAGCATGGTGGGAAGGGAAGGAACTTTGTATCTGTGACAATGTGTGCCTGGTTGAGCACACAATCATGATTTATTTCAAGCAAGCTAGTGAGTACTACTCGTGATTTAAATAGTACGTTTTCATCTGCAAGGACACTGTCTTCTATTGTACAGTGCCTCAAGCTGATTCTTCAGTGGCTTTTCAGCCAGTGAACTTAGAAATGCCTTTAGCTTCAGAAAAAAATGGGAACTTTTGTCCTTCTACATTTCCCTAGAGGTTAAAGATAGCCTATTTTTAAAAAAGAAAAAAGTAGTGGAGCTAGAAACTAAAACACAATTTAGTATATCTAAAAATCTATTTCGGTGGAGAAACATGTCCTGATCCTTAGCCTCACATGTACAGCAGGTTCCTTATTCCAAGTCATCAGAGACTTCCATCTTTCTCCATCATGAACTGAACCGGGGAAACTTCATTTGGCATGCAGAGCACTGTCTGGTCAATGAAAAAGCACGTAATTGGATGCATAGAGAATGACTGGCCTTTCATTGGTTGACTACAGAGCAACTGTAAGTTTAGATGTAGGGGTTCATGGAGCTGCTCTGAAGAAACATTTTCTTGCAGGAACTTCTATACACACTTCTTATACACTTCTATACAGCCTGCTAACTGGGCAAGAGGCACTCTTTCAAATGGAAGTTCCTCCTTTATTTAGCATGGGGAGAGTAACTGGCTGTAGACACCCCAGCAATGTCTGTTTTAAGTGGCTTCTGCTAGTGTTCTTTTTCCATTTCAGATTGTGAACCCTTTTGAGACAGGGACCCATTAGCTATTAATTAGCTATTAATATTTTTCATTTTCTTGTAAACCGCTTTGTGAACTTTTTAGTTGAAAAGCGGTATATAAATAGTGTAGATAGATTCTTATGATCCAAACCTAATTATCTTAGCCTTCAGCCAAAGATTATATAATCTTTGTCAAATTAAAAGTGTCACAGAACATGATGTGTTAATGTAATGAGATGTGAAAGAACTGAAAAAGTAAGTGACAATACAGTAAACAGCATGGTCAGCTGGGAGACCTTGATCTCATCAAGATCTATGCTGCCTTCACTATTCAATCAATCTTGACAGACAATTGTTGATTGTATTAGCTAAAAGCCATCACGATCAAATTTAAAATACAGAATTCAAATTCAAATTCAGAATACAATGTAATTATGATGGCTTTTAGCTAATACAATAAACAATTCTCTGTTAAGATTCAATCAGTCCATCAACAGTATTTATATACTGCTTGTCAACAAAAAAATTAACAAAGCAGTTTACTGTTTTGTCATAAAGAAGTGAAAAAAACCTGCTCCTTATCCTCGTTCCTGGGACCATAACAGGTTCCTGGGAGCTGGTAACAGGTTTATTCTGCCATACCAATTGTATCCCTTTTAGTTTCCCTCTTAGACGTGAGGAGTTACCGTATATACTCATGTATAAGCCGATACACATATGAGCCAAGGCACATAATTTTACCACAAAAACTGGGAAAACTTATAGACACATGTATAAGCCAAGGGTGGGGAATGAAGCAGCTAATGGTACATTTCAAAATACTGTAAAAATAGATACCAATAAAATAACATTTACTCAGGCATCAGTAGGTTACTGGTAAATGTAAAGAATTTTTCCCAGAACACAAGAGTGAAAAGAGGACTTGTCCTGGGAAAAGAGGACATATGGTCACAGTACTTTTCTGGGAGTCAGTCCATTGACCATGATGCTGCCAGCCCACAAAGAAAAGAAGGGCAATGTATTTTTTTCCCCCACCAAGATACTAGGCTAAAAAAGAGGCCCTGTCCTGGGAAAAGAGGACATATAGTCACTCAGTACTTGCTTCTGAGCAGGCATGCAGAGGATTGGGTTCTGATGCTGCAATCCTTTCCACACCTACCTGGGAGTAACTGGCCCTACACACCCCAGCAATGCCTGTTCAAGTGGCTTCTGCTGGTGTTATTTTTTGCATTTCAGATTGTGAGCCCTTTTGGGACAGGGACACATTAGCTTTTAATTAGCTATTATTATATTTCCATTTTCTTTGTAACCCGCTTTGTGAACTTCTTAGTTGAAAAGCGGTATATAAATACTGTAGGTAGGGAGTAAGCTCCATTGACTAGGATGGGACTTGCTTCTGAGTAGGCATGCAAAGGATTGGGCTCTGGGGCGCCTGGTGAATGGAGAGAAGAGAGGACTCAAAGGTCCTCCCTCCCTCCTCAGGAATTCTTAGTGGGGCATCTATTAAAGTGCCTGGCTCAGAATACACAATGGGAGGAGGAAGGAGAGCCTCATTTGCGTAGACCCTCCTTTGCAAACAAACAAGAAAATACCTCCTCAAAACTTGTGAGGAATAAGATTTTTAATCAAAATAAGATGTTTAGCAGAGAGAGGCTTCCTTAATAGCCTCTTCCACGATTTCAGGGCAGAAAATATTTCTCACCCTCACTGGAAAGTATACAGCTGTTTTGGACAACCTACTTGTTTAGGCTTAGTAAGAAAGAAGGGGCAGAATGGAGGAATCCCTGGGGAGAGGGAGGAGGAGGAGGAGGAATGCAAAGAGACCTGTACCTGTGGTAAGCCTTTTAATGTGCACCTGTTGAATTTTTGCATGCCAGCCAACAGCTAAATCTGTAGGACCCCTTCAATAAAACAAGGCATGAGCCAAACCAGAATTTCTCATCATCTCTTTCTTCTATACTTTCCACATTCTGGTGGGAGGTTTGGAGCCTTGAAAATAAACAGGCATAAATTTTAAAAATGATGGCTCCCCCATCCCACCCCCTCCTTTCCTACTAAGCCTAAAGAAGTAACAGCCACTCTATCACTGGAGTGGCCCAATTCCAAGATAGGGCAGCCTGGTTATGCCAGAAAAGGCTTGGGGCAGCACAAGTCAACATAGGCTACCCCAAGATAGATGGACCTGGGCTGTCCTAACTGGGGCATCCAAGGCAGTTCAGGAGAAATTGCCTAGAACAGAGCAGTTATGCTATATCCAGAGCCTATTTCCAGGGCAGAAATTCCCTCTTCCAGCTCCTCAGAGTTATACAACCTCAGGAGACGGTATAACAGTGAGTAGACCCATAGGGGTCCATGACCCCTAAGAGTAAGAATGGCAGTGTTGACCAAAAATCTGAATTCTTGGCCAGCATATTTGCAACTTCTGCCTTTCAACTTTAGGATATGGCACAACTATGGCGGTCCACTAACCTCTGGATACAGCAGGCCACTCCAACCTGCCCCTTGCATCCACTGTAAACTGTACTGCAGTCTCCTGCTGCAACTGTTACTGGTTGTTAGGGACTCCTTATAAGGCAGGCACCACAGCTGTTCCTTGTTCAGTGTGATCTGAGGGAAGTCTCCTTAGGAGCAAGGAGTTGGTCACTGACTTGGCGCCTACTTAGCATGCTCTGGAGCAGTTAGAGCAGCCCAGGCTTCCTGACTCTCTGGATGCAGCATAACCTTCTGCTCTGGATTCAGAATAGTTGGGGCAGCCCAGCTAGGGCACTCCTCACTGCCCTAACTCTGGATTGCAGCTGTTGGTTGCACTCCTAAAGACATTTTTCGGGCGCAAGACCCACTGAATACAATGGGGCTTACTTTTGAGTAGACATGGTAGGATTGTGCTCTAATGTTTTCAGATGTTTACAGATGAGCAATCTCTGTTTAGGGATTATTATCACAAGAACTGCATCAAAGCCTGTTAGCCTCAAGAGTCCCTTCTGATCTCTCCTCTGTTTTAGCATTCTTAGCAGGAGGTGTAAACTATCAATTAGTACTATTGTAGAATATTTTAGTAGAAAATAGTTGTATTGTCCATGGGCTTCCTCAGTACTGCAAAAAATGGATAAGCTTCTATAATGGCTTAACATAAATTCACAGCACAGTCCTAATTTGCACTGGATTAGGCAGACTGACTTCGGGATTGTGTTCACATGCTGGCAAATGGGACAGAGGGTCATGTCCTGATTTTGTGGAAGAGAATTATGGCAGCCCTAACCAAGTAATGAGAACTTCATGCACTTTTCAGAACTTAACTGCACAGCCTGATTTATAACATTCATCATTGGGATTGTTGGACAAGAACTCAGACTGAAGCTCCCTGGCTGGATGCTCAAGACCTGAAACAGCAGGAGCAAAGCAAACACCACTTAACTTTCTTATGGAAATCAAGGTTGACCCCACTTCCTCCATCCATGCAAAGCAATTTGTATGTGGGAGAGAAGATGTTTCATAAATGATTACAGATTGGAAACTTCTGTCTTAACAGCATGTTAACAGATGCTTCTTAACAGTCAAATGGTTTTTTGGTTTTTTGTTTGTTTTTTAACTGTGATCCACTGACTTGCTACAATGCATGCTGTTTACCCAAATGATGCACAATCAGCGTGAAGTGGTCATGTACTGGCAAACCACTATGGCTAAGAAAACCCCAAACCCAAACAAAACAGACCCTTGTAATTAGCCAGAGAAAGAAATGTTCTGTGAAAAAGAAAGAAAATAAATTGCTTCCTTCTTTAATGTTCTCTCTCATTGCTTGCACAAAATAGGTCTATAATAGCCAGAGAAAATATGAATTTCTTTGATGATCTTACTGATCATATGCTCAATAGTGTAATTAAAAATGCAAAAGAAATGGGGGAGAAGGAAATTTAAAGGTTGGTTGGAAATAGTGGTGATTCACAAAGCATCGACTATACTAAATGGGTGTTCAGTCTGAGTCATGGGGTGTTCAGTGTACTGTAGATTTTAGCTAGGGGCAACTGCAATAATATTCAGAAAAGATTAAAATTTTAAATATGATTAAACTCATTTAGAAGCCGTTTTGAATCCCTGCACAGATGTACCACTACAGGAGAATATTGGTGCTAATGTTACATGAAGCCAATTACACTGTTAAATATTGCTTCCTCAAACCGTTCTGCTTTTTGAGATTTCAACCAAACTCTTTTTTTAACTAAATAAAAGACAGCCTATAAGTTGCCACTCAAGTGCAAGGAGATCTTAAAACAAGTGTGTATCAGCATGGAATGATCTTGCTATGTAATGTGCTTAAGGGTTTTCCCTCCACTTCTTCTGGAAGCATCCCAAAAAAAGGGTCACTCCAAGACCTCTGGGCACACGAGGCAACATGCAAAATGATGCCTCTTTTTCACCAAGTGTAGTTCCAACATCTGCTATTCCCATCTCTCCAATGCTCCTGTTCAAGATCTCCTCTCCTTAAAATTTCCTCTCTTTCCCCTTTTCTTTTCCAATTCAGGAAGAGGATGAAGAAAGAGAAGAAGCAGAGGTGAATAGATCAGCACCCACCACCAGTTGGCCTCATGGAGGGCCTGCCCTGTCTTGTCAGTAGGGACAGCAGGTACCACTGCATCATTACACATGGGATTGTGGATTGGACTGCCTGTCCAAAAAACTTTGCCTACAGAACCCCTCACTTTAAAACCTTCCTTCTCAGAGCAGTGGTACCGAAAGTGGGGGTTGGGATTCCCTTGGGAGGTCACGACGTTGGGTCAGGGGGTGTGCGAGAAGGTGGGAACCTTGATCTTGGAATCCGGTACTGGGCTTTCCTGAGAGTAAGTGTCACTGAACACAATGAAACTTACTTCTGAGTAGACATACAGGAGCTTGCTATCATAATGATATTATATCCCAGTAAGATTGAGGGGAGACCCAGACAGATTTTTAAGTTTGAAAGGGGTTCCCAGGCTGAAATGCCTGAGCACAACAGCCTTAGAGACTTAGAATAGAATCCAAAAGTTGGACAATTCAAAAATTAGCATGCGGTGGAATACAAGGTGAAACTACTTCATAGCAGGGATCCATAAAAAGAAAAAAGAAAAACTTATTCTGAGATAAGAATTACACTGTTCTCTGTTATCTGACACATTCAGAATTCATTAAAATCAAAGAGTTAGAAATCATAACATCAGCATATAACATGACAGAATTTCATGACAAGTATGGTATTATCACTGAACAATGTCCAACTATGGGATACGGATGTAGAACACAAGTATAGAGACAATCTGGAGTCAGAAATGTTTTGCGTAATAAAAGCTGATGTCTAAAATTGAGACCTTAAGAATTTGTCCCACAGTACTCTGCACTAATACTGCTCAGCTGAAACAGCAAGACAAAAATATGGCTGAACTTTGATGGGATGTGCCTTAAGTATTTATGAAGGAGTTTCCAACAGTCCAAGACAAGATAAAGACAGATACAAATTCAAAAATAGAATGATATGAGAAAGTATCTTGCTGTTTACATCAACTCATGTTGGGTGCAAAAAGCCCATGGGACGGTGATGATGGAACTAACCTGGTATTTCTTTGAATGTGAAGTATCTAACAGGTCAAAGGAAGGCAGATGGTAAGCAAGACCTTTCCTATGAGTCACTGTTGCTAATGCAGAAGTAAAAGTAACTACTTCTAGAAGTAACATGCTTCTAACTTTGAAAAGGCTTCCCATTTGATTTTGCTTGATCTTCTGATCCAGTAAAATTTTTAACCCTCTGCTTGTATCTTTCAAGATCAGTCCCTATTACCTATTCAAACACTTTTTGTAAGCAAAGGTCCAAACTTGTTGTAAAATGATTTTTATACTTAAACTAGAAGAATGAACCCACCATTGTGGGAATAAAATTTCAAGAATATTTGTGGGGCCCGGACATTACTGGACATTGGTGGGCATCAGGCAGTTGTGCCAGGTGGCAGGCACTGGTTAGCATTGGCACCACTGGGCAATGACAGGCACCAAGCATTGGAGTGCACCAGGGGGCAGTGGCAGGTAGCAGTTGGCACCAGCAGCCATCCCCACCATCCACTGGGCATCCCTACCAGGCACCATCAGGTGGCTGTGGCCCAAAGCACCACGGTGCAGCAGGCAGTAGGCACCACTGGACACCACCAGATACTGGGCATCCCTACAAGGCACTGTACAGTTCGCCCTGGCTGTGAGGTGAGCTAGGCTGTGCCTGCACAGCTTGCCTCGCAGCCAGTGTGAACTGCACAAGTGCTGCCCAGCTACTAGGCTGTCCTTGCATAGTTTGCTCTAACATGATTAGGACTGTGCTCTAAGACAATTTGAGTGGATAACCAATTTTGATGAACTGTCCTTGAATCACACGTTGAGATAGTGATGGCTATAATTCTCAAGGGTAGTGATTTAAATGCCACTCTGAGTTGAGTCATCTGAGTCAAGTGGCCATTCCTGACATTATGGCTGAACCGGGTCAGTGGTTTGTCTGAGAATACCTAATGGATTCAAGTCTAGTACATGTTTCAGCTGGGGACTTCCTAGCTCACATTTTATTTCCTTAACCACTAGTCTGCATTGTCCCTTCAAACAGTTCACACGGAGCATGAAAGTCACTTGGGGGTGACGAGATCTGTAAAAAAGGAATTGTTTTATTTTTTAAAGCTGGGCGATTCTTAACTCAACACTCAGAATAAGAAGATGACCTTTAAGATATTTATCTTCTAATATTACAAATAATACATGTCACTTGAAATGGCTTGAAAGGAGTATGTTGGAATATAAATTGGAAAAAAAGACAAAGACAAGGGCAGTTTCCATAACTACTGGCACTGGTCAGATTACAGCATCTTGCTGCCTGCCTGTAGTGTACATCTTCTTTGCCGCACTTGCCCTATGACATATCACTGAATTATGAGCCTCAGGAACTATATTGCTGCCTGTTATTTGGGGAAGAGGGTAAAGGCCGTCCAATCTACTTTCTCTGTCTACAGTCATTCTTGGTCATGAAATGGAGAATCCCACTTTAAACTTGCTTCTAAATAATTCACAATTTTCTCTTTTAAAGCTTCGCATACACTTTATCCTAGGCTGGATTTAGGTTTTATGAAGCTCTAAGCTATTGAAGGTAATGGAGCCCTTTATATGAGAAAACCAGTGATATTTTAGAGAGCAGGCTAGCAGGCGGGGCCCATTACTTACATCATAGGAGCCTACACAACACAAAACATTGTTTCTGTATGTAGGTTTTATTTTATTTGCTCTTTATCTTATATTTTGGAAATGTACATCCAAGTTTTTTTCCTATAATTTTTGGGGGGCCCCCAAGAGAGTGGGGCCCTAAACTATAGCTTATTTAGTTTATACATAAATCCAGCACTGACTTTATCTCAACTCTGGAGTAAGTCCTTGCATTCCTGGAGAGGGGGCTAAATACTAAGTTTTACCGGCTTCTGAAAACCAGTGTAAATCTGCCCTTCCCCTAACCTTCAGAGCTGGCTAAATTTAAGAGAGGTGCTGCTTTTTGCCTGCATTTGGAGCTGGTAAATCTTAGCATTTTACCCATCCTTTAGGAAGGTCAGTGGTACAGAAGCAGAACAGATCCAAATAAAATGAAATATAGCACAATGCTCTCTACCAAGCACTCCTGGATGTACCATGATGCACTCATAGTGCGTAGTGCACCTGACTGCTCTGTTGAAGGGAATGGGCATACTCAAGTTCAGTTCCTTCACCATAAAAAAGTTAATAATTGCTATGTACTGTCACTGACCATCCATTCAACAAAATCCTGAATACTAAGTATAGGGCATTTGCTGCATAACTAAGAAACTCCATGCACAGAAATCTGTTTATATTTGTGCCACTGACTGGTGCTGCTTCACAGTAATTGGGGACAATATGCTCCCGTTCAGATATGCCTTGAGATCTTTTAGCATGTCACATCAGCTATCTGCTATGAACCACACCAGAGCACCAGGTTATCAAGGTGTACTAATAGTGTAATCCTAACAGCCAACTGCATTCATTGGGAAGTGCAGCCTCGCCACCATCAAAAGGAGCAAAGTGACAGGGCATCTGGAGTCACTGTCATATATGTGGGGCCTCTAACTGCTTTTGCTGGTGGCTCCAATGCACCAGGCAACAGAGTAGCTTTTGAACCAGTGATTATGGATCACAGGATCAACCACCAAAAATCCTGGATAGGATTGAGCAGCTGGTTTGCAAACTCACTTCAAATCATGAATTTAGATCTTGGTTTTGATGGCCTAAAACTAGCCATGGTTTATAGGCATAGAACACAATTCAGCTAAACAAACCATGGTTTTTATTGGTGTTACTCAGTCGTTAGAACTTTTCAATTCTTAACATATTGCAACTCTGATGACACCAATACAGCTATACTACAAAGCAAGGAATTACTAGTTAGCCTAACATTTCCATTTTCCATAGTCTCCTCTAAAAATATCTATAAACATATGTATCACATCTCTTCATGAGTCTAAACCACCTCCCACCTCCTGCTCACTAATAGTTTAATCCTGCATCACCTCCCACTGAGTCCAAGAACAGCTACACTAAAAATCTCTATATGCCCAGGCATAAAAGGAAAATAAAGACAAAATAATACTTCAGATGCAATAACAAATATTGGGAGTTTCTGTAGTGTGTGTTTGAATGCTTATGGATTTGCTTCTTAAGTTATTGCTCTTGCGCTTTTACATCTATCTATCTATCTATCTATCTATCTATCTATCTATCTATCTATCTATCTATCTATCTATCTATCTATCTTCTCTTCCCTCTTCTGACTTGCAAGTATATTCTTCCATCATCAATTTCTGTATGATGATTAAAGTTCAGTCATCCCAGCTTTTTATCACTTAGGCATATTTAGCACAAAAACACAATTCAGAAGCATGGTAACTAGCAGGTTTGCAAATAATTGTTTGGGTTAACAAAAAGACACATCTGAGGTGCATCATTAAACATTTATCCTTTCTCCTGTGTGTGTCTTTTGTTTTTTAAAAGCAACAATAGAAAGACTTCATTCAAGATTGAATCTGCAGTTAAGTGTGAATGTTTCTTGAAACCCTTGCCCCGTTCTATTTTTCCTATAGAAAGTTGCCCTACCACATGATATGAGTTCCATTCATGTGCCACAATGGCATGAGCAGTCATGTGGGGATATTTTATTTTTTTATTATTATTTTAAACATTTATATCCCGCCTTTCTCGGGCCGTAGACCGACTCAAGGCAGCTCACAGTAAAGCATAATTAAAAATATTAAATAGGATATTCAATTAAAAACCATTAAAAACATAGAAGCTAAAAACAATAGCCCCCCCCCCCCAACCTCTACCTCACTGAAATGCTTTTTCAAAATAAAAAGTTTTTAGGCTCTGCCTGAAGCTGTATCAAGTGAGCTTTCCTAAGTTCTAAGGGGAGGGAGTTCCAAAGCCAGCATGCCGCCACCGAGAAGGCCCTATTTCTGGCTGCCACATCTCTCACATCCCTTATGGCGGCACAGTCAGTAGGGCCCCCTCTGATTACCTTAGGTGATCTGGATATTTTTATCCCTGTTGCTTCAGGATTAAGAAGTTTGAAGATAGTCAACTACATGCTGTAAAAACACTACTGACTTTTCACACTGAGGGTTTATTAATAACAGAGTCAATTGTCAAGGAGTAACTATTGTGTTAGTTGATATAAACAGTGTTGATGAAGATATGCCCAATTTAAAAAGTGATATTGTCTGCATGTCCCACTGAGACACCAGACAAGGTACGCTGAATTACAAATAGGGACATGGTTTATTCAGATTATTATTATTAATTTATACAATAATATTACCCCTGCTAACTGATTAAGGGCGCAATCCAAAGTAACTGCAGGGAGTCCTTGCTCCGGTGTAAGAACAATTTACTCTGGATTGCAATATGAATTTCCCATAGGTTTTCATTAGGCGGTGTAGTAACTATAGGTGCACGTAATGTCTCTTATGTGCTCCCGTAGTTACTCTGGATTGTAGGGTAAGAGTCACTATTTAGAGTGAGAATTCCTCTTTTATTTACTAAAAACAGCCTGCACCTTCTGATGAGTCCAGCCCCAGGTATGCTACATGACAATCTGCATTAAATAAATGTTCAGATAATATATAAACTGTTTTAATCATAGGAAAAACCTACAAACCTATATAATATTTTGGGTTTAAACCAAAATCTTACAAGGCTATCTCTTCCCTCTTCCTTTGACAGCTTATTTAACGCTCCCGCTACCCTCACCAATAACATCTTTAGGATCATGTCCTTGTTAATCTAACTCTCGTTTCTGTCCTCATTGCTAATGAATATCAATTGCACTTAATTAATTAGCTTGACTTCACAGCTGCTTACAAATGAAACCCAAGTGTTTCATTTCTGCCCACTTGCCTTGTCAGTCTTTATGCTTTAGGACAAAACACACTCCCAAATCTTTTTACACACTTTTATGTTCGTTTGTTGGCCATTTAGAAAAAAACAGCAGTTTGAATCAACTCAAATAAAGGCTGCATCTCACTTTTCTGACATGTTTTCTGACATGTTATTTATGCCTAGGAAAACCTGAAAGTCTTGTGAGGGCGTCTTTGCTTGTTTCTTTGCATCTTGGTTGTGCCTCCAACTCTGCAACTCTTATGATAATCTAGGGAGATGGTAGTCCTTTGACAAACACACAAAATTTGCTTGATAGAGGTGTCAAAAATTCATTTCATATAGTGGGCTTGAATAGTATTTATGGTGTCTGCTGAGGACCAGAAGAGACATACTGGTAATTAATCAGGAAGAGCTGCTGTTAAATAGATGGCTTGAAATAAGTACTTCATTCTCCCATAAAAACTCTTATCCAAAAATGAGAAGTATTTTCAAGATACAGGAGAACCCAACTATCAAGCACTGCTTTTGCTCCTTTGCAACTGAGCAGCTGACAAGTGTTCTGTATAGTGACATCTTAAGACAGTGATTCTCAAACATTTCAGCCCAGAACCCCCTTCTGAGAAGTACAGTCTCTCTAGGATCCCCCTAAAATGATGTCATTAAACCTGAAAGTGATGTCATGGCTGGAAGTCACTATGATGGAAGGGGAGTTGTATGTCTACTTGGAAGCCAAACCTATTTTGTTTCCATTACTCTCCCTTATTGTGTTTCCCTTACAATCCTTTACCCCAGGAAAGTATGGATTACAGCCAGGATGTCTAGATGCCCGAACCTCAAAAGGAAGACAAGGTGTTGGATTCCTCTCAGCCTGGCCTTTCTGGCAGACAATGGCTTGTTTGCCTACACATGAGTAAAGACATGATATTGGGCACTTTCACTTTCCCATAGAGATCAATGCATATTTTTTTATTTTTAGGTTTTGGGCCATAACGTTTGCTAGGAAAGAGATATTTCAAAACCAATTATTGCATTGGATTCTGCTCTTCAATACAAATCCAATGACATATGACATGATGAGGTACTGCATACAATTGCAAAGTTCCAAAATGAAGCCAAAATTGAGGACAATGAAGCCCTTTTGGAGGACACCCAGACAGAAGTCTAAAAAAGAGGACAAATCTGGAAATTTCTGGTCATATGGTCACCCTGATTACAGCTTGAATGCCTTGTTCCAAGATGGTGTTGCCCAGTCCCAGGATCCAATATGGCAGTGCCCAGCTTTTTGCTAACCCCCTAAAATAAGTTGTGAAACCACCCCCCCCCCCCAGTGGCTCCTGGCTGCCACACTGAGAACCACTGCAAACAGAAGTAATAATTGGGTTCTGCCAGCTTGGAGTGACCAGATGGAATGGAGGCTTGAGTGCCTGTACCTTTAACCATTGCATAAAAGAGGGAATTTAGGCAGTTGCTGCTTTTTGATCCCTTCTATGTTGAACTAAATCTGGGGAAGGGGGAAGCTGCACCATGTCCTTAGGCCTTATTTTAACACCCCTGGGATAGTTGGACCACTTAGTGAACATTTAGTAGTCACTTTTCCAACCCCTCCTTCTCAACCCTCAAAAAATGGCTATAACAGGCAAGCAGTTCAGTCAGCCTTTGGTGGAAACACAGTTCACAGGTGCATACAGGCTCATGAGCATTCACACCCCACACATGCAAACACAGAGACAGATCTATAGCAGCCAGTGAAAAGGCCTAGACTAATCAAGCATAGTATCAGCCTTCAGGAGAATGCATTGAGACAAATGCCAGGGATGTAAAAGGTGTCGCTGGGATTACCAATGACGTGCTAATGGCTGTTGAAGCAATCTCTCTGCCTCCTTAGGTCTGACTCACAGCCTCCCTTTGGAGGCTTCTCTCACGTCATTGAGGGACTGAGGGTTATTCACAGATCACTGACTAAAGGCAAGCTTTGGCTTCCTGCCTGCATCCCCCTGGTCATATGAAAAAGGGCTGAGGTCACTACAAGCCTTTGAGCTGTTTATCAATCAAGCCAATGAAGAAGAAGAAAGTAAAACAAGAAATGGGACTGTCATCTTGCTTTACCCCTCATGTTTTGGGCTGTGTTCTGCCCAGTTATTTTTACAAATTAGATCTCTCCTTCTGTGACAGCTGTTTGAAAACTCCAGCCCCCTCAATGGGATGCTGTGCTTAAAATAAGAATGCATTTTCAGAGGGTTTAGGATTGTATGTTTTTTTTACTAAGTCAAAGCCATTCCACAGAGTAGAATGATGTCTTCTATTTGCTGTTACAGATGTATGCATTCTGTCTAATCTTGATGTTGACTTAAATCCAAAACTCCTTGGCACATGTGGAAGATATGAGAAGACCGAAAGCAAACATTGTGTTGTTGTTGCACAAACTTTGCCAGTCTTCAGAGAATTTCCACTTATATATTGTTTTTTTAGTCATTTAGTCAGAAGTTAGTGGAGGATAGGGTGGCCTGGCATGCTGCACTCCATTGGGTCACATTGCAGAGGGTGAGGTGGTTAGATAGTGTCACCTCACCCTCTGCAATCTCCTTCTCCTTTTGCCTTCAGTTTTTCCCAGCATCCATGCTTTTTCTAAGGAGTCCTCATAATGTGGCCAAAGTATTTGCACTTCAGTATCTGTTCTTCCAGTGAAACTTCAGGGCTGATTTCCTGAAGGATGGACTGATTTGAGCTCCTTGAAGTCCAAGGGACTCTCAAGAATCTTCTGCAACACCAATATATGCCTAATTCAAAGGCATCTGTTCTTCAGTGTTTGGCTTTCTTTATGGTCCAGCTCTCACAGCCATACATTACCACAAGGAAAACCATACTTTTAATTAAATTCCACTTATATATAGGGCTGAAATTTTAACAAGGAAGACATCTATGCAAAATACCATTCCTGAAACAAGAAGACAAAGTGAAGATCCAACACTTGTTTAATACCATCGAGGCACAAAGTATAGGCTCATATGAATGAGGTATAGGAAGTCAAAGTAAGTTTCCTTTTCAATATAGCAACTTGAAAGGAAATTATTTTAAGAAAGTTCATAATCTATGTTCCAGCTTCCAGAAAGCTATCAACTGGGGGGGGGAACAGGAGTAGCAGACTCACACTCAAAGAAGTGTGAGGCTTTTAATCTAGTGTAGTTATTAAGACTAAGTTAGAAGCCAGAAATTTCCCAGTTAAAAGCCTAGCTCAACAACAAACCTAGTAGGAGCCCTTATGCAAGGCATTCCAGACGTGTTTATACAAACCTTCATGCATTCAAAGTCCTTGTAGTGATGGGAGGATGACCATATGACCAGATTTTTCCAGATTTGGCCTCTTTTTTAGCTTTCTGTCCAGGTGTCCTCCAAAAGGGCTTCATTGTCTTCCATTTTGGCTTCATTTTCGAACTTTGCAATGGTGTGCAGTGCCCCATCATGACATATGTCATTGGATTTGTATTGAAGAGCAGAATCCAATGCAAAAAAATCTGTTTTGAAATATCTCCTTCCTATCAAAAGTTATGGCCAAAAAACTAAATTAAAAAAATATGCATTGAGCTCTATGGGGAAGAGAAAGCGCCCAATATCACGGTTTTACTCATGTGTAGGCAAACATGCCATTGTCTGCCAGAAAGGCCAGGCTGGGAGTAATCTAAGACCTTGTCCTCCTTTTGAGGTTTGGGCATCTGGTCAGCCTGGGAAGAAGACCACAGAGGCAGGCGCATAAAGTCCCACCTGCCATGTGTTCTACATGTATCTACAATGCCAAATGCTGCACGGCATGGCTTCAGAAGCATATTTGCTGAGAGGATCTCTCCCTAGCAACACCAAACAGAAATATAACAACAAACAGCTAGTGTCATCTTTGCAAAGAAAAATGAAACAGTCAACTACCCTGGGTGACCATATGTCCTCTTTTTCCAGGACATGTCACTTTTTTAGCTTTGTGTCCTGAAAATAAAATTGTGAGAGAGAATCATGTAGCCTTCTTAAATATAATATTATATATTATGAGAGAGAATATATAATATTGTGATAATATTGTGAGAGAGATATAATATTGTGAGAGAGAGAGAGAAAAATATTGTGAGAGAGAATCATGTAGCCTTCTTAAATATAATACCATAACTTAAATATAATAAATTATATGTAATAGTTTATATAGTGTTTAAATTAACCACATGAAAGCAATATACGTATATATAACTCTTTACCTTCTATTTTGTCATGTCTTACATTTTTCTTGGGCGTCCTACAGATTTGGGGGGGGCTCTTTCCAGTTATGACATCTGGTCAGCCTGGGACCACCTAATTAACTTAAGATTGCTTAAACAGACCACAAAGACTACAAAGGTAGCAACAACTTCACAATCAGACTACAAACAGAGGCATGGAAAGGTAGCAGCATTGATACACTGGAACATCTGTAAAAAATATATGCTACTTGCTGCCAGAAACTGGTGGAACTACAAAATTGAAAAAGTTGCTAAAAATGAAGTTTATGGGATATTATGGGATTTCTGACTACAGACAAACATCTATATCGCCCAATATGCCAGACTTAACTGCAATCAAGAAAGAAAAGTATGTTAGAATCATAGATAAAATAACACTATCAGATAGAAGAGTAGAAGAAAAAGAACAGACAAAGCTAACAAAAAGTGCCATATATATTTAAGAATAGAAATTGAAAGGTTGTAACAAAAGAAACAGTGGTGACTGGTGTTCTTGGTGCTATTCCAAAACACATTGAAGAGCACCTGAACAGCATCAGGGCCACATAAATTACTATTTGCCAACTACAAAAAGCAATTTTTCTGCTAACAGCTTATATTTTGCAGGAATATTTATATCAAAAAATTAGGATAAAAACAAGGAATCCCAATTTCTTGGGGAAAAAAACTTGATGTCTGGATTAAACAACTACCTTACTATGCAAAAAAATGCCGTGACAATTTTAGTTTATTGTAGCCCAACTACTAATGAATGCCATGTCCAGCTGCAAGAACCAGTAACTATGACATGACAAAAATAATAATAATAGCAAAGTGGCCAAAGTGCCACATCTTTTTCCATTTGATCATCCTCTTTTTTATCACTTCACAATAAAATCAATTTTCTTGTGCACAAATAAAACGATCCAGCTCAGAAACAGAATGAATCCAAAAGAGGCTCCACACATTTATTTAATTAAAAAATTACAATTTCTATAATCTGATAGGGAGACAGTGCTCCAATTTTGCTGATGAAACAGAACATCATGAGTTTTTGAAATCAGTTTACCAGAAAAATGAAAATGTCATTAAATGAGATGCGAGTATGAATAAACAATAATTTGATTGCTTATATAAATAAGTAAATAATTAAGCAATAATTTAATAAGATATTCCAGATTGGAAAAGATAGAAGAGGAACATTACTGTTAAATATACAGGTACAAACAGGGGTCTTTTTGAAGAGGTATGCACCCTTTTGGAGTAACGGGTCTATTTGTGAGTATCGGCACCTCTGTGGGTGAGTACTGGCACTTACACACATAGACACAACCACAAAAGGTTGAGTACTGTGAGTACTGGCAGGTATCGGCACCTATTTTTTTAAAAAAAAATAGAACTGGGAATAAGGGTGCAATCCAGAGTAACTACGGGGAGTCCTTGCTCCGGTGTAAGAACAATTTGCTCTGGATTCCAATATGAATTTCCCATAGGTTTTTACTAGGTGGTGCAGTAACTATGGGTACATGTAATGTCTCTTACGTGCTCCCGCAGTTGCTCTGGATTGTAGGGTCTGTCAGAGACATCCTTGGTTATATAGTGGTACCTCTAACAGAATAATCCTATTCTTCCCCCTTTCCCAGCTGCACCAGTGTGCCAAAAGAGATTGCACTGCATCCTCCTAAGGATCAGTCTTGAAAGTCTTCTCTAGGTAAGGGAACATTTGTTCCCTTGCCCAGGGCTAAACCTCTGCAGTAATGAGGGAGCAACTCTTGATCCCTGTGCCAGTAATTTCACACAACCCTTTTTTCCAAGTCATCATCCCCAAAGTGCCAGTGAATGTATTGCTTGTAAGAACAGTGCCAAAGCTGCTTGTTGAGAGACTGTTTTCTAGTGAAATTGCTGGCACAGGTCTATATGCTGCTACTGAAACCACCCTTTCCTTCTCCCACCCTGCATAATACTTCTCTTCTGCTCCCATTCCACATCTCCCCACCAACTTTACCTTCATTGGCAGACTTTCTCCTTGTCATTCCTCTGCATGGGACCACTGCCAGCAGACTTTTGCACACTGCAGGCAGGCCACGTGACAGCTGTGATGTACTTCCTGACATTTAAATGTTGTTTCCAGAAGCAGGGTATGGGTTAAGATTGGCTCCAAGAAGAGGATTTACTAAGAAAAACTGCAATACATGTGAACCATATAAAGAGAACAAGCCGATATCACTCACTCACTCACTCACTCACTCATTCATTCTTTCATTCATTCATTTATTCATTCCCCCTATGTTTTTAATCCAAAACAGACAAGAAATTTTCTAATTAATTAAACTTCAGTTCACAAGGACTGGTTAACAACAGCTAGAGATGTTGATCTCCCATATTGTTACAATATTTCCTTCTATCCACAGGGTCAGCAAGCCTCAATGGACAGAGTTCCACTAGTTTGCACCCACCACAGGAACACGGATTTCCCCACAAAGGCGATACATCCACTTAGCTCTGCAGCATAGGAAGTGACCAGGTTCAGTCCGGATACATTTGCCAGCTTCCAGCAGTTGAGCCCATTGATGTCCACCAGCTTCAGGCCATGGATAGCCACCTGCTTCAGGCCACCCTCAACCCTCACTCAGCAAATTCACAAGTATTTGAATTTCTCCACAGCCACTGCTCAGATGTCATTTCTGCCACCTACTCTCCTCTCTGTGGTCTCCACCTTCTAGCAGAGACACCCTGAGCATCCCTGCGCTCAGACCAAGGTAACCTTGGTTTCCTTATGACATAAAATTCATGTAATAAAGGCACTGCTCATATAAACCATTACTTACTATAAAAATGAAAAGTCACTCACTCACTCACAGACTCATCAATGCCCAGCCAAAACCAAGACTGACCAACATCCAGCCAATTTGGTGCTTGGTGCCTGGTGCAATGGGGGGATGTTTTTCGGGGGGCAGGGTTGCACTGGGGAGGATGCTGTGCATGGGGGGGTTATGCATGGGAAGATGCTCATGGGGGGATGTCGCACATAGGGGAATGATGCTCATGGGGGCAAGTTGCGCATGGGGTGTTGGTGTGCATGGAGTGTGTTGTGCATGGGGAGATGTGCATGGGGGAATGATGCGCATGAGGGCATGTTGCGTATGGGGTGTTGATGCGCATGGAGTGTTGATGTGCATGGAATGTTGATGTGCATAGGGTGTTTATGTGCATGGGGTGTTGATGCGCATGGGGGTTGATGTGCATGGGGAGATGTTGCACACGGGGAGATGTTGCGATTGGGGGTTGATGCGATTGATGAGATTTGATGAGAAAAAAACTCAGCAACCATTTAGATTCACAAGGACTGGTTAACAACAGCTAGAGATGAGAGGAACCTATAGCAATGAGAGGAGGATCGTTAGTAGAGTATTCGAGCAAGGGGTTGGGACCCTCTTGGGGGTACCTCATTTCAGAGGGGTGGTGAAAAGTTGGGCACCATTATTTGGAAACTGGCACTGGGCATTCAGGCTGCTTTCCTGGAAGTAAGTCTCATTAAACACAGTGGAAGTTTAGACTTGGAAATCCAAGTATACACGGAGGATGAGTGGTGGCAGTTCCTGTTCCGGCCATGGCATCACTTATGGGGTCCCAAACAGATCGTCATTCTCAGAAGGGGGTGCCAGGTTGAAATGCTCTAGAACCACTATGCTACTCAGTAACCATAGGCATAGCAGTGGTAAAGATAGAAAATGGACAAGCAACTAGGGTGTCTAAGATTTTGTGTTCAACAATGAACCTTGATTCACATATTGGGTGGGGGGAGCATGGAAGTGGTACACCCCAGGAACAGTTTTGCTATGTCATCTGATGTTTTTGCTCATTCTTAATGAGATGATTCAAAAAATATGTGTTTGCCTGCTACCTTTCCATTCATTCACATATATAGAATCTAATGCATGATAGATAAAATGTCAAATTAACAGTTCACCTCTTATCCAAAATGTATTAGATATTGTTTGCATGTGTGGGGATGGGTGGGTGGACAGGTAGCAGGTGCTACATACATGTCAGTTTATGAATGAATGGATCATATGAGCATGGGTGTGTGATCTCATCTTGTGTCTGCCTCTAGCAGCCATTTTATGCCTGTTTCCAGTCCTCTTTGGTGGCTGTATTACATGGTGCTTGCCTTCTCAGAATTGTTGTATCAACCAGTCTCCACTAGGTAGGAGTGGAGTATATATTAGTACAATATATACAGTTTTATACATATAATATAGTATACATATATTAGTACAGTACAATATAAACAATGGGGATAATTAATTGTAGCAGAAAATGACCTGGCACTACATTAATTTCCTTTTCTCACTACCTGGGTTAGGGTCCTAAGTGGCACAAATTAGTACAGCATAGTGGAAGCCGAACTTCAAATTTTGGTCATATGATTCTGCTTTCTGTTTTAACCCTGTTTCAAATCCCTCCTTTCCCCAAGAAAAGCATTATTTTCTGTTCAAAATCAACAAACAGCATGTCTACATTAAAAGAAGACCGGGAATTATTTTTGCCTTAGGATAATGTTGTTAGTTGTCCATGGGACAACTAGCCTGCCATAGACTATACTATACTAGCCTGGCATTTGATTGAGGTGATGTCCCCCCCCCCCCCTTTTGTCACTTTTGGGACATGTCATGTTAACCACAGAGAAGTGTTCCTTTTAATGCTGCATGAACATGCAACCACACAAACTCCACACAGCTTGGAGCTCAGCATCCCTGGAACACTAGCCAATGACACAATCGGCAAACATCTGGAGATGCCACCAAGCTGCTGAACTGCTGCCCAGCCAAGGAAAAGGGCAGTTCAGCAGAGGAGAATTCTTAAAAGGAATATTGCAGGAATAGGCATTTTTGTGTGTGTCCAAAAGGTAAGCAAAAGTCAGTGGGTAATCCACTACTGCTCATTAGAGGCTTGCTAGATCATATCAGAATCAGCAAAAGAGCTTTCTTCTGCCTCCCTCAGCCTTAGCTGAGAAAGGAAGCATTAACCCTTCCCTGCCTCATGGCTGGAAGTCCCTGCTGCTCCCCTGGTCTGATTGACAGCCCCATAAGGTTTCTCATGCCACAAAACAGTAAGCAATCAGCCCCAGACACAGGCAGAATTAAGTGATCATGTGTCAGGGGGCCCCAAGTCAACTGTTTTTCAGACTTCCATGCATGCAACTCACAAATTGCCAACAAAAAAAGTGCATTTTTCACAACTTGATGTCTGAGTCATCTGAGACAACTTCGCATCTCGGTTCACCAGTCACCTGACAAACATCGTCCATCACTAGACATCACTAGGGGTGAAACATCTCGTATTGTCTGCACAATACGCATGCAAATGTATGTGAATGCATAGTACACACACCTGGAGAAGCTGCCAGTGATTCATATGGGTCCTATAGCTGTCATGCAGAGGTTTTTGTTTGTTTTGGGGGGAAGGGGTGTCAATATGGCAAATAAGCAATACAGGGGATTAACAACACAAAGATAGTTTCCATGGTAAATGTATGCTGATGATGTGACTAGATAACACTGTATTGTGCAAATGGAAAAAAAGCAATTATTCTTAAGGGAGAAAACACTTCCTACTAGTTGAAGTAGTTAGAAGTTTCCTTTCCCAAAGCAATGGGTTTAAAGCAGATCCAAGGAAAACAACCATCAGAAAACAAACAAATGTGTCAAGCAGAGATGGATTACTATGGAAAGAGCAGCTGGGCTTCCATAAGATAAGCCTATTTATGGTAATTATGCACCTTCATGGATTTATTTCTTTAAAATAGATAAACAGTGGGTAAAAATCAAAATAATCAAGAAAACAAATTAAAGCCATAAAGGCAAAGCAAATCACTTTACTCCATGAAGAATAGATGCCAACATAAATATGACATCTAGAAAAGTCATGGATTGAAATATACTCCGAAAACGAAATATTTTACCTGATATCAAAATGGCAAATGTGAATGAGGACCAGCTAATTTCATCCAGAGGTGGATTTCATGGCCTTGAAAGAAATAGCCCTTCCATCTTCTGCTCATCCCAATTTTATCAAAATTATATCACCTTGAAACTTTCTAAAAGCAGTAGCTGAGATGGTCCCTCTCTCCACCCATGTAATTTAATACTGTGGAGTGTCACTGTCAAGAAAGTTCTTGGAAGTTCAAGAAAGAATTCAGAACACAGTTTTCAAACACAATCTTAAAGTATGGTTAGATTTATATGGGAATGGGTATTCTTTAACATAAAACACTTCTTTGGATCCAGCATCAATGCTTGGTTTGAAACAGCAACATGTTATTTTCTGAATAATTGTGTCCAAGGCTCTGATGAAGCTCCTCCACTCAACTTACCACCAAGATGTCATATTGAACCGCTAATCATGGAAGTCCACGAATTGAGAGGTTCAACCTGTATTCTGCTGTGGGAGCCACAGTTGTGATTGAAGAATGTGCATGAAGGATGATTAAAGGTCTAGAGAAGATAAATCTTCAGAGGAAAGATTGAAGTCATGGGCTGAAAGTTAACACAATTGCAAGGTCAAAGAATAAGATGACTGAAGGATACAACTGTCACTGTTGTTCAGGGTGAAAAGAATGTCATTTAAAAAAACGGACTAATCATCCTCTCATCTGCCAAAAGCAGAACAAACGTCAATCACATAAACATGAAGAATGACTTCCTAATAAAAGTAATTCAGCAAATATACAAAGAGCATACAGTATACAAAGAGATAGGGGATATCCTTCCGTGGACAGTGTAAGTGGAGTTTAACGTGAACCCAACCTCTTTAAGTTGATTGTCTCCTGGATTTTGATTTGGAATCCTTCAGAAAAGCTGCAGAGCTCTCACAACTCAAGCACTTCCATGTTATTCTTACCGATAAGCTGCATGAAGGTCATCATGACATGAAATTGAGTCATTGCAAGGCACCAGCAAAGCTGCACTATTTGACATATAATTCTGCCAAGCAAAGAACCAATTTGCCTGCTGTCCTCCACTTCTTTAAGGAATTGTGCATGTGTATAGTATATGTATACATGCAGTTATTGAGGTTGAAAGATAGTGATTGTCTCACGGTTGCTCAGCAAGCCATAACTGAACAGGGATTAGACCTAGTTCTCCATTCGTAGCCCAGCACTCTAACGGTACCAATACATCAGCTGTCTGAGCACATGCTGCGTTTCATATTACCAAATATGTAATGGGGGAAATGAAGATTGAGGATGTACCTGTGCTCACTATGCATACAGAATTTCTAGTTCTCATTTGTAAGATGAAGCAGAAATGTAGATACTGAACTGTTTGGTGGAGGCATAGACCAGTGAGTACAAGGAAATCCAATGAACTTGATCAGCTTGCACACCTGGGAATTTAGGATATAAAGATAAATATCCTGTAGGCAGAAGTAAATTGAACACCCCGAAGTACCTTTCTTCTTCCCCAGGCAATGCAACTCGTCTGCCAGAAAATCCTTGAATTGTTGTTTTCCTGTGCATACACAGATTGCTGTTCTGGGCCATTAACTTAGTGCTCCATTTATACTTTGTGACAGCAATGACCCTAAAAATAGTGCACACTTTAAAGAAAGCACAACATTTTGGAGTGTCTTGACTAAAACCCTTTGGAATGTCAAGTTGGTGTGTTTTCACACTCTTATCTTTCCCATGAGTTTTTTCCTCTCTTCAACAAAGCCTCTCTGATGTATTTTTGTCCTTTTCTCTATTTTCATCATTTGTGACACTTCTACTTTATAAAATCAACATTAAAGGAGGAGGGAGACTCTGGCGCTACACAAGTATATTTTTATCACAGGTTTCGAAATGATGTGCAAATCTGCAGGGAAGAAGCAAGCACAGCTAAAAATGGATTTCAGAGAGTCCCACACCAAAAATATTTGTTGTATGCTTTACGTATATTCTCGCTTACTTTTCTTCTAATAACTATCAAGTCTCTGCCTTGGTGTGCTAATCAGAAGTCTGACACTGTTGTCTGTAGGCCACACAGTATTTTTTTTCCTACAGAATAATCCCAGTAGGGGAAAAAGCATGTCACAGCTTTATAACCTGTATATTTGAGGCAAAATAAAGATTTCTGCTACAATTCACTTCACAGGTGATTTTGTTCATATCTTTCTTTACAGATATTATTATTCTGTAAGAACAATGCAAATGGTGAATAGCTCTTATTGCATCTCACTTGGATATACAGCCTGAGTGAGATCCAATAAAAACCTAACAATAATTTAACTTTTATTTCCCATCCATATCAAATCTATTATATATTATATATCAAATCTATTACCCCTGCTTACTAGTCAAGAGATACTCTTTCAAGTGGGTGTTCCTCTTTTCTTTAGCAGGGGCAGAGTCACTGGCCCTGCACACCCCAGCAATGTCTGTTCTAGTGGCTTCTGCTGGTGTTCTTTTTGCACTTTAGATTGTGAGCCCTTTTGGGACAGGGACCCATTAGCTATTAATTAGCTATTAATTTTTTCATTTTCTTGTAAACCGCTTTGTGAACTTTTCAGTTGAAAAGCGGTATATAAATACTGTAGATGTAGATATTTGAACTAATACCAAACCCATTGAAACAGAACTTTCTTCCCACAAAATGTTCTTACTTAATTTGCAGCTAGTGTGGTCTAGTGGTCAAGGTATGGTATTGGATCAGGTCATGCAATGCTATCAACTCAGCTAGGAAGCTTACTGGGCGATCATTGGTCACTATCTTTCTCCCGGGTTCTAAGAATATAAAAGTCATATAACTGTACACTGCTCCGAACTCCTTCATATTATCTTGTACATCCTTCTGAGGATGATCTGAGATCATATATATATATGTGAGCAAGTGAAGATGGCTGAAGTTGCTGTAGGTCTTCTTAAACTGCAACTGGAGATTCTCCACCTTCTCCACCTGAGGATTTTCCATCTGAAGGCAGCTTGACATTCGCTACCTTCAAAAAATTTGAGCTCTCACAGTTTCATATGGACAACTCTAGTTGTCAAGAGCTAGCTGCCACTACCAACCTGAGCCTGTAACATTGAGCTTCAAGAGATTATCAGGGGTTGAGTTATTGACTGGTCATAGTTCCTCCTCTTTTCCCACACCAACTAGCCTGCACAGCTGCTGTAACATTCTGAAATTTCTGGAAGGAGAGGAGAAGGAAAACATGGAGTAAACATGCTCTTAATTTTGAAAAGCAGAGGAAGAAAAGCAAGAACTCAGATGAAACAAGGCAGAGCAGAGGTAGAGCAAAGGGATGGATAGGAGAAAAAGAGGTAATGAACATTGGGAGATTTGGCTAAAGCAGCATATCCGTATCAAACTTTCAGGTGAGATTTAGCACATTTGAGGCCCATATTCTCAGCTACTGTTCAAACTGCAGCACTGTGTCTCAAAACAAAAAGGCATTGGCACAACAGCAACAGCAAATACACAGGTAGTTCCCAACCCATCTATGAAGACTTTTGCTCTAGACCAGTTGTTCTAGAGTATTTCAGCCCAGGACCCTTTTCTGAGAATGACAATCTGTCCGGGACCCCCCAGAAGTTATGTTTTCAACCTAGAAGTGATGACTTCGCTGGAAGTGACATCAAACAGGAAGTTATATCACTGTGATGCCAGAGTTCCAGCGTATCTACTCAGAAGTAAGTCATTTTGTGTTCAGTGAGACTTACTCCCAGGAAAGTATGGATTGCAATCTAAGTGACCCATTCCAATATGGTGGTGCCCAGTGCCAGATTCCAAGATGGCAGCAGCCAACATTTTGAAACTTCCCATGAAATGAAGTTATGACCCTTCAGAGGGGTTCAAACCTTCTCTTTGAGAACCACTGCTCTAGACCACGGTTCATTCCATTCCTTTCACTTTTCTGCTCCATTCCCATCTTGCTTTTAATATTCAGGGAGCAGAAGGGGTACAGACAGGACAGGAAAGAAATTGCACAGAGCTGTACAACCATGCTGTCAGTATCTTTGATGAGGTCCTGATTTTATTGAAAATTAATCACTTTACGCAGACCTTCAATGCTGTAGTGTCTATCAGAGACCACAGAAGTTTAGGCAGTGCAAAATAACACATGGTCTATGTTCTTCATAACGAATGCCTCAGTATTGCTTGAAAATTAAAACAAAGTACCTTTGTGACAAAAGGGAAAAGAGAATAACAAATGTGAGGGATTTAAATAGGAAAATTCAATTGTTTCTTTGCTGAGTTCACACAGTTGGTACAACGGTTGCGCTATGTTAGGCAACTGATTCATTGTTGGCTGGAGGGCAACTAGTCTGTGATAAAGCTGACTGCACAATAAGGAAGCACAAAAGTGTGCGCCTGAGATTGGTAAGAGTGCCTGGTTGTACTAATTAACCCAAAGCAGTTTGATACCAGCATAAATACAAGATTAACATCCTGTCATTACAACAGCATCATTAGGGAGCGGGCAAAAGTGCTGAGTTTAACAAGAAGGCCTGGAAACAAATCAATGAAAGTAATTGGAGGGTATATGAGGAAATTGAAAGTTCCAAGACAAAAAAAAATCATGTTGGCATTTTAAGAAGTCTGTCCATTGCCACAATTGAGGTTTCTGACACCTGAAGAGCTCTTCTGAGAGTGGAGCTACATCTTATTCACCAATGTTACCAGCATTCACATTCTACAATTTACGTATTAGGATGTCTCATAAAACAAATGTCTCAGATTAAAGACACTGGTTCTTTCCTTTTTCTCCCAAGTAGTGTGCTGGGTCTTCACACCTCTACAGTTAGTAACACATCAGAATTTTCTACCAACTGATTCTCTAGTTACGTCAGTAGTAAAGTTAAAAAGGAGGCAATACTGTTTGTGAAAGCAATAACAGATGTATTATCCCACCAAGTGCAGGCTCACTTCTTTCTAATATAGAGGAAACCCCTTAGATTGTGAAGGCTTCTCTCAGCACTTTGCAGCAATCTTTTCACAGTCCACAAAATAAATCTAAAAAGACAAGCTGCTAGGAGTAATTACTCCAGACAAGCAGGATAAAAGCAGGGAGATAGGGAGCAGATAACAGTCATTGATTCATTTAGCAGTACAAATTTTGTTGTTATCCTATTAATATGTCTCTTCTGTCTGCCTTCAGTGTTGCTCTTATCACCACTAAGCAAGAGATTGATACCTTGAAGGGATATCAGGATGCAGTCATATAACAATAATACTGGTGACTGGGAATTAAAAGGGATACTTTATGCACGATCAAGGTATTAAAAACAAATCTGGTGGATATGAGCAAAAGTCCAGCTTTTTCAGCAGTAATCAATGAGATCCTTACACAAAGTTTACCAACAGGAACTGAACATATGTAAAGAAGTTTTAGGATAAAGCTTGAGATTTCTGTAGTTACAGTTGGTAGAGCTGTAGTCCAGTCTTGGGAATATATATAGGTATAAGCTAATTTTCCACTTTTTTCACCTGCAGTTTTTCAGGTATCCCCCACTTTCTGACGGTTCCTTTTCTGATGGTTCCATCTTTCAACACCTTTCAAGACCCAGAACTCATTCATTCACATGCTCTACTCTTTCAACCTTTCTCTGCTGGTCTAAAGGCTAAAATTGCCTTCCCTGATGTTGATTTGCATGTAACATGGTGCTCAAACTATTTTTGGCATTTCCTTATGACTTTCTTGAGTATATAAACATCATTCAAATGCATAAGGTATTAATTGGCCACACGTGCCTCTGTTCTTTTTACTGTCATTTGTTATGAATTTAGGATGTGTGTTAGTAAATATGAGTTATTCAGGCTTTTGCAAGTGATAGGTTTTTTTGTGAACATTTTGCATTTCCAAGTTGAAAAAACTGGGATCCACTTTACAACTGTTTTCACTTTTGGACAGTGCTCTGGTCCCTAGCCGGTCCAATAAGTGAGGGATGCCTGTATATCCACTGAGTGAAAGTGGCCCTTTAAATTAAAGGAAAGAGAGATAGAGGCCTCACTTGGGATTTGCATCACCTGGTGCAAGAGCTCTTTGTGCCACCCCATGATGTAATATTTGTAAAAGAATATTTGTGGGCATGGCTGGGCAGCAGATAGTGGGCACTATTGAGCAATGGGTACTGCTGGTCACTGACAGGCACTGGGCATTGGAAGGTATTGGGGCAGTGGCATGCAGCAGTAAGCAGTCCAGTCTGCCAAAAGGAAGGCTACATAAAATTCTGGGGATAAGCTGGGGCACTTTACAAGTAAGGGAGACATAAGCTCTCTTTGGACATCTTTGTAGAAGGAGCAAAAGAAAAGTATTTGAGCAAGTGTTTCAGCACCCTCGCCACATGAACAAATACAATTAAACAGTGGAACTCCTCCAAAACGACCCTGGAGAAGTGTGGAGGGCATAGCATTGAGTCATGCAAGTGTAAAAGCTCTTCTAAATCTTGGAGCTAAAGTGGATAGGTATTGTGCTTTGATATTAGGATGTCTTGCTGCATAGTGGCCATACTGAGGGCACAATTTGGTGGTAGTTCATTTTGGTGGTGGCTGGTAGTATTCGATATCATATAAACGTTGTTTCAGTAAACTTCTTGCACTATCATTTCCCATAGGTAACAGGAGGTCAGGTGAGAGTCCAAGGGTACATAGTTTTGCTTTGATATTCGTGTGAGTCCTCCATCATATTGTGAAGCAGGCCAGAGGGAACAAAATTCAGCTTTAGCCAATACTTAAATGTCCTTACCCATGCTTGCATGGTTACTGAGAGCAGGCCACTCTCCAGTCTCAGAGAAGCATTTGAAACACAACCCGGTACAGCAAATATTTGTCTAAGAAACTTGGACTGCACAATTTCTAATTTGTTTAACTTCTATTAGCCCAAATTGGAATCCTGTACATCATTTGAGCTAGGGGTTTTGCTCTGTAAACTTTTGCTCTGTAAGCTGGTATATAATTGCGGCCTTTGGTGTAATAGAATTGTCGCAGGGCGTTTATGGTACATAAGGCTTTACCAACAACATACAGTGGCGCCTCACGTAAAGAACGCCTCACGTAAAGTATGTTTCACGTAACGAACAAAAATTTCTCTAGGATTCTGCTTCATGTAACAAACTGTGCTTCACGTAAAGAACACATTCGTTGGCAGTTGGGGCAGATGCGCTGGCCAGCAGCCTGTTTAAAATGCGTCAGGGCTGCCTAGCACACCTGCCCATACTGAAAGCAACACTGCCGCGCTGTTCCTCCTTTGGCTGGGCGCCTGCTGGGCAGAGGGAGAGAAGAGCAGTGGAGAAGAGGGAAGCAGCTCAAGGCTAGCCAGAAGAGAGCAGAGGAGAGAGAGGCTCAGGATGAAGAGAAGGAGAAAGTGGGGAGACACTTTGAAGGTGTCTTGGATTGCAGCCTCCGAACCATGTCTACCCAGAAGTAAGCCCCATTGTCTTAAATGGGTCTTACTCCCAGGAAAGTGCCTAAGTAGACTTCATAAGATCATGCACATTGAATGTATGTTTTGAATTCAATCCCAGTGTTCTGTCATCATTTTTACATCCAGTTAATATTTTCATATGAATATTTTTGGGGTTGTGGAACCAATCGTCTGAGTTTCCATTATTTCCTATGGGAAAATCCTCTTCACGTAAAGAACATTTCATGTAACAAACATGCCTCCAGAACAAATTAAATTTGTTACGTGAGGCATCACTGTACTCTTGTTGTGCTGTCCATTTCCCAGATGCCTGGAAAATCATTCCAAGATATTTAAAAGCCCAAACTTGCTCGATTGGGTGCCCATCCAAGAACCATTTGCAAGGTTTTAAAAAAGGTTTTAAAAAAGGTTTTAGACAGGCAGGCAGGCAGGCAGACAGACAGACAGACAGATATGGATCAGCCAACAAATTGGTAACCAAAAAAAAACCAGTGGGCAACTCTGAGTAATAGTTGCAATATTAGCTCTGATATGTGGAAATGAGAGCTGACTCATACTAACAAATAATAACACCTCATTTGCACTCAGAACAGTCTCATTTCTCAGTGCTGAATTATTCCCTTTTTCTTACACAAGGCAGTGGTGTTTTTTCTGGTTAATTCTCCATATACTCTATATTTTTTGATAAAGTATAGATAATTCAACACAATTTTTCATTTCATTGTCCATGAAATTATCCTTTCAGTGATATATAACATGAAGAAAATGATTATTCATCAATGCAACTTTTAAAAAATGTTTCCAAAATTTTGGCCACTACTGATGTCACCTCCTTGAATGTGGTCCATATCTCTCTAATCATGCCACTTGAGTAGAGCACATTTTAACTATTGAAGACCAATTACCACACCATCAGAGCCCAAAACACTAAATTATCATGAAGATCACTGTCCATGTTCTCAGGGTGCCATGAAAACAGGAAGAGTGGACCGATTTGTAAAGTTTCAGTGTCTTTCTGTCAACAGCTGAATAAGTTTTGACAGGTTAGGAGAGATTTTTTTTTTTTTGCTGAACTCCTATCAGCAGCAGTCCTGATTTTAAGCCCAAAGTAAAATGCTTATCTTTTGAAAATAAGAGATAAAAAGCTGTTGAACTTTTCAACAGAAGTAAGATCTCCAGGCTTTTGTGCAAGATAAAGTTTTGATCAAATTGCATCATTCAGAAATGTTGTTTGAATGTGCTCTCTTGTCTTATCATTTCTTATCTTTAATGTTAGGAAAGATCTGCATGGTTGCAATCTTAGCAATACAAACCAGGTAACCAGAGATCTGATAATGGTTCAAAGGAGTATATGGCATCGCGAAGCAGTAATATACTTGTAAACAGTGGCATAGCTAAGAGGGGTACAAGGCAGTGATGGGATTCAAAGAAATTAACAACCAGTTCTATGCCCATCCGGCAGCCACTTTTAAATGGCTATTTTTAAACTCTATATGTACTATCTCCCGTTAACAACCAGTTCTATAGAGTAGGTGAGAACCTGCTGGAGCCCACCACTGGTGCAAGGGGTGCAGTTGCAACAGGTGTGACCTAGGGGCCTATTTTGGGGAAGTCTATAAGCTGAGCTTGACACTAGTGGCTAAAATTGGATGAATGATAATATCGTAATGTTATACATCATTGGAAGGGTAGTTTAATGCAGAATGCAATAAAACAAACTGGACTGAAATATCTATATTCTATCAAGCATTATGGCCAATTAACCAGCATTATGGCCAATTAACCAGAAAATGAACACAAAAGCTTATGGAACAAAAAGTGGATTTTCTTAACTCAAACTTTGCCATGATACTGATTGCTCTGAGAGCCAATGAGATGTAATTCTGATGTTGTATGGAACTAATAAGGAGTTAATATGAATCAGCTCTCATTGCCATATGCATCATAAGGTCTTACTAAACCCCTTCCCTGCATCATGAAGGCTTACCACTGGACAAGGAAAACATTTTTCTCTTACCCAGTGTAGACCTCCTGGACTGCCTCTTCCAACTCAGGATAGCTATTTTGGCACTACAGCATCAACAAGGGAGAAAATAGGATTGGGCTTCAAGGAAAGGCTTCTCAAACTGGAACATCATGATACTCCAACCAGTGAAGACTTGTTCCTGTCCCTTTAAAGGGTAGGGTAAAGGGAAAGGCAGCAATGTGATCCCCAGGACTGTCTGTTGCTGAGAATCTGAAGTTTGTTTTTAAGCTTACCTGAAGCCAGTGCCATCATCCACGAAAGTCCAGGCTGAGGCCTCCTCAGCCTCCAAAATTTTAAAAATAGGAAAAGGGGCATTTTTGTTTTGTGATAACTCTGCAGTAGGACCCCTTGAGCCTCTTGATAATGGTAAGATAAGGAAAACCACCTGGAAACAGCAATGCAACCGTTGGAACTAGTGGTACTCAAACGGGGGGGGGGGGGTGGGTCACAACCCCCCACAGCTTGTGTAACAATGCCCATTCTTTTTAGCAGGTGGGGCAGGAAGAAAGCAGTGATGTGACCCTAAATGCTTTTGTTTTATATATATTTGATAAAAGTTTTTATTTTATATATATTTGATGAAAGTTTTTAAAGATTCTTGAAATACTTAAGCAAAAAAGAAAAGAAACCAACAATCCAGACTATTACTCATCATCATTCTGGAACTCGTCAACAATGCACCACAGCATGGCAAGACTACAGAGAAATCCAACATAGAAATGCCAATTGTTTACTCCAAGCCGAATACCTTTTACTCCTACTTATGTCAGGAGTACAACAACAAAAGTGAACCTGTTGCTTCTTTCTTCTCTGTTTGGTGCTTTGCAAGGTATCAGGTTCTTCTGTGCACGGTCCAAAAACCAATCAGATAGCAAGCAGCCACAAAAACAGCAGCTACTCAAGTGTTGTTACTCCTTGATTTGGCATCCTATTACTCACACTGCCATAAAATAGCTGTTATCACGCCATATTGTCAGATATACTTCACAATATGCCTCAACGTTCATAGGGTACTTATGCTTGCTTGAATTAAATTAGCACATTTCAGGCATAGAATTATTGTCCATAACAAAGAGAGAAAATGTATTCCCACATTGATGACTATAGTAAATGAGTAATTTACTGAAGGCAATGTTCCTCTTGTCAGCTGACAGAACTGTTCACTTCAACCAAATTAATTGTTCCAAGATTCCCAAAATGTCCGCTGTTGTTATTGGCGTGCTTTCCAGTGACCATTTTGGAGTAATTTACAGTTGCCTGAAGCAGTCTCGACATAATATTGCCACATAAATTGGTATAAAAGGTTATAAAAATTACAATAATCTCAAGAACAGGGGCTGTTCAGAATTCCAGTCCCAAATAACTGAAGCCCCATCTTTTCCTTCACGCAATCCCATCTAGGGCACATATTACCACAAATTCTGTTCCCAAATGCTCCAAAAATCCATTCCTTATATTGTCTAAATGTCCAATGAGGAATTCTTTTAATGTAAAAAATCACAAGCAATTCAGTATTATGTTTGGTCTTGCTAATTATGTTGTCTTGCTAATCCTGTCAGATTTTATAATTTAGTGTCCTCAGTTTTATGAAAAAAAAATCCCCTCAAACCCTCTTTTTGGGTAGCTGTTGGATATGAGAGACTTGTCATATGGCATTTGTTACAGTTCTGAAATTTATGTTTATACTATACCATGCTTTCCAGATAGTTCTTGTAGAACTAGTTCCTCTTCCCAGACATGGACTTGATATATTGGATGCTTATAGTTGAGAGGAAGACCTCTGGCTTTCACAATGACGTAGCATAGCAGTGGGATATCCACCCCAGGACTGGTGAAATTTATATTTCATTTTTATTCCACCTTTCTTGATAGAATTCAAAGTAGCTAACAGCATATATATTGCAAGCAGAAAAATAAATGCAGAAAAATAAATGCATGAAAACAGCACTGAAAACTTTATACAAAGTCAAGACAACAAAATAATTACAAAATGAGAATTACAGATGCAACAGACTTCCTCAAACATTGCTCAAAGTTCTGTCCGAACCATCAGCGTCTTCAGAGTTCTTCTAGAAATGTAGGGATATCATGGATCTTTCATAAAAAGATTTCAGGACCTATTACCTATTCCATGTGGGGCTGCTATCCCATGTGCTAACCAGGTGTATCTCAACCAACAATGGCACTGGAGCAGAGCCTCCTTTGATGATCTCAGCAGGCAAACTGATTCATGGTCCTGAAGGTACCCAGAGCCCAAGCCATGTAGGATTTTAAAGGTAACTAACTGTCATGTTGAACAGAACCAAAAACCAAGAGGTCCATCTTAGTGCAGTTCCTGCAAGATGGTAGAAGTACAATCCTTTACATATACAGTATTTTCAGTATTTCATTATACAGATACAGTGTTTTCCATAACTGAACATATGGGTTTCATTCCTTTATAAATAATTTTATTTGATAGTGAAGTTAATGTCTGAGTGTTACAGACCAATCCCACCTTGCAGTGATGCAGCAATACTGACATGGCTTCCACTGAATCTCACAGGAAAATTTTGGCTGCTGGAGGTCTTCTCTTAATAAGATCATAAGTGGTTCTTTCCCCTGAGTGAACTCACAGCAGCTGTGCCAGTTTAATCACTGATGCAAATCCACACTGATCCATGAATGTGGATCAGGCCAAGGGAACGGTTGGGGATTCCACATGCACTGCTGATCCCACTCCCTGGCAGGCTTGATCTGTCCTCCTCTCAGCCCTATCACTGACCCATTAATCCACACCCTTCCCTGTTCCACTTCACATCACTCTGCCCACCTAGCCAATGCCTCCATCTCACATCAACCTCCTACAATGGCTTACCTCTGGTAGATGCCCAACTTCCATTGGTGCACAGAGCTGGCCTCTCACTGCTTGAGAGGTAAGCCAGCCCACATGCACTGGCCTAAACATGTTTGCAGTGGCTGTAAAGGATGTCAAGCTGGCAAAATGTACATCCCACCAACATCTTCCTACAATAGGATTTGACTGTTATTTCTACATTATGGCTGCAAACCTAAACACACTTTCCTGGGAGTAAGACCCATTGAAAACAATGGGGCTTATTTTTGAGTAGACACGGTTAAGCTCTAGCTCATAGCTCTCAGTCTGCAATCCAATGCAGATGTATCTGAGAGTAAGCCTCATTGAACACATCCTAGGACATTGCAACTGAGCATTTATTCAAGACCTTGATTATAATTTGCTAAACTTTGGTGATAAATCTTCTTATTTTTGGAGGTGGCACAAAAGAAGAACGATGTTGAATACAGCAGCTTCCTCCTATCAGTGACATCAATGACAGGATGTTATTCTTTAAAGAATGCTACAACCAGACTACAGCCTTTACAATAAAGAACCAGGGTATTTTAAAACAACTTGGTGCAATGTGGTTAATCATATAAACATGTTACACTTTTATAGAGAAATTTTAGCCACAAGAGGGAGCTCATATTGTTCCCTTACATATGAAAATATGTACAGTGATTTAATGCTGCTTGGAACCACAGAATGCCTACAATGTAAAAATAACAAGAGGGTCGTGCTTTGTCAAAACCCAGTTTAATATGGCAGTTAGATGTTATTAAAAAGCATATAAAAGCATTGTGAATTATGAGTGCAATCTGGCCAGAGTCAAGCACTTTAAAGTCTGATGGGTTTTTTTCTGGGGAAAGCAAAATTTGTTCTTAAACGTCTCCTACTGAACTCAGTGGGACTTTAAAATGCTCATCATTTGCTGGATCATGCTGTCCTTTTCCTATGACAAACATATTCCCAACAAATATGCTTGTAAAAATAATTTACTCCACACTTCCAAGGAAGTGTGGTTATAATCTGTTCAAAAGCCTTATGAATAGACTGGAGCCCCACAAGGTCCTTCTCATCCAGCTGGTAATACAGACATAGGGCACAATCCAGAGTAACTACAGGAGCATGTAAGAGATATTACATGCACCTGTAGTTACTGCACCATCTAGTGAAAACCTATAGCAAATTCATATTGTAATCCAGAGTAACTTGTTCTTACTCTGGAGCAAGGACTCCCCACAGTTACTCTGGATTTCACCCATAGTGGGAATGAAGTGATGTGTAATGATTCTAGTGTTAGATCTGGAAGCTCCAGATTTAAGTTCTCATTTGGCCATGAAACTTCCTCGGTGATCAGAATCTCTCAGCCTAACCTAGAATGTCAATGAAAAGACAAAAAGAGGGATAGACCCATGTACACCACCTTGAGCTCCATGGAGAAACAGCGGTATAAAAAAGTAGTAAAAAGACAAAGGATGACTTTTGATTGATTTGGTTGATTACATCTTGATTTCGGTCAACCCTGCTGATCAGATACATCTGAACCAGGCCAAGGTAACATACAAAATTTACAAGAAATAGTGTGGATTCACATAAACCAGTGAAGTAAAAGCAACAGAATGATGGGCTCTGATGTGAATGCCCTTGTGCATCATAGATAACTTCCTGGCTTATAAAGCAATGACAGGATGGAGTCTGATTTTTTTCTGATATAGTACAAGTTCAAAAAGTAAACATGTGGTAGATTTGATGCTCATGTCTTTACACCTGGTGTGCAATATCTGGAGAAGTGATGAATGAGGGTCTCAACAGCTTAAACAAATGGCTGGGTAAAGAATTATTTACTCAGTGTTGTTCTATATATTGTATTTACTTGAATCTAATCCACACCTAATTTTTTTCAACCAAATTTTGTTTCCAAAATCAGGGTGCACATTAGATTTGATGGTGCACTTGATGCAAGAAAAATACAGTGTTCTGACTATAAGTATAGGTCAGTAATTTATTTACTGGTTACTGGATTGTAATAAAAAATGTAACAAACCCATTGTTGTATAAAGTAGTGCAATTAGGTAAAAAGCAGAACATAAACCCATTGTCATATAACTCATTGTTGTATGCAGTAAAATTAAATTTTGCTATGCATTACAATTGCCAGTAAACATTTTTTTAATCTCAAGCCTTTTAAAATTGGGGTGCGCAATTGATTTGATGGGGCATTAGATTTGAGTAAATATGTTACTTTAGCAGTAATTCTTGTTAACATACTCTAAGCCTGAGGTATCCAAACCTTTTGGCAGGAGGGCCACATCAACTCTCTGACATTATATTGGGGGCTGGAAAAATGATTTTCATTTCAAATTTGTATACATTTACATAAATTTTCAGATAATAGTGCATTAGAGAATTACAAGGCTTGTCCACAGCCTGACAGAGGGGTCTTGTCGAGGACCACATTGAGGCTTGCTGAGGGCCACATTCTGCTCTAAACAATGTCCAAAAACTATGATGATCTTCTTCTTCTTTAGTCCTTAGCTGGCGATTAGGAGGGCGGTCATCCTTTCAACCAATATACTGCAGTAAGTGCTGCTGGATTTCGTGCATCATTCACAATGTTCTTCCACTTTTGGCAATTGATGGCAATGTTTTTAGCCTCATCGTTGGCCAGTCACTGGTTCTTTAGGTCTTGCTCAACCAGTTTGAGCCATGAGTTCTTCAGTGCTACTTCTTTAAATTTGTAATTTTTTAGTAACCTGTATTCTGTATTAAATTCTGGATGCTGAGCTGTAAAAGCCTCACTTATATGAACGAATGAAAACAGGCATAGTTTATGCTATGACATCTCAAGTATTCACCTGTTGAGATCATAGCTTCACCATTTATAGGGAACATTATCATCACATTATGGGCTGTGGGTGGCGCAAGTGGCTAAGACACTATGCCTGTTAACCAGCAGGCCAGGGTTCGAGACCCGAGTCGGACCCACAAGACAGGGTGAGCTCCTGTCCTTAGCCCAGCTCTGCGACGCCAGCTGGATCCAATCGTATTGGCTCTGCCTTTCCATTGGACTAATTCAGTGGCGTGGAGAGGGGGATTTGCAGCTTGGGTAACAGCATATCCTCCATAACAATCTAACCCTGGCTTTCGTGCTTCACATGCAGCTTATGCAGTGCCAAGCATGATACCATAGTCTTCCAAGACTGATGGAGGCCTGCTTTTTTTTTATCACCACATTTTTCTTAATCACTCTTCATAGCATCATACAACTCTAAGATATGGCCTCACATGTTCATTAGAGAATTCCTCCTTTTTCTTAGTGCTTGCACTGTTGGAATATTCATAAGTGATTACCATGTTTTATTTTCTCCTTCCCCCACCACAACTCTTGATCTTAAAAAGCTAAGAGCTCAGGGACTATAGAAAATAAATCTTTGAAGAAACTGATGAGTTATAACTAAAGGTTTAGCATGAGGGTAGGGAGGAAATAAACAGGTTGAAGTGTGAAGGGTTGGCTAGTAATTTATTTATTTTTTGCAACTCAGCAAAAAAGTTAAAGTTTCTCAACATGAACATGTATCTTCTGAAATCTTTCTCCCTCCTCTTTGATTCTTTCCCATCATTCTCACTGCAATCTGTTGCAAATGGCTGTGTGAAATTATTGGATAAAATTACTGGGTGAACAAGGTAGTACACTAATCCTAAACAACTGACTTACTAGGAGTCTTTATGCCAATTAGAATTAGAGCTCAATCTTGGCTGGCACTTAACTTGGCTCAAAGGACTCACGCCCACTTCCTGGAGTTGTCAACATGGCATAAAACACACTCATACCACCTTGGCAGTTGGGAGGCAGTGTGAGGATGTGTGCTGGCCTCCCCATGCCAGATCCATCCCTGGACCCAGTAAGTTTTTGCCGGCAAAGGGAGGCTGGCACAGGGGTTAGTAGAGGGCAGAGGGCAGAATGGAGGTGTTTCAAGATGGGAGAAAGTGGGTTGATTGAGCCTGGGACAGGGTTGGCCAGATCCTTAGGCCAGATCCTAACCCACCTTCCAAGCAGCCCAGAATTACACCAGGCTGCTCAGATTTGTGTCAGCAACTTTGCTGGTGCAAAACCATATGTCCCCATTGATGTGGCTGTCGTACACCAGGTAAGAGAAATTAAATCTCATTACCCTGAGCTGCACAGTAGCCACCTCCTACCATGCTCAGGATATAGTGCATGCCAGCTCCACTATGTTCAAATACCCAAAAAAGGGTCTGATCTCAACAGAAACTGCAGGATTAGGGGATACAGCACAGGTTAGGATTGGGCTGTTCCTATCTTTCAAGAAAGGCAATGGCTATGACACAATGACAGGATAGCACAATGTTGTCATTACCACTTCCAAAGGTTTAGGAGACACAACCTTATAAATAGCAGTAGGAGGCTCAAGGAGACAAGTTGGTTTTTTCAAGCATGTGAACACTATATACAGGAGCTCTGCCCTCAAAGTCAAACCTCCTATCACTTTCTGTAGCATCACATCATAGACTCACAGCTGGGTAGCAGGTGAGCCATGGCACCCTGGTCAGAGGCTCATAACACTGCATATAACACACACTTAGGAAACTTCTGGGTTATGGCATGCATAGAGTTAAAAGTGTCATCCCCTAATTCTGAAGTTCCTGTTCAGATCATAACACTGGCCTTTTTTGTATTTGAACATTAAACATCTGGACCAGCAATTTTCAACCAGTGTGCCATAGATAGTCCTCAGGAGTGCCATGGGAATTTGGGGATTGACATTAATCAATAGGAAAATCAGGGGTTTTGAACAGCCTGGTGTGCCTTATAAATGGTAAAAACAATAATCGTGTGCCTTGACAGTTTCAGTGCTGTGCTATTGTGCTGTGAGATGAAAAAGATTGAAAATCACTGATCTAGACTGTGGGCCATAATGACCTACTTTGGGCCGAGGTTCGAGGTAGTGCACATTGATGTGACAATCTCATCTACTGTGTTTGACTGGTTTATCCCATGGGTGTGACCCTGATTTGGATATCACAAAAGGCACGATTTCATTTATAATGTAAAAATAGATCCCTGCTATAGTGTTCAAGTCACTAAATGTATTAAAAATTAGCAACTGATGCAAAAAGCTGAGGTTACATTGGCAGAATCCTGGCCACAAGTTGTTCCAGCTTCTTACACCCCACGAGCAAGTTGCAATTCTTGAAACATGTGTGTAGATCATTAGTGGCTTAAGCTGAAATGCTATTTATTTATTTGGAAGGCAGGGTCTTTTATCGCTCTACAACATTGCTCACAGTCAACTCAGCTTCTACCCTTTTCCCTAATAAGTCCTCTAAAGAAAACAAAATGCCACACACAGCTGCCCTTTCTAAATTCATGGAATTATTTAAAGAGATGCTGACATATTAGAGTAAGCTGTCACGACTACATATCTAATTTCTGCAGAACATTTTGCGACTTTGCACATCGACATTTGCCAACTGATTTCCTAGTGATTCAGATTCTGCTGTCCCTATGTGCCTTGCTTTCTGCTTTGTGACAAAACATATATTTAAATCTCACCTGGCTTCGCCTCTTCCCATTCCTGGAGAGGTATTCATTGGTGCTGTATAACCATCCCAACAAAAAGCAAATCTGTGTGAATGGCAGAAGTCTAAAGTGATCTCCCAATTTTACACACACAGTACTGTACTTTCTACTTAATGAAATGCATGGAAGGAAAGAGAAGAAAACCAAAACATGTCTTGTTCCTTGTTAAAAGAGACATCTTGGAAGGAAGGATATACATCCCCACTAAGGGTATCATTACATCTATTTCTGCAATAAAAGGTTGACCTTTTAAGCAGTCCCCAAATTTGCCTGCTACTGTATGGCTTTCCATATATGGCTTGCCAAAATTGAGGGGAAATCTGGCTGCCTTCCTGCAATTCACATCTGTGTCCAGTTTGCGCACAGTAAGGGGAACTCAGTCCTGAATAACATGGTTTGTGCCAATTGACTTCAGAGGGGAATATGACCTTCGAGCTGCCAATCAGTGCAAGCAGGTGAACAGCCTCCCTTGAAAGGAGGGAGGAAGCTTCACTGAGCTTTCCAGAGGGAGCTTATATTGGGTTGTGAAACTGGACTTTCCTTTCCATATTCAGTTTTTTCCTTCAGAACTGTAATCTCAAAAGTTTCCAGTGTGGAAGGAGAGAGGGATTCTGTGTGGCTCTTGCTTGTCACTGTATATCTTCCAGGGATTTGATGCTCCAAACCACAATCAGTCTAGAGCTTTTTGTACACCCACTAATGAGTTCTCAACTCTTAAACAGAACCAGGAGTCTGTTTGGATAGAATTCAAAGGGGGGAGCAGCGTAAATATAACACACATGGACACATGTGTGCAAATATACATACAAACAGAGTTTTCCACTTTTCACCCAAAAGGAACCTAAAGTCAGTGGCAGAAAAATCAAAATATAACAATAGGAAAAGATGAGTTCTTGAAAAACCAAAAAGAATGAAACTATTTGCAAAAAAGGATTGTCATAAAGAAGAAGGAACAATTTTGTTCTCAACTGTCTCTGAGAGTAGAACTAGATCAAATGGGTTCAAACTGTAAGAGAGGAGATTCTGGCTGGGTATCAGGAAGAAATTATTAATGGTAAGGGCAGTTTAGCAGTGGAACCAATTGTCAAAGGAGGTGGTGGATTTTCCCTCAATGGAAATCTTCAAACAGATGCTCAGCAGACATCTCCTGAAAATGCTCTAGGAGGATTTGCAGAGTATTGGACTAAATTGGGGTCTCCAAACGTTTCAGCCAGAGGGCCAAAACAAATATCTTTTGAGGTTCAGAAAAACATTTAAATATTAAATTTAAATAAATATATTAGGGAAGGAACTTAGATGAACGAAAAAATGAATGGGCTCAAATTTCCAGGATTTTTCCAAGTGCCAACATCCACCACAACAATAATCTGCACCCCATCGCACCCCAAGGGCAGATGGGGAGTAGGGCTTGAGTCCAGCAGTTATGCTGGATCCAAGCCTTTGTCCCCAGGCAACTAGAAACAGCTTCAGTATTAACTAACTCCCATCAGTGTGGTCAACAAAAACATCATATACCAAATGTGATGGACTATGTTGCTGGAAACATCTTCAGAACATAAGAAGAGCCCTGTTGTATCAGGCCAAAGACCCATGAAGTTCACCTTCCTGTGACTTAGAAGGACCTATCACATTTCACTGGGCCTAGATCTGCGTAGACCGATTAGTGCTACTAGAGCCCTGCCCTGGGGAAGGGTAATACTTTTCCTTCCCTTGGGTAGTGAAGTAGCACTAGATAGAGCCTGCCTGTCCAGGATTGCACTGCCCATGACATACAGAGTAAAACATCAATTCATTGAACCCAAACTCTGAGAATGGAAAAAAAGCCATCCAGCTGTACAAAGGATCCTTGGGTTAGTGCATGGATCCTTTGTGCAGGAGGAGGACTTCTGATCTCTGGCAAACCTTGCACTTATATATCTTGCATTCATTGTGACCACTGAGCAACAGCGTCATTCCCATCAATGTGGTCAACAAAAACATCATATACCAAATGGGATGGACTATGTTGCTGGAAGCATCTTCAGTACATAAGAAGAGCCCTGCTGTGTCAGGCCAAAGACCCATGAAGTTCACCTTCTTATGACTTAGAAGGACTACCGCATTTCACTGGGAGCACAGAAGACAAGTTATTCTGAGTCCTGTTGCCACTCCCTTGCATCAAGCCTTCCAACAGGTTACTTCTAAAATCACCAAAGTCTTTCCCAGGTGGTTGTAAGAGGAAATTAGATGGCTTAATATTTGGAGATATGCTTACTGTTAATAATACTTATTCCTGGTTTTCACACACAGTCTCTTATTGAAATGTTGCCCCTCGATGACAACAAACATATGGTGCCATACAATGTTGCTCAGAAATCATTTTTGCTTCAAAATCACGTCAGTCAAAAAATTGGACAAACATTTTCCGAAGATGAAACCCTGCCAATCACTTGGGAACCAAGAATGCCATGCTAAATTTAGATAATGAATGGGAAAGAAAGTAAGTTCAACAAAAAAGAAGTTTAAGAGAACAGTACATTTTAGGAAGCCAAGAAAATAAACCTCAAGAGTCCATTTAAAAATATCTACCTTGCAATGGTAATTTGAGAAGATTAAAAGAAAGCTGAGTTTGGGGAATAAGACAGCCTGGAATCTAGTTCTTGGCAATGTTTTCATAATTTCACAAGAGATTTGCATTCCGTCATGGAGCTATTGTCATCTGTGTGAGAAAGTCAGTGACGTTCACATAGAAAACTGCTGAACTGATTCAAATGCATTTTGAATGTTTCTGGTACAGTGATGCCTCACGTAACAAATTTAATTCGTTCTGGAGGCATGTTTGTTACGTGAAACGTTCTTTACATGAAGCGGATTTTCCCATAGGAAATAATGGAAACTCAGACAATTGGTTCCACAACCCCCAAAATATTCATATAAAAATATTAACTGGATGTAAAAATGATGATAAAACACTGGAATTGAATTCAAAACATGCATTCAGTGTGCATGATCTTATGAAGTCTACTTAGGCTGCAGTCCTAAAGACATTTTCCTGGGAGTAAGACCCATTTAACACAATGGAGCTTACTTCTGGGTAGACATGGTTAGGAGGCTGCAATCCAAGACACCTTCAAAGTGTCTCCCCACTTTCTCCTTCTCTCTATCCTGAGCCTCTCTTTCCCCTGCTCCCTTCTGGCTAGCCCTGAGCTGCTTCCCTCTTCTCCACAGCTCTTCTCTCCCTCTGCCCAGCAGATGCCCAGCCACAGGAGGAACAGCATGGAAGTGTTGCTTTCACTATGGGCAGGTGCGCTAGGCAGCCCTGATGCTTTTTAAACAGGCTGCCAGCCAGCGCATCTGCCCCAACTGCCAACGAATGTGTTCTTTACATGAAGCACAGTTTGTTATGTGAAGCAGAATCCTAGATAAATTTTTGTTTGTTACGTGAGGCATTCTTTACGTGAGGCGCCACTGTATTTCTCATTATTATTATACTAGCGAAAACTAGAGTTAAATCCCCGGTATGCCATTCCCCCACTGTACAACAACCCCCATGCGCAACACTCTACATACAACATCCCGCATCTGCACCACCACCTCAAGTGCACCACTCCCAAGCACACAATCCCCCATGTGCAACCGCTCCCCCATGTGTACTGTCCCCCATGTGCAATTCACCCCATAAAACACCCCTATGCGCACCATCCCCCATGCGGGGACACCCCTCTTACACCATCCCCCCACTGCACAACACCCCATGAGCATTAAACCCCAGTGCACATCAACCCCATGCACATCAACCCCCTGTGCATCAACCCCAACCTGCTATGCACAACATCACTCATGCATGTTAACACCCATGCACAACATCCCCCATGCACACCATCCCACATGTGCACCATCCTTCCCAGTGAGTCAGGCAATAGGCAACAAATTGCTGGATGTTGATCTGTCAGTCTTCAATGTTAAGTAAAGGACAAAAAATTGCACCCTTTTCAGCCCCTTAAAGGGTAAATTTTACATCATAGGTTCTTGGGGAGTGTTGATGTCACACAAGGAATATCCTCCCCAAATTTCATGCTTCTAAGTCCAGGGGTTGGGGCACAGCAGTGATCAGACAGGAGTTCTTCAATGGAAAGTATAGGGAGGAAAATGTGTTGCGCCCCATTTTACCCACTTCCAGTTGGAATTTCCGAAAACCAGTTCTTAGTGGGTGCCTCCAGCATGGAAGGAACACCCTCCCCAAATTTCATGCTTCTAGGTGGTTTTAGCTGGGCGTTGGTGAGTCAGTGAATGAGTGAGTCAGTCAGTCAGTGACTTTTCAGTTTTCTATACAGTGGCGCCTCACGTAAATTTAATTTGTTGTGGAAGCATGTTTGTTACATGAAACATTCTTTACATGAAGCAGATTTTCCCATAGGAAATAATGGAAACTCAGACCATTGGTTCCACAACACAAGAAATATTCACATAAAAATATTAACTGGATGTAAAAATGATGACAAAACACTGGAATTGAATTCAAAACATGCATTCAGTTGTGCATGATCCTATGAAGTCTATTTTAGGCTGCAATCCTAAAGACACTTTCCTGGGAGTAAGACCCATTTAACACAATAGGGCTTACTTCTGGGTAGACATGGTTAGGAGGCTGCAATCCAAGACACCTTCAAAGTGTTTCCCCACTTTCTCCTTCTCTTCATCCTATGCCTCTCTCCCCTGCTCCCTTCTGGCTAGCCCTGAGCTGATTCCCTCTTCTCCACTGCTGTCCTCTCCCTCTGCCCAGCGGACGCCCAGCCACAGGAGGACCAGTGCAGTCCCTGACGCTTTTTAAAAGGGCTGCCGGCCAGCTCACCTGCCCCAACTGCCAATGAGTTTGTTTGTTACGTGAAGCACAGTTTGTTACATGAAGCAGATTCCTAGATAAATTTTTATTTGGTACATGAAACATACTTTACGTGAGGCGCTTCTTATGTGAGGTGCCACTGTATAGAAATTATTATGAGTATTTTGGGAGGGAAAATATTCATACCACTTATATAAAAACATTTATCTGAGCCAAGTTGTAGAAATTAACTATTCCAAATTATGATTTGCCCACTTTCAGCTGCCATAAAATCAAGGCACTATGCCTATTAACCAACCGGCCAGGGTTCAAGACCTGGGTCCCCACAAGACAGAGTGAGTTGCTGTCCTTAGCCCAGCTCTGCGATGCAGCTGGGACCAATCGTATCAGCTCTTCCTTTCCAATGGACTAATTCAGTGGCGTGGAGAGGGGGGATTTGCTGCTTGGGTACCAGCCTATCCTCCATAACAATCTACCCAGGCCTTTGTGCTTCGCCTGCAGTGTGAGTGTCAAGCAAGATACCATAGTCTTTCAAGACTGATGTATGCTAAGTTTTTTTTTTGATGGTGGCTAAAAGGATTTTTTTAAGGATCATAAACATAGCAAAGGTGAGCATGACCTTGAAAAAACTGCCTTGGACCAGGAAACGTTCTGAATAGACAGTCACAGACAAGTCAGATTAGTGAAGTTTGATGCACCACAAGGTATAGCTGCAGCAGATGTTCTTGAAAACTAGACATGATTCTCATCTAAAAGCAAATGCTCATTACTTTGCTTGAAAGCTGACATGGAGAAATCTTTTTTAAAAGAATTTAAAAAGAATTACTTCTAGGGATGGTGAATAAGAGCTTTGGATGAAATGGTGCAGCTGCTCATTCCTCATTGTGGCCCTTTGAACAGAACATTGTTTTGTGAACCAGCAATTTGAAAGTGAAAATGTCAAATTTCATCTAGATAGCCATTTTATTTGATAGGACAGAGGTTTCCAACCCCTGTTCTGAAGGCCAGATGTGGCCTGCACAAGCTACCATGTGGCCTGCTTCCAGCCTCTGATCCACTGAGAGCCTCTGGCCCACTCAGCTGAATACAACTGGAGCCCAATTGTCACAACTGAACACAACAGTCACATCTGGAGAGTGCTCCGAGAGCATCACTTCCTAATTTTCTAAGGTCATCATTTCCTCAGATAATTCCTCATCTGTGGGCATAACTTCCTAACATCACTTCCTAATTTTTGCAAACAAACAAAAACAAAACCAGAAGTAAATTGTTTGCCATCTGAAGGCCATAGAAGGCTTTGTGGGAGGCAGAGAGTCTTCCCAGGCCTTCAGAACATGCTCCAGATGTTTCCTATGACACACTGCGCTGTATATTTCAATAATCTGTATGTAGGATGGGAGAATGGGAATCCATGTGAATGTGTGCTGTATTTCTGTGATGCATGTTGGAGCTTGGAGAAATCCTGGAAATTGGAGCCCATTCAGGGCCTGATCCTATCCAATTTTCCACTCCCAGTGCATTTGTGCCAAGATGGTATCTGCTGCATTCTGTGGTGGTGGGTCAGTGACTCAAGATGTGGGAACACTTGTTTCCTTATCTCAGAGCCTCAATGTGGCTCCACCAATGCTGGAAAGTTTGGATTGGCCATTATTCATTTGGGCTGCAATCCTAAAGACATTTTCCTGGGAGTAAGACCCACTCAACACTATGGGGCTTACTTCTGAGTAGACATGGTTTGTATTGTATTCTTAGTCATTCATCTTTCTATCGCTAATGTATTAAATTTTATAAAATTAATTCTTTTTCCGGCATTCAGCACCTTGCCTGATATTTGATGTGGCCTGTTGTCTGAAAGGTTTGGAGACTCTTGTTCTCCAAAGGGCAAATGAAAGGATATGATGGCATATGAAAGGATTATCACTTATAAAATAAGTTTTCTTTTTACCTTAGCTTGGTGCTGATGTTCTGCTTCATCTATGATCATTTCCTAGAAGAGGGAGAAGACAGGAGTCACTCTGAGGACATCCCACAATGTTTTCTTTGTTTTTCATGAGTAAGCCATTGTCAGTTATAAGGACACTTGAGTACTTTAGAAGAAAATTGCTAAGACAGTGGGGTTTTACTATGTAATAAGAATACTTTGCCATAAATGAAAGGTGATTTGCTCATAGAGAAGTCACAAATAGGCTTTGACATTATTAAGAGCTTTGAGGAACTTCATTTGCAGGGGAAATCAGGTACTCAACAGTGTGTTGAAATAGTGAGAACCTGGAGTGTTTTAAAGTGAGAATTTTTACAGGTTCTCTTTCATTCAGGAGGAACCTCTTGAGGAAAGAAGAAATGAATATGATACTGTTTTTCAAGAATGGGCCTCAGGAAAGGTTTGGAATTACAAAATAGCTGGGCTGACATCAGTTGTATGTAAGAACTTAAGAACTGACGTAGGTTGATGTAAGAACTGATGTCAGCTGTACGTAAGTTTCTGTTTTAAAGGATGAGCTGGAAGACATCTGGAACATGCTGTTTGGGTGAAGTCGGCTGGTCTAACTTGAGGAGGTTAAAAATAAAAGTACACCAATGTGTGCAACACTAAAGAGAAATACAGACCGAATGACAGGCAGACAGACCTGGTTTTTCAATAAATAAGAAACAACTCCATGCAAGGGATGTGACAAGTCCTCCATCAGCCTGGGGGAGCGGCAGGAACCCAGCAGGAGAGGTCAAGGAAAAGATTGGGATAGGCCAAGTGAGCATAGGATATAGGTTCAGTCTTCCCCAAATATGGAAAAGCAAGGACATCTATCTAACAACCAACTGTAGGCTAATAAACACTATTGTGTTTATAGACAGCAGCCACAACCAGTTAGTGTGGGGGAATCTTGACACAGAAGGAGAACATGGAGGAGGGTGGTGGTGATTTGTCTGCAGTGTGCAGTATGATGTGTCTGCAAAGAAGGCAAATGCCATTTTAGGCTGCACTAAGAGGTCTGTAGCTTCCAAGTCGTGAGAAGTTCTAGTTCCTCTTTATTCAGCATTGGTCAGACCTCATCTTGAGTACTGTGTTCAGTTCTGGGCACTTCACTTTAAGAAAGATGCAGCCAAACTGGAGCAAGTCCAGAGGAGAGCGACAAGAATGATCAGTGGGATGGAAGGGAAACCCTACGAGGAAAGGTTGGGGGAACTTGGGATGTTCAGCCTGGAGAAGAGGAGGCTGAGAGGAGGCATGATTGCCCTCTTCAGATACCAGAAGGGCTGTCATATGGAGGAAGGGGCCAATTTGTTCATAGCTGCTTCTGAAAGCAGAACTAGAACCAATGGGTACAAACTGCAAGAGAGGAGATTCCGGTTGGATATCCGGAAAAAATTACTGACGGTGAGGGTGGTTCGGCAGTGGAACAGATTGGACTCTCCCTCACTGGGGATCTTCAAGCAGAGGCTCGACGAGCACCTGTTGGGGATGCTCTAGGGGGATTTCCTGCTGCAGGCAGGGGGTTGGACTAGATGACCTACTAGGTCCCTTCCAACTCTATGATTCTATGATTCAATAACTATTTATGGCTGCTAAAGCTGGATAGTGAAGAAATTGGACAGAAGGAAAATTGACTTGTACAAGCTATGATGTTGGAGAAGGTTCTTGAGTATCCCTTGAACAACAAAGGCAACAAACAAGCAAGTACAAAAAGGAAACATGCTTATTGCTAGAAGGAAAAATCTCAAAACTCAGGCTTATCTATTTTTGGACACATTATGTGGTCAAATTTTTGGAGAAATGCTTGCGATGGTCAGTGGCAAAAGGAAGCAAGGCCACCCAAGAACATGTTGGTTAGACACCATCGAAGCTGACAGCATGAACATAAGACACCAGAAGTGGCACAACATCAAATAGCATGGAGAGGGCTATCCCATCACATTGTGTTGGATACAAATGAAGGGTTAACATCATCATCATCTTTGCTATTAGATTGCACAGCTGGATTGGGTTTTCTTATCATCCACTGAAATACCCAGATGTTTTTCACATGTGTTGCTACCTAGATGCGTTTCCCCAGTTTTATATATGTGCTTCTAATTTTTCCTAACCAAATACAGGACTTTATATTTATCCTTGTTGAAGCTCATTTTATTTGTTTGCCCAGTTCACCAGCTTAAGTCAAAATAATCTTAGATCCAGTTTCTATTCCCTAGTATTCACTGCTTAGTATTCATTCACTGGTATCATTTGCACTTTTGATGAGCATACTTTCTACTTCCTCATCCATACTATTTATAGACACTGGGCCTAAGGCACCCTTCTCGTTACTTCACTCCAGGTTGAGGAAGAGCCATTGACAAGCACTCTTTGAACATGGTCATCAGCCAGCCAAAGATTCCACCTGACAGTAGCATCATCCAGCCATATCCGTCCAGTCATTGGTTTCATACATCCATACAACATGTCCAGTGATGGGCTTCAAAGAAATTAAGAACCGGTTCTCTGTCCATCTGGCAGCCACTTTTAAATGGCTATTTTTAAACTTTATATGTACTATCTCTTGTTAAGAACTGGTTCTATAGAGTAGGTGCGAACCTGCTGGTGCCCACCACTGAACATGTCGTTGTACAAAAAGTTGTTGAAATACAGACTGAAATCCATAACAAAGATGTTCTTGAGAAAACAATGCTGGGTCTTAGCAATCACCATCCTCCTTTCTCAATATTCACACATGGATCAACCAATAAGTTGCCTATCACCTTCTCAAGTGTCAATGATGATAGTTGACAGATTCTCTTGCCTTTCTTGAAGTTCTACAGTATTTATTTACTGCTTTTCATCTAAAAAGTTCACAAAGTGGTTTACAAGAAAATGAAAAAAATTAATGGCTAATGGGTCCCAGTCCCAAAAGGGTTCACAATCGAAAATGCAAAACACCAGCAGAAGCCACTATAAAAGACATTTCTGGGGTAAGTAAGGCCAGTAATTTTTCTCCTCCCTCAGTTGAAACACCAATCAGATACTGTAATTTTTGCACTTCTGTCTCATGCAGGATGTGAGAGCTGGGTAAAAATGGCCAGTGCATGAAGAGCATGTCCCACTGAAATTCCCATTACAACTAGCTCATTTGTTTTTGAGAAAACAATGCTGAATCTTAGCAATCACCATCCTGCTTTCTCAATGTTCTCAGACAGGCCACACAATAAGTTGCCTAGCACCTTCTCAAGTGTCATATGTTGTTTGCCATACCTATTTTATCAGTATCTGAAAGCCATGAGTAGAACGCCATGAGTAGCCATGAGCCTACTCCATTTTGTCCCATTTCCTATTGTTGCAGTCCCCCAGTTGCATTTACATTTGCCCGTGTTTCCTTTTCCAACTTTCAGTTGCTGCATCAACTATGGAGGTATCTCCCCATCATGTGGCTTCCATTTCTAAATTAGTTTGCCAGCTTCATCCCAAAGGCATCACAAGGTGTAGCCCATCTCTTGGCAGAAGACATTCAGCAAACTTGGCCAGTTAAAGTTAGATCAGTACTTAGGTGAGTGAGATATTTACCTCTACTGCATTAACTATTATGCTTTGGAACAATAAGACATAAGACACCTCCGTAAGGCTATCAACCTACAGCATAACCCAAAATAAGGAAAATTGGTGTCCTCATCCTACAGCTGACCTTTTCCTGACTCGGAAAATATTTTGAACATTGCTTTTGTGACTGATTATTGCCCACACTGTCAAAAAAATGGTCTTAAGTGTGTTGCATCTCTGCTGTACTAGTGCTAGTTAGGAATTAAATATCATTTTAAAATTGCCCAGGGGGTCAGACATGATGTTAGTCCTGTTTATCTTGATGTTTCATTTGACCAGACATTGACCTTCCATAATTACTTGCTCAAAAACAGCAGCAAAGGTGAAGAAGTTACTGGGCAAATTAGCTGTGTCTTCATGGGAAACAGGCACATAAACACTGCAGATAGTCATCTAATTTTGCTGCTTCAGGGCATCTGAAAATTGTTCTGCGGTTTTGCCCACTCCTCTTATATTAGGTTTGAACCACTTCATAAATGATCTTTTTCCTATACAGAACACATGGCAGCCCACCTGTAAGGAGTCACTATTATTTGAGAACAAGAGGCAGACGTACCAATTGCTCTGGCAATATGGGAAGAGGGCCTGGATGATGGTTGGTGATATACCATTTTAGGAAACAAGCAAGTCATCAGAAACTGAGCATGCATCACTCAGCATCAGATCCTGCAGACTGCAAAAGTCTGAGAATCTGCAGCAGTTTGCAATCAAGTGCAAATATAGGGAGATAAATGTTTGAGGGTCTTTCTTCTGGTTATTATAACTAAATAAATAAATAAATAAATAAATAAATAAATAAATAAATAAATAAATAAATAAACTTTACACAAACCTGGACAGGACCCTCTGTCCCATTTGCCAGTATGTGAACACCATCCCCCAAAATTAGGACTGCCCTTGTTTTTCAGGACATATGGTGACCCTACATTGAAGCTAACGGTAATTAGTTTCTGTGAGAACAAAGTGCTTATTTCTGGCAATCTGCTTTATGACATCACTTCGTGCATAATAACTTCCAGCCCTCAGAGGGCAGCATGAATGACAATGTTGGTCCTCGGTATGAGACGAGTCTGAAATCCCTTCTGTAGAACATCTCAATAGGAAACAGCATTGAGACATTAATTTCTTGAGACATTAGCCAATTTTCAAACTTGCTAACATTTTTGTCTCCCGCCCTAGAAGCAAATCGCTTTGATCTGCAGTCTGGCAACATCTTTTGTGCCTTTTATTAGCTGCTCTGACATTTACTAGCTGTGCTACACACCAATTTCTTTTGCCGTTTCTTTTCTTCCTGTTTCCGGTATTACAGAGCAGACACCTTTTCACAACCTTGCCCTGCACTGAATCATGCAACCTTAGAAGTTCAAGTGATAACCAATTTAGAGACTGTGGCAGTCTCTGGGTTTTGTGATATTGCTATTACTTGAAGTTAGGAAAGGTCTGCGGGTTTACTAAAGGACACTGTCAGCACCCACAGAGAACACCTACGAAGCTAACCTATCATTGCCCTGCCCTTTTGGTTAACTATCGCTTCTGAAAGTGTTTTCTGAGTCTGAGAAATTCACATTGTGTTTCTCAATACACCTTCTTGCATGGAATTCTTTTTTCCGCGTTAAATGTAAGACCAATTATAAAACATTTTCAATAAAAAAGCAAACTTTGAGATGAAAGATTATGCCTAAATACCTGGGTTTCCAGAACAAACGGCTGATATTGGAAGAGAATTCAAAACCATGCATTTATCATGACGTTTCTCACATTCTTAGAAGTTGTCTCTATTCATTTAGCAAGTGGCGACCATCACACATGAGTAATACAAGTCTAGAGAGGAAGACATTCGAACAAAGAGTCATTGCTGTGTTCACATTTCATGGCTGGTGGCCTTTCTATAATTCAGACAATTCTATAATTCAAATAATTCTCCCTTATACAAAGTTTTTTCCCCTTTCTTACCTGTCCATTTTACAGAAACTCAGTTCTGAAGTGATACATGCTATTAAAAGGTAAAGTAAAATTGTCCCCTGGTGGTGGTGACCAACTCTAAGGGTCACTCTCAGGCTCATCCCTTTTACAAGGCTGAAGAACCAGCAGTGTCTAAAGATGTCTCCATGATCATGTGGCCAGCATGACTAAATGCACAAGGAATGCTGTTATCTTCCCACTAAAGTGGTACCTAATTTATCAACTTGCATTTACATACTTTTGTGTTGTTTCTACTATTACTAAATGATTACCAGTGCAATCCAAACTTGCACTGGAAAAGCCTGGCTCACTATATCCAGCACATGTTATGGAACTGGTTGCAGCTGCACTACCTTGTAGGGCATCTCCAGAGTTTGCCTAGCAGACTGGAGCATATTCTCTGCACTATTCTACAGGGGACTGGATCTGACATAACTGGCAATCCAAGCCCTGACTCCCATCTTCCCATAGTCCTGTGCTCTGACCACCCATCACTCCATCCCTAGAACACCTACATCTGCCAGGGTGACCATATAGAATGGAGGACAGAGTGCCTCTACCTTTAAGCATTGTATAAAAGAGGAAATTTGGGCAGGTACAGCTTTTTAAACTCTTCTGTGTTGGGTTTAACCTGCCTAAATTCCCTCTTCTATACAATTGTTAAAGATTCAGAATCCCTGAAGTGGCCCAGTTTGCCCAGCTAAAGCTCAGGCAATGATAGACTGAAATATTCCAGTCCTACATACCGCAGCAATATCTATTCCTAGTGGCTTCTGCTGGTGTTCTTTCTGCATTTTAGATTGTGAGTCCTTTTGGGACAGGGATCCATTAGCTATTAATTGGCTATTATTTTTTTCATTTTCTTTGTAAACCGCTATGTGAACTTTTTAGTTGAAAAGCGGTAGACAGACAGACAGACAATTTGAAAATGCTACATTGTTTGGCTTGACTTACACATCAGCTAAAAACCTTGACTATGAATGACTTTCAACTTATTTAAATAGTTTTAGGACCATCATCGTAAGCTATCTTCAACAGGGACTCCAGCTACAGCTATGGCCTTCTGTCTCAGATTAGTCCTCTTGATCTCTCCTAGCTGAGTCTCCCATTCTTTCTGTCTCCCCCTTGCACACCCCAGACATTATTTTGGCTGCAATCCTAAAGACACTTTCCTGGGAGTAAGACCCATGGAACACAATGGAGCTAACTTTTGAGTAGACATGGTTAGACTTCATGCTCTAACCTCCAAATCCAGAGTAACTGCGGGTGCACGTAAGAGACTGTATGATTACTGCACCACCTAGTGAAAATCTATGGGAAATTCATATTGGAATCCAGAGTAAGTTGTTCTTACACTGGAGCAAGGACTCCCCGTAGTTACTCTGGATTTTGCCCTCAGAGTACAATCCTAAACATGTCTACTCAAAAGTAAACCCTATTGAGTTCAATGGGTCTTACTCCCAGGAAAGTGTCTTTAGGATTGCAGCCATACCCTACAATCCAGAGTAACTATGTGTGCACGTAAGAGACATTTACATTGACATAGTTATGGCCCCGCCTAGTGAAAACCTATTCATATTGCAATCCAGAGTAAATTGTTCTTATGTTGGAGCAAGGACTCCCTGTAGTTACTCTGGATTGTGCCCATAGTCTCCATTCTTCTTGCCCCAGGATAATCTTTATCTCCATGGGATACTCATACACCTCAATTATAAATCCTGTGTCCCCTTTGCCTCTTCTTCCTCCTCCATTTTGCATCTCCGTTTCCTTCTTCTTTCAAGAGGGGAAGCTTTTTTTCTGCACACTGGTCCCCTAGCAACTGATACCATTTGATTTTAGATGCAACGTTGTGTTCAATATAAAAAATAATTGTTTTCTCACCCTCCATGGGTGGTGTATGTATGTTATCCTCAATCTCGGGTCCTCTACAAGAGGCCTGGGAGTTTGAGGGTTCTGCACAGTATCTGAGGGTTATCTGAGGGTTCTGCGCAATGCACTTTTCTGGATCGAGTGTTCTGATGTCCTTCCTGGAATCTGTTAGAGCCATTCTTCCAGCCTGGGTGTCACAGCCCCTAGTGTTCCAATCACTATTGGGATCACATTCACCTTCACTTGCCTTCACTTTACATATATATATATATATATATATATATATATATACACACACACACACACACACACACACACACACACACACACACACACACACACACCTTCACTTTATAAATATATAAATCACAGCTTATTGTATTGCCACCTGTGAAGACTCCAGACTCCTCTGGAGATTGGGTGGGGGGTGGATATCTGCAGGATGGATCCCAGGCTCAAGGGAACGCCATCAGTTAAGTAGGTCCGAGGACTCAAGACAGGCATGTCAATGATAACATCTTTTCTCACATCCATTTCTGGAGGCACAATTCTTAGATAACAGGTTTCAACAGGTAAATGGACTCAACTGTTCAACAGATCTCCCACCTGACTCCCTCGAACAACTCCGGCTGGAGGATAAGTTGAAACATTCCAGCCTTCAGGCCCATAGTACAATCCCACCAATGTCCTTAATCCATTTGTCCAGCTCAGTCTAGAGGGTCTTGGGTTTCCCTCACCCCTTCCCCTCCTCACTCCTCTACCGTTCAGCCCCTGACTGTTGGAGATTGACCACTGGGCTTCACTCTCCAGCCCCCTCCTCCCTCCAACTGCCAACCTTCCCCTGGGCTCCTCCTTTCTATCCCTTCCAGATTTCCCCTCTTCGGGAGCACCTGCCACTCAGGGCATACCAAAGGTCTCTGGCCAGGATCAGGCTTCCATTTCAACCCCCAAGCTGCCTTCCTCCATTGTCAGCATGGTAGTGGTGCTGACATCCCTGGCGCCTCCTTATCAGACATCTCCAAGAAGCATGTCCTCCGCCAGTTCCTCTTCTGGAGTCTGGTGCTTGACTCCACACCACCTTTAAGTCTCCTTCGTCATATTACACATGTATCCTTACAATAAATATCACTAAGATATTTACACCTATGTCTGCTTCTCTGGTAATTAGGATATATACACCCAGAACCAGAGGTTCATCATTCTGAGTATGATACACAACAAAAATTCTGTCTGTGCCAATTTTAGGGGCGGGAAATGGGAATGCAGTGACACTTTTGATTGAGATAATTGTGATTGAGGTGAGGGTTCCCAATGCCTCATAAAATCTAAAAATAAAGAGTTGTATCTCTCTGTAACTCGGAAACAAACCATGTGTGATAGATCATAAGTCTCTTATTTAAAATCTAACCATATCTTGCGTCTTGCGTTACAAAATAAACTCATATATATAATATAAATATTCATAAATTGGGACACAGATATCCTAAATGCAAATAGAATGGAGGCAAATATCCAATACTGGGACTCATTTGACTAGAACACAGTTGTCCGAACCACAATGGTCACTCTTTGCTTTTACCGTCTTTGGAAATCACCAGTCTTTCTTGGGGTGTGTCATAAACAAGCAATGATCACTGAACAGGTTTATAATCCCATGTGTGCCTTTATTATTCATTTTCCCAAACATATATAATATCCCTTGATGTCCTTTACAAATGTTTCTATTGAGTGCTTCTAGATTGAACATACTGTGCACAAGTGAACCATCATAGAGAAGTTACTTGAGAGAAAAGAAACACATGGACACACAATAAAGAAGTCTTGAAGACTATGGTATCATGCTTTGCGCTGCATACGCTGCATGTGAAGCACGAAAGCCTGGGTTAGGTTGTTATGGAGGATAGGCTGTTACCCAAGCAGCAAATCCCCCCTCTCCATGTCACTGTATTAGTCCAATGGAAAGGCAGAGCCAATACGATTGGATCCAGCTGGCATCGCAGAGCTGGGCTAAGGAGCTCACCTGTCTTGTGGGGCCGACCCGGGTCTCGAACCCTGGCCTGCTGGTTAACAGGCACAGTGTCTTAACCACTTGCGCCACCACAGCCCTACATCTAAAGTATAAAGAAGAAGTGAAGCAAAGCTGAGGCAAAAATGGAAAATAGGAGATAAGAGTATCTCCTAATACTCTAATATATTACCTAATACAGGTATTACCTAATACAGGTAAGATAATGTTCTATATTGTCCAGCAGATAGATATAAAAGAATCTCTTGCACTGCCCTGGAAGTATTGTGAAAGTGCTGTGAAGCATTTTCATGCCACCGTGAGCAGAGATAGGCTGGCGCATAGACATGCAGCAGCCTCCTACCCAACAATGGATCCTAGGAAGGAGTGAGTTTGTGCTGGTCACACTTGGCCAGTGTAGGTGTCTGAGGATGTGGGAAGGGTGGGGAGAAGACAGGAAGGAAGTGTTCCAAGGCAGAGGGATGGACAATAGGTGTTTAGGGTGGCACAAATCCAAGCAGCCCCATTGGGGCTGCAGTGGCTGTCCCATGGTCAGAGGAAAAAGTTCTCCTTACCACGACTGGCACATGAACAGCCTGTAACTTGTATGCAGGCAAACCAGTGCAAGTTAGGATTGCACTGCATAGCATTATGAAGAAACAAATAATAAAACTGACAGTATGAAAAAACATGAACTTGAGATTTGAGGGGGGAAAAATTCATTAATGCTTCTACTTTTTTTGCAAACAGATCTATGGAATGCTTTATGAATACCACAATGGAGAATGAAGAAAAGGGGGCTTCCTGAGCTTCAGCGATCCATGTCACTGGAATTTGAGAAAAATATCATTGCCCAAGTCGGTGTTTAACTTAAGTGTTGCTGTATTTGTGCCTGGGAAAGTGCTAAAAAAATAAATCTCCCCCATATTGATGTCATTGGTTCTGTTGATTCATCAAATGTCAGGATGGGAGGTGGGGGGAAACATAACTACCTGAAGCTTCAGCTGTGATTGTACACTTAATTATTGATGTATATTTCCTAGTCTTCAAATCTAACAGCCAAAATAAAATGTGTCAGGAAATAGAAAGAGTGCATTCCAGCAAGAAGGCTCTTAGGCTGAAAATATGAACATTAAGAAGCATTTGTTAGTTTCCTGGTATGCCTCTTATGGAGCTATAAACATCAGAATATGCGTAATTTCCCATTTCTGCCATCAAAGAACTTTGCTGGGACCTCTGACTGTAAATGTGTGTGGGAGAGGAAAAGAAGAAAGAGAAGGAAAAGGGAGTGAATTCCTTATTTAAGAAAAAATACCTGCATGGACGCAGTTGATCATCTACGCAAAATATGCTGACCTGCCTCTTCTCTCTAGCACCATATCCAATGGTGGGCCCAGGCTGGTTCACACCTGTTCTATAGAATCGGTTAATTTTGGCCCACCGCTAGTAATCCAGTTGCTAGCGGTGGGCCAAAGCGCGGGCGAACTGGTTCACCCCCCGAGGGGCCTACCACTGCGCCTGCATCAATATTGACGCAGGCAGAGTTGCCTCCTGAAGAGGACGCAACTGCATGTGCGCCAAGCTTGGTGCAAGCGCGGTCACGTCCTGAATAGCGCGGTCATGTCCTTGCAGTCGCATCCTGTTCAGGACGCGACCGCGCTTGCACCAAGCTTGGTGCATGCGCAATTGTATCCTCTTCAGAACGTGACCGCGCTTGCGTCAAGCTTGACACAAGCGCAGTTGCATCCTGAAGAGGACGCGACCGCGCTTGTGTCAAACTTGACGCAAGCGCAGTTGCGTCCTCTTTGGGACGCAACTGCACGTGCGTAGTGCGCCAGGGTTGGGAACACCCCTCGCCCCACCCCACCCCGACCCTGACCCCTGACCTCGGCCCTGCCCCCTGACCCTGCCTGGCCCACCAGCAAACTTCCAGCGAACCGGTTGTTAGGTTGGGCCAGGCCCACCCCTGATCGTATCATTGTCAGTGTGAGTGGCAGATTACAGAATAACCTGCACAAAATCAGGATGCTGCCATGAGGAGCGTACAATCTAAAATTCATCATGGCAAGGGGCTCAGAAAACGAGAAGGAACTTGAGGAACAGGTAAGGACATGGGAACAGTACTGGTACTTAGGCTGATTTAGGCTGATTTATGACAAATGAGATTGTGTGCCAAGGGCTTCACTGAAAAGGTGAGTTTGAGGAAGAATTTATAGGAAGAGAGAGAGTTGGGAATTCCTAACTGACTAACGATCCATATATATATAAATGAAAAGTCACTGACTGGCTCACTCACTCACCAATGCCCAGCCAAAACCACCAGACCTAGAAGCGTAAAATTTGGGGAGGGTGTTCCTTCCATGATGGAGACAACCACTAAAAACCTGTTTTTGGAAATTCCAACTGGAAGGGGGAGAAACATGTTTCCTTCCCTATACTTTACATTGAGAATCCCTGACTAAGGGACTCTCTGCCCCAACCCCTGGACCTAGAAGCACGAAATTTGGGGAATGTATTCCTTCCATGATGGGAACACCCACCATGAACCAATTTCTAGAAATCTAACCCATAATGGTCTGAAAAGGGGTGCAACACATTTTTGGCCTATACTTAACATTGGAGATTTTGACTGGTCAAAATCCAGCTGATGCACTGGGAGAGAGAGAGTGCACAAAGGATGATGAAGCATATGGGGGGGGGGTTGCTGCACATGGGGGGTTTGTGCACCTGGAGGGTTGTTGCACATGGTGGGTTGGTGTGCCTGGGGGATGATACACAGTGGGATGTTGATGCACATGGGAGGATGGTGCTCATGGGAGGATGGTGCGCATGGGGGTTGGTGCACATGGGGCATTCCCAAAGGGGTTGATTCCCAAAGGGGTTGATACGCATAGGGGTTGATGCGCATGGGGGACGATGCTCATGGGGGTTGGTGCACATGAGGGGTTGATGCACATGGGAGGGTATTGCACATGGGGGTTGGTGCGCATGGGGGGATGATACACAGTGGGGGAGTGTTGATGTGCATGGGGGGATGATGTGCATCAGGGATTGATGCACAGTGGCTCGATGGCTTATGAGGGAATTTTACTCCCACAATGTGGGTACATTTTCGCTAGTACTACAATAAATACAGAAGTGTCTTGTGGACAGAGCAGAACACCATCAATTCTCCTCACACAACAGACCACTTTCCCCATTCCTTCAGTAACCACTTGAAGCAAAACCACTTGTAAGTTTAAGTGCTATAAGACACTTCTGTGCCACTCCTTGGGGAAGGTCAGGCCAGTGCACAGACATGCACTTTCCTTCTTACATCACCACAGGAATAGGAAGACAGATGAATTAGGCCAGCCTAGGTTAGAATTTTTAATTTAGTCTCAGCAAAAGTAGGAAACAGATTATTCCCCATCTCACTATACTCTTCACAAACTGTTGTCCAATCTTCAAGTGCAGGAATTCCAGATTTCCCTATAGGAACAGAACAAATGGAAGGAGCACTTCCAGATTTGACAATAGGTCACGAGGATCGTGTAAGCATTTTAGGTTTGGGGGGGGATTTTTGTAGTACAGAGGTGGCATATCTGAGAAACCATCTGGCATGTCATCTGAGCTGTGCCATCCCTTGCCATTTTGATATGTTGTATCAAATTAGTGCTTTTCAAACATCAGTCATATTCACATACTCCACTTTGGTAGTTTAATTATTTTTGAACTGCTAAGAAAATGCTGTGTGTGAATCAGGCTTCAGTTTAGCTTTGGGCGTAAAACTCAAAATGCCAGCTGCCCTTTGGCATTTAGCAGGTGCTGCTTATTACATTTGCAGTAGAGCTTAAGTACATAAGAAGAACTTCCACTGGATCAGGCCAAAGGTCCATCTAATCCAGCTTCTTGTATCACACAGCAGCCCACCAGATGCTTCAGGGAGAACATATGACACCTGCATCCAGGTGCTCCCCTGCATCAGGCATTTTGAGTTTGTCCACTTCTACACACTCTCATGGCTTGTAATCTGATGGTCCTTTCCTGACTTGGTTAAGAAAATTCTGCAGACATTGCAGACATTGCAGACACTGCAACTTCTCAATGCAAGTTCTTTTTTAGTATTTCTTACAGCAAGCATCAACAATAATTTGTGAAAGAAACTGTACTGTCATTTGTCAATGCTTGCCTGTAATAGGTAAAGCTACTGTAATCACTTAGTTCATCACTTGGTTTAGGGTGATACATACTAAACTTTCAACTATTTTCTTGCTTTCTATCTATGATCCATACTATCATATGCCAGTGTGTTTCTGATCTTATACAAAATCACATACACAGCTTTACTCTCATGATCTAAAGGCCAGAAAAGTCAGCGAGGGCAATTTTGTGACCAATAAAGCTGGTTAGGCACATTGATTTAAATGAGACCAAACCTTAGAAAAGTCCTGTGAATCAATGTGTGTGAATGAGAGAGGAATTTTTTTAATCTAAAACAATTTTCATATTCTGCTTGCTATTTTTTATTCAAGAAACACACTCATGGTTAAGGTATCACAATTCTTTCCATGGCAACAGATCTTCACAATGCAGATGACATGGGAGATCAATGACAAGGTGATGGTAAAGTGGAAAATGCACTGTAGTTTAAAAAGGAAACCACACAGTCACAATCTATCCATGTAATTAGGAATGAGCAAGTAACCCACAAAAAGCATTGTGACTAACAGTCCAACGTTACCTAAATCCCCACGTAGCAATACAGTGGCACGTGTACTGCTTCAACTGCATACTGCAAAGAATCTTCAGGTGCGGATGGTCTTCTTAGACATTTTTGCACTTGCCCTATAGCAAGGCCCAGCAGCCACTAAGGGGCAACTCAAGCACTTTGGAGTGACAGAGTCTGCATTGCTCTGTGCAGGCTAACCAGGCCTAGGAATAGGATTTGGATTTGGTGTGCTCTACTGCCGCTAAATTGGCCCTCCTCTTGGGATCAATCTCCCCATCTAACACCTCATATCCTCCTCATTCCACACCCTCCCCACCATCCTCCACCCTTGTCCACCTCCTGATATCCTGCTTCTGATGTCCACTGGTGTGAATGGAAAACCCTCAGCTTTCTCAGCACCATACTGGCTGCTAACATTACCACAGCATGCTTCACACCTGCACTGGAAGATATGTATTCCATCGGTAATAGATCTAGTTAGGATTGGGTCACTAATATTTTTTCTGCTAATAAATTATTTAATCTATATATATATAAGGCATCTTCATCCTCATCACTGACTCATCAACACCCAGCCAAAACCGCCGGGCCTATAAGCATGAAATTTGACGAGGGTGCTCCTTCCATGATGGAGGGATCCATAAGAACCAGTTTTCGGAAATTCCAACCAGAAGGGGGTGAAAAGGGGCGTAATGCGTTTTATAAAACTAATCATCATCATTACTGACTCATCAACACCCTGCCAAAACCGCGAGGCCTAGAAGCGTGAAATTTGGGGAGGGTGTTCCTAATGTGATGGAGTCAGTCACTAAGAACCAGTTTTTGGAAATTCCAACCGGAAGGGGGTGAAAGGGGGCACAACGCGTTTTTCTCCCTATACTTTGCATTGGAGAATTGCTGACTCATCAACATTCCGCCCCTACTGCTGGGCCTGAAGCATGGAATTCTGGGAGTTCCTTCTGTCACCTGAACTCCCACCAAGAACCATCTGGAGAAATTTAACCCTTCAGGGGTTGAAAAGGGGGCAACGTGTTTTGGTCCTATACTTAACATGGAATACTGACCAATATCCAGCCAATTTGGTGTTGTGTGCCTGGTGCACTGGGGGGATATTGTTCGGAGGAAGAGGATGTACTGGGGAGGATGCTGTGCATGGGGGGGTTGCACATGGGAAGATGCGCATGGGGGGTTGATGCGCATGGGGGGATGATGCGTATGGGGGTTGATGCTGTGCATGGGGATGTTGTGATTGGGGGTTGATGCACATGGGGGATGTTGCGCATGGAGGTTTGATGCACATGGGGGATGTTGCACATGGGGACATGATGCGCATGAGAGATGAACATGGGGAATGTTGAGCATGGGGATGTTGAGCATGGGGGATTTGCTTATGGGTGGTTGATGAGCATGGGGATGATGAGCATGGGGGGATGATGAACATAGGGGAGATGATGCGTATGAACATGAGGGATGTTGTACATGGGGGTGGATGCACATGTGGGTTGATGTGCATGGGGAATTGATGCGCAGTGGGGGGATGGCATACAGGGGAACTTTACTCCTGCAATGCGGGTACCATTTTTGCTAGTGTATAATAGAAAGATAAGAGACAAAACCATCATATGGCACTTACATGGTCAGACCCTATTCAGTATTGTTCTTGGTGTAGAACTAACATTAGAATAAACTGAGATGGCTGTGACTTGCACTGTAGTTGTTTAAAATTTGCTCATTCTCCTAGTGGATCAACCCATGTGTTTTCATCAATTTGCCCAGCAAATTGCCCAGCAAATTGCCCAGCAATCTTCCACATCAATGACCGCTGCTGGATTGAGCAGAAAAATGTACTGCATAATGATGCCAGAAATCAGATATGTTGTACAAAATTTTATGGAAACTAGAAAGAATTCAATGATTTTCATTATAATATTTAATTCTGTTCCTAGCTTCCATATCCCTGCTTGTTAAAAAGAATTCTGTAGTTAACTAGCTACCAGTTAAGTAGTTGGGCTATTCTTTAATTTCTAACTGATTACTGCTGAATGATGCATTAATAACTCTAAGGTATCCATACAAAAAGGGGCCAATGGAAAGATGTTGAATTTGTACATCTTCACCCAAGACCACAGATAAGTGGAGAAAGGAAGAAATTCCTATCAGCTTCATGTTAAAGGAGGTAGGACAGTTGCTCTGAAACAGAGATGAGGATATGGGATGAGATGAGAGGGTCTGGACAGCTGGACCATCTTGAAGTTGAGGGCTAAGCTCTGGAGAAAATATATAACCGAGTTTATAAGGAGTGTTCTGTTTCCTGGATCCATCCAATACTCAATCATTTGTAGCTAAACCAAATCTTGCAATGTCAGCATAAACCTCCAGTGATCTAAGGAAACCATATCCAGATAGGGATGTTCTGAAAATTTTCCATCACTCTGAAAAGATGGGAACTTGGTAAACTGTAACTCAACAGTTGGAGAAATCATAAATAAATGGGTTCCATGAAAGCTAGTATACATTTCTTGGGGTCGGGGGTGGAGACTGAAGGACTCAATCATACATTATTAAAAACCATAAATTGAAACATGGGAAGGTTTCCCTTTTCTCCTCTGTCAGGATTTCTATTATGTTAGGCCATCGCTCTTAACTCATGACGTTCTTTCCATTATTCAGGTCACAAACTGGATTCTGATATTCAAGTTTCCACATTAAAGGACAAAAAAATTCAAGCCAGAGAAGAAGTTTCAGTAAAATATTCTACAAATTCTACATATGTAGAATACATTAACATATTCTTACTTGATAACCATGTTACTAACAATGTGGCCATGATAAATACTATTGACATGGTATAGTCAGAGAAACTTAATTTCTGTTAAAGGATCAAAATCTTTGGGGGGAGGGTGGAGTGGGGGGGGGAAGCCAATAGTTTGAGGAACCCCGTCTGTACTGCCACAAGTTTTGTTTCAGTAAAATCCCTCATCACTCTTTCATTCAGGAAAGGTGTGTAGGTGGATACTGTCAAAGCCACCTTCTCTTGGCATTACAATGTGTTGAGCTGAACAGGGGTGAACAGAATATATGAAGCAGTAGAAGAGTTCTGCAATAAACAATGAGAATATGGAGTGTGTGTTCAAATTTTAAGAGGGAACGTCCTTATCGCTCCCTCTTATCTTTAGGATGTACAGAGGCAAAGGAGTGTAGAAATTTTGTGCCTGTAATATCTATCCAGAAGTGGGAAGTTAGCAGTGCAGTTCTTTCGGTCCCTAGTCAGTCCCTAACTCCCTCAATACAGAGCTTCAGGCAGAGCCTTAAAACCTTTTATTTCAAAAAAAGCTTTTTAAGGGGCAGAGGTTAGGGGGGCTGTTGTTTTATTGTTTTTAACCTATATGTTTTTAGCTTGTATGTTTTAATTGTTTTTACTGAATTGTATTATTTATGTTTTTAATTGTGTTTTATGTCAGCCACCTTGAGTCGGGCTATTGGGCCCAAGAAAGGCGGGATATAAATTTTTAAAATAAATAAATAGTCATGGCTCTTTGGGAAGCTGTGGAAACAGCCAGGAGAATTTCTCCCCCACCCCACCCACTTACCCCACCCAAAAAATACCCTTCATATTCTGGACCTGAAAATCCTATAAAATGTATGGGATTGTAGATCTAATGGGGAGCCATAGCCAATAGCCCAGTAGGTCAATAAAGCCACCAGATGAAATTGTTTGGAAACCACTGATCTATTAGATCAGCGTTTCTTAAAGTGGGGGTCGGGACCCCTTTGGGGGTCGCCTAGAGCTTTCCTTGGGGTCGCCTAAAGACTCCTGGTGCAGGGGGCCAGGTCAGGCTTGCCAGACCTCCGGCGGTAGCTGTGCACGCACTGGGGCTGACTGACAGCCTCAGGGCCCAATCCAATGCATGCCTACTCTGAAATAAATCCCATTATAGTCAGGAGGCCTTTACTCCCATGTAAATGTGGATAGGACTGCAGCCTCAGGGCCCAATCCTATGCATGCCTACTCTGAAATAAATCCCATTGTGTTCAATGTGTGCATAGGACACACATTTCATTTGTAACAATAAAAATACATCCTGCATATGGGATATTTACATTACAATTCATAACAGTAACAAAATTACAGTTATAAAGTAGCAACGAAAATAATTTTATGGTTGGGGGTCCCCAAAACATGAGGAACTTATAAGGGGGTCACAGCGTTAGGAAGATTGAGAACCACTGTATTAGATAGTCTGCACCAACCAATACTCCTTCTAGGCAACTTAACAGAAGGATTATACAGTAGTTCAGGAATAGAGTAACTGCTTTGCAGTGATCCTTAAACCCAAGTCTTGAGTCAAGTCTCAGGTTTCAAATTCTCAAGTCTCAAATCATGCCATGTCTCAAATCATGACTCAGTTGCTGAGCCAAATTTCACAGAAAATGGGAGGTGATGGTGGAATGGGGGCGGGGAGCTGTAATGTTTCCTAATGTTACCATCTGTACTTCATGTGGACATTAATTGCAGTAAGGGCACAATCCTAACCAATTTTGCAGCTGTGGAGTAAGGACGATGCAACTCTAAGGGAAGGGGACAAACACTGCCTTATTTTGAGAAAGCCTCCATGACAGCCTCCCCAAACTACAGAATGCAACACATGCCCCACGGGTACAGTTGTGTCAGTGCTGGAAAGCTGGTTAAGATTTAACCCTCCATCCTTTATTTTAACTATGATTTATGTAAACAATTCTGTGCTGTTATTCTAGTTTATCATGAACCTACCTCCAGTGTTCTGGACCTGAAAATGTCTGCTAACTCCAAACTTCAGCCCAAGCTCCTCAGAGTCTCATGGCCACCACCAAAAAAGGAAAAAAAACCAGGGGTGTCACTGAAGTTTTTTCCAGGACACAAGGCTAAAATCCAGGACATCTCCTGGGAAAAAAGAGACATGTGGTCCATCTGGGATGCTTACCCTGTATTAGGGAAAAATGCAACTTCTTCAGCATTTGTACTGAGTGAGACTGTGTCCACTTGACGTACTGGCGAATACTGGCAAATCCAGCTAGCTTGCATCAGCCTATGGCACTTGGTATCTTATTTTAACAGTTTGACTTTATTTCTTCTTTATTTACATCAGCGCTCAAGCTTCTAACACCATCAGCTCTGGGAAGTTCACAGCATTAGCCGGGAGAAATGCAGTTCTGTCTGCTCTGCTGCTTAACTTCTCATTTGGAGACCAAATTGAAGAACATCTGTGGGAGCAACAGAGGCTCAACCATTTTCCTCCCCCACAATGGTTTATAGAAGTTGCATTTTCCCATGGAATTGAAACCATTGGCCGGATCTCATAGAAGAAGCAAGGAAAAATGTCATATTGAACCAAAAGATGTCCAAAATGTTAGAAATGCCTTTCGAATTCTACATTATTTCTCTTTCATACATCCAAGAAATGGGAAACGAGACAAGAAAAGATGTGGCTGATCAGAATCATGTTTATTCAGTCATCTGCAGCAGTGGTTCCCAAAGTCCTACTCAGACATAGAGACTGCTGTGAGTATTTGCTGGGCCAAGTCAGGAGGAGGAGGTGGCCCTGCGGAGGTCATAGCACTGCAGGCAACCTTGGACATCCCCACATACCTAGTGGTGTCCTACAGACACCCAGGGGTTCCTGGAGGCTTGCAGGTGCCTTCATAATCCTCAGGATGGCTGCAACAAACACAGTTTGCTTTGGAAGCTCACTTCTGGTTTGCCCAACATAAGCTTCAAGATGAAGAAACTTTTGCGCTGCCAGCGGCCCATTCCTGAACCACTCCCAACACAAAAAAACTTTCTTCCCTGTTAAAACTCACATGTTAGAGCAAAGCTTTCTGATTGGATGCATTGTGTTATTTAATAAAATTGGTTTTCTTCATAACATGTTTTAGATGAGTCTCTGAATTTGGACACCAGTCTCTGAATAGGTTCTGGGTCATCCTGGTTGCTGGTTCATTAACTGGTCTACTGATATATTCTGCTAAGACCAGGGGGAAATGTTTGGTCACAATCGCTGGAAGAGGAGGTACTGATGGGTTTGAGCCCCCTACTCCTCCTGCAGAGGCTCCCCTTTGAAGGGTTGTTTCCTTTAAAGGGGGAGCTTCCACAGCCACAGGACAACACCATGAAGCTGCCACAGTAAGCCCCACAAGCAGCACTTCACTTCCAGGTTTATTGTGTGGCATTGTGTGACCCCCACCCCCAACTTGGCATAGTGCCTGGGACAGATGCCCCTCAGGCTCCACACTAGCTTCACTATTGACATGTGTGTCATTTGTCATCACTGTTCAGAACTAGAGCAGCTGATCTTAAGCGAGGTGGCAGTGTTATGTCCCTCAGACCATTTCTTTAGGTGGTGAAATGTGGTATCTTAAAATCTTTTTGCTTTCTTTCCCCAGTTTGAGCTTTGTTAAGAAACATCAGAAGTACAACATAGCGCTGCACTGAGAATCAATGCAGCTTAAATATCTTATTTTTTAAATTGTGGCTAATACTAAATTTATTTTTCAGGGGTTTTTTATGGTTTTTCTCATTTTTTGGAAAATTAAGTAGCACCAAATGCTGTAAATAAGAATTATTTAACAATTAAAATGAATACTTACACAGTATTAGCCAGCAGTTGCTAGATATTAGTCCAATCCAACAAGTCTTAGAATCCCCTGTTCAGTTCAGATTCCATGCAGTAGAGGGCAGTAGTACATATAGAGTAACTGGCAATTCTTGCACGGGCCTTGAAACACACACACACACACACACACACACACACATCCGAGAAATTATTAATGCAATGCATAAATTTATACTTGAAAATAAATACTTATCTTCTGGACATAGACATATTGATAAGTTAAGATATAAGAGAAGAAAACTTTTAAATAATCGTCAGAAATGGCAATTGCTTTTTTTCACCGGGATACTGTGATTTCTGATGCCTGGAAAGTTTAAAAAGAAAAAAAATACCCACATACATCCAATTTCACCTTTTCATTTGCATCAAATAAATAAATTGAATGTGTGTGTTTGCCTTTTTTCTGGAAAATTACTGTGTCTGTACACACAGTGAGTCCAGTGGTTTGAAGCCATAGTTGGCTACACTGGGCCATAATTGGCTTCACTGCACATACCTATTGACCCCTCGCATATTGTGTGGAGGGAACCACAGATACATCATATGGTGATGCAAAGAACAGACCTCTGCGTGATGCTCTGGATGGATCTGCAAAGGCTGAGCAAATCCTGATAATACCTTAAATTCCTTTCTGCTTTATCCTCTTGGTATTCAGTTGTGTTCAGTCCTCATGCTGTTCTCTTTGCTTTTCTTTCCTATCTTGGTTGAATTTCACTTCTTAGATCTATAAGTTTCAGTGGCCAGCATATGACTGATCAACATGTTACCAAGCCCGATTTAAAACTGCACTTTCTTTTGAAAACAGGTGTAGGAGTATTTGAGAAGTCATTTGGGGCAGTAGATCCTCTCCTACTGTGACACAACTCCCCTATCCAGCGAGGCCCACACAATCCACATGCAAACATGCAAGCCAAATACTGCGGCCACTGATTTATGGGTATAGACCATGTATGGAATGGCTCTTTAACTTCAAGAATAGTTGACCCAATAAGGGTAGAACAGCTCCAATTCTCCCAATAGTGCAGTGGCATAGGTAGAGGAGTGCAGGGGGCACAGTTGCACTGGGCGACAAGCTTTAAGGGGGCTACAAGCTGAGCTTGACTGTAGTGACTAAAATTGTGAAAAACAGGGTATGCATGAATTATAATACCATCATGTTATAAATAGCTGAAAGGTAATTTTATGCAGAATGCAATGAACAAACTGCCTTGGAATATCTATATTCTATCATAAGTTATGAAAATGAAAATGAAAACACAAAAGCCTATGGAACAAAAGTGAATTTTCTTAAACATTTCCAGGTTACTGAAGGCTTTGAGAGCCAATGTAATGTAATTCTGATACTATATGGAACTTATAAGGTGTTAATACGAATTAGTTCTCAGTACGTATATCATATACAGTATGTATATCTTAAAATCTTTTTGCTTTCTTTCCCCAGTTTGAGCTTTGTTAAGAAAAACAAAGCTGTGGGTGGCGCAAGTGGCTAAGACACTGTACTTGTTAACCAGCAGGTCAGGGTTAGGGACCTGGGTCGGCCCCACAAGACAGGGTGAGCTCCTATCCTTAGCCCAGCTCTGCGACGCCAGCTGGATCCAATCATATTGGCTCCGCCTTTCCACTGGACTAATTCAGTGGTGTGGAGAGGAGGGATTTGCTGCTTGGGTAACAGCTTATCCTCCATAACAATCAAACCCAGGCTTTCGTGCTTCGCATGCAGTGTATGCAGCACTGAGCACGATACCATAGTCTTTCAAGACTGATGGAGGCCTGCTTTTATGTATATCATAATACAGTTACCCATACTGACTGAGTATATAGGCACTTAGAATCGTAGAATTATAGAGTTGGAAAGGACCTAGTAGGTCATCTAGTCCAACCCCCTGCCTGCAGCAGGAATTCCCCCTAGAGCATCCCTGACAGGTGCTCGTCGAGCCTCTGCTTGAAGATCCCCAGTGAGGGAGAGTCCACCACCTCCCTTGGCAATCTGTTCCACTGCCGAACCGCCCTCACTGTCAGGAATTTTTTCCGGATATCCAACCAGAATCTCCTTTCTTGCAGTTTGTACCCATTGGTTCTAGTTCTGCTTTCAGTAGGAGCTATGAACAAATGAGCCCCTTCCTCCCTATGACAGCCCTTCAGGTATCTGAAGAGAGCAAGCATGTCTCCTCTCAGCCTCCTCTTCTCCAGGCTGAACATCCCAAGTTCCCCCAACCTTTCCTCGTAGGGCTTCCATCCCTTCCATCCCACTGATCGTTCTTGTTGCTCTCCTCTGGACTTGCTCCAGTTTGGCTGCACCTTTCTTCAAGTGAGGTGCCCAGAACTGAACACAGTACTCAAGGTGAGGTCTGACCAATGCAGAGTAAAGAGGAACTGGAACTTCTCACAACTTGGAAGCTACAGACCTCTTAATGCAGCCTAAAATGGCATTTGCCTTCTTTGGAAACACATCACACTGCTGACTCAACTTGTGATCCACGGCGACTCCAAGATCCCGCTCACGTGTTGTGCTGCCAAGCCAAGTAGCCCCCATTTTATACCTGTATTTTTGGTTTTTATTTCCACTTTTAAGTGGTGCTCCTCTTCTATTTCGCAGGGAAAGAATAACTATTTTTCTTTGCCCAGCACAGTTTCCCCACACTATAAGGGACATAATTTTCATTTTTTTAACTTAAATTAAATTTCATTTTGTTGTTCCAGTGTGGGGAGAGGGGCCAACAAGTTTTTATTCAACTCAAAATAACAAATAGGTTCTTTAGCTTTGCCACTAGCAGAGCAAATGGTGGTTAACTGCTGAGGAGAGATATTTTTCCCTAATTTTCTTTTTAAAAATATGCAGGGATAACATCACTTCTGGTTGTAACATCACTTCCGAAGCAACATTTTGAGCTTTGCACCAGGCTATATGATCATTAGCTATGCTACTGCAATAGTGTTTAGAAAATACATCAATTTTATTTGGTATCACTATATATAATCAAAGATAATGGGTGATTCTCTACCTGTGGCTTAGAATTCAAGAAGAAAAAGAAAGGGAATTCATGAAAGAAGGTGTAATTAAGTGTGGCACAATGACACATCATTAAAGGTTAGTAAGGATATTGAGGGGTTTTCCAGCAGAAGATTGTCTCATGTTCATCTGGAAATTTTTGAAGACCACTCTGCTTACTTTGTAGAAGTAGGGAAGGAGTGAGTGTGAGAAAAAGAGGCAAGAGGCACAAGTCTACATCTTCTGTCACTGCTCTGAGGATTGTAAAGGGATAAACAGGATCTCCAAGTTAACAACTGGCAGCCTTAAGAACTATGTAAAGATCAAAAGTAAAGAAGAAGCAAGAGACAACTTAAAAGTCTGGGTTCACTTCATTACCTTTGATCCTTAGGTTGTTCTTAAAGTTTAACTATGGTAATTAATGGAAGAAACTGGGAGTAGAACACCTACCCTCAGAGATGACAATCTCTTACTCTTTAAAGATGCACAGCTGTAGGAAATGTTCTGCAGTAAGAACACAAGATAAAATGTCTGTGCCATAAAAGCAATCGGAAGTGAGAACATGATGACCAGGAATGCTATGCAAACTTCCAGTGGTGTCACTAGGGTTTGTGACACACACATGTTAAGAAAGTCCAGTGCATCAACACCATGATGGACCACATCCCATGCAGTGGGCAGGGCAACAACCTGGTTAATGTACCATCATCCCACCTCCACTGATTCTTTGGCCATACATTTTGATAGAATAGAGATCTTTTAAAACAGTTTGTTTCAAAAACTGGTATTTCAAAATGGCAGTAAACTACGCATCATGTGGTATACAACTTGATGTTATTCTTCCTTAAAAAGAAATCACAATTTTAACAATTTTGATCACTAGTGGAGTTATCCCTCCCCAAAAACATATCACCTTACTAATACCTTATTGGTTTCATGATGTATCATAATAACATCTCATTATCTCTTTGAACAATCAGTCCCACTGGTCTGATCTGAATTAAGGAAATGCACATAAAAACATAAGAATGTGCATCAGTTAAATAAAATATACTTTTTAGTTACTTGTGCTTTTTCATTACTTTTAATACACCTGCAGTACTAAAAGTTGCTGTCTTTGAGCTATGCTACTAAACTGATTACAGGAAAAGTGTATTTGGCAGTTGAAGACCTGGCTAGGTTGTCATTTTTGTTCTCTCTCTCTCTCTCTCTCTCTCTCTCTCTCTCTCTCTCTCTCTCTCATGTTGAGGTTGGATTATGCAGTTCTAAAAGGAGCAAAGTATAAAATTGTGTTTGAGAAGCCAATTGAAGTAAATAAGAGTTGGGGAAAAGCCACCAGAAGCAGTTTTTCGCCAACAGAAGAGGACATTTGAGTATAATGTGTAGTTTGGCTCTGAAGTGCAGAGTATGATCTAGATCAAAAGAAACTGAGAATCAATTCAAACATTACACTTGTATAACATTACATGGGAAAATATTTTGGAAATATAAAATGTACTGGATAAAAACACAGACAAAACTGACTTCCATTCTGGCTCTCCTCAGGGTAATGTCTCAGTGAGACATAGGGCACAATCCAGAATAACTACAGGGAGTCCTTGCTCTGACGTAAGAGTAATTTACTCTGGATTGCAATATGAATTTCCCATAGGTTTTTACTAGGTGGTGCTGTAACTACATCAATGTAAATGTGTCTTACGTGCTCCCATATTACTCTGGATTGTAGAGATAATGTCCTCATTGACCTAATTCAAAGAGGATTCTTCCATTGACAGTAGTGGAGCTAATATTACTGCTCAGCCAGATTGATGGAAACCCTACCATGTCAGATCCCATCAATCTATCCCCTAAAGGTCAATTTGATGCCACCAGCACTAAAAGTTTCAAGATTTGCCTGACCTGGCCAATCCCTGACACTGCCCCTGCAGCTGGTTAGTAGCAAGCCAGGAAAGCATGGAGGCTTCTAGGCTGCTTTGCCACTCATATACATTTCAGCACTGCCAGGAACTACCCTCTGTGCCTGCTGAACAGATATAGCAGCACCAGCACGTGTCATATCCTCTCCTCCTTCCTGGGCTCAACCCACATACTTGAAGCAATGTGGATTTGTGCCACATTTAGTGGGCACAGATTTGAGCTCCCACATTGTGCAGGCTGGGTATTTAACCCTGGGGCAAGAGGATGAATGAGGAGGACAGCAGCACTGCAAAAAAAGAAACCACATAGAATGGCCCATAAGCCTGAGCATATGAGGGGTGAATAGGGATGGGCCGTCATACACTTCCTTCATGCATTATCTGCTTAAAATAATGTGTATAGTGTACTTTTTTCTGTGAGTACAATATTTCTCCTATCTTCAGAGAAGCATCATTAAACAATCACACACACACACAAATCAATACTTCTTTTAAAAAAATGAATGAGCCATGAATGTTTTACCTGCCAGTGAAAGCAGTGAACACAACTTAACACAGAAAAAGCCAGGTTTTCATGCCTCCCTCCTTGGCAATCAGGCAAAATTACATGTTGTTCCTGAAAGCGGTACTTAAGCACAGTAGGCAGCTCTTATGTTGTGACAAGATAATATGTACGTAAAGCACTCCTATAATTTAGCTGTCACACAGATATGGCTTCTTGACTGTGTCTGGGTGGAGAGAATTTGCTTTGATTTCCTCAAATACACCAGGCAATTTTTTCATTCTTACAATGAAATTGACTCCACTTGATCCTAATGGCTCCCACTCACACCAAATGTCCCACCTCTCTCTGTGGTTTTGAGTGGCGAGTGTTGGTGCTTGGATTTCATAAGGGGAGAAATGTTTACAGTTTGTGATTTTAACCACAGTGTAATCTATGTGATACCTGACATTTTTGAAATATTTTGAAGGAAAAGAATCCTTCTCTGCTCTAACGAAAGAAGGAGCTGCTGACTGGAAGATACTTAGGCTACAATGCAGAGTAACTACGGGAGCACATAAGAGACATTACGTGCAGTGATGGGATTAAAAGAAATTAACAACCGGTTCTATGCCCATCCGGCAGCCACTTTTAAATGGCTATTTTTAAACTTTATATGTCCTAACTCTCGTTAACAACCGGTTCTATAGAGTAGATACAAACCTGCTGGAGCCCACACCTGATTACATGCACCCGTAGTTCCTGCACCACCTAGTGAAAACCTATGGGAAATTCATATTGCAATTCAGAGTAACTTGTTCTTACTCCAGAGCAAGGACTCCCCATAGTTACTTTGGATTGTGCCCTTAGAGTCTGTTCTTTTAACCACTAGGGTTAGGTTCTTGGAAAACCTAGTGGATACTGAATTAATGTACTGAATCACTGAATCTACTAGTCTACTGTACTGTGCCCCATATGGCTTAATGGCTGCCACACTAGTAAAATTGATGCCAGACGAAATGAAACCATGAGGATCATAAGCAGTTGTATAAAATCTACTCCTACATGTTGGCTCCCCGCTTTGAGCTCTACAAAGCTCTACGAAGGCAAGATGCCTTAGTAAAAGAATACAACAAAATTATGAGCAATCATTATAGATGATCTTCCTCATCTATCATTTGGCAATCCTAATCCCAAATTAGGCCAGCATAAACACCAGCACAAGTCCTGGGAGTGTCTGGCCTGGGAGTGTCACAAAAGTACTGTAAGACACTTCTGCATCACTCCTGGAGTTAGACCAGTGCATAGACATGGGCTTGGCTTTCTATATCACCACGGGAATGGGAAGACCGATGAGTTGTGCTGGCCTAGTTGAGGATTGTATCCTAGGAGCACATTCCCAACCCTCAGATTTAGGATGGAGGGACCTAATTAACAAAGGAAGGATTTTTACAATATATCCCCCATCCTCTGGTAAACCACAAGACATTTTGAGCAGGATCTTGTAGAACCAATTGTCCATAAATTATTCCAAGCTGGTTCAGACAGTACATCACCTCTTTTTGTATGCTGACCATCCACCACATTTCACACAGGACTAATATCAAATTCTTATTTGCATTTTATTAGATCTTATTAGAGTCTAATAAGAGCACATAATATGTACTACATTGCTCCCTGAGCACATAATATGTATGTGCTAGCTGAGAACATAATGTATGTGCTCCCTGAGCACATAATAGGTATTATCTCCCACCTTGCTGTGTTATTAAGGCTTGATGCAAAACAGATACCAATAGTACTTACAATATTTCTTTTAACACAGCCTAGATTTACTCTGGAAATGCCTGAACATGCAACTGGGTACAAAGTTGAATATACCCTTCTTAAGAGCACTTGGGTTTCTGGCTCAGAAGGTGCTGAAAGCAGCAGGTTGCCGATTGCATATGGAGATCTTGGCTTAGGAGCAATATCTTATATTTGTATACAATAGACATTTGCCACTTCTGGTTGTAGGCAAGATTCTGGCAAAGAAGAAAAAGCACTTAAAAAACCAGAATGTGAGTAGGCAGGAACTTAAAACAGATTTGCCTTCCAATTACAAGGAGAATGAAGCTCAAGTGCTGGGTCTAATAAGTATAATCGTCTTCAAAACGATGGAGCTGTGCTTTGCAGAGACCCGGTGGTAGTAAATGAAGACTTTAAGCCCCCCACTAATATAAAATGACTTGTGGAAAATATTTTTCTTTTTGTGGTGGGGAAACATAATCTTGTTTAGGTGGCAGTGCGGAAAACTGGCTGAACAGACAAGGGGAAAATGTTTTTGAGGTTACCATGCTCTTTGCGCCAGTTATTATGCCCAAGGAGACTTCATTTGTGGCTGGATGCCACCGGGAGACAATATGCACAAGATGTGAGCTTAACAAGGCTGCCTTTTTATTGTTACAAGAGGAGCATTTGGGGCAAATAAATCTAATTCCAAAGCCTCACAAGAAGTGAACCTGGACCACCCCCTCCTCATGATCTCTCCCAGCTGTTCTCTATCAAGAGACATGCCGTGGGATGGAGACGGGCAGACAAGGAAGAAATCTAATTCTGAACTCAGTGGAAGAACCCAGTTACAGTCCAATCCTAGTTAGGCTACAATCCAGGGTAACTATTGGACCTTTTACACCAGCGTAGTTACAGTGCCACCCATGGGAAACCTATGAGAAATGCATAGAGTATTCCACAGTAAATGCCTCTTACAACTTCCCATAGTTACTCTGGATTGTAGGATAAATGCTCAAGGGAACTCAATGGAATATTTGGTCATTGACCCTCTGCAGAAGCCCAGCCTGCTCAATGGGGCTACTCAGACTTGCACTAGGTAAATCACTAGCACAAAACAATAAAGCCTCATGTAGGGTTTTCAAGTCTATGGAAGAGTTTAGGATATAGTGCAAGTCCCCATCTCATCCCAGGCTTGAAACACCTCTTTCTCACCTCTATTCTGCCCTCACACCACCAACAAATGCTCTGGTAGATGTTTGATGGGATATGGTGTTTGTGGGACAGCCAAGTCCACTTACTCTCCAAGAGTGAAAAGCACTTTACAGCACTTTTACAGCATTCAGCACCATCACAGCAGCTGTTGTACTGGTGCTTGCCTTCAGTGACACTGAATTTATCACTCCTGCTTCCATCTGCCAAGCAGGACTACATGGAGGGCAGTCCTAATCAAGTCTGCTGTTGGGCTATTCATGTCAGCTATTTTGCTGACACATAGTTGAGAGGCCCATCTCAGGTTCTGGATGTGGCAGAACAGAGCTCAGCTGGTCTTGTCCTCCTCCTACCCTGCACCCAGCCTGCTCCCCAGTTCCAAGGAATCTCTTCACCACATACAGTGCATCCCTTGCTCCAAGTAGTGTGTGATGAGCCTCTGGCTGGTGCTGGCACTCAACATCATGAGCATGTGCAACATTCTGTATAATTGGAGAGGCTGCAAAGTGAGCTCAGGTTTAGGCTCTAAGACATTCAGCCTCCATCGTTACATGGGTTGTTGGAAGGGCTACATCAAGCTTGTTGCTGTGGACTGCTTTTCTATCCAAAGGCTATACATTTTGCTAAGAAAATGCTATATATATATATTAAATATTCTTTAAGCTTATGTTGAGGGGATGGATGTAGTTGGCATTTAAAAATCTTGCTTTGATTTGGTGTGTTTCGATTGTCAGTTAAAATATGATTTTGCTGGGTTGTGAGGTTCTGACATGCTTGTCATTGAAATAAATAAATAGACTTTGGAAATTGAAGGATGGAATCTGTCTTTCTGCTTTTTTTGCTACTTTTTGGTCTCAGGGAGAATGCTGCTGAGAAACCTGGTTTTGTTTTTTGTTTTTACGAAGTCAGAAACTCAAATGAATTCAAAGTCTAGAATGATAATTACATGGTTCACAGTTGCATCAAGGCAATTAGCCAAGATGCTCAAGGCTTTCCAATTATGCGTATACAGAGGATAGGCAAACTGTTTTGTCATAAGATAGTAGTCATATATGAACTAAATTATTTTTATACTTTCTTTAGTTGCCACTTGAGCCGGTAAAAAATGAAATGCAAAAAACTCAATTAAACCATCAGTAAAATCAACAAAGGTTATGGTGAATGTCCTTGATAATTCATTTTTTTCCTAAGAGATAGCTGGATACAGTGCCAGTTGAGACTGAGAAGAAGAATAGAATATAATTTTTTTAAAGTAAAATGAGCATCATCATCCTCCCCACAAAAATAGCAGGCAAGTAAATGCATATCATCCAGCCTGCCTAAATTATTGTGGTTTTTTTTTGCCTTATTTTAATTGTTTTGTGGCATAAAAAGATCTATGGCACTTTGAAGAGCAATACTTCTATGGATACATGGTGAAGAAATGAGTGCAGTTTATTAGTTTGGAATACCTTAGGAATTTCTGTTCTTTTTATGTTGTAATGTAATTGGAAAATCTCATTTGCTCCTTATGTCTACAGCACAAGATTCTGAGACATGCTTCATAATTTAAAATTTTAAAATAAACTAATTTAATAAGCTGCACACATTTCTTCTCCATGTATCTATCCATAAATCTAAAAATAACTTTCATTTGAACACTTCTAGGATGGCATAAGCTTTCATGAGCTACAATGAATTCATGAATGCAGGCAGGCAGGCAGACATGCCTGCCCCACAAGTGAGTTATTACTGCACTGTTTCTGATAATACACTGGTGAGGGATGGGAGACAATCTTATGGGAGACCACTCTTTTTACAAACTAGTCCCCTCTTGTTAAATGATGAGAGCTTTTTAAAATATCAGTTGCTATCTCAGTTTTATACAATTTGAATGCATATGTACCGTTAGCATTAGATGCCTGTAGGTGGAGTTGAGCCTTCCCTTTCCTAGTCCACATGATATATTGGTTTATAATATATCTGACTGATTTAGTGCAATCTTAAGAATGCACTTACTTACTCAAAAAGTAAGTCTCATTGTATTCAATAGTACATACTCCCAGGAATCTGTTATTATCTATCTATCTATCTATCTATCTATCTATCTATCTATCTATCTATCTATCTATCTATCTATCTATCTAACAGTATTTATATACCGCTTTTCAACTAACAAGTTCACAAAGCGGTTTACAAAGAAAATGGAAAAATAATAATAGCTAATTAAAAGCTAATGGGTCCCTGTCCCAAAAGGGCTCACAATCTAAAATGCAAAAAAGAACACCAGCAGAAGCCACTTGAACAGACACTGCTGGGGTGTGGAGGGCCAGTTACTCTCCCCCTGCTAAATAAAAGAGGAACACCCACTTGAAAGAGTGCCTCTTGCTCAGTTAGCAGGGCATTGCAGCTGTAATTTGCTAATGATTGTGTATGATTATGAAAACATTGGGATTACTTGGCTATTAGTGCTATACCCTCAATCAATCAATAAGTAAGTAAGTAAATAAATAAGTAAGTAAGTAAATAAATAAGTAAGTATGTATGTAAGTAAGTAAGTAAGTTTTGAGGGAGTAATAAGAAACATCTCCTGTGAAAAAACCCATCACATTCATGCCATAACTTAGATATGTTGCGCTGTTTTTCATAAGCTCTGGAGCGTTTTATCATGTCTGGAGCCGACTATTAACAACTACATTCCAGAATATGATAGGCATGTTTTCTGTAGTTTGATAAATAAGCAATTATGGTATAATATTACATGGTACAACAGTGCTGACCTATTAAGTAATAATCATTCCATTGGACACATATATGATATAAATAACCAACCTTGGGATCATAAGAAATTATTACTAGACATCGGTTGTTACCTGCAGGCTTTAATAGAAGAAAAATGTTTCACGTATTCATTGTCTCAGTTTAAATTGCTTTGCCTCCCCTAGGGAGCTTGGACTTCAGAAGGATCATGTTTTATCAAAGTTTTTATTGTGAGTCTGTGAATAGCAGGAATCCCAGCTGGACTCTCATTCCCTCTCAACATCTTCGTTTCTTCAACTGGTTTTGATCTGACTCTCATGAGCTCGGCTTTGCGTCATTCAGGAAAAAAAATTCAAATAGCCTCCGTCTCAAAGTGGTTCATTGAGAAATCTTTTTTCCCCTCCTTTTTGGACAGAAAATGAACTCTGTTGTACAATTAGCATTGTATCCAGACAGGTCTTCATAAAAAAGCATCAAGGACTCTTTTTACCTGTAACAGTCAGCCTTGAAACACTGCAGCTACAAACCTCTTTTTGAGAGGCAGTAAAAATGTTGGCATCAAAAATAAATGCATTTTAAAAATCATACAAGAACATTTTAAAAATAAAAATAAAAATTTTGGGGTGGGGGAAGTGAACAGAGGCTGCGTAAAAAGTAATGATCCAATTCAAAAGGCTTAGGTTACATAACTGTGGCTTCAATAGCATGCTAACATAAAAGGAAAACATTCTTGTCAAGTCATTGAATTTCATTTTCTAAGGTATATTGTTTCAGTAAAGAAAGACCTTCAGACTGTCTTCCTCAGGACACCAATAAACAACACTTATCATCAGCTAAAACAGCAATACACGCCTTAAAACATTATAGGATCATTACTGGAAATGAAACTCTTCTAAAGAATCATAATTGTTGGGCTCATCAGGACCATTTGAGAAATTATCTAATTGAATGAATGGTGATACAGAATTCAGATTCACTGCATAAACTTGACCGTCAGAGAATTACTCCAGTAAACTAATTGGAAGATGAGATAGATCATCTCTATCTGTTCCAGGAGATGGATGGAAGAGGTCCAGCCATATGGTTTCTAGGAGGAGAAACACAAAGCGCATGGAATAATACTGTCATGTGTTCTGGAATACTGACATGCTGGTCCTTCCCAGATTTTATATTACAGTTGAAGATAAGGGTCACTGAAAGCCAAACTTGATGCAGTACAATAACTCAAACCCTATGAAACCTATATGTTTTTTACCACGCTATACTAACAGCTTTGGTTAAGAGATTCTAGTGAGGAAATGAGAATATGAAGAGGCTAAAATTTTCTCACTGATGCTGCAATCTAGAGCTGAATCCTGATCATCATAGATACCCCAGCACCCTTTTTTGTTGAGAAGAAGCTGAGAGTGATGATGATCTGTGTCTGATGGTGATTAAGCTCCTGGCACCCAGGGATGCGAAAAATACATGTCTGTGGGGCCTAATTCTCATGTAAAATATTGCAAACACATTACCATAGGACGCAGCTGTAGTATCCCTCAGTGTGTTGTGTTGTGAGAATAATAAAGCAAAAGTATTACTATAATGCTGGACATTGCTGCTGATGCTACTGATGTATAGCAAGAGTTGTAGAAAAAGCATATGCCAGGCTGTGAATCATTAGGAAATAGATTTAACTTAAAATTGCTAATATATACTATAGACAAATCTATGGTGCAGACACATGTGAAATATTGTGCATAGTTCATATAGTAGAACTGGAAAAGTACAGAAAAGGGAATCCAAAATAATCTGGAGGTGGAGCTCTGTCCTTCAGCAACAGCTTCTATATCCTGGGAAAAGGAAAATTCACAGCCAGCATGCCCAGATGTCATAACAGCAAACAAGAACAAGACCCCTCCCCCCAAAGTAGGACACCCAAGAAAAATGTAGGACATGACAAAATAAAGCTCTCTCTCTCTCTCTCTCTCTCTCTCTCTCTCTCTCTCTCTCTCTTTATATATATATATATATATATATATATATATATATATATATATATATATATATATACACACACACACACACACACATATCTGTCATCTGGTCAATTTAAATAGAATATTACCGTTCTTTTATTAAATTGAAAACTATTACATATAATTTATTAATTACAAGAAGGCTACTTGCTGCCTGTTTACAAGAAAAAGGAGGAAAATGAAGACTTTGTAAGACAAAAGGAGAACAATGAAGATTTGAAGAATGTTGTAACTTTGGTCTTCCACAATCCTAGAAATATTATAGTCTTATATCACTTTGTGTCTAGAATAGTCCATCTCCCCTATATCAATTCATATTTCTTCATTCCTAGCAGAATGTTGCAACCCCTCCTTTTTCCTTTAAGGATTATTTTGGATCAGAAATCAAATTTCCACTGCTATGATGAGGGAAAACTCCTTCCTAGGTGACCATGGGCCAGACTCTCTCTCTCTCTCTCTCTTTCTCTCTCTCTCTCTCTCTCTGCCTTATCCACCTCATAGGGTTGTTATGAGGACCCTACATGAAGTTGTCACTTCTATGTAAAGTGACAACAGAATCACAAGGTAATTTTTGGCTCTGCAGTTTAGCATAATTAAAGACCAGGTTGAGACCTTTAGGGCCCATGGATCGTAGAAGAATCCATCAAGCTATCACCTAATCCATGCTGCCCACTGCTTTTCTGATGCTTGGGAAACCAGTGGGAAAAATGAATAAAGAATTAAATGAACAACAAGAACCTGCCTGAAGATGATCCCATTTATAAGACGCCCAAATCATCCATAGGCTTCAGCAGCTGGCCAACCTCAAGCTAGCCTGCAAAGAGTCCTGTGGAGCTCATAGAATAACTCTTTTTAAAGATCCTATTTAAAAAGTATTTTTTTGCAGTGTGATGTATTCAGCAGAAAATGTTGCTAAACTGCTAATATGTTTTCATGGTCAGTGATTTATTTCTGCATACACTATGGAATCATGCAGAAATGTATCTAGGAAGGAAGGGCTGCATCTCTTTCTGAGAGCTTATTGTATACTACATTCTTGGGACTTTTATCAAGGTGACAATTATGCTAATGAGCCTCTCTAATCTCCCAATAATTCAGGCCAACTAAAAATAGACCCTTTAGAAACAATGAATCATCATAACTTCACTGTGGAAAACTGAATCCACTTTAAAATTGGAGTCACAGCTTCACAGCTTCCGCCAAGCAGGCAGCTGATAAAATTGATCAAACTGTTTCCTTCTATTTGTGGCTTCTTGTTTGCTAGGATAAAATTTTGGGTCCAAACAAAAAGAAATCAGGGTTGAAATGGAAAAGAAGGAGAAAATCAAAGGAATATCAGGATTACTACCATATACTGTAGAATGATAGACATTAGGCACATAAAATAGAGATATATCAGACATCACTAAGAACATAAGAAGAGTCCTGCTGGATCAGGCAAGGAACTATTTAGTCCATCTTCCTCTAACTCATAGTGGCTCACCAGGTGCCCCAGAGAGCTCACAAGATGCTTGCATCTTGATGTTTTTAATGTACTGTGAACTCTGGGTCAGAGATCTCCTGGACGTAAAGTAGGAAATTATATAGCTCATCGCGGTGGTGCACTGCTCCAACTCTCTCCAGCTATGCCACCAATATGTTGTCATCGTTGTATGCTTAAGAGAATGCATCTCTTCTTTAAGTCAAAGCAACAGTGTGGGCTGGTGGTGGTGATGATGATTCTGATTGAGAATCCTTGAATGATGGAGGATAAAAAATAAACTATTTTTAGTCTGCATGTTTTTATTCAATTTAATTGTATTTTAATTATATTTTAATGGTGTTTTAATCTTTATTTATGATCTATTTTAATGATGTTTTATTCCCTGATGTCAGCCGCCTTGAGCTCCCTCTTGCAGGGGAGGAAAGGCGGGATATAAATTAATTAAATAAATTAAATAAATAGGAGGATTTATTAACCCTTTTCTTAGGCTATGGTTGGCGCAAATGGTTAAGACACTGTGCTTGTTAACCAGAAAGCAAGGGTTTGAGACCTGGGTCCCCACAAGACAGGGTGAGCTCCTGTGCTTAGCCCAGCTCTGCAACACAGCTGGAACCAATCATATTGGCTCTGCCGTTCCATTGGACTATTTCAGTGGTGTGGAGAGGGGGGGAGTTGCTGCTTGGGTAACAGTCTATCCTCCATATCAATCTACCCAGGCCTTTTGCTTCCCATGCAGCATCAAGCATGATACCATAGTCTTTCAAGACTGATGGGTGCCAAGTTTTTCCTCTCAAAAATGCCCTCAAGCTGCAACTGGAACAAAGAAACCATAAACAGCAAAAAGGGACATTGCTTGTAAGGAAAATTATGCAAGGCAAAAAATTTACTACTACTATTTCTGCTTCTGCTACTGCTACTTCTTCTTCTTCTTCCTAGAAGCTGTGGCTTCAGTCGGGATCTGGCCTCCATGGTTGCTTCTGATTAGAGACTTGTCCACATGGAAGAACATCTTTTAAGCTTACTATTAGGAGAAGGTAGAGTTGACACTTAAGCCATATGTGGTTGGCATCCTTAAACTGAAAAGGGGGGACAGGTATGTAAACAGGAAATGAAAGAACATTCATATCAAATCGTGAAAACAATGGGGTTTCTTCAGCTAAATTCAGCAGCGACATCTCTGAAGGTGAGATTGGTTGAAAAGTTTTCAAAAGAATCATAACCCAGGGTTTTTTCTGGGAAGCAAAAGTTCCATATTTGCCAAGGGATGGAGTGGTCACTCTGAAAGAATATTCCACCTCTGACTCACTCAGTAGGATTAGCAGCTTTGGACTTTATGGAGTTTATTTTTTCCACATCTTTTTTATTACTGATCATCATCCTCATTTCATTTTAATACAGGAATATATCATTTCCAAGCCTCACCGTTTGGAAACCGCTGTCATTTAGTGAAGGAGGGGACCAGTGCCGGATTACATATATGCTAAACAAGCTATAGCGTAGGGCCCCACTCTCTTGGGAGCCCCCAAAAAATTTAAAGGAAAAAAAAAACTGGATGTACATTTCCAAAATATAAGATAAAAAATAAATTTTGTTATGTGCAAATAGCTTTAGATACCAATTAGGTCCATAAATTATCAAATAGCGTATATGCAACACAAAAAGCACCAACAATTTGTTGTTGACAAAGGACAGCTCATCACATAAAGGGCCCCATTACCTTCAATAGCTTAGGGCCTCATCAAACCTAAATCTGGCCCTGGAGGGAACACCTCAACCCATCTTTACAACATGTGCAACCTCAAATGTGATGCAGGTGCTCCATGACGGGACCATTTGAATATCTGACTCATGCAATCTCTCCTTTTTTTGAGAGGGGAGGAATTTCATTTTTTGAATGCCTACTTCTCAGTTCCTACTGTGTCCAATTTTGGATGCCACTCTTTAAGAAGGATGCAGCCAAACTGGAGCAGATTCAGAGGACCAATGAAGATGGTTGAGGGGGTCTGGAAAACATGTCATATGAGGGAATGTGATGCTATGTTTAGCCTGGAGAAAGAAAGTCCGAGTGGGGACATACATGATAGTACTTTTCAAATACCTAAAGGGCTGTTGCACTGGAATGCACAGGAAATGCTTCCCTGGAGAGTAGGCCTAGCACTAACAGGCTTAACCTGCAGGAGAAGTTATTTGGTTTGATTTCAGAAAGAAGTTCTATAGTGTGATTTATTTATTTATAAATTTATAAATTATTTATAATTTTATAAATTGATTTATAAATTATGGTTGGATTTCAGGAAGAAGTAAGAGCAATCTGACAACTGAACTGATTACCAAGGAAAGTGGTGAATTCTCCCTCGCTGGAGGTCTTCAAAGGTTTGATAAGCTCCCATACATTTCCAAAATGTTTGGACTTCTAGAGATGCTATAAAAATAATTTTCCTGCTTCAAGGTCTTGAAGGTCACAGACAATTTAAGGACTCTGTGATTGTCATGATGAACATCTACATAGTTACAGTGAAAACATTTGTGTGTTCCTCCACCATGTGATGTAGAGCTTTGCCAGGCTAATGGATAAAAAGAGGCATATATCTTGGGATTTCATTTTAATAAGATAGTGTCCACTTTTTTAAAAAAGATCCCCAGCTATAGGCAATGGTACAGCTAGGGGGCAGGCCACACCAGATGATGTGTACAGGGGGGTGGGAGGTGGGGGGGACTGGCAAAGGGACAACACTATTCCCACTATCTGAGGCATTACCCTGGTCATTGATGGTCTCCTACACAGGATGACACAAACCCTAGTCCCAATCCTAAATACAGCATAGGTTGAGCCAGCCTGCCTGTTCCAGTACAAGTTTGGATTGTGCTGTCAGTTGGGTTTCTTAATACCACCCATCATACCATCAGACTGTAATGGAACATACTTATACAGAGAGATGCCTTTTGCATCTGTAATAACAGCAGACTGATATAATCCATCAAGGTCTACTTCACAGTAAGAGTCAATGAGGTAGTAAAATGGTTCATGAATTGCACAACTGCAAAATTGAAGGTGGGGAAATTGCATGATTAGATGATCCTTCACAGATATAACTTTCTAATCTAGTCTTCCTCTGGATATGCTATTTTTATATTTGTGGAAGCAGTTAATGGTGTGGTGGCTTATCTTCGATCTTACAATTCAAGATAATAAAAAGTGTTCTTCTGTGCTTAGGTAGTTGATTAAAGAACAGGAAGCAGAAGGCAGGAATAAATGGTCAGTTTTCAAAGTTAAAGGAAAGTAAGCAGAGGTTATCCACAGGATCAGTCCAAATAACTGAAGGTGGATCTCTGCAGATGGAGTGAATGGGCAACAAAATGGTAAATCAGATGAGCAGCCGTATCTTATCCCATGTCAATCCATAGCATGAAGAACATGCTGTATGCTTGGGGGCAGATGTGTTAATGAGATGGCCAGCAGGAGGTAGCTGAGGTAAAGTTGGGGTAGTTGAGTTACATGAGTAAATTAGATGCAGGGGCCAGAAATATGGGGAAGAGGCAGTTACATGGGGGCTGCATGATGCAATGATACCATCATGTCACAGTCACTCCCTTCGCTGCACATGAGCAGTCCCAACACTAGAAACAGCTTCATTTGGAGCTACACAGAGACTGGGATGGGCAGGAAAACCCATTTCATGTCATTTATTACATACCTCTAGTGAGTACTGATTCCTACCCCCCACCCCCCACCCCACCCCCCCCCGGTGGAGACAACAGAAAATGGCCACTCCACCACAGGAGAAGCGATGAACCTTCTTGCCCCAGTTTAGCTATGCCACTGGCAGGAACTGGGGAGGAATACTTTCTTGCCCTGAACTTTAAAACTTTCTTTGGATACAAAACAGCTCTTCTATCAAGATGAGCAGGGCTCAATGTGGTCCTGCTCAAAAAACCCTTGCATATATGTATTATATAAGTCTTTATATTTTGCATATAAATAGAATCCTTCACGGACTTATTAATGTCCCTGTTTGGTGTACCCACTACAGCTGACTCAATAAAACCTCCATTATTATAAACAATATTGGGAAAGTTGCTAAATTAGTCAGATTGGCAAGTTTTAAATAGCCTAAATGCTGACTGATTGAATTTTCAAATTTCTTGAGAACATCTTGCATCTGTAACTGGCATAAAATTACCACACAGTCTCTTACTGGAAAACAGCCTGTCGGTTTTTACCACCTTGCCCTGTTTTTTCATCCACAGCTGGTCACTGTTTTAGAAGGCATTTTCCTTGCACAAGAGCACACCTCAGAAGATTTACCACAGCTTGAATTGCCCCAAAATGGGCAGGAAGCGGCACTGATATACGTATTTATTATAGTATTTATATATTGCCTTTGGCACTGACTCAAGGAGATTTACATAGGCACACTGATCATAAAACCCATTTTTTCAAATGGGATTTTTACAAGTATTATTCTATGAAAGAAACCCATAAAACTTTCAAACACTCCAGGTTTCCCTATCACACTATCACAAGCAGCTACAAATCATGCCTCAGACTGGCTGAAGGCACATTGGATCCTTCACATCAAGTTGCTGCCTTTCCCTTTTGCTAGGTACCCGACTGCAGCAATGAGGGGCAAGGGATAGAGCCCCCACTTTGGGAACCTTCAAACATTGAGATGAAGGCATCTCACATTCATCACGAACAATCATAGCCTGAAACCAACGATGCATTAAGAACTTTGGTTTGAAGGACTGGAGAATAAGCAGATTGACTGGAGCAGGGATGAGGCTGGAGGTGCAAGGGCACCCTGCTGGCATCAAGAAAATGTGAAAGTTTGTGGCCCAAAAGTATAGTGGTGACATCATTAAGTGACCACCAGAATTCCAGGTCACACTGAGTTATGCAGGCAGTGCTTCTCTAGCATGGGACCAAACTGTATGTCACTGAATCATCACAGATGGCTTATGGTACAATACTGAAAGCTGCACATGTGATGGCTCCAAGTGTGTCACAAACATGCCATAAGGCACGTATGCAATAACTTGCAAGCTGACAGCATCAGCACCAACATGTGTGCCAGCCTGCCAGTGCCACATCTGATTGCAGTGCCAGTAGAGGTTGTGGCATGGGAGAAAACATTTTTGGTTAGGGGAGTGTGAAATGGGAGGCAGATTGGGATTGGCAGTAGCAGTGCACACCACATCCTAACCCCCTTCCCCAGCAGGGCAGTTCTACATGGGGCTTTCTACCTGGCTGGCTGTCTCCCCTTGCCACCTTTCCAGTATTACAATACATTTGTTCCTGTATTGCTATCCAAGTGGTCTGTAATTGCACTTTTTTACTGTTTACGGACTTGGGGAGCCCTGCAGAAGTTCTTTGCACCTCTTAGAGGCCAACAGGTAGAGGCACCCCCATCCATCCCTGCAGTGGTGTGATCCTGGGATCACACTGCTGCTACATACACCCTGCTTTTGGAAAAACTTACTGCAGTCCCAAAGTCCAGGTAAAACTTTGAGAATGGCTGCTCTGGCCAGTGGTCTCCAAATCTTCTAGAGGCCCTGGAGGCTGCTGCCTGATTTATAACTGATTTTCAGTTACAGCGTCGAACACGATATCATAGTCTTTCAAGACTGATGGATGCCAAGTTACATCAATCAACCAAAAATCAGTTCACAACCCACTGATGATCCACAGTTTGGGAACCTCTTCTCTAGACACAGTCTTGAGTTACATGCTGGAAGGAAAGCAAGATGAAAATGTGAAGAAGGCCAAGTTATTTTGCTTCAGGAAATGGTTTAGCACAGTATTTCTCAACCAGTGGAACAAGTATCTCCAGTGGTTTTAGAGGTGATGTCTGGTGGTTCTTGTGGGACCCTTAGACATCTGTCACCCAGCAATGAGACCAGGAACATGACACAACAAACAGCAGTAGGAGGCTTGACTCAGCTCCAAAACACGTTTTCCTTGCTTGTAATAGCCCGCCCATTCACGCTGAGCCTCTTACTGGTGTTTTTCACATTGCATCTAGCCTCCTAACCAGACATAACTGGCAATTATGACATCTCCAGTTACTTCTGTTGGAGCTTTGAATAGGTAGACTATGTGAAATAGTACAATGGAGGACAAATGTTCAGAAACACTGCTTTAGCATAATAAACTCTTGGCTTTATTTTGCGGTGGTAGAAAAGCTGTGTGGACAAATCTATACAAAAGCAGGGGCCCAAATTGGAGCTTTGGGTGTTCCGTTGCAGATTTTACCTTCTCGATAAGGAAAAGTGCAGCTGGCTTATTATTGTTTACACTCTGTCAACTGAGATATTCTTCCAGGAAGTAGCACACTTGTGGTTCAGCGGCAACATTCCCCGTAACTGTTCTTGTACACATTGCCAGGAATGGTGTCCTAAAATATGAATATTGATGCTGGCAGAGAACTTTGCCACTTACAACAAACCACGAGAGCTCTAGTGGAAGTGCAGGTTGAGAGAATGAAGTATCAACAAGCCCTGAAAACCCAGGTTTATATGCTCTTCTGATGTCTAAAGCCCTGTGAAAGAAATAAATGGTACCAGAAGTATAAAAGACATGAAAAACCAAAAGGAAGATATTAAAATTTACTAACTTAGGTGGCAACCTTGTCTTTTATATAGCCTAAATATGGTTTTCTCTCATTAATTTTATCTTATCCTTTCCATAGAAGGAGTAATAATAAATAAGGGGTTTAGCAAGACAGAGCAAGTGGTTTAGCAAGACTATTCAGATAGTAAAACAGAAAAGATTTCAAACCAGCACAGCAAAAGTGATGTTCCAGTTGCTTGATAACTCCTAAGGGTGCAATAAAAGCATTGCCAAGCTTTGTTTTGCCTATTGCAAGGAGGTCTGAGGAAATATCCTGGCACTTCCATTTGGCCAAGCATATTCATTGCCAGAATTTTTTGTTTTGTTACTGTCACAATTCATTCACAGTCATGGCTATTCATTCACCACCTTTTTTATTATTACCACAAGGATCAAATAGCTGCTCGAAGAGATGCATCAGTGCTTTATATACCGTTGGCCCAATCCTACACTAGAATGAGCATTTTGCTGTTTTGGGGTATTCTGGCATAAGGTGCTTTTTGACCGTCACAAAAGGCAACACGCTAGTGTAGGCCACTTCATGTAGTGAATAGCCAGCTCTGTGTGCTGGTGGCCTATAGATGTCCACCACAGTGATGGGATTCAAAAAAATTAACAACCAGTTCTCTGACCATCTGGCAGCCACTTTTAAATGGCTATTTTTAAACTTTATATGTCCTATCTCTCATTAACAACCAGTTTTATAGAGTAGGTGTGAACCTGCTGAAGCCCACCACTGGTCCACCAGCAAATGTAAGCGTGCACAGTGAGTGGGAGAAAGGTGGATGGAACAAGAGTGTGTGGGGTGGGCAGTGATGGGGTGAGGAGAGGGCAGATTGAGATCAGGAAATGGCAAGTTTGGTGACAACAGCACCTGCCAAATCCTAACTTCCTTCCTGGTCTCCATCCACCAACTTGGGTCTACACTGACTTCTGCAAGCTAAATAAATTGTACATGTCCAAGTGGACCCAGCAGTCTGGCATGAGTTACCCCAAAGGACCATGGGAATAGAACCTTCAGCCTGCTTGATTGACAGGGCACAATCAAGCAGGACATACACAAGCAGGACATGTGGACATACACAATCATCAAGGCTTTCATTCATATATATCAGAGGTGTCTAAACTTTAAATTTTAGAGCTCCTGGACCTTAAACAATTGTGTAGAGGAGGAAATTTCATCAGGTATAGCTTGTGATCTTTGAGATGAAAAGCTTCACCTGCTGAAATTTCCTCCTCTATACATTTGTTAAAGGTCCCTGAGCCCTAAAGTTGAAAGTTTGGACACTTCTGATACAGCTAGATGAGGTTATGTCACACATCATGTATATATATTGTCACATTATGCAACCCCTTTCATTTAAACTGTAACCAGTAAATAACACTAAATATTAAGCAAATTTCTTCCATCTCAGGATGTAGGGAGTGGAACAAAAAATCCTGATGTGTACGCTATCTTTCAGTCTCCCAACAGAGTTATTTATACTGTTGAGGTCTATAAATATTCTCCCATAGGAGCTTGTAATACAGGATTAAATTTGAAACTGAGTCATTACTAATGCATTCAAAAAAATTAAATTATAAAACATTTGCGATGGAGTCGTCTGCCTGAGTGGGGAAGACTTTGCGATCATCTCCATTTTGTAATTGCTTTGCCTCTCCATTTCAAACAGCAGAAAAGTTGATCACAAAAACAATATGAAATGGTAAATAAATTGTGCCTCTTCTGAGATTGCTGATTCCCATTCTTTTTCACCTTAACTAATCACTGTCCTGTGTCTTCAAAAGAAAGGTTCTTATACCAGTCAGACAGAGCTGAGCACATACTGCATTTGGAACCCTGTTCATACTTCTTTGCCAAATAAACTCGTGGATGGTACCTTCAAAGATTTAACGCTGACCATACATTTTGAGGATTCCATTGCTAAACACAGACATTGCTAAACAATTATTGGGGACGACGACAGGACTGTATGTTCTAATTAAATTAAAACAACAGTTGTTTATACATTTTGAAAAAAACACATAGGAATACAGAATAGCTGCCATAAACTTTGCAGTCATTTGTCAGCTGGTAATGAAGATACACCTTTGATATCCAACAAGTTAATAAATGCACACCTCCAATCAGACCCAGGGTTTGATCCCAGGAGTCCTGATTGAAGGTGGGTCCAAAGCTCAGTGTAGAGCAGATATGTTGTAGGCAGAAGGTCCTAGGCACCCCCAGGCAAGTTTGGAACAAACCCTGGAGGGCCAAGGGCCTATCTAGTCCAGCCTCTTGTATCTCCTAGTGACCCACCAGATGATTCAGAGATCACCTAAGAAAATGAGATACCTGTATCCTCTTGTGCATTATACATTTACAGACAGGTTGCATCTAAAACCCAGACATTAACTATAGCCATTGGCATCTCTGTGATGTTATGTGTGATGCGGTGATACACCACGACCACATTTTATCATGGAGCAGAGACGATCTTTTGATTTGGCTAGAGTTCCTCAAGGATTTCAGTGGTGGATTTCTTTTGGCATACCAGTCAGTTCAAGGTTGTTGAACTGTTGAACGATAGGCTGTTCAAGGTTCAACTTCAGGCTCACTTTAATACAGCCCAGAAGTACTAGTTTCATTGTTTTCTTCATAAGCAGTTGGTGTGCTGCACATTTACCTCCCAAATGGGTTGAGAGAGGCACAACTCCTGATCTGACTTTTCTTGAGGTTTTCCCCCACCATTGTAGTAGTTTTTATTTGGAACAATCCATTTTAAAACACTGCTCTGCATTTCTGGTGTGACTCCAAGCTGTAGTCTTTTGTTGTTAGCCAGCAGACTTCCCAATCTGTTCAGGTTATGTGTTTCATCAGGGTGTTTGTTAAACAATGCTTATGGAATCACATGTTATTTATTGCAAAGCATGTGCTTGGTTTGCAGATTAACACGGCAGATGTACTGTCTCTGTTCCAAGAGGGCTGCTTTTAAGAAAAGGCACTCCTTGCAGATCATGGATCTCAGCCCACGTGCCAGTGGTTGAAGCACAGCTTGGGTTAGGGACACACATAGAGCCAACTAGGCTTTGTTAGATTATGTTACCAGAGCTTTATACAAGTGGCAGGAGTTTTAAGTTATTTTAATTTTTGGAAAAGCTTGCAAAGTTTGGCTAATGTTTGGCTGATCTCCCCCAGCACTTGCGAAATTTCCTTGTCTACCATAAGAATTCAAGTAAGTATTTAGTACTTATTTGATTTCTTAGTGGAAAGTGCTTTTCAGGCAAAGGTTTTATATGACTCCAAAGGAGATTTCTATTTGAAATGCATGCTCAAGGGTTGGTCTAGGGCAGTGATGCTCAATGTTTTAGGGAGTTTTACTCCCTAAGTAAGTCTTTTAGGGAGGGGAGAGGGCACTGACACAATCCCCAGGATCGCATCATTAAGGTAAGGTTGCTTTCACTAACTTCTAACGATAGAATGCTGCGGTGGGTGCCAAAAGGTGCAGGGAGCCCCATGCAGCACTCCCTGAGCTTTGGATCATATAAGTGCTCCAAAGCACCTTCTAGAGAACAGAAGTTGGGATTACCTCCTGGGGATCACGTTGTGGTTCTCACCTCCCAGGAAACCAGGGGCCCTCTACACAAACTGAGGTCACAACTCATCAGTTTAAAAATCTCTGATCTAGGGAGACTCATGAGAAGCTTGGAATAGTTATTCTTGGAATCCTTGGTTTTGAGTCAGGGAGGAAATGCCCTAAAGATGGTATAGAACTGTTACAGAGTTCGTGCTGCAGATTTGTGCATCGATAAACCCTAGTTTTGAGTTTAACCCATAAGACCATGTCTTGTGTTTTTATGTGAGGGCAAAATGGCATGTTGACATAGAGCACAATCCTAACCATGTCTACTCAAAAGTAAGCCTCATTGTGTTCAATGGGTCTTACTCTCAGGAATGTGTCACAGTTCTGCATCAGTGTCCAGTGTATGTTTGCTGCCAGGACCACAGTCACATCAGTGGGGCTTTGTCACCACTAGTAGGGCTGTCAGTGTGCTGGTGTTGAAGAGTGTATGCCATATCCTAGCTCAGTATGGAATTTTTGGGACATAGGACATAGGATTGGGCTGCCCACCCATTTTTTTTTTAAACAGGGAGGGAGAATGACATTTTTAAAGTTACAGATGAATAAGCAGATGGCTGGGGGAAAAAAAACCGACTGAAGAGACTGTTGGCTGCATGTCATTCTCTGACTGACAGCCAATAAATATCATATGGAATAAACCAGCAAACTAATGTAGTGCAATTTACTAAATTCCATCAAAACTGGATTAATTTGCTTGCCAATGTTTCATCAGAATATGTTAGAGAGGGGCGACAAGCGTCTTGCAAGACAGTCATGCAACTCAGATTAGTAATTACCATTATGAAAGAAAATTTAAAAGGTTTGCATTGGGATTTGGTCCTGACAAATTTATTTTCAAGGAAATTCACATGTGCTACATGGAAAATGTTTTCAAGTTGCTACATTTGTTCTTGACAAATGCTTGGCAAAAAAGAGTCTCTTTTTAAATGACAATTAGTTGTAAAAGCAACATAGGCTGCAATCCTAAAGACACTTTCTTGGGAGTAAGACCCACTGAACACAATGGGGCTTACGTTTGAGTTGACGATCCCTACAATCCAGAGTAACTACGGGAGCATGTAAGAGACATTACATGTACCTGTAGTTACTGCAGCACCTAGTGAAAACCTATGGAAAATTCATGTTGCATTCCAGAGCAAATTGTTCTTACACCGGAGGCAAGGACTCCCCACAGTTGCTCTGGATTGTGCCCATAGGATTGTGCCTTAAATGACTTCAAATCAGGATTTATTTTTAGCAGTCACTTAAGCTTGCTTTCAAAGCCAATCTTCTTGGTTCAAGGGGGCAATTCATGTTTTCAGGTGGATGTGAGATCATTTTTTAAAGATATGCATTATAAAAGTGTTTCACCACTTTCAGTATAGTTGTGTACTTATGCACGTGCACTTGCGCACGCACGCATTTCTTGCTTATGACCCTGAACTATATATCTAACATCTGCTAATACTTTTTCCCAGCTAAAACATTTCTAGCTTTGGGGTTTCCACTTAGTGGCCATTCTTGTCATCACGAGCTTTTTCTGTGCCAATCCTATTTATATATAAGATTATATTCATAAATCAGATGGAAGAAATGGAAGTGAGGCTTCTGTGGAAACTGAACTCCACATAAATTATTTTTATTTCATCTTGAGTTGGGAGGTTTCCAGAGCATCTCAGGGTAATGTAAGGTTCGTGAAATGCAATGATTCCAGCAAGTCCACATATTCTTATCTTTCTATATAAATGCCTTAACCTGTGTGTAAGGGTGTCCACATCTTCTGGCCAACATTATGTGTCAATTAAGCAGGCTGAGGAGATGCAACTGTCAACATTCCAACTGTCAACAACCATCTAGGCTGAGGCCAGGGTCAATTAAGGAGAGACATTGAGGAGAGAGGTGACAAAAGGGCAGTTTAGATGCTGGAAAGCAGAATGGTTTTCTGTTGATGAATGTTGTTATATTGTACCTCTGCAAGCAATTTTTTTTTTCTGTGAGGTCTACAGAAAATGAGCAATACAAACCAAGCCAGAATCAGTAGCCTCTTGGATGAAGAGAAAAAACTCAACTACTTTGTATATATTTTAACAACCCAGTAGGAACACTATCTATTAAAAACCAATAAGAGCTCCTTGAGTCAAGTAACTACAGAGAAAACTAAATGCAGGCAATCTGGAATTATTTCCATATTTTCCAGTCTGTTCCAATGAAGTTTTAACTTTTTAATTTTTCAGAAACTCATTGTTGAGTATTGGTTTACCATCCTCTGCTATTTACATTTCTGTGCTTATTGTCTTGGCAACTTCCAGGCTTTTACATACATAACATATGAAAGGCAATTATGGAGTTATTGAGATTATTAAGAATATTTATGTATGATTTCTCAGCAGAAAAGTTCACAAAGCAGTTTACAAACAAAATCAAATACAGTATGTAAACAGCTCCCTGTCCCAGACTCACAGTCTAAATAGCCACTAGGAAAAAAACCTATGCTGTAGACATTTATATTCCACCTGCTAAGAGGATCACAACTTGGAAAATTGCCTCTTTCCCCAGTTAGCCGCACGATCTGCTAAATTTTGTTTCTCCTAAACCTTGAAAATTCTGTGAAGTACAGATGATACCATGTCAGATCTGGGAGAGGGGCAGAGATGGTGGCAGCCTCTGCCACTGATCCAACCCCCGTTGAGTTGAGTGACCTGACTTCAAATGCAGACATGGAGGCAAGCAAAACTAGTCTCTTGCTGCCACCGACTCAGGGTAAAGGAGCAAATGCCCCCTTCTGAAGAGGCTGTATTTTGGCACCCATGGGATCTGGAAGTGGGTACCAAGAGATTTAGGATTGGACTGTAAAGCCCCTATGAACATGAGGAGATATTTCATTGGATCCAAATTGTTGTGTTGTAGCCTCTAGAAAAGTGATCCTCTCATCATCGCCATCATTATTATAGTGAATTTACTGCACATTTTTATATAATGTGCATTATAACATTAACATTCTCTCTAGTTTCTCCACTGAAGCAGCATGGAAAAGAGATTTTGGTATGCCAAATATGAAATATTACTACCAGGTAAGCAGATCAATGTTACTGTACAGGACAAAAAAATGGTGATACATTTTCCCCATATGACCAATCACAATTGTTACTTGCAACAGTAAGATTTAATATGGATAAACAAATAAGTGTCAAATAAGAATCAAATAAGTGTGGAGTTTTTAACAGATCATTTCATAGTAGAAAAAATGTCAAATATATTACTTTTACAAAATGTATTCATTTGAGTTACCAGTACTTAAACTTGACTTTTAGGAATTGCTGAGTTATGAAGTACCATTATAATATGGCTTTAAAATATGTATTCAAAAATGATTAAATAACCCTTTTTGGCCAATATCAGGTATTTCATACTAATTCAAAATGAAATCATAATTTAGAAAGATCTCATACTAGCTCTGAAAAATTAGCAACAGAAAGGACTGAAAAGCTTATCTGAAAACATTTTATTTTATTAGACCCTTATGTAGAATGGCATAAATCAGTTGTGGTGAAAAAGAAGACAAAAAGATTTACAATTAAATACTGGATATTGTTAGGCACATGTTACAAAAAGTTTCCCCCACTCCAATCGTGTTAATATCTGGAAAAACTGATTTTAAACCAGTCATGCAATGGCTCTTAATGCCATGGAAATTTTCCAAAATATATAAAATTAATAATGGCAAATGTTGGGTTTGTGCCCACACTATATGATAAAAGAAAAATCTTTTTGGCAACTGGTAAGGAAAACTATTGTCAATATGATGAATACTACTGTATTTATGGGTCCTATTATACTGCTGGATTATGAGAAAACAGATTTCCAAGAGCCTTTTTAATGTGCCCTTGGCTGCTTTATGCCAACCTAACTGGAGCTTTGGAATGCTGCTTTAAGTGCGTAACATTATGCATGGGGTGGATAGAGTGAGTGCTGAGAGATTTCTTTACCCATTATCTAATTAATCTGTATAATTCCTTTCCACAATACATAGTGATGACACCTGACCAAGATGTTTTTAAAATGAAATTGGACAGATTTCTGGAAGAAACGTTCTCCACAGGTTGCAAGCCATGATGGGTATACGCCAGTGTTGGAAGTCACATGACAATGAACATGTGCTGTGTCTCCAAGTCACCCACTAAAATTTTTTCAATCAATCATTTTGGCGCATACAGCTAGCAGCAGCAGGTCAGAGACCACATGACTTGAGTTGCACCCAATGCAACTCATGGAGAAACTGAAGGTGTCCTTGGAACAAGGAAACATAGATCACTGGTGCTGATCAGGAAAGCCCCATTTAAGGCTGCCTGGGTGTGCTTCCTGGTGTGTTGCTGCTACCAATCCTACCCCACATCCCAGCTTCATGCTTCAGAGGAGGATCAAGATGAATACATCTGCTTACTCACCAGTGTGGCCCAGCTCTTTCTGTATAGTGGCTTAAAGCATCTCCCTGGGAGATACCCTAGACCAGGCTTGTCCAACATGAGGCCTGAGGGCCACATGTGGCCTAGGACGCCTATGGAGGTGACCCCCCAAGGCCTCCTGCAAAACAACCTCTCTCGGGGGGGGGGGACACCCCAGAGCCTCTCTGGGATGCCCCCTTGCCGTGGCAGCCCTTTAAATGGTTGTGTACGCACTTTAAACTTTGGCACAGCTGTGTGTGGAGCTCTGGTGCTCCCTACCTCCTCCCTCCCCAGCCAGGTCAGGCTTTGGTGAGTGGCTGCCACTTTTCTGGCAGACGCTACTGCTGCACTCTCCCTCCCTCCCCCTGCCAGGTTGGACATCTGGCAGCCAGCCACTGCTTTTCTGGGCAAGCCTTCACGTGAGAGTGTGTGTGTGTGTGTATGAGTGTGTTCTTGAGTGTGTTCTTGTGTGTGTGTGTGTCTGTGTCCTTGTGTGTATGAGTCAGGATCATGCATGTTGAAGTAACTTTTGTTGTGCAAATTACTTTGAGGGCGTCTTACATGTCTAACCCTACAATCCAGAGTAACTACGAGAGCAAGTAAGAGACATTACATGTACCCGTAGTTACTGCACCACCTAGTGAAAACATATGTGAAATTCATATTGCAATCCAGAGTAAATTGTTCTTACACCGGAGCAAGAACTCCCCATAGTTACTCTGGATTGTACCCAAAGAGCACAATCCTAACCATGTCTACTCAAAAGTAAGCCCCATTGTGTTCAATTGGTCTTACTCCCAGGAAATTGTCTTTAGGATTGCAGCCTAAGTCTGAATCACATATGTTGAAGTAACTTGTGTTGTGCAAAGCCATGTTTACTCAGGAGTAAGCCCATTAAGTCAATGGAGCTTACTCCTGAGTAAAGCTTGACCATGCTGGCACCCAAAAAGGAAAACAGGGTGCTCCCCAAAAAATTTTAAAGGTCCGGATTTCCAGTGGAAAATCCGGACTTTTGAGGGACCCTGCATGATTTTGGGGATGATCAGCTATTGTTAGTGCTTATGAGCAGCCCAAACCTTGTCTTTGAACTTGTCTTCTTCCAATGTGGCGTAGGGAAGCTAAAAGGTTGGACACCCCTGCCCCAGACCAATGATTTTCATCTTTTTCATCTTAGGGCACACTGACAAGGCACCATCAGTGTTTTGACAATTGATAAGGCACACCATGCTGCTGGGGGGGCATGTATCCCTCAATGACCCTAATAATAAATAGTATTTAATAAATAAATAAATTCTCCAAACCCCCATGGCACATCTGTGGACCACTCATGCCACACCAGTGTGCCATGGCTCACTGGCTGAAAATCACTGCCCTAGTCCAACCTTCTGAGTACATCACATTCCAGGCTCCACCATACTTAGAAAGACATATTAAGAAGGAAAATGTAAGGGTCATCCCATCTGAATGGGAGTACAATTTGCTATCTTTAGTGCTCAGCAGAATGGCCCTGAGGCAGGAACATGCATTTCAGTCCATCACTTTTTTGCTCTTGCCACAGAGCAGTTTGGGGAGTGGTCCCTGAGTGATTTCTAATTGTAGATTTTTTTTTAAAAAGGCAACACCTGCTAAAAATAATGTTTTTGCAAAATTCCAGGATCATCATCATTATAAGCAGCATGAATTAGAATTATAATTTGAATCCCGCACTTAAAAGTCCACTCTAAGAAATGTACATTTTTTCTAATTACAGCTAAATCAACGCTTGGCTTGTAAGCATTTACATATTAACATTGTCCCTTTCATTGTTGTTGCATTGTGTTTAGTTAGGTATTCTAACTGGGTGTTTTCTTTATAGCAACAGCTTTTTTTCACCCCACCTAACACAGTGATCCACAATGTAGACAATGTTGCTGCTAATACGAACCTTGGGAATCAGAGATAACTCTTTTGAAGAACTGTATTCCTTCTCGTAAGATATTTATTGCAGGAGAGCAAGACATGAGCAAGACACAATTGAAGGGCTGTGCTCTCATAACTTGTTAACACATGGCAAGTACAGGAGATATCAGGATGAATGATGCATTAGAAAGGCATCTGAGACAGATTAGTGCAGGTTTATTCTTATGTCTTGCGGGATGACAAAGTGCATTTCTGAATGCAGGCTCTGGGAGTGCAGGTGGTAAGAGAACGTTCTTCAGGCTCTGGGGCACAGGGTTGGAATGCTGTGTAATGAATGAAACCACGGCTGGGTTTTGTTCTTGTCAAGATGACTCAAGGGAACAATGGTCGTGTGTGGGAGCCTGATAAACCAGCCAAATGTCAAACAAGGCATCTTTGCTTAGGAAAGAAACGAACCACCCAGCTGATGGTCATAGTTAAATGGGGAAAGAACACACACACATCCCACAGGGAAGATAGTTTAGGCTTTCAGAGGTTATTGTTAAAAAGTTGAAACGAGCGCCAGGAACATGTGTTAACTTTCTGAAAAGAAGATTGATGGTAGTGACTCCTTGACAGCAATTCAAAATGGGCTAATCTCATTCAGTCCATTAACTTAAAAGACTACCCAGCTCCAGTGAAAACACACGAGATGAAAAGCCTTCATATAAATGATGGTTCTCAAGTGTTTTCAGTTGGGTAAATTATTTTGATATGGGAAAAAAACATCCATATTTCTTTCACATTTTTGTGGCTCACAAGCACTGCACCTTTGCCTGCTAAGTACCTTCAAGGAAATGTTCTTGAAGTCCAGCTACCACATTAAAGGACATTTTTGTCTGATCTGTTTATATTAGCTGGTGTAGCATGACCTGCTTTCTCCCTCGCAAACTCTGAAACTCCATTAATAAAAACTTTAAGACGTTATTGCTTGCCAAGTTCTCCACATGCTTAGTGCACAGCATAAATTGGTCCTGTTTAGGCATGCACAAACAAAAGGCCTCCGTTGCAGATGAAATCTCTTATCCGTACAACTGCTGCTAAAGGCGATACAAGAAAAAAAATCAAGACAATCTTATCACCGAATTTAAGATTAGAGTTGTGGCTGGAGAGTGGATTTGGGAAATCCAGGTGTCTTATACATTACATACATTCACATGGAAATCTAAGGAAAACTTTAAAAAGTTCAATTCATGTGCATGTGTATTTCGTAGCAAAGCTGTTCCTTATAATCCATGCCACAAGCCAATAAGTTAGTGGTTCACAAACATTTTAGCACCAGGATTCACTTTTTAGAATGGGACCCAAAGGAAGTGATGTCATAGAAGAGACATCATCAAGCAAGAACATTTGTAACACTCCATACAACAAAATAAATTTGCAATGGACACCTCTGGGTACTCACAGGCATGAACAGGAGGTTATCAGGAGGCAGTGGTGGGCATCAGTGAGCACCAGCAGGCATCCCTACCAGGCACCACTGTGCACTGGGCAGTGAGCATCACTGAGCAGCAGGCACCATCGAGCACTGAGCAGAGTGGGAAGCACTAGGCACAGTGCTCAAGTATTTGAGAATCCCTCTCTTCTTCTTACTAACTCATAGCACAATCCTAACCCCTGGTTAGGCCGGCATAAGTCCCAGCACAAGTCCCGTGTGGCCTGGGGGTGTCATAAGGCACTTATTCTGAGGAGGGAGGGTTTACCGCTGCACTGATATGCGCAAACCTCCCACAACACTGCTGGAATGGGTTAATGGGTGAGTTATGTTGGCCTAAATTGGTTAATATTATGCTCTCAATCTTATACAGTCGTACCTTGCTTAACAAGTGCCTTGCATAAAGAGCGTTCCACTTAAAGAGGAAAAATTTCTGTGTGGTTTCGCTTTGCTTAAAGAGCATTTTTGCATAAAGAGTGCCCATTGGCTGGGCTCCCTGTCCTTCTCCCTGTCTCTCCCCAGTAAAGTAATTTTCCAAGTAAAGGCAATGTTTCAACCAATTGAAAGTTGAACTGAGGCAATATGATGTCAGAGTGTGATGTCACAAAAATGCTGTCACAGCCAGGAAACCTCTGTGGAATCATAATATAGTGGGTCCAATAGTCTAGTGGGTCCAATTGTGGGTCTAATTGTTTTCCAAAGTGACCAGTTGAAGGCCTCTGGGGAGCCTGGAAGCAAGGCATAAAGGCAACAGCAGTGATATTCAGTAGCCACAGAACTGAGAGATTCCACTTCTCAATCATGTTAGTAACCACTGAAGACCATGACCTCATGACAAAGCATGTTAGAAACCACTTGTCTTCTTAGTATCGTCTTGTCCATGAAGCATGGATGCATAATGAAGTCTGGCTGTTACAAAAAATGACCTTATATGCTGCGTGATCCACCTCACTACTGAATCAACATGCATCAGTTTCAGTGTATCACCCAGAATTATGGGAGTTGGAAGAAAACTCTAACCACCTGCTCCACCATAAAATACATGAAGAATCCCTGCGTTTACCTAGGGTTCCCAATTCTTTTATGTGCATTTTTGTCTGTATTCCCATATTTAGGGCAATTAACTTACCAGCAGCTTCCGTACATTCAGCTGCTGTGAGTACTATAAACTGTTTTTCCTTTTGGGTCAGGAATTTAGTAGTCTTAATTCCACCTGCCGACTCTGTGTAGCCAGTAATCCTGGTTGAATGGGAAGGCAGATTCTATGGAGACAGGTTCTCTATGACATATGCAGATGACATAGCATAGATGTTTTTCCAAATTACATGGGTTGTTGTTAGCAATTTCACTTAACAGGTAATTAATTAGCATGCATCCTCTAGTAAGTGGCACAGCACAAGTAAATACCTTAAACATGTAAACACCTTTAAAAGACAAATAGAAACTCTGCCTCTATTTCTTGATCAAAAAACAACAATCAAAATTAAATCACTTTTTAAAAAAACTACTTCATCAACATGGCCTAATAAGGAAAATACAAATCTATTAACCCTGCCAACATACATTTTAATTCAGGACCAGGAGTCAAGCAGACAGGCAGGCTTCAGGATGAGGGTATTTAAAGGAACTTTTCAATAGGACCAGGTCTGACAGGCAGCATTCAAGGCTAAAAAGAAAGTTTTGGGGTCTAATTCCAAAAAATCAGAAGCTGCAGATTCCCACCTAGGTATAAGGGAACACATGGGGTGCCCAATGTTTCCTTCTTCCATATTGCCAACTTACCCAACAGAATGATGCACAAGATGTTCCCACTTCGGAATTTCTGCACTTCTTACAGAGAAATAATATGTAAGGAGAAGTTGTTTTTGGCAACTTGGTCCACCATATTTTTCTCACTTAATTTCAAGTATAGGGGCAATTCTTTTGTTTTGTGATGTGTGTGCCTTTACTTAAGAAACCATACTTTTGTAAACCTTTCTGCCCCCTTTTCCCTGCTTGGGTATACAGCACTAAAATAGGTGGCATTTGTCCAAGGACACCCATAGGTGGCTCCAAGGCTTATGCTGAGGAATTAATTTTATGATATGGGCCACTGGATCCATTCCATGTGCCTCTATGCCACCCCCTAGGTTCTGCCCAGTCGCTGCCCAAAAGTGCCACTTTTCTCCACTGCATGCCTCCACTGCCACTGGCCCCAGTGTGAGTCTTTCCAGTGCTGGTCATGTATTAACTGGCAACCTAGAGCACAATCCAGAGTCCTTGCTCCGGTGTAAGAACAATTTACTCTGGATTGCAATGTGAATTTCCCATAGGTTTTCACCAGGTGGTGCCATAACTAGGTCAAAGTAAACGTCTCTCACGTGCTCCCGTAGTTACTCTGGATTGTGGGGCTAGTTGGGCAAACTGGCAGAATTTCACTTTCAGCATCAGATAGGATTATGATCTCAAAATTTTAATATGGGGATTGAAGTCATCCAAGTCATACTATAAGCAATGTATATAGATTTATATTAATTACCAAAAAAGCAAATTTGTTCATAATAAAAGACCCAAAACACAATCTTCTGTCCTGTTATGTTTTTTTTTCCTTATGTGAAGAGTCATAGATCTTTATTGCACTCAGCTTTCTTTTTTATTCTAAACAATGATCTTCAATCCAAGCACAGACAGTCCTTCACAGGAAGGGGGGAACATTCTGCAATCCAAAGCACTACAATTTAGAAAGGACACAACTACATGTTTTTCCCCCCACATTTTGAGTCAGCTCTGAGTCACAGCACAAGCCCAGCTTTGAGAGGCCTAGCCCCTAGAATATTTTTAAAATTATTAGCAAAGGCAGAATTAATTGACTTTCATTGAACAGGTTCAAGCAAAGATGCCATGAGTCATATTAGTTCTTGCACTTTGAAGAAATGAGTTGACGACCACATTAATATATTTTAAAGGGTTGTGATATTTAATAACCTACTGGTATTTGACAGAACTTTTTATTATGTATTAATAGTGCAAATGTTAACTTACTTAAATGAGAGAATGATGGTGGTAACCAAAAGGTCCATCAAGATAAAACAGATTATTACCAATTTTCTTCAGTACTCAATGATTTAGTGCTTGAACTGTGACTGTCAATTACCTTTTTTCCTCTCATATTTCAATGGAGCAATGATAATTTTCTCTGCCTCCTGTTACATCAGAGAATAATAATGCCAGGCTGTACTTTTGGTTCACATTTGAGAAGTTTGGATTATATCAACACCCTAAACAGGAATCTGTGGTTGACAGTAACCTGAGTCCGATGACTATAGTTGCTAATAAACCAGAGAAATCATTTGAGTGGCACAGAAGAAAGCAATAGGCAGTGCTATATGCTAGGACACAACGTATCAGCCACAGCTAATTTGGGACCTTTTGAAGCCAAATAATGAAATGTTGCCGAGATTTATAGCCATGAGAATCCGTCTTCAGAAATGCAACCTTAGCCTGTCAGAAATTGAGAAAGTAGCTGCCCAGTATCTTTTCTGTTCTGCATTATTAATTTGCAGGCTAGTGTCATTTCCAGTTGTTTGGTAGAAATTTAAGGTTCATTCCATTGATCTAGTCAGTTTCATTAATGTAATATTTACAGACAATTATAAAATTGTGCTTGCCTGGTGAATTCCCCAGCTGCCTTGGGGCCTAATTCCATGCACTCAGCATTGACCTAGTGCCAGCGCATGGCATCACAAACATGCCATGCTGCACATCAGTGACACTCACTGCCAACTCAGCCCATCTGCACTGGGTCAGTTCCAGCTGGAGGCTCCTTGCACTCTGTCCAGATTCCTCTGGGTGGCAGAAAGATGAGTGGAGGCAGTATTTCAGGGCAGAGAAGGTGTGGCAAGAGAAAGAAAGTGAGAGCCAGGAAAAAGATGAGACTGGTGGAGCAGCTCCAATGGATCTAGATCAGCTTGTTGGACCTTGTCATCCAACATGACATAGCTTTACAAATTTGCTGGAAAGTTTCTTGCATGAATGCTTCTCTCCAACAAGTAGAAAAGTTTTTTTAACTTGTGATTTTTAAAGGGATGCATTTTTTCCCATTCTCCAGTGATCAGCACTTTCCTTATTTGCAGTGGCCATTTGTGTGGAGTCAAATCTATGTATAAAAAACCCCATGTATAACAAGGTTGGACCTGTACTTCATATTTAATATTTATAGGAAAAAATATTAATTTAAACAGAGTTTCTTCTTTTCTGGCTGCTGCCTTTAAAAAATAAAATTATTTGAGGCTCCATCTTGCATTTCATATTGAACGGTAGACAGAATGAAAATTATCATTGTTTAAAGCAAAAACACTCTAATTACAATAAATCATGATGATTAAATCAGAAACAAATTCCTTCAAGATCAACATATAGAAGATTAAACTAACAATTATTTTCTTTAGATTATGTAGTGAAGTCAAAGTTAAATCAACATATTAACATGTGGAACAAGTCGTGTACTCATGTTTTTACCTAAAAATATCAATTTCAGATCTTCACAAACTGGTCTCATGATAGTATGGAAAAAGCAATGAAATAAATGTCAGTGCAATCAATATTCTATGTAAGTTCCTGGATATGAAATTTTCATCTTGAGGCAAGGCTCACAGTTGTGTTGACTGTGAGGAGAAAAACAGGTTGTGAGATGACTTTTGAATGGTTTACCCCAGCACATTCAAGAATTACAGGAACCACAAGAGGCCATTTGGAAGCCACCTTGTGAATACCATTCTTGCAATGTTTAACACTTTAAAACACACATGCTTGTAACCTGCAGCTCTTATAGAAAATACATATATTTTCACACTGCACACACATTTTTTATGAACATAATTTTTGTATCTAAAAATTACACATGATACAATCACAAAAAAGTTATAAAATGCAGATTTTGATACTTGTTTTTAATAAACATGGAGTAGATCTCATACAGAGTTTGGAACTGTGTTTCCTAAGAATTTGGTGAGGTGTGCCAGTTCTGTGTTTGTCTACCTGTAAGTATCGCATTTACTAGAATATAATACACCATTGAATCTAATGTGTAGCCTATACTTATAATCAAAACACCATATTTACTCAAATCTAATTAACAATCAAATCTAATTCGCACCCTGATTTTAGAGACTGAATTCGGGTGAAAAAGATGAGCATAAGATTCTAGTCAATTTAGTAAGTCCTACTGAATTAATGAAACTTACTTCATCTGAAAAATACTACTTCAAATTTCCTTTTGAAATACTTCAAAAGTACAGCTTTGACCTGAATTTATAGTTAATATTTCAAACTATTGATTCAGAAGTTATCTGTGGGCTGTTAAAATAACACATTACCTATAATTATCTGTGCAATTTTGAGAAAGTGAAAAATTCCCACCAATGGCTGCGTATGTACAAGTATTTTGTTCATTTTTCAAATGAACAAATTCATTTTGTTCAAATGAATGAAGGACATAATGGATACAAATCCTCTTGCATGGAAAGGATATGGATTTTCATTGAAACACTGGTATTTTTACTACGGATCTCTTGGCCCAATTATTTAGCATCTTGCTGTGTATACACATTTGTATATAGCAGAAGGAAAAATATTGGCAATGTAGTATGGAATATTTTTATTAAAATGTATGTTAATATTTTTTGAATGCCACTTGCACAAAAATGAGAAAAACCAATAGAACTGTTGCTCTTGTCCTTTAATCTGCATATTTGAAGTTTATTTTCCGTACTAGTGACAATTTTTCTAATTGCCCCTCTAAACTTCAAAAGTTTATTGTACCACATGGTGTTCTGTTCTTTAGCATTCAGTTTAATTAGACATAAAAAGAACCATTGCATTCGTTAAACAAGTTACTATCTTTTTTAGCATCTCCACATGTGTGTCTTCATTTTGAATGATGAATTGCCATAACGGCAATGAGAGAAAGAAAATGCTATTTACAATTTAATAGCTCCTCTTAATTTTGCTGAGCGTCCCCTTGGATTATTTTCAATATCCTTTACCTGGGGTGTAAGCACTTGCTTCTGTATAGCTGTCCATCTTGAGTTAGTACTTCCACTGGAAAGTTCCTCCTCATCTTCAACCTCCTCTAGATTTGAAGAACTTCTTCCCACTTGCCTTACTTTTTGTCTGATGCTGAGGTTGAATTTTTCAGACATACGTATTCCTTGAAGAAATCGCTTGATGATACGATCCTCTAATGAATGGAATGACAGTGCTACAAGTCGGCCCCCAGGTTTTAGAAACTTCTCAGCTGCCTTCAAACCTGCGTAGAGTTCATGCAGCTCATCATTCACAAATATGCGCAAGGCTTGAAAAGTTTTGGTAGCGACATGTGTTGGTCTATGGAGCAAGTCTTTTCGAGCATATAAGGCCGATTCTGGAAAAGCACCTACAAAGAAAGAGAATATTTATCTACCCCGACAAATAAACATTGGACTCAACCTAGTTTTGTTTGAGTTGGAATGAATCAATAAAGCCTATTTTTCCCATGTTGAGGTGTCTGCTTCCCCTCTGCTTTCTCTACAGGGGTGTCCAACGTTTTGGGATGAGAGCCAGATTATCTCTCTGAAAAAAAGAATTTACATAAGCTTACATAAATGACTATATTAGACAGAACTTGACTGAATTCAAATAAGTTCATAAACACTTTCATAAACAGAGAGAAGAGGCAGGTGCAGCTTCCCCAGCCCTCAGAATACCCTCTGGTGGTATGGGGAGCTGAGCTGGAAAGTTGCAGGCTTGCCCGTAGGCCAGATGGATAAAAGAGGAGGAACAGATATCCTGAACCATGCCATTTTCAGCAGTGGAGCATAAATGTAGCCAGACATTCCCATTTTGGATTTTAAACCCTTTTGGGACAGGGACCCATTAGCTATTAATTAGCTATTAATTTTTTTCATTTTCTTTGTAAAACGCTTTGTGAACTTTTTAGTTCAAAAGCGGTATGTAAATGCTGTAGACAGATAGATCTTTAAAAATGTAGGTTAGATTTGCTCCTCATTCCCACAATCTGAAACACCAATTGCTGTAGAATTGTTACTGAGTCAACATTACACCCTGCGACTTGTGACTTTACTAAAACACAATGGAAATGAAGATGAAATTTAGTCATTTATCAAAGCTATATCATTTGCATATTTTACTGGCATACAAAAATGTGAATAGTAATTTTGTACAGTTGCTGAATTCCTGAAATTCACCATAATACATGTATCCACATTTGTTTCAACTTCACAGTTTGCAACTATTTTCATTCTTTATGCATCGTGTTTATCAGTTCACTGCATCATATTTATCAATTTAAGGCATTGTGACTCATTGGATAAGACACTTTGAAATAACAGTGTTAGAATTTTTACTCGAACAGTTGGTCACAGGTAAGCTGAGGTGGTTAGATCGTTCAAGATTTGAGTATCTGCCACTTGGGTGTGACAGTTGGAGAACTGTTTGTCCTTTGGAATCGGCAGTTGGAGCACAGCTGTTGATGAGAGCAGAAGCAAACTGATTAGCTCTGTGTTAGTTACTGGTTAGCTCTGAGATTAGACTGAAGGACTTGAATCCATGTATATGACCCAGATTGTGTAAATACAGTAAATAGTTAATCTATTCCACCGTGTATGTCTTCACTCTTGCGGCACATAAACAGTCACAGGACACAACTACCAGTTAACATCCTGACATTTAGGAATTTCTGTTTTTTTATGTTGTAACTGGAAAACCTCATTTGCTCCTTGTATCTACAGAAGTGGTTTCCAACCCATGGTCCGTGAGACTCTGAGACATGGTCCATAATTTAAAATTCTAAAATAAACTAATTTAATAAACTGCACAATATTCTTCTCCATGTATCTATCCATAAATATAAAAATAACTTTCATTTGAAAATAAAATCCTTCAGCTTAGTGCTGATTGACACCCTAATCCTGAGCGACCCAGCATCCACTGGAGCCATGGCACCAAAGCACCTATTGCTGTATCCAGTAGGCACTGGGAAGCAGCTGGAGGTCTCCCTTGGGGAAGGTGAATTTTGTTTCCTACCCCTGAGAATAGGGGAAAATAGCACAGCTATTTTGCCAGCACAGACTTGAAAGACTCTGTGTGACAAAGCTCTACTGATCCCACTTCTCCACTGCCCTGATTCATCCCCCAGCCAACAAGGCTTTTAAAGATAAATACCAACAATTTAAATTGTGCCTGATAAGGAGCCAGAAGATGGTGCAGATAGATAGACAGACAGACAGTGTTTACTATTGGACAATAGTGTTTGCTGTTGGGTGGTGAGTTGGAGATAAAGGACATTAACATCAATCCTTTATCATTGAGAAATTATTTCCAGTTTGGATCTAGACTTAGCTCTTAACTTCCGTTGGGGTGAAGGACCAGTTTGCTTAGTTTGTACTCAGATGCTGAGTCAGATTTCTGATGGATGTAGTGGAATTTCCTGCTGTTAGAGGCAATAATTTAAGGTTTAATTTAACCTTATAATTTATAAATTTAATAATTATAATAAATTATAAATTTATTATAAATAAATTATTATAAATTTATAAAATATTTATAAAATATATTATAAATAAATTATAAAAAATTATAAATTTAATAATTTAACCTGAGCTGAGGCTCAGGTTGCTTCCCGGATTGGGAAAATGCACAGGGCTGTCAATATGTTCATACTCCTGAACAATGTCCATCTAGTCATTGAGCAAAATTGACTCCCTGGTTTTTGGCAAACTGTCTGTGATGAAATACCTAGGAAGATGTCTTGAGAAACACAAGGCAAAAAACTTGTGATGAATCCAGATTAACATAGAGAACAATACTGTTCAGAGACTGACAGAGACAGTCTCTCATGAAAGGAATAGTTCATCTCCCACAAACCATCTTTCTTTTATTCAATGGCACAACCAATCCTTTATCCTTACATTTAATATACGTAAAAGTAACTTTCATGAAAATAAAGGCTTTCTACCTTTGGGACACATCACCTTATAAATAGTGGCACCAATTCCTCTGTCCTCTCCTCCCCCTTTGATACATACTGTATCTCTAGCAGCATCCAAATCATAGCTGGGGAACAGCCAAACTAAAAAGGGAAATAACCAAGGCAGCAACCCAAAACTGCAACAGGAGCGAACATCAGAAACTTCCACCTTAACTTCCAGAACATAATGCCAAGTAAGACATCAACAGCAAAAAAAGGAGTAACAGAGTAGTTGATGTATACATAGGTTCACCTATGTCTCACCTATGTCTTTGGGTCATGCACCCATGGAAACTCCATGCAGCCATGGAAACTTATCTACCTGTTCACATCCTGTAACCTACCTTCCAAGTCCATGGGGCAGGGCTTCCTCATTGGGTCACAAGCATGACATCTGCTACTTCTACATGCTCTCCTCCAGCAGCAGTAACCAAAGGCTTACGGTGGAACCTTCAGCAGATGGCAAATTTCTGGGAGGAGGCTTTTCATTACACTAAGTTCTTGAATACAAATAGCTAGGAAGCAGAGACGTTACTGTTAAATCATGCCCAGCATATTGGCTTGCTGCAAGTTATCTGGCTAGTACCTATTGGAAAGAGTATGGACTCCTGATATGATCCCAAAAGGTTAATTCTTATGTGAGCCTTTTTGGTTTGGCAACTCCTTTGGAACTGGATTTTGTACCCCCATTTCCTTTGGGACAGCCCAGATTAACATAAGCTTCCCCATCCTGCCAAAGATATAAAACTCCATGAAAACTGTCACAGATATCATATGCCTAAATGAACATTGTTAACGAACATTGTTAATGGACAATGAACCTCAGTAACACTTCAAGAACTAGTGCACTGTTCCCATCCCATCATAAAAGCTCAAACTACAATATAAAATTATTATGCTACAATACTAATCTCCAGTTAGGCTGGCCTAAACTCCAGCATAAATCCTGTGCTGAGCTGGGGATGACACAAAAGTGCTGTAAGACACTTCTGCGCCATTCCTCGAGCAACATTAGGTCAGTGCAAAAACATGCACAAACATGCCTCCCTACATCACCACAAGAACAAAAGACCCATGAGCTGTGCCAGCCTAGGTTAGGATTGCACCCTTAATATGGTATTAAAGTTAAACCCATTCAGACTCTACTCCCCGTAAACTTAATCCTGCCCCTTGAAAAGCAGCCAATCAGACAACTGTTTACTGAAAAAGGCGCACAGTTGGAATTTGGTGCGATTAAGGTACCATCAATAAGCCATCTCAGCCAATCATTCCAATAAGGGTCAGACTACTACATCCCAGTAGAACTTTCTAAACACTCATCAAAACCCATACCAAAAAGACCAATGCCAGAGAGAATAAGCTACAACAGCCTTGTCTCGAGAAGGAGGAAGTGATGATAGTTTGATAGATGATAGCTTTCCAACAGGCTATCTGAAAATGGACAGTAGCCTCTGCAGTAGGTATACATAAGAGTGTGATCCAAATCAACTTTCTAGCACTGAGCTAAGGGCAATGCAACTCCAAGGTACATTCCCTTACCTTGAGGAGACCTCAGTTAACTGCCCCCTCCCCCTGTTGCAGGATGCAGGTCATTCCATCACTGGCACAGCTATGTTGTCAGAGATGGAAAGTTCATTAGGATTTGGACCTAAGTTATTGAATTTTTGAGCATTTCTCCTACAATTTAAATTTGGATTTTCTGGAACTGAGATCACATTGTGCCAAGAGTTTCTTTCTGCTAGAGTGATCCAGAAAAAATTGAAATAATTTATCAAGGTTTTAATTTGGATAATTTTTTGATATCTAGATGTGTTAATTCAGGAATGCTGGATGAGTCTTGTAAGGAAGAAATTTACATTATTTTTAATCTAGAAATATTTCTGAAGAAATATGAGTGCAGAGAAAAAAATCCATCTTGTTCTGACCTTTCCATAGAAAAGAAAATCATACTGGCAGTAGAAGAAAAATCCTGCTTGGTAACAGGCTTTACTACAGATAATAATAGAACAAAATCTGTACGGGAAGCATGCAGTCTGGATTTCATTCATAAAAATACCATGCTTCTGGCAAGATGAATGATTTAAAATCCCAAGGAGAGAAATTATCCTTTTTAGTTTTGGGACACCCTGACGTTGCTTACACTATTTAAAACCTAATAGATTCACATGTTAAAAAGAACTGAGATTTTATGCTTGTGAATGAAATGAGCAACGTGCTGTGCTTGCCAATGGGCAACATTTGAGTCTCCTGTGAAAGAGAGAGTGGTAAACTTTAAAAATTAATTCTGATCAGGAGCCTGTTTACAGGAATTTCCTGTTGAATCTGAATCACATTTAATAAGTTTCAGTGACGCAGCTTATGTCCTTTTGTCTAGGATCGCTTGTGTTAGTTCATATCCATCTGAAAGTCAAGCAATATGACAAATTTCAAACTCCTAATTAAAAGTCTGTGAACTTTGGTAGATATGGCTAAAACTAGATTTATTCCCCAGGATTCTTTAAAATGTCTTTGGCTGTTAAACTTCCAGTTCCCATCAGATGATGACATGATCTCAGTACAGTCTGTCAACAAGTCACAAACCTAAATGAAAGCTGGGAAAATTAAGTTACTATATAAAGATATCAGGTAACAAGAAACACCAGCCACTTAAATGAGAGATTGTAATAGTTAAGTGAAGAATACAACAGACACATTGAGATATCCAGCTTTTTGATCACTAAACAAAAGTCCATTGGTGTATTTCCATTGAAGATGGCTGCAGAGGTCAGCTCATGACTGCAATGAACGAGGTGAACTATTATGCTACTCTGGTCCATTATACCATAGAAACCTGGCAGAAACTACCAAATGTCTCATATCCTCTGACTATCATTGTTATGAGGCACATGGATGATCCTCCATGATAAGAAAAGGACTGTGGTTACTATAGCAGCAGCAATAATACCAGCAACAAAAATGGATAACCTACAATGCTGAGACCTTCTTTCCAATCAATCTCCAAGTGAAAAGCTGAGGTAACATTTTCCAGTCTATTTCATGTATAGTTAAAGAATCAAGGGAAAAAAGGTCTCATATTAAAATTTAAGAGACAAATCACATCAACCATGGGACAAATTATTTGCCAGCAGATGGCAATGTCCATTTTCTGTAGGTTTTTGATGCTGCATCTTTAATATGTTTTCTACATCGTCAGCCAGCAAAGTGGCATAATGTACACATTACTTTTAGGCCAGTCTGATTGGTTAGGATCTATTGAAAAAGCATGTAGCATGTAAATATGTGTACAGATACTGCTTGTGAGATAAAATAGGATTTCCTATTTACTATTTTATAACAGTGCAAAGAAATTGAAGACCACATCAGAAGAGGAAAGACTAGAGATCTCTTCAAGAAAATTGGAGATATCAAAGGAACATTTTGTGCAAAGATGGACATGATATAGGACAAGAATGGTAAGGACCTAACAGAAGCAGACAAGATTAAGAAAAGGTGGCAAGAATACACAGAGGAAATCAATAAGAAAGATTTTTATGTTCCTGATAACCACAATGGTGTGATCACTGAACTTGAGCCAGACATCTTGGAATGTGAAGTCAAGAGTGCCCTAGAAAGTCTCTCTAACAATAAAGCTAGTAGAAGTATTTTAGTTGAAAATCTCCTAAAAATCTTAAAAGATGATGCTGTCAAAGTAATACATTCAATCTGCCAGCAAAGTTGGAAAACTTAAAAACGGCCTCAGGATTATCAGTTTATGTTCCAATCCCAAAGAAAGGCAATGACAAATAATGCTCAAATTACCACATCACTCATTTCACGTTAGCAAGGTAATGTTCAAAATCTTACAAGCTTTGCTTCAGGAGCATGTGAATCACGAGTTATCAGAGGCTTTAATTATGTAGTATCTCCATTGAAAAGAAACTCAGATAGCAGGGCTGGGTATGTCTGCTGCCTGAGACACTAGGGATACTACTAGAGTAGACAGTGCTGGACAATGGTGTAGAAAGAGGGTAGCAATTGCATTGGGCTGCAGCTCTGCCTGGGGCAATTGTCTGGCCTTCCACCAGAACAGCTGTGGCCCGCCCCCCCCCCCCCCAACATATCACCACTTGCTCCTCTTTCAAAAAGTCCTGGAAAAAATGACATTCTGCAACAGAGGCAGTGGGGATCGCAGTCTCTCGTCTCTTGCTCCCCTGGCTCCAGGGTTTAGGAAAGATGGCAGAGAAAGGGGAGCAAGAAACCAGAGATTCCAATTGGCAATTGCGCTTTTTGGTGGGGGTGAGCAGGAAGAGGAGCAGGCAGAGGCATTTTTTTTAATGTTGCCCTGGGTTCCAGGTTAGCTTGCTATGCCACTGGTGCTGGGTTAGATTACCAATGGATTTAATGTATGGCAGTGCTGTATCTTTACAATACTCCTAGATGGTATTGATTAACTACTGAAGAGTATGTGCACATCTATTTCAGCCCAATAGTACAAAAAACAAGACAGCTCTCTCACTACTTGGATGCAGTGAAACAATTTGACACCTGCTGTGCTGTGCACTGACGTTTCAGCATGCACCCCCTAAAAAGCTATAATTGCGTACTTTGGGGTCTATGCGAGCTTGTTCAGCCTGCAACTTCTCTGTTTGAGAGAACATCTCAATAGAATCCTGTTAAGCTTGTTGTATAAGCATCAACAATTGAAACAGTCTATTTTTTCACTTTATTCATTGCTTACAATAGAAAAAATTAGCTACTCCACCAATTGTGGCAACTTGCCACATAATAAAATTAAATTGTTGAAACTAAGTCAGTAGCTCTGTCAATTTGGCTGGTTGAGGACTCTCTGCTTATCATCCCATATTTCACCTTGATTGGCAAAATTTTAAACATATTCATGTAAAATCCATGATTAAATTAAACAGCAACCTGCAATAGAAGAGGACAGGGTATATGGAAAAATATCTGACATCAGAGCAGGATAGATGGGATTAGATCCTGTACGGTTTCAAGTACAAATAGATCCCTGTGGGACTTTGTGGATTAATATTTTCTTTCACTCAGACACTGCTTAGAATTAATGAGGGTACCTGCAACAATGCTGGCAAGCTGCTGAGTTCTGGTGATGGGGTAGATGCTGCGTGCCTGAACAACTGCTGAAGCTATTTGCCTGGCATGCCTCTCCTCCCCATATGTCCTCAGGATGGACGCAAGTGCCTGTTGATCTAAAGCATTCACAACATCAGCAGCGGTGGGCATGTCAGGATACCTACGCACAAGAAGAGCCAATTAGTTCACTGACGTCAGCTTTCATTGACAAGGGGTGAAGATTCAGGCACGGAGAAATAAAGTCAAACACATACTCGCTGCATACAAGTGCTTCGGAGATTTTACAATTAGAGGGAGAAACCATTTTAAAGCAGAAATAGATCCCACCTTGAAAATCAGCCTCTTATTAATTCTTTTGCTAGCCTTCTCCCCTCCCTCGCTGCCTAACATTAATTAACTACAGAGAATAGTCAAAATGCCTTTTTAGCATGAACTTTTAACATTATAAAGAAGTTTATTTTTTAAAAGAAATCTGTAGCTCAAATATAATTCAAAAGACAAAATTCTGCTAAGGCTGCCTTTACTTGCATAAAGCCAGGACAAAAACTCATTTTACAAACAGATATTTTTTCCAAGACATTGTGCATTGCTTGATCTATTCCCTGATCAGAAAAGAGAACCTTAATCTCTGTGACCTTTTCCTTCACATCTGGCGAGATGAAAAAATGATCTTATGTGAATGATCTTATGTGAAGATAAGTCTCACTGATTATTTTAGCCTCACAAGTCAGAAATCTCTTGAAATACAGATATTAGAAATAATCTATCTTTTATTCTTATCATATAAGGGGCTAGTAACAGACCACATTTGTCGCTTGCAAAGTTACAATATAACAACATTCATTAGTAAAAATCCACTCTTTTCCAGCTTCTCAACTTCCTTTCTCCTCATTGGTTCTCCTGAATGATTCTCCTCAATGATTCAATGTCCTCTCTGCATGGACATTTACTAACATGAAACAAAGAGTCAATTTAGTTATCTCAATATGGACACTATTCTAATAGTGTCCCTGAAGACTGCCAGATATGATTATATTGTGTTTTACTAGAAGTTTCCAAAGGGCAATATTAAAAATGTTTTCAACTAATGTCTCATAGAGTAGAAGACAGTTGTATCAAAAGCACCATTTTATTTTGCCTGTCAACTGGGAATATTGGTTTGGATAATCGAAGAATGAATTGGGAAAATGTAGTTCTTAAGTTCTTGCTGCTACTACCTAAAATTAAGAATACAGATCGATGGAGACTATGGGCCCTTACATCTTACAAGAAGAATGGAAAGTCTCAATGATGCAGCATCAGATGTTCCTGACTTCAGACATGCACAAAAAGAAGTGTGTGTCATTCTTTTTTACAACCTGTGAAATTAACAAGTTTGACCTATGGCACTAGATACTGGTAGTCATTTGAGCTTCAATCAATCAACAGTACTTATATGTCGCTGTTCAACAAAAAGTTCACAAAGCAGTTTACAGAGAAAATAACTTTCCTGATGTGGTCTTCATTATCTTAAGAAAATGACTCAAAATCAAGATTAGTTGAAAAAAAAAAAGAAAAGACGAAAAAAGTTCAGCAATAGCCACAACAGAACAATAACTACTGCATTGGGATGACTCAGCAGCCCTTTTATGAAGTTGAGACATTACAAAAGCCTCTGAAGTGATAGAAAGGTCAAAACCAGGTGAAAAATCTATACAGTGGCGCTTCATGTAAAGAACGCCTCACGTAAAGTATGTTTCACGTAACAAACAAAAATTTATCTAGGATTCTGCTTCATGTAAAGAAAGTGCTTCTCGTAAAGAACAAATTTGTTGGCAGTTGGGGCAGACGCGCTGGCCGGCAGCCTGTATAAAAAGCGTCAGGGCTGCCTAGAGCACCTGCACATAGCAAAAGCAACACTTCTGCGCTGTTCCTCCTGTGGCCGGGTGTCTGCTGGGCAGAGGGAGAGAAGAGCAGAGGAGAAGAGGGAAACAGCTCAGGGCTAGCCAGAAGGGAGCAGGGGTGGGAGAGGCTCAGGATGGAGAGAAGGAGAAAGTGGGGAGACACTTTGAAGGTGTCCTGGATTGCAGCCTCCTAACCATGTCTACCCAGAAGTAAGCCCCATTGTGTTAAATGGGTTTTGCTCCCAGGAAAGTGTCTTTAGGACTGCAGCCTAAGTAGACTTCATAAGATCATGCACATTGAATGCATATTTTGAATTCAATCCCAGTGTTCTGTCATCATTTTTACATCCAGTTAATATTTTCATATGAATATTTTTGGGGTTGTGGAACCAATCGTCTGAGTTCCCATTATTTCCTATGGGAAAATCTGCTTCACGTAAAGAATGTTTCATGTAACAAACATGCCTCCAGAACGAATTAAATTTGTTATGTGAGGCATCACTGTATATTACTTTGCTTTCATTGACATTTATAGAAGGTGGCTTAGGTTGTGCTCTGGCTACAATTAACTTCCACTTGTAGTACCATACAAACTCTTTCTCAGATGAAATGAACATGCAGAATTCCTCACAAGATATTTTTTGGCCAAAATGTTCTCAGGCATGCCATGCATCTATTTTATTTATTTTATTCCTGGACATCAGTCTGGACATCAGAGTGCATTCCTTCACTCTCCCAAGAAATGGTAGAGAAGGTACAATACCGCCCAACTCAACTGCCAAAAGTCCCCGTAACACCAGTCCCACCAGCACTGAAGCATATGCACTATACATACTGGTACACAGCTATCAATGATGGTAACTCCAGCTGCTATATCTACCAGTGGTATTGTCTCTAGTAATTTTTTCCATGTTGCTTCTAGTTGCCAGGTTACACACAGCTGCTAAGTTATTCAATGAGTTGTTTTGCTATTAAAGGTCAATAAATGTCAAAAAATGGAATAAAATTCACATGGGTACCAGTAAGCAAGGGCTCATTGGTTCTTAGCTGCCTCTAAAAGCAGAACTAGAACCAATGGGTACAAACTGCAAGAAAGGAGATTCCAGTTGGATAGCAGGAAAAAAATCCTGACGGTGAGGGCGGTTCGGCAGTGGAACAGATTGCCAAGGGAGGTGGTGGACTCTCCCTCACTGGGGGTCTTCAAGGAGAGGCTCGATGAGTACCTGTGGGGATGCTCCAGGAGGATTTCCTGCTACAGGCAGGGGGTTGGACTAGATGACCTCCTGGCTCCCTTCCAACTCTAAGATTCTATGATTCTATACCCATGTGGAACCATTTTATGTACAGTGGTGCCTCACATAATGAACTTAATTTGTTCCAGAGGCATGCTCATTATGTGAAATGCTCATTAGGTGAAGCAGAGTTTCCCATAGGAAATAATGGAAACTCAGACAATTGGTTACACAACAAAATTTTTTAAAAAAAATTGCCCCACTTACTCCTGGCTGTGGCTGTAGGGGGCAGTTGGGGCTGGCTGGGGTGCCCTCATCCCCCTCGCGTCACGTCCGCCACTTCTGAGGGCTCTGTTTGGTGCTTGGAGGCTCCTCTGGCAAGCACATGGTCTTGTGTTCCTTTAAACAGGAACTGCTCTGTGCCAGAGAGTTCAGCTGAGGTCACAGGAAATGCCTCAGCTGAACTCCTCTCTATTGTTTAAATTGCTAATACATTTCAGGTTCCCATGTGAAGTTGTGTGGCTGAGTGAATAATCACTCACTGAGTGGTTATCAAAAGTAGGACAAAAAATGTAGGACCTGTTAAAATAAAGGCTAAAAACACTCATATTGATTTCCTGTACTTAATTTAAACACTATAGTACTTCTTTTTAAATTGGAAACCTCTTTGCAAGGCATGTTTTCACCAACAATGCACATGTGAAGTGGCTCAAAAACACACATGATCTTCCCCCAAAAATCAAAGCACCCAAATAATACTTTCTGGCACCCATCCACAGAGAAAGTGGCTCAAAGCACACATGATCTTCCCTCTAAGTCACGAGCACGCACCCCATACACGTTTCCTGCACCCAAATACATGGAAGTGGGTCAAAGCTGGCACAGAAATTCCAGAATCTCCAGTCTGGAAGGCTGTTGCAGTTGGTCACAATGTGCGTTGCAGTCACCAGGGGGGCAGTGACAAACCCTAACCCCTTTCTTTTTCAAGCACCTGCTCGTGTCTGCCACCTGCTCGTGTCAAGCTGAAAATTGCAAGCGGCAAATTTAAAAATTTTACAGCGCAAGGCGCTAAAAAAGGTTCTAATTAGAGGGCCTTTTCCACTCTAAAAGCCCCATTTCTGGACATGTCCGGGCATTTCCAGTTTTCTGGGTACCCTGCTTCTTAGCTATTAAGTAATGCTTCAGTAGAAGCAACACTGCGAAAAGGGACGCCTGTGTGATAATTGGGCTTTCTCATATCTTGAAACTATCATCATGATTTCCACATTTTCCTTTCAATCATTTGCAGCTAATGAGTTCCTGAATGTCAAAAAAGTGCTTGTTTCTGGTTATCACCTTATAAAAGACATCACTTCCTGTTTAATGACATAACTTCCAGCCCTTATCAGGCATTAGGAATGCTACTCATCCTCCTGAGTTTGACATCTGTCTTGCAGAGCATAGTGCATGGAGAAGTTGATGCAAAAGCCAACATCCAGCTTTAAAAATCAGCAGCAACACTGAGATGTGTTCAAAAACTGATTGGTAGCTAGTGAAGGGCTTTAAGAATACAAATTTAAAAATCATAGGCTGCAATCTTAATCTCCAATTAGCCTGGCCTAAGACTTGGCATAAATCCTGTGCTGACCTGGGAGATGTCACAAAAGTGTTCTAAGACACTTCTGTGCCACTCCTGGGTGAGGGTCAGGCCAGTGCACAGATATATATGTGCTTGCCTCCCTACATCACCAAAGGAACAGGAAGACCAATGAGATGTGCCAGCCTAAGTTAGGATTGTACCTTTAATACCATGAAAGTAATTTTTATACATGAACTTAAAAATGGTACTTCAAAAATGAAACAAATACTAGCATCAGTATAATTTAACATAAGTAAGCAGATAAGTAAGATGCTTCAATAAAAAATTGTCTCACTGATCATATTGCAAGGTAAATTTCAAGAACATTTTTGTGTTCCTCACTTAAGTTTTGTGTTTAAAAGCATATAAACAAAATACAAACTGGTTGTAAGACCTAAATTTAAAAAAACAAAAAAAATTAGAAAAGCATTTTGCCAGAGGAAATAGTGACATGTTATTATGCATATGCAGTGGTAGATACTGGATATGGATCACAGCCCTGAAATCTGAAAAGGAAATTCAATCACCATGTTGTTGGGAAATTGATTTCTTGCTAGAAAAAGAAATGTTTTCTCAATACATACCTGAAACCATCCATTCTCATGTCCAAAGGTCCATCTTTTCGCAGGGAAAAACCTCTTTCTGGGGTATCAAGTTGCATAGAAGAGCAACCAGCATCCAAAAGAACTCCATCCAGACTCTCCAGCTGCACTCCAACAGAGGTTAACAAGGCTTCCGCTTGACTAAACTGTCCTAGTAAAGCTTGAATTTTTTGCCTAGAAGAATCAGACAAAAGAAGACATGTTATCAGGAGAGTAATGCTTTGTTCTGGAATCCTACAAATGTGGGTAGTGAAAATTCCTGACAGTGGGGGCAGTTCGGCAGTGGAACAGATTGCCAAGGGAGGTGGTGGACTCTCCTTCACTGGGGATCTTCAAGCAGAGGCTCGACAAGCACCTGTTGGAGATGCTCTAGCAGGATATCCTGGTACAGGCAGGGGGTTGAACTAGATGACTGATGGGGTCCTTTCCAACTCTATGATTCTATGATTCAACATGTGCCGCCACAGATGATCCTCACAGCAACCCTGTGAGGCAGATAGTTGTTCCATGGGCAACTCATAGAACTTTTCTTTCCCAGTGGAATCTTTCATAGCGTGGTCATCACATCTGATATCAGGAAGTGCCTTCCAAGTTTCCAGCAGGAGTTTTCAGGTCAGTCAAGCTGTAAAAGGTGATACCTTCTGGCTCTGATGACACACAACTATCATCTATCAGTCTCCCATCCAGGAGCCATTTCAATCTCCCTTCCAATCTCCTATCCAGGTCCTTGACTGCTTACCTATCTTCAGCAGCTCTGCACTCAACTCTCAGATCACACCTGCTAGTGCCCTGCAATGGCCTCCAGTGTTTTTAAATTTTACTCCTGCAGCAACTGGATGGTTCTGATGGTTATACTGATAAAGCTTAGAGTTAAGTGTTCAGAATTCAGGGATCACAGCATGAGCAGAATGCTCTTTGTGAAGGGGCATTTCCAGTTTTCATAAATTTTCCCCTTTCCAGCTGCATTTCCCAACACTGCATTCCAGCCATTCCAGGGTTTGTCAGGAGTGACTGCTCAGGTGGTGCTAAAATAATTGAAAAAGCAGTGGTACAATCCTATTCTAGAGTAGCACAAGAACAGTCACCGCCATAAAGTGGTCTTTGAGAGTTTAGTATGTAAGAGTGGTAGTAGGAAGACCTCTGCCATTCAACCAGTAACATATCCCCAATGAGCACTCAACACAGGAACAGAGAGAGGATGTGAAACAGGATGCAGCCAAGGCAGAGACAGGGTAGGTCATGTTCAGGAGTGAGGTAGGATTGGATTGTGAGGGCATGTGGAAGTAAGACTCCAAGGTTTAATCTTGGACATTCAAAATGAAAAGTAAAAGAGATAAGAAATTCAAAATGCTAGAAGCATAAAGCAACTACTTGTATTTACTTGAATATAATGCACCATCAAATCTAATGTGCACCCGATATTTATAATCAAAATACCATATTCACTAAAATCTAACCATTGAATCTAATGCGCAGCCTGATTTTGGAGACTGAATTCAGCTGAAAATGGTAAGCATTAGATTCAAGTGAATTAAGTTTTTATTAGATTCAGTGCATTAAGTTTTATATTGTACTAACGAAATGGGCCCACACTGCAGGAGTAAGATATACCCCATTGCACCATCCCATGTCCCATTCCCCATTGCACAACACCCCCACTGCACATAATTGCCCCCTATGCATCACCCCCATGTCTACCAACCCTGAATGTGTAATATACCCCCATCTGCAGCATTGCCCCAGGCACATCAACCCTGAATGCACATCATCCCCCATGGGTAACACCCACCCCATGTGCAACATTCTCTGTGCATTCACTCCCCATGTGCATCATCCTTTCATGCACATCAATCCCCATTCGCAACATCCTCCATATGCAACAACCACCCTGCACATTACCACCCATATGCATCAACCCTGAACGTGCAACATCCCCATGCGCATTAACCTCATGTGCAATATCCCCCCATGAGCATCAACCTCCCCATTTGCATCAACCCTGTCATGCGCATCAACCCCCCATGCACAAAATCCCCTCATCCCATGCACATCCCTCCACAATTGTGGAGACCTCTTCCAGGCTGGTGCAGGATTTGGGGCTGGGTGTTGATCAGTCTCCAATGTTAATAGGCCAAAAATGTGTAGCACCCCTTTTCAGCCCCTTGAGGGTTAAATTTCTCAACATCAGTTCTTGGTGAGTGTTCATGTCACAGAAGGAAGACCCTCCTCAGATTTCATGCTTCTGGGTTCCAAGGTTGAGGTGGAACATCTATCAGTCACGGATTTTTCAATGTAAAGAATAGGCAAGAAAACGTGTTGCACCCTTTTTACCCCCTTCCCGCTGGAATTTCCAAAAACCAGATCTTAGTGGGTGTCTCTGTTACAGAAGGGACTCCCTCCCCAAATTTCATGCTTGTAGGCCCGGCGGTTTTGGCTGGGCACTGATGAGTCACTAAATGAGTCAGAAAGTGAGTCGGTGAGTGAGTCAGTGACTTTTCAGTTTTATATACAGTATAAAATATAGATAGCAGAAACATCATGCATCTGTTTGTGAGGTAAAAAATGGTGGCGTAAAAAGGAAATCTATCAGTTTTAGTTTCTGCAAAACTTTTCATGTTATGAATGAAAAGTTTTGGATTATCAGATAGGCAGGGGGCAGTTTCCTCCATTGAAGTAATAATCTTAGCCATAAATTCCAACATATCTGGAACTTGAATATAACTTGTTTGAAGGTTACAATGTGATTAAATTGTATAGTGCGGTCTAAAGGCACTTGAAATTAAGTTTCTCATAGTTTTTCATTTGCAGTAGGAAGTCATGAATGGCAGTTGTTAAATTTGAGAATATGAGCTTCCTTTGCTCTGTCCATTAAACAAAATTGGACTTTTTTTCCACCTGCCATTTTTCATTTTCTTTACCCACTGAAATAGATGGCTGATGCCAGAAACAGGAACAAAACACTTGAACTGGTCATAGGCCAAACACATGGCTTTTTGTAAAATTGCAAGATATTCAGAGATTTCAATATAAATTCCTGATTTTTAGATAGATGTAACATTTTGCTTTCTATAATCCTTACATTATTTTACATTTTACATTATAACTTTGTGCAAAGTGTATATTTTATGTGTTCCCAGATGTAAGCATTACGCTGTGTTACTTTTGTGGTATCTAGGGGAATAGGCTTAGTGTGATTTTTGGAGTTAAATTTGATCTAAAGAGAGTTTAGTCATAATAAAATTACCCTAGATACTTATTCAGTGTTTGGCTAATGGGATACAATGGATATTTTATTATGAGGTAACCAATAATTTTGAATTTTTAAGAGAAAAATTCCTCCAGTTTTCAGGAAATCCGAAAATACAGGTGTGCACACTTATCTGTGGGGGGTCTGTTTTGCAACCAATCCTGAAACCCACTATAGGTAGCTGAATCTATGTATACAGGTGAACATCCACCCCGTGGTCTGGAAGAGAGTGCCACGCTGGAGGCAAAGAGAGTTCTGCTCCCTTCACCTCCAGAGGTAGACTAGCATAACTCACCTGGCAGACCTTCCTGTGGTAATGTGGGGATTTGGTGCCTGCCTGTGTACTGGCCTAAACCCCAAGGAGTGAGGCAGAAGTGCCTTACGGCACTTTTGTGATACCCCCAGGTCAGCACAGGACTTATCCCAGGCTTACGCTGGCCTAATTGGAGTCAGTCAGTCAGTGAGGCTGCAATCCTAACCTCCAGTTAGGAATTTACTATTACTGTACTTAGAGCACAATCCAAAACATGTCTACTCAAAAATAAGCCCCATTGTGTTCAATGGGTCTTACTCCCAGGAAAGTATCTTTAGGATTGCAGCCTTAATCCCCACAAAACACATCATACCCAGGTAAAATCTAATTTCATTTAACCAGATCAATTCAATTTAGTGTTAAATGATTTTTAGATTTGTACTCATATACTAGATTTATTCCTGCATTCATCTGTGTGTAAAGCAAGATTCTCCTTTAAAAAAAATACAGAGATGTTTAGGATTTAGAAAGTAGTTGAAAATGCAGTGTCAAAACAAGATGTTCCTTCCTACACCTACACATTCAATTGTGTTTCAACATCTGACTCACAGTACAGCTTGATTTACATTTTGTAAGATTGTTATAAACACTCAGAGTAGTATGCAACCACCTCTATTATCCTCTTTCTAAAACTGGATGACAAATGTTACTATTGGAATCTTTCTTTCGCCAACAAGTCAAAATCACACCATTTTTTCCTAGATCATATATTTTATATCTCTATAGAGGTCTATTCATAGAAAGGGCTTTTGTAAAATTATTCATAATTATTGCCTTGACAATTCTGTTGCTACCATTACTGAGAGTACATTTGTATAACCTTTCCATTGTTAATCAAACATGCGCAGTCTTACAAGCTAGTTGCAGTTCTGACAATCAATGAAAGGAAAAAGACCTATTTCTCACACTATTTCTTTACTAATTTTTAGAGTGCGAAATCTGCCATGACAAATCCCAGGAGACTTTTGAGTTCTCTTAATAGTGATTTAATTTAATCCTTACAAGTTAAAAAAATTATAACTATACGTGGCAGTGGAATCTACACAAAAGGGATTAATGTATTTTCAGTTCCAACCATATACTCTTTCAGCCAAACTTGATTCTAAGCAAGAAAATTACTAATTTCCTAATTCTCTGTCTAACTGGTGCTTAAAGTCACAATGCATTTTATATACAGTAAAATCAAATGTCTTTAACCCTACAATCCAGAGTAACTACGGGAGCACATAAGAGACCTTCCGTGTACCCGTAGTTACTGCATCACCTAGTGAAAACCTATGGGAAATTCATATTGCAATCCAGAGCAAATTGTTCTTACACCGGAGCAAGGACTCCCCATAGTTAGTCTAGATTGCACCCTAAATCAATGAAGCTAATGAATCACTGTCTGTTGGAATGCTTTGCACACATCCAACAACAGTGAAATTATTCCATGTAGATCCTAATATACAAGTCTTTCATTTATAAACAGAGACTAGTGTTTTTGATAAAATACTATTATTGAGGACCAAGCCACTTCAGATGAATCAATTGTATAATTACAAATCTATGATAGTTATACAGGTCCAACCTAGTTATACAAAGATTTTTTATGCATGGATTTGACTCAACATGCATGGCCCCTGCAAATCATATTGGAAACTCACTGGAAACCCCCATGGATAAAAAAAATCAGAATATAAAGAAAACAGTGGAAAAATTGGTTTAATAACCCACTTTCAGGTATCTTGCTCTTCTGTTGTGCCTAATTGAATAAGGTACCTGCTGGGGTTTGATTCTGGGACTGAAAAATGGAATGATTGCTTGCATGCTTTATTTTAAAAAAGCTTTTTTAATGGGGCAAAGGTGGGGGGACAGTTGTTTTATTGTTTTATTGTTTTTAACAAATGTTTTTTAGTCTGCATGTTTTAATTGTTCTCAGTTTATTTATTTTAATTGTATTTTAATTGTGTTTTAATCTTTATTTATGATCTATTTTAATGGTGTTTTATTGTTTTCCTGATGTTAGCCACTTTGAGCTCCCTTTTGCAGGGGAGGAAAGGTGGGATACAAATTAAATAAAATAATAAATAAATAACTACCTGTATACAACAGTAGAAAAGCAGTTTGTTAAACTGATTTGCAGTGGCCATTCGTGTTGAGTAACATATAAAAAGGTTGGACCTGTATACTGAAATATAGATAAATACTGTCTGAAATAGCCAGGAGCATTTATTGTTACATTTATACTATGTTCATTAACACAAAACTCAAACTAGACAAGAAATTCACTGAGCCGGACATTTTCCATTTTTGTCCTTTTACAAAAATGCTTTTTGTTATGACTCTCCAACAAGATTTTAAATAAATAACTAGTTGTTACTTGAGACTACAGTCAAATGAGTTCATTAGGAAGTGGTGCATGAAGTGGAAAAAATTACAGAAAGATCAACTACCTAAAGAGCTACAATGAACAGTCTCTCTTCTGCCATCTAGTTTTGAATAAGCATGCCACTGTGTTAAGGATGCTATTCCCTGTAGGGTTGGCAGACGTCCAGGTATGCTGTGAATGGGAAGAAAAATGTCTGTCTTGTCCACTACCCAGGCAGTCTTAAGTCTTTGATACTTAATACTCAGGAATAAAATAAAACACAAAACTGTGGATGGAGAGCAACACAATGTCCTTCTTCTCAAACAGTATTGTTACCAGCATGCTATTAATTGCATCTAAGGCTAAGATGAAGAGGGTTCATCTGATTGCCTTTCCTTTTTCATTCATGGAAAATAGACTCTTTGTCTTGGCGCTCCAAAGATGGGACACATTTACACAAGTCAACATAGCTAATGTAATGATAGCCGTTATCATAGAATTGTTATCATAAAATTGTATCTTATAAGAACCACTGGCATCAATGAGACAAGCTGATGCACAGCCCACAGGGCTTACAGGGTAAACCTTGGCTGGCTTACAGGGTAAACGCAAAGGTGTCCCCTGCAGGTTACCCTGCTAGTCATGACCAACCCTAGGGAGTACTGCTCATCCCTGTTTCTTAAACCATAAAGCCAGTGTTGTCCAAAAATGCCTCCACGGTCATGTGGCCTGCATGACTACATGCCAAAGTGCATGGAACACTGTTAACTTTCCTCCAAAGTGATACCTATTGATCTACTTGCATTTATATGGTTTCAAACTGCTGGGTTGGCAGCAGTTGGACAAGGCAAAGGAGTTCACTCTTGTCTTGTGGCATCCAGTTCTTGAATCCCAGCCTGCCAGTTGGCAGGCACAGCATTGTAACCACTGAGCCACTATAGCCACAAGCAGTCTCCACTATGTCCTGCAGGCCAGTCAGGGACAATATCATCACAAAGAGGTAAATTAATGAATTCCTGATTTACCTACTCCACTGTGTTTATGGATCCCAATGGATCTATTTGGATCTACTGGCAGCAATTTGGCTGGTGCAAGACCTAAAGAGGTATGGAAGGTCAGGTGGGGACCATATGATATTGGCAACACCATTTCCACTGATGCAACACTGATTTCTCTTATCCTTCCACTAATGACTTATTGCATGTATTGTATCATGATTCATTCCATCAGCAGAAACCTTTAGTTCTGAAATGTAAGTGCTATTGATTTCAATAGGATTTAGGAATTATAACTTTCTTCGGAGACTTGGTTTTATATTTTTGTAGCTCTATTACTCTATTTCCTTCTGCAACCAGGTGCCAATATTTTTTCCAAACAGTCCCGCTGGCTAGTGAAAATGCAGCAAACCTGTGTTCCTTGCAGAATTTCACAAATTGACAACTTTGAGCACTTTTATTAGCTTTAGTTGGTGAGAAAAATACACCATTTGTCATTAAAAATATGTTATATCAAAAAATATGGTGATCCCACAGTTTCAAAGTACACACAAATTTCCACAAGTGCAGGAGGTTCCCTGTTCGATCTAGAAGAGAAGGTTTTTCTTATGTGACCTCAAATCTACATTTGTTTCTCTGCCTCCTGGGCCTCATAAAAGCAGAAAAGGAAAAGAGCCTGCCTAACAGATACAGTCTCTATATCCTAAGTAACAGATCTACTGTAGTGTTAGCCAAATTAAGAGGAGCTTGAGGCATATTTGTAACTTGAGACATCTCAGGAATCCATATAATTCCCACAGCAAGAATAATTGATCTTATTTGTGATGGCCTGTGATTTATAAAAACAAACCCAAATACATGTGCATGAAATAAAATTGCACATCAAATTTGCAAGTCAATTCTATGTTTAAAACTCTGTTTAAACATCTATGTTTAAAACTCATGGCCACAAAAACACACAGTGGCGAAGCACTAGAAATCAGTGGTTCACTGAAAAAATCAGGTACAAGTACCTGTCAATGCACAGTAGCAAGAGCAAATGAATGTATTGATCAGGAACAGTGAACATCTCTCCCAGGTTAATGGATAGAAACTTGAACGATTAGCTTATTCACTTTACACTTTAAAGATGCCTAAAATATAAAGAAAGAAAAATAGTTTGTCTGAACCCTAGACCAGTCCCCCTTCAAAATTTCAATTGTACTGGCAAGCACTTTATGAAAACCAATGCAACTTAGGTTAGTGATGCAATTTCAACATGCATAGAAGTAGAGTGAATATTTCAATACCCCCAGGAGACGTTTTCTGAAAATCAAGTAGCAGGAAAATCTGTCAGTTGCAGATGATGTTACATTTGAAGCACAATTGCATTATCTTTCATTTTCAAAACAAAATCAGACTGACAGTGGTAAACAAACACTTAGGAGAAATCTCTTGTCCCTTAACATCCTTGTAAGCAGATGGCATTCCCACCTTTTTCTAAATGAAATTTGAAAACCACTGCAGCCCAAATTATTCTTTCCCTAGAATGCATTTAAACAAATGATTATAGTATAAACAGTATATCTTAGGTATACAGTGGGGCCCTCACCGTCTAAGTGAGTTTTGCTCCAGAACCTCCCATGGATACTGTAATTCATGGATACTGGGTTCCAACCTTTAAAGGCATTTAAACAAATTGAAGTGCTATAAAGCATGTAAACAAATGGAAGGTGCATGGTTTTGTGTGGCAAATTCTGGGTCAAATTCAGTATTCTGGGTCAAATTCAGGAGGAGCCAAGAACCTTTAAGTATCCTATAAATGGGTCTTTCTGCCCTAAAATAGTGCTGGAGGTTGGAAATGGCACAGTTTTGCAACACAATGGTAGGAGCCCTAATTTTTCCATACTTTTATGCAGCTCCAAAACTTGGACCGCGTTATCTGTTGGCATCCACAGTAAGTCAGATCCACAAATTCTGGAACTGTGGACTAATCAAAGAAAAATATTTTACCTTACTGTATTAAAGAAAAATATTTTACCTTAACACTACTTATGCTCTAAACTGGGGTGTGCAACTTGGCGGATTTAAGGTTTTATCATCATTGGGACTATAATGGTATGTATTCTTTACTACCAAAAATCTACCTTCTCCCAAAAGATCCTGGGTAGGTTTCTCAAATTTTATTTAACTTTTCCATGATATCTTGAATATTTCTCTTCCTGACTCCCTACTTAGAAACACACATGTGATTAGTATAAAAATAGAAATACTTATATTTCTATATTTATACAAATTCAGGTGTGATGAATGAACTGATGCAAAGCACAGGGAACTAATTCAGTCATGATTTAGAATTTCCAATGATACCATTGCTGAGAAGCCACATCTTTAAAACTCCATAGAAAATGCTTCTTCTCTTTTCTATATTGAGAAAGAACTCTAATTGGCCAAAACCAGTCATAAAAATTTAACTGTGTTTCTGAAAACACCAGTGCCAAGGGGTAATGCATCACTAATGGTTTCCAGTGGAATAAATAGCAGTTCTGACGTCAAAACTTTGTTACACTCCAATAACTGTCTCACTTGGGGTTTCAGGTACAGCAAGTTACATGTCAGTTTTAAATAAAGTTATAAAAATAGAATGCATGGTAAATCACACTGTCATTATTATGCCTCCTGACACAATACCATTTTTGCCCAATAAATAGTTATGGGGAAGTGGTATAAAAATAGGATTTCCTGGCTTATGGTGCCCCATTTGTCCCCAACCTACACAGTTAATGTTGCAATTTTAGGTTAAACCAGGACAACCAAACATACCAAAACACAAGCTATTGCATTTTCCATTTTCCAGATCACAGCAAAAACTGAACAAGCAGCTGCTGGCAACAGTGGTATAAATACAAAAATTTATGTAAAGGGAACAATGAGCAAGTTTTCCAAATTGAAAGTTTATATTATGTCTCTAAAGAGGCACTGTCTGTGTGAGAATTCATGTACATGTGTGTATCTGGAGCCCACAGTAATTGGTGGTGTTGTGGACAAGACACAAAGTGAAGACTAATTATTCCATTTGTACACTCTTTATCCCCCACAGCAGGTTCCAGAAGCCTTCTCAGGCCCAAACATACATGTGTGGCAAGTTCTTTTGCTGTTGGCTACAAGGCATGAAACAAAGGCAAAACTAATACAGTAAAACTTTGGATTGAGAGTAACTTGGATTGAGAATGTTTCACAAGATAAGCAAACATTTCTAATAAATTTTGTTTTGCAATAGAAGTGAAAAATAGTCCTGGCCAGGTTACTATTTAATATTTTCTTTATTATTTTGGATTATAGTATAGTCTTGTAATAATTTTATATGGATATTTTTTGGGTTGTGGGACAAATTGTCTATGTTTCTATTATTTCTTATGGAAAAATTTGCTTTGATATGCAAGTGTTTCAGATTACAAACATGCTTTTGAAATGAATTGTACTCATAAACCAAGCTACCATTGCATATGCAGACAAGTCTTGTGAGGAAGTCCCCAGGCCTGCAGGATGACCATGCCAAATGTTCTTTCCTAGGCCAAGATAACAATGATAGTAAGGCTTTCCATCTACACATACGGAGGCATGTGGAAGACAATGCTACTCACTAGTTTCAGGTTCCAAAACATCAGGCGTCCTCCCTCATGAAAGATAGAGATAAAATTTATAGATAAACTAGCGAAATGTACCCATGTTGTGGGAGTACAGTACCCTCCGTACACCATACTCCCATTGTGCAACACCCTCCCATGTGCATCAAACCCCCATGCACATCAACCCAATGGGCAACATCCTCCCATGTGCAACATCCTCTCATGCACAACATCCTCTCATGCTCATCAAGCCCCTATGTACTACATCCTCTCATGTGAAACATCTCCCATGTGCATGAACCCCCATGTGCAATATCCTCCACGTGCACCATTCCCCCAGTGTATTCTCCTTCCCAGTGCATCAGGCACCAAGCACCAAACTGGCTGGATGTTAATCTTCAATGTTAAGTATAGGAGAAAAATATGTTGCACCCTTAGGGGTTAAATTTCTCAACACTGGTTATTGGTGGGTATTGATGTCACACAAGGGACACCCTCTCCAAATTTCACACTTCTAGGTCTAGGGGTTTGGTCAGAGCAGTCAGGGATTCTTCAAAGTAAAGTATAGGGAGGAAAACAAGTTGTGCCCCTTTTCACCCCCTTCCGGTTGGATGTCCTGAAATCTGATTCTAGTGGGTGCCTCCATCATGGAACACCCTCCCCAAATTTCACACTTCTAGGTTCAGCGGTTTTGGCTTGGCCGTTGATGCATCAGTGAGTACATGAGTGAGTGAGTCAGTGACTTCATTTTTATATAGACTAATGAAAGCGTACCCACATTGTGGGAGTAAAATTCCCCATACACCATCCCCCCATTGCGCATCAACCGCCCATGCGCATCAGCCCCCCGTGAGCATCAACCACCCATAACCAACATCCACATGTTCATTCATCCTATGCGCATCATTCCCCGTGCACATCATCCTCCTATGCGCATCAACCCCCGTGTGCATATGCGCATCAACCCCCGTGTGCATCAGTCCTGCATGCGCATCAGTGCCCCAAGCGCAACATCCCCCATGCGCATCATCCCCCATGCACATCAGTCCCCAGGAGCAACATCCCCCATGCGCAACAAACCCCATACACATTATCCTCCATGCGCACCAACCCCATGTGCATCATTTCCCCATGCATATCCAACCCCATGTGCATCATTCCGCCATGCACATCACCCCCCATGAGCAACGCCCCCATGTGCAGCATCCTCCCCAGTGCAATCTGTCCCTCTGAACAACATCTCCCCCCCCCCCCAGTGTGCCAGGCACCAAGCACCAAATTGGCTGGGTATTGGTCAGTCTTCCATGTGAAGTATAAGACAAAAACATGTTGTACCCCTTTTCAGCCCCCTAACAGTTAAATTTTTCCATATCGGTTCTTGATGTGTTCATGTGACATAAGGAACACTCTCCCCAAATTTCACGCTTCTAGTTCCGGGGGTTGGGGCAAAGCATCCCTCAGTCACCAATTCTTCAATGCAAAGTATAGGAGGAAAACGCATTGCAATCAGTGATGGGATCCAAAGAAATTAACAACCAGTTCTGTGCCCGTCTGGCAGCCACTTTTAAATGGCTGTTTTTAAATTTTATATGTACCATCTCTTGTTAAAAACCGGTTCTATAGAGTAGGTGCGAATCACTGATTGCACCCCATTTCACCCTCTTCCGATAGGATTTTTCAAAAACCTGTTCTTAGTGACTCCCTCCGTCACAGAACACCCAACCCAAATTTCACGCTTCTAGGCCCACCGGTTTTGGCTGGGCATTGATGAGTGAGTGAGTTTTCATTTATATATATATGTATATGTGTGTGTATGTATGTGTGTGTGTGTATATATATATATATATATATATATATATATATATATATATATATATATATATATATATATATATACACACACACACACACACACACACACACACACACACACAACTGATGAATAACACAGACCACTCATTATATCAGAATCACCTTAAAAACACATATACTGCAGTGGTGGGATTCAAATAAATTAACAACAGGTCCTAATAACCTAAATTAACAACAGGTTCTATATCCCGTTAGTAACCAGTTCTCAGAACCAGGCGCTCATTAGCAAAGTGTTCTATAGAACCTGTGAGAACCTCTGAAGACCACCACTGATATGCTGGCAATTCGCAGATTTGTTGAGTACATAACAGCATACAACATAAACCACTAAATTTCGTTTCCGGCACTAATTTATTCACTCACCAACAAAACAACATTCCAACAGGTACGGCTGGGTATATAATATCTTCCTTGAGCTACAAACAGACAGCATTTTTTCCCAGCCTATACCACCAAGCCAGACTTCTCCTCCCAATTCTCTCTTCTCTTAAATGCCTCTGGGAGCCTATTTTCCTAATTACCCCCACCTGTTGGCTCCAGCCTGTTATTATCCTGCATATCATACAGCTTTTTATTTCACTCAAGGACATCACTAAAATATCACTTTTCCCCTAATACTATGTGACAGGTCTACTGAAAAGTGGTTTCCCATTTTCCCACTCCTGTTCCATATAAATGTTCTGAAAAATCAATTCAGTCAGGTAGTATCTCATCATCATTGGCATCCTTCAGTCTTGAAAGACTATGGTATCATGGTCTGATTGGAGGTCCTAAGACAGCATCTGGTGTGGCTAAAAAGGCCAATTCGAGAGTGGCAATCCCTTCCACACGGAGGACAGATAAAGTCTGTCCCCTGCCCAGCCCCCAGGTTTCACTGGTTCCAGGTCTGTCTCTTTGCTTCGGCCTGACAAACAAGTGTCTCTTCGTATTGGAGAAGGCCATGATGTGTCCTTTCCCTCCAAGCTGAACAATCAGAGGTCAAGGTTTTCCAGCTGTTGATATCCATTCCCAAGGCCTTTAGATCCCTCTTGCAGATGTCCTTATATCGCAGCTGTGTTCTCCCTCTAGGGTGCTTTCCCTGCGCTATAGAAATTATGATACCAATGTCATATTTTTACTTTTATTTTCATTAACTTTTACAATTTAGGCCTTATGGGTACAACTCTAATTTAGGCCAGCCCAACTCACCCACTTTCCATTCCTGTGGTGGTGGGAGAGGCAGATGGTGGGAGAGGTGGTGGGAGAGGCGGTGCAGGTCTTTTGCCCTGGCCTAACTCTTCCAGGTGTGGCACAGAAGTGACTTATGCCAGCCTAACTAAGGGGTTAGGATTGCAGCCATGTATTTTATATTCTCAATATGAATACATTCTGGAGGATGTACATGTGGCGAGACAAAGGGGGTTTTTTGAGGGAGGGAGGAAAGGGGGAAGTATCTCATCTAACTCCAGCCTGGTCTTCCAATTGTGTGGCTTTCCAGTGAAATACAAAGCTATGAGGTTTACTGCTGCACCTGCAGTGTGCAGCGGAGGATGGGGTAGTCCAGTCCTTCCTAAATATATCAAGTTGGCAATGCTTTCTTCCCACTTTTGCTTGTCATCAAACCAAAGTGCCAATGACTGTTGAGACTTAAGTCATAATTTGCATCAGGAAAAAAGTTAAAAGATCAGCTTTGAACAGCCCAGGGAGAGAGCAAGGAGGCACAGAGCAGCATGCATGGTTTTCCAGTTATGGTGCAGAACCTCTGCTCTGCAATCTGCCGCATGTGCACTGCTGAGCAGCTCTACCAGTCTGCAGCCCATGATACCCAAAGTGGATATGTCACAATGCCCCAGGTTGTCACAACTCCCCATTTGGTAACTTCTGGGGTAGTTACTCTTTAGGAGAAAAAATGTATAAAATTAAACTGCGCTTCCTACACCTTCAGAAATAGGTGCCATCCCAAAATAACAGAAATAGACTGTGTCTATTCAGTTTTCACTATGTATCTCAATTCACACAACTAATATATAAACAGCTTGCATTTTTTAATAAATTCAGTACTGCCAAATCAGGGCGATTATAACTCTGATTAGACAACATTTCTACCCAAACTAATTTCCGTGATGAAAATTTATATACCACTTTCTCCAAAAAGGTGTTTTTTTTAAATTAGATTCTAATTTAGTAAGCTTTCTAACTCAACTTCTCAAATCTGGTCACAATGATGATATTCATCATTAATGATATTGCAGCATTAACAATACTTGAGGCAATACTGCTCTTTGGAGCAAACTAAGTGGGGAGCATGCTTAAATTATTAAACTGGGAGAGGGAACAGTGCATTACCTAGTGCGTTAATGACAGTGACATATGTACAAAATCTGCATTTTAAATGCCAGTAGTTATGTATTCCTTGCAATTAAAAGAAATATTTAAAAGACACTGTAGCTAAATAAATACCTGTTTGTTGCTCTTTGATTTATATTTTCTATTCATCAGTGTCAACTGCTCCAAAAGTTCTCTTTGGTTATGTCCCTGATCGATTTCAAGCCTTTGGGCTTCTTGTTAGCAAAAGTGACGCAAAAGATGTGCAAACGCTTTATTAATTGTTAACTTACTTCTACCTTCAAGCTACCTCCTGTACCTCCTAAGTTGATTACAGGGCAAAAAGACGTCAGAAAGCTTGAGAATTGAGAATGTTTTGTTTTAGTGTTGAATGCATCATGCATTTTAACCCCCAGATACTATTGTCATCCAAGCTTAAAACATTCACAGGATCTGACCTTAGAACATCAGATGTGCGTCAGATCTGCAGAAAGGCTGGCAATTAGTTGGTCATTTATAGAAATAGAAAAAAATTAAAAAATAACTTGGATCTTATTTTTAAATACCAGCTGTTCAGTATAAAAACCAACGGAACAACTAACAATGTTTTGCAGAAATTGAAAGAAAAGAAAGGAGAAAACTCCAGATTATTAAACTATTACTACTGTAAATTCTAAAGTTTTGCCATTGTTCTTTCTCTCTCTCATTCTCTCTCTCCCTGTCACACACACACACACAAATGAAAGAAATTGCAGAGGAACGTGAATGAAATATATCATACTAAGATCTTAATGTGATACTTCCAGTTAGAGGCAGTTGTATTTCTGGTGAATTTGCTAGTCTAAAAAGGCAGTACAGTGGTGCCCCACATAAAAAGCTTAATTCGTAACAGAGGCATGCTCTTTAAGTGAAGTGGATTTTCCCATAAGAAACAAAAGAAACTCAGACAATTGGTTCCACAACCCCAAAAATATTCATATAAAAATATTAACTGTATGTAAAAATGATACACTGGAATTGAATTCAAAACACTGTAATATAATACCACAATCAATCTATATATATAAAAGAGAAAAGTCACTGACTGACTGACTCACTCACTCATCACCGCCCTGCCAAAACCGGTGGGCCTAGAAGCGTGAAATTTGGGGTGGGTGTTCCTTCCATGATGGAGGGGTGCACTAAGAACCGGTTTTCGGAAATTCCAACAGGAAGGGGGTGAAAAGGGGCGCAATGCGTTTTCCTCCCTATACTTTGCATTGAGAATTGTTGACTCATCAACATTCCGCCCCAACTGCTGGGCCTGAAGCATGGAATTCTGGGAGTTCCTTCTGTCACCTGAACACCCACCAAGAACCATCTGGAGAAATTTAACCCTTCAGGGGCTGAAAAGGGGTCAATGAGTTTTTGTCCTGTACCTAACATGGGAGACTGAACAACATCCAGCCAATTTGGTGCTCAGACCCTGGTGCACTGGGGGAAGAGGTTGCGCTGAGGAAGAGGTTGCGCTGGTGAGAATGCTGCGCATGAGGGGAAATTGCACACGAGGGGAAGTTGCGCATGTAGGAAAGTTGTGCATGGGGGGAGTTGCATATCGGAGGAAAATTGCACATGGGAAAAGTTGCGCATGGGAGGAAGTTGCACATGGGAAAAGTTGAGCATGGAGGAAAGTTGCACATGGGGAAAGTTGCACATGGGGGGAAATTGCACATGGGGGAAAGTTGCGCATATGGGAAGTTGCGCATATGGGAAGTTGCGCATGGGGGAAGTTGCGCATGCGAGGAGGTTGCGCATGGGGAAGTTGTGCATGGGGAAGTTGCGCATGGGGGAAGTTGCGCATGGGGAAAATTGCATATGGGGGATGATGCACACGGAGGGAAGTTGCACATGGGGGATGTTACATAAGGAGGAAAATTGCACATGGAGGAAAGTTGCGCATGGGGGAAGTTGCGCATGAGGGGAAGTTGCGCGTGTAGGAAAGTTGCGCACGGGGGAGTTGCATATCGGAGGAAAATTGCGCATGGGAAAAGTTGCGCATGGGGAAAGTTGCGCATGGGAGGAAGTTGCACATGGGAAAAGTTGAGCATGGAGGAAAGTTGCACATGGGGAAAGTTGCACATCGGGGAAAATTGCGCATATGGGAAGTTGCGCATGGGGGAAGTTGCGCATGGGGGAAGTTGCGCATGGGGGAAGTTGCGCATGGGGAAAATTGCATATGGGGATGATGCACACGGAGGAAAGTTGAACATGGGGGATGTTACATAAGGAGGAAAGTTGCACATGGAGGAAAGTTGTGCATGGGGGAAGTTGCGCATGAGGGGAAGTTGCGCGTGTAGGAAAGTTGCGCACGGGGGAGTTGCATATCGGAGGAAAATTGCGCATGGGAAAAGTTGCGCATGGGGAAAGTTGCGCATGGGAGGAAGTTGCACATGGGAGGAAGTTGCACATGGGAGAAGTTGCGCATGGGGGAAATTGCGCATGGGGGAAGTTGCGCATGGGGGGAAGTTGCGCATGGGGAAAATTGCATATGGGGATGATGCACACGGAGGAAAGTTGAACATGGGGGAAAGTTGCACATGGGGGGATGTTACATAAGGAGGAAAGTTGCACATGGAGGAAAGTTGCACATGGGAGAAGTTGCGCATGGGGGAAGTTGCGCATGAGGGGAAGTTGCGCGTGTAGGAAAGTTGCGCATGGGGGAGTTGCATATCGGAGGAAAATTGCGCATGGGAAAAGTTGCGCATGGGGAAAGTTGCGCATGGGGAAAGTTGCGCATGGGGAAAGTTGAGCATGGAGGAAAGTTGCACATGGGGGAAATTGCACATGGGGGAAAGTTGCGCATGTGAGGAGGTTGCGCATGGGGGGAAGTTGTGCATGGGGGAAGTTGCGCATGTGAGGAGGTTGCGCATGGGGGGAAGTTGTGCATGGGGGAAGTTGCGCATGGGGGAAGTTGCGCATGGGGAAAATTGCATATGGGGGATGATGCACACGGAGGAAAGTTGAACATGGGGGAAAGTAGCACATGGGGGATGTTACATAAGGAGGAAAGTTGCTCATGGAGGAAAGTTGCACATGGGGGAAGTTGCACATGGAGGGAAAGTTGCGCATGGGAGGAAGTTGTGCATGGGAGAAGTTGCGCATGGGAGAAGTTGCGCATGAGGGGATGATGCGCATGGGGGAAAGTTGCGCATATGGGAAGTTGCGCATATGGGAAGTTGCGCATATGGGAAGTTGCGCATGGGGAAGTTGCACATGGGGGATGATGCACATGGAGGAAAGTTGCGCACGGGGAAAGTTGCGCATGGGAGGAGGTTGCGCATGGGGGGAAGTTGCGCATGGGGAAGGTGCGCATGGGGAAAATTGCGGATGGGGAAAATTACGCATGGGAGGAAAGTTGCGCATGGGAGGAAGTTGCGCCTGGGGAAAATTGTGTATGGGGAAAGTTGCGCATGGGAGGAAAGTTGCGGATGGGGAAGTTGCGCATGGGGGGTCGATGCACATGGAGGAAATTTGCGCATGGGGAAAGTTGCGCATGGGGGGTCGATGCACATGGAGGAAATTTGCGCATGGGGAAAGTTGCGCATGGGAGGAAAGTTGCACATGGGAGGAAGTTGCGCATGGGAGGAAGTTGCGCATGGGGAAGTTGCACATGGGGGAAGTTGCGCATGGGGGAAGTTACGCTTAGGGGAAGTTGCGCATGGGGAAAGTTGCGCATGGGGAAAGTTGCGCATGGGGAAAGTTGCGTATGGGGTTTGATGCTTATGGGGGAAGTTGCGCATGGGAGGTTGATGCGCATGGGAGAAGTTGTGCATGGGGGATTGATGTGCATGGAGGGAAGTTGCGCATGGGGTAACTTGTGCATGCGGGGTTGATGCGCATGGGTGAAGTTGCGCATGGGGGGTTGATGTGTATGGGGGAAGTTGCGCATGGGGGGTTGTTACGCCTGGGGGAAAGTTATCCATGGGGGATTGATGCATAGGGGGGGATGGCATACGGGGGAATTTTACTCCTGCAATGTGGGTACGCCTTTCGCTAGTATATATATATATAAGAGAAAAGTCACTGACTGACTGACTGACTGACTCATCAACGCCCTGCCAAAACCACTGGGCCTAGAAGTGTGAAATTTGGAGTGGGTGTTCCTTCCATGACCAAGGGATGCACTAAGAACCGGTTTTCGGAAATTCCAACCGGAAGGGGGTGAAATGGGGCGCAACGCATTTTCCTCCCTATACTTTGCATTGGAGAATTGATGACTCTTCAATATTCCGCCCCAACTGCTGGGCCTGAAGCATGGAATTCTGGGAGGGAGTTCCTTCTGTCACATGAACACCCACCAAGGATCGATGTGGAGAAATTTAACCCTTAAGTGGCTGAAAAGGGGTGCAACATGTTTTTGTCCTATACTTAACATGGGAGACTGAATAACATCCACCCAATTTAGTGCTCGGTGCCTGGTGCACTGGGGGAGGGGATGTTCTTCAGAGGAAGAGGTTGCACTGGGGAGGATACTGCGCATGGGGGGTTGGTGCTTATGGGGGGGTTGGTGCACATGGGGGAATGATGCACATGGGGCTTGATGCGCATGGGAGCTTGATGCTCATGGGGGGATAATGCACATGAGGGACTGATGCACATGGGGTAGTTGCGCAGGGGGGGAAGTGGTGCATGTAGGGAAGTGGCACATGGGGGGAAGTGGCACATGTGGGGAAGTGGCACATGGGGGACTGATGCACATGGGGTAGTTGTGCAGGGGGGAAGTGGCGCATGTAGGGAAGTGGCACATGGGGGGATGATACGCATGGTGGGATGATACGCATGGGGGGAATAATGCGAATGGGGGAAGTTGCGCCTGGGGGACTGATGCGCATGGGGGACTGAAGTGCATGTGGAAGTTGCAAATGGGGAAAGTTGTGCATGGGGGGATAATGCGCACGGTGGGAAGTTGCGCATGGGGGACTGATGCGCATGGGGGACGATGCGCATGGGCGATGCGGTGCATGGGGGGTTGATGCACATGGGGGATTTGCATATGCGAGTTGATGAGCATCAGGGTTTGATGTGCATAGCGGGGATGATGCGCATGGGGTGGATGAACATGGGGGATGTTGCACATGGGGGATTGATGTGTGGGGGGGGGATGGCGTACGGGGGAATTTTATTCCTGCAATGCAGGCACACTTTTCGCTAGTTACTGTAATAACATGGAGTAAAGCATGCCTGTGACACACGGGACAGTAGCCTGCTAAAAGGAGTTGCAGAGTCCAGTTTCATTGTGGGGTAGGAGAATGGTGGCAGAAGGCATTCCCACAATGCACGGGTGGGGAATGGGATGCAGGGCTGGGAGGTAAGGCAATACCTCTTGAAGTTGTGCAGATCTGGCAGACTCACTGGGGCTGTTTCTGCTGCTGCTATTATACCCAAGGTATAGATAAAATGTCCTCAAATAGTAGCAGCCCCAAATTTGTGCTAGATACAGTGCAGGCCAACAAGTTGGATATAGAAATCAATCTCCTGAATTGATTATATAGGCTGGAAAATGCACAAAATGAGACACAGTTTTGCAATACACTTTATTCAGATGGCTTTTTAATTTTCTTGCTAACCTTTCAACTTTGTATTTTTAGTGGGTATGAATGGATTTATTTGTAATATACATTGCTTTTGACAGATTTATTTTGTTCTAGAATCTCAGCAGCAATTCCCAATTTACAGGCTTTCCCAGAACACATGTCAAAAGAGTTCTGCTTACACACTGAATACTTAATAGGGCCTGACCCATTTCTTTTTCTTATTAAAACAGCACTGTTTCTTCAGTGAAAAAGGATTTTACCATTTGAAGCAGGAGAAAAGCTAAATATATTTTAAAAAACTGCAGTGGGCCTTTTTTCTGTTAAGTGTCATTTATTATCATGCTAAGCACATCGACAAAATGAATATTTAAATTAGTTTGTAAATAGCACAGTAGTCTAATGTTTTATAAGAAAAATCTTATTTTGCCTATAAAGACTACATTCATTACTGCTACATACTGGAAAATATAGTGTGATTTTTCTTTTTATTTCTTGGCTAAATATTACATCTGGAGAATTGGAGAGATTATATCTCAGTTCTCCTGAACTAAATTTTTTTTAAAGCAATTATGGTTTGGATCAGACCAATTATGGTTTGGATTCACATCCTGTGAATGTTTCTGAACAAAAAACTGCTAGAGGAGTGGTAAATCATTATTTTACAGATATTTATTTTGCTTATTTTATCAAGTCCTGCAAATATTACCATATTACTATATTATAGTACTATATTTATAACCATAAAAATATTACTAAAATGTTCAGAATGATTGAGTAGTTAAGATTGTACTGTACACACAGTGGGACCTCTACCAGCCTTAATGACCAATTGCCATCAGATCTGCCACAGGGAAGCTTATGGGGTTCTTAAACTTTCACAGTATTTTGAAGAACTTAGCAAAATGTTATTATCCATGTAGACATTATGTGAACAGGAGTCTACATTACTTAATGCATTTATATGTAACATGCTATATAGGAACTGAGGTTCATGTGGTCAGATACTGAGGAAGCAAATTCTTATGATATTTTGGACCACATACAGCAAGTTTACATCTTCCTAACATTTTGCCCTCAGATATGGAGTGCATTATAAATGGATTAAAAGCATGACATTACTAAGGAACAGAGCTGTAAAATACTACACTTACGTCTTAACCAAAGAGATAAATTACTATATTTAAGCAAACTTAACATGCACCTTTTTCAGTAACCTGGGATGCCATTCGGGGCGAAAGGCAAAGTACAAAACTAACTAACTAACTAACTAACTAACTAACTAACTAACTAAATAAATAAATAAATAAATAAATAGGCTGCAATCCTAACCTCCATTTAGGGCAGTCTAAGCCCCATGATAAGTCCTATGCTGACCTGGGGATGTCACAAAAGTGCCATAAGGTGCTTCTGTCCCACTTGTTGGGCGGGGAGTTTAGGCCAGTGCAGGATTTATGCGTGCAATAAATAAATAAAGTATCCAAAATTTGGGTGCACATTAGATTCAATAGCACATTAGATTTTACGATATTTTGATTATAAGTATTGATCAGTATTTAGTTTATCAGTTTACTATATTGTAATAAAAATGTAACATAAACCTATTGTTGAATAAAGTAGTGGAATTACATAAAAATAATAACATAAACCCATTGTCATATGATTATTGTATAAATCATTGTTAAATGAAGTAAAATTAAATTTTGCACTTGATTTGCAGCTGTACTTTCCAATCACCAGTAATCATTTTTAAGACAAGCCTTTCAAAATAGAGGTATGCATTAGATTTAATGGCACATTAGATTTGAGTGTATATACTAATAAAACAAGAAATTTAATAGTCTCAATAAAACACTTTTTAATTTAGTATGAGGTAGTTTCCATAAACACTTCTATATAAACCTAATTTAAACTGAAGCAAAACTGCCCATTATGAAGTACTGAGGCTGCAATCCTAAGCCACAGTTAGGCTGGCATAATTGCCAGCACAACTGTTATGCTGGCCTGGGGGTGTCACAGAAATGCCATAAGGCACTTCTGCGTCACTGTTGGGGAGGCCAGTGCAGCCACACCACCATGGGAAAGGGCAGATGGGTGAGTTATGTTGGTCTAAATTAGTTAGGATTGTGCCCGCAAACATTTTTTTCTTTGCCGTGTAAATTTTCCTCACACATACATCTTGACAGTACGAACATATAAATGCTAAAAATAATTATACTCACGGGTGAGATTTTGAAAGTTGCTGAGCAAGTGCATAAGCCATGGGGTCTCTGTCAAGTGCATATATTTTAATATCCAGAGTTTTCTCCAGAAGAGCCTTGGTATGGCCTCCTGCTCCAAAAGTCATATCAAGAATATGCTAGGGGACAGTAAAGAAAAAGAGGAAAAAAATCTTTATTTTCAATAATTCTCAGAGTGGTTTACATAGCAGTAGAAAGGAGAAAATTGTTCCTTATTCAAAAGGGCTCACTGTCTCTAAGAAGATATCAGCAAACAGCCACTGGAAAACACATTACAGGTGTCCACCTTTGTATCCAGTTCTGAAACCAAGATCCACTTTTAAATACCTTGTAACAAGGGGGGAAAAGCACCAAAATCCTATTTTGTATCTTCATGCTGTTAACTACAATTTTATTCCATTAGATTCCATTATTCTCTCCATCTAGTTAGTAGCTGTATGCGCTATAGCGTCACTCTAAATGCAGTGTCACTCTAATATATAGCGTCACTCCAAATGCAGTTTGGAGCAACAATGGAGGAACAAAAAACTTGGAAGTTGTACTTTTGAGTTATTTTTCCACTTATATGGGATTCATTTAATATTTTTTGTCTACTGGGAGGTTCTAGAATGGAACCCAAGTGGAGAACAAGGTTCAATCTGTATATTGAAATAAACAGGAACAGCTTTTAAAGTTGCCACTTTGAAAGAGACAATTATTCTCAGTTGGTAAGGAACTATTATATTAACTAATAAAGGAGAAAATCACCTGAAAATCAATTAATAATACATGCCTTTACTACCTACATAGAAATTGTCAATTTCCCTGACTAAATTCATTCTATATGTTACAGCCCAGTATTCCAGTTTGTCCAGATCCTCCTGAAGGTTTTTCCTGTCTTGCATTGTGTTTGCTACTCCTCCAAAGCTTGGTGTGTCTGCAAATTTGATGAGACTCCCCCATATCCCTTCATCCAAGTCATTGCTGAAGATATTAAAGAGAACTGGGCCCAATACAGAGCCCTGGGGCACCCCACTCAAAACTGACCTTCCCATTGACACAGAACCATTTACTAAATCCCTTTGAGTGCGGCCATCAAGCCAGTTGCAAATCTACCTAACAATTGCCTGATAACAGGCCAGGCTAAGAAGAGGGGGGCAACTGAAGAAAGAGGTAGCAAAAGGAAAGTTGAGATGCTGGAAAGGAGGAGGATAGTTTTTTACTGGTTAATGTTGTTATATTGTAACTCTGCAAGAAACAGTTGCAGGCTGTTACTAGTGTGGTCATGCCCATGGAAGTGCACCTGCACAGCCCATGGTGGGTTCAGGAAGACCAGGCGCCTTCCCTCTCATTCATGGGCAAACAGCAGTCATTGCTTGAGAAACACACTTTCCTGTGAGTAAGACCCATTGAACACAATGGGGCTTACCTTTGAGTAGACTGGTAGGACTGTGCTCTGTTTTGTCCTTGACAGCTGTAAAACATGGCCTCAAGCATGACTAAGGAAATATTATCTCCCTTTCATACATTCATGAATATATGCACACCTAGGAAATTTATTTTGTGTGCTTGGACCCTGTGCAGTGAACAATAACACAACAAATTTGTTTGATGAGAAAAAAAAGAGGGTAAGGGATCAATAGACAAACTTTCATTGTGGGGATAATTTTTCAGATTCAGGAAAGGGGAATAATAATAAAATCAATTAAATGTATCTAAGACGTTCATGCAACTTAGAAAAACTAAGCATTGTTATGTAACAGGGTTGGCCAATCTTACTTAACATAAGAGCCGCGTATGCGGTAATAAACTTCGGATGTGAGAACAACAAGAAAGATATTTGAGAGCCTCAATATTTATGAAGCAATTAAATTCTTAAATATATTTACTCACCATGAACATTAATGTTTTAATCCTGTGGAATCTCGGTTCATACATGATAAATAATGATACTTTGAAAATGTCTTATTTAACTTTTATATTGTGATGCAAAAAAGAATTCTGTGAGCTGCACATTATATTTCTGCAAGCTGCATATTATATGCCAAAGAGTCACATGTGGACTTCCACTAGCCCTGTGGATCCTTGTCCTGTTTCAAGTCACATCACTGCCTTGAGTTCTGCTCTTGTGGCTGGTCCCCAATGCTACGTACAGTGTATATTGTGAACCAACAAATATTGAGTTGTGATCCACTGTTGATCCAAAGGGTGACCATATGTCCTGGATTTTAGTCTTGCATCCTGGATTAAAAAAAAACCTTCAATGTTCCCCTTTCCCTAGTAAGTGGGCAGCATGCAGCTTTATTATAATTACTAAATTAAATGTAACAACTTATATGTAATAGATTTAAATTTAACAGTAATATAAAACTAAAAACTTTCTATTTTTAAAAAAGCTTTTTATTGAGGTGGAGGTTGGGGGGTTATTGTGTGTATTTTATGTATGTTTAAAAAAAATTAAAATGTTTTTTATTGAGTGTTTTTAAAATTGTCTTTTTAGCCACCTTGAGTCAGCAGCGGCCCAAGAAAGGCAGGGTACAAATTTACCAAATGAATCAATTAAATAAATATAATGTTTAAATTAAGCACCTGAAAGCATCTGAGTGTTTTTAGCTTTTATTTTGTCATGTCCTACTTTTCTCTTGGGTGTTGGGGCTGTTGTCCTCTTTTTTGGTTATTACAATATGATCACCCTCACTGGTGGGCGATGGACTCATGGTTCAGGAACCACTGACCTTAGGTTCTTACTCTCTGTCCTCTCTACATCCTGCACCCAACGGGTGCAGGACCTGATATGAGCACTGTGGTTGGTTATCTGCAGCTTCATGTTAACTTTGGTTGGTAATCGCAGTTTTAGGGCTTGTCCAGCTCTGAGCTGCTGCTTAACTGCACTTTATGACACACAAACCAGACCTAAGTGGTGTTAATGCCTGCAAGAAGGATACACAAACAAGAGAAATATGTATACTTTGGGCCATGTTTGGCCTTAGTTAAACAATAAATATTTTAAAAATGACTTCAATATATCCAAAATAAATTTGGAGCACAATTCTATCTATCCTTGCCTACTCAGAGGTAAGCCCTATTATATTCAATGGGACTTACTCCCAAGTAAGTGAGGTTAGGATTGCAGCCATTCATTATGTTTTAAATTAAAATTTTTTGAAAGATCAATCACAGCTGAAGTACAGTTTCAGCACTTCACAACACATTAATTACAGAATTCATTCAAAATTTAGAGTACAGAAAAGGCATCATAGGCTTGGTCATACTTTCTATCTTGCTGGTTTTTCTTCTTTTTAATTATTGTAATTCTGTACAACTAAATGACATTTTATCCCCATGGTCCTGTAAATAGCAAAGTAGATTATGATGCAAACACTTCCTGCAATGAGTCACATTTCTATAGTTGTTATGATACCCAGTTACAACTCCCCATAGGAGTTTTACAATCTGTTTGTGACTGTACATTTTAGGAAGTAATCAAAAGTCTCATCATATCCATAGAAAACTAAATATAATTTTGCAATTTTGGTGTCTTTAGTTACTATGCCTACAAAACTCTTATCAGTTTACTTTAAACTTACATTTGTTCAATTCACTTCTCAACAACTAATCTTTCTCAACAATTCATATACTTCCTGTCTATTATTTATAAATTTATTATTATGCAAAAAGTGTATTTTTCTCTTTTACGCAAAAAGATACAAAAAGGGAATAATACTTTTGTTTCATTGGTTTTCTGTTTGTATTGAATAAATTCAGAAACCTAGAATAGGAAATGGTATTAAAATTGAGCTTGAAAGAATCACTCCCATTAATAAACTGCTTTACAGATCTGTCACTGTGACTGAATGTTTTCACTGTGGACCTGCAATGATGACAGCTACCTCTTTTTGTCACACTGTGCACAAAGATTATGTTTCTATGTTCTGCTCACAGGAAATCTTTGTTCCAACTTGCAAACTACAGGTTGTATAGCTATAAGCTTTTACAAAACCAATTGATTATCCTACTATTAATGCTTTAATACTTCATAACTTAGAAACCTGCTGCCCAAGAACTACCTCATTAAATTCAAAACAGATGTGAAATTCAGAACCACTGCTTTGACTCTCATTGTAATATTAATATATTCAGGTCACCATGCAGCCATGATAATAAAAACCACAACTGGACAAATGACTTAGTAAATCTATGGGCGCAATCCAGAGTAACTACTTGGAGTCTTTGCACCGGTGTTAGAACAATTTGCTCTGGATTGCAATATGAATTTCCCATAGGTTTTCACTAAGTAGTGCAGTAACTATGGGTACATGTAATATCTCTTACATGCTCCCGTAGTTACTCTGGATTGTAGGGCCAGTCTCCTTGACCCACAATCACCAGTACTTGAAAATGTCTTGTTTCCAATTCCTTTTGCCAATGTTTCCAGTTCCTTTTGCCAATGATAACATAGATCTAGTTTTACTCTCCACTTTTCATCAGTTCTAACAATAGTCTTGTAGCACCTTGCAGATAACCAATTTTAGCATAATCCTGTGAGCTACCATCTACTTCAATGAATGAAGTGAAATCTTAACAGCAAAGAATAGGTATAAGTGAGGATGTCCTGTGATGTTGATTGAGTAAACAGAGTTGGCATCTTGGTTTGGGGAGCTTGTCCCTGAATTTGTGTCTCTGGCACATTGTCTGCTGTTGATCAGTAGTTTATAGGCAGCCCCTTAAACATCCATCTGTAAAGTGAGGACAGACCAGCTACCAAACCACACTTTTTTTGCAAATACGAACTAGATGGGCTGCACATCATATACACATCCATTGAGACAACGTTATTAAATAAATAAATAACATCAGATATCAGGTTCAATCACTTATTCTCCAATGTGAATAAGGTTATCACCTGCCAATGTGAATAAGGTTATCACCTGCCAACAATACTCTTCTGCTTTCTACAAAAGACAAACAAGTCCATTTCTTTGAAAAGGATAATAGAAAATGAATCTAAGATAGGGTAACATTCAGAAATCAGAGGGAGAATGTTTCACTATCCCAAGACTGTAGTCCTTTACCACTGTTTTATAACAATGGAACTGGAAATTCCAGTGAGAAACTGAACTTCAACTGATTATAAATTTGAGTATATTTGATATGGCTTGAAGAAACATTGTTTTCTTATCTCACTGCTGTTTTTTGTGACTTAACACAGAATGAGAATTTTTGTTCAAATTGCAATATAAGACAATATCAAGATCATAACATGAAAAATCTTGTTGCTCTTGTCATACTACTGAATTAAATTCAACATAAGCATTGTTGTTATTTCTTTTCATTGTACTTTACACAAGAAGGTTAACCAGCTTTATCTCTTATTCCATAGCTGCTGAGCTTTTACAACTTTTTGTCCCTGTTCTTTACATCAGGATCTGCAAATTGGAGACAAATTCTGGGAAAGGCTTTTGCGGAGCAAATAGGGCATTCTGTACTTCCAGAAAGCCATCTTATATTGCTGTGAATCCCCCCTCCCCAACTGTGCACTGGTTAGATATATTTGCCCAGAAATTTGTGCACAAACTTGATGGGATGACTGACACTGCTGGCCAGTGTGCAATTTGAACAAGATGAGCAGCATGATATGGAGACTCTTGAGATTAGAAAGGGATGGATTCACCCAAGGGATGGATTTGGCCATATGCCGGATCTGACCTGCAGATCAGAGTATGGAGAAACCTGCTCAACACTCATATCATCCATTTGATGAACTGGACTACAATACATACAGGTTTGTGCTGAAATAAATGGGTTGGACTGTAAGATGCTAAAAAGATCCTTTTATTTGTATTGTGCTAGAAAGGCTGGCAAGAGTAATTCAGCTACCTGCCTGCAAGCTGTCAACAAATACTATTCCACTGGAATACTATACTATTCCATTGGTTTTCCCTTTCAAGATTGTTTACTGATTTTTGTCCCTCTTGCTTTAATTATCTTTTCTCTTGCAACCTTTCGAACACTACTATTTTACATGATCCCTGACATATAGTTTCAACATAGCCAGCAAGGATGGTTGCGCTAGGGCTTATTTTCTTCCCAAATAGCCAAAAGTTCTCTCATTTCTTTTACTTCTTTTCCCCATAACTTTTAGTCTCGTTTTACACTAACCATGTCCTTCAGATCCAAAAGAAATTGGCAAGTTATTTGGATGTACAGCAAAACCTTGGATTGAGTGTAACTTGGATTGATAGTGTTTTGCAAGACAAGCAAACATTTCTAATAAATTTTGACTTGACATGCAAGTGAGATCTTGGTTAACAAGTGAAAAAATAGTCCTGGTTGGTTTGAGAGCTCTGAGCCAGTTTCAGCGCTCTGCCAGCACCTCCTCCGCCTCTCCTGAGAGGAGACATGCCTATGCATGTTTACTCTGAAGTAAGCCTATTACAGTCAGTAGGCTCACTCCTGTGTAAAGGGACAATGGAAAGGAGCCTGAGAAACTAGCCTTTTATGTTTACTCTAAAGTAAGTCCTATTATAATCAGTGGAGCTCACTTCTGTGCAAGGGGGCAGACTGCAGCCTGAGATACCTGAAAGACAAACCCTACAATCCAGAGTAACTATGGGAGCACGTAAGAGACATTATGTTGACAGTCATTGGATAGCTTCCCACATCATAATGTGGAAATGGCAGCCCTTTAGGGTACAATCCTAACCTAGTCCAGCACAACTCACTGGTCTTCCTATTCCTATAGTGATGTCAGGAGACAAGCGCATGTCTGTACACTGGCCTGACCCTCCCCCCAGAAGTGACACAGAATTGTCTTGCAGCACTTTCCCTACAATCCAGAGTAACTACAGGAGCACGCAAGAGACATTACATGTATCCATAGTTACTGCAACACCTAGTGAAAGCCTATGGGAAATTCATATTGCAAATCCAGAGCAAATTGTTCTTACACCGGAGCAAGGACTCCCCATAGTTACTCTGGATTGCGCCCTTTGTGACACTCCCAGGCCAAGGTCTAACTGGTCCCAGGTCTAACTGTGGGCTAGGATTACATCCTTAGCATATCAGTAGCTTCAGATGTGATTTACCTGAGGAATATTGTGGCATCAAGCTAAAACAAACATATGTTACTTATTTCAGGCAGAATAATTGCTTTTGATGGGCAGACAAGCAATTGTGAATTGCTCAGACTTCTCCAGGCCAGAGAGCATTTAAGGTTACCTTTGTGAATCCAACCTTAAATGCTCTCTGGCCTTGGGGAGTCTGCAAATGTTTGACTGTGAAAAAGCATGAACCATCTCCAGATGGATTGTGGTTTGAAATAATTTCTCTTTTAAAATTTAGGTATGTGTGTGTTATCCTTCAACATACGCACACTTTTTAGATTTAAAACATTGTACTTATACACATTTTATACTTTTTTATCTGGCCTCAAGACTACATGGGAAACATGAGAGGCATAGAGTGTGTCTATCTTCCCATCACCACATGGTGGTCAGAAGTGGAACCATTGTGACATTGCCACAAGAATCTTACTGCCTTTTTTTAAACACAGTAAATAGTAAAATACTTATTTTAACATGTTGTAGAACAGAAAGCAGATACTTGAAGTGTAATCTTTACCTAGTGTAACAGATGTTAAGTGGGAGAGGATACATATTTGAGTTTTAAAAAATGCTCGTTATAGATCCAATAGCCATAAATATAAAGCCTGCTTGATGCAAGTGGAGATTCCTATGGCAGGCAGATTTTATTCGTTTGCTTTGTGATGTTATATGTAGTATTTTCTGTAAAATTTGTTATTGTACCTAAATCACAAAAAAGAGAAGCAAACGTATTTGTATTGGCCATATAAAGTGATATATGTCTTATAGCAGAACATTATACACAGCCACAGCAAAGATGTGCTCTCTTATCGCATTCATCATGGAGAAAGTGGACTCCTTTAATCTTTTAATTTTCTTGTACTTAGAGCTGATGCTTTAAAGCAGAGTGTGAACAAGATAATGGCAACAAGGAATTTTTGATGTGAAGAACATGAGCAGCAAGACTAAATGTTTGCAGAATTTAGACACAGTGACTCATTTTGAGTGACATCAACAATCTTTGTAAAATGGAGGAAAAATGAAATGTATAGGAATGCACTGATTGTTTTGTTTATATTTATAGCTTTTCTCTTCCTAGGGATTTTTGTCTTACATAAGTCTGTGGAAAAGGTACACATAAGGAAAATGAGTTTCTTATGGCAGCTATCCAGCAGTGCCTGGCAATGAAATAATTGATGTTCAGTCTGACTTGTGACTCAGTTTGAGGACAAAAACTGTATTGATTACCTGTGCCAAAAATGTATGGGATGGTCTAGGATCTCTTATGGGTTTGAAATACTCTTGATCATGTTTTTTTTCTGGTTTATAGTACCTGAAGGCCTCTGCATTGTGGTAGGTTCATGCCAGCCTGATAGCGAGCATCTGAATCTCTTTAATAGCAGATCTATTTAATATCTGCATTAAATAGTTGGATGAGATTTTTTGTGGCTTTAGACCAGGGGTCCTCAAACTTTTTAAACAGGGGGCCGGTTCACTGTCCCTCAGACACTGTCGGGGGCCGGAGAGTGAGAGGACTTATGTAGGACAAAATGTAGGACATCCTGCATTTTAAAAATGTAGGACATGTTAAAATGAAGCAAAAATGCTTGTATTGCTTTCTTGTACTTAATTTAAACACTTTTGAAATAGAAAAACTTTTAACATGCCTGATTCTCACCCAGACATGCAAGACGCCCTCAAAGCAGTTTCCAGCAACATGTTACTTCAACATATTTAACTTAACATATTTTTCATGTCAGACTTAAGACATATAATTGTAAGACACCCTCAAAGAAATTTGCAGCAACACAAGGAATGTCAGTGACATGCACTGACACACACCATGCTCTCTCTCTCTCTCTCTCTCTCTCTCTCTCTCACACACACACACACACACACCCATGTATTCTTACACACACACACACACAAGCACAAGCTCACCTCAATTTTGAGCTTGCTGTTCAGGAATTTTGCCCAAGCCTATGCATGACTACTCAGGAGTAAGGCCCATTAGAGTCAGTGGGGTTTACTCCCAGGAAAGTAAGCCCAGCCCCCTGCATGCCTACTCAGACGTAAGGCCCATTAGAGTCCATGAGGCTTACTCCCAGGAAAGTGTGGATGGGAAGGTGGCCTTAATAGCCCAGCTCTCTGCTTGTCTACTCAGAAGTAAGCCCCTGGCAGCTGGGGGGCCGTGAGAGAGTGGCAGGAGGCACGCATGCCAGCCTCAAGCCCCTGGTAACTGGGGCAGCCACGCAAGGGCGGTGAGAGGGACGCGCGCGCAAGCCTGAAGCCCTGGGACGGTCACGAGAGAGCAGCAGGAGGCGTGCGCGCCAGCCTCAACCCGGGCCCCTGGCAGCTGGGGCAGCCGCGCGCTCAAGCCTGAAACCCCTGCTCCAGCTGCCTGCGCAACATTTTCAAAAAAATTTTAAGGGCCAGCTTGAAGCTGCCCAAATTCTGGAGCCTGGAGGGGCTCTCTCCCTTTGCACAGGGCTGCCATGACTGGCGGATCTTCGCAGCGGCAGCCTTGAACTGCCCCCAAGTACCCACAAAGCGCCTCCCAAACCCCCCAAAAGACCGGCGGGCCGGATTGAGGCCTCTGGCGGGCCTGATCCAGCCCGCGGGCCGTAGTTTGAGGATCCCTGCTTTAGACCAAGGTTCCATCAGTAGATTGCGTGCATTCAACATCACTTCTCCTTTTCCTCTTGCTGCAGTGGGAAAAATATCTGAGATTTGCTGAACTGATTAGTGGTTGTTTGGTGTAATGAAGGTACCAAAGATATTGTTGATGATGAGGCTTCCAGAGATCTTGAAGTGGTCCCTATCTCTGTTCCTTCTGAAATTACAGAACTTATCTGTAGTTTGGTGCTCCTTGATTTACCTGCGTTCAAAGAAGTGTAAACCAACTTAAATTTGTCTTTGAACTCCTATTTCTTTTACCAATGCAAAAACCATGTAGGATGTTGCAAAGTGTTTGCCAATTATAAAATGAAAAGAGGGCCAGCTGAAATTAGTATGATGTGAGCAGCAATATCTATCTATCTTACTGATAGAAAATAGATATACAGCTCAGCTAAGTTGTGGACAAATGAAGGTGAATAACTTATCAAGCTAAGCAGAATTAAATAGTGGCTGGGGTGTGATTAACATTTTAGGGATGACCAAACGGCCTGATGAATTTATTGTGGTTTTCACCCACACTATTTGTTTTCCCCTCATAAAATAGGCATGTTGGAGAACTTTTCAGGTTTTGGGATTGTTCATGTTGATTTCCCATGTACACTTTTCATATTCTAAACTTTCTAAAACTCCTGATGTTCTTAATGTTGAAACAGTGGTGCCATGGTTTACAAGCATAATTTGTTCCAGAAGCATGTTTGTAATACAAAAAGCTTGTATATCAAAGCAAATTTTCCCATAAGAAATAATGGAAACTCAGATGATTCATTCCAAAACCCAAAAATATTCAAATAAACATGATTACATTTCTACAATAAATATAATACAAATACAAAGAAAATACAAAATATAAAGAAAAACAAAACAAATGACACTGCATTAAGGCTGCAATCCTAAAGATACTTTCCTGGGAGTAAGACCCATTGAATACAATGGGACTTATTTTTGAGTAGACATTGTTAAGATTTTGCTCTTAGGGCACAATCCAGAGTAACTATGGGAAGTCCTTGCTCCGGTGTAAGAACAGTTTGCTCTGGATTGCAAAATGAATTTGCCATAGGTTTTCATTAGGTGGTGCAGTAACTATGGATACATGTAATGTCTCTTGCGTGCTCCTGTAGTTACTCTGGATTGTAGGGAAAGTGCTGCAAGACAATTCTGTGTCACTTCTGGGGGGAGGGTCAGGCCAGTGTACAGACATGCGCTTGTCTCCTGACATCACTATAGGAATAGGAAGACCAGTGAGTTGTGCTGGACTAGGTTAGGATTGTACCCTAAAGGGCTGCCATTTCCACATTATGATGTGGGAAGCTATCCAATGACTGTCAACAATGCCAACAGTGGGGAACTGTGCACTAAAACTGACTTCTGTACATAGCCTTCAGGAACACTACTTTGAATGCAGAAGAATGCTTCACTTCTTGGACAACCCTGGGCAGTGTATATTATATAGATGGTCAAAGAGACTATGTTCATATGTACAACAGATGGTTGATGCTGATTTGGACAATGCCAATCACCTGTTTGACAGCTACAGAGAGAGACAAAATCCAACCCCAACAGGTGACCAGCACAACCCAAATGGATAATGCCAATACAGCATATGGAAGCCATACGCTGCTGTGTGTAGGTTTCTGTGGACTGGAACCAAATACATAGTATACATCTGTTTATTACCGTACTTTCCTAACAACTAAAGAAATGTTTTGTTTAATCAAATACAGAAATGCAACACTGATGCTTTACTGAAGCTGCTTTTTTATCTAAGTTATCTATGTTTGCCTCCTCTGGCTGCCCACTTATAAGGAAAAAGAAGATACTGAAGTGTTTTTTTGTTTGTTTTTGAAATTTTATTTTATATATTTCAGATATGGGGAAGGGAAAATGTGAGATACAACAAGGGGTTGGGTAGCAACAGGTACAACACACAAGGTTCTTCTGGTACAATTTTCTTAAGCTTTTTTGTACATCTACTTTACAAGCAATTAATTGTCTTGCTTACAATCAAATTCTCATCACTTTGCATGTTTAAAATTTCTTAGTTTCTTAACTGGAAGACAATGAAGTTTTTTCCCATTCTTTGGCATTCTTCAGTCTCATAAGACTAAACAGCATCTGATGTGGCTAAAAAAGCCAATGACTTATAACCGGTAACTGCCACTTCCCGAGTTGTTTCAACGCTGTTAAGCAAGGCTGGAGTGTCCTCTTCAGAGCACCAAGGCCAGGGTAGATTATTATGAAGGATAGGCTATTACCCAAGCAGAAAATCCCCCCTCTCCACGACACTGAAATAGTCCAATGGAAAGGCAAGGCTGATATGATTGGTTCCAGCTGCGTCTCAGGAGTTACCAGAACATGACTGTAACATAGACACGTACTGCTTTCGGGACTCTGACTCCGGATTTTTCCTCAGGGTTTACTCCTGAAGCCTTTCCCATAGATGGGTATAGCCACAAGGCAGTGGAGGTTTAGTGGGAGTTTTCCTTCTCCTGGAGTTTAGTGGGAGTCTTCCTTTCCCCGGGATTGGGCTAAAATCCAGGACATGTCCTGGAAAACAGGATATACCATGGCACTTCTGTGCTACTTTTGGGGAAGGATTAGGCCAGTGCACAGACTTGTGCTTGTCTCCTTACACTACCACAGAAACGGGAAGACTGATTAAGTTCTATGCCTAGGTTAGGATTGCAACCTATGTCATACATAATAGCAATTTCAGTTATTGTATACAATCAAGAAAAACTGTTTGGAGGATGGATGATGCAAGACAACCTAGGGTCTCTACTACTGACTGTCCACTTTTCACCATATTAATCTATGCCTCCTAAAATATGTTTGGAGACAAGTTAGCTTCTGTCAGTACACCCAACTGAAGCTTCCTAAGCAAATATTAGGATACTAGGTAAAGTACCTTCTAGGTTGAACTTGATGAACCTAGGAATGGTGTGGATAGGTGTAGAGTGGATAGGGACATCCAGAGTGTCACCAGGTGTCTGTCAGTCCAATAAAATAGATTCAACTAAGATGCAGGATGAAGGAAAGTTGGTATTTCTTCATGCAGTTCATTAGTCATCATCATGTTTATTTGTATTACAGATTACAGTCTGTCAACAAAAAGACAATCTTCTCAGGTTCGGAATGAGAGCATAAGCTCAATAAAATTTCCCTAAGAAATTTCTCCCTATGTTGAACAGTGGACAAGAATATAGTGGGATAGGTCTTCAAACGCAGATTTATTACAAATGTACAATTGATGTTCCTTTGGAATCTTACTATAACTGGATGTGAGTATTGCAGCCTTGGCTCTAGACAGTGCAAAAATTTGGGGTGCAAAAAAAATCTCCACTAAAATACATAAGTATGTTCCTCCTTAGAGCTTATGAATTATCTACATTTGCTTAACTGTGCAATGAAATGCTCCATTTTATTATACAGAAAACTACTGAATGGATTAAGAATAATCTATCTCTGGGGAGGCATTTCCAACTATCTCTGATTTAAATTTTCATCTACTGTTTTATCAAACCACTAGCAAAAGCATACCCGCATTGGAGAAGTAATGCCATACGCCATCCCCCCTCTGCACAACAACCGCTCATCCACATGAACCCCTCCATGAGCATCCACCCCATGTGCAACATCCCCCATGCGCATCCACCCCATGTGCAACATCCCCCATATTCATCCCCCTATGCACAACATCCCCCCACGAGCATCAAACCCATGTGCAACATCCCCCATGAACATCAACTCTCCCTGAGCAATATCCCCACAAGCATGAACCCCCATGTGCATCATTCCCCCATGCGCACCAACCCCCCTATGCGCACCAACCCCCCCTATGTGCACCAACCCCCCAAATGCAACCATAGCTCAAGTGCAACATGCCCATGGACAACATTCCCCATGTGCATAAACGCCCCATGTGCATCATTCTGCCATGCGCATCATTCCTCCATGCGCATCCACCCCTATGCGCATCCGTCTCCATGCGCATCCGTCCCTCATGTGCAACATCTCCCCCTGCCCATCACCTCCCCATGCAAAACACCCCCATGTACAGCCCCAGTTCAAACCCTCCCTCCGAACAACTTCTCACCAGCGCACCAGGCACCAAACACCAAATTGGCTGGATGTTGGTCAGTCTTCCATGTTAAGTATAGGACAAAAACATGTTGCACAACTTTTTAGCCCCTTAAGGGTTTAATTTTTCCACATCGGTTCTTGGTGGGTGTCCAGGTGACGTAAGAAACACCCTCCCCAAATTTCATGCTTCCTGGGGTTCCTCAGTCAGGGATTCTTCAATGTAAGCTACAGGGAGGAAAACGCGTTGTGCCCCATTTCACTCCCTTCTGGTTGGAATTTCCGAAAACTGGTTCTTAGTGCACCTTCTTACAGGTAAATCCATAGCAGTTACGGGTCCATGCAATTACATCACCCTCTAGTGTTATCTTATGGAAAGTCATCTTAACTGCTCTGGAGCAAGGGGCTTAATTTCACTTTAGGATATAGGCCTTAGTCACAGAAGGAACACCCAATCCAAATTTCATGCGTCTAAGCCCAGTGGATTTGGCTGGGCGTTTATGAGTGAGTGAGTCAGTTAGTGACTTTCTCTTTTATATGTATAGGTAGAAGATAAATATTTATTGAGAGGAAGAAGATGACTGTCCTTTATAATTTACAGACTTCTGGTAACCAAACAACCAGTGCGCATGGAACAGATGCTGGTGAAGTGATGTGAATTAATGCATGGTGATAGCCTTTACAGTATCTTTCAAAAGAAAGATGTGCAATTACAGTTGATGGAGCCACATTACTGTGCTCACCAGAAATGATTCAGGGGAAGAAACAAAAGACCCTCAGAATATCTTTGCAGTCTGGAGGAGCAGAAAAAAAATGAATGGTTTTCAAATGAAACAAGAGGGTAGAAGTGCCAATGGCACATTAGAGGGTCTTGAGAATGGGGATACAAGAAAATAGCCATGAAATCTTCAGCTTAACAGATGAGACAAATTTATGGGTAAAACCATAAGAAGAGTAGAATATCTTAGAAGTCCAGAGGGAACGTGAGGTTGTCTCCCCATTGGTCACTCAAGAAACCTTCAGGTATGTTTGGCTGTACGACAATTATAAGAAAATTTTAAAGAGGCTCATCATATTTCTTTTTATTTGAGACAAGGACAAGAAAAAACACTTCTAATTTTGTCATTAGTTTGTTGGTTATATGAGAGAACCTCAATGAAAAGGACCTCAAGGACATTAAAATTTGATCAAACATTCTGAAAATATAGAAGAAACGTCAGATAAGTTTTCCTTATGCTAGCATTGTTCTAAAAAATATCACCACACAGAAAAAAGTAGCAAAATCTGTAAGATAAAACTGAAGTCTAAATAACTGAAAAGATGTTACAGAACTATATAACCTAGTGTCAAAAATAATCTCAAATCCCTTTGCTATCAACAAATTCACTCAAAATGTTTTCCTTTATTCTTCTATCCAGCTTCTATTGCATTTAATAATTATTAATTTTTCAAAATAAAAAATTAACAAATATTTACATTCACATGGCACAGTCACATGGCAGAGTGTACTGATTTTTTTGAAAGAAGTAATCTATAATTAACTTGTTTTGATTAAAACATTGTGTATTCATCGGCATCCTTCAGTCTCGAAAGACTATGGTATCGTGATCTGATTGGAGGTCCTGAAACAACATCTAGTGTGGCTAAAAAGGCCAATTCGAGAGTGGCAATCCCTTCCACACTGAGGACAAATAAATTCTGTCCCCTGGGTTTCGCTGCTTTCGGGTCTGTCTCTTTGCTTTAGCCTGCCGAACAAGTGTCTCTTCCAGTTGGAGAAGGCCATGCTGGGTCTTTTGCCTCCACGCTGAACGATTGGAGGTCAAGGTTTCCCAGCTGTTGATGTCCATTCCCAAGGCCTTTAGATCCCTCCTGCAGATGTCTTTGTATTGCAGCTGTGGTCTCCCTCTAGGGCGCTATCCCTGCACTAATTCTCCATATAGGAGATCTTTTGTAATCCGACCATCAGCCATTCTCATGACATGCCCAAGCCAGCAAAAACATTGTGTGCACATCTTCATATTTCTCCAAGTATTGTTTTACTGTTCATGGTCAAATATTAACAAAAGTGGTAATGCCAATTTAATTTCAGGGAAACAATTCAAAACATTACCATCAACAATAGAATGTCTTATTGTGGCAGTGATCATTAGAAGACTAACAGAAGGAGGATCACTTTTCATTCGAGTCACATATGGACTCTTTTTCCTGTCAACTCAAGTTCATTCTTGGACTCGACTTACAATCCTGCTGAAAATCTACAAATATAAAGCAATTACAGTATATGTCTCATCAGCAGATAATAAAGTATTGTTTGGAATGCTCAAATAATTATTGCAGTCTCTTTCTTGAATGATAAATACTATTTAAAGAAAAACAAATTAGAGCAAATATATGCTCTCAATTACTCTGCTCTTTAAAGTAATATTGTCACAGTCAGCAACAAGCACAGTAATTAAGATAATTTAATACACATTGTTCAAAACACAAATTATCTTTTCAAAATATTTACAAAATTTCTTTAGCCAAAATGAAAGTATGAGATCATTGGTATGAAGGCTGGTTATGGAAATAACTATGTTATGATCCACACTAATCTAGGAAACAGATTAAATTATTATGTTAAGAGTTTAGGCATTTGAAGCAAAATGTATTCATTTGAAAATATGGGTAATATTCTTAGAGACTTTAAAATTTTTTTTACAGTAATTAGACTGCATGATCAATGCACCGAATCCAGAATTGCAGAAGCCCTCTTGAGAGACCCACCACCTTCTCAAATCAGCCCAATGCATCAGCTGAAGGTTAGGGGTTCCTTCAGAATGGTACATAAGAGGCATGGTAAACTGTGTAGCATTTCCAGAGGGGTGCATAGTGGTGGGTTTTGCAGGCACTTCAGCACATCATCGAACAGGACCCTTTCCATTGAGCAATTTTTGGTGGTGAGAGCGAAGTGGAGATGTCTTCACTTTGATCTTGCCATCAGGAATGGCTCTGAAGGTGATGGGCATGAACTGTCAAGCCATGTGTGTCGCCCCTCTGGGAATGCTACTGTGTAGAATGCAGGAAAATTACAAAAATCAGGCAGACACTATCTATAACTACTCAAATGTCTACTCAATGTCTACTCAATGTCTACTCAAATACTCAATACCACATCATTGAGAAGATCCTCCAACCCTTAGGTGAAGGTTTGACAGGAGGTGACAAAATGAATGAGGAAAGCAGAGACGTTGTGTGACCAGACTCCAACTCGCACTATTATGGATCCAATTCAATATTATCAGAAACATCTGTGGACCATAAATGAAATAATATTGATTCAGATATACTGTAATCTGTTACAGGTAACAAAACTGCTATAATGGTCTACAGTGAAAATTCATTATCTCCCTGATAAAATTCAGTTATCTACAGTACACACAACTGTACTCCTTCTACATCAGTGTTTCTCAACCTGTGGGTCAGGACTGACTCACAAGCAAATTTCTGGTGGGTCTCGTAGCACTTAGCTCAGCCATGGTTGTAAAAACAGAATTGAAAAGTCAGGTTACAGAACTGCTGGGCAGGGCAGGCTCCTGGTGCAAAAGAGGCATGATGCTTTGCCCTGAATAGGTGGGAAGAAGGACACTAGAAACAGGAGACGGTTGTGTGGTTGGAGAAGGATCCAAGTCTGTGTTTTGCATTCTGAACTGCAATGCAATGTAAAGCTGTACAAAAATCACAGCAGCAGCGTACTGTTTAATGGGACTTTTGGCTGACTGCGGCTTAGGTTTGAAGCCTACTGTTGTTTTTGGCCATTACATCACCTCCAGGTTAATTACATCACTTCTGGTGAGTATTGGACAGATTGTCATTCTAGCAAGTAGGTCTTGGTGCTAAGAAGTTTGAGAACTACATGGATCAAAGCAAGGGACATTCCAATCACTGGCATAGCTAGGGGGTGCAGCTGCACCACACAACAAATATGTTTGAATGATAATACATTGTGTTATATATCACTGAAAAGGTAATTTAATGCAAAATGTAATGAAATGACCTGCTTTGGAATTTCTAAATTCTATCAAATGTTATGGCTAGTTAACCAGAAAATGTAAACACAAAGGCCTATGGAACAAAAACTTTCTTATTTCACAACTTTCCCATGATACTGATTGTTCTGAGAACCAATTAGATACAGTTCTAATACTGTATGGAGCTAATAAGGTGCTTATATGAATCAGCTTTTTTCCATATACAGTGGCGCCTCACGTAACAAATTTAATTCATTCCGGAGGCATGTTCTTTACGTGAAACATTCTTTATGGGAAGCGGATTTTCCCATAGCAAATAATGGAAACTCAGACGATTGGTTCCACAACCCCCAAAATATTCATATAAAAATATTAACTGGATGACAGAACACTGGGATTGAATTCAAAACATGCATTCAATGTGCATGATCTTATGAAGTCTACTTAGGCTGCAGTCCTAAAGACACTTTCCTGGGAGTAAGAGCCATTTAACACAATGGGGCTTACTTCTGGGTAGACATGGTTAGGAGGCTGCAATCCAAGACACTTTCAAAGTGTCTCCCCACTTTCTCCCTCTCTCTGTCCTGAGCCTCTCTCTCCCCTTCTCCCTTCTGGCCAGCCCTGAGCTGCTTCCGTCTTCTCCACTGCTCTTCTCTCCCTCTGCCCAGTAGACACCCGGCCACAGGAGGAACAGCGCAGAAGTGTTGCTTTCACTATGTGCAGGTGCGCAAGGCAGCCCTGACACTTTTTAAACAGACTGCCGGCCAGCGCGTCAGCCCCAACTGCCAACGAATGTGTTCTTTACGTGAAGCACTTTATTTACGTGAAGCAGAATCCTAGATAAATTTTTGTTTGTTACGTGAAACATACTTTACGTGAGGCGCCACTGTACATATATCATAATGTAGTGACCCATGCTAACTGGGTATACAGGCACTTCTAAGCAGTGCTCCTCTTATATTTATAAAGGAAAGAATAACCATTCCTCTTTGCCCCAACACAGTTTCCCTAACCAAGGGTCACAATTTTCATTTTAATACTGAATTAAATTTGATTGTGCTGTTTGTTCCAGGGGACAGGGACAAAATTTTCTTTGACTCCAGATAGCAAAGAGGTGCTTTAACTCTGCCACTAGCAGAGCAAAAGGGTGGTAAACTGCTGAGAAAAAGGAGGCAGGTTTTTCCCCAATTTTTTTTAAAATACCCAGGAATGACATCACTTTCAGTTGTGACATCACTTCCAGTTGTGACATCACTTCTAGGCAACATTTTGAGCTTTGCACTAAATGATCATTACCTACACCACTGATTCCAACATTGTCTTATAGTGCAATCCTAAGCATGTCTACTCAGAATTAAGTCCCATCGTGTTCAATATAATTTACTCCCAGGAAAGTGTGGTTAGGATTGAGGCCTTAATCTCAAATAAATGAACTCATAATGTTCATTTGAGTTATCCTCAAGGTGAGTGAGGCAGTAGTACTAGATTTTTTGTTGTTGTTCTCCAGCATTTCTCAAAGAACCAGAAGGCTACTGTTGCTTTGATCCTATTCCAGTCTGAAAATGAGCGGGAAGAGGCTAAAGAGAAGCACTCAGATTAACACATCAGACTCACCAACAATTATTTAAGATACTGAGGGTGCAAATCTAACCAAATTAGGCCAGCATAACTCACTTGCTTCTCATTCTCATGATGGTGAGGGGAAGCTGCTGCATGTCTGTGCACTGGTCTAGCCTTCCTCCAGATGTGATTCCCCAAAAGTGCCTTCTGTGACACCCCCTGTCCAGCACAAGACACGTACCAAGATTTATGCAGACCTAACTGGGGGTTTGCAGTCTCAAACCTTTTTCTTCCTTACCTCTGCCTTTTCAGTTTTGGTCATATGCTCCTAATGTGCTAGAGACACAAACACAAATTGAGGTTCATCATGTCACTGGAACTCAAGAGAGCTCATACGAAGCAAACACAACAAATATAGTGCAGTTTCCAGTAATTAGAAATGCAATGCTTCTAAGCCTCACTGAGAGGAGAGGATTTAATGACATCCAATACACTGTAATTTGAGACGCTCATATTCTCATCTGGGATGCAGGTACAATACACTAATACATAATTAAAGGCCATGCAGTTATTGTGATTTATACTTATGAGGTTAGTTTTACAAAAAGGAGAATATTTCAGACTGATAGAAATTAAAAGCAGGTTTGCTTCTTAACACATTTACACCATAATTTTATACAGTGGAACCTTCTAAGACAAAAGCCCTGTAAGACGAATGCTTTGAAAGACGAACCAAAATTTGTATGGGTTTCTGCCTTACAAGACAAAAGTGCTTTGTAAGACGAATGCCCATTGGCTGGGCTCCGGTGGCTGAGGTGGGATCTCTCAGCCTGCCTGCAGAACTAGCACCCATCCAGCAGGGGGATGCACAGGCAGCAGCATCCTCTGAGTCTCCCCAGCAGCATGTCTGAGCCTCCTCACCCAGACTCCTTTAGTCTCACAGTCTCCTCAAGCCAGCCAGCTAAGCCCCTGCAGCAGCCACCATTAGGAAGAAGGGAAACCACCTCTTGGATTCCCCTCTGCACCCCCCCCCAACAAACCCCTTCCCCCTAAGGAAGCCCCTTCGCCTGGACCTCACTACAACTATCCCTCTTCCTTCCACCTCCTTCCCTGCCTGAACCCTTCACACTTTCCTGTGAGTAAGACCAACTGGACACAATTGGTCTTGGTTCTGAGTAGACAGCATAGGATCTTGCCCCCTTTGCATCTGGCAGAAGCTTTTGGTGCTGCTCCTGCTGCAAACTTGGAAACACACATAGAGAGATTCCTTGTTAAAGTTGCTCAAAAAGTTGCTCAAGGATTAGTCATCCTTGGCCATAAAGGTTTTTCTTTTCAGTTTTACTGTACAGTATATTACAGTGTTTTAATTAATATTACAGTAATTGAGTTCTGTATTATATTACAGTGTTTTGAATTTGATTACAGTATTTTGTAATCATTTTTATATACACTTAATATTTTTATATGAATATTTTTGGTTGTGGAACCAATCGTCTGAGTTTCCATTATTTCCTATGGAAAATCTGCTTTGCAAGAAGAACGCTTTGTAAGACAAACATGCTTCCGAAACAAATTAAGTTTGTCTTACAAAGCACCACTGCATTCACTTTCCTGCAAGTAAGACCTGAACACAATGGCACTTCTAAGGAGACATGCATAGGATTGCAGTTAGAGGCTTAAAACCCTTAGCAGTATATAATTATGCTGTTCTGATATGCAAATCCAAATCCATTTTAATATGTCTGTCCGTAAACTCTGAGAAGATCTGCAGCGTACTCAAACCCAGCACAGGACACAATGGGAACTATTTGGTGTTGGTGTTCCTGTGCTGGATAGGATTGGGCCCTGTGTCATCAACAAAAAATACTAAACTAAGGTCCTACCAGCTCTGTTTTAAAGTTAAATTAAACTTCAAATTTATTGTAAAAAAAATTTTAAAATGCTATCAGTCTATATATATAAAATTGAAAAGTCACTGACTGATTCATTGACTCACTCACTGACTTATCAACGCCCATCCAAAACCGCTGGGCCTAGAAGCATAAAATTTGGGAAGGTTCCTTCTGTGATGGAAGCACCCACTAAGAACCAGTTTTTGGAAATTCCAACCGGAAGGGGGTGAAAAGGGACGCAATGTGTTTTCCTCCCTACACTTTACATTGAAGAGTCCCTGACTGAAGAAACCCCGGACCCCCAGACATAGAAGCAAGAAATTTGGGGAGGGCGTTCCTTCTATGACATCAGCACCCACCAAGAACCAATGCAGACTGATCAACATCCTGCTGTTCCACTGGGATGAAGGGTGTACTAGGGAGGGATGGTGCACATAGGGGATGTTGCACTGGGGAGTGCTGTGCATGGGGGGTTGATGGACTGCACACGGGGGGAGGGTTGGTGAGCATGAGATGGTAGTGTGCACGGGGGTGTTGGTGGGCATGGAGGATTGGTGCGCACGGGAGGGTGATATGCTTGGGAGGGTGATGCACAATGGGGTGATGTTGCTCAGTGGGGGTGTTGTGCAACGATGCACATGGGTGGGTGATGTGCATCGGGGTGAGCATGGGGAGTGCGCATAGGGGTGGTGCACATGGTGGGGTGCACATGCAGGGGTTGGTGCGAATGGGGGTTGATGCAAACAGGGCGGGGTGCTGCGCATGGGGGGGGTGATGTGCAATGGTGTATGTTGCTCAATGGAGGATGGTGTATGTGGGGGTATTTTACTCCCGCAACGCGGATACATTTCACTAGTTTTATCATATACAGTTCTCAAATACATTATAAAACAATATATTGAATTAAGAAGATTTATTGGAAAGTACTGATTTGTGATAATTGTCCACAGTTGCATTCTCAGCCCAAGGTTATGGCATCTTAAAAAAACTATTAGTTTAACACAACATAACAAAGACACAATCATGTCATTGGCCTTCTCAAAAAGCTAGCAGAACAGAAGACAGCTTAGTTAGTCTTTCACTTTTTGACAGCAGTCTGTATATGCCTTAAGTTCTACCTGTGATATCATATTGCACACTGATGAGATCACTTTGCTTGTCTTTGTTGCTGCTTGCTGGTTGAAACAAAAAAATGTACAATATCTGTGCCTAACTTAATTAAACAAATTAGATACTCACAATGGTTGCATCTTAACCATTATTTGGCATCCATAGTTAACAAACTAATAGCGAGATTCTAATGTTTTCCACGCTGATGCTTAAGATGAGGGATAGTAAAAACACAATGTTACACAGCACCTAATGACAGCACAGGAGATAAATAATTGAGATAATGAATAATTTCTTTATGTATTATGGATCTTCCACAAAAAGATCCAAAGCATTTGAAACTGACCACTAAATGTGTTTGGAAGTCACAGTTTATACTTCTGTGAATAACATGTTCACACCTTGAGTATTTAGATTAGCCACAACCTATTCAGGTAACCAAAATGTGTCATGCAAATTTTGTGGGATATGCGCCAATGCTTCCCATGGGTTAATAGGATAGCATAATGAATTTATATGAAGAACTAAAAGAAATAAAAATAAGAATCAGTGCATGCAACAGATAGCTTCAATAAGTTCAGTTTAGGAGCAGATACATGATTCAAGAAGCATTTCTAAAGTATTTCTAATTAGCATTGTCTCAAATCACAGCTTCCTCACAATTGTATACTGCCAGTGTATACCAGGGGGCTGTGGGTGGCACAAGCGGTTAAGACGCTGTGCCTGTTAACCAGCAGGCCAGGGTTCGAGACCCGGGTCGGCCCCACAAGACAGGATGAGCTCCTGTCCTTAGCCCAGCTCTGCGACGCCAGTTGGATCCAATCGTACTGGCTCTGCCTTTCCATTGGACTAATTCAGTGGTGTGGAGAGGGGGCATTTGCTGCTTGGGTAACAGCCTATCCTCCATAACAATCCAACCCAGGCTTTCGTGCTTCGCATGCAGCGTATGCAGCGCGGAGCACGATACCATAGTCTTTCAAGACTGATGGAGGCCTGCTTTATACCAGGGAAATCAGGTATACCTGCATGGTTTTGCTGTAAGTCTTGAGAAGGAATTAGGGTTCTCATTTCAACCAGTTTATGGAGGGCTCACGATCTTAGGCTCTACTTCTATGCACAAAAGACTATGCTTTTCCAATAAGAAATAAATGTCATTTTCTTCAGGGAGGCTTACTTTCAGAAAATTTTGAAGATGATTCAGTCTTGATGAACATAAAGGGATTCACTTCTTGAGTAAGCATTCATAGGTCAAAGTCAAAAAGGCAAGTGTAGCTACAACAAACACATTTATGTACAAAGGCCACAGCTAAATCAAACACATTTCTTCAAAGTCAAAGCCATGTTATGTCCATGGCAAGGAATGACATAAGAAATTTAAGCACATGGTAAACTATGTCCGGCCTCCAGGGAGGACAGCACCCATTAGTGACGAGCGCTCTCCCTTCCTCCTACTGAGAACTAGTTTACTATCATTATTATCCATACATCTAGCAACTTTAATGAAATTCATTATTTCACTTTCTTCACATTCCTTGTGTGTTACTTAACTTCTAGGTCAGCCTGAAGTTGAATAAAGATGTGGGGAAGAAAAAGATGATAGGAACTTACATGGTGCTTTGAAATGCTAAAGTCACTACATCTTCTACTCAATAAAATTAGCACTCATTATATCAGGTTTAATGTTTTGCTTGAAATGACATTTTGAGTGACTCATCATTAGCTTCAGAAGAGATATTCCTTATCAACCGCAAGAACATTACAGGAATAGTCACTACATTCCACACATCAGGACTTAATTATTGTAAAAACACACGACATAACTGCATTTCAGTGATTTCGGAAAATAACCAGACCAGTGTGGGTTAGAACGACAAGTTTGTACTTTTTGCCTCATGATATCATTGGGAAATATTTATCTCCAGCTGATACCAGCACCCATTCTATGCTATATAATCACTGGGTTCAAGCATCATTATTTATTCCCAGACAAACACTTCTGTCAGTTTGCAGCTATGACCTCTAAATGAGCCAATGTAAACTTGAATTTTCAAACACTATAACTTTTTTAACTTCACAAATGTATTATACAAAAAGTTTAAAACATTTCATCTAAAGTCAACTGCATCATGGCTAAAAGTTGCTTTGGGCAATTTACAGGATGACATATAATGCTATTTTAAGTGTGTAATATGAGATAAATCTCATTAGAGGTTTCTCAATCCAGAGGAAACATGTTGTATGGCAGTGGTTCTGCTATACAGGTTGGGTCAGGACCCACAAGGGGGATCATGAAAAGCTGGGTGCTACCATCTTGGAATCTGGCACTGGACACCGCCATCTTAGAATGAAGAACTCAGCCTGCAATCCATACTTTCCTGGGAGTAAGCATCACTGAACACAATGGGACTTACTTCCAAGTAGATGTGGAAGAGCTGTAATGTCACAGTGATGTCACATTATGTTTGATATCAGGCCATGACATCACTTCCAGACTGATTACATAACTTCTGCAGGTCCTGGATAGATTGTCATTCTCAGAAGGGGATCATGTACTGAAATATTTGAGTACCATTGTTGTAAATTTCATTTATAACATCTAAAGCTGTTCTTATACAGAGTGATTCTTTAGAGAAGGGGTTCTTAAATTGATAAGTCATGGCCCACGAACCCAAGTAGCCCTTAAAGAGTTACAGAATGGAAACAATTAAAATTATTGTTTTTCTTTTTTTTAAACTCACCTCTGCATGCAGCAACCTCCTTGGCATGCAGAGACCCCTATGGAACTGTGTGAAGGACTCTGGTGCCTCAAAACATTTTTGAAAAATGTGATCACAACCCAATTCCCCACTCCATTTGGAGGCAGCTGCAGACAGAGGTGAGTTTATTTTTTTTTTAAGCCTTTGTGTCCATGAAACCTGCTCAGTCATTCCGAAAACATTGTCATCAAAACATACCTTGGCTGGCCAGTGCTTTTTAAGGCATTAAGATGTCAAATCCAGTTTCCTTCTAGATCTAGAAACTGGAAATGGTCTTTAAGCCATTCTGAAACTTTCAGGGAATAGGCGAAAAATTCACTTAACCTCATCAATTTTCTCTGCATTTATTTGGTCTCTAAAGCAAGATTATTGATTTTATTCCTAACCTGAAAAGAACAAACTTTAATCTTCATTATTACCTGAAGAGTCCAAAATCCATCTTGATTTCCTCAAACAGATTCTCACTTCATCTGTTTGTCACTTACAGGCATTGATTTCCAAATTAAACTAATTTGCAAGATATAAAATAACATAGTTTAATTGGATAATTGCACAATCCTATATGCATGTCTACTCAAAATAATGCCCTGTCAAGTTCAATGTGACTTACCTGAAAGAAACCATGTACGGCAGTGGTTTCAAAGTGATTGCAGCCCACCAGCCTGAGAACACTTACCCTTTTCTCTTTAAGGGGTGAAAGCAGTGATGCAATCCCCAGGATCACACTGTTGTGGGGAAGGGGTGCTATTTTTTATATCACTTACATACTGCCAGAGTGCACAGGGTGTGGAGAGCCCCATGGAGCATTCTGCTATAAGACTCCTTGTGGCTTGTAGAATTTTTTTAAAAATTGCAACTCGTGTCTTGTTTAGCAACTGCAACTGGGAAGGGCTTTGCAATTTGTTAATATTCTACAGGCCATGGGGAGCCCTGCAGAGTGCTTCGGGGGTTCCCCACACCCTAAAAATCTGGTAAATGTTAATGTTAAAAAGTAAGTAATGTTAAAAGTCCTTCTTCCCAGTGGTGGGCTCCAGCAGGTTCACACCTACTCTGTAGAACTGGTTGTTAACAAGAGATAGGACATCTAAAGTTTTAAAATAGCCATTTAAAAGTGGCTGCCAGATGGGCATAGAACCAGTTGTTAATTTCTTTGAATCCCATCACTGCCCCTTCCCACACAGTGGCACAATACTGAGGATCACATCACTGCTTTCCCATCCTGCCCCATCAAATACTTAAGAGGTTGGAAAACTCTACACAAGAGTTTGAGAACTCTGTATAGGATTAAAGATTAAGAACACAATCCTATGCATGTTTTTTCATAAATAATTCCCATTACACACACATACACATCCCTACCCCTATCTTTCTCTCACACACACCATACACCTCTACCTACCTGCAGGGAGTGGCAAGCAGAGAAGGCATTGGTGGACCTAAATTTCAGGCTCCAGGCAGCAGAGGAGGGAGGCAGTGCTAGCCGCTGGATGGGGCTCTGGGTGGGCAGGCAGGAAGGAGCCATGGCAGCCAGCACCAACTCCCTCCTGGCCATCCGTTTTCTCATCCAACTCCATCCCCTCTCCAGCCCCACCTCACCTGCTCCTACCACACACACACAAAGGCAGAGGATGAAGGAGGCGGTCACGGGTGGCAGCAGATGCTCTCTGAAGCGTGGCCAGGTGGTGAATGAAGGAGGCATTCCTGGCAGGAGCTCTTCCTAGCAGGAAGTACCTCTTCCTAGCAGGGAGTCTGCACTGTATGCGGCAAGAAAGTGCCTGCACTGCCCCTGCCTCTCCTCTCTACCTACTTCCCTTTCTGGCCAGCCAGGACTTGTGCAGGGTCCCCTCAAAGCAGGACTGCCCTGGAAAACCTGGGACATATGACAACCCTATCTTGAACTAGTCCTTTCAGCCAGGTGTGCCTATTTGGAATGCCTCAAGATATCAATAACATCAATAATGTCTGGATTTCTACATTATTCAAGTTACACATAGTATGTTCCATCTCCTCTACAAATGCCACTGATGCTGCAAATCGTACACTCATAATCTAAACAAATGACTTTGCAATGCATTATTGAGCTGATGTGGTAACTTGTCACAGGGAAACAACTGCACCACAACGGTAACAGCAACAGGCACCCACTGTCACCAACACCATTGTACAGATTCTTTCATTTCCTAACTCTAGTTCAGGGATGTCCAAACCACAGCCCGAGGGCCAGATCTTACAAACCTTGTAATATATCTAATACACTTTAATATTTAAATTCCTGTAAATTTATTCAAATTGGAAATGTTAATCATTTTTCTGGCCCCCAACATAGTGTCAGAAAGGTGATATGGCCCTTCTACAAAAAGGTTTGGACACCCCAACTCTAGTTAAAGGCTTTCATTTCAGTTTAGAGATCACAATAATAAGCAGACTTTGTGTGCCTAATGTAAACTGGTGTAGCTGGATTCAGTTGTAAAAAGGTGCTCTCAAACAGAACATCAAACAAACTGTGAAAAAATGATAAAGAAACTGCCCTGTGATGTCTTAATACATCTGCCACTGTGGAATTCATAGCATGGAAAAAACCTAAAAAGGAAACCTGCCTTCTCAGTGTACACAGTACACTGTTTTTTACTGTTTTGCGCTACTACTAGTACTGTAGTAGATTAGTGTCTGTTGCTACAGTAAAGATTTGCTGGTAAATTTTAAGCATGCTTCAAGAAAATTATTTTGCATGAATATGTAAAAAAATCCTTGCCACTTTTTCATATCATAGACAAATTCTTACCTGGCATAAATCAAAATACGCTTATCAAACGAGTACATTATTTACCTACTTACTGACTAAGGCTGCAATCCAGAAGTGCGCTTGGGCTGCCCTATCTATCGCTGGGGTGGCCCAAGTCCAAGATGGGGCAGCCCAGTTATATTGGAGAATGCTTGGGACAGCCTAAGGTAACATAGGTTGCCCCAAGACAGGTGGACCTGAGCTGCCCTAGCTGGCAGTTCAGGAGTTCAGGAGAGGCATGTTGAGGGCATGTTTAGCATTGCCTAGGGCACAGCAGCTTCTCTGTATCTAGAGCCTGTTTCCAGGGTATAAATTCCCTCTTCCAGCTCCTCAGAGTTATACCACCTCAAGAGCAAGTATAACACTGAGTAGACCCATAGGAGTCCATGATAAGGCAGAGTAAGAATGGCAGTGTTAATCAAAAATCTGAGTTCTTGGCCAGCCTAGATGCATCCCCTGCCTCTCTTCAGGATATACAAACAAAGTGGTTGGAGAATATCACGGATATGAATACCAAACATACGAAAACCAATCGTGAAAGCACAACAATGGAACCCATTACACATTATATAGTATGTATATAAAAATAATCATTTAATACAAAAGTCCTGGAATTCATAAATCATGTATCCGCTACCATACATGACATTAGAGACACATTGGAGATATTATTCTTCAAAACTGCATACAAAGGAATTAATAGTCCTTTAATCCCAATGGAGGCTGAAGATGAATTCAAGTGGAGAGGTAGCTTTGCTTGAATTCATATGAAAAAGGATGCAGCAAGGGCAGTCCAGGCTTCCTCTGGATGCAGCATAACTTTCTGCTCTGGATTCAGAAAAGTTGGGGCAACCCAGTGAGAGCACTCCTCACTTCCCTAACTCTAGATTGTGTCCTACATTGTACCCCACTTTATTTGTGGCTTCCAAGCATGATAAACATTTAAAAAATATAAATATAAAAAACTTTAAAAGAATCCAGTACAGATAAAAAGCAGATAAAACCAGCAGAAGACCATTTTAAAAGCACTATAAAACTAATCAGCATAAAATTCCCAAGTGTTTATATAAAACAATCAAAAATTCAGAGTAAAAAGACATGATAAACCTCCAAGGCGGAAACAATTTGTAAAGCAAGGGGGAGATAACTTTACTGAGTTGATGCTACCACAGAGAAGGCCCTATTTCTTGCTGCCACCCATCCCACCTCCTTGAACAGTAACAGCCGTAAAAGGGCCCTTTCCAATGACTGGAGAGGACAAACCAGACTGAATGGCAGAAGGCAGTCTCTCAAATACTCTGGCTCCAAGCCGCATAGAGCTTTATAGGTCAAAACCAGCCCCTTGAATTGGGCCAGTTATACCAACTATTTTGCCAGTGATGCAAATTTTACATTTAGCTGATGTTATAATTATAGTCGATTTGCAGAGATTTACAACCTTGCTTGGACCTAACACATTTAAAGGAAAATTGAATGTTTCCAATTAGTCTTTCAAGTGCATTTTCTTAAATTTCAAATTAGCGGTTAAAAGTCTGCAAACTGAGTTTGGCATTATAAACTAATGATAAAAAAGCACCTTGAGGGGCTTGTTAGTCATCACCAGTGTTAGTCATCCTGATGACAAAAAAGAAATACTGCCTGTCCTTATATAATCCACAAATCTATCAAATGAATGTTTTGATTCTGCAATATTGAGCCCATTTTTTACAAATATTTAGTGAGCATTTAATTTTACATTTGTTTCTCTTGAATGGTTTCACAAGTGATTGGTCACATTATTTTGAATTTATTATTCAAGCTACAAACAGTTTAAACAATTAATTTAAAAAAACTATAAACTAATTGCTTAAAATTTGTTCCCAATTTTATTTTTCAAATTCAGTTTAACTTGAATATTTTAATTGGGGGGAGGGGAAAATTAATTAAAACAAAAAAAGAATTTCTCTCCCAATAATATTTATGGGCACCAGGCATGGCTGGACATCACCACGCACTAGTGGACTGGGGGCACCAGCAGGTAGCAGGCACCACAAGGCAGCACTAAGAAGTGAGCAGCAGGCACTGGCACGAGTGGGCACTGGGCATTAACAGGTAGCACCGAGGAGAGGGCACCAACAGCATCTCTACTAGGCACCAAAGGGAATCAGACACAACAGGGAACTGAGCATCACTGGGCAGTGGACTCTAGGCACTGGGCACTGGGTAGCTGTGGGCAGTGGGTAGCAAGCAGCAGTGGGAACCACCAAGCAATGGGTACTGGGCACCACTGGTCACCACCAGGCACCTGGCATTCCTACTGGGAACAGCGAACAAGGCACCACTGGGCAGCATCGGGCAGTGGGCAACACCAGGCACTATTGGGCACAAGACATCAGGTGGCACAGAGCATCCCAAATGGGCACCAGGCATCCCTAATGGGCAAGGAGAAGCAGGTATCACAGGACCAGGGACAGCACTAAGCACCAAATAGATTCATGGACGGTCTTTACATGACAGAAAGAATATGTTCCCCACATTTCATGCTTCTAGGTGCAAAGGGCTACACTCTGATAAAATCAACTCTTTGATTTTACACATATTCAATGGTTTAAAGCAGAAACAGAGAAGGAAGTATTTTACAGAATGTATTTAACACTTGGCAATTTCAGTGGTGCCATGATGTAGTTAATTTCCTAAGAAATTTAGCTCCCAAGGTTATAACACAGATGATTAGGTTTAATTTTAATAAATTGATATAGCACAACAAACATTGTTTTTCCATTCTTCCCCAATAGCCACAAAGTGAAAAATTACACGTTGGAAATATACAGGTGTGCCTCATTATCCACTAGGGATGTGTTCCAGAACCTCCCGTGGATTAAAAAATAAAAAAAATCCTTTATACAAAAAAATCCTTGTATAAAGAAAATGATAAAAAATGGTTCCAGGTCTCTTGATCCTCCATTGCACTAAAATCCTAACCATGTCTACTCAAAAGCAAGCTTCACTGTGTTCAATGGATCTTACTCCCAAGAAAGTGTCTTTAGGATTACAGCTTTAATTGAATAAGGTAGTGCCAATATCTGCAGGGTTTTGATTCTGGGACTGAAAAATTGAATGATTGCTTGCATGACTGCATCTGAAAAGCAGTTTTGAAAACTGTGATTTGCACTGGCCATTCATGTGGAGTCAAATCTGCGTATAAAAAAATCAGTGCATAACAAGGTTAGAGCTGTAGGTGCTTTTCCTTCAATCAGATCAAATGATGGAATCATTGTTTTACCCTGTCACATAGACCTTACCAACACCAACAGAACTCCATTCACCTTCACAGATAAGACCTTGTGCAAACAGACAAAAAAGATATTTGCTTAATTAAGATTAAAGATTTTTCCAAAAGTCCCTTGATAAAAGATTTTATATTGATCTCACATTCCTAGAGTTGTTCCTAATTTTAGTAGCAGTTCACATCTGAGACAATTTCTCCAACTCCACTGTGAACTTCTGGTGCTACAACCAAGCTGTAGTCCTCTTTTGTCAACCAACAAATATTCAAATCTACATAGGTCACATTCCTTTGTATTGCCAAGTGTATTTGAGAAATTTATATCCCACCATTCCCATGTCAAAGCAATTGCTCAAGGCAGTTTACAAAGCTTGAGGTGCATTGAGGGTGCATAGTAGGGTGCATTGAGTTTTTTACAATAATTGTACTATTATCAGCAGTTATCAGCTGATTGAAAATTAATGCCATATTCGTCGCTAGGCATGTTTCAGGCTTGCAGAATTGTCCTACCATTGCTCTTGTTTTTGACAGCTGGCACTGTTTGCATGCCTGGACCCAAACTTTTGCCAAAATGGGTCTGGTTGCTTGCCTCGCCAGAGCACAGGATTCCATCTGGGACTCTTTGGCATTGGTGACTTGTTCCTGCTACCTGCATAAAGTACCGTACATACCTTTTCTTTAAAAATTAAAAAAAATTATAAGTTCAGGCAGGTACTGTCCAAACATATAATTAAATCTCTCTCCAGGTAGGGTTGCCATAATTCTCTTCCACAAAACTTGCCAATTTTGTGAACACAAAACTGACAGTATGTGATCACAATCCCCGAAAACCAGGACTATCCCAGTTTTCCAGGACATATGGCAATCCAATCATTAGGGCACCTGATTAAACATTAAACATTTTACACCTATGGAATCCTACAATGGTGTGTCAGGACACCTGCCCTCATGGTGGTATGGTGTCGCTGGGTACCTTGCCACACTGGTTTTTTGCACCAAGGCGGCAGGATTTAATAATTTTTCTTCCAATTTCCAGGTTCGAAAATGTTAAAAGAATATTAGAAGAGTCTCCCTTAGGCTGCAATCCTAAAGACATTTTCCTGGGAGAAAAACCCACTGAACACAGTGGGGCTTACTTTTGAGTAGACATGGTTAGGATTGTGCCCTTAGTCTGCCTGACATTCGCAGGCCATTACTCCAAGGATTTTGGAAGGCATGTGGGTGGGAGTTTTGATTCCATGTGCTTGTCCAACTTTGAGGCAGCATCCCTAGTTTTCCAGGGGTTTTCACATCATTTAATTCAAATCCGATGCCTCAGGCAGAACATCATGGATGGGAGACAATTAGGTATGACACTGGCTGCTGCATTTCTGATACAGTGAATTCTCCAAGGTGAACATGCTAGCCAATGGGCAGGAGGAGCACCCTGGCTAGGTTAAGAGTTCATCAATATGTACTTTTAGGGTCTTAGAGGAGTACCTGCCCACAAGGGGCCCAATTCCTCACCTCCTCTTATCTCACGTTGGTGCTATTTCAGTTCAGAACCTTGTTTCAGCGGGAGCTATTTCTCTTGGAGTTTCCAGCGGGTGAATATGATTTGTACTTATTTCACAATTGAGACATATTGGTGGCTGCCACTCTAGGCCTACCACTCTAGCCCTACAATCCAGAGTAACTACAGCATTTACAGTAAATAAGAGGCACTTACTCTGGATTCCTCTATGCATTTCCCATAGGTGACACTGAACTATTTCGGTATAAAAGTTCCCATAGTTACTCTGGATTGTAGCCTAGGTTTCATGATAGCATTGACACCATTGTCCAAGTATTAGCATCGATCAGTCTCGAAAAACTATGGTATCGTGCTCGACGCTGTATGTGAAGCACAAAGGCCTGGGTAGATTAATATGGAGAACAGGCTGTTATTGGGTAAATAACAGCAAATCCCCCCTCTCCATGCCACTGAAACAGTCCAATGGAATGGCAGAGCCGATACAATTGTTTCCAGCTGTGTCACAGAAATGGGCTAAGGACAGGAGCTCACCCTATCTTGTGGGGACCCAGGTCTCAAAACCTGGCCTTCTGGTTAGCAGGCACAGTGTCTTAACCATTTGCGCCACCCACAGCCCACATAATCCAAAATACTTCACAAAATAGGCCATGGATATCAGGTATCAAGTCATCAACAAAGCTCAATCAGCTACTTTATATGGATTACCTTACATGGATTGCATTACCTTAAATTGTATGGGGAGTCACAATCTGAAACCGAATCATTGCTAAATACACCGGATTTATAGCACTGACATCTCAGTACAATTTGGTCTAGAAAAGTGTGGAACTTTGGACATAAATCAAGGAAAGTTTATGTTCATGAATGGAGTGAAGATACCAAACAATAATGAAATTAAAAATCCTGAATAAGAAATAGCTTATAAATATCCAGGCATACTCCAAGCTGACAAAATTAAACACACTGGCAATACCATCATAGCCATCAATACATGAGCCGTACCAGTTGTTCTGTATACAGCTGGTATAGTTAAATGGTTCCAGAACCCTCAAAATATTCATATAAAAATATTAACTAGATGTAAAAATGATGACAAAACACTGAAATTGAATTCAAAACATGCATTCAGTGTGCATGATCCTATGAAGTCTACTTAGGCTGCAATCCTAAATACACTTTCCTGGGAGTAAGCCCCATTGAACACAATAGGGCTTACTTCTGAGTAGACATGGTTAGGAGGCTGCAGTCTCCTACACCTTCCTGGAAGTAAACCCCATTTAACACAATGGGGCTTACTTCTGGGTAAACATGGTTAGGAGGCTACAGTCAAAGATACTTCCCTGGGAGTAAGCCCCATTTAACACAATGGTGCTGACTTCTGGGTAGACATGGTTAGGAGGCTGCAATCAAAGACACTTTCCTGGGAGGCTTACCTGAGCTGCTGCTGGAGGTTCAAGATGGTCAGGGGCGGCACTTGGGGGCACTTGGGGGCAGCTGCCTCTGGCACCTCCAGGCAACTGCCCCCAAGTTGGGGGCAGTTAGAGGCAGCAGCGCTGGCCAGCAGCCCTTTTGAAGAGCCTCCATGCGGAGCGTCAGGGCTGCATAGCATGCGTGCCCATAGCGCGTTTGCTTGTTAAGTGAAGCGGAACTTGTTATGTGAAGCAAGATTTCTTTGAAATTTTTGCTTGTTATGTGAAACACTTGTTAAATGAGGCACTTGTTAAGCGAGGTACCACTGTACCTTCAAACAGAGCACAGCTGTCCAAGATGTTATGGCTAGCTGACTGAAAACCTTAATCTTAATTCTGCTTAATCAAAATGATGTGCTCATTAAACTGATACTGTGATATGTGAACATAAAGAGTCATAGTTGAATATGGCAGATTCAGATGAGAAGCATATTCTTTGTTCTGAATCTTTTGTTCCATCTTTGTAAAATTTTCAGGCAGAAGGCAGTTGAGTCATCAAGACTGACAAAGAGGCACTGAAAAGGCTCAAATGAGATTTAAGTAATAGTGTACCAATGTATGTAGTAATGCATTGTGACCCCCTCAATCTCTCTAGTAAAATAAGCATTTCAGAGTTATGCCTAGCTAACTGAAAATCTTAACTTACAACATGTTTATGAACCACTGAGCTTCATTTTGTAGAAATCCATATGTTACCTGCAAATAAAATTCTAACATATTTAGAAGTTTTTTACTCTTATTAAATCATTCTCTTGCAATTGCTTTGACCACTAAGCTATTCTGGGAGGCAACACTGTACATTTCTGATCACTAACATTCAACAGAAAGGTTTTGCAAAGAAGGTTGGTGAACCTGCTTTCTTTTTGATCTTTCATCTTTGTGGGTGCTTGGCTATTTCTTTTGTAAGAAAAGTTTTGCTGGATGAGTCAGCACACTGAGTCATAGGCAGTTTGAAGCCTGTAGTGCTACAAACTAATTGGTAACAGTCTCAAATTTAATTAAAGCACAGTTGTCAGCTCAGTTTTACTGACTGACAATCCACGGAAGTATTTTGTTTTGTAGGCAACTTGCTTTAATTGTTCTCTGATATTAAGGATATTTTGTTTTCAGATCCAAATCCCGCTTATCAGGAAAAAGATTTGTCATTGTTCTCTCCTATCTCTTTTTTTTCCTTCCATTAATTCCCTACCACTCCATAATAACGCAAGGGGGAAAAAGTATCCCCTACAGGCATTGATCTTCTCTTAACCACCACCCAGCACCACCCCTTTTCATCTTTTCACTCTATTCAAGTAATAATTATATGTAATATTTAAATATGTAATAGTGCACATGTAATACAATGATTATTTTACAGCATCAGACCAGACATGAAGTGTTATGGTAGTGCTTTCATTCACTTAAATATCTGTTTACTCACATGGGACACAGAGGTTATACTGTCAACTACTATAGTTAAGTTTGAGATAGTGTAATCCTCTTTGGATTGTGAATTGTCAAGTGTGATGGGGTTCTGCCTGCGTGATGTGGGTGAATGACGTCTCACCTCCAGGGGTCCCCATTATTACAGATCCGTCCCTCCCGTTGAAATAATTCCAGGGAGACAGGTGTGGCATAGTAACAATAATATCTTTATTTCCATCCATGATGGAGGTTCTTTAGCTTGATAAGTTTCCAAAATGCTCAACAGGTAAATGAACAGTTTACAACCTTCCCATCTGGGAAATAGAATCTAACATTTCACCCCTATAACAGGTAAGTCAACTTCCCTTGTTTCAAGTCCTTCAAGCAGGTAAGCGTTCGGAGGCTTTTTCCCAGGTGAGGCCTTGATGTTACATAAGCACAAAACACATTCTACTCTCCCTTTCTGCTGCCATTACCCATCTGTCCCCTTTTCCCACCTTTTCCTCCTTTTTATCCATACCAGGGACCCCTACCTCTTGGGGGCTTCCACCCTTCAGCTCTAGGAAGGGGTGGAAGGTTCCACAGTTCCTCAGTCTCTCTGTCTCTTGCCTCTCGCAAGGTCCTGGAGACTGGCACCTGAACAGCAGCCCCACAGTGGCAGTCTGGATCCCCCTCCTCATAAAATATTTCAAGGAACATTAAATCTTCAGCCAACTCCTCCTCTGGAGTCTGTCTTTTCTTAGCTCCCTCACATCAAGCATTATGGTATGTTTTAATTAGCTGTTCCCAAATGTTTCAGCACTGAGGTCCACTTTTTAAAATGACACACAGTCAGGACCAACCAAGCTTTACCAACCAAAAAAGACCAAGTTTTATCAACCAACCAAAAAAGATTCACTTTGCCAGCCATTCAAGGCTTCATTTTTATCCTTGTGATGGGAAGGACTGCCTTCTGGAGCATTTGTAGAACACCTCATTCATTGGACTGAGACCATTCTGGCAGCCTTGCATTTCCCTTTGTCTGGCCTTTGGTAAGAGCTGAGAAATGTTCAGCTATTCATGAATAAATAAACACATGGTCAGTCACTTTCCTAAGGCTCAATACATTCCCTTGTCAACTGAGGATGTGTGTGCCTTCTTTGGTTTTTTCTTGGAATCTAAATTCATCTTATTTGGATCATTCTGAGAGCAGTCTGTTTTCTTCAGCCTGCTCTTTGAAGCAGATCAGTGCACATTTGCCTTCTCATAAGTAAATGCTCATGTGTGTTCCAGTTCGGTGATCTTAGGGCTTAGTACATTTTCCTTCTCATCTATCAGCTTGTTGGTAGTCCAACCACCAAAAAATCGGATGGCAACTAACTGGCGGCTTCCAACCCACATTTTGGGAAGCACAGATTTCAAGGATGAGTCTGTGACTCCCATATAGCTCGATACTGAATCTTAACTTTGGTTCACAAAACAGAAACAGAAATTCTTGTTGTGAACCAGAATTAAATTACCAGTATTTCTTGCAGCTTTGCACAAGCCACTTGGCAAACAAATCAGGACGCAAAAAAAATGAGCAAGTTGGATTAACAAGATATGAACCAAGCACGTGCTTCAATCTACAGTTTGTTGATGGTGTGTGTATTGCAGGTGTTTAGGATAACTTAAGAAAGTGAACTTAAGAAAGTGAATTTAAATAAGTTAAGCACTATCAAAATAGTGGATGGTCATTTTTAAGTTTTACATCATTTCTTGTTTCAGAAGAATTTGTGAGCTGTGAGATTTGTTCACTATACAGGTCCAACCTTATTATACACTTATTTTTTTATACATGGATCTGACTCAGCAAAAAAGGCCAGTGAATATCAGTTTAAAAAACTGCTTTTCTACTATTATAATGGTGGGCATGAAATCATTCCATTTTTCAGTCCCAGAATCAAAGCCCAGCAGATATTGAGGCACTACCTTATTCAATTAGACAAAGGCTGCAATTCTAAAGACACTTTCCTGAGAGTGAGACCCATTAAACACAATGGGGTTTGCTTTTGAGTAGACATGGTTAGATTTGTGCTCACAATAAAGGATCAGGAAACATGGAAGTGTATCTTTAAACCTATTTTTCCACTGTTATCTTTATACACTTTTTTTTTTTAATCCACAGGAGATTCGGGAGCGGAACCCTAGTGGATAGCAAGGGACAAGTGTAATCTGTTGGCAATGAAGAGGTACTATAAAACAGGTAACACAACAGGTGCAAATATAGTAACTTAAGTAAAAATTCTTGTATTCTTTAATGCAACTCAATCATGAAACTGTCAATATGTGTATTTTTCAGAAACATTTTTTTAAAGCAAATTAGTAATGGCTTTCATGGGAAACAAAGAGGAAATGCTTGTTGGTGTACAGGGGGATCTCTATATCTGCAGACCACATTATTCCATTTTACCATCTGTAGTTCCACAGATCCAGAGAGGGCCCCTGCACACCTATGCACCCTCTGGAGGGTGCACACTCTGCCAGATTCCCATGTTTTCATAATGCCCTTTACAGGCATAAGAACATATAGTTTTGCAAAATAAAACAAAAAATATCCAAAAATTGACTTTTCCCCTTTTTAACAGTCATTCTGAGCCCCGCGGAGGCCACGGGCAGACATGAAAGGTAGAATAGCTTTCGGAGGTGAGAGGAGTACTGCAATGCCTCCTAACATCCAAAGGCTTGGAGGGCCCAGGGGTATTCCACATATCCATGGTTGCCAGTATTCACAACAGGGATATACCATATACATACTATACCAGGGCACCACCATATATATATTATAAATCAAGAAGAACTGATAAACATCTTCCCACTTCTTCAAAAGAGGTAAAATGCATTTCTATTAATAATTTAGTTAATGCATAATATAATCCTACACGCATGTACACATTCAGTCCCAAATACACATGAATGAGTCTGCAACCTGTCTAAACTTTAATAATTTAGTTAATGCATAATGCAGTCCTACACATGTGTACTGGACCATATGAATTTATCCCAAATACACATGAATAAGACTGCAGAATGTCTAAGGCCCTAATAATCTCCCCAATAATATGATAGTGGCAAAATATGATACAGCGAGTGACTAAGGTGATCCAAGTGAGAAAAAAAATTTGGTTACCTCTTGGCAAGCCACCTCGCTGCCAGTGGGTCTCTTCTGATCTACTACAGCTATTTAGCTGGCATTAAATTCAAGGAACCTCAGTGAGCAGATTTGGCTGGGAGAGCAGGGATAGGATCCTAAGTGCATACTATATTTGCCAAGATCCACCCCATCCTGTTCCAGTCCCTGCTTTCTCATCTTGAAAAATTCCCTTTTCGCATACTTTATCTGTTCCAGTGGGATATCCAGAAGCCACACACAGAACTTCCAGCCATTTGCAGTGACAGCCCTGTAGTACACAACAGCAATATACTATAGTATAACAATATAATAGCATTTTATATTTATAAAATGGAGCATTTAGCAAGTGAAGGGAAATTTGATTTGATAGGAATAACTGAAACTTGGTGGAATGACTCCCATGACTGGAACACACAAATGCAAGGCCATCAGCTGTTCAGGAGGAACAGAAGTGATAAAAGGGGAGGCGGAGTAGCATTATATGTCAAGAACATATATACTTGCTCTGAAATCCAGGAAAGTGGTCCAGATATCCCTGTGGAATGTGTTTGGGTAAAAGTTAGGGGGAAAAACAAGAAACAAAACATTGTGGTGGGTGTCTACTATAGACCGCCAGGCCAAGGAGAAGGAGTAGACGATGTCTTCTTGGAGCAACTGGCAGGCATTGCAAGGAAATATGAGGCAAGGAAATGGGGGACTTTAACTACCCAGACATTTGCTGGGAGACAAACTCAGCCAAACATGGAAGCTCCAGTAGATTCCTGATGGGCCTGGAAGATAACTTCATGGTCCAGAAAGTGGAGGAAACGACAAGAGGAAGGGCCACCCTTGACCTGATCTTAACAAATCGTGAAGAACTGGTTGATCAGGTCAACATAGTGAGAACTTTAAGGGAAAGTGATCATGAGCTGCTGGAATTTAGAATAATGTGGGAAATAAAAAGAGTGCAGAGTGAAACTTATATGTTGGATTTCAGGAAAGCTGATTTCAACAGGCATGGAGGAGTCATAGATGGGATCCCAAGGGTTGAGGATCTAATGGGGAAAGGGGCCCAAGGTGGGTGGGAGCTCCTTAAGAGACAGCTTCTACAAGCACAGTCAGAAACAATTCCCATGAGAAAGAAAGGGGGGAAAAACCTGAAAAAACCAGGTTGGCTCCACAAGCAACTTGGGGATCAGCTGAAGTTTAAGAAAGAGAAGTATAGGGAATGGAAGACTGGAAAGATCACCAGGGAGGAGTACAGGCAGATAGGGAGGTCCTGTAGGGATGGGGTCAAGGATGCTAAAGCTCAGTATGAGCTGAGGCTGGCCAGGGGAGCCAAGGATAACAAAAAGAGCTTCTTTAGATATACCCAAAGGAACAGGAGGAGAGATGAGGGGGTGGGGCTAGTCTTGGACAAAGATGGACAACAGGTGTCTGGAAACCAGCAGAAGGCGGAGCTGCTCAACTCCTACTTTGCATCCGTCTATTCACAAAAGGAGGGCTCTGCAAATGGGGGTGCGGGATCATTGACTGATGCGGGGATGTGCTTGCATCCCCTAAGAGGTAATGAAAACATGGATGGTGCAGAACAGCAGATTAAGATTGACAGAGAACTGGTTCGAGACCACTTAACTGGCCTAAATGAATTCAAGTCCTTTGGACCAGATGAGCTGCATCCTCAAGTTCTTAAAGAACTCGCAGATGTCTTTGCAGAGCCTCTGTTAATCATCTTTGAGAAATCCCTGAGGAGTGGAGAAGTGCCACTGGACTGGAAGAAAGCAAATTCCTGACGGTTCAGGCAGTCCGGCAGTGGAACAAATTGCCAAGGGAGGTGGTGGATTCTCCCTCACTGGGGATCTTTAAGCAGAGGCTCGATGAGCACCTGTTGGGGATGCTCTAGGGGGAATTCCTGCTGCAGGCAGGGGGTTGGACTAGATGACCTACTAGGTCCCTTCCAACTCTATGATTCTATGATAATATAGCAGTATAGATTAAAATGCTGTGATCAAAAACAGCACATAATTGAATATTGTTATTTTATTCCAGGTAGACTATATGTATATGCAAAGAGAACAATTTTGTCCAATATTACAGAATATTACAAAATTACATTTATATGCTATTTAAAGGTCAACAGGAACATTTGCCTACATATGCATAAAATATTTAAAAACAGATTGAAAACTGCAGCCACTAGAAATTATATAAATTATTCAGAAGCTGAAAGCTAGATGATTTACAGTTGTATCCTCAATGTCAGCACCCAGTTGTATCCTCAGTGTCAGCACCCAGTCAGCAAACAGCTACCACTGCATCCAGTGGCTCCATAGGAGCCACTGCAAGTCTACTTGGGGAAAGCACCAAATCCATTTTGCAAAAGCAACTTGATAGCCTCTGTGTGGGGCTTGACAGCCCAATACAAAGGACTTGATACATACCAATCTTCTCTTGACCCTGTTTTTCCCATACCTCCATCCATGCCACTCCAGAATAACTTCCCTGCAACCCTACAGACTTTACCACTACCCACAGCTCTTCCTTTGACCTGGATGCCACATCAGTCGAGCACTGGGCCCAAACCACCTGGCAATGAGATAGCAGTCCCTGCAAAAAGTGCCGTAAATGTACACATTTATGACAGCCAACACCACAATCCTTTAGGACTGGATCATCAGAACCCACTCCTAAAAGCATCAAACGCTGAGTTCAAGACCTCTGAACTCTGCAATAATAGAACAAACACTGTAGTGCTGTAATATCACAATATATAACTGGCAATTTCAGCACATTTAAGTACTCAACAAGAACTACAAAATAGTATAATTCCAAGCCGAGAAAAAGTTCTTATATATATAAGAACTTTTGTATAGTTCTTACAAACAAAATCTTACAAACAAAATCTTACAAAATCTTTGACTTACAGAGTAAGTCTCTGTAAAGACTTACTATACAGAGGTTGAATCTCAGCGTCTATGAGAGTTCCGTTCCAGGAACCTCCAAAACCTATTTTTACATTAAACAAAAGCAACGATAAGATTAGGCAATTATGTTAAAATAGCCTGCTTTCCATGGTAATGGGATGGGTGCGCAGGCAGGCAATCAGTCTTCCTCTCTGGATCTTAAAAGCTTCATTCCAACTCGAAGGCAAATCCCTCCTTCTCCCTGGAGCAATACAAGAATGCACGGTGATGATCACTTCCCAATATGCTTTGCATTCTGTCATGTGCTCCAGGCAACAGAAGGGAGATAGTGCCTTGAAGCTGAAATAAAACTCTTCCAATCCCAGAGAGGGAAAGGGAGATTAACTGACTGCCCAATTACCATAGTAATCATTTTTCTGACTAAAAATTACCTTTTAAAGGGCTAACTTCATTTACACTGAGGTAATATTATGGGTGAAAAATCACTGATATAGGTTACACCTGTAGTTTATATTGCTACACCCAATGTTTTCCTTATTCACCATTTTCTTGTGGCGCAAGCGGATAAGACGCTGTGCCTATTAACCAGCAGGCCAGGGTTTGAGACCCGGGTCGGCCCCACAAGACAGGGTGAGCTCCTGTCCTTAGCCCAGCTCTGCGATGCCAACTGGATCCAATCGTATTGGCTCTGCCTTTCCATTGGACTAATTCAGTGGTGTGGAGAGGGGGCATTTGCTGCTTGGGTAACAGCCTATCCTCCATAACAATCCAACCCAGGCTTTCGTGCTTCGCATGCAGCGTATGCAGCGCAGAGCACGATACCATAGTCTTTTAAGACTGACGGAGGCCTGCTTTTTTTAACTAATACCCCAGTACACTGTGGTGCAGCACTCCAAAAAGTTTTCTGCCAGCACTTGCAGCATAAGTGTTCACAGATTAGCAGAAATATACAGTATGGCTGCAATCCTAAAGACACTTTCCTCGGAATAAGACCCATTGAACACAGTGGAGCTTACTTTTGAGACATGATTAGGATTGTGCTGTTTATTCTACTGCCCTTATCTCCAAACCAATGACTCTGCAATTATATGGACAGAACACAAATATGGAATGTGTCTTTAGAACCACAATTATCACAACAATCCAGCTAAGGAAGCTGTTGCCAGCTTTGGGGTTTAATACAACACCAGCATTGATTCTAAAATGGCAGTGGCATTTGTGTCACATTTACGACATAAACTTAATGTCCTGTTACTATCTGGTACAGCAGAAAACTGAAAAACTGAATCACTGTGTATAAACCAGTACTCAAATATTTATAAGCACATTAGCCAGTACAAGGGAGAGTAGACAACTACTCATTTCTATCACTACTTCTGGGACCAGTGTCTCATTCAGGTTACAATTCAAAGGTCTTAGATGACTTTCTTGTCACTAGTTTTGCCAAAGAAGTCCAAAGACAAATGCTGTAACATAGAAGGAAAGTGAACACAGACTCATTTACAAGCTGAGTCATCCATAAGCACTGCATCTTTTTTATTATAACATAGTGTCTTAAATAGGCTCCTGAAATGCTATCATTTGTTATGTGATATATGGAGATAGCAACTTTCTATAACAGCAAAAAGAGATCTGGTGAAAACACTGCATGGTTCTCAGCAAGCAGACCAAGTGCCTTGCTGTTTTTTCTTGGAAGAAGCCGCAGGTTCTCCTTTGGTAGAAAAGTACATGAGAAGAGAACAGTTGGGGACTGCCATGAAGAGGAAATCAAGAATCAATGTTTGTGGAGAACCACAAAAAGAGGACTTGTGGCAAGCTGCCCGAAACTACTGATCTACCAATTAGAATTTTGGACTCTTTTCTACCACAATACTATGTGAATGAATACTAACATGGAATAAGTTGAAAACAATCAGTTGACTCAATTCATTCTGCAGTTTGTAACCACTTTTTTCCAAGTGCCAAGATGAATGCAATATGAAAGATGAATACGAAGGAATTCATCAGAATGCAAAGATATCTGTGAGCACAAGTTTGGATTCATGACACTTTATTCATTGGTTGTCTAATACCTTGGTAGCCACTGTATTTATATCTTGATGTCTGACAGCACACTAGAAAAGTTTCTCATGTTACAATTTGGCAGCCCTTAACTTGGGATGTATTTGTTTACTGCAGGGTACTTAGTGAAAATTCCTTCTTAACTATAAATTTCTAGAGGCATCTTTGAGCAATACAGAGGTAGGCACTTCTCTGAAATATAGAGTACCTAATATGTCATTTGACAAGACCAACATTTCTAAAGTAAGAAGCTGATATGTACTTATCATATGCAATCCTCTATGGAAGCTGAGACAAAAGCTGCAATCCTAACCAACTTTCCAGCGTAAGGGCACTGCAACTCTGAGGTAAAGGAGCAAACATTGCCTTACCTTGATGAGGCCTCTGTGATTGCTCCCCAACTGCAGGATCCAGAGCATGCCATACTGGCACAGCCATGACAGTGCTCAAAAGGTGGTTAGGATTGCACCCAAAAGGTTTTAGAGATAATTATCCTCATTTTGCTAGTTTAAACCAGGTAGGAAGAGCATGAAAACACTTTCTTCAATCAGGATACTAACTGTTTTGTTCTCCTGCCAGTAGCATGCCCTAATGCTGCACTGTATCTTTCCTCCTAAGGAATGAAATACAAGTACAGTATCCTGTATAGAAAAAACTACAGAAGAACATAAAGAATGCAGTTTTGGCATCAAGGAAATTCAGTCCCCCATATATCAATTCATGGTCTGAAACATATACGGTAATAGTTTAGGATCATCAGTGTAATGTTAAAGGCGAAAGGTCCCTCTTAGGTTGCCCTGCCAGCCAAGACCAGCATAACCATAGCTATTACCAAGAAGCTAAAAGGTGAGGCATTCAGCTCTGTTTCAGGGGCCAAAGAGGGGTCAGCGTTTCAGGGGTCAGCATTGTCCGAAGACACCTCCCTGGTCGTATGGCCAGGGTGGTGCACAAAATACTTTTTACATTCCCACCAAACTGGTACCTAATTATCTACTTACATTTGCATGCTTTCAAACTGCTAGGCTGACAGGAGCTAGGCTAAAAACGGGAGTTCACCCCACCTTGCAGTACTAAGGTCTTGAACAGCTGGCTTGCTGACTTTCCGGTCAAGCACAGGATTCTAATCACTGAGCCATCAATAGTCAGGGTCATCAATGTAAGTATCCTAATGTACACTCTAGATTGTAATACCAACATTGCCAGTCTGTTTTAATTACTCTAGCATATCCACACTTCATGAATTATTTTCTAGCTTTCCTAAATTTATTTACTTCTCCCATTACTGGCTGTTATTATCATAGAAAAAAGAAAAAGAAGGGAAAAAGATGAGGTCCTACAGTCATTTACCTATCGGTCTTTTCAATGACTAGAAAGACACACTAATCTAAGCACAATGCATGTACAATTATTTTGGTTCCACAAGCAGGTATGATGTGGCTGAAAAAGGTCAAACGATTGTGACCTTTGATATCATTAGCTACATTTATGGAACACACCAGCATAGAAACTTTTGATAGATCCAAAAGGGAAAGATACCTTAAAATAATAATATAGAAATTTTTTAGGAAATAAGTTTCTATGGATTTACTGAAACATCCACTTCATTCAAAAGAAAGGGAGTGACTCATCGTACAATGTACTTCAGAGAATGCTAGAGAACGCTGGGGGGGGAGGGAAGAATTCTAAAGCAATAGCTACACACAAGAGTTTGCCAGGAAAACTGTTCTCTCCACTCAGTGCCAACAGTTTTCCCATAGGTAAAAACAAGCAAAAATGACTGCATAGTTAATTTCTATTTTACGGAGAGATACACTCCCATCATTTTAACCAATCAAGCAAGGAGATATATTTTCTGTTTCTTAACTAAATAAGTGTTTTATCAAATGTAGTAGCTCCATAAAACTTGTACAAACCATATTCCAAAATTATTCAAGATCTATGCAGGAGTTAAATTTCCTAAAATTAAGTCATCTTGTTTGGAACACTGTTGATACACCAGTAGAATGGAGAGAACTACCTCGCAAGACTGAATGGGAACCCTTTATTTACATTGCTCTCCACATGCATAATCAAATGCTTGGTGAAGTGAGATAATGTTTTCTGGTCATATCTCTCAAGGCTAATTTCCTGGCTCTCTGCCACCACTGCCAAGGCCACATGTTTTAGGGTTAACGCAGAATTGATTAATGCATATATAGCTGTAGATATGTAGAATTTTTCTATGCAACTTGGAAATCTGGACAATCAATACCATGAAACTGTAGTCTGCACACAAATCAGGACATCAAACCATAATCAGATTAGTATTCAGATGAAAGGGAGATTGCAGTTTGTTACAAACTACAAATGGAAGCAACAGATAGTCTCCCCTCACCACAAAAATATTTTTTAAAAAAATTATTTTTTTCACCATAAAATATTAAAATATTTATTATATTCATATCTTGTCTTTCTTCCGGCATGCTCAATGTGGCATTCATGGAGTTCTCAGATAATCACCCATTCAGGTACTTACCATTCAGGTACTTAATTTCCTTAAGTTTGCAGATATTAGAATTTACTGACAATAAACCAGCCAAACAATTTGAAATCACATTATCAAATGTCACTTTCTCCACAGTAATCCCAATATTTGCTGCAACACTGGATGGAATAAAAGCAATATTTTGAAATTTGGAAAGATAGCATCTTTGGAAAATTGGAAAGATGGGAAGATATTTTTAGCTTTGTTCCAAGTCAAACTTTTTTGCAAGTCCAAATATAATTCATTAACTAAAGACAGACAAAAGAATAAAATTTGCTCCTTGAAGAAAGCCAAGAATTTAGCTTAGGCAGTTTAAAAACAGATTGAAAGATATTTTGAGCACCGTTGGTGAAATCCTCACTTTGAGGCTGATCAAACACACCACTGCAGTTGAAAAAAAAAATTTCTTCACAAGCACCAAGTCAGATGAAACACAATTCTCTTGAGAAAGTAAAAAATGGCAAGTCCTCTTTAAAAAACATATACATAATCCCACAGAAATTCCATCTTACCTGTCCTTGCTTGGGTGCTAAAAAATCAACAACTTCCTTGACCATGACTGGTGTATGCAGCTCTCGACAGTCTTCGTTGTTTGACTTTTCATCATCATAAAAATTCAAAGATTTTTCTTCAACTCTACATTTATTCACTAAAGATGAATGTATATTTCTGACCCATAAATGTAAGGAATCATTTGGGCTACATTTAATTAAGTTGTTAAAAAGATATTGGCTGAAGATTTTGCTTAAGAATGGAAGCTGTTGCATGTTGAAGATAAGCCAACCTGGAAAAAACACATTACAAATTAAAAATTAATGTTTTCAAAATGGTTCTTAGGCGTGATTTATAAAAAATGCAATATAAATTTATTTTTAATTGTGATAGAAAAATTAAAATACCAGTAAGTTATGTAGGATGATATTAATGATATGTCAGCTAAACATGATGCCTTATTACATACACTGTACTAACATTTGAAACAACTTGGACCAGTGGTGATTCTGGTCGCAAGCTGCCACCCTACCCACCAAACAGACTCTGGCCCACCACTGATGATCCTTACCTCCCTTCAGGAGGCCAAAGAAAGCCAAGAACTGCCACCTTGACCCTCCAAAGACTTTGTAAAGCCTTTGGAGAGTCAAAAAACATCACTTCCAGTTTCACAGAGGAAAGCATTCTAAGGGTATAAAACATCTTCCAGTTTCCTATGTGAAATCAGAAGTGATGTTTTCTGGCCCTCCAATGGCATTACAAGGCATTTGGACATTCAGAGGCGCAGCATCCTTGGACCTCATACCACTCCTGGGCAAAAGGCCTTCAGACTGGCTGACTAAATTCCATGGGAAGCACCACGGGAATTGAAGTCAATACCACACCATATCTTGGGATATTTGTTCCCTTGCCTCTCTCAAACTTACCCTACAATCCAAAGTAACTACGGGAGCACATAAAAGATATTTACATCAACATAGTTATGGCACCACCTAGTGAAAACCTATGGGAAATTCATATTGCAATCCAGAGTAAATTGTTCTTATGTCGGAGCAAGGATTCCCCGTACTTACTCTGGATTGCGCCCATAGTCAGCATTTGCTTAATGTTACCATTTCCATTCCAACAATAAATAAAACTATCGAAGTGTAAATTATATTGACATCAATGGTTCATGAAAATCAGATTTTGATGAAGCCTCTCCAAACTGCTAACAATACAGGACAAAATATTTTGTCCAGCATCACACAATAACTAAACATGAGATCTGGACGATAAAATCCAGGTTCTAATTCTGTTCAGTAATAAAGGTCACTAGCTAGCCTTCGGCAAATTGCTATATGCTGTATCTTAAGGCAAAATCCAGAGTAACTATGGAGAGTCCTTGCTCCATAGTTGTAAGACTATGGAGTCCTTGCTCCAAGTTGTAAGAACAACTTGCCCCCAAATCCAGAGTAACTATGGGAGCACGTAAGAGACTTTACGTGCACCCGTAGTTACTGCACCACCTAGAGAAAACCTATGGAAAATTCATATTGGAATCCAGATTAAGTTGTTCTTAAACGGAGCAAGGATTCCCCATAGTTATTCTGGATTTTGCCCTTACTCTGGATTGCAATATGAATTTCCCATAGGTTTTCACTAGGTAGTGTAGTAACTACAGGTGCACATAAAGTCTTTTACATGTTCCCGTAGTTACTCTGGATTTGAGGGTAAATCTCTGACTTCACAGCCTATTGTAAATGAGAGTAAATGTATACACAGTAGAGTACTATAAGAGTACAGCAACATTTCTTTCCAAGGTAATGGTTAAACCAGCTTTAATTGTGGAAAAGTGATTTTTATCACCAAAATAAAGAAATGTCATGGCCACAATTTGATCCTGATTTACATTCAGATGCTAACTGAACTGCTATTTAATTATTTAATTTTTTTCTATTTCAGATACATCATACCAAATATATATGAATAAGGATGAGACATAAATCAACAATTTTTAAAATGTGCATTTATAGCATTTCTCCTGTAAAGCCTACATTGGTTTTAGCTACAGCACGTAAGCAGTGGCAATTACATCTACTATATAAGTAAATGCGGCAATTTCACAAACCATGATTTGAGCCTTTCCAAATGAGCATGCTTTTCCTGGACAATAAATTGAGGCATTACTCATGTATTGCAAGGGATTCATATATAATTCCTCAAATAGCAAACCGGCTTACATAAATATTGTATTTTCTTGGCAATTAAACTGCACTATTTATTGTCTTTAGCACCTTAAACATGGCTGGGAGTGTTGTCTGGAATACAGGCAGGCCATTACACACTGACACTGGATAGGTGTGAGTATCAATACTTTATAGCACTCTGTGCTTTATCATCATATAGAAACATTCTTTGAAGGAGACAACTTAAAAAAATTATATAGATATAGATGACTATATCTTAGATATAGATGATATATAGATGAATGATACAGATGAATAGATATATCATATATATATATGAATGATAAATGTAGATGAATGATATAGATATATAGATGGACAGATATAGATGAATGATATAGATGGATATAGATCAGGGGTCTCCAACGTTTCGTCTTCAGGGCTCCTGGACCTTTAACAATTGTGCAGAGAAGGAAATTTTAGCAGGTAAAGCTTTTCATCTCAAAGATCACAAGATGCACCTGCTGAAATTCCCCTCTCTACATAAATGTTAAAGGTCCAGAAGCCCTAAAGTTGAAAGTTTGGAGGCCCCAGATAGAGCTAAATGATAAATAGATAAATGATAGATATAGGTGATAGATATATAAATGAATATAATATAGTTGATATATGATATAGATATGGGTGATATAGATAGATATGTAAGTTGATATGATATAGCTGATAGATATTAGTTAGATATAGCTGATGTAGATATATAAGTTGATATGATGTAGCTGATAGATAATAGTAAGGTAGGGGGCTGTGGGTGGCGCAAGTGGCTAAGACACTGTGCCTGTTAACCAGCAGGCCAGGGTTCAAGACCCGGGTCGGCCCCACAAGACAGGGTGAGCTCCTGTCCTTAGCCCAGCTCTAGGACGCCAGCTAGATCCAATCGTATTGGCTCTGCCCTTCCATTGGACTAATTCAGTGGCATGGAGAGGGGGGATTTGCTGCTTGGGTAACAGCCTATCCTCCATAACAATCCAACCCAGGTTTTTGTGCTTCGCATGCAGCATATGCAGCGCCAAGCACGATACCATAATCTCTCAAGACTGACGGAGGCCTGCTTTTTTTAAAAATAGTTAGGTATAGATGATATACTGTAGATATATAAGTTGATATGATATAGCTGATAGGATAGATTGATATAGATGATAGATAAATATCTATACTCTCTCTATATAAAAAAGTCACTGACTGACTGACTGACTGACTCATCACAGCCCTGCCAAAACCGGTGGGCCTATAAGCGTGAAATTTGGGGTGGGTGTTCCTTCCGTGATGGACGGTGCACTAAGAACCGGTTTTCGGAAATTCCAACAGGAAGGGGGTGAAAAGGGGCGCAATGCATTTTCCTCCCTATACTTTGCATTGAGAATTGCTGACTCAGCAACATTCCTCCCCAACTGCTGGGCCTGAAGCATGGAATTCTGGGAGTTCCTTCTGTCACCTGAACTCCCACCAAGAACCATCTGGAGAAATTAACCCTTCAGGGGCTGAAAAGGGGTCAATGAGTTTCTGTCCTGTACTTAACATGGGAGACTGAACCACCTCCAGCCAGTGTGGTGCTGAGTGGGTGGTTCAGAGGAGGAGGTTGCAGTGGGGAGGGTGCTGTGCGTGGGGGTTGTGCAGGGGACTGGTGTGGGGGTGAGTCACTGTGGGGGAGGCATGTGGGAAATGCTGCTCCTGCAACGTGGCTGTGCTTTTTGCTGGTAGATGCATAAATTGATGAGATGGTTGAGAGATGGTAGATATGGATATACCTGAGAAATGGCTAAATGGAAGGTGTAGGTGACTGGTGGAGAGAGAGGAGAGGTGTGGATAAAGGATCGTTATAGATAATGCTAGATATAAGTCGTGTGTGTGTTTGTTCTTCCTCCTCCCTCTGCAGAGCGTGTGAGGAGGAGGCAGAGGCTGTGCCTGAGGTCTGTCTGTCTGTCTCTCCTTCCTCCCTCCCTCCCAGTGGGGGGAGTCCTGCCCATCCCCGGCGCTGAGGTGTGTGTTGGGGGGGAAGGAGGGGGGGCTCCAGGGAACCCCAGCCTCCCTCGCCCTCCCCGCAGGCGCCCACCCGTTCCCTGCTCGGGCCATGACGGAGGAGGCGGCGGTACTCACTCACTACTCACTCACTCACTGAGGGACCCGCAGCGCTCCCGAGGCCTCCCCCGCCAGACTACGCAGCCCGGTGACGGCCGCCAATGGGCTTCCCCGCAGCCACGGCCCGCTTTTCTCCGCTCCGCCTCCCGCTGCAGGAGGGGGTTCCCCGGGGGAGGGAAGGGGGGAGGCCGCCCACCCACGCGCAGCGCCAACCCCCGCCCTCCCGCAGGGATCCCTCCCCCGCCTCGCACTGGAAGGCCTGACCGAGGCCCCGCCGGACTCCCTCAGACACGGCCCAGGCCACGAAGGTCTTCTCAGCTCCACTTGGGAGTAAGTCCCCTGAGAGTCAACGGAGCCTCCTCACGGGTCACTGTGGAGAGCCTCAGAACACGCACGTCTCCACACACTGAGGCTGCAGCCCTCTCCACACTTACCTCTGAGGAACCCCATTGACCCTCATGGGACTTACTTCTGAGTAGACAGGGTAGAATTGGGCTCTAAGGCGCCTCAACTTTCCCCACTTACCTCTGAGGAAGCCCCAATTGACTGCAATGGCACTTACTCCTGGGTAGAACCTACGCTGACTCTAAGGCTGCAAAACTATCTCCACTTACCTGTGAGTAAAGCCCATTAGTTATAATGGGACTCACATTTGAGTAGACATGCAGAAATTTGGGCTCCAAGGCCCCTATTTGCACTTACCTCTGAGGAATCCCATTGACTCTAATGGGACTTTCTTCTAAGCAGACAGGCTTAGAATTAGGCTCTAAATCCCCACTTACCTGTGAGGAAGCCAATTGACTATAATGGGACTTCTGAGTTGAGCCTGATTTGGCTCTTCTCTGCCCAGGCTGCAAAAACTATCCCCACTTACCTGTGAGGAAGATCCATTAACTATAATAAGACTTACATTTGAGTAGACATGGATAGGTTTGGGGTCTAAGGCTGCAATCCTATGCTCACTTACATGGGAGAGCAAGCCCATTGCCACTAATGGGGCTGGCTTTTGAGTAGACATGCTTGGGTTTGGGCTATATCCTACTAAGAGGCCTAATACTCTCAGGATACTATTAAGATGATCCTCACCTGAGAGTTTGCTGCCATTGACTATAACAGGACATAATTCTGGGTACTGCTGCAAAGCAATCTTATCTTCACTTCCCTGATAATAAGTTCCTATTGACTAGAATAGGACTTAGTTCTGAGTAAACATGCAGAGTATTGTGTATATATGTGCGTGTGTGTACACACACACACATATATATCTACACAGTACATATATATATATATATATATATATATATATATATATATATATATATATATATATATATATACACACACACACATACATATACATATACATATATCTTTAGTCACACTAGATGTTGTTTCAGGACCTCCAGTCAGAGCACGATACCATAGTCTTTCGAGACTGAAGGATGCCAATAACCTATTTTATATATATATATATATATATATATATATATATATATATATATATATACACACACACACACACACACACATACACACACGTTATATAAATATGCCTTATGTACACATACAAGATGTTCTTCCAATACCAGAATACAAGTTCCTACTTGGGGCACAATCCTAGGCATCTCTACACAGAAGTAAATCCTACTGTGTTCTACCAGTCACTCCCAGAAAGTGTGTATAGAATTGCAGCCTTAGGCTATAATCCTAAAGACACTTTCCTGGGAGTAAGACACATTGAACACAATGGGGCTTACTTTTGAGTAGGCATGGTTAGGACTGTGTTCTTAGAGTCCAATCCAATGCGTATCTACTCCTAAAGTCTCATTATAGTCAATGGGCCAGACTACCAAGTCTTATCCACACTGGGAGTAAGGCCATTGGCTCTACTAGGACTTACTTCTGAGTAGACATGCATAGTTAATCACTAGTTTGTAAACCTTTCTGTTTCTACCAGCACTTAAGGACCTCTCTGGTGTATGAATTCCTTTTTATTGTACTTGTCTCTCACTGCTTTAGAGTGATTTCCAACCAGTGTGCTATAGTATGTATAGGATTGCACTCTAAGGCTGCAAAAATCTTATCCGCACTTACCTGGAAGTAAGCCCCTTTGAGCACAATCCTAACCATGTCTACTCAGAAGTAAGCCCCATTGTGTTCAGTGGCTCTTACTCCCAGGAAAGTGCCTTTAGCATTGCAGCTTTTGTCTACTCCCTTTTGTCAAGCACAGGGTAGGACTGTGGTTGCAATTCTATGTCTACTCAGAAGTAACACCCATTATATTCATTAGGATTACTCCCAGGTAAGTGTGGCTAGGACTGCAGCCTCATTCATTGATTAATACTTTAAACTCAAGTCTGTGTCTACTCAGAAGTAAGACCCATTGCAGTGAATGGGGTTTACTCCCAGGTAAGAAAGTATGGGGTTGAAGCCTGTCCACTCTCTTCTCCTCCCCTCCCTGGAGAAAGAGCTGATCAGCCCATCAGAGGAGCAGAAAGGACGGGTTCTCGCGGATACCAAAATACCTCCCAGGATCCGTTACCGCCTTGGTCGCTTTTGTGACGTCACGCAGCCGTGAGCCAATCAGGCGCCGCGCCAGGCAAGCCGCTTGTGTTTGAATTGGAGGGAGTCTCTGAGGAGGGCTGGAAGAGCCTGGAAAGCTTCAGAGGCCCTGCTGGATCTGGAGGAACCCCATGGCAGGTGCGTCCCCCGACACTTGAAGAAACCTCCAGCACTGCGCCTGCTAGTAGTAGTAGTAGTGGATTTGCTTGGGAATGAGGCTGTTTGGACTTACTACTAGTAGTAGTACTGCCCTTGCCTGTGAGGAAACCTCTAGTAGTGAACTTGCTAGTACTACTTGCCTTTAGTACTACTGCTACTAGATTTGTTGGGGGTAGTACTGGACTTGCTTGTGAGCAAAGCTCTAGCAGTGAACTTGCTAGTACTACTTGCCTTTAGTACTACTGCTGCTAGATTTGTTGGGGGTAGAACTGGACTTGCTTGTGAGTAAAGCTCTAGTAGTAGGCCTTGCTAGTATTGCTTGCTTTTAGTAATACTGCTACTAGATTTGCTGGTGGTAGTACTGCACTTGTTTGTGAGTGTAGCACTGCTCTTGCCTGTGAGTAAACCTTTAGTAGTGACCTTGCTAGTATGGAGTACTGCTTTCTTGTAGTAGTACTGACACTAGATTTGCTGGTGGTAGTACTGCACTTGCTTGTGAACAAAGCTCTAGTAGTGGACTCTTTAGTACTACTTGCTAATAGTTGTACTGCTACTAGATTGCTAGTGGTAGTACTGGACTTGCTTGGGAGGTAAAGCTGTAGTAGCGAGCTTAGCAGAGCAAGGAGTCCTACTGCTGTGCTGTAGTGGTTGGGGATGGAGTAGGGAATATATGTTGTTAACATGGCTGAGGAGGTGATAAGCTGCTTTAGCTGCAGAGAAGGTGGTTCATTTCCAGCAACAGCAATATTTCTCAACCAGTGGTAGTTCTGGTGGTACTTGTGGAACCGAGATGTGTGGTAGGTGGGGACACAGGAGAGGTAGAGCCCATGCATGTTGTGAATACTTGTGTGTCCCCTTCAGTGGCGCTTTTCAAGACTCCAGTGGGGAGGCTTTGCCTCTGTCCCCACACACCACACATCCCTGTTGTGGTACCTAGGCACCTGCTGTCTGGCACCAAGCCAGGAATAGTAAACAAACAGCAGTGGAAGACTCAGCTCAGTGCATAGCTCCAAACAATGCTTTTCTGTGCTCAAAAAGTCCCTCTTGTCCACCCTGAGCGTGTTTGTGGCATCTGAGGCTACTAACAGTACAACTCAATTGATGTTTATTCAGAAGTACAAGTCAACCTTGTTATACATGATTTTTTAAATACACTGATTTGACTCAACATAGAAAGCCACTGCAAATCAGTTTTAAAAACTGCTTTATTACTATTGTAGAGAGGAAATTATGCAAGAAATTGTTCCATTCTCCAGCTGAGCCTGGCTAATGAAAGGGATCCTTTCCATTTATAATTACTGACTGCCTCCCTACAACAGTATGGAAAGCTATTTCAAAACGGTTGTACACACTTTTTATTTAACTGTTTTTATTTAAAACATTTTTTGTATCAGCTGGGAGTCCCATAATCAAAGCCTTGCAGATATTGAGGTGCAGTTCCATTAGGAACAATGGAGAAGCAAGAAACTTAGAAATGGGTCTTTAAATCTATTTTTCCTCTGGTTTTTTAATGGATTTTTTAAAATTGTTGGATTGGAATCCTAGTGATGTGTGCAAGAGATTAGCAACAGCTTGGTGCAGATAAATAACTGAGGCAAAACACAGGAATTTAAGAGCCAAACGAAGTTTGTATTCCAGTATAACAATGTCAGTCAAACAATCCAAATTTCAAAACCCACTTCACAGAAGTATCTCAGATAATATACAACCCTATGTACATAACATATACCACTCCACTGGGTATCTCACACAGCAAAGAAATGTTTTTGAGAAAAAATAACAGTTACATCAGTCTATAGAACAATATCTCTAATGCACCCTCAAATCTAATGATGGTACACCCTTATTTTAAAATGTTTGAGATTTTTAAAAAATGTTTACTGGCTGTTGTAATGCACAGCTGCAAAGCAGGTAGAAAATCTAATTTTATTGAATCCACCAATGTTATATAATATATTGTACAATAATATGACAGTTGATTTATGTTATGATTTTTTACCTAATTGCACTAATGTGTTTATGTTACTTATTATTATGATATAATAAACTATTAAACTTAATACTGACCTATACTTATAATCAAAATACTGTATGTTTTTCTAAGAAATCACTGTGCTGGAAGGGATGAGTGGGTGTATTTTTACAACACAAATGGGGACTATATAATGCAAGTTCAGATGTCCCCTTCTTTCTGATAGTTAGGTAGTTTTTCGATGATCCATTCTTTCAACACTTTTCAAATATACCCAGAAGTTATTCATTCAACGCACACATAAAATCAAAATAGGAGAGCAATAAAAAGTATCAAATTAAAAGCAGCTGTAAAAATTGTCATCACAACAGAAGTGGACACATAAAAGTGGAGCAGTAAAAAAAAGATGATAAACCTACAATAATTAATTTGAACCAATTAGCAGCAGCAAGACCAGGGTCCCACACTCCACCCAAATCACAAAAAAAGCTAATTAAGCAAAGTTTTATCTCTGCAGAAATACAGAGAGAGTCAATTGGTTAAGCCAATTGGCTTAACCCAATGAGACCAAGCTAAATATACTTAGTGTCCAATCCAACTTTATTCCACTTTCCAGAGTCCATATATCTATGCCAGCGGGGAACACCTGTTTTTACCTTGGAGCTGCATTGCAGCTGCATTAGCACTAGAAAAAGAGATAGATTCCTGGAGTTGAATAACTGCAGTGCTATTGTACAGCACATCCTACTTCTTGCTGCAGCCCCCTAAATGGCACTGTCAGGAATGGCATACATAAAAAGCCATTAGGGGATGGGCTGGACTAGGAGTGGGCAAAACCCAGCTATAACACTATTTTTGTGATCCTTATGTCTTTCCAAGATTGTTGAAGCCACTGGTATTTTTTTAACCTTCCCACTCCACATCAATTTATTTCTCAGTGTGCTTTTGGCTTGGTCTGTACGTTTTGACTATACCAGAAGTATAATGACAAATAGATTCTACATGCCTGTATTATATTTCATTTAAATAATAAAGTAATGGAGTTTACCCATCGTTGCAGGAGTAAAATTTCATGTTATAGTGCAAATTTCACAATGCAGAAGCATGAAATTTGGAGAGGGTATTCCTTCCACGATGTAGGCACCCACTAAAAACCAATTTTTAGAAATTAAAACAGGAAAGGATAAAAAGGGGTGCAATCAGTGGTGGGCACCAGCAGGTTCGCACCTACTCTATAGAACCAGTTCTTAACAAGAGATAGTACATATAAAGTTTAAAAATAGCCATTTAAAAGTGGCTGCCAGATGGACAGAGAACCGGTTCTTAATTTCTTTGAAGCCCATCACTGGGTGCAATGTGTTTTTGTCTCTATTTAATCAGATTGACTGATTTCACCCAGCTCCAACCTCTAGACCTAGAAACATGAAATTTGGCACACATATCTTTTGTGATGAAAGGACCCACTAAGATCTGATTTGGTACCCAGCACCTGGTGCCCAGCAGGGATGCTTGATGGTATCCGCTGCTGCCCAGTGGCTGGTAGGGATGCCCGGTGGTTCGTAGTGCGGTCTGGTACCCTGTGCCTGGTACCTGGCAAGGATACACGGTGCCTGCTGGTGTCCAGTAGGGATGCCCAGTGGTGCCTGTTGCCTACTGTTTGGAGGGGATGCATGATGGTGTTCTGTGGGGTCTCTGCCCATTGCTTAGGGGTGCCTGGTGCCCAACACTGCCCCAGTACTGTCTGGTACCAGTGATTGTCGGTGTCCAATGTCCAGTGCCCAGACGTACACGGTGCCCACAAATATTCTTGAAATTTTACTCCCACAACAACAGGTAAATTCTGCTAGTTCTGAAATATTTTAGCTTCCAGATGGAACATTTTATAGTAATTTAATCAAGATGTCACCAAAACTTTGTCCATGGTGGTTAGATCTTCTGATTCAGGTACATCCTTAGTTGGCACACTGGCCATGACTGAGAAAATGTCCCTCTCCCCTGCAATTAAGGGCCAGCTGTGAATTCAGGAGGACCCCATTCAGAAAAACTTGGTAGTTCAGCATTTGCAACATAGATTTCAGTATCAGGAGGGCCTGTATCTTGTCCAATTTTAGTTCCCAACCATCACATTGAAATGTTCCAAGACCTCATTAACCACCCCAGTACTAAAGAAAGATGTGAACTTGATGACATTAGTGTATTGGTCACTCACTTTTCATCCAGAGCATATTTACAGTCATCTAGAACTGCTAGGAAAGAGAGCTGCGCTCTTGCATTTGTCTGGTGCTGAGGAGAAAAAGGAAATGAATGCATTCAAAGAAGGCTTATTAACAGATCTGCCCAAAAGTGGAGAAAGGAATCGAGCCAAGAATACCCTTCATTGTGACCAATGATTGGCACATTACAGTGGATGCCAATTGAATGGCCATTGAGAGGAAACTGGAAGGCTGAAAGCCTTAGGCTGTAATGCTAAGCACACTTTCTTGGGAGAAAGACCCACTAAACATAATGGGGCTTACGTCTGAGTAGACATGGATAAGACTGCGTTCTTTATAGCTGAGATAGCCAATTGGCTTAACCCAATGAGACCAAGCTAAATATACTTAGTGTCCAATCCAACTTTATTCCACTTTCCAGAGTCCATATATCTATGCCAGTGGGGAACACCTATTTTTACGTTGGAGCTGCATTGCAGCTGCATTAGCACTAGAAAAAGAGAAGATTGGGGCCTTACTCATTGAAAGTTGCAAGAGGGCATTAACTATTTCTGGGTGAAATCCTAACCAATTTAGGCTGGCATAACTCGCCTAGCATATCTTGCTGTGGTGGTGTGGGGAGATTTGCGGGTTTTTGTACTCTGGCCTAACCCCTCCACCCAAGAGTGGGGCAGAGTTATACCACCTTATGGCACTTTTCGTGACATGCCTAAGTCAGCACAAGACTTAAGCCAGGGCTTATGCTGGCCTATCTGGAGGTGAGGATTGTAGCATCTATTTCCCTTAAAGGACATTGGCATTGACCAAGTTTAAGGCAAGTTGCTGAGATATGGAGGATTGCTACAAGAGCCTTAATGCAAATAGAGGATGAGGTCAGGGAGAAGAAAGAATTGAAAAACGATTTCTTAATCTTGTGGAATTGATATTCTTCTGGGTCAAATAGATATGCGTCTAATTCTACAGTAAGTTCTAATGCATGAATGTTTTAAAAACTTTCTCCAATCAGCTGACTGTCCATATTTGTAGTCATTCAGACCTTTGATCTAAATGTGCTTGTTTGTTTTATTTGTTTAAACAACTTTCTTTTCCACTAACAGAAACGTTTCCACTTATTCTACCCTAAGAAATACTTCACAGACAATATAGCTGCACTTCATAATGTCTGCTATTGCTCAAGAAGATGACTCCAATCATGTCAAGGTAGTAATCCGTGTTCGCCCAGAAAATAAAAGAGAGAGAGAAAGCAGCTTCAGGAAAGTGCTCGAAGTTGTGGACAAGTATATTTTGGTCTTCGATCCAAAAGTGGAGGAAGTCAGTTTCTTTCATGGAAAAAAACTTCCGTATCGGGATCTTAATAAGAAACAAAACAAGGATCTCAAATTTGTGTTTGATACGGTATTTGGTGAGAATTCTACACAACTGGAGGTTTTTGAAAACACTACCAAAACACTGCTGAATGGCTTTTTAAATGGATATAATTGCACAGGTAATTTGTCTCACTGTTTGCTACAAGAATGATATTTTGTCAGCTGGAGTACCTGGGGAGAATTTCCATACTTATTAAAAACTCAAAATGTTAACATCTCTTCTGTATTCTGTAATTTTGCAGTATAGGATTTATTTAAAAACATCTTAACTCTGGCAGTTTTGTCACTGCTGGTTTCTAAACTGCTGTGAGATACCTGTCTGGAGGTGAGGATTGTAGCATCTGTTTGTAGCATCTGTAGCATACCAACGGTAAATCACATCTTGGAAATGTTGGTTGGTTTTGTGTTTTGCTGCTGGTATACTAGGAACTATGACAGCCAAATTCTATCAACACATTCCTGGGAGTAAGCCCCATTGAATAGAATGGGACTTTCTTCTAAGTAGATGCATAGGATTGGGTTTTCAGTTGTAGTTTGAGGAGGGTTTGATGTCAGTGAGGAGTGTTAAGAAATTAATTTTCATCAACCTTTAAAAAAAGCAGGCCTCCATCAGTCTTAAAAGACTATGGTATCGTGCTCGGCGCTGCATGCGAAGCACGAAAGCCTGGGTAAGATTGTTATGGAGGATAGGCTGTTACCCAAGCAGCAAATCCCCCCTCTCCACACCACTGAATTAGTCCAATGGAAAGGCAGAGCCAATACGATTGGATCCAGCTGGCATCACAGAGCTGGGCTAAGGACAGGAGCTCACCCTGTCTTGTGGGGCCGACCCGGGTCTCGAACCCTGGTCTGCTGGTTAACAGGCACAGCTTCTTAGCCATTTGCGCCACCCATCAACCTTTTCTCCCTGGTTATTCTGATTCCAGTAATACCAATATCCTAATCTGTTTAGACAAGACAGCTGTTTAGACAAGAGAACATCTGTATTCAGTAATATATTGTAGACACATTCATTCACTTTATGGATGGAACCAAGTACTACTCTTGATAGTAGCAATCTGTCCATATTTGTAGTTCTCCCTCATTCCAGGACTCATGTTTTGCAATCTGCAGCCAGGTTCTTGAGAGGTATCCTCTCAAAATTTCCAGGTCAAAGCAGCAAAAATGCAGTCCCAAAGTAAGGGAACCAATGTTCCCTTGCCTTCACGTAGCGTCAGTGACTGGCATAATTGACAAGTGCTGAATTTAAAATTGTCCTTCTCACTTGCAATTTAGTACTTGCCTATGGTGCCACTGGAGCAGGAAAGACCTATACAATGCTGGGCTCACCTGAACAACCTGGAGTGATGTATCTGACTATGATGGAACTTTATGATTCAATAGATCGGATGAAAGAAGAGAAGCATTGTGCTATTGCAGTTTCATATCTTGAGGTAAGTAGGCAGGAGACTCTTATGCTGGAAATAGCATCATTTCTAAACAAATAATGGTGAAATATTCTTGTATAAACTTGTTAGAGGCTGAGGAAACACCAGCAACTGAGCAGCATGGATCATGTTCACTCTGATAGTGTAACATGAGAAACCCAGTTGCATAGTGCAGTTTGATTCTACTCTGGAGTACATACTAGCTATTCTAGTTTTATAGGCAGGATTAATGAAGGCTACAGTCCTAAACACACTTTCCTCAAAGTAAGACCCGTTGAACAAAATGGGGATTACTTTTGTGTAGACATGGTTAGTGTTGTTTCCCACCCAGTCAAAATCTTTCTAATAGGAAGGTTTCCCTGACAGGTTGTTTGTTGGAAAACACTATGGTGAAAATCTAACTTGAAGCGTTATATTCCATAAAGCAGATGACTACTCTCTACCACTATAGTGGGTACCATACCAATAGGATAATTGGTAAATGCCATCATGGTGAGTTACCAATGATAGCAGAAAGAAATGTAGAGAGACCAACAAAAAAATTGAAATTGTTGTACATGATGTCAATTCTAATAACATATGTTTTGTTAAAACTTGATGGGGTTCTGATAAAATATCTCTCAACTGCTTAGATAATACAATGTCATTCTTTTTTATTTCTGAACCAATTATTTTAACCACAGTGACCAGAAATGGCCTAAAATCCTATGTGCACTTGCTTAATAATATATTTCCTTGCACTCAGTGGGAGTATACGTTTGAGTGAGTATGCATAAGCTGAGCTGCATGATGTAGGTGTATAAGGATGGGTTGAGCAACGTTATTTTCCTTGTCCCTGCTGTTCTTTCCTGAACTTTTTAAATTTTTCTTTCTTTCTAGCCTTCCTCTGCAGATAAAAATGCTAGACTGCTTCCTTTCCTTAGGGCAGTCCAAGTATACTTCTGGATTGTGCCCTATCTATCACTGGAATGGCTCAATTCCAAGACTGACCACCTATTTATTCTGGAAAAGCTTGGAGCAGCCTAAGGCAAAATAGGCTGCCACAAGACATGTGGACCTGGACTGCCCTAGCTGGGTCAGCCTAGGCAATTCAGCACATTGAGGGCATGTTTAGCATTGCCTAGATTAGAGCAGTTACACTGTATCCCAGAGCCTGTTTCCAGGGCAGAAATGCCCTCTTCCAACTCCTCAGAATTATACCACCTCAGGAGCAGATATAGAAATGAGTAAACCCATAGGGGTCCATGATAAGGCAGAGTAAGAATGATAGTGTTGACCAAAAATCTGAGTTCTTGACCAGCCTATCCGCAACCCATCTCTCAACTTCAGGGTGTAGCACAACTACAGTAGCTCATTAACCTGGGGATACAGCAGACCACTCCAAGCAATCCCCTTGCATCCACCCTTGCATAGAGGTACTTCTGTACTGTCAGAGACTTCTTATAAGGCAGGCACCACAGCTATTCCTTGTTCAGTGTGATCTGAGGGAGGTCTCAGGAGCAAGCCCTCCCCAGGTGTCACTGGCTTGGTGCCTACTGAGCATGCTCTGGAGCAGCTGGGCCAGCCCAGGCTTCCTGACTCTGGATCCACCATAATTTTCTGCTCTGGATTCAGAATAGTTGGGGCAGCCCAGCTAGGGCACTCCTTAGTGTCCTAACTCTCGATTGTGTCCAAAGTTGAAAGTGTTTGGGAATTTATGCAGTAAAGTTAGTTTTGCCTGAATTTGAACTGGGGAAATTGGAAAGCATATGTTGTCATGTATGTGAATAATTCATCTTCTAAATATAGTAGGTAAGTTATAAATTTTAGATACTGCCACTGTAAAATATCTCTTTTAAGTGTTCTTCATCTGTTCTTTCCAAGATTTACAATGAGCAAATACGTGACTTATTAGTCAGTTCAGGACCACTCAACGTTCGTGAAGATCCACAGAAAGGAGTGGTGGTTCAGGGGTTAACTTTACATCAGGTATGCACATTTATATTTTATCATCCATATTCCTAACTAAGGAGAATTTGTAAGGCTTTAATTCTATGCTTGTTTGGGAGTATTGTATATACTAGAGTATATGCCAAGGCACCTAATTTTACCATAAAAAACTGGGAAAACTTGTTCACTTGAGTATAAGCCTAGGGTGGGAAATGCAAAAGGCTCTGGATGGGCTCTGAGGCTGCTGTCCTGTCTACACTTTCCCAAGAGTAAGCCCAGTGACTATAATAGTACTAACTTCTAAGTAGATATGCCTAGGATTGAGCTCTAAGGATACAATCCTTTTATACACTTTCCAGGGAGTAAGCCCTGTTAGCTCTAATGGAACTTACTTCTGAGTAGGCCTGCATAGGACCAAGCTGTGAGGCTGCAATCCTATGCACCCTTTCCTGAGAGTAAGCCCCACTGGCTCTAATGGGACTTACTTCTGAGTAGACCTGCCTAGGACCAAGCTGTGGGGCTGCAATATGTACACTTTCCTGGGAGTAAGCCCCATTGGCTCTAAGGGGACTTACTTCTGAGTAATGCCTAGGAGGGGGCTCTGAGGCTGCAATCCACACTTTCCTGGGAGTAAGCCCCATTGACTCCAGTGGGACTTACCTCTGAGTAGACATGCCTAGGAGAGGGCTCTGAGGCTGCACTCCTCTCCACACTTCCCTGGGAGGAAGCCTCATGAGGGGTAGTGAGGCTTCCTCCTGAGTAAACATGCAGGGGGTGAGTGAGATGCTCTCCTGCTGCTGTTGCTCACCAGATCCTGCAAAAGCTTCAGTGCGGGAGCTTGTGGTCCCACCCACCCTGAAGCTGAGGCTTGCAATGAAGTGCTCCACCTGGCTGCAGAAGCCTCAGGGCGGGCAGGACCACTAGCGTCCACCCTGAAGTCTCAGTAGCCGGCTGGAGACTTCATTGCAAGCCTCTAGCTGGCTGCAAAAGCTTCAGGGTGAGTGCTCCTGGTCCCGCCCACCATTTTGGAGAAGCGCCCATGTGCTTCTCCCGAATATAAGCCGATGGGGCTTTTTCAGTTCAAAAAAGGACTGAAAAACTCAGCATATATTCTAGTACATATGGTAATTCTATTAAATGTAGGTCTGAGTAGACCTGCATGAGATTGTGCAGCTTGAGGAAAGGGCTGTGTTGGATGGGAGGTCACCAATTAAATGAAGAAAGAAGCAGATACACAAAACCAAGTGGTTCAAAAGTAAAAACATAAAATAATATGGCATGAAAGAGCCTGTTTGAAAGTAGGAAGGATAGAAGGCCTAAAATTGACTGTAGTTGTAGAGATAAACCACATGCAATTTTATTTAAAAGATTTGTATCCTGCTTTTCTCTGTTGAAACAGATGCCCAAGGTGGTCATAAGTCACGCCATAAATAAAAACAGTGAATAAAATAAAAAGATAAAATGAACTGGAGGAGGGCAAAATTTATTTACACTTAAGGAATTGTTACAGAGGCGCAAGAGGCAGACAACCCAACAAAAAGTTTTTTGAGCACTTGCTGTTACACCACGAAGGAGGTTGTAGATCCTTGTGGCACCGCTACCAAGTAGGCTTGCCCCCTGCCACCATCCCCCTAACTGGGCTAACATGTCTAACATCCCCCAAAACTATCTCATATTTGAGCATCTTCTTGGAATTATTCTTAAGCAAGCCTACTTAAATTCCATTACTCTTCTTGTTTGCTCACCTTGTACAGCTTCCAAGTTGTAAACTTTTCCCGTAGGAACACCTAACGCAGTTGACATGCTAGATACATAAATATTCTCTGTGATTTTTGTAATTCATCAGACAATGTTTGCTTATAACTGGATTAGTAGATGTTAACTTTGAATAACTTCAGGTAAAACAACTTTCAGATATTGTTGGAGAAGGATAAAGGAGAAGAATCTAGGAAATGGTTAAGCTTTTCACACAATTTGCCTTAAATCTCACTGGAAGAGAGCTATAATAGAGGTGCTCTGGTTATTCTTATAGGCGATTCTTTCTGGCCTAACATTGCAATTCACTATGAACAGCATAGCAATGTTCCACAGAGCTTCCTAAATCAGCTGGGATTTATGGATGAGTTTTCAGGGATGATTCAGCCTTCCTGGATCAACATTTATGAAAGCAAATTCAGAGGGAGGATGAGGTTTGCCAAACCCATGTTTAGCATTATTATAATTTGGAATAGAGAAGAACTGGCTGCCCATTCTTATTAATCTAAAACCATGCCAGTGGCACAGCAAAGACAGCTCAGAGTCACTGGCACAGCTACTGTTTCTAAAGGCCCACTAGCTCTAAGTGAGAAGTGTCCATTTTCCTCCTATCATCTGCATTTTCTCATCTGTTATACTACTAAATAATCTAAATATCTCGAGAATATACCAGAAGAACCTGGGTTAGTGTATGTTCCACAACCATCTTAGACAAAGTTGTTCCAGATAGAATATTTATCATAACGGATGCCAGTCTTTCCAATTAGGAGGCACAGATGGAAGACCTAATGACTTTAGACCTTTTCTGTAGCAAAATTCTTGAGGAGGATCAATTGGACACAAAGCTACTCACTAGTGTCCTTTCCTTCAAACACTTGATTCATCAGAAGGAAATTTTAATTTGCACTGGCAATACACTACTTGAAGACCTATATCAAAAGCCGTGGGGAAGCTGATACAAAGCCTTTTCAAGGAGGCACATATTCTCCGGTCCTGTACAGAGAATGGCATGGCATCACAAGGTGATCATGCACTTTAGAAATCCAGACATGGGCTTGTTTGTTTTGCTATGCAGGGGAACAGCCTTCTGCCAAGATTCTTTATTCATCATGCCTGGTGTACCGGCTGCTGATGCTCTGCTTCCAATTTAACCAAAGGTCCTATTGTATGCCTTTCCTTCCATTGGCAATTTCCAAAAACTGGCGTCCAATAAGTGTTGCTGTCAAAGAGCAGAAGTTGTCATTGCACCCAGATGGCTGTGATGGCCTTGATATCTGGAACTGCGGGAGATAGAAGCAGAGTTGCCTTAGACCCTTCCTCTCAGTGGAGATATTCAGCAAGCACAGACCCTTCATCTGCCCCCCACCAGCTTTTCAAAGCTGATGACACAAAGGCTAAAAGCAAATGGCTGCAGTTATGCAAAGACATTCTTCTACTCTGGTATCTACTGTTCACATAGGTCTACTAACATGCTGTTATTCAGAAGATCAAGAAAAAAGAAGGTGGTACAAATTGGCCTTAGTTGAGAAAACAGCATGGGGGAAGATGGGATGATCTTGTGTGGAGCAAGAAAGAGAGCGAAGTGATTGAGAGCTTTAAAAAGAAAACATAGAATCTTCAAGCTGTACCAGAAATGATAGTTGACTCAGTTTTGGAAAGTGATACAGGCTGCAATCCTAAATACACTTTCCTTGGAGTAAGACCCATTGAACACAATGGTGCTTGCTTTTGAGTAGACATGGTTCTCAATTGTATTGATAGGAAAGCCTCCCTAGCCTTATGGCTCCAACACAGAGTCTTGTTTTCCTCTTCCTTTCATACTGAATTTGAACTACTTTGAACTACTGAATTATAGTCAGTCTCTAAATTAATAGTGTTTTGCCAAATTCCCAGTCCATCAATATGTGAATGTTTGTATAGGTACACAGTATTTAGTATACAAACACACTTGCTATCTGGCTTATCACACACTATACATATATATATTTATTTAACAGAAAATATTATTTGAAAATTACAAAATAAATATATGTATCAGTGCCTTGTATTTCTTAATGTCCATAGATTCAATAAAGCCAGGGCTTCCGTCATCTCCAAGCTCCTTCCTTCTGCATCCCCAAACCCTCCTTCCACCAGTTGGTTGCTTTTATCCCTTAATAAGCTTGCTTGGCTTCTTTTAATGGGCACAGCTTTGCAGTGGCCCTGCTAGTTAACTTGGAGTTAACCCTATTCCTGCCTGCCAGATCAAGAGGCCACTGCTGATATAACACCCTATCTCCTTGAGGAATCTTGTGCATTAAATCGAGGCTTTCTGGGAGGTAGGCCATGGGAGCTACTGATGAAAAGAGTCTTTGCCAAGAAAGCAAAGACTCTATCCCTTGAGAAAGGATTATAAGGCAGCTTTTCCCATATACCGAATTTTGCCTTGAACAGATATATCCATTTTCTCATTCTCTGTGTTTTTATGAGTATTTCTTTCCAAATAATATAAGTGTGCTCTTTTTTGCAAGTACTTTTTCGGATGAACTTTAGGCATCTTGAACTGGCGTTGTTGTTTATTCATGGAACCTTGCCAGCACAATTCAAATGGGATTGCAGTTTTGGAATGGATAAAATGATGCCTTTCATTGACCCAACATCTTTAGACCACATTATGCAAGTTAATCTTGAACATAATCTTCAGGCAGGTGCTGAAGCTTGTGTGCACCAACAGAAGCTGGTTTGATAAAAGGTATCATCTTACCTGCTTTGTGTGTCTCATCCTCTGGGACCAACATGGCAACAAAAGCCTAAACTAGGAAGTTAATGTTTTTGCCAAAACTTGCATAAAGGAGGCTCCCTGATACGAATCTAGCAAAGATTTACTAATTTTATTTGGCTGTTTTCTAAACCCTTTGCAGCCTAAATCTGCTGAGGAGATCTTGCAAATGTTGGATTATGGAAACAAAAACAGAACGCAACATCCCACTGATGTGAATGCTTCCTCTTCTCGGTCCCATGCTGTCTTTCAGGTAAGGTGATATACCAGATAAAGTGTCTGAGGATCTTAGATAACCTTTGAAGCTTTGTTTAAAAAGAGAGAGAAAGAATCCTCAGAATATAGCACTGCATCCATAACATGCTTTGCTCTTGGGAGGAGAGACGCAGCTCCCAGTCTTGTCTGCTTTCAATCCTTTGTGATAAGCAGCATTCAAGAGAGGTGCTCTCTGGGTTTTTGCTGTCATTAGACTTCAGATGAGTAATCTAGTGAGGTGTCACAGCTGAAAAATGTGCTGTATGCCTATATAAAATGTCGCATTTTGCAAGCACAATTTCTTCTTCTGCTCTTAAAAGTGGACAGGTCTTGCTTTTTAACAGTCTGGGCCTATGTATGCTTATTGCAGCTAAACCCTTGAAACTCATGGTTTACTTCGGGATTAACATGATTAGGGACAGGTTGAAATGTTTCTATTTAAGGTAGCAAAGATTGAAACTGTACTATGAAACTCTTAGCTGAATGTTTTTATTATAATGTCATATTGAATTGTTTTAAGGACACCATCAAAACCTTACTGGATAGGTGAGCCAAAACAACAAATTCTCTTTCTGACTTAAGTATACATCTCAGAAATTTGATTGGATTGCTTTTTAAGTATTTTTTAAATGTTGTATACCAACTAGATTTTCCAATATGTGCAAGAAGTCTGAGATTGCAATCTTATAATCTCATTAGAGCTTCCTTCTGAGTAGAATTTGCTGTATGACACTGCAATCTTAATCCCCAGTGAGGTCTGCATAAGTCCTTTGTTGGCCTAGGGATGTTGCAAAAGCACCATAAGGCACAGGAGGGGCACTAAATCAGTGCAGAGATATGAGCCAGCCTCCCTACACCACCACAGGAACAGGGCAACGAATGAGTTGCACTATTGTAAATTGGTTAGGATTGCATCCTCAGATTCATAGCACTTAATTTTGCACATGTATTTGATTCATTTGTTTTTCTTGTTCTTGTGTTGTATAGATTTATCTGAGACAACAAGATAAGACAGCAAGCATCAATCAAAATGTCCGAATTGCCAAAATGTGTCTCATTGATCTAGCAGGATCTGAACGTGCCAGTGCCACAAAGGCCAAAGGAGCTCGTTTTCGAGAAGGGGCAAATATTAATCGCTCCCTGCTAGCTCTTGGCAATGTCATTAATGCTCTGGCAGACCCAAAAGTAGGTGCCATTTCTTCCAATCTTTTAACAATTGGTGGTCATATTTCATTTGGATCAATATGCATAAAATCTAAAAGGGGGAATGACAGTAGTAGTGATCTTTGTTAATTTTTTCCCTGTCCTTCAACACCGTGCCAAGTATTTGATGTGGCTCTCTGGCTGAAAGGTTTAGAGATCCCTGATATAAGGTACAAAACATAAAGTAGTTCCTTCGTGGAACAGAGTGATAGGTATGCTTTGTTCAATGAAGCAGATGCATTCTGATCTCCATTGTTAAGCAAACCAGTCATTAAGCAAAAGGAGAAGCACTGTAGGCTTCTCAGTTGCTTGGAAGCTGGAATGTGCCAAACACCTTGCAAAGTCTCCTGTGGCGGTTGACTGTTTCATCTCTTCCTGAAGTGTAACTACTGCCTAAACTTGTGTACTGATGAGGTACCCTTGGATCTCCAAAATTAGCAGAAGTGAGGAATAACACAAACAAAAGATCACACAAATCTTCTTCCACATATTTCTAAGGATTGCTCTCAGCAGGACAGTCAGGTCAAGCAGGAGTTCAGCATTTCTGCTCCAGCGATCAGTAGGAGGAGAAGCCAACCACCACAGAAAACTTTGCAACATGCATAGGGGTTAGAGAAGAGAAGGCAACCACAGTCACATATGCAGTTGGTTGTTGATCAGAATGTTGCTAAGCTATACACACTTGTAGCAGTGTTGAAGATAAACCGCATTACCCTATGCATGTTACTTGGGCTCAGTAGGACTTGCTCCAAGATAAGCATGCAAAAGACTGTTGATCAATATGGCATTAAATCTGATAGCAGATTAGAGTCCTTCATTTTGGAGCATGTCTCTGTAATGAATTCAGTAGGTGGCCTCTGGCCATCCACACTCTTTTTGCCCCAGCCCCAAGTCCACAGAAATTATAATGACTATTTTTCAGGGTAGTTGTATGGATTATAGCACATATTCATATGAAATGTTTCACTTGTTCCAAAGCATATTCATGTTTCTTCAGGATTTGATTTTTTTTAAGCACAGAAGTTATGTGCAGAAACACTGCACAATGTGGCAAATGAGGCACTGTGATATAGTAGTTTCAAAGCCTAATCCTCACCATGCGCTAGGCCAGGGGCATATGCATTCTGCTGGTATACAAGATTTCCAGCATTTGCAAACCTGATTCTGCCAATATCATCGGAGCAGGTCTTAGAACCCTTGGGTTGGAATGGGCTTTCCCCCATGCAAAGTAACAAATGCCCCCTTACCACAAGCAGTTCTCAGTGTGCTAAAACTGTTGCATGGAATACAACAGATACCACATTGACACCATTGTGTTGCTATCTGTGGAGTTGCAGTGGATTGGGCTACCCAGGTACTTTGATCATGTATTCCTACGTTCAAATTCTCCCTCAGCCTTCAAGTTCACTGTGTCATTTTTGGCCAGTGTATCTCAGCTTTGTCTACAGTGCACTGGTATGAAGATAAAATGGATACAGATCCATGTGCGCTTCTGTGAGCTCAGTGGAGAAGAGATAGATTATAAATGTGAATAATTTTTAATAGAGAGCTGGAAAATTTTAGAGAGCTGGATGCCTCTTGTATCTACAGCTGGCCTCCATGCGTGTGCCCCTTCTGTGACTTTTTGGAAGCCTAAACAGTGTTTAGTACAGGCTGAGCTCCAGCGCTTCTATACTGGGGACATAAAGTGCTGCTCAGTTGGAAGGAGCCTGGATTTTTATAGCAGATCTTGTCAACAAACTGTAGGCTCCTTGTACATGAAGACACTGTGAGGAGAGTGATGGTGGGAAGTTGCAGAGTCCCTCTTTTATTTCTAGAATTTGAGTACTGAGAATAATTACAAACTTCTGAACCAGATGGAAGTGAAGACTGGAACACTGCCTGTATAGCATGATTTGTTAAGGATTTGGTGGGTGATTCAGGAAACATAGCAATGGAAACAATGATGTCAAGGTTTTATCACCTGCCACTGATGTGCAGCATGCTCTAGCTTCAGATCATGACCTGCTATGAACAGCTGTTTCAGTTTCAACAGTCTATTAAACACTCATCGTTGTGTTTTTTCTTCCAGAGTAAGAAACAGCACATTCCTTATCGGAATAGCAAACTTACACGCTTACTAAAGGATTCTCTTGGAGGAAATTGTCGTACTATAATTATAGCCGCTGTTAGTCCTTCTTCTATGTTCTATGATGACACGTATAACACTCTTAAGTATGCCAACCGAGCCAAGGACATTAAATCTTCTGTAAGTAAACTATTTTCCATTCTGCACTAATGCTTGCAAATGATAGACTTGTTAATCAACTAGATGATTACCAAAGGGAAAAAAGAATGCTTGCCCTTATGCCTCTTATTTTGAAAGTTATTTGTAGATTCTGTATGACACACTTTTAATACAAAACTGTCATAGCTGTTGTTTTAAAGGAGTAACTGGAGCTTTCCAATTTGTCTTCCAAACAGCCTGTTCCCATGTTCCTTTCCTTCTCCTTATATGACATCATTTAAAGAAGAAGTTACTTGGTGCAGTTTTAATTTATTCATCCTATGTTAATGAGTTGGGCAAAGTTCACTTATCAGTTAAAATGCAAAAAGCAGATGTTGATCTTTTGTTCATCTATTTTATTATCCCCTATTGAACAAACTAGGAAAATATTTTAACAAATATTGTAAAAAATGTCCCCAGATTATAGCTTTTAAGGGAACTCAGGCATGTGATCTAAATTTAAGCACTGATTATGCAAATTTAAAGTCACACTGTACTTTTGGCTGGGTTATGCACAAGTTTTAAGTCATGATTCATGATTTCCTAACAGTGCAGCCTTGTCTAATTCACTTCCATGTACATAGAGGCCTAAAAAGCATGGAGGTGCACATAGTACTGCAGACTGTTTGCATACATTTTCATACATATTCTACTAAATCTTGTTAATTAAGAGCACAATCCTAACCACAGTCTACTCAAAAGTAAGCCATATTGTTTTAAATGAGTCTTACTCCCAGAAAAGCGTCTTTAGGATTGGAGCCTAAATGCATACTAATCTTTGCCTGCATAATGGCCTGTAATTGTGTGCATGTGAATGATGATTATGCTCTTGGACTGGATGGTTCTGCTCTTCGACTGGATACGTCAACACAATAAATTAAAATAGTATTATTTCTGACTAGTGGTGTCATTAAACATTGCTGGAATAATTCTGCCATCTTTGTTGGTGATAGAAACTGAAAGATGCATTAGGATTGTGTTTTAAGGATTAGGATCTTCATTATTGTTAGGATCTTCTTTTATTAGGAACTTCACTCATGGTATAAGTACATATACAAATAAGTCTGTGGTCTTTTCAAAATGGCACAACTTTTTCTAGTCTCATAACTATAGATTTTGTAGGTAAACGGAAGCATATTCTGAATGGCATATTGTAAAGTATTTTTAAGATGAGATCTCTCTCTCTCTTCTACAGCTGAAAAGCAATGTTGTGAGTCTGGACAACCATATAAGTCAATATGTTAAAATTTGTGAAGAACAAAAGAAAGAGGTATGTTGGTCAGTGCTGCGATGCTGTAGCTGGGAAGTGTAATTGAAGTAAATTATCCAAGTGATAGATAACCAATGTGGACTTCTATTTTTTTCTTTTTCTAAAAAGCTATATAAAAGTCATTTTTGTCAAAGAATATTTTTTGTTTCAGATCATAATGTTGAAAGAAAAACTGAAAGCCTATGAGCTGGAAAAAGTGTCCATTCCTGAAAATGGTAACACAGGTACACTTACAAATCAACAACAGGAGGAGATATTAAGGTATGTAGTCTCTTGAATACAACACTAACAAAATGAACCCGCTGTTGTGAAAATAAAATTTCCAGAATATTTGTGGACCCTGGGCACTAGTCTATATATAGAAGATATGGCTTGTTTCATCTAAACCAGGGGCCTTCAAAGTTTTTGGCAGGAGGGCCACATCATCTCTCTGACACTGTGTTGGGAGCCAGAAAACTAATTTACATTTCAAATTTGAATACATTTGCATAAATTTACATAGAAGAATGATTGGAATGTATTTCAAGGCTTGCTCAAGGGCTGGATAAAGGGGTCTTGTCAGGGGCCACATTGAGGCTTGCCTAAGGTTGCATCAGGCCCTGGGCCAGGGTTTGGAGATCCCTGATCTAAACCATAAACAGCTCAAAGTGGCATCCCTAAAGCACAACTCAGTCCTATGCATGTTTAATCAAAAGTAAGTCTTACTTTGCAGAATGGGGCTTGTTCCCAGATATTTAAGGGTTTATACCCCACCTTTCCAGTGCCAAAAACAAATGCCAAGCCGCCTAACTGATCAAGGGCTTCCTCAGTTCATAGCTCCTTATGTTTTCTGTTTTTCCCTTGACATTATTTTAACCCTCCCATTGCTTCTGAATATGTGTCCATGTGTTTCTCACGTGGTCTATATGTTTTCACTGTCCAAGAGGTGTGTGGCAAAACAGTACATATTTTTCATGTGGTTCTAAATACCTGTATTATAGTTTTTTACGTGTAATCTGTCTTCTGAAACTGAAAAGTCACTGACTGGACTCACTCACTCATCAATGGCCAACCAAAACCACAGGGCATGGAAGCAAGAAATTTGGGGAGGGTGTTCCTTCCATGATGGAGACACGCACTAAGAACCGGTTTTCAGAAATTCCAACCGGAAGGGGGTGAAAAGGAGCACATGACATTTTCCTCCCTATGCTTTGCATTGAAGAATTGCTGAGTGATGGACACTTTGCCTCAACCCCTGAACCTAGAAACATGAAATTTGGGGAGTGTATTCCTTCTGTGATGGCAACACCCACCATGAACAGATTTCAAGAAATTTAACCCTTAAGGGTCTGAAAAGAGGTGCAACGCATTTTCACCTTATACAGTGGTGCCTCACTTAAAGAGCTTAATTCATTCCGGAGTCATGCTCTTTAAGCAAAATGCTCTTTAAGTGAAGCAGATTTTCCCATAGGAAATAATGGGAACTTAGATGATTGGTTCCACAACCCCCAAAATATTCATATAAAAATATTAACTGGATATAAAATGATGACAAAATACAGGAATTGAATTCAAAACACTATAATACAGACCACAATTACTATAATAAAACACTGTAATATTCAGTACAGTAAAAAAGAAAAGAGAAACCTTTATGACCAATTTTCACAAAAAGAGTCACTGGTGTCTTTTGGAGCATCTTTAACAAGGAACCTCTCTGTGTGAGAAATCTATCTATGCAAACTAGATAGGCAGTCTGCAACAGCAAAGGGGCCAATTCCTATGCAGTCTACTCAGAATCAAGCCCCATTGAATCCACTGGTGCTTACTCACAGGAAAGTGCATAGGCTGCAAGCCTGACTCTTTCCATAGGATTGCACTGCAGTCCAATGCAGTTTCCATAGGATTGCTTTCAATGCAGCTTGCATTCAAAAGAGGCCAGATCCTGGGATGTCTACTCAGATTCAAGCCCAATTGAATCCACTGGGGCTTACTCACAGGAACGGAAAACTGCAGGCAGGGAAGTTGGTGAGGGAAAGAGGGTGGTTGTAGTGGGATCCAGGCAGGGGGGCTTCCTTGGGGGGAAGGGGTCTGTTTGAGGGGGGCTTCACTTAGGGGTGGGCTGACCCTCTCCCAACAACCGGTTCGCCGGAAGTGGGAGGGGCCAGGCCGGGTCAGGGGGCGGGGCGAGGGGTGGCCCCAATCCTGGCACACTGCACGTGCGCCAAGGTTGGCGCATGCGCAGTCGCGTCCTAAAGAGGACGCAACTGCGCTTGCATCCTCTTCAGGATGGACTGCACTTGCTTCAGGCTTGACACAAGTGCAGTGCGTCCTGATCAGGAAGCGACTGCAAGGACTTTGCCTGTGCCTACCTTGGGGGAGGCGGAGTCCCGTCCTCAACAGGACGCGACTGCACTTGCGGCAATCTTGACGCAGGCGGAGTCGCGTCCTCTTCAATATTGACGCAGGCGCAGTGGTGGGCCCCTCGGGGGCAAACCAGTTCGCCCGTGTTTTGGCCCACCGCTAGCAACTGGATCACTAATGGTGGGCCAAAATTAACTACTGGTTCTATAGAACTGGTGCGAACCTGCCTGGGCCCACCGTTGGCTTCACCTTATGCAGAGGGGGTGCAGGAAGAGTTTTCCCTCCTACCTGATGGAGGCTTGCAGAGGCTTGGCAGGCTGTGTTTTCTGGCTGCAGGAGGCAGCCATGTTTGTTCTTCTGATGAAGAGGCTCTTCTTCTCTCCCTGCTGGCCTCTTCTTTGGTACTGCAGAGAGGGGGAGAAAGTCCCGCCTCACTCCCTCAGCCCAGCCAATGCTGGGGAGAAACAGGGAGAAAGACAGGGAGCCCAGCCAATGGGCACTCGTTATGCAAAAAAAGCACTTTAAGCAAAGCAAAATCCCACAGAATTTTTGCTCTTTATGTGAAGCACTCTCTATGCGAGGCACTCGTTAAGAGAGGTACCACTGTACTTAACATTGAAGACTCACTGATCAACATAACAGCTGATACACTGAGAGGGAGGGTGCACAGAGGATGATGCTGTGCATGGGAAGGGGTTGATGCTCATGGGGGGTTGATGCACATAGAAGGGTATTGTGCCTGGAGGATGATACACAGTGGGGGTGTTGGTGCGCATGGGAGGATGGTGCACATGGAGTGATGGTATGCATGGGGGATGATACACAGTGGGGGGGTGTTGGTGCACGGGAGGGGGTTGATGTGCAGTGGGGAGATGGGGAATTTTACTCCTGCAATGCAGGTACGTTTTTGCTAGTACTGTAGAATAAGCTCAATAAAATTTATGTGTATAAGTTAAACTTCTAATGTGTACATTTATGCAAATTTGAAATGTAAATTCCTTTTTTCCCTGACTCTCATTACAAGTATCAGTGAGATGATGTGGCCCTCCTGCCAAAATGTTTGCCCACCCTTGTTATATATAGGGTGATATTCTGACTAGTAGTTCTGCCATTGGGAATATGAACATGCACGTACGTGTGCTCTCTGTATAATTTTCTCTGTTAAGAAAGTGACTGAGAAAATAGTATTTTCATGAAAATTGGAAAAATTATTTATAGAACCACATAAATAGGGTCAGCTTTTTATTGCTTTTTAAAATATAAACACTGAAAATTTTTTAAAATGTTTGTCTCTGTATGGTTAAACTGAGCTGCAATATTCATTATAGGAAATTATTCCAGAGGAGGAGGAGCATGGGTAGTAATCTCTACCTCTTCCATGGCAACCAGTATGTTAATATTGCAACTTTAAAAGTGTTTAACCTTGCTACCAAAATAATTCAAAAAATGTAAAATATGCTGCAAGCATAAGTCTACTTGCAAACAAACAAATTATGTTAGCATTTGCTTGATTTAAGCTTTTAGAAAAATCTCTTTTGGATCTTTTAAGAGCAGTAATAATCAATAAGAGTGCAACCAGAGCTAATCCTGAAACTTGAGGTCTTTTCTTACAACATGTATAAGAATTCATTGTGTGACACCTGGGGAGTCTAATAGTAGCACCTATTGGTTAAATTGTTTGTCTGGATTGTACAGTTGGCTGCTTGAGAGGCTACACCTCACATGGTATAGGGATCTATGAGGTTAATTTTAAGTGGGTATTGCATTGCTCCTACGGTGCAATGCTAACCAATTTAGACCAGCCATCTGGCACTTCTTCCCATGATGGTGTTGGGATGTCTGCATATGCCTGTGCATTGGCATGGGGCAGAAGTGCAATGGCACTTTTGTGATACCCCCAGGTCATTACAGGACTTAATGCCAGGGCTTATACCAGCCTAACTGAAGCTTAGGATTGCAGCCATAGTCAGAGATAGCACAACTGAAAACTTTCCCTGAAGGGAAATGGTGGGAGCTCATTTTGTCTTGTAGGAGCCAGGTTTCAAACCCTGGCAAGCTGGTTAACCGGTACAGTGTCCTAACTATTTGTGCCACTACAGTCTGTACTTACATTACCATATATGATAACAATTTTGTCAAGAATGTGGCAAATATTACAGTATTATAAATTCATATGTTTAAAAATAATGCCTGTTCATGGGTGCTGGGTTGGGTTTTTTGTACTGTACACTTGAACTGCATTATCTAGTTGAACAACTTTCCTAATCTGTATGGGAAACTTTTTTGGGTTATGGGGCAGGTATAAAGAAATTTTGAAGTGCGTGTTTACAAACCGAGAGGAAATCAGAAAGGAATTTCTCAAGCTGGAACTGCGTCTTAAAGAAAATGCCCTTAAAACTCATTATCAAAAATGTTGCCATGAACAAATTGAAATGATGTGCTCTCCAGGAAGGTTAGAGAAGGTAAGCAGTTTCTGCTTTTCTGCCATATTCATGAAACTTATTAAATCCATCCAAAGGCAGTTGATTCTTATGTCGCATGTAAGCCTAGATCCTGCAGTCCTATGAACTCTTTATTCTAATGAATTTCATTAAATATTTGTTGTTAGACATCTGATAATAGGTTGTCCCCTTGTTATCCACTAGGGTTTTTAAAAATCCATGGATAAAAATAGGAAAAAGACTTAAAACCCAGAATTCTTTCTCCTCCATTGCTCCTAATGGAATAATGTTGTGCTTCAATAGAAGCTGATACCAAAAAATGTGAAAAATAAAAGCAGTTTAAAAAGTGGGTTCTTTTACAATGATTGAAAAACAGCTTTTCTTACTGTTGTAGAGAGGCAGTCATCAGTTAGAAATGCAAAGGACCCCCTGCCTTTGCCTGGTTCAGCTGAAGAATGTAATGACTGCTTGCATGACTACCTCTGTACAGCAGTAGAAAAGCTGTTTTTAAAACTGACATGCAGTGGCCTTTTATGTTAAGTCAAATCCACGTATAAAACAATGGGGTATAATAGGGCTGGACATGTATTAGCAAGTTGTTATGATTTGTTTTACATTCACCTCAGCAGAACTTTACATTATAGCTTCTCTTCAATAACTGCTAAAAAGAAAGGCTGAGAAACAGGCGCCAGTTTTACAGAGTGTGTGTGGGGGGCGTATGTTTTATGTATGTATGTCTGTATGTTTTGTTGAAGACATTTTAATTTAGATTTTTAAAAAATGTATATTGCTGTTTGTATATTGCTTTTCATTTATGATGTAGATCAAATGACTTGTGTGTGTATGTGTATATGAATGTCTGTGTGTATATATACACACACACGTGCGAACAAGATATGTAGATCAAGTGACTGATATAAAAACTTCCTTTATGTAGTAGTTAACTTTCAGTGACTGAGGCCCTGCTTGTAAAATTTTGTGTTCAACTTTTCCAAAAACATCTGCTTTCAATTGAGCATAAATAATAGCTTTCTGCGAGTGTAGGTGAAATAGTTTTCTTTTTGCCTAACTTAGCATGTAATGTTTTAAAAGCTGAAATAGAAGGGAAATACTGGAAGCTTTTCTACTGAAAAGATTTCTGTGCTTTGCTGCCAAATTGCTTTTTTGAACTTTGAGTTCAAAGAGCAACTTAGGGGCATAATCGTCTAAAGTAATTCTGAAAAAGATATTGGGCACATGCTCTGGCACCTATCCATTTGTAATCTAGCCAACCTGAATGACATGTTCCAACCACTCCCATCCCAAATGACTTGTAAGATAGTGAGCAGAAATATACGATGGAGAAATGCAGCCTTCCCACCAAATTAAAGAGTTTTTTTCCTCTTTCCTAGAAGCCTCTGAGTGAATTAAAATCTGCGTCCCGACTTAATATTTCACTGAGAATTTTCTCAACTCTGAAAGCAGTAGTCAGGGTAAAATGGAGTGGGGAAAGTAATGATTAAGAAAATAAGAAGACCCTTGCTGGATCAAGCCAAAGGCCCATCTAGTCTACCTGTATCTCTCCCACCAGGTTCTTTGGGGAGCTTTCAATACTATTAGATACCTGCATCCTGTTGCCACTTCCTTACATTTGGTGTTCAGAGAGCCTATTTCTAAAACCAAGATATTGCATATAAACATAATGACGGTATACTGTGGTAGACTCCTCTATAAATCTGTCCAGTCCCTTTTTAAATGTATCTTTGCCAAATTCCATATGCATCCTGTGACAAGGTGTTCCACAAATTAATTACATGCTGGTTGAAGAAATATTTTCTTTTGTCAGTTCTACTAACTCAGTGCTCAATTTTTGTGGATAACCCTTGGTTCTGGTGTTATAATTCCAGATGTGGGTAGGTAACATAGGCTAGCATATGTGCTGGTTCTCTGTAATTCCCCCCCCCCCCCCCAGAAAAGAGAAAATGTGAGCTATTGCTTTTCATTTGCCATATTATCTTGTTTCACCTGAAAAATTAAGTGGGTTTACTGCAATTTCAACTTTCTATGTTTCAGGCAACTCTCAAACGTGATCACCGGCTTGGTCTACTTAAAACTCGTTGCTTGCAAATGGAGAAAAAGAAAGAGGATGAGATTAAACACTTGGAGGAGAACACAAACTGGTTGCATCGGATAGAAAATGAAATTGGTCTCCTAGGTCAGAATGGCAATGTTCCTCAGGTAAACTGCTATCTTATCCCTCTTTTTTCCCTATGAATATATTGGATCCTTACCTTGGTCAATTTTAGAAGCAGATGGTTGCTATTTATACAGGTGCCACCACCAAGAAAGCCCTGTTTCAAGCAGCCAACCCTCTAACTTTTGTTAATGGCTGCACAAACAACATGGCTCATTCCAGTGATCTATGAGAATGGACCAGATCATATGGAAGATAGCGGTTTGTCAAGTACTTGAGCCGAAGCCATTTACTTATCAAGGGGGAGACTGGAGGGGAGGCAAGGAGAAATCAGAAGAGAGACCACTTAAACCAACCAGCCCAAACCATTATTGCCCAAGTTTGTTAAAATATCATGAAAATTTCCTTAATTATAATTGCTATATCTTTTTTATTTTAGTTTTGGCTAAGAGCTTTTTCTCCTACCCAAATACAATGGTCTGTTCTGCTTTATCAATTACTATTATTACATTTTCTTACAAGCATCTTGTGATTTGTGTGGTTTCACTCTTTCTCTTGCATAGGTTTTCCTTGAAGGTAGCCTGTGGGGTATTAAACTAGTTCTGTACCTCACTGTGCAGTGGTGTAACTAATTGGCCATTGTAATTTGTTGCTTTGAATTTTGAATATATCACAAGAATACATCATGAATGTAGATCCACGCAGAAAGCTACCTTTCTTCCAAAGCAGACTGTTAGATCATGGGGCACCCCAACCCTGAGCTTCCTGTAACTCCAGAACTGTTGTGATGCTTCCTTGTAGGCTGTTGCCCAATGCTTCCTGGGGCGAAGGGAATGTTCATGCTTTCTCCTGCTTAAGCAGAGTAACCCTGAAATGGGGTACTAGTTTCTGAATAAGTTCTTAAACTAATGAAAAACCAGAGCATCTGTTTAAGAGCAAAAAGCCCTCCATGGAGACTCTGGATTCAGCGGAATAGCTCCACAAGCCCAGCCTCCCTCCTCTGCCTCCTGGCATGACACTTGCTTGCCTCCTCTTGCCCAACTCCAGAAGACTGCCTTCCCCCTACCTTTTCAGCTCTCTACCAGTTAGCAGTTTGCACTGAGCAGCGAGAATCAGCACCACCACTCAGCACAGTGTCTGTTGGTGCTGGGCTAGCTTACATGCTGGCCTAACAGTGAGGCTTACAGATATGCTTTACTGCACATTTGCTACTCCCAGCTACTGCCATGCCCATGATGAGCCTTCATGATTGGCTCTAAGGCCAAAATCCTAACCTAAACCTAAAAAGCTGACATAACTCACTGCAGCACATCTGGTGGTGGAGAACCCACCGTATGTTCTGCCCCACTCCTGGTGGGATTAGGCCAGTGCACAGACATGTGCTGACCTCCCCACACCACCACAGGGTTATGACGCACTGTGATATGCTGGTGTAAATAGATTAGGGTTGTGCCCTAAGTCAGTTTTGTATACACTGACAGCAGTTCTCCAAGTTTTCAGACAATGGTTTTCCATAGCCCTACCTGGAGGTACCAGGGATTCAACCTCAGATCTTGTCTACCTCTAAGCTGTAGCCGCATATGAAGTATAGAATGTAAGGCAGGAAGAGAAGAAAAGTGTCTTCTATTTGAAGAGCAAATATAAACAAAATGGATCTTGGAGTCGCCGTGGATCACAAGCTGAACATGAGTCAGCAGTGTGATGTGTCTGCAAAGAAGGCAAATGCCATTTTAGGCTGCATTAAGAGGTCTGTAGCTTCCAAGTCACGAGAAGTTCTAGTTCCTCTTTATTCAGCATTGGTCAGACCTCACCTTGAGTACTGTGTTCAGTTCTGGGCACCTCAGTTTAAGAAAGATGCAGCCAAGCTTGAGCAAGTCCAGAGGAGAGCGACAAGAATGATCAGTGGGATGGAAGGGAAACCCTATGAGGAAAGGTTGGGGGAAGTTGGGATGTTCAGCCTGGAGAAAAGGAGGCTGAGAGGAGACATGATTGCCCTCTTCAGATACCTGAAGGGCTGACATATGGAGGAAGGGGCTCATTTGTTCTTTGCTGTTTCTGAAAGCTGAGCTACAACCAATGGGTACAAACTGCAAGAAAGGAGATTCCGGTTGGATATCCGGAAAAAATTCCTGACGGTGAGGGAGGTTCGGCAGTGGAACAGATTGCCAAGGGAGGTGGTAGGCTCTTCCTCACTGCTTGATCTTCAAGCAGAGGCTTGCCGAGCACCTGTTGGGGATGCTCTAGGAGGATTTCCTGCTGCAGGCAGGGGTTGGACTAGATGACCTAGTAGGTCCCTTCCAACTCTATGATTCTAAATGCTAGTATCCTGATTTCCTCCAACTCTTTAAAATCTGAAATTCTCTCTGGAGCTGATCTCCCTTCTGCTTATAGAAGGTTTGTCAGTATTTACTTCTGCCTCTTTTTTCCTGTCTGATAATGACTTTTCCAGAACAAGCCTAACCATGTCTACTCAAATGTAAGCCCCATTGTGTTCAATGGGTCTTTCTCTCAGGAAATTGCAGATCTTACTAGCATAGGCAGGATTACCTTTTAATTTAACTTCTTTCAGTTTTCCTCGCCTTCTATCCACTCCCAGGACAGGCCTTTCTGGTACTGGCAATTCCACTGTGAACAGAGGATTGGTATGATCTAGAACAGGAGTGTCCAACCTTTTAGCTTCCCTGGGACGCATTGGAAGAAGACAAGTTGGTTTGGGCCACACATAAGCACTAACAATAGCTGATCATCAAAAAACCATAGAAAACAGGGTTCCTCAAAAGTCCGGATTTTCCACTTTTTCCACTTTAAAAAAGTTTTGGGAGGAGGACCCTGGCCTCCTTTTTGGATGCCACCATGGTCAAGCTTTACTCAGGAGTAAGCTCCATTGACTTAATGGGCTTACTCCTGAGTAAACATGGCTTTGCACAACACATGTTACTTCAACATATGTGATTCAGACTTTGACATGTATGACACCCTCAAAGCAATTTGCACAACACAAGTTACTTCAACATGCATGATCCTGATTCATACACACACTCATACACGTAAGGACACATTCATTTACACACACTCTCACCTGGAGGCTGCAGAGGCGGCCCAGTAAAGCGGTGGCCGGCCATCAGAGGCCTGACCTAGCAGGGGAAGGGAAGGGAGAGTGCTGCGGTGGCCAGAAAAGTGACAGCCACTAGCCAAAGGCCCGACCTTACTGGGGAGGGAGGTGTAGGGAGCCCCAGAGCCACACGCGCAGCTGTACCAAAGTTTAAATTGCGCATACAACGTTTAAAAGTGCGCACGTAACCATTTAAAGGGCTGCCACGGCTAGGGAAATCCCGGAGGGGCTCTGGGGTTCTCCTCAGAGATTGGGGGTTTTGCAGGAGGCCTGGGGGGCTGCATCCATAGGCGCCCTGAGCCGCATGCGGCTCTTGGGCCACAGGTTGGACAAGCCTGATCAAGAATATGGTAGAATGTTGGGAATTATGAACTACATTCTTTATAGAAGTAATTTTGTAACATTATTCTTAACTATTTCTTAGTTGACCTCTTTTTGAATATATTAACTTTTTTAAGGAGTTCCATAGAGATCTGAAGTGCTACTACCTGAAGTTGGAAGTTAAGGATTTGAAAACTCAGATTGAATACATGAGAACTCTAGCATCCCTCCAAGAACATCAACATAAAGAAACAGAAAAGTAAGACTCTATTCAAATGCTTTATTTGACTTTACATATTTGATGTGTAGTATATAGAGGCTGCAATTTATGTTAGTCTTAGAACAATAGTTATTTTACCATGTGGGGGAATCTCTAGAAATAAATGTGATAAACTGAATATGACATAAGCCCACTTGCTCCCTTCTGCTCCTTATCTTAACTTCAACTCTGCTACTGAGCTGTGATAGCAAAATTATGGTTTGTGTAAACCATGTCACTGTTCTGTGTCCTTAAAGCTAAACCACAGTTGAACTTTTATTTCAAAAACTGAATTTGCCATTTGTAAAACCAGCTGGAGCATAGCTCCAGGTTCAAGTACATAATAAAGCTGAAGTTTACATGAACTGCAATGCCACAGACAGTAGCCAAGAAGGGATGGGGCGAGCATGTAAGCTCAAATAATTGTCATTCAGTCATTTGAAACCATTTCTGTGTTCCTTACTGTGTTTTCTGGCCATTGTGAAAATTGTAGATCAAGGCCTGACATTTTGCCATGACAGCATCCTCAGATGCAAAAAAAGCAGAAGAATTAACAATACCAAATTAATTGGTAGTCATACTGTTTTATTGATATTCAAAATGATGAATGCAGTATCACTTAATAAAGTTTTGGGCCTCTTGGGAGTTAAACAGGAAGGGTGTGAGTTCATGTATAGTTTGCCATTTAAAAAAACCTGCAACACACAGTAATGGATTATAGCTGGCCTGAAGGATCTTAGATCCTATACCATTTGAAACCATATCAGTCACTGACAGGCTTATCCTTTTAGAAGATATCTATTTGGATATCTTTTTGGAAGATATCTATCTACTATGTATGTACAGTATTTATATACCACTTTTCAACTAAAAAGTTCACAAAGCGGTTTAGAAGAAAATGAAAAAATTAATAGCTAATCTGCTTTAAGTGCCAGATGCCCCTGTTATGACATCGAACTCCAAAATGGGTTCCATTTCTTGCCTTCATTCCCCACCCCCACAAAAAGACTTAAATCTTACATCTCAGTGATATAAAATGAAATTTATAATTGTACCTCTGCAATTTAATTCTTTCTCTTGTTTAATAGGATACTAAGTGCTTCACTTATCATTCTAAGAAAACAGTATGGAGCTCTGAAAAATGCAGGGTTAGCAAACGGTGTCATCACAGATGACTTCCGGGAGTTTGAGCAGCTGATTCAGAGAGAGAAAGCTGTAGTTTGGGCTGATCAGATGGCTGATGAAGAACTACAACAAAACGATCGGCCAAAAATGTCTGCTATCATGACATTTCCACAACTTGGGCAAAGCTGGAATTCTCCTTCCTGTAAGTACATAACTAACTTGTGTTTTGAAATGCTTCAACATGCTAGAATATGTCGACTTCGGGATAGAATTGGATACAATGTGGCCAAACATATTTGATTTGTCATAGGAGTTAAGGCACAATCAAGTATCTTGTAAACAAGCAAGTTCCTGGGACTGATACTTATCTCCATCTCGGGGACATCAGCTTGTATAAATCAACTCATTTAGCTGTTGCAAATCGTAACAGCCTAGGTGTTCACATAAATCTGCATTTTAGCTTTGCTCCAAATTATCAAATGAAGAAAACACTACAATTTACCTTGATCCAGAGTAGTATGTGATCCAATTTTTCCATATTTATTTGTTGACACTTATGAATTACTCTGGAGTTTAAAACCTGTTTTGGCACGTATTTGAGAGGCAGGGGGCTCACTTAGAATGTTGCAGATAATTCCCACTGCCTACATACAAGTGCACTGAGTTAGATTAGAGCAGCGTTTCTCAAAGTGGGGGGGTCGGGACCTCTTTGGGGGTCACCTAAGCTTTTCTTGGGGTTGCCTGAAGACCCCTGGTGCAGGGGGCCAGGTCAGGCTTGCCAGAGCTCCGGCTGTAGCTGCACGTGCACTGAGGCTGACTGACAGCCTCAGGGCCCAATCCTATGCATGCCTACTCTGAAATAAATCCCATTGTGTTCAGTGTGTGCATAGAACACACGTTTTATTTGTAACAATGAAAATACATCCTGCATATTGGATATTTACATTACGATTCATAACAGTAGCAAAATTACAGTTATAAAGTAGCAACAAAAATAATTTTATGGTTGGGGGTCCCCACAACATGAGATACTTATAAAGGGGTCACGGCGTTAGGAAGATCAAGAACCACTGGATTAGAGCCATTTGTTAGCCACCTTTTGGTTCAGAAAGCTTTAATCTTCAATCAGTGTCCATTCAATTCAAATGTGCATTCAGTGGAAACATTGGCCTTGAAGGATCACTTTAAATACTAATAAGTAACTTTATTTTTGGAAGAATATATGAGCAATTCAGTTGTAAATGGAAGTGTGGCATTTTCCAGTTTTAATTTAGAAATCCACCTTATATGTTGCTTGTGAAACTGTCACAGATAGTGTTTACAATGTTTTTGTCTGGTCTATTGTCCCTTTTTCCATAAAGAGATTAGCAGGCAGGTAATAAGTAGTAACTATCATATGTATAACTGGTTTAATGAAGGGGAAGGAATGTTGGTGCAGTTTTGGTCTTTTAATGTGTCAGTAGTTTTCAGGCTCTGTTACAGGAAACTCTGGGGTGACGTTTGCTGAAAAATGTCCCTGAATGATTGTCATTATTAGTTTTTTTTTCTGGTGTGGACTGCAGTGACAGTTTAGGGAAGTTCAGTGAGAGTTTAGGAGAGTTATGAGTGTTTAGAGTTTAGAATGGAGTGTCCATTCTAGGATGCACTTGTGGTTTAGATGGAGTATCAAGGTGGCCCAACAAACTGTATGAGAGCCAGTTTGCATATCTGCAGGATCTTCTACAATTATGGACAGGTTCTTCAGGCATGTTGGTGACTGTGAAAAACATTTGCTAGGCCAAAATTTTTTGCAAAACACTGTTTTAAATGAAACACAAATGTATTCAGAAACCAGATAGCAATACTGGAAGCTATGTATAAAAAAGAGCCTGTAAAAAATCTGAGATGTTTTTAAGCATGAACTCTTATTAATACTCTTACTAACCCTACAATCCAGAGTAACTACAGGAGCACGTAAGAGACATTTACATTGACGTAGTTATGGCACCACCTAGTGAAAACCTATGGGAAATTCATATTGCAATTCAGAGTAAATTGTTCTTACACCGGAGCAAGGACTCCCCGTAGTTACACTGGATTGCGCCCTTAGTAAGTTACAATTTTAAATAAGAACAAGCAAAATGTTAATGTGTGTACAGAACTGAGAATCTACACAAAAATGAGTTTGTTCCAGTATTGCTTAAAGATACAAAACAGATTGCTGTGTCAACCATAGGCATTGTTTGTTCAAGCCAAGTCAGTTAAAAAAAAAGAATCTTGTGATTGTTGGGAAGTCCTGACCTAAATTATTTGGGAAGAAAAATTTTAAAAGATTTATATATATCCCACTGCACCTTTTGGTGCATTGATTTCTGGTACCTGATCTATTCAAGATGTTGGACAGGAAATGGGGTTTTGCACAGAGGCTGAGGATACACTGGCCACCTGTTATACAGTGGTCATTATTCCTTATTTAAAAATCCATATTTTACATGCTGCATAATTGCATGGGCTTTACTTGTCAACATAAGAGCAAAATAGTTCCATTTCTTGGCTCTAATTTTTCAACTCATTCATGAGCTGAAATCTAACTTTTCAGAATACATATACAGTATTTTTCTCAAAAAGTATATCTTCTCCTGGGAGTATTTCAGAGGTTTTACAAAATACTCTGTATTTTGAATAAATTAATTGGTAGTCATACTGTTTTATTTATGTTCAAAATGATGTAGGTGGTATCATTTAATAAAATTTTGGGCCTCTTGGAACAGGAAGGGTGTGTGTGAGTTCAGTTTCCTAGAATGTGCAGTTTGCCATTTTATTTGTAAGTGTAGATTAATTACCAAGGGTTAATAATTTTGAAGTTTTATTGCCAATTTCTTCTAGATACACAATGCTGTTACGCTCCTAGAACCAAGTTACACTGTTTAGTACTAATAAAAACATTTACCATGAAATGCCAGTGAATAATTGTTGATTTTTTTTCAGCACATTTATTAATATTTAGTGGTATTTAATTGTGTTATATGGCATACAATTCACAGCATATGAAAGGTGTAATTATGGAGTCGAGCATTTATCCTGTCAATAAAAGGTCAGTCACAGGTCTGTCTTGTCCATGGTTGTCATGCTTTAGCAGTTTCTCTACAACATTTTGGAATATGATGATAGTGGAGAATTGGTCCATTTTCCTCCCAGTGCACTCATCAAACTTGGCATCACACCTTCATAAATAACTCGGAGCAAACATGTCTAGGACACACAACCACACACCCTCAGAAATTTTTTTTAAAAAAAAACTTGAAAGTGTAGGCATTCTTATACTGAGCATTGGAGCAGACAGTAGCTTGTTGTATCTGTACACTGTAGAGGAGAATAGGGAGTCCACTAAGATTTGGAGCAAATCAAGCAAAGCATAAAATGGAATTACTCCCACTGGGAGCAGTGTTTATTTGCACTGCTCCCAATCAGCCCACCGGATTTGTGCAGCAGGACCCTTTGCACCTTTACATCCAGACAGAAAACCTGCTGAAGTTGTGGGCTACAGACATAAGAGCCCAGAATATTGCTGTGTTCAGATCAGGTGGGCAGATGATGAACAACAGGGCAGAACAATCACTGCCACTCTCAACAGGGGCAGCTTTTTCAGAATGCAGCAGTTGCAAGTTTGATGACCACTTTCCTCAGGCAAAGGAGTCATTGGGAAGATCTGCCATTTTTTCCAGACTGCACTATCTCGAAGTTGAAAAGTTTCAAACTTAAGATGTCTACAGAAGCATGGGAAAGAGGATAAGGAACTTCACACTTCCATTTGCTTCCAGATCACATCATAATTCAATTATTAAAAACAACAACATTGGATTACAGTATTTAACCACAAAATAATCAGTTAATCTATCAGTGTTTAATTGATCACCATCGTAGTCAATTATGTCATGCTCAATTTTACTGTCCTTTTCCACTTTTAATAGCCAAAGCTATTGGTTCTTAAACCACCACAGTACCTTGAGGAGCTACCAAAAACCAGGCAGGGAGCCTTGAAATCCTCGAGAAAAACCTGTCTTCCTATACAGTGTATAGCCTTAATGAGGAGCTGAAGCCAATGGCCCAATAAGTCAAAAGAACTGTCACTCAAAAAATTCAGGACTTAACCACTAGGCTAAGCAACATGGGAAGATAGCTTAATTATAAGAAAATGGGTTCTTCAAGATGCTGTTCTACCACAGATAATTTGGGCAGAAGTAGTAGGCAGTCAGACTAATTCATATGGTTTTCAGTAATTCTAGATTCAATCTTGCCTCAATCTTTCATGTGCTTTTGTGGTTTCTCATGTGTGAAACATACATAGAACTATTCATGTTTCTTTATATAGGAAGAAGATCTTTCATCATATTTTAAGAACCATGCATAAGCTCCATGTGTGTCCACAGGTCTTATTTTGTTCTTAACTACAGCCCACCTTACAGTCAGTTTATCTGCTTTTTAAGCTTTGGACCAGCCTGAAAAGCTGCTTGTAATGAAGCAGTGAGAGATTCTGTTAAGAAAATGATCCAGGCTTCCACTTGAGGCACCATAGCTCCACAATGGTTAAAGAGCCTTGATCAATTATAGCCTCTATAGTATATACAGTAGTCTATTTAGTAGGTTTTGAAAACAATGGAAATTGCCTGCTTTTTAAAAATTAGTCATATCTTTTGTGTATTTCCTGATATGGCATGGCATTTTCAGAAATTTATACAAAGAATTTGAATTCATTTTTCAACCCTATGTAAGTGCTCTCAAGGCAGCTTAGAAAATAATAACCATTTGTGTTCTGAGGGTGGGGAGAGTCTTACCCCCAAATCCAGAGTAACTACGGGAGCACACAAGAGACTTTACGTGCATCCATAGTTACTGCACCATCTAGTGAAAACCTATGGGGAAATTCATATTGGAATCCAGAGTAAGTTGTTGTCACAGCGGAGCAAGGACTCCCCATAGTTACTCTGGATTTTGCCCTTGGCCACTTTTTATTTTTCAAAATGGTTATCTCTAAATGGCTGGGAACTGAGAGGATCAAGTTCTTTGCTCCTTCTCCACAACATTTTTGAAGAACAGGTACTAGAGAAAGGGTGTGTTAGTGGGTCTTTTCTGACAAGGGTGGGGACAAGGGCAAGTGGCTCTGTCACTCACTCTCTGGTGCTGATTCTTCCTTGATCCTTCCCTGGCACAAGATTTAAAAAAACTTGGTTTGCAGCAGTTAAAGAAGAATGCTTATACTTTGACTTGATCCATGCTAATATTTATTCCTCTTTAAAAGAGTATTCTTTCACTATTCTTTTTTGCTCATCTTTTAGCAACATCTGCTTATCTGAGAAGAATTTTAGAGAGAGTCATTTATAAGTTTTACTATTCAGGAGTGGTTTGGCAGTGATATGTAAGAAGGCTTTATTTGCTGAACCCAGCAGAGGCTGGGTTTGTCCGCCCATGGCCTCTGCCAGGTTCAGACTGAGCATTGCAGTTTCAAAAAGCAACTTCTGGTTTCACAGAAAATCCAGAACTGAAGTTTTTATGCTTTATAAAGCATTAGGAGTCCGGAGAAGGCTTTGTGGTGAGCAACATGGACAATGCAGACCTCTGTTGACGGATGTGCACAGCCTCTGCTGAGCTCACAAGACCCTCCAGAGGCGAGAGGAGCAGAGGGCAGGATAGGTATCAGAAGATACAGAAAAAGTTGGAACTATATTATTCCAATCCAAACTGACAGGGAGTAGAGATAAAAGAACAAACAAGTGTAGCACATAAGCTTCAAGGATCAGTGAAGAGGGGGATACCCTCTACCCTCTAAGGGGGATATTCCTTTACCCTGCAACCAATATATTAAATGAAATTTGTGATTGCTTCACTTTGATCAATGGACCTGCATAGCTCTCTAGCAACAGAACCTTTTGGCTAACCTAAATTTTTGAGATCTGCCATGTTCTTGCAAGAGTCAAGTTATATTAATTTTGGTGCCCTATATTTGCTCTAGTGATAGGACAGTTGTATAGTCTTGAGGCTGTATCTCCCATATGATTTTAAATGCTACGTTTCAAAAATTTATGAGATTGTTCTCAACCTATAATGAGAAGGGATTCAAAACTGACTTTGATTACTAGCAAGGGAGCTCTTTTCAGAAACCAGTCAGTTCTAACCTTCCTGCCTACCAGACTTCTCGGGACGCTTCAAAGATTTACTAGAGCAGGAGTCTCCAAACCCAGGCCCAGGCACCAGATGCAGCCTACAGTAAGCCTCAATGCGATTCACAGCGAGACCCCTTAGGCAAGCTTTGTAAACTTCCGCCTCTCTATTACACTCTTATATATAAATTTATTCATATTTGAAATGTAAACCATTTTTCCGGCCCACAACACAGTGTCAGAGAGGTAATGCAGCCCTTTAAAGAAGAGTACTACCTTTTGACTACAACTTGGGTGAGTTTGTAGCAGATTGCAAAATCACATGCAGCTGTGATATTTAACTCCTACTACTGAGCTCAACGTAAATTATTCTTGGAGTCCAGGAAAGCTCTAAGTTAAGAATGACATTTGTGTAGTAGGGCTTTTGATTGATGGTGTGATCCATGCTCTTATGTGTGAGGTGCATAGGAGCAAGAGCTTCACACGCACACAGCCAGGCACGAGCTGGTATTTCTGTGCATGAGAAGGTTCTTGGCAGAGATTCAGACATCCCATTTCTTTAAGCTGTGCGGTAGAGAGACTACATTACTAGAGAGAAGAGCAAATCCATTTTTAAAGGTAGAAAGAATTGAACAAGCGCAACACCAGTTTGTTACTGGGAATATCTAATTACCATGAATTTCTTTTGATAAGCCAGAGACTGGTTTTAAAGACAGTACTCTTGGTTTCTTTTGCAGTTATCCGTAAGGTTCATTACAAATCAGAGAGCTCTTTCTGTCCAACCTGCCCTTGCACCAATGCCTTTCTCTATCTTGGAGTAACAACATTGTATTAATGACTCTGTTGCCATTATTTAAAAGTAGGGGCTGTTTTGTAGTGTTTTTGTATCCCAGTTATTGCTTGAAGAATGTCATTAAATTACCCGGTATAAGAACGCCTTTGGGTTGCATGAATATTAAATAGCTGAAGTCCATTCACTAGGTAACATTTGCAGCGTGGAATTCCATGAGTCAGAAAGCTGTTAAAAGAATCAAAATTTATGATTAGTAGAGTAATTGGATCAATCACTGGTAGCCCAGCAATGTTTATTGAAATGAATACATTAATATTTGATTTCACTTTAGCCGAACAACCTCGCAAGACTTAAGTTAGCATAGTTTCCAGAAATATCCTCTCATGCATGTATTAACATGCGTTTTGGAAGTAGAAAAATCCCATTCCGTTATTTTGTCCCAAACCCAATTAGAGCTAATCCCATTCATCAATGTCTTTTTGACAAGAACCCAACTTTTGGCAGACTGTGACTCATGTTTGCTAAATACTACTTTCACACTTTTCACATTACTTGATACTATGCTAATTCTTGTGTTCATATGCTTCCTCCTTGATAAATTAGTTCCTTTGGGGTAATGGCTTCAGTGGGCAGGATGACATAGCTCAGCCAAGACTGTTCAAAAAGTCCTCCTAATTGAAAGAGAGAGAATATATTCATTTGGACACCTTAATGCTTCACTCATTTAGCATGACAGTTAAAAGCATACCAAGAATATATGTAGCATAATCCTTACTGAAAACTCTTGCTTTGCTTAAAAGGGCTTATTCCCGAGTGTGCGTTCAATAACAGCCTAGATGTGATCCATGTTCATTGTACCATTGTATGCTTCATGATAAGGAAAGAAAGGATTGATTCTGCATGATGTTTTTTGAATTCCTAAAGTGCTATATACAATTAATCAGTAGTTCACAGAGCTGGCAAGAGATGTTGATTCCTTCTCTTGACAATTGATTGGACTGAATAAAGTTATACTGATAGCCATTAACCACAAACTTTGCTGTGTTTGAGTTTTAAGTTACCCTTGATTTGTGTCTTGTCACAATTGAATTTTTGCTATAAAATATACAATTTTCAAATTAATTTTATATCTTAAAACATTTGCCCTAGTATATGGACTGCCCAATAAATTAATTTAGGACCCAGTCCTATCCAGCACTCCGGCACTGATGCAACCATGTCAGTGGAATATGTGCTGCATCCTATGGAGGCGGGACTAACAGGGAAGCCTCTTCCATATTGGGGAACATTTTTTCCCTTAACTCGGGGCTGCAGTGCGGCTGCATTAGTGCTGGAAAACTGAATAGTATTTGACCGTTGGATTGCTCATGTTTTTCTCCTAAAATATATTTCCTGGATTTATATTCCATGTTTCTTCTGAAAGGGCACCCAAGGCACACAAAAACTGACACAAATTTTAAAAATCCTTTTTTACTGAAAATATCTAAATGGTTAAAACTATAACAATACATAACTATAAAATACATAAATACCATAGTAAGAGCCAAGCAGCAATGAACAGCAGCAATAAAACCATCAATCAGAAAGCTTAAATAGTAAATATCAGCACTGTTCTCTAAGTTAATTGGATAGCATGAGTTCAACAATCACCAATGTTAAAAGCACTGATTTCAAAAGCAGAGATCTTCCATTTGTCAAGAGCAGAAACCCTTGGACCACACCCCACTTTACCTACATTTTAGGAATTTGACCATAAACAGTGGGATGTGGCTGCAAGAGAAAGCAAAAGGGCTTTTCCACTTCACATGTTTTGGCGTAGTGTTAAGGGTTTCTTTCATCCATGTTCTGACACTGATGTGCAGAATTCCAAGACGTCCTCTTTTTCAGCCTTGTGTCATGGAAAAAAATCTTCATTCTCCTCCTTTTTTGTGAGCTGGCAGCATGCAGCCTTTTTGTAATTTATAAATTACCAGTATATGCAATAGCTTTAAAGTTAATAATAAGTAGTATAGTGTTTCAGTTAAACACATGAAACTTATGAGTGTTTTTGGCTTTTATTTTGCCATGTCATACACTTTTCCTGCTTTTTCATACATTTTTCTACATTTTGTCCTCTTTTGCACTCATGGCATCTGGTCACCCTTTCAATGACCTATATGAAAACTGTACTTGACATGCAGTCTCAGGATACCAAGGGGCCAGAGTGCAGACCGACAGCCCAATTCTATACTTTGCAGTCCCAAAATGGCGATCACTTTATCTTAGAAGTTTCAAGAAGCCAGCAGAGGTATCCTCAGAGGAAGAGGTTTTTTCCCCCACCCCTGAGAAAAGCCACAGGCTCCCCAGTGGAGCTTTCTTATGTCAGTGTTGACTATTTTGTAGGCAGCCTTCCCCCAGGAGATATGGAGATATGGTCTCTCCAGGCTGCCATGGTTGGAGCCATGGGCACCACAGTGAGAAAGGATGCCAGTTCAACCGCCATTCCCAACACTTACCTATCTGGAGAAGTTTAGGGAGCACTCAAGTATTCTCTGAAGCCGGTCAGGCTCTGCTGCCTGGCTGACTTTGGAGGGTGCAAGTGCCCTGGCTGACACATTCATGCGCTGTCCACAGCCAACTGGGAGCAACAGATTGCCAGTGAGGGGGAGTCGCCGCAGTGCGCATGTGCCTCCGTGGTGCATACACATCATCATATAATGGCACCACATGACATCTGTTCACTTCTGCCTTCCTCTCACCACGAGAGCTCTCATCTATACCACAGCTCTTGCAGTTTCTTCCACCACTGGCCCACTGCCAGTGCTCCCTACTTTGAAATACCATAAAAATATTTTATGGCACATTTAAAACACCCAGCTCTGGAACTAAGTGCCTTTAGGATTGGCACCTAAGAATCATTAAATTAATACTAGTTTTTGTGGACCTTTCACCACCAGTATATCAATTAAACTGGTCTTAGACCAGGTTTTCTTGTACATAATGAACTAAAGTTTTTAAAAAGCTGACTCTAAAACATGACAAGCTATGTGGTATTCTGACCTTAGATACTTTATTTCTTCCATCTCCCTATTCATGATGCCACTACCCTTAGTATAGCTTCCTGGATTCTACAAAATGATAATTGATTGAAAATGGAATATACAGGAGCTTTCAAGAAATCTTCCTGTTTTAAAAAGTCAGTATCATTTCACATTAATGGACTTCAGCCAATTTTCTTATGAGGACAGTCCTTTTTATTTGCAGTATTTTGGCAACTGCTAAATTTATGGCAAGATAATATCATTTTAATTCATTCTTAACTTTGGATTTTATTCTGATGACATTCAGTAGCTATTTTTAAAGGCCTGGTGTGTTCTCTCTCTCTCTCTCTCTCTCTCTCTCTCTCTCTCTCCTTTTTCCATTCTTACGGTTTGGTTTTTTGCTACTTAGAACCCCAGCAATCTGATTTTTATTAATGTACTTTTAGTGTAATATGAAATATGGCTCATTGTGATGAAGTTCAACAAATTATTAATGTTGGCAATTCTTTTTGTGTTCTCCACCTATCTGGTTTATTGCTTAAATGCTTGCATTTACGGTTAATTTAAAAGTGGTTTCGGGACTTGGACTTGGAGAAGCTTCTAAAACTTGGCACCCTCATCAAAATGTTTCTCTTGCAGACTTCCTTCCCAATTGCTCTTAGGACATTTTGCAAAACACCAGTGCTTTACAGTAAACAAACTTTTTTTCTGAAAGCAGAACCTCTTTGCTGCAATGTAGCAACAAATACTACTAGACTCACAAACTACAACTTTTTCCTGAAACACACATTTTCAGATGCATAAGCTCCAGAACCGCCTCATAAATTAATATTTTAGAATGTTGGCTAAAATATTTAATGCATAGCTGTTTGGAAGATAATTGGATTCCCTGAGCAAAGCACATTGTTGACATTGGGGAAAGTGGCTGTTCAGAATGTTTTGACTGGAGGCCTGGGCGATAAGTCTTAAAATCTGGTTTCCTTGCCTTAGGATTTTGGAGGGTAAATATTTTGAGCACAAAGGGTTTGTTTATCTGTGGAATTCTTGAGACTAAAATTTCTAAACGGAAAAGTAATGGAATTATTTCCAGCTAGACACTAATCTAAATTGTTAATGAGGGCAAACCTGCCACTTAGTCCCTGGATTCCCTGAGCCTTGGTTATATGTCCATTCAGTCAAATTTTGTTCCTCTTGTTCTTTGCAGGATCTGAATGTTGCTGTCTACAGCAATGGTTCCATCCTCTGTCACAAAACGGAACCCAATGAGTACTGCATGACATGCCTCTTTACTGTCATGCCTATAATTTTTGACTTTGCATCAGTACTTTGCATTTGACTTGCATCTTATGTCGAAGCCATGCTTATGTTGTAATTGAGCCTAGGGTCCTGGGGTTCGTGTTTTGTTCTTGTTTTTAGGTAGTTTTCCATTTTAAAACATATTCATATGAAAAAGTGAAACCACTAATATCGGTAAAAACAAGAATTAACAGGAAAAGTTACGCTTTCAACAAAATATCAGGCTAGAATTAGTTATAAGCCTTTCGGGAAAGCTTTCAGGACATGAGTGGAGAAGCCGTATGGGCTTCTCAGGGACCAATAATTCCAGAAGCACAGCTTCCCCAGTTTGTATTTCACCTTTGTCATAAGCTGGGTAGTACTGAGCAAGCCACTGTTTCCTTCCCTCCGTGCTCAGCTGAAGTATGCTACTTCATTTATGGAATTATAGTTACACTTTAAGAGATTTGTTGCAGTCCATCTTTTCACATGGCTGAAGATTGGATTCAATAACCATTTTGTATAAATTGCTATTTATCTCCTACAAGCGGAGGTCTTTGCCAGTCTTCCAACTTGCCTTTTCCCCAGTTATTTTCTTATTTGTTTTATTATTCCAAACATAATCAAAACTGTTGTGCCACCAATTCATTTTTTTATCATCAAAGTTGACACTGAATTTATAGAACTTATTATCCCTGAGATTATTTTTGTATCAGCTTAACACCAACCGGAGGCTGAGTTTTCCTTTAAAAAAAGCTTGTTTTTGAATAAACTTTTTAAGAAGTAATAACTAAGGCTGCAATCTTAATCTCCAGTTAGGTGGCATAAGCCCAAGCACAAGTCCTCTGATGGCTTGATGATGTCACATAAGTGCTATAAGGAATTTCTGCACCACTCCTGGGAAAGGGTTAGTCCAGCACATAGACATCACCTATATCACCACTGGAATGGGAAGACCAAATGGGTTATGCCGAACTAAGTTAGGATTGTACCCTAATGGCATTTCTGCCTCTGCCTAGTACCAGGCAAAATGTTAGTCTAGGAGGTAGGCAAGCAAATCAAAACATGTGCACATTCCAAAGGTGGTAAACATTATCTTATTACTAACTATGGTTCATGTTTTAGCAGACAGCAGACCTTTGATTAATAGGCCAGAACAGAATGCATAATTCTCAGTATTAAATCATGCTTTTCTTGAATGCTTAGATCTCATAACATAATCTGAGTAAAAGCAGGCCTCCGTCAGTCTTGAAAGACTATGGTATCGTGCTCGGCGCTGCATGCAAAGCACGAAAACCTAGGTTGGATTTTTATGGAGGATAGGCTGTTACCCAAGCAGCAAATCCCCCCTCTCCACGCCACTGAATTAGTTCAATGGAAAGGCAGAGCCAATACGATTGGATCCAGCTGGCGTCACAGAGCTGGGCTAAGGACAGGAGCTCACCCTGTCTTGTGGGGCCGACTATGGTCTCAAACCCTGGCCTGCTGGTTAACAGGCACAGCGTCTTAACCGCTTGTGCCACCCAAGGCCCTGTCAATCTCAGTAAACTTGAATGCTTAAATCTCATAACGTAAACTCAGTAAAGTCACGGCTCATAGGACCCTCCTATCAAGTATGCCTCTAAAATTGGTCAGTATTAGTTTTCCTACTTAAAAATTGGAGGTGGGGGAGACAGTTGCAGCCAGCTAGTGAATATATCGAGGATGTGAGATTTGAACAACTTCTCAGCACACGAAACAAAAATCTTATTCAACTTTCCACCCCAGATGTAGCTGTGCCAGTGGAACGGTAGTTAAGACCTCCACAAGATTTGTTCCTTGCTTTGGGGCTACATTGTAGTTGCATGGGCACTGGAAAGTTGGACCCTAACTCTTTATTTATTCAATTTCTATGCCACCTTTCTCTCAAAAAGTGGCACTCAAGGCAGCTACGTTAGCAGCAAATCTTCTATACATTAGTAACCTAGTGTTTCTGTTTGAAAAGTGTGCTTATTCATTTACAAAACACAAAACTGTAGATGAAGCCTTCAAAAATATAATTAGGATTATTTCTTTTCTACTGACTTACATAAGATTAGTAATTAAAACAATTAAAATAAGCACAACAGAAACTTAAATACAACAGTTTTGCTTAAAATTCTTATGAGAATGGAGAATGCAGTAATTCTCCATTTCCACTTTCCATGGTGTCCTCTGCCTCCTTCATGAAGTTCTTCTATATTCTGTTCCCTGCTGTTATTGCTTCCTTTATTCTGCGTTACTTAACATAAATCAGCTGTTATTACAATGACTCTGTTGTATAGTATGCAAAAGCTCAGCTGCTTTTAATTATGGTGCATAAGCTGGTACCACCAGCAGCTGTAGTTACACAGCGATAAGTAGTGCGTGTGTGTTCCTGTTTCCTTTACTCCTGCACTGCTACTGTTGCATGTACATTTTTTTTCAAATCTTAGTGTAAAATGTATGTTTTGTATCACTGTTGTGTCGTCTTCCCCCAGGAGTGGAAGTCCTGGAAATATGACCACGTTCATTATCCAATTTTTTTCATTCATCTGTGTATTTATTTTAAATTTTATATATAAATTTATTTTCTTGCTCTTGACACTGTGTTAGGTACTTGATGCAGTCCTCTGGCTGAAGAGTTTAGTGACCCCTCGGCTAGAAGGTGCATTCCATCTGGTTTGGGTGAGGTAAAGCCCCATTCTCACATGATCACTGCATGATCCTAATGAATGACTTAGGAGAGTGACATTTACCAGAACATTTTCATAGTTGTGTCAGCCTGTTCTAATGAACACAGGTTTATAGATGACTTGTGCCAAAAGTTGGAATTTAAAAGGGGAGGCTTTTCCATCATAGGAATTTTTCGTAACTAAAGTGGTTTTGATTATAAATTCCTCAAATCTAGCACCTCTAATTCAGTGCTCTTTTCTGTCTCAGTATTAGATACATCAGCATCAGGCAAAGTCAAGACAAACATACAGCTTGAAGCATGCTGTGGAGCACCTCCTGTCAAAAGAATAAGACGAAAGTTGATGGACTCTCCCCCTGCAGCACACAGTCCTGATCAATCCAGTCAGCAAAGCCCTGGTCAACTGCTGGATTCCGTCAGCAAGTCACTTTGTCCCATTGTCTATACACCTGAGGTCTGCAGGCAGTCTAAAGAAAACTGGTGTCCAGAGACTGTGGTCAAGCAAGTGTTACATACAGCAAGTGTTCAAGAAACAAACAGTGGTACTCAACGAATTCAGGAGCCATTAAAGGAAAACAACCACAAGGCTATTACCCATAATATGACTCCAGAGTGCAAAATGAACTTAACAGTTACTCTTTATGAAAATAACACGGACAGTACAGATAACTTTTCTTCAGAAGCAGCTGAACAAAAGTCACAGTCTACAAATAGTGACAGTGTTTTACAAAGGTATTTGTGTTTGTCAGTGGGACAGCTCCTTAAATATCCTTTCTCATCCTTCCCCCCTTATTTCTATTACAAATTAATTCACTTGGTACAAGCTGTATTTGGTCCATACTTTGTTGCTCACATACTAAATGTGCTCAGGCATATGCACATGCTACAGCAAGGAGCTGCATCATATTTGGGATGATGACTGTTGGACATGTGCTGTCCTTCTGGAACCTGGAAAGAGTGAAACCTATAGCACAATCCTAACCAACTTTCTAGCACTGGCACAATGCAACTCAGAGCTGAACATTACCTTAACTTGGGGAGACCTCCGTAACTCTCCCCCAACTGCAGCACATTCCCCACTGATAAGGTTTTACCAGGGCTGGGAAGTTGGCTGAGCTTGCACCCATATCCAAAAAGATGGTGCAAAAATGAATACAATTTGTTGCAGGCTTAAATTTGTGAACATGAAGGAGAAAATTCTAGAAAAACACCTATGGCACCACTCAGTATAAACTTACTGCATGGCACCATAAAAACTAATAGTTTTGGACAGGTGTTGATGGAGCACAAGAATTACGTATGTTTTCTGAGGATCTGCTCTTTTAACACCTCTCACTTATACCCAGAAGCATTTCATTCAATTCATGTTCCACTTTCAACCTTTCTTCTATTTAAAATTGCCCTCTCCCATGTTGATTTGCCTATGACATAGTGATTCAGACTATTTTGGTATATGTGTGTGAGAGAGACCATACACGGTCACTGTAGGTTCTGGTCTATTCCCATTCCTGAAGGAGTTAATGAGAATCCATGTGCAGAAATCTTTCTGTGACAGCAAGAATTTGTAAGATTAAAAAGGGCATTTACAATTTGCTAGCTAAAAAAGTACTGGCAGCAACACTTGTAAGCTGAAAAATGACTGAGTTCAACCATTTCCACTTTTCACCACAACTCCAGTCCCTAACCTGTCAGATAAGTGGGGAATACCTGTTCAATTAATGCAGGGAGGATCGTTAAACCTCAAGTGTGTGTAAGAAAAGCCTGATTCTTTCCCACTAACAATCGCTGGTTAGTGGGGACCAAACAGATATGAAAAATGAGAAAGAGAGATGTAAATTTGTGGAATCACATGGATTTTTTTACAGCTTTTCTGTTTGTTTCAGACTTGGCCTTCCTTCATTGTTAAAAAGGCACCCAGGACCCATCCATGAAAAACCATCATATATGGCAATGACATCAGCAGCTGAAAGGAAAAGAAAATTATTAAGGTGGGTAATGCTGCTTCAAATTACTTTGAGGATGCTGCACTGACAATAAGGTTTCGCTTCTAATTGATGAAAGAGGTACTGTTAGGAATCATAAACAGTGATACGGGGTATATATTTTGTAATTGGCTAATTTATTCTATGGGTCTATCTTGCTCAATACTGTCTCCATGGATAACTCCCTGGGGTCTTAGGCAGGATCTTTCTCATCTCTTCCTGGAGATGCCAGAGACTGAATTTGGGATCTGCTGCATGCAAAACAGGTGTTCTTCCACTAAGCTATGATCCTGTTCTCCAATCTAGCAGTTCTCAGAACTCTAGCTTTCTTGGCCCCAATGATCCCTGCTTTCTGATGATCATTTGTGGAAGAAATATGGGCCTTGCAGACTGAGCCTGGGAAAAGAGGGTTTGTGTTTACTCAAGTTGCTCCAGCCAAGTGTCAAACTGAGAGCATAGAAAGCCGCCATCTTGGACTTCTCCACAATGACCATATTTTACTATGTATTCAGAACAGGGCTAGGAACATATTTCTGTTTCCCTCTAATATATAATTACATCCTGAGACTCCCATCTTTCATCATCAAATGAGCACATTTCATACTGCCATGGTAGATAAAGAGTTTTTCAAAAGGTGAAAACCATGTCTGAAATGGCCTGAGTTGTCTGGAAATCAAGAAGCATCTCAGCAACCATCTTTTCCAACTTTCACAGTTTCTTGCTGTACTTTCCCATTGCCAAATAAATCTCATTAGTTCCCCTCTTAGTTCCCTTCTAATATTGAGGCTTCTTTGGAGTTCTGTTACACTATTTAACCTCTAATAAATGGCAGTACCTTGAACAGCTCTGGGTGATGCTGATGCTGGATAGCTATCCAAATCAAATTTGACCTGTAGTGGCAGACAGACAGAAATCTTGTCAACACTTAGTTGGAAGTGTTTCAGTGACATTTTTCAGTGATAATTAGACTGTAAATAACATCCTTAATATACAATTTGCATAAACTCCATTCTGCATGAAATACAAAATTAATCTATCTGTAAATCTTGTCTTATTGCCAGTTTATTTGTAATCCATAGCCTCACTGTACTATCAATATATATGAATAAGGAAAGGATTTTTCTGTAAAGTTGTATTACAGTGAATCCTATACACATTTACTCAGAAGAAAGCCCCACTATGTACAGTCGGCCTAATACCTAGGAGTATAGGATATCAGCTTTTAGGACCCAATCTTATTCAAAATTCTGTTTCTGATGCAGTCACAAAGTAAGGGAACAAATGTTCCCTTCCCTTGAGAAAGCCTCCTACCATTTGATTTAGCACACACCTTATTGCTGCATCAGCACTGGAAAGGAACAACAGTGGTAGGAGCTACATTTTACAATAACAAATATTTAAAACTTGGCCCTCTTCTGAAATTTCTGAAAAATAAAATAGTTTGTTGGTTTTAACATTGCTTTCCTAAAAAGAAATTGTTTCTAACTTTTTCAGTTCAAGCAGTGGTTTAACAAGTCAACAAGATATTGTGGCTGCAAAACGAATTAAATCTGACAGCATTTTAAGCAATAAACCTCAAAGAGTACTTAAAGCAACAGGTAAGTTTCACAGTATAATTTTTACAGTATATCTCAGCCTAAGGAATTGTTAGCTGCTTAGTATGTCCAAGGTTAGGGCCTGGCATTTAGGTGTTCATTTAGATGGCATTTAGATGTATGTTCTGTATTTTACTATGATCATTTACAGATATATTTTCTAGCTCTCCAACTTCCTTTTAGGAATGGATGCATCCTCTTAAACTGATACCTAAATTGTTTATCACGGCTCATTGGACCCTCCAATCTAATAAATTTTGTCTTGCAATACAAGCGATGTAAAACAAACAAAAAAAATGTCCCAACCTAGATATGGCTCTTTTCAACACTCTGCCTCTCCTAAAGACCAGCCTCTCCATGTCTACTCTGAAGAAAGCCTATTACAGTCAATGGGCTCATTCCAATGAAAGGCGGGCAATAGAAAGGAGCCTGGCAGACATGGCCTTGCATGTCTACTCCAAAGTAAGCCCTATTATAATGGGCTCACTCCTGTGTAATGGGAGCAGTTCGCAGCCTGAGAGACTTAGTGCAGGTTATTTTTCTTCATAATTATTTTATATGAATATTTTTGGGATGTGGAACAAATTGTCTGAGTTGCAATTATTTCTTAAGGGAAAATTTGTTTTGATATACTAGCATTTTGGATTACAAGCATGCTTCCAGAACAAATTATGCTTGTAAACCCAGGTACCACTGTACTTTTAAACGCATCTTTGGCAACTTAACAGGGATAGCATGAGCAAGTGCTTCCCTGCATTCAACCCTCCTGTAGTGTATCTCATATGCACACTTGGGTTCCATCTCTTTCCCTACTACCTCTGACTTTGTCCATCATGCCAAACCTCACTACTGTTTTTAGGCTTGCACCTTGGTCTTGTTGCTCTTTGGTGAGCCTCCTGTGAACTCCATGGAGAAGTGCTTCACAGTGTATAATGTACCCCTTTCCTAGAGCAATGAGGTGTGGCAGGGCAGGAAAGTTATTTTGGGAGTAGTTATGTAAGTGCTTCTGCTGTAGGATGTCCCCCTACCCACAATCATAGTTCCATGCCTACCCACCATCATAGTTCCATGCATTCCTAAAACAATGTTAGATTGGGAAGGTTTGAATTTCAGGTACTGCTCTATCCATCCTGAAATACACATCACTTTTACTGTAACCTGCCCTTCCTCCAGGCATAATAACGTTCTGATTCATTTGGTGAAATGTTACATGTCGTGTCTCTCTGAGATTACAGAGACTGAATACAGTTTTATCAGTACTCCACACAACACTATCATCATGTTAATTATTTGTACTAAATGTTAGGTAATAGAGCATACCAGCATCAATTACTGTAATTGTATTATTAAAGAATCATGCAATTGAATACCTAATTTAGAGGTAGGAGTGCATGAGACATGCTTAGAATTTCAAAAAAGCATAAATATTCTGAGGCAATTTTTTAAAAAATGTACACTTGAGACTATTCTGTGCACAGTAGTAGTGAAGACTCGCTGTGACAAGTTGGAGAGTATTTCTGTAATATGATTTCTTTTGCACTAGCTGAACTGACAAGTTTCTCAGCATTTCAGAATCTGAGTCTGTGGCTATCAGAAGGCAGGGCAAGGGCAAGGTGACCATATGACCAGAAATTTCCAGATGTGTCCTCTTTCTTAGCCTTCTGTCCAGATGTCCTCCAAAAGGACTTTTTGTCCTTCATTTTGGAACTTTGCCATTGGTGTGCAGTACCACATCATGTCATATGTCGTTGGATTCATATTGAAGAGCAGAATCCAATGCAAAAATTGGTTTTGAAATATCTCCTATCAAAAGTTATGGCCAAAAAACTAAAATAAAAATATGAGAAAATGAAAGTGCCCAATATCGTGGCTTTATTCATGAGTAGGCCAACATGCCATTGTCTGTCAGAAAGGACAAGAGGAGAGGATTCCAAGACCTTGTCCTCCTTTTGAAGTTTGGGCATCCGTTCACCCTGGGTAAGGGGTGGATAGGAGATGTTGCTAAAGTCCATTTTCTGGGCAGAAAGAAAGCTCCAACTTTTCTTGTTGTGCACTCAATCTTGGAGATTCCTTTTGTAACTTTTCTACATGAGAGGTTGATGGAGTGGGTGCTGAACTGTGCTCTTCCAATGAAAGACATTTACAGAGTATGACAGCTCAGTATAACATGGGTGGAACCATTCTTTGGGCTAAATATGTGAAGCTCAACCCCAAATTAGAAACTTGGCAAAATAAAAGATTTTGTCTGCCAATTGCAGGCAACCTTGCAACCTGTCAATTTTTTAGTTTCAACAGATTTGTTTGAAGAACGTTTAAAAGATAATGTAATTCTGAAGACACTCTTTTTAAGCTAGAATATGAAAGTGGGTGTCAAAAATTAAGATGAGGGAGAAGGTATTTTGCATAAGGAAGGGAACAGGTGGTGTTTGTAAATTGTTCAAAAAGGTTTTCTTTGATGAAACAGTACAATCATCATAATTGCTGTTTCACAGGAACTGGAACAAGAAGTTTGAAACAATCTGATGGACTGAGGAACCGTCTCAAAAGTAGTTCCAAGGATAATGCTGCCGTGATCATGAAGCTGAGAACCCCAAAGTGACACAAACTGAAATGAAACTTTCCCTTGTATAGATTTTTAATTTATTGGCGGGGAGAGATTGGAAATTTCCATCTTTTCTCTGAGTTTAGCTCTTGTCTAGTACTCTTACTTACTGAGAAGGTGTTATACCTTGGATAAAATAATACATTTTAGTTTACTGAAAAATGTAATCCTCACATCTGAATTACATTTTTAACATAATTGGAAATATTGGTAAACTAACACTGTCCTTCAGCATAACTCATTTCAGCATAACTAATAAACTTCATAACTTCAGCATAACTAATAAAATTCATTAATAATACATGCAAAAATAATGTCAAACAATGGTTGGTCTCAATTTTTTAGTGTTTTGTGCTAACAATGTTTATTTGATATCTGGAGTATCTTTTTAAAAAAATAAAAAAATCTTCTCCTCCCTCTATTCCCTATGACAGACAAGTATATAAAGCTACTGTGTCATCCAGGGTGTATCTTTTTGAATGAACAGCAGGCATCCTGCTATATGCTGGACTATTAAATATACTATACTTACTTCCAGACTAGGAGAAAAGGCTCAGTGGACTCTGGTAGAAATCTTCTCTCCTATATCTATAGCTGTGAGTTGCACACACTCAGAGTGGATTCTTTCCTTGGATTCTTGGAAAGTGGATTATTTCCTTGGATTTCATTACCTATTAGGTGGCATTTTACAAAAATCTTTTTACAGAAACTCCTGTAATTAAAGCAAATTAAAGCATATTCATCCTCCATTGTCTCTCACTGTTACGATGTCATATCTTTTCCTCATTTGTTTCCAAAACATGCCACTGAAGTAATAATTTTTAGATTTTTAAAAATGATATTTAGTGTTTGATTTCAAACCTTCTGATAACTTTGAATGTATAAAATGTCCTTGTATATTAGTCTTTCTACAGTCTTAATTTTTGTTTTGTATTAACAATACCAACTGTGAATAAATTTTGCTAATTGTCAACCAAAACTCATGCTTCTAGGTCTGGCTGTCAGAATTATTTTCTCTGAAGTGTATTTCTATTGCACATGGAATTTAAAAGGTCTTATTTCTATGACATGCAGTACTACTACTGCTTTCACCAGCTTTCTACTACCAGATTGATCCATGGGAGTATCACCTTTCCCTCTGTAGTACATTTTTATCTTGTGGCTAGCGAAAACATACCTGTGTTGTAGGAGGAAAATTCCCGCATGCGCCATCCCCCCACTGTGCAGTCACCCCATGCACAATACCCCCATCCAGTATCCGCCCATGTACACCATAGGCAACACCCTAGGAGCATCATCCCCAGTGCACAATACCCCCATACAACATCCCCCATGTCCACCATCCCCCCATGTACAACACCCCATGCGCATCATCCTCCTATGCACACCATCCTCCCATGCACAACACCCCCATACATCATTCCCCCATGCCACACCATCACCCCGTGCACCTTCCCTCCCAGTGCATCAGCTAGTTGTTGATCAGTCAGTCCAAGTGAGGAAGAGTCACCACCTCCCTTGGCAATCTGTTCCACTCTGAACCACCCTCACCGTCAGGAATTTTTTCCTGATATCCAACCAGAATCTCCTTTCTTGCAGTTTGTAGCCATTGGTTCTAGTTCTGCTTTCAGTGGCAGCTAAGAACAAATGAGCCCCTTCCTCCCTATGACAGCCCTTCAGGTATATGAAAAGTGCGACCAGGGCTCCTCTCAGCCTTCTCTTCTCCAGGCTGAACATACCAAGTTCCCCCAACCTTTCCTCATAGGGCTTCCCTTCATTCCTACTGGTCATTCTTGTCACTCTCCTCTGGATTTGATCTGGTGGTTTGGCTGCATCTTTTTTTAAACTGAGGTGCCCAGAACTGAACACAGTACTCAAGGTGAGGTCTAACCCAGGGGTCCTCAAATTATGGCCCGCCGGCCTTTTGGGGGGTTTGGGAGGTGCTTTGTGGGCACTGGGAGGCAGTTGAAGGGTGCAGCGGCGAAGATCTGCCAGCAGTGGGCAGCCGTTTCCAAAGGGAAGACTGCGCATGCACACACAGTCTCCCTTATCCTTTGAGGTCCGCTGGAGAGCTGCAGGGCTTCTCCATGGGTGGAGCTGACTATCCTCAGCTGACCTGAGGAAGTGAAAGTGTCTTCTTGGGGTCAGCAGAGGATAGTCAGCTCCGCCCACGGAGAAGCCCTGCAGCTCCCCGGCAGAGCTCAAAGGATAAAGGAGACTGTGTGTGCATGCGCACAGTCTTCCCTTTGGAAATGCCTGCCCGCTGCTGGCAGATCTTCGCCGCTGCAGCCTTCAACTGCCTCCCAGTGCCCACAAAGACCGGGGAGGCAGCAGCCTCTCCCTGGCCAGCCAGGGGAGCTCAGGGGAGTTCTGGCCGGCGCGTGCATGTGTGTGTGTGTGTGTAAGAATGCATGGGGTGTGGGGGGGGGCCTCGGGAATTCGTGCAGCACCACCACGCAGCAACAGCCTCTCCCTGGCTGGCCAAGGGGGGTTTAAAGCCACCCACGCTGGTTCTCCGCGCCTCTGCAGCCTCCCCCCAGCCGGCTGGGGGGGTTTATAGACACCAGAGGCTCCAACAGACCCCAAAGGTCAGGCCCCAAAGGTCAGACCCCAGGGAGTGTTTTTAAAATGTAGGACATCCTACATTTTAAAAATGTAGGGCAAGGTCCTCCAAAAGTCTGGCCCCCGACTGTCTGAGGGACAGTGAACCCCCATTTTATACCTGTGTGTTTTGGTTTTTATTGCCTAAGTGCAGAACCTTGCACTTCCCCCTGTTGAAATTCAAATAGGTAATATTCCAGTTTACCCAGATCCTCCTGGAGGTTTTTCTTGTCATCTGTTGTGTTTGCTACTCCTCCCAGCTTGGTGTCATCTGCAAATTTGATCAGGCTCCCCCAAATCCCTTCAAGTTGTTGATGAAGATATTAAAGAGGACTGGGCCCAAGACAGAGCCTTGGGGCACCCCACTTGAAACCGACCTCCAGGTTGACACAGAACCATTTACTAAAACCCTTTGAGTGTGGCCGTTGAGCCAGTTGCAGATCCACCTAGTTGCAGATTGCCTCGTCCACCCATATTTTTACAACTTCTTGATTAAGATGTTGTGCAGGACCTTGTCAAATGTTTTGCTGAAGTCAAGATAAATGACATCCACAGCATTGCCACTGTCCAATAAGCCTGTAACCCAATCAAAAAAGGTCAGATTTATCTGGAAAGATTTATTCTTGGTAGATCCATGCTAGGTTTTTTTCATGGCAGGCAATGAATCAATATTAATCAATTTCCCCAGGCTATAAACAGTTTAGTCTCAGAAGCAGAAGCTTTCCCTTAAAAAGCAATTCAGAAGTGAGTATTGCTTTGTCATCATGTCATAATCACATGGAGAAAGGGAGGACTGAAACCCTCAGCTGACACAAAAGCTGAACACTTTCTGAATCTTTCTAAGTCAAACTTAATTGCCATATTAAGCAGGCTGCTTTTAAATTTTTAACTGCTACTTAAGGAATGTTTATCTTTTAATTTAAACAGCCAATCTTATTCTTAGTGAGACAAAATTGCTGATAAATTAACACTGATTAGGTTACACCTGTACCTGCTTAAACATTAAAGAAGGCCATATTTGAGATCCAAAAGAATCTGCAAGTATTTTAAACAGTGGTATGAAAATACTGTTATGATATTTTTTGTATTGTACCCCAACTAAGTACCATAGCAAAACCATAAAATTTTCAGTTTCCTGTTTTATGCTAAACATTGGAGTGAAATATTTTAATACCAGAAACCTTTCAAAACTTCATACCACAATATTAGGAGTAGGTTTTCATGCTAGATAGGCCTATTCCAGAACCATCATCAATTCTGCCTCAAGACATAGTATCTGGGGCAATGTACTTCACCCCTTTTAGCTTTGTCATCACAATGAGTGCAGCTAAGCAAATTCAGGATCTCTTCAGTGATGGAAAACATCCTACTCAGAAGGGATTTTGTGATATGTGTAATGTTTCACCCTGTGTACCACCACAGCAATCAAAAGTACATATTTTAAGATTCACCTAAATGGGTTCGAATATGCAATAGACACTTGGAAGTTAAAGGTGTCCCTCACAGGTTATACTTCTAGTCGTGACCAACGGTAGGGTGCAGTGCTCATCCCCATTTCTAGAGCCAACATCCAACATGTGCCCGACGTGTGTGGAACGCTGTCACCTTCCCACCGAAGCGGTACTTATTTATCTACTTGCATGCTATACTTTTGAACTACTAGGAACTGGGCTAAGGATGGGCACTCAACCCCAACTTGTAGGACTCAGATCTCAAACCCTGGCCAGCTGGTTAATAGGCACAGTGTCTTAACCACAATCCACACCACAGGAAGATAAATAGATTAATTTTAAGTATGGTCATCATAGTGTGGGAAGACAGAAATGTTGGCAAAAACATTTTTGACAATTTTGATAAATTAGAGACATCTTGATCTCAAGTAATTAAATACTACTGATTCTGTGCATCTTTATCTCACTGGACTAATTATGAGATCCTGATATGTTGAGTGGACAATGTTGAAACAAGCATCCAGGGGCACTGCAGTTTTAATACTGTAGTACCTCAGTCTCATTCAAGGGAATCCAACTTCCTCCACCCCATATTCTCCACACCAATGCCACAGGCATTACTGCAACAATCGTGAGAGTTTGTTGTGAGTCGGAGTATGACTAAAAGCTTCAGAAGGTCATTGTAGAGTGGAAGAAAAAAAGATAATGGGTAAGGCAGGTTATTTTTCTGTTCAATGAAAGAATAACGATAATGAGTGAGGATGTTGAAGATAAAAGGGGCAACGTGTTTTTTAGATAATTCACTAAAAATGGCCTTGAAACAATGTGCATGTGAACAAGAATTCTAAAAAGTGAGAACATTTTGATTTTCATTGACTGTTGGTTAGTCATCTGCAAGCACCAGGTTTGCCCAATTCAATTGAGAAAATTTATTTTTTACAACTCTAATATACTCTCCAAATTAAAAGATTGATTCTAAGTGTGCGCACACATGCACGTGTGTTTTCAAATCCTGTTTTGGATACTAGTGTACCACTCTGCAAACAGGAGACACTTCTGTGAACAAAAAAAGTTGAACTCAAGGAAGGAACTTTGGCTTAAACTCCCCCTTTTATTAATGACTAGCTGAATTTATTGTGGGAGTAAAATTTTGAGACTATTTATGAGTCTGAGAAACTTGGTGGCATGCACCAGCAGGCACTGGGCACCAACAGGCAGTGGGGGATGGTAGGGGGCAGTGGTGAGCACCACCAGTCTCCAAGCTAAAGGATCCTATTCAGTTTCTTATCAGCCAGTGCAATCCTAATACCAACAGGTATTTATATACTGCCTTTATGCCCACTATACTAATCCTTTGGCTTTATTCAAAGCTATTCACACAGGCAGGCTTTTCTAAACCCCCAATGAGGTTATTACAAGCAGAAATGCGTTCTGTCCTTGAAGAACTATATCCATTCAAGTTGAAGAACTATCTTCATTCCACACAGATCCCATCGGGTAAAACGTTCTGGTTGCATGCAGCATCCCAGCCAGCTTCTTTTGGTGTTACCCAAAAGATTCAGCTTATCAGCTCTTGCCATTCACAGAGGCTTCTGCTAGGCTTGAACTGGCAACCTCCAGATGTTAAATCTTTGAGCTTAACAGCAGTTCTGTCATGTAGACCAGATTTTCTGGCCTATCTTATCTGCTTTGACCATATTCTGATTTTTTTGTAATTTATTAAAGGGATTTATCCCCAATCATTCCCATGCCAACACAAATGCCAAGGCAGTTTACAAAGTTTTAGGCTACAATCATAACCTCACTTACTTGGGAGTAAGCTCCATTGACTATAACAGGGCTTACATCTGAATAGACAGGGACAAGATTGTACTCTTAGGGTACAATCTAGAAGTGCACTTGGGTTACCCTATCTACCACTGGGCTGACCCAACTGCAAGATGAGCCACCCTAGTTATTCTGGAAAAGGCTCGGGGCAGCCTAAGGCAACATAGACTGCCCCAAGACAGGTGGACCTAGCTGGGGCAGCCTTGGCAGTTCAGGAGAGGCATGTTGAGGGTGTGTTTAGCATTGCCTAGGGCAGAGCAGTTACTCTGGATCCAGAGCTTGTTTCCAGGACAGAAATTCCCTCATCCAGCTTCTTAGTTATACCATCTCAGGAACAGGTATAATAATGAGTAGACCCATAGGGGTCCATGATAAGGCCCAAGTAAGAATGGCAGTGTTGACCAAATATCTGAGTTCTTGACCAGCCTAGCTGCAACCCCTGCCTCTCAACTTCAGGATATAGTACAACTATGGTAGCCACTAACCTGGGGATACAGCAGGCACTCCAAGAAGCCCCTTGTATTCACTGTAGATTGTACTGCAGTCTCATCAGGGACTCCTTATAAGGCAGGCACCATAGCTGTTCCTTGTTCAGTGTGATCTGAGGGGGGGGGGTCTCCTCAGGAGCAAGCCCTCCCCACATGTCATTTACTTGGTGCTTAATAAGTATGCTCTGGATCAGCTGGGGCTGCCCAGGCTTCCTGACTCTCTGGATGCAGCATAACATCCAGTTCTGGATTCAGAATAGTTGGTGCAGCACAGCTAGGGCACTCCTCACTGCCCTATTCACTGCCCTATTCTGGATGGTGCCCTTTGTTTCTCCACACCTGCAGTTCTCACAACAACCATGTGAAGTAGGTGAGGAGAAGAGTGAGTTTCTGGCCCAAAGTCACCCAGGGAGCTTCATGGCCAAGGAAGGATTTGAACCTGGATCTTCCAGGTCTTAGTCTAACTTCGTAACTACCACATCATCTTCCAGATATGACACTCAAGAAGTATAAATGAGTTGTATAGAACACTGCCATTTATTCTAAAATAAGAATATATTTGACCCTGAAGCAAGTGTGGCAGGGTCTGCACCAGCTAACCAACTATAAGGGAAATACAAGGAAGACAGTCAACTCGGATGCCTCATTGGTAGAGGAGTTTAACACCTTCTTTGCCTGCTACAAAAAGAAAAGACATGAGCCACTGCCTGTCAGCCCTCTGACTCCCAGCACTCACTTTCAATGAATACCATGTGAGAGCTGTATTGAAGACTGTGAATTCTTTCACATTCTCCTCCCTGAAGCTTAGCACTGGCTGCCCCCAGGACTGTGCTCAGTCTCTACCTGTACTCATTGTACACACACATTTGTGTGTATTCTGACCCATCTAATGTGACTATTAAGTTCACAGATGATACCACCATGTTGGGCCTTATCGGTGGGGATTAATCAGCATACAGGGGAGAGGTCCAAAAGCTATCCGTATTGTGCTTAGAGAACAACTTGTACCTAAACATCAGCAAGACAAAGGGGATGGTGATAGACTTCCAGGAGAAGAGAGAGGAACCTGCCCCTCTTTACATCGAGGGGGACCGAGTGGAAAGTATCTCCTCCTTCAAATTTCTGGGAGTTCATCTTAGTGAACTTAGTGAACTTAGATATTTTTCACCTGGAAAAATAATACAATCCAGGTGGCCAGGAAGGTCCAGTAGAAACTCCATTTCCTAAGGGTTTTGCAAAAAAACAAGGTGGAACAAGGTGATGATCTCCTTCTACCAGTCTGCAATAGAAATTGTCTTCACTTATTGCATTACGACATGGTATGCTGGCTTGACAGCCACAGATAGAAAGAAACTACAGAGGGTAATGAGCGCAGCACAAAACTTCACGGGCTGTTCCCTGACACCCCTGGGTGAAATTGCCAGGACCCACTGCCTTAGCAGAGAGAGAAAAATTCTCAGGGACGATTCATATGCTGGTCAACACTTTGGGCAGAAAATATAGAAGTATAGTTAGTCGCACGAACAGGTTGAACAACAACTGTCAGACTCCTGAAAGCAATATAACATTATAACTGTAGTATGGTAGACTCGTGGGGCCAGCACAGTGGGTAACATATTTACATTGATGAAATAATGTTATTTTGGGGGGATACGTATTGAGTTGTTGTACTGTGTATTGTGTTGGGTGGAGGTTTTATTGCGTTGGGGAGGCTCACCCAATCTCATTGTACACATGTTGTGCATTGACAATAAAGGTTTAATTTAAAACCTGGATCTTCCATGTCTAACTTCATAACCACAGATATGACAAAAAAACATAAATGACTTGTATGGATCACTACCATTTATTCTAAAATTAAAATTTTTCTTCTATCTCTGTTAAGACTTTGATATGTATATGCTTAATCACAGTTGGCAGCATGTAGCAACATTACATGGAACAGAATATGAAAAGAGTGAAAATTATCTGCATCCCTTTAAAATCAAAGGGGTGTATGTGCTAAGCTAAAAATCTTCTGTTCTCAGATACTTTTTGAATATGACATCTGAGGTACCTGAAGGTTCTTGGGTAAAGAGTGATTCATCTTCCTCACTGTGTGAGAAGTATGGCAATGTGTTCTTCTGTGTGGGTTGTTTGGTGTGTTAGCTAGTCTGATCTTTGTATATCTGGCATTTGCATCTGACGAAGATATCTCAACTATTGAAAGATGTCGGGCACCTGAACCTCAGATCACAGTTTTCAGGAATTCCAGACTGAAAGTAGCTTGTCATCTTTGACACAAAACGCTGGTAAGCCTTTTAACAAACCTTGCATGAGCTGAAGTTTCAATATGTGAACAAAAGATCAGGATAGCACTCATCAGGAATGTGCACATAATGAAAAGACTATTAAAAGGTTACACAAATACTTGAAATGAAACATTTTAATCACAAGTTTACCTTTCTTTCCATTAGATCAATTTATGTTCAACCTCCCTTTAGGGCTATATTTTATTTTTGACATTTATTCAGAGATCCCTTTAAAATTAGACTGTGTGGGTAGCTAATGGTGATGCAAGCAAGTAAGGTGTTGGTGGTGCAATACAATGTATGTTGAACATGATTTTGAAAAACTTCATTCCAAATCACAACTCAGCCCTGGATATACTCTGTATTTTTGGTCCCCTCAAGCTCTTTGTATGTGGAAATCTCCCAATTCTGCAATCAGAATTATGAAAATGTGTCTATCTGCACTCTTCCAAGAATTTTCAAAACTTAGGAACCAATCCTATCCAACTTTCCAGTGCTGCTGATGCAGCTACAATGCAGCCCTGAATTAAGGGGACAAATATTTCTTTACCTGGAGGAAGCTTGAGCATTCCCCTGCCACAAGATGAAGCACATGCCCCATTTGGCACGGCTATAAAGTATCAATGCTGAATAGTTGAATAGGTTTGGGCCAAAATGATGTTGAATTATGCCAGAAAGTTGAATAGGTTTGGGCCCGAATGATGCATTATGAAGCACACCCTTTCCATGATTAGTTTATTTTATTAAAGGAAAACAAGGATTTTTATTTGTGTGTCCCCCCCCCCCAAAAAAGAATAAGCATTGAGAATTGGTGGGTAACATGCAGTGATTTTTTTCCTGGGAAAAAGGTGCTGGTACTCACCATATAACTAATGCCAGTACTCACTATGCTGGTACTCACCATATAACTAATTTTAATTAGCTGTGGGTGGGGGGGGGGGCAGGTGGAAAAAGGTCTGGTACTACCAGTGAGTACCCCCAGAAAAAAGCCCTGGTAATATGTAATAAGGGCCACCACACCTACTGCATAGGACACAGCCAAGGAATCATACATATCACTAAAACTGATCTGGCAACTTGAAGCTCAGTCTGTCAGTTCTTAAGAGACCCTTTTTTGAGGGATTCAGAGGGGCACGGAAGGAAAGAGTGAGTGAGAAATAAATCTTGATTCATTCATCCATGTGGAGGTCTCAAACAGTGAACAGCCATTTGCTTCAGAGAACTTCAGAAGCCGAGCAAAAGAATGGAGCCTCCCCATGTTAATTTTCTTAAGTGACAAGTGTTCAGAAGTATACTGTCACTGAACAGAAAAGGTATCACTAAATGTTTAGCAACTGCATCATAGCTATGGGCTCTTTCATAGATCTGTCCTCCTTGAATTTATCTAATCTCAATGCCATCCAAGCTAGCGCCATCCTCACACTTTGTCACAAGTCAAATCTGCGATTTCACGAGTGAGAGTCAGGATGGTGCAGTGATAGGGAGCTGGACTGAGACCTGGGAGATCTAGGTTCAGATCACTCCTGGCCATGAAATACCCTGGGTGACCTTGGGCCAGTTACTCACTCCCAGCCTCACCTACCTCGCAGGCTTGTTGCGAGGACAGTAGGAGGGGAGGAAGTAAAGCTTTGTAAGCTACCTTGGGTATTTGCATTGGTTTGGGAATAGTAGGGTACAAATTTCTTAAATAGGTAATAAATCCATAAGTAAATTATGTGTTATCTGAAAAGACATTGCTGATGTATAGTAAAGGGAAAAAATGTACCAGTAAGTTTCCTTGGCTTAAACTAAAATGGAAACTGCGTAGTTCAATCCTGTTGCCAGTTTCCCCCTTTACTTTTCAATCTGTTGCTGAATTGGGAGGTAAGGCAGACACAGCTTCTCCCACTCATTTCTTCCCCCATCCTGTTGTAGCCACATACTCCTCCTATAGACCTACTATATGACGCATATGAAATCCTGCTGGCTACAACAGCAGCAAGGAGAGGATAACACCAGGGGAAAATGGTGGGATAAGCCACGGCTGCTTCTTCTCCCAATTCAGCAGCTGATGTTAAAGAAAGATTCTCAAAGTTGCCTCCTAATCCTACAATATCATTACAAAAACCATATCAGTTCAAAACTCCTGACAGGGATAAACCTGCCTGAGAAGACTTGAATGCCCTTCAGATAAAGGATGTGTGGGGGCAGGAACATGAGGGCTCCGTGGACATACAATCCCTTTACGTATGTTATTCCTCTGCCCCTAATTTATTCCTTTGGGTTGCCCCAAATGCTGCCATCTCTATGTGCCATCCTGTAAGGAAGTGCTAACATCCAACTCTGCTACCCACACAGTGTCTGGCAATTGCAATTCACTAAGTGTGTAAAGCAGATGGAACCATTTTGATGGGGTATCCCGGTAGACAGTTTAATGGGGAATGTATGTGGTTGTAATGGTAAATGATCCATTTTATTTCACAGCAGCATGGTGCTCTGTGAGAAAATATCCATTACTATCATTGCTTCTACTTTAATTTCCCTACTATCATGAGGACTTTAAGATTAATGTAGCATGAATATTGTCTATTTAAGTTAAACTGACTGCCTGTTATTTGTCAGGGTGGCATCAGTAAGCTTTGCTGAAACAGAAGGAATGCCCAATCTGATCTTTGAGATCTTAACATATACACTGATGCAATAATAGCCCTGCTAGCTTGGACACCTCCATGCCAATGGAAGCATTATGCCTGCACCAAATCCTCTGGCAGAAGAATCAAAGCAAAGGAGATATAGGCATGACATGGGAAAAATGGAGGAGGAGCATGGAAAAGACATTGTGTACCATTGTATATCCTCTTTTGACAATGGACACACTGCTGACATCAGAGAAATGCTGTCCCAAAAGAGATGGTAGAGTTAGGAGTAACCCTATATGAAAAAATAGTAGAGAAAACATAAAACTGCACCCTGCTGCCCCTTTACTAGAGGTAGGTGCATTGGATACAGACTGTATTTGGCAGCCAATCATAGCCCTAAACCCCATACCATAACCCTAATAATAATAAAGCCTATACCATAACTTCCTATATATGAAAAGATGTGTGGAGTGGCACATACCTTTCTGTTCTCTCAAATGGGAACTTTTGTGAGAGGAACCATGGGGAAAGCACACACCACAAAAAGGGAGAAAAAATATAAATTCAAATTTATATATATCATTCAATTTTATTTCAATTTCAATATTATTTTTTTCTGGCCTTTGATATTGTGCCAGATATTAAATGCAGCTCTCATGCCAGAAAGTTTGGAAACCCCTATGAGAGGTTCTCAGCTCAGTAAATGAAGGCAAAACGGGTATTTCTTTAGATGAGGAATATTCAGAGCTTGCCATTATTTCCCATATTAAAGTCACATATTTCCTATAGCTACAACATCATTTATCTTCTGATGTACTGTATTCATTAACTGACCTTTTGCTAAATCCCAAAGTATTAGGAGATTATTCACTTCCTTTACGTAAATCACACCCGTTATCATCAGTTTCTGTCTTGGTTCTATACTATTGTAAGGACAGATATACTATATGTTAGGAAAGGATACTTTGAATCCAATTTTGGCTGCAATCCTAAAGACACTTTCCTGGGAGTAAGACCCATTGAACACAATGAGGCTTACTTTTGAGTAGACATGGTTAGGATTGTGCTCTTTGCCACTCTGGAAGATTTCCAATGAATTTTTGCAGGATGATCCTATGGTGGAAAACAAATAGTCCCTACAATCCAGAGTAACTATGGGAGCACGTAACAGACATTTACATCAACATAGTTATGGCACCACCTAGTGAAAACCTATGGGAAATTCATATTGCAATCCAGAGTAAATTGTTCTTACATCGGAGCAAGGACTCCCAGTAGTTACTCTTGATTGCACCCAGTATATGCTTTGCTGTATTTATTATAAAACTTGACTGACATTGGAAAAGTAGAATAATCTTTAAAATGTATTTATTATCTCATAATTTCATTGCAAGGACAGAATAGGCTTTATTTCTTTGCACATAAGACATTTGATGGTTCTTATTGTATATTGTTGCATGTATATATTTCTTCATGAACAAAGTCTCCCAAAAAAATGGCTATATAAAATAGAAATATGAAACAATAAAAATAGTAAAACAAATACATAACAGGGGAGTAAAATCAAAGGAAATCAGCATGTAAAATGAGCATTATAGGCCGCAATCCTTACCAATTTAGCAGCATAACTCATTTTGCATAACATACTGTAGTGTGGAGAGGCTGGTGCATGACTGTGCCCTGGCATGCACTCTCTCATGAGTGGGACAGACATGCCTTACAGTAGTTTTGTGACACCCACAGCCTAATTGGGGTTAGGGTTGCCGCTATAATACCCCAAAGATAACTATACAAAGTGAGGAATAATAAAAATAAGAACAACCAGCACAGGAACCTGATATATACCCCATAAGATAAATTTCATTAACATCACCACCACCAAAATGGCTCTGTCCCTGACACCTACCAATAAAATCTCCTTTAAAGGCACACCAAGAAACAGGGGCTGAGGTATAGATATGTTTGGATAGGTTTGTATGGTAGAGGCAATCTTTCAAACAACATAGCCTCAGACTAGAAATTGCCTCAAGAATAATAATTAACACCTTGAATTGGACCCAGATATGAACAGGTAACCAGTGCAGCTGATTTAAAATAGGTAATATAAGGGCAGATTGTCTTATATTTCCCAATGGGGGACAGTGTGTCATATACACTGTACTTGAATAAATAAAAGCTTATTCCAGAATAGCCCCTATGGAGGTAGCTGATGTTATTCATATTTGTTTACGTGAATGAAGCTAATGGCTTAGGTTTAAAATAGAAGCTAATGGCTGCCGAAAATAGGGTCAAACCACCAAGCTGGCCCAGAGCTTGTATATTGTCCTTGAGGAACTTTCACATTCTTTAAATAGAATGTTTAATATGTGGATCTGCATTAACACAATACATTAAAAAGTAAGATGACAGAACTGAAAATGTATTTGACCTCACTGATTCGGCCACATAAACTTTCAAATATTTGACAGTGCCAGATATAGGCATTCTTCTAACTTACTTACTTACTGAGAGCACATTCCTCACTGTGTCTACTCAAAGTAAGCCTTCTGGTGCCCCCAAAAATGTCTGGGGAGTTTGGGGAGTGGGGTATGAACATGTTCCATAAGCAGCACATAAGAACATTATTAAAATCCCTACTGAATCAGGACAAGGGCCCATCGAGGCCATCTCATAGTGACCCATCATATGAGTGTGCATACAAGCTACACAATACCTGTACCCCGATTCCATTCCCTTATAAAGCAATGAATGTCTCATTTAATAGTGAGTTATATGAACAATTTTATATGTTTTATATAACTGTACTTCTCAATCCCAAATGGCTATTCCCAGTTGTAGTAGTGAAGATGGGAGCTGTCCAGTAGGGAGCAGCAGGTCTTAGATGAGGTCTGCTGAAGCAGCTGAGGAGCTGTCCAGCCAGTCAAGCCAGAGCACAAGGAACTGAGCAAAAAGTATTGCTGCACTTGCTACAGTCAAGTAGCAATGAGTTGTTTTGTAAATACACCTACTGAGCTGCTGCTTCCTGGAGCATCCATGGGGTTCTTATTTCCTGTTCCAGAATATGGCTCAGAAATAGGTCTCTTATATTCCCATATATGAACTGTGTGTTTTGGTGGAAGTTCAGTTCAGACCCATTTGAGCTCCAATTAGACCTCTGCTCCTAAGATACCCAGTGATGGTGGAAGTTTTGTGAATATGTGACCAATCTGAGGTATTGGATTGATTGCCAAATCCCCACCTAGGGCATCCACATGCAGGTGGTTAGCTGCAGATTTCCATCAGAATATGTCAACCAGCACATGCTGAGACAAGTGAAGTCCATGGAACTCATTTATAATTCTGGGTCCAGAATGTTCTTGGTAGTAATAAAGAACTCTTTAGTACTCCCTGTATTGAAATTTGTTCATCAGAGGAGGAAGACCATTGATCTATGTACAAAGAGATACCCATTAGACAATATACAGGAGCCTCTTGTATCCACAGGGGTTCCATTCCGCTCCCCTACAGATACAGAGGAACACTAAACATTGTACAATATGTCTTTAATGCCCATTATCTTCATTTTTTCTGTATTTTCTTTTATTTTCTTGCTTATTAACTCAGGAAGAGTTTCTCCCAAGAATGTGACATGCAGGCAAGCACCCTGCACACTGGGCCATGACCAGGTCACATCCTCTACACTAGTACAGTTCCTGCTCACCTGCATGTCACATTTGTGTGTTAAGCAAGAAACTCTTCCTGTGCTAAGCAAGAAAATGCAATTACAGAAAAAAGTGAAGAAAATCACTCCAGGCAACTTCTTTAGCATTTGTCCCATTCAGTGGCAGGGTCTGCAATTCTGAACTGGAGATATCTAATCCATGTTTTGATGCAATAGTGAGGAAACTGGCCGGCCTGTCACAGAGACTTGTTGCCACATGATTAACTTCTCACCGAAGTGGTACCTATTTATCTACTTGCATTTGCATGTTTTGAACTGCTAGGTAGGCAGGAGCTGGGACAGTGATATAAGTTCATTCTCTTATGCTGCACTCAGATCTCGAATCAACCTTCAGGTCAGCTGGTACAGCATCTTTAATCACTATGCCACTGAGCCCTACAGAAACATGAATAAGTGAAACTGCAGATACCAGATCCACTCATACTGGGGGACATCAGCTTTTCTGGTATCTGCTGTGTAGAGGAATGTAGAGCTTTAATTAAGTGATAAAAATTATTAGTTTGGAACAGTAGCTTGCATTTATGATTCCTCCATGGGACTTTCACAGGGAAATCTCTTTTCCATAACAGTGAATTTATATGCTCTTTGCTCAGAATGTCTTTTATCTGTATTTCTGTATATTTCCATAAAGCTCTGATTCTTAAGAGGCTTGCTTGACCCAAGAGTTAATTACTTTACCCCAAAGGAAGGTTAGACACCCTTACACATATTCCATCACTATTTCCTGTAGCTGTCCATGGCCCAAACCTATCCAAAATTCTGGCAGTAGTGCAACCAAAATGCTTTTCTGAGCTAAGGGAACAAATGTTCCTATACCTTGTGGAGGGATTTCTGAATGCCTCTCCACCATAAGACACAGCGCATGCCCCATTGGCAAAGCTGCACCAGCAAAGAAAAACTCAGTAGGATTTAGTACTAGAAATGCAAAAAAGCATCCCTTTTCTGTGCTTAAGTCAAAAGAGTCCTTTGCTGGACTCTTGAAATTTGGGTGAAATCTCTTTATTCCTCCACAGTATGAGGAAATAATACATTGGCAGGTTGTCTGTGGCTCCCTGCTGACTACATTTCATAAGGAAGCAAAGCATATGATGTGACTTTCTCTGAAGTTTGTCAGCTAGAGTCTGACATTTTGATTCATTTGGTATAGGAATAAGCCATTACCTACAGTCTCCTGACTAGAATTTATGCAATTAGCTGTGTGGGAGCCCCTTGTGGGTGGCATAACCAAGAGCTGAGAACACAAATAATGTAAAACCAACAACATCATAGTCTTTCCTTGCATTGTGTTCAAATAATTAAATATGTCTTTCTTTGTTTGAGAGTTCTACTGTATTTGTGGAGGTGGGGGAAACCTACAGGATGCTGGTTTTTGTTAAGCCTCTAGATATCTTCTGAGACATGCAGAAGCTACATGTAACCTCCATGCACTTCAGAGAACATCTTCCAGGCATGTCTGGAAGGTACTGGAAGTTTTGGAGGTCTGATGAGGCTCTCTTGAGACAGACCAGGACATATGGTTAGTCAAATCCATAGGTCCTGCCAATAAATAGAGTTCGCTTTTACTGCATTTGGACCTGAAGATAACATATAGCCAGTAGTGGGCTCCAGCAGGTTCACACCTACTCTATAGAACTGGTTGTTAATGAGATATAGGCCATATAAAGTTTAAAAATAGCCATTTAAAAGTGGCTGCTAGATGGGCATAGAACCGGTTGTTAATTTTTTTGAATCCCATCACTGCATGTAGCCATCATAATAGTGCTTGATAAACTTAACCACTATGAATTTGTCTCATCATCTTTGAAGCCATCTCAGAAAATGCCAACAAGACAGGATGATACTCTTTTTTAGACAATTCCTCTTTTGAAAGCAAGTTTTTCCATCCATTTTCCTTCCATTCCTCCAGTGTGTAATAGGCAACCCAATCCAGAGTAGCACTTGGGTTGCCCTGTCTATCACTAGGGTGGAGCAACTGCAAGAAGCTCCACCCTAGTTACTCTGGAAAAAACTTGGGGCAGAGCAAGACAGCATAGGGTGCCCTAAGAGAGGTGGACCTGCTCTACCCTAACTGGGACAGCCTAGGCAGCTCAGGAGAGCTGTGTTGAGGGCATGTTTAGCATTGCCAAGGGCAGAGCAGTTACTCTGTATCCAGAGCCTGTTTCCAGGGCAGAAATGCCCTCTTCCAGCTCCTTAGAGTTATACCACCTCAAGAACAGGTATAGTAATGAGTAGAGCCATAGGGGTCCATGATAAGACCCAAGTAAGAATGGCAGAGTTGACCAAATATCTGAGTTCTTGGCCAGCCTAGCTGCAACCCTCTCAGCCTCAGGATATGGCACTACAGCAGCCCACTAACCTCAGGATACAGCAGGCCACTCCAAGCATCCACCCTACACTAGAGGAACTGCAGCTGTAACTGGTTGTCAGGAACTTCTGTGCTTTCTTATAATATAGGCATCACAGCTGTTCCTTGTTCAGTGTGATCTGAGAGGGGTCTCCTCAGGAGCAAGCCCTCCCTATCTGTCACTGATTTAGCATGCTCTGGAGCAGTTACGGCAGCCCAGGCTTCCCATCTCTCTGGATGCGGCATAACTTTCTGCTGTGGATACAAAATAGTTGGGGCAGCCCAGCTAGAGCTCTCCTCACTGTCCTTACTCTGGATTGTGTCCTTAGACTGACAAGGGCTAGTAAATCAGCGCCAAACTTTGGTGTTCCCCCCCACACCTTATTTCAACTCTGTTCTCCATTATGCAAGGAACAAATTTGGCATTAGGTGAACCTGAGTGTGATGTCTATCCAAATGCTACTAATTTTTGGTAGAAAAGTGTAGTGCTTTCATCTCTGCCTCCTGCTTCACTCCAGCAGAACACAAGCATGGAAAGGATTGTGTTCATTTTGTTTAGAAATGCAGGCTAATCCTTTGTGTTCCTTTTAACTCTTCCTTCTCGTGTGGCAAACCAGCTTGAAACTTGTTCTGTACACAACTCCTCTGTACTTTTGCCTCTGACTCACTGCCTTTCAACAGCATCCTCTTTACCCAGGCAGCTAAATCAATATGACTTCCCTTGAGTGATCAAAGTGATTTTAAAAAAACTTAAGGCACTAACCAGCAACGGATGGCTTCAATCTACATTTTATTATATTATTTTCCAACTATTTTGAATGGTTTGCTTGCCAAATAAAATATCTGAAATTGTTTCTTCACTGACACTAAGGTCATCATTATATCTTCTACAACACACAAAACACAAAGCTCTGCAGAGAAGATCAGTCAGAGCTGATGCAAAATTTAGGTTCCAAAGCACTCATCTCATTTACTTGTCACAAAGCTAGATGCCCAAGTTTTTTCACTATCACCTGTGACTGTTCAGACTCAGTGACCCAATACTATAGTTTTTAATGGAAGTTATGCTTATTATTTGACAAGATCTTGTGCCTTTTTTCTGCTACTTAGACAGTTATGAATCCAAAAGCATGAATGTTTTGAATTTACATTTTTTTCCTGTAAAATCAAGTTTTACCATTGATGCCCCGGCAGACTCCCAGTCCAATGATAATATTAAAATTATTCTGTAATTCAAACTGCAGCGAATTTGAGGCTAGTCAGCCAAGAACTTTGTGACTTTTGAGCACAATCCTAACCATGTCTATTCAAATGTAAGTCCCATTGTGTTCAGTGGGTCTTACTCTCAGGAAAGTGTCTTTAGGATTGCAGCCTTAGTGATATAGCAGGAGAGGTAGCCATTCAATGACCCCCCAATTCCGCTGACAGAGCTCAATCACATTGTCTGAGCCAAAGCAGCTTTTTGGACCCATGTTTCAATCTTGAATAAATTTACCCTCTTGTACACATTTTGCATTCCCACAGTTACATGAGCTTCTTGTGTTCACTCAGACCACATTTAATATATATATATTTTCTTTGCTGACACCTATCGAAAGATTTCCTCCTCCTTATTAAAAACTTCATTCTCATACAGGTTCATGCCATGCCCAATATATTCTGCCATCAAAAAAAGAGAAATCTATTCCCTCACTCCTCCTGCCCCCAAGCAGATCTTTTGTTCCTTCGAATATTTTTTTTCAAGCACAAGAGGCTAAAATATAAACATTTAAGGCCACAGCAGTAAAAAGAGGAAAAACAATAATCAGTCATTTACTGGTATTTGATGTCCTTTTCAGAAACCATCTATCCATAGAGAGCCTCCATTTAAACAAGGTCTTGAAAGTGCTGACATGCTCCACTGTCCCATCAGAACACTGTCCCAAAGTCAGCATTTCTATACATAGGAAAATTATTGCCTTTTCTCCCCATAACTGCAAATAGTGCTGAGTAAGCTTTAGTAATCATGAAATCGAATGGATACAAGTTGCAAAAGAGGTAATTTTGATTGGACTTCAGGAAGAGGTTGATGAAAGTGAGAGGAAAGGGCCATCACAGCCCATGAGGGATGTATGTAGAGATGGACAATCTCAAAATGCCAGATGCAGGGAAAGGCACCTGGAGGCAGGTGTCATCTGTGCTCCCTATCTGGTGGGCCACTGTGTGATTCAGGAAACCGGACTAGATAGTCCTTTGGCCTGATCCAGTGGAGGCTTTTCTTATGTTCTTATGAGGGCGGATTGGCAGTGGAAAAGGTTGCTGAGGAAAGTGATGGATTCTCTCTCAAAGGAGATCTTGAAACAGAGGCTCAACAGAGAGCCAGAATGTGGTAGTTGTTCAGGAGTTGGACTGAGACCTGGAAGATCCAGGTTCAAACCTTAGCCATAAAGCTTCCTGGGTGACCTTGGGCCAGTCACTCATCCTCACCTCCCTCGCAAGTTTGCTGTAAATACTCATATAACTTGGCAAGATGCCTTGTGCATTAGCTTTGACATGGGAAAGGTGGGTGGAGATGCTCTAGCAGGATCTCCTGCTCTGGTTTGGAGACTGAACTAGATGAACTACCAACTCTATGATTCTATGGAAAAAAACTCTCTCAATGGACAATATTTGCCTGTGATGACAGAACTATAGAGCATGGTGCATAACTATAGAGACTCTCCATATTTAGATGACATCTGAAGGGCATTCCACTCTGTCTGGAGATGGTGTCAACAACAAGCTGGATTTGGCTGCCTGAGCTAAGTGAAGATGTCCCAGTTGGGTGGAATGACTTTCCAGACAATAACAACCATTGCTTAAATTTTCAACAACTGTCTTTGCATAAGACAAAATATTTTCCTTACCATGAAACCATGGTGATAGAAGACTCTATCCAGACAGCTACTTTGGTCTAATCTACCCTGAGGCTTTTCTCATGTGCTTTTCTTGTGAGCTCCCAGAGGCATCTGGAGGCACAACTGTGAGATACAGGAAGCTGGACTAGATGGGCCTTTCACTTGATCCAGCAGTTTCTCTTATGTTCTTATACTTTATCCTAATCTGCACTGGAATTAATCAGCTGGGTGACCAACACTATATCTAGCACATAGCAGGAGATGGACCTGATAAAATTGAGAGTAAGGGGACTTATGTCCCCTTATCACAAGAAATGCCCCAGCTACCTCAGTGGGGCTTCTGTGCCAGCTAAATAGTTGGTGCAGATCTGAGCAACTGAGGGTGCATGAGAGGATGCATGATGCACCAGGATGCATGAGAGGAAGGTTTGATCCACCATAAATGCTGGAGGCCAATACTACCCCTCCTCCAAAGCCTGACCTTCCCTTTCCCCTCCCTGAAACACTCCTGAAATGACCTCTCCACAATCCCTAACTCTTTGTGTCAGTGTTTTCTTACTGGACAAAGTCTGGAAATTGGCACAGGGAGACTGGCACATATCTTTGCATTGGCCTCCCCAACTCAAAACTTGATTGAGCACTCAGAATTTAACTTATTTTGTCTTGTGCATACACATGCACACACAATGTCCTGAAGGTGGGCTGGTGTTCTCAGTTTTTATGGTGTGAGGAATCCAAGAATTGGCAGCCTGTCCCCCGCATATAAATGACTAACAATGATCTCTGCTTCTAGACTAGAGCAATGTGGAAATACTAACAAGATGATAAATAAGGATCAAGCCTAAGGGAATTTGTTGATGGTTTTTAAAAAACAATGAAATGATTTCTTTATGTGCGTTACACCCCTTGCCATTCACACAAATTTGCATCTAAGCACGTTTCATTCTCTAGTTACATGCCAATGATAAACAGAAATCTAGCCAACTGTGAAATTTTAGCAGAATAACTGCTTTATGCTTATATTATTTCCTGTTATTCACTGTCACTGAAACTGATATTTAATTATTATAGTACCCCATGACCAAGTTGAATTATCTCCATCCCCTCTAAATGGTTCTAAGTTATCTGCCATTATTATCAGGGTGACTGGAAAACTTTGCAAAATATTTCTTTCTTGTTAAACAGATGTTTTGGCCTTGGGGTATATATGTAGTAAGTGTTTGTATTCATAAAACAAAGAGAAATGCCTGGTTTGCTTTTGATCATTTCTTCTTAAAATCAGTTAAGAATTCCTTTTCATGGATCTGGAAAAGCACTTTAGAAGCAAAAAAGGGGTCTAGATGAGAACAAAGTGTTAATTTTTGGGTTGAGCTAGTCATTTTGACCCAAAGATGTCAAAACCTTCCACCAGGAGGTTAATTGCTGAATTAATCCATATATATAAATCTGAAAAGTCACTGACTGATTCACTAACTCACTGACTATCTCACTCACTGACTCATCAACTCCCAACCAAAACCGCTGGGCCTAGAAGCATGAAATTTGGAGATGGTGTTCCTTCCATGACAGAGGCACCCACTAAGAACCAGTTTTCAGAAATTCCAACCGGAAGGGGGTAAAAAGGGGTGCAACATGTTTTCTTCCCTATCCTGTACATTGAGAATTCCTGATTGAGGGTTGCTCTGCCCCAACCTCTGGACCTAGAAGCATGAAATTTGGGGAAGGTGTTCTTTCTGTTACATCAACACCCACCAAGAACCAATGTTGAGGCATTTAACCCTTAAGGCGGTGAAGAGGGGTGCAAAATGTTTGTGATCTATACTTAACACTGAAGACTGACTGATCAACATCTAGCCTACTTGGTGCCCAGGGCCTGATGCACTGGGAGGGAGGGTGCATGGGTGGAAGATTGCACATGGGGGGGATGTTGTGCATGGGAGACGTTGCTCATGGATGGACAATGCACATGACGGACAATGCACATGGGGGGACGTTGCACATGGGGGTTTGATGCGCATGGGGGCTTGATGCGCATGGGTGGATGTTGCACATAGGGAACATCTTTAACAGATGGGAAACACTGAGAATGAGAATACCCTAAGAACAGTTAATTTATTTAGTCAAAATAAGTCAAGTCACAAACAGAATGGCAATTAAGACCCACTGGTGGGTTCCAGTCCACTGCTTGGGAAACACTGATTTACAGTACATGTGTAATTTAAATAGTAGGCTTGATTGAGCTCACATTCTAATCTTATCTTTATTATTTTTATTTCCTGCTCTCTATCTGTGATGCAGCCCTAGTCCAGATACTATTGTGGTCTTTGGGAGACTTGGATCATATGTGGACAGTACTGGTTGGTGGTAGCAAACTTGTGACTGCATGCAATAGTGGTATATCTTTGATGAAGAGACTATTTTTTGGAGGACTACAGTCCCAGGCACAGAATCTCTGTCCCCAGGTCTTAACTTGATATCAGATTGTTTTATTTCAAGAGATTTCAAGAGATTGTGCATTTCACTTATACAATCTGTCTACTTTTCACAAATCATATGAAAACTGACCCTGAAAATATAATCCATTCGTCCAGTCAAAAAATTAAAGGCAGCATGATTCTACTTCAGGCCTGCAAGGCTTTGGATTCCCAGTTGAATTCAGCCCACCTGGGCTCAAAAAATCTCTAGACTAGATTGCCTTCCTTAAAATTAAAAATTAGCAGAAGAATGTTGCCAAGAAGGCCACAACACATGAATGGTGGGTACATTCAGCATGGCCGTGGAAAGATATAGTTCTGCACAGTTATGCTACATTAACTACTCAATCCTGTCCCATTCAAAGCTTTGCATATGAATTGAGCCATATGAATGGAGTGCACACCGCATGCTAAGATACAGTGGGAAAGATTGGACATCTTACAAGGAGTAATAAAAATTTCTATTTTCCTCCTGGTAGGCTGCCTGATTATCTGTGTGACTCATTGGACCTTCTCCAACTATACTTCTAGCACAATTCCAAGTAGACCCAGGGGGTGAGATGGACTGAAAAACGGGATAACATCCCATGTGCATGACTGATGCTACATCCACCCTTCTCTTCTTCAATACACACACCTGTTCCTCCCCCAACATGCCCTATTACACCCCCTCACTCACGGCCCTCCCCTGCCACCAGTTCACTAACACCTTCCACACCTTTCACAATTGCAGAAGTAACCTAGAAGAACATAGAAGAGTTACCTGGTTTTCACTCTGCTATACTTGACCTTGGGCTGATGGATGGCTCATGTCTGCAGCAAAAGGCCCAAATCTTATTTTTTAAAATATATTGAGATAAATAGCCTTATAAATGGAAACTTACCCAGGCATCTGTTTATTGAAATCTCTTATGTAAAAAGACATATGCAAATAAAGTAAATTCTGACATGATGCTGAGATAACTTTCACAAGGTGCCTAGCAATTGTGTGCATGATAGAATGAGAACCATGCCAAAAATATCGACAACATTTTCTATAAAATATTTCAGTAATGTTTGCATGAGCAAGGCTTACCGGCAAACCAGAGTATAGTTCCTGTAGGACACACAGGATGAATGCTAAAAGCATGAATGTGACTGATGTTACCCCTTCAAGAAGGTAATAATGATTTCCCACTTATGATTCACCATTACCTCTAATTTATTACTTAGACTGAGAGCAAGAGATCAGTCGGCTGCTTTAATAAGGCACCTAGTACTGATTCTTCCTACTTTAAAAATCAATGGTTGTAATGATGAACTAATTAAAAAAAATTAAACTCCACTTTCCGAAAAGACACAGAAGCAAAACTGATTATACCAAAAGTGTTGTTATGAGGCTTACCATGTTTGAAAATTATTATGAATTTGACTCTACGTCCCTCTTGCTCATACACTTTCACACACTGCAGTGGTTCTCAAATCACTCAAATGGCACAATCCAGAGTAACTACGGGAACTCGTAAGAGACAATATGTGCACCCGTAGTTACTGCACCACCTAGTGAAAACTGGATTTCACCTAGTTACTCTGGATTTCACCCAAAGTTTCAGCCTCAAAGCTTGAGCAGTGCAACCCCCAGAGTCACCTTTCTGTGGGTGCACAGGGTTTTTTTTTTCTTTTTCAAAGCTTTTCTCCTGCCAAGGCTTATCTCTCTGCAGGCTCCCCACAGCTTGCAAATTCACCAAAAACGCCATCACAACCCACCTCTGTTTTCACAATTGCAATTCAGAAGTGGGCTGTGATTGTGTTTTTTTGTTGAATGCATGTTGTGGGAAGCCCTGCAGAACCCAGCAGGAGACAAGCCTTGTCAAGGAAATGCACCTTCAGAACCTGCAGCGACACAATCCTTGGTATTGTATCCAGTGGTGTAGCGAATGATCATGTAGCCCAGTGCAAAGCTCAAGATTTTGTCCTGGAAATTACATCATTGCCAGGTGTTTTTAAAAAGAAAATTTGGGGAAAACTTGCTTCCTCCTCCTTAGCTGTTCACCACCCATTTGCTCTGCTAACAGCATAGCTAAAGCACCTATTGCTATCTGGAGTCACAGAAGATTTTGTTGTCCCCCATCCACCCTGCAACAACTAAATCAAATTTAATTAAGTAAAAAAATGAAGATTGTGTCCCTTATTGATTAAAGAAACTGTGCTGGGGTAATGAGGAATGTTTATTCCTTCCCTGCTAAATAGAAGAGGAGCACCACTTAGTACTGCCTGTATACCCTGTTAGCATGGGTAACTGTATTATGATATATGTACAGTATATGATATATGTACTGAGAACTACTTCATATTAACACCGTATCAGTTCCATACAGTATCTGAATTACATCTCATTGTCTCTCAGAGCCATCAGTAAAATGGGATAGTTTGAGTTAAGAAAATCCACTTTTGTTCAAAGGCTTTTGTGTTTTCATTTCTGGTTAATTGGTCATAACTTTTGATAGAATATAGATATTCCAGCAGTTTCTTTTATTGTATTCTGCATAAAAATACCTTTCCAACAATATATAACATGGTCATTCATATAGACCCTGTTTTTCACAATTTTAGCCACTAGTGTCAAACTCAGTTTGTAGCCCCCCTAAAACTTGTAGCCTGATGCAAGCACACCCCCCTAGCTATACCACTGATTGTATGACTGTCTTCTTCTGCCCTGCCCCTTACTTCCTTCTGCTTCCAACCCATAAAGTTGCAGAGCCCAAGACTCTCAGGCGGGGGTGTCACAGCACCCAAATTTGAGAACTATTTACGTACGTAAACACACACATGGGTACAAAGAGGCCACTATTATTATTTTTTTCTTCCTGTTGTTATTTGACTTTGGCTGCAATCCTAACAGCACTTTTGTGGGAATAAACCTCATTGAAATCAATGGAGCATTTTTCCTAGTAGACACGAAAAGGATTGCACTGTTCATCTGTAAACCGCTTTGTGAACGTTTCATTGTAAAGTGGTATATAAATACTGTTGTTATTGCTTTGTCATAGTCTTTGATGGACTATGAGTAATCATGTGTCCTGTCCTCTTGTGTCCTGATAGATATTCATAATGAAACATGTAAATATGAAGAATATTGAAGCAGATTTCCACTGTCATTGGAGAATCAGGAAGTCAGGTTTACAAAGGCTAGAACAAGAGGGATTTCCATGAATTGATCACCTTTAAGGGTCACTATGGACACTTTAAAATGCCATAAAATTGATTCAAATTTACTGTGTCTCAACTCTGTTCCAAAGAAATCTACCCTGAATGGCCTTAGCTAGTCCTGAAATTCCTCAGGCAAGGTGAAATCAGAGGCTTTCAGAAGACACAGAGTTGCTACAGTACATTTCCATACTTGCCCTAAGGTGTAGCTAACTTGAATTTATTGTCATGATATTCAAGAACTAGTGGATATAACTGCTTCTCTTGGATCAGTGGGTATGGTTTAATGCTTGCAATAGATCGAGAACAAAGAATTCACCTGGTTGAAACAGCACCACTCAACCAGTGGTGGGCTTCAGGGAGTTCTTGCAGGTTCTATAGAACCCTTTGCTAACGAGCGCCTGGTTCTGAGAACTGGTTACTAATGGGACATAGAACCTGTTGTTCTGTGGACATAGAACTTGTTGTTAATTTAGGTTATTAGGACATAGAACCTGTTGTTAATTTATTTGAATCCCACCAGATTGAGGTGGTTCAGGGTGATTCGTTTTGCGGTTTGTTGCAAATGAACCAGCTCATCCATTTCCCAAAAGCAGGAAGCAGCTGCCAAGGAAAACCTTAGCACCATGAGCTGAATGGTCATGCATACTAGACCAGAATTTATGAGTATATTAAACAGGAACTCATGGGCCAGATCCCAAGAGCTTCTTGTACTAGTCTTGTAGAAGGCACTTTTCTATGCCAAGTCCCAAGAATACAAGTCAGAAGCTTCTGTGTTGTTTGCAGACGACCTTGAACTGAGCTCCACTTGTTAAAGTCCCATCAGTTATACAGCACAATCCAGAGTAACTACAGGAGCTCCTATGTCAACGTAAGTTGACGTAGTTACGGCTCCACTAGTGGAAACCTATGGGAAATTCATAGAGCAATCCAGAGTAAATTTTTCTTATGTTGATGTAAGAGCTCCCATCGTTACTCTGGATTGTTCTGTTATTCTAGTTTCCCTGGTAACAGAGGCAGCCAAGGGGCGCAATCCAGAGTAACTACGGGGAGTCCTTGCTCCGGTGTAAGAACAATTTGCTCTGGATTGCAATATGAATTGCCCATAGGTTTTCATTAGGTAGTGCAGTAACTATGGGTGCACGTAATGTCTCTTACGTGCTCCCGTAGTTACTCTGGATTGTAGGGATAGTCTTATGGCGGCTTTGTACTTTCCAGGTTCCGGGGAATCAGGCAGCACAGCATCCTTGCTCCTTCCCTTCTGTGACTTTTTATACGGCTTCCTGCATACATTTGCATCAAGTACGTTTTGCACAGGATCATTCTGGAAAGATGCTTCAGCTGGTCCAATATTTCTTAAAGCCTCCTCTTATTAGGCAAAGATAAGATTTTCTTCTTTAGCGTTTGTCCTGTATGGTGGCAGAAGCCACTATTCTGGATCGCATTTGCCATTTCTCCCAGTTGTAAGCTTGGTTTAGGTGCAGGTGGGTGGTTTTAAATGAGAATAAGATAAAGGCATATATCCCATACATACTTACAGGGAGTAAATCCCATTTACAAAGACCTCAAAGGTTCTTTCTTTGAGGTTACAATGCATGGGATTGCACTGAAAAATTCCTTTGTTTTGAAACCAATTTCAAACACCCATTACAGTAATTTTTTTGTCCTAACAATATTTTTAGGGTACCAACAATTGATGAATTTCTGGTATGTGCTTACAAGATCAGAACAGTTAGTTGCTAGTAGAATGACTTTTTAAAGTTGTGCTAAATACTACCATGCTTCAGAATATACCTTGTTTACTTGGTTCCACCCAAACCCTCAGAGGCCATCCTTCACAAAAGTAATTTTTTGACATATGGGTTAGGACCATTTTTCTTGGATACCCACCCTTTGAACTTCCAACACAGGGAAATCTACATACCTACTGCCTACGTAGTGGCTGCCCTTTATCCAGTGCTGCGTTGGAGGTAGTTGGAATGCAACTCAGAGTAAGGACCCTGACACCTAAAAGTACTCTAAAAGTACTCTGGGGTGAGGAGGGCCTTTATTCTTCCCATGCTAAATAAAGGAGTTGAAAAAGTGCCTTGCTTTCTTTCTTGACCCACTTGAAAGAGTGCCTCTTGCCCACCCTTGTACCTGCCCCACCAACTCCCAAGTTGTTGCAGATATGCCTTATGGCACATTTGTGACAGTTCCAGGTCAGCGCAAAGAACTCATGGTCTTATGCTCTTAGATATGTCTAGACTATGCTCTCTGGCTCCTGTTACTGATGCTGTTTTGTAATAATGCAATTAATGGTTCAATTAAACAAGTTCAGTTAATTCAATTAATTAACAATTCAGCTACAGTGTTTCAACTGTCAATTTTGTCTTGATTATTTTTAGTGATTTTTTTGTAATATTGAGAGTTTAATAACCTGACTGCAACAAATTATTTGTAAAATGATTTTAAAATAATGAATAAAATATTGTCCCACAACTAACCCTCCTATTGTTCAGGAATACCAGTGAATGACTATTATTACTATTGTTGCTACTGTAATTAGTATGGTTCTTATTATGTATATCCCATGAGAAATTGGTAGCTGGAATTGACCTGCTGAGTAAGAGATCCTTCCCAATGATGATCTGTAATCATCAGTCACAGTTGATGATAATGATGATGGGGTCATCTCCACCCAGGTTTTAGCCAGCTTGGCCCTGCTGCTCCCCTTCCATCCCACTCAAGGTTCCCCAACCTCAAGAGTGGCTTTTTGGGGTAATGTAAGGGGTGTCTATGGGGAGGAGAGGTAGAACAATTCCCTTGGATGAACATCTTTCTGCTTATGTAGGGTCTAATATATCAACCCTGGTGTCTGGGGACATAGCAATGGGCTAAGCTTATTTACTGACAGTACATCTGACTAACATGACAGAAAGGTCAGTCTAGTTTGAAATATGCTCCTGTCGGAGCCGGTATGAACCAGTCTCATTACCAGGGTTTGAAAGAATATGAGCAGGATGTCGCTGTACGTTTTCCTCCTTCCTGCAATCAAGTCATTATTTAAGCAGAAATATGTAGTGCCTAAGTTTGGGAGGGCATCCATTTTACCCTCAAAATTCATGTGACCTCAGGAGGCAAATTGGCAATACTTCAATTAAAAATTACCATATTAACTTGAATCTTATGCTCACCTTACCTAGCCAAATTTAGTCTCCAAAATTAGATTTGATGGCACATTCAATTTGAGTAAATACAGTTTGATTATATGTACAGCACAGTTTTTAACAGTTTACTATATTCTAATAAAAAGTAAGATGAACCCATTGTTGTATAAAGGGCAAAATCCAGAGTAACTACCGGGAGTCCTTGCTCCGGTGTAAGAACAACTTACTCTGGATTCCAATATGAATTTCCCATAGGTTTTCACTAGGTGGTGCAGTAACTACGGGTGCACATAAAGTCTCTTACGTGTTCCCATAGTTACTCTGGATTTGGGGGAAAGTAGTGCAATTAGATAAAAATAATAAGATAAACCCATTGTCATGTTATTATAGTCATATAACTAATTGCTGTATGCAGTAAAATTAAATTATACACTTGCTTTGCAACCGCACACTACAACTGCCAGTAAGCATTTTTAAAATCTCAAGCGTTTTAAAATTGAGGTGTGCATCAGATTCGATGGATCATTAGATTTGAGTAAACGCGGTAATTATTTTGCAAGAATGATTTCTCCATGTTGTCATCTGACCTCATTTGTTTCTCTGCTATCACAAGTACACTAAAATGATAATTACGGTTTTATAATATTTCCTTCCAGAATGAGCTTCTACCCCTGCTTATTGGTCAAGAGACACTCTTTCAAGTGGGTGTTTCTCTTTTATTTAGCAGGGTAACTGGCCCTCCACACCCCAGCAATGTCTGTTCTAGTGGCTTCTGCTGGTGTTCTTTTTGCACTTTAGATTGTGAGCCCTTTTGGGACAGGGACCCATTAGCTATTAATTAGCTATTAATTTTTTTCATTTTCTTGTAAACCACTTTGTGAACTTTTCAGTTGAAAAGCGGTATATAAATACTGTAGATGTAGATGTACATAATAATGGCTGGAACTATTAATTTTCCTCCTTTAGTACATAATTTCATTGGGTTTTTAAGTTTATATATTGTAATTTTCAAGATTTTGTTTAACTGTTCATGTAATCACAAATTACTTAATGTAATTTTAATTATATGAAATGGGCTTACAACCTGTACAACGTGTACAAACAACTGTACAAGTGTGCAAACAACCTGTACAACAACAAGTGTGCAAACAACCTGTGTTGCCTTAATTATCTTCCACAAAACCTGGGGAGGATCCCCTATCAAACTTACAGGTATGTAAATGCAATCCCCCCAAACTGCGACAGTCCTGGTTTTCCCAGAACATATGGCAATCCTATGTACAATGAACAATACAATTTTCATAGAAGACTTCTTTCCTGTTTTACCATCGTATAGAAAGGAGGACGAAAAACGAGGGGAGATATGGAGGAGCACTGTTACAAATGTGGGTCTACTTGGAAGTCAGACTCATTTTAGTCAGTGGCTTTAATTCTCCAGTGAGAGCGCGTTGGATGGCACAGTGGATGCACAGACATAGACACAGCAGCATGTGGAAGAGAAAATCAGCAGTGGACTCCTGAAAGGGGAGTGCAGCTCATGTGCTTTTAACTCATGGAGGGCTGACATGAGTACTCCAAAAGTATCCCCATAATGATTCTCTTTAGACTTGAGTCATGAGGAGTCTGTGACACTATATGCAACTCAAGTCCCCCTTGACGTTTCCCAGTGCCACTGCAAATTGTTATGAGCAGGTCTATATAGTTGTGCTATGTCCCCTTCTTACTTTCTCTGAAAACTGGAGTCAATACATGGCTGTAGTGATATGATAAATGATATGTGAACAACACATTCACTTGGATTGGGCTGATGGACCACCACCTCTATGAAAGAAGCAATAAATGAAAAATCTCCTTTGAATGTCCTCCTCTCTGTGTATATGTTTCATGCACATTCTTATTTTACACCTGTTAGCCATAGAGTTGGGCAAGAAGCTATTAAGCACACAGAAGCAATGTTGATTAGATATCCTACACATTCTCTCTCTGAATTCAGATTTCTTCAGACATTACCCATTTCCAAGTTTATCTTCAAAATCCACAGAAACTAGAAAGTAGGAACTTTTAAGATGAAAATTTAGGTTGATGAGCTCTGCATCCAGAATGAGCTTCATCCTTGGCCGAAGCAATTGTGAAAGTTGCAAAATACTTAGAAGATCAGATAGAAAGGAGAAGATTAGTATATCCCAGAAAAATAATCAGCCCAGGAAGACACATTTGTGTATGCATAGATAAAAATTTATATAAAATGTTAGGAATAAAATTTCCATTCATTTTAAAGTTCCTGGTATTATATAGGCCCATGTGCTTCCTCAAAACAGCCAACAGATGGCAGGATAGCCTTGGCTATTTTGTGAACACAGTTTAAATGGCTAAAATAGGCTTTTTAAAAGAATAATTCATACAGGGACCTTCAAATGAACCACCTGTAATTTATCTGGCTCCAGCAAGCCTGATGATTTTTTCCAAATAAGGCAATGTCCTCTGGATGAACTATGAGGCAGCAGATTGCAGCTATTGAGCTCCAGGGCCCTAGAATCTGGCTGAGAATATGCATGCACAAATGTGCAAAGCCTGCAAACAGGGCAACAAGGCAATTGGCCGGGGCAATTGAGGCCCTGGGCAATTGCTGGACAGCTCCCTACAAGGATTTATTTTCCTGTATGCAGTAATGAAAGTTTTTCCCCCATTTGCATGCTTCACACATATGTGTATGTCATGCAGTTATGGAGTAAAAAAAATTTCAAACCACCTTTTGGAAGTGAACTATATTAATAGAAAGTGAGATATTTCAACATAGCAAGATTTTTTAATATTCAGTGTTATATTTGCCGGAAGAGAGGGTTAAGATCATACTTCGCTATACTTGAGAGGCATCCCCTGTTCATTTGTCTGGTTAGGGATCAGAACTGTGATGAAAAGCAAAAACAATTGAAAAGCAAACCCTAGCCTCTAAAAATAAATTGTTTTTAACAAATGTTAATTCCTATACTTTTTTAGCTAGAAAATTGCATTTATCCTAAAAATTGTTGCTGTCCCACAAAGCTGTCTACAAATAGACTCTCATTAATGCCTTTGAGAATGGGAGCTGAAGATGGCAACCTGAACCTAACATTCTGTCCCTCAATATATTGAAATCTCTCTCTCTCTCTCTCTCTCTCTCTCTCTCTCTGTGTGTGTGTGTGTGTGTGTGTGTGTGTGTGTGTGTGTGTGTGTGTCAAAAACTGAAGTATCAAAAAGTGGAGCATACTTGAATTAGGTCAAACTTAAGGGACAGTAAGTGTTGTTACTACAACACAGTGTTGGAGAAGTCTCAACAACCTGGAATTTTCTAATCTAGACAACTCGTTGGCCTACTGAAGTTGCTACACTGCTTTTTAGAAAAGCATAACCTGCAAACTGAGAGCCAGCCATATGAACGTATGCTCTTTCTTTTCCCTTGGGAGCAATTCCTACTCTTTTCTGCCTGACAATAATTATGGCTAGTATGATCTGTGTACTGAGCAAATCATAGTTTGTTAATCAAATTTCCTCCTAACCATGTTTTGCAAACACATTTCAAACGATGCACTGGTTTACAAGAGAGGTTTAATTTGCATCCATCATGACTGAGACAGATGCATATATGTAACGTAAAATTATGGTAGTGGGGAAAAGAGCAAGGAATCTTTCTGGATAACAAAATAGGGTGGGCAGGAGGAAGTGCTTGATCATGTGAGGCTGAAGTCTGATTTCCAGATGTTGGACTTTGAGGAGCTAACTTTGCATCAATACAAGGCCTATCCGACAAGCTTTACATCCTCGGCTCTAATCAAAATCCTTCTATCCATGAGTACAAATGGCTGTTTTCTCCCATCAATTTTTGGAAGCAATATTCATTACCAGCTGCTGTTAGGGAGCAAAAAAAAAGTCTTCCTTCACTTGTGTGCGGTGAGATGTGCTTGATTTGCTTCCAATTAATGGTGTTTTCATAACATTTGCTTAATTGTGACCTGAGGGTGAGTTGAAGATTCACAATAGCTCATTAGGCCTTAGTCACAGTTCATTGAACAACAGAAGAGATACACTGGGTAGCAGTCTTTTTTTTATCCTCTAAGAGGAAATAGGAGAAGAGGAACCAAATATAACTCCCAACCATATAAAATGATTCACTTCCTTTACTACACCACCTGCCTCACAAGATTTTTGGAATATTTCTCACTTCTCACAATGGCATTAGGGCTGTAGACGGTTCCTCTGTCTTTCTGTGTACTTTCTGAGTGAGTCATGCTGATATCATCTTATAAATATCAAACAATGTCTTCACCAGAATTACAATAAAAATATTCATTCATTCTAAACGCAGATGAAATTAGATGAAATGTTCACTTTAAGTGATGTAAAATGAGATCATCTTGGTTATAAATATGTTATTAAGACGAAATTTCTTATAAGGTAGTATATATTTAAAATGCCATTTCATTTTCAAGCTTTTCTTTCTTTTTGTCTGTCAAAGAGCAAGTGTAGAAACATAAGTGGACTGAAAGTTATGACTAGATTGTCTTTTTTTGTTCAAGACAAGACATGAGAGAGGAAAAATATGGTGGACGAGAACTCTGCTTCTGCCTTCTATTCAAGCTACGTTTTCATGTTAAATATAAGAAAAGCCATACTAAAGGCTCATCTATTCCTGTATCTTATAGTGGCCCACCAGATGCCTCTGGGAAACAAGGATGCCTCAGGGATACTGACCCCTGCATCAGATTTTCTGAGGTTGCATGCATCTGAAATTCAGAGGATGAACATATCCATCATGGCTTGATGGATTTTTCTTCCATAAATTTGTCCAATCTCTTTTTAAGGCGAGATGTCACCACCATATCCTTTGGCAAAGAGTTCACAGACTAATTATATGTGCATCATCATTTTTATTTTTCTTCTTTTAATTCATGAGAATCAAATTTGTCTCCACCTAGAATTTGAAATTTTGTGAAATCGCTGTTCCTGTGATTGACCAGTTGGATTGCCACAGTATTGGACAACTGGTTTATATTGGAAATTTTAGAAAAATTTTATTTAGAAGATTTATACCACTCTTTCCAAGAGCTCAAGGTGGCTGGAAACAATAGGCGGGAAAGTGTCCTGTCCAAATATTATTCCTCCCTTTGTCTTGCCATCCTATAACTGGTACCAATTTGTCTTGTCCAAATATCCTTTTTCCCTTCCAATGTCCAATGTTTGGGGCACCTTTTCACATCAGAAATGGCTATGGTGTGAATAGAAACTGCTACAAAACTCCATTATCCATATAGATTGGATTTATTACCATACAAATACTCCCAGCAATCGCTCTTGTCCAGAGTCTTTCCTCCTCCCCCAAAAAACTTCATTTAGTTCAGAATGTGAAATTCACAACACGCATTTGTAGCTGCTCCAAGGTGTCTCCCAGTCCAGTCCAAGTCTTTCCAGTCCAGTTCTGTAGTAAGCTGCACCCACTGCACGTCTGCAGCTTTACAGAGTCCCATCAGTCAAAAGGTTCTGTTGTGAGCCATACACTCAGCTGTCAATTCAGCTCTGTCCACAGCTGACAAACAGCTGTCAAAACATGGGAATCATCTCTGCAAACACCACATCTGCCTGATGATCTATTGATCTTCCATTACAGTCACTATGCACTTCTTGGTCCAGAACATTTAGGTTGAAATCATACCCAGATTTACCAAGGAGTAAGCTCCTTTGACAATAATGGAACTTACTAAAAACTAAAGTTGACTAAAAACTAAATAAAGGGTTTTTTTGAAGATTTTTTTTTCAAAATGAGAACTGCAGAAAACTGTGTTATATATTTTTATTTCTTTATTGCCAATAGGCTTTTCAGCTGAAGATATTTTGAAAAGTGTGTACAAAACATGTGGCTTGTCCAGTCCATGTAGAGCTCTCATGCTGTCCTGGGACTTGTCCAGTCCATGTAGAGCTCTCGTGCTCTCCTTGGCTCATGGGGCAAATAGACTACGTTACCATACAGTATTCTCTTTTTTATTTTTAACACAGGGGATTCATAAATCATTATGATTTTATTTACTTGTGCTTCACATTTTAATCAATGTCATGGACAGATTAATGAATGAAAACGACCACTGATTAATCAATCAGGGCAAAGACTTAAGGGCACCTATTTATTCTGTGGGACTACTTTCATTCTGTTCTTTTCCTATGGCAATGGCAAAGAAAATAGTCAGGTGGGTTTTTCTTTTAACAGTGGCCACTTTTATTTATTAAATTCAAAACATACTTCCATATCTCAAAAAACACACATATACTGAGGTCTGGGTAATATACAAATGTATTGAAATGTTAATTGATCAGTTGGCTAAAGGGCAGGTAATTGATGAACAAAATTTGTTTAATTGGTAGGTTTCCTTAATTTTGATACTCTGTCACCAATATTTCTTTGAGATCTTAGAGTTAGCCTTGCACATTATCTCTAGAAACATTCCTCTCCTTTTCTAGTCTGTGGCAATTGTATAAGGTGAAGAAAGCAATCTTTTAAACTATATTTGCCAAGATACAACTGCAACAATAATTAAGCATTATTTCATAGTTGTACAGTCTTTTCTTATGCTAAATGAGTTTGCATAAACAATATTTATAGTAATCAGCATGTAAGCCACACTGGTGATTAATGACTTCTTAATGCTGTCACAGTCCCCAGTTGTTCAGTCTAATTAAATATCAGGGCACTAAGAGTCTTTGTAGCTGTGAGCATTCCTTATTTAAATATCAGTTGTGCCTTTCCTGGCACATGGAATATTTTGTGTGTTTCACATGGCTGCGCTGTTAAACTTCCTATGAAGAAATGAAGCTACAAAAGTAACCCAAGCTGCATGATAACTTGAAAAAGTGTTCCTAATAAAGTGTGGCCTGAGGCTGGTTACCTTACAGAGCAAGATAATGCAGAAGTAATCCTAAAAAGTAATCCTCATTGAATTGAATGAGCTCTACAGCCCAATCCAAGTGGGCCTTATGCTGGCAGAACATAATCCATGTGGGCCTTATGCTGGCAGGGTTCCAGCAGTGTAATGTCCTTTACTGTTGTCATGAAATGCAACTCACTGTTCAGAGGAATGATGCCACTACTCTGATATGCCTATTGTTTCTCCATGTTCTCCAGCTGTGAAAAGTCAGTGGAGCAAGGAAGGAACAGGAGGGAGGAGAGGAGGAGTGGAATGGGGTAGGGGAATGGAAAGGATAGGATGGATCACAGATGGTGGTGGTATCAACAGCAGCTGCACTACAGTTACTTAGTGCTTCAGTCTTCCACACCTCAATCTGTCTTCCTGGGTCTATTTGAACTTGCCCAGTGAAATCAGTGGAGCAACTCTGAGTAGACCTGTTCCTGTACTACATGCCTGGTATGAGAAAAAAAATGTTCCTTTACAGAGAGGAAGCCCTCCCCCCGCCCATGAATGCAGTATATGCTCTGGCAGGGTGGTTGCATTGGCAGGGAGAGGATTTCAGCCTTACACACAGAGTGACCATATAGAATGGAGATGGTCTGTACCGTTATCCATTGCATAGAAGAGGGAATGTAGGCCGGTACTGCTTTTTTTTAACCCTTCTGTGTTGAGCTACATCTGCCTACATTCCCTCTTCTTTGCAATGATTAAAGGTACAGGTACTCTGTCCTCCATGCCATATGGTCACCCTCCCCACACCCTGCCACACATAGGATTGTAATTCTTGGTTCTTACTATTGTATATTTTATTTAAAACACTGATACAGTTTATGTTAATTTGTAGGTTTAGTATTTTAGATTTCATTTTCTGTGTAAAACTCCTAGGGCAGACCACTTACTAAAAAACTAAATATAGTTTAAACTCAGTATACAGTGTATTTGTGTGTGTGACACCACTAATGACAAAAATTGCTAAAACTGCTGTTTATATGAATCATGTTATATATCATGTTATACATCATTCACTGCATGATTTACAACAGACTGCAATGAGACAAACTGCTCTGAAATATCTATTCTAAAGCAAAGGTACGGTCAGCAAACCAGCAGGAACTAAGCAAGGGAACTTCACCTTGTGCATTGTATAGGAAGTGGTCCATCGTAGAGGTTACCCACTGGCCACATGCATTGGGCAATGCAAACCCTAGTGATGCCACTGGGACCAACATTACTGTTCCTGAGTTATGTCCTAGTTAGATAAGACACAAGAGGAAGGCTTATAAAGTTCATTACAGTAATATTCGGAATGAGAACATAGAAAACACCTGCAGCATTGCCAGTAAGCAAGATAATATCTGCTTGAAAATCCTGAACAGCATTAAAAAAACTCAATACATTTTTGAAAACCTTAATGGGTTTAATGTCTTTACTGACCAATATAACACTTTAACAGAGATGTTTAACAGAGGTGTTTAACAACACCTGATGCAGGGTTTTAATGGCAATGAAATCAGTTTGCACATTTACAACAACTGATTTAATAAGAACACCTGTTAGTTTGAGTAGTGCCACAATTCCCAATGTTAAAAACAAACCAGAAAGAAAAATCTATCAACTGAACCTGCTACTCCGCAAGCTCTGATTCCTAAACATTATGATTTTCTCTACCAACACAAAGCATCACATTGGAGACAAAACCAAGTATGTAATGATGATACTTAGCATTTTAGATGTTCTGTGCATGCCACGTTTAGAATTTATCTCATGCATACAACAGCCTGGCAAGGAAGGTCAATATTATTATCCCTGTTTTCCTGATTGAGGACGGAAGAAAAAACCCCAGAAGCTTTGAAGAATAGCTTGTAGTAGTATTGGCACTCCATATTTTCCAATGATTTACTACAGTACAAACAAAAGTGAGACTTAGGAGTATTACAATATTTTTCTAAGAGTTCAAAGCACTTCTCATCAATATCCTTATAATCCTGGTAGATATCTGAAAGGACGAGGCTGGTATGATTGTTGTTAGTTGATCTAGGGTTACCTAGATCAGAGATATAAAAAGATGTTATTGGGAATGCTTTGCTCATTATATTGTAAAGATAACCTAAATTAAACATCTTATAAACATCTTATTAACCTGAGGTGAATGATTTGTATTGATTTTTCCCTAAAAGCGGTAGGAAGGCAATTGAAAGGAGTGTGGTTTTTCATCTGCTAGGCATTGAGCCATCAGGGTGTGTATATTTCTGAAATGGACTATAAACACATCTGTTTCTAAATGCGTTTCTTTGCAATCCAAGGTTCATGCCTTAAATTATGATTATATCCTAGATTTATTTAAAAACCAGTATTTCTCATCAGTCAATAAATAAATCCAATGGCTTATTGTTAGAGTGCTGCTGCACATGTCATTAATTTCCATATAGGAAAAACTGTGAATATCATAATGCGCATATTACATGAGATGGCTGACAGATTCCTGCACTTAGTAGGAGAATGCATGCCCCATTTATACATAATATGCACTCCACGATACAGGTTGAACCTCCCCATTTGCCACATTCGGTTCCAAGAACATGTGTGATTTAACTATTTTCGTTTTAAAAAGGGAAATAAGTTAAGGCAGGCAATGAATCAAGTTCCTTTTCAAGTGGCTTATAACTGCTCTGCAAGGAGCTGAGGTCAGAGCAATTCACAAGTGATGATCACTTGGGGGAAGGGAGGGGCTTTGCAGAAGTGAAAATAAAAGCACATGACATTTAAAACAAGCTTAATTGCCAGCCAGATTGCTAGAAATCAGGCTGCCTGTAAGTGATTTACTGCTCCTTTAGGGAAGCTTACCTTTCATTTTACAGAGCCAAATTTCAATTTAAAGAGCCAACCTCAGTTGTTTAGAGACAAAATCACATATAAATATATCACATACATCTACAGCTGTAATCCCCTGAGAAACTTCCAGCCGTGCATTGCTCAAGTTCCTCCCCATTGCATGATGAGCATCCATTGGTGGCTGAAAAAGGGCTGTGCCTTTGGTTGGGCCAGCACCCAGGCTTTCTATCTCAGCCTAATTATTTCATGATGTCAATGCTGAATCCATTCACATTTATTTGTTTTCGTCTTTGATTGTTAGGTATTTGCCTTTCTTTGCCAGTGAGGGTGCTGATCTGTGGTCACTCCATCATCTTCTGGTTCCTGAAGCAAGCTCATGAATTCAGATCCCAACTAGTCTTGGGGTCACAAACTTTCAATACAGAGGGCTGCCAGGAGAGGGATGAAGTGGGGCCAATTGTTGCCATTCCTTGTTGGAGCATATTCAAGGTGCATCTTCTCCTCAGATGCTTCTCATAGCTGCCTTGGCCCCATTTTCCAGGTGTTAGTAATGAAGATCCTGGTAGAACCAAGTTCTGAATCAGGGTGGTTTGCCCAAGGGAGGGCTCAATCTGGTTACACCACCTGTCTCTTCCTAGTTAGTTGCCCACACTGAAGGGGTGGATTATAGTTAGGACCCACTGCATTTACACCAATTGCTGCTCAGTTTTATGATTCAACTAGTGAAAGCGTACATATCTTGTTTCATTTCTCCACATCAGTTCTTGGTGGCTGTTCATGCAACATAAGGAACATCCTCCCTGAATTTCATGCTTCTAGGTCCAGGGTTTGGGGCAGTCACCGATTCTTCAATGCAAAGTATAGAGAGGAAAACACGTTGCACCCCATTTCACCCGCTTCTGGTCAGAATTTCCAAAAACTGTTTCTTAGTGCACCCCTCGGGCATGGAAGGAACACCCTCCCCAAATTTCATACTTCTAGACCCAACGGTTTTGGCAGGGCATTGATGAGTGAGTCAGTGACTTTTCTCTTTTATATATATATATATATATATATATATATATATATATATATATATATATATATATATATATATATATATATATATATATATATATATATACACATATACACACACACTAGCGAAAGGCGTACCCCCGTTGCGGGAGTAAAATTCCCCCATATGCCATTCCCCCCATATGCATCAACCCCCCATGGATAACTTTCCCCCAGGTGTAACAACCCCCCCCCTGCGCAGCTTTCCCCATACACATCAACCCCCCCATGCGCAACTTCACCCATGCGCATCAACCCCGCATGCACAAGTTACCCCATGTGCAACTTCCCCCCATGCACATCAACCCCCCATGCACAACTTCCCCCATGCGCATCAACCTCCCATGTGCAACTTCCCCCATATGCATCAAACCCATGCACAACTTCCCCCATGCGCAACTTCCCCATGCACAACTTTCCTCCATGCGCATCATCCCCCCATGAGCATCATCCCCTATGCGCAACTTCCTCCCATGCGCAACTTCCTCCCATGCGCAACTTTCCCTGTGCGCAACTTTCCCCGTGCGCAACTTTCCTCCATGTGCATCATCCCCCATGCGCAACTTCCCCGTGCACAACTTTCCCCCGTGCACAACTTTCCCCCGTGCGCAACTTTCCTCCATGTGCATCATCCCCATGCGCAACTTCCCCATGCGCAACTTTCCCCCGTGCACAACTTTCCCCCATGTGCAACTTCCTCCCGTGTGCAACTTCCTCCCGTGCGCAACTTCCTCCCGTACGCAACTTCCCCCTGTGCGCAACTTCCCCCATGCGAAACTTCCTCTCGTGTGCAACTTCCTCCCGTGTGCAACTTTCCTCCATGCGCAATTTCCCCTCATGCGCAATTTCCCCTCATGAGCAGCATCCTCGCCAGCACAACCTCTTCCTCCGAACAACATCCCCCAGTGCACCAGGATCTGAGCACCAAATTGGCTGGATGTTGTTCAGTCTCCCTTGTTAAGTATAGGACAAAAACACGTTGCCCCCTTTTCAGCCCCTGAAGGGTTAAATTCAGTGAGGGGCATCAAAGAAATTAAGAACCGGTTCTCTGCCCATCTGGCAGCCACTTTTAAATGGCTATTTTTAAACTTTATATGTACTATCTCTTGTTAACAACCGGTTCTATAGAGTAGGTGCGAACCTGCTGGAGCCCACCACTGGTTAAATTTCTCCAGATGGTTCTTGGTGGGTGTTCAGGTGACAGAAGGATCCCTCTCAGAATTCCACGCTTCAGGCCCAGCAGTTGGGGTGGAATGTTGATGAGTCAGCAATTCTCAATGCAAAGTATAGGGAGGAAAACACGTTGCGCCCCTTTTCACCCCCTTCTGGTTGGAATTTCCGAAAACCAGTTCTTAGTGCACCCCTCAGTCACGGAAGGAACACCCACCCCAAATTTCACGCTTCTAGGCCCAGCGGTTTTGGCAGGGTGGTGATGAGTGAGTCAGTCAGTGAGTCAGTCAGTGAGTCAGTGAGTGACTTTTCTCTTTTATATATATAGATATAGATAAATCATGGTCCTGTTTCAGTGAAATCTTTCTGTCATACTTGATTGTAGGGGATATTGGGGGATACTTGGGCAAATAGGGCCTCCAAGGTCCTGAAGAAGCCTTCAAAATGCTACCTTTCCTTAAGCAGTGGCACATCAACTGTTGGGACCACCACTTTCACTCCATAAACCTTAGATGACCAACCGGATCCATTGACCGGCAATTATAATTTATGCAAATAAAGCTATTTTTAGATGGTCATCTAAGGTTAAGGTTGAAAGGTTGAGGAGAATAGAGCCAAAGAGGATATGTGAAGGAGCGGAAGATCCAAAGAGGATATGTGAAGGAGTAGAGTAGTGGATAAATTTTGGAGATTTTTCCATTCATGAATATCCTCTTTCCCACTTCTTTTTACACCAAGTTCGATTTCAGATCCAGGGAGAAGGCAAGGAGGAATCAAGGGGACAATGAGGAGCAACAGACAAAGGCTGATAAGGCAATGCATTGCTTGAGGCACCCACTACTGTCAACCTCCCAGATGACAAAGATAAGCTTTGAAAAAACAATATATGCAATCACATAGTATGTTATACCACTGTAAGTTCCTCTGTGCTCTGCCACTAGACAGTGTTGCTGCATGAGGGAAGGTCATGTGCACCGTTGATGCCAGGGTCCTTCCTGACTCCAAGGTAATGGGAGATTGCTGGCCAAGCAATCAGCACCTCAACCAGGCTTCAGAGTTCAGCATTCCTGCTTTACCTGTCTCCCGGCTCCATCCCTGGACTTATCAGAATCTTGTCCAGCAATTTTAACATTTTGGCCAATAGTGGTCTCACCACCTGTGTGTGTGTCACCCAGTCCACACACACACTCCCAAACACCCTAAGCAGAACAGATGGGTCACAGCAGGGAGAAGTTTGAGAAATTCTGATGAAGGGGACTCTGGAGGGTCCTTCCATTTATAGAAAGAGTGCTGGATGAAGTGGCAAGTCTCTCTCATGTCACTGCTGGCACTGGTACTGGAAGATCAAGATTTGACCCAGTCAAATGGACCCTACTAAATGACACAGACTTTTAGCAAGTGTCCAAACTGATTGACCTTTAAGACCTCTGATTCTATATGTTCAATTTTCTCCGCTATTGCTTTCAAGGAGTCTTTTGGTAAAGGTAGCTGGCAAGTAAAACTAGCAGGAAACAATCTGGGACAGTTCCATTGCTTATTAAATGTTTGCAAAATCTCCCATTATCTCAAAACTGCACTGCAGAAACTCATTATTTGTGGCATGGTTTTTTTTTAAATTGATTAGGTACTTAATCCTTAGCAGTTGTACATAGATGAAAAGTTTGCTTAAAAAAAGAACACAACTACACTGAAAAAATTGATCAGATTCAGACTAGAAGATACAGTTACACACCCATCAAATTACAGGTATTGATTGCCAGTTACCATACCTTAGCATTTGATACCATCCTGATAGCTAAATAGACACTATCTCATTTCTTTTGCAGTTGGCACTGTGTCGCAAATTTATTTTCTTACAACACACACTGCAAACAACTTAGGCTAAGTTGTTCTTACAACACACATTGCAAACAACAATCCTAAAGACATTTTCCTGGGAGTAAGACCCACTGAACACAATAGGGCTTACTTTTGAGTAGACATGGTTAGGACTGTGCTCTATGTGAACTCAAAGTGCAATCCTGAACATGCCTACTTAAAAGTAAGTCCTGTTGTGTTCAATAGTACTAACTCCCAGGAAAGTGCAGTTAGGATTGCAGCCATTGTCTTTTTCCTGTTTTCTGTAAGACAATAAATTTAAAATATGTGCTATATTTTCATTATAGATTATATAATCTTCAAAAGGCTTATATTTCAAAATCTTCGAGTTGTATTTCAAAAAAATGAGGTGATTTTCATTTCCATTGCTCGAGCAAATAAACACATGGGATGGATCATTGCATGATGAGACAACTTTTGTTAAGAGTATGACACAAGAGAGGAAAGGTTTGAGACCTGAGCAATAAACAAGGTACAAGGGTAATTTGCTGAATGGGCATCAGACAACAGTCCAAACTCAGGTGGTTATTCTCACTTGTAATATGAAGCACACAGGATTGTGTAATCCAGTACAGCACATGGGATTGCGCCACAAAAGATCAATATATACATGTCCATTAAGAAGCAAGTCTCATTCAGTTCAAGCTAAACGTGTTTGTGCGGCTGTAGTCTAATCAAGTACTTCCAGACGGGGTTTTAGGTAAGGATTTATAATATGTTCACAGATTGTTGACAGGTTCCTTGCCCAACATTGCCATGCATCCTTGGTCCACCTGTACTTTTCTCAAGGTTAAATTATCACATTCATGAACAGGGAAAACCCATTTTAAAATGCAAGAACACCTACAGAAGCACAACGATGACAGGTGCTGATGTCTGTTACCATGATTGTTCCCACTTTTTTGACAACCATATGCCCAGATTCAACAGACCACAAAAAAAATGAAGAAGAGTCAGTCTTCTGTGCACAGTTTTCTGTGCACTGTACCTGTGGCCTGTGGAAAGGCAGTTTCCATAAGGAGGCAGAAAAGGAACTGGCCAGCACCACAAAGAGCTCCTTTAGAAGTGCACAAAGGATCTTTATCAAAAAATAATTCAGAACATCAGAAATTTTGACTTTTCATTAATTCCATTGAACTGATTCCAGTGAACAACTAAAAATTTAGGGATATAGCCAGAATTATTGTATAGGTGTTGCAATCTAAAGAACTGACAGGGGAGCTTTATTGTGAGACAATGTAAAACAATAAAACCTAAATACAATATGCAATCCCATCTTCCCTCCAAGGAGATCACAATGGCATATAAAGTTCTCCACCCATCTCAGCGTTCGCTTCACAACAACTCTAGTATGTTTATGCAACAGATTCTGAAATGTAGGTTGGGACCCATTAGATGGGTCATGATGAGACTATTTCAGATGGGTTGCATATAACCTAACTCACACTTCACTGAAAATACAGGAGGTACAGAGCTGCTGAGTAGGGCAGGTTTCATGGTGGGAGAGAGGCATAATATATTGCTCTGAACAGGTGGGAAGATGGAATACTGGAAAAGGGAAGATGGCTGTGTAGTTGGAGAAGGATTCAAATCAACATTTGCTTTGGCTTCTAAGCTGCAATAGTTGAATTCAGAGCTATGCAAAATAACAGCACAAGTGGGCCTGTGTAAGGGGACATTGAGATTATCAGGGTTTAGGATTGAAGCCTAGATTATGTCACTTCTGACCATGACATCACTTTCAGGATAATGACATTATTTCCAGTGGATATTATATATATTTTCCAGTGGACAGAATAAAGTGTCTTCAAGCCTTGCAAGAAGGATAACGAAGTGGAGGCTGTCCTTAACTCAACAGCGAGGAAATTCCATAATATAGGTGCCACCACTGATAAGGTCCTGTTTCTGGTCACCATCCCCCTAACTTCTCTTAATGGTGGCACAAACGACAAATCCCCCTCTGAGACCTAAGAAAATGTACTGGATTGTATGGAAGAAATTGATGTCTCATTATGCTGATCCCAAGCCATTTAAGGCTTTAAATATCAAAACCTGTTTGTTTCCTCCCCCTTGAATTGGTGTCAGAAAACAAACTGGTAGCCAGTGAAGCCTCTGGAGTAGCAGTGTAAGAGAGTCAAACCACAGATCTCCAGTAACCACATTCTACACTAACTGTAACTTCCAGACTGTCTTCTAAGGCAGCCCCACTTTGAGTACTTTGCAATAATCTAATCTTGAGGTCACCATGGCATGGACCACCATGGCCAGATCTGTCTGAGGTAGGTCAACTGCAGCTGGTGCACCAGGTGAAGCTCAGCAAAGGCACTCCTGGCCGCAGTCAATACCTGGGCAACCAGGAGCAGCTGTGAATCCAGGATAACTCCCAAGCAGTGAGCATGCTCTTTCAAGGGGAGTGCAACCCCATTCAGTGTAGGGCAATAGTCTAGAACCTGCATGGTGGATTTCTGAATCAAGAGGAGCTCTGTCTTGTTGAGATTTAATTTCAGCTTGTTCATTTTTATATAATGGTAGTTGTTTAAATCTTTTGTATTGAAATAACATGATCAAAAAGTGCCAACTGCTTATCCATCATCCCAATGTTGTTCCATTCATTAGAACATTAGAAACTGGAAGGAATTTTACTTCTGAGCCTCTGGAAAAATACTGCATACATATTTTTCTTTTATAGCCTCCCACACTTTCTTCAACAGAAAGTTATCACCATTCCCATCTATGCCTCTCCTGTGCAGTTACTTGGGGACCTTACCAAAGTTTTGGCATTGCTTATGTTACACACAGTTTGCATGATCAGTGTTCAGTGCACTTTTTCATTTTGAATGTCCCATGCTTCCTATGGTGAAACTGTTTTCTTTCACTGATGAATCTGCCACAGAGCCAGTCATACAATTGAGAATCTTGAGATTTCCTCAGAATCTGGATGTACAGTATCTGATCATTGACGCATTCTTCTTTCTTATTTTAAATGCAAGTACAACAGGTGTTGTTACTGAAGCTTGGCATTTACCCCAACTGACATCTCTTTCAGGATCAATTGTGAAACAAATTGGTCTCATTGAGTATCTTGGCTCAGAAAGGTTTAATTGTTAGGGTCTAGAAGGCTTGGGTTTAATCCTATTGTTAAGTTATGACTGGGTCGGAGGTTGTGGGTGCTGGTCTGAGCCCTGGAAAGTAAGAATAACCCTGTTGCTTTTATTATTGAATTGTTTTATTGGATAATTTAATTTGTGTTGTTAAATTGGTTTTATCAAATTAAATTCTGTTTAATTTGTTTTACAGTATGTTTTATACTTGCTGCCGTGGTGCAACAATTTTTACAGACACATACACAAACGTATGTAATTGTGTGTCTCTAGTTTTACAATAGAGTCCGATCACTGTTGTGAGCATAATCCAATGTGGTCATAACAGGAGGAGAATGCAACTGTAATAAAGTTTGAATTATTAAATCAAGGACTTAAAAATATACAAGTCAGGTACTTTTGTGCCATGAAAATATATTAAATAACATTTCTCTCCATACTAAACCTAGATAGTTTATTTCCAAACAATAGTTTAATATTTCATCCATTGCTGTAGGACACTTCACTTTGTTGTTAATTCCTTGTGTTTGACATATGATTGACGTATAGTTGCTGTATGGCCATGATGTTTCCTTTCCCTCATGGAAAAATCCTTATGCCTTTAGTTTTTTCATTTAGGATAGTTCAAAAACATCTCTTCTTATAATGACACCCACAAAGACAAAGTTTTGAGAATGTCTGTTGTGAATGCAAGAATAAAGATGTAATCCTAATCTCCAGTTGGGCCTAAGTCTGTCTATGACACATGACATGCGCTTGCTTCTCTACATCACCACAGGAACAGGAAGACTGATGAGTTTTGCCAGCCTAGGTTAGGATTCCACATTTAGGCACACACTGACCTCCCCACACCATCACAGAAAGAGAAGCCAGGTGAGTAAGCAGAGCTGGCTGAAATTTCTTAGGATTGCACCCTAAAAATCTCAGGGTGCAATCCAAAGGTGCCCTTGGCCCAGCACAAATCCCTTGTGCTGGTTCAGGAGTTTCACGAAATTGCCCAAAAGCACTTTTGTGCCACTCTAAAGGAAGATAGGACAGTGCGCAAACATGCACCAGCCTCCTCACGCTGCCATGGCAAGGAAGGGTAGGTTTGTGTCAGCCAAGCTCAACTCATGCATGGGTCTGGTGGAATGTTGGAAAGATAGAAAGGAGGCCCAGTGGTTTTGGCAGGGCACTGATGAGTCAGTGAGTCAGTCAGTCAGTGACTTTTATATACATAGACTATACTACTTGGCATCCATCAGTCTTGAAAGACCATGGTTTCATGCTCGATGCTGTATATGAAGCATGAAGGCCTGGGTAGATTGATATGGAGGATAGGCTGTCACCCAAGCAGCAAATCCCCCCTCTCCACGCCACTGAAATAGTCCAATGGAATGGCAGAGCCAATACGATTGGTTCCAGCTGCGTAATAGAGCTGGGCTAAGGACAGGAGCTCACCCTATCTTGTGCGGACCAACCAGGGTTACAATCCCTGGCCTGCTGATTAACAGGCACAGCGACTTAACCACTTGCACCACCCACAGCCCACTTAAGCACTATATTACTTATTAAATTTAAAATTGCTACATATATTTTATTACATGCAATTTATTTATTACAACAAGAATGCTCACAAGCAATAAGTTCCACCCCCCCCCCCAAATCTAGGACATCCCAGGAAAATGTCAGACATGACAAAACAAAAGTTTTTTAAAAATTCATATACAGTGATATCTCGCTTAACGAGTGCCTCGAATAGTGTTTCACATAACAAGTAAAAATGTGGGGGGGGGGCTTCTGCCTCTCTTAATGAGCACGAATTGCATAACAAGTGCCCACTGGCTGGGCTCCTCCTCCTCCCTGCATTGGCTGGGCTGAGGCACTGAGGAGGGACTTTCTCCCCCTGCCTGCAGTACCAGGGAAGAGGCCAGCATAGGGAACAGAGGAGCCTCTTCAGTTGGAGGAACAAAGATGGCTGCCTCCTGCAATTCCTCCTGGGCTTCAGCAATTCCTTTGGAAGGAAGGGTACCCAGACCCCACACCGCTCCAAAAAAATTTTGTCACCCATAACCAAAATGGAACAAGTTGCACTCTGCTCAGAGCCCAGGTTGACAATACGTCCACTTTTTCCAGAACACGTCCTCGATTTTAGTCTTGTGTCCTGGAAAAAATCAATATCCCCCTTTTCCTTGTAAGCAGGAAGTATGTAGCTTTTTTGTAATACTTGTAATACTTCTTCCAATAGCGTTTTTGTAATAAATAGGTAATTTAATAATTTAATTTTAAATTTAATAATAGTCAACATAGCGTTTAAATTAACATCATGAAAGTAACATATATGAGTATTTCTAGCTTTATTTTTTCATGTCCATGTTCATTCACACCAGGAGGGCTGTCCAGGTAGAAGTTTATTTGAAATGCACATGAAACACAACTGCTTCCATCAGGATGCATATCAAGTCCATTGTCAATGTACAAGACATGGAGCCCGGCTGCGGCAAGTGTTATGGAATGCACTAGATTTACCTGGTGGGTGGACCTTGGCTTCCACCTGGACTTAGATCTAACCTTCCATGGATCTGGACGCCCATTCAACTTCTTTCAGGTGGGTAGACCTGGGCTGTTAACTGTGCTTGAGCTGCTTTCCAGCCTGGCAGGTGCTCTTTCTCCACTGGCAACAATTTAGAGGGGGACCACACATCTACGTCCCACCCCACTGGATCCACCTCTGAACTAGAAGCTTGTAGATGTGATAAAATTTGACAGCGGTCTCATGTCAGATCAGAAAGGCAGTAAACAAGTATTATAATCTGCAGTTTGCGTCTTCTAGTAACAATTGCCAGACAGGTTCCAAAATGTTGGCACCTTCCAACACAAGGCTCTGAAAAGGCAAAGATTACTGAACAAAGCTGTATGTACTTCTTGTATGCAGTTGCTTGTTCGGTCTGCAATCTGCACTAGGGTGACGGTAAGCAATACCCTTTCGCCTGTCATCGCACTGTCATTGTGCATTCAGCACCTCTCCTGTTACTGGTTTTCTTAACTTTCTCCCCCTTTCTTCACGGCAGCTGCTTCACCATGGCTTTTTGGCTTTTGTTCTCGGGTGTTTCGGTTCCCAACTCACTTCACGTCGCCTTTATGAGCCGTTTTACCTTACAGGCTTTTTGTTTGTTTGTTTCGTTGGAGAAAAAGCCACTCTTGTGTGAGTTTGCAATTTTTGTTCTTGGCAAGGGGCCTTCCCCTAGTCTCACAGGCAGAATGGGACAATGCCAGGGCACCAGATCTGGTTACTTCTCACTAGCTGATACTCTTGTACGGCTGTGCTTCTGAACACACACTGCTCAATGCTATTTTCTGTATGACATTTTTTTTAAACTTAATTTTTATTGAACTTTATAACAGTTACGAATACAAGGCGTTGCTTTTATGTTAGACTAAAGAATTTTTTAAAACCTATACAGGTTTAACCTAAATATCAATGTTTTATTTATCAGCAGTTTTGTCTCAACACAAATGAGGTTGGCTCTTTTTAAAATTTCTTGAAAAAAACCTATACCACATATTCAGTAAATGCATGTGAAGAGTGTGTGATTATACCCACCAGCCACATCTCCGAGCAGAACTACAGCTAAGAACAAATGAGCCCCTTACTCCATATGACAACCTCTCAGATATCTGAAGAATGTGATCATGTCTGCTCTCAGCCTCCTCTTCTCCAGGCTGAACATCCCAAGTTCCCCCAATCTTTCCTCGTAGGGCTTCCCTTCCATCCCACTGATCATTCTTGTCGCTCTCCTCTGGACTTGCTCCAGTTTGGCTGCATCTTTCTTAAAGTGAGGTGCCCAGAACTGAACACAGTACTCAAGGTGAGGTCTGACCATTGCAATATAAAGAGGAACTAGAACTTCTCATGACTTGGAAGCTACAGTCCTCTTAATGCAGCCTAAGATTGCATTTGCATTTGCCTAAATGGAGCAGGGAGGTTTGATAAACAGGGAATAAGACCTGGTATTTGACATTATTGCTGAATTCTCCCTGTCATTCATCCCTAACCCTTGCTTCCTGCCCCATTCTCCCCTTCCCTCCCCATGATCCACCCCTGCTACTGAACTACCAGCACTGCAGGCACAAGGGTAGTCATAACCATGGGGTCATCACCACTTGACATTTCTGGCCACAGCTAGGTTGTTCACTAGATTGCCCAAGTTTTTGTGTTACTGTGACAGGCAGAGTTCTGACAGCACAGCTTAATGATAGGAATGGGTTATCAGTATTTTTTAAAGAAGAAACCATTTTTACTGGTTTTAGTACCATTTGCTTCCATGAGAATTGATCCATCCATCTCAGATCTGTAATTGTTTCTTTCTGCTGTGTGGAGTAATACAAACAGTATTTCTGTTATTGTAAATACTAATTTGTATAACATTTTTTGGAAGCGTTTGATATATGTTATTTCAATATATTACTCTTATCAACAAGAATCAAACCATAAGTGACTTTCCAATTGTATGGGAGATATAACCAATTTATAGAAGTTGTTGAAGAAAGCAAAGGAAACCAAGTCATTGGCCTGGTGATTAAGATGATGGCCAATACCTGGACAGATTCTCTGGAGCGAAAAACATAAATGTTGATGCCTTGACCTCAGGAAGATGCTTGCTATGATTGCTTCCAGCTTTCAGAGTTTCAAGCTCATGTTATTAAACATTCAGCACTGTGGAACATGATGGGTCCTCCGATCTAACCTGCTCTTAAGTGCATTTGATACAATCTCCAGTGTCACTTCCTTCTCTGTATTCTATATTATGTTTCTATCTGGCTGTTTGCGTTCTGGACTTTAACTCTTCATTGTACAAAAATGCCAGTGTTACCTGACAGATTCCACTGCACTTATACATGTTTACTTAGACTTGGTGGAAACAATCCAAATCAACTTTCCAGCACTGAGATTAGGGCAATGCAACCCCAAGGTCAGGTAATAAACATTACCTTATCTTGAAGACAACTCCATGCACCCCCCCCCATCTCAGGATGATGAGCCCAACTGGCTTTACACATGGCTGTTCAGATGTGCATCTGCTATGTAGCAAGCACAGATCCAAGTAGTCCCATAAGTAAGGCTGGGGTATATGACCTATTGGATAAACTCAAACACAGGAATTGTAATGTTCAGTCTCTAAATGATGGTTCATATTAATGGACTGAGTTTAGTGGGTTCAGAACTTGAAATTAAAGTGAAAACATATTTCTGTCAGCAGAACCTAAAAAAAAATAACAGACCCATATAAACACATTAATTTGTCAATGAGCATCCACAGTGTACATTCACTAAAGGCTTCCACATATACAATGGAAGCCTATTAACCACAGATTCAGGACCTGCAGACTGGATCATCAGCTGGTCCCAAGTCCTCATGATCAGCCCAGCATGGACCCGAGAGGCTTATCAAGGCCTTAGAAGGCCTTATAAGAGCAAGAAGTAAACATCACTTCTGATTTTTTCCCCCAAACCCCAACCGAGTGCTTCTAAGGAGTCCCAAAGTACTTAGGAGGCCTTCTGAGGTCCATGGAGTGTCCTTAGAATAGCTCCCATCACATCAGGAGGATTAGAGGACCTCAAGGTCCATTGATTTCCTCATCTCTGGGCTTTATTATCCATTTGCATCCTAGAATCTAACCTGGAAAACATGAGACACCCTGTATTGGAACCAAGATAGATATCATTGACATCTTTCAAACTGTCTTCCCTATTTAAAATAAATTCAATTAACAAACCAATGAACAAAACTGGGTTTCCAAATGTTGCAAACATTCCCTTGGTAAATTTTTGTTTTGCTTGCTGAAAAGGGTCAGGAAGCATTCTCACTTCTTCAGTAAGACTCTGTAGGGAAATCAGGCAGATTTCCTGCTCCTTTTCTTTGGCCTTGCTTAACTTTTCATCACCTGGCAATAGTAGAATATCAATTCCCTGCCAAATAGAAAACGGAGTGCAAGGAATCGAAGGCCTGTAGCAAAGCAAAGGCGTTAGGCCCTTGAATGTGATTTCTCACATGTTGATACTGGTGATTTAGCCTTGAAGACACTGGAAATTAATTCAGTTGTAACCCTGGTGTCAGACCAAGCCGATGTGCTTAGCCATACTGAATACAAAAGTAGGAAAGCTGTTCTACTAATTTAGTTAAAATGTGGCAACTCCAGGTACTGTAATTGTTCATTTAAAATTGGTTTCTTGCTTTCTGAACGGAAACAGCTCAGCTCAGTCTCAGAGTCTGATTTCTTATTCATTTAACTGACAGAGCAGTTCATAAGAGCTGAATGATTGTTTTAGCTTGGGGGTGAGCCTTAAGATTGCATTTGTCTTGGGGAAGCGGGAATCACGTCATGTCAAATATACTTAAGATTGCATTTGTCTTAGGGATGTGGGGATCACGTCATGTCAAATATAATGCTTCATGAAAGTGTGTTGATATCTAGGGAGCACGTAAATCATATAGCCTACCACTACATCTTTCTGGTCTTTGCTAGTGACCTAAATAGAGAGAACTTTTCCCAATCCACTTGGGAAGGTGAAGCAGTGTACCCAGAGCAATTCTGTATGGAAAATAATATTCTTCTAAGGAATGTGCTATTCTTGTGGGCCAGAGACAAACAAAACTCAGCCTAACTTTTTAATATGGGATTCTCCTTGATGATGGCATAGCTGAAGCATCTGGAACCCAAATACCTTAAATTTTTAACTCCCCATCATACCCACCCCACCCACAGACCTCATGGAGGCCTTACAAAGGCATTACTGGTATTGTCAAAAACACCACACAGCCGCCCCAGTTGTCAGAAAGGCATGGTATCCAGGTACCACCACCCCTTCCACTACAACACTGTTCCATAATTCCATTCTTGTTGCATGATAATATAGAATAAACACAACATTCTCAGTATAAAATTCACTGTATAATTCAGTATATTTATTTATTGGCAGGTGTCAATAAAGAAAAAATAGAGAAAAAATAAAAAGTGTACTATCCAATGGATACTTCAAGAATGGCTTAGTTCATAGGATAGGCACAGCTGCTTCTTTTTTAATAAAAAGTTTTGTTAAATTCAGTTTTAACTAAAAGATGAGAATGAAAAATTCACAGCCCAAATTTTATGATAAAGTCACAGCCCAAAAATATTTATTTCCAACCCGCCAATGCAGTGGTTTTAAAATGGCTACTAAGGCATTCTACTTGGGAGGGGGAGTTGCAAAGGTCTCCTTTGCATCAGGGAACACTCATTTCCATGTTAGGTAGCAGGCCTCCGTCAGTCTTGAAAGACTATGGTATCATGCTTGGCGCTGCATACACTGCATGCAAAGCATGAAAGCCTGGGTTGAATTGTTATGGAGGATAGGCTGTTACCCAAGCAGCAAATCCCCTCTCTCCATGCCACTGAATTAGTCCAATGGAAAGGCAGAGCCAATACGATTGGATCCAGCTGGTGTCGCAGAGCTGGGCTAAGGACAGGAGCTCACCCTGTCTTGTGGGGCCGACCTGGGTCTCGAATCCTGGCCTGCTGGTTAACAGGCATAGTGCCTTAACCGCTTGCGCCACCCACAGACCAGGTAGCAGTGACCAGCATAATTCCAGTTGTTTCTCTGTGGAGTTGCTGACCTCAGTGTTCCAGACTCCTGTTGCTTTGAAAACTCCATGACAATGAACAAACAGGTGTAGCCAGACCCCACATTTGCCCCTTTGCTGCTTGTCAGATAACCTGCAAACAAGCAAGAGCTGACATGCTTGGGTTCCAGTGTGTAGAGGACATGGATTCCCATATTTCTTTATCAGATTGTCATATGATTGGGACAATTTCCTCTTGTCATGCTGCCAATTCTCAGTGCCAATGCTACCTTGTAGGGATAAGAAAATGTTACATTCATGTCAGTTGCACAGTCAAGACAAATGTCTTTAATTAATGTAAACCACACTTTCTTCATCTTAACAGGGCAGATCCTGTTATTTATGAAGTCAAAGCACTTTCTTTTCAAACTATGATTTAAGCTGTGGTTATGAAAAAACCTGGCCTCTTCTGCTGTGTGATTCAACCTGCCGTGGGAGAGAGAGGAGGGCTAACAATGTGCAAAGTGGGCTCCAGGGTCTGGAACACGGATGAAGTCAATTGTCTCATCTATTATCTTTATGGCCAACATCATTTCTTCCGAATTTCCTGAATCTTAATCCAAGAGATCGCTTTGTGTTATTTGGCCTATAAATTATTTATATGCTTATATTCTTTTTGTGGTGCTCCGTTTCTCGGCTTCCTGTGAGACCTCATCAGTGACTAGGAACATGCTGGGACTCGGCTAGAATCTGTCTTAAAGGGGAGGAGGACGGTTAACAGAGTGGCAGTCTGGGATTTGCCAGAGCACTAATTGTCGTAGATGAATAACTAATGATGTTACCTTGCGGGTCAGACTGGCAGACAAAATTCTCAGGCAATTTCCTTAGAATAATGTTATAGCTGACATTTCTCACTTCTTGTCATTGAAGGGAATCAGTGCTAATCCTGCCCCCTTACTCACTGGTATCTTTTCCTTCTTACTCTTTTAGGGATGCCTCATTTTCCAGTTTGTGTCTCTCACATATTCATGATTGTTCCCTGCAGCACTGTTACCAACAGTAGTTCATCTAATTTAATTATAAAAATCCCACGTGGTGGGGCTTCCACTTCCTCTTGTGAGAAGCTGCACCACAATTTAAAAGATCTTGTTCTAGGATCGTATTTCTATTCCTTTTCCCAATTTCCTCAAACCCCCGCCCCATGATTAACATATAGAAGGAACATTTCTGCCCTGTATTTCCTGTACAAAGGAGTTCAGTCCTTCCTTGCTAGAAGATTATTGTCATAAATTGTGAAAAGTCACCATGCTTGACTTCTATTCTCTGATCTTGTTATAGTTCTTCTGGCAATTAACTCTACAATTTTGTTTTAACATACCCATGTATGAAAATTCATATGTACATATGTACACAAAAACCTGTATACTGAGGATTTTATTTCATTTAAGTGGATATTAGTCCACAAAAGTTCATGTTACATTTAAATATGCCACATAAGATATGTTACTTTTGCTATTCCAGACCAACACAGCTATTTACCTCTCTTGAAGTATTGATGATGGTGCTTGTACTTGTAGAAAAAGGATGTGCATCCCAAAACACTGCTTAGCAAAACAATCCACAGTAATGAATAAATCCTTCAATTCAATGAATATTAAAGTAACTTGATTTACAAGCATAATTCATTCTGGAAGCACGCTTGTATTTCAAAGCAAATTTTTCCATAAAAATAATGGATACTCAAAAGATTTGTTCCACAACCCCAAAATTTTCATATAAAAATGATTACAATACTGTAATATAGTACAAAATCACAAAGAAAATACAAAATATAAAGGAAAACAAAACAAAACAAAAGAATTAAAACAAAAGAAAAATAAAACCTAAATAAATAAAAAATAAAAAATAAAAAATAAAAATAAAACAAAAGAAAAATAAAACTCGTCTCATATGTCTCTCAGGCTGCAATCTGCCCTTCTTACATAGGTATGAGCCCAGTGATTATAATAGGGCTTACTTCAAAGTAGACATGCATAAACTGGTCTCTTAGGAGAGGCTGAGCAGGTGTTAGTGGAACACCCAAACCAGATGTATCCCATCGGGACTATTTTCCACTTGTTTATCAAGACATTGCTAGTATATCAAATTAAAATTATTAGAAATGTTAGCTTGTCTTACAAAACATTCTCAATCCAAATTATTCTAAGTCCAAGGCCTTACTGTATATATTTTTCAGTAGAAGATTTAGTATGTGTGGTATGTGTGCTGTCTAATCACACCACAGACTTAAGACTGCTATCCTAAACTCAAGTTAGGCCAGCATGGGCCCTGGCATAATTCCTACGCTGACCTGGGAGTGTCACAAAAGGCACATCTGCCCTGCTCCTGGGAGGGTTAGACCACTGCACAGGCAAATGACAACCTACCCCCACCATTACCACAGAAAATGCCAGGTGAATTAGGCCTGCCTAAATTAGTTAGGATGGCACCCTTACTCTGGTACCCTGCCCATTTGCTCTGCCCAGGGGAACTTGAGAGCTGTAGTTCTATGTATGGGCTGAGAATATCTGAGATCAAACTGTAGGTGCCAGTTTCTTTGGGAAATGACATGTCAATTAATTTGACAAACTGACAAATACATTTGTGTTGGAAACCCATTTTTAGTGGTCCCTTTTCTTTCCTGTTGATCGTTCTTTGAATAGTTATAAAAATGTTAATATGCTTTCTATAATGAGTTGGTCCCATTGGAGTAGAACTAATTGAATACTGCCCATGCTCTCAGTTCTCTTTCATCCATCTGTCCTAGGGCCTTTCTCACTGAGGAATGCTGGAACCTTCATGATGGTGTCACACTAACATATATTACATTTGTTCAAAAAAATCTCTCTCTCTCTCTCTCTCTCTCTCTCTCTCTCTCTCTCTCTCTCTCTCTCTCTCTCTCTTCATAATCTATAAATATAAAAAAGTCACTGACTGACTCACTGACTGATTCATCACCGCCCTGCCAAAACTGCCGGGCCTAGAAGCGTGAAATTTGGAGTGGGTGTTCCTTCCATGACAGAGGGGTGCACTAAGAACCGGTTTTTGGAAATTCCAACCAGAAGGGAGTGAAAAGGGGCGCAACGTGTTTTCCTCCCTATACTTTGCATTGGAGAATTGATGGCTCATCAACAGTCCGCCCCAACTGCTGGGCGTAGAAGCATGGAATTCTGGGAGGGATCCTTCTGTCACCTGAACATGCGCATGGGGGATGATGCGCATGGGGAAAGTTGCACATGAGGGATGATGCACATGGTGGGATGATGGGGATGATGCACAAGGAGAAAGTTGCACATGGGGGATGATGTGCATGGGGGATGATGCGCAAGGGGAAAGTTGCACATGGGTAAAGTTGTGCATGGGTAAAGTTGTGCATGGGGGAAGTTGCGCATGGGGAGATGATGCGCATGGGGGGAAGTTGCACATGGGGAAAGTTGCGCATGGGGAGAAGTTGCACATGGGGGACTAATGCAGATGGATGATGTTGCTTATGAGGAGTTCAGGCACATGGGGAATGATGCACATGGGGGACTGATGCATTTGGGGGTGATGCACATGGGAGAAAGTTGTGCATGGGGGAATGTTGCGCATGGGGGAATATTGCGCATGGGGGAAGTTGCTCATGGGGGAAGTTGCGCATGGGGTGTTGATGCACATGGGGTGTTGATGCGCATGGGGTGTTGGTGCGTCGTGGGGGGATATCGTATGGGGAAATGTTACTCCCGCAACGTGGGTATGCTTTTTGCTAGTATCATTATAAATGTAAAAAGGAAAATGCTTGATCAGAACAAGGATCCAATCAGTTTTGCAATGTATTTGGCTAGTCAGAAAAAACAACAATTAACTTCTTCACTCCTAGGTACTGATTTACGAATGAGTTAGTACCACTTTAGAACCTGGGGTTTAACTGTCGTAATTTATAAACATTGATATTCATAGGCCTCATTGAGCACAATCCTAACCATGTCTACTCAAAAGTAAGCCTCATGGTGTTCAATAGGTCTCAAGTGTCTTTAGAATTGCAGCCTTAGGGTACAATCCATAGTAACTACGGGGAGTTCTTGCTCCAGTGTAAGAACAATTTGCTCTGGATTGCAATATGAATTTCCCATAGATTTTCACTAGGCGGTGCAGTAAATACGGGTGCATGTAATGTCTCTTATGTGCTCCTGTAGTTACTCAGGATTGCAGGTTGAGTCTACCCTTTTTAAAAGCCATTTCATAAGTGAAATTGTACCATGTGAGTGTCCAATAATTTAAAGTTTTTAAACCAGTACTAACTGACTTTCATTGGATGAGTAAGATGAACAAGAATTCAATTTTGACACAGTGGGGAATTAAATCTCAATCCATTTTCTACACCCCACACATAATTTTGCAGACTGATGACAACCTCTCATAGAAATCTATCTATCTACCTACCTATCTATCTACCTAGCTACCAATCTGTCTGTCTGTCTGCAGTATTTATATTCTGCTTTTCAACTAAAAAAGTTCACAAAGCAGTTTACCCACACACCCCCAAAAAATTAAGGCTAATGGGTTCCTCTTCCAAAAGGGCTCACAGTCTAAAAAGGTACAAAAAGATTCTAAACTTAAAAAAAACCCTGATTCCTTTATCTTTCCTTATGTTATGGCACAATCCTATGCAGATAGATGCAGAAGTGAATCTCATTTTGTTCAGTAGTGCTTTATGTCACAAAGGGTGCAATCCTAACATAGTCTGGTACAACTACTCGGTTCCAGGTTATCGGAGGGGTCGCCTTCTTCTGTACAATCCAACACATCACCTAAGGTCATCCAAGGGGGCCCCACTGACTGTGCCGCCACTAAGAGATGTGAGAGATGTGGTGGCCAAAGATTGGGCCTTCTCGGTGGTGGCACCCCATCTTTGGAACTCCATCCCCTTAGAACTGAGGAAAGCTCCCTCAATAGAGAGCTTCAGGTGGAGCCTAAAAACCTTTTATTTTAAAAAAGCATTTTAATGGGGCAGAATTTGGAGAGGTTGTTATTTGTATTGTTTTTAGCTTATATGTTTTAATGGTTTTTAATTGAATGTTCTATTTATGTTTTCATTTTATTTATGTTCACAAGACAGGGTGAGCTCCTGTCCTTAGCCCAGCTCTGCGATGCAGCTGGATCCAATCGTATTGGCCTTGCCTTTCCATTGGACTAATTCAGTGGCGTGGAGAGGGGGATTTGCTGCTTGGGTAACAGCAAATCCTCCATAACAATCTAACCCAGGCTTTCGTGCTTCGTATGGAGCGTATGCAGCACCAAGCACGATACCATAGTCTTTCAAGACTGACGGAGGCCTGCTTTATTTATGTTTTTAATTATGTTTTAATGTGAGCTGCCTTGAGTCAGTCTACGACCCAAGAAAGGCAGGATACACATTTTTAAAAATAAATAAATAAAATAAACTTATTGGTCTTTCTGTTCTGTGATGATGTAAGAAAACAAGCACATGTCTGTGAACTGGCCTAACCCTCCCCCACGAATGGCTCCGAAGTGTCTTATGGCACTTTTGTCACCACAGGACTTGTGCCGGAGCATAGGCCGGCCTAACGGGAGATTAGGATTGCAGCCAAATTGTGTGTAGGATTGTAGCCTTAGTTGATAGAGCAGCCAGTTCTATCACATACTTGTTGAGATCTGGTGACCAGAATTGTATAGTGCACAGTGTTCAAATGTGACTCCACGATATATTTATTAAATACATCATTACTGTGATACTAGAGGCTGTGTCTTGGCATCCATGGAGGTTCTGTTTCCAGGATCCTCACAGTTGCTGAAAATCTAGTTAAATGAAATTAATTTTTAAAAACAATGTCCCATTACTCAGTGGTTTAAAAATTGGCTCACAATGCAGGAGAGTGGCCATAGGTAGAAAGCAAGGAATAATTAGCTTAACCCTACAGTCCAGAGTAACTATGGGAGCTCGTAAGAGACATTACGTGCATCCATAGTTATGGCACCACCTTGTGAAAACCTATGAGAAATTCACTTTGCAATCCAGAGTAAATTGTTCTTACACCAGAGTGAGGATTCCCCATATTTACTCTGGATTGCGCCCTAAGTTTCAGTTCACTCCAAGACAAGGGAACCCTCTCCCTGGAGAATATGAAAGAATGAAAAGAGAAAACAAAGCAGACATCAGGATCACTTTGATAATCCCTCCTGCTCTGCATTCTTTGCTGTGCAAAAAGAATGTGCACCAGAGAAGGCATGAGTTGCTTACCTCAGTGTGAGCTGAAACTAAGCTGTTCTAAGCTGTGGAGAGAGTGTGATTGATTGATTGACTGGCTGACTGACTGACTGACTGGCTGGCTGGCTGGCTGGTTGGTTGGTTGGTTGGTTGGTTGGTTGCCACTCTCTCATTTTACATTGGTAAGAGAAGCTGAGTAAAGAGATATTTTTCTTTTAATTTAAATGGCTCTTCTCATTTTGTTGAGATAAAACTGCGCAAGAAAAAAATCTGTGGATAATTAGGTTATACCTGTATTATATGGCTTTTCTAATAATCCCTAGCATTGCCTTTTAGACAGCTTCTAATAACCTTTTTGACATTTTAAAAAAATCCCTGGTATAAATTTTTTTCTTTTAAATAGCTTTCTTATACTGAGTTGATGTTTCATTGCTATCCATCACAACCCTGAGATCTTTTTTCTTGTTAGTTACTGCTAGTTCATCCATGTACAGTGGGACCTCCTTATCTATGGAGGTTTGTTTCCAGACCTCCTGCAAATAAGGAATTCCAAAATTTGCATATTTACTTTGCCTCTGGAGGCCTTTCCTGAGTTGTGCTGGGCTAGCAGTCCTCTCAACTGGGATCTGCAGGTGTCAAAATGACTCACAGAAACCTCTGGAAGGTACTTCAAGTTTTTGAATGCAAACCAAACTAAAAACTTAAAATAGTTTTTGTGTACTAAAAACTGGAAGTAGCTTCTGGTGTATTCTGCAGGCCATTCTGAGATCCACAGAGGCTGGTAAAGTAGGTTGCTGGCCCAGCACAACCCAGGAAAGGGCTTCAGAGGCTCTATCCCCCAGGAAAAGATTCTGAAGCCACCAGGTAAGTAATCTCAGGAAACCTTTGGAAGCACATGTATGGATCATCTGTATTGGTAGATAGTAATCTGAGAGTTCAGGACATGTAGATACACAAGGGATCACTGTAAGGATCTCACCTGCCATTGTGCAATCCTTTTACCCAGTCTGGAATAGTTCTGTTATCTTTGCATCATCATTAATATCAATCAATCACGCAATCAACAGTATACCATTGGCAAACTAAGGTTACAATCCTAACCATCTCTTAGGCAGGTTTAAGCTCTGGCATAAGTCCTGTGTTGACCTAGGGGTGTTGCAAAATTGCAGTAAGATACCTCTGCCCCACTTCTGTGGGTTTAACCAATGCACAGGCATATGCTGACCTCCCCACACAACCATGGGAAGATAGGCCAGGTGAGTTAGGCCGGTCTAAATTTTTTAGGATTGCGTCCTCAGACAACTAACTGCTAACCCTGAACTCCAGGTCATTTAGGAGTGAATGAAAGATTTACATAAGCAGAAACCATCCTTAGACTTTTGCACCAAGACTTGGGGCAATCCAGAGTAACTATGGGGAGTCCCTGCTCCGGAGTAAGAACACTTTACTCTGGATTGCAATATGAATTTCCCATAGGTTTTCACCAGGTGGAGCCGTATGTGCTCCCATGGTTACTCTGGATTATAGCCTCAGTCTTCTGTATGTTTTATACCAATATTTTATTATTATTTGCATCATCCAAAACAGCCATTAAGCTAACACAAGACGGTTATTTCTTGCACTTGCTGGATTTTATCTTTGTTGGCTATTTCTTTTTGCATGGAGGCTGAATCTAGTGATACATTACCTATTTTTCTCAGAACATCACAACCTCACATTTTGATTTTTTTTTAATGAACTCCTGGGTGGATGTCATCCAGACCCAGTGACTGGTTAATTTTCAGTTTGTCAGTAAGTGCTAGAACTTCACCTCTGACCATTTCTTTTGGCTTCATTCTTTGGCTGTTGCTCCCAGGAATAATGGCTTCAGCATGAATGTCTGCCTAACATCTTCTATTGTGAATTTCTTCTTTTTCTTTGCAATCTCTCAATCTTATTTCAGAACTTCTTTCACATTTCGGTCATCTCATGATCCAAGTACCTCCATGGCTGTTTTCCTACTTCTGATATATTTAAAGAAGTTTACTTTTAACATGCTCCTATTGTTATTGTTATAATAACAATTGTTATAACAAAAATATTCTTATATTTGAATTATTGCCAGTTTTTATTTGTTTTGTGGAGTATGCAAATATAGGTAATTTCTTCCTTTTGAAAAGATTTTCCAAAATTACCACTAATCTTGAGCAGCAGTGGCTGGGTAACAGTGGCCAGTGTGAAAAGCCTGGCACTGGTAAGTCAGTGTGAGGGGTGAGTGGAGGTGAGTGGCCAGAGTAGGGCAGGGACGGGCAGAAAAGGGTGTGTGTAAAAGCAGAAAGCAGCAGTTACTGTATCAGTAGCTCTGCTCTATTCCTAGTCTTGATCCACCTACGGTACTTGGACTCCTGACAAAAAAATCCTTTGCCCAGATCCAAATCCAGATCCACTGCAACAATGGAAGCGTACCCAGAGCAAGGAAAAGCATGTTCCCATACCTAATGGAGGCTTCCCAGGCTTAAAATATACCTGCAGTATACACAGGGTAACCATATAGAATTGAGGACAGAGTGCCTATCTTTAAACATTGTATAGAAGAGGGAATTTAGGTAGGTTTAACTAATCATAGAAGGGTTTAAAAAAAGCAACTGTCAATAGTACAATTAAAGTTTCCACTGAAAGTACTACCCAATTATTTTGCTATTTTTCATGTTTCAATTTTTAACAGTTTCATGTTGTGTATCACATTAGTTGTTTTTTGGAAGGCATAATAATGGTCTAGAAAATGTTTAATTACTATATAAATGCAGTAGCAATGAAGATGGATGAATGAATAAATTAAATATTCTTCCAGGCACTTTTCCAGGCACTTCCTACTGGGAAGTTGATGACCTACTGAGTCCCTTCTAACTCATATGATTATATGATTCTACCACTAGACACTGCCTCAAGTACCATTGGTGGTACCTATACCACTTGTTAAGAAAATCTGTAAAGATAGAAAGTAAAATTGTTTCCAACTGAGTATTCTTTTACAATATTTAGCTCAAGGGCAGCTGTCCTTACTCGTTGCCCGTCCATGATGAAGGTTGATGTGACTTCCATCAATAGTGGATGATAGTGAGAGGAACAAGGGGAAAATTAATTCAGCAAATCTTTGCTCTAAATCTGTCACCACCTTCCTCCAGCCTACCTTGGAACATGAACCACACTGATCTGCTTCCCTGTCACTTGACCAAGAATCCGATCATATACCTGTTTTCTATGCTACTTACATGGTTTTCTCAAGCCTGAATGTGCAGGCCTTCCAAATTTATTCACAATGCCAATGAGAACAAAAGACTACTACATCATATCTTGTGTTGGATGGTATTGGCTATCAGATGATTTCTCAGGGTTCTACAGCATCCAGGGTGACCATATGTCCTGTTTTTCCAGGTAATGTCCTGGATTTTAGCCATGTGCCCTAGAAATAACTTCAATGTCTTCCTTAACCTTGTAATTGCATAGCATGTAGCCTGCTTATATTTCATAAATTACATGTAATAATAATAATAATAGTTTAAAATTCAATAATACATAGTATAGTGTTTAAATTAAACACCTGAAAACAATATATGTGAGTGTTTTTAGCTTTTATTTTGTCATGCCCTACATTTTTCTTGGATGTCCTACATTTGGGGGAGCCTTGTTCTCTTTTTTGGTTATGAGATATATGATTGGTTATGTCACCCTGACAGCATCTGAAAGTTTTTGATTGTGTCCTTGCATATGGCCAGGAGTTTCTACACTATCCTGCTTCTTTTGTGTTCATGTAGGTACATATCAGGAGATCCTTACTGAAGATCCCTAGTGGCACTAGGACTTTGGGGCTGGTGAGAGCTGAGGTTCCTTTGCATTTTTTTAACTGAAAACGGGCCACTGGGGTTCCAACTGTGGTCTTTAGTTAACTTTGTCTTAGTCCGATTGTCTTGCTTGAGCGTTCTCAAAATGACCCTTTGTTTTCAAATGGTCCTCTCTTGTCACAGCTGTCAACACATCAGGCATCAACCCATTCAGCTGAATCTTGCGTTCTTGGTTTTTTCATTTTACTTACTAGGATCAAAAATGCAGAAAGAGCCTAGCTTGCTTGAAACCAAAGAGAAAAGTCAGGGTCTTACTTTTTCACCAAGGTTGATGCAGAAGGGTGAAAGCAATAAACGATAAAGATGGCCAGGATGCCTGTAAGAACTCTCTTTGAAGATTTCTAAACAATCGGAAACATTTGTTTCTTTTCAGCAAATGCTGCCTGAGGAAGGTGATCTGATTCATATCCATCAAATGTTCAAGAGATGACTCATAGTGAAACAAATCACACTTTTAAAACTTGTCTTTGCACACACGCCCGGAAGAAAAAGCACTCTCTTCATTTGAAAGGACTTTCATTGTCTCTCCTGAGATATAGGAATACACAATTGCCTGCCCCTTAGGTTACATCTTTTGCTTTAATTATAAAAAAGTTTATACCCCGACATAAAAATAATACATGATGTTCTATTATCTCCATTTCTCCCCTTCCTTTTGGGCCCTTATACATCCTCTCCACATTCAATCAAGTATCTCATGGTGACAGGAGAAGTCAGTCTTCTACAGCAATCTAGGATCTGAAATCCTGGATGAGACCAAATTTAATATCTGCTGTTTCTTCAGACAACTACTAAGATGTGATGCTCCATAGAAAAATAGTATTCATTGTTTCAGATATGCATGAGAATATAATTTGGGTAATATATCTCTAAGTAGTCAATTCCTATGTGCTGGCATAATTCATAATTCCTCTTTGCCAAAGATCTATGTCTATTCCATTCATCCATAGAATGTGATCAGTTCAAGAAATGGTAAGCAGCAACTTTTGGAAATAAATGACTTCAAAACTGATTAAAAATGTGTTGGGTTGACCTGCTCAGGAGGTGGTTAGAATGTGGCAGCAAAGACTGTCCTCTCTCCCTCTGCTCCATTTTGCCCAATCCTCACCCTGCCCTGAGATGTTGGCTAGTGCTGGAAGAGTGCTATCCTCCATCCATGTGGCACTGAGACCCAGCACCACCCTCCAGGTGCCATAGACATCCCAGACATTATGCAGCTCAGCCTGGATGTGCCTGAACCTCCACGCCAGTGTTAGGGCCATTAAGAATCAGGCCCTCAATCACTCAGATTTCTGTTGCAAAAATGAAATAGCTTCCAATAGTTCAATGACATGGCCTGTCTCACCCAAGATTTAAAGCTATAACTTCCTTTATGGAATGACAATTGCAAATTGCAAAAGAGAAGCTATGATAATTTTAGTAATTTAGACTTGCTGTGAGGAAACAGTTGAATCATTTCCCACATGTATGTAGAGGTTTAATCATAACATCAACAGTTGCATTTCCAATTTAAAATTAATGTTGCAGCACATCTTCAAATAATACTAATTCTTCCTCTCAGTACAGGGACTGTATTGGTATACAGGGTGACTGAAAAGTAACTCCCTATATTGTAATTTATATTTTAAAATAGGGAGTTACTTTTCAATCACCCTGTATATTTGTATATATTGCTCTGCCTGCAAATGTCTCATGTTCTCATACAGGTATGGGAACTTAAGTAACTTGAGTCAGTCATCTTTTTCTGACTCATGCAGATTCAAGTCATGCATGTCAAAAACTCATGCAAACAGTAGGGCTCCTGATTTGGAAAATGCCATGAATTTGGATGACTAGAGTTTTCTAGACACAACTTAGGAGTGCTACTTATGTACTCAGATGTGTACTGCTTCCATATCATCTGAAAGACCTTGTGTGGTGATATGGAAGTCAAGCATTCAGATCTGCACAAGCAGTAGCAACCAGCAGCAGGTTATGTTATGTTCATTTAGAAGAGTAAAACGCTGGGTTGGAGGGAAATGGTTAATTTTTTTGTTTGGGTTTAAGGATATTAGATTTTAGAACTGTCTAGTTGCAGAAGTAACTTACCTGGGTGCTGCATGTGTCCAGAACATGGAGAAGACACATCATCCAATAGATTGTCTTGTGGACAAGACGTACTTCTTGTCCACAAGACAATCTATTGGATGGAGGATGTCTCTTAATATTTGTGTCTCAGAGACATCAGGGAGTGTTTAAAGAGAACTCCAACACACACACAACCTCAGAGCGAACAGATGCACAAACCTGAAAAGGAGGACAAGGTCTTGGATTCCTTTCAGCCTGGCCTTTCTGGCGGATAATGGCATGTTTGCCTACTCACAAGTAAAGCCACGATATTGAGCACTTTCACTTTCCCATAGAACTCAATGCATATTTTTAGTTTTTTTGGTCATACCTTTTGATAGGAAGGAGATATTTCAAAACTGATTTTTGCATTGGATTCTGCTCTTCAATACGAATCCAATGACTTATGACATGATGGGGTATGATGACATGATGGGGTACACCATTGCAAAGTTCCAAAATGAAGCCAAAATTAAGCTTTTTTGGAGGCCACCCAGCCAGGAGATTAAAAAAGAGGACAAATCCAGAATTTTCTGGTTATATGGTCACCCTGAACAACCTAGAAACAGTTCCATTTTTTTCTGCAGAGGTGTGACTGAATTTTTATGGAAAAAAACTTGGGACTCAAGTCTTTTAGAATCCCCAAAATGTTGGTAAGTCCACTCATTAGGACTTGTTTTCAACTTGAGTTAAAGGTTGTGGAGACTTATGACTCAATTCAAGTCAAGCCATGCTGGATTTGTCTTATGACAATTTGTGAGATATTACTGGTACACTAACAGCTCAATCCAGAGCAACTAATCTGTCCACATAAGAGCCCTTTGGTTGCCCTATCTAACACTAGGTTGGAGCAACTGCAAGATGCTCCAGCCCAGTTACTCTGAAGGAGGCTTAGGGCAGAGCAAGGCAAGATAGGGTGCCCTAAGAGAGGTGGACCTGCTCTGTCCTAACTGGGGCAGCCTAAGCAGCTCAGGAGAGGCAAGTTGAGGGCATGTTGAGCATTGCCTAGGGCAGAGCAGTTACTCTGTATCCAAAGCCTGTTTCCAAGGCAGAAATGCCCTCTTCCAGCCCTCAGAGTTATACCACCTCAGGAGCAGGTATAGTAATGAGTAGACCCATAGGGGTCCATGATAAGGCCCGAGTAAGAATGGCAGTGCTGACCAAAAATCTGAGTTCTTGGCCAGCCTAGCTGCAACCATCCTCTCAACCTCAGGATATGGAACAAACTATGGCTGCCCACAAACCTCAGGATACAGCAGGTCACTCCAAGAAGCCCCTTGTATTCACTGTAGAATGTACTGGCATCTCATCAGGGACTCCTTATAAGGCAGGTACCCAGTGGCGTCACCAGACTGATGCAGCTGGTGTGGGCTGCATTGGGGATGCGCTCCGTATGGGGTGATGTGCCGGAGGAGTTTGACTGTCCTTTGGCAGGCCCCGGGCGTCAGCACCCCCATTCAGGCCTGCTCCAAGGCGGAGCAGCAGCCAGAAGCTGCCACTTGTCTGAGGAGCTGGCCTGAACAGCCATCTGAGGTGCACTGCGCAGAAACACACTGAGCATGCCGAACAGCTTCGGAGGAGACTTCCTTAGAGCAGAGAAAGTCCGCGCCTCTGCACAGCCATTTGGCCTCACTCAGGAGGCGGAGCGGCAGCCGAATGGCTTCAGAAAGAGTACTGCACAGGCACCAACTCTGACGCCTGCACAGTCTCCCCCGAAGCCAAAAGGCTTCAGAAAAGTACTGCGCAGGTGTCAGAGATGGTACCTGCGCAGTACTCTTTCTGAAGCCAGTTGGCTTCAGAAACAACTGCGCAGGTGCCAACTTTGGTGACTGCACAGTCCAGGAAGGGGGGGCGCGCATCCCAGGGATGACGCACAGACTTCCGCACCAGGTGATGTGCAGAGTCATGTCACCACTGTAGGCACCACAGCTGTTCCTTGTTCAGTGTGATCTGAGGGGTGTCTCCTCAGGAGCAAGTCTTCCCCTTGTGTCAATTACTTAGCATGCTCTGGAGCAGTTAGGGCAGCCCAGGCTTCCTGACTCTCTGGATTCAGCATAACTTTCTGCTCTGGATACAGAATAGTTAGGAGAGTGCAGTTAGGTCAGAGCAGGCTGAATTTGCTCTGGATTGTGTCCTAATTTGTTCTTTTATCTGATAACATATTAGCCTGAGTTAGATCCACAGTCTTGTTTCCATGGTTCATTACACTACCTAGTCATATATTTTAGAACATTGGATTCATACAGAAGATTGTATCAATTAGAGAATGAGTGCAGTGTGCATGTCTACCAAGTGGTAACAATACTTAAGGTAATTTCTCAGTGGTAATTTACACTTGAAAAGGTTGTTGCATGAATTTATCCTGAACTGAACATGACATGCAAAAATCAATCAGCTTATCTAGGCATTCTTACAGTGTCAAAATCTTAACAAAATTATTTGCCTAAAAGCCAAGATTAGAAGCTCCATCTGATGGCTCTTTTACTGGGCAGTACCACATGTAGATGGGGACTCAAGTGTTTGGGTACGCCCCACCACATAACATACTTCCCCCTCCCACCCTAAGAATAACATAATTGTGAAAGACTAATACAGAACTTTCCAGGTTCTTTGTGGACCACTGAAACTGAAAAGTCACTGACTGACTGACTGACTGACTGGATGACTGGATGACTGGATGACTGACTGATTCACTCACTCACAAACTCACAAATTCACTCATCAACACCCAGCCAAAACTGCTAGACCTAGAAACATGAAATTTGGGGAGTGTGTTGCTTCAATGATGGAGGCACCCACTAAAAATCGGTTTTCAGAAATTCCAACCAGAAGGGGGTAAAAGGGGCACAATGCGTTTTCCTCCCTATATATTGAAGAATTCCTGACTGATGGACACTCTTCCCCAACCCTTGGACCTAGAAGCATGAAATCTGGGGAGCATATTCCTTCTGAGATGGAAGCACACACCAAGAACTGATTTCTAGAAATTTAACCCATAAGGGGCTGAAAAGGGGTGCAACACATTTCTGGTCTATAGTTAAAATTGAAGCCTGTTTAATGCCCAGCCCTAAATTGGGCACCTGCCTGGTAGGGATGCCCATAGTTGTGCATAAGCGGTATGTTGCGCATAGGGGTTGATGTGCATGGGGAATATGTTGTACATGGGGGGGTATGTTGCACCTGGGGGTTGATGCACCACGGGGCTTGAGTGTGTCTTGGGAGGATGTTGCACATGGGGGTGTTGATGTGCATGAGGAGTTGATGTGCATGGGGAGATGTTACGTGGCGGGGGATGATGTGCATGGGCAGATGATGCTCATAAGGTGGTTGATATGCAATGGGAGGTGTAAAATGGGGGATGGCGTATGGGGAGGTATTTTACTCCTGCAACACGAGAATATTTCTTGCATGTAAAGCATAATCCTAACCATGTCTACTCGAAAGTAAACCCCATTGTGTTCAATGGACCTGACTCCCAGGATTGCAGCCATGAGTAATTAATTCCAAAAAGTCGACATGCTGCTTGCTCACAAGGAAAAAGAGGACAAAGATTTTTTTCAGGTATCCATGAGAAAAATGGGACATATTCCCACAGACACAAGGGTACCTGACACAGATACTATACCTGACACATGGTGTGTCATAGATTCATGGTTTTGTATATCCAGACAGAGATGGGTAAGATCCAACTGGGGCACCTCCTGCCAGTCTATGTAGATAGTATTAATCTATATGGACTGAGCAGCAGTCAGCTTCCAAAAAAAATTTATATGGAATCATAGGAACCATATTTGTTCCTATGGTTCATAGGAACAAATTTGTTCCTATGAATTTGTTCATAGGAACCAAATTCACCCATTTGTACTTGTCTTCTCCCCTCAGATGTACAATACGGACTGTATCTTTAAGGGTGGGACGTGTTTTTCTTTGTTCATCCACAAAACTGTGATGCATACAGACCACAGAAATAAAGTGATATTGCTGTTGCTGCTGCTAGTATTGGTAACATCATCCACTTTTTAAACTTAGAACAAATAAAGCAGTGAAAAATAAAATACATTATTTTGTAGGCAATAATACCTACATGATTTTTGGAAAGGTGGAATCTCCCATGTCATTATTATCATATTATATTATATTATATTATATTATATTATATTACAATAAAACCAACGGGTCACATAAATCCAGCTGACAGAGTGCTCATATTTGTTTTCTTAAAAAGGATGTTGCATCTTTACTTTTCAGTAGATTCCAGGAGGTGATCCCAGCACCATGAATCAATATCTCATTACCAGAGAACAGTCTCTACGACACATTGTAAAACACGGAGAAATTAGTGCTCAAATAAGAACACTGCTTGCTTTAAAAAACGAAAAAAATCAAAGGTTAAATCAGTAAACTTATGCTGAAAACAGTAGGAGGATTCCTGAAGTTTGGGTACTTTTATTTTGAAATTAAATGGAGAGGCACCATGAACTGAACTGTAGCCTTGAGGAGTAGGGGGGGGGGCAGGTTCTGTTCATTTCAAAATATACCAGTTTTTTAATCATCTAACCTGACCTTTACAAACTGGGTGAATCATTACTAAAGAAAATAGGAAAATCACCAGTGGAGTTTTTAATTTCCTTGTTCTGAACCTATAGCAGAACTCAAGATGGACCTTTCCTAGAAACAAGAGATCTGGGGTCAAGGCATTGTTAAATAGAAGAAACCGCTTTGGATAAGTTATAATTTGCTCTTAATATCTTTGCATAAAATCTCTGACTTTGTGCCATTTTAAGCCTACAATATCTTGGATACTGTAAGTCTGCTTAGTGTGCATGGTTTGCTAAATGAGCTTCCTAAAAAAAAGCCACCCCAGTAATTCCAGGTGGGCATCTTTGCAAAAAGAATGTTTGGCAGGAAAAGAAACATCAAAACATTCTCAAAGTGGGGTGTTTTTGATCAAGGGAAATGTAGAAAACTTTTTTCCATAATGATTTGAGTAACAAATCAGGCTGGGCTTGGGTCCAGCAGTTATGCTGGATCCAAACCTCCATCTCTGGGCAGTTATGAGCAGCATCGTATAGCTTTTTCTTCCCCTTGGTAGCACAGGAAGAACACCACTTCTTGCACTAGATTCAGCACAGTGGAACCAACCAGCCTGCTCCATCCAGCATGTCAGGATTGTGCTATGGGGCTATAAAATGATGATCTATGGCAGTGGCTGTCAAACTGTGAGCTGTTGCTCTCCAGGAAGCTGCAGAAACCAGCAGGTGAACTACAGAATCCTCATGAGAAACCTGTTCCTCTCAGGGTGACCATATGACCAGATTTTTTTTTTTTTTTTTTGGATTTGACCTCTTTTTTAGCCTTTTGTCCCGGAATCCTCCAAAAGGGCTTCATTGTCCTCCATTTTGGCTTCATTTTGGAAATTTGCAATGGTGTGCAATATCCCATCGTGTCATATGTTGTTGAATTTGTATTTAAGGGCAGAAATCCAATGCAAAAATTAGTTTTGAAATATCTCCATCCTATCAAAAATTATGGCCAAAAAAACAAAAAATCAAAAATATGCATTGAGCTCTGAGGGAAGTGAAAGTGCCCAATAGCAGGCTTTACTTGTGAGTAGGCAAACATGCCATTGTCTGCCAGAAAGGCCAGGCTGAGAGGAATCCAAGACCTTTTGAGGTTTGGGCATCTGGTCACAATATATAGGATTGATGAGCCACAGCCAATGGTCCAATAGGTCAACGGAGGTTTCTGGTAAGTTTTTGTCAGTTGAAAAAGTTTGGGAACCAGTGATCTATGGCTTGGTTTAGGGTGGAAGTACACAAAAGAAAGTGCAGAGAGCAGTTGGCTGTATCCCCAATTAGGAATCTGTTGTAAAGGGAAGGGTAGACCAACAGGATAATTAGAATTCACAACTTATTTATATATATATTAAATATCTGAATAAAAAACTTTATGTTATGTATTAATGTATTATTCAATAATTTGTGTACAATTCCATAATCCATTGTCTCCTGTATTGTTAGGAGAAATGGGCACTTGGGATAAGGGATAAGGTACTTGGGATAAGGTAAAAATAAGAAAGCACAACATGTGAGTGGGATCTTGGAGTCGCCGTGGATCACAAGCTGAACATGAGTCAGCAGTGTGATGTGTCTGCAAAAAAGGCAAATCCCATTTTAGGCTGCATTAAGAGGACTGTAGCTTCCAAGTCACGAGAAGTTCTAGTTCCTCTTTATTCTGCATTGGTCAGACCTCACCTTGAGTACTGTGTTCAGTTCTGGGCACCTCACTTTAAGAAAGATGCAGCCAAACTGGAGCAAGTCCAGAGGAGAGCGACAAGAATGATCAGTGGGATGGAAGGGAAGCCCTACGAGGAAAGGTTGGGGGAACTTGGGATGTTCAGCCTGGAGAAGAGGAGGCTGAGAGGAGACATGATTTCCCTCTTCAGATACCTGAAGGGCTGTCATAGGGAGGAAGGGGCTCATTTGTTCATAGCTGCTTCTGAAAGCAGGACTAGAACCAATGGGTACAAACTGCAAGAAAGGAGATTCTGGTTGGATATCTGGAAAAAATTCCTGACGGTTTGGGCGGTTCGGCAGTGGAACAGATTGCCAAGGGGGGTGGTGGACTCTCCCTCACTGGGGGTCTTCAAGGCGAAGCTTGATGAGCACCTGTCAGGGATGATCTAGGAGGATTTCCTTCTGCAGGCAGGGGGTTGGACTAGATGACCTATTAGGTCCCTTTCAACTCTAGGATTCTATGATTCTCTTCAAACAAATTTTGGTCTCTTTGAGAGAAAAGCAGGATATAAATATGCTAAGTGAAAACCAGGTCACTTTGGTATAAGCATCAACGGGTTTTTTAGATCTCCCATTTGAGGAATCACTAACTTGAATGGGAGCTGGAAAAGTGAACTGCAGATAGCACTTGGTTAATAAATATTAATTTACCAGTTGGCTTTGAATAAATCAGGATATATTAAGCACTGGCTTTTAATGTTGAAGCCATTATATTTATTTTTCAAACATTTTAGAATAGGTCCCACACAGTGGGCACAATCCAGAAGTGCACTTGGGTTACCTATTCTGGAAAAGGCTTGGAGCAGCCTAAGGCAACATAGGCTGTCCCAAGACAGGTGGAACTGGGCTGCCCTAGCTGGCAGTCTAGGCAGTTCAGGAGAGGCTTATTGGGGCATGTTTAGCATTGCCTAGGGCAGAGCAGATTCTCTATCCAGAGTCTGTTTCCAGGGCAGAAATTCCTTCTTCCAGCTCCTCAGAGTTATACCACCTCAGAAGCAGGTACAGTAATGAGTAGACCCATAGGGGTCCATGATAAGGCAGAGTAAGAATGGCAGTGTTGACCAAATTTCTGAGTTCTTGGGCCAACCCAGCTGTAACTCTGCCTCTCAGCTTCAGAATGTGGCAAAACTATGGCAGCCCACTAACCCGTGGATCCAGCAGGCACTCTAAGAAGCCCCTTGTATTCACAGTAGACTGTACTGTAGTCTCATCCGGGACTCCTTATAAGGAAGGCACCACAGCTGTTCCTTGTTCAATGTGATCTGAGGGGGGGGTCTCAGGAGCAAGCCCTCCCCACATGTCACTGACTTGGTGCCTACTGAGCATGCTCTGGCGCAGCTAGGGCAGCCCAGGCTTCCTGATTCTCTGGATCCAGTATAACATTCTGATCTGGATTCAGAATAGTGGGGGCAGCCCAGGTAGAGGGTCTCATCACTGCCCTAACTTTGGATTGTGCCAAATGTCATCTTGTTGAGAAAGGTTTGATCATATACTGTATCTTTCATAGGAACCTAAAAGCAGGGCCTGGCACGAATCAAGTTAACCCCTTGCAGATTTTTGCAAGCAAATCTACATCCCACCTGTTAAAGAGTGCACTGCATAGGCAACTGTGAGGCTGTAATACAACACCATTGTTTGAGTCTCAAAGCCACTTTTTAAATTAAGCAACGACAAGGCTGCATTATTTGAACATCATTCAACTTTCTCCGATCTTTATTTGATTTTAGGTTTATTTGGCAAATGTACCACTCTCTGCTTGTTATCATTTTGTGAGTCGGCTTAGAAATCCATTTACTCTGGGTAATTGCTCCTTCATAAGGCACTTTTCTGTAATGTAAAGTACAATGAGCTAATGTCAGAGAATACTGTTAAAATAAAGTGACTGTCGTAGGCAAGGTTCTTTGAAAGGCTGATAACCTGCTATGTAACTGATTATCCTCCCATTATAAGCACATGAATAAAAGCGAGCATGACTTCTGAAGTGAAGTCATATAGTCTCCAATAATTTAAAAATTACAGGCTTGTCATTATATAGTGATTTGTGCCATGGCAATTCTAATCTTTGGTAACAGGAGGCTGAGGTAGTATCAATATTGCTGTTCAGGTATGAATCATGTATGGTGTTGTAGGTCATCCTTATTCCCATGGTAACAATACCGCTAATGCATCTGTAGGTGGGGGATGGATTCTACTCTAATGAGATAAACATTACATTGGAAATGTAGTTATGGGGCTAGAATCGAGCTGTTTGTTTTACAATGTGGATGTGGTATATGAATTCATGCAGCAGTCTTATGTGATGATTAACTTTTTCACATTTTTAGTGAGACAAAGATGGGGGAGAGAAGGAGGAGGAGAACAGCAGCAGTATCTCTGTTGGAAGTGATTAACTCCCAAATCCAGAGTAACTACAGGAGCACGTAAGAGACTTTACGTGCACCCGTAAATGCACCACCTAGTGAAAACCTATGGGAAAATCATATTGGAATCCTGAGTAAGTTGTTCTTACACCGGGAGCAAGGACTCCCCCATAGTTACTCTGGATTTTGCCCTAAAAAGAAGAGTCTCCCTGTATTCATGGGTCCTATATCTGTGGTTTCACTTATCCATGATTCACAAAGTTCCCCCATCGCACAAATGACTTATTATTTTCTGATTTCAGCCCTCCTGTTGCTACCGTCTGTGGTATCCAGTATCCATGACAGCAGCTGTAACATATCCCCTGAAGATACAGGGGGATGCCTATATGCATGCCATCATAGACACCCTCAAACATCTAGCTATGGTCAGCAAAAAAGAGGAGATATTTGGCAGCCATAGCTATGCTGACAGACTGTGGATATACTTTGGAAGCAAATCTTTAGGCAGAGTCTAGTGTAGCAACTGCTCAGGCCTCTCAACGGGCACTAAATTAGAGTGCTTTGGTTAGGCATTGCCTTTCTGACATTTGTGACCACCCAATATATGTATATTTATATTAGATTTACTGTTATTAAAAAAAACACAAAAGGTATATAAGATGGCCTATGTTGCCCTTCTAGAGTTTGTTGCCCAGTGATAGTGGGTGCAAATGAAGAAAACAAAACCAGGCAAAAATGGCCAGCGACACCAATGACTCAGATACTTTAGACCAGGGCACAGAATTCAAATACCCTATCATCAGTCCGTCCGTCCGTCCCTCCATCTGTCTATCTAATCTAATCTATTCTAAAGAGACTACCTTTCCATGATCTAGCTGTTTGAAGACTAAGGCTGCAATCCTAAAGACACTTTCCTGGGAGTAAGACCACTGAACATAGGGCACAATCCAGAGTAACTACAGGGAGTCCTTGCTCCGGTGTAGGAACAATTTACTCTGGATTGCAGTATGAATTTCCCATAGGTTTTCACTAGGTGGTGAAGTAACTACGGGTGCACGTAATGTGTCTTACGTGCTCCCGTAGTTACTCTGGATTGTAGGGTCAATGGGACTAACTTTTGTGTAGACATGGTTAGGATTGTGCTCAATCTACCAATACAATAGACTGGTGTGAGACTCAATTTCCACTGAAAATCTTGAATCCAGCAAATTAATTGAATAAAGTTCAGCACAGGGCCATGTCTGTCTGGGGAGAAGGGGTTGCAAGAGAAAAGCACAATGTATTCGCTGTTCTTTATTTTCTCCAAGCTGCGCTGGCTTCTAATGCTTCCAGTCTTTAGCACTATCTGGAACAGAATGGCTCTAGTATATTATAGATCTCTATGATTAATCATCAGCTACATAATAATTAACATACTTTTCTACCTTACAATAAATTCTGCATGTGAAAGACTTGCAGGAAATTCCTGTAAAAGGTAACTCCCAATGCACACAATAGCTATATACAGGCCATGCTCATTTGTCTTGCTGCTGCCATTTCTAGTCTCTGAAAACTATGATGTATTTTATTCATGTGTACTTGAATACACAAGAGTCAGGTCTAAAGTGGACACAGGTACAGCACTCTGGGCTTAAATTGTATATTCAATACGTAAAGCTTGCCAAAGAATATTTTAAAGATGTGTTCTTCATATCATAATGAACGCACTTACCCTTGTCATAATGTTCCAATATTTCCCACTATTAGTGGGGTAGCTAATGATCATGTAGCCTGGTGCAAAGCTCAAAATGATGCCCCGGAAGGGGTGTGGCAACCAAAAGTGATCCTGGGGTATTTTAAAAAAATAAAAAATTTAAATTTCCCCTGCAACAACAAAATCAAATTTCATTAAGTAAAAAAAAATACAAAATAAAATTGTGTCCCTTATTCAGGATGACCATATTTGTCATAACCAAATAACCCAAAATGTAGGACATGACAAAATAAAAGCTGAAAACACCCTTATATATTGCTTTCAATTGGTTAATCTAAACACTAAATTATTGATTATTAAATTTAAAACTATTACACATAGTTTATTACTTATATTTTATCAATTATAAGAAGACTATATGCTGCTCAAAAAGAAAAGGGGGACATTGAAGTTTTAATCTAGACACAAGGCTAAAATCCAGGACATGTCCTGGAAAAGAGGGACATATGGGCACCCTGCCCTTCTTGGTTAGGAAAACTGCTGGGGCAAAGAGGAATGGTTAATCCTTCCCAGCTAAATATAAGAGGAACACTGCTTAGAAGTGCCTATACACCCCATTAGCATGAGTTAACTGTATATGATATATGCAGAGTGATTTATCTTCTTTTTTAGCCTCCTGTATGGGTGCCCTCCAAAAGGGCTTCATTGTCCTCCATTTTGGAAGTTTGCAGTGGTAAGTGATACCCCATCGTGTCATATGTCATTGGATTTGTATTGAAGAGCAGAATCCAATGCAAAAATTGGTTTGGGCATCTGGTTACCCTGGATATATGTATATGGAAATGTGAGCTGATTCATTTAACACCTTATTTGTTAACAGAATTGCTTCCCATTGGCTCTCAGACCAATTAGTATCCTAGGAAAATTTGAGTTAAGAAAATACACTTATTGTTCCATAACCTTTTGTATTTTCATTTTCTGATTAATTGGCCATACCTTTTGATAGAATATAGATATTCATATGCAGTTTGTTTCATTGCATTCTGCATTAAATTAGCTTTCCAACGACATATACCACGATGGCTTTATCATTCAGACCCCATTTTTCATCATTTTTGCCACCAATGTCAAGCACAGCTTGTAGCCCCCTTAAAGCTTGTAGACCGGTGGAACTGCACTCTCTGCCCCTTCCCTAGCTACACCATTGCCCACTATCGTCCTAAAAACGAAGAATGATCTACAAATGATCTATAAATATATTCACTGATTTTTTAAAATTACTGTAGCACACATGTGTATATGTTTGATAAAATAAATGCCAAGTCCTCAATAAATCTTAGAATTTGGAAGATTTTTTAAATAGTTTAACAGTGAAAGAATCCTGCCAGGTATTTTTTGGGGGGTGGGGAGGATTTTTCCTTACATCCCTACAAGCCTCCCAATGGACCTGTGCCAGCTATTAATTCTTGTGGCAGGGATGATGGGATAAAATTTGATTATTAGGCTGCAATCCTATCCACACTTACTTAAAGGAAAGTGTGGATAGGACTGAGCACACTGATGTTGCAATCCTAACCATGTCTATTCAGAAGTAAGGCCCATTGTACCCAGTGGGTCTTACTCCCAGGAAAGTGTGCTCAGGATTGCAGCATATGACTTACTACTGAGTAGAAATGTCTGGTAGATATGGTTATGCTTTCATTCAATGGGAAATAAGGACATTTACCAATAAGTCTATACTGGGGGTATTGACATGTCTTTGTAGCCTTATGTGAGCTTATGGAATTCACATCAATTGTAGCATGCTTGATTGGTGTTCCAAGAGCCTCTTGATTCGATGGCAGCCTAAGGTTTGCTGCAGAATTGAGTAGCCTCAGGGCAGAGCTAATTGCCTTACCCAGGGGAAGGGGAAGAAAGTCCCTTTCACCCTACAAGCTGTATCTTTCACCTACATCTTCCCCCACTAAATCCATGAGACATTAAAGTATTCCGTTTGGGTTGAATCTTGCTCATTGCACATTGTATCTCTTTTATCCATGATCATTGTACCTCCTGATCATTGTATCTCCTGATCAAATTTGTGGATGACACCCAAGCTGGGAGGAGTAGCAAACACAACAGATGACAAGGAAAACCTCCAGGAGGATCTGGACAAACTGGAATACTGGGCTGTAACAAATAGAATGAATTTCCACAGAGAGAAATGCAATGTTCTGTACTTATTCAATAAAAACTAAAAACTAAAAGCAAAGGTATAAAATGGGGGCTACTTGGCTTGGCAGCACAACACGTGAGCGGGATCTTGGAGTCACCGTGGATCACAAGCTGAACATGAGTCAGCAGTGTGATGTGTCTGCAAAGAAGGCAAATGCCATTTTAGGCTGCATTAAGAGGACTGTAGCTTCCAAGTCGAAAGAAGTTATAGTTCTTCCTTATTCTGCATTGATTAGACCTCATCTTGAGTACAGTTCTGGGCCCCTCACTTTAAAAAAGATGCAGCCAAACTGGAGCAAGTCCAGAGGAAAGCGACAAGAATGATCAGTGGGATGGAAGGGAAATCCTATGAGGAAAGGTTGGGGGAACTTCGTATGTTCAGTCTGGAGAATAAAAGGCTGAGAAGAGACCTAATTGCTGTCTTCAGATACCTGAAGGGCTGTCATATGGAGGAAGAGGCTCATTTGTTCTTAGCTGCCTCTGAAAGCAGAACTAGAACCAAAGGGTACAAATTGCAAGAAAGGAGATTCCGGTTGGAGATGAGGAAAAAATTCCTAACAGTGAGGGCGGTTCGGCAGTGGAACAGATTGCCACGGGAGGTGATAGATTCTCCCTCACTAGGGATTAACAAGCACCTGCCAGAGATGCTCTAGGATGATATCCTGCTACAGGCAGGGGGTTGGAGTAGATGACTTACTGGGTCCCTTCCAACTCTAGGATTTGATGACTCTATGATACATACATATAAGCTGATACTGACAGTAGCTACTTAAGAAAAAAAATAAGAATTTGAAACAAGGCAATTTTTTGAACGATTTATTGGGTTCAGAGCAGCAAGACTTCTTGTTAAGTGATATTTCTTTGTGATTCATTTTTGTTTGCTTGCTGTCATTGACACTTCCCTTTCTTTACTTCCAGATTACCTCTTCTTTTCTTTTTTGAAAATTGCATTGCAACCAGCAAGCAAGGAATTCCCCATGTTGATTTCTAGGAAAGGAGGAACACCAACCTGGGATTTCAGTCTGAAAGTTACAAAATCTGCTAGAGGGTACAGGATTTTCTCAGTGTCACTATGAATAAATCATAAATAGCACTTTGCTTCTTTGGCAGTGGCAGGTGAGGCCCAGAGAGAATTTTTGCATTCATTGGAAATGGGACATCTGAAATGAGCTTTCTGTCAGGAAGATTTATTTTGGATCACCTTGAACAAAATAGGTCCCAGCGCCTGTAAGGTAAAGGACTGATCCTGTTTGTACAGTGGGATGAAAGATAATCTTCATAATATCGTTTCTGACACTTGTGAATGTTCTTTTCTCTTACTTGCTATAGCCTAGTAATGCATGATGAGGAGGCTGAGTTTTGAAAATATGCAATTGAACGAGATCTGATTTGTCAAAGAATAGCAGTGTGAAACAACACATGATTTCAAAACAACACTGACAGGTAGGTTGAGAGATTGAAATCACTCAGTATTTTCCATGGCTGAGCAAGGCTGGAATTAGGGACAGGCCATCCAGTTGCTTGGAGGGCATCATCCCTAATAAAAGTGATATATGGAAAAAAATAACTTTTAAAAAGTTAGAAGTCTCTGCACTACATTGTCCAAACCTTATTCCTGAAAAGGTTAAATGGTTTCTCTTTTTATACTAAGCACCACAGGTTTGTGACATTTTGCACACCCTTCCATGCTGTGGCATGGCAAGAAGGCATGCAGAGCACTAGGTTTGTCAGAAGCCCCACTGCAAATGCCCCATCCCCACCCCTGAAGAGCCATTCCAGTCCATGGGTGGTGGTTTGGAGAGCAAAATGGAGGCATTAGATTTAAAAGAATGGAGCTAACATTTAGTTTGGTCCCAAGATTCTGTTTCTCATGTTAGCAAAATGAATTTGCACTGATAAAAGGAAGACACTGAACTCTTTTATTCTCCAATAGGAAACAAAAGCAAACATCTTCTGTATGCTTTCCACCCTAATACCAACTAATCATCTTTAACCAATCTTTAGCTTATCATAGGGAATCTTTCTTGTTAAATGAAATTATGTTTTATTCATTTTACAGCACACTCCTATATTTATTGGGCACTGGTCATCATTGTCTTGCCACTTCCACTGGCACAGAGTGCAGGCTGACCCTATAGAATGAATAACAGGTTAAGGAATGTTTCTGAAGGGGAGGTACTAGATACTAGAATGAGGTTACTGGACTGGAAACAGACAACTAAACAAAAAAGATTTATAGTATTTTACATATATCAAATAACATTTTTAAATTATGTGTGCAGAATCCTTTCTCACATGTGATTCCACTTGAATTTCCCATTTTTCATAAAGTTTGGATATGGCTGGAGGGAGGAAGCAAGGCTCTATTCATCACAGCAAGTATTCCTCCAGTATGAATGTGACTTTTACTCATAACACAATCTTCTACTATTATTATAATTTTTTGGATGCTAGTGGTTGTGTTTGATTACTGTTACTTACTGCTTCATCAGTTGACACTGATTTAACTTGTTAGGCGTTTACTGTGAGCTACCGTGAGAACATTTTTGTAGACTCTATTTAAGAAATAAAAGCTAGACAGGAAAAATATGTGTGTTGTGGGCTCTGTTGCTTCTATAGTGCCTCTAAGTGTCAGGAAAGCTATTATCTTAACACAGTAGGAAATACATTGTCTTACTCTTCTACACCTAACTGTGCTACATACACTTCAAAATGTTATGCATGTAACTATCACTTTATGAACACCCAATTGCTTGCTTCAGTCTCCTATTTTGGATTAAATATTTTATTTTTAGCTTTCTAAAAAATAGAAATCCATAATATCAGTAAAAGAAGACAACTTTCACAGTTAAAAGTACTGGATATTAGAACAAATCCCATGAGCCAGAAGGTTAAATGTGTTGGCCCAGCCAGTGGTGGAGCTAGAGGAGGTGCAAAACATGAAGTTTTGCAGACACCTGAAGTTCACAGCACTGTCCAGAATGACTCCAAAAGGGTGGGGGAAGGATAGCTTGCATAGTGAATTCAGCCTTCTGCATTACTCTATGGCAGGGCGATCCCTTATACTGAGCTCACAGCACACCAACCTACCATCTTAATTAATGGGAAACAATGCCTCTCTCTCTCTCTCTCTCTCTCTCTCTCCTCCTGATCTCCTAAGTTGGAGACCTCTCACCATGATCTTGGACCAGCTGCATGGAATATACCATACGTGAGATCTTCTGCTGAATCTATGCAAAAGGAACATCTCCAGAATTTCCTGCTTAGGATCTCAACTGCTATGTATTTTGTGAACTGTATTTTTCTTTGAAAGTTTTTTACTGCCCCTGCAGTATTTATTATTAGCAGCAAACTAGTGGGAGTTGGAATGAATCAATCAAGAAAAAGGTCTTCTGCTGAACACTGCTTTGCTTAGATCCCACTTTGCCAACAGTCAATATAGGAAAAGAAACAGGAATTTTTATGGTGGGGAATATACTCGGGGCACTTTTGCCATTCTGTTTGATGCCATTCCTTTTCTAAGAATTTTGATGAAGAAACAGTTCTGTACAAACTCAAATGTGATGTAAACTGAAACTGGAACTGAGACTGTGACTTTAAAAGTGAAGAAAGAACTAATTTGTAAAATCAATGTCCTACTTTCCCAGGGTGACCATATGTTGTCTGTTGTCTCAGGACATGTTCTCTTTTTCTAGTCTTCTGTCCTGGAAAAAAAAATCTTCGTTGTCCTTCTTTTCCTTGTGAGCAGGTTGTATTCAGCCTTCTTGTAATTCATAAATTACGTATGTGATAATTTATATATAATAATTTTACATTCAATAATAAGCAATATAGAGTATAAATTAGCCACTTGAAAGCAATATATATAAGTGTTCGTACCTTTTATATTGTTGTGTCCTACATTTTTCTTGGGTGTCCTACATTTTGGGGGGACCTTCTGTTTTTTTGGTCACCTTGTTCTTTCTACCATTTGAAACTTGTACATTTACACCCTGTGTCAATCAACAATCAAAAACATCCTGTTTACATTTTTCCCTCCCAGAAACAAGCAGTTCCACTTAGCTTCAGATGATGTTGGCATATCATGCATTCCCCCTTCTTCTACCACAGGGGAGAGAGGGGGGAAGCACCACTACTTCCATCACTTTCACCAAGGATGAGTGCAGTGCACAGTAGTGAGTTGCTTTCCCCTGGATGCTCTTTCTCTGGTAGGGGTGCTTCTCCAGTTGCTGATGCCTCCTGGTCTCTCCTCTGCTCTGCCTCTTCTTGATCAACACCCCTTTTGACCAACTCCAAGAACCATCTCACCACACAGCACTGTGGTGTCACTAGCCCATCTGACACCTGGGGCCACCTCCCAAAGCCTTTGCTCCCTGCTGCTGCCTCCCTGCCGCCACCTCCCGTCACCTCCCTTCGGCTCCCTCTACTGTTAATTGTTTCTGTTCCAGTTCTTTCTTTTATTATCTCATTTCCAGTTTTATCCTTTCTTGTTACTCCAACAGCTTTCTTCAGACATATCATTTCTGTTATAACTAACTTCCTCTTATGTTTTGTTGTAAGTGCCAAGGTTTGACACTAGTAACATAAAATGGGAATGCATATACTTTGTATGAGATCCTTATTTGTACAGTGGTGCCTCACATAAAAAGCTTAATTTGTTCCGGAGGCATGCTCTTTAAGTGAAGCAGATTTTTCCATAGGAAATAATAGAAACTCAGACAATTGGTTCTGCAACCCCAAAAAATATTCATATAAAAATATTAACTGGATATAAAAATGATGACAAAACTCTGGAATTGAATTCAAAACATGCATTCAATGTGCATGATCCTATGAAGTCTAATGACTGCAATCCTAAAGACACTTTCCTGGGAGTAAGCCCCATTTAATACAATGGGGCTTACTTTTGGGTAGACATGATTAGGAGGCTCAATCAAATACACTTTCCTGGGAGGCTTACCTGGGCTGCTGCTGGAGGTTCAAGGTGGTTGGTGGGGGCACTTGGGGGCAGTTAGGGGCAGCTGCCTCTGGTACCTCCAGGCAACTGCCCCCAAGATGGGGGCAGTTAGAGGCAGCAGCGCTGGCTGGCAGCCCTTTTAAAGAGCCTCCATGCGGAGCGTCAGGTCCTGCATAGCATGTGTGCCCATAGCACACTTGCTTGTTAAGTGAATCAGAACTTGTTATGTGAAGAAAGATTTCTTGGAAATTTTTGCTTTTTATGTGAAACGCTTGTTAAGCAAGGTGCTTGTTAAGTGAGGTACCACTGTATTACCTTATGTAACAGCAGAGCTAACTATCGAAACACTTGGTTTGCCTTACTACACCGTATGCTGATCTCTGCATCCATTCATTGATTTAAGATGATTCTGAAGTTCCTTAGCTGTATCCACTATCAAAATTTTATCTTCCCCAAGATCAGTTAATTAATAGCATTTCCATTCTTGGGCTTGGCTTTCTTGCTTATGCTATCTAAATAGTTAATAAATAACAGTGGTGACAATATACATCCCAGTATACTCCAGATGTTACTGTGAAAGGTTCTGATGTTCCCAACCTTGTTCTAACTATACTTTTATAGTCACTACATAAGTAATTGCATAACCTGATAAGGTGATCACTTACTCCATACTGGGACAATGTTTGCCATAACAATTTCCTATCAACTCTATTGTTGATATACTGGTATCAAAGTCTTCTACCACACTGGTACCATAGCATACCAGTAGAAAAGCCATGTCATAATAGATAGCTCTTTGGCTAATGCCTTGCTGTAAAGAAAGAACTTGAAGGTCAGAAGAAGAAGTAGTAGTTGTAGTCCTCCAAATTTACATATGGCCCTCAGAATAATATAGAATGCATATGGTTCCTGACTGAGCCTGCATGTGGCAAACTTCATCATTGCTGTCCTAGACTTTAAATTTTTTTTCCTGGCTTATGGCTCAGCCCTAGAAGATGAAATTATAAAGCCATAAAGATATATGTCTGAATATATCTGTATATGTCATTGTACATGTTCATCTATGCTCCATTTTTGCACATGAGTAGGACAGCAACAAATAATGATCATTTTTAGTGGCTACTAGATAATAGCATTTGTGCATATGGGTCAATCCAGTTTGAAAAATGCTATCGGAATTGCTTCCATCGTTTTCTCTATCCAGGCTTTGGCAACTCCTTCAGAAAACATGTCAGTCACTTAATCCCATTTTGAAGCCAGCGCAGGGCTATGCAGCTAATTGCTCTCAATTTATAGCTTTGTTCAATTCTAAAGGACAATTAAGGTGACAAAATCCGTGGGAAATCATGTTATCTTTGAACAGCAAGGGTAAGGATAATAGAAAGGATTTGGAAAAGGCTAAATCCCACTAGTACTGGGAAACTGGTGGCTGAAACGAACAAAAATATATGTATTACAAGGATCAGAACATTTGCACTACAGGGCTTTTTCACACGCTCTAGGGAAACGGCTGAAATTATTTTAAAAATATGGTAAATCTCAGTAAGTAATCCCTGTGTTTGACAAATATTTTTCTCTTGACTTCTAATTCCATGCAGATGTGGAAGGGTTATGGAAAGGGTTCCTGTACATTTGATCATTATTAAAAATGGAAACTTACACATTTTTTGACTTTCTGCCACCTATTGGTAACTATAGGTGCCAAAACGGCACCATGTCCTAATCAGGGTAATTTCCAATGTCATCCACATTTCAGTTCACTTCAATTAGTGTATTTATTAAATATTCTTTTGTGAACAGAACTGTCTAAGTTAGACATCCTGGTGGATCAAATTATGTCAGGAAAAAATAAACCCAGCCAAACCAAACTTTTAAACAGCCCAGTAGGTTTTATTTTCCTTCTAGTTGGCCTAATTACAGCAGAAACGCAAATATGGTGGATAGTCTTTCCATCAGTAGAGAAACCCGAAACTTGACATCTTTGCTTCTTAGTCTAATTTGAACTTGATAGGAAAATACAGAAATTGCTCATGATGTACTCTTATGTGGTAAACACGTTCATTTAAGAAAATCAGGAACATACCGAAGTCACTGAAATATTAGATTATAATGATTTACATAAGAACATATAAAGAGCCATTTTGGATCAGGCTAAAATCCCATTTAAGTCCTGCTTCCTGCACCATAAGAAGAGACCACTGGTTCAAACTTAAGACCCATCTAGTCCAGCTTCCTGTATCTCACAGTGACCTACCAAATGCTGTAAAGAGCATAACGGACAACATGAAACCTGCATCCTGGTGCCCTCCCCTGCATCTGGCATTCTTAGGTAGCCCACTTCTAAAATCAGGAGGTTGCACATAAGAAATATTTTATTTTGTCTATCCTAACTCTCCAAACACTCAAATTTAATGGATGCCCCTGATTCTGGAGTTTTATGACAGGGAAAAGAGCATCTCACCCTATCCATCCCACTTCATAATTTTGTATGTCGCAGACATATCCCCCTCAGGCTCCTCTTGTCTAGACTAAAGAGCCGTCACCATTGTTGCCTTCCCTTGTAAGGGAGCTGCCCTAGCACAGTAACAATTTCAGTTACTCTCTTCTGCACCGTTTCCATTTCCACTATATACTTTTTGAGATATGCCAGGTGACCAGAACTGAACACAGTATTCCAGATGTGACCTTGTCATCAATTTGTACAATGGCATTATTATATTAGCCATTTTATTCTCAAAGATCTTTCTAATGATCATCCCAAGCATGAAATTAGCCTTCTTCACCACCATTACACTTTGGATTGACACTTTTATCAAGCTATCCACAAACACCCCAAGATCTCTCTCTTGATCTGTCATAGATAGCTCAGAACTAATTAGCCTATATGTAAAGTTTTTGCCATTTTGTTGTCCCATCTAGTTTGGAGAGATCCTTCTAGGGCTCTTCTCAATTTCTGGTCTTCACCACTCTGAAAAGTTTGGTGTCATCTGCAAACTTGGCCGCTTCACTGCTTATCCCTCTCTCCAGGTCATTTATGAACAGGATGAAAAGCACCAGTCCCTGGACAGATCTTCAAGGCACACCTCTCTCCATTATAAAAATTGTCCACTGATACCCCCTCTGTTTCCTGGTCCTCAGTCATGTCCTACTCGATGACTTGCCCTCTAAATTCTTCTGTGGACTTTCCTTAGTAGCTTCTGGTGGCCTTTATGACAAGTCAAGGGCACAGATGTTTAGCATGTCAAGAAAACCAGTATCTATTTCATGACCAGAGGACAAATTGACCCAGTCAGTGTGAGGATGACTGAAGGCCCTCATGATTATAATCCTGTCTGTCTTCAGTAATGTCCCTGAAATGTTTCCTCATTTCAAGATCCTCTTCAGGTTTTTGAACCAATGGATGATTTCACACCTCCAGTATTATATCACTCCTCAAGCCTGGTAATTTAACTCACCAGGTGGAGGTAATGCTACAGTGGAGTTAGACCTGCTTTTAATCTTTGTCAGATTCCACTCCTTTTTTAATATAGATTTTTAAAAAGAAATTATAAAGACTGTACAGAACTGACGGGTTAAATCTGGAATACATTTTAAGTACAAATCACTTAATCCCCATAGAGTTTATATTGTAGTTTGTTCTTAAGAATCCAAAGGAGGGTGTGCCTTTTAAAAATATCCTGAAGCATCCATAACTCCTGTCTTTTTTAATGAAATCTCACTATTTTTGGTTAGAGGAATATCTGTTGCCAACTTCATCCATTCCCTAATGGATAAAATCAGTCATAAAACATATATTATTTACTTCTTTTTCTGTTGTTTCTAATGTATGCTGAATACCACTTCAAAGTATTCATCACAATGGAATATTACCTGGATGGATCAAAGAACAAGAACAGTGAATTCATCTGAGTGTATTACTCAGGGAAAGGAAAAGGGCTTAATCTTGCTTTGAAGGATTACCTATGGTTGTGAAACCTGAATCTAGTAAACAATAGATGACAGACTCTTTTGACATGTGGAGTTGTTTTCTAATGCTGAAAATCATTCTGCATAAAGCCACTGTGGCTGACTTGCACACAGGTGTGCAAGCAGCACATATGTGCCTTCAAATTAAACCTAAAATGAAAAGAAGGCCTGAGCAGTTCACAAAAATTTTGCAAAGTGGCTTACGTTAGAAGACATGAAGTTGTTTGGACAGATGATAGGTAAACCCCTGTCAGTTTTGACTATCTCAGCACAAAGGCTGATGAGCCCACATGGCCACTAACAAGCCACCCTGTCTTTGGTTGGAGTAGGATTATCTTTTCCACAGCTATCCAAACATCTGGAGAAAACTCCACATGGCAGCTAACATGCTTTATCGGATTGAGGTGAAGATCATATGGTGGTGAGAGGGGGAAAAAAGACTGCAAAACATGTTTTTCTTCTCTGTGTTGTTTTTATCTCATTTTAATCCAACCAAGTAAATGATACAACCTCTGACAATCAAGGCAAGGCATGTATTTACTTAATTGTCAAGCAGGAATTATGCATTCAGTTTTCAAATAAAAAATTAACAGGAAAGAATGTCTTTGACCCTAGAAAGCTGCCACAATGTCACAAAAACTGCTCTTGTGCACTACACAAATAATCCAAACCAGATTATTGGAAGCCCTGGGGAAAACTCCTGCAATGTCCCACCCAACTCTTGACAGGCATTATCACAATGTAGTAGTACACTGCCATTGCCATATACAAGAGGGCCCTCCGATGGGTGTGAAACTTTGACCTATGTCCAGTCTATTTATCCCCAGATACCACCTCTGTCCAAATCATTCAGAGTCTCAGTGCATAATCCTAACCAACTTTCCAGCATCAAAATAAGAGCAATGCAACTCCCAGGTAAGGTAATATAAACTGCCTTACCTTGGGGAAGGCTGCCATGACTGCTTCCAAATTGCAGAATGTAGCAGATGCCTCACTGGCACAACTATGCCAGTGATGGAAAGTTTTTTAGGATTGTGCCCTCAATCTCTTGATTTGGCTGGAGGTTACATCTCACAATGCAAAGGCATTTCACGTGATGAGAATGAAATCATGTGTCAGTGATTTTGTGATATAAGTGTAAAACCTACATTTGTGGCAGGTGCTGTTTTGCAAGCCACCAGAGGCAACTGCAGCCTTCTACACACTTGACATTCAGTGAGTGAGAACTTCTAAAACTCCAGAAGACTTACTAGGGAATCAAATTGAATAAGAATTGACAGTGTATGTACAAAGGGGCCTTCAGTATCCACAGGAAATTTATTTCAGGATCTCCCAACACTTCCAGATGTGGCTGTCACTGGCCCAAACTAGAAGTAACTTCCAGTTGCATCCTGGAGTTCCTCTGAGGCCTTCGAGCCACAGGCTTGGCATCTGCAGATATTTAAATCCACAGGTGCTGAGAATGTGGATAAGGAGGGTGACTGTACAACAAATTGCTTCCTGTTGTGTGGAAGCAGGAGTCTTAAAGAAGGGTAGTAGATAAAGACCTTTTCTAAAAGGTTAGATAAGACTGGACTAGTTTGCCCTGCATTTTGCATTAGAATTGAAAACACATTTTGTGGATGTGAAGAGGGAGCCAAGAAGGAAGATATTTGTTGCCCCATTTCTAGCCGCATGATGGATAAACTGTAGCCATCCCTTAAGTGAAGCTGTGTTTTTCTCCTCTTGTAACCACTCAAACTTCCTTAGGGAATCTAGATTCCTGCTTTTGGTACTGAGTGGGCCTGCACAATACCTGTTCACTGGAGGAATCCAGACGCCAGATTCACATATTGTTGCTAAAGATTCCTGAAACCAGGTTACATCCTCTTTCATATTAATTGAGCCTAACTGCCAAAACTTCCTTTTACCATAAGCATATCTTCATAGCAGACGTACTTCCTGGATCTATAAAAGATTGTGGAATGGGTGAACTGTATTTAAGGAAGACATAAATATAGTTCCACAAAATGAAGCTTGCTGACACAGAGCACTTCTTGAATAATTCACTTTGAAATTAACACTTATAATACCATTTGCCTTTTAAGTCCAACTCAGTGGAGCTGGGAAGAATAGTTCTCCAGAGAGAGAATTAATGGCAAACATTAGTCTCTCTGACTTGCTCCATTTTAATAAAAATGATCAGATGATTACCTATAATGAAAAATAAACTAACCTCACTCAGATTGATAGCAGTTCAATGCCTCTCAGCTTTTTTGCCATTTCAGTGTGATATTTCTAATTAGGATTTGATGAAAAATAAAGGTAGTGTGGAACTCAAATATTAGAGACATTCAAGGCAGGCTACAGCATGCCAATTATGTTGTGGGAAGGAGAGTGGGACTGCCACCCTGAAACTCTACTCCTATAAACACGTGGCTATAACAAAAGGACAAAAAATAGTATTTTGCACATGCAGAAAAGCCTTTTGCAGAAAAGATCCTCCCCATGATAACTGTGTTAACAGTGGTGGGACCAGGACTTCATTAACCAGTTACGGCAAAAGAACTTCTGGCCATGTCCCCATGTGTTCCCCATGCAGAATTTGCAGATCTGGATCAGATCATATTGCAGATCATATTGCTGAATATGGGCACTGGAGAACATAATATGGGTTCCATCATCTGATATGGAATCCTCACTGGCCTGGAAGAACATCAGCATGGGGGAATGACCAGCTTTCTTCCCCCTTTCCAGGGTTTCAGATGCTAACTTCTGAAGAGGGCTAGAGTTATTATAGAGTTATAGGGCTTGATCAAATACAGAATACATTGATACAGCATCAGTCCATTTGTGTTTCAGAGGAGAGGGCACATGGGCCTTCTTCTTGCCACACACTGCAAGTAACACGTGAGGCTCCTGTGCACAATAGTCTAGTTCATGATTCCTAAATTTCTCAACACAACCTGGAAGCTGCCTCCAGGGACTCACAATAAAGCATTGTATTACTATGGAGTGCACTGTGTCAAGTCCAGTGCACATGGAGTCGCACCCCACCATACATGGGCTCATGACTTACTAGTGCATTGTGACTGACAGTTTGGGAAACAGTGGCTTCAGTCATGCAGTTCTTTTTCTTAAGAAAATGGGAGAATTAGGCCACCACATTGACTTCTCATGTAACCCATAAACTTAGAAATATGGTAGAAGTGGAGGCATCATGAATGAGGAGCCATCGCTGACTGCAAGCATTGTATGCAGAAGGGCCCAGAATTAGCCCTTGTGCCTCCAGTTCAAAGGCCGGGAAAGGTACCCTCTTTGGTGAACATCTGCCAGTCCAAATAAATTATGCTGAACAAGATATCCCACTCTCCTTCAACATGCAGGTAAATGGATCACCTCTTTGGGCAGATATCGGGGAAATTCAGGATCCAGGATTTGACACCAACCAGTTGCTGTCATTGGGAATATGGTTGTAATATTTTTGGCTTAACTTCATCTTAGATACAACCTTGTTACGCATGGGGTTTTTTATACACTGATTTGATTCCACATGAATTACCACTGCATATCACAGTTTTAAAAAACTGCTTTTCTACTGTTGTGTAGAGACCGTTATGCAAGCAATCATTCCATTCTTCAGTCCCAGAATCAAACCCCTGAAGATATTGAAGCTCTACCTTATTTCATTAGGCACAATGAAGGTGCAAGAAACATAGAAATGGGTCCCTAAACTATTTTTCTGTCTTTTTTAATCTACAGATTTTCTTTTTATCCATGGGAGGTTTCAGAACAGGACCCTGGTGGATGATGCAGGTCACCTGTATGTTCAGATTAATCCTTTTGGTGTGAATGTAAACTTCTCAAAATTCACCTTCTTTAATTCAATTCACCTTCTTTAATCACAAATGGATCACATCACCTCTCTTCATGTCAGTTTCACCTGCCACTACATTATATGAAAAACAGAAAGCACTTCCGAGGATAGGCTAAAATGTCAACAAACTGGGCAACTAGAATGAGAGCAGTAAAATGAAACCCAATAGGACCCAAATGCACAAGCAGGGAACACTGACTCAGCCTTCATTGCACTCAACAGCAATTACTTCTAAGTAGAAGTAATAGAATTGGGTTGCCAGTATTGTTGCTGTTTCAGCTGCATCTTTTCCCAAAGATCTTTTAAGGATTACAGTAGATAGAAATTTACTAGGCTGTCAACCACATAATCCTGTTTATTACGTTAGTTATTCATATGTTACAGGTGTTTGCATTTTTGTTGTCAACCACTTTGAGTTGCCTATGGTCAGAAGGTGAGATAGACATCCCCCTTTCAGTGGGATAATTTGAGGGGAAAGTAAGTCTTTTAATACATTAAATAAATCAAATAAATTGTTTAAAAGTAAATAATAAATCCACATTAATCTAGACATCCATCATTTATCTTTTAAACAATAAAACAAATAATGCCATTTATAGCACAATCCAGAGTAACTACGGAACCTCTTACATCAGAGTAAGAGACATTTAGGTCAATGTAGTTATGGTGCCACCTATAGGAAACCTAAGGGAAATGCATAGAGCAATCCAGAGTGAATTTTCTTGCATCAACATAAGAGGTCCTTTAGTTACTCTGGATTGTGCTGTTTATGTATATTAATTTTACATTCAGGTGCTAGAAAGGAAAATATTACTTGACATAGTTAAGACTGGGAGAATTGTACATTGGAGACTCTGGTTACAGTGCTGACTTCTGATGAGATTGGTGAATTGTTTCAGGTGGAGTAGGATATTGTGAAGAAACAAGAAACATGAAGGGAGATCCTTGTATATACATACATAGCAGCCAAAGTGAAGTGTACACAAGGATGTCTTTAATTGAGGCTATTTTCCAACCTTTCACCGGAAAAGTGAATAGTAAATTGAAGCCCATTTATGTACAGGTATCAATGCAGCTGAATCAAAATATTTGGGGTATGGCTAGATCAGAAGATATACATTAAACTTTAGATTTTCTACCAATAATAGGAAATGGAAGATGTTGCTAGGAATGACATCTTGTTGAATGATCTTCCCTGGAGGCTGTGTAGGGATCTGATGGAGATATCATCAAAATATTTTTATTTAAAAAACACAACTTGGCTAAATATTTATTTTCCAACTTGCAATCTGAAAAAAAAATCTATTTTAAAAATAGTTAAAATAGTTTAAAAGATAGTTAAATATAAATAAAAAGATAGTTTTAAAGATAGTTAAAATAAAAGCTAACAACATTCATATATATTGCTATAATGTGGTTATTTAATACACTATGGGTGCAGTCCTAACATAGGCCAGCACAATTTATCATTCTTCCCATTCCTGTGGTGATGTAGGGAGGCAAGTGCACATCTGGGATTGCCTAACCCCAGGTGTGGCACAAAAGTGTCTTATTGGACTTTGTGACACCCCCATCTCAGCACAGAGCTTATGCCAGGTCTTAGGCTGGCCTTACTGGAGGTTAGGATTGCGGCCTATATTACTTATTAAATTTAAAACCACAACTTATAAACAATTACATATAATTTATTAATTACAAGATGTCTGCATGCTACTTGCTCACTAGGAAAAGACGGCAATTGTGATTTTTTTCCCCCAGGACACAAGGCTATAAAATAGGATATGTCCTGGAAAAAGAGGTCATATGATCACCCTGGGCAGGGTTAGAAAATTTGGGATGTGTACAGAATCATAGTGAAAGACTAAAGGCAGCAATTGAGGAGATCACTACATATATGTGACTTTTTGAGTGATCTCTGAACTAGTCCTAAGTTGCGAATTTGTAGATATGCTTAAATTATTGCTCTAATGACAATTTGAGTCTCTTTCTCCAATGCAAAGATGAAAGACATGCATTTCAATTCTCCAAATGCTCCCTCATGTGGCTTCTTTGAACTAATACTGGAACATTTTTGAATTCTTTGCCAGAAAGCAAGCCGAGATAACTTAAGAGGTCTTTCACATGACCCTTGATACCTGAGAATTACAATATTACATGTAACCCATGTGTCTTTTACATTAATAAATTACCTTGGCTGCAACTGTGTGTGGAAACAGAAGATGATGCTGATTATAGGCTATGTGTGTTTACCGTCTAAAGTGTGTTATTTCAAGACAGCTGCTCAAGTAATCTGCCTGCCATAACTGATAACTGCCACAACTGCCAGCATCAAATATGGAATAGTTCACTGACTCATCAAACCCAATACTCAGAGAAAACATCCACTTGTTTTCTTAGGAAAGGTCCTTTCACACTCCGTTGCAGAGATCCTTTCAGGTGAAGTAGCCAGGGATTTAACATCTGACTTTCTGCATACAAATCCTATAATGGTGTAGTTAAATGAAAGTGTAGCACAGTGCCAAGGGCATAATCTGCCCTGGACATGACATAGCTGAGACATTTCCTCCCCATTTGCAATGATGGGATCAAAGATTTTTAGCATTCCCCCAAAATGAAATTACATTAAAGTAAGTAAGGCTGCAATCCTAAAGACACTTTCCTGGGAGTAAGAACCATTGAACACAATGGGCTTACTTTTGAGTAGACGTGGTTAGGATTGTGCTCTAAGTAAGTATTCTAGGTATTTGGCCATATCCTTTGATAGAACACAGATATTCAAGTGTGAATACTTATATTGGGATTTGGTTCAATGCATACTGCATTAGATTACCTCTCCAGTGATCTATAATATGATGGCACTATTCATAGAGATCAAGAATGGTATGCATTCATACACACAATTTTGGCAACTAATGTCAAACTCAGCTTGTTGCCCAGTGCAGTTGCCACCCCCTGTACCCTCTTAGGTACACAGCCAAGAGATTCTTCCCTGCAAATAGCTACCCGAAACAGACAGCAGATAGCTTCATATCACTGCATTGGACAACTACTCTTGGCCATTGATAAAACGAGCTTCAAAACCTGGCACTATAAATGTTGGTTGTATGACTGCCATTTCTTTAAGTGCTTTCCTTTTCACTTTGATTCTCATTTTGTCCGCCTTGGCAGACAGTTGCAACACTCCTTTCTTCACAAATATTCTCAAACATTTTCAGACAATCCACTATGGGAAGCATACACTGTTCCTTTAAGAGGAACAATCTGTCATACCATAGACGTTGCTTTGCCAGTCCAAGGACAAGAATATGGAAACTTGGACTGAGTGAAATGTGATTGGCTAAAGTTGGATATGATTTCTCTTGGAACAATAAAAAAACTTGTTTCTTCTGAGGTGCTCAAGATTTTGTCCATTACAATAAAGCTGATCATGACAACCACTACTGCCCCAAGAACTGTTTGTGAAAGAAACTGGAATATCATTGGAAGTTTATGAGCATATCACATTATCTGTTTTCTTTTCAATAGGCATTTACGTGGATGTATGTCCAACCATATCACATATTCACTTTTTCCCATGCATCATACAACAGATCATGTGCTAAACAACATCAATTTTTAAAATTTGAATACTTTTTGTAGAGTAGCCACAGATTCTTCTAGCAGAATGAAATGAGGCAAATTTGGTACTATATAATTTTTTTCCCATTGGATGCTCACTGTCCACAACCAAAGATAAGGTGGGCCTGGCACAAGTGGCATAGCTAGAGGGTGGCAGAGCAGTCAAGTCTTGGAGGAATTTGGAGGCATTGGGGGGGGGGGGAAATAGAGCCTCACTCCCAGGCATCTGCCATGCCTCCGTTTCCCATTTCCCAATGCCATGTTGGCACCATTTTATTCCAAATCAATTTAATGCAAAAAGGTACAGAGAGCAATGCTTCTGTGTGCTATCTGTATCCCACTCAAGAAGCTGATGCCCTATTGAGCTGATGCTTATTTTTATTTTATTATGTTTGGCCTATTGCTTTCTTTTATGGGCCTCTAAAGAGAAAGAGGGTCAGTTCTAATTTTAGAGATCACCCTGAGGATTAGAGAGAGACAGAACGTCTTCTGTTATTTAGAATGCTGAGGTACAGGCACTAACATGCGCCACAGACTACTTGCCTTGCATCACTTACTCTAGAGAAGCCCCAATTGACTTGGGAATGTGGGGAGCTCAGCTGTAAGCTTCAGGGCTACAGCTAGCTGTCAGCAGCAGAAGGGGTAAAAAGAGAATCTTTAATGGATAGAGCCAGAAGGCATTTAATCTCCAATCCTATGCATACCTGGGAGTAAACCCCACTGACTATAGGGTGACCAGATGCCCAAACCTCAAAAGGAGGACAAAAGGATTCCTCTCAGCCTGGACTTTCTGGTGGACAAAGGCATGTTTGCCTACTCATGAGTAAAGCTGAGCTATTAGGCACTTTCACTTTCCCATAGAGCTCAATGCATTTTTTTGTTTTTCGGCCATAAGTTTTGATAGGAAGGAGATATTTCAAAACTGATTTTTGCATTGGATCCTGCTCTTCAAGGGGTACCATTGCAAAGTTCCAAAATGGAGGACAATGAAACGCTTTTGGAGGACACCCGGACAGGAGGCTTAAAAAGAGGACAAATCCAGAAATTTCCAGTCCTATGTTCACCCTGACTGAGTACAATGTAACTTCTAAGTAGGCATGCATCAATTGTGCTGGAACCCAGGAAAACAGATTGGGCTGTTAGGAATATGCACTGTTAATACTAAAGTGACTTCGCTGCTGTTTTTTGTAATGATGATCTTAAACCATCTTATGTATTTGTAGTTCTTTTTTGTACTAATTCTTTTTTCCCCAAAGAAATTTTGGGGACCTGGATGGACTTCAGGAGGGTAAAGGAGAGACTGTATAAGGACCATTTTTGCATCATACTGATGTGTCCAGAAATCTTTCCACTGACATTGCAAGATTCAGAGACAAAGGAAAGGGAAAGTGGGGAGTGGAATGGGGCGCCATTTTTAAATCTTACCAACTCAGCGGAGCTGCTTTCTTCATGACAAGTGACAGAGGAAGAGTCTTCCCTCTGCAACAGAAATTTCAGCTTGGGGACAATACAGACAATTGGGGAAAATACAGACGAGAAATACAGACCTCAGATCAGTGGCATCACTAGAGTTTGTGTCACCCAGTGCTAGAGGCCAGTGCATCATCAAACAAATCAGTGGGCATATAATGCCCTGAAAAGTAGACATGGTGATTCACCACTGCCCCACCTTACTGGCTTTTTGGATATATTATTTAACAGAATAGAGTTATTCCAATGCAGTTTGTTCCATTGCATTCTGCATGAAACTATACATCGAATGACACATAACACGATGATATTATCCAAAAATACAAAGATTAAAAATTTTGTCCACATGTGGTGTCACCCCCCCCCCAACGCATCACTCAGTGCAGCTCACACCACCTTAGCAATGCCACTGCCTCAGATAAACCTTTAATCTGCAGAAGTGCTGCTTTAGTGAGAAGTAAATATAGGACTGGGTTCTAAGAGGGTGCACACCATCATATGTCTCTGGATAAACTTCTGTCCATTTAGAAATATAAAATTGCATCAGTATTACTTTTCACTGCTTAACTGATCAAATTAGAAAAGGTAACAGTGATTGCTTTCCCATCTTGAAGGAGGTTAGAGATGGGTGAAAGCAATGATAATGAAATAAAAACACATGATACTGCTTCCTGCACTTCTAAAGCTGGTAAGCATTGAAATCCTTAAAAAAATGAAACCTTTTTCTCTCACCTCTAGCAACAGACCATGCTAGGTATGAGTTCTGTGAAGAGAGTAAAATTCAAAGCTCAAAGGAATTCCAGAAACTTTACATTTATATCAAAGCTGTGGAGTGTGAATGTGGGGGTAGGGGGTAACTCTCCCCCCTGCAGTTTCTCTAGTTCATATTCCAGTCCCAAATCTTCTCTTTATAGGGGAAAAGATACCAGTGAATTTTGGTTGGGGGTCCTGAACTGGTAAGTGATTGGTCCTGGTAAGTGATTTTCATGGCAAAAAACTTGCTCAAGATCTTGTTTACAGAATTCTCACACTAGATCTAGTTTGTCTCCATGCCATCTTATTGGCAAGTGTGCCATCTTTTTGCCAAGTTTTGAAAATCACTCTGTAGTATGGTTGCCATCATCCGTCAACACCAGGATTAATTAAGGAATCCTTGGAGGGAAAAATCAGATAAAAGAAAAGAGAGCTTTAGTGGGAATGTTTTCTAGCAATATTCTTGCTGATGAACATCACAATCTGTTTCAATTTCCACAAAAAGATGTTTTCTTGAAACATTGCATGTGTCAACAACAGAAAACAGCGTTTCACAGCTATTCTAACAGCAGCCCTGTATTTGCTTTCCTGGATCATTTCGTTACTTTCTAAAAGCGCTGGTAGACACTTTAAAAAGATATGGACAAGAATCATAAGAGAAGTTTGCCTCTTTTTGTTTCCCTATTATCTACAAAGCTGATTTGAACCTTACAATATTTTTTGGAACAAATGCCAAAATAAACATCTCAAGAAACACATGAACTGTATCCAAGAACCACATGGAAAAGAATTCAATCCATTATCACATTAAAGTCTCAGAAAGTCCACACATCTTCATCCTATTCCCATGTCTTAATCCTATAAGAAAAGCCTTTGAGAACTAAAGAAAACCTTAACTGAAATTCTTAAATGAATACTTGTAAAGATGAAGCAATAAACCTGAACAACTCCTGGTATTTCTCACAAAAGACCCATTTAAAATCCCACACACAGAATTGTAACACTCCTTTCATAATTCAGAAGATATGCCATGCAGAGGCAAACAAAGGAGACTGGGATCCATAAATTTTTGATATACCTCCCCCCCAGTGGTGGGCTCTAGCAGGTTCGCACCTACTCTATAGAACCGGTTGTTAACAAGAGATAGAACATTTAAAGTTTAAAAATAGCCATTTAAAAGTGGCTGCCAGATGGGCAGAGAACCGGTTCTTAATTTCTTTGAAGCCCATCAATGCTCCCCCCCATATGACAAATTTGCGACACAATCCTAACCATGTCTACTCAAAAATAAGCCCCATTGTGTTCAACAGGTCTTACTCCCAGGAAAGTGTCTTTAGGATTGTAGCCTTGGTCTACAAGTAGAAAACCTGGAAGTGTAAGTGGTAGACCTGAGTGGAAACCCAGATCTACAAGTCCTTAATAGATAGAACAAAGTTCAACCTGAAGCCCAGATCTACCCAACTGGAGGAGGCAGCTCCAGAGATCAGTCAGAACAGGAGCCCAATGTACTATGGGGTGCCGTTTGAAAAATGCTGATTTAAAGGTCGGGAAAATATTGGACACTGTCAAATATATGATGGCTTTGTTTTGCTCTGAAAAGAAGGAGGAGCACAATCCTTAATTACACTGGATCAGGCAGGCTGGCTTGTCAGTCCTGAATCCAGTGCAAGTATTGGGACTGCTGCCATGCTACAGCAGGGAAGGGGAGGCATTTCCCCTTGCCTAGACTAGGGCTTCTATATCCCAAATGAGTCTACTCAGACTTAGGTCACTTCTGGAGGTGGCCTAAGTCCAAGCAGATGAGAGCAGATGCTCTGCACTGCTCAGTAACCTAGGCTTAGATCTAGCATAGCCAACAATCTAAGCCCCACACCCTATCCCTCTGTCCTCTCTCTCCTGCCTTGTGATGCCCCCTCTCGCCTCCTTCCCACACTACCTAACTTACCACTTATCCCACTCCTATGGAAGTTGGTCTATCCGTGCACTGGTCTATCCTCCCAGTAAGTGGCGTAGAAGTCAGTAGCACACAGAAGTGCCTTATGGCATTTTGAGGCACTTGGAAGCCAGCAAAAGTGATTTGCCATTGTCAAGTGCAGGGTTTGGGGTTGGATTTTATCAGTCTTCAAAGTTAAGTATTGGACGAAAACATGTGGCACTCCCTTTCACTTCCTTAAGGGTTAAATTTCTAAAAATTGGTTGATAGTGGGTGGTCACATCACAAAAGGAACACCCTTCCCAAATTTCATGTTTCTAGGTACAGCGTTTGGGGCAGGGCATAGATCAGTCAGTGATAGATACCTCAATGTAAAGTAGAGGAAGGAAAATGCATTGCACTCCTTTTCACCCCCTTCGGGTTTGAATTTCCAAAAACTGGTTCTTAGTGGATGCCTACATCATGGAAGAAAGACCCTCCCCAAATTTCACACATCTAGGTCCTGCGGTTTTGGCTGGATGTTGATGAGTCAACAATTCTTCAAATGTAAAATATAGGAAGGAAAACACATTGTGCTTCTTTTCACCCCCTTCCAGTTAGAATTTCCAAAAAACTGCTTTTTAGTAGATGCCTCTCTCACAGAAGGAAGGCCCCAAATTTCATGCTTCTAGGTCCTGCAGTTTTGGCTGGGTGTTGATGAGTCATTGAGTTAGTCAGTGAGTTTCAATTTTATACCTTTCAATTTTATATATATATTGCTATACAGGCACAGAATTGTCTTGCAAGTCTCTTTAGATCTCTGCTGTGTTGATGACAATGTTGGTCAGCAATAAAAAGGTTGATTTTATATGTCTTACTGGACTGGAGTATAACACAAGCCCTGGCTCAAATTAACACCTATCGACGTTTCATCCTCTCTGGGTCTGCGGTGGCATTGATTTTCACTTCTTCAAGCTTAACATTTAATTTTTCATCATACAATATGGAAAATCATAGAATTAACACAGAACAGTGAGTTTTCAATATACCAAAAGGGCATATGCATAGACACCCAACTGGTCCCCTGTAGATGGCACCGGCAATTCTGTTGACAATGTGCCACCAGCAGGTGGGCTGAAGCAACATCACCACAAGGCAAATACGAACACTTTTCTCCCTATACTGCTAACAATAACAATAAAAATGTTCTTCCTCAGTTTTGTTTATTTTTTATTACAACAGAGGGAAACTAGCTAGACATATTAAACTTTTTTCTAAAAAGAGATTGCTTTTGGCTAAACTATAATCATACAGTCTCATTCCCCCTCACCCCCCCCCCCCCCGGCCACCATACCTGCACTTTTGTCGTGGCAGTGCAAACACTTCATTGTGTTTGAATTTGTTTGTTTGCTTTTTGCTCTCTTTTCATTTCTCTTTCCCACACTACCTTCATGCCAATGTTAACTATCTCTCCTTTCTTTTGAATAAAATACTGAAGCTATCAAATGCAAGTTGGTTGGTTGTTCAAACATTTGCTCTCAGCTTATGTTTTACAAACATCATGCACTCTGCCCTGCTTCCTACTTTATTTTCTGAAAGATACTTTTTTCCCAGTGTGTTTAAATAGGTGGCTAAGTATTTGTACTTTTTGAGCAAATTGGGAGAGAGCAGTGAGCACATTAGTGCATGGAGACATCTTCCAAAGCATGCCAGCCTTTGCGGAATCCTTTCGGCTTCACATTCTGTTCCAGCATAATCGTGCTCTGACCTGCAGTCTGATCCTATGCATGTTTACTCAGAAATAAGTTTCACAGAGCTTGATGGGGCTTACAGACCTATCCTGCCTTCACTGCATGTTGTAGCATGCAGCTGTACCAATGGCTATGATGAGAAGAGAACAAACATCAGATAGCCAGCAATATGTAAAAAAAATTTTACTTAACCCACCATGAGGGATGCTCATTTGCTTATGGAACTCCTCAGAACTATGCAAGCCACTTTACCAGCATAAGTCCAAGCAAATAAGAAGGACAGGAAGCATTCACAAAAAGGAGACAAGTTCCGAGTGTAAGTTGCTGCCACCAGGATCTACCCCTTCCTCCCAATTTGCTGCATGAGGTATCAATTCAATTGGCCTCATGAATGGGCTGGTCACCTGATTCTCATTTTGGTCTACCACACTTCTGACTGGTTCTCATGATGCCTCTCTGCCTTCTCCCACCCAGTCCTAAAGATGGTGGATATTGATGGTTTGGTCACATGGCCCCATGATGCTCCTAGTAGTCATAGTCTCTCCCTGCTTCATCTGAATATTGATGGTATCTGTGGTGATCAGGTTACATGCAAGCCTGATTAAAGAAACCACCATCCCCATGGATATATTGCAGAGCTCTTTTGTAGATGTCCCCTTTGAGATCCTGACTTTGACTAATTTACTTGGGTTACATCCCTTGTCCTACATGCTGATGCTAAAATGGCCTTGCTGATGCAGCCTTATAAGTATAGCAGTTTTCTGACTCATGTTCTTCCATTTATCACTCTGAACTATGCTCTGCTCTGCCACTTCTATGTGTGCCCCTAATGAAGAGGCTTCTGGATGCCATCCCTGCTCATCCTTACTCTCTCTTTTTCAGTCTCTTCCTCCAGGATTTGAAAAGGCACACCGAGACATCCTGAGCAGGACCACTGGAAGATCACTTTGCAGAAGACCTGATCTGCCATGACTCCCCTTGACGAATTTGTGATGATATGCTGTCTTTGGTCTACTTTAATTCTTTGCCTCTGCAGCAGCAAAGTGTGGCCATATCTGCATGAAGTGATTTGAACTCCTGACTCTCAGGGCAAAAGAGTTGTCTTTATATAGCAAAAGCTACAAAGCCTCCAGTTGTAAAGCAATGTTGTTACAAACTGGCTGCCTTAAATGTTGCATACAAAATACAAGGAAGGCCCTGTAGCCTTATGAGGGTTACGTAAGTACCAGATGTTCTAATTTTTTATGGCTTTCAGATTCTAAAGGAACATTGAGGCTGAAATTCCATATAGTAACACTCAGGAAAGGCTCCACAGATTTAAGTAAGTTCTTATGTGCTCATCATCATATGAATGTATTGCTGTCATGATTATAAATCTCAGGCTGAAATCAGATTTTTTAAATTGTCTTCTCCCACCTCTCTCATTTTTACGGCGTGCCAGTAAAGACAAAAAATTTATATAACCTGATACCCCAAAACCAGAGTAACTACGGGAGCATGTAAGAGACTTTACGTTCACCCACTGTTACTGCACCATCTAGTGAAAACCTATGGGAAATTCATATTGGAATCCAGAGTAAGTTGTTCTTACACCGGAGCAAGGACTCCCCGTAGTTACTCTAGATTTTGCCCATATTCATTTTTGAGGGAAAATTGTATATGTCTAGAAATCCTCATTTTCAGTTTTGGATCACATTTTTCATGCCCAACATGCTGGCTCTGTAGTCCGTTGTGAATCCCTGTTAAGCTCTGACATACAGTGGAATCAATGGAGAACACTTATAAGACTTTCCAACGCATGTACAGTACTAGACTGTATTTAGCTTAAGAAAGATGTAAATTATCCACAATTCACTGTCCTATGAAGTGTGATTAAATCCCACTGAACTAAACTAAATTTCAGGTCCTGGGTTGAATTTAATTGTGTCTAGAAGTGTCATCGTTTAAATGTTACAATATGGATCTGAGTGTTGCTTTTTTGTGGGTTTGACCCACGGTGTTTGACCCACAGTGTTGCAGTATCATTTAAAGACCTGCCATCATGTAGGCAAAGCCACTTCAAGTTCTTCCCAATTAGCCATTGCTTCCCAATCCCTGAAGAGTGGCAGTTATAAGCAATGGAGCTACTTTCACTGTGGCTTCTCCTTCCTCGTGTTTTCCTCACACTCTGGCAGGGTCAGCTATTCTGGATCAGTCATCCAATCCACATTTAGATGCAACTTTGAGGAAACCAGCCAGCCTGTCGCAGGGGCCTGTCACCAGTTGTAACCATACTTGCATTTGTATGCTTTTGAACTGCTTGGTTGGCAAGGGCTGGGATGAGTGACAGCAAACTCTTGTCATCATAACAGTGCTTGAGTCTTGAACTGCTAACCCGCCAACCTAACCCCCCTTTCAGGCACAGCAATTTCAACCCCTGAGCCACTGCAGTCCCCTACTTGCATTGTGGCAGGTTTTTGAAATGTTACAGTCTTGCTACGGGCTGAGCGCAGGGAAAGAAAATTATTCTCACGTTGCTGCTGTTGATGCAACCCACAAACAACATCTAAATTTCAATACGTGGAACAAGGTAGTTGCAACTGCCCACTTATGCCACTTTTCGGATACAAAGGTTTGCGGAAGAGTTTTTGTCTGCAATTAATGAGTTTGTTGAATCCCTTCTTATCTCTTATGAATTATAAAAACGCAAGAAGAGCCATGTTGAATCATTTGGATCAAATGGATTCCATTTGGGAACCTGTAAGAAATCACATGGAGATGTCCAGCTACAGTGCACACAACAAAGTGAGACAGATGTACAATCAATCCAATGGCAGTCCCTTCAAAAGACAATGTGTCGCAAATATGAGTGGTTGGCTCTTTTCTCATCTTTTTCTGAAGCATCCGATTCCTCTTTTCTCCCAGCGACAATTTTCCTTGACTCCTTGGAAATGCGTTTCATTACAAGGGCTTCAATTCATGTTATATATTTGTGAGCAATGCCTTATGTAAATTCCTTATATAATCCCATGAGCAGAATTCATGTAGGACTTCCTAGGCAGAGCGAGGTCATTTTAAATGTCACCATGTTTAATTTTTGCTTTCTGCAAGGGACAACAACAAGGCTATGGGATGCCTGTATATTAGTCATAAATAGCTAAATGTGGCTTATTTTTTAAAAAAAAAACCCAAAAAGACATGCCCTTCAGAGCAGATTGAAAGATAATTCAATAATTCTCTTCTTATTGGTTGAATCAGCAGTTGGTAAACACATGAACACTTAAATACACAAGCATTCACACAAATACACATAAAAAAGAGGTCAGACCACCTTCAGCTTCTGAACCAGGCTTCACAAGCAGAAGGTCCATTTCTGCTCCCATTTGCAACCATACAATCAGCATAACTCTGGCAGCAGATTCCGGACATGTGCCAGTTTCTAATTCAGTGTGGTTGATTCTTATTCACTGTGATCTCATGCAGAGGCCACAAGGGGCTCCATGCCAGAAGATGCCATCTCCACCTGAACACACACATTCCATGGTTTGGTGATGTATGGGTGGGAGAGAAACCAATGCTCAGGAGTTGTGATCTTCAAAAATGGCAAGATCTCCTGTTGCCAAAAATGCTGCTGCCCACACACTCAGTTGTGCTGCTGTGATTCTGCATTCTCTAAGGAAGGAGCAATCAACCTCCTGTTGGAGGGGGTGCCATGTGTCAAGTTGATCCATCTCCATGTATGTGCAACGGGAATCTTGCTACAGATGAATGAAGGAGATGCAGGAGAGCGAAGCTGTTTAGACTGGCCTAGACCTTTGAGTTCAGCTTGTGCAGCTGCAGCTCTGTGCTTCAATGGGTCTCTGAGCAAACAACTTGACAAACTGCCTCTAAATGTATTCAGGTCTTGTTAGGCATTTGTTTCCTAAACAACCATATGACCAGACATGCAAAACAATTTAAACAGCCCAATCCTAAGCTGACTGGAGTGCTGGGACTGTCAGAGCACCAAAATGGCTGCCATGTTATCTTGAGCGCAAACAGGCAGCTGCCAGAAGCTCCTTTCATCCACTTCCTCAGAGTAAGGTAAACAGCCCTGCAACGGGGCTTCTCGATTCTGCGGCAACCCTTGTACAGCCACCGAAATGAGAGCCTCCGTGTTGAGCTGAGAAGACTGACATGGAGGCTCTGAATCTAGTGGGGCTGAGTCCCACATCTTCTCTTTCCTCCTCTTGCAATCCCTCTTCCCTGCTTTTTACCTGTTCTCCACCCACTTTCCCCCACCTGGAATGCCTCCTCCCCACACCCCTACATGCCCTCATCTTCCCCACTCACACCCCAGTTGCTGAACCTCTGCTGACCAGTGGTCTGGGTGACCACCAAGCAACAAATCACTGTTGTTCCAATGGTGCTAGTCCAGTGCTGGTCAGTTCTGAGGGCACATTTGCAACACTCAGTCCTTCAGGAGAGCCAGCAGAAATAGCTCAAGATAGGACTCAAAAGTTCTTTACTGAAATTAATAATATAGTAGGCCTGTGTACCCTGCAGTTTCACTCTCTGGGAGAACAATATGGAGTAAGCATCCACCCCACTGCCAACCTGCTTAAGGTTGATTTTGGCTCTTTAAAAAATGCAAAGGGAAAAATTCCCATAGGATTCTGCTTAATATGGAATTAGGGCCTAAGGTCACAGCTAATTGGGTGCTCCTCATCAAATTCATTCATCAGTGCTCTGCAAGAACTCCTGGTACAGATAAACAAGAGACTCATAAAAAAAACTTCTCTTTGCAAGTTTAAAAACAGTTGTTAAGCTGCTGTTGTGGCATTTTTGATTTTTGGCAGAAACTGTATATTTTGAGATATGCAGGAATGAAAGAGATGGAGGGCCGTCCTTTTGTCAATTGGAAGAGTTGATAGATGTACCGGTACTTGCCTCAAACTCAACTGGACAGACACAACATAGGTCTCTGAGCTCATATAAAACAGTCTGATCCTACGCACAGATACTTTGAAGCTAGTCCCACTGAGTTTAGTGAGACAGAGACCCAAGATAGCTGCTTCTGTTATAAATGCAGGTTCAAATGGTGCACATTTTCTTTTCCGTTTGAAATAATAAGAACTGTTTCCAGAGTGGTAGATGAAACACTAGATCTCATTTCGTTGGGAGGCTGATCAGCAGGTTTCTCATTGACTCAGTGTCTGCAGTCTAACACCACAAAGCACATTCAGGTATTGAATACTGATGGTGTAGGAGGAGAAAATCAGACATATGTGACTCTGGACAGATGCTGCTCATTGGACATCCACAGCCAGGGTTTTGAAGGGGGTGGATGGCACCACAGTTTCTGAGCTGACTCACTATAGAACAGTTAGTAGCAGACATCACCCATCTGAACAGGAAGCACCTGGCAGCTCAGACATAGGATTTATCAAGGTATGCAGAATGCCTGACTTACACATCCCCAGTCACCATGCACTGAGACCACACCAGAGGGGCTCCACTTGTGTATTTACAGTCCTTTCACACATATTATGTTCTGAAGTACAGGATAGTCCTGATTTATGATGTGATGCCAGAAACTGGCAGGGAAGAAAAAACTTCTCCTTGTTCCTCATGAGTCAGTGACATCACTATGGGGTTCCAGGGGTGCAGACTGCACCATGTGATGTACACAACAGGGTTACACCAGTACTGGCCAAAATTTTGTAAAATTTTCTTACCTTTGAACATCATGTTATATATAAATTGATGTGTGGTTTCATGCAGAATGCAATGAAACAAACTGTGTTAAAATATCTGTATTCTATCAAATGTTATGGCCAAATAACCAGTGGGAGCAGGGCAATGGTACATCACTATCTATCTATCTATCTATCTATCTATCTATCTATCTATCTATCTATCTATCTATCTATCTATCTACAGTATTTATATACCGCTTTTCAACTTTGTGAAAAGTTCACAAAGCGGTTTACAAGAAAATGAAAAAATTAATAGCTAATTAATAGCTAATGGGTGCCTGTTCCAAAAGGGCTCACAGTCTAAAATGCAGTAAGAACACCAGCAGAAGCCACTAGAACAGACATTGCTGGGGTGTGCAGGGCCAGTTACTCTCCCCCTCCTAAATAAAAGAGGAACACCCACTTGAAAGAGTGTCTCTTGCCCAGTAAGCAGGGGACATCACTGTGCCTATATACCAGGGTGTTGCCTGGCCCACTAGTAAATGCAAAAAGCTAGCTATTTTTTTTAGGTTGGGGGAGAAGTTTCCTTATCTGCTCAACAGCCAATACACTTTTTGATGTCTTACAAAGAAGACCCATTCTTGGGTATATTTGAGGTGCCAACTCAAAAAATGGTCACGTTTTTGCTTGATCGACTCTAGTTTGGGCATTATGACATAGCCACTTTATATGCTGATTCAAGCAACTTCCTTGTGAGAAAACAACAGCATGTTCTAGAAAGAAGGAAATGCTTTATGTAACAATAGTAATAATCTGACTTTTGTTTAATTTAATCGCTGTGGATTACATAAAACCAGGACCTCCTAATTCATGGGAGATATCCTTTCTTCCAGCCTCATGAAATCATTAGTAGTTTATATGGACCTACATAAAGCTTCATATTAGGTAGTATGAAGATTTGGAAGGTTACTATGGGCCCAATCCAGAGAAAGGGCAGTGAGGAGAGCCCTAGCTGGACTGCCCCAACTATTCTGTATCCAGAGCAGAGAGTTATGCTGCATCCACAGAGTCAGGAAGCCTGGGCTGCCCCAGCTGCTACAGAACATGCTTAGTAGGCACCAACTCAGTGGCACCTGGGCAGGGCTTGCTTTTGAGGAGACCCCCCTCAGTTCACACTGAACAAGGAACAGCTGAGGTGCCTGCATTATAAGAAAGCCCGGAAGTTCCTGACAACCAGTAACAGCTGCAGCATGAGAATGTGGTTTTGCTGGAGGGTGGATGCTTGGAGTGTCCTGCTGTATCCTCAGGTTAGTGGGCTGCTGTAGTTGTGCCATATCCTAAGGTTGAGAGGCAGGGTTGCAGCTAGGCTGGCCAAGAACTCAGATTTTTGGTCAACACTGCCATTCTTACTTGGCCTTATCATGGAGGTCTATGGGTCTACTCATTACTGTACCTGCTTCTGAGGTGGTATAACTCTGAGGAGTTGGAAGACGGAATTTCTGTTCTGGAAACAGGCTCTGGATACAGAGTAACTGCTCTGCTCTAGGCTATGGTAAACATGCCCTCAACATGCTTCTCCTGAACTGCCTAGGCTGCCCCAGTTAGGGCAGCCCCCACCTGTCTTGGGGCAGCCTATGTTGCCTTAATCTGCCCCAAGCCTTTTCCAGCGTAATTAGAGTGGAATATCTCACAGTTGGTTCAGCCCAGTGAGAGATAGGGTAACCAAAGTACACTTCTGTACAGTGGTACCTTGCTTAACAAGTGCCTTGCTTAACAAGCATTTCACATAACAAGCAAAATTTTCCAAGAAATCTTGCTTCACATAACAAGTTCCGCTTCACTTAAAGAGCACCTATACAGCCCTGACACTCCGCGCATAGGCTCTTTAAAAGGGCTGCTGGCCAGTACTGCTGCCTCTAACTGCCCCCAACTTGGGCGCAGTTGCCTCAGAGTGCGAGAGACAGCTGCTCCTAACTGTCCCCAAGTGCACCCACCTGCCATCTTGAACCTCCAGCAGCAGCCGCCCACGTAAGCCTCAAAGAAAAGTGTCATTGCAGCCTCTTAACCATGTCTACCCAGAAGTAAGCCCCATTGTGTTCAATGGGGCTTACTCCCAGGAAAATGTCTTTAGGATTGCAGCCTAAGTAGACTTCATAGGATCATGCATATTGAATGCATGTTTTGAATTCAATTCCAATGTTTTGTCATCATTTTAGCATACAGTTAATATTTTATATGAATATTTTGGGGGTTGTGGAACCAGTTATCTGAGTTTCCATTATTTCCTATGAGAAAATCTGCTTCACTTAAAGAGCAATTCACTTAAAGAGCTTGCCTCTGGAACAAATTAAGCTCTTTATGTGAGGCACCACTGTATTGTGCCCTATATCTTAAGTTGAAATAAATAAATAAATAAATAAATAAATAAATAAATAAATAAATAAAAAGAAAGAAAGAAAGAAAGAAAGAAAGAAAGAAAGAAAGAAAGAAAGAAAGAAAATGGATATTCTGAGAAATCATTAGAAGTTATGTACAAAATGAAACCTTATCAAGCTCTAACAAGGAAAATGCCTTCTATCATAAAATGATCACCCTATAACGATCATGAAACTATAATGATCATCCAAGGGCAAAAGGCCTGCCAAGACCTCCCAGCTCCCGAGGAAGCATGCCTAATGGTGTTCCTCATATCCCACAATTCAGTAGAGGCCAACTCTGCCACACTGTTATCATACTGGTTATTTTTGAAAAATAGGAGAAGAAAATGGAAGATCAAGTATCAGAGATACTCTAGCCCACTGTTCCTCTGTCCTCCATTTTTCCTTGTTCTTCCTATTGGGAGTGGGGATCCTGGAAGTACAAAGGCAAGGTGGACAGTGGAGGCAGACACTGCCCCCTAACCAACCCATTGCCTGAGGTGGTTGTTTAGGTAAGCCTCACAGTTGAGCTCTCTGAAGAGGTGTGTGAATGTCTTTATTCCTACATATGACTGAAGAATATGCAGTATATTCCTTTTATTGTTTTTTGATGGATGATAAAATCTTATAAAACATGGGAAGGGGAAAAGGTCTATCATCTGAAAATAGCAAGTCAGAAATCTGCCCTTCTTCATGCTGAGTTACAAATGTGTCATGGGACAGGCGTAAATGAAAAGGTCAGGTGCCAAGTATCTCCTTTATTCAGTTACTGTACAAGAAAATTCCAGGGAGAAAAAAATTCCATTAAAAATGTAGCCCACGTTTGTGATCACAGATGATGTCAAAATTAAGACCAAATGGGAAACCATTCCAACTTGGATTTCATGTTCATTGCAGAATCGGTCCCGGCAGTTCCTGTGGCTTCTGCTTGTCGTCAGTGAGCCAAATGAGAGTATCAGATCCCCGAAATAAACACAGAGCAAATATGTCCTAAGGATGAAGCTTTCATTCGCTGGAGAATAATCTGCTACATTGTCACCAAATTATTTGCATGCCAATGAATTATTTGTTCATTTTTACTGTCTACATAATTGCTCAAATGATTATAAAAGGGTGTATCCAGATTAATTATTTGCTATTACTTCATTACGTGAAGCGGAATCTTTCCCAGGGAAGAAACCCGAGGAGACTCTAGTCAGTCACTGACTCAGTATCAGCTGCTTCTTTGCTAAGCCCTGAATGTCTTCCATAGTAAGTTGTTTGTCTTAGTGAGTCAGCATAGTAGGCTTCTTTTCACATTTTTTTTCTCTCTCACAACAGAGCCAAGAAAATCTCCCACCTCCCCGTGCCGTATGCTACTGAGATTGCAGTCAGTTGCCATCACCTAAAAGATAACAGATTTAAATTTATGCTGGGAGCCTTATACGGCCAACAACACTTATAATTCAGGCTGAACGTCAGAGAGAAATCAAGAGAAAATGCCAATAATAGATTCCTTGTGTTTGTACATTTTTAAGTGACTATCTGTACCATCCGTGGGCAACAGAGTGATATGCCAGACAGCAAAGTGTTTAATCAGTCATCAAGCGAAATCTCAAAGCTCTTACGCAGGTGAGTGGCCACGTTTGCTGCAAATGTCAAAGGCCTATTCCTGTCCACACTATCACACCACCACTTTACAAAGGTATCCTGCAAAGGAGCAAAATGGAGGACAGGTGAGCTGTGGTGTCCTATGTTGCATTTTCACTTGATCCTTTCACATAGCTGGCTGGACAGTGGAAAGACACATGCAAAATTGTAACTGATACATCCACCTAATAAACATACACAATGCATGGCCAGGGTTCACTTAGTGATCTAGATAACTGGTTAGTGAAGTTGTTACATCAACTCTTTTTTATTTTTCTTCCCATTTTGAAAGACCATTTTGAAGAAACTTTTTTAAAAGCCATGCACACCTATAACATTTACAAATACAAGATTTATTTTCCCTTGAAATCACTATCTAAAGCCCCTCTTCTGTAGCACTCTTCATCTTCAAATATTCTGAACTTCAGTCCCACTGGATCAAGCCAAGGGCCCATCTAATTTGGCTTCCTGCATCTGATAGAGGCCCAACAGATGATTCAGGGAACAAACAACAAGATACCTATATCCCTTGCATCTGGCATAGAGGTTGACTTCTTCTAAAACCAGGAGGTTGTACATACCCAACATGACTTGTAAACTGTGATGGGCATCTCATCCAGAAATCTGTCCAGACCTCTTTTAAAGGCATCCAGGTTAGATGCCATCACCACATCCTGTGGCAAGACATTCCACAGACTCACTACAAGCAGAGTAAATAAATATTTCCTTTGTTCTAATTTTTCTGACCCTCAATACTCAATTATTATGTTAAGGTAATAATGCAAGAGACCTTGCTACTGGTGCCCATTCTTTGACCATGATCTCTGCACTGGCAAACTGTGACTGCCAGGAAAGAAGCAGCAAGAATTCAGTGTGAGAAGGAAAACCCTGCAGAAATCAAAGATTCATGTGCCAACATGCGTTCACTCTGTACATGGTAAACACAATGAAAACATTCCATCCGGCTTTATCCTAACCAACCCACTCTCCTGCGTCAAGCTGTTCAGGATCTATTAAAACACTATTTGAATAATCCATCCAGACCTGGCCTTTGCAAAAGACCTTCCAGACAGTACAAAAATGAAATGCTGTATAACACCGCTCGTCAAGTGGATTTGAGCATGTGCAGCTCTCTTTTGACATTTCAGGGGACATACACATACATCATACCATGACATCATTTCTAGGCTGATGACATTAGAGCTGTGCAGGGTGAACAGATAGTTAATGAACTAATGGGAAAAGGAGCAAAAGATGGGTTTAAGCGCCTTAAGAAGCAGCTTCTACAAGCACAGTCAAAAACAAGCAGGCATCCATCAGTCTTGAAAGACTATTGTATTGTGCCTTGAGTACTGTGTTCAGTTCTGGGCACCTCAGTTTCAGAAAGATGCAGCAAAACTGGAGCAAGTCCAGAGGAGAGCGACAAGAATGATCAGTGGGATGGAAGGGAAGCCCTACGAGGAAAGATTGGGGGAAATTGGGAAGTTCAGCCTGCAGAAGAGAAGGCTGAGAGGAGACAAGATCGCTCTCTTCAGGTACCAGAAGGGCTGTCATATGGAGGAAGGGGCTCATTTGTTCATAGCTGCTTCTGAAAGCAGAACTAGTACCAAAGGGTACAAATGGCAAGAAAGGAGATTCCAGTTGGATATCAGGAAAAAGTTCCTGACAGTGAGGGCAGTTTGGCAGTGGATCAGATTGACAAGAGTGGTGGTGGACTCTCCGTCACTGGGGATCTTCAAGCAGAGGCTTGATGAGCACCTATCGGAGATGCTCTAGGAGGATATCCTGTGACAGGGGGTTGGACTAGATGACCTACTAGGTCCCTTCCAACTCTTTGATTCTATAACCGTAAGAAAGGATAAGCCCCCAAAATGTAAGACATCCAAGAAAAATGTAGGACATGACAAAGCTAAAAAAATCATATATATTGCTTTCATGTGGTATCAGTATCACTGTATATACTGTGCTGAGCGTGAATATCTCCACTGGATTTTTTAGTCTCTTTTCTCTTGCAGCCCTATAAACTGAATGATTGGAGGTTGCACTTGGTGGTTTAGAATCCTGTACCCAAAGATATTTGGAGACAAGACACCACCATTGTAACAAGGTATGTAACCACGGACCAGGAGGAGTCATCCGTCAGGGGATCCATCTGAATTTTGTCTCTGTCCAACTGGGAAAAGTAGTGTTGTGACAGATTTCAATGCAGTTCTAAGTGAGCATGCAAAAGCCAGAGAGTACACAGATGTTCTTGTAAATACTGCCACAAGTACACACACATTAAGTCAGGCATTGGCTGGCACTTCCACTCCACAATTTTTGCACAAACAAATGGATGGTGACTTATGCTCATCATTCCTACTCCAACACCAGCCAAGTGGGTGGGTGGCAGCATTCTACTGACTGACTGATGGCAGGCTTTCAGCTACTGGAATTTTAAAAACCCTTTTTCTATGCTGGCAAAGCAGCGAGAGAGCAATTGCAATTGACGTGCCATCCATCACCAGATCTCCCAAATCGCCCTGATACCTCCTAGAACGATTTCCGCCTCAATTTAATTTTAGTCGTCTTAGAACCTTATTAACACCAACATCCTTGATCATATTTATAGCTCTTTGATGTTCATTATACTTTTAATAGACCTTAACAGAGGCACCTATAAGAGTGCCAAGATCCACCACTGTCTGTTATTTATTAATCTGGGGATTTATATATATACCTGTCTTTATTTGTATACCCTGTCTTTCCGTCCCCATAGCCTCTGTAGGGACTTAAAAAGCAATCCACACTATTTTAAAAAATAACCATAAAATCATCAAAATATCACTGTAAAACAAATCCAAAATCAAAATCTCCAAGTGAACTGAGAGACCACCTGAGGAACAGAAAAAAGCAAATACTGTATATATGGAGATATAAATTTAATGGAAAATCTTGTTTATTGTAAAAAGTCTTCATTAGCCAGTAGGAAGTCATCAATGAATAGATCATGTGAACCTCCCAGAAAAGGAAATTTTGAAGTCAGCAGTTTGTATCCAAAAGGCCTTACAGCATGTTCCCTTAAATTAAAGGGTATCCTAAGAGGTGACCAGTCCTATGATTTTACAAATAAAATATCTGTGACCCATGATTTAAAGTGCCCCATTTTGAAGATACCCAATTTAAAACATTCCCCCCACCCCTGAGAAGATGAGAAACATAAATAAAATCAGAACCTAATAATTCTTAGTTCTCTTTACAAGAAATCTGGATCAAGGCCAGCTCAAAGCCAATTGGACTAATTATTCCTAAATGGTTCAGAGCCTAAAGGGCTCCTATGCTAAGGTAATCTACTCTAGCCTTGTATGCAATTTTATATTAAAATGTGGTTAGGTCCATTTGGTCCATTCACTCACGTGCACTTTTTAAGCACACATTTTGATTGCTTTCCACTCTACCACTGGGACATAAATTCTACCATACATATTATTTATATCTCTAAGATATCTAAGATATAAATGGATGGATGGATGGATGGAAACTGGTGTTGAAAAGGTTGAGGAATACTATTGCAGACAAGTTTCATTTTGAAGAAATTAATGGTTTTACAAAAAATTGAACTGGGTGCTGCTAAATATGAATAAGTTCCAATGTATACTCTCTGTACAGAGGGTATCCTTAATGATGTTAAGGATGATCCAACACAAATTAAAATATTCATGAAGAGGCTTGATCTCATTTCATATGGAATATTAATTGTGTCTATGATCAAATTCTAAATTCTGTTTTACATCAAATGCAGGATTTTTTTGTCTTTTCTGGTTTGACCAATTTCCTATGTTCCTTCTATAGCACTTTTAAAAATTAACAGCAGCTCACAGTTCCTTACTCTGATTGCAGTAAAATACCCCAGTACATCACCCCCCATTGTGCCTCAATTGCTCATCAACCCCATGAGCATGATCCCCACGTGGAGCATTGTTCCTCCATACACAACATCCTCCCATGCGCAACACCCCCATAAGAAAAAAGACATCTGTGCACATTGATGCCCATGCATAACATCCCCCCATGTGCATCAACCCTGCAGGGACATCAACCCCCATGCGCATAAACCGCCATGTGCAACATCCCCCTGTGTGCAAAAACTACCATGTGCAACTTCCCCCATGCGGATAAACTGCCATGTGCATCATCACCCCATGCACATCATCAACCCCCCCATGTGCAACATTCCCCCATGTGCATAAACCCCAGCAGCACATCAACCCCACAGATGCATCAACCCCACAGGGACCTTAAACCTCATGCACAATGTCTCCCCATGTGCACCAATCCCCATGCACATCAACCGCCATTTGCAACATCTCCCCATGTGCATAAACCGCCATGTGCATCATCCCCCTTGTGCAACATCCCCTCCCATGTGCAATACTCCCCCTCACAATGGTGGGCACCCCTATCTGGCAGTTTCAGGATTTGGGGCTGTGTATCAATCAGTCTTCAATATTAAGTATAGGCCAAAAATATGTTTCACCTCTTTTCACCCTTAAGGGTTAAATTTCTCAACATTGGTTCTTGGTGGGTGTTGATGTCATAGAAGGAACACCCTCCCTGAATTTCATGCTTCTCTGTCCAGCCGTTGGGGCAGGGCAGTGATCAGTCGGGGATTTTTCAATGTAAAGTACAGGGAGGAAAACACATTGCACCCCCTTTCATCCCCTTCCAGTTGGAATTTTCAAAAACTGGTCCTTAGTGGGTGCCTCCATCATGTGGAAAGTGCACACCCTCCCCAAATTTCACGCTTCTAGGTCCAGCAGCTTTGGCTAGGCATTGATGAGTGAGTGATGACGATGAAGATTAGTTTTATAAAAAGCATTGCACCCTTTTCACCCCCTTCCGATTGGAATTTCTGAAAACTGGTTCTTCGTGGATGCCTTCATCATGGAAGGAACACCCTCTTCAAATTTCACGCTTCTAGGCCTGGCGGTTTTGGTTGGGCGTTGATGAGTCTGTGGTGATGATGATTAGTTTTATATATATTGAAGATTATACCCTTGCTATGGATACCCCTGCTAATTTGGTTGGAGGCACTCCTTCAAGTGCGTGCTCCTCTTTTTTAGCAAGGGAAGAGTAACTGGCCATGTAACTTACCCCAGCAATGTCTTTTATAATGGCTTCTGCTGATTTATTTATTTGTAAGATTGTGAACCCTTTCAGGATAGGGACCAACTAGCCATTACCTATTTCATTTTCTCTGTAAACTACTTTGTGAACTTTTTGTTGAAAAGCTGTGTATAAATACTGTTGAATGATTGATACTGATATACTTCAGCTAGGCCATTTTACTATTTTGATGACAACAATGGCTGCAATCCTAAAGACACTTTCCTGGGAGTTAGACCCATTGAACACAATGGGGCCTACTTTTGAGTAGACATGGTTAGGATTGTGCTCAATATCTTCTTCTACTACTACTACTCCTGCCTTAGCCCAGCTCCTGCCAACCTAGCAGTTTGAAAGCATGCAAAACAAGTAAATAAATAGGTACCACTTCGGTGGGAAGGTAACAGCAGTCCATGCACATGCTAGCCACATGTCGGACAATGCTGGCTCTATAGTTCTAGAAATGGGGATGAGCACCTCTCTGTACAGTTGGTCACAACTAGCAGTACAACCTGCAGAAGACACCTTTACCTCTTTACTACTAGTAGTACTCACAGTAGTAGTAGTAGTAGTAGTAGTAGTAGTAGTAGTAGTAGATAATGGTGATGGTGGTAGCAAGTACTAGTAGTAAAAAGGTAAAGATAAAGTACTAATACTACCACAGGGACTACTGTACCACCTACAGTAGTAGTAGTAGTAGTAGTAGTAGTAGTAGAAGAAGAAGAAGAAGAAAGGTAAAGTACTACTAGTAATAGTACTACCATACCACCTACTAGTACTAGTACTACTACTACTACTACTACTCTCTTCTAAACTAAAGCAGGCCTCCGTCAGTCTTGAAAGACTATGGTATCGTGCTTGGCGCTGCATACACTGCATGCGAAGCACGAAAGCTGGATTGTTATGGAGGATAGGCTGTTACCCAAGCAGCAAATCTCCCCTCTCCACGCCACTGAATTAGTCCAATGGAAAGGCAGAGCCAATATGATTGGATCCAGCTGGCGTCGCAGAGCTGGGCTAAGGACAGGAGCTCACCCTGTCTTGTGGGGCCGACCCGGGAATCGAACCCTGGCATGCTGGTTAACAGGCACAGCGTCTTTACCACTTGCGCCACCCACAGCCACAATATATACCTATTTATAATATATACCTATTTATAATAATAATAACAGGCACAGTGTCTTTACTGCTTGCGCCACCCACAGCCATACTACTACAACTACCCACTACTACTACTCACTGCCACCATCACTACTACCATTAGTAATACTAGTAGTAGTAGCAGTAGTTATTGTACTACTACTATTATTGTATTATTGTAGTAGTAGTAGTAGTGATGGTGGTAGTGAGTACTAGTAGGTAGTACAGTACTTGTAGTAGTAGCAGCAGCTACAGCAGAAGCACCTTACTTACATATTACCTCCTTTTTCTTCATCTGTGATCTGAAATGTACTTAGCTCTCACAGTGGGTAATAGGGTCAAAAAACACTTCCTCTCAGCTGTCCCTGGGGGCGAAATTATTGATTTTTGAAATCTACAAGATTTTGCACTCTAAAAGAAATTCATTGCAATTTTTTTGGCCTGGCCTTGCCTGGCCTTTCATAATTTCTACCCACATATCCGCTGCTGCTAACATTTGAGATCTTTCTAAAATTATTTCCATTTGTATAAAGAGGTTTGGCACTGCCTTCCCCAAAATCCAAACAGCTTAATAAAGCAAAAGATGGAAAGGGGAGGATGCAAACTCCCAGGTCCAGAACCTTTTCAGTCAATGGCCAATAGTACTAGTGGAGAAGTCTAATGGCTCTACCTGGAAATTGCCCCGAGGCTCTGAACATGTATGTGTTCTCTGAGGGGAGATGACTCTAGATCCTGAAGTACAGCCATGCCAGTTATCAGGAAGTGAAAATGAGACATTTCAAGATACTCTCTGAACAGCTGTCACTTTGCTTCTCACAATAAAAAAATGAAATTGATGACATAGATGTAAAAGGACACTGTCACAAGGCCTTATGTCTTCTGCGTCAAAAGCAAATGTCCTGGCTTGGTATAGATGCAGCAGGAGGCCATTATCTGAATCAACATTTCAGCTCATGTCTAAATTAGCTGTGCTGATAGGATGTTTGGGGAGACCAGTCTGGGCATCAACCCACATACCAAATATATACTGCCAAAGAGGTGTTTTTTTAAAACACTGCTTGACAATATAACCCATAATAACTTCTTGCTCTTAACTATAGGTGTGTTATGCATAACTTTGATATCATACCTTAACTTTGATATCATGCTTTAGATTAGCCACAGAGCAGGGTGACCATACAGAATGGAGGACATAGTGCCTGTACCTTTAACCATTGCATAGAAGAAGGAATTTAGGCCAGTTTAGTTCAACTTAGAAGGGTTTAAAAAACAGCACCAAGTTAAATTCCTCCTTCTATGCAATAGTTAAAGGATTCATTTATTAATAGTTATAAATTCATTTATAATGAATTTGTCCTCCACTCTGTCCTCCATTCTGTATGTTCACCCTGTCACAGAGTAGCCATATTACCCATATTCACTCAAATCTAATATGTACCCCAATTTTAAAAGGCTTAAGCTAAAAATGTTTCCTGGCAATTGTAATATGCAACAGGTGCAAAATTTAATTTTGCTGCATATGAGTTATATCAAAATAATGTGACATCAGGTTTATGTTACGATTTTAACCTACTACTTTATACAACAATGGGAGCAGCAATCCTAAAGACACTTTCCTGGGAGTAAGACCCATTGAACATAATGGGGCTTACCTTTGAGTAGACATAGTCAGGATTCTGCTGTATGTTTCATTTTTATTATAAAATTGTGAACTCTTAAACTAAATACTTAGACTAAACTAAATACCCTTATTTAAAAACAAAACTCCTTATTTATTCAAATCCAATGCATCATCAAATCTAATGTGCACTCCGATTTTGGAGACTAAACTTGGCAGGAAAAGGTGTGTGTTCAATTTGGGTAAAGGTGGTATTTAGGATAGCCACTTTAGTGTAAAATTTTCACAACAATCGTCACAACTTTGTGAGATTGACCACTGTTCTTATACCCACACTGCAGAGGGGTGGCCTAAAGCCACATCAGGAAATTGTGGTTTGGCTCACATTTGGGTACTGGTATAAGGCATTTCCTAAAATGAGACAGGCCCCCATGGTGTACACTAGGTAGGCAAAGTTGGGCCTTCCTGACCTCTCCTCTATTTGGCTCCAAAATAGAGCAATTCCAAAAACTGGGGTGTACAGTGTGCAGGCATGGGGCAACATGGGGCAATTCACCATATTGCCCTGCCCTGGTGCCATTAGGTCAAATTATACCATTGACTTTTTGAATCCAGGAAATGGAAAGAGAAGGAGTGACCTGGTGGTTGCATTGCCAGAGTTGTCTGTCAAAATATGCATTTAGATCAGCACTGACTCTTAGAGCGCCTGTATGAACCTTAACTCTAGATATTAGAGGACTATCTGGGTGTGCAGGGATTGAATTTCCATTATAAATTCATTTCTGATTTTTTTCTTTTGGGTGACACAGTGAAGATTTAATAGCAAGGTATGAAGGCATGTTTTAAAGCAATAAGTGACTTTTCCACTGCCTGCCTTTCATTCTTCCGTAAGCATGAGTCACTGAACTGCAGTTGCTGTTATTAATACATTGCCCTACTGCAGCACCTCCAAATGAAGATCTTAAAGCTCTTGAAACTTCATGGCAAGAAACTCTGGCAAAGCAGGTGGCATTGTTCCTGTTTCACAAGAGGCAACCAGAGAATAGAATGGATTTGTTCCACAGCACGCAGAAAGCTTGAATGGCTCCTTGACTTCCAGAATAGAAATGGTCTTAGTGAGTCAGCCAAAGGTGATTGGCATATCTTCTTAGCCTGGTACTGTCATTCATGACTAATAGTGCAAGCCCTCAAACCTTCTCTCTATGGGCTCTTGGACAAGGTTGGGATTACAGAGGCCCAAAATTCCCAAAGGAAGATACTAGTGACTGGCCAAGAGTATTTTGCCAGAAATTTCTTGTCAATTAATTATTCTCTTTGTCTCCAGAACAGCACCTAGTACCAAGTCATGTTTAAATGTATGTCCTCTGCTTGCTTTTCTATATATATAAAAGAGAAAAGCCACTGACTGACTCACTCACTCATCACTGCCCTGCCAAAACCACTGGGCCTAGAAGTGTGAAATTAGGGGTGGGTGTTCCTTCCGTGACTGAGGGGTGCACTAAGAACCGGTTTTCCGAAATTCCAACCGGAAGGGGGTGAAAAGGGGCACAACGCATTTTGCTCCCCATACTTTGCATTGAAGAATTGTTGACATCAACATTCCTCCCCAACTGCTGGTTGGGGAAGCATGGAATTCCTGAAGCATGGAATTCTGGGAGTTCCTTCTGTCACCTGAACTCCCACCAAGAACCATCTGGAGAAATTAACCCTTCAGGGGCTGAAAAGGGGGCAATGTGTTTCTGTCCTATACTTAACATGGGAGACTGACCAACATCCAGCCAATTGGGTGATCAGTGCCTGGTGCACTGGGAATGTTGTTCGGAGGAAGAAGTTGCACTGGCAAGGATGCTGCGCATAAGGGGATGATTCGCATAAGGGGATGATGTGCATGGAGGGAAGATGCGCATGGGGGAAGTTGCACATGGAAGAAAGTTGTGCATGGAGGAAAGTTGTTCATGGGGGAAGTTTCACATGATGCACATGGGGGGATGATGCGCATGGGGGATGTTGCGCATGGGGAAAAGTTCCACATGGGGGAAAGTTGCACATGGGGGATGGTGTGCATGGGGGGGATGATGCGCATGGGAAAAGTTGCAAATGGGAAAAGTTGCGGATGGGGGAAGTTGCGCTTGGGGATGATGCGCATGGGGGAAGTTGCGCATGGGGAAAGTTGCACATAGTGGGATGATGCGCATGGGGAAAGTTGCGCATGGCGGGAAGTTGTGCATAGGGGAAGTTGCGCATGGCGGGAAGTTGTGCATGGGGAAAGTTGCGCATGGGGGAAAGTTGCGCATGGAGAAGTGGCACGTGGGAGACTGATGCAGATGGGTGACGTTGCATGTGAGGAGTTCAGGCATATGGGGGGATGATACACATGGGGGACTGATGCGTATAGGGGACTGATGTGCATGGGGGGAAGTTGCGCATGGGGTGTTGATGCACATGGGGTGTTGATGTGCCGTGGGGGGATGTTGTATGGGGAAATGTTACTCCCGCAACGCGGGTACGCTTTTTGCTAGTAGTTAAATAAAATAGGAATTAAACAGTGACCATGTAATATATGAGGGGGAAATTTCTTAATTATGAGAGCTGTCCAACACTAGAACTGACCACCTCTGTTTTGGGCTCTCCCTCATTGAAGGTTTTCAGCTATTCTTGATATCAGAATTGTTAGATGATCTGTAAGGTACCTTTGTGGATTGGGAGCTCCAGAGAGACAGATCAAGTTGGATTTCTTCCCTCTTTCCCCTCTTCTCTCTGAAGAAGAGAAGTACTTTTACTCTTTGTAGATACTGGAGTTGAGATACTGGCCTGCAATGTATCCACATCAAGTTAGGTATAAGCTCAGGTGCAACATTGAGACTTATGTCCCCTTATACCAAGTAATACTTGCTGGTGCAAGTCTGAGTGGCAGGTGTGTTAAGGGGCCAAGGATTAGGATCTGGCCTAAGTGCTGGATTCTAGCCCTACCTACTCCCTGAGCTGCCCACCCCCTCATCCCAGGACTTTCTGCACTCCCCCATCCTTTCCATACACCTGTACCAGACTAGGGATGCCTGTGCGAACTTACTTCCTTGTGTCAGGGCAGGGACTGGATCTGGCCTCAGAGGGCAAGTGGAAAGATATGTATCAGCCCAGCCAACTTGCAAAGATTTGGCCTGCCTGTTTCAGTGCAAGTTAGGATTGCACCATGGGACCACAGCTAAGTAGCCTGGCTATCTGAACTGTGAAAGTACCTTCCTCCTAAACCTCCTCAATGGAAGAGGCCCTCTCTGTAATGATTCAGTTGTGCTTATCATTACTTAGTCCACAATTCAGCAGCAGTTTGTTTACCATCAGCTCAGAATCAAGGAAATTGTGCTAAAACAATGAAAAGCACTGATACTAACTATAGCATTTACGACTAACCAGACCCAGTTATTAGTGCAGTTTGATGTCATCAGCTTTGAATTTCTGTACTTTTCCAATGTACCCTGTTTGATTCATCAATATCTTCCCTGTATCTCTATTTTCTTCATTCATCATTCATTTGCACTTTCCCTTAGAGATTCAAAATCCAATTTCCTCCCTGAACTTGGTGCCTTATTAAAACAAGATTACCTGCATGAAAGGCAAAATTACGAGCTGTTTGGGGGTAAGATGGGTGTGACAGGAAGTGGAATGTGATTCGGAATACATCAGAATTTCTGAAATCTTTCCATCTTTTTTGTTTCCTCTCCCCCCCCCCCCCCAAAAAAAAAATTATCAGAAACACCACAGAAACAGGAAACAGAATTCTCTCACAAGAAACACAAGAAGAACCCTACTGGATCAAGCCAAAAGGCCCATCAACTCCAGCATCCTGTTTCCCACAGTGGACCACAACTGCCTTTGAGAAGCCAAGAAGCAGGAGTAGAAAGCAGACTTCTCACCTGCCATTGCTCCCCTACAATTTAGCATGGAGATGGTGTATATGGTCTTCATGGCAAGTAGCCATACCATAGGCTAACACACATTTGGTTGTCTCAGAAGTTAGATCTGTTCCTGGGTATATTTGGGATGCTGTTTCCAAAAATGCCATCAGTTTGGGGGAAGAAGTGGGCCAGGCCAGAGATAGCAGGAGAAGGATTTCAGCATCTTCTCTGACCCAGATCTACCCCCAAGAGTCTCCTTGCACATTTGCAAGCAGGAGAGCTGGCATAGCTCTGAAGAGACCCTCTGAAGACCAAGATGCCTACAGGTAGATAAATAAAAAATGTATTTGGCTTATCTCACCTGGTCCCCCGCCCATAGTACCCAGCACAGGTTCTGTCAGCAGGTGACAGTGGTTAGTAGTGGACTTTAACTAGCCACAACCATTTCTTTTTATCAAATAGTGGTGGGATTCAAAAGAATGACCAAGATTTCAGTGAGAATCAAATTAAAACTTTCATTTTAAAATATTTGGCATTTAAATAAAACTTGCAAACCCATTTTTATAGCATATCAATAACCATTATTATTATTATAAATAGGTATATATTGTGGCTGTGGGTGGCGCAAGTGGTAAAGATGCTGTGCCTGTTAACCAGCAGGCCAGGGTTCGATTCCCTGGTCGGCCCCACAAGACAGGGTGAGCTCCTGTCCTTAGCCCAGCTCTGCGACGCCAGCTGGATCCAATCGTATTGGCTCTGCCTTTCCATTGGACTAATTCAGTGGCGTGGAGAGGGGGGATTTGCTGCTTGGGTAACAGCCTATCCTCCATAAAAATCCAACCCAGGCTTTCGTGCTTAGCATGCAGCGTATGCAGTGCCAAGCATGATACCATAGTCTTTCAAGACTGACGGAGGCCTGCTTTTTTATATATATGGTAACATTTAGTGGTAACATTTGTCCATTAAAAGAAAAATCAATTATCCAAAATCAGTTAGTGCTTTATTTAGGACCATTCCATTCCTAATGAATTATCAAAACCATGAGATTTGAGTTCTATAGAACTCTTCATCAGACAAATGGTAAGCAACAGGATAGGGGGAAAGAGGGGTATGTCTTAAGAGCCCAGGTAGTTTGTAGTTTATCAAAATTAATGAGATTTGGAACAGCCTTCAATGAGATGAGCTAGTTTTAACAGAGAGAGAGAGAGAGAGAGAGAGAGAGAGAGAGAGAGAGAGGACTGCTTCAACAAATGGAAAAAATAATCTTTTTCCCTGCCATTTTGGAAACTGTATAACATTTAGGACAGTGGTTCTCAGTCGAGACCGACTAGTGGGTTGCAACCTAATTTTTGACGGGTTGTGAAGCCCAGAACAGAGACTCTAATGAAATTACTGATGATTGATCAGACTGAACTAATTGATCAGTTCAGGTAGCGAATTGCATGTAAGTCCTGAAGGTATTCAAAAATAAGAAAACTGCTCATTGCCCTGCAAAGAGCTCAGTTCCTTCAGTTTACAAAGAACTCATCTTCTGCAGTTTCCAAGCTTGTGTTATAAAGAGAAAATGTTTGAGCATGTTATATCTGTTATTATAACTTGTGAGTAGAATTTTTTCTATATCTCTTATTTTAAATCTCATAAACCTATGTTTGTCTAGATAGAGTGTCAATTTGATCCCAGTGCTAAACAGTTTGGGAACCACTGGTATATAAATTAATTCAGTACTGTCCATTATTAAGAAAAAAAATTATTAATAATAATTGTGTGTTTGTACATAAAGTTCCTAAAAAACCAAACTCTTGCACCGTGGCTACAGGCATCACGGGCAATCCAACCTCTGGGTTAAAATCCAAAATGCCATGATGGGAATGAAAGGGACAGAAGGAGAAAGGAAGGACCAAGATTAGCAAACAAAGATCGAGGAGGTGCGTATTCATCAGCTATTTAAACGACTGCTGGGGGGGAAGAGGAATGGATACTGGGCTGTAGTGAGATCCAGGTCAAAAGGGCATCGGATGAGAAAATACAGAGGCATGAAATAGAAGAAGTAACCTGAGAGTTATCCAAGAGGAAAGTACTGGCAGAGTGAAGACAACAAGTGTGCCAAGAGAAAGGAGGAAGAAACAAAGAGAGATAAAAGGGGACCAAAGAGTGAGCTGCCAGTGCTCCCTGACAGCACAATCCTAAGAAGCGCTACAACAGGCAGACTGACATGCCTGCGCTGCATCCAAAATGTAGTTGGGGCTGCTGCTGCGCTACCACACACTAAGGGCAAAACTTTCCCCTTTCCAAAGGTAATGCAATGGTTCTTTGCCATCTCTGGAGGCGGTGCAGCGCCAAGCAGACTAGTGGCTTCTCCCCACTGCCTGGGGAACAGGGTTGGTATTCAGTATATCTGCCAGGTCCTAGCCCTGGCTCCCACTCCCTGCCCACCCCCCAAGAATGCTCTCTGGCTGCTCTCCCCCACCCCAGATTGCTTCCCATTTGCCTCCTTTCTGCTCCCATGTCTACAAAAAATCCCTGCACTAACTGAGATTGGCTAATGTATCTTAACTGTCCCTGCTGCCTGTGTTGGCACACATCCATGCGCCAGTCTAACTCCCTGACTGTAGTGCAGAATTCCCTTGTAGTACTTTTGCAACAATGCTCATTCCAAAGGGACTTGTGGCCTAAAGTGGTCCACAAGCACTTTAAGATTGAGTCCCTCAGTCTATTAAGGCCATTTTTCAGTGTTAACTGGTTTCTTTCTTTCTCCTTCATTCCTTGATCCCAGGCAATCAGGATTACACAGTGAATGGGATTACATCCCAGTTAGACAGTTGGGGGGGGGGTCACGACTTTATTTCAGGGGGGTGGCAAAAAGCTGAGACCCACCATCTTGGAATCTGACACTGGCCACCACCATCTTGAAATGGGTCACTAGGGTTGCAATCCATACTTTCCTGGGAGTAAGTCAATGGGACTTACTTTCGAGTAGACATGGATGAGCGCTGGCATCATAGTGGTGTCACTTTTTGTTTGATGTCACTTTCAGCCATTCCATCATTTTCAGGGGGTCCAAGACAGATGGTTCATTCACAGAGTACTTGAGACTATATGGTGACATTAGTGAAGGGAAAGCTACAATACTCCTACTCTCTTGATACTCCAATACTCTTGATCCAGTACTAGTCATGCCAGAATTCACACTAGTATGCCCATGTTGATATCAATCAGAATGCATACCCAAGCATGCATTCCACTGAGAGCACTATCGTGCAACCACTCACATCCACACACAGATGCACATTTTGATGTATATCCAAACACACATAATAATGCACATCTGAGCTGACAGTCCCCATTGCCACATTGCACAGCAGTCATCCATTGCCACAGCACACAAAAGAAAGAAAAAAGACCTTGTTGTTTGTTGTTATTGGGATTGGGAACATTGGGAAATGTTCTCTTTCCCCAAAGAATACTTTCATTCTCTATTTTGGCACCCACCAAAAATATCAAAAATGGGGGTTTGCTTTCCAAGCTCATGAAACTGATCTATCAATTCAGGTTTAGTCTTAGGCAAGATAGGAGTTAACAATCTATTTCCCTTTATCCTTCCACACAGAGAAAGGGAAAACAGAGGAGGTGGACTCCAGGGAGCTCAGCCTGCACTCCTAGTAGTACCAGAGCCAGAGTTACATTTGTGCGTAGGAGGGCATGATCATTCCAAATCAAAGCCAGAGTTCTTGCAACCAAGAGATAGAGAGGTTTAAAAACTGCAACCTGTCTTCTGTGTCCCCACTCCCTCTGCACACACACACAAATTTCTGTTGTATGTTGGGTTTGGTTTTTGTAAAGTCACTATTTTTCAGCAAATTTGTATATTCTGTGCTTTTATGTGATTCTACATTTATTACCATTTATAAACATGGTAAATGCTATGTTGTTATATAATCATGGCTGGGTGGCACACCTGGAGTCCTGTTTGCTACAAGTTGGGAAAGTGGTAGTTGGGAGAACTGAAGGAAAACAGGTGATTGAAGCCGGATGCCTGATTCCTTCACTTCAGTAGAATATTACTACTAGAATAAAATTTCATTAATGAAGCCGGACAATCCAATGTTGCTTGTTTTTATCAGTTTTCTTTTTATCCAGTACTCTCCCTGGCACAATAAGAGGAGGAGCAAAGAGGTGTGCCACTGTTTCATTGTACCATGCATATCCTCTCTGCATATACAACAAAAAAGCAGGCCTCCGTCAGTCTTGAAAGACTATGCGAAGCATGAAAGCCTGGGTTAGATTCTTATGGAGGATAGGCTGTTACCCAAGCAGCAAATCCCCCCTCTCCACGCCACTGAATTAGTCCAATGGAAAGGCAGAGCCAATACGATTGGATCCAGCTGGCGTCGCAGAGCTGGGCTAAGGACAGGAGCTTACCCAGTCTTGTGGGGCCGAGCCGGGTCTCGAACTCTGGCCTGCTGGTTAACGGGCACAGTGACTTAACCACTTGCACCACCCACAGCATATACAGTAATGCTTTATATGAGCCAGTGCCTTTACGACATCAACTTTAACGTCATAAGGAGCTCAAGGTTACCTCAGTGTGGAACACAGGGATGCTCAGGGTGTCTCTGCCAGGAGATGGAGGCCTGCAGCTCTTCATACATGGCAGAAGGTGCCTGCAGCTCTTCCTATATGGCATCCACTGCTGCCAAGACCATGCCGTCTTTTGACCCTGCCTCTTGCAAGTCATTTGGGGTAAACTATTTTGGGCAGCACTTCCGAATCTGCTGACATAAGATATATGCAGTGGGGCTGAGGAATGCATACATGGCAATCCTTAACACAGCCTCACATCTGGGAGGAAACTGGTCTCCTTCCAGTAGTTCTTGGGCTTGTGGATCTGCTTACCGTGAAGGAGTTCAGGGTCACAGTTACGGGACTATACCTGCTGCAGAAGTAAGGCTTGATACCCAGGAATGTCCTAGGATCTCAGCTAGCCTTGTGGAATGCAAAAGATGGAGGCTGGGCTGACTTGGAGCCCAACTCTAGTAGGTGGCTATATTGGGGCTCCAGGCACTTCTCCAGAGTTGCATTCCCCCTACTCCATCCCACCAGCTCTTCATTTCCTCCCCCTGCCCTGTGTCATCCCCTCATTTGGGAAGGAGCCCAAAAGAAACTTTGCACCCCCTGATGAAATGCCATCTAGAAGACCTACAATATATATATTCTCTAAGCCCAGCAATTCCCCAAATTCCATTATAAACCAATGGGAAGATAGTAAATGATCTGCAGACTTTAACACATCCCTTTTCCTCCCCTGCTTAATGTAAAGGTAAGGTGGGATTTTTCTTACCTCTCTCTCTCTCCCTCTCTCTCTGATTGCAGACTTCACTATGCTTGCTGTAGCCTATTATAAGGTGTAACCATCCAGCAATGGACATCCTTTATATGACTGATGACTCAATGTTATGATGATTTCAGACATTATATAACATCATAGATCTTGTGGATTGCTCTAATCTTGCAGGATGACATGTTTATCTGTTATTTTGTTACTTTGAGAAGTTATTCATTAACTTTGATTCACACAATTATTCATGGCATTTAACTGATAGTTAACTGGCTTCTCTTGTGAATAGTGGGAGGTGAGTTCACCTAGGACAGTGGCAGTTGTCCCTTGACAACAAAGTTGTACAATACAAAACTGCTCCTGACAACTCCTTTTCTTCAGTTTAAACAATCCTGCAATTAAGTATAACAGCATGTCTTTGGGTAGGAAAAATTGTAACAATATGGGACATCAACATCTCTAGCTAGGACTGTGTTGTTCACCACTCCTTGTGAACTTAAGTTTAAAGAAATAAATCCTTGAAGGTGCATAATTACCGTAAATAGGCTTATCTTATGGAAGCCCAGCTGCTCTTTCCATAGTAATCCATCTCTGCTTGACACATTTGTCTGTTTTCTGATGGTTGTTTTCCTTGGATCTGCTTTAAACCCATTGCTTTGGGAAAGGAACATCTAACTACTTCAACTGGTAGGAAGTGTCATCTCCCTTAAGAATAATTTTTTTTCCATTTGCACAATACAGACCAGCCTGTTATCTAGTCACAGCATCAGCATACACTTTACTATGTAAACTTTGTTTGTGTTGTTAGTTCTCTGTATTGCTTATTTGCCATATTGACAACCCCCCACCTCCCCTCCCAAAAAAAACCTCTGCATGACAGCTACAGGACCCATATGAGTCACTGGAAGCTTCTTCAGAAGTGTGTATTATCCACTCACATTCACATGTGTATTGTGCAGACACAGTAGATGCTTTACCCCTAGTGCTGTCTAGTGATAGATGATGTTTATCAGGTGACTAGTGAGTTGTGAGTTGTGAAAAATGCACTTTTTTGTTAGCAACTAGTGAGCTGTGTGCCTGGAAGACTGAAAAACAGTTGACTCAGGGGCCCCTGACTCATTCCCACTTGGTTCTGCCTGTGTCTTGGGCTGTTTGCTTACTGTTTTGTTTTTGTGGCATGAGAAACCTTGTGGGGCTGTCATTCAGACCAGGGGAGCAGCAGGGAGTTCCAGCCATGAGGCAGGGAAGGGTTATTGCTTCCTTTCCCAGCTAAGTTTGAAGGAGGCAGAAGAAAACTCTTTTGCTGATTCTGACCGGATCTAGCAAGCCTCTATGAGCAGTACTGGCTTACCCACTGACGTTTGCTTACCTCTTAGGCATGCTTCCCAGAAAGCCAGAATCGGCCGGACATGTCCAGTTTTTGGACCAGAATGTCTGGCCCAATAGACCAATGTCCGGCCTTCTGGGAGTGGGTGGGAGGGTGTTTGGGAGCAGTTACAGGCAGTTGCGGCACAGCCAAGGCCTGACCTGACGTGACCTGACCGGATGCTCCGCCCACGCCAGCACGCACCCTAGGAAGCTTAATCAGCGAATAATCATGCATGCATAGACTCATAGTTTTAAAAATGGCTTCCCAGACAACTAAAGTAAACCGCAGCGCTGGAGCAGCCACTAAACACCCAGCACCAAGCACCCGCGCATCCCCAACAAGGTAAGCCCCAGACATCTATACATGATGACTCAGAAGTAAGCCCATTAAGACAATGGAGCTTACTTCTGAGTCAGGGGGAGATTTTTATTTAAAAAGTAGGGCAAAATAAAGGACATCCTACATTTTGTCCTCCTTTTTTTAAAAAGTAAGGATTTTCAACTGAAAACCTTGTCAATTTTTTGGGGACCTTGTCCTACACTTTGCCTTTAGGATCTGCCCACCCTGTTGGGGTACACACAAAAATGCCTATTCCTGCAATATTCCTTTTAAGAATTCTCTGCTGAACTGCCCTTTTCCCTGGCTGGGCAGCAGTTCAGCAGCTTGGTGGCATCTCCAGATGTTTGCCGATTCTGTCATAGGTCATTGGCTGGTGTTCCAGGAATGCTGAGCTCCAAGCTGTGTGGAGTTTGTGCAGCTGCATGTTTTTGCAGCATTAAAAGGAACACTGCTCCGTGGTCCACATGACATGTCCCAAAAGTGACAAAAGGGGGGGGGAACACCTCAATCAAATGCCAGGCCAGTATAGTATAGTGTATGTCAGGCTAGTAAAATTCCTTCCTGGCTCCCATGGACAACTAACAACATTATCCTAAGGCAAAAAATAATTCCATGTCTTCTTTTAATGTAGACATGCTGTTCATTGATTTTGAACAGTAAATAATGCTTTTCTTGGGGAAAGGGGGGATTTGAAACAGGGTCAAAACAGAAAGCAGAATCACATGACTAAAATTTGAACATAGCTTCCACTATGCTGTACTAATTTGTGCCACTTAGGACCCTAGCATAGGTAGTGTCAAAAGGGAATTAATGTAGTGCTACGTCACTTTCTGCTGCTAATTAATTATCCCCACTGTTTATATTGTACTGTACTAATATATGTAAACTATATTATATGTGTAATATGTACTGTACTTATATATACTAGAGGCAGGCACAAGATGAGATCAGCCATGCTCATACAACCCATTCATTCATAAACAGACATGTATGAATGCACCTGCTACCTGTCCACCCACCCATCCCCACACATGCAAACAATATCTAATTTTAGATAAGAGATCTGACATTTTATCTATCATGTACAGTGGTACCTCATAAGACGAATGCCCTGTAAGCAGTATACTTTGTAAGACAAACTTGCTTCCGGAACAAATTAAGTTTGTTTTACAGGGCACCACTGTATTAGATTCTATGTGAATGGATGGACAGGTAGCAGGTCAATATGTATTTCTTGAATCAACTAATTGAGAATGACCAAAAACAACCAGATGACATAGCAAAAATGTTCCTGGAGTGTACTACTTCCATGCTACCCACCCACCCAATCTGTGAATCAAGACTCATCATTGAACACAAAATCTTAGACACCCTAGTTGCTTGTCCATCTTCTGTCATCCTTTTCACTGCTAAGCATATGTTTACTGCATAGTACAGTGGTTTTTCATTTCAACCTTGGACCCCCTTCTGAGAATGGCAATCTGTTTGGGACTCCCAGAAGTGATACCATGTCCAGAACAGGAAGTGCCATCACTGCTGTTCTACTGCCATCTATTGTTCTAGTGCTGCTGTTCTAGTACCATCTACTCGGAAGTAGCTTTTCATGTCTAAACCTCCACTGTGTTTAATAAGGCTTACTCCCAGGAAAGAGCCTGAATGCAAAGTGCCAGCTTCCAAGATGATGGTGCCCAGCTTTTCACCACAGTGACACCACCCCCCTGAAATAAAGTTGGGAACCCAGGGAGTCCTCATATCAAGGGTGTCCTGACCCCCACGTTGAGTACCACTGTTGTAGCACATTGCTCAGGTTGCTCTACCTAAGATTCTCCTCTCATTGTTGTAGGTCCCATAAATCTAAATGGCTGCTGAGTTTTTTCTCTTTATCCTTTCACTATGCCTGTGCTTTGTGGTGGTTATACCAGCTTGGAGAAAGGTGAGAGTCCTAGAAATGTGACATTGTCTGAGGCAGGCTTTTCAATGAAATAGGATAATTGTGGCAATCAAATAAATTGAATAGCAAGGTAAACATAAATCTAATTACTCGTCAGTGTTCAGTAACTATTGTGAGATGCAGTCTTCTGCAAAGTCAGTCTATCCCCTTATCTACCTCTCCATTTTATAAGATACTAGCAAAAAGCGTATCCGCGTTGTGGGAGTAACATTTCCCCATACGACATCCTCCCATGGTGCATCAACACCCCATGCGCATCATCCCCCCATGCGCATCATCCCCCATGCGCATCATCCCCCCATGCGCAACTTTCCCCATGCGCAACTTTCCCCCATAAGCATCATCCCCCATGCACATCTTCCCCCATGCGCAACTTCCCCCATGCACAACTTCCCCATATGCAACTTTCCCCCATGCGCAACTTCCCCCATGCCCAACTTTTCCCATGCGCATCATTCCCCATGCGCAACTTTCCCGCATGCACATATCCCCCATGTGCAACTTTTCTCCATGCGCAACTTCCCCCCATGCCCAACTTTTCCCATGCGCATCATTCCCCATGCGCAATTTCCTCCTATGCGCAATTTCCTCCCATGAGCAACTTCCCCATGCGCAACTTCCCCCCATGCGCAACTTTCTTTCATGCTCAACTTCCCTCTATGCGCATCAGTCCCCCATGCGCAACTTCCCCCCATGCGCAGCATCCTCTCCAGTGCAACCTCTTCCTCCGAACAACATTCCCAAAGCACCAGGCACCGAGCACTAAATTGGCTGGATGCTGGTCAGTCTTCCATGTGAAGTATAGGAGAAAAACATGTTGTCCCCTTTTCAGCCCCTGAAGGGTTAAATTTCTCCAGATGGTTCTTGGTGGGTGTTCAGGTGACAGAAGGATCCCTCCCAGAATTCCATGCTTCAGGCCCAGCAGTAGGGGCGGAATGTTGATGAGTCAGCAATTCTCCAATGCAAAGTATAGGGAGGAAAACGCGTTGCGCCCCTTTTCATCCCCTTCCGGTTGGAATTTCGGAAAACCGGTTCTCAGTGCACCCCTCCGACACAGAAGGAACACCCTCCCCAAATTTCATGCTTCTAGGCCTGGCAGTTTTGGCAGGGCGTTGATGAGTGAGTCAGTCAGTGAGTCAGTGACTTTTCTCTTTTATATAAATAGATGATCCAGTGGTACTTGGGCATTTCAGCCTGTGACTCCCCTTTTAAATCTGTCCAGGACCTTCTGTCAAACTTACCGGGAAGTGATGCCAGAGCTTCTCCATGTTTATTCAGAAGTAAGTCCAATAACGTTCAATGAGACTTACTCCCAGAAAATCCCAGTACCAGACGCTAAGCTGGCAGATCTCACCTGAGGTCACAACCCCCCGAGGGGTTTCTGACCTTGTCTTTGAAGATCAATCATATGATCACATCTATAGTGGGTGGTCCATAGGAACTCATCCATGCTGTTCTAATTTCAGGAACTGGGAATCCTATCATGATGCATTCACTCATTGAAATGCAAATACTGTGTTGGTGCCAGTTTGCTGGAGAACCCATGGAAATGCCCTCAAATAGACCTCCATCATGACCAACCTCCCTGAGGAGACTCAGTGGGCTGTGGATACCATGGGTGATAGTTCCTTCTGCCTTTCCCATTAGTGAATGGGAAGGATTGGCCCAAACCAGCTGGGCATGCTCTTAGTACTAGACAGGTCATTCTCAAACTCTTTACCACCTTGTCTTCCACACTGAGTTCCAAAGAACACAAAGAAGCAAACCAAAAATTGCTGATGCAAATCAAAAGTTGTTTCTGGTTTCTTCTTTCTTTGTTTATTTGTTTATTGATTTATTTAGTAAATTTGTACTCCGTCTTTCTTGGGCCATGGCTGACTTCTTTAAGGCATTCTAGGGCCTGTACACACCAGTGCAGTGGGTTGTATGTGAAGTGTTTTATTGAGCACACCCCAGAAGCTGCCTCTAGTGGCTTCCAATAATGTTTTGTGGTACAACAAAGACCATCAAGTCACATGCCACCGCATATCAGGTCAAACCTACAGTTTGAGAAAAGCTGGGGCAGGTGCTTTAGCTGGCTGCACTTATACTACCAACAACTTGGCATCCATCAGCCTTGGTATCATGGTATCATGGTCCACACTGTATGCAAAGCACAAAGGCCTGGGTAGATTGATATGGAGGATAGGGGTTACCCAAGCAGCAAATCCTCCCTCTCCACGCCACTGAAATAGTCCAATGAAATGGCAGAGCCGATACGATCGGTTCCAGCTGTGTCGCAGAGCTGGGCTAAAGACAGGAGCTCACCCTATCTTTTGGGGACCCGGGTCTTGAACCCTGGCCTGCTGGTTAATAGGCACAGTGTCTTAACCATTTGCACCACCCTCCTTATCCTACCCCTGTTCAAATAAATAGAAGTGTTTCACACTCCACCCAGTCTAATCCATGACTGCTCCCTTCAAGGTTAGGAAGCTGTCCAGGCCTATGATCATTTGCAAGGCTATGGGTGCAGTCCTAACCACACTTTCCTGGGAGTAGGCCCCAATGAGTAGACATGCTTAGGACTGCACTGTATGAGAAACAAAAAGGAACCTGCAAATTGGGGATTCACACACTTGCCTGGATGCAATTTGGAGACAAATGCAATACTTTTAAGATCTGTAAAGGGAGAAATTGAAATCATTGCAATTTCTCCTGCCCATTTTCCCATTTGTCACCTATTTGCTCACCTCCTGTTTAACTCAACATCTAGTACAGCACCTAAATTTTGCTCACATAAATAATAACACCGTGATGGTTATTATACAAGGGTGGCTCCAAAAATAGGTGGCCAAAGATGTATGTGAAGACTTGTAGAACACATACTTGTATGATAGTTAATTGCTGTGTACAAAAGCTAAAAGCTTACTAAAGTACTTTGGTTACCTTTTTTGGGACTGCCTGTATATTCATGGCTGGGTGGCACACCTGAAGTCCTGCTTGCTAGAACTAGTTGGGAAGATAGTTGGGAGAACTGAAAGAAAACAGGTGGGCAAAGCCAGATGCCTGATTCCCTTACTTCAGCAGAATCTTACTACTAGTGTAAAATCTCATCAGTGAAGCCAGACAACCCAATGTTGCTCATCTTTGCAGTTTTTTTATCCATTACCCTCCCAGGTACAATAAGAGGAGGAGCAAAGAGTTGTCCCACTGTTTCATTGTAGCATGCAAATTCTGTATGCATATACAGTGGCACCTTGTAAGACAAACATAATTCGTTCCAGAAGCATGTTTGTCTTACAAACTGTTCTTTATACACAGCTGATTTTCCCATAGGAAATAATGGAAACTCAGATGACTGGTTTCACAACCCAAAAATATTCATATAAAAATATTAACAGGATGTAAAAATGATGACAAAACACTATAATTAAATTCAAAACACTACATTTGTGGGACATGGCCTAGGGGTCACCACTCCCACTATAGCCGGGTTCCACCTTCAATCGAGGGCCAGCCTCTTGTCCACTCCAGGAAACCCTCAATGAAGAGATTAATGCTGCCTCAGTGACATGAGAGGGAGGGGGCCTCCAGCATGGCTCCTCAACCCTCTCTCAAGCCTCAAGCACCATGACAGCAGTCAGGTCTGTGTTTTAGGCTCCACCTCATCCCTGGTGTTTTTTCCTCTTTTATTGGTATGGTTTTCCTGGGGTGGAGCTTCTCTTTTCCCTTGCTCGGTCTTAACCCTTTGTCACCACTGATGCCCGTGCCCCTGATAACTCTGCCCTTGCCCTGGTTTTCTCCCTTCTCCTCCTTCCTCCCTTCCTGCAGCCATCCCTAGAGCCACCTCCTTTGCCCTCCCTTGCTCTCCTATTCCGTCCCCATCTCCCCTTGAGGTGTCACGGGACCCCATTACAGCCTGCCTTGGTGGGCACGCCTGGGGTCACCCGCTCCAGCTGGCAGCCCAAGGAGCGTCCTCAGACACGGCCCCAGGCATCCACCATGGACGCGCTTGTCGTGCGCCCTGCAGGGGCTTCCCTGGCACGGGGGCCAGCCTGTTGCTTCTTGAGCCTCTCGGGGCTCCCTCCCCCGTGGCCGAAGCTGCCCGTCCCGCGTTGGACGGGCCGCTGACCAGCCGGGCAGCCGTAGAGGACCTCCCCTCCATCCTCTCCCTCATGGGGCCAGGAACCCCAGGTAAGTTGGGAGGTGCAAACCCGACAACAATATAATACAAAACACAATTACTCTAAAATTAATTTTAAAAACACTGTAATATGCTGTACAGTAAAGAAAAACCTTTATGGTCAAGGATGACTAATTTTCACTAAAAGAGTCACCGGTGTCCTTTTGAGCAACTTTAACAATGAACCTCTCTAATTACACTTGCTTTTGTCTCCTTTTGAGGATTTCACAGAAATGTGACATTGATTGTCATTAAACAGATTCATCACTCGCACGGCTACAGCCTTATTTGGGTGGTGCTTTTCTACAAAATTTTGCACAATTTCCCAATGTTTACAAATGTACTTAATCTCATTTGATGTGAGGGATTCCTCCTCATTATTCTCCTCCTCCTCTGCAGATGAAATCTCCATAACCTCTTGCTGTTGCTCTTAATGCAGATCCATCAATTTATTTGTTTTACAATAGATTATCCTTGTCAAACTCTGCCAAAACTGTTGAATTCACTGGCATGGTTTGTGTTGCTACAAACTGCTTTGAGGGTGTTTTGCATGTCTGAGTCTGAATCACATATGTTGATGTCACTGGCATGGTTTGTGTTGCCACAAACTGCTTTGAGGGCATCTTTCATGTGTGGGTCTGAATCAAGCATGTCAAAAAGGTTTTCAATTTTAAAAATGTTGAAATTAAGTACAGAAAAGCAACATGCTTTATTTTAACATGTCCTACAATTTTTTTTAAGCAGGTAGAATTTTTGGCTTGGGGGACAGGAATTTTGTCCAGCTGGGACGGGAATTTTGGGTTCAGCATCTGGTCACCCTGCATACGCTTACCATGCATCTCGGAAGTGAAGTACTTCCACTTCCAGTACACTGTTTGCTCTGTTTGTTTTACAAGGCAGAACTCCTTAGAAATTTTAGCTTGTCTTACAAGGAATTTGTCTTACAAGGTACCACTGTAAACCCTGAGTATCTTCATGTTGGTGGAGGCCTGTTACACGGAAAAAGGGGAAGATGTACTTTCTGTGGCATGAGGAAGAATTAGTAAGAGCTTTGCAGCACTTTTGGAAAATTACAGTCATTCCATCAATAAAAGAATGGTGGATGAAAGCTATGGACTTTGCAGAACTGACAAACTTTCAACCTTTTCTTGTAAAAAAAAATCAAGAGGAAACTTTATAAAAATCTGGAAACCAATTATTGCCTAGAAGATGGTCTCTAAGGTTCCTTCCAATGCAAATACTCTGTGATTGCATGCTGCCATGAGCATCGTTCTTTTTAAGCTGTGTACGCACACAACTCACTGATTTAGCGCACACAAGTTTCTACAAAGCACACAAAGCCAAAACTGGCAATGATACTGGCAATAACAAAAATTTTGACAATGACAATGTAAACTCATTATGTTCTTCCATACATTGTATTGTATAGTACTTATTGTAATAAATGTACATATTGTTTTCTGATGTGTAGTCAAAAGTATATAACTCCAACTGTCGTTATGTGGCACACCAAAACCTTCCTTCAAAAGCTGCATGGCTAATATTTTTTGCACACACAGCCTACCAAAAATTAGAGGGAACATTGGCCATGAGGGTGACCACAAAGACTGTGAAGCTGCATTTGGAGCATTTATACAGTGCCTATTCTTTCAAAAGTATTTTTAATTCTCTTTAAAAAACAAACAAAACATAGATCATAATATGTAATGTTTATTATTTCTTTCATTGGCATCCTTCAGTCTCGAAAGACTATGGTATCGTGCTCTGATTGGAGGTCCTGAAACAACATCTAGTGTGGCTAAAAAGGCCAGTTTGAGAGTGGCAATCCCTTCCACACTGAGGACAAATAAATTCTGTCCCCTGCCCAGGCCCCAGGTTTCGCTGCTTTCGGGTCTCTCTCTCTGCTTCAGCCTGCCGAACAAGTGTCTCTTCGTATTGGAGAAGGCCATGCTGGGTCTTTTGCCTCCATGCTAAATGATCGGAGGTCAAGGTTTCCCAGCTGTTGATATCCATTCCCAAGGCCTTTAGCTCCCTCTTGCAGAGGTCCTTGTATCGCAGCTGTGGTCTCCCTCTAGGGCGCTTTCCCTGCACTAATTCTCCATATAGGAGATCTTTTGGAATCCAACCGTCAGCCATTCTCACAACATGCCCAAGCCAGCAGTGGGCTCCAGCAGGTTCGCACCTACTCTATAGAACCAGTTGTTAATGAGAGATAGGACATATAAAGTTTAAAAATAGCCATTTAAAAGTGGCTGCCAGATGGGCAGAGAACCGGTTGTTAATTTCTTTGAATCCCATCACTGGCCCAAGCCAGCGTAGACACTGCTGTTTCAGAAATGTGAACATGCTAGAGATTCCAGCATGTTCCAAGACTGCGTCATTTGAGACTTTGTCATGCCAGGTGATGCCAAGAATACGTCAGAGACAGTGCATATGAAAGGTGTTCAGCTTTCTCTCCTGCCATGCATAAAGGGTCCAGGACGCGCTGCAGTACAAGAGTGTGCTCAGGATGCAAACTCTATAGACCTGGATCTTTGTATGTTCCGTCAGCTTCTTATTAAGCCATATTCTCTTTGTAAGTCTGGAGAACGTGGTAGCCGCTTTACCAATACGTTTATTCAGCTCAGTATCTAAGGAGAGAGTGTCAGAGATAGTTGAGCCAAGGTACACAAAGTCATGGACAACCTCCAGTTCATGTTCAGAGATTGTGATACAGGGAGATGGATCCACATCCTGACCCATGACTTGTGTTTTCTTCAAGCTGATTGTTAGTCCAAAGTCTTGGCAGGCTTTGCTAAAATGGTCCATAAGTTGTTGAAGGTCTTCGGCAGAGTGAGCAGTAACAGCAGCATCATTGGCGAAGAGGAACTCCCGCAAGCATTTCAGCTGGACTTTGGATTTTGCTCTTACTCTGTAAGGATTGTAGAGTTTTCCATCTGATCTGGTCCGGAGATAGATTCCCTCTGTTGCATTTCCAAAAGCATGCTTCAGCATGACTGCAAAAAAGATCCCAAATAAAGTTGGTGTGAGGACGCAGCCCTGCTTCACTCCACTTCGGATGTGAAAGAGTCTGATGTTAAGCCATCAAAAATTACAGTGCCCTTCATGTCCTCGTGAAAGGACCTGATGATGTTGAGGAGCTTAGGTGGGCATCCAATCTTGGGGAGGATGTTAAAAAGGCCACCCCAACTAACCAAATCAAAAGCCTTTGTAAGGTCTATGAAGGCTACATAGAGTGGCTGTCTTTGTTCCTTACATTTCTCTTGTAACTGTCTAAGGGAAAATACCATATCATATTATTTCTTATGCACCATAAAATAGCACTGTACAAAGTCCTGTTTGGATGCAACATGCCACAAGTGATTATCATTTTAAACTTTAAGTTAAAGTGTTGATTGATGAAGCTTCAAGTAATCCTGCATAATACCTGTGAATAATTATAATTTTTGTTGTAAATTTTAAGGGAATGGGAGTCCTTCCTGTAATGTGAAAAGCAGCTGGGAAGGGGATTATTTCCTGGAAGGACAATGATAAAAAAAGTCCCTGCACTTACTGAAATTTGCAACTGCTTTAAAATTTAAAAAAGACTGGGGAAAGGTACATCTATCTGCATGCAACATGTTTGGTTTTGAAGGGACTTGTTCAAGTATATCTGTAGTACGCTGGATATACACTGTTTAGTTATATATCTGGTGTTTAGTTATGAAAATGTTGGTTTGGATTTTACTTTACTTTCCTCTGAACCTTCTGTTAGATGTGAGCATGATACTTTATAAAACCCTCTTAGATAAGTGATTCTCAAACTTCTCGGGTGTTAAACTCTCAAATCTTTGGAGGGCAAGAAGTGAGACATTTTTATACTTCCTGAGGGCTTCTCTACACTTGTAGGATATGTGGAGAACCCCACACGTCCCTCCTCAGAGCTTCCACCTTTCTTAGAATGTTGGGTGGGAAGCCATTGCAAATCTGGTTTGTAACTGCAAATTTCTTGGTTGCAGTTGCAAATTGGAAGTGATTGTAACACTTTTTTCAATATTCTAAGAATCAGGGAGCCTTGCTGGGGCTTCCCAGAACTCCACCCCAGAACAACATGCAGCAGCCTCAGTAAGTACAAACATCTTCCTCACCCCATCTTAGTAATGCATTCCTGGGGATCACGTCACTGCTTTTCTATTTCCCTTGCCCTTTAAAGGGACAGGGGAAACTTCACACAAGCTGGTGGATCACTACAACCAGTTTGAGTACCACTGTGACTTAGATCATGACTGCCATGTCTTCCACACCTAATGTAGTCCTCACATTCCCAAACAGTGATACCCCAATACCGGAGCACCTTTCTGTTGCATTGGTTTCAAAATACCAAGGAATTTGCCCAAAATATCTTCCCCATTTATTTCAATAGAGGAAGCAAAGCTATATGTGAGTTATTTTGTTCAAGTCCTACTTTGTATATTAAAATTAATGGGAAACCTTATGTTTACAGTAAATATATGCGCACATGAGGTAGTAAGTGCAAATCTGGATGCATATCTGTGCCCTCTAAAGACTTAATTGTTCCAACAGTGATAGTCTTTGCTTTGCCCACAATGCATTTCTTCTCTGTTATGATCTTTACCTATCTATACAATGTTGTTTGTGGCCAAGAAGATTCTGACAATAATTGGCTGAGCTGGTGTGATGGCACAGAATGGTGAATTGTTTAGATACCTAACTATTTTGCAATTCAACATCTGGGAAAGTTGTGACACTGGCAGAAAATGAAAGCATCACATCGTACATAGGGCTAGGCTTAGGACAGGGAAGAATTCTTAGGAACTAGTGAAACTTCCAGAGAACTGAGATGCAAAGACGTTAAGGAGAAGATTAGAGTAGGGAATGTGCTGCAAATGATTATTTCAAGGGAAAGGCAGATGGAGAAGGACAGGAGTCAGGCAACTGAAGTAAAAAGGGAATAATCACAGAACAAATATAGAAGAACCTCGTGGCACTTAGCAGTCCTCAAACTTACCATGCTCACAGTGCCTTCTTTCATGACAGCCTAATTTTCCCAGATTTCCTCGGGCACTACCATCTTGAATCTGCTATACCTCAGCCATCTTTATCTATCCTCAACACCAATATGCTGTTGGGGCGAAACGTGTCCCAAAAGCTTTCATAAATTATTTTCATGCATAGAATTTGATAGCAAGGTATCTTTCCAGTGGCTGTTGCTGATGAGTATCTTCTGTTTTTGTTTTGTTTGTTTACAATATTGTGAACCCTTTAGGGACAAGGAACCATTTACCAGTATATATTATGTAAATTACTTTGTGAACTACTCCTGTTTAAAAGAGGTAATACTTGTTGATAATAATATTTCTTGATAAAGACCATAAAATTGCTTTGTCCTAATATTCCTAATTATTGGACAAAAAAGTATTTAACAAGAGCTCTGAAAAGTGTTTCAGGATAATATTTAATTCTCTGATAGCACTGCCCATATGGAAAAAGGCATCTTTTTTCCTATAATGATATATCATCTTCATGAATTAGTCACATTTGCTTTTACAGGTGCAGCGATGTTTGAGGGAAGCACACGGAAGATGGAAACGAACGGAAAAAACAACCATGCTTCTGTGCCATCCTAGCATTTAACCTTGGAAAAACAAAAGCCCAGTTTTATAATCTTTTTTTAAAAAAAACTGAAGTGAAGAATCACTGATTCACAGATTGCTTCTCAATGGTGGATTTGGCTAATATGTACTTTTCTGACCTAATATTTACAATCTCTCTGTGAACACAAAGACAGAAATGCTAGGAGAGCATGTGGGCTGGAAACAGAACAAAAACAATCTTAAATGCATGATGGAAAAGGAAGGTACAGAGTTGGCACTGACGTTTGGACCAATAGACTTATATGTAGAAATGGATGTTCCATGCAAAGATAATCCATCTCCAATGCACCTGAAACAAAATCCACAATAGTGGCATCTCTGTCCATTAAGAGTGTTTGAAACATGAGTACAGGATGAGATTTTGATGCTTCAATCTGCCTAATTTACTTCTAAGAAGGAATTCACTTTGCATAGTCACAATTGGGATTGTTGCTACTCTTGCTGTGTATTCCCCATGATATCAGATAAAAAATTGGTGAGGATTTTAAAAAAAAATATTAACTTTTGCTTGTTGTAAAACTGATTTGATCTCCAAGCTTCCCTGTAAAAATTCAAACATGAATAGTGAATTGAAGCAGTAGTTAAATATCAAGCTTTACTCCTCAGCCCTATTCCATCTCATTTTGGATAAGCAGATGAAGGATCACTTAACCTTCCCTATTTTCTTTAGCTACACAATCTTAGCAGATGTGGTATAAAGAGCATGCTTAATCAACAACATCTGATCAGAGCTCACCATCTATGCCTGAGGGTGCACTGACATTACAGAAGTATGGCCTGAGTCAAGGGCAGTGGATCTCAAAACCTCCTCCCATGCATCCCATTAAGGTGGTGTGAAATGCATGCCCCTGTTAGGCACTCTGCAGCCAATAGTACAAACAGACATTCTGTTCACCTGCCAGTTGCCCACTTGGGCAGCCCCAGAACAAATAAGGTAATGCAAGGGATAGATCATGTGCAGCCAGAGGAGGAACCAGGGGCAGTTTGGTGGCAGGAGAATTTCAGCAGAAGCAGTACTTGGCAGATCTATCTCCATTCCTGGTTCAAAGCAGCCCTGGAATTAGAGACCTTTGAAGTATGCCAGCAAAAGAGCAGGTATGAGTCCAAGAACTGCCAGGCAGCCAACAGAGATGTACATTAATTTTTTAATTACCTCTCCAAGACTGTATAGCTTCCTCCCTCCCATAATAGCATGCAGTATAGGGTGACCTAGCATTAGGTTCTGACTGAACCTCGAGCAGTGACACGTACATAAACTCTGAGAGGAGCTAGGAAACCTTGGAGGCATAGGGGTCCAATGATGGGGGCTGCCGATAAGCTAGGTACAAGTTCTGACACACATACTGTTCCATAACCTCATAGATTGGAATGCCCTGAGTCTGAACCACCTGAAGAACCACTTCCCTTGCCAGTGATGGCCTCTTGATTTCCCAGATACAACCCTTCTAGAAGTGACGGGGATGAGGGGATACAGAATGATGAGGGGATGCAGGGATTAGGGGATAAGGGGATGCAGAAATCCAGGCAGGGATATTGCTTTGTTCAGGATCTCTTATCCTCAGAATCAGAGCAAAACCTGTGGTAAGAAGCAGAGCTGATAGGTAGATAAATGGGCACAACCTGGCACTGGAATTTAGAGCAAGGTGTCTGCTGCCCAGGAGCTGTCCTCAGTACTTCACTGGTTCAAACTTGTTTCTTGTTTCAAACTTCACTTGTTTCTTTCTCCAGAACAGTTCTTTGGCTCTTGGATTAGTGTTGAAAGTCTGCAAGTCTATCAATTACTCTTCTTTTGTCAGTGATCTCATATGACTTGTCAGTGAGCTCAGCCTGAAAAGCTCATTACTAGCATTGCAGGTTTGTACCCATAGAACTGGGCACATTGAATCCAGTTGTAGCCCATGGGAAATGCTGGTAGAGATATCGCATTAGATATTCTGGTCTGTTACTGGGGGCTGCAGTGGCTTGGTGGTTAGAATGCTGGAGTTAGATCACTGCTTGACCGGAATTCTGCTCAGCAGAGAAGCAGTTCAAGACCCGAGTACTGCCAGATGGGGTGAGCTTCATCCTTAGCCCAGCTCCTGCCAACCTAGCAGTTCGAAGGCATGCAAATGCAAGTAGATAAACAGATACCACTTTGGTGGGAAAGTGGTTTCCCCATGTTGGATTGGAGGAAACTCCAATCCACAACAAGCAGACACCGTCTCACATGGTACAAACACTGAAGAAGTTGCCTATTGTGATCTGTTTTTTTGGAAACAAAGCTGATTTATTCCCAGCCTGTAGTATAGCTGTAGGAAGTCAATATATATGGAAGCAAATTATATGGAAGCCGATATATAACTGATCCCAGAGATTTGTGGCTAGTACAGCCCAATATACTATATTTATTGAAAGTTAAAGCTCACAATTTTCAGCTAAATTTCATGTCCAAATTTGGGGTGCACATTAGATTTGAGTAAATGCAGTATTTTGATTGTGTGTGCAGTATATATGTGTGTGTGCGCATGCGTGCATACATACATACATACATAGAGAGAGAGAGAGAGAGAGAGAGAGAGAGAGAGAGAGAGGGAGGGAGGGAGAGAGAGGTCAGCATTAATTTTTACAGTTGACTTGTAATAAAAAATGTAACATAAACCCATTGTTTTATAAAGTAGTGCAATTGGCGTATTATTGTTGTCATATAACTCATTATTGTGTGCAGTAAAATTAAATTTTGCAGCTGCTCTGCAGTTGCACATTCCAATTTCCAGTACACATTTTAAAAAAAAACTCAAGTCTTTTAAAATCAGGGTGTGCATTAGATTTGATGAGACATTAGATTCAGGTAAATGTGGTACTTTTGGGGGAGGGGAGGCAATTTTTCATATGGTATGTTTCAGTCACAGGGAATGGAAAGGGAAATATTAAAATTTATGTTCTTGCAGCCAGCACAGATATGAGCCATTGCTCAAGGAGGGGGGAAAATGTCTTCTTCCCCCAAGAAGATTCCTGATGGCTTCCTGGCACCCATTGGATACAGTGGTAGCTGCTTTGATGTTTCTGCTCCAACAAGCATTGGAAAATATAGGATTGTGTTATAACTTTCTGAAGATATGCACAGAATTATGCAGTAGAGAAATTAGAGATTCAAAGGGCCATTCAGTTGTAGCATTGGTTTTTTTTAATATGGATTCCATCTTTGGAAAAGTAGGAAAATGCTTCAGCAAAGACCTCGAGCACATTTCTGACTTGAAGCACATCAAGATCCCCATGGGCCTCCCCCACATACTGTATCTCAAGTTAAAGAGATGAATTTCAATTATTTGCTGACTACGTTTACTGAGCTTGCCTTTAAAAAGAAACCAGCCCATTAACATTTAAAAACTATTTTCATTCTAAAATTAGTTTCTTGTGAGGATGGATCTCAGTATTTAGTTTGGAAGATTAAAAAGAAGTGATATGAACTAAAATCTGGACACAGAGCGTTTATTAACAGGCTTAGTGATTCTGATTTTTTTTTTAAGATGGATCTGTTCTTTTCATACCAAAGGAAAGGTAATTTGCCATTCGTTGCTCAAAGAATCCAGTGGTCAGGTTGCAAATAATAGCAGATTACTGCAGTCATGTTTCCATTTTCTCCAGGTTCTGATTTCTCTCCCTATCTCTGGTTTGTAAGAGATACCTGATGGCTCATTTTGCTGGGTTCACTCAGGGGAACTTACATGGACCAATAGTTTCCATTGCATTTGTTTCTTCTCCTTTCTTTGACAACAGAATGAAATACTATACAAAAAATACTCTCATGATATAAATCCTTGGCAAGTTTGGGCTGGAATCAGAGGTATTCTCTCCAACAGAAACACTTCCCAAGTTATATTCAATGTTTGAGAACAGGAAAAAAATTGTTCATTTATACACTATCTTTCAATAAATTTCTCAAGGTGATTTGCCAATGAAAGCATAAAATCATGATGACAGAAGATCAAACAGTAGTTGAAAACAGCATCAAGTTTAAAATAAAGTAGAAACAGCTTATGGTCCAACAAACACAATTCACTGCACAGTTTCCCTTCTGATTCCCAGTAATGCTGAGGATCATCTCATTACGCATGAGCAAAGAATGGCCAGAAAATACCTCTGATCCTGTTCATGCTGTTGGAAAGGGGATCAAAGAGCTCTGCCTGTTTTCTTGACTCATATGGAAGTCTGGTAAATCGGTGGGTGAAGACAATGCTCTTCTCTTGTATTCAGGTCTTGCTAAAAAAATTGTTACTGACCAAAGACCTAAGCACTTGCAAGTGAAAGGGGGACCTCATTTGTCTTCTGAAAGATCTGAGTGTCAGAAGACCTACATCTCTCTAACCAGTATACACCCATTCTCCCTCCATTTCAGAGAAAGCAAAGAAGCAAATCTGAGATGCAAAGTTACTTTTCCCAAATCAGAATTTGAGTGTAAGCCAGGCATCTGGCTGGAGTCCCAAGCATGGATCAATTCCCTTTCAATTAATTTATTCCCCAAACATTTATATCTTACCCAAATACACCCAAATCAATTCCCTTTCCAGTGATCTACGCCCCCAAATTCATCTATTACCCAGATCCCCTGATCAATTCCCTTTCAACAAACTGAACCCCAAAACATTCATTTCCTTCCTGCAATCTCAAAATGAAAAAAAATCTTCATTCTTCCCTCATACCTACCTATAGCTTTCCTTCAAGGTAGCCCAATCCTCTATTACCTGCCTCCAGTTTAAAAGAGCAGGACACAGAAAGTCAAAAATTTAGAATAGGAAATGGCTGTTCGACAGCAACCATCTGACATGCCAGCCTCCATTATATTCCCCTTCCAGGCTCCTCAACTCAGTTATTTTGGTTTCCACAATAGGGGCAGGCAGGGACAGGTTGAAAGCTCCTCCTGAACCCTTTTGTGCTCTTGTTGTGGTATATTGGCTCCAAGGCCTCAGATCTTTAAAAAATAGGAGAGAGAGAGAGAGAGAGAGAGAGAGAGAAGCATTGTTTCCCATTAAGATGGTAGCTTGGTGTGCTGTGAGCTCTATATAAGGGATCGCCATGCCACAGAGTAATGCAGAAGGCTGGATCTCACATAACAGTTTTGCAGACATGAGAGTCCTGCCACTTCTGCATGCATGGGTAAACCTCAGATCAATTCTCCCTCTACTTTTTGTAATCAGGTCAAGTGCACATTCAAAAGAGTATGGAATAAATGTGCATCCAACAAGTGTGACATGTTTGTACTTGCAGAATCAGGCCTGTGTTTTGTTTGGCTTTGAATACTTGGAAGCTGTGACCTTCCTGGCCACTGCTTCTGAATTTATTTTCCAGGTCTTACTTTCATATGTACTTCTAGCTCAAAATCAATAAAGTGGGAATGGGATTCCAGTCACCCTAACCCAGCAATTTACTATGGGATAGCTTTGATGCATGGAGGATAGCATGTGGTAGAAGAAGCTTCGATTGATACCCTGCCTTATCCAAAGTTGTTTAAGGGCTTTTTCTATCACAAGCAGCATATTGTAACATTGTAGTTGTAACATTATATCTGGAAAATGAACGGCAACCAGTACAGCTGTTTTAGAGATGGTTCCAGGACCAGCCAGCAGGGATATTTTGTACAAAGTGAAATTTTGGAGAAGGCTTCAAAGGCAATCCCTCAATCAACAGCCCAACATAGAGATCATCAGGGCAAGGTAAGTTTAAATCAATTAGTGAAAATCTGAGGACTGGAAGATCTTGGGAAGACATAGAGGTCTTCAGCACTGGGCTGGCTGGAGAGTGTGGAATCTCCAAATGGCCTCTGGTCTTTATTGGTGAGTCAATTCACATATATAGCAAGCATGTGGCATTTTCTGAGTTTTCAAAATGCTTCATCAGTATGATGTTGTTGGAAGTCTTACAACAATCCTGTCAGGAATGTATTATTATCCCCATACTCAACTGGAAAGCTCAGGTGGAAAGGGTGCAGCTTGCCTAAGAATCACCTAGATTAGTGATATTCATACATTTCAGCACAAGAGACTCATGATAATCTTTCAGGACCCACTGGAAGTGATGTAATTAACTTGGAATTGATGTCATGACAGGAAGTGACATCATCAAGCAGGAAATTTTTTAACACTCCCATACAATAAAATCGAATTAACTGATTGAATGATTAATTGATTAAAATTTTACAATCAGTACGGTATATGTTTAGAAGTTTTGAGGAACAACCTGATGGGCAGCCCAATCCACAGTAACTATTCAGTCGATGCAAGAGCCCTTACGTCAATGCAAGAGCTCTTGCGTCGACGCAAACACTACTTGCTTCGATGCAACTGCGTTGATGAATCATTGCGTCGACGCAAGTAGCTTGCATCGACACAATAACGGAGACTCCATTGATGTTACTGCGTTGCCCCAGGCAATTAACAGAGATTGTAATGGGAGGGTGTTGGGGGCATGCCAAAGGTGGCCCCCTCCAACATAGCTGCTCTGTATCCAGAGCACTTTCAGAGGCTTATGGGCACACGTAAATGCCTGCCCACATGCAAATGATGCCCACTCAAGAGGTGGTTTAGTAACGAGGAGACACACAGGTCTCCATTTTAAGCCAAAGTAGACATATAAAATTATGAAAATTGTGGATAGGGTGAATGGAAAGCTGCTCTTTTCTTTCTGACATATCTTTATATGCAATAGGTATGTGCAACTTCTTCATTAGATGTAGGCAACCTCAAAATGCCAGATGCAGAGGAGGGCACCAGGATGCAGGTATTTCATTGTCTCATTGTCTTCTGCACTCCGGAATTCTAACTTGATTAAAAAAATTAGTGCATACTAAATCAATGGAAAGATAGCTTTAAAGACCCACTTCCAAGTATCTTGCTTCCCTGTTATCCTCCCAGAATTCATTGGTATAGAATTTATTGGTATATATTCATTGGACACTATACCACATTCAGCTGCTGGATGGGGTGAATATAAAGAAATTTATAATTATTTAATAGTACAAAGGTAGAAAATTGGATTTTGGTGCTTTCTTCCTAGTTACAAGGCATTTAAAGGCAGACCTCGAAATCAGAGATGAGTCAAATCAGTGGGTGCTAATCAGTGAAAAACAAGGCATCACTTGACCTGGACAGGTACTTATGGTGCTATGGTGGGCTGTCGAGCACTGCTGGATTCTACCTCTATAGCAGCCTTAGCATAACACCCAAGTCTATAACAGAAGCGACATAAAAAGAACTCAAATAATGCTTTTAACAGAGAGCTAAGGAGTGGAAAAACCCCTGCACAAATGAAAACAGCACAGACATTCAGAACACAAGCAACTCTGCTGCTTCCTCTGGCCTACAGCGTGGGTGACAGCAAGGGTGGATTAAGAGCACGACAAACCAAGGCCCGCAGCTGAGTCCCTGAGAGACTATTTCATTCTGTCACAATTAGAGAAGGCCTTGGGCAACATTAGCCCAAAGTAGAGACTGGTTTGGCTAGTGTCCAAACTGGGAACTGAGAGAGGGGTGGAGAGATGGCCTAAAGTTCTCCTGATGCATTTCCCTCTTGTTACCCAACACCACCACCATACCCTCCACTCTGGCAAAGTGCTATCATGAGTTTGTAATAACAAAGGAGTCAAATTCTAGACACACACACACACAAACAGAAAGAGAGACTTGTATATGTACCAACGTATTTGTGCTGAAGTGGGGTTTCACTGGGACTTTTATCAGAACTAGAAGTACGAGAGCTGGAGCAAAAGCCGATGACTTGTAAAGTCTGTCTAGTAACTGTACAGGTGAATGGTGCCTTTGAGTAACAGCTAGTGATATGAGAGAGCCCACCTTTTTCCAGTGATCATTTAAATGTGATTCCACCAAAAGTTGTTCCCTGTGTGCCCCCAAGGTGTCATTGTAACAAGTGCAGTGCCTGAGGCTTCTTGAAGACAGAATATTTCCTGATCTCTCAAGAAGGAGGCTGAAAGGGGAGAGGGAAAAAGAAGGGAAAAAATCCTAATTCTGATGCTGTGCAGATGTACTAGGCAGTGGTGGGAAGGGTGTTTGTTATCTGAATGGTATTGTGACTCAGGTTTTCATCTGCAAGCCACAGGATGGAAGGCGTATCCATAATTAGGAATGACTTTTAGGCACAGAAAGCTGGTCCAGAAAGGAAAATGGCATCAGAGACAAAAACCAACTCCAACTGCAAACTAGCTATTTATATGGCAAATAGGGAAAATCCTCATGGGGAAAGGACAGTGCAGGGAATTAGTGGGCAGCCTGATTAACAGCCCAGGCAAATAAACATTGGCTCATTTGGCCTGATCTGTCACATAGGGAGCCATGGAAACTTTGTGCTCAGAGGCCTCCATTTTAAAGGATCCCCTCCAAATGCTTCACCCTCATTGAAAGGCAAGAAGCAGCCAGCCATTTTTTCCATCATGACTGTGATTCCTCAAAAGGTGAGTCCTCACTCAAGATCATTTCTGAGGTTGCTATAGTTTGTCTTACAAAGCATTTATCTTGCAAGTTATTTGTCTTACAAGCAACTGTAAGACAATTAGCACTGTAGTTGCTACTTGCCTTGTAACGAGCCAACTTTCCAAACTTCTGCAGATATAGGGAGATTTAATATATTTTTGTCCAGTGTGTTTTCCCCCCCTATGTACATTATGGACAAGAAGAACTGGGGGCAGGTGAAGGCTGAGTCATATAGATAAACTCCTCGAGCCTTGAGGCTGTTCATTAGGGTTGCCTCATTACAAGAAATGGAATGACGGTGTTTTGGGGGAAAGGTATGTGGCCGGAGGAGTCAGACTTCTGAGGAGGAGTATGAGGAGGACATGTTCTATCTGGACATGTCCTACGAAGAAGGTGATCCAGACTGTGACCACAGAGCCACCAGGTTCACACCTAGCCGCACACCTCCTTGGGAGACGGAGGCAAGAGAGCCTGAGGTGGAGATGGCTTATGCTGAGAAGATGGACCCAGCCGAGGAAGCTGATTGCATAATGGCTGAGTACAGGTGAGAAGAAGAGGAGAGAAAGGCTTTGGAACAGGCCAGAGTCGAAAAGACTGAGAGAAGGCTGAGGGAGCAGGGCCGGTACAGCCGAAGAGGTTTCACCCTCGCCCAACCAGGTTTGGCAAAAGGGCCCACATGGTGGTACAACCTGCCTCCACCCCCACACCCTGAATGGTGGAGACCCCCCCAGGGAGAGGGGCCCATGGTATGGGCTATAAAAGGGTGGAGCGCGGGAGAAGTTAGGCAGGAAAGCGGAGGAGGAGGTTGGAGCAAGAAGTGCTTGGTAACAGTAATATACTTACTAGTTGTGAGTGTTCTGTTTTATCAGAGTTAGAGACTTACCTGTTATATGAACCTTTGTTATTTGATATACTTACCTGAAGTTCCAAGAAGTACCTGTCTGCTTGTCAGCTGTCTGTAACCATTATGCTTGTGGCACCTCCAAGATGGATGAAAGTAAACATGTCATTCTTACCATGCCTCCTGCTTCTCCGTGGGCTTACTTCAGCGATGACCTCACTATGGGAACTCCTAGAGGGGCTGGTGCCCCGACTCACTCCACCCACATTACATCCCCCAGTAACCTGCATGACACGGTAAATAAATCAATAAAATCTTTCTTGTAAATAAATTAAAATGTTTATTTCTAGCCCCCCCCCTTTTGTGAGAAATAACCAGGTGAAAACTGATATATAAAACTGAGAGTGGATCCTGGGGTGTAAAAAAATCTGAGATCCCCTACCGGATCCATGGGGATGGGAAAAGAGCAGAAAGCTACATCTCCCACTACCCTCTGCCTTGCTCACTTTCCTAAAACTGACCACAGGATACAGACAACATTCAGCATCCAACCACTGCACATCAATTTTAATTCAATTCTTGGTGATACCTTACTGATCTCCCAAAAAGGAATTATGTTGAGGAGGACAACAGCAAAAGGGCTTTTGGAACACAAACGGAGCATGTGGCACCAACCATCTCTCGTCTGTTGCATCAGCCAAAGAATGTTGTATAAGTGCTGTAACTCTGGAGAAATAAGGCCTAGCCCAGCTGGGATGGAGGAAACATAAACCTGCACAAGCCAGGTCTGGCCCATGCAAGATCTGGTGGGTGATTGGAAGGCTGGAAGTAAGTTTTTTAAAGCCAGAAACTGTGCAGCAGGCAGATCTGCAGGCAAACAGAGAGTAAGCAAGATGGTGGATCCACTTGCGCTGGAGCCTGACCTTGATCCCAGGAGGCTGGAATAGCTTCAGGCTGCTTGGATCTCTGCCACCTCTTGAGGTGCCCTGTTGTGGCTTCTGCTGCTTTACCCAGGGTAAGGGGAATGAATTCCCCTTGCACTAGGCTGAGCTATTGGGTCCAAACCTTGCATTGGATGAGGCAGGCCAGTTGGCCTTCCAAGGCCAGTACAGATTAAGATTGGGCTGTTTGCATAAGTAGCACATCTCCATCAACTTACTAGCACCTGCTGAGGCCCAGAAAATAACAAGAACAGCAGTGATGGGATTCAAAGAAATTAACAACTGGTTCTATGCCCATCTGGCAGCCACTTTTAAATGGCTATTTTTAAACTTCATATGTCTTATCTCCCGTTAACAACCAGTTCTATAGAGTAGGTGCAAACCTGCTGGAGCCCACCACTGAACAGCAGTCTAACTTTCATACTCTTGTGCTGTCAGAGCACTCATTTCCAAGACTTGATGTACAAGAGCTCAATATGATTGGGCCTTAATTGCATCATTTGTAATTATGTCATTTGGATGAGAGGTACTCATACCCAAATTTTTTATTCATTTCCTGAGAGCAGAAGCAGCAGAAGTTGAGCTTTGTCATATCTGATATTATGCTATTGCAGTTTATCTTAAAACTGAGTTCCAGTCTGCTTTGTTGACTACATGACCTGTTATGAAGTTTGACAGGTGTTTTTATGAACCTGTGAGCTTGCTTTCTACCACGTCAGGTCTTGGATCCGTTCAGTCCTGCAATCTTCTCTGCTATAAGTGGCTCTCCAAGGCTTCTGGAAGAGATCTTCCTGAATCTTGCTTCTGAAATCCTTTTCAACTAGAGATACCTGAGATTTCTAAACCTGGGACCTTATGCTTGCAAAGAATGTTGTCTCCTTCTGAGCTACATAGGCCCTTTGATGCCCCACATCCCTGCTAATGTCAAGCCTGCTAATTTCAAAGCAGCACAGGAATGCATTCTGTTCCTGAATCCTCTAAATATTTGCCAAAAAAGCACTTTGCAGGTCTTTCTCAGACTGTCCATCAGCAACTTCTCTGATCTCAGGGCCACTGAGATACATCCAAAGAAAGAGAAAAAGAACAAGTGCTTTGTTAAAAAGTTAGAAAACCCCAAAGCTTATCACCTTAGCTCAGTTCCTCATGGTCAAATCTGGTACAGTAAATATTAGTATTCCCACATTGCAGCAAAGAGTTAATAGTAGATGTGAGTTTCAAAGTGGAGAGGTCCTGATCTACAGCTTGGTCCCTTGGCCAATGTACTGAGCTTAATATGCTCTTGCCAATTTTAATGAATCAAAATAGCATATTGATGACAGGAAAGTTCATTGACTGTAGTAAGGAATAAATGTTGAAACCTGTCCAACCAAATGAATTGTAATAATGATTCAGGATTATTAATCCTTAAATGCACTGGAACAAGTAGGCTGGCTCAGTTTGCGCTGAATCCAGTGCAAGGATGGGAGACTGCTTCTGGCTGCCCTGGGACCATATCTGCTGAGCCCCAGTCCTGCCTCCAACTTCCCACCCACCCAGGGAATTTTATTACATACAACAATTAGTTATATGAAAATATATGACAATAAGTTATATGATAATAATAATATGACAATGGGTTTATATTATGATTTTTACCTAATTGCACTACTTTATACAACATTCGGTTAATGTTACTTTTTTATTACAACATAGTAAACTGTTAAATACTGACTTATACTCAAAATACCATATTTACTCAAGTCTAATGTGCCATCAAATCTAATGTGTACCCCAATTTTGGAGACTAAATTTGGCTGGGAAAGGTGAGCGTTAGATTTGAGTAAATAGGGTATATATTCCACATCAAATGTAAGCCATTCAATGAAGCAGTGGCATAGCTAGAGGGGGTGCAAAGAACTTTGCAGGGAGCCTCACTGCAGCATACAAAGGGCTCCTCCCCCTCCCCTTTGAGCCTTTCCAGGCAGGGGAGCAAAATGGAAGTACGCTTGCAGGCTGTAGTATGAAGTGCAATGCCTGGATAGCTAGGCAGTGATAAGTTCCTGATCCCAAAGGAGTGGGTTACCCTACAGGCACTTTCTCCAGTGATCACTATATGTGATTAACTGTTTTAAATTGTTAAATTAATGTGATGTCCTTTAATTTATTATACTGATATGTTGTTAGCTGCCTTGAGTCCTCTTGAAGGAGAAAGGTGAAGAGTAAATAGATAGATAGATAGATAGATAGATAGATAGATAGATAGATAGATAGATAGATAGATAGATAGATAGATAGATAGATAGATAGATAGATAAATAAATAAATAAATAAATAAATAAATAAGATTTTCCAGAACTATGATTGTGGGCATGGTCATAGTACTGCTGAAAACCATTTCAGTTGGCTGCAATGTCCTCTTTCCTGCTGCCATCACAGCCACCTCTCCAACCTGACTTGTTCCTGCTCTGACCTCAAATGGTTGTGCAAAATTGAATCTGCAAGATTTACAATCCTAACCATCCTAACCATCTTCTCAGAAGTAAGTCCCATTGTTTTCAGTGGATCTTACTCCCGGGAAAGTGTGTTTAGGATTGCAGCCTAAAGTACCAGTTTGTATGGCTGAAGGAACCTGCCTTAGGTCAGGTCAAGATCAACCATGAGTTAAGACTTCACTGATTGAAGTCCAGTCAGTTAAAAATACTATTGAACCCACCAGTACTATTGGCTTTTGCAGTGGGTTTGCCTGTGAACTAATTTGTAGAATTTCTGGATAGCTTGTACTAAAGACAAGACTGTTGATTTTTTTTTTTTACTATTTTCATTGCATGGTTTTTGAAGAGTAGCAGCTTCTTGGGGAATTTTTAATGGTGATGCATTTAGTAAAGGGTACAAGCAACTTTGTTGGAGATACTTGTTTGGTAAAGGATAGTTTGGCATAAGACAATGCCATCAGCAAGGCACCTGTCTTAGGGCAGCATCTACTGGCTTCTCCATGGCTCAACATGAGTATTGTCTTGCAAGCCTGTCTGCTTTGCTGTCCAGGGCAGGTTCTTTGTTGGTTTCAGTGAGGTTGGCTTACCCAGTAGGCTATCTTCTTGCTTACAGAAATGCATGGCTAGATCTGATTTGAAATCAATTTTTAAATCAATTGGATTTATATCACTGTTTACAAATACATTTGGTTACCTCCCCCCTTTAAAATGTGTATGTGTCATTAAATTATTTTAAGGACAACCTGAGACATTGGACATATATAGCCATCATTTTAATTAAAGAAAACAATAGTTTTTTACTTTATGTCTGGGTAGACGGAAGTTACAGTGACTGTGATGAATTATCTGTAAAGTTCTAATCCTTCCTCTCCTTTAATACTAATAAACATAAAAAAAATCAATTTGGAGGAGTTTTTTTTCCTCACCAAGCTTTTCTAAATTGATATGATCTCAAGAATTACTTTAAATGAGATTTACTTATTATTAAATTTCTTTGGTGGGATACAACCCACCATAAAAACAAATAAGGTGCTATTAATATTAAACTTCAAGTTAGAGCAAGAACTGGTATTTTCTATAAATGATGTTTGGAGATTGAGAATTCTCTCTCTCATACTCCCTCTATTCCTATCTCTCTTAGGCTCTTGGTGAAAAACTGACGTTTGATCAAGCTGCTGGAGAATGATTCATAGCTTGATATTTTGTTATGATCAAATACAGAACAAGGTTTCTCTTCCTAATATAAATAAACATGTGTGTGAGTTTCACCTAATCGGATGTATGCAACAGGTTTATCATTTTGTGTTCGCCATTGCACCCACTGATGTGAATATATTGCCAGGTAAAGAGAAATCAGATTATTTTTCACTCAAAGGGATAAATACCATTTGGCATATGCAGTGGGCATCAAAGTAACATAATAAGCATCCAGCACTCCTTTACAGAAGCTTCAGCGTAGGGATTAAATGACCAAAACCAAGGCATATGTTGATTTTTTTAATCTGAGCCAATAACTGCAAGATCAAAAGCAAGGGTAATACTGAAAAAATGGAATAAAGAGATAATGAATTAGATATTCACATCTAAAGATGGATCACAAAAATGGAATAAATAGATGATAGAAATAATAAGGTGGATCAGTGGGGGTAGAAACTTGCACTAGACCTCAATGGCAGGAACTGTTTAAAAAACGTGTTTTAATTATATGCAGTACATCCTACGCATAGATCTACTCAGATTTAAATCCTAATGAATTCAGTGGGTTCTTACCCTCATGGTACTATATCTAGAAGGACAGTCATACTCATCCAGGTTGAAAATTCCTAGGAGACTCCAAATGTTCATCTTCCAGAGACATTTCTCTCAGTCTTGGTCAAAGGGACTCAATTACAGTTATTTTATAAAATTTTATTTATATATTCTTTACTTATATGAACATTGATATGCTCTCTCTCTCTCTCTCTCTCTCTCTCTCTCGCTCTCTCTCGCTCTCTCTGCCTGCCTGCCTGCCTGCCTGTCTATCTATCTATCTATCTATCTATCTATCTATCTATCTATCTATCTATCTATCTATCTATCTATCTATCTGTCTATTAAAATTGATTTACATTAGAGTTACCTAATTACACATACCCTACAATCCAGAGTAACTACGGGAAAACATAAAAGGCACTTACTCTGGATTGCTCTATGCATTTCCCTTAGGTGGCACCATAACTATGTTGGTGTAAAAGGTCCTGTAGTTACTCTGCATTGTAGTCAAATCATTATGGACTCAAGTGGGCCAGTCAAAATGCATTGTTGGGCCAGCTGTGGTTTGCAAGCTACAATATTTTTTTGGGGGGTGGGGGCAGATCCAGAATATTAACAGCCCAATCATACCTAAATTCCCATACAGGACTGCCAGTATGTTGCTTCCTGCAAAGGACATTTAGCATCTGGGGCCTCTTTGAAATAAGGGGACATTTGTTCTTTTACCATGGGGAAAGCACCAGCAGCCTCAATGGGTCAACTCAGACCTGTGCCAGCAGTATCACTGGTGCAAATCTAAGTTGATCCATGTAGGTGAGTGAGGTCCAGGAAAGGGGTTCTGATATGCTAGTGCCATTGATCCCACATCCCCTTCTGGGTCTGATCTGTCCATTTGCCCCCTGCCACCACCCCATCCATACTTTCTCCTGCTCTTTCCAACACCCTCCTCTCCACTAGAGTAGACCGTTTTTGTTGGTCCACCAGCATCAGCAGAGATGTGGCTTCCCATCAACACACATGGGCCTTGTGCTGCACTTTAGTAGAATATTCCAGTGGTGCAGGCCCTAGTTAGGACTGGGGGGTGAACATGGATACTACCAAGATGACTTTGTCAAGGATAGCCAGCCTGCTGCAGATGCTCACTTATGCACTGTCCAAGCACTTCTTCCAAAAGGCCATTAACAGATGTTCCTCTTTACAGAGACAAACCCACTGAATGAAATCCACTCAGGAGGTGCATCCACCCTTGAATCCAGCTGTGGATCTCCCAAGAAAACCAGATGGCACTGGATGGATCCCCCTGGATGGCACTGATGCTCAACTCAAGGGGACTAAGGCTACAATCCTAACCGTGTCTACTCAGAAGTAAGCCCCATTGGGCTTAATGTGTCTTACTTCCAGGAAAGTGTGTTTAGGATTGCAGCCCTAATCTCTGCTGCTGAGTGTGGTCAAGTCTCCTGGTCTGGGGTCAGATTGAAGAGGTGTTGGAAGGTGGACCACTGCAGGGTGCTCTGGGGACCTCTTCCTAAGGACCCACTTGGGACCCTGGGGGATGCTGGAGAGTTAGGGGATGGTGGTGATCATGATCAAGCCTGTGTTGGACTCTCATCCATCACTGTTTGCCAGAAATGGATTAACCCTTTGACTGCTGATCAATTGTGGATGCGCCAAGTCCGGAAGGGACTAGGAGGCTGGAGAAATGGTGATCTGGGGCTCTCGCTGGACCCCCAGTTGGCTTATAGGGAAAAGGAGGAAACATTAGGAAGCATCCTGCAGTCTGGCTTCCTTTTCTCTTACTGCAGGGTGCAAATGGATGTGGAGGACAGGAAAGGCTCTGATCTCCCCAGTGTGGGGCATGGGGCAGCTCCTCTCCCCACGCCCTTCCTCACCTTTCCCCATTACTCTGCAATGGCTGCAAACTTCCGAGATCCTTCCTGAAATAGGAAAACTACAGAGGTAGGATTTCTCTCTCTCCTTGGTACCCTCGTAATAAAGAATACTCCACAGGGGAAATGGGAGATGTACAACTCATGAAGCACAGTTGCTAGAACCAGACATACAGGGACCCGATCGCAGATTTCATCTTCTTGATTCAAGGTGCAGAGAGGTCTGTACAGTTGTGATCCCCCCTCCACACACACACAAACACACACAAACACACACACACGGGGATCACAGCCTCGTCAGGAGAGCCACTCAAGCTGAGATCCAGAGTTGTTCCAAATCCAAAGTCACCCAGAACAGAGTCAGGACTCAAATCTGGGTATCCAGGAGCACCATATGCAGGTAGGCTCCAGATTCTTGGAAAGGACGAAGGTGCCAATAGGAAGGCTGGTGATGGATCCATAGGAAGTAGTTTGACCAGGTTGACTGGTTTGTGTCCCGGTGATCTATGGTTAGAGTCGGGGTTGAAGATCTCCGTCGTGCCCCAAGACAGCTCACTTTCTGTCTTACTCCGAGGTAAACCCGCTTAGGAATAGGGCCGTCATCATCTCCTCATCCCGACTTGAGCAGACGCAAGAGCCCAATCCTACCCGCACCTACTCAGAAGATACTGTATTAAAGTACTCCATTGTAGCCAGTGGGGCTTACTCCCAGGTGAGTGAAGATAGGATTGCAGCCCAACAACCCGATCCTATCCACACTTTCCTGGGAGTAAAGCTGCACGGACTCTAACGTGACTTAATTCTGAGTGCACAAGCAAAGCATTGAGTTTATATAGTGGGACTGACTTGCTCCGAAGTAAAACTGCGTTGGGTCGCACTGCAGAGGCTGGGATCCGAAGGAGCTCATTCTACGGGGAAAGAAGGTGCCCCATCAGAATCAGTGATCTGACTTGCTAGTTAAGGGGCTGGGAATGGGTCCATTAACTGGGAACAGTGGGTGGGTGGATGGATGGATGGGTGAGTGAGTGGATGGATGCAGATAGTGAACACACGTGTATCCAACACTAGTGTGTGTGTGTGTGTGTGTGTGTGTGTGTCCATGCACGTCTGGATTCAAAACTCGCGTGTCTACATACACATGTGAATGCGTCCTCCTTGGAAAGCGCATCTTCAGCCTACCCGGACGGAGCCAGGTACCCCTGGGTGTCCACCCCCTGACCTGCCCTCTTTCTTCCCCTCTGGCCACCCGCACCATCCGCTCCGCTTCTCTTGCGTGCAACAAGTCCCCGGAGTGCGGTGCGCTGGGCTGGAGAGGGGAAGCGCCGGCTGCTCCCTCACCTGCCGGGTTCCCCATCCTAGATCCTGCCCCCCACCTTGGAGCAGACTTTGCAGGGGGTGCCCTGAGCAGGGGAAGTTGGCATCTCACTCCCAACGTGCCTGGGGTGGGGGGGCAGCCCCAGAGGCACGTTTTCTCCCCCGGCTGGCTGGTCTCGTTGCAGAAGATCACGTAAGAAGGCGAGCCCGAAGGGGGAGAAACGTGTCTGTGAGCTCAGGCGTTTGCGTAAATCTCACCCGGTTCTTAAAGAACTCCCTGCCCGCCTGCCTCTTTCCATCTCCCCTGCCTGCTGCCTGCCTGCCTGCAGTCGCCCAGGTACTGCTGCTGCTGCTGCTGCTGCTGCTACTGGAGAGCCGTCGAGGCTGGCTGGCTGTCTGTCTGGCTAGCGGATATTGCAAGGGCTGTTATTAGATTCATAAGTCACCCCGAGTGGTGGGCGATCCACTGAGCCAGGCAGGCGGGCAGGCAGGCAGAACTTCTCGCACGATGACTTCAAACCAGGCGCACCACCTCCCCGCATCTGTTGGAGAGGAGACGGGCTTCTAGGGCTCTTCTGTCTCCAGGACGGCCGGGAAACCATGGTGAGTGCCCGCGTCTGCCAGGATGGGGGGCAAAGACCCACCGGGGGATTTACGGGGGGGGGCAAAGAAGAAAAGCGCAGTGGAGGGGGCTTGAGGACAACAGGAGTTCAGAGCTCAGAATCCCCCACTTTGATGCCACCCAGATGGATTCTGTGTGTGTGTGTGTGTGTGTGTGTGTGTGTGTGTGTGTGTCCTCCCCCCTCCACCCATCAATATTCTCTCTTTGTGTGCGTGCGTGTTGTATGGTATCCTCCACAACTTTCCACTGCGTTTCCCCGATTGGAGGCTGCTGCGCATCAGAAACTTGGACCGGGGCTCTCCTTGTTCATAAGAGATGAAGGCTGGTGATGGGTGGAGGGTGCCTGGGGATGGCTGCTCTCCTGTGGGCACTGGCCTGAGGCTGACAGTGTGGGGAGGGGGGACAGCGCCGGCTCTGGAGACTTGGGGGAGGGGGGAGAGGCACAGTGGGATGTGAAGGGAAGGGAAGAGAGGGGAAACCCTTGAAACGAATGGGTCATTTCCTCTTCCCCATCTTCTACCACTTAAGACTCCCCCATCCTCCACTGCTAAAGCCCCCCCATCCTCTCTCACTTAAGTTTCCCATCCTCTACCACCTAAGTTTTCGATCCTCCATCACTTAAATATCCCATCATCTTCCTCTTAGGCTGTTAGGATCCTTAAGATCCTCCATCACTTAAGCCCCCCCTCCTCAAGCCCCCATCCTCCACCACTTAAATATCCCATCCTCTGTCACTTAGGTTGTTAGGATCTCCATCCTACCTAACTCAAGTTCTTCCATCACTTAAGCCCCCCATCCTCCACTACCTTAAAACCAACTCAACTCCAACTGTGATCCTGTATCTTTTGGCAAAGACCATTTTCACGTGACGGAGCCTGGGATGGAGTGGGGGAGGGGGTTGGCCAGGGTGGAAGAGCCTGGGCTCCCTCTGGATCAAATGACACTTCATTCATTCATTCAATCATTCATTCATTCAAGTGTGAATCCTGGGCTTCCCCCCTTTTCCTGAAGCGTGGTGGATGGGTGGGTGAGTGGGCGGAGGAGGAGGAAGAGGAGGGGGTTCGATCAGCACCTTGGAGAGAGGCGATGGGGTTTGGCAGGGGTGGAGGCACCCCAGGTACTGTATCTCGGTCTCCCTTCCGGAGGGAAGCCCGCAGCTCTTTATAAGGCACCTAGATCTGCCCTGGCAGGCAGGCACTGATAAGATCTGGCTGGAAGGAGGAGAGCGAGCGAGCGAGAGAAGCTTCCCAGCCAGCCAGCCAGCCAGCCAGCCAGTTGTGGCTGCGTCCCAGCTGTGGCGAATCGGGGCCGGGCCGGTGCTGGGCTGGAGCGGCATCGCAGTCCCTGCGGTGGGGGCTTCCAGCGCCAGAGCTCAGCCTGGCATCCCCGGGTCAGGGCAACTTTAGGAGATGCCCGCGCTGCTCCTCTGCCACATCTAGCCGCTGCTCCTGGGTCAGCCGTGACGAAGGTAAGCATCGCCTGGGTCCCCTGCCTGCAACCACTGCCGCCTCTGCGCACCTGGCCGGGCTCCGGCCCGACCGGACAGGACAGGCGCTCCTCTCCCAGAGGAGTTCAGCCAACTCTCCGCCTGGGCTCCCTGATAGCCTCCCCACTGGTGGTGTCCTTGCCAGGGCTGGTGTGTGTGGGTGGCTCTGCCAGAGAGACAGAAGTCCTACGCATGTCTACTCAGAAGTAAATCCCTTCGTGTTCGATGAGACTTACTCCCAGGAAAGTATGGAAAGGATTGCAGCATCCATAAAGTAGATAACAGCCAGTCTTATGCATGTCTACTCAGAAGTAAGTCCTGTTGTGTTCAATGAAACTTACTCCTGTGAAGGTATGGATAGGATTGTAGCTTAGATAAGATAGATAACAGCCAAATCCTATGCATGTCTACTCGGAAGAAAACCCCACTGCGTTCAATGAGACCTAAGGCTGCAACCCAAAGACACTTTTCATGGCAGTAAGATCCATTGAATACAATGGGACTTACTTTTGAGTAGACATTGTTAGGATTGTGCTCCTACTCTCAGCAAACTATGGTTATGATTATAGCATAGATAGTCCAATCCTATGCATGTCTACTTAGAAGTCGGACTTTGTTCAATGGGATTTACTCCCAGGAAAGTATGACATAGATAGATAGATAGATAGATAGATAGATAGATAGATAGATAGATAGATAGATAGCAGCCTTAATCCTATGCATGTTTACTCAGAAGTAAATCCTATTGTGTTTTATCAGACTTACTCCTAGGAAAGTGGATAGGATGGGAGTGTGTAATAGATGGATAGACAGATAGATCCCTGGCGGCTGCAGTGCCTGTGTTGACAACCATCCGATCTAGGGCTTGCCCTTGTTAGCATCCATCCATCCATCCATTCATTCACTCAGGTGTTGTGCTGGTTCCCAGGAGCATCTCTTGTGCAGAGGGTGTTTGTGTCCAGCCAGCCCCGACCCCTCCGCTCTGCCGAGCCCTTCCTTCTCTTCCTCTCCCGGCTGCGCCTGCCTCCCCTCCCTCCCCTCCTGCCTCCTCCCCTCCCTCGATCCATCCTTCCTACGTAGAACCGTAGCTAAGAATACTGAGTCTCCGGGCTAAAAATAAGCTCTGGGAAGTCAGCAGTTCGGAGCAGAGCAGAGGGAACTGCTGGCAGGTGGAGCTCCGGCTCCGCAGCCCTCCTTCCCGCCCAGCCCCAGGAAGGGAAGCCCCTTGCCCGCCACAGCCTCCCCGCCTGGCCACCGGGAGAACCCAGAGCCCCACTTGAGGGCCCCTGCCCTGCCTTGCCTTGCCCTGCCCCGCCAGGGAACTGACAGCCCAATCCCAGGCATGTCTTCTCAGAAGTAAGTCCCATTAGAGTCAGTGGGAAGGTGTGGATAAGATTGCATGCTCAGAGCCCAGTGCCCATCTACTCGGAACCAAATCCATTATAGTCAATGAAGTTTACTCCCAGGAAAGTGTGGCTAGGCTTGCAGCCTGAGAGCCCAGTCCTCTGCCTGTCTACTCAGAAGCAAGTCCCATTACCGTTAATGGGAAGCTGTGGGTGTGAGTCCTGCCTCCCTGGGCTACTCCTCGTAGTAGAAGCGGAGGAAGGTGATTCCTCCCGGATGGCCTGGCTCTTTGTTCCCGGTGCAACTCTGCGGGCTGCGCAGATCTTCCTCCTCTACCTCCAGGCTCTGTCCTTCCTTCCTTCCTCCTCCCACCCTGTTGCAGGCGCAGTTTCTGGGGCCGCCAGTGCGATGGTGATGATGGTGATCACGTAGCTAAGGGAAGAAGGGAGAATCCCAAGCAGGCGGGATCTCTCCATGCAGGGAGTGGCTGGCGGAGGGCTGGAGATCCTGGGCAAGCAAGTCCTGGGAAGGCTTCCCAGGAGGCGGTGGCGTAGCTAGAGGGGGCGGAGCAGTAAGTCTTGGAGGGACTCAACCCTGGGGTGAGATTCCCTCCATCCAAGACTGACTGCTCCGCCCCCCTCTAGCTACGCCACCGCCAAAAGGCACACACAGCAGAGCATCCCTTTAGTAGAATTTGAAGATCGCCTTGCTTGCAGGAAGGAGGAGGAGGAGGAAGAGAAGGAAGAGGAAGGCGGAGGGAATCGCTGCTCCCTCTGATGCAATCTCAAACGTGTTGCAAAGGAACTCCGAAGAGGAGGAGGAAGAGGAGGAGGTGGCATAACCACCTCCCACTTACCCTGATGGAATCCTTGGAAGAAGGATCTGAGTTTTCCGACTGGAGAGGGGAGCAATTCAAGACACCGCCAGCGGTTTGCAGCTCCATCCTGTTGAGAAAGAAGAGTAAATATGGTGACATTTGCCACCAGGAAGACTGATGGGGTGGGAGGGAAGGGGAAATACACTATAACACCCTGCTTGTGTGTGTAGTCTGCTGCACACTTACCCATTGACTCTGATGGGGCTTACTTCCGAGTAGACACGCATCAAAGTGGGCAGTCATGCTGTAATCTTATCATCTTATCAACTCTTACCTGCAGTAAGCTCTGTTGACTGTAATGGGAGTTACTTCTGTGTAGACAGGCATAGAATTGGGTTCTGCGTTTGTTATATTATCTATACTTGGGTGTAAGCTTCACTGACGATAATGGGACTTCTGACAGCACAATCCTAACAATGTCTACTCAAAAGTAATCCCTATTGTGTTCAATGGGTCTTACTCCCAGGAAAGTGTCTTTAGGATTGCAGCCTGAGAAGACATCCATGCGTAAGATTGACCTCCTCAGCAAAACCCTGCCTTATGCTGCAATCCTGAAGACACTTTCCTGGGCGTAAGACCCATTGAACACAATGGGGCTTGCTTTGGAGTAGACATGATCATGATTGTGCTCTGAGTTGCTAAGGTTCCCATTGAATGTATCATTATCTTTTGAGTAGAGCTAACAGTTGAGCAGAGAAAACTGCAGGTCTATGGAGCTAGAGGAAGGATTCTCACCCCCTTCACTACCTTTCACCCTCACAGAACTGTCAGTGCAAAGAGGGGTGACCTCAAGGGACCTGGTAAATGTTCCAGTTAGGCACAGCCACTTTTCCAGCTATCCTGTTGTCACATGGACTGTTGGACAGGAGATAAATGGACTTCACATACACATTGTTCAGAAAGGCAACCTACCCAAGGAACAGGACTGGTATGAAGAAACAGGACTAGTTTCTAAAGGAGACAACCAACTCCATGTGCATCTAGAATTAGTGTTAAGGTCTGCGGGGGGGGGGGGGGTCTTTTCAGATGGGTTGTCTGATTATAATTTAATCCAGATGGAACAACCTCCCCACCACAAGACAATAATACTAATTCCACTGTTAGAGTTAGTAATGGTAAGAGACACACTTCGCACATGTTTAGAAGCCCAGTTATTATGACTTCAGTGATCCTGAGAAGCCCACAAGCACAACCTGAGAGTAAAACCTCAATTCATTGATTTTTATCCTTAATGGTTAAGTTGTTGAACTTACAATTGTGCAGCCTGCATTCAAATTATGCTACTGTCAAATTATGTTCCTGAACATGGATGATCTGTTTAGCTAACAAGGTTAATAACCATCAGTGCACCTAATCCTTTTTAAAAGCCAACGTTTAAAAGTATCTCACCAACTCTATGGCAACCAATGCTGTTAGAATATCTCCTAAAACAGGGGTCCTCAAACTACGGCCTCGGGGCTGGATACGGCCCGCCAGGGCCCTCAATCCGGCCCGCCAAGGCTTGCTGGCCGCCACTGGGAAAAGAGGCTTGGTGGTGGCTGCCATTTTAAATTTGGCATGCTGCTGTGTGCGCTGTGCTGTCCTGAGGGCACAGCTCCTCCTCCTCCCTGCCTTGCTGCTGCTGAGTGGCTGCCAGGCGAGAGCAGGCAGGGAGGGGGAGGAGCCATCCCCTCACGACAGCACTGGGGTGGGTGCCCACCATGGCAAGGGGCTGCCTGTCTGTTCGCTTGCCCGCCCACCTGGTCGCCCAGCAGAAGAACTTGACTTGGATGGGGGGCTGTGCGGCTGAAGCGCCCCAGCCCCAGCTTCCCTGCCTGGCCAGGGGGCTTTGATGGGGGACCGCGCGGCTGCAGCGCCCCATCCACTGCTTCCCTGGCCAGCCAGGGGGCTTGGATGAGGGACTGTGCGGCTGTAGTGCCTAATCCACAGCTACCCTGGCCAGCTGGGGCTTGGATGGTGGCCACAGGGCTCCCCAGGTAAGTGCCTCCCTTTCTCCCCCCAATCCCCACCAGCCTTCCAGTAACCCCACCCCCCAGAAACCACCCACTAGCCCTGCCAGTAACCCCTACCCCCAGAACCCCCACCAGCCCTGCCAGTAACCCCCACCAGCCCTGACAGTACCCCTCCACCCCCCAAAAACCCCCCACCATCTGACAGGCCTTCACCCCCCAAAAATCCCCCACTAACCCTGACTATACCCACCACCCCCATAAACCCCCCACTAGCCCTGCCAGTAACCCCACCCCCCAGAAACCCCCCATTAGCCCTGCCAGTACCCACCACCCCCCAGAAACCCCCCTATAGTCTGGCCCCCGACAGTATCTGAGGGACAGTGAACCGGCCCCCTGTTTAAAAAGTTTGAGGACCCCTGTCCTAAAAGGTAAAGGGAAGATTGTGCCTTGCATTCAACCTGAATCCATACCTGCCTTATTCTAACAGAGATGGATGATATTGTTTATGTGAATGTGATATGAGAAGTTTTATCACACCCAACAAGAACAGACAATTATCATTATTTCTTATTTATAGATAAGAGACTGAAGCTGAGGTGCCAATTAACCATGCTAACCATTCTCTAAATTTCAGACCATTGTTCACTTCTCCATGATCACCATGGAGGTCACCATTACAATTCTCTCTTTTCAGTTCAAGCCTGAGAAGCATAAATACAATTATATGCAATAATCACTTATCTACTGACAACAAACAGCACAATTATTATTACTATGATGATTTGTACATAGTAACAATTCTAAATGTTTACAACACGTGAGCAGGTTTTCCAGTCATGACATACCCCTTACTTCTCCAGTCCACTGCAGGTAGACAGAGCTTTAGAATGCTTTATCTTAAAACATAAAATAAAATGTACCCCACTTTGTACAGCACATGCTGCACATGTACAGCACATGAAGTTCAACAGGATGCTTGTAAGAACGGAAGAAATTTGTTTCTCCTAACTCTCCCAACATTTAATTTTAGTGGATGTCCCCTCATTCTGTATTGTGTGAGAGGAAAAGAGCATTCCACTCTATCCTCAGAACAAATGAAGAGGCACACATGCATTCAATCATAAAATACTGGAATATGACACAACATCCCTGTGAGGAAAAGTTAAAGCTTGAGGACAAGGCTGTTTTTTGGCTTAGGACTAGCCAAATGTGGCTTAGGACTAGTCAAATTCCAAATGTGGAATTTGAAAACAGAATGCTTGGTTAGTTGGAGCCTTGGTCATCAATGTTTATGTTCTTAGCATAAAGCAATGGAAAATGAATGTATGGAAGTGCTAATTTCACTGATGTCAGGGATTCCAGTTTATGTCAGGTGGTAATTTTTTTCTGAGTATGAATTAATGAATGAATGGTTTAGAGCACAATCCTAACCATTTTGTTCAATGGGCCTTACTCCCAGGAAAGTGTCTTTAGGATTACCGCCAAAGGGAGCAATCCAGAGTAACTACGGGGAGTCCTTACTTCAATGTAAGAACAATTTGCTCTGGATTGCAATATGAATTTCCCATAGGTTTTCACTAGGTGGTGCAGTAATTACAGGTACACATAATGTCTCTTACGTGCTCCCATAGTTACTCTGGATTGTAGGGTTAGTTACAGGCATGGGCAGATGCCGGTTCGGGCCTACTCGCCTGAACCAGATCTTCCCATTTCCCTGCCGCTGGTGAACTGCCAGCGGCAGGAAAAGTCAAAAAGACAGCGGACTGGTTTGTGCCGGCCGCCATCTTTTTGACTGCCCGCAGTGCATCTCCTCCCACTGGTTAGTTACTATACTCTGAAACATCAATACAGTATGAACATTTTCCTAAGTGATACAACAGAAGTATTACCATGTGTATTAACATTGTTCTGTTGTCAGGTGTATATGATGCACTTTATTAGTAATGGTTTAGTAGAGGGGTCATTCTGCATATTTATTAAAAGCATCTGCAAATAATCATTCCTATACATCTGTGAATGTTCCTGAATCTTCAGTTTACTAGAGCAGTAGAATACCAAAGTTTATCTGATTTTTTAAAGGCAACAAGAAAGCAAAAATAAATATATAAATAATAAGATAATTTGCCATGTGTTCAGTTTCTAAGAAATGTCTGTCTATTTAGTGCTTGAACTCTAGGAAAACCATTCACATCTATTCAGTTGCACCAACTGTTACGTACGGTATATTGGAATCCTAAGGGATTTCTTTTTCCATATCATTGCTTTGGCTGAATGGTACCTGTTGTCAGTTGGGTATAGGATCTGTACAGTGTATTGTGGTAGACTAGTTAAAGTCTCATGCTGGACAGTATGTTCAGTGTCACTGACTTCCTGCATCTGTGCATTCACTCTGAATGTACATGGTCTGATATGCCACAGAAAAATGAGCATTGAAGATCAGACTTTTATGAATTGATTTATGATTAGATAATTCCCCCCTACAAATGCATTGGAACCAAATGGTTCCCTTACTTGGCTCAACTCTTTGTGGAGGAGGGAGGATGACTTGGACATGCACTAGCTAAATAGCCGGCACACATCCATGTGGGCATGTACTGTGGCATCATTTCTGGAAAGGGCATTGGGATTTGATAGCTGCCACTTCTGTCAAACCCATTATCTCCTAGACCAGGTCCACCCAATCTCCACCCCATCACTGCCCTGCTCCATCCTCTCAACCCCATCACTGCATCATCTGCACCATCTTCTGTCCCCTGTTCTGTCCTCACCATCCCTTCCTGCCTTTTCACCACCTAAACTTTTGTGGTGGGTGACTCCAGATCCACTGGCACCAGCAGAAAGACTCTGGCCTTCCTGCCAGAGCACTATAGAGCATGCTGGCAGAACACTTTTACTTCTGGTAAAAGATGTGGGAGAGATGCACTGCTATTACCTGGCCCAGGAAGGACTGGGATAAGAAATTGTGATGTGTCACAGGATGTGCTACATCTGACATAGCAAGATATAGTTTTCCTATGTGTTTCAATTACTTGACTTGTGATTTTCAGGATTCCAAGGTTTGAAATAAATCCCTAAACATAATAACGTGATTGATAATAGATGGATTTATAGGTAGACATGAAATGACTATTATTCAACAATAAATGCATCCATTGAAACATATCAATTGTGGTTCCAATGCAATAGCACCAGCTATAATGGAAAACATGCAAAACAATTCAGGCCAAAATTTTCTCACACTGACACAGGTGTACTAACAGCAACATGTGCTGCATTCTGCAGTTGGATGGCAGTCATGGAGAGCTCCTCAAGATAAGGGAGGCTAGTTCCTTTACCTCAGATCTACATTGCCTGCTGGCATTTGTAACATCCTGCCAAGCAACAAGTGTGTTTGCCATCCTTTGACACCTAATGAGAAGTCTGCAAGTGCAGCAAAGCAAACCTCTTCTCAATGTTTGGCAGGATGTACAATGAAGTCACATGCATGCCATGATAAGTTACCGCTTGGCAAGTGCTCAGCAGTGTTCTCCCATGCTCGGCCCCTGGACATCCATACATACAAACAGGGCTTGCTCTATTCTGTTCCCTGCTGTGGATTGATGTCAGCTGGCTGCAGCTCCTCAAAGGAACACTCAGTTGTACTGATGGTGCTCGGTTACTGGCTGCTTCTTCCTGCGGCTGTGCCACTGTGATTGCTTGCCACAGCAATGCTCAGGGAAAGAAGTGGGTTGTCACTGCAAGGGAGATTATCAATTATCCAGTTAAATCAGCTGTATGAATGGTGGATCATAGGGGCATGATGGGCAGATGCAGATTTTTCTGTTTGCTGCTGCTGCTTCCAGCCCATTACTCAAAAGTGGGCTGCTTCAGCATCAAGACTGGACCAGTCCTGAGTGGATGTCCATTAAAGACATTGATCAAGGTACAGTATGACTGCCTATGTCACCCTTGGTCACTGAACACATGGGGCCTGCCTGAGAAAAGGAGCTTACAGTCCTCTCAAACTCATAGAAGTTTGGATTTTGGCCACCGCATTTCATGTGATGCAAGGTCAGAGCCATCATGAGACACCCTTGGCCAGTGGTCTAGTAACACTTTGGAAGGGCTGCTGGATGCTTGGTCCAACCCATCACAGGCTGATTTCAGCCTAGCAGCAGTGGTAGCCAACTGGATTTTCTCCTTACTATGGCAGGAGATGTGAGTTTCTTTCAATATCAGTGAACTAGCAGCAGCAATAGCTTCATTGTTGTTGGCAGCCACACTAACCATATAATTGCCCCATTTATTATTCTTTGCAGATGCCATGTAGTGTTGTTCAGCTACATGGGACACTGCAGGAAAAAGACACAACATCTAAGAATACTCTTGGTGATTTTGCCAGCTTGTTAAATATGAAAGGAACCCACATCTGTGTCATCTGTCAAGAGGAGAAGGGCTTCCAAGAAGAGGGCCCACTAAAGGCCATCTTGCAGAGGTTCCAAACCTGGGTCTGACCCTCCGTTAGATGATATGAAGGCAGTTTATCTGTGATCACATATGTAAGATATATGTAAAATATAATTAAGAGGTACATGGAATTCAGTGGCACCTGTAATAAAGTATTGCATCTGAACTTATGGGTTGGGACCCACTAGGTGGATTGTGAACCAATTTCAGGTGGTCCCCATTCATTTCAATATTTTTAATTTATTAGACTTGATGCTACCATGGTATGTGACCGCATTTTGGGAAAATGTTAAATATCTTCACTTTTAACAGGCTGCTATTTATATGCTTTTAACAATGATAATCAGTGAGACTCACTCCTGGGTAAGTATGGGTAGGGACTGTAAAATATTTTCCTGCTTGATGATTGCTGCAATCCTGAAGACACTTTCCTGGGAGTAAGACCCACTGAACGCAATGGGGCTTACTTTTGAGTAGACATGCTTAGGATTGTGCTTGATGTCACTTCCGGAGGCTCCTGTCAAATTCTCATCCTAAAAAGCACATCCTGGTGTCACAAGTTTGAGAAACAAGTTTGAGAGCCAGTCCACAAAACATTAATGATGAAATGTGTGGACTAACTTTTCATCAGTTTCTCACGGAACTAGGAAGGGAACACTGATGAGGAGAGTGGTGGGAAAACCAGTGGACAGGAAAACAGGAATTATGTCTCCTTTATCCAAGCGTAGACGCAGTTCCAAAGTTCAGGGAGACCACAGTGCAATTCACATTGTTGTGCTGTTTTCCCTTGCAAAAATATCTTTCATTTCCTTCTTAATTTTTGCTATGGCATTCCAAATCTTCAGGTTTCCACTGGACCTTCCAAAACATACAGAATATGAGTTTATGTATACAGTGGCAGCTCATGTAAAGAACGCCTCACGTAAAGTATGTTTCACATAACAAACAAAAATTTCTCTAAGATTCTGCTTCATGTAACAAACTGTGCTTCACGTAAAGAACACATTCGTTGCCAGTTGGGGAAGATGCGCTGGCCGGCAGCCTGTTTAAAAAGCGTTATGGGCTGCCGAGCACACCTGCCCACAGTGAAAGCAACACTTTCATGCTGTTCCTCCTATGGCCGGGTGTCCGCTGGGCAGAGGGAGAGAATTGCAGTGGAGAAGAAGGAAGCAGCTCAGGGCTAGCCAGAAGGGAACAGGAGAGAGAGAGGCTCAGGATGGAGAGAAGGAGAAAGTGGGGAGACATTTTGAAGGTGTCTTGGATTGCAACCTCCTAACCATGTCTACCCAGAAGTAAGCCCCATTGTGTTAAATGGGTCTTACTCCCAGGAAAGTGTCTTTAGGACTTCAGCCTAAGTAGACTTCATAAGATCATGCACATTGAATGCATGTTTTGACTCAATCCCAGTGTTCTGTCATCATTTTTACATCCAGTTAATATTTTTATATGACTATTTTTGGGGTTGTGGAACCAATCATCTGAGTTTTCATTATTTCCTATGGAAAAATCCGCTTCACGTAAAGAACGTTTCACATAACAAACATGTCTCCAGAACGAATTAAATTTGTTACGCAAGGCATACACACACACACACACACACACACACATATACACATACATGCATACATGCATACATGCATACATACATACGTACGTACGTACGTACATACATAAATACATATACAGTCCAGTGATGGGCTCCAGCAGGTTTGCACCTACTCTGTAGAACCGGTTGTTAACAAGGGATGGGACATATGAAGTTTAAAAATAGCCATTTAAAAGTGGTTGCCAGATGGGCATAGAACCGGTTGTTGATTTCTTTGAATCCCATCACTGATACACACACACACTCTCCGCTCTCTCTCTCTCATACGCACACACTGAACGTCTGTCCTCCGCCCACAAGCCAGAAAGAAGCCTTACTCTGACTGCTTAGCTTAGCTGAAAATACCTCAGAAAAGCAACAAGCTTGAACCCCCTCAGTTCTTGAGCAGATTCGGGAGTCAGAAAAACATAACGGGCAGCATGAAGTTAGCATAACAACTGCCCACCCATTTTCATTATTCCACAAATGTGTGATGCATGCTCGTGAGCTGTCATCTTTGGCAGCAGTAACATTTCCATCTGCTTACATACTGTTGCTATTCTTATGCTGCCATCTACAAGATGCTTTACTCTGGAGTAGCCCTGTTGACGTCATGTTGCTGTAATCCAGAGCCTATTTTATTCTAGGGCACCTTGCAGTGGGATCATTTGGGAGCAGATGCCTTGCAGATTGTGACACATCCTAGCTGATACTTTTGAAAATGATAGGATGACGACTGAGACTAGGCTGAGGGTGCATGATGCTATTATTAGCTAAAGCAGAGTTTCCCAAACTGGGTGTTGCAACACCACCACCATGGAAGTTTTATCTCTGCCCCCATAGAGGTGGGGTAAGGGCAAAATCAGTAACACGATTGTGCCATTGTCAGGGCATAAAGGAATTTTCATTTAGCTGTAGTGGTGCAAATCCCTTTTTAAAGTGAAAAAACCATCACTTTACAAGCCCTAAAGTTGAAAGGTTGGCCACCTTTGTCCCAAGGAAGCACTCCCCTGTAGACTACCAGAGAGGGAGGAGAACAGACCACCCACAGCCATCTCTTTAGTACTGCCTGGGCAGTCCATTCTCCTCCCTCTTTGGTTGTCATTGGGGGAGTGTTCACTCCTCAAGATGCTGCAAATGACCAAAGACCATTTTTATTTTCAGAGATCTCACAGATCAATTCTCATGGACCACAGGTTAGGAATTAGTGCCAAATAGGAACCACTCTAAACCCAATGAAGCAAGAAGAGCATATTAGAGCTGTTTCACATGTTACCTCCTCAAAGCCAGGCTTGACACTAATTATAACTTTCACTGATTATATCAGCCAAGCCTGGCTCTCTGGTGAGGTGTACATATTTCAAACCTGTACCTGTTTTTTATTGCATTCTCCCTTTGCATATCCTCCTTTTGCATACCTCAAAAATCTTAACCATACCCTTGAGGCGGTATACAGTACAATCCTAATCATGTCTACTCATAAGTATTACTCTACACATAAGTATTACTTATGTGTAGAGTAATATTTAAAAAGACAGAGGCTGCAGACTGGCCTAATCCCTGGCATAAGTCCTGTGCTGACCTGGGGTGTCACAAAAGTGCGGTAATACACTTCTACACCACTCCCTGGGAGGTGTTTAGGTCAGTAAACATACATGCACCAGCCTTCCCACACCATCACAAAAAGATAGGATGAGTAAAGCAGGTCTAAGTTTCTTAGGATTGCAATCTAAGTCCCAGGAAACGGTATAAAAGATTGCAGCCTGCAAGTATCAAACAGTCTTTGGTGTCATAAATGCGAACATGCAACAGATGCAAGCAGTGGAAATGTTCCAAATATTACAAGTACATATAGTTGGCAACAAAACAAAAAGGTCTTTCCATGCTTCCCATGTGACTCACTCCTATACTAGTTACATCCCCTGGTTACTCCCAGGAAACCAAAAAGAAGTTAAATGACAAAGAAACGTTTTGTAAAATTTTCAAATGGCCATATGACATGTAAAAGAAATGGTGCCAAGTCTCTGAAAAAAACGGAGAGCTTGCCAGTGAAAAAAATCTCAAAGTTTGGGCTTCCAGATACTACTGGAAAAGTTGTCAGATGTATTCATTCTGTATGTGGTGGTCTACAGAGCAAAAATATCATTTCTGTCACATACATCACCTCACCATATCACATTCTTGTGATGTTCCTTTATATCTCTCTTCCCCTGCAAGATCAGAACAAAGGGCACAATCCAGAGTAAAGGTATTGAGGAAGAGCCCTAGCTGGGCTGACCCAACTATTCTGTATCCAGAACAGAGAGTGATGCTGGATCCAGACAGTCAGGAAGCCTGGGCTGCCCTAACTGCTCCAGAGCATGCTAAGTAGGCACCAAGTCAGTAACACCTGGAGAAGACACCTCCTTGCTCCCAAGGAGACCTCCCTCAGATCACACTGAACAAGGAACAGCTATGGTGCCTGCCTTATAGAGAAGCCCAGAAGTTCCTGACAACATGTAACAGCTGCAGTATGAGAATGCAGTACAGCAGTTCCTCTAGTGGAGGATGGATGCAAGGGGATTGCTTGGAGTGGCCTGCTGTATCCCCAGGTTAGTGGGCTGTTGTGCCATATTCTGAGGTTGAGAGGCAGAGGTTGCAGCTAGGCTGGCCAAGAACTCAGATTTTTTTGTCAACACTGCCATTCTTACTCTGCTTTATCATGGACCCCTATGGGTCCAACTCAGATTTATACCTACTCATGAGGAGCTGAGGTATGAGGAGCTGAGGAGCTCTGAGGAGCTGGAAGAGGGAATTTCTGCCCTGGAAATAGGCTCTGGTTACAATGTAACTGATCTGCTCTAGGCAATGCTAAACATGCCCTCAACATGGCTTTCCTGAACTGCCTAAACTGGCCCAGCTAGGGCAGCCCAGCTCCATCTGTCTTGGGGCAGCCTATGGGTGCAATCCAGAGTAACTACGGGGAGTCCTTGCTCTGGTGGAAGAACAATTTGCTCTGGATTGCAATATGAATTTCCCATAGGTTTTCACTAGCTGGTGCAGTAACTATGGGTACACGTAATGTCTCTTACGTGCTCCCGTAGTTACTCTGGATTGTAGAGTGTGTTGTCTTAGGCTGTCCCAAGCCTTTTCCAGAATAACTAGGGTGGCCCATCTTGGACTTGGGCCACCCCAGTGATAGAAAGGGTCAGGGCCTCCAAGAGAAATTTTTTAAGGCGGTACAAAACCCATTTGGGGACCCTTAGACTTGCAAAATTATGTTGAAATAAAAAAACTGAGGCTAATTAATGTGCAACAAACTTCATCAAGTGCTCATATATTGATCATATAAAACATTATGTTAAAATATACCGTTATTCAAGTAATGTGATAATATAAAATACTAAAATCTTATCAAGGAAAAAAATTAGAAAAAATTTAGTAAGTGCTTTTCTGGCTTTCTTATGTGCAAAATTTCTAATAACGCTATCAAAATCAACTTGTATGCATATGCATGTATACATGTGTATGCATATGTGTATGTGCATATATACCGTATTAATTTGTTAGTAACAAACATTCAAATGGTCTTTCAGTCATGGGCCCCTTAGCTCTCGAGCCCCAGAATAATGTACCTGCTGAACCCCCCTCTCATAGGCCCTGGATAGGGTAGCCCAAGTGTACTTCTGGATTGTGCCCAAGGGCCAAGTGATTCCATTATCTTACCATACTTCCTAGGGTGCCAACAAAATCACTTTGGGAAGTCCACAAGCAAGGAGATAAAGGTGACAGCCTTTCCCCAACGTAGCAACTGATATTCAGTGGCTTTTTGGGTGCAGATACTTCATTTAGTAATCATGATGACTAGCCATTCATCTGCCATGAATGTGAAGGGTGACCAGATAACAAACCCAAAATTCCTACCCCCAAAATTCCTACCCCCCAAACCAAAATTCCTACCTGCTTAAAAAATTGCCAAAAATGTATTTTTTGTTTTTATATTTTTGTTTTCTTTTTGGCGATAACTTTTGATAGGAAGGCGATATCGCAAAACAAATTTTTACATTGGATTCTGCTCTTCAATACGAATCCAATGACATATGATATGACATACAATGACATACTATACACCATCCTGAAGTTCAAAAATGAAGCCAAAATGTAGGACAATGAAGCCAAAATGTAGGACACCCAGACAGGAGGCTGAAAATCTGGACAAATCCAGGTTTTTCCAGTCATATGGTCACCCTGAACGAATGTGTCACATCTCCTCCTAAAGTAATTTAAATCAGTGACCATCACAGTGACAGCTTGTGGCATGTAAATCAGGAGCCCTTAAAATGTTCTTGCTCCATACTATTTTATTAATATAAGAACACATGTCTGGCCTTATTTTCAGTAATCTTTGGCAGAGTGTATGAAGGTGAAATAGAATAAAGATATGATCCAGTTAAAGTTTATTAAGCCCCATCGATTATAAATACTTGGTGGGGCTATATTTTTATGCAAACTTTCCTGGAGGTTAAACCAACTGAATGTGATTTACCAACAACAATGTGATTTACTCAACAGTAGACATGCATAAAAACAGCATGTAATCATACTGTAATCATACTGTTATTGTGTAATCCTAGACAGAACAGCAACAGTGTACTCCTAAGCATATCCACTCAGAAAGAAGCCATGTTCAATTGAGTGTACTTCCAGGAAAGTGTATAAAGGATTGCAGCCTAAATGTCTTCTAATCAAACCGGTTACATAGATTCTGCAAGCCAAAATACTCTCTAGTGTCTCACAAAACACTGTGAGATTTCTGAGTAAGCACAGAAATTGGGTGCTTAACTGTGGCAAAACAAGACCAGGGGGAAAATCCCACCACTGAACAGCAATAATAAAATTGCATAAAATACAACAAATGAAACCCCTCAACATCTCTTAAAACACATACTGTCCTGCATACAAAGCATGTGCTTTCCTATTGCTCTGTAGGTGTTTTGTGAAACTCACATTAGAAGCCAGTGGCATAGCTAGAGGGTGCAGGGGATGCAGTTGCACCGGGCTACAAGCGTTGGCTGTGCTTGACACTAGTGACTAAAATTGTGAAAAAGGGGTATGTATTAATGATAATACCATCATGTTATATGTCCTTGGAAAGGTAATTTAATGCTGATTGCAATGAATCAAACCTTATTGGAATATCTATATTCTATCAAATTTTATGGCCAATTAACCAGAAAATGAAAACACAAAAGCCTATGGAACAAAAAGTGGATTTTTAAACTCAAACTTTCCCATGATACTGATTGCTCTGAGAGCCAATGAGATGTAATTCTGATATTTTATGGAACTAATAAAGTGTTAATATGAATCAGCTCTCAATTCCATATGCATATACTGTATACATATAAGTATATATACCCATGCTAACTGGGTATACAGTCACTTCTAAATAGTGCTCTTTGCCCCAACATAGTTTCCTTGACCAAAAAGGGATACAATTTTTATTTTTTACTTAATTAAATTTGATTTTGTTGTTACAGGGTTGGGGCAGTGATCATATGACTGGAAAAACCCAGATTTGTCTCGATTTTTAGCCTCATGTCCGGGTGTCCTACATTTTGGCTTCATTTTTTAACTTCGCGATGGGGCACATTACACCATCATGTCATATGTCATTGGATTTGTATGTCATCATTTCATATGTCATTGGATTCGTAGAGCAGAATCCAATGTAAAAATCGGTTTTGAGATATATCCTTCCTATGGCCAAAAAACCAAAAATCAAAATATATAAAAACAAAAAAATACATATTTTGGCAATTTTTTTAAAGCTGGTAGGAATTTTGGCTTCGGGGGTAGGAATATTGGTCTGGGGGTAGGAACTTTGGCCTTGGGGTTCAGGAATTTTGTTTTTGACATCTGGTCACTCTGGGTAGGGGGCGGAACAAAATCCTCTTTGATTCCAGATAGCAAATAGGTGCTTTAGCTCTGCCACTAGCATAGCAAATGGGTGGTGAACTGCTAAGGAGAAGGGGGCTTTCTTTCTAAAAATACCCAGGGATGACATCACTTCTTGTTGTAACATCACTTCTGGGGCAACATTGTGAGCTTTGCACCAGGCTACATGAACATTAGCTACACCACTATTAAAAGCATTTTCTAATCTGAATGCAAACTTCCAGAGGCACATGCACCTCTTTTATTTCCCTCTTATACAGACATGCACTGCTAGAAAGTTGACACACTCTCTCTCCTTTACACTGTGGGCACAATTTCTCCAGCTGGGTGCTTAACCTATATCCTATGGCATCCAATTTATTCTGACATTCAGGCAGAATGATTAAGTAGCCTGGTCATTAAGTCTCTACTTTTTCTGTTGCTTGCTGCTGCAGATCTTTCCCTGACCACATCATAGGTGGAAAGAATGAGTTTTTCTTTCACTCTGTATGTCAGAGCAGAGGCAGAACAGTTAAAAAATGGTCAGTGTGTGTGTGAATTAGTGTAGAATACAGGGGAACCTTTTAGAGGCTTCTGCATCATTGCAAAAGAGTAATTGTTCATTTCTTGATCATCCATCTCAAAGTTGATGTGCTCTGTTGTCATTTATTTATTTAATTCGCAACCAGAAAGGGGAGAAGGGCATGCAATGATAATTAGACATGTTGCCTGCCTTTTAAATCAGAAGCTATTTACACCTTGGAGCCCATGAATAATGCATGGTACACAGACATGATAACAGATAATTAGATGGACCAGCTAAGAGGAATGCAAAAGGGGGCCGGGAACCCAAGGATTGCATAAGGTGTGTGGGCATTTTGACATCTAAGAAGCGCTATAGATCTGGCGTTAACTACCTCAGCCTCATGAAGATAATTAAGAAGAAATGTGGGTGTCAAAAAAACCCTCGTAAACTATTCCCATAGATGGGCTAGCTTATTGCAGCAGTTCAAAACACAATTGGCAGACGCCCACATTGGACATGATTGCCCTTTGATGCAGCTGTTATTGACTTTGTAAAGATGCCAGAGTTAAAATGATGTCTTAAGCTCATTGGTTGACAAGTTTCTCCCTAAGATTTTGTCACTGCAATAAATGTCAAGCTTTCTATGGAAGGTCTAATATTTTGTGGCATCTGCAAAGAGTCAAATTGCAAATTATTCATAGTATGAGTTAACCTGAAGATGCACTGAACTGGAAGTAGCCTTAGTAGTATATGTATCATGGGATATATATCATGAAAGGCATGACCACCATATTCTCTCTGTTGGCTATGTGGTGGGACCCTGGATCAATGGTAAAGTACCTCCTTTCAGAAGTCATATGATCATAACCATAGGACAACCTCTGTTAATGCAGAACAAGGGAGCCTTTAAATCCACAAGGGGGCCTTGAAGTCCACAAGTGAGGAACCTGGGTTCCAAACTTGCAGTGGAAAGTCCTATCTGACTTCCTGGACACAACTTGGAAGATGCTTCTGGTTGCATGTGTGTATCCAGATTGGCAGATTCAGTTAACTACAGGTTACTGCGTTCATGGGGGTTCCTGAAACAGTTTCAGTAGATCCTGAGGTTGCTGAGGGCTAACTGCATGAATCTCAGAGCATTTGTGAGTGCAACAAGGGGCCACTATAAAGGAGCAGTTTACAGATGCCATATGAAATCTACTCTCCTCTGATTGGCAGTCACAGTTCCTGAAATTCATTCATTCACTCATTTAACAAGCTTAGGCACTTTTAGATTTTTATGGAAGTTAAACAATGAGAAATTAACTTAACAACCTTTATTTTCATTATTTTCCAGCAGCAGAATTCCAGACTCACAAACCTTTGTTCCCAAAGCTTAACTGTTAAAACTGCTCAAATAAAGAATTGAAAGAGCAGTCCCTTGACACTGGCTTGCACTCTAAAAACATTCACAAGGTGTTTTATGTGAATAATTTGTATCCCAGTTGATGTCACCAGAAAACAATTTCAATATTTCAAAAATGAGAGCTTTAATTGAATGCATCTGGCTGTTTTGCCCAACTGTATGGAGCAAATCCCTTTCAGATTAAAACCACAATCCCTTAAAAAAAAGATGAGACATCTACTGAAATAACAATTAGATATGATGCCCATTGGGGGAGATAAGTGGGGTACAAATTGAATCAAATAAAAAATATGCTTGTCATTTGCCTTACCATTAACTGTGACTACCTGATCATAGCTGGTTATGCATGGGGCGTAATAGGACATTAACCAATCTACTATCCTGATAAGAGCTGCCCCGTGAAAGCTCTGGGGCTGAAACTAAAGCTGCAATCCTAAAGACACATTTCTGGGAGTAAGACTCATTGAACACAATGGGGCTTACTTTTGAGTGGACATGGCTAGGATTGTATTCTAAGTGGCAGGGCACTGTCTTTGCATGGATGGTTGCAACTTCATCCAGCATCTCCAAGGAGATTCATAGATACCCTTGAGAGTATGCTAGTCTGAGTTGACTGTACGCTGTTGCTAGTCTGAGTTGACAGTTCTGACCTGTATACACCAATGGTGTAATTCAGTATGAGGCAGCTGTTTGACGGTCACAAATGAAAGTGCGGTGGGGTTGTACATGCAGCAAGGTAAACCTCTGTGTGTGTAATCCCATCTACAGACAGAGCTATCCTTGGCACTTAAATAAATAGAGGCGTATCAGGTGAACAACAGAGGCCTTATGTACCCCTCATATACATTGGATGTCCAAGAATACAAATCCTCTAGGATGTAATCTTTATAATTTCATTTAAATGTTACATGAATTTCCCCAAGCAGAGATGACACCAGGCATTTAGTGCCTGAGATAGACCACTGAAATGGCTGCTTTCCATGCCATGGTAGTAAAGATTTAATGAATGACATCACTGATAACATATGTTAATGTAATTAATGGTAGCCCAAGTCAGGATCAGACCATGTTACCCTGTCTAGTGCACCCACTTACCTTGTGGGGCTGCTTTTATGTTTTACTAAGAGGGTAAAGACCACTGACCACTTCAAAGCTAATGGCAGCATCCCCTCCATCAGAGTACTGAACAAGGCACCTGGCAAAGGAGAAGGATTCTGAAAGGCCATTATCCTGTAATCAGCATTGCTATTTTACCTGGAATCACGGTGGACAAAGCTGGGTCTGCCCCCTCCCTCCTACTCCAGCTTCCCTACCTCTATTTGGTAAAGATATTATATATTCTGTATCCATCTGGAGGGGGCTCTGGCAAACCACTGTTTCATCAAGTCAGGAATTGCAGAATGTGATGTTTCCTAGGTAAGGATGTACCTGCTGGAAAAAAGTAATACTTCCAATTCAGACATAGCAGTAGGGAAAAGAGAAATCCAACATATTTGAAAAAATTGCATTTTTGGCACTCCGATCACTGGTGATTTATGAGTTTACAAAGCATCTGAATATCAAAGTGCCTGCATTTTTATGAGTCAGACCTTTTCAGTGACTCTAGTAAATACCAGCAGTTATCCAACAATCCATTGGCCAAATTCAGGTAGCACTACAGCTGCTAATGTGAGGCCTGACTTTTCACCTACATTCAAACCTGTTTAAGAAACATCAGTTCCCCCTTTTGCTTAGCTTGCTATGTAACCTCAATCTCTATTATTAGGATCACTAAACACCTTTCCAAACAAGTGCTACTACAATGCAAATGAGGCACTCCTACAGAAAGGAGTAGCACAACGATTTTCAAATCTCCAGCACAACTGAAGGTTATGGATGGAGGCAGTGGTGGGATTCAAATAAATTAACAACACTTCTATGTCCTAATAACTTAAATTAACAACATGTTCTATGTCTCATTAGTAACTGGTTCTCAGAACCAGGCTGTCATTAGCAAAGGGTTCTATAGAACCTGTAAGAACCCCCTGAAGCCCACCACTGGCTCAGAAGTGAACAAAGAGCACAATCCTAATCATGCCTACTCAAAAGTAAGCCTCTTGTGTTTAAAGGGTCTAACTCCCAGGTAAGTGTCCTTAGGATTGCAGTCAAAATAATGCAAACACTTAAATCTAAACTTGAATTTGCTAATGCACATCATACAACATCAAAATTTGCAAAATAATTCAATCCTTCCTCGAGGAAGAAAGGAAGGATATAAATCAAATAAAGTAAATAAATTTGTAGATTTTGCTAGTAATTTCATTCTAAAAGTGTGACTTTTAGTTTAAGGGTTGCTTACCTCAGTGCTGTTTTGTGGCTGTATAGGTGACAGAAAGTTGGATTGCATTGGGTGGCTATTCCAACAAGCGAAGGAGTATGTTTCTTAAAGTTATACCACCCTGGAAGAATTAAGAATCTGAGATCAGAGGTCAGAAAACTTCTTGGGAGAGTGTAAGAATCAGTCTCCATATTACGCAAATCACGTTGAAGAAAACCTGAATGGCAACTTCTCTTTTTAAATTATAAAAAGTAGTGTGTTGCTTTGAGTACAATGTTTAAAGGAAACATATAGATACATTTGGTTCATTAGTTGGTTTGTTTTCTGTGGATGTCAAATGGCCCAATATGAATATTGCCTGCCCCCTCCTCCCCTGAAAATTGGCAAGAAGCAGGGGCATCAGAAAGTTAAGCAAGACTGAAACCCAGAAACAGCCTGAAGGTGTTTAAATTAACCACATGAAAGTAATATATATGAGTGTTTTTCAGCACAATCTTATCCACATCTACTCAGAAGTAAGCCCCGTTGTGTTCAATGGGTTTTACTCCCAGGAAAGTGTGTTTAGGATTGCAGCCTTTCCATCCAATCCTAAGCAGGTCTATTCCAAAGTAAGTCCCATTATGATCAATGGGGCTTGTTCCCAGGAAACTGTGCATAGGATTGCAGCCTTTGTCTTTTATTTTGTCATGTGCTAGATTTTTCTTGGGTGTCCTACATTTTGTAGCCCTTGTCCTCTTTTTCAGTGATGGTATCTGGTCATCCTTTACCAACATTAATAGATGTTTAATCTTGTACCAATGTTTAATTGGTACAGACAGGATGTTTAATCTTGTACCAATGATGGTACTAGACCAGTGATTTTCAACCAGTTTGCCGTGGCACACTGGTGTGCTGCAGATAGTACTCAGGTGTGCCACAGGAATTTTGAGACTGACATTCATTAATAGGAAAATTGGGAGGTTTGAACAGTCTGATTTGCATTGTCAATGGTAAAAACAACTGATGGTGTGCCTTGACAATTTCAGTGCCTTGTTAAGTGTGTTGTGAGATGAAAGAGATTGAAAATCACTGTACTAGACAATGGATTTGGCCATATGATCAAATTAGGGTTGCCATATGCCTGGGGAAACTGAGACATTCCCAGTTTTGGGGGTCCCATCCAATTTGGATAGGTCCAAATCTCATGTTTGGACCTTGCAAAAGAGAGGAAAGGCGGAGAGCAAGGAGAGGTGGAGCAGCAGGGCAGATGTTTCCTGGCCATGGGCTGCCCAACCTCTTCTTTGCTCCATTCACTGGAAGTGCCAATTCACTTTAATGGGGCTTACTTCTGAGTAGACATGCACAGGATTATGCCTTGCCCCCAAGTTTCTGTCCTGGTTTTGTCAGCAATTTTGTACCTGCTGGTTTTGTGAAAGAGAGTTATGGCAACACTAGACCAAATGCATGTCAGTTACAGATCAAGGGACCATAAGAATTCTCTCTTTAACTTGTATTCCAGAGGCAGAGACCAAGAGATCTGGCAGTGGATCACCTTCTAATGGGTATAGGAGACCAGGCAAGCCTGGATTTTCAGTTAACATGTAGATTTGGACCTAAATTCAACAAAATGAACAACAATGCACAAATGAGATGTTTAACTATAAAACCCCTTGGCCTTATGCATATGTAATTCAATATAAATCTAATCTCTGACCACAAACCATAGGCACTGGCTAAAGAGAACAGTGCGGTTTGGATTAGCTTCCAGTAAGGTATTTAATTTTTAGCAATGCATTGACATTCACACTCTGAAAACCAAAAGAGTTCCAGCTTTCTTCAGGGTTTTCTTGGCTCCTTTATTTATGTAGTGTGTAGTGTGCTGCTATATTTTTGTCCAACCAGTCCAAACCATGAACCTACTACAGGAGTGTCATCAGTGACACAGATAATGATCATGTAGCTGGGTACAAACCTCAAAATGTTGCCCCAGAAGTGATGTCACAGAAGTGGTTTCAGGCCCAGACTTAAAAAAAAAATTCAGGGAAACACCGCCCCCCCCACCCCCCACCCCCCAGAAACAGTCCGTGTCAGTGCCAGGAAACCCTCCTACAGCAAAACCCTGAACTCATCTGCCCCCAACGTGCTTCTGATTCTTCCTTTCATCCTCTTCACTGACTACTAGGGGACCAAGAGGTGATTGATGCCAAAGGCTCAAGGGACTGGCTCAGCTGAGTGGGTTTTTTGATGTGCATGAGCCCTCAGCAACTCCTAGACCTGGTCAACTTCTGACACCACCCCTGTGCCCAACACAGTTATATCATTTACACCTTGTTTTAATTGTGAGTACTGAGGTACTATTGGGTTAAATAAAAAAAACTTAATTAAATTTGGGATTAATTTGGAGAAAAGTGATGGGAGAGTGATGGCAATCCCAGTATAGTATTCTTGGAAGGAGTTCCAGGTGGCAATCCCAGTACAGTATTCTGGGAAGGAGTTCTAGGCATAGTATCTAGCAGAGGAAAAATATTCAGAGTAATTCACCAATATGCACAATTAATATTTGCAAGGCAAGGAATGACAACTCATTTCCAGCGTCTCCTGCCCACTCAGAGCAGGATCTATTTCCAGTAGTTGGTCACATCAACAAAGAAAATTTCTTTCACTGCCCTGCCTTTGGCAACATTTCCAGCAACATTTTGATCTCCCCTCCTATTTCATTGTTCTTTCTTCCTTTCCCTCATCCCCAAGACCTGCACCCAAGATCTCTTGCATGCTGCTAACTAGAAGAATCAAGAGGTGAGAGGCAAGAATATACTCAAGTTCTGGACACTGGACACCAGATATCCAAATACATTGCTCTGTGCTCAGGCACTAACTTTTTAATGCCCACCAGAGCCCTTGAGAGTAATCCAGTACCATCAGTGAAATTAACTCTCAGTTTCTGTGAGCTGTGAGGGCAAGAGTGCATAGACCCAAAGTGTATTTCTGCCACTACTGAAAAAGCTGACAGGATCTTTACCCAGACCATTTTTTTAACCAGTAAATTTACCAGTAACCTTTTTTGGTCTCTATCTCAGTGTTTTCTGTATAGTATGTATGTTCTTGAAGTTTTTCATGCCTAACAGTCATGGGTCTTCCATAGCCGGATTTTTTATTTCATCAGCAGTCTGTGAATTGCACTGGCATCCTTCAGTCTCAAAAGACTATGGTATCATGCTCTGGGTGTCCTCTCCAGAGCACGATGACCTGGGAAGATTAATATGGAGGATAGACTGTTACCCAAGCAGCAAATTACCCCCTCTCCACATCACTGGAAGTAGTCCAATAGAACAGCAGAGCCGTTATAATTGGTTCCAGCTGTGTTGCAGGAGTTACCAGAACACGATTGTACACTGTCACAAACTGCTTCTGCACTCTGGCTCCGGATTTTGCCTCGAGGTTGACTCCTGAAGCCTTTCCCATAGATGGGTATAGCTACAAGGCAGTGGAGGTTTGAGGTGGGAGTTTTCCTTCTCCAGACAACCCATGTTCAGTGGGATTTTGGACAGGTTTAGTCTGGCTCCTCAACAAAGGCCTGTATGGCATAGAAGTCCCCGCCAGTAGCTACACTACCACCACCAGCATAGCCCTTTGTATCACTAGAGCACACAATCCCACCACCACAAAAAGGTACTGTCCATCAGTGGGTGTCTGTGAATTATCACCTTAGTAAAGATTGTGTGGATGTGGTGAATTTTCCATTCTTGACCAGTGCAGATGTTTGGGGAAGATGAGGAGGAGGCAAAAAAGGCAGGAGTAGGGCATTCCTGGGAGGTGAGTGGGAGGGAAGTGGGAGGCAGGGTTTGGATCAGCAGGTTTGCCAGATCCAAGCCTCCATTCTCAGGTGAATCAGAATATGCTTCCTTCTACACAAATTTAGTCCACTTCCAGAAGCATAGACCCATTTGGGCTGTTGCAGCATTTCTCAGGGAAGGGGAAAAAAACTTCTCCTTCTCCATTGTAATGCAACTGCAACCCCATAGGCTGCAAAACTAACCACACTTTCCTGAGAGTAAGTACAATTGAACACAATAGGACTTACTTCTGAGTAGACATGCATAGGATTGCACTGTTAGACAGCCTGCCTGATCCAACACAAGTTAAGATTGTGCTGCATGTCTTTTAGGCTGTTGGCTTTGCTTTTTCAGTCTTGCTTTGGACCAGTCTGAAAAAAAATACTTGCGTTAAAGTTCTAATGTAAGTTTTGGCTGTGATTCATAGTGAACTGAGAAATTTTCAGAGAAGAGGGCTGAATCAGGAGACTGTCATCTAAACATATACAGAAAAAATTTGTATTCCTCCAGTGCTAAGCTTATGAACTCACATTAATGATCAACCTACATCTTAATGCTACTTGCATCTTAGAGCACAATCCTAACAATTTCAATGCAAAAGTAAGCCACATTGTGTTCAATGGGTCTTACTCCCAGGAAAGTGCCTTTCAGATTTCAGACTTAATGGAACTATCTCAAAATTCTACTTCCACTAAACTTAAGCAAGCCCAAACTTGCTTCATATTTTTTTAAAGGATTGGGAGCACCATTGAAAAGTAAGATGGTTCTATTTGGCATGTTGTACCTTTCTGCTGTGCCATGACTGCTGTGCTGTGTTTTTGTTACCTGCTGGTTGCTGCACACTGTTCAAATTCATATTTCTGGTTGAAACACTGGAGTTTGAGACTGTTCAACAAATGTTAAATCTTAATAAACAATTTGGCTCACAACAGATTTTGGCCCCTTTGTGTTGACCCTGACACCCCTTATATTATAAGCACTGAGACAATGAAATAAGACTGGGTAAGTATAGATACACCTTATGATTATATATTGCATAGGAAAGGATGTGTCAAATCTTTAGGTTCAGGAGAAAGGACTTGGAAAAGCATTGATTTTGGAAACTATAACAAATTCCATTTTTTCCTTTTAGTGGTTATTGGAATATGAGGTCCTCAATCCTAAACAAGCTAATTAAGAATACATGCATAGGCTTCCACTAAGAATCTGGTTGCAATCCTAAACTCAACTTAGGCCACCCTATGCCCTGGCACAAGCTCTGTGTTGATCTGGGGGTGTCTCAAAAGTGCAGTAAGACAGTTCTGCCTCACTTTTTTGGGGGGGAAGGGTTAGGTCTTTGGGGGGAAGGGTATGCACAGGCATATGCTGACCTCCCCACACCATCATGGAAATATAGGCCTGAGGAGTTAGGCCAGTGTAAATTTCTTAGGATTGTGCCCTTAGTAATAGAAAAAATACTCATATAATACCTTGATGGCAAATCTGATTTAATTGGTGTACAAAAGTACAGATTTGTGTGTTTTGCTGAGATTTTCTTCCTCGGCATATCACTTTGGCCACTTTCATTAGCCTTTCTTCACAAACACTTCCAACAGCTCAAACCACAAAAGCTTTTACAATATTGGCTCCTGAAAATAAAATAAATCAGATTTATTCCTATAGATTTTTCCCTGTGGAACAATAAGCTGCTCTTCTTGGGAAGGTATAATTTAGATTAGGAAAACAGCATGGGAAGGAGAAAGGTGCACTCTCTCCCAGTACCACAGCCTAAATCCGAACCACAAAGAGGTCTATTAATCTTTAAAGCTGAGGAGGAACATGCTTGGCCCAGCCAAAACTTCACTCCATGTACCTGTATAAAGTTACCGGTAGTTTTGTACCACATTCAAGATCTTCTCCTTGCCCTCTTGCTGTCCACAAAGAACAGGAATTGTTCATCATTAAGTAACAATGGTTACTTTGGGAGATAGGGGAAGATGGAAGACCTGGAGTTTTGTGCAGGGTGACCAGATACCTGAACCTAAAAAGGAGGGAAAGGTCTTCGATTCCTCTCAGCCTGGCCTTTCTGGCAGACAATGGTACATTTGTCTACTCATTGGCACTTTCACTTTCCTCTACTTTTCACTTACCTCTACTTTATGACAGATCTATGAGATGACCAGAGTGATAGTTCATATATTTTCATACAAGGAAGACAGTCAGAAAAATAATGTGCATTTTTGGCACAATTCAAACACCACCACCCTGTTCTGACTGTAGGGCACACTTTTTGATCACTGCAAATAGTGCAAGGGGTTGCATGCATTCAGAAAAGGGGTATCCAAACCCTGCCCTGGGAGCCAGATGTGGTCTGCAGCAAGTCTCTGTCTGATCCTTGCTAGCCTCTAGTCCACTGAGAACTTCTGGCCCATTCAACAGACCACAACCAGACCTATGCTCTGTTTGCATCCAGAAGGTCTTCTGAGGGCTTCATAAGGCTTCAGAATAAATCAGAATAAATAAATCTTCCGAATTTAGTTATATCTCTAATGTACTTATCTAAATTTTATATTTACATTGTATCAGCCCTCAACAATGTGCCAGATATTTGATGCCTCTCTTTGGCCAAAATGCTTGTAGTCCCGTTCCAGAACATCACTAGCAAGGCTAGTTATCCCAGGGTGCAGGAGATAGGTTGGTGAAGAGAGAATGGTGTAGGGCAGGGAAGGTTAGAACAGGCTGGAAAATAGCAGTGATAGCTGAATCCAAATAGCTGAATCCCCTCCTGGACCAAATTCTAAAGCCCAGGTCCATGTGGACCTGTGCCAGCAATTTCTCTGGTGCAGGACATGTGCAGAACCACATAGGCTTAACCATAGGTAAGGGAACTAATATTCCATTATTCAGAGGATACCTCTAGGACTGCCTCTCCCCCTCCCCCACCCCCCCCCCCCCCAAGAATGCAGTGTGAGCTGTTTAGGCTGCTTGTATCAGGTAAGGTGGTGGAATCAGAGGATTGGGCTGTTTGTGTAGAATATCAATTTCTGATTTATTCTTGTAATTTTAACCTTAACTTGAGCACATTATTTTCAAGCAACTTCCTAATCCTTTTTATTGGAGTGGAGAAAGAAGCAGAAGAGTGACTGTATGTAACTAGGAAACAGAATTAAACATACAACACTTACCAGTGCAATATTAGAACTGACCTGAGCCAATTAAAAATATTAACAGGGAAAAAATACTCTCCTGTATTTTTTTAAAAAAACCGGGTTAATTGACATCAATTCTATTCATATCATCAAGATTAATTTAGATTTCCTGATGATGAGAAGAAATGAAAATCCAGCTCATTTTTTTCTTGACCTTTTCTTCTCAGCAAATCAGGCTGGGATCAAATCACATTCTCCAAGCAGATGGCATAATGACAGTGAGGAAAAGTTTATTTGTGGTTCAAAAAACAGAAAATCCTGTTAGCCTATTATATGAAACATGGCTTTTTAATGGGTAAAACATTGTTTATTTTTTTAAAAGCTATCAACACATACCTGGGAGTAGGTCCCACTGGTTGTAATGAGACTTCCTTTTGAGTAGACATACATAGGATTGGACTGAATATCTTACTTTCTCTTTAGGAATGGTAGAAATAAAAAAGAAAGATTTAATAATTTACTCCATCATGTTCAATAATTAGAAATATTATTTATCAGTTAATTAGTTTTTAAAATACTGCACTTTCCCCTAAAATTGTCACTTAAAACAATGTGAGAAACTTCAAAAACAATGGAATAACAACAAAACAGCAATTGACAAAAGTGACATCACAGAAATATTTAACCACTGTTACACTGAACACATAAAGATGCACAACAGGTCATCACCAAATGCCAAAAGTAGCTACTACAGTAGTTTAGTATTCAGGTGCCAAGCTACTCCTGGCTTTAAAGGTAAGAACTATGACATACCATGTGTGGTAACCAATGCAGTTCACATAATGAACAACTCGCATCCAAGAGGCAGTTCCACTTCTCATAGGCAGAGCAGCTTCATTTTTTAGACCCTGGCATTGCCAAATGTCAGGTAACAGAGCCTGGATAAAGATTTGAGGGAGACCTCAAATGCGAGGGAATAGCTTTCCCTTGCACTCATCAGAAGGCTCAATGGATCAGTGGATATACTCAATACAGAGACAGTTCTTTATATCTTTAAGAAACAACAGTAATATCTCTGGCTTTAATGTGCACTCCTAGCAGAGAGGAAACAGAAGTGTGTGCTTCCGCAACTTCCTTTTCATATTATCTCCATTCGTCATCTTGTTGGAGACCACACATTTAGTTAAGCAACTCCCTCCCCGCCACATATAAGCCATCTCTTGATGCAGAGAAAATCAGTCACCCTGGTCTTCAGATGTGTGTTATCTCTCCCTTTCTTTATTTCACAAATTTGGAATCTTATTGCATTTCCTGAATGATGCTCCTTTTTGAAATCAATCTGTTCAGTCAAATGCTGTGTTTTGGTCATGGCTCCCACTTCTTTCTTTGCTTCCTAAATCTAAAGAAAGGGTTGAGGCCTTAAAGCCTTCTTGAAGAAATTTAGATTATCTGGTTCCTCTGACATGCTATTTAGCAGTAAAGTAACATGTAGTTTGGTCCTTAGAACCCTGCGTTGCAAAAGTAATTTTCCCCATCACACCCATGTATTAGTCTAACTGGATATTTGCCACATGCAGCCAGAAGCCACATCTGATGGCACAGCAAATTGGGAGTAGATATAGCAAAGGTGGTGAAATTCACACAGAATTCACATGTTTCCTTCACAGAGAACATGGGATCTTGTAGCAAACAGTCCTGAATGACCTATCCATAATCATTATTTAGGCTTCATACTTTTATTCTAGGGCAGGGGTCCTCAAACTTTTTAAACAGGGGGCCGGTTCACTGTCCCTCAGACACTTCGGGGTCCGGACTTTTGGAGGACTTTGTCCTACATTTTTTAAATGTAGGACAAAATGTAGGATGTCCAACATTTTGCCCTACATTTTAAAAACACTCCCTGGGGGCTTACCTTTGGGGTATGACCTTTGGGGTCTCTTGGAGCCCCTGGTGTCTCTAAGGCCTCCCCCAAGCCGGCTGGGGGGAGGCTGCAGAGGCGTGGAGGACCGGCGCAGGTGGCTTTAAACCCTCCCTCCCCAGCTGGCTGGGGAGAGGCCGCTGCTGCGCGGTGGTGCCGCGTGAGCTCCCGAGCCCCCGACACAACTCCATGCATTCTTACACACACACACTTACACACACACACACACACACAAGCAAACACACCAGCTAACCTACAGAGGCGCTGGCATGCGCACTGGACAGGGAGACTCTGGCGCCGCGGACAAGTGGCAAGAGGCAGATGCGCCGGCCAGAGCTCCCCTGAGCCCCCCCCCGGCTGGCCAGGGAGAGGCTGCTGCCTCCCCGGTCTTTGTGGGCACTGGGGGGCAGTTGAAGGCTGCATCAGCAAAGATCCACCAGCCACGGGCAGCCATTTCCAAAGGGAAGACTCTGCGCATGTGCTCACAGTCTCCCTTATCCTCTGAGCTCCACCGGAGAGCTGCAGGGCTTCTCCATGGGCAGAGCAGACCAGCCTTGGCTGACCTGAGGAAGTCTTCCCTTTAGAAATGGCTGGCGCGGCTTGGGAATCTTCACGATGGCAGCCTTCAACTGCCCCTCAGTGCCCCCCAAACAACCCCCAGTGCCCACAAAGCACATCCCAAACCTCCCCAAAAGGGTGGCGGGCCGGATTGAGGCCCCTGGTGGGCCGGATCTGGCCCACGGGCCACAGTTTGAGGGCCCCTGCTCTAGGGCCTGTGGCCCTTGAAAAAACTATTTAGAGCACAATCCTAACCATGTCTACTCAGAAGTAAGCCTCATTGTGTTCAATAGGCTTTACTCCCAGGAAAGAGTCTTTAGGATTGCAGCCACAATGTCCTACACTCTTTTTGGTATTCTCTCCTATGGGTTTATTCACCACCAATGATTTTGTTAAACCTGTGATATTCACAACTCAGTGTGCAATTTTATGGACACTTTCCTATCCCACTGGCTAGAATGAGACTGACAATGCAAGTCCCAGCACATGTCCCATGCTGGAATGGGAGTGTCACAAAAGTGCCGTAAGGTATTTCTGAACCACTCCTAGGAGAAATCATGGGTTACAAGCTATGACGGGTTTGTGTTTGTTTGTTTGTGTGCATGTGTGTGTGCACAGACAGAAGTAGCTATAGGCAACCTCAAAATTCCAGATGCAGGGGAGGGCACCTGGATGCAGGGGTCTTGTGTGCTATCTGGTGGGTTGCTCTGTGATACAGGAAGCTGGACTAGATGAGTCTTTGGCCTGACCCAGTGGGGGTTCTTCTTGTGTTCTTATGTTCAGGGAGGGCTTCTTGTGTTCACACCAGTGCAAGGGGAGTGAGTTGTGAGTTGTGCTGGCCTGAATTGGTTAGGATTGTGCCCTGATTTTGTGTTAAGATTGAGTTGTCATTTCCTAGGCAGATGTTTTTGAAGGCCACAATAAGGTCACATTTTAAAGTGAGATATGGGTCACTCAGAATCTGTTTTGCTTATTTTTAGTGAAGAAATCAGAGAAATCAAACATAGGCCTGATTTTTTAAAAAAAGTATTTTCCTGTTGAAGGAAGCCTCCTGAGGAGTTCCTAAGAAAGCTTTTAGGGAAACCCCCTCTTCTTGAGCTGCAGGAGGAGAACATCCCAAACACGTGCTGGGGCGGGGAGCTCAGAGGCAGCACCAGCAGGCTCCTTCTTATGCAGGAGATCCAGGCAGTGTCTCTATCAGAGGCAGGCAGGCAGGCAGGCGGAGAGGGGGAACCACCCACACTCCGCATCAGGGTTGGAGGGAGGAGCCCTGGTGTGGGTTCCCATCTACAGGGCGCTGGAGAGATCCTGATCCAGCGTGAGCATCATGAGATCTCTCCGAGAAGATCGGATGGAGCTGCTGCCACTCAGTCAGTCAGGAGATGCCATCATTGCCTCCGCCGACCGTGCAATTTCCACTATCAATTATTTAATCTATTGGAGGCATGAGCAGGAATTTAAAAGGGAAGGGGGGAGACGACCCGCGAGACTGAGTTGGACCAGAAGGTGGGGGACTCCACTTATTATTAATATTATTATTGTTTGAGATTCGTTCTCCAACCTTCCTCCTACCCCTCCCCAAGCCAACATGCTTGGATCACATTTGGGTGGGCTTCTGGATTACTTTTGGGTGACTCACTCTGTATGTGCGTCACATCCAGAGACTTCTTTTGGGGTTTTTGAGATGCTTCTTTGATGCCTCGTTGTTTGGAGGGCAAAAGGTGGCTTTGGGGGTTCTTGTGCCTGGCAGTGACCGGGCAGGTTGTCCACTGCGAGGTGGCGTAGCTAGAGGGGAGTAAAGCGCTTCGTATGGCAGGGAACCTCAGGGTGGCTTGCAAGCAGCCTCACCCCCTCCTCCCCTTTGGAAAATATTTTTTCCTCCCCACGCCCGGATTGGCTCCAAAGGCCAGGGGGTGAGGCTGCTGCTCACACGCCACCCTGAGGCTCCCTGCCAAACTTAGCGCTTTGCCCCCCCCCGCTACGCCACCGCGTGTTCTCTGCGCAGTTTGTAACGCTACACCCGGAGTCTTCATGAATAAACCATGTTTGTTATTATCTTGATTGCATCCTTAATAGGCAGACGACGGAGAGGTCAGTGAGGGAGCTATATTTAAATGGATCTGGGTTGTTTAATGCGCGGACAAGTAAGCTAATATTCGCTCGCTTTGGAGAGATTTCTCGCGTTTCAGGGGAAGGGTGCCCAGCCAGCGCCCCTTCCTTACACTGCCCCCCCCCCCAAGACACCTTTCAGGAGCTGGGAAGCCATCGCCTTGCCTACCCCTTCCCACGATGACCATGATCCTTTCTTTTCACCCTGAAACAGGGCAAGGTGCAATCCCTGAGTACTTAGTCTGGAGTAAGCATGGAGTAAACATGCTCGCTGGTGGACCAGTTTGAGTGGTGGCGTAGCTAGAGGGGTTTTGGAGGGACCCCTCTAGCAGTCAGTCTTGGAGGGAGCTTCACCCCTTCGGAGCCATTCATAGAACATTCAAGCCCCCCAAGTTCCATCCACAGAACGTTCAAGCCCCCCAACGTTCCATCCTTAGAACGTTGCGAGCAGCAGCGTTCCATCCACAGAACGTGCATCCGTTCCATCCGTTTTGCTCCCCACACCTGGAATGGCTCCGGAGGGGTCAGGTTCCCCCCAAGATTGAGTGCTCTGCCGCCCCTCTGGCTACGCCACTGGGTTTGAGGATGTCCCTCCCCATTTTACAAGCTGCCGGACTTTGAAAGTTGACTTTGCATAATATGACCCCCCCTCCCTCAGTAAACATGCCTCTTTGCGTGTTGGTCTGAATGGTTCTTAGAATTACAATCATAGCAATGCCTATCTTGGAGTAAGTCCCTTTGATTGTAGTGGAACTTACATCCGAGTAGACATGCATAGAGTTGGGCTCTTAATTCCACTCGATGTATTGCTTCAAGATATTATGTTGTGGGACAGGATGACCATATGTATAACAAAAGAGAAAAAAAGAAAAAAAGGGATGACCCCTCCCCATATGTAGGATATCCAAGAAAAATGTAAGACATGACAAAATAACAGCTAATCACACACATATTGTTTGACACTACATAATTCTTTAGTGTGCGTAAATTAAACACTATTATTCATTATTAAATTAAAAACCATTACATATAAATTACAAGAATACTACATGCTGCGCACTTACAAGGAAAAGGAGGACAATGAAGATTTTCTTCCAGGACACAATGCTTTAAAAGAGGACATGTCCTGGAAAAAGAGGACGTCTGGTTGGGAGGGGAAGGAAAGGTTTGGCCTCAGTGGGGGGGGGGCTCCAGATCCAGAGTACTCAGGTAGGGACCCAAAGTTTGCAGGGGAAGAAAGGGGTGGGGGGGGGGGGGAGACACAGAAAGGGCTTGCTTTGCGGTCCTGTATACGGATGGGACTGGGCTGGGGAGCATTAGCTTGGATCCAGTTTGCCCAACGGAAGAGCAAACGGAAATCTAAATAATTCCCTAGTGGGAAGAAGCCCAGCACCAGCCCCGGAGTGGGGCGGAGGTTGGGAGTGGGGGGCGGTCGGGCTCGTGTGAGAGGCTCCTACTGCAGCCAGGGGGTGGTGCGGGGGGGGGGGGGGAGGCAGGAGAGAAGGAGATCAGAGGCTCCCAACAACTCCGCTGCCCTCCCAGCCTTCATAAAGCTTTGATGAGACACTTGAGCCGCCTGCCTCCTCCTGTGTTTCTGGGGCTGCAGGAGGCGGCTGGACTGGAGGGACCGACTCACTGGGCGGCTGGGAGAGGATGTGACTCTCCGGAGGGGACCCGAACAGGCTTTGTGTGGACGGCAAGGTAGGCGCCAGGAGGGCACCGGTTGTTCCAGGATACTCTCCGGAGTAGAGTCACCCTGGGCAGAGTCTCCGGAGGGGAACCTGGGACGGGACGGGGAGGGCAGATCTTCCCCCAAAGGGAACTGGGGCTGGGGAGCAGGAGGGGTGAGGAAACTCTGCATTTCTATTCAGAAGTAGGTGCCTCTGGAGGGACACTCAGTGCGATGCCCTCTTTGTTCTGGGCAGCCACAGCCACCTGCTGGACTGGCATCTCTCTCTCCCTCCAGCCACCTCGCAGGCCCTGCAACTTTCCCAGTCAGGGTTCGGGGATCTGGGCCGGTTCTCCTAGGCAGGGCTTCCCCGACGCTTCCATCCGTGTCAGCCCACGGAGGTGCCAGGCAGGCAGCGTGGAAAGAGCATCGTGGGCGGTGGTGCGATGCTGGGGGTTCCCTCGTCTCTCCTCCGCTGCGCAGCTGGCGTTGGCAGTGGGTGGGTGACGGGGGTGGGAAGGGACTTGTGGGGCTGCAGTGGAGGAATCCTATTTTTCCAGCTAGTGTCCCATTTTGTAAAAAAAACAAAGCCCTCCATGTCCTCTTTTCCTGGGGAGGAGGCAGCATGTAGCCTGCTTGCAATTCACAAAATATATGGAATAGTTTTAAATGGAAGAATAAACATAGTGCTGAAATACTTAAATACAAACATTTAGCCTGCTTGGAACTCACAAAACAGGCAAGTTTTAAATGTAATAACAACAGTGTTTAAATCAACCATATATGCGAGTGTGTTTTTAGTTTTTATGATGTCACGTCCTACATTTTTCTTGGGTGTCCTCCACTTTGGGGTCTTTGTCCTCTTTGGGGTTATGACACAGGGTAACCCTGGGCTGGAGCAATCTGATCAGCGTGCCCAGGCTGGGGTCCTTCCACGCAGCGCAGCAGCTCCATCCCTGCCGGTGCTAAGGCGGGGGATGCGGGGCTGGCACCAGTTCTGGCCCTTTGAGATGCTCTGTTTTTACGGGAAATGGGGCCCTCTTGTGGTCAGAAGTGGACGCGCAGCGGTGGAAGAGGCAAGCCTGGCGGCTGGAAATGGGATGGATCCTCCACACCTCTTACTGGAAGTTCAGGCTGGCTCCAAACCCAGGGGGGATTTGCTTATGTAGCCTGGCATGATGATGGCTCCTTAACGACCTGAACTTTTCTTCCTATGCTACAATCTTAAACACTTTCTTGAGAGTAGGTCCCACAGAACTCAATGGGACTTACATCTGAGTTGATGCATAGGATCTATGCATCAAAAGGTCCAGCGGTGAGCGTCAGGGGGTTCTCACAGGTTCTATAGAACCCTTTCCTAATGAGTGCCTGTTACTAATGGGACATAGAACCTGTTGTTAATTTATTTGAATCCCACCACTGGCTATACCTTCTTCCTATTCCTGCCCACATCAATCCTGGGTATGGGACAAGGCTTTGAAATGAGCTGAACTTTTCTTCCTAGGTACAATCCTAAACACTTTCCTGAGAGTACGTCCCACAGAATTCAGTGGGACTTACATCTGAGTTGATGCATAGGATCTATGCACCAAAAGGCTATACCTTCTTCCTATTCCTACTCACATCAACCCTGGGTATGAATCCTTGCCATGCAATTCCAAACAGGCTTCTGTTTGTAAATAGCTCTTGGACACTAACAGATGGAAAATAGCTCTTTTATCAAAATTCTTGGGGTGTGATCCTAAGCATGTCTACTCATAAGTAAGTCTCATTATGTTCTATGGGATTTACTCTCAGGAAAGTGTTAGAGGATTGCAGCCTTAGGGATCTAAATGACTTTTAGAAGTAGGGCACAAAAAGATTTGGATATATCAGTCCAGAAAAGTAGAGTGCTGTTCACAGAAGAGGGTTAACTGAATTCACAGAAGAATTAAACTGATTGCGACCAGGGTGGAGCTGAGGACTGGAAAAATTTATTCTTCACAAAACACGTGACTGACTTAGGGAACTCGTTACTAAAATGTGGAGAAATGGGCACCAGCTGCGATGGACTTTCAGCAGGTTTAGCCAAATTAATGACTCTAATGGCACATATTAACCATAATAGTTAAATAAAACTTTAACAGAAGCAATATACCTTTCAGTACTGGGATGTTGTGGGCAAACTGGGGAAAATTGAACTATGCACCTAACTTGTAGCTGCGTCAAAAACACAGCTGACTAGGTGAGACCTTTAGCAAAGTAATTCTAAGATTTAAGAGAAGAAGAGAATGGGGGTCTGTGTGAAGAGCCAGGCAGTGGAATGTGATCATCCATTGATATATAGCTATGACATAAGCACCATGAGGTTGTTATAGCCAAAGAGAGATTTAGGATGTGTAATAGTGACAACAGGCAGACCAATCAGCACAGGGATGACAAGCTGCCAGGGGTTATAAATGGAATGTTTGAGTGTAACGGGAAGCAACTTTTTTGTCTCAGAATTATGTATCCATGCAAGCCAGTGAGCTTCAGGAATGGAGAGAGACACTTGGTGAAATGTAAGCTTTGCTGGAATTTAAAACATGCTGGTTACCATAACTGGAATTCCAGGATCATAGAGATATTCGGGTTTTTGTTTTGTCTGTCATTAGACAGAAAACTGTTTGCGAATACCTTCAGTGAATTATTAAACTTACTATATAATGTGTTTAGTCTGAGAAGGAAAAGAAAAAAGTAATAAAAAGTAAAATAAATATTAACCTATAGATTTCTTCACTTGTTACAGGAAGAAATAATATTATCTTCCTTTCATTGCTTTATGAGAACAGTTTTAATTTATTTTTACCTAGAAAGGAGGAAATAAAGATCAGCAGAAAAATTATTATTCCAGTCTTAAACACAGTGGGCAGGGTTTCAAGACCCCCAAAATGTGTGCCTGGCATTTTTCTGTGTATATACAGAACTTTTTAATGTTCACTTTTAGCCTCAATCACTTCAGCTTTTAGGTCTGTGTGGATACCCACATTTTGACAACATCTTCACAAGTGCAGTGCCACAATGTCCCTTTGGATTCTATACACCGCACATCATTTAAAAGTTAATCCCAATCATTTCTGAGAATCTGGTTGCTTTGAAAACGACATCTATGCCTGATGTCATAGATCAGCTCAGCTGTATACCTAAGTCTTTTGTATAACAGAACTAGCTGTGAGTTCCTGGCACCCTAGCACTGCACACATTTGTGCAGAAGTGGAGGTAAGGTCCATTTTTAAAATGTCTAAGGGTGCAGTCCAGTGGTGGGCACCAGCAGGTTCGCACCTACGCTATACAACCGGTTCTTAACAAGAGATAGTACATATAAAGTTTAAAAATAGCCATTTAAAAGTGGCTGCCAGATGGACAGAGAACCGGTTCTTCATTTCTTTGAAGCCCATCACTGGTGCAGTCCTAACCTAAGCTGGCACAACTCATTATTCTTTCCATTCCTGTGGTGGTGTTGGAAGGTTGGCTGTGCACTGGCCTAACCCTCCCCCAGAAGTGGTGCAGAAGTGTCTTATGGCACTTTTGTGACATCTCTAGGTCAGCACGGTACTTATGCCAGCGCTTAGGTCAGCCTAACTGGAGGTTAGGATTGCAGCCTAAATAAGTTTGATTAGGATTTTGCTAATTATATAAAGCTGCATAATAGGAGAGAAACAAAAAGTATTGAAACACATGGTCCTTCTGGCCACCTATAAAGCTACTAGGAATCAAATTTAAATCTCAGATTGGCACAGCATCAGTGGAATTAGGCTACTCTGTCACTAACATGAAGCACTTCTGACTTGCTGCCATATAGTATATTGTGGCATCAGCAAGGGATGAGTAATGAGGATGTGAGACCACCACTACCACCAGCTGTGCTCTGTGGTTTTGTACTTAAAAGCTGACTCATTGGGATCAAAGGAAATGTGGCACAACTATATGCATGGCTCCAGTAAATGCTTAGGGCTGAGACAGTGCTACTAGTGCATACAACCAACTAGTTCTGCCATACTTCATAGGTACAGGCTGCAGTCCTAACCTTTAGTTGCACTGGCATAAGATAATAAGCATAAGTCTTGTGCTGACCTTGTGGGTGTGACACTTGTGGGTGTCACAAAAATGCTATGCAACACTTCTGCCCCACTCCAGGGGGGATAGGCCAATGCACGGCCCCCCTCCCCACACCATCACAGAAAGATAGGCCAGGTGAGTTAGGCGGGCTTAAGTTTCTTAGGATTGTTGTATTGGTTGTGATGGCAGAACCTTAAGTTTCTTGGAACTAAGTAAGACTGAGCCAATTAAGACTGAGCTAGTGGTGTAGCTAAAGATCATGTAGCCTAGTGCAAAACTCAAAATGCTGCACCGGATGTAATGCTCAGGCTTTAAAAAAAATTGGGGGAAAACCCGTCTCCTCCTTCCCAACAGCTAGCCACCCATTTGCTCTGCTGCCCCCCCCCCCCCCCCCCGCTAATGAGATGACTAGTCTATCTACTATGTATCTGCTATCTGAGGGTCAAAGAAGATTTTCTAGGTCCCCCCCAAAAACCCAACAAAATCAAATTTAAGTAAATAAATGACAGTGTGTGGCCCTTGATAGTTAGAGACACTGTGCTGAAGCAAAGGGCACAACCCAGAGTGAGGGCAGGGAGGAGTGCCCTAGCTGGGCTGCCCCAACTATTCTGAATCCAGAGCAGAACATTATGCTGCATCCAGAGAGTTAGGAAGCTTGGGCTGCCCCAGCGCATGCTCAGTAAGCACCAAGTCAGTGACACCTGGGGAGGGCTTGATCCCGAGGAGACCCCCCCCCCCCCACAGATCACCCTGAACAGGGAACAGGTGTGGTGCCTGCCTAATAAGGAGTCCCTGATGAGACTGCCAGTACAGTCTACAGTGAATAAAAGGGGCTTCATGGAGTGCATGCTGTATTCAGAGGTTAGTGGGCTGCTGTAATTGTGCCATATCTTGAAGTTCAAAGGCAGGGGATGCAGCTAGGCAGGCCAAGAACTCAGATTTTTGGACAACACTGCTATTCTTACTTGGCCTTATCATGGACCCCTAATGGTCTACTCATTACTATACCTGCTACTGAGTTGGTACAGGTAGAACTCTGAGGAGCTGGAAGAGGACATTTCTGCCTTGGAAACAGGCTCTGGATATAGAGTAACTGCTCTGCTCTAGGCAATGCTAAACAAGACCTTAACATGCCTCTTCTGAATTGTCTAGGCTGCTCCAGGTAGGGCATCCCAGGTCCACATGTCTTGGGACAGCTTATGTCGCCTTAGGCTGCCCCAAGCCTTTTCCAGAGTAACTAGGATGGCCATCTTGCAAATGGACCAGTTCAGTGATAGATATAGTAACCCAACTGCATTTCTAGATTGTGCCCTAAGGCTATCTTGTAATTTCAAGGTTGAGGTGTGACTGAAATAGTACTCCCAATACCTAAGAGTCTGATCTCCAGGGCATGTGGCAGCAAACCTGCAGCATATCTGGGGTAAAACTGGGTCTGGACAAGACTTGGATTGGAGACCCCAAGAGTGCTCTGTGTACAGAACCCTGAGTTCCAAAATGTGATACAGTACATAAATGTAATGGCCAATTCAAAAACAATTCTGCCCATGTTTACTTAGAAGAAAACCTCCCTGAATTCAGTGGGGCTTACTTCTGAGGAAGCCTGTTTGGGACCTCAGCCTTCATGACTGAGACTACATCAATGCTCTTGACATTATGATCAACAGAGCTTACTTCCAGGTAAATGAATTTCAGATTACGGTAGATGTTCCCAAGAAGTAGTGCTTTAGAAAATGTTACCTAGTAATTATTTCCGGATGTCCAACTCTGAATGAACTATTTGGCAGCTTTGTTGCGTGCTATTGATTGCTCTATTTCTTCAATTTTTTATAAGATTAAAAGAGCAATGTGTTACAGCCATGTGCGTTCTTTTTTTCCCAGAACTGCCATTAGCCTCTTCCCTTGAACATTAAGAGTTTTTCTGAAAGTATATTTTTTTTACTTTGTTACATATTTTTTGAGGTTATTACTATTCCAAGATCAATAAGCATTACTTATTTATGCTTCTAGTAACTGCTTTTTAATGTATGCACAGAATCTATTCTGGTATCTTTAATTCATGGATTGGTAAAAAAAATACTTAGAAATGAAAGTAATATGATATTTATAAATGCAGTCCATGCAGTCAATGGTCCAGACAGTGTGGCATGAGTAAAATAACAAAAAGTAATGATTACTCATATAAACTGTCCCATTGAATGAATCCCATTGAGTCACTGTTTGGCAGCATGAATGAGAAGGCTTACAATGTGACCTCTGCATTGCATGTGTCAAAGGAATAAGACTCTTGATTTACGTCTACCTACTGTGATAGCCTTGCCAAGGGCTAGAAGCATAGCAAGTATCAATTTTTCAGGTCTTAAGAAACCCTGACACCTTAGTTCCTTGGAATTTGAAGCATTAGATTTTTAAAAAATTGAAGCTGGTTTCTAAAAACTTGAAATATTTTCAACTCCGACCCTGCTTATCTTTAATATTTTTTAGGATGCTGGTATTTTAAGTTCAGCTTTGATGCAGATACTTCAGCCAATTCTCACTCCTCATAAACAAGAGCACTGAAGGAACATTGCTCAGGTGAAAAATAATGTGGTCTTCAGGCATGATATTGAGTTTGCCTATATCATCTGGTTCTAGAGCAGTGGTTCTCAATCTTCCTAATGCCGTGACCCCTTTATAAGTTCCTGAAATTGTGGGGACCCCAACCATAAAATTATTTTCATTGCTACTACTGCAGTGCTATGCACACTTTCCTGGGAGTAAACCTCACTGAACTCAATGGGAATGACTTATGAGTACACATGCATAGAATTGGGATCTAAGGCTGCAATCCTAGCACTTTCCTGGGAGTAGCCCCATTCACTATCATGGGACTGACTTCTGAGGAGACATCCATAGCATTGGGATCTCAGGCAGCAGAGCCAGCCACTGTTTTTTGGGAGTAAGTCCCATTCACTATCATGGGACTGACTTCCGAGGAGACATGCATAGAACTGGGCTTTAAGGCTGCATCCTAGCACTTTCCTGGGGGTAAGTCCCATTCACTTATCATGAACAACAACAACATTGAGGGGGCTTACTTTTGAGTAGAGCACAAGGAGCAGGACACAATGGTCGGTGCACAAGCAGGGCACCCACCAGACAGCCCACCTGCCACAGCTCTGGCGCCATGCTCACACCTCAGCGTGCTTAACCCTCTCAGCCAGCAGGTGCACTGAGGATCTGTGGGGGGCGGGGGGGAAGGAGGCTGCTGTCTCTGGTGAGTGTGTCGGGTGCCTCCCCACCCCCAAGGCTCCACATTGGTCTCACACCAGCTCAGAGGCTCCTTCTGAGCCGCTTCTCAGCAGCTTTTTCCAGCCGCAGCAGCTCCAGCATTTCTGCCAGATCTTCCCACCTGGCCCCCTGCACAGGGGTCTTTAGGCGACCCCCAGGAAAGCTCCAGGCGACCCCCAAAGGGGTCCCAACCCCCACTTTGAGAAACGCTGTTCTAGAGACTAATAAAAGAGAATTGTACCCTCTATCTACTAGATATCCTACTACATCCCAATATCCCACTAGACTTTTAAACATTTATAGGGCAATCCTAAGCATGTCTACTCAAAAGTAAGTTCTATTGTGTTCAATAGTACTTACTCCCAGGAACTTACTCCTTTAAGTAAGTAACTTACAGGTACTTACTCCTTTTTCAGAGGTGAGAAGGAACACAGAGTCTCAGGTGAGTGGAGGAGGGGGGCTGCTTGGCTGAGTGCTTAATTGCTGCTTGGTGTTCATTGGCTGGTTGTCTGGTGGGAGGAGCTTTCAAGGGCTTTATTAGGGCCTGAGGCGCGATCCTGTGGACCGGAGCCTGTGAGCAAGGAGGACTTGTGAAGTTGACAGGAGATGGAAGGGAAGGGCACAGTTGTCGTGATATGCACCACGTGTGCCATGTTTGTCTTCTTGCCCAAGGACCCCGGGGATTATCGATGCTGCAAGTGCAAACTGGTTGCACTGTTGGAGGAGAAGGTGGCAGCATTGGAGGGTGAAGTTTCCACCCTTCGTCAAATTAAGGCATCTGAGGAGTTCCTTGATGCAACACACACGGAACTTCTCCAGAGGGATGACACCAGTGGGGACCCCAGCAATGATGTCTCTTCATGGAGACATGTGACAGTCAGGAGAAAAAGGGGCAGGAGTAGTCGAGAACCACTGGAGCTATACAACCGTTTCCAGAGTCTCTCAGATTCCACCATGCTGGCAGAAGTTCCTCTTGCTAGCACACCTACACCGGATCCTGGCATTGCCCATACTGGCATGCCTACAGATCCCCCTCATAGACAGCAGTCACAACCAGTTAGTGTGGGGGAAGCTAGACACAGAAGGAGAACACGGAGGAGGGTGGTGGTGATTGGAGATTCTCTCCTGAGGGGCATGGAAGCTGTATGCCGACCAGACCTGTTTTCCCATGAGGTGTGCTGCCTCCCTGGTGCTAGGATATGGGATATCACGGAGAGGCTACCGAGGATTATCACACCTGCTGATCGTCACCCGTTCTTACTCATCCACGTAGGAACAAACGATACTGCTCGGGAAACTTTCCAAAAGATAGTTGGGGATTATGAAGCTCTGGGGAGGAAGATTAAGGACCTGGGGGATACCCAGGTGGTATTCTCATCCATCCTCCCAGTAATTGGCAAAGGTCCTCAAAGAGATAGCAAGATTTTTCAGGTCAATAGCTGGCTTCGAAAATGGTGTCATCGGGAAGGATTTGGATTCTGGGATCATAGGATGAACTTCCTTGAGGAAGGACTCCTAGCAAAGGATGGACTACATCTTACAGGTTGGGGGAAGAGTGTCTTCAGACGGGAGATGGCCAACCTTATAAGGAGGGCTTTAAACTAAATAAGAAGGGGGTGGGTTACGTCCTAAGGGAACCTAGGAATAAGGAAAATGCTCTGGATGGAAATTGCCAGGGCACAGCTGTAACTCAAAAATCTTTAGAGGGGCCTGGCCTTACAAAAAAGGAGGGAAATGCATTGAGTTGCAACCTCCAGGGCTTAAGTTGCATTTACACAAATGCACAGAGCCTGGGAAATAAACAAGATGAGCTGGAGCTTTTAGCAAGTGAAGGGAAATTTGATTTGATAGGAATAACTGAAACTTGGTGGGACGACTCCCATAACTGGAACACTCCCATGACTGGAACAATTGGAAGGCTATCAGCTGTTCCGGAGGAACAGAAGTGGCAAAAGGGGAGGTGGAGTAGCAAGAACATATATACTTGCTCTGAAATCCAGGAGAGTGGTCCGGATATCCCTGTGGAGTGCATTTGGGTAAAAGTAAGGGGGGGAAATAAGAAACAAAACATTGTGGTGGGCATCTACTATAGACCGCCAGGCCAAGGAGAAGGAGTAGACGATGTCTTCTTGGAGCAACTGGCAGGCATTGCAAGGAAATATGAGGTAGTAGTAATGGGAGACTTTAACTACCCAGACATTTGCTGGGCGACAAACTCAGCCAAACATGGAAGCTCCAGTAGATTCCTGATGGGCCTGGAAGATAACTTCATGGTCCAGAAGGTGGAGGAAACGACAAGGGGAGGGGCCATCCTTGACCTGATCTTAACAAATCGTGAAGAACTGGTTGATCAGGTCAACATAGTGGGAACTTTAGGGGAAAGCGATCATGAGCTGCTGGAATTTAGAATAATGTGGGAAATAAAAAGAGTGCAGAGTGAAACTTGTATGTTGGATTTCAGGAAAGCTGATTTCAACAGGCTTAGAGGAGTCATAGGTGGGATCCCATGGGTTGATGATCTAATGGGGAAAGGGGCCCAAGATGGGTGGGAGCTCCTTAAGAGGCAGCTTCTACAAGCACAGTCAGAAACAATTCCAATAAAAAAGAAAGGGGGGAAAATGCTGAAAAAACCAGGTTGGCTCCACAGGCAACTTGGGGATCAGCTGAAGTTAAAGAAAGAGAAGTATAGGGAGTGGAAGACTGGAAAGATCACCAGAGAGGAGTACAGGCAGGTAGCCCGGTCATGTAGGGAGGGGGTCAGGGATGCTAAAGCTCAGTATGAGCTGAGGCTGGCCAGGGGAGTCAAAGATAACAAAAAGAGCTTCTTTAGATATGCCCAAAGGAACAGGAGGAGAGAAGAGGGGCTGGGGCTGCTCTTGGACAAGGATGGACAACAGGTGTCTGGAAACCAGCAGAAGGCGGAGCTCCTCAACTCCTACTTTGCATCCGTCTATTCACAGAAGGAGGGCTGTGCAAATGGGGGTGCGGGATCATTGACTGATGCGGGGATGTGTTTACATCCCCTAAGAGGTAATGAAAACATGTATGGTGCAGAACAGCAGATTAAGCTTGACAGAGAACTGGTTCGAAACCACTTAACTGACCTAAATGAATTCAAGTCATTTGGACCGGATGAGCTGCATCCTCAAGTTCTTAAGGAACTGGCAGATGTCCTTGCAGAGCCTCTGTCGATCATCTTTGAGAAATCCTTGAGGAGTGGAGAAGTGCCACTGGACTGGAAGAGGGCAAATGTAGTCCCAATTTTTAAGAAGGGGAAAAAAGAAGACCCAGCAAATTATAGACCAGTCAGTTTGACTTCAATCCCGGGCAAGATATTAGAGCAAATCATAAAACACACAATTTGTGCACATCTAGACAAGTACTCGGTGATCAAAACAACCCAGCATGGATTTATCAAGAATAAATCTTGCCAGACAAATCTGATCTCCTTTTTTGATCGGGTTACAAGCTTACTGGACAGTGGCAATGCTGTGGATGTCATTTATCTTGACTTCAGCAAAGCATTTGACAAAGTCCCACATGACATTTTAATTAGGAAGTTGGAAAAATATGGGCTAGACGGGGCAATTGTTAGGTGGATCTGCAACTGGCTCGATGGCCGCACTCAAAGGGTTTTAGTAAATGGTTCTGTGTCAACCTGGAGGTCAGTTTCTAGTGGGGTACCCCAAGGCTCTGTCTTGGGACCGGTTCTCTTTAACATTTTCATCAATGACTTGGAGGAAGGGATACAGGGGAGCCTGATCAAATTTGCGGATGACACCAAACTGGGAGGAGTAGCAAACACATCAGAAGACAGGAGAAACCTCCAGGAGGATCTGGATAAACTGGAATCCTGGGCTGTAACAAACAGAATGAATTTCAACAGGGAGAAGTGCAAGGTTCTGCACTTAGGCAATAAAAACCAAAAACATAGGTATAAAATGGGGGATACGTGGCTTGGCAGCACAACATGTGAGCGGGATCTTGGAGTCACCGTGGATCACAAGCTGAACATGAGTCAGCAGTGTGATGTGTCTGCAAAGAAGGCAAATGCCATTTTAGGTTGCATTAAGAGGACTGTAGCTTCCAAGTCACAAGAAGTTATAGTTCCTCTTTATTCTGCATTGGTGAGACCTCACCTTGAGTACTGTGTTCAGTTCTGGGCACCTCACTTTAAGAAGGATGCAGCCAAACTGGAGCAAGTCCAGAGGAGAGCGACAAGAATGATCAGTGGGATGGAAGGGAAGCCCTACGAGGAAAGGTTGGGGGAACTTGGGATGTTCAGCCTGGAGAAGAGGAAGCTGAGGGGAGACATGATTGCCCTCTTCAGATACCTGAAGGGCTGTCATATGGAGGAAGGGGCCAATTTGTTCATAGCTGCTTCTGAAAGCAAAACTAGAACCAATGGGTTCAAACTGCAAGAAAGGAGATTCCGGCTGGAAATCTGGAAAAAATTCCTGACGGTGAGGGCGGTTCGGCAGTGGAACAGATTGCCAAGGGAGGTGGTGGACTCTCCCTCACTGGGGATCTTCAAGCAGAGGCTCGATGAGCACCTGTTGGAGATGCTTTAGGGGGAATTCCTGCTGCAGGCAGGGGGTTGGACTAGATGACCTACTAGGTCCCTTCCAACTCTATGATTCTATGATTCTATGAAAGTGTGCCTTCATCTATTGATTTTTATGAGAATGTTGGGGGTGCTTAAGCATGTCTTGGCAGCTCTCCCCATAGTTCCTATTGAGTGGTTCTGTTTCATCTTGGCAAGGAGGTCCCTGAAAGTAGTTTTTGTAGTTTTACTCATCTCAGTCTCCCTCCCCGAGCCCTAGCAGTTTCTGTTAATTTTACTCACCAACATGTACATGAGTCTTCTTGGTGAAATCATGGAATGAACTGGAGAAAGATGCCTTTAAGTACATGGACACCAGCTGGTTCTATTTTTGCTTTCAACTGAACCTATTTATAGACAGGGTCTGAACATGATAGGCACCTGGTTCTGAGTGTGCCAACTGAAAATGAATTCAGGCAAGACTAAAAAAAAACTGGTGGTTGATTGGCAAACTGTACAGCTTAAGCAGGAGGGGGAGGACTGTTGAAGGGATTCTGTTTCCCACTAAACCCACAGTAATTTCCAAACCATGAGTTGTGGCTCCCTGGGAAGCTGCAAAACCAGCCAAGGGAGCCATGTAAACTTAGCAAAAAAAACTGCCATTCTGTGTAGGATTGTAGTCATAATAGGGAGCTACAACCCAAGCCCAGTAGGCCCAGGGACCCAACAGTCAAAAGGGTTTGGGAACTGCTGCACTATACTTCTACAGGGCTCTGAGGAACAGATGTTTATAGGATTGTGCTATGAGTATCCCTGCATTTCTACAGAACTGGGGAAATCATGTGAGAGGTGCTGACCTTACTCCATGTTCTTGTGTGCATGACTCTAGCATGGAAAGTTATAACTGCATTGGCCCCTTCTTAGCTGTCATGCTGTTACCTAAATTAATTGCAGCGGATGAGGCTATAGGAAGCAGCAAATATTTTGCAAGGCCCAAAAGTGCCCTTCCAGCACAATTCTATATGTATCTACTCATAATTGTCCTAATGAGTTTAGGCAAGTCTGTATAGAACTGCAGCCTAAGCCTTCTCCTAACATTTCAGCTATTAATATCTATTACTTTGACATCTATTTCAAGACATTATGTAAGCACTTAAAGGTAAGGAAGTACCCCCCAGGCCGCCCTGTTGGTTATGACTAACTTGAGGATGTGGTGCTCAACCCCATTACAAGGCCAAAGAGTCAGCATTGTCTGAAGATGCCTCCACGTTCATGTGGCTGGCATGACTAAATGCCAAAGAATACAATTGCTTTCTCCCTAAAATTGTGCCAATTTATCTACTTGCACTTGCATGCTATCGAACTGCTACGTTGGCAGGAGCTGGGAAAGAGACAGGAGCACACTCCATCTTGCAGTACTCAGGTCTTGAACTGCTGATCTGCCAACCTTCAGATCAATAAGCAGAGTGCCTTATCTACTTAACTACTTAACTACTTAAGTGCCTTAACTAGCCATTGCAGCCATGTAAACTTTTTCTAATGACTTTTCCAAGAGCAGCCAAGGCATTTGCATCCTAACTGCCTATCCTGTTATCTATGATGAAAACTGGTGAATTGGGAAACAACCCATAATCATTTCAAGGTAACTGAACATTCCACAGCATCGCAGGTTGAGTACACCGCTTCTAGAAACGCTTCCTATTCCTTCCCACCACTCAACCACTTGTGACAGGGCTTCTCACCTACCTTGAGTTGAACAGAAACAAGGGAAGACAGGGATCCCATAGTATAAAAGTAGTTGTTAGGTACAGTAGAGAATTATTAGGAGGTGTGTCTTGCCATGTACTGTAAGAGCAAAGAATTCCTCCTCTACCCAATCTCTTTAAAGGAGAGGACATCTGGAATTATTTTTATTTAGATAACTAGGAGAATTTACCTGCCATAGCAAGAGTAAAATTTCAAGAATATTTCTATGCCTCGAGCATAGCTGGGCACCAGTAGGCACCACTGAGCACTGGAGGGTAACAGGGGCACCTGCAGGCACAGGACAATAGGCACTGGAAACCTTTGGCAACATGTACCACTGGGCACCACTGTGCAGTGGGCAGCAGGCACTACCAGCACCAGAAATCCCTATCAGGCAGCAGGCTGGCACCAGTGGGCAGTGGACACCAGGAATCCCTAGTTAAAAATGGTGTGTACTTACTGGGCAGTGGGCAGTACTGTACACCACTGGATACTGGGTATCCCTACCGGGCACCAGTGGGCAGCACCAGGCATCAGTGAGCACCACTGAGCAGGCAGGTGCCACCAGGAACCCCTATTGGGCACCAGGGACCACCAGGCAGTGGAGACAGGGCATCACCAGGCACCACAGAGCACCAAGCATCCCTACGATGCATGAGGCACCATCTGGCAGTGGTCACTACTTGGCACCATCCTGCAATGAGCACCACCAGGCACCAGTGGATCCTGGGCATCCCTATTGAGCACCAGCCATCCTTAATGGGCACCAGGCACTGAGCACCAACAAGCAACACCAGGCAGCAGGCACCATTGGACACCGGGCAACAAATCAGTTCTTAGCAGGTGCTTACATCACAGAAGGAATATGCTCCCCAAATTTCATGCTTCTAGGTCCAGGGGTTGGGCTAGGTGTTGATCAGTGAGCAATTCTGATCAAGTGAGCAAGTTTAGCGACAAAAATGCAATGCAGTGGGTGCATCTGTCAGAGAAGGAAGACACTCCCCAAACTTCTTGCCTCTAGGCCCAGCAGTTTTGGCTGGGCATTAAGGAGCAAGCAAGCAAGCGAGTAAGTCAGTCAGTCAGAAGAAGTAATATATTACTAGAAATGTGCAAAAAACTGACAAGCGCCTTCATTTGTCTTATAGAAATGAATTTGGCATTTTGTAAACATTTTCAGATGTTTTGTCCTGGGGAGAACTGTGATAATTTTTTTGAAATTTTGGCAGCAAACTAGAGAAGTGTGAACCCCTATGAAAAAAATGTGACTCAATAAACCTTGTTTGGTTTCCCTTGAAAGTTTCACCTGGGAAAATATTTTATCTGGAGAGAATCCTTGAAATGAATTTCAAATTTCTTACCAATTTCAGCACCATCTCTGTCCTATGGTCCCATCATAACTGCTTTCAGAGTTCAGTCTGTCCCTGAGAAGAAAGCTCTGGAGCCTACACAGTAAACATGGGGAAAATCTGACTTTCTACATTCAGACCAGTGTATCTTACTCAGGGCTCAAGATAAAAACCGCTACTTAACTCCCAATATGAGGCAATTGAAAAAGAGCTGTTCACTATTGTTTGTTTAATGAAAAGAGATAAAAAGAAAAGGCCTTTCTTTGAGACTCTACAACACAGAACAATTTCCCTCTGTAGGACTGCCACTTAGTGTTCGACTTCACTGAATCACAGCTGGAAAACCCATTTTAAAAAATTGCACTCTCTGTTAAAGCTCCATTTTTCTTGTTACAGGGAGGATGTCATCATTCTAAGGCTGTAAATTGTGGTTGGCATAACAAGCCAAAAAGGCTCAAAACATTTTATTCGTACCCAAATAACTTGACTGAAGGGGAAAGGGTGGGATGAAAAGGACAAAAAACCCAGCTTATTTAAATATGCACTTGATAGTAGTTTTAAATTGGTAGTATTTAAAAAAGCAGCAGAAAATGAGGGCATCCAGTAGATTTGTGGTCCTAGAGCAAACACAAACAGCCCCCTAATTCAGTTTTGTAAATAACCTGTGCCTCAGATTAAGCAATTAATCAGCTTTCCAAAACTGGCACAGTGGGACATGATCTGCATCCTGCAGTTGGGAGCAGTCACAGAGTCTTCCTCAAAGTAAGGCAATGTTTGTTCCCTTATCCCAGAGATGGAAAGTTGGTTAGGACTGCATCCTAACTGAGCTGCCTTTCATCTCTCAGATATTGACAGGTCTTGACACTTATCAGAACAAAGAGAAATTCACAAAATATGACCTTAAAAAAGTAAAATATTTCTGTTAAAAGTGTGTATATTCATTACTGTTTTCAGTAATTCCATGTACTGTATATTGAACTTGGAGCCCAGAAACAACATTTTTCTTTAGAACCAGCTTACTCATAGCAGAATCTCCAAACAGCCATGGTTATTTTCTTGAAGAAAAAAAGAGGTCAATGGGATGCTACTTGAGCAATGAGCAAAGGATATCTTTAGCACTGGCCGTATTACTCTACTTTTAAGTGGCTGCCTTTTTAATATCTATCTACAGACCTTGTTTCCAGCCTTTGATTTACCACTACGTGGAAAATGCTGGTCTGTGTGCAGTGCAGCATGACAGAGGCTCCTGTGTGAGCGGATATATCCTTTTTAATAGGTTAATTACTAACCTGCACTGACTTGTTTTCACATAACTGTTATGAGCACTCAGCCCCACCCCCCTTTGCAAAACAGCAGCTTAATGGAACAACCTTCAATCATTTCTTCCTGAGGTTTATACGCTAGCACACTCTGTCCATACCAAAATTTGAACTGTTCCTTGGAGGGTTTTGTTCTGAGTATGGATGAAAACAGAGCCCTGGCTGAAAAAGAACAAACTCTTTTATATCGTATGTCTGTAACACAAGGGGTACTGAAATCTGATGCCCTTTACTTTTCATCCTTGGGGACAAACTACACATTACATACAAATGTGTGTTATGTAGCCCCTGTTTTTGTTTTTATTTTAATGAAAAGCAGGCTTTAACAGCTATAATTGTGAACAGCAGAGTGAAGTGGAGGAAGTAGCTTGCCATTATTAAAAAGTACTGGATCTGCTCTGAACCAAAGTCCATTAAATGTGTTTGCTGAAGACATTGCTTATGATGATAGCCTAAATTATAACCTAGTTAAATTCAAGTACACATATGTAAGCCCAGTTCTGACCAGCTGCAGTCCATAAGTAGTTATAAATTCAGCTTAACATCTGAACCCTTTCCTGGTTTGCCACATGTGACATTCTCTTATGGGACAAAGGATAGACAAAACTCCCCCACTCTCTTCTAGAACTGCTGCTGTTTCCCTTTCAGCCCTTATTTGGAGGATGGACTTAATCATTGGTCTTTGGGACCAATTGAGAGCTACTATATGGGTGATCCTAAACAACATCCTTCAATATCAATAACCAATAGACAGATCAAAAATTTGTCACCGTTTTGCCATATGCAATTCTTATGTTGCTATGAAAAGTGCTAAGACAACTGGTAAAAGAAAGTTGAAAAGCATAATTATCACAGATGTGACTGCTGCTTAACAAAAATGTTAACATTACATAATAGCACTAAGACTCATCAGGATTCTCCATGAGGTTTATTACAGTAAACTAGTGGCATAGATGGGGAGAGGGCTGTGGGGACCCTGGACCATGGGTGCTACCCTTGAGGAGTAACACCACTAGTGACCAAAATTCTCTATACTCAGAACTCTTATATGCCAATAAAACATGCATCTGGGCGAAAGCATACAAAACCAAGGGCTTCAATCAATCATAAGTCAACGGATACTAAAGGTACAGAACTAAAATTTGCTAAAATTGTTAAATTGCTAAAACCACAATTTGTAAGAATAATACCAGCATACTATATACCACTGGATGCATAATTTACATAATGCAACAAACAAATCAAGTGAAATCTCCATTCTATCATGGCCAAAAAACAAGAAAACAAAAATATAACTGTCTTCTGTAAAAAAAGTAATTTAAATTAAATTTTAATTTAATCTTTAAATTCTTAGTTTAAAACAGATGGGTAGTCAGTGGCTCTAGCTCAGATTTGAAGCACATATCTACCTGCCAGGTAGATTTTGGGGTCTCATTATGAGACTGTCCTCAGTAGACATTCCTTCCAAGAGACATTTTGTCCAGGTGGCTAGATCTGGGCTTTTGCCTGGACGTGATGCCCAGATCTACCTGCCAGGTGGACCTGAGCTCCCATCCAAGACTGCCCTCCTGAGCCACCTCTGCCAGGGTTCCAGATGCAGGGTCGTCATGGCTGCAAACTTAACCTCCAGTTAGGCCAGCCTAAGCCCCGACATAAATCCCGTGCTGGCCTGGGAATGTGACAAAAGTGCCATAAGACACTTTTGCACCTTTCCTGGGGGAGAGTTAGTCCAGTGCACAGACATGCACTTCAATGGTGGGCTCCAGGAAGTTCGCACCTACTCTACAGAACTAGTTGTTAACAAGAGATAGGATGTATAAAGTTTAAAAATAGCCATTTAGAAATGGCTGCCAGACGGGCATAGAACCAGTTGTAAATTTCTTTGAATCCCATCACTGATGCACTTGCCTCCCTACATCACCATGGGAATGAGAATACCGATGAGTTGTGCCAGCATAGGTTAGAATTGCACCCAAAGTCATTAAATACTATTTGCATGTACTTAATGCAAATAGTACATTAAGTGGTGGGCATAGACATTCATCCATTCTTTCTGGAGAAATATTCACTGCGTTTATTTTTTGGCCATTATTATTTATTTCATTAATATTACTATTTACTTTATATCACTATATTTCATGAATATTACTATTATTGTCTCTCAACCTCACCGACTTCACAGGGTTGTTGTGAAGACAAGAGAAGGGAAAAAACTATGCACACCACCCTGAGCTACTTAGAAGAAGGGTAGTATAAAAATATTAAAATATTAATTAATATTTTATTAATTGTATTAATAAAGATAATAAATAATTTTGTCATATGGAGTGTCAATCTATAGGTCCTAGTTGTCAAATGACATACCTATGCCACTGTAGTAAATTGTTAAATAAGACTGCCTCTTCCTGATGTTGTCATCCACCTGTACGCTTGGACAAAGAATGTTCATCAAAAAGGATAACATCCTATTCTGTAGTAGAAATGGATGGATGGATGAAACAATACAACCCTACTGAAGTATGAGACTTTGTGTAATGTGTCAGTGGATGCATATCAGTGCCTATGCAGAGAAAAGCCAAAGGATTAACCTCAGTATTGATACTAAAACCACTAAGACTTACCCTACAATCCAGAGTAACTACGGGAGCACATAAGAGACATTATCCCTACAGTCCAGAGTAACTACGGGAGCACGTAAGACACATTACGTGCACCCATAGTTACTCCACCACCTAGTGAAAACCTATGAGAAATTCATATTGCAATCCAGAGTAAATTGTTCTTACACTGGAGCAAGGACTCCCCGTAGTTACTCTGGATTGTGCCCTATGTGCACCATAGTTGCTGCACCACCTAGTGAAAACCTATGGGAAATTCATGTTGCAATCCAGAGTAAACTGTTCTTACACTGGAGCAAGGACTCCCTGTAGTTACTCTGGATTGCACCCATAGTATTTGTAATGGTTAGAACATCAGTTCAAGCAGTAATTCACAGACAAAGGGGGGCAAACTTCAAAGGAGCAAATAACATACAGACCTCAATACAGATGGTGGCAGCATCATGAATCAGTGTGACACCTCCAGACATTTGACAGTGGCACATAAACTTCAAGGTTGCTGAGCTCCACACAGAAAAGTAGGGTGTGATGCTGAAAAGATAGGGAAGCACTAGGTTAAAATTTCTTTAGTTATGGATCTTAAAGAATATACAGTAGTTAATTCATCAGCTGTTTTGCTACTGAAGAGGCAAGCCCAGTCTCTTCAGCCCATGTTGCTCAGATAATAAAAGCAATTGGTATTCTCAGCCCACAGAAAGTGAAGGTAAAGCAGCCCTGATGGTATGGATAGTTTTCCTTACATGTATATAGCCTTCTGTGATGTGAAGCCTAAATGAACGTAAGCATTCCAGACAGAGAGAGAGAGAGAGAGAGAGAGAGAGAGAGAGAGAGAGAGGAGTGCATTTTTTAATGTTGTCTGTATTCTTTCTGTTTTAAAAGTAGGCATCACTATCTTACTGGCACATTCCAATCTGCTCATATGACCCAGTTAATGTTGACAGTGCTTTCCCTTCCAGTTCTATTTCCATGTTTGCTGCCAGAATTAATTTATAATTAGTACCTGTTCTCATTTCTTGACTTGCATCATCAAGAAATAAATAAGATTAGGGAATACTGCAGACTATGTCAATGCAATGATATCACAACTCCTGAAATTAGTGGGGGAGGGTTTCCCTTCAAACAACCCAGTAAAATAATTTTGAGTCCTGACCATCTTTTCAGTACAACAAACAGTTAAATATCACGGATCAGCATCACTAAGTGCTTTCTGCTTTCACCAGAAGCAGACCATTTGCAAATTAAATTTCCTAGGTCTGGTTACAGGTGACACAGAGGCTTGTTTCCACTTGAAAGGTGTGTTAAATACGTTTGTATGCAAAACCCATTTAAGGATTTGTTTTCTAATTAAACTTAAAAAATGGAAGGAAACAATTTAGCAGGAGGGCTTGTGAAGATGTTAAAGAATGATGGCTCTCACTGTGTTTATGCTTGTTTCATACATGATTCATTTCAAGATACCACACCTTCTCTCTGATGTTTTGCATTCCCAGAGCTTCTGCCTAGTGGAAAGTATAGGACACTGTTTTCATTCTACTTGACCCAAATGCTTTTAGATGGTTTGCTATTTGTTCTGAATTCTATACTGTTGGTTCCAGAAGATTACAGTTTAATATCTGAACATGGATAATATTTTGTAAACCACAGTTTGGAACCCCCAAGAAAGAACACCTTTGTAGCTGTAGTCTTAGTGGACTCTCTTGCACACATTATGTTGCATTGTACTAGTAATCCTGCACTCTGGCATAAACTTCTCTCTCCATTGCTTAGAACTAAAGCAATGTGAGATATTGTGAGAATGCTATTATACAATTTCGATTGGCAGGTGATTCTGAGTATACAGTCCTTCCTGTGGTGAAATTTTTATATTTGAGTAATTTGAATTGTGCTAAGCAGGCAGTCTAAAGTAATATGGAGTTATGTAATTCTATGCTATATTTTAATGTTTTTATATGTGTGTCTGTGTATATATGAATGTATATGCATGAGAGTATGCACATATTTACAGGGGTCTTTTTGAGGGGGTACAAGCCGGAACTTAGTACTGGCACCTCTGTGTGAGTACTGTCACCACTGTAACCCCCAGGTTACAGCGCTGCTGTAAAGCACTGCTTATATATATATATATATATATATATATATATATATATATATATATAAATTGTTTTCTCACACTCCACGGGTGGTGTATGTATGTATGTTATCCTCAATCTCGGGTCCTCTACCAGAGGTCTGGGAGTTTGAAGGTTCTGCGCAGTATCTTAGCTGTTCATAGCAATGCACTTTTCTGGATTGAGTGTTCTGATGTACTTCCTGGACTCTGTTGGAGCCATTCTTCAAGCTTGGATGTCACAGCCCCTAGTGCTCCAATCACTATTGGGATCACATTCACCTTCACTTGCCACAGTCTTTCTAATTCCTCCTTCAAACCCTGATACTTTTCCACCTTTTCATGCTCTTTTTTCCTGATGTTGCTGTCGTTTGGTATCGCTACATCTATCACCAGGGCTATCTTCTGGGCCTTATCTACCACCACAATGTCTGGCTGGTTAGCCAGTACCTTCTTGTCTGTCTGGATATGGAAGTCCCACAGGACCTTAGCCCTATCATTCTCCACAACCTTCAGAGGGGTCTCCCATCTGGTCTTGGGAAGGGTTAGTCCATAGGCTGAGCAGATGTTCCTATACACGATGCCGGCTACTTGGTTGTGCCGTTCAACGTATGCTGTTCCTGCCTGCATCTTACACCCTGCCACAATGTGTTGGATTGTTTCTGACGTATAATGTGTGAGTGTATGCACACAGACTCATGGGCAAAATCCAGAGCAGTTACGTGTCCACACAGTTATGGCACCCTCTAATGTTATTTTATGGAAAGTAACTGCTCCAACGCAAAGGGCTTATTTTGACTTTAGGATATGGGCCATACTGTCTTAATATTAATATTATTTTTAGCACACTACTCGTTTGGATCTGTAATCAATCATTTATGCCTAATAAGGTTCTGGAAATGTAATGTAAATATAACCAGTTTGGGAGGGAGAGAGAAAAAATTAAGGATAGAGACGGTTGTCCCTATTATGAAAATGGGGAGTGCTTCAGTTATTCACGCACAATATCTTAGGTTTATTTTTCCCTATGTGTGTACATCTTAATATTTTTAGATCTTAAGCAATTTTTCCTTTTTAAAAATTAATTATATAGGGATTAAGGTAGCAATTGTGAAACTGGAAGTGGATTCCAATCATGATTTTCAGAGTTTTGGAGGCTTGGGAGCCCTGGAGAAAGCCTCCTCCCCCTCCCCAGGCCATCAGGCTCCCTCCAGGCTTTCAGTAAGTAGAAAAAAACCTTGTCCTTGGCATTGGCAATATCCTAGAGAAGGTATTACTGCCTTCCACACCCCTTAAAAGGCTGGGAATATTGCTTCCCAGGCTTGTGGGTCACAACCAGTGGTGGGCAGCAGCAGGTTCGCACCTACGCTATAGAACCGGTTCTTAACAAGAGATAGTACATATAAAGTTTAAAAATAGCCATTTAAAAGTGGCTGCCAGATGGACAGAGAACCGGTTCTTAATTTCTTTGAAGCCCATCACTGGCCACAACTGTTATAGAGCAATTAGAATATAAAGATCCTGAGTTGTGGTTCTAAAAAAAAATTAAAAAATTTTATATTCACACTGCACAATCCCACAGATGTAGGCCCTCCTTTGTTGAATAGGCTTACTTCTAAGGAAGTGTGCAAAAAATGGCAGCAATACTGAGCAGTGGGAATCTTTCTGAGGGGGGTACTCACCAGTACTGAGTAACAGCACCTCTGTGGGCGCTCAAGTAGACATGCCTACTTGGGTACAAGTAACAAGATTTCATGTTCATGTAATCATAAACCTGGTTACAAATAACATGATTGTAAATGATTACAACCAATATCTTCACGGTGAGTACCCCCTCATATATGACATCTTTATGATGAGTACCCCCACCTTTATTTCTAGAAAAAGGCACTGGTGCAGTGTCTTTTACATATATACAGTTCAAACTCTAAACAGTCTCCAAACTTCACTCCAACTTCACTGCATTGCAACACTACACCTCACTGTAGTTTTGGTTTTATACCTTTGCTTTCTTTTTCACATTTTTCACCCTCCTTTTTCCAAGGGGATGAGGCTGGTGTACATCTTCCTCCCTTTGTCTTCACAGGAGCTCTCTGAGGTAGGTTAGCCTGAGAGGTAGTGACTGGCCAAAGTCACGGCCAGTGACTTCATGGTGTAGGGGGAACCTGACCATGGATCTTCTGGATCTTAGATGATCTCCTGGATTTTATTTCAACTTCCAAACCATCCCAAATATTTCCTGGATCTAAGTTCAACTCCCAAACCACTATTTCATCCATGCTATTGTCTATTACTCCAAGGTCTAATTAGTACGATTAGTACATCTTGCTCGTATAATGAACCACTGTCATTTCATAATTAAAATATATCAGCAACACAACAAAGTTACAAACTAATGCTGCTTCCATTGTTAGTATCAATAATTATATGGAAACCCCTTTGGCAGCTGAAGAACAAGGCATAAATAAATAAGCAAGCAAAGCAAGCTCCCCAAAGAATGGTTATAATCTTTTAAAACATATCCCCCGAATGAAATATGTAATCTACTATGGAATAAATTAACCTAAATGAGTAGTTTAAACATGCTACATCAAACCTGCATGTTGAGGCTTTGTTTGTGTATCTTAAAGAACAGTACTCCTAGCTAAAATTAGCAATTTAAATCCAAGCTGCCATAGTGATATAGAATAAGATTATTTTTATACAGTATTCAGTTTGCCCTGCCTTTTGATCAGGCTACAAAGTATCTTGGCCAGAATGGCCAAGAATGCAAAATGGCCAGAATGCAAAAAAAGTCAGTAGTTTTTGTGTTTAGCCCTTTGTTTTTGACCAATGGTAGATGCGAGATTTTCTTCCTCCTCATCCCTATAGCCACAGGGCATCTGGCAGTTGAAGCAAGTTCTTTCTTGTATGGAGAGGAGGAAAAAATTAATTGAAGCTGCTCCTTCTCAGGCCAATGACAGCTCCCAGGCTGGTCTTCCCTTTGCCATGGTGTTTCTCTTGGAAGGGAAGGGCTGCAACTTTCCAGTAGATATTGTTCCTCAGAGTGCCCTTCCTCTCATTTCTGATATTCCAGGAAAATACTGTGAGCTAAAGGGTTTTTTTTAATTTTACATGATTACTGAAATGATTCTGTAAACTCCATAAAGGCTCTGGAAGGTGTTTGAAGGGCAGGGTGAGCAGCTGAGGTGGTAGGAGAGGCTTGCAAAGAGGAAACTAAGACATCCACACTGTTGGCTGCCTTATGAATGGGGCACTTTGTCTGTGTTGGCGTTCTTGAAGACTGCTTATATGCGATGCACTTGACTCTACTCCAGACAGGCTAAGTAGAATGTTTACAAGCTGGAATCAGAAATATGTGGTCTCTTTGCCTTGCCTAGCATTCTCGCTCTGGTTTCCACCACCTCCCATCCGACATCATTCTCTTCTATAATGGGCCACAAAAGAAACTGAGTGGGAAGATCCCTACTGCACACATGTGATCCCATGAGAGGAACCAAGAAATAAATGGCCGCACCTCCCGAACTGAAATAATCACATCAGCATGGAAAGCATGGCCACACAAAGTGCTTAAGTTTACTGCCAAATTCAAACTGGATCTTGGATGCTTGCCACTGATATATACTCCCAGTTGACATAACAGTTTATCAAATATGTGCAAATAACTTAAGATTGTGAGTCCTTTCAAGAGCACATGCTTCTAGCCATCTGTTGATAGACAATTAATGTTAACTGCCCAGGAGGCAGGAATCCTAGCTGAACAGAAGAAAACCTTTTTCACTTTTGTTTTAATCACTTTTGTTTCTGCCAATATCACTAGCTGAGATTCACAAGGCATAGAAATAAGAACACTCCCTTGCTCATGTCTCCAGACCATGCTGATATTAAGGGCACGGTAACAGAAGTCAGAGAAAGAAAACGTTGGCAACTGGCTTCAAATCAACATAAATAATAACAGTAACTCAGATCAGTATAACTGTGTCAGTCAATATGATTTCCTATCTTTCACATAGGGATTGTAAACTCCTTCCTCCAAGGAGATCTAAATGATAAGGAGAAGTTATAGAGCTGTTGAATGTGTCCACAAAAATATCGCCTACAAATCTTGACAGGAGCCCAGAACCAAACAGTTTTTATCTCCAGTCATATGATACTGAGAAATCAGGTACTTGTTACTGAGAAATCAGGTACTTGAATACATTCAAGGCATTCTTAGAGAATGTGGCCTGTTGTACACTGTGATATACACCCAATCATGCTTAAACATGGATTTAGAAACATAGGAAATGGCCTTACAACAAGACAGCCCATTGGTCCATCTTGCTGAGTATTCCACCAACTGGAGTCTTTTTAGTGCTACCTAGAGAGGTGATGGTTTGGACCTTGGACCTTGGTCTGCTTTTTAAATATGTCCCAATGCTTTGAAATTTCAAACTATTGCTTAAAATTAGCAAAGTCAACTTTTATTTTGATTTTCCTGCCTTCCTCCAAGATGAAACATCATACAGTTATGTCTATATTATCAGTGAAGATGTCTCAGTTATTCTAGCTGACTGTGTTCCTCAATTTCTTGTCAAGAGACCGGTGTAGCTGCCATAAATCATGGTTTCAGGAGTCTTGAAAACACTAATATATGCAGTTGTTTCTCCCACTGCAGATCGTTATTTCCTGCCTTTGATAATGATTTTTCTCTGTATGATGCAGAAAGGCAGTGAGAGACAGTATGTCTTAAATCAAGACCTTTGGAAAAATGTGTTTTCACAAAGTGTATGTTTCCACTTAGCATTGCGAATGAAGTTGTGCAAATATCTCCTCACCACTAATTCTTTTATTTTGTTAGTTTTGTTTGTATGCACATAAATCAGAACCTTGTATAGAAATGGAAGAGTTAAAAATAAGCCATATGGCAATAGCAGGAGGTCTCACCACCCCACCTTAAGGCTCGTGACAACATGCCCTACATTTAACCTACAGTCAGGAACTAATTAACAACACAGATGGGAGTGCGGTAACATATGTATTAAGGAAAAATAAAATTAATGCCCCCTACAGTTTTTTTCAGCAGTCTTGCCTCTTTCTGGGTTAGAAGCCCAAGTGTTACCATAGAGAACGCTAATATATAGATGATGCCAAAGGGAAGGCAGTGTCTTGTTGTTGTCAGACAGTAGGGTATCTCTTCAAGGAGCAATAGTAGTGTGCTTTGTCGTTCTAGGTAAGACACTACAAGCAGCCTACATGTTTCAATCTGCCAAAGGCAACATAAGAGAAAGAAAGCAGGAATACATGACTGTAACAAAGTTGGTGCTGCTGTTTAGCATCAGGGCTTTTGAGGTTTTGAGGCCCGACCAAAAATAGGGATAATACAAACCTTGTAATAAAAGCTAAAAAGGATGAAAAACATATCACTACTTCCTGTAGTCAAGGATACAGAGAAACCCAATGTGAATCCTCTTTAGAAGTATTTTAGAAGATACTACTCCACATCAGTGAAATGCCATCTATTTCAGTAGGTGATAAAAGAGGTGTTTCTTTCCGTGTGTGTTTTATTTTGAACAAGGAATCCCAGAGTTTTCCTGACTTTTTAGATTTACTTTTTCCTTCCTTTCAGTGTCTCAAGCAATGCCTTTCTTAATGCATTTTTTGAATCTGACACTATTGTTGCTTTGTGGGTAATTGCTCTAGTCATATGCTAGGCCTTCCTCCCTTTAGAAACTTACATGAGGTATAACATAAAGCTGTTTCTTGACCCATCCTTTCCATCTCAATGTGTGCAGAGCTTTCATAAAAAATGAAAACCCTTTTAAATTGACAGCAAGTCTAGGTGACTCTCATGCAGAAAAACTGGTCAGTTTTGCTTGAAAAATGAGAATATGTCGAGGTCAAAGGTGTCAAACCTGTTTCATACAGTGAGCCAAATAACTTCATGGTGTCTGCTGAGGGCATGAAGTCAAACAATTAAACAGGAAGTAACTAGGATGGGGAGAATATTTCAGAAATGGCTCTTCTACTTGTCAACTTGAGGGCATAAGAACCCAAATTAGAGCCTCCAAAGAGTACTTCAATATACAAGTAGGAACACTTGGGAGAGCAGGTGTTCCTTCAAGTTCTCAGACCTCAAGTTGTGTAGGATTTTGAAGATAAGCACTAACACGGTTGTACTTGGAAATCAATTGGTAAATCCCATACACAAAGGACAGAATTACATTTGTATAATAAATCATAGTCTACTCACTCAACCACTTACAGTGGTCTTTTGGGGGGGAGTATTGGCCAATGGTATACCAAAAATAGAGTCCTTTCAAAGCATTACTTTGATAAGCATCAAAACATTTGTCTTTGATGACAAGTGATGTTACCTATCTGTAACCCATTACAAGTTTTGTCAGCTGAAAAGCCAAATTGTTCAACCAAAAAGCCGCAAGGCGAAAAGTTTCCCATGTACATCAGTTGAGCTTCTGCCACATGCTGCCTTTCCTACAGCGACAAGAGATTACTTTTGATGGAAGGAATGTTAGAAGGCACCAAAACCTGTTCCTAAGTCTCAAGACAAGAGTGAAATAAACCAGGTTTTCCCTTTTGCCGAATAGCTTAAAATGGAAAGTTGGAAATACATAAATTAGCAGTGAAAGGTTCAAACAATTTCTCAGCAATGGGGCAAACCCTTTTCCTATCTGGAAAGAAGGAAACTCTGTCAAAAGCCCCATTTAGCTTTGTATAAATAATTTATATAAATGCATGTGTGTGTGTACAGTTACAAATCTGATCAATGAATAAATCACTTTATATTATTTTTGTAGGGTATATTTATATACATTTGATGGGGCATATAAAGGTTGTGGCAAACTCTTCAGCAGAATTCTTCCACAATTATTATATACTACCAGTGTGTAGTATTTGTCTCTTAATTGCCATTTTTGATAACATGCTGTTATTAATTACCAAGAACATGTTTATATTCATAACTGCAAAACAGATTGTTTCACTTCAAGGATGTCAAATGTTTCCAATTCAATTCTGTTCAAGTAACAGTAAAGTATAACATGTAACAGTAAAGTATGTAATTTACCCCCAAATCCAGAGTAACTACGAGAGCATGTAAGAAACTTTACGTGCACCCGTAGTTACTATACCACCTAGTGAAAACCTATGGGAAATTCATATTGGAATCCAGAGTAAGTTGTTCTTACACCAGAGCAAGGACTCCCCAGAGTTACTCTGGATTTTACCTTTAGTCGTAGCTGTAGAAGAAGTACTGTACAAAGAAGAACAATAAGAACTAGAGAGAGCAGGAAATTGGCATATGTCGGGTTAGTGCATTGAATCAGATCTCTTAACTGTGCAGCTAGTGTTGTATTACTTGCTATAAGCCTTCCTCTGCTACCCAGGCTCTAACACAGCGATTTTCAACCACTGTGCTGTGGCACACTGGTGTGCCATGAGTGGGCCAGAGCTGTGCTGTGGGAGTTTGTCTAATTAATTGATTGATTAATTAATTAATTAATTATAATTTATTAAGCTCCTTACTTTCTTCAATTAGGCCACTCGCCATGGAATCAGAATGCAAGCCTTGTGTGTGTAGCATGTTATGTGCAGCTTATGTTTTCAGTTTTTTAAACAACACCCTACATGAGGTTACTTGGACGTGTGCCAGCACAGCTTAAACATTATTCAGGATAAGGAGAAAAATATCCACATACCCAAATGAGACCTTGAGCCTGCTCCTAACCTGCACTGAGCCACTTAGCCCAACTGTACCAGTACACATTAGGATTGGTCTGCTCATGCTGGAAAGATTTGTGAATTGTTCTGAATACCAAACTAGGGATATAATTCTTAACCAACCTATAATGTATCCATAGTAATCAAGGAGTGTACTACATTTTGCCCATTGCCAAAAATCTCATTAAATGAAAACATTTACTATACTAGAAAAAATAATTCAGAAACGCAGAAACCTGTCACATTTTATAATACAATTAAGAAGTGTAATAAATACTTTGTGTATTTATTCCTATGTGTTCTACTCCATAAATAAATACAGTAGCCTGTTGGAAACCTGCTGGAAGATTTCAAGTATGCTGGAAACCATAATTTGTATTTTAGGATTCCTTCTCCCATCAAGTTGTAGACATGTGAGTTCACTGGTCAGAGAAAGGAACTCTGTGCAAACACAAAGGCAGCCATATTGCCCGTAGTCAGTGGTGGGCTTCAGGGGGTTCTCACAGGTTCTATAGAACCCTTTGCCAATGAGCGCCTGGTTCTGAGAACCGGTTACTAATGGGACATTGAACCTGTTGTTCTATGGACATAGAATCTGTTGTTAATTTAGGTTATTAGGACATAGAACCTGTTGTTAATTTATTTGAATCCCACCACTGCCATAGAATGCCCAGACACATATGGCATGTAACAGACCACACAATGAAAACAAAAAATAATAAATGATTTTATGTTTATCTGTTTGTGTTGTTTGTCCCGGCAGGGGATGTCCTCAAATTTGAGAAGAGATCATGAGGAGAACAAAAAAAAAGGTTGAGAATGGCTGCTCTAAGTCATTCTTCTTAGCTGGCTATTTATTCCAAGGATGTCACACACCTGGAGAATAGGTGCTAAGATTGATTGCTGATAGATAAATAGATTGCTGATCTCTGTCTCAAATTATGTCCCTTGGAAACTGAATTTAAAAAGCTGTGTACCATAGTTCTTTTATGTTATTTATATTGTGGATGTACTGTGGTGGAAACACAACACCAGTATATATTCCCCCTTTGACATTTATATAAGAGTAGTTTAAAACTAAGTCCATTGAGTTACATGGATAAACAAAAAAGGAAATGGTTCTTCTCCCATTTTCTGGATATAAAGTACTAGTTGAAGTAGTGAAGAACTAAAAAAGAGGCAGCTGTCTAGAAGAAACATGTTTTCCTAGAAACAAAGCAATGCAATTTGAGTACAGGAGGGAAAAATGCTTTGTTACTGAAGTATAGCCTAAAGGAACAACATGTGGACTATGCACTCCAAGTAAGAAACTATTAAATGCTCACTTGCTTTGCAAAGATAGTGAATGATCCTAAATGTATCCAACTTTCTTCAACCATGACAGATCTTTAAGTTTCCACTCCACAATTACTTAATATCACAAGATTAGCACTTTATATGATTTGTCTCTGTGTGATTTGCCATGATTATATTGTTTGTAAGAATCTTATGAGTGGAAACAGATTTTCTCAGTTGCCGCTTCTGATTATCTTTATTCACTGTGGATTGCTTATTGCAAATAAGATAATCTATGTGCATACTGTGCACATTGTGCACTATTACAAATACAAAGAGAAAATAATCAATGTGCACACTACATACATCCATTGTGTAGGAGGGAACAAAAAGTCCATGGAGCTGTGGAACCACTGATGTAAGGCAAAATATTTTTAATATAAAAGTCAGCTCCTTCCTGATACAGTGGTGCCTTGGTATACAAGCATAATTCATTCCGGAAGCATGCTTGTAATCCAAAATGCTTGTAATCCAAAGAGAATTTTCCCATAGGGAATAATGAAAACTCAGACAATAGGTTCCACAGTCCAAAAATATTTATAAAAATATTTACTGTATGATTACAAAACACTGTAAATACACAAAATACAGTAATAAAAATACTTTACAGTACTGAACAGTACTGTACCTTTGAAAACCTTCATGGCTAGTGTGAGGGAGACGAGAGAAAGGAGGGATGACTTTCACTATCACTAACTGAGTCACTGCTATTCATTGGCTCATCTTTGCCTTTTCGTACAACTTTAGCATTCCCATGCTGCTGATGAGGAGCAGCATTGGAACATTAATTATTAAAGCACACTTTCCACACTGCCACACACAGATCCCACGCATGCACCTGTCTCAGGCTGCTCCACCCCCAGATTCCCCCTGTGTGTTCCCTGGCCATGGAAGCCTACTCTAAACTTCCTCGGAAGTGCTTGTCTTCCAAGCACTTTATGACAATGCACGTGAAAAATATCATTTCACTCGTTTTAAAAGAAACATTATTTCCAAAGTATGTTAAATCAAGATCCATTAAATTAAAGCAGTGATTTTCAACCTTTTTCATCTCACAACACACTTAAGGCACTGAAATTATCAAGGCACACCATCAATTCTTTTTACCATTGACAAGGCACACCAGACTGTTAAAATCCCACAATTTTCCTATTAATGAATGTCAATCCCCAAATTCCCACGGCACATCTGAGGACTATCCATGAGGACTATGTGAGGACATCCACTGGTTGAAAATCACTGAATTAAAGGTTCACTGAAGCTTCAGATGCCTTGACCAAATGCACCGCATGTGGGATCATTTTTTAGATTATACAATCTGTCCTTTGTTTGAACATGAACATGTTTTGACATTAGGTTCCCAGACCAAAGTTTGAACTGAAAGTTTCTTGACAGCATAATATCCTTAAGAAACATATTACTTTTTCATTTGGCTTCAATGATATACAAGTTAGCAAATTTTCCTAACAGGATTAGAAAGATATAACAGGCTGCTCGCCCTGGATACTTCCATTATATAAGTCAGCTAGTGCAGATATGTATGTTCAAAGAGTTTATTATTGGTAAGGACAAATACTTTGTTCTCTTGCCTTTGACCATACAACTCATTAAAAAAGTATGTATAATACGTAGTGAAAGCTGAAAGATATTTTATTGGTAGCTCTGGGGACATGGATTTAAAAAGCTGAATATGATCCTGAATAATTATTGTGCATTGTTAGCGTCTTGTCACATACAAAATAAACAGCACTGGGCATGAATTAATGCCAGTTAACAGAAATGATTACAAACATGCCTGAGACTCATGTGCCTTCTTACAATAACCGATATGAAGCAAGCTTTACTTTTTATAGTAATTGCAATTTCCATGCAGCTCCATGAACCCTGACCAGGTGTGTCTCCCCTAATGATATTGCAGAAGAGTGCTTGCTTCTAGGTAAGCTACATCCTGCATATAACTTTCAGAATATGGAATCTACAAACCTCCTTTAGGTGCATCCCAAAAGCTTGGGGATATTTAGTTGAGTTGTTTCGTTTTGTCACTGAACAGGAATTTGCTATGCCTCATCACCATATGCTTCTGAAAGTACTATCTTTCAAAAGCAGTTTGCAGCATGGATGGGACTTTCTACTGGAAGAAACTAAGCCAAGTGCAGGCAATAAACCTTTGCAGGCAATAGTCCAGTCCACTTCATCATCTGGGGATGAAAACTGTATGTATGTACAACTCAGACACTGACTGAGTTTGATGCTAAAACACACCTGAAGCATTTTGGGTCAGGTGTGAACTAATAAATACCATAAAGGATAAAATGTATAAGTAGGCTAGAAGAGAACTAGACACAGCATACATGTCCTGACACCATGTCTTAAAAACAGCATTATGTGCTACATTCACCTTTGCCAGATAAGAACCCTCCCATGACTTTAACTTCCTAGACCCAAGAAACAAATTGCCTTTGTTCACTCCTTCATAGTTAATTAGATTAGCTGAGAGAAGCCAAATGAAAGTACCACCCATGAAGCAACTCTCTGATTCAGATGCATCTAGAGAGTCATTCCTTTGCACTGCTGCACAGCTGTGGAATTCTTGATCACCCTGGATAAAGATCTTTAGAAGCACTTTACACATTTTCTTTTTGGGCAGATTAATTAAGCTCAGAGATACAGTTGGTGGTGAAAGTTTAAATATTTGTTTGGGTATTTATGCATTTTGATTTCAAGAACCGTATTAAGTCATCAAAACTCCCTACCTAATAATTCATAAGCAAAATCATTATATTAATCCAATCCTATTCCCTGCCACCAACGCTGATACTGCCACACCATAGAGGCAGGGGAGCCATCAAGAGGCAGCCTTAGGAATAAGCTCCCAGATACCCTATAGGTCCACTTAGACCTGCATTATAATAATAATTTATTTACAATCCAAGAACAAACAACAAGCACAGGGCACAATCCAGAGTAACTACGGGGAGTCCTTGCTCTGGTGTAAGAACAACTTACTCTGGATTGCAATATGAATTTCCCATACGTTTTCCCTAGGTGATGCAGTAACTAGAGGTGCACGTAATGTCTCTTACGAGTTCTTGTAGTTACACTGGATTGTAGGGATAAATCAAGTACAAAAGCATACCATAACATTTGTTGTCAGTTATATACATAAAATATACATAAAATCAGCAACTATAAAATGTATCCACTGCAATAGGTCCTAAGTCATTTGAAATTTATAGTTGGACTCTTGTGTCATCCATATAGTTGGACTCTTGTGTCAATCTTTACGTATTTTCATTGCAGCCACTAGAAAACTAGCACAAGATTTAGACAGCAAGTCATTTGTACCAGCCGATAACCATCTGGCTAGTTCGCTATCCCCTAAAGGCTGAGTGGACCAAGTTAGAGGTCGAATAAATTTTTCACGGATACCATAATAAAATTAGCAAGATAGTAAAACATGGTCCATAGATTCTAACGCCCAGGTGCCACAGGGACAGAGTCTGTCTGGTAATGGAATTCCTTTAAATTTACCCTCAAGAATTGCTGAGGCAAGTATACCCCATCTGGCTAAGAATAAAGCTCTTCTATGAGAGAGGATATCTAGAACTGTTAAAAAGGCTAAGGGTTTCATCCAATATTTACTGTCATCTGGAGCAATAAAATTTGGATATAAGCTTACGTCATTTTGCCTTTTGGTATTGTGAATCCTCTGCTTAACAATTTTTTTTTTTGCTTGATCCATACTTAGAGTTGCAAAGAACTCGGGGGCGAGTCCTAAATGACCTAATTTAAAAAGAATCGACTTCAGCCAGGAAGATTGAAAGTTGTCACTCAAAACCAATGGGGCTAGACCCTCTCTTATATGATGGAGTTTTATCCAATAAAAAATGGAATGGAGAAGTATAACAGCTTCCACTTTAATTAGACCGGATTCCAGGCGTAGGCTACTGTTTGAGGCGTAGCTTGCCACCTGGAAAGCAGAATGCAAGAATTTGGATTGCACGCATTCTAAGTGGGTGTAACTAGAAAACAGAGAACCCACAGATGTACCATAGAGAAGTTTGGGTAGAACTTTCGCAGAGTACAGCTTGAGAGCTGCAAGAATATAATTCCCCCCTCTTTATCTTAGAAACTTAATAATGGCTTGGGCAGATTGTAGACCCTTTTTTGCTACATAGTCGTGATGAGTGGTACAAGACCCTGAGCTGAGCTGCTAAGCAAAACTCCTAGGTCAGACCTGCATTAGTTCTTTGCCTGGTCTAAGTCTGCATAAGCTAAGAGAACTTTGACAAGACTGTGGCTGCAGTCTTAACATTCAGTTAGGCCGCCATAAGTCCCAGCACTAGTCCTATGTGTCATAAAGTGCCATAAGGCACTTCTGAGCCATGCCTGGGGGGTTAGTGCAGTTGTGCTGGCTTCCACACACTATCATGGCAACAGGGAGCAGGCGAGCTGTGGTGGCCTAAATGTGTTATGATTGTGCCCTGAATCAGAGACATGGCATAGTGATATCATCATAACTGATGCTAACCACCCTCTGCCTCCTCCAAAACACCTCTCAGCTGACCCAAGACTCACTCTGTTTCTCCCCCGGCCCACTATTTATTTATTTATTTATTTATTTATTTATTACCAGCAAAATATACTTATGTTGCAAGAGTAAAATACCCCTGTGCACCATTCACCATGTGCCAATCCCATGTGCAACACCCCCATGCACTTCCCCCAATGCACAACACCCCCCATGTACATCAATCCTCCCATGTGTATCAACCCCTCATGCACATCATCCCCTGTGCACATAAACCCCCCATGCTAGGGTTGCCATATGTCCTGAAAAATAAGGACAATCCTGATTTTTGGGAATTGTGTTTACATACTGGCAAATGGGACTGGGTCCAGTTGTCATTTTGTGGAAGAGAATTATGTTAACCTTATTCCTGCTGGCTTACTTATATTGGAGCAGGCTGGTCAGTGATGTTTGTCTTGTGCTGCTGGAGGCCATTTTTGCAGTGGCAGCTAAAAATGGCCTCCCGCAGCACAATACAAACATCACTGACAGCCTATTTATGACCGTAAGACAGTATTCTGCTGTTTTAAAGTGGGTGGAAGGATTGTGTTGTATATTACTGAGATTCTGACAATCAGATTTCTTAGTTCCTACTAGGTTGCATTTCAATATTGCTTTGAAAACATCTTTTGCTATTAATATCATCTGTTGTAATTATTTAGTAATCTATGTCACCATCATATAACAAGAACCTGGCTCTAGAACCAGTGTGACTGTCTCCCAGTGTTAATTCTCTGATAAGTGAACTTAGTAAATAGAGGGCAAGATGGCAATCCAGGTGGTAGGTGGGTGGTGAATACAGCTCTGAAAAAAAATCTGGAGTGAACTTTACCATATTCTCTTTGCTCAGTTGCCATCTTGTACCACATGTTACTGAATTTGCTTGCCAAAAGATGCCTTTGGGCCCCTATCATATTGGATCAATTCATACAAAATCAAAATGACCTGTTTGAAGTCAAATTACATATATTTAAGGGATCAGAATAACTATAACAAACTATTCAGTCACTTACGACCTGCAGGGGCTGAGTAAATGAGTAATATTTATACATTCATGTCACTGTGAAATATATGAATAGGAAGAATGACTAGTATTCAAAGGACAGGGTGAAATTAGATTACTGTCAACAGAATTCCTAACAGCATACTAGTTCTTCAAGTAAAATGTCAGGGTGTTAAGACTTTGGTAATTCCTGTCCTAATGCGTAAAGCTTCTTTGTTTTGCTTTTCCTCTGACAAGTGTTAGGATTCCTTGTTTCTCACAGAATATTATGAAGGATATGAAATAAGTCTTTTAACATAACATCATGTTGGCCAACAAGTTTGTGTTTACTTCAGTGTCCCTTGCCAAGTATGAGGTATTTCCGATTGAACTTCAAAGGCACCAAAAAGAGCATTCCTAGCTTCTTCAGAAATGTGAACAGAGCAATTGCTTTCTACATAGTAAGCAGAGCTTAAATGGCTGCAGTGACTTGGTGGTTAAAGCACTGTGACTGTCAATCTAAAGATTGGCAGGTCAGCAGTTTGAGACCCAAGCACTGCAAAACGGAGTGAGCTCCTGTCAACTGCCCAGCTCCTGCCAACCTAGCAGTTTGAAAATAGTCAAATGCAAGTAGATAAATAAGTACCACTTTGGTGGGAAGGTTACAGTGTTCCATGCACTTTGGCATTTAGTCATTTAGTCATTTAGGCATTTAGTCATTTAGTCATTTAGGCATTTAGTCATTTAGGCATTTAGTCATGCCGGCCACATGACTATGAATTCAAACAATGGTATAGCTAATAATAATGTAGCCCAGTGTAAAGCTCAAAATATTGCCCTGGAAGTGATATCGCAACCAGATAATGTAGATAATGGTAAGTAATGGTACCTCATTCATTTTCCTGTAACACTGGTTTCCATAAAACATCCAGCTACAGTGACATGGGAGCTGCTTCCATGTGGGAGAAACAATAACACATGGCCAGATAATGTATGTGAATGATTAACCTCTTGGGCAGGGTCAGTGGCACAAATAGTTATCCAACCCAACAGAGCATAACCAAATGGAAAAAATGTACACAGTAGGTCCCACCCATGAGGTTGCTTCATTTACACCTATAATGGCCTCCCCATATCTGCAGGCAGTGTTCCAAGAACTACCACAGATGTCCAAAAACATGGATAGTACCAAATCCTATATACAATATAGAATTTGTAGAGGGAGGGCCTTAAGACCTACAGGCATCCTGCCTGACTGACAGGCAGGTTGGATGCTTCCAACTCATTAAAGTGACTCTGGACCAGAGAAAGCCATTGTGTGAAGTACTGCAAGAAGCAGAGAGGGAAAGGCAACATATTTATACACCGCCTTTCTCTACTATGTGACTCAAGGCAGCTACAACAAATAACAATATAATACAAAATATGATAAAAGCATACATATACAAAAATGTTAAAACTTCTAAAATTAAAAATCAAAAACAACAATTAAAACCTACCTGCTTTAATTAAAAGCCCTAGTAAACAAAACATTTTTAGGGGAAAATGTAATAATAGTTAATATAGTTCCAACCTTCATGCAGAGATCTCTCAGTAAAAGACAATAACTTTCTGATTTTCTTTCCCCAATTATTACCAGAATACCACAGATGCTTAGTAACCTTTCCAAACATGCTGTTACATTTGTCATGCAAACAGAGGATAATTAATTATCATGCATAAAAATGTGACATTTGCTGCACAAGGGCCTTGAAACTTCAAGGCCAACATTTTTAACTTGTTCCTAACATGGTATAATATTGGTATTGCTATAACTAGTACTATGAATATCTTGAGTTATAGAAACACTGTTGTGCTGGGATTTTGAAGGGGGTAACATATAGTTCTACACACATTACCCTATGGCTACACACTTGCCACTACTGCTTCATGTGCCAATTTCCAGATAAGGATTTATATTGTTTGATTTGGGGGCAACACAATATTAACTGTAATTTCAAATGCATGAAGAAAAAAATTCTAGAAATATAGTATAAAACCTTTTCAGTGTTATAAAAAATAAATGAAAGTAGTTGTTTGAACCTTTTGATCTTAAATGTCTTTTTTGTCTTTTTTTTAACAGTTCCACCAAGTGAAAAGAGTGATGACCATCCTTTTTCTTACTATGGTTATTTCATACTTCAGTTGCATGAAAGCTGCCCCAATGAAAGAAGTTAGCATCAGAGGACAAGGCAGCTTGGCTTATCCTGGTCTTCGGACACAGGGAACTCTGGAGAACTTTGGAGGGCCCAACGATGCATCAAGAGGATTGACGTCTTTGGCGGATACTTTTGAACATGTCATAGAGGAGCTTCTGGATGAGCAGGAAGTCATCCAGCCCAGCAAGGAGAATAAGGATGCGGACTTGTACTCATCTCGGGTTATGCTAAGCAGTCAAGTGCCTTTGGAGCCTCCATTGCTCTTTCTGCTTGAGGAATATAAAAATTACTTGGATGCTGCAAACATGTCCATGAGGGTCCGCCGTCACTCTGATCCTGCTCGCCGTGGGGAGCTGAGTGTGTGTGACAGTACTAGCGAGTGGGTCACAGCAGCTGAGAAAAAGACTGCGGTGGACATGTCAGGGGCAACAGTTACAGTCCTGGAAAAAGTTCCAGTGCCCAAAGGCCAACTGAAGCAATATTTTTATGAGACCAAATGCAACTCGAAGGGTTATACAAAAGAGGGCTGCAGGGGTATAGACAAGAGGTACTGGAATTCCCAGTGCCGAACTACCCAGTCTTATGTGCGAGCTCTCACCATGGATAACAAAAAGAGAGTTGGATGGCGGTTTATAAGAATAGACACTTCTTGTGTTTGTACGCTGACCATAAAAAGGGGAAGATAGTGGATTCATGTTGTATAGATTATATTGAGACAAAATTTATCTATTTGTATATATACATAACAGGGTAAATTATTCAGTAAGAAAGAAAATAATTTTATGAACTGCATGTATAAATGAAGTTTATACAGTACAGTGGTTCCACAATCTATTTATTGAACATATCCATGACCTAAAGGGGAACAAAAGAGAAAAAAGATATCCATTTGCGCACAACTTTGAGAAAAAATAATTTGCATTCCATTCCTCTAACATTGTGGTTTGTTGCCGTTGCCAAGAATTGAAAACATTTTTTAAAAAGTTAAAAAAATTAAATTGCATGCTGCTTCAATTGTGAATTGATGATAAACTGTCCTATTTCAGAAAAAAATTGAACCAAAACATTCCGTTTACATTTTAGACAGTAAGTATCTTTATTCCTGTTAGTATTATATCTGTTTAATGCTTTTAAATTCTTCTGGTAGCGTTGGAATTAAAACAATGTCAAGGTGCTGTTGTCATAGTTTTACTGTTGATTTTTTTTAATTTTAAAATTCCCACATGGTTTTAAAAGAAGGGAAAACTCCTTGTCATCACCATATATGTTCTGGATAAAACAAATTTGGGGTTTTTTGTATGTTGTGAAGGTGTTTGCAATATCAAATCAGACTTCTAAAAAAAATAAAAAAATAGGCAACTGAAAAAGACAATGTTGATGTTCCTCCCAGTGCTCTTTTCTAGTCTTTAAGCAGCACTTCCATATTTGTCTAGGTACATGCTATTCTTTTATTGTTGCTTTAAAAAAACTCTGCATTTTGCTTGTATTGTTTTGTTTGTATGTGGGCTCTCACTACACTCCTCATCACTTCCAACAGAATCAAATTGCTATCCCCATCATATATATATTCATCACTTCCAACATTGCTATCCCCATCATATATATATCCCCATCTCATATATATATATATATATATATATATATATATATATATATATCCCCATCCCGTCATATAGATATCCCCATACGTCACAATATTTAGTCAGGCCACAAGGAGCTTGATTTGTTGATGAGACTGGAAATACAGGTCCTCAACTAGGAACAGGAGTCATGCAACTAACACTGGATCACTGATGAATAGTTTTTGTATCTGGATCAGCAAACCTCAGAAAGGAAAAAGGTACACAAATGTCAGGCTGTACATAAGCAAATACACTGGGAAGACCACAGTGTTGTGAGTTATGGGTACATCCATCCATAATGGTCTATGACTCGATTTGTGTTGGCAGTGGAGGAGTGCCACTTGCTACTGAACATGGGCCGCAGAGGCTCATTTAAACAGAAATGGCTTTCCCTGTGAATAAATATAAGCAGTACAGCCTGATGTTCTTATTCAAAAAGGAATGTTGAGTATGCCCTAGTTCTCAAATACTTACAACTTTCTGTACTTGAGATAACATGCAAGAATCCAGGCCTGAAGGAGTGGCTCTGGAATCAGGTAGACAGAGCCTTCTACCTCAAAACCCAACTACCTGTTGCATCTAATTATGACTGTAAGGGTCTATTGCTCTCTAAGGGGTAGCACACAATAGCCTTAAACTCCTACAGGGCATCTAAACCTGTAGAAGCACAGCTTTTGGTTTAAAAATAAATCATAGGATGCAATCCTGGCGTCAGTTGCATGCACTTTAATTGCAGTTTACTTCAGGGGGATGTGAGTAACTGAGCACAGGACTGAAGCTGTAGGCCTTGGATAGTAATCAACAAATCCAGCACAACCTGCAACACAAATAACTGCACAATATTAGAATTACACAACAAGTACTTAGCTTGACATCTTCCTGACTAAAGGTTTAGGAAGCTTCCTGACAAGCTTTCTGGTTTTTAAGGCACACATCGTAAGAGTCATGTGATACGATGTACACAAAGTTAATACAGGGGTCCCACCATTCATATTTTATCACAAAGATGCATGCTGTCCTGGGTGGCTAATGGAGTTTTGTTAAGCACTGGTCACTACTGTGTCAGAAGCCCAGTTCTAAACAACAAATGAGGAAATAATATTGTTTCTAGACTATACCACTATAGAATGCTGGTGGAATACTCGCCCAGAAAAAAAGCATTACACAGAAAACTAGCAATAACAACAACTCATTATCTAATTTTCTATGTGCATGAATATTTTCATGTTGTTCAAAGAACCTTTTGAGGATATGAGCCCCCACATGCAATCTGAAGTGATTCTGCCCAGATACATATTATCTGGTGTTTGTGAACTAGGTCACAGTCACAAATGCAACACTTTCTAGGTGACATTGTTCACTTTTAAAAACTCTGATCTTATACAAATGCAACACTTTCCAGGTAACATCTGCACACTTTTAAATGCTCTGATCTTAAGATATGTGCCTTAAAAGATAGCAATCTAGATACAGTACATGCTAATTTCGGCTATTAATTTGAGAGTGGACAGTAGCCCAACCACTATCATTAGCTCCCAGTTATGCAATTATGGGAGCTAAAATTTGGATACAAACAAAAACTGGACTTTAAAAAAGCTTTTTACATACTTCTACTTGAAATATATTACTATCCTTACGTGTTCGCTCTTTAAAAAAATAAAAAGCTTCAGTTGATTAATGACAATGTGCAGGTAAATGTTCTATTAATCAGCTCTGCCCAAGGTTGGACAAGTAAATGTCAGGCAAGTAAAAGTTAGTTTAAACTTTAAAGGAAAACAGATGCTGACTTTGTCTAATTGAGACCCCCAAGTAGGGCTTTGCCATCTTTTCAGTCTGTTGATAGTTCTGTAAAAGTTAACCTGTGTCCCAGGGTGTCTTTAACAGAATATTCCAGCAAATATTTACCCTTGCCACAATTTATAAGCAGGAAAAAAATAGTTGGGTTACATTAATCCATACAGTTAGAATGGAAAAAAGTTGTAAAATTGTGCTGCAAACAAGTAGGTGCTTTCCTTCATACATTTGAAAGGGAAAGAGAGGGTGTGGAAGTGCATTTTTATGCAACAATTATGATCCTAATTTCCTTCAAATCCACTAATCCAGCCCCCTATTTTGTTGGTTGATATTAAATAATCCTAACTTTGAGTATCAAATCAGATATGAGCAGATATGTTCTCAATAATGTCTGTTGCAATAAAATGGATTACCGGTATGTTCATATGTTACCTTCTATATAACTATGGCTGCAATTCTAGTCATTTTTCCATTGAACACAAAGGGGCTTCTGAATAGACATGGTTATGATTGTGCTCTAACCCTACAATCCAGAGTAACTACGGGAGTATGAAAGAGAGTTACGTCAACATAGTTACGGCACCACCAAGTGAAAACCTATGGGAAATTCATATTGCAATCCAGAGTAAATTATTCTTATGTCAGAGCAAGAACTCACCATAGTTACTCTGGATTGTGCCCTAAGGCTACAATCCAGAGGAACTACGGGGGCACGTAAGAGACATTACGTGCACCCGTAGTTACTGCACCACCTAGTGAAAACCTATGGGAAATTCATATTGCAATCCAGAGTAACTTGTTCTTACTCCGAGGCAAGGACTCCCTGTAGTTACTCTGGATTGCACCGTAAGTCATTCTTTTATTTAATGACACTTTAAATCAGTCACCTAAATTCCCATTTAAAAATTGTGGTGATTTAGGTGAGCTATGGAGTTTACTGTCCAAATGAAGGGAAAATGCAGAAAGAAACTAATTGTACAGCAAACATATTTTTCCAATTTGGCCTGTATAGAAGATTCTTGAAATATGAGTCGACTCTTATCTCTGGATTAAACAAACTGCAATTTAACTTTCCGTTGTAACTGTGGAAGGAAGCTATTTTTGCTGACATATATTCCTTAACTAGCAGGATAGAAAATGAACTTCTAGATATGGCATAGGCATCTGTAGTGTTCATTGCTTTAAAGAATTTCCCTGATGGGCATGATAGTTCACAATATTGCAAAAAAAAATAATAACTCCAAATTCCAACAATCCTCCAAATACAAAGGAAAACTATGTTGGACTGGCAAAATCTTTACTGCCTGAAAGATGACGGATGGGTCTTTCAAACTTTGAATACCACAATTTAAGGCTCAGGTCCTCCAACTATTATTTTCAGAGCAGTGCCTTTAAGCTTTAATGGGATTACTGTGGAATAATTGGTTTGAGGATCACAGATTAAAAACTGAGTTTGCTAATAAATTAGCTAAACTAGGAAAAAAGAGTTTTACATGATAAGCAAGCAAACTATTAAAAAAATCTGATTCTTGGCGACAGGAACTACAAATAAATCTGTATGCAACATATAAATATGTCATTACTTAATCCCTTAAGGCCACACTCATAGACACACCTACCTGGGAGCAAATTCCACTGAATTCAATGGGACTTAATTTTGAGTAGACCAGCACAGGAATGTGCTGTAAGGTATTTGTTTTTTGTTTTGTTTTGTAGGCCAAAACAAGCACTATTCCTAACACCCATAGCTACTGTATGCCAGATCTATTATGGCAAAATACATGATCACAGGCTTGGCAGTTGTAGTTAAACTGAGGTGTCAAAAATGTCACTCAATTGAAGTTTTTGCTGTGATCTCTTTGTGGCAAAAAGTATTTTGTGCATGTTGTTGGCCCTATTGTTTTGTTAAAAATTCTTGCAAATGTAAGTTAATATTTGTGGCCTTGTTCTCTCTTATTCACCATGTGTAACAAATATTTATTGTATATTTATATAATTTTATGGGATTTTTGGAAAAAAATTGAATCTGGCATTAAATCTTGCAATCATCTGCGTCACACTGTAAATATAATTAAGCTATATTTAAGTGTACTAATTAACATATAATATATGTTTAAATATAGATTTTTATGTTTTTTAAATATATTTTCAATATATATATATATATTTAAAAAAACCAAGCTCGGGACTTATGGGGGACCATGTGACTTTTCTCTAATTGTAAACCAAACATGAGTTTTACAATGAAGATGTGTGTTCTTTTTTCCCAAAAACAAATTCTACTCTTATTTTAACAATAAAATATTCTTGGTAAGGCAGCTAGGCAGCTGTTTCATATTTGGACAGTTGGCAGGGGGGATTTTCAAGAGCTCTTCTTCCACAGAGAAGAGAAGATAATTCCTAAATGATCACTTTTGGTTTAATACATGCCTAGTAACTCCAATACCTATGAATTAGGCACAGTGATTTTCATAAAAACACAAAATAACAGATTGTATTTTAGGTGTGTGTACATTTATTTATTTATTTATTCATTTATTTATATCCCGCCTTTCCTCCTCTGCAAGAGGCAGCTCAAGGCGGCTAATATAATATAATCAAAAAAAGCAGGCCTCCATCAGTCTTGAAAGACTATGGTATCGTGCTTGGCGCTGCATACACTGCATGCGAAGCACAAAAGCCTGGGTTGGATTGTTATGGAGGATATGCTGTTATCCAAGCAGCAAATCCCCCCTCTCCACGCCACTGAATTAGTCCAATGGAAAGGCAGAGCCAATACGATTGGATCCAGCTCAAGGCGGCTAATATAACACACAGAAACACACATGAGTGATTTAACAGACAAATCTGATACAGATGCACTCCTTTAGAGGTTCCAGCACACACAGAGGGGTTAAGCTGAGTTTATTTTAATCTGTGCAATTAAAGGCAGCTCTCTTTGCTTCAGTATTGGAGAACGTTCTGTATAAGTAAATGAGTCTCTACTTGCACATAGCTCTGCGTAAGTACCCTCCAGAACTCTGGCAGATACTAAACGTCCTTTATATCAATTTTTCTGCCGAAAGAAACATATAGCACCAGTGGTGCACCTAGGTCTTTGGTACCCAGGGCCCACACATTTTTAGAAACTCCCATATGCCAAAATTATTTAATTAATTATCATCAGTAGTAATTACTACAATTAACTAGATATTAATATTTTCATATTTACAAAAAAATCACCATACCAATTATTCCTTTTTGGGAGGGGGTTGAGGCTGCCATCTAGAGAACTTCTTAAGCACCTCTTTCAATGGACTGGAAGTCTGGAACCATTCGGGTGGCCTTGCATTCCTCTGTTCCTGACCTGGAGCCAAAGCACCTTTGCTTACCCATGAGTAAATGTGGCGGTGTAGCTCAGTTCCACTTGACATAGGTGTCAATGCAAATATCAGGGACTTCCTTCTGGGTTGATTTCTGAGTTTCTTCTGTATTTATTGGATAAGGACCATTTTGGGGACATTGGATTCCTTTCAGTGTGCCCATTCCAATGGACTAAGGCACATTTGCCTACGCATAAGTAAAGATATGGCTCAGTTTCACTACCCATAGTGCTCCATGTATTCTTGATTTTTAGGTTTTTTTTAACCATAATTTTTGATAGGAAAGACGTATTTCAAAGCTGTTTTTGTGTTGGATTCTGCTGGAAAATACACATGTAATGGCATATGACTTGAAGGGATTATTCCAAAGATTTTAGCAATTTAGTGCCCAGGGTCCCCCAGCTTGCTATAGGGATATCTCTATACAGCACACACTTAACTTCCCAATCACATGATACAGTCCTCCCAAGAGTATTTAAATTCAGAAGGCAAAAAGAACCATCAAAAGCCTGGAAATTTTACTTTCATTTTAACAATAATCTCACTGAGCATCTCACACAACTTCTCAGTAATAACAGCTCCAGACTGCTTTGTGTTAATGGGATCTGTTGGTGTGTTTTTTTTAATAAATATTCACATCCTAAGAATGCTACCTCCTCAGCTACATTCTAAAGGTGCACAGTACAAGGAAGGCTGTGTTCTGTGATAGTTCAGAATGTGTTGTCATTACCTACTCAGGCATACTTTTTTAAAACAGTGATTTTCAACCAGTGTGCTGTGGCACACTGGTGTGACACGAATAGTCCTCAGGTGAGCCACGGGAATTTCGGGATTGACATTCATTAATAGGAAAATTGGGGGATTTTAACAGTCTGGAGCACCTTGTCAATGGTAAAAATAATTGATGGTGCGACTTGACAATTTCAGTGTGCCATGTGATGAAAAACATTGAAAATCACTGTTTTAAAGAGTGTGGGAAGAAACAATTCAAACTGTCCATTATTCCTATTCACATATTTTTGCTAACTGCATGTATCACCAAGAAGTTAATAAAATGATAGGAATTTCAAATAAGGTTATCACAAGGACTATAAATTGCCCTATAAAAATACAATTATGTGAATCAAACCTAAGACTGGATTTTGAGCTATTTGATCTACTCAGGTTGCTAAAAGGAAATGCCTCTACTATAACTGCCAAGCCTTTGTACGCATATTGATACCATACACCTACAATTATCAATACATATTGCAGATAAAACTGATGATTAAAATAAATTGAAACAACTTTTTTTCAAAAAATCTGTCACAGTTTTTATCACAGCAATAAATACCATTAATAAAGGAATTACACTTCTTAATATTAAAAACATAGTACAGATTCTGATCTTTCCTATAGTGTTCTACTTTAAATAGTAATAAAATAGTGCGTGGAAACTGTCCCATGGTGGAATGAAGTATTGGGAGGGATTCTTGTGTCTGGAAAGATATTTGGAAGAAGACTTGGTTTTGGAACTATTCCTCTGTTATAGACATCTAGCAATATAATTATTGAAAATTATATGTTCAGACATATTATAACACTCTCCAATACATTATTTTCAAGCTGCCTAGAAGGAAATTTTTTTCTGATCTTGTGTGTATTTTACCATTTTAATTAAGGAGATAGGTACGAAGAATGTCAGCCAAAGTAATAGGTACTTCAGAGTAACATTTTAAAAGTGTGAGTCCAACTCACAAGTAACATTCATTTTATGGTGGTGTCAGCAAGGAAATTTGAAGTGTGGTATTACAAAGTTTGGTGCTGTTGTGAAGCAGTATATAGATAATTTGGGTTTATTGTAACTACAGTGGCGCCTCACATAACAAATTTAATTCGTTCTGGAGGCATGTTTGTTACATGAAACATTCTTTACGTGAAGCAGATTTTCCCATAGAAAATAATGGAAACTCAGACGATTGGTTCCAGAACCCCAAAAATATTCATATAAAAATATTAACTGGATGTAAAAATGATGACAAAACACTGGAACTGAATTCAAAAAATGTTTTCAATGTGCATGATCCTATGAAGTCTACTTAGGCTGCAATCTTAAAGATACTTTCCTGGGAGTAAGACACATTTAATACAATGGGGCTTACTTCTGGGTAGACATGGTTAGGAGGCTGCAATCCAAGACAGCTTCCAAGTGTCTCCCCACTTTCTCCTTCTCTCCATCCTGAGCCGTTCTCTCCCCTGCTCCCTTCTGGCTAGCCCTAAGCTGCTTCCCTCTTCTCCACTGCTCTTCTCTCCCTCTGCCCAGCAGACATCCGGCCACAGGAGGAACAGCATGGAAGTGTTGCTTTCACTATGGGCAGGTGCACTAGGTAGCCCTGATGCTTTTTAAATAGGCTGCCGGCCAGCGCGTCTGCCCCAACTGCCAACGAATGTGTTCTTTACGTGAAGCACAGTTCGTTACGTGAAGCAGAATCCTAGAGAAATTTTTGTTTGTTATGTGAAACATACTTTAGGTGAGGTGTTCTTTACGTGAGGTGCCACTGTATTTGGAAATGTGAACTGAATAGTTCCATACAGTATCAGAATTACATCTCAGTGGCTCTCAGAGCAATCAGTATCATGGGAAAATTGAGTTAAGAAAATCACTTTTTGTTCCATAGGCTTTTGTGTTTTTTCATTTTCTGGTTACCGTAATTGGCCATAACTTTTGAGAGAAAAAAGATATTCCAAGGCATTTTGTTTCATTGCATTCTGCAATAAATTACCATTCCAATTATATATAACATGATGAGGATATATGATGATATATAACATGTATTATTCATACATACCACGTTTTTCATAATTTTAGCCACTAGAGTCACACTCAGTTTGTAGCCCCCCTAAAGCTTGTATCCCTGTGCAACTGCACCCTCTGCACTTCCTTAGCTATGCCACTGCTGCACAGAGCTTTAGTTATGACTACATTTAGCCACATTGTGGCTAGAATGCCCACAAGATACGTTTGCTCTCCTAGGCAAGCACCTGAAATAGGAAGTTAAATTGCTAATAGGTTTTCCATAAATGGCATATGGGCTGTTTTTTTCTTGATGGTTCACAAGCTACATGGACCTCAACAAAACAAATGGTTAGCTCCAAGCAGCCTTTACCAATTAGGCTTTTTAATAAACAATAAGAACTGGTTTTGATAAAGTAAAAATAGACACGACAAATGTGATCTTAATAAAAGAACACTGTGAACAGCATGCGAACTTGCTCTAACCAGCAGTCTCCCACATGGCTAGCTTAGTCACAAGTGCAGAGTGAAAAGGTACTGCAAATGAGGGCTAGTGTTTCTTACAAAAATATTTCTTCTGGACTCATATTAGTCTCCATTCTGCAATTTGGACTAGCAGAATCCATCACAGTCCCCATCTGTTTTCTAGCCATCCGAACAATGAGTGCCAGAAAAACCTTCATCTTGAAACAGCCTGAGGCCCATATGAACATTCCTGCTACAACTGCCCAAAGTGGCACTAAAAATCCTACAGACAAATGGACTGAATTTCACACATAATTTCATCAGAAAATGCCTCTCTCTTCTAGTTTTGGAGATGTTGGCATCCAAAACGGTGAAACTACTTTTCCAAGGGCAAATTCACCACGTGGGCAACTAACAATGGTGTTAAAACTTTTTCTGAATAATTTTACAAATCTCATAAACATTTACTCAAAAATTCAGTTTGTGTTATCACCTCCTTCATATTAAAATTTTAATCTCAAATGTTGAACTTTTTTTTGCACTTCTGTCATCCCCATTTTGCCACAAGTCAGTATTTTAGGAACATGTTCGAGAGAAGTAGCTATGCTAACCTTTGATAGCAAAATCAACAAAGCTCCTTGCAGCACCTTAAAAACTTATTATGCATAAAATATGTGAAATGGAGCAATTTTAAATCAGATGCATGAAGCCTTTTCCTTGGTAGACATATATACAAGAGAGGTATCAAGAGAAATAACAATGTCAAAGTTGGGCTAAATGGCAAAAAGCAAAAGGTGGCAAGAAATTTATTTCATGGCCATTTAACCAAGGCCTACATCCTAATCCACTTTCCAGCAGTGGCAGAGCTGTAACAACTGCTGAATTCTGCAGTTTAGTGAAAGTCACGGAGGCCTCCTTAAAGTAAGACAATGTTTCTTATCTTACCTTGGAGCTGCATTGCCCTGACCTTAGTGCTGGTAAGTTAGATAGGATTGTACACCTAACCATTTACCAATTTTTTCTTCAATACCCATGCATACAGTATATAAACCTTCAAGCTGAGTATACTTAACATATTCATTGGTTTCCAGTCGCTGAGAGTGTATGCCAAAAAATGTTAGCCTTTAAGGTGCCATAAGAGTCTGTTATTTTAGGAACAGAGAATTAAGTTCCAGCAAGCCACAGCAAAAATATGCAAGAATAAAGATTAGATTATATGTACTTTTAAACAAGAGTTGATACAGTCTTTCTAGCATGCAAATGAAAGGACTGATCTCATTGCCTGAAATAGATACCTAAAATTGTATTTGGATCCTAAAGAAATGTGTTTTGGTGATGACTCATGAAGTACTGAGATTGGCATTCCCAGGGCAGCATCCTGAGTGACACAAGTGGGGCAGATCTGTCTCATTATGCTGCATATAAGTAGTTACATTCTTATTGCTCGTTGAAACATAACAGGTATTTAGATCTGTGCTGCAGACTCAACTGCATTGTCACATGAATACCCCTAAGATGATCGTATGCTATCCCAAGCATGTCAAACTGGCAGCACGAGGGCCACACGCGGCCCTTTGCAGGCATACGTGCAGCCCTCGAGTGATCTCCCCACCCCCAGACGCAGGCCAGTAGTGGTGGCAGCACACTTAATTTTGAGCCAGAGAATGAGCCAGGAGGAAGGAGGGCTCATGCACAGCAGCAACAGCTTTCCAGGGTGGGAGAAAGAGCCCAGGAGAAAGGAGGGCACTTCTGAATAGACATGCAAAAAACTGGATTGCGACCCTCAGGAGACACCATTAATGCTATTGTGGCCCTCAGAAGACAACATTAATGCTAATGCGGCCCTCTGTATGAAATGAGTTTGATACCCCTGTCCTAGCCTATCCCATTTTTGTGCAATGAAATGTTAAAAATCCACGCATGAGATTATGATCATTCTTCCTACAGCACTGGTCCCCCTACCCAGTATCATGGCAGAGTCATGTCGGGTATGATACGGTGGCTCTCAGTGCTTAGGGGAAGCCACATGGTCTTGTGGCTTGCTGGGAGTCTATCTTATTCATCTGAGAATAAAGACAGGGGTGAATGAAGACTGAAGACCCAGAATGACTAGAGTATTTTAAAAGGTAGGAGAAGACGACAAGGGAAAAGGAGTTAGAAAGGAAAGGAGGCAGAAAAAGCAGGGGCAAAGACAGAGGAGGAAATGGGGCTGAGAATGAAGGAGAGCAAAGCAATGCTGGGGTACCTGCAGGTGGAAAAAAGGAAGCAAAATGAGCAGGGCAGGAGAAGAAGCAAAAGAGAAACATGCAGAAGGCTGGAGGTAAAAGTAGGACAGAAGAAAGGAAGGAGGCCAGAGGGAAGAAGTGAGAAACCCCCAGGGGCCAAATGCAGAGAGAACCAACTGCATGGACAGTTGCCACCTGCCTCATTCACTTTCCTGCTTCCAATTCAACTTAAAGATGCCACACAAGAAGGAGGCAAGGAAGGAAATCTATACAGCTTCATTTGAGAGAGTTGGAGGGAGAATTTGGTAGTCTCTTGGTGAAGTCTCAAATCTGCCATTCTCCCCTTCAGTTATTGATGTGAGCTACATTGTTTGTATCACGTTTGGGCCAGAATGTTTCCTGAATCCCCTAGTTGTTTTCTGCCTCCACTGATACTGACATTATCTCTCAACCACACTCCTCTGGAGTCCTCTCTTCATCCATGTGCTGTTTTCTAGGTTAGAACTTCTATGTTCTGCACAGTGCAGGAGTGTCCAAACCCTAGCCAGATGCAGCCATTTGTGAGCCTCAGTGTGGTCCACAGGAAGTCTCCTCCAACTGCCCCCAAGATAAGCCATGTAATACTTTGGTGGTGAGGGAAGCTCTGCTCACCTAACCTCCAGAGAGTATTCTGAGGGCTGAGGAAGTTGCACATACCTCCTCTCTCTACATATGAAATGCTTATGAACTAGTTTGAAGATCACCTCCTCTATTTGTGTTAGAAAGTGTTAATGAGCCGAATTCATTCATAAGTTCCAGCTCTAATATATTAATTTATCTAAACTTATAAATTTATTCAAATTTGAAATATAAATTAATTTTATTTTACTTCTGGCTTGTCACAATGTCAGAGAAATGATGTGGCTTTCCTTCCAAAATGTTTGGACACCTCTATATTGTGGGCCAAATCTTTCCAGCTTTTCAGTGCCAATCAGCTGGAGCTACAGGTTCGGAGAAGAAAAGTTTCCTTGCTTTGCGAGACCTTTGTGGCTCCCCACCAACCCATCTACTGTAGGATGCAGTGCACTCCCTGTTGGCACAGCTGCATCAGATCTGGAAAGTGGGATAAGACTGGGTCCTGTGAGTACTAAAAACATGTTATGTAGTCAAAGAGCTTTGTCACTGTGACCTCTTTTAGGCTTCAGTCTTCCTGCATTCCATTTTCCTGACATTAGAAACTGACATATATTCGAATGGTTATTATTAAAAATGGTTCTCTTTCTTTAAAAAAGAACCAAAAGATTTTTTTAGTTTTACTATAGCTATGAAAGGGGGGCTGTAGTGGCTCAGCGGTTAGAAAGCTGAGGTTAGAACACGGGTTAGAACACCATGCTTGACCATAAGGTCAGCACGTCAGCAGATCAATACCTGAGTCCTGCAAAAGTCCCATCTTTTGTCCAGCTTCTGACAACCTAAGTGTTTGAAAGCAAGTAGAAAACAATTCAAAATGCAAGCAGATATTCAGGTACCACATCAGTGGGAAGGTAAGCAGCATTCCATGCATCATGCCACATGACCACAGAGACATCTTTGGACAAAGCTGGCTCTTCAGTCCCTAAAACAGAGATGAGCACCACACCCTATGGCTGGTCACAACTAGCACAGCTATGAGGGGTTTCCTTATAGCTAGGAAAATTGAGTCCAGTCATCTCCTCGCAACTCTCATTTCAAAGAAAAAAAACAAATATCTGGAAATCAATAGTTTGCCTATTAAAAAATGGATCTAGGTATCAACATTTATATCTAATGCAGTGCTTCTCAAACTGGGGGATCGTGACCCCCTCCCAGTTTGTGAAAAGACCCCCCCCCCACTTCCTTGAAGGGACAAGGAAAAGAGGAATATCAGCAGCACAATCCTGAGGATTGAGCCTCCACCAGGAGAATGGGGGGACAATTTTGAAATGTACAAAAAAATAATAAATAACTAGGCATTTATATACCACTTTTCTGGACATTTTGGATTACTCCTCAGTCTTTAATCAAAGCGGTTTACATAGGCAAGCGAATTCTAAATCCCCAAAGGGATTTTTACAAACACAGATTGTCTCTATCTTTCAAGAGACACTACATTCAAGTTGTTACATTCACAATCTGGTTACAACACTGGCCCCGATGTCTGAAATGCTGGCTGACCAAGTTCTCCTTCAGTTCTCACAAAGGGCAGCTGAGAAGGCTCCTTCACTCCCACTGAAAAGCAGATGGAAAATCTCAGCTACAGCAGCCACTTTTCAAGGTCTTGCTTCGGATCTGATTTCTGGTTATCTCGATCCAGCAAGCTTCAGCTCTCATCTTCAGGCAAATGGAGGCTCTACCCTCTAGACCAGACCTCCTGTCAAGGTCTGGGGGCCTTGGGGAGGTGCTGTCAAGGTCTGGGGGGTGCTGGTGCTGTCAACGTCTGGGGGCCTTAGGGAGACCTACAGCATGCTGGCAAAGTTCCCTGAGACTGAAAGTGTGATTGTAATGAAACTGGAATTTGAACTTCCACTTTAGTTGCAGCTGCAATCTGAATATCAAAATTCAAAGCTAAAACTCAGCAGAATTTATTTGATGTGTTTTCTTTATTCAAATCATTTATTAATAGAGAGAACACTGACATAGATAGTATTCTCTTCTCAAGCAATGACTTTTAATTACCAAATGTGATTTGGAATTACAAACTAGGTTGTCCTATTAGTATCTGATGGCAATTATTTAGCCAGCCCAATTCTACTTAAATCCGAATGCGTCAACACAATGCTGTGGGCACAGATTCCACCACATCCCATAGGAGATTTTCAACTGGTGGAAATTGCCTATAGAAAGGATACATTTGTCCCTTGTCCTAGGGTATTAACCACCATGAGGCAATTTTGATCTGCACCAGCTCAATCTGGTGGCAAGTACACATTGCTCCTGCAAATGGTCCTGAGAAGGGGGGTTGGATTTGACACGTGCCAGCAATGTATCCACCTCTCTTGTGAGCCCAATCCACCCATCTCCATTTCATCTCATCTTTGTTTTGCCTATCCCTCATTCCTCCTCCTGCACTGGGCTTACCTGCTCTGGTGGGCCTTCTGACTTTTGAGTGTACTCCTACCAGTATTGAGCTGCTGAAAAGAACTTTAAGGCTGCTATGTGGCAGCCTGCCTATTACAACTTCTCTTCCCCTTCTTTTCCCAAAATTCCTGCTTAACAATATCGTCCATGCAATTAGTCGGGGGAAATATCAAAAGTCATACTCAGTATTTTACCTCTGTACGTATGGAGCTCTGCTCCAGCTGGAAGATCAAAAAGGCAAGCATTTGGAAGCAACAATTAAAATACAGTGGTACCTTGGTTTACAAGCATAATTTGCACCAGAAGCATACTTGTAATCCAAATCACTTGTATATCAAAGCAAATTTTCCCATAAGAAATAATGGAAACTCAGACAGTTCATTCCACAACCCAAAAATATTCATATAAAAGTTATTACAATAGTGTAATATAATACAAAATATAAAGAAAAATAAAACAAACTAACTTGAATTTGCAGCCCAATCCAGAGCAACTAATCTGTCCACATAAGAGCCCTTAGGTTGCCCTATCTAACACTAGGTTGGAGCAACTGCAAGATGCTCCAGCCCAGTTACTCTGAAGGAGGCTTAGGGCAGAGCAAGGCAAGATAGGGTGCCCTAAGAGAGGTGGACCTGCTCTGCCCTAACTGGGGCAGCCTAAGCAGCTCAGGAGAGGCAAGTTGAGGGCATGTTTAGCATTGCCTAGGGCAGAGCAGTTACTCTGTATCCAAAGCTTGTTTCCAAGGCAGAAATGCCCTCTTCCAGCCCTCAGAGTTATACCACCTCAGGAGCAGGTATAGTAATGAGTAGACCAATCGGGGTCCATGATAAGGCCCGAGTAAGAATGGCAATGCTGACCAAAAATCTGAGTTCTTGGCCAGCCTAGCTGCAACCCCTTCCTCTCAAACCTCAGGATATGGAACAAACTACGGCTGCCCACAAACCTCAGGATACAGCAGGCCACTCCAAGAAGCTCCTTGTATTCACTGTAGAATGTACTGGCATCTCATCAGGGACTCCTTATAAGGCAGGCACCCAGTGGCGTCACCAGACTGGTGCGGCTGGTGTGGGCTGCATTGGGGATGCGCTCCGTATGGGGTGATGTGCCGGAGGAGTTTGACTGTCCTTTGGCAGGCCCCGGGCGTCAGCACCCCCATTCAGGCCTGCTCCAAGGCGGAGAATCAGCCAGAAGCTGCCACTTGTCTGAGGAGCTGGCCTGAACGACCATCTGAGGTGCACTGCGCAGAAACACACTGAGCATGCCAAACAGCTTCAGAGGAGACTTCCTTAGAGCAGAGAAAGTCCGCGCCTCTGCACAGCCATTCAGCCTCACTCAGGAGGCGGAGAGGCAGCCGAATGGCTTCAGAAAGAGTACTGCACAGGCACCAACTCTGACGCCTGCACAGTCTCCCCCGAAGCCAAAAGGCTTCAGAAAAGTACTGCGCAGGTGTCAGAGATGGTGCCTGCGCAGTACTCTTTCTGAAGCCAGTTGGCTTCAGAAACAACTGCGCAGGCGCCAACTTTGGTGACTGTGCAGTCCAGGGGGGGGGGGCGCACATCCCAGGGATGACGCACAGACTTCCGCACCAGGTGATGTGCAGAGTCATGTCACCACTGTAGGCACCACAGCTGTTCCTTGTTCAGTGTGATCTGAGGAGTGTCTCCTCAGGAGCAAGTCTTCCCCTTGTGTCAATTACTTAGCATGCTCTGGAGCAGTTAGGGCAGCCCAGGCTTCCTGACTCTCTGGATTCAGCATAACTTTCTGCTCTGGATACAGAATAGTTAGGAGAGTGCAGTTAGGTCAGAGCAGGCTGAATTTGCTCTGGATTGCAGCCTTAGTCTCTTAGGCCTCTCAGGCTGCAAATGTGTTTACAAAGGAGTGAACCCCACTGATTATAATAGGCTAACTTCAATGTAGACGCCGATATAGGACTCTGTACACTAAGACAACTAGGCACAAGGGCAGTTTTTTTCCTTGTGCCATTAAATTGCTGAACCATCAACTATGCTGAGGGACTATTGGAAAAGACTGAAGTAGTGTTTTTATTTGATTGTATGTTCCGTATGTATTGTTTTTCATTTGTGAGTTGGTGTTTGTATGTCTGCAGCCGTTGCCAAAGCCAAATTCCGGGTATGGAGTTCATACTTGGCCAATCAATCAATCAATCAATCAATTAATCAATCAATCAATCAATCAACTAGTGTCTTAGGTTCCTTTCCAGTATCCCCCTTACATAGGAGTGAGCCCCATTGACTATAATAGACTTACTTCAGAGTAGACATGCATAGGGTGGTCTCTCAAGAGACACTGAGCAGGTGCTATTAACGGTGTGAATAGGCCCAAATTGGGACTATTTTTAACTTGTTAATCAAGGCTTCGCTTGTATATCAAGTTCAAATTTATTAGAAATGTTTGCTTTACTTGCAAAACACTCTCAATACAAGTTACTCTCAATCCAAGATTTTACTGTACAACTAGTAATTGACTGCAGTTTATTTTTAATAGTACTTTGTTAACATGCCATATCCTTAAAGTTTCTGAAAAATTAACAAGGTGTGTGAAACATAATTTAACTGATGCCACCTGTCAAATTCCCCATGTCTGCATATTAATCAGATTTGCAGTCACTGAAAAATTTGGACAGATATGCTACCACTAATATTTAAACTTCCTTAAAATATGTACACTGCCAACATGAATTTTCTTTTTTCTTTTAATTTATTTAAATGAATTTCAAAACCAATATGGCTGCAATCCATAACACACTTTCCTGGGAGTAAGACCCATTGAACACAATGGGGCTTACTTCTGATTAGACATGGTTAGGATTGTGCTCTATATCTTTTCTCAAAAACATTACACGATAAATCCTGGATGCATTACAACAAATCAATACAGGAACTACATGAGGGTAATAGTAAAGAGTTGTAAATGAGCAGTGGATGAGAATCTGCTCAAATTTATGTTTTTGTTGCTTTCTCAAGTCTACATTAACAACTTTGAATATAATCTAGCCAAAGTGAAATCCAAGTCCCACTGACTTCAAAAGAGGATCCCTCTCTCCTGTGGGGTCATGACTCACCTGCAGGGATCCAGGAGCAATGGTCCATGTCCAAACTGGATGAAGGGGACAAGAGGGGAGGCAAAGCACCCCAGCAAACTGCCCCAGGGGAACCCAAACCAGCCAGAGAGACTTCCCAACCCCAGACAACAGTGGGGATGGCTGAGAGGAGAGGGAGTGAGGGTGTAATACGGAAGACACGGGTGTAACATCATTCCAGCACCAACTACCGACAGTGCTTTAACAGATAGCACCAATAGCCAACCACTTCTACTGCAGACTTCTGATGTGAGACGCACTTTCCAGGCTGTTAATATCCGTAAAGCAGCTGGACCGGATGGCATTTCAGGGCGTGTTATAAGGGACTGCGCTGCAAAGTTAGCTGGCGTTTTCACTGATATTTTCAAACTATCCTTGCAGCAGTGCTCTGTCCCCACATGCCTCAAGACATCTATTATTGTGCCAGTCCCTAAGCAGCCTGCAGTGGTATCTCTCAATGATTATAGACCTGTGGCCTTAACATCTGTTGTCATGAAATGTTTTGAGAGATTGGTGTTGAATTATATTAGGGCTGGTCTTCCAACTACTTTGGACCCCTACCAATTTGCTTACAGAAATAATAGATCAACTGATGATGCTGTGGCTGTCATTATCCATATGGTACTGAGTCATTTGGAACAGCAGGGAACATACGTAAGGCTGTTGTTTGTGGACTACAGCTCTGCTTTTAACACCATTTTACCCAGCAGGTTGTTTTCTAAAATGTGCAGTTTGGGTATTGACCAGAAGATCTGTCTGTGGGTAAAAGATTTTCTGACAGGTAGGCCACAGTCAGTGAGGATGGGATCTCACTACTCTTCTACCTTGACATTAAGCACAGGAGCTCTTCAAGGTTGTGTGCTAAGCCCTTTTCTTTATTCTTTGTATACACATGACTGCACCCCACTGTATAACAACAATGCAATTGTCAAATTTGCAGATGATACGACAGTGGTGGGGCTCATCAATAAGAACGATGAGTCTGGATACAAGAGTGAGGTACAAAGGCTGACATTGTGGTGTAAAGATAACAATCTTACGCTCAATGCTAAAAAAACTAAAGAACTTATCATTGACTTTAGGAGGAAAAGAGAAGAACACCTACCATTGCACATAAATGGTGAGGAGGTGGAGAGGGTAGGTAGTTTCAAATTTTTGGGCACCTACATTTCAGCGGACCTCACATGGAATATAAATACGAACATGCTGGTAAAGAAGGCACAAAAGAGGCTGTTCTTCCTGAGGATGCTTAGGAAGATGAACTTCTCTCAGCGTCTACTTCTGTCTTATTACCGCAGCACCATTGAGAGTGTCCTTACATACGGGATTTTGGTATGGTATAGGAGCAGCTCTGTTGCTGACAAAAAAACTCTACAGAGGGTCATCAAAACCGCACAGAACATTATTGGGCTCCAGCCACCAACCCTGGGTGACATTTTTGAATCCCGTTGTTTGAAGAAGCTGCAAAATATTCTCCACGACTCTTCCTATCCTGCTCACAATTTTTTTGAACTGTTGCCTTCTGGGAGAAGATATAGAACATTTAAATCTCGGACTACACGCTTTATGAATAGCTGTTACCCTAAAGCAATATCTGCACTCAATAGTAATTTTAAGGACTATCATGAGTAAACAGTTGAATGCTATTACTTGGTGTGCTGTGCAGTTGTTGTGTGTTTAAAGAGGGTCTGGGTGGGGGGTGTTGTTGGGGGGGTTGTCGGGGCTGGTCTCTGGATGTCTTATGAATTTTGTTGTATGCTTATACAATGACAATAAATTATTATTATTATTATTATTATTATTATTATTATTATTATTATTATTATTATTATTATTATTATTATTATTATTAAGAGGGAGGCTGGCAAGAGGGCAGGAGACAGACAGATTAGGCCTAGGATGGGGTGGGACTGGTGGCACCAGTGCTATTTGTACCCTATCTCCTTTCCTGAGCCTGATCCTCCAATGTATCAGTGCAGACTTGTGCCAGCTATATAGGTACACGTGCTGTTTGGGGTTTATCCCAGGGCAAGGGTACAAATGTTACCTCACCCCAAAGTGCTTTTCAAGCCTGCAGAATTCCTCCATGGGATGCAGTGGAAATCACACCTGTGTCACTGCATCAGCACAGGAAAACTTAGGTATGACTGGGCTGTTAATGTAAATTGGATTGGGTCTATTTTTCACTTTTCTCCTCAAGACTGTAAAGGCAATATTTTAGTTGAGGTATCACTGAGGTATGCTGGAATATGGAAGGATTCCTTTAGGGCAGAACAGAGCCCCACGTCTCTTACTGTGTGTTAAAATTTAACATTGTTAAATTTTAAATTGTTTTAAATTTTGTCCTTCTGAGTAGTCTGAAGATGACAGAAAATCATATAAAGACTGTGTAAAGTCAAAAACGACTGTATTATTTCCTTAATTTTTGAAAGACCAAGCAAAACATCAACCCTAATATTAATATACACACATTTTGTTTTGCTGTTGAAAATACCTGTGTTTTTTCTGTAGGTTTTACAATCATAAATTTTTTATCTTTGCCAAAGAAAGAAGAAAAGCCACATTACATGATTGAGGGTACAAAAAAAGGGATACTCGATATTTTTTGTCACTTCAGCTATCCAAAGGAGAAGCTGTTTTTCTGAAAAGGCTCTACAACAAAACAGAGAGGGGAAAATACATGTGCTAAAATGACAGCTCTTACACAAGACTCTAAAACAGATTTCATTATTCCCCTGTTAAGACCTTGTTTTGCAATGAGCTCTAAAAAAATGGTAGGTGAAATTGCTTTATATTTCACTCATAAAAGCACCTCTGGCTACTCCAATTATTGTTATGTTGGTTTCTTTCAGAACTTTCAGAATTAATCCACAGCTTCTGATACAACTTTAGATGTCCTTGTGGGTTTTGTCACTAACAACAAAATTGAGAAACTCCACAGGTAAACAAAAATCAAGTACACTGATAACACAGAAACACTGAAAACTTGCTATTACTTAAATAATTGTCATGGAAGAGTTTTGACAGTAACAGATCAACCAGATGTACCAGTAGTATTTTGCAGACTCTATAGCCACCACTCAACAGCATGTCTTGGGCATCCATGCCTGGGCCAGAATGATTCACATGAAGGCAGGAATTTTCTTACCTATAAATGTCCTTTTCTTGGAGGAGAGGAAAAGGTGCATTCAGTAATGACTGGGTTTGCCCTGCCCACCAATGAGACAGGGCCGGACGTCGTTTTGTCTCCTTCCTGTGCGGGGCAGCCCCTCCCAGTCCGGATACCAGAGACCGTAGAGAGGATCACTGCCACTGACAACAAAGATTCCAAGGAACCTTCTAAACTCAGAACACGAAGTTGCTGAGGCAAAAACAGACTTGGAAAAAAGAACAGCAGCCAAGAACCAACGAGAGGACACTTACAACAGAGAAAAGGAATGCCTCCTCCAACTTGAACAATAACAGGGACCCATTGAAAACTCCTGGACCCTAGTTAAAAACACAATCCCTTGAAAAAGTAAAAAGGGCTGAAGAGAAGTGAAGTTACGTTGCGACTCTGCTGAGGTGGGCTGAATGCACCTTTTCCTCTCCTCCAAGAAAAGGACATTTACAGGTAAGAAAATTCCTGCCTTCTCTGGAGGAGGGAAAAGGTGCATTCAGTAATGACTGGGATATACCAGAGCCTCACACTCAGGGTGGGAGAGACGCAACACACTTCACTGAGAAAACACTTCATGGAGTACTCTACAATCAAAAGCAGCTTCCGCAGAGGCTGCCTGGACAATTTTGGAGTGACAGATAAAGGTATTTGTGGAGGACGAAGCAGCCGCCATACAAATTCAGTCTAAAAATATAATTCCCTCAAAGACAACTTAGGTAGTGGCCCTTCTTGCTGAATGGGCTGTCACTCCCTCAGGGGGATCTCTCCCTACTGTCTTATATGCCTCAAAGATGGCTGTTCTTGGCAAAAAAGAAAAAGACAATATTGAAGCTGTCTTTCCCCTAGAAGGACCCCCGAAAAGGACAAACAGAGCTTCTGACATCTTAAAATCTTTTGTACCATCCAAATAAAAACTTAGAACCCATTTAACGTTAAAGGGATGCCAAGCCCTTTCCAAAGGAGAATTTGGATTAGGACAAAGAGTGGGTAACACAAGTCTTTGTGATCTATGAAAAGGGTGAGTTTACCTTAGGTACAAGAAAGGAGGGGTCTAACCTAAGAGCTACTTTATCATCCTGGAACACACAATGGTTAGGATTAATAGAAATGGACCCCAATTCCAAGACCCATCTGGCTGAAGTGGTTGCCACCAAGAAGATGGTCTTTATGGTCACGAACCTGACAGACACTGAGGCAAGAGGATTCAAAGGGTAAACCCATCAAGGCCTTGAGGAGCAGATGGAGATTCCAAGTCAGGTAACGGTGCCCAGTAGTGGCTTTAAAAGTTTCAAACCTTTTATAAAACATTAGATGTCAGGATGGCCGGAGAAAGCTCCAGACGGCCTAGGACCTAAAATGGTACTTGGTCGTGGAAACTTGCCTCTTAACAGAGTTAGTGCTCAGTCCTTTGTCAACACCCCCTGAAAAAATTCCAGCACATGCGTTACCTTAAGCTTTCCTACTGAGACCCCTTTAAATGCACACCTTTAGAATCAGACCCCTTTAGACTCTCACTATTAACTGCATAGAGATCCAGGATAGCCTGCAGAGGTCTCAGGTGAAAAAAGGACAACGGGATCACAACCTGACATGATACCATGAAACCCGAAAGGTGCTCAGGGTCATCAGAATTGTCAAAGATGCTGCCCTGATTTGAAGAAGGAGAACCAAGTCCTTTGGAATGGGTTTGCCATTCCTGAGTGACAATACTTGGAAGGCCTGAGGGAAAATAATTGTTTTGGAGTATTTTTTGGGAAAGACCTCAACTCTATCCTGGTCAGAATTGGAGTCGAGTTAACTGGCCCTATGGAGATTAAGGCACAACGATGATTTGTATACTGTCTTGTTCAATAAGACCGAGGAGGAAAGCTGATCATGTGTGCAGTAAGGGTCTTTTGGTCTGAGGCAGACAATGAGGATGAAGAAGTAGAGGATGACAAATCTAATTAATGTCTAGAAACTTATAGGCCAAAATATCATCCTTGGTCCAAAATAACTAACGCTAGGGTTAATGTTTCCTACACAGAAGGAAAATCAACTGTCCTCTTATCCCTGTTTTCAGGTGACACAGAGTCAAAAACTCCACCAGAGCATTTGCTGCCCCAAGAGGCAGAACTGCTTGTCTAAACAGGGATTGTGCTTCAAACACCCAATGCCTAAGGCAGATGTTGAAAAAGGTAACAAGGGTTAACCCTTTTAAAATATACTTCCCAGGATTGTGGAGAAGGGAGTTAGGCCAGATTGTGAATTTGCCCAGGTCTCAAACCACTGATCTGCAGACATTCAGACATAGGTGTAGTGTATCAGAATTACACCATTACAGTCTCTTCCGCCCAACAATTCTTAACTTGGGACCTGGGAGTTGGCATCCAAAGTCCTGAACCCAAATAATACGTTTTTACACTCTCTCAGTGTTACTTCAACTTTTGTATAGCATGGGTCTTCTGGACCTTTATCAAGACAATGCAGCCATCAGGACCTCTACTTTGGAAATCTGCAATGGCCAAAGTTTTCTGAGGCAAATAATAAAGCTTACCGACCAATTTCTGGCATGTGCTCCCCTGGTGTAGACACTGTTCCTTCTGCATCCATGATAGATGGGCCTGCCTCAGAGAAGGGAACTTCTGCCATCTTGGGAATGTCCTGCAGAGATACAAACTTCAACCGCTGGCTTTGTTAGCTTGGTGGAAGAAATAATAGTCGAAACCTTGGGATTATAAACAAGGGAAGCCATTATTACCAAGCAGTCTTGCCTGAGGCTTGATACCTTCAGAGCAAGACTCGGCCAGTCTGGGCTGGTTTAGGCTGGTTCTTTAAACAGTTCCTCTACTGTGCAGCAGGATAAGAAATATGATTACCTTAGACCAGTGATTTTCAACCAGTGTGCCTTGGCACATTGGTGTGCAGCGGATAGTCCTCAGGTGTGCCATGGGAACTTGGAGATTGACATTAATTAATAGGAAATTGAGATATCTGAACACCTTGTCAATGGTAGAAACAACTGATTGTGTGCCTTGACAATTTCAGTTGCTTGTTAAGTATGAGATATTAAGTCCTCGTTAAGCCCTGAGATGAAAAAGGTTGAAAATCACTGCCTTAGCCAATAATCTAAGAAACTGGTCCACAGGAAAAACGGCATATCTGGGCTGTTGTACACACTGGAGTTTCCTTCTCCCGAGGATTTGTCCCTTAGGAAACCTCTGAGGAGCCTGACAACATGAGTCTGGGGGAAGCCTAACTTTGGATGACCTTATAGATGATGAACACTTGCAGTTGTTTGAAGGGGTCAGTTCCTCTAACTCCAAAGGGGAGAGTGACTGAGGAATGTAGAAAAGGCAACAGAGGCCTTATAGTTCTCTTAAGGCAAGAACCCAGCGAGCAAGGCTCCTGTGGAGGCTCTGCTGCAGGGCATAATCTTTCTATCACAGCTTTTTCCAGAAGGTTCTGGACCCACAATGCCACATGTGCCTAGGCTTCCTGAGTTTTGTTTCTTTTATTATTATTATTATTATTATTATTATTATTATTATTATTATTATTAGTTTTGGTTTCATTGTTTTCTTTCCCTTTCGCACCTACTAGTCCATGACCTCAGAAATGTGTGGTAAATTACTGAACCTTGTGAGTAATTTTACTTTTGCTAAGGCAACAGCTATGAGGCATTACATTTTGAGACTCATCTGGGTCCCTGTAGGGTGTGGAGAATGAGACACTTGGCACCTCCATGTCTCTGCACCATCACTGCCCTCGCCACTGGTCACTGCTGGACAGACAAGAGGGCAAGTAATACAGTTCCTGTCATGAAAACACCTCTCCAAAGGTGCTCTGCATGCAGTTTCCAACAGACAACCTTAATATCCTTCCTGCCTCCCCTCTCCAATCCAAGCCGGGGCCTTGAAAAACTCACTGTGCACCTTGCTGACGGAAAACTGGAACAGGCAAAATGTCTGCCGATAACCACCAGGATCACGAAAAAGACGGGCGCAGCTGCAAGTGCCAGTGTGAGGCGCAGGAAACTTGGTTCCTCAAAGTGGCGGGTGCGAGTGGTGGTGCCTGCCCTGAGGCCTCCGCTGCCATTGATAGCACTGGCTCCTCTGTGCACTGGTTTGTACGCTGGTCCTCCATGCGCTGGCAAATCCTCTCGGGAAGCAGGAGCAGTGGGCACTGTGGCGGCTGGTGCGCACACAGCCAGGGAGCTTTTTCCATGCATCTGTCTCCATACGTACCCTTCTTCTGCTCCCAACCAAGCTCTAGCGCTGGAATGGAGGCAGTGCCCGCAGGCGACCTCCATCCGGCCACTGAGCGGGTCGAATGAGGGGGCAGGGCCCTAAGGATACCCTCCTCATCACCCAAAAGCCCACGGGCACGAACGAGGGGGCAGGGCCCTCAGGATACCCACCTCGTCGCCCCAAAAGGCCACCGACCGCAGCTGCAGCTGCCAAAGTGTGGTGAGGGGGGATCCATATAGGGCCCCCAGCACCAGATTCCCCCAGGGTCTGTGGTAGTCCCAGGCCAGGAGGGGCAAGCCTGTCCAGATGCCCTGGTTCCCAAGCGTCGGTCAGAAAGGGAAAGACAGTGCAGAATGGAGAGAGAAGCACAGGGAAATGGAGGCAGGTGTAGAGAAGAAGTAGAAGGAAGGAGACAGGCCCTCTCTGTAGGCCTCTCCTGCATGGTAGGCCTCAGTTGTCCTGTAGGCCTCAGTAGGCTTCTTAGGCCCTATAGATCTATCCTGCCTTGTCCTGGACTAATCCACTCCCTAAAGAGAAAGGAGCACAGAGAAATGGAGGCAGGTGTAGAGAAGAAGTAGAAGAAAGGAGACAGGCCCTCTTTGTAGGCCTCTCCTGAGTCGTAGGCCTCAGTTACCCTGTAGGTCTCAGTAGGCTTCTTATGCCCTGCAGACCACTCCTGCCTTGTCCTGGACTACTCCACTCCATAAAAAGAGCACAGGGAAACAGAGGGAGGTGTAGAGAAGAAGTAGAAGAAAGGAGACAGGCCCTCTCTGAAGGCCTCTCCTGCACTGTAGGCCTCAGTAGGCTTCCCAGGCCTTGTAGGCCTCTCCTGCCCTGCCCTGGACTAATCCAATTCACAAAGAGAAAAGAGCATAGGGAAATGGAGACAGATGTAGAGCAGAAGTAGAAGAAAAGGGACAGGCCCTCTCTGTAGGCCTCTCCTGCATTGTAGGCCTCAGCAGGCTTCCTTGGCCCTGAAGGCCTCTCCTGCCTTGTCCTGGACTAATCCACTCCACAAGGGGAAAAGAGAAGGCCAGAGGCAGTATAAAGGCAGACAGACAGAAAGGAAGCTGAAAACAGAAGCCAAAAGGTAGAAAAGAGAAGGAGACTAGCTGAGCCCTATGGAGCACAGCAAGACGTGGCCTTGCTCAACGGGAGACAGAGCCGGACTGGGAGGGGCTGCCCCGCACAGGAAGGAGATAAAACGACATCCGGCCCTGTCTCGTTGGTGGGCGGGGCAAACCCAGTCATTACTGAATGCACCTTTTCCCTCCTCCAGAGCATCCATGCCATCCATGCCTGGGCCAGAATGATTCACATGAATATACATTATACATCAAGTTATGGTCTGAAATGGTTTCTGGTGCAGCCTGGGCTGGGGAAGAATGACAGGTGCCGAGTGATGACTTCCTGAGAGGAGATATGCAGATGATCTCTCAATGGGCCTTTAGCTACAACTGGGTTCATCTGGCCTGATTGTGCTAGAAAGGACAGGAGAGAGCCAGAAGTTTCCAGACAAGAAGATTCTCAATGGTTCCACACAGCTGGGCGGGCTGGGTGGACACCCAAGGGGTGGAGTAACACACCTTTGAAATCCTTCTTACCGGTCAGACTTTTGATTGACACCTAAGTGTCCTGAAATTTGTATAAGAATTACCTGAGGGCATGCCATGCGGTGTGATTCCTTTGTGTGGAGCTGGAAGAAACAGGAGTCTTGGGAGAGGAGGATGGAGCCGATGGAACTGACCACCACTGGCATTAAGCCTGACGTAAGCCCACGCTGATGCTGTGTTTTGTGTTGCTGCTTAATTAGGGAACTAAGTTGAAGGGCAGGAGGAAGTTCTTTGTTGTTTTTCAGTACTCTGAGATTTTAATGTCCTTACGCTTTTACCTTACTTGTGTGATGATTTGGCTTTTCAATAAATTTGATTTCTATTCTATAAGACTGTGGTTGTGTCACTACTTAAGGTAAACCCAAATAACTTTAGGGGAGCAAGTGTGGAAGTTTGACCGGGTGGACTCAGGAAGTGGTCTAAAGTCAACTTCAACTTGCATCTCCATGCCTCTGAGCAAGTGCAGAGTGCTAAGTGATAGACTCTGGCACATAAAGAGGCTTTCTCTTAGTCCTCTAGCTTAATGGGATGAGTGCAGAAGCCACTCGGTTCTGAACTGAAATCCAGTCAGACTGGCACAGATGTCCTTGTGGGTTTTGTCACTAACAACAAAATTGAGAAACATCACAGGTAAACAAAAATCAAGTACACAGATAACACAGAAACACTGAAAACTTGCTGTTACTGAAATAATTGTCATGGAAGAGTTTTGAAAGATCAACTAGATGTACCAGTAGTAATTTGCAGACTCTATAGCCACCACTCAACAGAACCAGTGTGTTCGCTATGGGCGTAAAGGTGGGAGAGGAGAGGCATTTCCAGGAGGGAATGGGAGAACTGGCAGTGAGTAAGGAGCAGGAGAGGACTGATCCAACTTCAGATGCATGCCACATTCCCCTCTCACAATCTGTCCACATAAAGCTGGCCCAGCACTGGATGAGCCATTCTGACATCAGTACAGTACAGATCCCTCAGTACAGATGGTTCAGGAGATGGATAGCCCCATCATGATAGTGGTGTTCTGCCAAGCCACTGATAATGCAGTTAGGTCAGAGGTGGAGAAGACAGCTCAGAAAGAGAATCGGGTGGTGAAGGGCAGGAAGCAGACCAGCCAGGGGGAATTTGGTGGCAGCATCACATACCAAGATCTTATCTCCCCCACTTCCTGGCTCAGACACTTTCCCATGTGTCTCCTCAGACATATACCAGCAAAAGGACTGATTCCAAGAAGACACACTGAAGACTAAATTTTTTTTAAAAGTGAGATTTTTACTTACCATACTTCTCATGGGCTGTCTGGTCACCATCATAGCATGCACTGTGCAATCCATGAGTTGCACTGCATGGCTCGAGCTGGCAAGGGATCAGATTTGACTGTCTCTGGAGAGTTAGCATGCTAAAAATTAACTTGTACCTCTAAGAGTAGCAAAAAGTACATTTTATTTCTCTCACTGTGAACTTGTTTCTTATATAACCTTGTCCCATTTATTGTAACCTCAATAATAAACTCATTTCAGTCACAATAATTGGCTTGATGTGTGGTGTAATTAGTGGATGAAGAAGGGATGGGTTGGTGAACTCTAGAGCATCCCATTCTCTACAAAGGATAGGTTTCCTTCTGATTCTTCTCACGTGCCCCGACAGGCTCTGAACTTGAGTCAAGCAGCATTGTGGTTCTCCAGGGTGTAAAGACTAGATTAGTATATGTGCAAGGAAAGCTCTCTCCCTGGAAAAAGAGGTCAGAATCCCATTGCCCAGCCACCAATAATAGTGTTGAATGTCATTGTGTTGGTATGGAGAGCTTGTCTAGATTTTGGACATGAAAAAATAGTGCAGCTCATATACAATGAAATTACTGTAGTCAACAGTCTGTTGTGTCCAGTACATGTGAGAGTAGATGAGGTAATCAGGCAATGGAACAGTCGCTATGTATGTTTCTCCATCCAATGAGAATGATCTTTGAGACGACTCCAAGGCTACTTTGGAATAACTGGGTATCTTGCCTTTCCCCCATTAGTACTGGGGCTTACAATTCAGAAATAGTACCATTCCCCCTCACCTCCCCAGTCTAGTCCCCAGTGCAGGACATCCATCAGGCTGTCTCCATCTTGAAGCCAAGCCTACAGTTGTGGATTTTTAACATATAATCATCATACTGCCATATAGTGGAATGACGAATCTACAGAAAATGATCTTTACTGAAAAATTGGGGCTCCTCAAGTTTTACCAATCATCAATCTTTCAGCAAACTAGAACTCTTTTTAGAGCCTAGAACTCATTAAACCAGGCCTCCGTCAGTCTTGAGAGACTATGGTATCATACTCGGTGCTGCATACACTGCATGCACAGCACGAAAGCCTGGGTTGGATTGTTATGGAGGATAGGCTGTTACCCAAGCAGCAAATCCCCTCTCTCCACGCCACTGAATTAGTCCAATGGAAAGGCAGAGCCAATACAATTGGATCCAGCTGCGTCGTAGAGCTGGGCTAAGGACAGGAGCTCACCCTGTCTTGTTGGGCCGACAGGGGTCTCGAACCCTGGCCTGCTGGTCAACAGGCACAGCGTCTTAACCGCTTGTGCCACCCACAGCCCTTAGAACCAGTGGTGGGCTCCAGCAGGTTCGTACCTACTCTATAGAACCGGTTGTTAACGAGAGATAGGACATATAAAGTTTAAAAATATCCATTTAAAAGTGGCTGCCAGATGGGCAGAGAACCGGTTGTTAATTTATTTGAAGCCCATCACTGCTTAGAACTCATTGTAGAGCCTAGTATCTATACAATGTTGCAAACTCTGTGGGGAAGGGCTAACACAGTGGACACAATCCTCAGGATTGCCCCTGTGGGGTAAGGAGGCAATTCTCCACTTACTACAGGTGCTGCCAGGGTCTGGGGATTTCGGCAGTCCTGAGAAGCACTTGCTGGCTCCCTGTGGCTTGAAAAACGTGACAGTTCCAGCCATGACAAAACCATTCAACTCTGGGTTTTGTCACAGTCACACTTTCACTCATTTGAAGTCTTCGGAAACCCCGCAAGTGCTCCACACTAGGCTCCCCGCACCCTAGCAGCACCTCTGGTAAGGAGCAAAATTTCCCCCCTCCCTTGCAGGGGATTTCCGGGAATGCACTGCTGCTTTCCCCCTTTCCTTGCCTTTAATGACAGCTGGGAAGCTTTACACAAACTGAGGGGCACATCCCTACTCTCAGTTTGAGAAGCACTGATCTACAGAACATGCCATTGTGATTCAGAATTGTATATTTTCACAACTTGTTAAAAATGAAATTCCTTTATGTATCTATTATCAAATAGACTCAAGGTGTCTGCTTGACATAGCATCCCTGCTTAATGATGTCCTTTATATATCTAATATCAAATTATTGTACAGTGGTACCTCTCATAACAAGCACCTCGCATAACAAGCATTTCACTTAACAAGCGATTCCATAACAAGGAATCCTGCTTCACATAATAAGTTCCACTTCACTTAACAAGCAAAGGCGCTATGGGTACACGTGCTATGCAGCCCTGATGCTCCGCGTGTAGGCTCTTTAAAAGGACTGCCGGCGAGCGCTGCTGCCTCTAACTGCTCCCAACATGGGAGCAGTTGCCTGGGGTGCCAGAGGCAGCTGCCCCTAATTGTCCCCAAGTGCCCCCACAGACCACCTTCAACCTCCAGCAGCAGCCCAGGTAAGCCTCCCAGGAAAGTGTCTTTGATTGCAGCCTCCTAACCATGTCTACCCAGAAGTAAGCCCTATTGTGTTCAATGGGGCTTACTCCCAGGAAAGTGTCTTTAGGATTGCAGCCTAAGTAGACTTCATAGGATCATGCACATTGAATGCATGTTTTGAATTCAATTCCAGTGTTTTGTCATCATTTTTACATACAGTTAATATTTTTATAAGAATATTTTGGGGGTTGTGGAACCAATCGTCTGAATTTCCATTATTTCCAATGGGAAAATCTGCTTCACTTAAAGAGCATTTCACTTAAAGAGCATGCCTCTGGAATGAATTAAGCTCTTTATGTGAGGCACCACTGTATTTGGGAAAATGAGACTACAATCCTACACATATTTTCTTAGGCGTATACCTAATTGTATACCCAAAAGTAAGTCAGTGATACTTCTGAATAGGTAAGGATAAGATTGTGTTACAAGTTAATATTTTGGCTAAAATGGAAGATCCTTTTCTACCATTTTATGAAAAAAAATATTGGGAAAAAATAAGTTTGACTTCAAGGGGTCAAGGACTTCAAGGGCCACTAGATCAGGGTGTCAAACATAAATCCCACATAGCCACTGGAAGCCACACATGCCATTATAATTGGGCTCCCCACCCTTCTCCCACACAAGGACACTCAAGGTGGTTTATTCATTTATAATTTATATCCTGACTTTCTCTATAAAAGACTTAAGGTGTCTGCTTGTCATAGCATTCCTGCATAATAATGTCACTTCTATCCCTTAGTAGGCACCATGAATCTATTTCATGCATTTTATGAAATGAGTTTGATACCCCTGGATTAGACTCTACTGGATTTCATGTTCTCACAGTTCATCTCTATACGGTACTAGCGAAATGTACCCACATTGCGGGAGTAAAATACCCCCCAACACCTCGCATTGCATATCAACACCAACCATGCACATCAACCATTCCATGTGCATCAAGTGTTCCATGTGCATCATTTGCCCGTGTGAATCAACCCTGCAGGCACAACATCCCCCATGTGCAACATTCCCCCAAGCAGTGAAGTGATTCAAAGAAATTAACAACCAGTTCCATGCCCATCTGCCAGCCACTTTTAAATGAATATTTTTAAACTTTATATTTCCTATCTCTCGTTAACAACCAGTTCTATAGAGAAAATCTATAGAGCAAACCACTTCTATAGTGCAAACCTCCTGGAGCCCACCACTGCCCCCAAGTGCACCATCCAACCCCATGTGCAACAACCCCCCATGTGCAACAACCCCCATGTGCCCCATTCACCCCCATGTGCACTATCTGCCCCATATGCCTCAACCCCCCCTACTCCTCAGCCTCTGATGCGCAACATCAGCCCCCATATGGACTAACCCCCATGCACAACATCACTCCATGCGCATCAACATCACTTCCAAGCGCATCATCCCCCACAGTGCACCCTCCCAGTTCCAAATTGGCTGGATGGTGATCAGTTCATGTTAAGTATAGGACAAAAATACGTTGTACCCCTTTTCATGCCCTTATGGTGTTAAATTTCTCAACATTGGTTCTTGGTGTGTGTTGATGTCACAAAAGGAACACCCTCCCCAAATGCCATACTTTTAGGTCCAGGGGTTGGGGCAGGGCCTCGATCAGTAAAGGATTCTTCAATGTAAAGTATAGGGAAGAAAACGCATTGCGCCCTTTTCACCCCCTTCCTGTTGGAATTGCCAAAAACCAGTTCTTAGTGGGTGCCTCCGTGACAGAAGGAACACCCTCTCCAAATTTCACGCTTCTAGGCCAAGGAGTTTGGCTGGCTATTGATGAGTGAGTCAGTGAGTCAGTCAGTGACTTTTCGATTTTATATATATATATATATATATATATATATATATATATATATATATATATATATATATTATCAGTATAAATGAATTTATTAGATATTAATATTTTCATAGTTTTAAAAATCACCTTACAGTAAAGACTGTTTTATTTTGCAAGGGGGTGAGGTTGCCTTCTGGAGCAATTGTTGAGCTCTACGTTCACTGGATGCCTTGCAGTTCTCTGCATCTGACCTGAAACACAAGCCAATGCACCTTTTCTTACTCATGATTAAATGCAACTAAGTAGGTCAGTTCTACTGAAAAATACACTGCCAATGATATATGTTTGATTTGATGGGGTTATTTCAAACAATTCTGGTAATTTTACTGATTTTGGTAAGCCCCAGTGCATCACCCTCCTGAGGGTGGTACACCGGACCAAGAGCCCCAACAAATGGTCTCTAAATTTAATAGAGATTCATTACACTTACTAAACAAATGCAAATGCTGATTCCTCAACTCATTCTACAGCTAATTAGTCAGCCTAAGTTCTCTGTACTCCAGAGCACAGCCATGCTAGCTAGGGACCTCTAAAAACTGGACTGGGTTTTTCCCAAAGCACTTTCTTGGACATGCCTATGTTTTACATAGGTAGAATTGGGAATTTCTCTGGGCACCCTTGTTCCAAGGGGTGGCACCAGCAATATACCTATAAAATAATGGCATAAATCTATATACATAAAAGGCATCTTCATCATCATCACTGACTCATCAACACCCAGCCAAAACCGCTGGGCCTACAAGTGTGAAATTTGATGAGGGTGTTCCTTCCATAATGGAGGGATCCACTAAGAAACAATTTTCAGAAATTCCAACCAGAAGGGGGTGAAAAGGGGCGCAATGCATTTTATAAAAGTAATCTTCATCGTCATTACTAACTTATCAACGCCCTGCCAAAACTGCCAGGCCTAGAAGCGTGAAATTTGGGGAGGGTGTTACTTCTGTGATGGAGGAAGTCACTAAGAACCAGTTTTCAGAAATTCTAACCGGAAGGGGGTGAAATGGGGTGCAATGTGTTTTCTTCCCTTTACTTTGAAGAATTGATGACTCATCAACATTCCGCCCCAACCCCCGGACATAGAAGCATGAAATTCAGGGAGGGAGTTCCTTCTGTCACATGAACACCCACCAAGAACCGATGTGAAGAAATTTAACCCTTCAGGGGCTGAAAAGTGGGCAACATGTTTTTGTCCTATACTTAACATGGAAGAATGACCAACATCCAGCCAATTTGGTGTTCCATGCCTGGTGCACCAGGGAGGATGCTGCGCATGGGGGGGGGATTACACAGGGGAAGATGCACATTGGGGGTTGATGCGCATGGGGGGATGATGCACATGGGGAGTTGATGCGCATGGGAAGATGCGCATGGGGGGTTGATGCGCATGGTGAGATGATGTGCATGGTGAGTTGATGTGCATGGGGGATGTTGCACATGGGGATCTGATGTACATGGGGGATGTTGCACATGGGGATTTGATGTACATGGGGGATGTTGCACATGGGGACATGATGCATATGGGTGGTTGATACACATGTGGGGAAGTTGAGCATGGGGGAAGTTGCGCATGGGGACATGATATCTGGTTGGATATCTGGAAAAAATTCCTGACAGTGAGGGCAGTTCGGCAAGGGAGGTGGTGGACTCTCCCTCACTGGAGATCTTCAAGCAGGGGCTGGATGAGCACCTGTCGGGGATGCTCTAGGAGGAATTCCTGGTGCAGGCAGGGCGTTGGACTAAATGACCTAGTAGGTCCCATCCAACTCTATGATTCTATTATTCTATGATGTGCATGGGGGAAAGTTGCGCATGGGGGGAAGTTGCGCATGGGGGACTGATGCGCATGGGGGACTGATGCGCATGGGGGAATGATGCGCATGGGGGAATGATGCACATGGGCGATGTTGCGCATAGGCAATGTTGCGCATGGGGACATGATGCGCATGGGGACATGATGCGCAAGGGGAGATATTGCGCATGGGGGAAACGCATGGGTGATGTTGCACATGGGGGGAAGTTGCGCATGCGGGGTTGATGCACATGGGGGAAGTTGCGCATAGGGGAAGTTGCACATGGGGGTTGATGCACATGGGGATGAACATGGGGGAATGTTATGCATGGGGATTTGCACATGGGTGGTTGATGAGCATGGGGGGGTTGATGCTCATGGGGGAATTATGTGCATCGGGGAATGATGTGCATGGGGAAATGATGTGCATGGGGGTTGTTGCACAAGGGAGATGATGAGCATGGGCGATTGTCTTGGGCAGCCCCTGCTATGAACCTGAGTGACTCCATCTTGAAAATATTACCCTGTAGCAGAGACATCTGGGAGGCGCCACTGGTTTCTGGAGGGCTGGGAGGAATGGCCAGGTGTGAATAGCCTCCTTTGAAGTACCGGTAAGTCAAAAATCCAAAGTGTTTGGCCGGATCTTGCAGGATGGCCAATAAAGCTTAGTTTCTTCAACTGCAAATTGAGACTAGCTAGGTTACATCACCTCACAGACAAAGAAAATGGTAGAACCACCGAGAAGGTTCAGGAAGGCTACAAGACTGGGCCCAATCGTGTGAACGCATCAGAGACCCTTGCACCCTGATTGGATCACCAAATTCAAACTGGCTTTCAGTATCCCCAACTGTTATAAAATACCTGAGGTTGAAGCCATGTGAGATTAATCCTGAGAAGGTTTCTTTTTGTGCAGCTGAGAGGATCATGCATTCAAGGGAGACCAAGTGGAGTCTGTGGGATTCCCTGCACTGATGGAGTTTAATTCTATTATGGACTATATTCTTTTGCCATCCAAGCTAAGGTAGGAATCAATGTATTAGAGAAGAACTAGCTTTTATTGTTTTAGATTCTGAGTTTTAATGTGCTATTGCTTTTCACCTTACTGATGTGATGATTTGGCTTTACAATAAATTTGATTTCTATTCTATAAGACTGTGGTTGTGTCACTACTTAAGGTAACCCCAAACAACGGACCCTTTAGGGGAGCAAGTGTGGAAATTTGACCGGGTGGACCCAGGAAGTGATCTAAAGTCAACTTCAACTTGCATCTCCATGCCTCTGAGCAAGTGCAAAGTGCTAAGTGACAGACTCTGGCACTTTAAGAGGCTTTCTCGTGGTCAGATGAGATGAGATGAATACAGAGACCACTTGGTTCTGAACTGAAATCCAGTCAGACCGGCACAGCGATGTTGCGCATGGGGGTTGATGTGCATGGCGGATGTTGTGCATGGGGAGTTGATGCAAATGGGGGACTGATGCGCATGGGGAATTGGTGCACATGAGGGTTGATGCGCATGGGGGATGAACATGGGGAATGATGCGCATGGGGATGTTGAGCATGGGGGATTTGCACATGGGTGATTGATGAGCATGAGGGGATGATGTACATAGGGGAGATGATGCATATGAACATGGGGGGATGTTGCACATGGGGGTGGATGCGCATGTGGGTTGATGTGCATGGGGAACTGATGCACAGTGGGAGGATGGCGTACAGGGGAATTTTACTCCCGCAACGCAGGTACACTTTTCGCTAGTACAGTATAAACAGCATCTATACAGTTTTGCTCTCACAGCTCAGAATGCCTCCAAAGGTGAAGAGGAGAGGCTGCTTACATGGTGCGTTGTGGCACCTGCAATATTTCTCTGTGAAAGCTATTAAATAGGCCGGCTACCCCTGCAAAGTAGAATACAAAACTCATTTTCCCTCACAAAAAATGTGAATTTATGTTTTCTATTTTGATTTTATAGGAACAGCAAGAACTCGAAACAGTTTCTTTACTCCTAGCTTTTCACAGCAACTCTTCTTTATACATGTCACTATACAAAAAGCTGTTTACCAGCAATTCTTCTTTCTAACAAGCAGAACAGGACATCAGGTTACAGAATGCTATGGCTACCACTGGCCAAAGCTTTAATCTCATTTGGTAGGACTCCCGTTACAGAACATAACTAATGTGGTAATCCCACTGCTCAGCTGTTTGGGCTGCAGATTGACAAGCATCTGATCTCATCCATTAAGCCTTGCACTGAAGATCCAAATAAAGCAGACATGCCTGATGCCTGGGTCACAAACCAGGTGTAAGGGAGACAAGAGTTTGGCATCAGGCTAATGGTAAAGATAATATTTCGGTACTCACAGCCTAATTACACAGGGAAAGTTTTGCATACTTAGCATCCAGGCTGACATACTAGAGGCTTATTGTGTTTCACAGAAGTAGACAACAATGACATACCACTTTCATTAATAAATTAATAAATCTGTCACTACTGAATTAGTTTGTAGTGCAACTATAATATTAACGTTATTGCTGCACTGTTTGGTCAGTCTTTGTAAAAACTGTTTCTTCTATAACAGGTATTTGTGCACATTCTACTGTCAGAGAATACTTTCAATATATTTGGTATTGTATATTTGGTATTGTATATTTGGCTGAAAGTATTTGGTATGCTAAAGAGTACTCATCATGGAACTATCATAAATGGCAGAAGATGCATGCTCTTGAGAATATATTGTTACTGCTAATCTATACAAACTGAGAACATGGCCTAGAATATATGCTAGTTAGGAGAGAGCAGTATGCTAGAACATGGCCTAGAACATAGCCTAGAATAACCCCTGCTTACTGGTCAAGAGACACTCTTTCAAGTGGGTGTTCCTCTTTTATTTAGCAGGGGAAGAGTAACTGGCCCTACACACCCCAGCAATGTCTGTTCTAGTGGCTTCTGCTGGTGTTCTTATTGCATTTTAAATTGTGAGCCCTTTTGGGACAGGTACCCATTAGCTATTAATTAGCTATTAATTTTTTCATTTTCTTGTAAACCGCTTTGTGAACTTTTCAGTTGAAAAGCGGTATATAAATACTGTAGATGTAGATGATGATGATGCCTTTAGCTGCATATTGTAGATGAACAGGTAAACAGGCAGGTAAATTATCTTGCAGGGAAATCTTTCCAATATTCACACTGTTCTCCCAAAACTGATATAATATGGAAGATGGAGTTTGATAAGTCTGACTGAAATCTTCAAATCATATCAGTATTTTTAGAGCCTAACCTTATCTAAAACTTGGCATCCATCAGTCTTGAAAGACTATGGTATTGTGCTTGACACTGTATGCAAAGCTGAAGTATCCTCTCCAGAGCAAAAATACCTGGGTAGATTAATATGGAGGATAGACTGTGACCCAAGTAGCAAATTCCCCCTCTCCACACCACTGAAATAGTCCAATGGAACAGCAGAGCTGATACAATTGGTTCCAGCTGCATCGCCTATAGGACAAGAATTTCTGCCAATAAGGGCCAAATCCAGAGCAAGTTCAGCTTGCTCTGCCCTTACTGCTCTCTCCTAACTATTCTGTATCCAGAGTAGAAAGTTATGCTGCATCCAAAGAGTCAGGAAGCCTGGGCTGCCCTAACTGCTCCAGAGCATGATAAGTAAGTGACAACTGGGGAGGGCTTGCTTCTGAGGAGACGCCCCTCAGATAACACTGAACAAGGAATTAACTGTGGTGCCTACAGTGGTGACACGACTCTGCGCATCACCCAGTGCGGAAGTCTGTGTATCATACCTGGGATGTGCGCACTCCCCTAGCTAGACTGCGCAGTCACCAAAGTTGGCGCCTGCGCAGTTGTTTCTGAAGCCAACTGGCTTCATCTCTGATGCCTGTGCAGTACTTTTCTGAAGACTTTCAGCTTCAGAGGAGACCGTGTAGGCGTCAGAGTTAGTGCCTGTGCAGTACTCTTCTGAAGCCATTCGGCTGCTGCTCCGCCTCCTGAGCGAGACCGAATGGCTGTGCAGATGTGCGGACTTCTTCTGCTCTAAAGAAGTCTCCTCTGAAGCTGTTCAGCATGCTCATTGTGTTTCTGTGCAGTGCACCTCAGCTGGCCATTCGGGCCAGCTCTGAGGATGAGTGGCAGCTTCTGGCTGCTGCTCTGCCTTGGAGCAAGCCTGAATGGGCGCGCTGTCGCCCGGGGCCTGTCAAAGGACAGTCAAACTGCACCAGTCTGGTGACGCCACTGGGTGCCTGCCTTATAAGGAGTCCCTGATGAGATGCCAGTACATTCTACAGTGAATACAAGGGGCTTCTTGGAGTGGAAGGTTGAGAGGCAGGGGTAGCAGCTAGGCTGGCCAAGAACTCAGATTTTTGGTCAACACTGCCATTCTTACTCAGGCCTTATCATGGACCCCGATTGGTCTACTCATTACTATACCTGCTCCTGAGGTGGTATATTTCTGAGGAACTGGAAGAGGGCATTTCTGCCTTGGAAACAGGCTTTGGATACAGAGTAACTGCTCTGCCCTAGGCAATGCTAAACATGCCCTCAGCATGCCTCTTCTGAACTGCCTAGGGCAGAGCAGGTCCACCTCTCTAAGGGCACCCTATATTGCCTTGCTTTGCCCAAAGCCTTTTCCAGAGTAACTGGGGTGGAGCATCTTGCAGTTGCTCCACCCTAGTGATTGATAGGGCAACCCTACGGCCCTTATGTGGACACATTAGTTGCTCTGGATTTGGCTGTAAATAAATCACCTCCTTGCCTTATCTCTGAGACACTCTGGTCAGGCTGTACAGGCAGTGAGGACACAATCCTGAGTTGCCCCAGCTTGACACAACTCCCTTGCAGTGTTGTGCCACCCTCTTTCCAATTTGCAAATGATTGGCTGTAGTTGGTTTTTTAAATGCCAAGATGCAGGCTACAAAAGCCCCAGGTTATTCAGTGCCTCATCACTTCAGAATAACACTAATGGAAATCAATGGGTCTGCAGATGCTACAGAAGTTTGTAAATATTTACAGAGGTCTGGTTTTTAATGAACCAGGATGCAATCCTCGTTTTCATATGAAACCTAGTCCCATGTTACAATTCAGTGCACCAATACTTCAGAATAACACCCAAGGAAAGCAATAGATCTGCTTCTGAGTAAATCAGGTTGTAATTATGTGTAGCTGAGCTTTCTCATGCTCATTCCTTGTCTCTTTACTGTGAACTGAAATGCATATTCATTGTTATGTGTTGTAAGTTATATGTAAAGCATTTGGCTTAACAATCCAGATGTATATTAAAAATGGATTTGATTAATGGGTTATTGGCTTAATGGGTCTGCTGTTGTTTACATTGCACTGATAGTGTTTACAGAATGTTGTGAAGACCACAATTTAAAAATGTAATGAATAAAAATGTACCTTATTTTACTATTTTAAAGAACTGTACAGTTCTTAGGTAAAAATTAGTTAATTTTCTAGGATCTGTCCTCATGTAAAATCAGATAAAAACTAGTCAGATACCACCTTAAGATTACTGTACCTGACTTAAGAAAATGCCAAGATTTTGGGCTCATAATGTGCCCACGTCTTTGAGATAAACTTATATTTTAATATCTATGGTAATTTAGTTAATATTATCTATGCTTTCCCTAACATTTGTACAAAAGCAGATAGCATCACCATACTTATATGTCTTTATATATACAGTGGTGCCACACTTTCCTGGGAGTAAGTCTCATTGAACACAATGGGGCTTACTTCTGAGTAGACATAGTTAGGAGACTGCAATCAAAGACACTTTCCTGGAAGGCTTACCAGGGCTGCTGCTGGAGGTTCAAGGTGGTCGGTGGGAGCACTTGGGGGCAGTTAGGGGCCACTGCCTATGGCACCTCCAGGCAACTGCCCCCAAGTTGGGGGCAGTTAGAGGCAGCAGCACTGGCCGGCAGCCCTTTTAAAGAGCATCCATGTGGAGCGTCAGAGCTGCGTAGCACTCGTGCCCATAGTGTGCTTGCTTGTTAAGTGAAGCAGAACTTGTTAAGTGAAGCAAGATTTCTTGGAAATTTTTGCTTATTAAGTGAAACACTCTTTAAGCGAGGTGCTTGTTAAGCGAGGTATCATTGTACTTGAATACGGATTCTACCTATTTCAGAGGAAGCCAAGGAAAAACTATCATATGTACCAAAGAAGAACTGAAATGAAGTCTGCCTGTCACACACCCTTTTCATCCCTAAGTCCCTAAGTCCTGTAAGGACTAGAAGTGTTACATCTCTCAAGGCATTAACAGCAAAAGCCCTCACTCCTCAATCATCAGTAGGCATTTTTAGCCTTCCACTTTACTGTCTGAGCAGCTCACTCCCCTGTCCTGTTGCAGGGGTGCTTGGTAGGTCACTCCATGTTTATGTCTAAATTAACACAGCAAAGAAAGATAAAAGGCATACCATTCACTCACAATGGAATGATCAGCTTCTGAAGCCTCAGGAGGCCAGCTATTGACAACCATGTTTGAAGCTGTGTGAAAAGAATTACTGGCCAGCCTATGACTACATCTAGAATGTTGATTGGAGGATCTCAGCCCTTCTCAGCTTACTACACTTGCAGTTAGGACCGCCTGCTACTCCTCTTACAAAAGGAACTTTCATATACCAGATTTAGCAATATTATTGGTAGTATTTTTAGCAATATATAAGGTTTAGCAAAAGAAATAAAAGGGCATTTAGTACCTAATATAGCTTTTTGTTGAGGATTTGATTCCCATTTGTTCCCAGTGGATTTCACTGTGAGTCAGAACTAAATGAATGCAGTAGCTCTGCTTGCACCGTAACATACAGTAGCTATCCCCTGAGCAGTGGTATAAGGCAGGGTTTTTCAACCCCCAGTCAGGGGACCACTGGAGGTTCTTGGCCCAGCCTTCCACAGCTCTGCCTGACTGGTCTGCGAGAGGATTCCTTCTAAGTGCCTCTTCCCCTCCTCACAGCAGGACAGCTGCATGCTACATGCTACATGCTGCACAGTCACAAGGAAAAGGAGGACAAAGGAGCAGTGCAGCCTCAGAGACAATGAGCACAATCCTAACCATGTCTACTCAAATGTAAGCCCCATTGTGTTCCATAGGTCTTACTCCCAGGAAAGTGTCTTTAGGATTGCAGCCCAAGCCTGTGTCTGACTACTCAGTAGTAAGTCCCACTGAAGTCAGTAGAGCTTACTCCCAGGAAAGTGTGAACAGGATTGCAGCCTTGGTGCCCAATCCTATGCCTGTTACTCAGAAATAAGTCCCATTGTATGCAGTGGAGCTTACTCCCAGGAAAGCACAGATAAGATTGCAGCCTTAGAGTCCAATCCAATGCCTGTTACTCAGACATAAGTACCATAATAGTAAATGAGACTTACTCTCCAGTAAGAGTGACCAAGATGGCTTTGTGCATTTTCAATGAATCCTGCTTTGAAAAAGGTTGAAAATCCCTGCTCTGAGTAGACATGCATTGAAACATTGGGCTCTCACCTGCAATCCCATACACAACTCTATAAATCAACTCTATAAATCAATCAATATTGATTTCAATCAATATCAATAAATACCTCTATTTGTTATAATGGGATTTACAGCTGGAGGCAGCTGTGCAGTGCTCTAGGTGGGGAAGCTCTCCCTGCAGGTCGCCAGAGGCAGAATTCTCCCCCGCCCACTCCTGGACTGATCCCTGGAAAATTTCTTTTCCACAGAGCCGGTCCCTGGGGCCAAAAAGGTTGAGGACCACTGGTATAAGGAGTCTGCCATGTTAGGCCTGGCCAAAGGCTAAGTCCATCAGTTACCTTTAAGCAGAGGTAACACTTAAATGTAGCAGGGGGGCTTTTTGCATGGGCAAAGAGAGGCACCTAAAGCCAAAGGCACTTTGCCCATCCACCCTACATACTTATATGTAGGCCAGGATCCCAAAGGTATCTTCTTTGGCTGCAGTTCAAATGGGAGGGGCTGCTGCGCTGGGCTATCCAGTTTCCTTCCCTGCAGATTGCAATGAACATCATCCCAGGAGAAATGCTCATTGTCCCTCCTAAGAGGGTAAGACTAGATGCAGGTAAGATCCAGGTAAGACTAGTTACCTTAAACACAACATCTCCAGCATTTCTTTCCTTTTATCACCCTAAAGGGCTTGAAAAGGGGTAGCAACCCTTCTAGCCCCAGTTTGCATTTGCTCTCTACACAACTCCAGCATCACACTGCCCAGCCTTCCACATCTCTACCCACAAGCAGTCCCATTATAGTCAATAGCCTTACTCCCAGGTAAAAGTGAATAGGATTGGAGCATCACAGTGCCCAGCCTTCCTCAGCTCTACCCACAAGCAGTCCCATTATAGTCAATAGCCTTACTCCCAGGTAAAAGTGAATAGGATTGGAGCATCACAGTGCCCAGCCTTCCACAGCTCTATTCACAAGTAGTCCCATTATAGCAGGGTGATTCAATGTCATAACCCAAAAAGAAGACAAGCTCCCTCCCAAATGTAGAACACCCTATAAAAATATGGGATATGACAAAATAAAAGCTGAAAGTCATATACATTGCTTTCATGTGGTTAAACACTGTATTCTTTATTATTAAATTTGAAACTATTACATATAATTTATTACATGTACTTTATTATTAATTACAAGAAGGCTACATGCTGCACAGTCACAAGGAAAAGGAGGACAAAGGAGATTTATTTCAGGACACAGGGCTTTAAAAGGGGACATGTCCTGGCAAAGGGGGACATATGTTCACCCTGATTAGGGACAGATAGGGTTGGGGGCAGATATCTGTGTAACTTCAGGTCTCCTTTCCCCCCCTTTCCAGGTTTGAAATTGTCAGATCCTGTGTGTATGTGTAAGTTCAGGTTAGCTAACCAGCATGAGATTTACCTTGTTGTGACCCTGGAAGGATTGAGATCTCCCAGAGGTAGAAAAGGAACTGCAAATAGTTTGTGCAATCTTACCAAAGTTTAATGAAAAGTTGAAAGGCTTGACATTGTTTGATATTATTTGATATTATAATAGTTTGATATTATTGACTTGTAACATTAGCTAAAAGGTGGGTTTCAGGTGTTTAGACAGGGGCGAAATTTCAGTCCTTGCTACGGCACCATTTTGCCTAGGTACACCTCTGCCTTTAAGATATAAATGAATTTATATCCAAAAGCTGAGACCTCATCAGCTTCAACAATCAGTTGAAATATTAGCAATCATGAATACATATACAAGCAGTTCTTGATTTATTCGGGAAATCTAGAGAATTGGAAATCTGCACATTTATTAAAAGCATGTTAAACAAGAATATTTTTCCCATAGGAACCAATGTATCTTATGTGGGTTAGGGGGAAAAAGTGAGTTACAGCACAATCCTAACCATGTCGACTCAAAAATAAGCCCTATTGTGTTCAGTGGGTTTTACTCTCAGGAAAGTGTCTTTAGGAATGTAGCCTTAGTCAATGAACAGTCATTCTGATGACTTGTGATTGCCCAAGACATTGAGAAGGGAGGCTACTGGGAATAGTTACTGATGTCAGTGGCTGAGAAAGCAAGTTGCTTTTTCAGGCTGTTGAGAACAGTGCTTGAGTTCTTCCTCTGTATGGAAAGTAGCCATGTGGGTCATCAGGACCCACAGAAGAGAGCTGGAGACACTGGAGTCCTGCCTGATCCACCCGGCAGAAATATACTCTACAATCCAGAGTAACTACAGAAAGACCTAAGAGGGACTTGCTATGGATTGCTCTATGCATTTCCTATAGGTTTCCCATAGGTGGCACCGTAACTACATAGGTGTAAAAGGTCCCGTAGTTACTCTTGATTGTTGCCATAATCCACGTGCTGCTCTGCTTCAAACAGTTCCTGTTGCAAGGGGCAACCGCAAGGGACTGCTATCAGTGCACTTCCCCAGCACTTTATCTCCAAGCTCTAATAGTGCTCCAGTCTTTGTCACCAAGCAGATGAACTCATATAATACAACCACACCCACCTCAGAAGTACTATGAAAGCAGTTTAGCTTTCTTTTTCTGGCTTTATAATTTCTGTCCTCCACAGGGAGCTGCCAGTATCTAGGGTTGCTCATTAGGAATGAGTCAGCAGATAACTGTTCTTTCAAAAATTGCCAGCACAACTTGGACTTCCGATAATTTGCAAACTATGCTATTTTGAAAGTGCAAATTAAGTGTGCCTCAGTCAAGAGCTGCCTATACATTGCACAAAATCACAACAGGCAGAGGATACACTCTGGTATCCAAGTGAACCAACTGCCAGCAATCTGTGCTAATGTTCTGTGAAAGTGGTTGGTGCAACAGATAAAGCAGGTCAAAAGCAATTCTGGTGGTGTTCAGCTGTGAATAAGACATCAAGGGGAAAAAACCAGGGCCAAGATCTTCCCTAAGATGTATATAAAACTGAGGAGGTGCTGGTTAGGAGGGCAGGAAAAAAGAAAAGGGACATTGGCTGCAATCCTAAAGACATTTTCCTGGGAGTAAGACCCATTGAACACAATGGGGCTTACGTTTGAGTAGACATGGTTAGGATTGCAGCCATTGTCCTTCTCCCCTAGTTGATATATAGGAATGGGAGGTTGATCATGCACAGAAATTCATGCAAGATCTCAGGTTGTTCTTCAAAAGAGCCATTTATACCCAGTCCTTTCAAAGGAAAAGCCCATGTTATTGTGCCAGCCCCTGAATCTACCATACTGGTAATAGCAGTAGCACCTGATACTAAATTGGGGAGAGTGCACAGATAGCACTGGAGGCTAAGTTCCGGGGTTACCTCAATGTTCCCAGGAAACTGGTGCTGGATTGTATGTTCTGCAGTTATCTAGTACCAACATCTAGAAGAGTGAAGCTGCAATTCTATCCACACTTACCTGAGATTAAGCCCTATTGACTACAATGGGAATTACTTCTGAATAGATATAGCTGGGATTGGACTCACAATTTTCTTTTTTACTTTTTGCCCAAGGATCATATTTCTGACTACCTTCCATTTACAGCACCATACAGCAGTATGATGGTATATTTATTTTAACCCTCCATCAAGCATAATTCTGTGACTCCCTGTTCAGTCGACATGCACCTGACAGGTGCCTGTTAGAAGTGTCATTAGCACCTAATTAACTCAATTCTAATGCTCTTAATTAACCCTCCATCAGTTGAAACTGACCTGACAGGTGCGTCAAAGCTGTTCTAGCTCCCCTCTCCGAACCAAGGTGGCCTCTCCCTCCTAGTACCTTCCTATCTCTAGGTGCTGTTTGAAACCCACCCACCCGCAGTCAGTTTTCCCTAACAAGCACCTCGCTTAACATGTGTTTCACATAACAAGCAAACATTTCCAAGAAATTGCTTCACATAACAAGTTCCACTTCACTTAACAAGCAAGCGCGCTATGGGCACGTGTGCTATGCAGCCCTGACGCTCCGCATGGAGGCTCTTCAAAAGGGCTGCCAGCCAGCACTGCTGCCTCTGCCCCTAACTTGGGGGCAGTTGCCTGGAGGTTCCAGAGGCAGTGGCCCCTAACTGACCCTAACTGCCCCAAGTGCCCCCACCGACCACCTTGAACTTGCAGCAGCAGCCCAGGTAAGCCTCCCAGGAAAGTGTCTTTGATTGCAGCCTCCTACCCATTTCTACCCAGAAGTAAGCCCCATTGTGTTCAATGGGGCTTACTCCCAGGAAAGTGTCTTTAGGATTGCAGCCTAAGTAGACTTCATAGGATCATGCACATTGAATGCATGTTTTGAATTCAATTCCAGTGTTTTGTCATCATTTTTACATACAGTTAATATTTTTATAAGAATATTTTGGGGGTTCTGGAATCAATTGTCTGAGTTTCCATTATTTCCTATGGGAAAATCCACTTCATTTAAAGAGTGTTTCACTTAAAGAGCATGCCTCCGGAACGAATTAAGCTCTTTATGTGAGGCACCACTGTATATAGACAGACAGATTTTTACCCTGCCTCATTCCCACAGGATACAAGGCCTCTCCTAGTTCTTAATGATTGCTGGCTCTTAAAGGAAAGCGGAGAGGAAACGTATGCAATATAAATAGCATAAAGAGAGGCACTAGTGATAAGACTATCCCAGAACACAATTATTTCTTTCAAGACCCTTTCCTGGAATGACCTACAAGTATAGATTTAATTATTTAAAAATTAAGGACTGCATTATCTGCCAATGCACTGGCAATCAAACTGGTGAACAATTAAACATCTACACAATGAAATGGATGAATATATAATATTGTTATCTGCTTTAAACTGCACTAATCTGAATAGCACTAAAACATCCTGCTTCCACTATGAAATAGATTTGTATGGAGACCCAATGGCACCTCATTACTATCCTATATTCTGTTGTTATTGTCTTCTGTGGCACATGTCAAACACAAGAATTTGGATCATCTCAACAATTTAGCCAGCCCACCACCTTCCCATGGCGAGCATGACACAGCCTGTAGTTATGGCGGGAGGCAGTGCTGGGGTGCAAATTGTGGTGACTCTTCAGCCCAGCCAGAGAGGCGGAACACACACAAGAGCCAGGGTGAGCAGAGTCCTATTGCCTCTGCCTTGTCTGTCCTTCTTCCCTTCCTCCTTCCAGCAGGTGTCTGGCTTAATCCAGTGTGATATGCTGGGCAGGGCCCATTCAAGCAGGCTTGGTGCAGGGACTGTGAGCACTGTGGCAGGAGAGAGAGACTAGACTGGGCTGCCCCAGTATTGAGAAGGGACTCACACACCAGCAAGCTTCATCACAGCTGCCAGCACCCAGAAGCGGCTGCCACTGTGAGTTTCCTCACAAGGTATCCAGGTCTGCACCCATCCCTTTGCTGCTCCTCTTGAATGCCCTGGACGTTTGCTCTGCTCTCTGTGTGCCCCTTCTGAGTCCTGCCCTGGACTATTGGCTTCGAGGGGCTGCAGTGTTCTCCATCCTTACCTACAAGTACATTCCATTTGGCTATCATGGGAATTGCTTCTCAGTATCATGCATAGGATAGGGCTCTAAGTCTGCTTTTCTCTCCTCCCTTACCTGGGAGTAAGCCCCATTGGCTATCATGGGACTTGATTTTGAGTAGGCATACCTACCTCTGATGCTGCAATCCTTTCCTCGCTTTCCAGGGTGTAAGCCCAACTGACCATAATGGGTCTTGCTTCTGAATAGATTGGGATTGGGATCTTCTGACCATAATGGGTCTTGCTTCTGAATAGATTGGGATTGGGATCTTGCTTCTGAATAGAGGATTGGGATCTGACACTGCAATCCTATCCAGACATTCCTAGGAGTAAGCCCCATTGACTATAATAGAACTTATTTCTGAATAGACATGCATAAGATTGACCTCAGGAGACACCTAAGGAGGACTGGGATCTGACACTGCAATCCTATCCACACATTCCTAGGAGTAAGCCCCATTGACTATAATGGAACTTATTTCTGAATAGACATGCATAAGATTGACCTCAGGAGACACCACTAATGCTAACTTTGGTGCTCTATATGAAATGAGTTTGACACCCCTGGGGTCTCTCTAAGAACATGATCAGATGAATCAACATGGCTACAATCCTTTCTTTAACACAGTCATCAAGACACATAAACAGAAGTACTAAAACTCAGGACTGGCCTACCCATAAGGCAATGTGAAGCATGTTGCCTCAGGTTGAATATGGGGAAAGGCAGCACCCTGTGCTATCAACCACATCTATGGTTACACAATCGAGCACCTCTTTTCCACTGACATCTCCTCAGTCCTCAAGGTGTTGCTCTGCACTTTGAAATAGAGCAGCAAAGCTGGCTGAACAAAAAAGCCAGGAGAAACACCACCCCACTTTGGGAAAAACAACAACCATACTTCATTTGGGAGAAGTGGGACAGTGCTTCTTCTGTTTTCTTTGTTTCAGGCAGATTTGCTCCTCTCTTTCAAAATAGGGGTATGGAGCAAAGACAGACAATGGGAAGTATAAGAAGGGAAAATGGGTGGAAAGTTGTATGTGTGGGGGTGTGGGGTCTGCCTTCTGTGCTGTTGCCAAAGATTGTGGCAAGGAAACAAAAAAAATCAGGAAGAAGATGGTCACTGCCAGGTGGTTCCTGACAATCCCATCCACTCTTCCAATGATTCTAAACTGGCCTGGCAGAGAATACCTGACCTATTCAGAGAAGATGGACATAGTAATAATGTAAACACCAACAAACAAAAAAAAGGATAGCAGAAATAAAACATTGTATCAGGCACCAAGCCAACTTGAACTGAGCCTGCTAAAGTCTAGCCTGGATGTACCATAGATACAGTTGGATATAAATTTCATATTCTTCAGCAAGGCCTGCTACAGAACTCTCGACCCACCAAACAGAATCTAGTCCACCATCCTTATCAGGGCTGGATTTAGGCTTGATGAGGCCCTAAGCTACTGAAGGTAATGTCCTTTGTCCTTTGGTAATGTCCAACTGTCCTTTGTCAACAACAAATTGTTGCTGTTTTTTGTATTGAATATATGCTATATGGTAATTTATGGACCTAATAGGTATTTAAAGCCATTTGCACATAAAATTATTTCTACATCCAGTTTTTTTCCTTTAAAATTTTTTGGGGGCCCCCAAGAGAGTGGGGCCCTAAGCTATAGCTTATTTAGCTTATACGTAAATCTGGAACTGATCCTTTTGTAGTCTGCCATGTGCCTGACCACCCACCCTCCCATTTTTGCAATCCCAGTGTTGCAGCAAAACCAGGAGGTTAATGGCTTGACGGGTCACATGTTGTTCAGGCCTACCTTAAGCTGTGCAAATTTACTTTATTTCTTTCCAAGTCACATGTATAATTTGGTTTTGCATCTAAGCATGAATTAGTTCATATGTAGAACTAAAAATAATATAGCTTAACTGGACCAAGGTGGTGCTGACATATTTTTGCATGTTACCTAGGTTATTATTTGCATAAAAAGGAAAGACTGAAAACACCAGCTTCTTTCCTGGTTTTGACTGTGCAGTTTTTTGTCCAGTATGAGCAACTTTTAGTTTAATCTACAATCCTAACCTTCAGTTAGACCAGCCTAAGCCCCAGCACAAGTCCTGCGCTGACCTGGGGGGTATTACAAAAGTGCTGTAAGACACTTCTGAGCCACTATGGGCCTGTCCTTAGGCCAGTGCATAGACATGTCAGGAAGCCCAATGAGTTGTGCCAGCCTAGGTTAGGACTGTACCCTTTGTTTTGCACTTTTCAAGGTCTCAAAAATAAATACTTCAACTTTCATTCTGAAATCATGTTTATGGGTTTAAGTGGATTTCATAAATCATGCTGAGCAGGGGTTTGCTCAGGAGAGAATGGCCCTTTTACACTTACACACCTTCAGGTTTCAACCTGGTTGAAATCACTTCTCCCATAGCATATTTGTATCAACTTACCATAACTGCTTCGTGGAAGTACAGATGTCAATAAAGCAACATCAAGGAGTTTGTCAGGACTGGGACAGGTGATAACCCCTCCTGATTAAGACAGGTAGAATTACCACTTAGAGGCCAGCAAATTACCAGTTATATAGTAAGCCCTGAACTGGCACTGTCATCAGCGAACATTAGGTCAGTAAGGAAGATCTTCATGCCACTCTGCACTCCCCATTGGTTTTCAAAAACTTTTTGTATTATTGCATTGATTACAATATTGAAGAGCCAGAGGGAAGTGAACTCCAATTTGAATTAAAAATTCTGAGACAGTTCATTTCTGATCTGCATTTTGCTTGCTATTCCATTGTATGTTTTTTTGATAAGTCAAATAATTTTCAGTGGTATGTGAAATATTATATAGTATGCAGATAGATAGTAATTTTCAGTGGTATGTAGATAGCAGGCACTCCATGAGGTAACAAATAGTGACTCTGATGTAACACCTTAATAACAACAAAGCAGACATCAGCAGCAACATAGGGCACAATCCAGAGCAAGTTCAACCTGCTCTGCCCTAACTGCTCCCTCCTAACTATTCTGTATCCTGAGCAGAAAGTTATGCTGCATCCAGAGAGTCAGGAAGCCTGGGCTGCCCTAATTGCTCCAGAGCATGCTAAGTCAGTGACAGCTGGGGAGGGCTTGCTCCTGAGTAGACCCCCCTCAGATCACACTGAAGAAGGAAAAGCTGAGGTGCCTACATTATAAGGAAGCCCAGCAGTTCCTGACAACCAGTTACAGCTGCAGTTCTTCTAGTGCAAGATGGATACTTGGAGTGGCCTGCTGTATCCTGAGGTTAGTGGGCTGCCATAGTTGTGCCATATCCTGAGGTTGAGAGGCAGGAATTGCAGCTAGGCTGGCCAAGAACTCAGATTTTTGGTCAACAAAAATTCTTTGGTCTACTATTCTTACTCAGGCCTTATCATGGACCCCTATGGGTCCACTCATTACTATACCTGCTTCTGAGGTGGTATATCTCTGAGGAACTGGAAAAGGGCATTTCTGCCTTGAAACAGGCTTTGGATACAGAGTAACTGCTCTGCCCTAGGCAATGCTAAACTTGCCCTCAACTTGCCTCTCCTGAGCTGTCTAGGGTGCCCCAGTTAGGGCAGAGCAGGTCCACCTCTCTTAGGGCACCCTATGTTGCCTTGCTCTGCCCTAAGCCTCTTCCAGAGTAACTGGGCTGGAGCATCTTGCAGTTGCTCCACCCTAGTGATAGATAGGGCAACCCAAGGGCTCTTCTGTGGACAGATTAGTTGCTCTGGATTGTGCTGATAATCATAATTACTGTGCTGCTGTAGGGGTGGGCAGGGTTTTTGTCCTGATGGTTTCTAGAGCTGACCTCTTGTTTAGTAAATTATATAGTATGGTAAAAATAATTTTAAGCATGAAACGTACACTTCTTATGTTTGCCAAACTTTTTAAATTTAAATCACAGTTTAAAAGATTTCAAGCATATGGCTTAATCCTAATCAATTTTCCAGCTCTGGGGTAAGGGCAATGAAACTCCAAAATAAGGGAACAAAGATTCTCTTACCTTGTGGAAGTCTGCATGACTAGCACCAAACACAGGATGCAGCATATGCCCCCCCTGTTCAAAAATTGGTTAGGATTTAATACCACAATGGGCAACTTCCAAATTTAGTGGTTTTACAGGAAATGTCTCCCACTTCAATCCTAACCAATTTTCCAGTGCTGAAACAGCTTCAGTGCAGCCTCAATATAAATGAACAATCATGTTTTTACCCCAGAGGTTTCTAAACTTTTTTAGCGGGAGGGCCACATCATCTTTCTGAAACTTTGTTGGGGGCCAGAATAAAAGAAGAATTGATTTAAATTGCAAAGGACCTGCATAGGACTTGCATGGGGTCATGGGATGGTGTAGCAGAGGATCTACTGAATCATACCCTACCATCCAGAGTAACTATGGGAGCACGTAAAAGACACCACCTGGTGAAAACCTATGGGAAATTCATACTGCAATCCAGAGTCGATTGTTCTTACAAGGGAGCAAGGACTCCCTATGGTTACTCTGGATTGTGCCCTAAGGCTCTGTAATCTGTAAAAACACAGGGCTTCCTGAGTTGGTTCCAGCAAAATAGCTGATGCAGAGTCAAGATGTCCCATCAAGCAAATCTTGAGGTTTTGCTTGGAGAATTGGGACAAATGTCCCCTTCCCCCAAGGAGACCCCATCCACTTCAATTCTAGTACAGGGTGAACAGTAGCTGTTTGGAGCTGCTGCTCCAGTACTGGATAGGATTGGGCCTTAGATGACATCATTGGTTGTCATTGGGGGAGGGGTAGCAATAAAAGAAAATACTGTTCTTTCATATACTGTACTTCATGATCATTTGTTCACCAAACAGGGTGGGAAAACATTCCTGATGCCTCACTGAGTTCACATAAATCATTTGATCGTGCATCTGCTGAAAGACAGCTACGGTTTCTGTGCTTTTGCTGCAGAGGATCTAGAAAATAAAGGCTTTACTGTCAAAGCTCACTTCTAACCCCTATGAATGTGTCTACTCCCATACAAGCAATGCTGTAATGGAACCATTCATCTAAGGCAAACCTGCATAGGCATTCTAAGAACACAATCCTAACCATGTCAACCCAAAAGTACGCCCAATGGTGTTCAGTGGGTCTTACTCCCAGGAAAGTATCTTTAGGTTTGTAGCCTAAGTTGAATGCAGCCCACAGCAATGCACTGTGTCCAGCCAAGTGCTTAACAGCTTTCCTATTTCTGCAATGCAGGCAGCAGTGAGCCCCTGGTGAACTACCATAAATGGCTGGTGGGCTGCATTTGGCTTGATTAGTAGAAATTGTGCAGGCTTCCTTCTACATCAAGTGCTAGCACATGATTTCACTAACTGCAGTCCTCTAGGACATTTGCTGTTGCTCCCCTATTAGTCCTTGCACATGTTGTAGTGATCAGATTACAACTGAGACAAATGGTGGGACAGGGTTTGCATACTGAAATGCTTTTTTATACGTACCTCCCTCTTGGTATTGAATCAAGGTTCCCATGCAGAGTGTTCCACTGAGATGATCTTATATGCAAAGCATAAAGCAAACTTGTTTCTGCCCTGATTGCTTTTGTTACTATCCTGCAGGAAAGCAAAGTTCAAATGAGAAACAAATTGACTTATAAACCAGGGAGAATAGGTAGTGTTGAGAAACAGTCATAAAAAAAGTTGTTTATTGGGAGGGTGGGATGAGCCAGCACACCACAACAAGGTTATGGCTTTGTTCAAACTGTTTGTATTAACAGTCTATAAGAGACATAAATAAAATGATTGCTGTGAAATAAATTCTTGTTCAGCAGCACTTGAAACCATTTGTATTTCTAAAAATATTTGTACCACTGTTTAATATATATTTACAACAAAGAAGCCAGTACTGTGTAGTTTCAACATTTCAGAGGAAGTACTGAAAAATCACAAGCTGGAATGCAAATATTCAAAAGCCCATCCATCTACCAATATGCCCCCAAAAAATTTAAAGGGGAAAAAAATCTGGATGTACATTTCCAAAATATAAGATAAAAAACAAATACATTTTTATAAAGTACATATTTTGTTACAGTGGTGCCTCATATAAAGAGCTTAATTCGTTCCAGAAGCATGCTCTTTAAGTGAAGCGGGTTTTCCCATAGAAAACAATGGAAACTCAGACTATTGCTGGACTGAAGAGGCTCCTGAGCTCCCTCTGCCAGCCTCTTCGTGTACTACAGGTAGGAAGAGAAAGTCCCGCCTCCGTGCCTCAACCCAGCCAATGCAGACAGGAGAGAGAACCCAGCCAATGGGACCCCGTTATTCAAATCATGCTCGTTGTGTGAGGCAAAATCCCACAGATTTTAACTCATTATGTGGAACACTCACTATGTGGGGCACTCATTATGTGAAGTACCACTGTATGTGCAAATGGCTTTAAATACCTACTAGAGCCATAAATTATCATATAGTATATATTCAACACAAAAACAGCAACAATTTGTTATTGACAAAGGACAGCTGGACATATAAAGGGCTCCATTACCTTCAATAGCTTGTTGACATCCATCAATCTTGAAAGACTATGGTATCATCCTCGACACTGCATGCGAAGCATGAAGGCCTGGGTAGATTGATATGGAGGACATGCTGTTACCCAAGCAGCAAATCCCCCCTCCATGCCACTGAAATAGTCCAATGGAATGGCAGATCCGATACAATTGGTTCCAGCTTCATCACAGTGCTGGGCAAAGGACAGAAGCTCCCCGTCTTGTAGAATCCAGGTCTCAAACCCTGGACTGCTGGTTAACAGGCACAGTGTCTTAACCACCTGCACCACCCACAGCCCAATACATTAGGGCCTCATCAAACCTAAATATTGCCCTGGTTGTGAGGGCCAAAAAAATCACTTCCTTGTTTTCCCAAAATCCAGAAGTAATTTTTTATGCTCTCTGAAGGCATCAGAAGGTGATTGTGAGGTTGGAAGCCATTTAAGTATGTGCTGTATCTGTGGTGTGACATAGTGCTTGGAGAAATCCTACACATTTTTGGTTCTTTCATTATCCAATTTAGGCTGCGATCCTAAAGACACTTTCCTGGGAGTAAGACCCATTGAACACAATGGGGCTTACTTTTGAGTAGACATGGTTAGGCTTGTGCTCTTATTCTTTCATCTAAGTTTCATCTCTTAATGCAACGTTTCTCAAAGTGGGGGTCGGGACCCCTTTGGGGGGTCGCCTGGAACTTACCTGGGGGTTGCCTAAAGACTCCTGGTGCAGGGGGCCAGGTGGGAAGACCTGGCAGAAATGCTGGAGCTGCTGTGGCTGGAAGAAGCAGCTGAGAAGCAGCTCAGAAGGAGCCTCTGAGCAGCTGTGAGACTATGTGGAGCCTTGGGGGTGGGGAGGATTGCAGCCTTAGAGCCCAGTTCTATGCATGTCTACTCAGAAGTCAGTCCCATGATAGTGAATGGGACTTACTCCCAGGAAATAGGGGCTGGCTCTGCTGCCTGAGATCCCAATCCTATGGTGATCTCCTCTCACCCAGGTACTTACCTTCCCATTCCTCCCCTTCTTTCTTTTCTTTTCTTTCTTTCCCACTCACCCCCTCTTAGCTATGCCCTATCTATCTATCATTACGTATTGCTTTTATGATTAATCGCTATGCTTTAATTATGTTCAATTTGTAACAATGAAAATGCACCCTGCATATCAGATATTTGCATTACTATTCATAACAGTAGCAAAATTACAGTTATGAAGTAGCAACGAAAATAATTTTATGGTTGGGGGTCCCCACAACATGAGGAACTGTATTAAGGGGTCATGGCATTAGGAAGTTTGAGAACCACTGTCTTAATGTATTTACTGTATTTAAATTTTACATTTACATTTATTTTCCGGCCCTTGACATCATGCCAGGTATGGCTGCAACCACTGCAGCAATTCCAAACTAAAGGGCTGGCTGCTAGTTGGTGGGGGGGGCCTTGGTACCCTCTGTGACCCCCAAATACCTGGTTGGGATGCCCGATTTTTCCAGATGACCACATCAACAAATAGCAGCTTCCTCCCAAAAGATCCCTACTTTGAAACAGGAGTCTCTAAGGAAAGTCTCCATTTTTCACATGAGAGGAGAAAGAGGAAATGATGAATTACTCTTTCAGCTAAGAAAATAATTCTGTTGCCCCAATCTAGTCACTGACTAACAATACATTGCAAGAACCGCCAGGCCTAGAAGTGTGAAATTTGGGGTGGGTGTTCCTTCCAAGACTGAGGGGTGCACGAAGAACCAGTTTTCGGAAATTCCAACCGGAAGGGCATGAAAAGGAGCGCAACGCATTTTCCTCCCTATACTTTGCATTGAAGAATTGGTGACTGAGGGATGTGCTACCCCAACCCCTGGACCTAGAAGAATGAAATTCGGGGAGGGTGTTCCTTTTGTCACATGAACACACACCAAGAACCCATGTGGAGAAATTTAACCCTTAAGGGGCTGAAAAGTGGTGCAACATGTTTTTGTCCTATACTTTACATGGAAGACTGACCAACATCCAGCCAATTTGGTGCTCCGTGCCTGGTGCACTGGGGGATGTTGTTCAGAGGAAGAGGTTGCACTGGGGTGGCTGCTGCACATGGGGGGGTTGTGCATTGGAAGATGCGCATGGGGGTTGATGTGCATGGGGGGTTGATGCGCATGGGGGGATGATGCGCATGGGAGGAATGTTGTGTATGGGAGTTGATGTGCATGGGGGTTGATGTGCTTCGGGAATGTTGCACACGGGGGGTTGATGTGCATGGGGATGTTGCGCATGTGGGTTTGATGTGCATGTGGGATGTTGCGCATGGGGGGATGTTGCGCATGGGCTATGTTGCGCATGGGGGGATGAACATGGAGAATGTTGTGCATGGAGATTGTTCATGGGGGATTGCGCACAGTGGTGGGCTCCAGCAGGTTCGCACCTACTCTATAGAACCAGCTGTTAACGAGAGATAGGACATATGTATAAAGTTTAAAAATAGCCATTTAAAAGTGGCTGCCAGATGGGCATAGAACTGGTTGTTGATTTCTTTGAATCCCATCACTGATTGCGCATGGGGGTTGATGAGCATGAGGGGTTGATGTGCATAGATGGGATGATACACATGGATTGGATGAACATGGGGGTGGATGCTTATGGGGGGTTGATGTGCATCGGGGATTGATGCACAGTGGGGGGATGGAGTACGGGGGAATTTTACTCCCGCAATGCAGGTACGCTTTTCACTAATATGAATTATACAGCAAAGGTGGTCAGACATCAGCAATGCACCTGCTGTTTGCCTGAGGTTGCCAATTTTTGATGCTTACATTGTTTAGCTGTGTGTTTTGGAGTTGTTGTTTAAATGATTTTTATTTCTTATGCTTCCAGTTTGTGACAACTGGAAGTAAAGAGGAAGAAGAAGAAACATTGGGCGCAATCCAGAGTAATTGCAGGGAGTCCTAGCTCTGGTGTAAGAACAATTTGCTCCGGATTGCAGTATGAATTTCCCACAGGTTTTCACTGGGTGGTGCAGTAACAACAGGTGTATGTAATGTCTCTTACGTGCTCCTGTAGTTACTCTGGATTTTAGGGCTAGTCTCTCTTTTTGTATACATCCACTACTTAGGCATACTATCATGAAAACGCAGGGAAATGATGAAGAAACTGTATCTCTTTATTTCATTCAACTGTTAAAGACAAGATTTTTTACTTAGATACTCATATAAACCCAGATATAAACCCAATTAATATTGCTTTTCCCAATTATAAATATGCTTAAGATCAGGATATTAGTGTGAAATGCAGACTTGTTTTGTTATGGAAGATTATTATATGTAAGATAAGGTCTATCCCTTGCTAGTGATAAATCAACCTTCCCTCTTTTTATACCCACCGGAGTTTCTTGTTTATTTTGGAGAAGCACTGAAAGTTGAGAGGGGAACTGCTTCTGCCATGCATTAAGCAATCTGTCATAGGCTTCAGCTTTTTTTGTAGGAGAAAAAAATTTCTAAGCTCACATAAAACACTGTTTAAATAAACAACACTGCTATTCTATTATTCAGGAAAGGCAAATGAAAACCTTAGTATGGCTTTTACACTTCCTTCTTAAATAATGTTTCACAGAGCAATGTTCCATTAAGTCCAGTGCCACTGCCTTTTAGGGTTGCAGTGGCTTAGTGGTTAAAGGTTCTGTGCCTGCCAATCCAGATCTTCAGGTCAGTGGTTTGAGACCAAGTACTGCAAGACTGAGGGAGCTCCGGTCCTTAGCCTAGCTCCTGCCAACCTTGTAGTTTGAAAGCTTGTACAGTAGCACCTTCATATAACAAACGCCTCATGTAAAGTCTGTATGTTTCACGTAACAAACAAAAATTTCTCTAGGATTCTGCTTCACATAACAAACTGTGCTTCATGTAACAAACACACTCGTTGAAAAGAAAATACAGAGCTTCATTTTATTGAACTCTGGTCAAGCTTCTGCGATGAATTAAGTTCTTCCTTCTGATCTAAAACAGTGATCTGGACAAATTATCTTGGTAGACCTAGCCCCAGGTCCTCACATTATGCATGCTTTCAAGACTACAATTTACACAGAATGACTGTGGCAAAAAACATACAAAGATTTTGGCGAAGTCCCCATCCCTTTCTTTTCAACATGGCCAGTCTTGCTGCAAACATAAGAAGCCTGTTTTGTGCATCTTCTAATGGCCAGCAGGTGTTCCAAAGCTGTTTGCATGCCTGCAGAACACAATGTACTAAGTGAAGCGCTTCCAATAAATAGATATTCTCATTTTGGCATGGAAGGCTTTATTATGGAGTCATAATATTATGAACTTTTTAATGATGGAATCATTCTAGATTTAAAAATTAGACATGAATTAGACTAGACAAGAATCATAGATATAGATGATATAAAGGTGTCCTATGCTAGTCATGACTAGCAGACCATGAAAGTATGCAGTAGTCATCTCTGTTTCTAAGCCTTTGGAGCCAGCATTGTCCGAATAAACTTTCATGGTCATGGTCTGACATGATTGTCGAAGGTGCACAGAACAGTGTTTTAACTTCCCACCGAGACTGTACCTATTTATTTACTTGCATTTTGCATGCTTTTGAACTGTTGGGTTGGCAGGAGGTGGACCGAGGTCAGAGCTCACTCCATCTTGTAGTGCCTGGGTCTCAAACCCTGGCCTGCCAGTTAACAGGCACAGCATCTTAACCAGTGGTGGGCTCCAGCAGGTTCGCACCTACTCTATAGAACCGGTTGTTAAAGAGAATATAAAGTTTAAAATAGCCATTTAAAAATGGCTGCCAGATGGGCACAGAACCGGTTAATTTCTTTGAATCCCATCACTGATCTTAACCACTTGTGGTTATGTACAGGACACTACATGCACAGGACACCACAGCCCATTCAGGTACAGGACACTATAGCCCGTTAGCAACTTTTTACTGTTGCTCAAAAACACTAGTATATGTTAAGCCTACTTATCAGTGGATTTCTAATCCATGAATTTTGCTCATCACAGGAAACCGGAAATGCCCCTCTAGCACCTCCAGAGGTTTTTCTGAGACCTATGGAGGAAGCACGAGGCCTCTATGGACCTCAGAAAGGATCCCAAAAGAATAGGAATGCCCCTTCCAGTATGTTTATGACTACCGCCTTAGAAGTCATGCTTCCATTGCTTTTGGGTTACTGTCCAAACTGAGGCTTTTTTCCATTGTTTCAAACAACTAGCTGCATGTAGTATAAACTTATGAGTGGTTTTCTACCCACTGGTACCTCTTTCTTAAGCTTGCCTCAGATCGTCTTATTCATTACAGGACATGACCAACACTCCAATCTACCAACATTCTAATGCTGATGTAGCCACAGTACAGCCTCAAGGAAAGAGAACAAACATTCCTTTACCTTGAGGTGGTTCCATGTCAATCTCCTCCCCAGATGCTGCTGGTAAATTGGATAGAACTACCGTAAGTGTGCAGCACAAAGATCTTGCTATCTCAAACAGTTAAGAATTAAAGGTATATTTGATGTGGGCACTTATAGTGAAAATATGTGTTATTTTTGCTCCCCATCATGACCAAACAAAAGCCAATTTGCATAAGATCCATTTCTGGTTACAATTGCAAGCTAATCCTTTGCATTTTTCCACAATTACACAGTTAACATAATCCAGTGAGGCTCATTCCCAAGTACGGGTCCATCAGGACCAAATTACACCCTGGAAAAGCAAGCTTTTAATGTTCTTTCCCTTAAAAAAAACCCTGAACTTACCCCCTTATGATCCTATCCCAGGTTGCTGCTCAATAGTTGCTATCCAAGATGTGAAAATCTGAATCAGGACTACAGGGCAGAGGAATTAGTGTTTTAAGACTTTACTTCCCTCACTGTGGTCCTGATTTGGATTTAAATTCACCCAACAAATGCTAATTAGTTTTTTGGGTTTTTTTAAAGTACTACAGTAGTAATTGCACTCTACTCCAAAAACAGACTGCAGCCATAAATATTACCAAAAAATAGCCCTATGGCTGTACCCTGGTTTTGTACGATGCAAATCAACCTATAACAAATATATTTTTAAAAAAAACTATGACAAGAGAATTCCATTGATTGAATATCCTATGCCCCACATCCCTTCCCAGACGCTCTATTATGCACATTCATTAGTTAATTGTTGTAGATTATTTACTGAGAACAGAAAGTTCAAGCAGCTTGTTGCTTTTGCACACAATTCCATTAAGAGGCTTTTATTATGCTGCATCAATGAACTCCTATATGATGATCCCTGATCATCTGTGTCTTGCATAAATACCAGTAAATGGTTTGAGCTATGGGAAAAATAACAGGAAACAGAATTGGTGTGTGATAAAATAAGAGTTACTCTCTTTGATTTCCTCCATTATTTGCTTGATGTGAGATTGAAATGATAGTTTATTTCATTACGTTGTTTTAGTTATCATTTATTTGAAGCTTATTGACTCAAGTCCTTTGCAATTTTATAACTGATACAAATTATTCTGGATTCCTATTATAAGCTATTTAAACCCCCACCCCAATTCTACAGGCTTCATTCAGATCACTTGCTAATTGAGTGAAACTGAGCAGATGGAGCTACAGAAACATAACCTTTCCTTTAAAAAGGAAAATAAAAATTATCAGCCACCAAAATGTCAGGTCAAAGCTCTCTTTTCCTTATGTTAATAACTCTTATATTTTGCTTAAAAATTGGATCATGCATCTTCATTGCCTCTTGGAGTGCATACAAATTAAAGCAGGTTTCACAATGCATAAGTCAGAACACATGTGAGTGGGCTATAGGAAGTAGCATCACACCCAAGAGGTTGTTAAGCAAGAGAGAACATGGAGCGAAATAAGCCAGAATGCTTGGACATTTGGGGTTGCAGCTCCCAGTAAGTGTGATCAGGCAAATACTTTAAGTGGAATGAGGGCTCTCTAGTGCAATATATATGAGCAGTTTCCCTAGGTGCAACAATAGCCAGTATTCAGGCATAAATTTCATCTCTAAGTTCACTCCAGCTCACTGCATCCAAGGACCACTTTGTAATTCATTGGTTATCCCTAGAGCTCAGTAAGAGGGTTCCTTCCTGTAATGCTCTGAAAGAAACTGGATTCATAAGCAACTCCTGAACCTTGGGTCATATGTGTATTTTTTCTCTAAATAGATGCATGGTTTTTATTACATAAAATACATTTGACTTTATTTCTCCCACAACAGTTTCCTACAGATAAAATTAGCATTCAGATAACATTTTCCACACATACCTGATATGAGATGATTGCACCATTCTGCCACTATGTCAAGTGGGCAGAAAGACAAGGGATGTATTTAAATAAATGACTGTTGGAGTGAGTGTAGCATGCAGTGGTGGGCAGGGAGACTTAACGGGGAGTCTCTAATCTCTGCAAATCTCTAATTAAGCAAGGAGACACCACTTAGCATCCAGTGGTGGGCAGGGGGTAAGTAAATATATTTTTAATTATCCTGGGTAGGCTGTCCAATCACCTATGGATTTTCTTGAGCCTACCCTAGCCATTCTGCTGGCCATACTGTAAGTCTAAGGAGAGAAAAAGGGTGGGGTTGCCTAGGAAAAACGGGATATTATCCTAATACAAATTGCTTCTGCCAGAATCCACCCATCCTTCCTCTCCGCATTTGTAACATGACTTCACTGCCAACATACCAGCAGAGATTTCAGGAGCCATCTTACTACTGTGCATATTGTGCCGCTGACCATTTGCAGAAGTGGTCCAAAGTGCACAATGACAGCCCAGCTTTATTGTAAAAGGCCTTGCACTGTGGAACTCTAGTTCTGGTACTGCAAAACCTCAAAGGAATTGAAACCTAAGTCTTTCAGTGAGACACGAATCATGGATTGGGAAATGCAACATGCCTCCAACTAAAAGATGGGATGTTTATGGGTTCAAGAGATGAAAACAACAATTATCAGTTTAAGTGAATAAGGATGGAAGGGAGATTTCTAGCTGGAATAAGCAAAACCTGAGGGTGCAACCTGAGGCCTACTAAAGTAGCTGTCTGGGGATCAGCCTTGTAGGCTTGCCTGCAAATCTCAAATTATGTTCTAGAACCAAGCCCAGAAGCATTGTTCCTGGAATTCTTACTGGATGAGGGGATTCACACCAGCAACTTATTAATTAGTTGTACTAATTGCAGGAGATAAATGCCTATATTAGTTGTAGTTGCTAGATCTTGAAGCCCTGCCCATCCAGAAGTACTGGGCAAAATACTTGCATGACTCCTGCAAACTTAGGGAGGAGACAGAGCCTCTAAATCAGTGATTTTCAACAGGTGTGCCTGACTCATTCTCAGGTGTGCTGCAAGTGGGGCGGGGAAGAGAAGAAACAGGTGGAAGCAGACCCGCTCCCTTTGTTTCCTCTGTTGGAGCCAGCAGGCTTCCAAATGAGCACAGGTATCCTGTTCACTCTGTGCCTGCCTCTCTACCTTCTATCTACAGAATTTATCTAAAGTATTTATATATCACTTTTCAATTGAAAAGTTGACAAAGCCGTTTACAAGAAAATGAAAAAATAGCTAATTAATAGCTCATGGGTCCCTGGCCCAAAAGAGCTCACAATCTAAAATGCAAAAAGAACACCAGCATAAGCCACTAGAATAGACACTTCTGGGGTGTGTAGGGCCAACTACTCTCCCCCAGCTAAATAAAAGAGGAACACCCACTTGAAAGCGCTTCTCTTGCCCAGTTAGCAGGGGAATATCCAGTATATTCACCAGCTCCACCGTATACCGATGACCATGCACATATCTTTCATGCAATCTGTGCAATTAAAGTAGGCATTGAGTCCTAAAACGGACTATCCTTGGATCCTCTGCTAAATAAAAGAGAAACACTCACTTGAAAGAGTGTTTCTAATGTCTAGCATGTACACACTTCTGAAACAGCTGCGTCTATGCTGGCTTGGACATGTCATAAGGATTCCAAAAGATCTCCTATATGGAGAATTAGTGCAGGGAAAGGGCCCTAGAGGGAGACCACAGCTGCAATATAAGGACATTTGCAAGCGGGATCTAAGGGCCTTAGGAATAAACATCAACAGCTGGGAAACCTTCACCTTCAGCATGGAGGCAAAAGACCCAGCATGGCCTTCTCCAACTGGAAGAGACACTTGTTCGGCAAGCTGAAGCAAAGAGACAGACCCGAAAGCAGCGAACCCTGGGGCCTGGGCAGGGGATGGACTTTATCTGTCCTCAATGTGGAAGGGATTGGCCTTTTTAGCCACACCAGATGCTGTTTTAGGACCTCCAATCAGAGCAGGATACCATAGTCTTTCTGAAGGATGCTAATGATGGGCTGCTTGATTGCTTTTCACACCTAATCAGCAGCTTCCAAAGAAACAAAGGAAAGGTGTGAAGCCCTGAAGAGTCATCGGAAGTTCAGGCTTTTGATGGAGGGGGTGGGAAGGAGAGAGAGATAGAAGCGTCATTGTTTTCAGTGGGGCTTAGGAATGAGTGCAGAGCAAAAATGCTGCTGAATTCCTTCTAGCAAGCTGCTAAGCCAGCAGTTAGGACAGGGCTGAGACACGCAGCATGCAAATGTTCCTTTACCCAGAGGAGACCTCCATGCCTGCTTCACCATCACAGAATGTTGCAGGTGCATTCTGGTTGGCTGCATTGGAGCTGGAAAATTGGATAGGTACAGAAGCTCCTGGGTACAGATCAAAACCTGCAGATTTTGCCTTATTCAGCTGCTCAGAGCAAAGAAGCAGGTGAGCAGGGGAACCTAGCAGGGGCTTTGTGCCATGATGCAGGCAGAAATTAAAGGAGAAAGCTTCCTCCTTTTGGTGCTGTTGAGAATGCCTGAAGAAATCTCCTCTAAACAGACCCCTTCCATCCAGCTACCTCTGTTAGGACCATTTCATTACTCCTGTATCTGGGTGACCATATGTAATAATCACAAAAGAGGTCAGGATCCCCCAAATATAGGACACCCAAAAAAATGTAGGACATGACAAAATAAAAGCTAAGAACACTCACCTATATATTCCTTTCATGGACTTATATTTACTTATTATTAAATTTAATACCATTACATATAATTTATTAATTATAAGAAGGCTACAAGCTGCCCACTCATAAGAAAAAGGAAGACAGTGAAGTTTATTCAGGATACAAGGCTTAAATCCAGGACATATCCTGAAAAGAGGACATATGGTCACCCTGTCCTGTATCTTTTCACTTTTCACTCTGTTTTGTCATTTGTCTCTGTTGTTCTTGTGGCTTTCTGTCAGTAGGGAAATACTCCAAGAACATTAGAAGCTCAAGAGCTTCATCACTGAGGAGACTGGATTTTTTTTTTTATCTTCCAACTTTGAGGCCAAATAGGGAGCACAGATTTTTCACTAATTTTTTTAATAACAGTTTATTTTTGAATAAGTTTTAAAGTTATTGAATTTTAAAAGTTTCGATTAAAAGTTTAAGCACACAAGCCTAACTATGACTACTCAAAAGTAAGTCCCATTGTGTTCTATGGAGTCTTACTCAGAAGAAAGTGTCTTTAGGATTGCAACCTTAATCCATGTTATTTATTACGATTACGATTACGAATACCTTTATTGGCATTACAAGTTACAACAGGATAAGAACAACTGCCAGGATAAAAATGATATCCTTTGGAATTAGATTTATTTGTAATTATGTGTAAAGATATGAAGAACCTAAAGTAAAGTCAAATGAGTCAGCAAAAGTGAAGTGAAACTAGGGGAAAGGTAAAGCTAGTAAAAGGGATTATCTCAGAAGAGAATAAGTTGACGTACATATGACATCAATGGTAGTAATCCTATTAGCAAATTAAAGGTGTATGAACTAATATGTAGAGATGACATCGTGTATATAAAGAAGCATGTCTCAGTACTAGTTTGTGGGTTTATGAGAGAGCAGAAAGAAGTGCTGACGGACTGTAATTTGGTAAATATATCTGGACTGAACTGACTATTCTTTATTGTATGCTGGACTTAATGTAGATGACCTGGACTGTATATGACTCTGATTAACTGCCTGATCCTATAAATACAGTTTTGCTAGATCCTAATCTATTTGGTTGTCTGTGGTATTTTACTGATACTATTGTTGGGGACTTGATCAGTGATATATATAGACCTTAGAATATCTTGTGCCTGGGGGAAACCTAGAAAATTACTGGCAATAAAACGGTTACGGGCCCAGAGCGCTAATCTAGGACGCTACCCGGGTTACAGCTCTTGGTCAAATTAAACACTGATATCAAGCCTTAACGGATAATACAGTATTGCCCAGCAATCATAGTTAGGTGTGCACTGTTACATAGAGGACAGGTTTGAGTCAAGTCAAGGCATAATGGCATCCAGCTTGAATATGTCAGGAGTTGTGATTCCAAGATTGGGAGCAGATAATTACCAAGTTTGGGCGCAACGAGTATCCATGTTACTTCGTCGCGAAGGCTTATGGTCATGTGTCGAGAACCCACCGAAAGATATGACAGAGGAACAAAATGAAAAAGCTCTTGCAACAATTGTACTCATGCTGGAGGATCGGGAGCTTATTCACATAAGAGGAATTACAAATGCTAAAAGATGTTGGGAGGCGTTGCAAGCTATTCATGTGCAGGACAGTGTTGGCAGCCAAATACGTCTGACAAGAAAATTGTTCAGAGCCAGGCTGGAACCAGGTGGAGATTTGCTGGAACATCTGGAAAAAGTAAAAACTATGTTGCTAGACTTGAGTGCTAAGGATGTTATTTTTGAGGAAGAGCAGGAAGTTTTCATACTGCTATCTTCTTTGGATGCTTCCTATGATGTGTTTGTTTCTAATTTGGAAGTGCTGCCAAGGGCAGAGTTGACAATGCAAACTGTAACAAGTAGATTGCTTGAGGAATATCATAAAAGAAAAGACATTCAGACTCTGAGAGGGTCCAGTTCCATGATTTTGCAACAACCAGAAGTGGAGGAGAAAGCTTACACAGCAAGACGTTGCTGGTCATGTGGTTCACCTTCACACCTGATGCGAGATTGCAGAAAGAAAAGAGGAAAGAAGCCTGCTGGACATCAAAAGGGACATTATTCTCATTTAATTATGTCTGAGAATCAAGCCGATAACGTAAGCACAGAATGGATCTTAGACTCAGGATCCACAATTAACATTTGCAATGAGAGAAAGCTATTTTCAGATATGAAATTGATGAAAAATAACCATGTGAATTTAGCAAATGGTGTTAATGCTAAAATTAAAGGGCAAGGATTGGTTTATGTACCACAATTTAACAGAAAAATGAAAATGTTTTTTGTATCTGATTTAAAGCATAATCTACTATCAGTGAGCAAATTAACTGAACTTAACTATGAGGTAACCTTCAAAGATAAGAAATGCTTAATTAAAAGTGAAAATGGAGAGGTTCTGAGTGTTGAACTAAGACAGAATTTATATGTGTTGACTGGAGGAAAAGAGATAACTGCCAATGTATTTAGCAATAAAAAGCCTCATGATGAATGTATTCATATTTGGCATAAAAGATTAGGTCACGCAAACTTCAAAGCAGTTCAGAAAACAATACAAAATGCTGTACCAGTAACAGTTAAGAAATGTTCAAAATATGTTGAATGCAAACCTTGCATAGTTGGGAAAAGCAAGCAATGTAATATTAATAAAACAGCTAAAGTTGAAACTAGCAAGATACTAGAGCTAGTAGCAATTGATTTAGTCACCATGCCACAAAGAAGTTTTGGGGGAGCCAAGTATATTATGACTATTCAAGACCAATTCTCGAGATTTACGTGCTGCTATCTATTGAAAGATAAGACGCAGACAGCTGCAGAATTTGAATCATGGTTGAAATTTGTAGAAAGAAAAACAGCAGAAAAAGTCAAGACTGTGCAGTCTGACAATGGGATGGAATTTAAAGGAGAACCTTTTCAGAGAGTAATAAGAAAATATGGTTTAAAACATAGATTCTCTGCTCCTTATTGTCCAACCCAAAATGCATACATTGAGAGAAGGCAACAAACATTGCAAAATATGATTCAAACACTGTTTGCAGACAGTAATTTGTCACCCCATTATTGGGGGGAGTGTGCTTTATATTCATGTTTTACTATGAATTCCCTGTATCATACAAGTCTTGGTTGTTCACCTTATGAGAAATGGTATGGAAGAAAACCAGTAATTAAAAACTTTCATAGTTTTGGTGCTCCAGATTATGTTGTTTCACCAATACAAACTAGAAGAAAGGGTGAAGCTGAAGCAAAGAAAATGTACTTTCTTGGTTACCAAACAATAGAAAGGCTATGAGATTTGGTGATGAATATGGGAGAGTTATTGTGAGTGCTAGTGCTAAGATTGATGATGGATATGGATTAGCAGATGTTGATGAGCTAACTATTTTGTCTGATACTAGTCAAGCTGAAAAACCAGAGGAACATAAGCAAACTCCTAGCAAAGGGAAGAAAGATGTAGTAACTCCTGAGAGACAAAAGAAGTTAATGAAAGAGGAGGAGGAGGCTTCCACTAGTGAAAGTAGCAGCAGTAATATGACTCCTGTAATACCTAGGAGAACTGGCAGGACAATTAAACCACCTGAGAGATATTCTCCAAGTGTGAATTATGTGAATGAGTGTGGTGAGCCAGAAAGCTATGAAGATTTAGAGCAATTGAGTGCAACAGAAAAGAAACAGTGGTTGATAGCCATAGATAAAGAATTGAAGTCTTTGCAGGAAATGAGTGTATATGAAACTGTGGATTGTCCAGTAAACAAGAAGGTTATAGGTTGCAGATGGATTTTCAAAAGGAAAAATGATGCAAAAGGAGGAGTGAGATTTAGGGCTAGACTGGTAGCAAAAGGCTATTTGCAGACAGCAAAGGATTTTGACCAGGTCTATTCGCCGACGCTAAGAGCAGAATCACTTAGAGCAGTGTTAGCGTATGCAGCTAAGAATAAGTGTGAATTGAGACATATTGACTTTGAATGTGCATATTTAAATTCAGACCTAGAACATGAGATTTATATGGAAATACCTCCTGGAGTGAAAGACAGGGAAGGAAAGTGCTGGAGATTGAAGAAAAGTCTATATGGATTGGGACAAAGTGCATTCCAGTGGAACAGTCATTTATCTGATACACTTATTGGACTTGGATTTGAACAAGGGACAGCTGAACAATGTTTGTTTAGAAAAGGTAAACAAATTATTTTGTGCTTTGTAGACGATATTCTAATTGTTAGTCCTTCTAAGAATGATGGTGATGAATTGGTGAGAAAGTTACAAAGTCGGTACAAAATAAGAGATCTTGGTGAGGCCAGGAACTATCTAGGAATTGAGACAGAGAAAGTGGATGATGGATTCAAAATATCTCAAAGACAAAAGATAGGAAACTTGGTGAAGCAATATAGAATGGAACAATGTAAAGGGGTACGTACACCGATGATTGTCGATTTCGAGAAAGATTGTAATGAAAGTAAACCTTGTGACATTGATTTGTACAGATCTCTAATTGATAGTCTATTGTATCTAAGCCAATGGACCAGGCCAGATATTACCATGGCTGTAAATTTACTATCTAAGTTTAATCAACAACCAACCCAGAAACATTGGTATGCCGCGAAATGGATTATAAGATATTTAAAAGATACACAAGAAAAATGTTTGTATATCATTCCAGATAAAGAACTGAAACTCAGTGCTTTTGCAGATGCAAACTTTTGGTCTGATATAGAGACAAGGAAATCAAACACAGGCATAGCAGTCTTTATGGGAAAATCATTAATTCATTGGAAATCAGTTAAACAAAATGTAATAGCTCTGTCAACCTCGGAAGCTGAAATGTGTGCCTTAACTACATTAATTAATGAATTAATATGGTTCAAACAATTAATGGAAGACTTGAATTTGGATACAAAATATGTGGTTGATGTGTATGAAGACAATCAGGCGACAATAGCAATGGCTAAATCTCTAAATCAGAAGGCAAGATCAAAACACACTGACATTCATTATAAACATGTAAAACAATGTGTGGCTAATAAAGTCATAAACTTAAATTACTGTGAATCAGACAAAAATGCAGCAGACTGATTTACAAGAATTTTAGGAACCATGAAACATAACCAAGCATGTGAAATGTTAGGATTGAAATAACATGTGTAAATGTGTAATATCTGTACTATGATGTATAAGAAGAAATAATCCTGTAATATATGTTGTATTATGTATATAGAATCAAACAAATCTAATTGGAGGAGATTGCCAGGATAAAAATGATATCCTTTGGAATTAGATTTATTTGTAATTATGTGTAAAGATATGAAGAACCTAAAGTAAAGTCAAATGAGTCAGCAAAAGTGAAGTGAAACTAGGGGAAAGGTAAAGCTAGTAAAAGGGATTATCTCAGAAGAGAATAAGTTGACGTACATATGACATCAATGGTAGTAATCCTATTAGCAAATTAAAGGTGTATGAACTAATATGTAGAGATGACATCGTGTATATAAAGAAGCATGTCTCAGTACTAGTTTGTGGGTTTATGAGAGAGCAGAAAGAAGTGCTGACGGACTGTAATTTGGTAAATATATCTGGACTGAACTGACTATTCTTTATTGTATGCTGGACTTAATGTTGATGACCTGGACTGTATATGACTCTGATTAACTGCCTGATCCTATAAATACAGTTTTGCTAGATCCTAATCTATTTGGTTGTCTGTGGTATTTTACTGATACTATTGTTGGGGACTTGATCAGTGATATATATAGACCTTAGAATATCTTGTCCCTGGGGAAAACCTAGAAAATTACTGGCAATAAAACAAGAAAACAAAAAGGACAATATCATGAGAAAGGGGTTGGGAAAAGGATGTGGAGAAGGGGAATAGGGAAGTTAATTCAAAGGAAGAAACAGGGGTAAGAAGGGAGGGGACCTAAGAGAGGAGAGATAACTTAATGATTTGATTTAAAAAAAAACTGGCAACAGCAATAGTGATTTCAGATGAATTATCACTCAGTAAAACAAAAGTGGGGTCAATGAATGGGCCGGAAGGGCGCCGCAAGATGGGGTCCAAATACTGACTATGGAGTGAGCAATGTGTTGGACATCGGATCAGGATATGCTCAAGAATATCTGATTCAAGTAAGCAGAAAGGACACAGATTCCGGGCGGGTGTGGGAAAACCTGCCGCGATGAAGTGAGGAGGGAAAGATGTTAAGGCACGCAAGCATAAATGCGTGCCTTCTAAGAGGGGGATTTTTCAGAGTGTAAAAATATTTAGGGGGCTGACCTTGTCCTGGGCAATGACCAAAAGACAGGGGGGAACATACTGGATTTAAGCTGACGAAGAGAGTAGTAAATTCAGTTTCCCAGAATCTATTTTGAATTAACTTAAAGGCTTTGCCAAAATCAAGATCCGCAAGTGATTCTAATGGAAGACCTAGAGAATCAAGTTTGGAGTTGATTTTTAGGAACCAGTTAGAGAAAAAGGAATCTCTTAACAAGTCATTCAAGAGAGAGTCAGACGTTTAAGTGAAGCCAAAGCTAGAATTTAAATGTTATGGACCATGCTATTTTAGTAGGGAGGTGAATTCCCAACTCTAAAGCAAGAGTTGCAAGATGAATAAGGTTGGGCATGCCAAGTATCCTCCTGAAAAAGACGTCTACCACTTGATCCAGGGATTTATCTGCTGCGATAATCCATGTGGGGACACCATATAATAGCTGGGTAATAATCTGGTTGACAGGCAAAGTGTCTTAACCACTTGCGCCACCCACAGCCCTCTGTTATTTATTAACGTTTTAGCTATTAATTATTAACATTTTCATCTCAACTTATTCCAGCCCAGTTCTAGATAGGCTGGCCCAAGTGCACTTCAGGATTGCACCCTAAGATACATGTTTTTAAACAACTGAGGGCATAATCCTAACTAACTTTCTAAACTTGATGCATACACTGTATGCTTAAGATATTGGAATAAGCGTGTTTGTTTTTGTTTTTTTTACTTTGAGGAAACCTCCATGATTTCACTTCCCCCTCCACCAAGCAAAATAAAGCACATGGCCCATTGGAAAAACTGCATCAATGGTTGAAATGTTAGATAAATGTTGGCTCTGAGATTTTTAATATTGTAAATGGGCATCTGTGTTCTTACTGTCAATGCTTTGTTATACAACAATTTCCTTTCACTTGGTGTAGAAGGATCCCCCTTCCCCTTTTTCAGTTGAAAAAGTTTAAAGAAAATGTTCTCATTCTCAGCAAATAATGTATTTTAAATCAAATCTATATCCTTTACTGCACTGTACAAATGATCATGAAATTAAATCAGGATACAGAATTCATTAGTCAAAATTTAGTTTGGGAAGAGATAACACTTGTAAGCTGCACTTGCTTCTGGTATTTTGAAAGGGAAAACAAATCAAATGTCATATTGGTCTCAAAGAACTATGCAATACATACACGATATGCTTCTTCCACCAAATTACTGAACATTTTAAGCAATGCGTATCACGTATCCTGAAACGTAAACACACCAGAAATGCAAGGGTGGAATAGGTTAGCGATAATGAGCCATTCTTATATTTTAAAAAACGCCCTAAATGTAGTTCAGTGATTAAATATGATTAAATAGCTGTTATAAATACCAGTTATAAGACCTAGACACAGGTCTTACTCAGCAAGAATTCTGTCCTTTAGCAGAAGGGGCAGTATAACTAAGTTTGTACATTTGCATAGTCACCCCACAGGCACATTCATCAGGTATGGTAATTTACTTTTGAACTGATTTATCCTAACTCTTACATATTGTATCTGGAACAGACATACACTATAGTACTCATACTCTAATGGTGGAAGCAGATAATATCCAAAGAAGGTGAAAAGATAGAGGATAAAGACAACTGTCAGCCTAGTTCAATCCTCCTTGCTAGTCATATCTACATCTAGCTACAGTATTTATATACTGCTTTTCAACTGAAAAGTTCACAAAGCAGTTTACAAGAAAATTGAGAAAATTAATAGCTAATGGATCCCTGTCCCAAAAGGACTCACAATCTAAAATGCAAAAAGAACACCAGCAGAAGCCACTAGAACGGACATTGCTGGGATGTGTAGGGCCAACTACTCTCCCCCAGCTAAATAAAAGAGAAACACCCACTTGAAAGAGTTTCTCTTGCCCAGTTAGCAGGGGTATATCCAGCATATCCATCAGCTCGACCATATACCAATGACCATGCACATATCTTACATGCAATCTGTGCAATTAAAGTAGGCACTGAGTCCTAAAACGAACTATCCTTGGATCCATCAAAGCATATCCCTACAATCCAGAGTAACTACGGGAGCATGTTAGAGACATTACATGCATCCATAGTTACTGCACCACTTAGTGAAAACCTATTGGAAATTCATATTGCAATCCACAGCAAATTGTTCTTACACCAGAGCAAGGATTCCCCATAGTTACTCTGGATTGCACCCTAAGACAACCCACAAAGAAGGATTTTAATAGTTGCCAAATCAAACTAATATGGACTGGTGAATAAAATGTTGGTTATAGATCTATGGATCACATATCTAAGGAAAGCGGGGTTCAATGCTCAACCTCCAGCCCTGATATGGATTTATTAAATTACTTTATCTAATCTCCCAGTACCCTATTTGTAAATGAGCCTCTTTGCGGCAGAATTTTCTATATTTACACCAGGCTTCTAAGCAGTTACTACTGCATATTCCCATATACATTATTAACATTTTCATCTCAACTTATGCCAGCCCAGTTCTAGATAGGCTGGCCCAAGCGCACTTCAGGATTGCACCCTAAGATACGTGTTTTTAAACAACAACAGAGGAAAATCTTTTGGAAGAGTCAAGTTTATTTTTTCTTTTCACATTTCACAGTATTTTCCCTTCAAAAGAACACTGTAAATTAGGAGGTCTGAGTTGTTGTAACTTGAATTGAGGAATTTGAACATAGGTCTGTTAAGACCTAGCCATCAGTGCTTCCTCTAAGCCAGTGAGTTTCAACCTCTTTAAACTCACGGCATACTGAAATAGTGCTAAAATTTCCAGGACACATCATCCAGGACACATCATCCTGACAAGGCACCCTGTGCTGCCAATGAGGAGCTAACATCCCCAATAGCCCTACTAATTGGCCCTACTAATAAACAACCTTTCCCAAACTTCTGCAACATACCTGCAGACCATTTATGGAACACCAGTGGCTGAAAAGCTCTAAGCTGTATGGAAGCATTGCTGTGCAGCTAAAATTGAAATCCTGTGCAGTTTCTGACATGGCAATTTGTGGCTTGTCAATAATGAACAGATATCTTATGACTACCCAGGCATTTGTTCAGATGAGCCTAATGTCACTGAGTGATGCAAAGCTGCCACCATGCAGCTCCATTAAGGCAATTCCTGTAACTTTTATGGACTAAAAGCTATTACACTACATTGCACTGTACCAAAAAATTTTGTGTATATTCTTACTCTACCCATGCTCACCTTCTGTCTGATCTCATTAGCACAATATTATGGTCCTTGCATGGCTAGGAAACAAAGTATCAATAAAAAGTGGCATCACAGACTCTTCAATTATCTCTTCTTGCCTATTGGACTGCTTGTTATGCCAGATCTTGAGCTGCTTTTACTTCAACTTAGTAAACCAGAGACTTGTGCCATAAAATAACATACTTTCCAGTTTAAATAACTGTATCGTGCATATTTCAAATCCTGGTCAGTGTCACTCAGATCTGAAACCAGTCAAACTTACATTCTTGTTAAAAAGACATGGCATATGGAAATCAAACCAGCCCCAGAAAGAGAGGAAGAGATTTTCTTCTGCATGCTCTGAACCAGTTTTAGAATGTATTGGCACTCTATAATAAATCAGATTTTAAAGAAAAATGTATTTATGCATTGTAGAGTGTTTGGCAAAGAGTTGTGAGAAGTCAGCCATGAGTGAAGCTAGAATGTTTTACCCATAATAAAGTCCAGTTCATGCTGTCTTTAACCCTGAACCCTAACAAAAAAAAATTATTGTGCTCAAAATACCTTGCAAGCACAGGCGTTTTTGCATACTAGAAATCACCCTCCTTGGCTGCTCTTCAGATAAAAATCAAATGAAATCCTAATATTAAGTTGTTTGAAGCTTTCAAAATTTATGTCAAAAGCTTCATCTGGTTGGCATTCTCACCTTTCTCTTTACAAGGTACTTACTTGGCTAGATTTTTTGTACTGAACAAAAGTTTATCACCTTTTCTCCCTGATGGTCCGTCAGGACTACATAGGCTTAGGACGTAGAAGTGATTATTTAGGCTTTAGGTATCCTTCTTTTGTATGGATAAGGATGGCATTGGCTAAGATTATCCATTGGCAGTCCTACAATTCTAAAAATCTGTGGTTCTATAAATAAAAAGTTAACAAACTACACAGTTTAAAAATGAAAGTTAATTGGCATGACTATCCAACTTCATTTTGGATCTGTCCCCAAAGAATAAGCAAGTTCTTCTGTGTCAGTATTATCATACCAGTCACATTTATCATATCAATCATGTTTTTACTGTGCACAGAAGGGAGAAAAGCGTCATAATGACATAAATTCCAACAGCTGAAGCTCAAAAGGGTCCTTCCATATGTCCGCTGTGCACTCCCACACTTGCCAAAAGTGAATGTGAAAACTCTTTAAATGAGCTTGTGCCAGTCAATCTTTGTATGCAAAATTTATCAAAAGAAGCATTCTGTGATATATAACAAAATTATGGGTTTTACTTGCGTGCAAATCTATCAACACATTAGATTAATTATGAGCCATTTTCTGTGATGTGTTTCAGTGCAGACACCTTCCATATGGCCTGAGGTCAGGTTTTCTCACAAAGATGTGCATGACAAATCCTAGACCACTTTCCAAAGCATGCACAAAACTGTGGCCTCTACCGAAGAGGTATCAACAATTTATCTTTTGGAATACACACATAAGGGAAATACAGACACTTGCTAAGTTTGCCAACAGGTTAGCCTATGAATTAAAACTGAACCATGAGTTTTAATATTCAGCAATTACTTTTTAGTGGTACATTGGTCTGATGAGTAATGTTCAACATACATTCTAAAAAATCTTCCAAAAGAAGATTGAACCAGTATAAAATGGGCAGCTAATCCCAAGTGGCCTAACTGTATTCAGTACAAGGTAGAAGGTAGCTCGAGGACAATTTAGAGTAAGGGAATGTTTTTCACCTTGCATATAAAACTGTCCAAGCCATCGTGGCACAAAATCACTGTCACAAATCTAAGCAACCTGTAAAAGGCTGACTCATGCCAGGGATAGGGTTATGGCTTGAACTGCTGTGGCTAATACCAACCCCTTCCCAGGTCCAATCCACCTCCCAGACCACCCTTCCTTTTCCAAAATGCCCTTCCCCCATTGATGGGAAAAGCCCTCCTACCATCCTCTTTACCCCCTGCACCTCTTTACCCCATACCCCAGACAGTGCAATTGTACTGGATCTGCAACTGGCTCTGCAACTGGCAGATTTTACATGCTTTATGCCATGTTTGCTAAACTCATAGGCTGCCTCATAGGGAGCCTGCACTGGACCTAACAGCAAGATTGGATTGTGCCCTGAAATGCATGGAAGGCATATGTAGAATTACTGACAAGTCTACTGAAAAAGTAAACAAGTTCTGATGTCCACATAGCAAAGATAGTTGTGACAAATTGATCTTTGGATATCTCATCTGGTTGCCAAAGATTTCCCAACTCCCTGAATGAACTAGAAGCATTCTGGCAAACTTGTATACTGCATTCTGGCATACTTGTGTACTGCGTAATGTCAACATTCCTATCCACATTCCTCCACTTGGGGTCAGGGAGATAGTACATAACACATGAATTGAGAAGGGCTACCCAATGAAAATCTTGATTATCATTTTTGGAGGCACAAGATGAGCTTTTGAGAGAAACAAAATATCTGTTGGATCTTCTGAGAAAAGCCTCGCAGCCGTATTGATACCAGTGAGCTGAACATTAGCAAGTTATCATAAACTTAACCTACAGTCAAGCATGTGTTCGTATTTTTAATTATATCAAAAATATGCCCTAGCATGCAACTCAAGCTCACATTCCTTCTTCCACTTCAAAGTGTACCAAATAGCTTTGGAGATGATACATCAAGAATGCAATCCCAGTCAACTATAGTGGTGCCTCACATAAAGAGCTTAATTCCTTCCAGAGGCATACTCTTTAAGTGAAATGCTCTTTAGGTGAAGCAGATTTTCCCATAGGAAATAATGGAAACTCAGACGATTGGTTCCACAACCCAAAAAATAGTCATATAAAAATATTAAATATGTAAAAATATGGGCTAGACGAGGCTATGATTAGATGGATCTGCAACTGGCTCAATGGCTGCACTCAAAGGGTTTTAGTAAATGGTTCTGCATCAACCTGGAGATTGGTTTCAAGTGGGGTCCCCCAGGGCTCTATCTTGGGCCCAGTCCTCTTTAACATTTTCATCAATGACTTGGAGGAAGGGATACGGGGGAGCCTGATCAAATTTGCGGATGACACCAAGCTAGGAGGAGTAGCAAACACAACAGAAGACAGGAGAAACCTCCAGGATGATCTGGATAAACTGGAATACTGGGCTGTAACAAATAGAATGAACTTCAACAGGGAGAAGTGCAAGGTTCTGCACTTGAGCAATAAAAACCAAAAACATAGGTATAAAATGGGGGATACTTGGTTTGGCAGCACAACATGTGAGCGGGACCCTGGAGTAGCCGTGGATCACAAGATGAACATGAGTCAGCAGTGTGATGTGTCTGCAAAGAAGGCAAATGCCATTTTAGGCTGCATGAAGAGGACTGTAGCTTCCAAGACACAAGAAGTTATAGTTCCTCTTTACTCTGCATTGGTAAGACCTCACCTTGAGTACTGTGTTCAGTTCTGGGCACCTCAGTTTAAGAAAGATGCAGCCAAATTGGAGCAAGTCCAGAGAAGAGTGACAAGAGTGATCAGTGGGATGGAAGGGAAGTCTTACAAGGAAAGGTTGGGGGAAAGGTTTCTTCAGCCTGGAGAAAAGGAGGCTGAGGGGAGACATGATTGCCCTCTTCAGATACCTGAAGGGCTGTAATATGGAGGAAGGGACTCATTTTTTATAGCTGCTTCTGAAAGCAGAAGTAGAACCAATGGGTACAAACTGCAAGAGAGGAGATTCCGGTTGGATATCCAGAAAAAATTCCTGATGGTTCAGGCGGTTCGGCAGTGGAACAGATTGCCAAGGGAGGTGGTAGACTCTCCCTCACTGCGGGTCTTCAAGCAGAGGCTTGATGAGCACCTGTCGGGGATGATCTAGGAGGATTTCCTGCTGCAGGCAGAGGGTTGGATTAGATGACCTACTAGGTCCCTTTCAACTCTAGGATTCTATGATTCTAAAAATAATGACAAAACACTGTAATTATATTCAAAACATTCATTCAATGTGCATGATCCAACGAAGTCTACTTAGGCTGCAATCCTAAAGACACTTTCCTGGGAGTAAGCCCAATTGAACACAATGGGGCTTACTTCTGAGTAGACATAGTTAGGAGACTGCAATCAAAGACACTTTCCTGGGAGGCTTATGTGGGCTGCTGCCGGAGGTTCAAGGTGGCCGGTGGATGTACTTGGGGCAGTTAGGGGCAGCTGCCTCTGGCACCCCGAGGCAACTGTGACTAAGCTGGGGGGCAGTTAGAGGCAGCAGTGCTGGCTTTTAAAGAGCCTCCAAGCAGAGCGTCAGGGCTGTATAAGTGCTCTTTAAGTGAAGCAGAACTTGTTATGTGAAGCAAGATTTCTTGGAAATTTTTGCTTGTTATGTGAAATGCCTGCCAAGCGAGGTACCACTGTACTAGCAAGTAAACCTCATTAAAACAATGGAATTTAATTTTGAGTAAGAATGCATAGGATAGTGCATAGTGAGGCTACCCTACTTATTGAGGCCATACATACTGTATTACTATAAGATATGTTCAGTCCTACATAGATCAACTCAAGAAAAAATATTCAAAACTGGCCAACTCTCACAACCAGCACCTCAGGAGATGATACCCACAGTAAAAATTCAATCGCCTGCTGAATCTTAACCATGTCAGCTTGTGGTGAGATTAGCTGGGTACCTGTGTGCTTGTGCTGACATATCAAAAAAGAATTCATGCCAAAGTCACCCTGTGGCTGAAGAGTGATACATCTGTCTTGTTACTGAATAATGTACTATAAGTCAATATGTTAACAAGAAAAGCCTTGATTGTGAATTGGTTCTAGTATGAATTCTACTGCAAAGTAGAATGGGAAATTTGGGTGGTTTGTGGACTATGCCCAAGGTCTGACATTTTAGAATCAACGGTGGATAACTGTATATCTTCAAACATCAGCTATGGGTTCCTGAAATTGACATTTACCAATACCAAAGCTCACCAGCAGTAAGTTCATGCACCACAATAAACTGCAAAACATCTGGATTAGGTTAGAGGGACATTTTACAGCATTTTCAGCACCAGCAGTTTCTGACTAAAAACATGTTTATGATTTGACTTTGTTCACTGACATAAATTCCTCCATTTTTGAACATCTCATTGAAATGCATATAGCAGAATTCTCCATCACAAAAGAGAGGGAGTGACAACCTTAAAATGAATCCCAGAAGCAGGGAATCCCTCTGTGTATAACAGCTAGTAGTGGTCATTTATTAAGTTGAACTGCTTGCTTTCAAAGGAAACACTTCAGGATGAAATTAACATCACATAAGTATATGCCCTGCAAGCAAATTCCACTCCACACCCACTTCTGTTAAAAAAAAAAAGTCATGTCATGGGATTTTCCTGCTTCTACTCAATGCTTTGATCGCTTTAACAATCCAGATTGGACTCACCCCACACTTAGATTAAATTGATGACAGATGAAACACACACAAAGAACATGCATGCAACCAGAAAAACACACAGGGTCAGGTTGTGTGTTTTAAGGACATAGGCATTATAAGGAATGAATCTGGATAAGAAAACTTCAGGCTTAGCAGAAGGCATCCTTTGCTTGGGTGGCAGATGTGCAGCCTGATTCTTTATATCTTCAGGGGGACTTATTTCTTAGGAAGATTACAGCCTTAGGCAACCAGCATTTTTCAAAAGGATAGTGGTTTGGGTTTGTGGGTTTGTTGTTGGGGTGGTTGTGTGTTACAGTTCCAAAGAGTTATTTGGAATGGGAATGTGTAAAGGAGCTCATCTGTCTGCCACACAGAAAATGGGAACATCTGTTCCACAGAACAGTAAGATATTAACACAGGACAAAACACTCAGGGAAGAAAAATAAGAAATGTCTCCTTATAAACTAGGCCTGCCTAGATTGTTACAATTAGCCCTGCCATCTTTTTTAATTGACAGAGACTCCTCACCTCTAATAATGGGGAAAAAGGCATAATTCAATTTATGAAGTTTTCACCTGCCTGAGAGAAAACTTGACTGCTTCAGTTCTACGTAATGGCAAAAGTTCAGTGAAGAAGGGCTACACTTCACAGGTAAAATACCTGCTTTACACAGTATCGGTTCTAGGTTCAATCCCTGGCAACTCCAATAGCCCAATCCTAACCAAACTGCCTCTACCATTATGTAGCAGCACTGAAACAGCAACCTCTGTCCAGTGCAGACAATTAGGCTGTTGGAGGCTATGGGACTTAGGCTACAATCCTAAAGTCACTTTCCTGGGAGTAAGACCTATTGAACACAATTGGGCTTACTTTTAAGTAGACATGGTTAGGATTTTGCTCTTAGGCCTGCACCAGCAAAATCTGGCAGAGGCCTGAATATCCTCATGTTGGTAGAACAAGTCCAGAAAGGGGGATAAGATGTAGCGGGAGCCTCTCCCACCATCTCCACACTGTTCTGGGCCCAGTCTGCCCACCCCACAACACTTCCATGCTACTCGGTGGTGCACTTACCAGCCCCAGTGCCTTAATCACTGGCAATGGACCCTTCTATACCAGGAAGCCATTCCAAAGACTGATCCTGCAGCTCTGGCGGACCAAGCCATAAACTGCAATTCTGTGCATAATTATAAAAGTGTGAAACATATAACACACACTGGGACTTAAATCTCAATAAATATTCAGAGAATTGTGCTATAAGTCATTGACTGAGCTGAAGAAGATACTTAGATAAAATACATTTGACATATTACACACTTCAATACATTTCTATTTTTTGAATGCTAGTTGGCTTTGCATCTGAAAAGGGCCTGTTAGTTTACTTTTTACTGCTCCTTCTCGAAAAGAAGTTCTTTACTTTTTAAGATGAAGAATGCTTTAGTCTAATATTAATATTAGATTAATATTCTGTCCATTTTATAATGAAACCAGCAGAATGAACCCGCCATTGCAGGAGTAAAATTTCCAGAATATCTGTGGGTTCCAGGCACCACTGGGCACCAGCAGGTAATGGGCACTGAATGGGGCCAGACATGGAAGGGTACTGGGGACAATAGCAAGCTGTACCAGGTACCGTCGGGGACCAGGCATTCCTACTGGGCATCACTGGGCAGTGGGTATCCTCCCCAAATTTCATGCTTCTACATCTGGCAGTTTTGGCTGTGCATTTGTGAGTGAGTCAGTCAGTCAATCAATCAGTCAGTGACTCTTCAATTTTATATATATAGAAGAAGAACAGACTAAGGCTTTGACATAGGCTTGCTCAAGACTACCTAGGTAGTATAATAGGAACCCAAATTGTCTAGAGTCATTACCTTTCTTTGGACCAAAATATTTCTGTTATAAGTTATTCACACTCAAGTTTTGCAGTTGGAGAACTGAGAATGCAGAACAATAACTTCTCCACATTTCACCCTGAAAACAAAAAAAAAGAATAGGTTCAGGAAATAGGAACAGATGTTACAATGTTAATTTCATCTTGTTCAGTGCATTGATTCTTCTATCTATACCAAACCAAAGAACTTCTGTCAGAGGAACTAAGCCAGCCATGCCCAAACTCTATGCTACTTGAAGAACTTAGATTCACTGAATAAGCAGAACCTTTCTGCAAATGGTTTGTTTTGCACATTTGCCTTAATGTCCAAAAAAACAAAAGAGAGCAAACACTTGTTTCTTAGACAATTTACTATCCCAAACTGGTCAGGCAGATAATCTTTTTATAGGAATTATTAGTGACATGGGAGTGGCTTTTTCTTGAAACTACACAGCCCAATAAGGTCTAGTATAACTGACCTGCTCGCAGAGTTATTTCATTCATGAAGTTCTGACATAAAAAGTGCTCTCCAGCACCTGTGTACCTCATCCACTAATGCATGAGGCATTCAGAGATACGTTATATCTATACTTGAAAGTTCCATATAGTCAGCATGACTTGTAATAACTGATGCACTTTGGTTCTACCACTAATCTAGCAATATCCTTTTAGAACACTAGATCCCAATCCTATCCAACTTTCTAGCACTGATGAAATCTCAAAGTAGGGGAACAAATACATTGAGGAGATTCCCCCAATAAAAATCCCGAGGATGCAGCACATACTTTTCACTTAACTGCATCAGAGCTAGAAAGTTGTACAGGATTGGACCCCAGTAAGTTTTCTCCCTAGTGCAACTGCACTATGACCAAACAATTCTTTAGATAATTCCTAGACCAAAGCTGGAAATACACATTGGTTTTATTCTAGAAACTAGCGAAAAGCATACCTGCGTTGTGGGAGTAAAATTCCCCTGTATGCCATCCCCCCGTAGCGCATCAACACCCCAAGTGCAATATCCCCCCATGCGCAACATCCCCCATGTGCAACATCCCCATGCGCAACATCCCCCCATGCACATCAGTCCCCCATGCGCAACATTCCCCCATGTGCAACATCCCCCATGAGCATCATTCCCGCATGCACATCAATGCCCCATGCGCATCATCTCCCCATGCACAGCATCTTCCCCAGTGCAACACCTCCCTCCAAACAACATCCCCCCCCCACTGCATCGAGCACCAAGCATCAAATTGGCTGGAAGTTGGTCAGTCTTCCATGTTAAGTATAGGACAAAAACACATTGCACCCCTTTTCAGCCCTTAAGGGTTAAATTTCTCCACATCTATTCTTGGTGGGTGTTCATGTGACAGAAGGAACACCCTCCCTGAATTTCATGCTTCTAGGTCCAGGGGTTGGAGCAGAGCATTCCTCAGTCACAGATTCTGCAATGCAAAGTATAGGGAGGAAAACGCCCCTATTTCACTCCTTTGCACCCCTTTTCACCTCCTTCTGGTTGGAATTTCTGAAAATCGGTTCTTAGTGCACCCCTCAGTCCTGGAGGAACACCCAACCCAATTTTCACACTTCTAGGCCTAGCAGTTTTGGCTGGGCGTTGATGAGTGAGTCAGTCAGTGAGTCAGTGACTTTTCTCTTTTATATACAGTGGCGCCTCACGTAACAAATTTAATTAGTTCAAGAGGCATGTTTGTTACATGAAACATTCTTTACGTGAAGCGTATTTTTCCATAGGAAATAATGGAAACTCAGACGGTTGGTTCCACAACCGCAAAAATATTCATATAAAAATATTAACTGGATGTGAAAATGATGACAAAACACTGGAACTGAATTCAAAATATGCATTCAATGTGCATGATCCTATGAAGTCTACTTAGGCTGCAGTCCTAAAGACATTTTCCTTGGAATAAGACCCATTTAACACAATGGGGATTACTTCTGGGTAGACATGGTTAGGAGGCTGCAATCCAAGACACTGTCTTCTGCAATCCAAGACACTTTCAAAGTGTCTCCCCACTTTCTCCTTCTCTCCATCCTAAGCCTCTCTCTCCCCACTGCTCCCTGAGCTGCTTCCCTCTTCTCCACTGCTGTTCTCTCCCTCTGCCCAGCGGATGTCTGGCCACAGGGGGAACAGCATGGAAGTGTTGCTTTCGCTACGGGCAGGTGCGCTAGGCAGCCCTGTCACTTTTTAAATGGGCTGCCGGCCAACTCGTCTGCCCCAACTGCCAATGAGTTAGTTTGTTACATGAAGCTGAATCCTAGAGAAATTTTTGTTTGTTACGTGAAACACACTTTACGTGAGGCATTTGTTACGTGAGGCGTCACAGTATATAGAAGATTAAGGTAGGGGTTCCCACCATGAAGACATTTTTTGTAATCATAGGGATGTCTGCTTGGGGACCACAGAGATGCTGGTAACCGCCAGAGGTGCCAGTACTCAGTATCAGTGTGCACACCCTCAAAAAGCCCCCTGAAAATACATATGCAATGTACCCCACCACAGAGAGTTCTTTATTACACTTCAGGGGTCATTGGATTATAACACAGGGAAACTGTTTAAATATTAACGTGTATATCAGCCCAGTAATATATTTTTAAAGATTTTTCCATTTTTTCTCCAGTTCTTTAGAAATGATTTCCACAACTAAAAAACGACATCCTTTTAAAGCATGCCTGTCCAACATGCGGCTCGCAGGCTGCATGTGGCCCAGGATGAGGGTGGGTGCAGCCTTCCTGCAAAGCTGGCCACCACCATTGGAAAAACTGGCTTTGTGGTGGCAGCCATTTTCAAATTTTGCATGCTTCTGTGCAAGCTGGGCAGCCGCCACAAAGCCAGTCTGGGCTGCCTGGCTCCTCTCCCTACCTGCCTCTGAGGCACTCAGAGTGCTTCAGGCCCTTGCAGACCTTGCAGCGCTCGCCCACCCGCATCCCCCGAAAGCAGCCTCAGCCTCTATCCCAGCCACTGCCTGCTGCCCTTGAGACCTACTCAGAAGTAAACCCCGTTAAAGTCAATGAAGCTTATTCCCAAGTTGCAGTCTGAGAGCCCAATCCTATGCATGGCTACTCAGCAGAAAACCCCATTATAATTAATGAGACTTACTCCACGGTTTAGCTTGGACAAGATAACTGCCTATCCTATGCATCATGCCAAAAGCCCTGTTAAAGTCAATGAGACTTACTCCAAAGTTTAAAAATGTAGGACAACATATAGGATGTCCTATATGTTGTCCTACTTTTTAAAAAAATTGTTAGTGTTTATGTGCTGCCCAAACCAACTCGTCTTCTTCCAATGCGGCACAGGGAAGCTAAAAGGTTGGACACCACTGTTTTGAAGCATACTACTGCATCCTTCAACCTACATACTGTATATAAAACTTAAGGGTCACTGACTGACTGACTGACTGACCAATCAATGCCCAGAACTAGAAGCATGAAATTTGGAAAGGCTGTTCTTCTATGATGGAGGCACCCACTAAGAACTAGTTTTTGGAAATTCCAACTGGAAGGGGTTGAAAAGCGGCGCAACATGTTTTTGTCCCTATACTTTACATTGAAGAATCCCTGACTGAAGAATGCTCTGCTCCAACCACTGGACCTAGAGCATGTAATTTGGGAAGGGTATTCTTTATGTGATGTGAGCACCCACTAAAAACCTGTTTCTAGGAATTTAACCCCTATGGGGGTAAAAAGGGGTGCAATGCATTTTCATCTTATACTTAACATTGAAGACTGATAAAACCCAGCCCCAAACTTTGCACATGCCCTGTAAGGGTGCCCACAGTCGAGGAATGATGGGGTGTGTTGCATGGAGAGAGGGTTGCACAGAGGGGTGGCATTACATGGGAAGAGATTGTATGGTGGGCATGTTGCACAGGGGTTAAGGCAGTTAAGGGGTTAAAGCCGAGGCACACAAATATTTTTGAAATTTTACTCCTGCACCATGGGTACATTTCACTAGTCTTCCATAAATTCCCACCTTCCCTGTTCCCAATTGCATGAGCAATTATCTGGAGGATATAATGAGTGACCTGGCTCATGGGTTGTGATTATGTTTTCAATGCACAAGCATGAAGGCAGGTCAGAAGCCAGAATATGATATCACTTATAAAAGATCACATCATACTCTGTTTTAAGAAACCAGAGTTTAAAAAAAATACAACAGAAACACCCTCTGAAAACATTTCAATAATATAGTCCTAAGCATGCTTAATGAGAGTTATGTCCCATTTTAAACAGCCCCAGGAAAGCATTTAAATCTCATCAAACTGGCCATTCTGAGAAAACTTGAAAAGATGCCCATTCTTCAACAGAAAAAATTTCAAAGAGATACTCTAGCATGATGCTGTCAAATTGGATGTCATTCACGAGCCTGCCCCAGTGGACAGAAGTGAAATGAATGAAGACGGGGAAATCAGCTCTCTCTACACAAAACTGTTTGTCTTTCTTATGAACAATATTCATGACAGTTGTCATATTATCACCAGCTGGGATTGGATCACAGTTACTTTGATTTGAGTGGGATTGGGTCACGCTCATGCTCCAAATTTTTCACTAGAGTTCTCTCTTTCTGGTATGCTCTATGTTTTTTGGGTGTGCTTTTTTTGGCATTGCTAAGTCTTTGTTTGCCTGTCCTTGAGAATGATTTGGAAATAGCTGTGTGTCCATTCCTCAGTGCAGTGCTACTCAAACTGAGGGGTTGCAACTCCCCAGCACGTGTAAAGTTCTCCCCGCTCCCTCCCACCCATGGGAAAGGTTTAGTTGTGGCTGCAACTTTCACTAGTTTCAAGCCACAGGAAGCCCTGCAAGAACTCTGCAGGGCTCACCACACACACAGCCCAGAACCCTGGCAGCACCCTTATTGGGTTTGGAAATGGACCCCCTTCCCTTATATGTGTGCAATCCTGCTGTAGCCCTTAGGTATTTCAGGTCCCCTCCAGCACTTCAATCTTTCAGCCAACTATAGCTGACAGTCTGACCTAGCTTTCATATGGTACTAAACTGCAGCACACAGCCCTATAACCATTATATCCACTTTGAGGGTATCCTGATGAATTTGATTAACAATCTTTAATGTTTTATGCACATATCATTGTTCAGGAAAACACACCTAAGGGGGGGTTTAATTGTTCACTACTGTAGTATTTTGAAGTAATTTTTTTTATTATTAAATATATATAATTTAGAATAGAGATACAGTATGGGCAAAAATATAGCATTAAAGTAATGCTTTTGTGATGTGTAGTATAAAATGTATATAGCATTATATATACACAGATATATATGTACACATACTGCTATAGCACAGAGTGCAAAGTGCCTTTAATCTCTGGAGCCATAGGGTGCAGGTAACAGTGCTTTAGTAGTAGTAGTAGTAGTAGTAGTAGTAGTAGTAGTAGTAGTAGTAGTAATAATTCTCTGCTTTGCCCCTGATCTGAGCACATGTTGGAGTTAGGAAGTGAGTTCTGGGCCCTGTTTCCTTGTGGTTGTTAGGGAGAGGGGACTTCTCCACTTTGCCCCTGATCGGAGCACATGTTGGAGTCAGGAAGTGAGTTCTGGGCCCTGTTTCCTGGTGGTTGCTAGAGGTTGCAGCAGAAGAGCCACTGAGGGAACATCCGCTGCTGCACCCATACCCATAAATCAATATGGTGAAAGAAAAGAATCCGAAGTCTATACTGGCTCGGTCATCGCCCAGGATAAAAAGGTCCGCGGCAGATGTTGTTGATCCTGGACATCCATCGACAAGTAGGCTACTGGATCAGGGAACACCATCAAATGGACAACCACGAAAGTGGCAGAAATACTCAAGGTTAGAGAATCGGATCATCATGAAGTGATACTACAACTCAGAACCTGAAAAGCGTGGCAACCAGAAGAGGATGTACCAACTCTGGAACCAAGAATTCCCATATTCAGATACAACCCATCTTAGACTGGCTGACCAGAGACGATTCATAGTCCGGAAAAAGATCTTCACTGATGTTGAACTGGAAGTAATAAGGAAAAGCTGCAAAACTGAAGAACAGCAGACTTCTGTAGTGGTTGTGGGAGAAGCTCCCATATTGGGAGGCACTAAACCAGAAGAAAGCATGGAAATTTTGTGTGAAGCTGAGCAAGAACCTGAAGGCCTTGGTGAGCTGCCAGGAATACTGACTACAAGGCAACAAGAACTGAAAGATAAAATCCTGACCCATGCTGCCTCAAATGCAGAAAGGACAAGGCTTCAAGCTCTGAAACATATACCCAGAAAGCACCTAGCACCATTAATAAAAGACACCAGTGCTGCACTTGCAACAATTTACATAACATCTATTGAACAAACAAATCAGCTTGCCTACAGCACAGCAGCGACAGTAACAGAACTGGGGACTGAACCACCAAAGTCCTCTGGAAAATCAACTGGAAAACCAAAATGGAAAATCAGACTGGAATTGAAGATCAAGAGTTTGCGATCAGATGCAAGTAACTTAAAGAACATGAAGGAGGAAACACTGAGGAATGACAAAATCAAGCAATACCTGGTCAAAAAGTACTGGCTGAACTCAAGGAAGATTGAAGAAGCCGTGGAAATTGTGAGACAGCAGATAAGAGCAACAGCCAGAAAAATTGAAAGATATGAAGCCAGAATCATCCAGTATAGACAAAATGTTCCAGTCAGATCAAAGGCGGTTCTACTAGGCATTGAATCAGAAAGCAGATATAAAAGTAATAAAACCTGAGAAAAATGAGACTACTCAACTCTGGAAAAACTTATGGGAAACCGAGAAAGATTACAACAGAGGTGCTGGGTGGATAAAAGAGTCTGAAGAACATTTTTCCAAGAACAAAATGGATCAGATGGAAATAACTGAAATGATCAGACAGAGAGGGAAAAAAGTTAAAAACTGGACTTCACCTGGTAATGATCAGTTCCACAGGTTCTGGCTCAAGTACCTGACTAGCCTGCATAGAAAAATGGCTGAACAATTTAATGAAATGCTATGAACAGGTAACATCAGCCAGTGGTTAACAACTGGAAGGACTCTCCTAATACAGAAGGATCCAGCAAAAGGGATAGCACCAGGAAACTTCAGGCCAATAACGTGTCTACCCACCATGTTCAAGCTGCTGACAGGCATCATAGCTGACAAGATTCAGGATTACTTGGAAGTAAATAACATCTTACCAGTGGAGCAGAAAGGCAATAAACAGAGAAGCAGAGGCACAAAAGACCAGCTCCTGATTGATAAAATGATACTGGAGAATTGTAAAAGCCGGAAAACCAATCTGCACATGGCTTGGATTGACTATAGAAAAGCCTTTGATTCACTGCCACACAGCTGGATCATAAAATGTCTGGAGTCCATTGGGGTCAACAAAAATGTAACAAATTTCATTGAAAATGCAATGAAACTCTGGAAGACAGAATTATTCGTAGCCAGTGAAAGTTATGGACTTGTCAACATTAGATGGGGAATCTTCCAGGGGGATTCATTGTCCCCATTGCTGTTTGTCATCGCGATGATCCCTTTGTCAGTGATCCTGCAGAAAGCGAATCTGGGCTACCAAACTGCCAAAAATTCACAGAAAATTTCACATCTATTGTACATGGATGATTTGAAGCTCTACAGAAAGTAAGAAGCAGAAATCCAGTCACTCACCAATACAGTCCAAGTCTTTAGTACCGACATCAACACGGAGTTTGGCCTGGACAAATGTGCCACAGTGGCACTAAAAAAAGGGAAGATCACAGAAAGTGATGGCATTGAAATGCCGAATGGTCAAACCATTAAATGCTACCAGCCTGAAGCCTACAAATATCTGGACATACTGCAGCTGGACAATATCAAGCACTGGCAGGTAAAAACTGTAGTCAGCAAAGAATACATACAAAGGGTTAGAAAAATTTTGAAGAACAAATTGAATGGCGGCAACATTCAATGGATCAGCACGAATTATACGCCGCTACATCACACAGTCCTAGATTCTTGGGAAGGGTCCGACTGGTGATGTGAATGAAACCAGCACGATATTGTTCGCTGTGTATTTATGGATGATGATGTTGATGTTGATGATGATGATAATGGACCCCTTAAATTAAGCTTAATCAGCCATGCAGCATACATGTTTTTGCTGCAGATGACTAATGGCCAAATCCTACCCAACTCTCCAGCACAAATGTAGCTGCAATGCAGACACCAGGTAAGGGAATAAATGTTCTTTACCTTGAGGAGGTCCCTGAGACTCTAGCATTGGAATGACTGCATTTGTGCAGGAAAGACAGGGTCCCCAGGCTACAATACTATCCACACATGGGAGTAAGTCTCATTGCCTATAGTGGAACTTCTGAGTAAGAGGATTGAGCTCTAACTCAAGTTGCTTCCTGGAAAGTGAATGAAGAACAAAAATGTACAGTAAGTAGGATGTCAGGAAAGACATGTGGGTGAGGGAAACAGGTGAGGTATAGCTGCTGCATGTGTAGTTGAGGGAGAACCCCACATGTGGGTGGGGGGGGGCAGGTGAGAAGCAGAGCTGCCCCATATGTGGGTTGAGGGGAGGGGAAGCTGACCAACTGGAAGGTAGGGAAGAGCTGAGAAGGTAGGAGACCCAGAGTTGCCCACATGTGGGTGGGGAGTAGGTGAGGAGAGGCAGAGCTGCCCACATGTGGGTGAGGGGAGGGGAAGCTGACCCACTGGAGGGTGGGGAAGAGCTGAGGAGATAGGAGAGGCAGAGTTGCCCCACATGTGGGTCAGGGGACGGGGGCTGACCCACTGGAGGGTGGGGAGAGGTGAGGAGGTAGGAGAGGCAGAGCTGCCCCACATGTGGGTCAGGGGAAGGGGGCTGACCCACTGGAGGGTGGGGAGAGGTGAGGAGGTAGGAGAGGCAGAGCTGCCCCACATGTGGGTCGGGGAAGGGGGCTGGCCCACTGGAAGGTGGGGAAGAGCTGAGGAGGTAGGAGAGACAGAGCTGCCCCACATGTGGGTCAGGGGAAGGGGGCTGACCCACTGGAGGGTGGGGAAGAGCTGAGGAGGTAGGAGAGGCAGAGCTGCCCCACATGTGGGTGAGGGGAGGGGAAGCTGACCCACTGGAGGGTGGGGAGAGGTGAGGAGACTGTCTCGAGAGCACCAACGGTCCCAACGGCCGCCCACCTCCGGTCAGCCAGAGCGAGGCAAGTGCTGCCTGCGGAGTGAACGGCGCAGCCTCGCCTGCCCAGCTGGGGAGGAGGGCGGAGCTGTGAGGCGCCGTCGCCTTTCCCTGCTTCCCTCCCTCCTCGCAGCCTGAGCACGTCCTTCCATCAGCGCCGCTGGAGGCCGGAGGCGTCACTTCCCCAGAGCGGGCGAGAAGATGGCGGCGCTGGGAGAACCCGTGAGGCTGGAGCGAGGTGAACCTTCAAGGGGCGCCGGGCCGAGGGCGGGGAGCGGAGCGGGGAGCCGGGCCGAGGGACCCCCGAGGCTCTGCGGCCCTTGAAGCCCCTCAGCACGGTGGGGCCAGGGCAGAACGGCCGCAGCCAGGCTTAAGCTGAGCCGGGCCAGGGCAGCTTATCCAGCATCTGTGGCGCCTTCCCTCCCCCCAGGGCTCGCCTTGGGCTGCATCCCTCCCCATAAGTGGAACATAATGGGGCTTATTTCTGAGTAGACCTGCACAGGACTAGGCTCTGGCTGCCACCTGTCCACACTTTCCTGGGAGTGAGCCCCATTGAGTGTCATGGGACTTGCTTCTGAGTAGACCTGCACAGGAATAGGCTCTGGCTGCCACCTGTCCACACTTTCCTGGGAGTGAGCCCCATTGAGTGTCATGGGACTTTCTTCTGAGTAGACCTGCACAGGACTAGGCTCTGGCTGCCACCTGTCCACACTTTCCTGGGAGTGAGCCCCATTGAGTGTCATGGGACTTTCTTCTGAGTAGACCTGCACAGGACTAGGCTCTGGCTGCCACCTGTCCACACTTTCCTGGGAGTGAGCCCCATTGAGTGTCATGGGACTTTCTTCTGAGTAGACCTGCACAGGACTAGGCTCTGGCTGCCACCTGTCCACACTTTCCTGGGAGTGAGCCCCATTGACTATAATGAGATGTCTGTGTAGACATGCATAGGTGAGGGCTCATTCACACACCTTTCCATTTGTCATGGGTTTCTGAGGTGTTGCTCATTCATGCAGACTCCTATGTCTCCTCCTATGTCTCCTCTCTAGGGTAATGTAAAATGGTGAAAATCTATATACCACCTATATTTAATTACTAAATTAAACTTATACTCAAGTATAATTTAATTACTAAATTAAAGTTATACCTATATTTAGTTAAAACTGGGAGCTGACACCATTTAATGATTTTTAAATGTTTATGATTTTGGGTGTTTTGTTTTTTCTCTACTGTTATGTTACAAGTTGTTAGCCACTGTAATTTCCCTTTGCTGTGGGAGGAAAGCAAGATCCAAATATTATATATAAAGATATGAGAGTGGTCCCTGAGAAAATGCTTTAAATAGATTAAAATGTTAATTAGGAATAAAAACACACAACCCTTTCTATCGATTTTATTTTTTTGGATAACACTGACAAACCTACCTACCCCCAAAATAAAACAAAACTATTTTAGACTTCCCCTACTCATCACTCCTGAAACCTGTACTATTTTCTGTCAGCTTGAAGAACCGGTATCCTGATCACAAATGCAAATGATCAGAACAAGTGCTTTGAACAGACAGGGAAGTGTGCAACAGGAGCAAAATGTGTACACTTGAGAAGGCAGAAGCAGATTAGCTGCTGTCATTTGGTTGTAAGAGGGCTACAAGCGGTCATAAACTGCACACCAGAAGACTTTGCAGTATGACCCTGTGTGGTTTTTATTTGTTTTAAAATACAAGTAGATTAGTCCATATGCAAACATCCAAAATTCAGATTATCCTGAAATCTGAACATTTCTGGCCAAAGACGTTTTTTTAACTATAATGTTTCTGTCCAAGACTTTTTTTAACTCTAACGTGAACACTAAAGGACATGTCACTCTGACACACAGCACTGATACAGACTGTAAGTTCTAGTCTCACCTTTGTGGTGTCTACCTGTACTAACAGTCAGGGCACAATCGTAACCAATTTTCCATCTCTGGGGTAAGGGCAGAGTAACTTTGAGGAGGCCTCCCTGACTGGCCCCCAACTTCAGGATGCAGTACATACCCCTGTGGCTCAGCTATGCCAGTGCTGGAAAGTTGATTAGGATTACGCTCTCAATTACTCAGGGGTTGGATACAGCGAACACAGGCATGTTCTTTTCCCTCTCCTACAATACTAGACCAAAGGACATCCACTAAAATTGATTGATTGGTATGTTAGTATATACAAAAGAAAATAATTATTTACACAATGTGTGATTAGTCTGCAGAACTCCTTGCTCCAGGATGTGGTGATGGCATCTGCTCTAGATGCCTCTAAAAGGGGATTGGACACATTTCTGAAGGAAAAAGTCCATCACAAGTTACAAGCCACGATGGGTATGTGCAACCTTCTTATTTTAGAAGTAAGATACCTCAAAATGCAAGATGCAAGGGACACCAAAATACAGGTATCTTGTTGTCATCTGTACTCCCTGAGGCATCTGGTGGGCCACAGTGTGATACAGGAAGCTGGATTAAGTATTTCCTTGATCCAGCAGGACATCTCTCATGTTCTTTCTTTTCCATATTGAAAAATGTCAGAGACCAGCTGACACCTATATGGGTAAGCATAATCTCATTATATTCATACAATTATTCCAAAATCCCATCATCATCTTGTCCCAAGATATCCATATAACTGGATACTCAAACTGTAATGGGGTGGTGGTGAAACCTGGCAGAAGTACACACAGGGAGATGGGGAGGAGAACGTTCACACTTTTCCACTGCCACAATTTGGATCTCAATCACACAAACCCATTTACAAATCTTCCATTGCCTTTTTTTCCTAATTAAAATACTGTTTGTAGGGCTGTGATCGGGATTGAAATTATGGTGGGAGGAAGTACTAAAGTTCCCCTCCCTTGGTTCTGCACGTTACATTTCCACCCATCCCATTTTTTGAGGGGGGAGACAAGTCATGTTATACAAGTCATGCATCCAGTTATACATTCTGTATCATGTGTACTTCCAGTTGTTGTTTGTTTGTACTTCCAGTTGTTGTTTGTCCTAAAAATTATTCCTATTGCCAACAAATAGGATTTACATACACATGTATAGAACTGTCTGCCTAGAAAGGTATGCAGTAGCTCCAAGTATAACTCAAGTAATTGTATGTGCTCATCTATAATATAGTTAAGCTGAAATAATGTACATGGATTTAAGATTATTCAGGGTCCAAACCTGTCCAACCTTTCAGTGTTGATGCAGCTGTGATGCAATCCTGAGGTACAAGAATATACTTCCCTTACCTTGAGAAGTTTTATGTGACTGCTTACCTTGGGTTTCCTCTCGTGCCCCATTGATATGTCTGCATCAGAATTGGATTGGGCCCTGAAGTACTGTACTTGGAGAAAAAGTGACTAATCCAGACCCTGGACATAACAACGTTACAGTTCTAACTAACTGATCAAAAAACAATGTTTTTTTAAATAGCAGTAGAGTAGCAAATGGGTAAAGGTATGTTACTATGACATAGATACAAACAATGCTTCAATTGATTAGGCTGTCCTAATTTGTAGTTAGGAAAATATATACAGTATGCTAATACAACCTATTGTTGTGCAATTCAGATCAGTGTTTTACTTTGGTGATCTTAAATTACCTAAATAAGAAGTTTTGCAGTGAAGACTGATGCTCCCAGCTTAGAAATTTACATTGGGGCTTTGCCATTTGCTTTTGGTCCCCCTTCCCTAAAGCAATTTCATTACAGCAGCTGTTTTTCAAGTGGATTAGCTAAAGTAGGTGGGGTTTTACAGTAAATCACCATTTTAGCATGATCCTCTTTGTCACTGTATAAAACCAAAACAAAATGTCTTAGTTTTGTTGGAATATCATGCTTTATTTGTTAATTTTTTTAAATGACATTTGAAACATGCCTTTCAGGGAAAGTGTTCTAATTTTAAAAAAAAAATTCCTCTGAACTATGGCAGTATTTTTATTCCATATCTGTTAACAATCATACTGAATTTTATTAGATGAAAGACAAATATAAACTCCTTGTTCCCTTTGTTTAGTTGAAACAGGAATTATGTACAGTTCTGTTGCACAGAGAGGAATTATGGATTTTCAAGCAACGTTCAATATTCTCTTGAAATATATTTATATTTACAATGTATTTTTAAATAAAAAAATTAAAATGGTTTATTTTTATTTAAAATAACTCCATTATTTTCATTTATTTCAGTAAAGTACAAAATTGTGAAATAATTGCTACTCTGAATTGATTGCATCAATTTCAAATAAATAACAAATGCTTCCTCTATCCTTAACTTTTTTCAAACAGAATCTAAATTGACCAATAAATTAATTACTTTATATTTCATTGGATCTTCATTTTCCAGGAATGATTCTACAAGCTTTTGTCAAGAATTCCCTACATTTACAAGAGAACAGCTTTATTAATGAAAAAGCAAATAACCAGTTAAAATGTGGTGTGTTGCTACTCTGGCAAAGGAAGATAGTAGTAGCAGTGATCATTGACCTCATTATTAGTTATGAAATGAGGTAAAATTGCATCATTCCTACTGCTTAATATTCTACTGTTTTAGCACTGCCTTCTGCAAGGCATAACTTGGTCCACAGTAAAATGTAACTCAAACCTTACCCCAAGGATGGAGGTGGGTGCCTATTATTCAGACTTTAAACCCCTCATGTGAAATCTCAGGCCTCAGAGACATAATTGTTTGTACTTGCATGATTCCAAATAAAGCTGTGGAATGTCATAAGCTTCCAGTGACAGGGAGCCAAGACCCTGTTCCCCCCCACTCCAAAAAACCTCCCTAACTTTATTAAAACTTTTTTTCCCTCTCACTTTTGGGGTGACTATATTAATGTACAGTGTAATGTTTTTCTTCAGTGGAAGTACTTTGTTGTTCTAGATTGGTAGAATTTGGTGTAAAAGGCTGATTTTGTCTTAAGATCATCAGTCCACATCTTGTCCTAGTTTTTGAAAGGCATTATGCCACTTCTTCTGTTTAAGCTTCTGGCGCTCATTATAGTGACCTTACTATAACCTCTGTATTTATACTGGTGAACACTTTGTCCTTTGCTTATTAGTCACTCAAGGTAAATTAAGCAATATTTGCAAGAATATAACACTTGAACTCAGCTGCTGACTCTTGCTTTTGACATTCAAAGCCTTTGTGTCTTGGTTTCTAATCTTCAAAGACAAAACACAGGGAGATATTTTTGTTCCACTGCTTTGATGGGTAACAGAAGAAACAAGAGAGAGGTCTTAATTATTTCTAATATGTTCAATGGTAAATCTTTATACCAGTGGTCTCCAACACATGAGGCATGTCTCCCAGGGGTGGCAAAAGCAGCAAATGCACAGAAGTGGTATAGGACATTTGCTGCCTGGCAACCAGACCACATTGTGGAGTGAAGAAGAACATGGGACAGAAAATTTTTCCTGTCTGAATGTCCCACCTGCCTTCCCTGAGCTTCAAAATCAGTTCTTCTCCAGACCAGAAGTAACCTGCTGATTTCGGCCTATATCCTAAAGTGAAATTAAGCCCCTTGCTCTGGAGCAGTTAAGATGACTTTCCACAAGATAACATGAGAGGGTGATTTAACTGCGTGGACCTGTAATTGCTATGGATTTTGCCCTTCATCACCAGTTACTTCTGGGAACCTATGCTTTGCATAGCAGCATCACAATGTTGGGAAATTTGGTGCTGGTTAAGGAATATATTTGCAATTGGATCATTTTATGTCCGATCCAGAAGGCTCATGGAACTCTTGTTTTATGAAACAAGTTTGAAAAACCATTTGTGCTTCTGAATCTCTCCCTCTTTTGAATGTGAGCCCTTCAAATTCCATGGTTTTACCACAGTATCTCATTTGGATGAAGTTTGTTCTTGTTTAAACTGTGAATACCAGAATGCCAGTTTGCTGTAAAATGTTTATACTGAGTGCTTTGGATAAGTACTGCAGTGTATTGTATATGAAACAGTCTGAGGACTGTTAAAAGAAAGGAATTTATTTAGGGGTATTTTTTATTAAGAACTTGATAATAGTAGTCCGTATTTTGTAAAATCCAACAATGACAATAGAGGGGATGTTAAAGGAAATGTGTGTTGGTCATGGGCTCTCTTTTTTCCATGAAAGCTCCTACAGACTTTGGGACTATATGGGACTTTTGCTACTGTGTCTTTCTGCCTGGCAGTAAAGAAATTTTTAAATGGGTTCTGTATCTATCAACTTAAATTCACTGCCAGAGTTTCTCCATTACATTCTCTGTAGTTGTTAGGATGCTAACAAAAACAAATAATTTGTGAAGAACCTCAGGTCTCATTGTGACATAGAGTAGCTTGAAAACCAGTGCACTTAGAATCTTACTGGTACAGAAAACTGAGCTATGGAGTATGCGTTTTTGTTGACAAGCTTTTCAGGCTGATAATCATCAGTGTCAAAACCTTGAAGAGTTAAACAGAAAGCTTTGAGTTTTCCTGCTCCAGAAAGCAGACTTATAATTTGTGGCAGCCACTTTTCCCATTCAACAGTTGCTAAGTTGCTACATGACTGAGATAATACATAGTTAAGTAACCTGACTTTTTGGATTAGGCACTGTGAATTGTACACATCAAATCAACACCCCACTGCTGTGGCAGACCCATCTACTTGGTCTTTTATGTCAAACGATGGCTCACTTGAATATTTTGAGCCACATGGGATCAATTTTTCCAGTACTTCATCCATACAAAAGGATTGGCTTTCTTGCTCCTTTGCCTCTTCTAAGGCAATGTGAATCTGGGTAACAAAAAGTTTAGTAAAGCTTTTAAAATACAGGAAGGCTTAAACATTTGCTAGCCTGGACAGTGGGGCTCAATACTGATGAATATTTATGCAGAATAGCTTCAGGTTCTCTCAATAGATATTTGTCTTGGAGAATGTTGGTTAGTTCCTTTATGTTAGGTTTACAAAGCATCATCCCAGTAAGCAGTGACTTGGCTCATGGCACCTGAGCAAGATGATTGTCTTAACCCTTATATCAAACTATGCCAGCTGTTGTTCAGCCTTTAATCTACTTTCTCTCCCCCACCCACGCCAGGCTTGAAATCTCAAGCCTCAGAAGTATCACTTCTTCTACAGGAGTGGTTCCAAATATAACTGTCAGAAGCCCCCGTGACTGAGATGTGCACAGCCCTTATTTCTGCTTACTTTATTGAATCTTTGTGTTTTCCTTGAGGTTTGTTTGTCTTGTTACGTAAAATAATAACTACAGATTTTTGTTGTTTGACAAAATTTTATGGTAAGTGACATCTGAATTTTTGTGACTGATACCTCAGAAATAGACATGATATGAGTAAGCCAGTATAATGACTTCCCTTATGAAAATATATGTGTTTTTATGAGCACAGGCATTTTGTCCTAACAACCATCAGGTGTATTAAATTTTTGAAAGAAGTTAGACCTAATTTTCTCTTTGGTTTTCCTAGTGTTCATTATAATTACCTTACTGTAACGTTAATAAATATTCTTCCATATTCCAGAGAAGTCTTTATCTTTCACTTCAGTCATGACAAATTAAACAATATTTATAAGAAATAAATACTCATAAATACTTGAACTCATCTGCCAACTGTCATGCAAAGCCTTTGTGTTTTTGTTTCTAATCTTCAAAGGCTAAACATTGAGAAATGTTGTTTTGTTGGGTAGCAGAAGCAATAAGAGAAAGGACTTAATTATTTCTGTGGCCGGTATTAAATCTAAATGCATTTTCCTGCAGATGGGTCACTTTATGTTACATTCTCTCTGTGGAGCATGGCAGAAAAAAACATGGCACTTTGTTGTATGAAATAAGCTGGTGAAACCATTCTGCCCCTAAGCTCACTCCCATCTCTGGAAGGTGCAATGACAGATCCCAGGAAGTATCATTGTAGTAAATTGAATGAAGATTTTCCCATTTTAAACTGTGAGCATCAGGATGCCAGTTATATTGTAAAGGGTTATACATTTGGTGTACTTTGCTTTGGTTAGGTATCATGGTTTATAAGTACCAGTTGCTAAGTAAAGGAATAAAGTGCTTATTTTGGGATGTCTATGAAAGCACTTGATTTAAAGGTACAGGTTTTATTTCAGAAAAATATTAGACATTTAAAGGTGACTTAAAGCTAAAGTTGCCCCCCACAGGTTACCCTGTTAGTTGTGACGAACTCTAGGGAACAGTGCTCATCCCCATTACAAAACCAATGAGCCAGTGTCTGAAGACACCTTCATGGTCATGAAGCGGGACTTCTGAGTAAAAATACCTAGTATTTTGCAATACGAAAGTGTGGATTTATAGTAAACAAAAAATTTATGAAACTTCTTGAAAAGTACAGAAAGTTTAAAATGTGAATGCTGGGCCAAGCAGTATTTTATTCATTTAACTAGCAAAATGTGTACCCGGGTTGAGGGAGTAAATTTTTCCATATGCCATCCCCCGTGCGCATCAATCCTCATGCGCATCATGTCAACCCATGCACATCAACCCATCATGTCAACCCCCATGTGCATCAACCCATATGAACATCCACCAAATGGCTGGAGGTTGGTCAGTCTTCCATGTTAAGTGTAGGACAAAAATATGTTGCACCCCTTTTCAACCCCTTAAGGGTTAAATTTCTCCACATCGGTTCTTGGTGGGTGTTCATGTGACAGAAGGAAATCCCTCCACAAATTTCATGCTTCTAGGTCTGGGGTTTGTGGCAGAATGTTGATAAGTCATCAATTCTTCAATGCAAAGTATAGGGAGGAAAACGTGTTGCACCCCTTTTCACCCCCTTCCAGTTGGAATTTCCAAAAACTGGTTCTTAGTGCCCCCCTCGGTCATGGAAGGAACACCCTCCCCAAATTTCACGCTTCTAGGCCCAGTGTTTTTGGCAGGGTGTTGATGAGTCAGTGAGTCAGTCAGTGACTTTTCTCTTTTATATATATAGATAAAGATTTCTGACCTACCCAAACTGGCTTTCAAAAAGTTGATCTTTTGTATTTTAGTGTTTAACATGAATACAAAATATAAAATTATAAACTATAAGAACAAACAATAGAGATACAAATATGTTAGGCTTACAAAGTGTACATAGCAATATTTTTCAAATAATGAACAAAAGAGAACTGTGGATGATGATACAAATGATAAAAGTATGCATTGGTAGATATGCCCTAAGTCGTGGAAGAGGACCAGGGTTGGAAGGCACTAGAAGGCAAGTTTAGGTTTATCAGGTTGCAATCCTAACTCTGTTAGACTATCATAAGTAAGTCCCAGCACAGGTTCTGTGCTAACCTGGGGGTGTCACAAATTGCTGTAAGGCATTTCTATGCCACATCTGGTGGGCTTAGGCCACTGTACAGTCATGCACTAGCCCCCCGCCCAGACCACCATGGGAATAGGAAGAAAAGTAAATTATGCCAGCCTAAGGCCGCAATCCTAAAGAAGTAAAACCCATTGAACACAATGGGCTTACTTTTGAGTAGATATGGTTAGGATTATGCTCTAAATTGGTTAGGATTGCACCCTCAGTCACAGAGATAGGGTACTGAAACTGCTTTAGAAAGTAATGGTCTGAGTGTTATTCTAGTTCTCATACTGAAATAATAGAGATTACCATATTTCCCGGCTTATTACACGCACCAGACCATGAGACACACCAAAGTTTAGAGGAGCAAAACAAGAAAAAATATTCTGAACCAAATGGTATACTAATATATTTAATAAAATATAGCAGAATAATATTTCAACCATGTAAATCAACAGTGGTATTAAGAACCATTATCACTGTCATTAACAAATAAGGAAAGACTTTAAGCTTCAAGCACTCTTCTAATTTTCTGAAAACCCAAAAACTCATTCTCTAGTGTCAGTGATTGTGACTTTTGCACAAATCTCATTGCAAATGATCAGACACCAACATTTTGCACCAATCTCATTGCAAATGGTCCAGGAAGGCAGATAAGTGTGGGGGGTTTCTTTGGGAGGTGGGGGAATTCAGGTAGGTAGGGAAAGGTGAGGGGATCTAGATAGATAGGGAAGAGTGAGGGATGCACAGGCATGGAGCAGCAGGGACCAGGTCTTGTGCATATCTACTTTGGAGCAATTCTCCAAGCCTGGGAAGGCTGCTTAGAATTGCAACTCTGCCAGGGTAACCAGATGCCAAACCCAAAATTCCTGAACCCCAAGGCCAAAATTCCTATCCCCAGGGCAAAATTCCTACCCTCCAAGCCAAAATTCCTACCCGCTTAAAAAAAATGCCAAAAATGTATTTTTTATATATTTTTGGAGTTTTTTTGCCCATAACTTTTGATAGGAAGGAGGAGGGGGCTAGAGGAGTGATAAAAGAAGCGGGGAGATCCCCTGCTAACTGAGCAAGAGGCACTCTTTCAAGTGGGTGTTCCTCTTTTATTTAGCAGGGGGAGAGTAACAGGAGAGAAACACTGCTACACACCCTAGCAGTGTCTTTTCAAGTGGCTTCTGCTGGTGTTCTTTTTTGCATTTTAGATTGTGAGCCCTTTTAGGACAGGGACCGTTAGCTTTTAATTAGCTATTATTATTTTTCCATTTTCTTTGTAAACCGCTTTGTGAACTTGTTACTTGAAAAGCGGTATATAAATACTATAGATAGATTCTATCTATCTAGCTATCTATCTGTCTCAAAACTGATTTTTTGCAATGGATTCTGCTCTTCAGTACGAATCCAACGACATATGACATGATGGGGTACTGTGCTCCAGGATTGGCCCTATCACTCTATAAGACGCACAGACATTTCCCCCCCTTTGGGGAGAAAAAAGTGCATCTTATAAGCCAGCAAATACAGTATTTATTTCCATGAGAGCCAATAACAGACTAAGAGCACAATCCTAACCATGTCAACTCAAAAGTAAGCCCCATTATGTTCAGTGGGTCTTACTCCCAGGAAAGTGTCTTTAGGATTGCAGCCAAAGTAAAACTTAATCCAAGTATTCAACTTTGTCTTTCTAGACATCTGTCGGGCTATCGAATTACTGGAAAAATTACAAAGAAGTGGAGAGGTACCACCACAAAAACTACAGGCTTTGCAAAAAGTCCTTCAAAGTGAATTCTGTAATGCGGTGAGAGAGGTAAGCTTTTAAAAAAATAAACGCAGCAAATAGCAGAGGCATATTTCCTGATACAAAAAAGCAGGCCTCCGTCAGTCTTGAAAGACTATGATATCGTGCTCGGCGCTGCATGTGAAGCATGAAAGCCTGGGTTAGATTGTTATGGAGGATAGGCTGTTACCCAAGCAGCAAATCCCCCCTCTCCACGCCACTGAATTAGTCCAATGGAAAGGCAGAACCAATACGATTGGATCCAGCTGGCGTTGCAGAGCTGTGCTAAGGACAGGAGCTCACCCTGTCTTGTGGGGCCGACCCGGGTCTCGAACCCTGGCCTGCTGGTTAACAGGCACAGCAACTTAACCGCTTGCGCCACCCGTAAGAGCCAGACGTGTTTGATTTCAGCTTGACAGGTTTGCAAAACTGTAAATCTTCTGTACAAGTTTGGGAATGTTCGAGTTTGTCACAAATCAATATTGTAGCTCTTTTATTTTCTAAAGGTATATGAACATGTATATGAGACTGTAGACATCAGCAGTAGTCCAGAAGTGCGAGCTAATGCTACAGCTAAGGTAAGAACCTTGTTCAAAACCAAAAAAGTTACCAGGGTAGTAAAATTATGAAAAGGTCTCAGTCAGTAAAATTCTGGGTGTAGAGCGGTGTTTTTAATAACTAATTCTGTGGAACATTGGTTGCAGATCTAATTACAATGTAAAACAAAGAACTGAAGAAGTTGAAAATGCCTAGAATTTGCTTAATATAAGAGCTGCATATGATACACTTAAGATGTTTGAGAACCATAAGACATTAACAAATTAGCTCGCACATTTTGTTACAAAAATTTTATATAAAAAGTGAGAAGTACATATACTTAATACTGTATTTATGTATGTAATTTTAAATAATTTCTATTTCAAAATCACAAAGTAAAAAGGGTATTTCTAAATAAAATAGATAAATTCAAAAATAAAAGTGAAAGCAGTTATTTCTAGTGATTCTTAGAAAATATCTGGTCAAAACATGGAGAAAAATAATGTAAACCAATGACGTTATAAATACTTTAATCTGAAACTACATTATAAAATTGTAGTGTTATTATAGTTTTAAGACAGAAATTACTTAAATATTTTAAAAACAGAATTTGCTATAATCATCTGGCTATTTAAATGGTAGTAGATACCCTATAATTCTTCTTGACAGTGCAATCAAACTGTAGAGCACCCAGTGTTGCACTAATAAACTACTGAGTTCTTTTCTCCCAGCACAGCCACACAAGCCACAATCTGGTGATTGCAAGCCACACATTCTAAAAGTAACATTGTCAGCATTGATTTGTATGATTACCAACTCCCCATCATAATTTCTCTTGTAATCTTTGCTGATCCAAAATTCTTTAATTCCTACTTCAAATCTATCATTTAAATACACCATATTTACTTGAATCTAATGTACCATTAAATCTAATGTGCACCTAGATTTTGAAAACTAAATTCAGCTGGAAAGGTGACCATTATATTTGAGTAAACAGGGTACTACAGACTCTCAATTTATATCCACTAAATAATTATAACGGTTCAGAATGTTTTAACTATATTTATTGTGATCCAAAAAGGAGTTCAGCCAAAGTGTTCCTGGATGCACATTCTGTCATGACTTCTAAGCAATGGTTTAGCCACACTGCTCTAAAAGAATATGAGATCCTTTGTATTCACTGAATTGGGGAAGGCACCTGGCCAGGTTGCTATGGGCCAGGGCAGGGGGAGATTTGTGGTCCCTAGGAATCCACAAACGACTGGGACTGAGAACATGGAACCACAAATTTGCAGGGGTGTTATACTGTTAGGATGGATATACAGTTAAGGTGTATGCCTTATGAACCACTGAAAAAATATTCTTTGTTTTATAGGCCACTGTAGCTGCCTTTGCTGCCAGCGAAGGTCATTCCCATCCCAGAGTCATTGAACTACCAAAAACAGAAGAAGGGCTTGGATTCAACATCATGGGTGGCAAAGAGCAAAATTCTCCAATCTATATATCCCGAATTATCCCAGGTGGTATTGCTGATAGAAACGGGGGATTGAAGCGTGGAGACCAGCTTCTTTCTGTAAACGGAGTGGTAGGGATGGAATTTAACTTCCACTTGTAGTAGCTGTTTGTGACCATTTGAGGGAATTGAGGGGACATTAATTGCTTGGTCTTGTATATTTTGCAGTGTGAAATGTGGGGTTTCCATTCTCCTTTGCAAAAGACTACAACAGTAGGACATTACCATGGAGGGTGTGTGATGAGATTTCCCTTTGTAAATTATCTAGTGTTAATAATAAAGGCATGTGATTTCAGTGTGAATTAATAAAGCTAGTGTCCTGTTGTTCTTCTATGGATGCGGTTCCTTGTTCTCCGTAGATCTACTAATCTATGGAGACTATATACTTACAAAAGTGTTTGAAATTGTTCATTCCCTGGAAATATGCATATGTTGCTATTTCTACCCTTATGTGGAGAAGTGGTAAATGTCCTGCTAACTGGGCAAGAGACACTCTTTCAAGTGGGTGTTCCTCTTTTATTTAGCAGGGGAAAAGTATCTGGTCCTCCTTATCCCAAGAATGTCTTTTATAGGGCCTCTGCTAGTGTTCTTTTGCAACGTTTTATCAATGGTTTTGGGACTAGTAGACATTAGTTATTTTATTTTCTCTGTAAACCGCTTTGTGAACTTTTGTTGCGTAGCAATATATAAATACTATTGGTTGGTTGATGGATGTACTGATTTATTTCAGAAGGTTCTGGTGAGGATGAAATGGGATTACTTAATGCTTGTTACTTTGATCTAATGTGGTCCAGGCAAGATACATTTGTGGTATACAAAATGAATAATCAAGACTGAAGGGATGTTAAAGGTTGCAATGTTAGACTGTTTATTCAAGGTACAGTACGGAAATATAGTGGGCCCTCAGTAATTATATAGGATCAATTTCACAACTCTCTACAGATAATGAAATCCACAGGAAAACATGATTGTGACCACAGGGATTTATCTAGGGGCCATCCTGGTCTCTCCAGAGGTTGAACTGGCCTTTTTTTAAAAGGCCTCAGATATATTTGTCCCTCACTGCCCAAAGAAACTGCTCTCTCTTTCCTTCCTGGATGATCAGGAAGGTAAAGAAGAGTGTTCTCTGGTTGCTATGCCTTGGCATCCAGGCAACATAAAGAGTGTCCCCCAAGTTGCTGAAATAGGAATGGTCAGAGAAAGAGTTGCAGAAGACTGCAGCTGTGCATGGCCTAACTCTGTCAATTACACAGGCCCTGCTGTAGCCGCAAATTTGAGACCTGTGAATTATGGCATTATCACTTCCAGTTTTTCAGAGAAACAAGAAGTGATCTTCTAAGTCCTTCAGGAGGCAATAGAAAGTGTTTTTAGGACCAGAGGGGCATATGCATATCCTTGGCCCTCAGAATATCCTCCAGAGGCAGTCAGAGCACAGCTCTGGTAGCTTTTGGAGGGTTCATGTAGGATGCACCCTGCAGTTTGGGACTCATAATGAAATCCATGGGTCCCAAATCAATGGATACAGCAGGCCCACTGAAACACATTACATGATAAAAGCTGCAATCCTAAACATGCTTTCCTGGCAGTAAAACCCATTGAACACAATAGGGCTTACTTATGAGTAGACATGGTTAGGCTTGTCCAAAAAGTGGCAGAAAATCTGACTTACTGCACAATTCAACTGATTTCAATTAGCATAACTCACCTGGCATAACTTCCTATGGTGGTCTGAGGACTCGGGTGCATGCCTTTGCACTGACTGAACCACCCCAGGAGTGGGGCAGATTTGGCACTGTGATAGCCCCATGCCAGCACAGGACTTATGCCGGCCTAACTGGGGATTAGGATTGCAGCCTTAGTGACTTTTTAAGGATTACAGTAATTATACAGTATGTTCTATATGAACAACAGAACACTGGAATATTGAATTTGCTAATCAGATTATCACTTTTTATTCCAGAGTGTTGAAGGCGAACAGCATGAAAAAGCTGTAGAACTGCTTAAAGCAGCGCAAGGAAAAGTTAAGTTGGTTGTGCGGTATACACCCAAAGTCTTAGAAGAGATGGAATCACGATTTGAAAAAATGAGATCAGCAAAACGCCGGCAACAGAATTAATATTGTACTTAAGGAGAAGCATGAACTTGCTTGTCTTTGTTACCCATGAAAACATCATCTTGTAATGTAAGACATTAAAACATGTCTTCTGCAAATCTATCTCTGCTCTGCTCTACTCTACTCTTAATGCTTCCTGAGAAGAAAAGTTTACACAGGCATTTGTATCTTTGTGGTTTTACAAATCCTTTAAATTCAGAATTTTAACCATCAATAAATTTGTAAGACTGTTTCTAAATATATTTAAAAAGCTATTTTCAGCATTTCTAGCATCTGTTTTTCTAGTGATTTTTTCCATTTTACATTATTTAAAATTGAAAATCTTTATTTTTAATACAGATATAAAGCAATCTTACTCCTCTAAAGCTTGCATCATCTACGTACAGGTAGTCATAATTATCTAGTTAAGTAAGAGATTTGTACTTTGAACAGGTTTCTATGCACATTTTAAATCATAACTTTGTATGGTTAATGATGTCTTGGATACTTTCTTACCTCTTTTATGAATAATTTATAACAGTTTCTTATACTAATGTTTCAGTGATTTACACCTTCAAATCTGACAGGAAGTGTTCTTATAATTTATATAGTTTTGTACTACTGTTGAAGCATTCAGGGAATTTGGAATACTCAGTTGTAGTTATATATTTACAGAATTCAGTTGGGTCAAATGCATACATTGCAGGAAAAAGAATGCTGTACTTGTAGCCTCAACTGTTACCACATCTCACCTTAACCGCTTCTAATTGTGTCTACTTGTACTCCAGTTGGTAATAGATTCAACTTACATTAAGCATGTTTGTGGGTGGGTTGTTATTCCTTCCCAGAGCATAAACATTCCATGCCATTGTCTTAGTGACTGGAAAAAATCTAATTTCAGTTTTTTTAAATAATGCTAATAGTATTTTGCTCCACCTTGATTCTCTGTATCTGCAAATAATGTTTCAGATCCACTGCAGATGCATCAGTAGATGAACAAGAGCTAAGATGGGGAGGGCAAGTGGGCCACTTTAGTAATCCTTGACCTTTAACAATTTTACAGAAGAGGAAATTTCAACAGATACAGCCTTTCATCTTGCAGATGACAAGCTGCACTTGCTGAAATTCTCTCTCCTACTCTCCTTTTTCCAGAATCCTGAATCCTAAAGGCTCAGGATTCGTAAAGTGGCCCAGTTTGCCACCTCTGTGCTAAGAGATCAAACACCTACTGTACCTGGGAAATATTGTCCCTACTGCAACAGAAGTATAGAAACCTCTGTGCATCTGTGCCTAATTCCTGTGGCAGGCAACCTGACAAAATGTAGTGTGTGCTGCATGCTGCATTTGCTAACCTTAAGAATTCATGTAGGTCTCTCCCAGGTAATGTGGAACTGTCCTGAGCACCATGTCACTATTAAACTATAGTTAGCATGTACACTGTTAAAATTACCAGGTTGACAAACTCTGTTTCTTAGCTCTGAACTCATCTCAGCTTTTGTGGTGTACATTGCCAACTCCAAACTTTTTTTGGTTTTTTTTTTTTGCTTTCCACGATCCAAATTGGCACAAGAACTTTGCTTCGGCTAATCAGGTTATCTTATATGGAATGCTTTTTCTGTGACTAAATATGCCAGCAAGCTAGTCAGACGTGTACTTTGCTATATAAAATAGGATGAGATCTGGAAATAAATTCCAATTTAACTTTCATTCTGAGAAACTTTCATAGATTAATTGTGGAAGTGTGAGTTTCTTACAACTGTTCAAAATTGTGGCATGAATTTCAAGTTAATTTTTTAGATTTTTTGGACTCGCTATAGTAGCTTGAACAACAGAACTTGCCTCCTATTCCTAACCTTCTTCTTTGGGATGAGTATAATAGATTTAATAGACTGATGTACACATTCACGTGTGTTTAGGATTGTACCTTTGGGCTCAGTGTTATCCAGCTTTCCATAACTGATGCAGTCTAATGCAGCACGACAAAAAGGGAACAAACATTCCTTTTTCTTGAGAATGCCTCTGTGAGTGTCCTACCACCACAGAATACTGTACACACTCTGGCATGGCTATGTCAGTGGCTTGGCTGTATGAGTGCTGAAAAGTTGGATAGGATGAGGCCCTTTTTTCTCAAACTAAGTTCATATATTTTGCCTTCTCTCCCCTGCCACCTTTTGGTTTTAGGAGATCATGATTAAATCTCCAACCACTATGCTAGCCCCTTGCACTACCAGAATGGGGTTATATCTTGAGGTATAACATGGTGGTCTGCTTTTCTCTGATGTGTTTCAGTAAGTAGTATGACTATCCACTGGATGTCAGTGTTCAGCTAAAAATGCATTCAAACAAGTATCCTGCTGCCTCTCATGTTTGAATGACTAGAAGACCTACGTATGGTCAAATGTAACTACGGTATGTTGCCAATATAAAAAGGTCATAAGTAGATTGTGTAAGGACAGTATCAAGATTATGTCTGTATAATTTAGTATTAAGAAGAGAGATCTTGCATTCATAAAAGCTATTTCAAATCCTTTCTAAGCATTTAGACATCAACCCTGTAATTATGGAATGTTAGTGACTGAAATGCAGCAAGTGTATGTATATTTTTGTCATTTAGATAAGATTGAGCACTGAACTGCATGGTTTAAAGTTTGTAGCCTGCTGCAGTAAGCAACTGGTAGAACCATGATTTTAAAGTGTATATTTTTATGGAACATTTAATATTTAAAGTATTGAGACCAAAATAAGTAGTTGGACCAATCATGAAGTATTTTTAATTAATTTTTAATTGTACTAGATTTGTGTTGGAGCTTTCTATATTAAAGAGAATAATAAATCAGGTAAAAAACTATATTCACCTATATTGTTGGATGTAGAATCTGTTTTATTACTTTAAAAAAAATATGTGTGATAGCCAGGGCTGCTATAGGAAAGTGCTTTAGAGATGTTCATTTATTAAACTCTGGCTTTTGGATTCAGTATGCTTGTTATTCCAGAACATATTGGGTTAAAAATTTGTCACTGGGTGGCAGGGGAGGCTGAATGTGAAAAATAACAAAAATATTGTTTGCCTCATGTCTTACTAATGAGTTCAGAAGTGGGAGATCTTAAACCCATTTTGTAACCCAAAGTTTGGATCATCAGAAACTGTGAAAGAGTCATAAAGCCAGAGATCTGTAACTCACTTAAAATGAATCTTTTTCTTAGTTAAAACATAAACATTCATAAATGAAGTCCTGAACCCATGGTGAAGGCCAGTTCTTGAAGTAATATTAGATTAGTTGGAGAACTAAGAAATGAATGCATGGAATACTACTGAACAGGTGCAGTGACTACATTGTATTGGTGTAGATGCATATGCAATAATTTAATAACCAGCATAGATTAAAGATTTACTATGTGTAGTCTTTATGTACTTTTTGCTGCTCAAGAAGACCCTTATTTAGGAACATGAAATAAAGACTTGGAATTTCATACTACGTGGAGTGTGTGTGTATTTGTGCTTGCTTTACTTCATATATATATTTTAATCCTATGTTTACTAGCATTCCACACAAGATTTAACTTTATTTATGAGGTTAGTGCTAGGTGCTTTGGGCTGTCATGCAAGGCTTTGTCTAGGACCATATGTGTGCACACTCATCTGCAGTCCTGACTTGGTATAATGGGCAGAATTCCTCCCTATCTTCCCAGCTTACCTTGGGCATGAGGGCTGGGCTTGACAGCAGGCGGGAGCAATTCCTCCCTAACTTGCCCTTTCTACCAAGGCTTGCCAGTAACCAGCCACATTGGCCTCTGGGAGGATAAGAAGTGCTGTTCTCTCTTCTTCCCGATGGCCAGCCTCTCTTCTTCCCCTGGTGCAGCCTCCACCACTTGAAAGCATACCAATAGTAAGCTCCATTCACAATGAGGACAGGCTTCATTTTGTGGGCTAGAGATTGACCCTAGAAAGGGAGAAGAAGAGGTTTTACAAAGACAAGTCAAATGCCCAGACCCACCCATTGACAGTAGCTGTCAGAGTTGTAGCAGCACTTTAAATCTAATTTGAAAATCTGAAGTTGTCTTTTGACTTATTGAAAGTTTGAGTAACTTGCAACTCTTCATTTTCACAATGAGACTCATGCTGCAATTCTTGTAGCTGCTTCATATGAATGCACATTGGTCAGCCATAAGGCCCTTCGGAAATCTCAACCATTAACCCACCGACCATGCTTGTATGGAAGACTTTAAACTATAGCTATTATTTGCCCCACCGTGAAATAGTTTTGAGCTTTGGTTCATCATATTTAGAATTGCTTTTTACAGCTTAAAATATGTTTTGAATACTTGTATCCTATCTTTCTTTAAAATGAGATGCCCCAAGTGGCTGACACTAAGATGAAAATACAAAAATGCAATAAAATAATGTAGTGTTCGGTTTTTTTGTTAGCTTTATCCAGGCTTATCTGTTTGCAAAAAACAATAATGAGAAGTTGCTTTATTTTAGTTAGCATCATGCTTACGTGGTGGGGGATATTTAGAAACCATGTCATTACTATGCTTGAACTGCAACAACCAGTTGTTGCTACTTGAGAAATAGTACTTTTGTTCTCCGTTGTTCAAACTACCAGCACTTAATACCTGTTTTTTTAGTCCTTCAGTTTTCATGTTAAAAGGAAAGATGGTTAGAAACCACTGTGCAATAAAGCAGAAAGTTATGGTATGGGGTTTTCCTGCATTGCAGTGCAGCATCTTGCCCTCCCATAGTCTTTCAGTGTATATCTCAAAATAGTAGCAATTTAAGATGCAGCGTCTACGGCAGCATTCACCAAACTACAGCCCACAACATGAAGTCCATCCCCCTTGTGAATGGAGCTTACAGTTTCTAAGAGCATCTCCAGTTTCCTCAGAACCTTGAACTGGACAGCTGTATCTGCCAAGAAATGCAAGTACAGTGGCGCCTCACGTAAAAGAATTAATTCGTTCCAGAGGCAGTTTCTTTACGTGAAACTTTCTTTACGTGAAGCGGATTTTCCCATAGGAAATAATGGAAACACAGACGATTGGTTCCACAACCCCAAAAATATATAAAAATATTAACTGGATGTAAAAATGATGACAAAACACTGGAATTGAATTCAAAACATGCATTCAATGTGCATGATCTTATGAAGTCTACTTAGGCTACAGTCCTAAAGACACTTTCCTGGGAGTAAGACCCATTTAACACAATGGGGCTTACTTCTGGGTAGACATGGTTAGGAGGCTGCAATCCAAGACAACTTCAAAGTGTCTCCCCACTTTCTCCTCTCCATCCTGAGCCTCTCTCTCCCCTGCTCCCTTCTGGCTAGCCCTGAGCTGCTTCCCTCTTCTCCACTGCTCTTCTCTCCCTCTGCCCAGCAGACGCCTGGCCACAGGGGGAACAGCATGGAAGTGTTGCTTTCACTATGGGCAGGTGTGCTAGGCAGCCCTGATGCTTTTTAAACAGGCTGCTGGCCAGCATGTCTGCCCCAACTGCCAACAAATGTTTTCTTTATGTGAAGCACTTTCTTTAAGTGAAGCAGAATCCTGGAGAAATTTTTGTTTGTTACGTGAAACATACTTTACATGAGGCGTTCTTTACGTGAGGCGCCACTGTATAGAGCATTCTGGGGCAATGGGCAGCATTCCTAGCATGATGTTCTGGATAAATCAGGAAAAAAAAATAGCAGGCTTTCCCATGGAACATGGAAGTTCTGTTCACCATGGTGTCAGGCTTTGAATTGTACAGCAGTCTCAAGTTCAGTCATTGGTAGTCTATGCATGCATTTTTGGGAGGAAAGGCAACAAAGTTAAGTTTGGGGGCTGCTTGAAAAGTGGAGAGTAGTTGAAAGTAAGTTAGGAATGATAACATAAATCAGTGGTTCCCAACCTTTTTTCAGTTGTCACCCTTGGTGGCACAGCCTATGAACGTAGAGTAAAGAGGGTAAAGGGAGACCAGGAGCCTAATGTGCAGCCTCAGATCTTACATTTTCACCTGGATTTGTTGCCCACCTGGGATGTAGGTGTGCACATCTACTGTTGCTGTCAAAAACCATGTGTGCTGGGCCATTCCTGAACACTGTTAAATGTGAGAGGAAACTGGCCTGCTACAGTAGAACTTTTGACTTGTAGAGCTACTTGCCATGAAGCAGTGAAGCTTGGAGCATTGCTGCTGGATTACAGCTGCTGCAGAAGTACTTCCAACAGCAGAAAGGATACTTTCCAGTCTACTACAAGCCTCAATATGATGATGCTACTATTCTGTGATTTTTTTTAAATAGAATTAGAAGTCTGGTTTTCTATATTATTTGCTTTGCTTTGTTTGGAGTACAATCCTTTCACAGTCTTAGCATTTTCCAAACAAGTACAAACATAGGCAGTGCTTTCTATAGGAACTACTTTAGAGGTGGAAGCAAGTGTTTTTATTTATCTAATCATAGTTCCTTTTCACCTTGAACATGGAGACCTGATGTCTGAGAACTGTTAATAAGTGATTTATTTGTTCTGCCTTCGCTCATGAATAAAAGTGCAGCTAATCATTTATCAGAGTGGGTAGTGTCTAAACATGACCATTTAGGAGAGAAAATGGCATCTCTAAGCACACATACAAGGGCACACACTCCAATGTGTCTAATTTTAAAAAGGACAAATTGAGTTTTGTTCACAGTAGAAAGAAATGGGTACCAACCAACAGAAGGAATCAGATTTATTAACCTTGTCATGAGTATTTTTCTCTGCCACAGAGAACAATATTAGACTGGTTCGTACCACAGACCAGATGGGGAGACTTGCCATGGGCCATACTGAGGCTCACCAGAACCCGCATCTGACCCCTGGGCCGGGGTTTGAACACCCCTGATCTAGTATAAGGACAGATTTTTCATTTTAAGTATCGGGTATTATTGTGCTCTAATGAACCACAACTCAAGTTAAAATAATTCTAATTAGTGCAAGACAGCTTGATGTCAAGATGTGTGCATTCTCTGCAGAACCCTTCAGAAACATGGGGAGCTCTCCTTATCTCTATATGGGGCACATATTGGAGGCCATGGACTAGATCTGTGGACACATGAAACTGAAGATATAGACTTTATGGTTCTCCCCACCTTTCTAGAAGACCAAATTTTCACCAACCAAATTGGCTTTGGGAAAGTTCCTGCCTTTAAGTACTTTGATAAGGACAATTTAAAATGTACAGTACATCCGTAAGAAATCACCCATGAGGGTCAATCAATAATGGATTTGCAACCTTATTTTCAATCCAACGGTTTATGTGTGTACAGAGCTACCCTGGCACTGTTCTCCTCTGGTACTGTCAACTACCCTTTCCTCAAGAGATAGTCTAGATATCATCACACCTCTGAGGATCCAAAATGCAAGGATAACAGGCCAGAAGTGTTGCTGCCTCAGAGTGGATTCAGGGTGGTGGTAGCAGCAGCATTTAGCTTCAGTGGTATTCTCAAAGTTTGGGGTGACACAATTATGTCATTGTATTACCACCGATTGTTTCCAGAGTGCTGCAATTTGGAGTCAACTAGATCGCAGAGTGGGAAAGAGGATTCTTCCAACACCAAACACAACTTGGAGCTATATCATGGTGACATCATGGTTATGGTCAGCACCGGCATCACTTCCTGAAGTTTCACTACTGAAGTGTCACTACCCAGGGCGGCCTGCACCATTTGCCCCATCCTAGTGACACTACTGTGCCGGACTACAGTGTAATCTTCCAACCATATGTTCAAATCCCACATGGAAAATTTTGAAGTTAAGGATTAAGACATGAAAAGAATACTTGATTTATTGTGTATTTTTATAAAAACGAAAAACCTCATATCAAAGGGAACCCATGCAGGTTTTGCATCCCAATGTGTGCTAAACCTTTGGGAAACACTGGCTTCCAACTGAGTTTTTGCATGTTGGTCAGAGCCTGAGATAATTCTTGCTGCTTTACTCATGTGAAATTTATACCTGTACTTCATGTCACACACCAGTTTTTATTTCAGTTTGTTAATGTGTAAAATAATAATATAGCGGTACCTTGGTTTGCAAGCATAATTTGTTTCGAAAGCATGCTTGTACTCCAAAACATTTGTATATTAAAGCAAATTTTCCCTTAAAAAATAATAAAAATTTGTTCTACAACCTGAAAATATTCATATAAAAATGATTACAATACTGTAATATAATACAAAATAATAAAGAGAATACAAAATCTAAAGAAAAATATAATTAAAAATAAAACAAATTAACCTGCACTTCAAGCTGCAATCTGCCTCTTTACATAGGAGTGAGCCCCCCTGATTCTAATATGGCTTATTTTAAAGTAGGCATGCAAGGTTAGGTCTCTCAGGTTCCTTTTCATTGTCCCCTTACACAGGAGTGAGTCCCATTTGCTGTAACAGGCTTACTTCAGAGTATGCATAGGCTGGTAATTCAGGAGAGGCTGAGCAGGTGCTGGTGGAGCACCAAAACTGGCCATATCCCAGCCAGGACTGATTCGCCAGGACCTGAGCAACATTAGGCCCAGGGGTCAGATGTGGCCCATGGCAGGCCTCAATGATTCCATAACAAGACGCCCCCCCCCCATTCCTGCCTGCAGGCAAGCCTTGTAATCCTCTGGATCTGTCACTAATGCACTCTTAATTTAATGGATTGGGATCTGTCACTAATGTACTCATAATTTACATATGTAAATTTATGTAAATTCATTCAAATTTGAAATGTTAATCATTTTTCTGGCCCCTGACAGTGTCAGAGAGATGATGTGGCCCTCCTTCCAAAACATTTGGATATGTGGTACTAATGCACTCATATTAACTGCCCCTCAGCTTGTTTGTTTTCCTCCGTCTGAGGTGAGGAGAGGGCAGGTAGGTGGGAAGGGGGGCAGGATTTGGATCAGCAGTTATGCCGGATCCAGAGGTAGCCTAAATTGGAATAGAACTTTTGGGGCTGTACTTTTCTTACCCTGGGGAAAGTTCCCCTTTCTTTGTGGTAGCAGAGCAGCAGCCCCAATCCTAACACCAGATTCAGTGCAGGTTAAACCAGCTTGCCTGTTCCAGCACAAATCTGGATTCTGCTGTCAGTCAGACTTTGTGATACAGTAACTCCAAGATATTTCCTTTGCACAAATTCAGCAGTTTTCTCCAGCAGCATGAATGGAGAAGTCCTCATAAAATCAAAGCTGATCTATCACCTTTCTAGATGATGTTTTGGGTCTGACAAAATGGGTTTGGTCCCAAAATTCATATGCTATAACAATCTGTTTAAATGTAACAGGGCTGGGCAGACTTACTTAACAAAATAGCCACATAGAATAAACACCAGATAAATTTGAGTGCTGCAATATTTAAGAAGCATTAATTTTTTATTTACTTACCATGCATTAATCCAGTAGACTCTCAGTTTAATCTGGTAAATAATTACAAACTTGAACAATTCTTTACCCGGCCTTTACCTACTAATTGAGATACAAATTGAGATACAAAAAGAGAGCTCACCAACATATTTTCATGAGCTTCATGTTATAGGTCACAAGTGTCATATGGCTTGTGAACAACAGTTTTGCCGTCCCTGGTCTTACGAGAAGATACCACAAGACCTTTTTCTTGGTTGTGCTCCAGAGTGACGGCTTTAGCAATTCCTGGAGATGTGTTCTTCACACACAGACCACTAGATGTTGCTAAAGTGCTGAGAGATTATTTAAAGTATTTCAGAACAGAAGCAAAGCTTTCTTCCAGGAACTGGCCCTCCAGAAGAGTACACAAAAGGCTTCCCCATTCATTTCATGTATGTACATTCATTGTATGTACATTATATGAACATTGTATGTACCTAACTATAGTACAGGGTCCTACTGGACTCATGTTGCCTTTTATTGGTTATTCAATATTTTGCTAGCTAAAATTATACTAAAAATCATTATACTAATTATAATCACAATTATACTAAACCATGACACAACATTTATTCATTGTATGTACATTATATGAACATTGTATGTATCTAACTATAGTATAGGGTCGCACGGGTCAAAATTGTGCAGTCTGTGCAGGTGATAAAAATTGTACTAAAAATCATTATTTCACAATAAAAATAATTATACTAAAACTTGACACAACATTTATTCATTATATATATATTATAATGAACATTGTATGTACCTAATGTACCTAACTATAGTACAGGGCAGCACGGGTCACACTTGACCCATGCGGTCTTACGGAGGGGCAAAAATTTTTTAGTATTCCTAGTTAAGAAAGATGCAGCCAAACTGGAGCAAGTCCAGAGGAGAGCGACAAGATTGATCAGTGGGATGGAAGGGAAGCCCTACGAGGAAAGTTTGGAGAACAAGAGAATATCTTGCCTAGGATTGAAGTCAAACTGACTGGTCTATAATTTCCCGGGTCTTCTTTTTTCCCCTTCTTAAAGATTGGGACTACATTAGCCCTCTTCCAGTCCAGTGGCACTTCTCCACTCCTCAAGGATTTCTCAAAGATGATCGACAGAGGCTCTGCAAGGACATCTGCCAGTTCCTTAAGAAGGATGCAGCTCATCTGGTCCAAATGACTTTAATTCATTGAGGCCAATTAAGTGGTTTCGAACCAGTTCTCTGTCAATCTTAATCTGCTGTTCTGCACCATCCATGTTTTCATTACCTCTTTGGGGATGCAAGCACATCCCCGCATCAGCCAATTATCCCGCACCCCCATTTGCACAGCCCTCCTTCCGAGAATAGACGGACGCAAAGTAGGACTTGAGCAGCTCTGGCTTCTCCTGGTTTCCAGACACCTGCTGTCCATCTTTTTCCAGGAGCAGCCCCACCCCCTCGTCTCTCCTCCTGTTCCTTTGGGCATATCTAAAGAAGCTCTTTTTGTTATCCTTGACTCCCCTGGCCAGCCTCAGCTCATACTGAGCTTTAGCATTCCTGACCCCCTCCCTACAAGACCGGGCTATCTGCCTGTACTCCTCCCTGGTGATCTTTCCAGTCCTCCACTCCCTATACTTCTCTTTCTTTAACTTCAGCTGATCCCCAAGTTGTTTGTGGAGCCAACCTGGTTTTTTCAGGTTTTTTCCCCCTTTCTTTTTCATGGGAATTGTTTCTGACTGTGTTTGTAGAAGCTGCCTCTTAAGGAGCTCCCACCCATCTTGGGCCCCTTTCCCCATTAGATCATCAACCCATGGGATTCCACCTATAACTCCTCTAAGCCTGTTGAAATCAGCTTTCCTGAAATCCAATGTATAAGTTTCACTCTGCACTCTTTTTATTTCCCATAATATCCCAAATTCCAGCAGCTCATGATCACTTTCCCCTAAAGTTCCCGCCACGTTGACCTGGTCAATCAGTTCATCACGATTAGTTAAGATCAGGTCAAGGATGGCCCTTCCCCTTGTTGTTTCCTCCACCTTCAGGACCATGAAGTTATCTTCCAGGCCTATCAGGAATTTATTGGAGCTTCCATGTTTGGCTGAGTGTGTCTCCCAGCAAATGTCTGGGTAGTTAAAGTCTCCCATTACTACTACCTCATATTTCCTTGCAACGCCTGCCAGTTGCTCCAAGAAGACATCGTCTACTCCTTCTCCTTGGCCTGGCGGTCTATAGTAGATGCCCACCACAATGTTTTGTTTCTTGTTTTTCCCCCTAACTTTTACCCAAACGCACTCCACAGGGATATCTGGACCAGTTTCCTGGATTTCAGAGCAGGTATATATGTACTTGACATATAATGCTACTCCACCTCCCCTTTTGCCATTTCTGTTCCTCTGGAACAACTGATAGCCTTCCAATTGTGCATTCCAGTCATGGGAGTCATCCCACCAAGTTTCAGTTATTCCTATCAAATCAAATTTCCCTTCTCTTGCTAAAAGTTCCAGCTCATCTTGTTTATTTCCCAGGCTCTGTGCATTTGTGTAAATGCAACGTAAGCCCTGAAGGGTGCAACTCAATGCATTTCCCTCCTTTTTTTGTAAGGCCAGGCCCCTCTATAGATTTTTGACTTACAGCCATGCGCTGGCAATTTCCATCCAGAGCATTTTCCTTATTCCTAGGTTCCCTTTGGACGTAACCCACCCCCTTCTTATTTAGTTTAAAGCCCTCCTGATAAGGTTGGCCATCTCCCATCTGAAGACACTCTTCCCCCAACCCGTAAGATGTAGTCCATCCTTTGCTAGGAGTCCTTCCTCAAGGAAGTTCATCCTGGGATCCCAGAATCCAAATCCTTCTCGATGACACCATTTTCGAAGCCAGCTATTATATATATATATAAATGAAAAGTCACTGACTGACTGACTGACTGACTGACTGACTGACTGACTGACTCATCAATGGCCAAGCCAAAACCGCTGGACCTAGAATTGTGAAATTTGGGAAGGATGTTCCTTCTGTGATGGAGGCACCAAGTAAAAACTGGAAGGGGGTGAAAAGGGGTACAATATGTTTTCCTCTCTATACTTTCCATTGAAGAATCCCTGACTGAGGGACACTCTGCCACAACCCCTGGCCTGTGCGCAGAAACATGAAATTAGGGGAGGGTGTTCATTCTGCTACATCAACAGCCACCAAGAACCGATGTTGAGAAATTTAACCCTTAAGGGGCTGAAAATAGGTGCAACGTATTTTTGTCCTATAGTTAACATTGAAGTTTGATTAACATCCAGCAGTTTGGTGCCTGGTTCCTGATGCACTGGGAAGGATTGGTATGGCGTACAGAGGGTATTGTACTCTCGCAATGCAGGTACATTTCGCTAGTAAATAATATATTTATATACTGAATATATTCATAATAAGAGCCAGTTTCATATGTAATGCGAGTTTTGGAAATGGGGAAAAGTATGAAAGGAAGTCCCCACATATAATAATCATGCTTGTATTTGTTTCACTTTCTGAAGCATTTTACTCAAAGTAATTCCTAACAAATCTATATGAATATATTAAAATATGTTTTAAAAATTAATTTAAAAGAAATTATAAATGGAAGCCATTGAAAATTACCTTTACTGTCTGATTTTCACCTTCCAGTGTTGTATGAAAAGAAAGAGTTGAGACCCAAGTTTTCCCTGGTTTAAAGGTTACTGCTTCTACAGTTTCATTCGGTGTCATTCCTAATGGGCCAGCACTACAGTGTGCTTAAAGTATCAGTATCATAAATTTAAAGTAAGACTGCAATCCTGACTTCCAGTAGTCCTGTGCTGACCTCGGGGTATCACCAAAGTGCTATAAGACACTTCTGCGCCACTCCTAGGGGAGGACTTAAGTCAGTGCACAAACATGCGCTTGTCTCCCTACATTACCATGGGAATGTGATGACTGATGAGTTGTGCCAGCCTAGGTTAGGATTACACCCAATATATTTAAAGTACAAATTGCATTTGTATGACTTGAATTTATCTCTTTTCATCCTTGTAAACATTGAAAATGAAAACATTTTCATATAATAAGTAAGTATATATGAAATTATTGTAAGTACTGTATATTTATTTATAGTAAGCATACATGTAAGAACATGAAACTCCAACCCACAACAAGTGGACACAGTCTTACACAGGACAAATGCTGAAGAAGTTGCCTGTACATGAAGTGTATAATTTTAAGCTCCACAGGCACATAGTTCTGTTGGTGTCGTTAAAAATTTCTAATTATTTCTATAATTATTATTTCTATAATAAAAGTTTATAATTTCTATAATAATTTTTATAACTATCAACTATCTCTGACACTCTCTCCTTAGATACTGAGCTGAATAAACATATTGGTAAAGCGGCTACCACGTTCTCCAAGCTTACAAAGAGAGTATGGCTTAATAAGAAGCTGATGGAACATACAAAGATCCAGGTCTATAGAGCTTGCGTCCTGAGCACACTCTTGTACTGCAGCAAGTCTTGGACCCTTTATGCATGGCAGGAGAGAAAGCTGAACACCTTCCATATGCGCTGTCTCCGACATATTCTTGGCATCACCTGGCGTGACAGGCAGCACAATCCAGAGCAACTAATCTGTCCACATAAGAGCCCTTGGGTTGCCCTAGCTATCACTAGGGTGGAGCAACTGCAAGATGCTCCAGGCCAGTTACTCTGGAAGAAGCTTAGGGCAGAGCAAGGCAACATAGGGTGCCCTAAGAGAGGTGGACCTGCTCTGCCCTAACTGGGGCAGCCTAGGCAGCTCAGGAGAGGCAAGTTGAGGGCAAGTTTAGCATTGCCTAGGGCAGAGCAGTTACTCTGTATCTAAAGCCTGTTTCAAAGCAGTAATGCCCTCTTCCAGTTCCTCAGAGATATACCACCTCAGGAGCAGGTATAGTAATGAGTGGACCCATAGGGGTCCATGATAAGGCCTGAGTAAGAATGGTAGTGTTGACCAAAAATCTGAGTTCTTGGCCAGCCTAGCTGCAATCCCTGCCTCTCAACCTCAGGATATGGCACAACTATGGCAGCCCACTAACCTCAGGATACAGCAGGCCATTCCAAGCATCCATCTTGCACTAGAAGAACTGCAGCTGTAACTGGTTGTCAGGAACTGCTGGGCTTCCTTATAATATAGGCACCACAGCTGTTCCTTCTTCAGTGTGATCTGAGGGTGGTCTACTCAGGAGCAAGCCCTCCGCAGCTGTCACTGACTTAGCATGTTCTGGAGCAGTTAGGGCAGCCCAGGCTTCCTGACTCTCTGGATGCAGCATAACTTTCTGCTCTAGATACAGAATAGTTAGGAGAGAGCAGTTAGGGCAGAGCAGGTTGAACTTGCTCTGGATTGTGCCCAAAGTTTCAAATGACGCAGTCTTGGAACGTGCTGGAATCTCTAGCATATTCACACTTCTGAAACAGCGGCGTCTACGCTGGCTTGGGCATGTCGTGAGAATGGCTGATGGTAGGATTCCAAAAGATCTTCTATATGGAGAATTAGTGCAGGGAAAGCGCCCTAGAGGGAGACCACAGCTGCGATACAAAGACATCTGCAGGAAGGATCTAAAGGCCTTGGGAATGGACATCAACAGTTGGGAAACCTTGACCTCCAATTGTTCATTGTGGAGGCAAAAGACCCAGCATGGCCTTCTCCAACTCAGAGAGACACTTGTTCAGCAGGCTGAAGCAAAGAGACAGACCCAAAAGCAGCGAAACCTGGTACTTGGGCAGGGGACGGAATTTATTTGTCCTCAGTGTGGAAGGGATTGCCACTCTCAAACTGGCCTTTTTAGCCACACTAGATGTTGTTTCAGGACCTCCAATCAGAGCATGATACCATAGTCTTTCAAGACTGAAGGATGCCAATGAATGATAATAATTTTTATAATAATAATCCAATAATTAGGATTTTGTTTTCTCAATTAAAATTAATGGCGCTCTTTTGTCGGCAAGCCTCAGTGAGGAACCGGAGGGAGCTGTCACAGAATGCAGAGGAGGCAGAGAGCAAATGAATGATGGAATGTTCTGGAAAGTTTTTAGCTGGACAATAGAATTCCTGAGAGGTGCCTAAAATGCAAAGAGACATAAAAGCAAGTTGGGAGGAATAGAAAAAAACTTGAGATTGAAAAAAACTGTGACAAAGGACAGTCTTCTGTGAGGAGAAAGAAATCAAGAAGCACTTGATATCATATTCTTGAATGTTTCGTTTTCAAAATAAGGGCCATAGCAGGGAAATTCAGAAAAAAACCAATCCAAAGCTATGCTAGTAAATTTATAGTAAATGTACTGTACTAAACTGAACCTAAGTGTAGGCAAAACTTATACAATTCTGATTGAATTCATTTTCACTATTGTTTAGCTTATTAAAAAATACCAGCAATTAAAAAGAATATGAAACCGCCATGGCATTTTGGCATTAAATGCCAAAGCTATTTGGGCCATTCATGTAAAGATTATATACGACCTGGTGGTTTTATGGGAAGTTATTGCTAAAGCAAACTTCTTGCCAAGAAAGAACAAATCCTATACCAAGAAACTCGGTAACATCTCAGAATAAATCTTGCAAACCAATTCAATATGTTGAGCACAGGTTTAACAATCTGCAGCTATTTATACTTCAGGACTGCAGAAACTAAGGGTGCAATCCAGAGTAACTATGGAGAGTTCTTGCTCCGGAGTAAGAACAAGTTACTCTGGATTGCAATATGAATTTCCCATAGGTTTTCACTAGGTGGTGCAGTAACTACGGGTGCATGTAATGTCTCTTACGTGCTCCTGTAATTACTCTGAATTGTAGCCTCAGTGTGATATGGCTATTTTAAAAGCTGTGGAATTATCAGCTTTTGAAGAGCTCTGAGTAGGTGAGAAGATTATTTAACTCTGCTGGCATTTGCCAATTCTCTCGGCAGTTTTTCTCATCCTAGCATTTCCAGGGTAGAAACAGCAGAAGGAAGAGAGACACAACCTGCCCATTCCCCCCCCCCCCCCGCCTGCTCCACCTGCATTATGAGGAAACCACAGACTTGGAAACCCTGCATTTCTTTCATAATGTTTTGTTTAACCCTTGGTTCACTGCTTGTTCCTTTCCAGTTGCTGTTCTGTTTGCCTTCTGATTCCTAGAATTCACAGTGCACGCCTATGCACGTCAACTCAGAAGCAAACTCCACTGAGTTCAATGAGATTTACTCCCAGGAAAGAGTCTATGGGATTATAGTTGGGGTATCCCGTCACCGATGCTTGTCGGCTCTGCCTCCACATGATGATACCTTTGGTAAAATGGATTGCTTGCTGGCCTCCATATTTTGTGGGTTCGTACGGAAAACATGCAATAAACGGTGAGTTCACTGCTTCTGCAACATGTAAAGCAGCTCGCAGAGGTCAACGTAACTTTTTAATTGAAAACTTGTCTATCACAGAGTTTGCAAATGAGTCCATGAAACTGACAGATTTCTAATGTGATTTTGCCATTTCAGTTGTTTTTTTCTAGACATTTGTTTTCTGATCACCACACCTCTATACACTCCAAAGAGGACGGAAGTATCTGGTTAATTTATTGGTGGCCTAGAAGAAAATGCTTCCAGCTTTTGGTGAGGAGAATTCTCCTGGGCCTCCCTCACATCTTTCTTACTCCTGCCTTGTTTCTGCTCCAGACATTACCTTGTAGTCTGGCTCAGTCTTTTTGGCTGTTGACATGGCTTCCTGACCCAGCTGTTTGGCTCAGCACTTTGGCTTTGGATACATGACGCTTTTCTAAATCTTGATGTGCTGTGACTCTTGGACATGGACTGCAGCCCACACATGGCTCCTGTGCTGATCCTGATTTCTTGTTTATTTGCTTGGCTTCACCCCAGCTTTGGCTACAGATCCAGTTCAGGTCCTTATTTTTAAACCTCTGTAACTTAATATGCTTTAGCACTGGCCTCTCTGAGCTTTCCTCTTCCATGATGTTTATGCTTCCAGTCAAGTTGCATTTAAAATGTCTTTCCTCCAAACTCTACTTTTTAAAAATTTTTTAATATTGTCAAATTCCTGGATCAAATTCCTGATCCATATACGGACAGGTAGGGGTGAAAGTAGCCCCGCCACTACAGTCCCAATCCAGTTACTGCTGATCAATTCTGATTAGAGTCCTTCAATATGATTCTCGTGATTAGTGATTGAGAGTGAATAGGACTCTCAATAGGATCAATAGTGATTAGAGACCTTTTAGGAGGTCTTTTATAGTCTCCTCATTGCTAATCCAGATTGTGCTATTTTAGCATTGTATTACAGTCTGATGTTAATGTTTGGAAGTACCCAAAGCATTCTATTTTCTTGAATCCTGATATTTTGAAGATTTATGTACTTGGCATGATGGGGAACAGGACGAGAACAGAACAAAGGAAGGGAAAAAAGTTGTTTTGAGTAATGTGATAATTTAAATTAGTCTCACCTACTTTTGCCACTGAGCTTTCAGAAACCTGAATATATTTGCTTTATGCTCTAGCCTCACCTAAATGGAAACATTTCTATTGCTGCTACCTCCAAATAAATGAACAAAAAAAATGGTTAAACACTGGTTTAGTCCAGAAGTGGCTTGTTGCTTTAGAGTTTATGGTTGGGGCAGAATTCTTTCATTTACAAATCTTCGACATTTTTTCCCCTTAATATTTTTCCTTTCCATGGCTTTTAAACTAACTGTGCAATCCTATTTGCATCTACTCAGAAGTAAGTTCCATTGAGTTCAGAGGGCTTACTCCTAGGACTAAGCCCCAGCACAAGTCCTTTACTGACCTGAAGGTGTCACAAAAGTGCCATAAGGCATTTCTGCCCCACTCTCGGGAGGGTTAAACCAGTGCACAGACATATGCTGACTTCCCTACAACACCACAGGAAGATATGTTCAGATATGCCAGGCTAAACAGGTTAGGATTGTACCCTAAGTGATCTTTTTCACCTTCTTTTTATGGGGTGATGGGAGAGGTGGGGAATAACCTATGAGTTAAATACTTCATATGCTACATTCAAAATCAGAGAAGCAGCTTTAACTGAGAAGAGTAATTGATGCTATTTTATCCAACTTTTAAAACAATTAGGGGGTGTCACAAATGGACTGTTGAAACTTGCCCAAACATTTTTGTTCTTGTAAATAATACCTTAGCAGTCTTTTTTCACCCTCCCAGCTTATCACCTTTGTTTCCTTGTATGAGTACAACATGGAATCTCTTAGTGTATATTTCATGCAACAGCATTCTTTTCCATGTCAATCATCCAGTCAGGTCCAGCCATTTGGAGTGGCTTAATTTATGTTGGAGTATAATTTCAGAAGATTTACTCATGCTAAAAGAAAAAAGGAATCGTGTTTTAGCCTGTTTCACACTGACAAAAGAAAGCATGTTACTTCTATTATTATTACACAGTGGGAACAATCCAACCAGAGTTAAACACGTTTAAGTTTCATTGATTTCAATGAAAGAGGGTTAAGACTCTGCTTAACTATTTCATTTATATCAATAGTAGATCTTTTCCATTGCAGCTGTAATTGATTAATGCAAACACTCAATTTAATATTTACTTGAATATTAAAATTTTCTCACTTATTGATGGCGTTAATAAAGACACTGATATAATTTTTTTTGGTTAAAATCTACATGAAGCTGCTGAAGGTTCATCCAGTGATTTGAAATAGGGTTGTCACCAATATGCAGATGGTAACAAGAAAAGATAGAAGCCATCCATGTCTGGAAATTATCAATGCAGGTACTAAGATATCTGTCTACTCTGAATGGTGTTACACTCTCCCAGCAGGATCAGCAGTGCACCTTGGGAGCAATCTTGGACTCTCAATTGTACTGGAGAACCAGATGGCAGTTGTGGCCAGGAGCGCATTTGACCCTCACTGGCAGATCTGAAAGCAGAGACTCGAGGAGCACCTGTCTGAGATGCTCTAGGAGGATTTCCTGCTAAAGGCAGGGGGTTGGACTAGATGACCTACTAGGTACCTTCCAACCCTAGGATTCATTTTTGTTTGGTACATGAGCTGCAGATATACTTGAGTTGATCACAGTGGTTCATGCCTTAGTGAATTCAAAATTGGATTACTGTAATGCATTCTATGTGGGGCTGCTGTGAAGACAACTCAGAAGCTCCAATTGGTGTAGATTGCTATGGCCTGGATAGTTACTGAAGCTAGGCAGTTTAATTGGTTGGACCACTGTTTCAGCAACTTAACTGGTTGCCCATTCATTTCTAGGCCCAATTCACAGTTCTGGTATTAATCTGTAAAGCTCTTCACAGTTTGGGTCCAGGTTATCTGAGGTATCACTTCTATATATTCTATTCTGGTCAGGGATCTCCAAATGAAGGCCTGGAGTCCCACATCTGGCCCACCACAAAATTTTATACAGCCCACAGACACTCTTTTGTTGTTGTAGCATTTGCTAATGTTTGACATTTTTGTTTATTATATCTTATTTCTTAGTTTCAGTGCAGAATTCTTTCTTTATGTTTACTGTATTTCCCTACAATCCAGAGTAACTACAGGAAGATGTAAGAGGCATTTACTCTGGATTGCTCTATGCATTTCCCATAGGCTTCCCATAGGTGGCATCGTAACGATGTCAGTATAAAAGATCCCGTGGTTACTCTGGATTAAAGCCAGTCTTTTGCTCTAATTCACATTATACTTATTCCAAAATGATCAAAGTAAAATTTATTCATTTAAATTTCAGCTTCAGCAAATGTGCCTTGTGTCCTATGTGCAACACCAAGCACCAATGCTGCAAATGCAGTGCCAGCAGAAGAGCAGCATTGGATCATCTAAAATCATTATGAAGTGTCAAAAATGGAAAGCTGCAACATGTTACTATCAAGGTGTAATTATATTGTTTGGAAATGATACATCTAATGTTCAGCAATTTTATGAAATGTTGATTTCAATGGGAGGATGTAGAATGTGCGTAAAGTGTGTCTTTGTGTGTATTTAATTGGCAGGAATTAAACCCACAGTTGTATCTGTATCAGAATTGATAATGCACGGCATGACAATTGCATTTTTTTTGCAAAAATGTTTATTAGGTACTTTTAAAGACAATTTTGTGTAAGATCAAAGTTACTATGACAAAACAGGGAACAATATACACTACCAAAATTACAGTACATTATGAGATTACCATAAGAATTACAGATATGTGATCCACCAGCTGCAATCATACCTGAGTCGCTCAGATCTGGCCACGGTGACCCATGCCCTTGTGACATCGAGACTGGATTATTGTTACACGCTCTACGTGGGGCTGCCTCTAAAGGCAGTCCAGAAGCTTCAACTAGTCCAGAATGCGGCGGCCAGAATGTGGTTGCTGGAGCTCGTCATTCGACACTGTCGGGCCACTGCTTCAGCGACTAAACTGGCTGCCCATTCATTTCCGGGCTGAATTCAAAGTGCTGGTCCTGACCTTTAAAGCCCTAAATGGCTTGGGTCCAGGGTATCTGAGGGACCGCCTTCTTCTGTACAATCCGACCTGTCACCTAAGGTCATCTGAGGGGGCCCTACTGACTGTGCCGCCACTAAGAGATGTGAAAGGTGTGGTGGCCAGAGATAGGGCCTTCTCGGTGGTGGAACCCCAGCTTTGGAACTCTCTCCCCTTAGAACTGAGGAAAGCTCCCTCAATGCGGAGCCTTAAAGCCTTTTATTTTAAAAAAGCTTTTTAAATGGGGCAGAGGTGAGGTGGACAGTTGTTTTATTGTTTTTAACAAATGTTTTTAGTCTGCATGTTTTAATTGTTCTCAGTTTTTTTATTCAATCTAATTGTATTTTAATTGTGTTTTAATCTGTATTTATGATCTATTTTAATGGTGTTTTATTGTTTTCCTGATGTTAGCCGCCTTGAGCTCCCTCTTACAGGGGAGGAAAGGTGGGATATAAATTAAATAAATAAATAAATATGTAAAGATCATATTTCTGCCAAATCCTGGATAAGTCAACACAATTTCACCATAACCAATTATTTATTCAATAACAAAACCTCTGTCTGCTGCACAGCATGTCATCCCAAAAAGCACAATTAAACACTTCTAATGTGTCTTGGTTATGAAATGTTTTTCTAAGACTTGCTAGAGCCTGTGAGTTGCCTTCTTCCTCCTTTATGGGGTTATATGAAGTCACACTTATGTTAACTGTTCATGGAGAGCTGACGAGTTGCCTGCTGTTTGTGATGGTGGACCTGGGCTGTGCCTTGTCACAGTGACTATCAGTGTTGGTCACTAGGCCTTGTGCTGACAATCACTTGCCTAAATAAGATTGTACCGGTAAAATCCATATAGTAAAATTTTATCCACCCAGATCGGATTATTATATATAGTACATGTAAAAATTCTATTCTGTATAGCAGTTTTTAAGGACATGCAAAAGGATGCTTGGTGTTGTTGCCTCCAGCTTGCTAATTAATATTTTCTAACATGTTATACAAGGAGCTCTGGGTGGTGCACATAGTTCCTTCCCTCCTTTTGTTTTCACAACCTTGTAAGGTAGGTTAGGCTGAGAGATAGGTTAGGCTGACTTTGACTGTCTCAAAGTCACCCAGGAAGCTTCATGGCTTAGTAGGAATTTGAACCTGGATCTTCTAGGTCTAATGTACAACTCCAGACCCATTACATCATACTGGTTCTTAAATGGATTTATTAATAGATTTATACTCCACCTTCCCCTAAAGAGTCAAGGTGGCCAACAAAGGGTGCAATCCTAACCTAGGTCAGCACAACTCATTGGTCTTCCATTCCTGTGGTGAGAGAGCAGTGATGGGATTCAAAGAAATTAACAACCGGTTCTATGCCCTTCTGGCAGCCACTTCTAAATGGCTATTTTTAAACTTTATATGTCCTGTCTCTCATTAACAACCAGTTCTATAGAGTAGGTGTGAACCTGCTGGAGCCCACCACTGGTAGGGAGGCAATGACACCTTTATGACACTCCAGCACAAGATTTATGCCAGGGCTTAGCCAAGCCTAACTGGAGGTTAGGATTGCAGCTTAAATTAATCATACATAATTGTCAGGTTGTGTGGGCCAGAGGCTAAGCAGGTTCAGCTGCTTAAATGGGAGACTATAAAAGACTGGAAGAGAGACTGTGAGAAGCTGCTGACATATCTTTGTGGAGGAGTCAGTTCACAAAAATTGAAAACATCTAGGGAACTTGGGAAGCTCATTTTGTTGCTGCTTGTTTGAGCTTGGAGGGCATGAGTGCTGGGATTATGACTGCACGAGGAAAGGAAACATCTGAAGAAATGGAGGGCTCTATGAGAATTCTTCATAGAATAATACTGTAAAACTGCATTGAAAAATAAGTTCAGTGATCTGGTTCTGTAAATTGCCTCGAGTCTTTGAGAAAGATGACATTCAAACACTGTGATAATTTAATATAAATAGAAAACCAATTTACAAATTCAAAATTACAATAGCAGTAAAATGTTTTATTTTACTACTGTTGAAGCAGCTTCTCCTTTGGCAAAAAGCGGGATGCCCCTTTATTGGATTGAAAACATTCCAAGACAACATCCTTCCCTTTTGGGTTCCCAGCCTTGGTGGCAGCAGCAGGAGGACTTGAATCCTCATTCTAACCATTAAGGAGAGGGAAGTGGAGAACAAATGTTGGTGGTAACTAGCTGCACCTAGTCTGCCACTTGCTGCCTTCTTCCATCTCAGAGATGTTTTATTTTCCTTGAGTCAATCCCATGAGGACAGGATTGTATCCAAAAATCTGCATGTCTTGGTTTGTGTGCCTGAAGGAGATCTGGGTTTATGTGTCTTAAACATAATTTCCCTGCACTTCATGCCAAACATTTTTTTAATGACAGTTTGAAAAGCAGTTTTTGACACAGCATTGGGACACGCCTCTTAAAAAGAAGAAGTCAGATTTTCCCCTGGGCATGTCCAAACCCCTGGGCATGCCTAAGTAGCTATTGGGATCCAAGCCATTGCTTTTCCACCAAATGCATTCAGACCCTGAGATAGAGCTCCACAAACCATGAGCAATGATTGCCACAAGCCACCTTGTGGTGAACCATATGAAAACATCTATAGGACTCATTCTGCTACAGTTTCTCTGTTATTAATTTAAATGCTTGCCTGGCCCAACACTTTGCCCCCAAGCAAGGCAACAGAATTAGTCTTCGTGGATAATTGGTGGCTGGAAGGTTGGTGTGCCTGGAATCTATGCACAATAATGTTTTGCACATGTCCTCAGCAAGGTGAGGTTACTGACAAAAGTCACATTATTGTGAAAAAAAAGTTTGAGTAACCTCCTAAGGTTCCCCAGCCCTGCCATGTAATTCTTGCAGTGGGAATCTGAGAAATCTGAAAGTCAATACACAATGGTACCTCTTAGAACAAGCGCCTCACATAAAGTACATTTCACATAACAAGTCTAAATTTCCAAGGAATCCTGCTTCACATAATAAATCTGTTTCACATAACAAACCCCTCTGGTGCATAATTGCACACTATGCACACTATGCAGCCCTGATGCTCTACGTGGAGGCTGTTTAAAAGGGCTGTCAGCCAACGCTGCTGCCTCTAACTGCTCCCAATTTGGGGGCAGTTGCCCGAGGGCACCAGAAGCAGCTGCCCCTAACTGCCCCCACTGGCCACCTTGAACCTCCAGCAGCAGCCTAGGTAAGCCTCCCAGGAAAGTGTCTTTGATTGCAGCCTCCTAAGCATGTCTACTGAGAAGTAAGCCCCATCGTGTTAAATGGGGCTTACTCCCAGGAAAGTGTCTTTAGGACTGCAGCCTAAGAGACTTCATAGGATCATGCACACTGAATACATGTTTTGAATTCAGTTACAGTGTTTTGTCATTATTTTTACATCCAGTTAATATTTTTATATGAATATTTTTGGGGTTGTGGAACCAGTCGTCTGAGTTTCCATTATTTCCTATGGGAAAATCTGCTTCACATAAAGAGCATTTAACATAACAAGCATGCTTCCGGAACCAATTAAACTTGTTATGTGAGGCACCACTATACCTGATACTCCCAGGAGAGTGTCTTTAGTGTTCAATGGGTCTTTCAGTGGTGGGCTCCAGCATGTTCTCGCCTGCTCTGTAGAACTGGTTGTTAACAAGAGATAGAACTTCTAAAGTTTAAAAATAGCCATTTAAAAGTGGCTGCCAGAAGGGCATAGAACTGGTTGTTAATTTCTTTGAATCCCATCACTGGTCTTGCTCCAGTGTCTTTAAGATTGCAGCCTGACTCTTCTATCTCTACTGTATACTTGCACATGCTTGCAAACTTTCAAAAGCTGAGCTCTTTGCTGGCAGGATGACCAGATGTCATCATAACTCCAAAAGGAGGCAAGGCCCCCCCAATAATGCAGGACACGCAAGAAAAATGTAGGACATGACTAAACAAAAGCTAAAAACACCCAGACATATTGCTTTCATGTGGTTAATTTAATGTAAGCACTGCATTTCTCATTACTAAATTTAAAATGATTACATATAATTAATTTCAAGAAGGCTAAATTTCAAGAAGGCAAGGAAAGGGAGGACCATTTTCCAGGGGCTAAAACAGAGGCCAGGTCCTGGAAAAAGAGGAAGAAGAAAAAATATTTTTTCCATGTCCCGGAAAAACTGCCCTGCAGTTAAAATATCTCATTTTCCAGCAGCCACAGGGCTTCATGCAATTAGTTATGTAATTTTTGGCGACCCACCAAAAATTGGGTCGCGACCCCCTGTTTGGGAACCCTTAGTTGGCTTCTTGCCTGCGCAGCTTTTTTCCCTGTGGGAGGAGGCGGGGCCGAGAGGATGGCCCCGCCCCTTCTTATCAAGGAGCGTTCTATTTCGTCCCTCCCGCCTCGCTGTGCCACTCAGCCTCCACGGGATGACGTTGCCCAAGTAAAACCCCGCCCACTCGTTTGCTATTGGTCGAGGTGGCGTTCCATCTCATTTGCATATCGCGCCTTCTCCACCAATGGCAGCGCGCGGCCGGGTTCGCTCATTTGCATACACACCTCGTCGCGCGGCAGGATCGCTGAGGCGACAGGCGCCGCGGGTCCGGGTCCGCGGAGAGCAGCCAGGGCGACCCCGTGTCGTGTGTGCGCGCGGAGGGCGAGGCGGGGGAGCGAGCCAGCGAGAGAGCGAGCCAGCCTTGGCATGGCCGGGGGGCTGCCTGGCTAGAGCGGGGCTGAGGGGCACGTCGGCGGCCGCGTCGAGCCATGGCAGCACCCGGTGGGGAACGTCCTTACCTGGTGGCCTGAGGGGGCTGAGGGGAGATGCCGCTCCTCAGGGGCGACCGTTGAAACCGTTGAAGGACCGTTGGAGCCGTTGAAGGCCGTTGGAACCGTTGAGGCGCCTCGTGAGGGAGAGGCTCGTGCCTGAGGGGCCCCGCCGAGAGGGGCAGCAGCACCGAAGCCGGGAGGCTGCGGGTCCCCCGTCCAGTCCCGTCCCCCCATCCCTCGCGATGCGCTGCCCGCCGCTGCTCTGCCTCTTCTTCGCCTGGAGCTTCGGGAGCCTCGCTGGGCCCAGCGGAGGAGCCTCGTCGCCTCCCTGCTCGGCCTCCTGCAGCTGCGATGAGGACGGGGCCGTGGACTGTTCCGGGAGGGGGCTCACCGCCGTCCCCGAGGGGCTCAGCGCCTTCACGCATTTCCTGTGAGTAGGGCTTGGAGGGGTTGCAGGAGCTGGGGGGGAGGGGGCGCTGGCGCCTGGCCTCGCCTCCACCTTGCCAAACAGGTTGTGTGTGTGTTGCACAGGCAGGTTGGCGGCAGGGAGAGAAGCCCAGACAGGGAGAGAGCACCTTTCTCTTCTGCCTTCTCTCTCTTTCTACAGAAATCACCCAGCCTCATCACACTTACCAGCTGTGGAACTCCCTGACACTGGATGTGGTGATAACATCTGCACTAGATGCCTCCAAAAGTGGACGAGACACATTTCTTGGGGGAAACTCCAGAACACGTGTGTGTCTGTGTATGCCTGCAGGTGCACATGTGCATGCCTGCTGGCTGTACATGGAGGTTGGAGGCTGGTGGACACAAAGAGACACAGGGAGAGAGACCATTCTCTTCTGCCTTCTCTCTCTCCCCCGCCACACACCTGTACAGAAAGCACTCCAAGCCTCATGCTTCTAGGGTTCTGTCATATTTCTTTCCCTACTGGAACTTTCTTTCCCCACTGGAATTAGTCTGTGGAACTTCCTGCCACTGGATGTGTTGATGTCATCTGCCCTAGATGCCTTCAAAAGCAGACTAGACAGATTTCTGGGGGGAAGCGCCAGTACAGGTTTGGAGGCTATGACTGAAGAAGCCAGAGAGGAAGAGAGCACCTTTCTCTCCTCCTCTTTACCCACTTGGTAAACACTACTAGTGACACAACACTAGGGTTGTGTCATATTTTTTTACCCACTTTGGAATTGGTCTGTGGAACTCGCTGTAACAAGCTGTGATGGTATCTGCCTGAGTTACTTTCAGAAAGATAACAAGAGAGATTTCTGGGGTAAAACTTCAGCACAGTTGTTTGTATGTCTGCACACATGTGCATGCCCACCCACTGTACAGGCAGGTTAGAGGCAAAAAGAGACTGTGCCCAGACAGGGAGAGAGTAAATGCCTTTTCCTTCTTCCTTATCTGTGCCTTGCACCACCAGGAACACAAAGCTCACTTGCAGCGAAATAACCCAGCCATATGACAATAGGGCTATGTCACATTTCTTTACTAAGTATGGAATCAGTACAGTGGCGCCTCATGTAAAAAATGCCTCATGTAAAGTATGTTTCACGTAACAAAAAAAATTTGTCTAGGATTCTACTTCACATAACAAACTGTGCTTCACATAAAGAACGCATTCGTTGGCAGTTGGGGCAGACGCGCTGGCCAGCAGCCTGTTTAAAAAGCATCAGGGCTGCCTAGCGCACCTGCCCATAGTGAAAGCAACACTTACGCGCACTTCCTCCTGTGGCCGGGCATCCGCTGGGCAGAGGGAGAGAACAGCAGTGAGAAGAGGGAAGCAGCTCAGGGCTAGCCAGAAGGGAGCATGAGTGAGAGAGGCACGCACGCACACACACACACACACACACACACAACAGACCTATGCCTGCCCACTGTAGAAGCAGGTGGGGGGAGAGGAGGAGAAGACAGTCCCTAGAAAGGGAGATTGCAAATGTGTTTTTCTTCTGTCTTGTCTCTGCCCACTATCACCACCTCAAATGCAAAATGTACCTGTAGAGAAATCTCCTCAGCCTTATCACAATAGGGCTGTGTCGTATTTCTTTTCCAAGTATGGAATTAGTCTGTGGAACTCTCTGCCACAGGATGTGGTGATGGCATCTTCCTAGATGCATTCAAAAGGCATTTGGCCTGGATACCTTCAAAGGACAGATTTCTTGGGGGAAAAATACAAGTTACTGGGTTATGTGCAACCTCCTGGTTTTAAGAAGTAGGCTATCTTGGAATTCCAGATATCAGGGAGTGGCAACAGGATACGGTACAGGTGTCTTCTGTGCTCTCAGAGGTACCTGGTGGGTCACAGTAAGACACAGAAAGTTGGACTAGATGGGCTTTTGGGCCGATCCAGCTGGGTTGTTTTTATATAGAACTTGCCATTAATTGCACTAGGGCTTCAGTCCTATGCATGCCTGCTTTGAATCCAGCAGAGTTACTGAAGGCACCAGTGAGATCCAGCTGGAAGCTTGAATGCAAAGTATTAGAGCTCTATCTGAGGAATGTTTTATTTGGAAGTAAGCCCCAGTGGGCTGGATACACCCTCTATAGTTCTGTGCATCAGGATTTCCAGACTTATCTGGTACTTCCAAGTAAGCATCCATCATATTGGACTGGCAGTGTGACATTGTAATATTCATGGTAATAAAAGGTGATCTTTTAAAGTTCTTTATAGTAGAAGTGTTTGTGGATAGGAAGGTAAAAGATGGCTAGTTTGACTTTTGATTCTAAACTGTGGAGAAGTTATTTTCAGCCCTTTTCATCTCATGACAAGATATGAAAATACTCTCTGATACAAGGCATACCATCAGTTTCTGGACAATTAAACCCATGTTTCCAGGGGGGCCCTCATACTCCCCTCCTATTGCCCTACTAGTAAATGACTGCCTTCAAATTTTTGTTCACCTTTGTACCAGTCAAGTCACATAAGTTTGCTATGGCACACTGGTTGAAAATCACTGCTGTGGTGTGTAAGGCTATAGTGACTCTTGTATATATGGATACAATATATCCTATAGCTATTACAGTGGAATATAGATTGTCCTATAGATATTTTAGGGTAAACACTATTGAACCTCCTAGTCAGCATGCTTTGAATTGGAATAAGTTTCAAGTCCAGTTTAAAAAAATCCTGAGGAAAGTTACTTTATTGTTTTGAATAAAACAGTTGAAACCTCAGTTTCCTTACTTTGAGCTTTTGATCCTTGCTTTGATCCTGTTTTCAGCTTTTACTGGTTGGAGGAGAAAATACTATATAGATATAGCGTATATGAAAACTGTCAATTTTCCAACCCTATAAGTTTTTTGAACAGATTTGTGGGAAGAGATAGAAGTAGAGCATTTGCATTTTGTGTCTGCCAAATGGAAAAACCCACAGTTTGTTGAATGTGCAAAATATTGTCCATGTGGACAAGCAAGGACCTGGTTTGGAAAAGCAGAGGTGACACAAAAGAATTGTGGTATTGCAAGATTTGTGTAACTGAGCATGACACATGCATTCCTGTTCCAGTATGTATGTATGACATGTAGATTCAGCAAAACAAAGATCTAAATAAAATGAGCTCTCAACTTTACAATGAAACAAAGCCATTATAACGAAGACAAACACCACAGAAAACAATTTTAGGTGTGGACTTCATCAAGCATCTCAAGGGTTTGAAGTTACAAGGTGTATATGTGTGGTTTTGTGTTTGATCACACCGTGGACTGAATGTGTAGACCTATAAAATGCTCCAAAAGGTTTTCTAAAATTATTCTTTATAAAAGTATAAAAACTGTAAATGAGAAGGTTAGTGTCCTTTGATCAGGTTTTACTTCGGTTTCAAGAACTCCATGTTTAAAGGGGGAAGGCATAAGAAATTCAGGGCAAAATGCTGCTTGGTAGCTAGAAGCACATGTGCATAATATGTCAGCAGAGAAGATTTCAGACAGGAGGAATCAATTATTTAATTTTGAAATGGATTATGCATTGGTGTTGTATTGCTTAAAGACTGGGAGAAGGTGGAGGGAATTACTGCAACTTTAATAGAAGTTCAGGTATATAAAGCCATAAAATAGAGTGCAGAAATAAGGATATGATAATAGGTTCAGGTTAAGTATGAGGTAGGTAGGGCAGGGCTGTATTATTTTAATTCCCAAAGCCTTATGTTTTAAACATGAAGAATGGGGCAGGTGTATTTGCATGTTCAGAGAATTCAGATATTTATAGTTTTTTGTTTGGTAATTACATAAAATTATCAGAAAATGAAACCAGATTCTTTTGAAGGTAAGAAACGTAGGCAGGAATACGGTACTTAAATACATGCTTTTAATAGTGATAGAAATTAAGGATCACTATGTAGATAACACTTTTGTGCAACAGCAATGGAATAAAAAACTTTTATCCAATTACACACCAAGATGCTTTCTGCATATTAGTGTTACATGATTCGATAGTTCCCATTCAGATTGATATGTGTGCATTAGAAAATTGCCATGCTAAGCAAGACTTACCACAAACCTAATAAGTTTCATAATAGGTCTTGCTGGGTGTGCCCCACCTTTCAGTCAGGGTTTAATAGTAAAAAGCTATAATGAGGTCTTGTTGAGCTGCATTCAGATCTTGTATTATTAAGACTTCATTGCTTTTTTGAAGAATATTATAGTATACATATCAGCACATTAAGATCTGAACTCTGTACTGAGGCAGTCATGTCAATAAAAATGAACACAATAAAGTTGATCAGAAACTCTGATTTGAAAATATATACATAACACACTCTCTGGCATCTTTATCCACAGTTCAGTCACCAGCACAAACTGGACTATTGCAACAAATTGTTTTTATAATTTTCTTGTAGTTTAAAGTTGGAGTACAACTGGTATGAAGTATAAAATTTATTATCAATTAATGTTCTGCCTAACTAAATGCACTAATGTGCACTACTAAATGCACTAGTAAATGGTCTAACTACTAAAGTGCCTAACTAATGCACTACTTTTTGCATAAAGTAGTGGCTTTATGCCACTGCTTTTTACCACCCTCTCTGGTTGTGTGTGGGAAGCATCTCCCAAATGAGCTCTCCCTGCAGATAATCAAAGAAAATGGAGAACTGATCAGCCACAACCTTCATTGTCTCCACCTTTTCTAGTGGTCCGTGGGTAAGCATCTTTTGCCACCCAAGTGAGCATTCCCCATGCGCTACCAGAGAGGGTGGAGAAAGGACCCCCTTCCCCAAAGCCAGTGCTGTGAACAATCCATTCTACATTCTCTGTGATGGTTCATGAGAGAGCATTTGCTCAGCAAGATGCTGGAGATGCTGGAGATTTTTCAGAGACCTCGTGGACTGTTTGTCAGGTTCTTGCAGACCACCTCTGGTTCATGGACCATAGGTAGGACACCAATGGCCTAAAGGATGTTGGACCAAGGTGACTTCAAGCTCACTTGGTGATCTGGAGTCATAGTCTTTACAGCTCAATGTACACATGGGGTAGATGTGAGAATAAAAGGTGGGGAAGGGGTGAGACAGAGAAAAGAACTGTATACATCTGAGTTAGCTCCTTGAAGGAATGGCAGAACACAGTCTATATATTAAAAAGCCTAAAGAGATTTGGCAACTTATACAGTAATCTATTTTGTTCCTTGTTACTCTGCCTTCTATTTGCTAATGGTTTCAATGATTTCCTTTTAATAAAACCAGTTTTCCAGTGTTTTAAGCATAACTATTCCAAAATATTGTAAACTCCTCTGGGATTTATTTCTAGATGCTATAAATGCTCAGTGAATCTGGCTAAAGTCAAGAATTGTGGTACTACAGCAGCAGGAGTATAATAGTTGTTTTTGGCAGACCCCATACACTGCTATTAGTTAATCTACTGTTTGTTTCATCTTGGAGTCTGAGAACTGGGGAATAGGAAAGTATTTAGTTTCATATTCTCAGTTGGTGAAATAATGTGGAATATTTTAACTTTCTTTAGCATCGTTTTTATAAATAGTACATAATATTGGTTTTGCTTGACTTTGTTTAACTGTAGTAAACCTCCTGCAGTTGTGGAGAAGTCTGGCTGAGATGCCAGAAATCTGATTTACCAAAATTTTAGGAAGCTCAGGAATTTCAGGAAAATTCTCTTAAGTTGTTGCACTTCAGTCGCCTCATCTCTTGCACTGAGTTTCTTTCATTTCTTGGTTTTTATACATTCTTGAATCTACATCAAGAATCCTACATTCTTGAATTCTATATTCTTGAATCCAACTCTTGCCATTTTGTTTGAATTGTTCCACCTTCCCTCAGTGGCGTACCTAGGTCGTTTGGCACACAGGGCCTGCAATTTTTTGGGGGGACCATTCTGATGGCCTTGCAATCCTCTGTGCCTGACCTGAACACAAGGCAAGACATGTTTGCTTATTCACAGGTAAACATGTCTGTGTAAGCTCAGTCCCACTTTCCATAGGACACAATACAATTATCAGTGACTTAATTCTGGGTTTAATTGTTGGGGGCTGCATTCATTGGATCAGGACCAGACTGGGGGTGTTGGATTCCTCTCAATCTGCCCTTTCCAACAGACTAAGGACGTAATCCAGAGTAACTATGGGGAGTCCTTCCTCCAGTGTAAGAACAATTTAATCTGGATTGCAGTATGAATTTCCCCAGGTTTTCACTAGGTGGTGCAGTAACTACAGGTGCACATAATGTCCCTTACGTGCTCCCATAGTTATTCTGGATTGCAGGGAATGGCATATTTGTCTGCTCATGAATAAAGGTGCTATAAAGGTGCACTTTCACTTTCCATAGGGCTCCATGGATTTTTGTTTTTAGTTTTTTTGGCCATAGCTTTTGATAGGAAGGAGATATTTCAAAACTGTTTTCTGGCATTGGATTATCCTGGAAAATACGCATACGATGGTACATGACATGATGGGGTTATTTAAAAAAAATCCTAGTGTTTTTGTGATTTTTGTCGCTGTCATGACTTTGGCTATTTCTTGGGAGTGGGGAGGGGGTTCCACAGGGAGGTCTCTCTGGGGTCCGTGGCTCAGACATACCTTCGGTTGGAGTAATGAGACTCTGGAGGCAGCAGTTCTTTAAAAGGTAGGTTGCCTTTACTTTCTTTCACAGGTCTTAGGTTGCATGAACATCACACAGGTAAGTACAGAAAAGAACTCAGAACTTTACCAGATGCTGGGACTCTGTGAGAGGCTAGGCCAGCTTTTCCCCTCTCCACATGGTGCAGTAGAGGCCTGTGTGTAAGAGGCACGGCACTGAGGCCTCTTCCTCCTCTCAGCACCTCTGTCCCAGTTCTCCTTTTTCCCGCCCAAACACAGCTTATGTAGGGCTCCCCCTTGCTCCTCTCTGGATGGACTCTCCCATTGAGGAGCCATGGGAGACTCCTCCAGCATCAACCATCTCAAGAAGGGAGATTTCTTCCTCCTCCTGACAGTCGCCCCCACTGTGTCACCCCTGAGGGGTGCATTCAGTGATGGGCTTCAAAGAAATTAAGAACCGGTTCTATGCCCATCTGGCAGCCACTTTTAAATGGCTATTTTTAAACTTTATATGTCCTATCTCTCATTAACAACCGGTTCTATAGAGTAGGTGCGAACCTGCTGGAGCCCACCACTGGGTGCATTCCTATATAAATTCTCTAATAATAGTTGGAGCGGAGCTGCCTATAACAAATAATTCGCTTTCCATGACTTCAAAGATATGATTTCTGCCCCAGACTCTTGCTATTTCCAAAAAGTAAGCTGGATTTTTTACTGGAATCATTTTTCCTTTTCTCTTTGTCATAGTTATGGGAAACTGTAATGTGAAATGGGGAAAGATCTGAGTATTTAATGGGAAGAATATAGTGAACATGTTGAAAATTTTCATTTAATATTTATATTACGTTTGCAAAATAGGCTGTCAACATCTTTCAGCAACACTTCTATCCATATGTACCTCTTCCTGGACATTTTAGCATGTTGACAACCTGAAATATCACAAAAGGCAACAAAAATAATTTTTTTATTTCACTTTACAAAGAGATTTTGTCTGATTACTTAGATATGATTCTTGCTCACCCAGTTAACCAATAAGATTTCCTATTTGTTTAAATGCCAGATTGTGTCTGTAATCCAAAATCCAAAAGATTGTGGCTGTAATCCTGGGAGTAAGACCCATTGAACGCAGTTGTCTTCCTTTTGAGTAGACATGGCTAGGCTTGTGCTTTAAATTGATTTGTTGTATTTGTTTGGAATATTAAAAAGAACTAATATTTAAAAGAAAGCTCTGAATGAGGGAAATGGGCATAGTGTTAAAAAAGGCAGGTTTGTAGATGTTAGAAAAGAAGATAGTTTGATACAACACATGAAAATGAATGATTAGATGCTATAGTCATTAGTATTAACTAGTGAAAAGCGTACCCGTGCTGCGGGAATAACATTTCCCCATACGCCATCCCCCACGGCGCATCAACACGCCATGTGCAACTTCCCCTCGTGCGCAACTTCCCCCGATGCTTAGCATTCTCCCCAGTGCATCCTCTGTTGTGATTCCACTTTATTTAGGAATCCGGAGACTGCCCCGTCTCCCAGCGACTATCTTTTCCACGCAGCTGCTTCTGTTCTCCGATCAAGGACGTTGGCACAAAACAAATCTCAGCACGGCTCAAACTTTCACCAGGTTTATTTCAGATAACACCAAAAACAGCAATTCCTTCTCCTTCCACCGACATACACCGACTCCTTCTCATCAACCCACGAGTTTCCTAGCTTTGGTTAACCCCTTTTATACCAGGCTCGGCCTATCACTGGCCTAATTGCATACACTGTTCAGCTGTCTGGTCACGAGAATTACTTCGCCCTTTTTCAGCTGCAATTGATTAGATTTACAGAATGCTCACAATTTGTATCTTTGGTTCTTGGGCCTGCAAAGGCCTGCAGAAACTCAACATCCTCTTCTTCCAAACAACATCGCCCCTGGTGCACCAGGCACCGAGCACCAAACTGGCTGGATGTTGGTCAGTCTTCCATGTTAAGTATAGGACAAAAACACGTTGCACCTCTGTTCAGCCCCTTAAGGGTTAAATTTCTCCACATGGGTTCTTGGTGGGTGTTCATGTCACAGAAGGAACACCCTCCCTGAATTTCATGCTTCTAGGTCTGGGGGTTGGGGCAGAATGTTGATGAGTCATCACTTCTCCGATTCAGAGTATAGGGAGGAAAACGTGTTGCACCCCTTTTAGCCCCCTTCTGGTTGGAATTTCCAAAAACTGGTTCTTTGTGCACCCCTCTGTCATGGAAGGAACACCCTCCCCAAATTTCATGCTTCTAGGGCTGGCAGTTTTGGGAGGGGGTTGATGAGTGAGTGAGTGAGATTATAGATTATGTAGACAAGAATCTTTAATGTACTGGTTTGCAGAAAATATGATTTCATCAGTTGGCCTATCTTCACCAGTGTATGAAGGCTGTGGTTTAACATGGTTGCACAATAACTAATGTGCTATACAGCAAATTTATGTAAATATATTGCAAAATTACTAATGTATGCCATAGAGACATTAAAAGGACATTGACTGGACCAAATATATGTCTAATCTACTGCTTCCTCCAGTGACTAGCAAAATGTCACTAGGAACACCACAAGCAATTGTTCGATTGTTCAATTACCACAAATGGTGACAGCAAGTTCCATAAGTTCTATTTTTCTATAACCAGTCAATTTCACTGGATATTTCATGAGCATTAATAGCTTTGATGCTATGATGATTTCCTGTATTCTGTATATTGCTGTTAAGGGAACTCTTGCTCTTTATTTCTGCTTCCCTCTTTTTGTATAGAAAGTGATTTGTGGACTATGTTTTTCATAGGACAAATGCATGTACAAATGTACATTTGTACATCCTATTTGTACATTTTCGTTCCCTTAAAGTGAAAGACCAAACTGATATATTTGCATGCTGGGTTTTTATTCTTCAACTCAGGGCTAAGCTATGGGTTGACCTGAAGTGACTGTGTGGTATGGCAAAGCTGGAGGGAGGTGAATGCATGAGCTATAAGCTCTCAGGGTCTGCAACCCTCTCCAGTCTGGTGAACACTGTGACCAAGGCTTGCATTATGACTTTTGTGGGCTATAGGAACTATAGCCTCCGTGAGTCTCTCCTGTGATTGTATGAATACTAGTGAAAACGTACCAACGTTGTGGGAGTAAAATTCCTCCCCTGCGCATTGTCCCCTCCCCTGCGCACCATCCCCCATGCGCAATATCCCCATACAACATCCCCCTATGCACCATGCGCACCATCCCCCATGCGCACCATCTACCATGCGCGATACTCCTGTACAACATCCCCCTGCGCAACATATGCAACACCCCCATGCACATCATCCTCCCATGTGCAATACCCCCATGCACATCACTCCTATGCACATCATTCCCCCTATGCGTAACACCCCCGTACAACATATCCCCATGCACAATACCCCTGTACAGCATCCCCAATGTGGACCATGCGCACCGTCCCCCTGCGTACCATCCCCCCATGCGCAACACCAACGACCATGCTCACCATCCCTCCATGCGCCTCAACTCCCCATGTGTCTCATTCCCCCATTTGCCATACCATCAATGCACCCCATCCCCAATGTGCACCATTCTCCCCATGCGCACCATCACTCCCAGTGCATCAGCTGGGTGTTGATCAGTCAGTCTTCAATGTTAAGTTTAGGACAAAAAGACAATGCATCCCCTTTTCAGCCCCTTAAGGTTTAAATTTCTCAATATCAGTTGTTGGTGGGTGTTGATGTCATATAAGTGTTGGTGGGTGTTGATGTCCCTGAATTTCATGCTTCTAGGTCCAGTCGTTCTGGCAGATCATCCCTCAGTCATGGGTTCTTCAATGTAAGGTATAGGGAGGAAAATTCGTTGCACCCTGTCAGGAGGAGGAAGAAATCTCCCTTCTTGAGACGGTTGATGCTGGAGGAGTCCCCCATGGCTCCTCAGTGGGAGAGTCCATCCAGGGAGGAACAAGGGGGAGCCCTATATAAGCTGTGTTTGGGCGGGAAAAAGGGAGAACTGGGACAGAGGTGCTGAGAGGAGGAAGAGGCCTCAGTGCCATGCCTCTTACACAGGCCTCTGCTGCACCATGTGGAGCGGGGAAAAGCTGGCCTAGCCTCTCACAGAGTCCCAGCATCTGGTAAAGTTCTGAGTTCTTTTCTGTACTTACCTGTGTGATGTTCATGCAACCTAAGACCTGTGAAAGAAAGTAAAGGCAACCTACCTTTTAAAGAACTGCTGCCTCCAGAGTCTCATTACTCCAACCGAAGGTATGTCTGAGCCATGGACTCCAGGGAGACCTCCCTGTGGAATCCCCTCCCCACTCCCAAGAAATAGCCGAAGTCATGACACACCCCTTTTTAAGTTGGAAAAGGGAAAATCTTCTGGTTGGAATTTCAAAAAACCGATTCTTAGTGGGTGCCTCCATCACGGAAGGAACACCCTCCCAAAATATCATGCCTAGTGGTCCGGCTGGCCTAGTGGTTCTGGGCCTAGTGGTTCGGCTGGCCTTTGATGAGTGAGTGAGTCTGAGTCAGTGAGCCAGTTGGTGATTTTTCAGTTTTATGTACCGTTTATGGACTAAACAATATTTTCTGATATAAATTTAAGTACTTAAAAGATTTTGTTTTTTTCTTTTATGCAAATTTTAGTATATTTTTGCGTACGTAAAAGTTTCAATTTTTTATATGAGGGGAAAAATTAAAATATTTTCTTTGACCCTATAAGTTCATTTTTCCCTTCTCATTTTAATAGCAATTAAAACATTTTTCTGGGTTCCTAAAAGTGTTGTAGGTGCTTGGCACTTTGCTGAATAGATAAATTTGATCTTCTGATTTTTTTTTTGGCTTATGGAGAGATAACTGGAAAAGGAGTGCAGCAGCAACACAATTGGAGGAAGAAAGGTGAAGGACAATGAAAAGCAGCCATGTCTTTAGGCCGCCTATTTAGACCACCTGATGCTTATAAAGTGCCAAATGGCCATAAAGTGATGACTTGCCCTCTTTCTTTCCTTCTAACAGCACTCAGCATGTTTTGTTTTTTTCATTTGTGTACCACTTTCCAGATAATGGAAGGGCAGAGGCAGGTTTGCTTGGTTGATCTTCTATTTAAAGAGGGGATGAGTGAAGAATGGGAGGGCAAGTGGAGTGTACCTTGCTCACCTCCCTGCTTTCCTTTTCTCTTGTTCGTTCACTTGCTCCTTTCATCCAGAGGGAGGGGGAATACAGGGTGGCAGCATGAATAGAGAAATCCAGCTCCATTGTGCATATTTTTAAAAGCATTTTTATGATAGGGTGCTATGCTTTCACTTTGTTCTTCAAGATCTCTGTCAAAAAGTAGTTCTGTATGGCACTTTATAATCCAGCTGTAAAGGGCCATTTGTGTTTGTTTGCTTTGGTTTTTATTCTCTTTCTCCTATCCTATGTATAGTAAAACCACAATTACTGTGTTTCGTTTGGTTTGCTGCTTTTGTACCAATTATCTTATTTTAGCTTCCCCAACTCTTAGGTCCATAATTTTGTTATAGAAAATTGTAAAAGATGTTTTAATCCTTAGTATAAGAAAATTCAAAGCGGAATTTAATGCTCACTTACAGTGTGTTAAACAGCAATTGGAAATGTCTGCTGCTGCCAGTATAAAGTAAGCAAGTTGTTGCTTGATTGCTAATTGCAACCAAAGAAATGATTATTTGCAGTATTTTCTATAAAAGATATTGATTTTCAACAGAAGTTTGACAGGAATTGAGGCTTCCATTAATAACCTTTGGGATGTTTGAAAGTTGTCTGACTGAAAAGATGGAGCTCATCTATTTCAGTGAGATTTGTATAGGCAAGTTTACGTGTCTTGACTCAAGTTTGAGGCCCTCTTATCATGAAATATCTTTTGTACAACTCTCCTAAAAATGAAACGAGTGTGCCAAGGAAGGTTGTTCAACATGCATGCTCTTTCTTTCCTTCTTTCCTTCTTTCTAAGAATGAAGTCACTGACTGACTCACTCACTCATCAACGCCCAGCCAAAACCAGTGGGCCTAGAATTGTGAAATTTGGGGTGGGTGTTACTTCTGTGACAGAGGGAGTCACTAAGAACTGGTTTTCAGAAATTCCAACTGGAAGGGGGTGAAAAGGGGTGTAACGCATTTTCCTATACTTTGCATTGAAGAATCAGTGACAGAGGGATGTTCTGCCCCAACCCCTGGACCTAGAAGCATGAAGTTCAGGGAGGGTGTTTCTTCAGTCACATGAACACACACCAAGAACTGATGTGGAAAAATTTAACCCTTAAGGGCTTGAAAAAGGGGTGCAATGTGTTTTTGTCCTATACTTAACATGGAAGACTGATCAACATCCAGCCAATTTGGTGCCTGGTGCACTGGGGGGCTGTTGTTTGGAGGGAGGGGTTGTACTGGGGAGGATACTGCACTTATTGGCTAATGTGGAGGAGGGTTGATGCTCATTGGGGGGTTGATGCTCATGGGTAGATGTTGAACTGGGGGTTTGACGGCATGGACGGATGTTGCGCAGGGGGGATGAACATGGGGAATATGCATGAGGGATTTGCACATGGGAGTTGATGAGTATAGGGGGGATGATGCACATGGGGTGGATGAACATGGGGGATGTTGCACAGGGGGGTTTGAGGTACGTGGGGGATTGATGTGCAGTGCTGGGATAGCATACGGGGGAATGTGAACGCTTTTCACTAGTTTTTGAATAAATCTTTGAAGTGTTATTTAAAAAAAAGCAGGCCTCTGTCAGTCTGGGAAGACTATGGTATCGTGCTCGGCGCTGCATATGCTGCATGTGAAGCACGAAAGCCTGGGTTGGATTGTTATGGAGGATAGGCTGTTACCCAAGCAGCAAATCCCTCCTCTCCATGCCGCTGAATTAGTCCAATGGAAAGGCAGAGCCAGTACGATTAGATCCAGCTGGTGTCGCAGAGTTGGGCTAAGGACAGGAGCTCACCCTGTCTTGTGGGGCCGACCCAGGTCTCGAACCCTGGCCTGCTGAGCACGATACCATAGTCTTTCAAGACTGACAGAGGCCTGCAATACTAACCATCTCCCCATTCCTGCAATAGTGTGGAGCCTTGCGCCTGTCTGTGCACTAGTCTATTACCCCAGGACCTCAGACCCCCATGCCACACCCCCATGCCAGCACCAGACCTGTGCTAGAACATGTGTCAGTTAGGATTGCAACCTTTGTGTATCTCAAACCTATGTATTTGTTTTTAATGTCTAGAAATTGATTTGTAACAGAAGAAAAGTTGGGAGTTTGGCATGGGAATCGCAATAGTATTCAAGGAAAAATACTGTGCATGCTGGGGAGTACGAACTGTAGAGGGAGGTTCAGTCTGTATCGTTAAAGCCTTGTTTTTCTCTGGGAATTTCAGAATAATGGGTCAGATTCTGATTGTCAATTTTAATTTTTTGGGTTAGATTAACTTGCATATAAAATACTTAGGCTGCAATCCTAACCTCTAGACTAGCTGAAATTTTGGCATAAGTCCTGTGCTGACCTGGGGATGTCACAAAATGATGTAAGGCACTTCTTGTTATAAGCCCACATTCTTGGGAGGGGAGGGGAAGGTTAGGCAGTGCACAGGCATACATCGACCATACCACATTTCCGTGGGAAGAAATGCCAAGTGAATTAAAGGTAAAGGTGTCTCCCGCAAGTTGTATTGCTAGTTGTGACTGGCTGGAGGGTGTGGTGCTCATCTCCATTTCTAAGCATTTAAAGTCAGCGTTGTCCAAAGACACTTCTTTGGTCATGGGGCTGGTATGACTATACGCCAAGGCATAGAGAACGCTGTTACCTTCTCATTGAGATGGTATCTGTCTACCCAGTGCAAATTGATTTCTGTCAGTGAGCAAATGATGTTCATTTGTTTCATTGTTGGAAAATCAGACTGAATAAAAGTTGCTGACATTTTGACAACGCAGTACTGTATTTACATATAAGCTGAACAAGGTATAGCTTAGGACCCCATTCTCTTGGGATACACAAAAAAATTTAAAGGAAAAAATCTGGATGTACATATTAATTACTTTGATTATGTGCAGATGGCTTTAGATACCTATTAGGTCCATAAATTACCATATAGCATATATTCAACACAAAAAACAGCAACAATTTGTTGTTGACAAAGGACAGCTAGACATATAAAGAGCCCCATTACCTTCAATACCTTAGGGCCTCATCAACCCTAAGTCCGGCCTTGCAACTGGGCAAGCACAATAATTTTTTTAAAAAAATAGCAGTATGAATTTAGTAATGAGCAAGGGCTAGAGGTTGATGACCCAGGACATGACCCCTTTTCTAATGTTGTTCTCATTATGAAAATGTGTGAAACTGCCTGTTAGCCAAGGTTGATGAAGCTCTTCTCGGGGTCACTGACTAAACCTCTAAATCATCTCTATGTGGTGTATGTTATGGTTCATTAAGTGTATTAATGTCTGACTGGAATAATTAAATCATGCTGAGAAGGCCTGTGGTGTACAAATCAGCTGATGTAATGTTACACATATGCTAAGATTCCACAACAAATGTTAACCCCTGTGGAAGTAACACATGACTCAGCACAGCTAAAAATCATTCCATATGTGGTGATCCATACAAATTAGTTACAATATTTTGTTATTAGGTTTCTGTATACAGTGGTACGTAGGTTTATGAACATAGTTTTTCCAGAAGCATCCTTGTAATCCAAAACGCTTGTATATCAAAACATAAACAATGGACACTCAGACGATTCATTCCATAACCCAAAAATATTAATATAAAAATGATTACATTGTTGTAATATAATACAAAATAATAAAAAATACAAAATATAAAGAAAAATAAAACAAATTAACCTGCACTTACCCAACAATCCAGGATAATCCAGAATAACAAGCAAAAATAGTCCCAGCCGAGATACGGCTGGATTCGTCGCTCTGCCAGCACCTACTCATCCTCTTCCGAGAGGCCCAATGTATGTCTACTTTGAAGTAAGCCTATTACAGTCAGTGGGACTCACTGCTATGTAACGGGGGGCAATGGAAAGGAGCCTGACAGACCTAGCTTTACATGTCTAAAGTAAGTCCTATTATAATCAGTGGGGATCACTCCTGTCTAAGGTGGCAGATTGCAGCCTGAGAGACTAGTGCAGGTTAATTTGTTTTTTCTTTGTATTACCTTTTTTGTTTTGTATTTTATTACAGCATTATAATCATTTTAGTATAAATGTTTTTGAGTTGTTACCTAATGGTAACTGGGTAACTGGTTGTTACTGGGTTGCTACCCAGTGGTGCCCAGTGGGAATGCATGATGCTCAGCGCCCGGTGTCCCTTACTTGCTACCCTGGATACAAGCAGTGTCATTTTTGTAAGGTATTTGTGCAAGAATTAACAAACTGAATGTTGCTTCAATAGTTCTTTTTCAAATTTCATCCAGTGTTGTGCCAAGTAGGTAACAATACCTAGTGCCAAGTGGTGCCTTTATTTTAAAATGCAATTTTTAAATAAAATTTAAAATTGCAACACCACAGTGGTACCTCGCAGAACAAGTGCCTCGAATAGCGAGTGTTCCACATAGTGAGTTAAAATTTGTGAGGGCTTCTGCCTCTCATAACAAGCTTGATTCGCATAACAAGTGGCCATTGGCTGGGTTCCCTCTCCTCCTGCCTCCATTGGCTGGGCTGTAGGAATGAAGAGGCCAGCAGAGGGAGCAAAGGAGTATCTTTAGACCACCAACAAAGATGGCTTCTGCAGCCAGAAAACATGGCCAGCCCACCTTCTGCAGCCTCCGTCAGGTAGGAGTTAAAACTCCTCCTGCATCCCCCTCTAGAGCCCCCCTCAAACAAACCCCAAACCTCAAAACGTCGAAGGTGCATTGGAGGGACTGTTGACTCTGTGTAACTTAAGTCTATGTGCTCGCCAACCAGGAAGTCCCTGAAAAAGGCCCTGTTTCATTCGGAGCCCTCTGAGCAGGAAATAAGGAAATGCATAGCACGGCCACTCCAGAGGGCAGAGGGAATCCCCATCCTTGTGGGGAAGCACTCCATGGCCCCTCCGGAACCCCTGGAGGTGGTAGAAATGCTGCAAAAATGGCTAGGACACCCCAGCCTGCCTCAACTAACCCCTCCAGCTGTAGAAAGGGGTAAGTGGAGGCACTTTTTCAATTTCTCCAAGGGTCTGCCTCATTAAACGAGTCAATGCTCGCTACTCGAGGCAGACTCTTGGGGAAATTTTGCCTCGCTAAGTGAATCCCTTTTTAAGAGGGGCAGTCGCTAAGCTAGGTACCACTGTACTTTATACAAAAATGGGTTTATGTTACAATTTTGTTGCAATCTAGTAAAATGTTAAACTAAATACTGATCAATACTTAAAATACGGTACTGTATTTACTTGAATCTAGTGTGCCATCAAATCTAATATGCACCCCAATTTTTGAGTCTAAGGCTGTAATCCTAAGGACACTTTTCTGGGAGTAAGATCCATTGAACACAGTGGGGTTCACTTTTGAGGAGACATGGTTGAGATTGTGCTCTAAATTTAGTTGGAAAAGGTGAGCATTAGAGTCGAGTAAATATGGTATTTTCATATTTTAAGCAGCTATTTTATGTCTTGTATATCTGCTGCTGTTGAGGTACAGATTTATTGTGGTGGCTACATTTTATCTGATTTTGTCCTGTTCATGATTTATGGTGTACCTTAACAGTTCTTATACTTCTTGTCCAAAACCATATGATATGACTGAGGAACATAGTGTATATCTCTCTGCTTTCCTGGTTAAATTTATATTTAAATTTATACAATGCAGTAGCATTGAATAAAGCCTCTGCCAGTCTCCTTTCTTCCTCAGAGTCCTTTGCCAGATGAACTTTCTTGTGAGAAGACAGGCTTCATAATCTGTTAAAGCAGGCATGTCAAACTGGCGGCCCAAGGGCTGCATGCAGCCCTTTGCAGGCACATGTGTGGCCCTCGAGTGATCTCCCCATCCCCAGAAGCAGCTCAGAAGTGGTGGCAGCACACTGGATTTTTAGCCAGAGAAAGAGCCCAGCAGGAAGGAGGGCTCATGCTCAGCAGCAGCAGCTTCCCAGGGTGGGAGAAATATCCCAGGAGAAAGGAGGGCATTTCTGAATAGACATGCAAAAAATTGGATTGTGACCCTTGGGAGACACCATTAATGCTATTGTGGCCCTCAAAAGACACCGTTAATGCTAACGGAGCCCTCTGTATGAAATAAGTTTGACACCCCTGCGTTAAATCATGTTACAAAGGATGTGTCCTCAAACACAAAGATACAGGTGTTGAATTTTATGTTTAGGTTTGGTTTAGAATTTTGGTTTAGGTTGAATTTTGGTTTAGTATTATAACATAATACACAAATGTTACAGGTATGACTGAAACGTGGCAGATGATAACCCAGAATTGGAACACTCTTTTATCTTTTCTTTGTTGGTATTAACCTGACTCTATTTGCATGAATACATGCACACATGCCTATGCACACTAATAGTGACCAAACTATTGTTCAGTAGAATAAGAATTGTGATGAACTTATGTCCACTAAATTTTGATGCAACAATTTTGAGCTAGAGATGGTGAAGATATGTATGTGTGTAAATATTTGTCCTCAAAGATGATTAGTTTTTAAACGTCTTTTGTTGGTTTTATAAAATGCCTGCTAGCCAATTTTATAGCACAAGAACTGAAAATAATTTTATAGCACAAGAACTGAAAATAATTGAGTAATTTGCTCTGCATCTTTGCTCATTTTTGTAAGCTATTTGTGCAAGAATTAACAAATTGAATGTTGCTTCAATAGCTCTTTTCAAATTTTTTCCAGTGTTGTCTCTCTGTATATGAAAGAATCAGCTTGCCTATCTTCCTCTGAATTTTTCTCCTTGCTTTTGATCTGAATAAATTGAATAACTCTCTAAATAGTAATAGGATTGGAAAAGGAGGCAATATTAAGCCATTAAAATTGTATTATTAGCTCCAGAAGCTAAGTTACTCAAAAAATACAATATGAAGCTAGGATACTCAAAACGTACATGATAGATAACTCAGTTAAAATGTTAACTAAGTGCTGTAAGTGACAAAGAAGTCAAATTCTACGCTAGGGATTGAAATGTTTATCATAGTATATAAAGATGATGACCATTTCTAAAGTGAGGCCATGTTTGGAATGTTATGTTCACGGTTTCATCTGCCCAATCTCAAGAAAGCTTTTGTAGAGCTTGAAAGGTACAAAAAAAACCAGTCAAAATAGTTATAGACACAGCGAAAGTCATTTGGGACTTGTTAGTTTATAAAGAACTATTAGAACTTGCCTGTCGTTGAGGGAGTAAATGTCAGGAATATTTGTGGGCCCTGGCCATGGCTGGGCACTAGTGAGCACTGGGCCCTGACACTTGGTGGTAGCTATTGGATAGCAGACACTGGCAGGTACTTGACATTGACAAGCACCAGGCAGCGGAGGCAGTGGTGGGCAGCAGTGGGCACTGGCGGCGCAGGGCATCCATACCAAGTGTCATCATCAGCGGGTACCAGTATGCTCCACAAAGTTCATGACTCTTGATCTACGGGTTTTCATGTCATTCTGGAAGAATGCTTGTAATCCAAAATGCTCGTAATTCGTAGCAGATTTTCCCATAGGAAATAATGGAAACCCAGACAGTTAGTTATACAGTCCAAAAATCTTTCTATATATATAAAAGAGAAAAATCACTGACTGACTCATCAACGCCCTAACTGCTGGGCCTGCCAAAACTGCTGGGCCTAGAAGCGTGAAATTTGGGGTGGGTGTTCCTTCCATGACTGAGGGGTGCACTAAGAACCGGTTTTCGGAAATTCTAACCGGAAGGGGGTAGAAAGGGGCGCAACGCGTTTTCCTCCCTATACTTTGCATCGGAGAATTGATGACTCATCAACATTCCTCCCCAACTGCTGGGCCTAGAAGCATGGAATTCAGGGAGGGAGTTCCTTATGTCACCTAAACACCCACCAAGAACTGATGTGGAGAAATTTAACCCTTGAGGGGCTGAAAAGGGGTGCAATGTGTTTTTGTCCTATATTTAACATGGAAGACTGACCAACCTCCAGCCAATTTGGTGCTCGGTGCCTGGTGCACTGGGGGGATATTGTTCGGAGGGAGGGGTTGCACTAGGGAGGATGCTGTGCATGGGAAATGTTGTGCATGGGGGGTTGATGTGCATGGAGGGATGTTGCACATGGGGTGGTTTTTGCATGGGGGGTTGATGCGCAGTGGGGGATGATGTTCGGGGGAATTTTACTCCCGCAACGCATATACGCTTTTCGCTAGTGTAATATAAAACACTAACAAAGAAAATACTGTACAGTACTCAACTGTACTGTACCTTTGAAAACCTTCATGGCTGGAGTGAGGGAGACGAGATAGGATGGCTACTTAGTTGGATGACTTTCACTATCACTAAAAGTCACTGCTATCCATTGGCTCAATGGAATCTTTGTCTTTTCATGCAACTTTAATATTACCATGCTATTGATGGAGAAGGGCTGGCGCAAGCGGTTAAGACGCTGTGCCTCTTAACCAGCAGGCCAGGATTCGAGACCTGGGTCGGCCCCACAAGACAGGGTGAGCTCATGTCCTTAGCTCAGCTCTGCGACGCCAGCTGGATCCAATCGTATTGGCTCTGCCTTTCCATTGGACTAATTCAGTGGCGTGGAGAGGGGGGATTTGCTGCTTGGGTAACAGCCTATCCTCCATAACAATCCAACCCAGGCTTTCGTGCTTCACATGCAGCGTATGCAGTGCAGAGCACAATACCATAGTCTTCCAAGACTGATGGAGCCCTGTTTTTTTTTATTGATGGAGAGCACCATTGTAATACTGATAATACTGGAGGTGGATGCAGAGGTAAGTAGGTAGAGAGATTAGATAGCTAGATTGCACATCTTCCACACTGCCACACATGATTAGTTCAGTTCCCTGGCCATAGAAGCCTGTTCCAAACTTCTTCAGAAGTGTTCATTTTCCAAGCCAGTGCTCTTAAAGTGGGCTGTGGGTGGCGCAAGTGGCTAAGACGCTGTGCCTGTTAACCAGCAGGCCAGGGTTTGAGACCTGGGTCGGCCCCACAAGACAGGGTGAGCTTCTGTCCTTAGCCCAGCTCTGCAACGCAGCTGGATCCAATCGTATTGGCTCTGCCTTTCCATTGGAGTAATTCAGTGGCATGGAGAGGGGGGATTTGCTGCTTGGGTAACATCCTATGCTCCATAACAATCTAAACCAGGCTTTCGAGCTACACATGCAGCGTATGCAGCGCCGAGCACAATACCATAGTCTTTCGACGGAGGCCTGCTGCTCTTAAACCAGGTCAAAATTTCTGAGGAAAATTTTGCTTGTAATCCAAGACACTCTTAATCCAAGTCACTTGTAAACCTAGGTACCACTGTATATAGAGTAGGGGTGGATTCATGATAAATATCCATAAAAGGTAATGTGTTATTTGAATAGAGAATGTTTGGCTCTCTCTTTCATAGTATTGCACTTTGGAGTAAACAGTAAATTTTGATGGCAGTACAGTAAATTTTGATGGTTCAGTACAGATAAAAGGTACGTACTATTTCAGAAAACACTATGTGCAATTTGCTGCAAGAAGATTGTTGCTGCTTAGATGACTTTGATCGGAATTCAAGCTCATTCATTGCTGTCAGTCATGATAATCAAATTGAATATCCATGTTTTAAAGCAGGGAGCTTCTGATTATCTCTGTGCATAGTGTAGGCTGGCTTTCACTCTGAAATTGTGGTTTATTCAAAGGTATCTTTTAGACTGATGGAAATGAGAATGAGATGTTGAATAAGATGTATCCATTGGTGTGATCTGGTAGAACCATCTTTATGTTTTAAAGTTAAACCAACTGGTTAAGACTATAATGCACAGTTGGAAAAAATATTCTAGAAAAAAGCAAGAAGTAGGTAGAAGGGAAGAATCTTTCTACTTTTCTTCCAGGATTCTACGGGATGTCTTTTGTTGACATGAAGCCTAGAAGGGAAGAAAATGGGTACAAATTGGCTATACCGATACATATGTGCGCTTGGGAGGAATTGGAGGTCTATATGTGTGAGTTTTGTAAAGTAGCACTACCTACAATTTAATAAGTAAAATTCTGCTCTATTTTTAAAATGTCTTTTCCAGACTTTAGTAAGCAGTCTGTGTGCTATAATTGAAACAGCAGATCTGTTTCTCTTAGCAACCTTTTCAAATCTGGCATTCTACACTTTATAAGTAAGAGTTTGTCATATTTTGTATTTTACTTTATCTTAAGTAACTGTTACTGTTAACAGTTTCTTACTGTTAAACATCAATAAGTTAGATTTTTGCATTACCAAATAAGATCTGATCCTACTCCACCCCACCCCACCTTCAGTTGGGACCTACCAAGATTCTTCGTTATGTTTTTTCTCCAGTGTCTATTTCTCCTGTTTTTCTGCTTAAGAATACTGACACAAGATATATTTTGAGAAGTTAGTCTGATTACTCTTCTTTGTGTGACTGCAATTTTTTTGATGTTGCACCTACGATAGAACACTGTGAACTTCAAAGGACCCTGTGCTTTTCCTGATGATTTTCAAGAGCTAAAATGTAACAGTATTTCAGTTTCAAATACACAAAAATCATGTGTTTCAAAAATGTAAGCCTCCTTTTTCCTTTTGAATATGAGAAAACAGGCATGTAATGGTTCATTGAAATAAGCCAGTGGGGTGCTTTGTGTAGGTCTTAATTAAGGGCTTTGAAAATTCCAACAAAGGGGAAAAGAAAATGCAGCAGGGTTATTGTTATTCCGCTCCATTGGCTCAGCTGGCTGACCATCCATTGGTGCATTTTGTCCATTTTGAAACAGAATGGCGTTTTTGTTTATGGTTAACAGAGGTGAAAGAAGCCAATTATTGGCAGTCTTTTCCGCAGAGAATCTGCAAGTTGGTTTAGTCAAAGGCAAGTACAGACATTTGTACTACAAAATTGGATATTTTCCTTTTGGATTGAAGGGATAAAGTTTCTCTTCAACCTCCATGTAATGTGGCTAGGTAAAATTCTTTCTTATTACATACTAGCAAATACGTTCCCGCATTGCGGGAATAAACTTTCCCTGCTTGCTGCCCCCTCCATGCGCGTCATCTCCCTCTGTGCGCGTCAATATCCCCTGCACATTGTCCCCATGTGCATTGTCTCCATGCTAACATACCCATGCGCATAATCCCCTATGTGCTTCAACCCCCATGCACATTGTCCCCCTATGCTTATTGTCCCCCTATTGAACATCAACACCCCCCATAAACATCAACCTCCCCCATGTGCAATATCCTCTATGCTCATTGTCCCCCCATATGCATCAACACCCCTCCCTCCCAGTGAATGGTTATCCACTCAGCCACTCAAGTTCACTTGGGAACCTGAAGTGCATGGGCAATTTTAACCATAGATGTGACAATCTCCTAGAGGAGTTCAGCTGAAGCATTTCCTGTGACCTCAGCTGAACTCTCTATGGGGGAATTCCCCGCACAGAGCGGTTCCTGCTGAAAGCAATGCAGGGACCGAATGGAGCCCCCAGAAGTGGCGGATGTGCCGTGCGGGGGGCTAGTGCACCCCAGCCTGCCCCAACTGCCCCCTCCAGCCGCAGCCAGGGGTTAGGGGGGCAATTTTTTTAAAAAAAAAATATGTTTTCGTTGTGGAATTGTCTGTGTTTCCATTATTTCCTATGGGAAACTCTGCTTCACCTAACGAGCATTTCACCTAACAAGCATGCCTCTGGAATGAATTAAATTCGTTATGCAAGGCACCACTGTATATTACAGTTTTAAATCATTTTTATATGGATATTTTTGGGTTGTGGAACAAATCTTCTGAATTTCCATTATTTCTTGTTGGAAAATTCGCTTTGATATTTGAAAATTCCCTTCTGGAACAAATTATGCTTATAAACCAAGGTTCTAATGTACTTGCATTTCCATGCTTTAGAACTGCTAAGTTGCCAGGAGCTTAACAAGGGACAGGAACACATCCCATCTTGTATCATCTGAGTCTCGAACCCCACCTGCTAGTTGACAATCACAGTATCTTAACAACTGAGCCACTATAGCCTTTAAAGTATCTTAATTACGGTACTCTTAATTGCTCCTTGTTGGTTTTCTATGTTCTGGCATACTTGAATTTTTAAGACAAGATCTGACAAAGATATTACTGGTACCTAATTTAAAGGTAGAAATGAACACAAGGCATCAGACAAACTGACTGCACAATAGAAACTTTCACTAATTTAGGCAGTCTGACTTCCAGAGCTCAACTCAGTTCAAGTTTTGGGAGTGCTGCTGCTGCCCAACCGCAGGAAAGGAGAGGCACATTCTCCTCACCTTGGTGGTGGCTGAAGTTGGAGATGATGGAAGCAGTGAGAGACTGCTCCCGGCCGCCTGGGAGGCAATATTTTGATCCAGTCTGTCCAAACCCTGCCTCTTGCTCCCTGCCTTCTCTGCCCGCCCTCCCCAGATCCTGTGCTGGCCTAAAAAAGCCAGTGCAGGTCTCCCTTTGCACTGTCCCAGTGGATTCAGGGTTGGCACCTTATGGCACTTTTATGATACATTTATGTCATCACAAGGGACATCTGTGCATCAACCTAACTATCTTCAGGGTGCTATAGAAGTGTTTTATGGCATTTTATGACACCCTTAGATTGGTGCAAGGGATACAATTTAGGATCATCCCCCAGCACCAGAAAGAGGAAAACATAGAAATAGGAGGTGTTGTTTCTATTTAAAATGGTTCAATTTCAAAGCAATTCTACACTAACCATATGATAGTACAGTACTCCAAATCTGGAGGTCACCATAGCATAAATGAAGGGACTGTACTTTGTGTTCTTTTTCTGTATTTCTTCCTAGAAATAGGTTCTGAAGTTGGAGCTAGAGCTTTTATATTCTTCCCTGTGGGAATTCTGAGGTTTAAGCTTACCTGGTATTAAAATCTGAGCCCCATGCTCTCTTTCTTTGGCTTTAATTGTGCTGGAGCTGGTGCTGGCAAATGTTGAGGTTTTTGCTTGTTTGGTTGTTCTCAGGTATGCTAAAAGCAGTGTAAGAATCAGTTTTCTTGTCTCTTGAGGTTTTGCCAGATGCTTCTGTGGAATTTAGTTTGATATTAGCATGTTATTGCTTGCTTTTAGCTTTCATCCAATATGTACTGTAATTATTTTTCTATTGCTGCTGCTACATAGCAGCAATATCTTTTGTTCAAAATACCTTATTTTTAAAATAACAAGTTTGGTGTTAAATGCATAGAAATACTTAAAACTACTCTTATTTAGAATGAGATAGCTTTGAACATGCTATTCTTGTTGGCCTGGTTTCATCAAAGTCTACATTTATATTGCAGTTTTGCTTGGGTTTTATTGCACTTCTTAAATATTAGCTTTCCAAACGCCAGGCTTCCTCCAACTTGTAAGGCTCATGTTGCTTTCTAAATATTGGGTGTGACCAAAAAGAGAACCATAATAAACTGTATGTAACAGAATGAAATTTAAAATACTTGAGAGTTGCAAAAATAGGCCTTTGAAATTGGAGCATAGTTGCTTGAGTAATTTTGACTTTTTTCCGTTAAGGTCATGTTTGAAAATGATGCATGCAAACCTGATTCAGGTTGTGGGTTCTTAGTTGTGGGGGTTGATAATCCTTATTTTTTTTAACTTGTAGAATTTGTTTTATAGATGGCTGTTTATCTTTGTAACTACCATGACATCTCTCTGTCAGAGCTTAATCTAACACTTCAGTCCCTATACTGTAATAGCTCTAACCACTGCAAGTCTCTACAGGAAATCGGCCTGGATGTTCTCTTTTGTTTTTGAAACCCAAACATGGTATTTCACATACCCTACAATCCAGAGTAACTACAGGAGCACGTAAGAGACGTTACGTGTACCCATAGTTACTGCACCACCCAGTGAAAACCTATGGGAAATTCATATTGCAATCCAGAACAAATTGTTATTGCACCGGAGCAAGGACTCTCCGTAGTTACTCTGGATTGCACCCTACGACTCTTTCGCCTGCTAAATTTCCTGATAAGCTTTGGTATCCTGAATATCTCCATATATAGGAAATTCAAGAATTGGAAGTATCTCAAAATCTAACTAGAACTGGCTTTCGTGCTATTAAATGCAGAGGACTTCTGGATTATTGTGATGAATTACCAAAACAGATGTTGAATTTGGTTTTTTTTATTTTTAAAAATTTATTAAAAATAATTTTAAAAGGAAAAAGAAAGGCAGGAAAAATACAAAAAGGAAAATATTGAGTGGCAAGTATGGAATATTATTTTAAATTTCTTTAGTCTTCTACAGTCATATAACATATTGGATAGCTTATCTTAAACAATCTAGTTTCTTAAAATTCATTTTTCAACAAAGCAAAATAGATATATGAGAGAGGAAAAATTATTTATCAATTTCAGTCTGTTAACTTCTTAATTCATACTTCATTTGATTCATTTTCCTCTTCACACAGAAAGTCCATGAATGATTTTCAATTATCCATAAAAATTTTATTATATTCTCTTAAAAAAAATGTCTTTGTCCACCTGTTTTTTTTTAAAGAAAAACTGAAGTGGTGCCCGATAGGGATATATTGTGCTCGGTGGTGCCCGATACCCAGTGGAGGTGCCCAGTAGTGCCTGCTGTCCACCGTGTGGTGGTGACCAGTACCCAGTGATGCCCATAGGGATGCCCAGTGCCTGGTAGGGGTGCCTGTTGCCCACTGCTGTCCAGTGGTACCTGCTATCCACTGGTGCCTGGTGGTGCCTGCTGCCACACACTGGTGCTTCCCTGCCAAGGAGTGCCTGCTTCTAGGTGGTGCTTCTAGGTACGGATGGCTGCTGCTGCCTGCCACTGCCCCCTGACACCTTCAGTGCCCAGTGTCTGGTGCCTGTCCTTCCCCAGTGGTGCCAGTGCCCACTGGTGCACAGCACCTGGTGCAAATGCCTGGTGCACTCCACTGCCCAGCCATGTGTAGGGCCCATAAATATTCTTTAAATTTTACTCCTGCAACGGTGGATTCATGTTGTGTGTTTTAAATAATTTTTACTAGTACAGTATGCAATCAAATACCACCTATAAATCATTTTCTTTAAACTTAATATATAATATAGATTTTGTATCCAGAATTTCTTCCATCAATATGTTGATATTTCAAATCCAACACTTCTCACTCAGTTAATCATAAAAACTTTTGTTATTGTTCTAAAGAAAGAGGTTGTTGTTAACCTCTTTCTTTAGCTTTGGAGCTGTCATACAGTTTTGTGTGCTACCCCTACATTTTAGTCTTTCTATTAACTACAAAACTCTGTTTTGTTTAAAGTCCCAAGTCTGTTGAGTCCCTACGGTGGAATAACAGGCAGTATGTTTTGGAGGAAGGAAATGGCTCCATACAGATATGCCCAGAAAGTATCGAGTCAACAGTGGTATTAAAAACCATTATCACTGTCATTAACAAATGAGGAAAGACTTTAAGCTTCAAGCACTCTTCTAATTTTTTGGTAACCCCAAAAACTCATCATCTCTAGTGTCAGTGATTTGTGACTTTTGCACAAATCTCATCGCAAATGATCAGACAACAACATTTTGCACAAATCTCATTGCAAATGGTCCAGGAAGGTAGGTTCTTTTGGGGGGTTGGTAGGGAAAGGTGAGGGGATCTAGATAAATAGGGAAGAGTGAGGGAGGCACAGGCATAGAGCAGCAGGGACCAGGTCTTGTGCATGTCTACTTTGGAGCAAGTCTCCAAACCAAGGAAGGCTGCTTAGGATTGAAATTGTGCCAGGGTGACCAGATGCCAAACCCAAAATTCCTGAACCCCAAGGCCACAATTCCTACCCACTTAAAAAATGGCCGAAAATGTATTTTTTATTTTACTTTTTTGGCCATAACTTTTGATAGAAAGGAGATATCTCAAAACTGATTTTTGCATTGGATTCTGCTCTTCAATACGAATCCAATGACATATGACATGATGGGGTAAGGTGCATTTTATAAGCCGGGAAATACGGTGGTTGTGCTTTCTTCAGTTAGGAGACTTCTACTTTGCAATACAGCACAACACAATGTCTTGTTCTGATAGTGCAAAACTTTTTAGGCTCAGGTCTTTTCATTTGAATAATTGGTTAGAATGCTGTAAGTTATAAAGCAAACTTATCCTAATAAGTCCTCTGCCATTCTAACCACTAGCTGAATACTCATTTATGCTTTTGTGTGAGATTGCACTTGAAGGTCATGGCCCAAGCTTCTGTTGGGTCATGTATATACAGTGGTGCCTCACATAAAGAGCTTCATTCGTTCTGGAGGCATGCTCTTTAAGTGAAATGCTCTTTAAGTGAAGCGGATTTTCCCATAGAAAATAATGGAAACTCAGATGATTGGTTCCACAACCCCCAAAATATTCATATAAAAATATTAACTGGATGTAAAAATGATGACAAAACACTGGAACTGAATTCAAAACATGCATTCAATGTGCTTGATCCAATGAAGTCTACTTAGGGTGCTATCCTAAGGACACTTTCCTGGGAGCAGACATCTGGGTAGACATCTTTAAGAGGCTGCAATCAAAGACACTTTCCTGAGAGGCTTACTTGGGCTGCTGCTGGAAGTTCAAAGTGGTTGGTGGGGGCACTTGGGGGAAGTTAGGGGCAGCTGCCTCTGGCACCCTGAGGCAACTGCGCCTAAGTTGGGGGCAGTTAGGGGCAGCAGCGCTGGCCAGCAGCCCTTTTAAAGAGCCTCCGCGCAGAGCGTCAGGGCTGTATAGGTGCTCTTTAAGTGAAGCGGAACTTGTTATGTGAAGCAAGATTTCTTGGAAAATTTTGCTTTTTAAGCTGGGTACCACTGTATTAAGTAACTAGGCCCTAAGCGTCAATGTTACATAGGAAGAAAGACAATATCCTATTGAAATCTCTTAGAAATATTGATACAAACCCAAAATATGTGATGTGAATATTGTTCTCCTAATGATCTGTCTTAATTTTGAAGTTTTCCCATGCATAATCATGGAAAGAGTTTTCACTGAGTTTTTTGCACCCCCCCTTCCCTTTTGGATTATCTCAGTTCTTCATGCAAATTAAGAAGAAATGCAGATAACATAGTACACCTGCTTGCTGACAGTCCAGATTTGGCTGGGACAATGTTAGGTTTTCAACACTTGTCCTTGGCAGCTGATATACTAGCCAGTCTTTTCGTTCTGTTGTCAGATGATTTCGGTTAAAACAAAGATGTCGATGTGTACATGCTCTTTAATATCGCTACGATGGATACGAACCCTTCCTTCATCCTGTCTCATTTTGGCAGTTTGTTTTCAACCCAAAAATTATCACCTCTGGGACATTTTTCTTTAGTGCCTTTAGAACCTTACAGTAAAATTGACTATCATGTGTAATGGTGACAGTAAAAGTTTGGATTGAGAGTAACTTGGATTGAGAGCATTTTGCAAGACAACCAAACGTTTCTAATAAATTTTTACTTACAATACAAACAGCGTCTTGTAAAACAAGCAAAAAAAAATCCCGGTCAGAATATGGCCGGTTTTGTTGCTCTGCCAACACCTGCTCAGCCACTCCTACAGACCAGCCTATGCATGTCTTCTCTGAAGTAAGCTTATTACAGTCAATGAAACTCACTCCTTTGTAAGAGGGGCAATGGAAAGGAGCCTGTCTACCCAAAGTAGATGGAAAGGCAATGGAAAAGAGCATGTCTACTCAAAGTAAGCCCTGTTGGGAATCACTTCTATATAAGGGGGGCAGATTGCAGCCTGAGAGACTGACAGTGCAGTCCTAAGCATGTCTACTCAGAAGTAAGTCTCATTTTGTTCATAGGACTTACCCCCAAATCCAGAGTAACTACGGGAGCACGTAAGAGACTTTACGTGCACCTGTAGTTACTGCACCACCTTGTGAAAACCTATGGGAAATTCATATTGGAATCAAGAGTATATTGATCTTACACCGGAGCAAGGACTCGCCGTAGTTACTCTGAATTTTGCCCTTACTCTCAGGAAAGTGTGGTTAGATTTGATTCCTAAGTGCAGGTTAATTTGTTTTATTTTTCTTTATATTTTGTATTTATATTGTAATGTTGTAATACAATATTGTAATATTGTATATTGTACAGTGGTGCCTCACGTAAAGAATGCCTCACGTAAAGTATGTTTCACGTAACAAACAAAAATTTCTCTAAGATTATGCTTCATGTAAAGAACATGCTTCACGTAAAGAACACATTCGTTGGCAGTTGGGGCAGACGCGCCGGCCAGCAACCTGTTTAAAAAGCGTCAGGGCTGCCTAGTGCACCTGCCCATAGTGAAAGCAACACTTCCATGCTGTTCCTCCTGTGGCCAGGCGTCTGCTGGGCAGAGGGAGAGAAGAGCAGTAGAGAAGAGGGAAGCAGCTCAGAGTTAGCCAGAAGGGAGCAGGAGAGAGAGGGGCTCAGGATGGAGAGAAGGAGAAAGTGGGGAGACACTTTGAAGGTGTCTTGGATTGCAGCCTCCTAACCATGTCTACCCAGAAGTAAGCCCCATTGTGTTAATGGGTCTTACTCCCAGGAAAGTGTCTTTAGGACTGCAGCCTAAGTAGACTTCATAAGATCATGTACATTGGATGCATGTTTTGAATTAAATCCCAGTGTTCTGTCATCATTTTTACATCCAGTTAATATTTTTATATAAATATTTTGGGGGTTGTGGAACCAATCGTCTGAGTTTCCATTATTTGCTATAGGAAAAACCTCTTCACATAAAGAATGTTTCATGTAAAGAACATGCCTCCGCAACGAATTAAATTTGTTATGTGAGGCGCCACTGTATTTGTATTGTATTTGTAATTTATATTGTAATAAACCGTAAATACAATTTATATTGTATTTATATTGTATATTTCATATGCATCATTTTTATATGCATATTTTTGGGATGTGGAATGAATTGTCTGCTTTCCCATTATTTCTTATGGGAAAATTCGCTTTCATATACAAGTGTTTTGGATTATTGGCTTCCAGAATGAATTTCGTTCATATACCAAGATACCACTTACTTTCAACCTAAAACAAGAATGAATTATTAACAACTTGCCACTCCCAGGGTTTCTTTAAACCCTGGGGTGTGTCATTCATCTGTTCACATGAAATACCGTTCATAATGTAGAACACATCAGTATCGAAGTAGAGGAGCAGGCTCATTAATATGTATATAAGCAGAAAATAAACTTTGAAAAAATAAACATTCAAAGTTTAAATCAGTAGTACTTGGGCATTTCAGCCCGTGAACCCTTTCAAACTTAAAATCTGTTGGGATACCCTGTCAGACTTATGGAGATGTGACATCACTGTTATATCAGAGCTCCCATTGTATATTATCCCATTGTAATGAGACTAACTTCCAGGAAAGCTGAGTGCCAGATTCCAAGATTTCACTCTCTTGTGACTTCACTGACCCAAGGTCATGACCCTTGAAGGGGATCCTGACCCCCACTTTGAGTACCACTATCCTAAATGAAATACTAAATACAGTGGTACCTCGCTTAACAAGCGCCTTGTTTAACAAGCGTTTCACATAACAAGCAAAAATTTCCAGCAAATCTTGCTTCACATAACAAGTTCTGCTTCACTTAACAAGGAAGTGTGCCATGGGCACATAGGATAATGCACATTGAATGCATGTTTTGAATTCAATTCCAGTATTTTGTCATAATTTTTACATCAAGTTAATATTTTTTTATGAATATTTTGGGGGTTGTGGAACCAATCGTCTGAGTTTCCATTATTTCCTGAGGGAAAATCCGCTTCACTCAAAGAGCGTTTCACTTAAAAGAGCATGCCTCCGGAATGAATTAAGCTCTTTATGTGAGGCACCACTGTACTCAATACTAAAATGAAAGTACATCCAAACAATTCGCATAGCTATTCACATCACTAGTGAGTTCATCATATATTGGAATATGCTGAATGCAAATTAATGCGTGTTTTGTAGCGGGAGAAAAAAAAATGCACCATATCCTGCCAAACACATTTTTCACCTTGAGGCTTTTTCAGTAGTAATACATCACAGTTATTCACAAACATTCTTAGTTCCTGCCAAGTATCCTATATATTTGCAAATGCACAATCTCCTGGTTTCAGTAGTAGGCTATGTAAGGGAGTGGCAACAGGGTTCAGGTCAGTGGTGGGCTCCAGCAGATTCGCACCTACTCTATAGAACCGGTTATTAACGAGAGATTTGACATATAAAATTTAAAAATAGCCATTTAAAAATTGCTGCCAGATGTACTGGTTGTTAATTTCTTTGAATCCCATCACTGGTTCAGGTGTCTTGTGTGTTTCCTGAGATATCTGGTAGGCCACTGTGAGATATAAGGAGCTGGACTAGGTGGCACTTTAGCATGTTTTTAACATAAATACTATAAGTTCTTTAGAACAGGGTTTCTCAACCCTTGGGCTGGGAACCACTGTAGATCCTTGGCGGCTCATGAGAGGACTCCACTACCCCTCCTCTCAGCAGGGGATAAAAGGTGGTCCATAGCATCTGCCTCAGCAGTCTGGTGGCTGGAGCAAGATCTCTACCAACCCCTGCTAAGCGTCTCTGCCCCTCCTCTCAACAGGAAGGCTCTGTCCAAGGAAACTCTTGAATGTATGTGTAGAGTTTTTCTGCCAGACCCCAGACACAGGAGGAGCACATGGCCAGCCAGTGAGGAGCCAGCTTGGAAGAGAGATTGGGAATATGATACATCTCTCCATCCAAGCCAGAAAAGTGTGAAGAGGGAAGGGGGAGGGAGAAAGAGGGAATGACAAAGACCCTCATCCTAGCCAGGGCGTTGAAAAGAGAGGGGGGGGGGGGGAGAGAAAGAGAATGGATGATGAGAGACCCTGATCTTAGCCAAATGGGATTGAAGAGAGGAGGGAGAGAGACAGAAAGAGAATGATGAGAAACCCCAGTTATGCTAGCCAAGATGGGGGGGGGAGTTGAAAAGGAAGAGGAGAAGGTAGGGGAGAGAGAGAGACAGCATGGGAGACTGATAGATAACCCATTGATCCTAGACCATGGTGACCATCTGTTGCTTTTTCCCTAACCTACCTCACAGCCGTGTTGTGAGGTGGGGTGGTTAGGGCAGGGTAGTTTAGTTGTTTTGGGGTGGAATCAGAAGATCCAAATTCAAAGTCCCCCTTTGCCCATGAATCTTTGGGTTGGTGGGATTCCCCACTACAGAATGCAAACCTTGTCTACTCAGTATTAAGATACATTGTAGTCAGTGGAGCTTATCCCAGGAAAATGTGGATATGATTGCAGCCTTGGAGCCCAATTCTATGTATGTCTATTCAGAAGTAAGAACCATTATAGCCAGTAGAGCTTACTCCCAGGAACGTGTGGATCTGATTACACTGCAGCATCAGTGCCCAATCCTATGCCTGTCTACTCAGTAGTAAGTCCCATTACTGCCAATGAGGCTTACTCTACAATAAGAATGAATAGGATTGTTTTGTGCATTTTCAATGCATCCTGCATTGAAAAAGGTTGAAAATCCCTGCTCTGGGTAAACATGCATTGAGACATCGGGCTCTTACCTGCAATTCTATACACTGTAACCTAGCAATAGTGCCATTTATTAATTACTAGCGAAAAGTGTACCTGCGTTGGGGGAGTAACATTTCCCCATACGCCATCCCCCATGGCACTTAAATACCCCGTGCACATAAACACCCCATGCGCATAAAAACCCCATGCGACACTTCCCCCCAGGCACATCATCCCCGTAGGTGCAACTTCCCCTGCAGGCACAACCTTTCCCCATGTGCAACTTCCCCTATGTGCCTCAACTCCCCAATGCAACATAATCCATCTGCATCAGTCCCCCATGTGCAACTTCCCCCCATGCACATCAGTCCCCCCATGCGCATCAATCCCTCCATGCACAACTTTCCCCCATGCGCAGCATCCTCACCAGTGCAACCTCTTCATCTGAACAACATCCCCCCTCCCCTGGTGCACCAGGGTCCGAGCACCAAATTGGCTAGATGTTGGTCAGTGTTCCATGTTAAATATAGGACAAAAACACTTTAAACCCTTTTTCAGCCCCTTAAGGGTTAAATTTTTCCACATGGTTCTTGGTGGGTGTTCATGTGACAGAAGGAACTCCCTCCCAGAATTTCATGCTTCTAGGTCCGGGGTTGGGGCGGAATGTTGATGAGTCATCAATTCTCCAATGCAAAGTATAGGGAGGAAAACATGTTGCGCCCCTTTTCACCCCCTTCTGGTTGGAATTTCTGAAAAACCGGATCTTAGTGCACCCCTCCGTCATGGAAGGAACACTCTCCCCAAATTTCACGCTTCTAGGTCCAGCGGTTTTCGCAGGGCTTTGATGAGTCAGTCAGTCAGTCAGAGAGTCAGTGACTTTTCTCTTTTATAAAGATAGAAAGATAATGGGATTTACAGCTGGAGCCACCTGTGTTCTTGGTGAGGAAGCCCTCCTGGGTAGCCAAAGGCAGAACACCCTCCCTCCCCCGCACTGGTCCTGGAAAAATTTTTTTCCCAAAGAACTGGGCCCTGGAGCCAAGAAGGTTGAGGATCACTGACATCTGTCAACATCTGTCAACACTAAGACATCAGTCAAGTTGTGTACAGTACTTACGTCTCAATTTCCTTATATCCATTGTAAAACCCATAGGTGTGAATGCTGAGCATGTGGTGGCCATGGGTATTTTGAGAATTGTTGCAAAATAGTGCCTAAAAAAGTGAATTATGGCCCAAATGGAAATTCTGATGTAGCACTGTAGTGTGTGTTTTAAAGAGAAGAATAGGAAATCCTCTGTCATGGTATATAAATACATGTTGTTGTTGTTGCTGCTGCTATATTAACTATAGGTTTTCTAATAATGTTACTTCGGGCACAATCCTAACCATGTCTACTCAAAAGTAAGCCCCATTGTTTTCAATGGGCCTTATTCCCAGGAAAGTGTCTTTAGGATTGTAGCCTTCATGTCAGACCATGCTGGAGGGAGAGATAAAAATGTGCAAGCAAAAGTTCAGAAATCCACCAGTTGGCTAAACTCTTTGCCTTTAAATTCCTGCCTGCTTTTTCAGAAATTGAGCAATGATTCAACTCTACGTATGGACCAGTTTGCTCCTATTGGTACAAGAAAAATTTTCTTTGGGCCAGCGTCCTAGTGGTCAAAAATGCTCCCCAGTTTACAACCTGAGGTTATTGTTCCACCAGCCTGCTGTTGTCCCCTCCATTCTTCCAAAGTGTAGGCTTCCCAACTGCTTCTGCCCAGAGTTACAGGTATGGGAGCCTGGTGGGATGGCAAAATGTATAAGCAGTTGGACAGTATGTAGGAGATTGGAGCCACCATGAGGGAGGGGAAAACATCGCTGCCAGGTCCAGCCTGCTTAGACAACCCCACTGAAAGTGCTCTGCAACCCCAAAAAGGGTCGCGACCCCAAGTTTGAGAACCCCTGCTCTAGGGGGATTTCCTGCTGCAGGCAGGGGTTGGACTAGATGACCTACTAGGTCCCTTCCAATTCTATGATTTTAGGACAGATCAAACAGGATCCGCCTGGTGGCCTTGGAGTCCTAAGCCTGTCTAGCTAGAAGTAATCTCCACTGAGTTCAATGAAACATTCTCAAGCAACTGTGTATAGGATTGCTGCCTTTGTTAAGGATCAAGTAATCCATGCTGTTTTAATATTCTGTCCCATTATACATGTAGTTCAGTGCCATTATTTGCAGTCTGCAGTCTGGATTGCACCAATATCTGGTGCAATATCCAGATCTGTTTTGATGTGAATTTCTGTTGAAGTTGCAACTTAAGATCTATGAAATAGAAAGCAGGTTTACTATTAAATTTGTTTTCTTTAAAAATACTTTTAAAGTGACATTCTTTAATTTTTTAAAAAATAAAGGTGCTTTCCCACTCTCCGGCTTTGGATCTGCCCTTAATTTTTATTTATGACTTCACCCCCAGAATTGGCATCTTCACTCTAATACACACCCTCTAGCTTTTGCTGTATAAGTTGCTTTACAGCCAAGACAGTTATAGTATAAAACAGTAGCTTTGGAAGTGAAGTAATGTGTCTCTTAAAAGATAATTGTTGACCTCTTACTATTCAGAACATAATACATAATGTCTGCTGTTTCCCCTTCCCCCAGATTGCCTGGTTGTAAGTTTTGCTAGTTGTAAGTTTTGCAAGTTGATGGATTGGTTGGAAGCCTTTGCTTGTCCAAATTTTGAAGTTTTTAGGCAGCGAGCATTAGGGATTTGGTTGGTTGCTGGCATGATAAAGCTTTCTAGGTAGTGTACATGTCTAAGTAGAAGGCATGATGGGCATCCTGTATAAAGTATGCTCAACTCATATTACTTGCACTTTGTAACATGGACAATTGCAGCAAACATTTTCTACATTTTCAATAAAAAAGCCAAAATAGGAATGGTGCAATTTTTTTTCCAAAACCCTGCTTATCTAAGAAGGCAGCAGTCAACTGCTGATGATAGTTGAGTACTCTATAAGACTAAACAGTTGCATGGAATCCGAGAGTGCACATGACATTGGTAGTCAGGCTCCAGTTTTTCTCCAGTTTTTCAAGGAGAAAACAGAATCTGAATTTCCTCAATCTCGTCTCCCTTTGTGTATGTGGACAGGTTCCCTGGTTAGGCTGCCACAAGTCCCATGATATCCTAGGGGTACAGTTTTGTGGGGGTTAGGCCAGTGCACAGGTATGAGCCAGCCTCCCCATGATGCCACAGAAATGGGGAGATGGATGAATTGTGCTGACCTAAATGGTATAGGAATGTGTCCTCTCAGAACAGTTTTCTGTGTTAGTTCAACTTTATCATACATTTGCAAAAACGTACCTGCATTGCAGGAGTAAAATCGTACACCAACACCCACTGAGCATCAACGTCCCCTTGCGCAACACCCCCCATACACATTACTCCCCGTACATCATCTCCCATGCGCACCGTTCCCCCATGCGTACCTCATTCCCAGTGCATCAGCTGGATGTTGATCAGTCAGTCTTCAGTGTTAAGTATAGGACAAAAACACGTTTCACCCTTTTTCAGCCCTTTAAGGGTTAAGTTTCGCAACATCATTCTTGGTGTGTGTTGACGTCACAAAAGGAACACCCTCCCCGAATTTCATGCTTCTAGGTCCAGGGGTTGGGGCAGGGGCCCAGTCGTACCTACTCTATAGAACTGGTTGTTAACATATAAAGTTAAAAAATAGCCATTTAAAAGTGGCTGCCAGATGGGCACAGAACCGGTTGTTAATTTCTTTGAATCCCATCACTGGGCAGGGCCTATCAGCCAGGGATTCTTCAATGTAAAACATGTTGCACACCTTTTCACCCCCTTCTGGTTGGAATTTCCGAAAACTGGTTCTTAGTGGGTGCCTCCATCATGGAACATCCAGCCCAAATTTCATGATTCTTTCTCCAGTGGTTTTAGTTGGCAATTGATGAGTAAGTGAGAGTCTCTCAGTCAATCAATCAGTCAGTCTTATTTCCGCACGTAACTGTTAATACTATTATAGGATATAAATATAATTTATTTAAATACAGCTAACTGCTTAATTCATTTTGTAAATTTTATAAATTGCTGATGGCAGAGGGCATGGGCCTTGAAAATGACTCTATGTACCTTACCTTATTGCAGTACAACAAGCAGCAAACAGGGTAAGCTTGTTTAGAAAGCATTGTAAAAGAGTTTTAAGGTGCTTTGTTGAAATATGATATTCTTCAGTAAGACTTCTTCTAAATCTTTGCATAAGCATGGCAAAAGCTAATGTGATGAAAAAGAAAGCTTAGGGTGAAATCCAGAGTAACTACGGGGAGTCCTTGCTCCAGAGTAAGAACAAGTTACTCTGGATTGCAGTATGAATTTCCCATAGGTTTTCACTAGGTGGTGCAGTAACTACGGGTGCACATAGTGTCACTTATGTGCTCCCGTAGTTACTCTGGATTGTGCCCTTAGTGTAATCATGTATTATTAAATGAAAGACTAGTCTAGAAAATAAAATTATCATGCTTCAAACAGATGCTAGCAGATTGAAAGAAATGAAAGACAAGGTTGAGAGTTTCTAATACTAAGCGTTTCTAATAACAGTTTCTAGTACTAAAATAACCCTATAGATTCAAGGAGAATTGCAGAAGTACTTAGAAGAGTGAAACAGTAAAATATTTATTCATACACAAGGGAAATCGTACCTGCGTTGCAAGAGTAAAATTCCCCATATGCCATCCCCCCACTGTGCATCAACCCCCCATGTGCACCCACCCCATGAGCAGCATCCCCCATGTTCATCCCCCTATGCACATCATCCCCCCATGCACAACAGTCCCCCATGCGCATTAACCTCCATGCGCAACCCCTCCCTCCGATCAACATCCCCCCCACTGCACCAGGCACCGAGCACCAAATTGGCTGGATGTTGGTCAGTCTTCCATGTTAAGTGTAGGACAAAATCACGTTGCACCCCTTTTCAGCCCCTTAAATTGTTTAATTTAACAGGTTAAATTTCTCCACATAGGTTCTTTGTGGGTGTTTATATCACAAAAGGAACATCCTCCCCAAATTTCATGTTCCTTGGTCCAGGGGTTAGGGGCAGAACGTCCCTCATTCAAGTATTCTTCAGTGAAAAGAATAGGGAGGAAAATACGTTGCTCCCCATTTTACTCTCTTCCAGTTGGAATTTCCGAAAACCGGTTCTTAGTGGGTCCCTCCGTCACCAAAGGAACACCCATCCCAAATTTCACACTTCCATTGATGAGTGAGTCAGTGAGTGAGTGACTTTTCAGTTTTTTATATATAGTTATTGTACATTCCTCGCATTTCCCATGTCAATGCAGATACCCAAGATGGCTTACATAGCTTTAGTTCCACTCCTCTGCTCAATGTAGCTGTCCTCAACCTGCTTTCCTTGTAACAATCCTGTGAGGTAGGTGAAGCTGAGAGTGAGTTTGTGGCTGAAGATCACTCAGGAATAATCATAGCTACCAAGGAAGGATTTGAAACTGGATCTTCCAGGTATCAGTCCAACTCCTGAAATACTACGTCATCCTGACTCTTATAATAGCAGTGTCAAAAAAGATTAGCAGATATGAAGCCAGAATTGCAAATACAGGCAGAATCTTAAGTTCCAGTCCAATCAAAATTGCTTTTATCAATCCATATGTGAAGAAACTGCAAGAAACACAAACATCACATAAAGAAGAAACATTGCAATTTTGGACAAAACTATGGGTCATAACAACAGATTGGAAGAAAAAAATCAAGCTGGATAAACATGCTAGGTTGGTGCAAGGCCTGGGGAGGGGAGGGTGAGAGAATGGAGGGAACATTCTGGGCTGGGTGAAGGTCAGGATCATGGGGGAGCAGGTGGCTGGCAGTTATGGAATAAATAAATCTTGTGAGATCTCCTTTGTTACTTCAGTGTTTACATGTTGTAGTTACATTTGTTGTACATTAAATGCTGTATTCCCCCTACTGTAATGGATCATAGATCAGTGATGGTAACTCAATTAAATCAGAAGGGCAGTACAGTGGTGAATGTGCACTTGGCTTATCTTTTTCCAGTGATTGGTGGTACCACCACAAAACTTACTTGGAGAGGTTAGGGATAGTGCTCTTGCTGTCTCAAAAATGGCGGTAATTGGAAGCTGTTTTACTTTTCAGTCATGCTTTTGCAGGTTGTGGATAGTAAGGGCTAACCTGAAGAGGAGGAGGATCCAAGGAATGGCTTGGTTTGTGGTAACTACACACAGTAATTTAGTAGTGCTGCCTGTTAACCTATTATTATTTCCAGATCAACACTTTCTCCCTCCACTTCACAACATAACTGTTAATTAATTTAGTCAATACTAAGGTCACTTGAAAGTCATTGAGAGTTATAGTTAAAGTGGAAGAAAATAAATGCACACACTCACTGATTTTCCATCCTCAAAATTATCCTGTGAGACAGTTAATGGCCTTTTTCAGACTGCAAGTTGCTATTCCATACTATAGATTATTACAATTAATTTGCTCCAGACATTAATGTACTGTAATTAGCAGCAGGTGAACAAGCTTCCCAAATCTGTAATTGTGAAGTAGGAATGGCAGCTGAGGTACACAAACCTGACGAGCTTGTTCACTTAAAAATGCTTTGTCCCTTTCTGGCCCCTGGCTCCTCCTCTCATCCCCCTTTGACATCTTCCATGAATATGTCAAATTCCTTTTTAAGTACTACTGAGTTAGTGACCGTTACCTCATTACAACAGATTCCACAAATTTATTGTGTGTCTTGTAAGTACATTCTTTTATGTGAGACATGGAAGAAAATTGATCTGCCTGTCCATACTATGCATAATTTTATAAGTCTCAGTCATGTCCCACTGAAGCAGCTGCCAGGGCAACCTGCCAGGGACCTGTACCTGGGACCACAACCCACTGAACTGCCTTATCCAAGCTAAAAAGTCCCAAATCTTGTGCTTTTTTCTTAGGAAAGTATGCAAGACCTCTGATATTTTTGTTACTCTTTCCTGTTACCTTTTCCAGCTCTACAGCGTCCTTTTGATGGGGTAACCAGGCACACAGTACTTCAAGGATGACTGTGTAGCTTTGCACAAGAACAATACATTTACTGTCTATTTCAGTAGTACTTAAGGTAGGGGTTGTGAGTGGTCAAGCGCAACCATCTTTGTTGCTCCACCCCCACTTCCACAGTGCTCTCCCAAGATCTACCCCTAGTTCATGGCAGGCAGGCTGGTTGGGAGGCCCTAGTTCTACTGCTTTATCCTGCATTCTTGTCCCATCCTGTGTTTGGGAAAGGGAAGAAGTGAGCATGGTGCTTGTCATGTGTGTTGTGTGTGTGAGAGAGAGTGCATGGGGGAAATATCTGTGTGTGTGTGTGTGTGTGTGTACACCTACATGATGTGAAAGATGTGTGTATGAGACGAATGGGGTGAAATGTGTGTGTTTCCATGTTTGTGAGACTGCATCGGCATGAAAGGTGTGTTTTCTATGTGGGGTTGCACTCGCACTTTCCTGGAAGTAAGTCTCATTGAACACAGTTGGACTTACTTCCAAGTAGACATGGAATACTTCTGGCATCACAATGATGTCACTTCTGGTGTGATTCCATTTCCAGTAACAACATCACTGCCAGGTTGATGACATCAAATTCACATTCTGGTAAGTTTGAGAGAGGATCCCAGAGAGAATTTTTACGTTTGGATGGGAGTTCTTTCACCTGAGTACCATTGGACTATTTTTTTTGCAATTCGTTCCCCAAAATTCCCTGACATAGTTGATCAAACTATCTAGATTTACAGAGCATCTCCCATATTTGTTTGGTCGTGATTGCTATTCTTGTGATTCTTATACAGTACTGTGTTTCTCCAAGAGCTGTAAAATAGATCAGTTTGAGAAAGCATGGGCATACAGGCATAACTCATTGGATATTATCTAAGGCTATTTGGATCATTGGCAGTTTGAATTCAAGCCAAGAACCCTGGTGTTCTAGCAGTTCTGTACTTTGGAGGGGGTAGGAGAATTTAGAACTTGGCTGACAAAACCAATAGTGTTTAAATATGTTGTTTACAATCTGGAGGATGAGTCGTCTCTTGCCCGCAAGGTATAGGTTGTCATTGGGTTCACTACCTCTGCTTATCTGCTGATAATAAGACCACAGTTGATACATGGCAAGGCATGCCAAACAATTAGTCCCATGAGGAATGAGCATTATGCATCCCACAACCACAGGGATGTTACCAAAACTGTTTTGTTGTAAGAAGAGCAAGGGAAGGACAGATAACTTCAAAATTAAGTTCTGGGATTAGCACTAAGAAGGGTTGCATCTCCCTTGGAAAATTTTATACAGTACTTCTTGCTGCTCTTAAATTCACATTAAAACCTGGCATAGAATCAAGTCCTAGTTCAGTGGTACTCAAACTAGGGGGTTCATAATACCTCAGCTCGTGTAAAGGTCCTCTGGCCTTTTAAGGGGTGAGGGCAGCAAGGCAATCCACAAGATTGCACTTCCAAAGGGAAAGGGGGTGCTTTCACTAACCTTCACTGGCAGCAGGCTGCAGGAGGTGTGGGGAGTCCTTCCCAGCTCTCTCCAAGCTTTGGAACTCTCTTAAATGAGTTTTCAGAGCTGTTCAGTTTTAGGAAACTACGAAAATGATGTTGCATGATTCCGGGTATAATGTTGCTGCCCTTGCCCCTCCCCTTCAAAAACTTTCTTAGGGAGTAAATCTCTCTTAAGGTTTGAGAACCAATGCCTAGCAGTATAAGTACATATCAAGTGCCACCAGATAGTCTGAATCATGTTTCTACCTGTTCACCTATTTGGAGATTGCTCTGTCCTCATGCTGAGTTACCTAAGAAAGGAGTGGCTGGACTGATTTCTTGCCTCCTTTCTCATCTATGTATCTTAATACAAACACCCAAATATTCAAACCTTTTCTTGGTAGGATGCAAGGCTCACAACAATGTCAGAGATGGGAAGGCAATTGCTCTGTAGGTTAAAACTTTTAACACATTAGTTTTATTCAGATCATAAGAAAAAATTAATTGGATATTAAAAGGCTGGAAGGAAAAAAATGGGAAAATATTTGAGATCAAGGGGAAAAGTTCAAAACAAATTAAAAACAGATTCTTCCATTCTTTTATATCAGAACTGTACCGTGGCACTTGGCTTGGCCAGGATCTTGCTCTCGTTCATCCCAATTCAAAGAGCTTAGTTGCCACTCCCCACCTCAGATAGGCTGGTTTGAAATAAGACATTCAAATTTCTACTCCCAAGTCAGGAGATCAAAATGAGCCAATGACCAGATATGAACCTTGGTTTCAGCGAGGCTGCTGGTCTTTGGTGATACCAGACAAACATGGGACTCCTATTTAAATTTGAAAGTAGTATGACACATCATGAGAATACTCCCATCGGTTTAAACATCTAAGGATGCAATTCTAAGAGTGTTTTCCTGGGAGTATTGAACTCAATGGAACTTCTGAGCAGATATGAATAGGATTGCACTGTAAGTTAATTATCTAGTGTGTCTTAAATTAGTAGGGCTGTGGGTGGCGCAAGTGGTAAAGATGCTGTGCCTGTTAACCAGCAGGCCAGGGTTCGATTCCTGGGTCAGCCCTGCAAGACAGGGTGAGCTTCCGTCCTTAGCCCAGCTCTGCGACGCCAGCTGGATCCAATCGTATTGGCTCTGCCTTTCCATTGGACTAATTCAGTGGCGTGGAGAGGGGGGATCTGCTGCTTGGGTAACAGCCTATCCTCCATAACAATCCAACCCAGGCTTTTGTGCTTCGCATGCAGCGTATGCAGCGCCAAGCACGATACCATAGTCTTTCAAGACTGACAGAGGCCTGCTTAAATTAGTAGATTTCCTGTGATATGATTGGAAATATTTTTGTTCGTGTTTGCCATCATGCCTGCTTTCCTGAAAAGCTTCTATGGCCTGGAGTGTTCATTGACAGAGTGCCTTTTTACAATACCTTCCCTAAACAGTTGTGTACTGTTAGTGTGAAAGACTGTTTCTGTTCCTCTCGAGTCTGCATTCCAGCAATGAATGAAGTGGCTCCTGTGAGAGCGTTAAACAGAAGGTGTTGTAGAGTTTCAATGCACTCTTTGAGTTATATGTAAAATACATTTTGTGGAGTCTGTTCGTAAAATAGTATTCCAACAATATTTTTTGTGACAAATCTTAACAAAGATCAAGAGTGGCTTTCCAGAGTTCAGTACTGTAAAGATTTATATGTGATTCACGAGGGACCTCATATTTTCTTCTGCCTCATTAATGAATGCATATTTAAACATTTCAAGGCTTATAGAACCATCTAGTTGAAAAAGGATGTTGCTTGATTGAATGAAATTGTTCATATTTTGTACAATTGTACAGGGATTTAAAGAAATCCATGATAGAAAATAATGGTTCTCCATAAAACGTACAGTTGTGCTTGCTGTAAGAGGAAATAAACACATGTCTCTGCATACTTATCGTGTAAGTACTTGCTTGTTCATGGACTAAAATTGAAATCTAGTTAAAACTACAGTATTACCTTGGACTTTTTATAGGTTTTGCAGAAAAGTTAGGCTGGAGTATAGCTGAGGCATGTTCCTGCTATTCTTGTCAGCTGTCCCAGAAGCCTGGGGTGTTTTTTATCAGGGAAAAATGCATTTATTTGTATATTCTTTCCTTTTAAAAAGGTTTAATGCAGCGTACCCTGAATGTTTGAATATGGGGTGGTCACACTTAACAAAAGTAAAACAAATAGTAAAACTAAAAAATAAAAAGTAGTAAAATAGTCAAAAAATTATAAACCAAATTTTGCTATTTTAAAGTTTATGTTTATTTGTTGATACTTCTGTCATGACTGAACAAAAGTGGTGTTCTTACTCTGTTAAAGAGTATACCCCCACATTGACAACCACTTTGAGAGCACTCATTGCAAGTCAAGTTAAATTTTTTAAGAGAGAATTCACAGACCACCATTAGCAAAATTTGTTCTTGGTGTGTGAATAAATTCTCTTTGCCCCTTGGCTGGATGATGCAGACCAAGGGTACCAAATTTTTCAGCAGGAGGGCCACATCATCTCTCTGACAGTGTACAATGATTTAATTTAAGCTGGAAAAATGATTTAATTTCAAATTTGAATAAATTTACATAAATTTACATATAAGGTTTTGTTAGAGACATTCAAGACTTGTCCGTGGACCAGTAGAGGGGTCTTGCTGAGGGCCACTTTGAAGCTTGTCAAGGGCCCCATTTGGCCCCAGAGCTAGGGTTTGGACACCCCTGATCTCGACCAGTGGTTCTCCCAGAAGGCCCAGGACCCTTCTGGGAGTGACAATCTGTCTGGGGACCCCTGCCCCAGGAATAATGTCATGGCTGGAACAGGAAGTACCATCCCAGTGATGCCAGAGGTCTTCCATGTCTACTTGGAGACAGTCACATTGTGTTCAGTGAGACTGCCTCCCAAGAAAACAGCCAGAACGTCCTCCTTTTTCTTGGGAGCAGGCAGCATGTATAATTCTTATGATCGGTACTATTTTTCTGGAAAAATAGGTGCCGGTACTCAAAGATACCTGTATGTACGTGTGTGTGTGTGTGTCCGTGTGTGTGTATGTATGCGTGCGTGCCGGTACTCACCCACAGAGGTGCCGGTACTGTGTACGGATGCGTACCACTTCAGAAGACCCCTGCTTATAATGAATAAGTTAGATATATTAAATAAGTAATATTTTAAATTTAATAATTAATATAATGTTTAAATTAACCACATAAAAGCAATACATATTAGTGTTTACAGCTTTTATTTTGTGATGTCCTACATTTTTCTTGTGTTTCCTACATTTTGGGGGGCCTTGTCCTCTTTTTGAAGTTATATGGTCACCCTGAGTAAGTCCCATTGACTATAATAGGACTTGTCAACAATCGTTGGATTGGGTTCTGAGTCTGCAAGCCTGTCCACACCTTCCTGAGAGTAAACCCCATTGACCAGGCATAGGAATGTGGGTCTGAGGCTGGCATCCTATCCACCCTTCCTGGAGAATAAGCTCCATTGACTATAATAGACCTTACTTCTGAGTAGACAGGTAATTTTGGATTGGCCTCTGCAGCTGCAAAGCTATGCACACTTTCCTGAAAATAAACCCCATTGACTATAATTGGGTATACTTCAGAGTAGACCTGCCTAGGATTCAGCATGTGCATGCAAGAACACCATGCTTTGCACTGCAAGCATTAGCTCTTGCAGGTGCCCTATATGTGGAAAGTCACTGCAGGCAGAAGGGAAAACAGTGTCTGAACCCCTTTTCAAGCAGTTAGTCCTGGGTCTCTGGCCCCCTTCCTCTTTGCTGCCCTTTTATCTGCTGCTTTCATCCTGGTTTCCCGTGCTCGTCCATAACAGAGCTCCCATCCACAGGGAGCAGCTTCAAGCTTTTGCTGCTCAGTCAGCAGGCTGCTGTTGGTTCAGGCTGCAACCAGATCCACACTGAGTCGTAAGCTCCATTGATTGTAATGGGACTTACATCAGAGTAGACCTGCCTAGCATCCTGTCTAGCATTGGCCTATCCCTCTCAGCGGTAGAGCTTTCTGTTGCTTTAAATGGGAAGCAAAGACAGCAACTTCTCACCTGTTTATGATGCCCAGGTAGCCATTCTGCTGCACCAAGCCCTGCCTGCTCCCTCCAATCCCATGGCAAACCTGAGGCTCCTTCAGGGCACACTGGCTGAACATTGCTGATTTTGAGTATCTAACAGGATTGTACATTGGTGTTAAATGTAGTTGCTAATAGTGAAAAAATAGTGCACTACTTAATGTGTATTAGTCTGTAGACTAAAATTTCTATACCTGCATGTAGAAAGTAGATGTTAAGAAAGTTTTGTCTATTTTGCGAAATAAAAGATTGGAACAAATTGGTATAATATATTAGCTTCTCTCTTTAGACTATTTTTTTCTGACTGTCAACTATTGAAAATACAGCTTACGTTTTTGCCATGTAAACCTCTTCAGGTTTGTCTTGTAGATGTAAACATGCTTGCACAACATGTTCTGATCACACAATTATGCTCTTCCCCCCACTATTTTTTAGGGATATCAGTATGAACAATATAACAAGGTTACCTGAGGATGCATTCAAGAACTTCCCTTACCTTGAAGAATTGTAAGTATAAAACATAAATTAGGTTTGTTGCATGGAGGATGAATAGAAATTGCCAACAGAATGCTTGTAGATATAAATTCTAGTGATGTGAAAATCAACTCCGAACAAAGAAAACATTGTACTTGTATGCTACAAAATAATCCTGTGTGTTTCAAAGCCAAGATGCCATTTACATTGACTTTTTAATAGTAATTATTTTAATTGTGATTGCAATGACGACATTGTCTAATTATAGTGTTATCCAAACCATAGGACTGTGCAATTAACATTGTTTTGAATGGAACTTTCGTAGACTGATTTAATAGAAGCTATGTAATATGTTAGTTACTGTTCCTCCCTTTAAACACAGTTTAAGTGGGCACATCAAGTCATGGTGCATTTAGAGTCAAAAGTGAAACTTTGTCAGAAGGTTCTTGGTTTATTGTATCAAATGTCATTTTGACAGTTAACTAGCCACTTTGAAAGTATGATTTTTCAATTGGAAAATGGAGTGGTGGAAGTAAATGGTTAAATTCTACCTCCACACTGCAGCCCCTTCCCAAGACATGGCCCTACATGTCAGTTGCATGCTGTATTAATAAGACTCAAACTACTGTCACATGGCAATCTTTAAAACCAAATCTATTTAAAAATATAATAGTCTGGTGGAATGAGACCAAAGAAATTCAGAAGTGTACGAGTATTACAGTGGTACTCTGGTATGTCAGGCCGGGACCCCCTCTCAAACTTAAAAATCTATCCAGGTCCCCCTGTCAAACAGACCTCTGTGTCTACTTGGATTTAAGTCCCATTGTGTTCAATGAGACTTACTCCCAGAAAGCCCACTGCCAGATTCCAAGATGGTGGATCCCACTCTCTTGTGAGTGAGGGTCCCAACCCTCACTTTGAGTACCACTGATGTATTGTTTGCATTTTTATTGAATTATTGGCTGATTGTTAACATTTAAAAGAACAATAATCCTGAACCTATCCAACAATCTCATACATTTTTACAAAAATGTGCACCTATCAATATTTGTACTATTCCATTCAAAAAACTGTGGTGGGGGAGGGAGAAAGATGGAGATAAACTTCCCTACAATAAACAAATCCCAAAGCTTCCCAGTACAACTATTGTACAACTATTTTCTTCCCAGTGCACAATGTTTTTCCAGCGTGGGAATTGGGAGGGAACGATCTGAAATCCCCAGAAGCACAGAAACCAAAAACTCACCAACCTTACTCCTTCTAAACGGTGTCTAATACCAAAAGGCTCCACCCAAGCACAAGAGCCTCCAGGAAAACAACACAAAATAGCAAGCATATTTCTTTTTCATATTTTGCTATCTCTTCAGTTTTACAGAACTGGATGAGCATGGGTCAAACCAGAGCCATACATAATGAAAATAGCCTGCATTTGCAGTGACTGTCTCACGGGCTGACTGTCAGTGCCTGTTGGTGCACAATGCCTGCTGGTGACTGCCACTCACCACCTGGTGCCAGGGTCCGGTGCCCACCAGTTCCTGCTGGTACCCAATCATGCCCAGGGCCCAAAAATAGTCCTGAAATTTTACTCTTGTAGCAATGAGTTAATTCTGCTTGTATGTTAGTAGCTTTGCCTGATAATTTAATCTAGATCTTCTCATGCCTCATTTGTTACAATGAGGTTTCCCCCTCCCATCATAACCTTTAGGAAAGGTGAATTATTTACTTAATGAGAAAACAGGAGTTATAAACCAGGACTTTGCTTTTTATCCCTATATTGAATTTGGGGTGGATGGGTATCTTTGTGTCTTTCTGTATCCTATCTGTCTGAATCTGAATCAAATCATTTATGCCTCTCATTTTTGTTTAGGAAACTTATTCTAAAACATGTCTTGAAGAATCTTGCACTGTTTAGTGGAAGTTCCTCTGTAACAGATCCTCATCTGGAAGTAATTCACAAATGACTGAAATGGCATTGGTCAATGTCAATAAGGAAATGGCAGACCACCAAGGGCTTTTCCATACCATTTAATGAGAATGCTGCAGAATGCAAACATGAACACACTGCAGCCTTGAATGTTATATGGAAACTAGAAATCCTGAGAGTGTTTGGTTGCAATTTCCTAACCTCCCTAACGATGTATTTATAGTTCAGTACAGACAGTGGTTGCTATGTAAGTTCCAAAGAGTGAAGTAATGCAAAATCAGTATAGTTATACTGGTATTGGACAAGTTTATTGTTACAAGAGTGTGCAGGCTGTCAAGGTTAAGAGTTCTATGCAGGTTGAAAGTTTATGGACTGCTATGCTAATAAAGATTGGTCCAATAACTTCAAAAATAGGACTTATAAAAATAAAGGAATTACAGCTCAAAAGCACTGTGTCCCATCAATGCTGAAATATTGGCTGCATCCCATCCTGCTGCATTTAGGTCATCAGGGAACACATCAGTCCTAATTTCATTTGAATTAGAATTGAGGGTCAGTTAACACAATTTGTTCTTTGTGAGTCTATGTTTGTGTATTTGTCTTGTGATTATGTACTGAAGTTAATGACAGCATGGGAAAACCTGAGCATGAACTGGATCTTTAGATTGGGCTTTTGGCTTTTGGTAGAAGTTATGATCAGGGAAGGGGGTGCCCTGATTTCCAGTAAATGTGTTTGTGTACCTGAGCATATGTAGAAAGAAAGATAACGTCTTTCTTCTTGGTAGAAAGAAAATTAGCTGCTCTGGTACACAAATCTGTTGCTTACAACCAAAGTTGTAGTTCTGAGCTCTAGTGTTAGATAAAGCTTTGGCTCTAGTTCCAGCAAGTAATTGTGGAGATTCTGGGTCAGAGAACAGAGTTAGGTCAGACTTAGGTCTGGTGGCTAGTATGTCTGCCCATGATCCTGTTACTGAACTAACAGAATCTGCACTGCTGACAGATATAGATTTTTCCCCCATGTGCAAATACTTGTCATGGTATTCGCTGAATCAGTTGGCATTAAGATAATTTAGTCATAGGTGAGCTCTCCAGCTTGCATCATGTTGTATGCCAAACTAATAGAGCACAAGAGTTGAAACTTTTTGAAAATTGCTTTTCTGAAATGAATACAAGTACAGTTACACTGTTTTCTAGTGCCATGACTCATATTAGGTCATTCACATGAAAAAACTGTTTCATATCATTGTGGCCTTTACTAAGGGCTGTGGGAAGGCAACAGCATTCCATGTACATGTGGACCACATGTTGGATAATTCTGGCTCTATGGCTATAGAAATAGGGATGATCACTGCACCCTACAGTCAGTCACGATTAACAGTATAACCTGTGGGGACACCTTTACTTACCATCGTCTCAGTTCCACTGTTAACATTTCTTTAGCATTATAGTCATTAACTTGCCTAAGATAGGCACTCATAATCACTTTTACATTTTGCAGTCAATAAATTTTTTACTGAATTTGCATGGGTCAAATTGATTTTTTGAATGGTTCTGCATATGTGTGGTAGATTATATCTCAATATGTCCTGGTATGACTGGCTTTTAAAAATTTTTTTTAGGATAGATTAATCTTGGATGTTCGTTAAGCGAAGACACCATTGTACAAATTGATGGTGTGGCCACATTTGGAGTATTGGTCCATTTGGTCGCCACATCTCAAAAAGGATATAGATGCAATGGAAAAGGTTCAGAGGACAACGACCAAAATGATTGATGGTCTGGGACACCTTCTATATGATGAAAGCCTACAGCGTTTGGGCTCTTCAGTCTAGAAAAGAGGTGCTTGAGGGGAGACATGATTGAGACATATAGAATTATGCAAGGGATGAATAGAGTGGATACAGAGATGCTCTTTTCCCTCTCACATAACATCAGAACTAGGGAGCATCCACTAAAATTGAATATTTGGAGAGTTAGGACAGACAAAATAAAATGTTTCTTTACCCAGCGTGTAATTGGTCTGTGGAACACCCTGCCACAGGATGTGGTGATGGCATCTAGCCTCAATGCCTTTAAGAAGGAAAGTGCCATCACAGGTTACAAGACATGAGGGATATGTGTTTATATGTGTGCATAAATAGATGGTGTGGGCAACCTCAAAATGCCAGATGCAGGGGGACAGCATTTGGTTGCAGGTATCTTGTGTGCTCCCTGAAACATCTTATGCTGCTGTGTGATACAGGAAGCTGGACAAGATGGGCCTTTGGCCTGATCCAGTGTTGGCTTTTCTTTTGTTCTTATGAAGTAGTTGTGTAAATTTATCCTTATAATATTAACCGACAGTTTGACAGCTATGAGAGGATTCAGCTGTATGGTTCTATCTTCAATTCTGGAGAATAAGTAGTAAGACAACTAAGTGCTAAAGGTTCTGCATCCCATCTTTAATTGCTTGTTCTGGAAGATTGATCATTCATCATTCTGTTTTCAAGTAGAGATGATTATTTGTTATTGGGGAGAAGAATACAGTGAATTCACTTAAATGTCTTTGTAGGAAATACATCTGTAAATTTTCTTTGAAGATATTTGGTAAGATATTTGTGCAGATATGGAGCTCATGAATGCTTATATAGTGGCACCTCATGTAAAGTATGTTTCACGTAACAAACAAAAATTTCTCTAGGATTCTGCTTCACGTAACAAACTGTGCTTCACATAAGAAACACACTCGTTGGCAGTTGGGGCAGACGTGCTGGCAGACAGTCCTTTTAAAAAGCGTCAGGGCTGCCTAGCACCCCTGCCCATAGCGAAAGCAACACTTCCACCCTGTTCCTCCTGTGGCTGGGCGTCCGCTGGGCAGAGGGAGAGGGAGAGAACAGCAGTGGAGAAGAGGGAAGCAGCTCAGGGCTAGCCAGAAGGAAGTAGGGGAGAGAGACTCCCATTGTGTTAAATGGGGCTTACTCTCAGGAAAGTGTCTTTGATTGTAGCCTCCTAACCATGTCTACCCAGAAGTAAGCCCCATTGTGTTAAATCAGTCTTACTCCCAGGAAAGTGTCTTTAGGATTGCAGCCTAAGTAGACTTCATAGGATCATGCACATTGAATGTATGTTTTGAATTCAATTCTAGTGTTTTGTCATCATTTTTACTTCCACTTAATATTTTTATATGAGTATTTTTTGGGTTGTGGAACCAATCGTCTGAGTTTCCATTATTTCCTATGGGAAAATCCGCTTCACGCAAAGAAAGTTTCATGTAAAAAACATGCCTCCAGAACAAATTAAATTTGTTACATGAGGTGCCACTGTAATAGCTATAGAGGAGAGCCAGTTTTGTCCATTTGTTGAAATAAGTGGAAATAAGAAAAGGAGGATTCTTGGGGTTTTATTATTGTGTCAAAATAGAAGGCAGGTAGTTCTTTGTGGGAGCTAAAGAGGTTTTGCCAGTGTTTGTACAGTATTTCAATTTTTCATAGTCATTTTGATGAATGAACATATCAAATGTGTAACACTGCAAATCATTACTAGTTGATGATGGAGCTGAACATTTTCAGTAGCAATTGGGCTCTCAGATATATACGATATTAATACAGGTGCTTAATTACACTGGTATAAATTAAAGTCAAATTATTTGTAGCTTAAGAGATAACTGGTTGTGGTGGTATGGAAATAGTTTAGTTTGTTCTGAAAGGTGGCTGAATTGGTTTGACAGCTTTCCCTAGTATCGTGTAATCATTCTTCAGAATTTATTGGCTAACATCCAATGAGCTTCTTCAGATGTACCTAAGGGTTTGGACATGCCCAACATTTTTAACTTTTTTTTCCTTTAAAGTAGTAAATGCTATTTTGCCATATCTTCTAAATTGCTTTGGAAATCAATTTCAAAATTAGTTTATCAGGTTGAATTTGGGGTAATATTCAAGAAACACGAGCTTTTCGCTCTCCCAGCTTTTCACTCTCCCTTTTCATATATAATCTCCCATAAGAATGGCTGTGTAATATGGCAGAGTAGATTCACAGCCCAATCCTATTGGGGCTGCTGGCATCGCAAATGCCAAAACAGCCACCACTATATCCAGAGGTGTCAAGAAGGCAACATGAAGTGTCAGAAGCTGGAAGCCACTGTGGAGCTGTTGGTACCTGCATATGCACCTGGTGTGTTTCAAATAGCCCATGTAGGGCTTTAAGGGGCAAAAGGGGGGATAGAATTTGGTGGCAACCTTTACTGCCATTCTACCCCCCTCCCTGCTCCCTGCCAGTGCACTTAACCTCTGGTCAGTGGTGGCATTGTCATCAGCATTGGCTTTTGCAGACACACTGTGCTTTGCAGGACTTCTGACTGAAATCATGACTGTTCCACTGGTGATAGCTGGCATGGGATTGGTCCCACAGTGGACTGGAAGATGTAGTGCTGATTCTTGCCCATGATTCCGGGGGAGGGGCAAGAGTGAGAGAGCAGCATTCTGTTGACCACATTCCACAGCTGATTAGGAAATAAGGCCAAAAAATGTTCCTACATAGATGAGGGCATGCAAAAGCATTTTAAGCATTTTTCCAGAAGGGAAGCAGACAGCAGTTGGCCATTGGCAGGCTGTTCCACCCCACTTTCCATGTTGTCTGCTCCACATCTAGATTTCTCTGTTTATCAGACTTCTATGAGGAACTGTAGGTATTTTTTTTAAAGATTACATTCTAAGGTTAAAAGGGAAAGATCACACCTTTGTACTCTAGCCTGATTAACAAAATAACTCCAGCAAGGAATGAAAAATACAGATTCCTTTGGCTCATCCCAGGCAATTGCCTGGCATTGGGCAATCAGAGATGCAAAGCATCAGCCCAAACTACCACAATCTTTAACTCTGCCTATTTACCGAAGGAAAGAAAGTCTATCGTTTTGCTACTATTTATGAAATGATTTTCAGTGTTCACCCAGATGGGAAAGAAAATACAGCAAGGTTGAAGGAAAGGGATGAGTTGCAGAAAAACAGAACCTCATAATCTTTCTGGAAGACTTTAGTATATGAGTGGCTTAGAACTTAACTTTGTGAATATATCCTGGAATAGAGAGCAACAGCGTGACAGCTACAAAGTTACCGTTTTTAGGATAATATTAATGTGCTGGTTTACTAGAAAACTTTCTCCATAGCCCCCTAGTGAGGAGGCCTCCTCCTTCCAGAAGTTACTATATGAATGATGATTGTATATTTGGCACATTGATTAGAAAAGACTGCACATTTGGCCAGTTGTATCCTGTTTCCTGGAAGGCTGCCAGATTGAGGAGAAGCGGAAATGTAATGGATTGCAGTTTTTGTTGGTTGGTTGCAACAGGCTGAATAAACAGAAGTTGCCTTGAGGTAGGTGCTGTGTTCTCCATATAAAGTCACGCAAACCTTTCTTTAAAAGAGTGAGCTCTTGCTTCCAGAGTGTACAAAAGAGTACTTTATGATGATGTTTGGGACTGTTCTATTCAACTTCTTTTGAAAGCAACTGTATATCCAAGCCTTCAGAAAGTTTGTTGAAATTACAGCAAAACGTTTGATAGCCCACATTTTAAATGTGTTCTTTTTAGCTGAAAAGCATAACAGAGAGCAAAGTTTTCTTTTATAATTGTGTAGAAGACTGGTTTATACTCAAAAGCCAGAAATTGCTCATATATACTATAAACAATATATAGTAAGTTTGTGTAGTAAGTATAGTTTGTATAGTGTGTGTAGGTCCAACCTTGTTGTACATTGATTTTTTTATACAGTGATTGACTCAGCATGAATGGCCATGACAAATCACAGTTTTAAAAACTCCTTTTCTACAGTTGTAGGAGGCAGGCAGTCATACAAGCAATCATTCAGTTCTCCAGCTGAGCCAGGCAGGGGTCCTCACTGCTTCTCTACAACAGTAAGAAAAACAATTTTTTAAATTGTAAAGGGATGAACTATTTTTTAAACTGCTTTTTAAACATTTTTTGTATCATTAGGGTGTCCTGTAATCAAACGTCTACAGTTATTTAGGCACAACCTTATTCTAGTAGGAGGAATGGGAGAGTAGGAAAACTGGAAATGTGTCTTATTTTTACACTGTTTTTTTAGTCCACGATTTGTTTTATCCACAGGAGGTTCTGGAAAGGAACTCGAGTGGATAACGAGGCACACCTGTATATATAAACACACATGTGGACTCATGGTTTGGGAGCCACTGGGTAGGGTAAGGCAAGTGTTTTAAAGATTAGACCACTCCAAATTTTTTAAATGCATGCCTTTGCTCAGTGGCTTCCAAACTATGGGTTCATTGTCCACCAGAGGTGTGACTCATTCTTTATCCACAAAAATAAAGCTAGAGTAGGCTGTGTACATCAAGGGTTAAACAAGCCACTACATGGGGGAGCACTTCTATGCAGTCACCATTATGGCCACAGTGGCCTAGGTAGCTGATAAATTCAAACTTTAAAAAAAAGATCCTGAAGCTAAAATGTTTGGGAACTACTTCCTTGCCCTATTTCATAACTTCAAGCTGGCTTGCTTTTAAAATAACCTTTGCAACCTTGTGAATATGCTCCCCCATCCCTGTGTTAGCCTATAGCTGTGAATACCATAATTTTGAAAGTATTTATTTTAACGTCTGAACTCAACTCTCTTTTTGCAGTACATTTTAGAAGCTCTTTCTCTAGAACAAAAACTTTCACCTGGCTTTCACCTGTTATCTATATATATAAAAGAGAAAACTCACTCACTCACTCACTCACTGATCACCGCCCTGCCAAAACCGCTGGGCCTAGAAGCGTGACTGAGGGGTTTCGGAAATTCCAACTGGAAGGGGGTGAAAAGGGACGCAACACGTTTTCCTCCCTATACTTTGCATTGGAGAATTGATGACGCAACAACATTCCGCCCCAACTGCTGGGCCTAGAAGCATGGAATTCTGGGAGGGTGTTCCTTCTGTCACCTGAACACCCAACAAGAACCCATGTGGAGAAATTTAACCCTTAAGGGGGTGAAAAGGGGGCAACGTGTTTTTGTCCTATAGTTAACATGGGAGACTGACCAACATCCAGCCAATTTGGTGCTTGGATCCTGGTGCACGGGAGGGTGGGGATTTTGTTCAGAGGAAGAGGTTGCATTGGCGAGGATGCTGCGCACGGGGAGAAGTTGCGAACGAGGGAAGTTGCGAAGTTGCGCATGGGGGAAGTTGCACAGGGGGGAAAGTTGCGCATGGGGGACTGATGCAGATGAGTTCAGGCACGTGGGGGGATGATGCACATGGGGGACTCATGTGCATGGGGGAAGTTGTGCATGGGGTGTTGATGCGCATGGGGTGTTGATGCGCATGGGGTGTTGATGCGCATGGGGTGTTGATGCGCCATGGGGGGATGTCGTATGGGAAAATGTTAGTTCCGCAACGCGGGTATGCTTTTTGCTAGTCATTAATATGACTATCAATTTCTTGTGTTTTTTGTCCAGTCTTATGCTAAGACACTGTGCCTGTTAACCAGCAGGCCAGGGTTCGAGACCCGGGTTGGTCCCAAAAGACAGGGTGAGCTCTTGTCCTTAGCCCAGCTCTGCGACGCCAGCTGGATCCAATCGTATTGGCTCTGCCTTTCCATTGGACTAATTCAGTGGCGTGGAGAAGGGGGGATTTGCTGCTTGGGTAACAGCCTATCCTCCATAACAACCCAGGCTTTCGTGCTTCGCATGCAGCGTATGCAGCGCTGAGCACAATACCATAGTCTTTCAAAACTGACGGAGGCCTGCTTTAATGCCACTAAAGTTACCTCTTTGATACCATTAACCCTAAACCAGCATTTTTCAACCAGTGTGTCACAGAACACAGGAATGCTTGCAGAAGTTTGGTCGTTGAGCGATGTGAGCCCCATTCCAGCTGCATGTTGTATCTTGTCAACTGTCAAAAAACTGTCCCTTGATTTTTTTTTGCCTTGTCAGTGCGCTGTGAGATGAAAATTGCTGGCGTTAACAGTTGGCAAAAGGCAACTTCAGCATTTGTACCATATGGTGGTGAAGTCAGCTTGTTGTGGATTGGTGTTTCAACCAATCCATGATGGACGCAACTTGGGGAAACCTGACTGGCCTGTCACTGGGTCCTATCACAAGGATGTTGTCTTTCCCACCAAAGTGGTACCTATTTATCTACTTTATCTATTTGCATGCTTATGAACTGCTAGGTTGTCAGGAGCTGGGCCAAGGATGGGAGCTCAGCCTTTCTTGCAGTACTTGGATCTTGACCTGCTGACCTGCTGAGTGGAATTTCAGTCAAGCAGTGTTCTATCCCCAGTGTTCTAACCATTTAGCCACTGCAGCCCCTTCTTGCCCTAAACAGTTGGCAACAGTAAGATATGATAAGCTGCCAGCTGGTACTGGTAAACTTTAGAAGGAAAGATATGGATCAAAGTGCCAGTTCCAAGGTGAAAGCAGTAGAGTTGAATTCCTGCAAGTCTTCTGTTATGTGTAATCTGGCTGTCTTTCCAAAATATTTCAGAAGTGGGGTCTGTGTGGATGGGTGGCTGGAGTTAGTCCCAAGTGTCCACAAGCCTCTTCTGTGCTTGAAAGTTTGCAAATTTTTCCTTTCCCTTTCTGGTTCAACTGACTGGAGTTAATGAAATAAAAATAAGGAGCCTATTCAGACCTTGAAATGAATTATCAAAAGATTTTCAATCTTTTCTGCAAGGAAAAGAGGAAAAATCCTTGAACCTGAGGATCATGCCTACTCATGTTTATGTCACAGCATAATTTGTCACTCTGTCAAGCATCTCTATGCTTTTGAATATGCATGTGAGGCCTACTGATCCCCAGCCTGAATGGATACGGTGTTGAAAATTAAAATATTTAAAGCGCTAACACTTAGTTCTTGAAACAATGGCTGCAAAATAATATAGATGACAAGAAAAAAGAACTTTCATCTGTGTGTATTGTGATGTGGCATGATAGAAGGGTCTTGAGTCACAGTGCCAAGAAGACATTTTGAAAATTAAATGGTTTGATTTGATATTCTGATACAAAAATTTTTTTCTTGTTGGGCCTTCAAACAAACCCAGATGCAAAAAGCAAACAGCCTCTGGCAGCTTGCCTGTAACAAGATGTATACATATTCAGTATGCTATCACTTAAATTCAGGAAAATGTACACAGGTGACAAATTAATATATAGGAAATGTGAATATCAAGGGAACCCTATTGGATATGACCACAGCTCATATCTGTTGTTCTGCAAACATTTCCAAGGACTTCTCTTTTTCCCCTATTCCATCTGGAAACCAAATGTTTGTTTTGCTGACAAGATACTTCAGATGTTATTGGAATGAAAGTATAATTTCAATTTTTTGTTTGCAATTTCTAAATGCAATGTTTTGTACAAACGTTCCCATTGTATTTTTTTCCCTGTTGCCCTTTCTAATCCATACTTGCATCGTCAGATCTTAGCCGAAGTATTAGAACAAACAAGGAAGCAACTAATTTGGCTGAAAACAAACTCTTATTTATGTTGGCAGCCAGGGATTACCAGGTGTTCAGTATTGTCTTATCTCTTGCCTAAATAAAATATCTAGTGTCATAAGTATTAGCAATTGACAGAAATTGGACCATATAACAACCATGACTTACTACTAAATAAATGTTTGAAGAGAGCATGCGGAAAAGATGAATGGTATAACTCCCTTTCACAGCCTTTTCTTTCCTGGTGCTTTGGGATGTCAAGGGGAAAACTTGGTGCAAGGACACATAAAATATACATGTTATTGATGTAAGTGGCTGTTGTGGAAATGTAGCTCTGAGAGTGAAAAGAATTCCGGTCACCAGAGAGCAAGAATAACTAATTCTCTGGAGTGAGGACCAGGGTGCATTCAGTCAATGACTGGGTTATGCCCCGCCCACTTCAGAGACAGGGCCGGATGTAGATCTTATCTCCTTCCTGTGCGGGGCATTGCCTCCCCAGTCCGGCTCTGTCTCCTTAAGAGAAGGGTCAGGGTTTTCTTTGCTGTGCTCCTCAGAGCACAGACATCTCCTTCCATTCCTCTTTCTATTCAATTTACCTCAGCTTTACCTCAGCTTTCTCTTCAGTTTACCTCAGCTTTCAATTTACCTCAGCTTCTCTGGCCTATTTCTCTGTCCTGTCCTTCCCCTTGCCTGGCTTGTGGATGGACCGGGACATCTGGACACTCGCCCACCGGGGCTACACCCCCCCCTGGAGTTTGGATTGAAGGGGCAGCAGCGTGGGGGGCCCCTCCGGGAAACCCCCCCTCGCTGGGCATTCTGTCACGCCGCAGCTGCGGTGGCCCCTTGGGACTCTGAGGGGGTAGCCTGCGGGTCCTGCCCCCCAGCAGTGCCCAGTCAGCAACAGCAGAGAGGCCTCCTTCGGGCCGGGTCTCCCCGCTAGCTGCAACTCCATCGGTGCCCTGAGGGACAACGAGCGACAGCAGGGAGGCCTCCTTCGGGCCGGGTCTCCCCGCTAGCTGCAACTCCATCAGCGCCCTGAGGGACAACGAGCGACAGCAAGGAGGCCTCCTTTGGGCCAGGTCTCCCTGCTAGCTGCAACTCCATCGGCACCGAGGGACAACGAGCACGGGTAAGTGGAAGGCATTCCCCAGCTGCCGGCGCACACTGCAGCCGCCTGGAGACCGGCCAGTGGCAATTTCGAGCTCATGTGTCAAGCGGAGGCAGCAGCACAGTGCTCAGAGCCATAGGGGTGGCAGCAGATGCCAGGCGCAGGGCGGTTGGCGGTGACTGTGGGAGCCCACCAGATGCTATTTTATGCCAGGTTTTTTCCCTCGCCTGACAGCGGTGGCCATATTGGATCCCCAGGAACGCCAGTCTTTTCAGAAGTTGCAGTGAGTAACAGTGGGGCCCTGTTTTACCCCAGTGGGGGCGGTGTTCTCCAAGGAATCAGATAAGATAGAATGAAGTAATTTGCATTAGCCAAGATGGCTCAGGAACATAGTCCCCTTACCTCCATGGAGGACGATGAGGGTACAAACCTGACAGCACCAAGCGTAATGCAGGCCTCTGGTTCTGCCATGGCTTCTCCTCCGCAACCTTTAATCTCGGCCTCTGCCCTCCAAAGAGTCATTGAGTCTGCAGTGTCTCAAAGCCTTCCTAATCTGGTTAAGGCAGTGAAAGAGGCAGCAAAGCCCATGCCCCAGTCTAAGCGATCTGGCAAGAGGCACTCTAGGATCCCAACCAGTTCCTCCTCTTCTGTGGACTCTCCAGGATCCTCCCCACGGAAAAGAAAGCGTAATGTCAAGCATATTGATCACAAGGTGCAGCACAGACATCATAGCTCTAATAAGAAACGGAAGTCAAAGCACACTATCGATTCCTCCTCCTCTTCCACATCTTCCCAATCCCCCTCCTCCTTGGACTTGGAGGAAGGAAGAGATGGGCCAGAGGACCCCAAGGAAAAGAAGGAAAGGCTTTTCCCTTCGGATTATCTGTCACAAGTAGTTGACATGTCAGCTGTGTGCCTCAATCCCAGACATGCCAGGCTTTCAACAGTGTTTTCTCTGAGGAGTGGTGCCACCATCCCAGGGGTTTGAGCCCAAAGATAAGTGGATAAATTTTACACCTTGCCAGAGAAGCAAATGTCCATGCTAAAAATGCTTTCAGTGGATGCCCCAGTAGGAGCTTTGGCTTCTTCCTCTGTCCCTGTGGATGGGGATATCTGGCCAAAGGATTCAAACGATCGTAAGATGGAGAGCAGTCTTATAAGAGTTTCTGAATGGTCTTCCTTTTCCTTTAGAGCTTCGGCAGCTAACTCAGTCATGTCCAGTGCAGCCTTCATATTGGCCCAGGACACAGCTACGATTAAAAAGTTCCCTAAGTCCATTAAGAAGATTTTCAAGAAGATCGCCCTTGCTTCGGCTCTGGCCGCCGATGCATTGCGGTATTCCATGCGCCTCTCGGCTGGGGCGATGGCCGCCAGTGTTTCCACCCGACAGGCCCTCTGGTTGCGTTCCTGGTCAGGCGAAGGGAGTTCTCACACCAAGTTGATCAATCTCCCCTTTGAGGGCAACAAGTTGTTCAGGATAGCATTAGATCCCATCCTGGTTGAGGCGAGGGATAAGTGAAAGACTCTACCTCCTGGTAGGAGGGGTGCCACCAGAGGCAGACAACCCTCCTTTTGTTCCTTTCGCTCCCGATATAGGGATAAGTCCGGGCAGCAGCCCAAGTCCTGCTGGACCAATGCATAGGTAATTCCTTGGAACAGACCGACCTTCGGGAAACGGAGAGACAATCGCAAGTCAGGAAACGGACTCTGGTGCAGCCTGACGCTGGGCCAAAAGCAAAGCCCGCAGCCATTGGGGGCCTGGCTGCATGCGTCCGCTCCCGGCTGGCAGGAATCTACTCCCAACGCCTGGTTTCTCAAGATGGTGTCCCAGGGTCTTACCATAGAGTTCAGGAGCTACCCTCCAGACAGTTTCTGGCGGGTGCCCCTGTCTCTGGATCGACACAAGCATGTCCAAAAGCTTTAAGCCATCCAGCACCTGCTCGACATCAAAGCTATAAAGCCAGTGCTAACTTGCCAGCAGGGAACAGGTCTGTACTCGGTTCTCTTCCTGGTCATGAAGGAGAATGGGGGACATGCGCATGATCCTGGACCTCAGATGGCTCAACAGGCTCGCCATAAAGAGAAAATTCAAAATGGAAACCTGGCGCACCATCATGGCAGCTCTCAAATGCAGAAATTTTCTGGCGTCCATTGACCTCTCAGAGGCTTACCTGCATGTGCCGATCCTGCCTGCTCACCGGAGTTTCCTCCGTTTCTCTTATGGCAACAATCATTATCAGTACCAAGCTCTTCCATTTGGATTGTCAGCTGCCCCCACGGTCTTCATCAAGATTCTGGTGGTACTCATTGCCAACCTCCGCCGACAGGAAATATGGTTGTTTCCTTACCTAGACGATATTCTCATTGCAGGTTCGCCTAGCTCTCGGGTCTTGCAAGATCTTCAGACTACTATGGCTTTCTTGAGGCAGCAAGAATCTAGCCAAGAGCACTCTAGTTCCATCTCAGTCTATCACTTACCTCAGTCTGTTCATAGACACCACATTCTTTCGTCTGTTTCTCTTGCAAGAGCGCAAGGAGAAGTTAGCTCAGGTGATCCATTAGGTCATGATGGCGTTGTCTGCCACTTTGTTGAACTTTGCTTCCCTGCTGGGACTCATGGTTTCATGTCAGGATGTGATTCCATGGTCCCAGTTTCACCTGAGGCCCCTTCGAAGTTTCCTACGACTGTTCTCTCGTCTGATCGAAAGGAAAGTCTACCAGTCTGCGCCTCTGCCAGACCATCTGATATCGTCCCTGTCCTGGTGGGTGGATCCAGGTCGATTGGATCAGGACACCAGCCTGGAGATTCTTGATAGGCTGGAACTCGGAGCAATTAGGCCAAGGTGTTCATAAATCACCAAGGGGGCATCAAGTCCCGGAATCTGATGTGGGAAGCCATCCTCCTTATCAAAGGGGTGGAGGATCAGGTTCTTTCGATCAAAGCCAGGCATCTTCTGGGAGTCTCCAATCTGCAAGCAGACTGGTTGAGTTGGAGACAGGTGGACGAAGGAGAGTGAAGCCTTCACCCCAAGGTCTTCGATCAGATAGTTATCTGGTTCGGCCTTCCGATCCTGGACCTTTTTGCTTCCAGGGAGAATGTACAAGTTCCTGCTTACCTGTCCAGATCCCCGGATCCCCAGGCCTCTGTATGCCCAGTATATGCCCTCTCCTTCCCATGGCCCAGGGGCCTCTTGTTTGCCTTTCCACCTTTTCCTCTCATCCAGGTGGTTCTCCAACGGGTCCGGAAGTTCCAAGTGTCTCTCATCTTGGTGGCTCCAGACTGGCCTTGCCGGCCCTGGTATCCATCAATTATGGCACTGACCAGGGCGGCTCCCTTCAGATTACCAAGCAGACCGGACCTTGTATGACAGGGGCCGCTGTGGCACACGGATCCAGACAAATTCAGACTGACAGCATGATTTTTGAGAGGACAGGATTAACCCACAGAGGCTACTCAGAGCGGGTGCTTACTACCATGATGTCTGCCAGGCGTCATCGTCAAACAAGATATACGCCTGTACTTGGAAATGCTTTACCACATGGTATGAAAATGGCAACTTGTCTCTGGAAAGAGTAAAGTTAAAACATGTGCTGAGTTCCTCCAAGACAGAGTGGATAAGGGCCTGAGCGCCAACACCATCAAGCGTCACTCTCTACAATCAGTTCTATTTTAGGGCCTAGGAAGTCGGGTTTCTTGTCAAGGCACCCACACAGTAAACAATTTCTTCAAGGGTTAAAGTTGATTAATCCGCCACCTGAACATCGTTGTCCAACATGGGATTTGCATTTGGTGCCCAAGGCCCTCATGGGTCCTCCCTTCGACCCTATGGCCACGGTGCATGTCAGGTTTGTCACCCTGAAAATCATCCTCCTAGTTGCCATCACATCGGCTAGGAGGGTATTGGAATTGGGGGCTCTGTCAGTACATCCTAACCTCTGTCTTTTCCAGGATGACAAGGTGATGCTGAGGCTGGATCCTTCTTTCTGCCTAAGGTAAACTCCATGTTCCACAGGGCTCAGGAAATAGTCTTAACTACATTTTGTCCCAGTCCCGGGTCATCCAAGGAAAGAGCTTGGCATTCCCTGGACGTGAAGTGGGGCCTTAGTTTTTATCTAGATAGGACCAAGGATTTTAGAAGGTAAGAGGCTCTGTTTGTCCTTTTTGGAAGTCCTTCAAGGGGGAAAACGGCTTCCTTGGCATCCTTGGTGGATGAAGTTAGCGATCACAGAAGCTTACGAAGCAGTGGGTGAAAAACCCCCTGGAGGAATTAAACCTCACTCCACCAGGGCAGCTGCAACGTCAGTTGAGGGCACCTGCTCATTGGAGTCCATTTGCAAGGCTGTGACATGGGCTTCACCTGACACCTTTATCAGGCATTATAACGTGGACCGGGCAGCCTCGGCTGAGGCTGTTTTCGGCAGACTGGTTTGGCAGAAAGTAGTATCCCCATGAGGTGGTCTGCGTCTCTCCCACCCTGAGTGTGAGGCTCTGGTACATCCCAGTCATTGACTGAATGCACCCTGGTCCTCACTCCAGAGAAGGATGGAATTCCCTTACCGTAAATGTCCTTTTCTTGGAGTTGAGGACAGGGTGCATTCAGGCCCACCTCAGCAGAGACGCAAACCAACCTCACCTTTTTTAAGGGGGGGTAGTGTTTTTTGGTTGTTTTTTTTTCAGGTGGGTGTCCAGATGTTTCCTGGTCTCGGGTCCTGTTGGTGGGTTTCTATTGATACTCCGCAACTCGAGCTCCTTTCTCGGGTCTCGTTTTTTGCTGTTATATCTGTTCTTCAGTTTCTGTGTTTCTGCAGTTCTTCCTGCGGTTTTTTCAGTGTGTGGTGGCTGTTTCTCCTCTTTTCGGCTCTGATACCGGGCTGGGGAGGCAATGCTCCGCACAGGAAGGAGATAAGATCTACATCCGGCCCTGTCTCTGAAGTGGGCGGGGCATAACCCAGTCATTGACTGAACGCACCCTGTCCTCAACTCCAAGAAGAGGACATTTACGGTAAGGAAATTCCATCCTTTTAACTGTAACTGTAAGAGTAATTTTCAAGTACAGCTTATATAAATCAAGTGGATTTAAACTGCAGTAAAAATGAGACATTTCTTAGCAGTCGTAATATCTGGGGTTGAATGAAGAATCTTATTTGGATCTTAAGAGATGTCCCCTAAACCCAAATCTAATCTAAAGTGAGCACCTTCTGATCATATGATGCCCGCCATCATGAAGAAGCACACGTGGTAAATCACCTTGGGCAGCAGAATAAAGTTTTCTAGCCACTACCTTATCAAGAGGTTCTTGTTAACCCCGTAAGTTGCAGAGTCACTTAGCATTGTCATAAGTTGCAGCTCAACATGGTGACTGCGATTTGTTGCTTGTAGTGCAGGTTTCCCTTATAAATATAGACTGTGATCCAGGATGGTGATGTGGATCAAGAATTGGACATAAACCTAGAAGATCCAGGTTCAAATCTAGGGTTGCTACCAATTACCTTGGGCCAGACACTATCTCTCAGGCTCATTTATCATATGGGATTGTTTTGAGGCCAAAAGGATGGTATGTATGCGAAAAATTATATCTACTTGTACTGGTTTGTTAAAAAGATGCAAGTTGTGTAAAGGCAGATGCATGCATAAAATAACTGAATATTTTAATGCATTAAAGATTTAGTCATAATTGAATATAGGCTGTATTTTTAATGTCTGTTGTTGTTGTTAATAATAATATTACTGTTACTACAATCTTTTCCAGACGGTTGGCTGGCAATGACCTTGCTTTTATCCATCCGAAGGCCTTGTCTGGGTTGAAGGAACTCAAAGTTCTGTAAGTAAAAATTTTAGCATTTCATGGGGTAGTTCTATCTATTTATGTGCCACTTTTCAACTAAAACATTAACAAAGTAGTTTACAAAGAAAATGAAAAAGCTAATTAATAGCTAATGGGTCCCTGTCCCAAAAGGGCTCACAATCTAAAATGCAAAAGAACACCAACAGAGACCATTTTATTAACATTGCTGGAGAGGCAGTTACTACTTTCCTGATAAAAAAATGAGGAACACCCACTTGAAAAAGTGTTTTTTTACCCAGTTAGCAGGTTAGATAGTTCTCTATCATTTTTGTCCATTCAGCCTATTCACTGACAAGCATGTCTACATAGAGGTAAGTCCTAATGTGTGCAATAGTACTTACTCCCAAGAAAGTGTGGTTAGGATTGCAGCCAAACTGATCTTATTATGTTTTTGTTTGATCTGTACATTGTCAGTTATATGAAAAGCCTGATTACTTTGTTACTTTTTTCTTCTGATGAAGGGTTAATCTTAGGTGCTGTGGAAAGTGGAAAAGGAAAGCAATGGTAATTTTTTTAAGTGTTACAGTGCAATCCTCAGAAGTAAGTACCATTGAGTTCAGTGGGGCTTACTCCCAGGAAGGTGCTGTTAGGATTGCAGCCATAGTTGTGTGTAATTGGACCTGAAAAATTTGATTTCAGAAGCACAAAGCATCATAGTGTGAACCTGAATTCAACTTGAATTGAAATTTCACAAAAACTGCTCACTGTAAGCAAGCAGTTTGTGCGTAGTGATTTTATTTTTCCATCATATAATCCCAAAACAACCCTTCCCCACAGCTGTGATACCAACCTAGTAATTGCCAGAGTTGTATAACAGCTTCACAAATTAGTTTTGTATAGAGCAGCTTATCCACATGGCTCTGTCTCAAGTGGTCACTGCAAGTGAAGGTAAAGAATTCTGGAATGCATTCTGTGCTTGACTCAGATTCTGGATGTGCAGCATTCCATTTTAAGCTGAAGAAATGTTGATCAATAGGCAACAGGATGCACCTTTACATCGTTTTTGGGATAGGGCCTGCTGCCATGGGAAAAAGATATATAGAAGCAGCTTAGCGGTTAAGACTCTGTGCCTGATAACTAGTAGGCCAGGGTTCGAGACCCGGATCCCCACAAGACAAGGTGAGCTGTCTTAGCTGTCCTTAGCCCAGTCTGAGACGCAGCTAGAACTAATTGTATTGGCTCTGCCATTCCATTGGACTATTTCAGTGGCATGGAGAGGAGGGGGTTTACTGCTTGGGTAACAGCCTATCCTCCATATCAATCTACCAGGCCTTCATGCTTCACATCCAGCATTGAGCACCATACCATAGTCTTTCAAGACTGATAGATGGATGCCAATGCAATATCACTCAAGAAGTGTATGAAAACCTCTTCTAACTCAATATTGGGCTAGTTTGTATTGCAATGAATAGTTTCATGACAAAGCACAATCCTAACCATGTCTAATCAAAAGTACGCCCCCATTGTGTTCAGTGGGTCTTACTCCCACTGTAAGTGTCTTTAGGATTACAGCCAAATTCTAGAAAATTTGAGGGAAGATCCATGAGTGATGTGGTAGGAACAAATTTATTGGTGGTCCCAATCCATTCTATTCTGTGTTCTCTTGCAGCACATTGCAGAATAATCTGTTGAAAACAGTTCCTAATGAGGCCTTCAGGGGACTCAGCAAGCTGCAGTCTTTGTAAGTTTTGTTAAAAATAATTTGCATCTCATTTTTCTGCCTTCTTTTTTTAACGATATCTGCAACCATGTTTTGCGTTCTGGAAACCACTGCTGGTGTCACAGTTTGAACAATGTGATATTTATGATGCTAAAATGCTTTAATTATATCTGGAAAGTTATTGTCTACAAGTGCATAATTTTCTTAAATAGAACTATAACAGAAGAGTTTTACGTTATTTACCTGTCTCATTTTTTTGTTTATATACAGTATGAAGTACCCAGTTATGTCTGAAAGAATTCATAAACTTTCAAGTTACAAGTCCAATGTAAACACTGATGTTAATATACTTCTGGTGGAGAAACTGTCCACATTTTGATTAGTTTGTCCTTCATTAGTTCTAGAACCTAATGACAGATTTCTGCAGAGTGTACTGTCATGATCTAGCCGAAACTGCAAAGGCATGAATGATGGTCACCTGCAACGAGTGTCTCAGCAAACTGATTTTGTACACTTTCATGCTTACAGAGATTCTTAAGGCCATCAAATGCAAATGTCTTCAGGGCCAAATCGAAAAAAGAAGAAGCATAATACAATTTGATGACTGTATTTATAATATTAAAAGAAACTTTCTCTTAGGAGTGAGGTTCCAGACAAAAAGCCTTTGAAGGTCATCACATGTATGATCTTTATCTAAAGCAGATAATGTGTAAAGTACTAGAAATGTGCATTCTTCTCCCCTTTAAAAGGAAAAAAAAAGATTTATATAGCTGTCCTCTCAGTCCAAAATCTTCAAGTGTAAACATAGCTTAGCTGATAGTTTGGCAGTCTTCCCAACTTCACGTCAAAGTAGCTTCAAGGGGATTTTTTCTTGGTGACAAAACACATTTTCTCTTCTTTGGAACTTCTTGATTCCTTGATAATAGTCCAGTTTGTTGCTCTTATGTATGCATATCTTGGTAGCTTGATTTACAGAAAAGCAGGTCCATGGAAAGCCTGGTACTTTTGAGCTTTTATTAAAGTAGTTCATAAAATCTTTTCAATTGTTCACACAAATTACTGGCCAGTAGGAAATAGAAAACACATTGCATTTGATTTTCTGTTTAAATTGGCTTTTTCCAATATATTTCTGAACAGCATGATTTACCGGATTCACTCAACTCTAATGTGCATCCCTATTTTAAAAGGCTTGAGATTTTTAAAAAAAAGTTTACTGGTGATTGTAATGCACAGCTTTAAAGCAGGTACAAAATTTAATTTTACTGTATAGAATAATGAGCTATCTATATATATATAAGAGAAAAGTCACTGACTGACTGACTGACTCATCAACGCCCTGCCAAAACTGCTGGGCCTAGAAGCGTGAAATTTGGGTGGGTGTTCCTTCCATGACTGAGGTGTGCACTAAGAACCGGTTTTCGGAAATTCCAACCAGAAGGGGGTGAAAAGGGGCGCAACGTGTTTTCCTCACTATACTTTACAATGAAGAATTGATGACCCATCAACATTCCGCCCCAACCCCTGGACCTAGAAACATGAAATTTGGGGAGGGTGTTCCTTCTGTCACATGAACAACCACCAAGAACCATGTGGAGAAATTTAACCCTTAAGGGGCTGAAAAGGGGTGCAACGTGTCCTATACTTAACATGGAACACTGACCAACCTCCATTAATGCACATCTAAAGAAACGGGTGTTATGATCAGATCAAACACAACATTAAGGGAAGGAGAAGTGATCTAGGTCAAGTACATACCCTGTATTAATTGTTATACTCTATGTGGCTTTAAAGCAGGTTATTCACGAGTTGATTAGTCCAATGAAATATAAATATGTCTGTTCAAGTTCAGTGTTACAAATGAGATTTACTTTTCCTGAACATTTTATCCTTCAGTCAGACCTGTCAGCAGACTCTGCCACCCTTTTCCAACTTGAAAGTTTTTAAATGTAATTTTCCTTTTTAATTTCAAAAAATTAAAAGAATAAATAGTTTTCCACGCTTATTTTCAAAAGTGGATGATATGAGCCCTGTTTGAGATTATGTGGAACTAATCTCTCAAAGAACTGAAGTATGTATGTTCTGTTCTTGCTAAAAGCAAGTGGCACATCCCATAATTACACTCACTGTTACAACTTGCTAAGATAGGTGCATTTAACTCTTCCCCCACCATATTTTAGTGAGAATTAATGGGAGTGATGTTCTGAGTTATCATAAATCTTTCCCTCTTTAACTGCAATTTCTGTTGAAGAAGGTTAAATTTATCTTCCAGTAGTCTTTCTTGAATAGCTTTCAATTATATGGATAAATAAATGATTTAGCTATCAAGGATGGATTTTAAAGCTTATAAAGTTTTGAAATGATCAAAATTCATCATTACACAAATATCACAACATTTGCAGAGGAAGCTGAGTTGGAGCTATGCACAGAATTATTTTATTACACAGTGAATTTTGTGTTATAACTCATTTTTGAGCTTGACATCACAGACACTAATGTTTTTGCTTTATGAAGTCTAAGAATAAAGTACCAGCTGTAGTAGTTCTTGCATTATTGAAGTAATGTTCATTTTAATATGACAAGATGTGCTTATTAGAATCAGTACATTTGGGGAAAGTGTGTTATCTCCGAGTGGATTTGTCATAATGCAATTTATGTTGTATCCACCCTTATCAGTGTTTCCCTCCTAAATCTAGCAGCTACTTTGCAGTCACTGAAGAGATTTATTTGTGGTTTTTGAAGTAGTACTTAAAAAGAACAAAGTTCATGCTATCCAGACCTTTGTTGCCCTAAAGCAATTTATCTCAAATGTATACTCTGAAATGACTGCTTGTGTCAATTATCAAGCGTCTCACTGCTCGGGAAATGCTATTATATTCCCTTAGTCATGAAAATACAGTATCAGTGAAGCAAATGAAGAGGGTTGCAAGAGATTAAGTCAGTGTCCAAGCCAATCAGAACAGTCTTCGTAGATTGGTGCTACTGAAACGGGGAAGGGGTGGTCATGTACCCATTTCAGATAAAAAATCCCTTGCTTCCTTTAAGGGGCAGGGAAAGGGGGAAAGCAGCAGCATAATTCCCAGGATTGTGCCCCTTTGGGGGAAGGGGAGCTATTTTAATTAATAACAGTATTTTTTATAAAGCTTTTCAACAAGGAGTTCACAGAGCAGTTTACATAGGAAAAATCAAATAACTAATAGTGAAAGTAGTGTTCACATCCAACTACCAGCTTAAATATGATTTTCCTTTCATTGTTTCTAAGCCATAGGGAACTCTGCTCCCTGTACCCACAGACATTGGCAACACCTCACTTGGGTTTAAAAATAGCTCCCTATTAAATACCAACTTAGGAAGTAAATTCCCTTAAAAGTGTGAGAACCACTGTTTTAGAGGATTCTGCTATGTTGCTTTGTACCATATCCCAAAGATTTGATTAGCCAGATACTGGAGTGAGTTGCCATTTCCTGCTCCAGTGCCATTTCATGTACCATTTCCATTAAAAACCAAGATCATGGATTCTGATCCAGTCAATTCATGGCAAATAGAATGGGAAGAATGACAGTCATGACGAATGGAAGTCATGACAGAGTTTATTTTTGGGGGCTCTAAGATCACTGCTGTTGGTGACTGCAGTCAAGAAATCAAAAGATACCAGCCTCTTGGAAGAAAGCTATGACAGGACTATACAACCTAATTAAAAGTCAAGATGTCACCTTGCTGACAAAGAACATTGTATTTAATCTACGCTTTTTCCTGTGGTATGTATGGCATGTGGCATGTATGGCTGTGAAAGCTGGACTATAAAGAAGGCTGACTGCTGAAGAATAGATGCCTTTGAATTACGGTGCTGGAGAAGACTCTTGAGAGTCCCTTGAACTGCAAGATCAAATCAGTCCCTCCTCCAGGAAATCAACCCTGACTGTTTACTGGAAGGACAGATACTGAAGCTGAAGCTCAAATATTTTGGCCACATCATAAGAAGGGAAGACTCCTTAGAAAAGACCCTGAATGCTGGAAAAAACTGAAGGCAAAAGGAGAAGGGGATGGCAGAAGATGAGGGGGTTAGTGTCACTGAGGCAATAAAGATGATTTTGGACAGACTTTGGAAGCTAGTGGAGGATAGGGTGGCCTGGTATGCTTCAGTTCATGATGTTACAAAGAATCGTACATGATTAAACAACTAAACAACACCATATGCCACCTAAAATCAAAACCCAGTTCCTCCTTATTATACTGTACTGTAATTTATTCATGTTGCCTTTCCAAACTCAAGCTTTATGTCAAAAACTATGAAAAACTGAAGTGAACATAAAGTATTAAAAACAAGCACAAAGGGTGAGCATCAAAGGCCAAATCCAAAAAGTCCACAGAGTTGGGGAGATTGTTCCCCAGCCTTGGAGCACCTGATATAAAGATGGGCCTTGACTCTAGTTGTAGTTTCCACACAACAACTCCTCTAGTTCTTTCCTCATGTAGACTAGCATATAGCAAAGCTAACTTAGATTACTGGAGCAGGAAAGAGAAATAGAGATGCAGCATTCTTCTCCTCTCCCCTCTCTTTGTTTTCTTTGCATCCAAAGGAAAGAGCATATTGCCAATGTGGCCTTCAGTATACTCTGTTTGTGTTCCTGCTGCTTCATTGTCCTTGCCTGTGTTTGCTTGAGGGATTATCTGACCAGTATCACAACCTCAGAGTTATCAATACCTTTAATCATACACTTTTCATAAGAAAAAGAATCAAGTCTTTACCAGCTGAGCATGAATGTACAGGCCACAATTTTAAATACTGCATTTACTTGAATATAATGCTCCATTTAATCTAATCCGCACCCAGTTTTAGAGACTAAATTCAGCTGAAAAGGCGTGCCTTCTATTTCAGTAAGTACGCTAGGGCTGCAATTCTAAAGACGCTTTCCTGGAAGTAAGATCCATTGAACACAATGGGGCTTGCTTTTGAGTAGACATTGTTAGTATTCTGCTCAAGGTTTCTTACTAGTCACGCTCAGAGTGGAAGTTAGAACCCTAACTCTCTTATGCTGTGCCCTGGCAATTTCCAATAAGGAAAATGCTCTGGATGGAAATTGCCAGGGCACAGCTGTAACTCAAAAATCTTTAGAGGGGCCTGGCCTTACAAAAAAGGAGGGAAATGCATTGAGTTGCAACCTCCAGGGCTTAAGTTGCATTTACACAAATGCACAGAGCCTGGGAAATAAACAAGATGAGCTGGAGCTTTTAGCAAGTGAAGGGAAATTTGATTTGATAGGGATAACTGAAACTTGGTGGGATGACTCCCATGACTGGAACACACAATTGGAAGGCTATCCGGAGGAACAGAAGTGGCAAAAGGGGAGGTGGAGTAGCATTATATGTCAAGAACATATATACTTTCTCTGAAATCCAGGAGAGTGGTCCGGATATCCCTGTGGAGTGTGTTTGGGTAAAAGTAAGGGGGGAAAATAAGAAACAAAACATTGTGGTGGGCGTCTACTATAGACCGCCAGGCCAAGGAGAAGGAGTAGACGATGTCTTCTTGGAGCAACTGGCAGGCGTTGCAAGGAAATATGAGGTAGTAGTAATGGGAGACTTTAACTACCCAGACATTTGCTGGGAGACAAACTCAGCCAAACATGGAAGCTCCAGTAGATTCCTGATGGGCCTGGAAGATAACTTCATGGTCCAGAAAGTGGAGGAAACGACAAGGGGAGGGGCCATCCTTGACCTGATCTTAACAAATCGTGAAGAACTGGTTGATCAGGTCAACATAGTGGGAACTTTAGGGGAAAGCGATCATGAGCTGCTGGAATTTAGAATAATGTGGGAAATAAAAAGAGTGCAGAGTGAAACTTGTATGTTGGATTTCAGGAAAGCTGATTTCAACAGGCTTAGAGGAGTCATAGGTGGGATCCCATGGGTTGATGATATAATGGGGAAAGGGGCCCAAGATGGGTGGAAGCTCCTTAAGAGGCAGCTTCTACAAGCACAGTCAGAAACAATTCCAATAAAAAAGAAAGGGGGGAAAATGCTGAAAAAACCAGGTTGGCTCCACAGGCAACTTGGGGATCAGCTGAAGTTAAAGAAAGAGAAGTATAGGGAGTGGAAGACTGGAAAGATCACCAGAGAGGAGTACAGGCAGGTAGCCCGGTCCTGTAGGGAGCGGGTCAGGGATGCTAAAGCTCAGTATGAGCTGAGGCTGGCCAGGGGAGTCAAAGATAACAAAAAGAGCTTCTTTAGATATGCCCAAAGGAACAGGAGGAGAGAAGAGGGGCTGGGGCTGCTCTTGGACAAGGATGGACAACAGGTGTCTGGAAACCAGCAGAAGGCGGAACTGCTCAACTCCTACTTTGCATCCGTCTATTCACAGAAGGAGGGCTGTGCAAATGGAGGTGCGGGATCATTGACTGATTCGTGGATGTGTTTACATCCCCTAAGAGGTAATGAAAACATGGATGGTGCAGAACAGCAGATTAAGATTGACAGAGAACTGGTTTGAAACCACATAACTGGCCTAAATGAATTCAAGTCATTTGGACCGGATGAGCTGCATCCTTGAGTTCTTAAGGAACTGGCAGATGTCCTTGCAGAGCCTCTGTCGATCATCTTTGAGAAATCCTTGAGGAGTGGAGAAGTGCCACTGGACTGGAAGAGGCAAATGTAGTCCCAATTTTTAAGAAGGGGAAAAAAGAAGACCCAGGAAATTATAGACCAGTCAGTTTGACTTCAATCCCGGGCAAGATATTAGAGCAAATCATAAAACTCACAATTTGTGCACATCTAGACAAGTACTCGGTGATCAAAACAACCCAGCATGGATTTACCAAGAATAAATCTTGCCAGACAAATCTGATCTCCTTTTTTGATCGGGTTACAAGCTTACTGGACAGTGGCAATGCTGTGGATGTCATTTATCTTGACTTCAGCAAAGCAATTGACAAAGTCCCACATGACATTTTAATTAGGAAGTTGGAAAAATATGGGCTAGACAGGGCAATTGTTAGGTGGATCTGCAACTGGCTCGATGGCTGCACTCAAAGGGTTTTAGTAAATGGTTCTGTGTCAACCTGGAGGTCAGTTTCTAGTGGGGTACCCCAAGGCTCTGTCTTGGGACCGGTTCTCTTTAACATTTTCATCAATGACTTGGAGGAAGGGATACGGGGGAGCCTGATCAAATTTGCAGATGACACCAAACTGGGAGGAGTAGCAAACACATCAGAAGATAGGAGAAACCTCCAGGAGGATCTGGATAAACTGGAATCCTGGGCTGTAACGAACAGAATGAATTTCAACAGGGAGAAGTGCAAGGTTCTGCAGTTAGGCAATAAAAACCAAAAACATAGGTATAAAATGGGGGATACTTGGCTTGGCAGCACAACATGTGAGCGGGATCTTGGAGTCGCCGTGGATCACAAGCTGAACATGAGTCAGCAGTGTGATGTGTCTGCAAAGAAGGCAAATGCCATTTTAGGTTGCATTAAGAGGACTGTAGCTTCCAAGTCACGAGAAGTTCTAGTTCCTCTTTATTCTGCATTGGTGAGACCTCACCTTGAGTACTGTGTTCAGTTCTGGGCACCTCACTTTAAGAAAGATGCAGCCAAACTGGAGCAAGTCCAGAGGAGAGCGACAAGAATGATCAGTGGGATGGAAGGGAAGCCCTACGAGGAAAGGTTGGGGGAACTTGGGATGTTCAGCCTGGAGAAGAGGAGGCTGAGGGGAGACATGTTTGCCCTCTTCAGATACCTGAAGGGCTGTCATATGGAGGAAGGGGCCAATTTGTTCATAGCTGCTTCTGAAAGCAGAACTAGAACCAATGGGTACAAACTGCAAGAAAGGAGATTCTGGCTGGAAATCCGGAAAAAATTCCTGACGGTGAGGGCGGTTCGGCAGTGGAACAGATTGCCAAGGGAGGTGGTGGACTCTCCCTCACTGGGGATCTTCAAGCAGAGGCTCGATGAGCACCTGTTGGAGATGCTCTAGGGGGAATTCCTGCTGCGGGCAGGGGGTTGGACTAGATGACCTACTAGGTCCCTTCCAACTCTATGATTCTATGAAAGGAAAAAAATTCATTAATTGTAATCTAAGAAACAAGTCTTATCCTCATTGTGTCACAAAAACCAATGCTTGCAAAGCTGCTATTGCAACTATGAGGAAATATTATTAGTGGAATAATCTGTTCAATGGGGTAATCCTTATCCCCATTCTTGCACATTTAACAATAGTATTGGTTCTTGTTACTTCTAAACACTGTTTTCATCTCTTATTGCATTACTTCCTTGCATTACTATAATTCTCCACAATGAAAAATCACACGTAAAATCAGCTTTGGATCAGCTTAGTTCAGGAATATTTATTTATTTATTTAATCAATTTATATCCCGCCTTTCCTCCCCTGCAAGGGGGAGCCCAAGGCGGCTGACATCAGGGAATAAAACATCATTAAAATAGCTCATAAATAAAGATTAAAACACCATTAAATATAATTAAAATACAATTAAATTGAATAAAAACATGCAGATTAAAAATATTTGTTAAAAACAATAAAAACAACTGGCCCCCCACCTCTGCTCCATTTAAAATGCTTTTTTAAAACAGAAGGTTTTAAGGCTCCGCCTGAAGCTCTGTATTGAGGGAGCTTTTCTCAGTTCAAAGGGGAGGGAGTTCCAAAGCCGGGGTGCCACCACAGAGAAGGCCCTGTATCTGGCCGCCACACCTCTCACATCTCTAAGTGGCAGCAGTCAGTAGGGCCCCCTCAGGTGACCTTAGGTGACGGGTCGGATTGTATAGAAGAAGGTGATCCCTCAGATACCCTGGACCCGAGCCATTTAGGGCTTTAAAGGTCAGGACCAGCACTTTGAATTCAGCCCGGAAACGAATAGGCAGCCAGTGTAGTTGCTGAAGCAGTGGCCCAACAGATTCGAACCGACGAGCCTCAGCAACCACACAGGCCGCCGCATTCTGGACTAATTGCAGCTTCCGGACCGCCTTCAGAGGCAGCCCCACGTAGAGAGTGTTACAATAATCTAATCTTGATGTCACTAGGGCATGGGTCACCGTGGCCAGATCCGAGTGACTCAGGTATGGTTGCAACTGGTGGATCAGCCGAAGCTGAGCAAAGGCTCCCCTGGCCACAGCTGCCACCTGGGACTCCAGGAGCAGCTGTGAATCCAGGAGAACCCCCAAGCTGCGAACCTGCTCCTTCAGAGGGAGTGCAACCCCATCCAGAACAGGATGATATTCCAATACCCGAGTCGAGGACTTCCGGACCAGGAGAACCTCTGTCTTATCAGGATTTAATCTCAGCTTGTTCACCCTCATCCAGTCCCCCACTGCCTCCAAACAACGATTCAGGACTTCAACCGCCTCCTTGGACTTATGAGGAAAGGAGAGATAGAGCTGGGTGTCACTCCAAACCTCCGGATGACCTCTCCCAGCGGCTTCATGTAGATGTTAAATAGCTCCAATAAAATTGCATTTCATGTAGGAAATTAGGAGGGTAAAATAGTTTGCCCAAGGTGTGAGGGGCATAATGGAGTGCGTACTTATAAAATATCCATTGTGATATTTTGGCTGCGCTCTCATATCCTATAGATTTGCCCATAGTCTAATTTTTAGAAGAGTTGCATATTGTTCAAATGAATAAAACATAGCTTTCTTCCTGTGTTTATTCAAGTGAACTACAAGGAAAATCAGTATAAATTACTGTATATGCATTACATTTTGCCACTAACCTATTCTAAACACTGTTGGAATATTCTGTACCAGTGGCTCTCAAACTGTGCTGTGGCGAACTGTGCTGTGATTGGATTGTCACGTGCCCCAGTAACAGGGACAGTCCTAGTTTAGGGGGATTGTGTTCACATCTTGGCAAATTTGAAGGGGGTCCTGTCCAGTGATGGGATTCAAAGAAATTAACTACTGGTTCTATGCCCATCTAGCAGTCACTTTTAAATGACTATATTTAAACTTTATATGTCCTATCTCTCATTAACAACCGGTTCTGTAGAGTAGGTGAGAACCGGCTGGAGTCCACCACTGGTCCTGTCCCAATTTTGTGGAAGAGAATTATGTGGTGACCTGACAGGGTGCTGTGAGATTTTTCTGGTTCTAGGTAGACCCAGGCCCTATATTAGTGGTAGTGAACCAATGACACACATGTGACAGTAGGCATGCAGAGCCCTCTCCTTTGGCATGTGAGACAAGTCACCCCAGCATTGCTCTGAAGAGCTGATTGCTTCTCTTTGGAGCAGAGCTAACTGACAACACTGGTGCCCAGCGCACATGCCTGGAATGCAGGGCATGTTCATTGGGCCAGGAGAGCCCTGAGTCCAGTGCATGTGCCCAGAGTTCTGGGCATGCATGTTGGGCACAAGTGCATTCTGCTCTGAAGAGGAACAACCTACATCCCAGCCCATGTGCACCAACCCAGCCCATTTGCAAGACCCCCCTGAGCACCATTCCCCCATGTGCATCCCCCCCCCCCCGTGCATCGTGCACTGGGCACCAAATTGGCTGGATGTTGACCAGTCAGTCTTCAGTGTATAGGCAAAAACATGTTACACCCTTTTTCAGCCCATTAAGGGTTAAATTTATCAACATCGGTTTTTGGTGTTTGTTCATGTCACAGAAGGAACACCCTCCCCAGATTTCATGTTTTTTGGTCCAGTGGTTGCGACAGAACATCCCTCAGTCAGGGATTCTTCAATGTAAAGTATAGGGAGGAAAATGCATTGTGCCCCATTTCACCCCATTCCGGTTGAAATTTCCAAAAACCAGTTCTTAGTGGGTGCCTCAGACCTACCAAGCTTCTAGGCCTGGTGGTTTAAGATGGGCGTTGATGAGTCAGTCAGTGACTTTTCAGTTTTATATACAGTACTCTGTGTGTGTGTGTGTGTGTGTGTGTGTACATATATATATATAAATTTTTTTTCTCACCCTCCATGGGTGGTATATGTATGTTATCCTCAATCTCTGGTCCTCTACCAGAGGCCTGGGAGTTTGAGGGTTCTGCGCAGTATCTTAGGCAGCCAGTTCCTAGCAATGTGCTTTTTTGGATCGAGTGTTCTGACGTACTTCCTGGGATCTGTTGGAGCCATTCTTTAAGCTTGGATGTCAGAGCCCCTAGTGCTCCAGTCACTATTGGGATCACATTCACCTTCACTTGCCACAGTCTTTCTAATTCCTCCTTCAAACCCTGATACTTTTCCACCTTTTCATGCTCTTTTTTCCTGATGTTACTGTCGTTTGGTATCGCTACATCTATCACCAGGGCTGTCTTCTGGGCCTTATCTACCACCACAATGTCTGGCTGGTTAGCCAGTATCTTCTTGTCTGTCTGGATATGGAAGTCCCACAGGACCTTAGCCCTGTCATTCTCCACAACCTTCTGAGGGGTCTCCCATCTGGTCTTGGGAGGGGGTAGTCCATAGGCTGAGCAGATGTTCCTATACACAATGCCGGCTACTTGGTTGTGCCGTTCAGTGTATGCTGTTCCTGCCTGCATCTTGTACCCTGCCATGATGTGTTGGATTGTTTCTGAAGTTTCTCTGCACAGCCTGCACTTTGGGTCTTCTCTTGTATGGTAAATCCCCGTTTCTATGGATCTCATCCAGAGAAATACAGACAAATCATTACCACTACTACACACCAGAGGAGGAGTAGAAAGTTAGCCATCTGTCTTGATTCACAGCATTGAACAAACTTCAGTCATGATCCTGTAGCCCTTCCACATATAGAGAGCCAAGTGTGTACACTCAGAAGTAAACCCTCTTATAGTCAATGATACTTACTCTCAGGTAAATGGGGAGAAGAAATGTCTCTTGTGAGGGAAAGGGAAATGGGAGAACGCTATTTCCTCTACTGCTGTGTGGAGTGGGGTGGTGTGCGTTTGTTTCTCTGTGCCAGAGAGAGGCATTTCAGCAAGGCAAGGTTGCAATCTAATGCATACCCTGAGAGTAAGTGCCATTGTCTTACTGACTACTTGGAACATACATCCAAGTAGACCTACATTGCTCTCTCCATGTGTAACAGGGCTCCTCTGCACCTCTCCTCCTCTGCCTCCCTGATTTTGCAGACAGTGGCAAGAAACTGTGTTTCCCTCCTGTGCTGCCCCAGCAAATGAAATCATTAGACTTCCAAAGCTTTGTCCAGTGAGCATTCGTTCTTCTCTTTTTCCTGCCTCCTGTGCCCAGCTGGGAGACTTTAGTCCTTCCTTGCCTCACAGCTGGAATTTCTGATTGTTTGCCTGGTGTGCATGATGCTTAGGTTTTTCTGCACTGAAAAACAGTAAGCAAGTACCCCAGAGACAGGGAATTGACTTGCTGCCTCTAAAAAAGTACTTTGGGTCCTTTGATCCTGGAAGTCAGGTGGGGTTTTTTTTGTTTTAATTGAATTGTTAGATTGTGTAGAGCAAGCATGACAGTGCAATCCTAACACCTGGTGAGGACAGCGCAAGTTCCATGCTAGCCTGGAAATGTCACAAAATTGCTTTAAGATACTTCTGTGCCACTCCTGGAGGTGGAGGAGTTAGGCCAGTGCACAGACATGTGCTGGTCTTCCATGCAACTGTGGAAACTGAGATGGGTGAGTAGTGTTGACCAAAATTGGTTAGGATTGCACCCTGTCTGATTTTGCACCTCTTGGCTCTGATTTTTGTTCATACTGGGGAGAAGAGTGAATTATTATTGACAGGTGATTATACTTAAAAGCACTCTCTTCCAAAATAAGTGAATAAATTTAAAAGTAACTGCTTGTAAATGCTGTGTGTATTCTGTTAGCATTTCCTACTAAATTCCTACTATTGACACCAACTTGTCAGGGGATAGTAACAAGCCTCTTGTTTCTCTTCAGGCGCTTGGATGCAAACCACATTACAGCTGTCCCAGAAGATAGTTTTGTGGGCCTAGTTCAACTACGTCACCTGTGGCTGGATGATAACAGCTTGACTGAAGTTCCTGTTGGTCCACTCAGCAACCTTGCCTCCTTGCAGGCCTTAACCTTGGCTCTCAACAAAATAACCAGCATCCCTGATTTTGCATTTTCAAACCTGTCAAGCCTTGTTGTCCTGTAAGTATTTCACTTGACACTTAGGTGTTCCAGGGAAGATCCAGATTTACACAGGATTTTAGTTCAATAGTTCATCTGTAAAGGAAATTAGTTCTCTTCAGATAATAGACATAGTGACTTCTAGGTAAGGTTACAATATATGCTCCTGATTGATATCTCTTCCTATAGCAAGGGATTAACTTCCAATTGCTGCACATTTCATTTCGTTAAGCAGTCCTTGTGCTTAAACCATGTGGTCATCAGACTTTGACTGTTTTGACTTTGATAATTGACTGTACTAATTGCAATCACTGGGTACCCATGCTTGTAAATATTCTGCCCTCTTTGTCTCTTCATGGTGATGTGAAAGATACAGTTTGCATCAAGTGGTAAGAACAGCAGTTTCTGTTGCCTTAATAGCTGCATCAGTCTACTTCTTTCTTCACTCAGCTTCCTTTTGTCACACAATCCCTTTAAATTAATTGAGTCTTATAGCAAAGAAGCAGTGTGAGTGAAGGATATTGCGTGTGAGGCAGTGTGAGTGAAGGATCTTGTGTGCACACGCATCTATTTTATGCATGTGGGGGAGCAATCTGCTTCTTTACCCTCTCACTTTCTTTTCTTCCTTGAAGTTCCTTTAAATAAAACAATGCATATGCTGGGAGTGTCCAGCAGGACCTAAACTTCCTGTTCTCTCAGAAAGGATTTCAGGGGAAGGAGCAAGGTTAAGTGGTTTCATTGTTTTCAGAGAGAAGTGTGCAGTGGAAGGAGGGCAGGATCAGCATCAGTTGGCAGATCCAGCTGGGCTACCCCTCTGATCAGCACTAGCAGCCTATTTCGTATATGGATGTCACAGGACATGAATGGCTCATGCGTATTTCAAAGAGCTGTTTTTGTCAATGAACCTTACTTCATACAATTATGCTGTTTCCATTTGAATGAGGCACATGCATTTTCTTTGCAGCTTTCTTTGGAGCAGTGATTCTCAAACTTTCAGGGAGCTTTATTCCCAAAGAATGATTTGGCAAGGGAGGTGCTGGGGTAGTGACAGAGTCCTCAGGATAGGACTGCAGGAGAAAGGGAGTATTTTTAAACATTATAGGGGTGTTGCCAGGGTCTGGGTGTGTGGGGAACCCATGCTACAGCACTTGCAGTGTTTCCTGTAACTAAAGTAGCATTGCATTTAAACCAGAGGTAAAACTTCCTAAGGATCATGTTGCTGCTTTCTCTATTTCCCCGCACTGAAAAGGGGTGGGAAACCTTTACAAGAACTGGGGGGTTATGACTTCCCAGTTTGAATAGCACTGCTCTAGAACAGTGATTTTCAATCTTCTTCATCTCATGGCACACTGACAAAGTACAGTGATGGCTCATGTAGCAAATTTAATTGATTCTGGAGGCATGTTTGTTATGTGAAATGTTCTTTACGTGAAGCGGATTTTCCCATAGGAAATAATGGAAACTCAGATGATTGGTTCCACAACCCCAAAAATATTTATATAAAAATATTAACTGGATGTAAAAATGATGACAGAACACTGGAATTGAATTCAAAACATGCATTCAATGTGCATGATCTTATGAAGTCTACTTAGGCTGCTGTCCTAAAGACACTTTCCTGGGAGTAAGACCCATTTAACACAATGGGGCTTCCTTCTGGGTAGACATGGTTAGGAGGCTGCAATCCAAGACACCTTCAAAGTGTCTCCCCACTTTCTCCTCCTCTCCATCCTGAGCCTCTCTCTCCCCTGCTCCCTTCTGGGTAGCCCTGAGCTGCTTCCCTCTTCTCCACTGCTCTTCTCTCCCTCTGCCAGTGGACACCCGGCCACAGGAGGAACAGCATGGAAGTGTTGCTTTCGCTATGGGCAGGTGCGCTAGGCAGCCCTGACGCTTTTTAAACATTCTGCCGGCCAGAATGTTTAATGTGTTCTTTACATGAAGCACAATTTGTTATGTGAAGCAGAATCCCAGAGAAATTTTTGTTTGTTACGTGAAACATACTTTACATGAGGCGTTCTTTATGTGAGGCACCACTGTACTAATACTCAAGCCCCACCATCAGTTTTTTTACCATTGACAAGGTATGTGGCTCTGCCATTGGGGTCTCACTACGTCGGTGGCTCTAATATAATTAATGAGCCAAAAAAAACTTATATGGCATATGTACAGATCATTCACGGTGCATCAATATGCCATGGCACTCTGGTTGAAAATTGTTGGTTTGAGAGCTTTGTTTATTTTAATTTTCTTGGCATTAGAGAAATCCAGAAGACAATTCACTTTAAGCTCACATTCACAAGAAAAGAAAGTTTTTTCCCCACCATCTCATTGTCTATTCCTCATTCAGTGATCATGAGCATGGAAGCTTATGAATTCCTTTAGAAAACTGCTATGAATTTGTGAATGTGGTGTATAATCATGTTTGTGTTTATATGTAATTATATTGCCTGCTTCTACTTTTCTCAACCCGTGTTAACAAACCCATGAAAATCTAGAATGTAGCAATGTAAAAGTTCATAAAATACCAAATAAAATATAATCAGATCATGTAACAGGAGATGAAAACAAATTTGATAAGGCCTGCATCTCTCTTTTGGTAGGCTGTTCAAAGTTAGGACTTTTTCTATTGTTGTGCCCTGTCTCTTGAAGATAAAACCTAAAGAATGGCAGTCTTAAGCAGTCTCAAAGAGGAAAAGGCACATGTTAGCGTCACTCTTAAGAGGAAAAAATGCCTTCCTTTACCTTCTAAGAACAATAAATCCTTTTGGTGTCACTGTAAGTCAATTGTTAAAGCAAAAGAAAAAACTTGAGGCAACCTGCTAGGAATTGCAGCAACACCTAGGAATTGCATTGGACCTGCAAGGTTGAGGCCTAAGATAATAGCTTGCAAGTTCCTACTTAAGGTACATGTAGGACTTCGTTCAGTGGCAAAGGTGTTTTTGTGCAATAGCAAACGAACAACTTGTTATTCTTTGAGAATTATATGTTTTCAACTGTTGAGCAAGACTAATTTTGCACATAATGTTTGTATCAATAGACTTTTCATTGTTTTGTTTTCAGAAATCTCCATAACAATAAAATAAAAACATTGGGTCAGCATTGTTTAGATGGATTAAACAACCTAGAAACACTGTAAGTATTCTGCCTTAAGGGCTCTGTAATTAGGTAAAATGCATTACAAAAGACTTAATGCCACAGAAACATAATTTAGATTTAAAGGTTTTGGTTCAGCTTTATAATTATAGCGTCATGATGATTATCCATATTTACTTACGTGTACAAATGTGTTCAACATTTTATTGCAAAACAGTGGAGTGGGCCCAAACATAGCTCAACTTGCAACATTTTTTCAGCATGGGCAGAACATTTGGCAGCAGATGCGGGAAAATGTATGGGGCCCACTCAAAGGAATCCATTTAGTGTGTTGATTGCATGACGTGCACAGTATAGTGGGTTAGAGAGTTGTTCAATCCATTTTCAAGTTGTGAAACTTCATGGTGACCTTGGGCCAGTCACTCACTCTCATCCTCACCCACATTACAAGGGCTGTTGAGCACAAAAGGATAAAGGGTGCATTCCTAACAAATTTAGGCTAGCTTAACTCACTTGGTATATCTTTCCATGGTAGTGTGGGAAGGTCAGATTATGCCTGTGAAGTAGCCTAAACCCACTCCCCCCCAATGAGTGGGGCTGGGGTGCCTTACAGCACTTTTGTGATACCCCCAGGTCAGCCCAGGATTTATGCCAGGGCTTATGCTGGCCTAACTACAGGTTAGGATTGCAGCCAAAAGCTTTGAAAGCTGCCTCTGGCATACAAAAGGTGGGTTATAAACCCCAATAATAAATAAAATATTGCATGCCTTCTTATGTTACCTTTGTATTGTGAGTTTGCAGCAGATTTTTTAATAAAACATAAAAATTATCTCAGTGTTTAAAGCTTATACTCAATTAGGAAAATAGTTTAATAGTGAGCACTGCATAATGCTACTGATGCTGTTGTTTCCAGTGACTTAAATTACAACAACATGGTTGAGTTCCCTGAGGCTATCAAAGTACTACCAAGCTTAAAGGAGTTGTGAGTATTACTGCATGTTCTCAAAGTGCATTTTTGACTGATTTAAAAAATCCAGGTTTTGATATGTAAAGGACATGACAACCTAAAATGAATTAAATCCAAATGGAAATGATATATGTTTGTAATGCATACGTTAGGGCCAATCAGAATCAATCAACAGTATTTATATACTGCTTTTCAACAAAAAGTACACAAAGTGAAAGAGAAAATGAAATTGGTAATGGCTCCCTGTCCCAAAAGGACTCACAATCTTAAAAGATGTCAAAGAATTCCAGCAGAAGCCACTAGAGAAGACACTGCTGGGATAAAGCAGGCCTCCATCAGTCTTGGAAGACTAAGGTATCAAGCTTGGTGCTGCATATGCTGCATACGAAGCACGAAAGCCTGGGTTAGATTGTTATGGAGGATAGGCTGTTACCCAAGCAGCAAATCCTCCTCTCCAAGTCACTGAAATAGTCCAATGGAAAGGCAGAGCTGATACGATTGGATCCAGCTGGCGTCGCAGAGCTAGGCTGAGGACAGGAGCTCACCCTGTCTTGTGGGGCCGACCCGGGTCTTGAACCCTGGCCTGCTGGTTAACAGGCACAGTGTCTTAACCGCTTGCGCCACCCACAGCTCAATCTGCTGGGATAAGGAGGGCCATTTACTTTCCCCCTGCTAAATAAAAGATGAAAACCTACTGGAAAGAATGCCTCTTGCCTAGGAGGACAAAGCAGTAATTTTTAGCTGGTCCCAATAAAGATATTATTAAACTGTTCTCATTTGGGATATTTTTCCTAATGAACAACATAGCTGCTTTCATTTTTAATCAAAAATGGATTCTTTTATCCTTAGCAGTGTTCTGCTGTAATTAAAGAAGGTCATAAACAACAACTTGGAATATTTCTTTGCTATAAAAAGCAAACTGTTTAGATGGACTAAGAGCATGTAGCATTAATCTGCGGAGTATTCAACAACAGAGTATTCAACAGATCCATAGTCATAAACAAGAGGTTGAGGTTGGTGGGAATGAACTCACTAAGTAATATTTCAGGCACTTCTCCCCCCCCCCACCCCCAAAATACACAAATCTGATCCATTCACATTTGAAACACTCTCAGGCAGTAACCTGTTTGTTTAATAAAAACATAAGCCTAATGTAAGACTTTTGCATTTTAATCATTTCATATAGCCGGGACAATTACCAATCTTGTGTGGGGTGCCTCTTGTGTGATGTGGTACATTACTTGAAAAGTGTCTGATGGCCACTCTAATTGGTGTGGTGGAGGCAACATGCAACCTTTCCTGACATTTAACACTTCATTTAAATTTTGTGCTTTATATTTATTAGGATTTTCTAACTTTCTTCTGTAGGGTATTTCACAGTAATTATATTTCCGTGATTCCTGACAGTGCATTTATGGGAAACCCACTTCTAAGAACTATGTAAGTTTTAACAAGATTTTTTACATGTTTGAATTATGGACTCAGTTGTGATTTTTATGGACTGAGACAATTTGTCATTAATTCTTTTTCCAGACAACTGTATGATAATCCTCTATCCTTTGTGGGGAATTCAGCTTTTCAAAACTTATCAGATTTGCATTCTTTGTAAGTATGCCAGCAGTCTAAAATATTTTTATACTGTTTTATCTACTTCTTGGGAAATTATCTGTACTCTGTTCCGGCACTCTGCTCTTTAAATATAAACATTTGCATGTGCCATTGATTGTATTAAGATTAATTCTAAAGGACTGTAGCCTTGGCATGTCCCCATAAACAGGACTAGTTATTCCTTGAGACCCAGCCTAGAACAGGACTAAAATAAGGATGCTTCGTTATGGTAGGTTCCAGTTTGTTCTAGTTGTCATTGGAAAGTTTTTGTTATGGGAAAGCTGGTGCATATTTGATTTCTCCAGGAAAACAACAAGATCACTCCCTAAATTCACAATTAGGAAAACAGTGATAATGTTAATTGCACAAGAATGATAATGGTAAGCAATGGGCTCGCATTACAAAGTGAAGTGAATTGAAGAGAGAGTCACTTATGAAAACACCGTTAGGTAAGATGTAAGGCTAACATCTGTGCAACCATAAGAGATAAGATGCAGCTTGGAGACCTCAAACAACCACTTTGGGTAATACAGTATTTATCAAGCAGTGTTGGAAATGGTTGGGGCAGGGCAAGAGTCCGTCCCCCCCCTTGACTTAAGTTGAAATGAGTCATAACAAGGGCACTTTTTGAGCTCTCAAGTCACCTCTTTGTGATCTGGTATGACACATGTCCCTTCCCCTTAAAAAACCTGTGAAAAAGCAGCTGCCTGTCCCTTCCTTAGTCAATGAAACAAAAGGATTCCAATCCTTTGTCTAGTAAGCATACAAATGAACAAGAGACTCTTCTCACCTCTCCCCCTCCTCCAAAAGCACACATTTGTTCCCTTCCCTGCCTCTGGGCTAAAACTCCCAGCTGCTTGCCTGGTCTGCATGATGGCTCTGCAAGATGTTTCACACAGGGTAAACAGTAAGCAGGCACACCCACACACAGGCAGCCTTGTCTTGCTATCTTGAAAAAAAAATTGTATCAGGGGGTCCATACTCAAGTGTTTTTCAGAGTCTTCCCACACACAACTCTAGAGTCATTGAGTTAGCAAAAATTATTTTTCACAAGTCAGGTCATTCAAGTCAAGTTTACAACACTGCTGTCAGGCAATGAAATGGGAATCAGTTAAATAGTTTCTGCATGCTTAGGGACAAAGGTAGTAGAAATATATAAATTTGTAAATTTAAAATAAATTTTAAAATCGCACAATAAGGAAATATACAGTACTTGGTGTCTTTCAGGCTATATGGGATATTGAGGTAGCAATTGAGCCATGAAATGTGGGTTTTTCAGTGCTTTCTTTTGAACCCCCCTTCCTTTTGCTCTCTTTCTTTTTCTTAATTTTTTTCATTGGTATTCTGACTTTCTTTTTAGATCTTTTAAAATGTTATTTTATAATGCAGCTCCATTAGTTGATGGAACTCAATGGTGACAAATATCGTATTTTTCTCTCCATAAGATGCACTTCCCCACCCCAAAGGGGTCAGAAATGTCTGTGTGTATTATGGAGCGAAGGGGCCAATCCTGGAGCACTTTCTGAAGCTTTGCTGTGCCTCCCTGAGTAGGGCAAGCCTATAGGAAGGCAAGGGCAAGCTGAGGAACAACAACAGAGGCTTCCCCACAGGCTCATGTCCCAAAAAAACAAATGGAGTCCATAGGATTGAGAGGAATAGCAGAGCATGAAGGCAGGCAAAAACAAGGAGGGAAGAGGAGGAGGAAGCAGCACATGAGAGAGAGGTCCCTGCTGCTGCATGCCTGTGCATCCCTCCCTGGCTTGGGGGACTTACTCCTGAGTAGACATGCCCAGGATCTGGTCCCTGCTGCTGCATGGCTGTGCATCCTTTCCCCAGGGGTTGGGGAGGCTTGCTCTTGAGTAGACATGCACAGGATATGGTCCCTAGTGCTGCAATCCTATGCATCCCTGCCTGCCTGGATCCCTCCCCACTTACCTGCCTCCCTCCCGATTACCTGCCTATCTGGATCCTCCCACCCCCAAAAGAAACACCCCCACTCTTCCCTATCTACCTAGATCCTCCCAACCTCCAAAAGAAACTCTCTTCCCCAAACTTACCTGCCTGCATGGACCATTTGCAATGAGATTTGTGCAAAATGTTGGTGTCTGGTCATGTGCAATGAGATTTGTGCAAAAGTCACAAATCACTGACACTTGTGATGATGTGTTCTTGGGGCTTCCAGAAAACTAGAAGAGTGCTTGAACCTTAAAGACTTCCCTCATTTATTAATGACAGTGATGATAGTTCTTAATACCACTGTTGACTTTACATGTTTGAACTATTATTCTGCTATATTTTATTAAATATATTTAATTTGGTTCAGAATATTTGGTACACCATTTGGTTCAGAATATTTTTTTCTTGTTTCCCTCCTCTAAACTTTGGTGTTTCTTATGGTTAGGTGCGTCTTAGGGAGTGAAAAATACAGTAGTTCAAGTAACTTGGAAAGAATCTGCATTCTAAACCAGGTTCAGAGCAAATGGAAAAAAAATACCAATATTCCACCCTTCGTGCCAAGGTGTAGTTGAAATGTACTTAAATCTTGCATATGTAAATCTCAGGGAAGAACAAAAGTATCAAATTGGTATAAATGTCTAATGAAAAATGTCAATTTCTCTAATGCATGTGCATATTGCTCCACCATCCAGGGTCATCCATGGGGCCAGCATGGTACAGTCATTTCCTAATTTAACAGGAACAATTAATCTAGAGAGTCTGTAAGTGTCTCTTATCCTAATTACTCTATTTTTGACAAATAACTCATGACTAAAATAAATCTTTCCCTTCAGATTGTCCTACAGGAAAACTAAATTTATTGCTGAGCATAAGTGTGACTTTCAGATATCTGACTTTCATATGACATATTCTGTACGTTTACTGAATAGGAAATAAAGCAAAATATCCATAGTTCTTTTTAATGCTCCGAAATATAAACATTTCAGCTCTATTTTGATACAGTTACATTATTAGCTTATTTTTAAACTTGCTTAGATTTATGTTTTGATGAATCAGAATTCTTAGGATATCAATACACACATATTAGAAAGTTTCTTTTAATGGCTAGAAACCAAGGTTTTCTCAGATCTGCAAAAACACGAAAGAATATAACTTTTCTTTTAATTCTATTCTGTGCTAATGAAGTCTTATCAGTGCTCATTGGATGCTTGTGTTTTATTAAACAGGACTTTTACAGGCACCCAAATAAGCAGCCTTCCCTCAGATCTATGCCAAGATCGAAAGATACTGAGAACATTGTAAGTAGAAACTTCTTGGACCTATCTCCTTTATAAATGAAAGCGTCAAAAGAAAACATGAGTGTGATTATAATGTCAAAAGAAAACATGAGTTTGATTATAATACAGGACCCCTTGATACAGCGTTGTTGGATCCCAGAGAAAACTCATGAACACATTATGCAATGCAACATAAATCCTGTTGCACACGTGAAAAAAGTCAAATCCATTTAAAACAAGCAAGATCGGACTTTCCTGTTGCAAACCAATTCCTCTCAGTGAAGTGAGGCTGCCATCCTACCCCCCAGGTAGACTGGCATAAGACTGAACACAAGTCCCATGCTGTTCTGGGTGTGTCACAAAAGTGCTGCTTTTTTGGTGCTTTTGCACCACTTCTGTGGGCAGTGCATAGACATTCACTTTCCTCCCTACATCACAGGAAGACCAATGAATTGTGATGGCCTAGGTTAGGATTGCACTCTGAGTGCTGTTACAGTGGCTTGAACCACATGGTCCCCAGACTTCAGGTCACTCCAACCCACTGACCCCAGCTTTCCCAGAGAGTAGAGAATGAGAGCACTTGGTTAATGGATTGATATTTAATGAATGTGCCATTCCTGAAAATATTTCTCCTTTTATTTCTCTAATCGTAAAATACTATGAAACTTGTAGACCTGAACCTATCCAGTCTGCTTGGGTAAACTGTGTTATTTTTTTCTTCTTTCACCTCCTTTTCTTCACTTTACAAGTGAGTGCAATTCCTGGAATTACTGTAGTTGCTGCAGTGTCAATCTATGGATTGCATCATTTTCAAGTAGAAAACCTTAAGAAAAAAAGATGTGAATGTAAATCTAAAGTCTTGTATTCATAATTGTCAGGACTAAACTTCGGATAACTGAACATCTTTGGAAAACTTCATTATAAAGTTTGTCCAGTGTGGGGGGGGGGGAGCCCTGAGTGGGAGGAGATATAAAAATACTTTGAAATGGTGTCATTCTTATCTGAGACCAGTTTATTCTCTTCAGATAAAACACAATAAAATGAACTAAAGATTTTTCTCCTTTCAGGGACTTGTCATATAACAACATAAGACAACTTCCAAGTTTTAAAGGCTGCAGTTCCTTAGAAGAAATGTAAGTGAAAGAACATATTGAACTGACTGGGGGTGGAGGATGTGGTTGTATTGTAGCTGAATTGGCTGTAAGTTCATTTTTTAAAGGCTAATAATAAACATAGGGTTGTATCCTAAATGTCACAATAAAAGAAATTTAGTTATGATTGTGTCCCATTGAAATTGATATGACTTTCAAATAATTCCTTTGAGGGCCTTTGCAGCCAAAACTACTGTAAGATCCTTAAGCTGTCAGAAAAGTCAACATGCCCTTTTCATAAAGGGCCACCAATGCAAGTGGCCAAAGTGGCAAGCCATCAGGTTTTCCAAGTCCCTAGCAACAATGTCAGCATGGAGAGCATGTGGGAGGGGGACCAACAAGAGAGGGGACAGATGGATCAAAGCCGGGAAGGGGGTGGTTTTGATGGTGGCAGCACTGTTGATCTCCTATCCCTATGACTGTTCCCTACCTTCCACCTTTCCTGATCCACTTGAAATATAACCAGCAACATTGCTGGTAAAGTTCAAGCAGACCCTCACAGGCACTGGAGACTAAACATGGTTAGAAATGTTTGCTTACCCAGAAAGAACTCCATGATGCCTCCTGCCTTCAGCATTACTCAGCATGCACCCTAGGGCCCCATCCCCAGAGATCCCTTTAAATTAAAAGGTAAACATCTTTTAACAGCAGAAAGAGGTGATAATGATAAGCGGTGATAATCACTTCTCAATTGATTTGCCCCAATTGTTTTGTAAGCAAAAGATTCTGAACTAAGCTGTTTTAAGCCATGAGAAAAGGAAATTAATTCATATTGAATCAATATGCCTCATTCTGTGGTCAACAGTTGCTTTTGAATAACATAAAAATGTGTATCCACAGAGGCTCCTGGAACCAAACCTCACAGATGACAGGTTTGGCACCGTCATTTGGTACTTTCATGGCACTGTTTAGCCTTATAAGGCTATAGTACTCAGCCACAGAGTATACTAAGGCAAGAGCTGCTCTCCTGAGGCACTTGCTCCCAAGCTGGTACCAGAAGATTTGTGTAATATGTTGTTCCTAGACTTAATTTTGTAAATAATTTTCTTTAAATTTTCCAAGTTAAAGACTGGTCAAGCATCACTAATAAATATTTTGGGTTGCAGCTAAAATTAGCAACTGGTTCTTAAAATCCACTTAAATTTTCTGAACTTTTTCACTAAAATAGAAACTGAATTCAATGATTATTTTTGTCAAGGATTTTTTTGTGTCATTGATGTGAGTTTAAATCTGAGAGCATTAATTAATTAATGCTTAATTAAACCACTCTTAGTGATTAAAGTTAGTAAATTGAATAAGATTTGTCTTTTATTGGACATAATGTTATGTTATGGAAGTCCTTTATTGATCAGCATCAGTCTCCATGTAACAGTTTTCCATATTTCAGTTCTTTACAGCATAATCAAATAGAGGAAATTAAAGATGATGTGTTCCATGGACTGAATTCTCTGCGTACTCTGTGAGTATATTCTACTTTCAAAGACCTAGATTTTATGAAGAAATTTGGAAACTTTGTTCAGTATTAACAGTTTTAGTACACAAAATTTTTTTTTAAAATAGCTGCTTTTCTGTTTTAGGCTAGCTCCAAACCATAACACCCAATGTGATGTTTTCTTACATTGTGTCACCTTCTGTTCTAGTACATACATCATTTGTTATCCAATCATATGCACTCTTCCACCTTCCAGTTTGAAAAAACTATGCCTTTGTGCACATGTATAGTAGGTATCTGCAAAGGGGAGGAATCAGTTCCATGACTCCCTGACGATACTGAAATATGCAGATAATGAAATCTGCAATGGGGCAGAATTATTAATTATTCTGTGCTTTTTCTTAGAAGTAATAGAATAGACAATAAGTCAGTATCTTTGTGAATTGCTGCATCGATATATTGGTGCAAATTCATTAGAAAATTAGAAAAAGCTATATAAAAACGGAGGCCCCAATTATAACCTGAAAGATGATTATATAGAGGTTTGTTGAGGAAAGATTCATGTATATGGATGCACCAATTTTTAAACGAAAAAATCTGTAATGATGGCATATTAATTTTGATGGTGATATACCATATTTCCCGGCTTATAAGACGCACTTTTTTTGCACCCCAAAGTGGAGGAAAATATCTGTGCATCTTTTAGAGTGATAGGGCCAATCCTGGAGCACCTTACCCCAACATGTCATATGTCATTGGATTTGTATTGAAGAGTAGAATCCAATGCAAAAATCAGTTTTGAGATATCTCCTTCCTGTCAAAAGTTTTGGCCAAAAAACCGAAAAACAAAAATATAAAAAAATACATTTTTGGCAATTTTTTTAAGCGGGTAGGAATTTTGGCTTGGGCAAGGTAGGAATTTTGCCCTAGGGGATAGGAATTTTGGCCTTGGGGTTCAGGAATTTTGGGTTTGGCATCTGGTCACCCTGGCACTGTTGCAATCCTAAGCAGCCTTCCCTGTCTTGGAGACTTGCTCCAAAGTAGACATGCACAATACCTGGTTCCTGCTGCTCCATGCCTGTGCATCCCTCACTCTTCCCTTTCTATCTAGATCCCCTCACCTTTCCCTACCTACCCACAAAAGTTGGTGGGTGGGTGGGTTCCCCCCACCCACAAAAGAACCCCCCAACTTACCTGCCTTCCTGGACCATTTGCAATGAGATTTGTGCAAAAGTCACAAATCACTGACACTAGAGATGATGAGTTTTTGGGGTTTCCAGAAAATTAGAAGGGTGCTTGAAGCTTAAAGTCTTTCCTCATTTGTTAATGACAGTGCTAACGGTTCTTAGTACCACTGTTGACTTTACATGGTTGAAATATTATTCTGCTATATTTTATTAAATATATTAGTACACCATTTGGTTTAGAATATTTTTTTCTTGTTTTGCTCCTCTAAACTTTGGTGCATCTCATGGTCCGGTGCGTGGTATAAGCCTGGAAATACGGTAATTGGGAATAAACATGGTGGTCTGTTGAGCTGCTGTTAATTTCCTGAAGATAAGATCTGAAGGTTGCCAGCTTGACAACACCGGAAAGCTGTGTCTGGAGAGACTTTGATATTGGACTGTGGGAGTGTATTAAGGAAGAAAGGCAGTCGCAGTAGAGTCTGTCCAGAGGCGTAACAGTGAAGCCAGTAAAGTGAGACTGGACATTAAAAAGGAAACATCTAAGAATGTAGGAGTTCTTGAAATAACCTTTCTTTGAATTGTAAAGTCCTTTCAAGAGTTAGCCAGCCTATGTAAACCATCTTGAAAATAAAATCAGAGGAGAAATCTGATGACTTGAAAAGGAGGTGTATAAATATCTTTGTTTGTTTGACTGCATTTTCTTCAAACTGCACTGCCTTCTTAGACAAGATTAACATTTTACATAAAAGATCACTCTTCAATATTCACTGTGAGGCCCAAATTGAGTATTAAATTTTATTACTTATTTTACCTCTTGAAATACACACACTGAAAGCAATAGTGTCACTTTTAAAACTTCCATTTATATCCCACCTTTCTTCCATCATGAAATTCAAGGCAGCATACATGGGGATTTCCAAGCGGTCACACATCCAAGCACTGACCATTCCAAATCTGTGTAGCTTCAGCCAAGGCAATTGATGTGCCCTCAGACTTGTGCCCTGAGTTTCTGAATATTTTTTTTTCTCTAGCTGATTCCTTAGCAGTGTACAGGATATGGCTCAGATCAAGAAGTTAATGATCTGGAGTGAAATCTGGAATGTGGCTGCAAGTTATTGAACAAATCTGCAAGGAAGCTCAGTTTGCAGGGTGTGTTCTGTATTATGTGCATCTTGGCATCAATTGTTTTGAGTGCTGTCTCATGGCCAAGAATTAGATCACTAAGAAGGCTTGCATTGCATAGTGTTTCTCACAACCATTGAGTGTCCAGTGGAATGAATCCCAGTTTATGTTTCACCAACCACCTACACATGTATTTATGCCTCTGCAATAACTTGGTAATTGCAAATTGTTGGTTCGTGAACCATGTGAGCTAAACACTTATATATATATATGACAATTGGCAATACACTTCCTTATACAATATACATCTACTCTATGGATCAGTGTAGATGGAGTTCAACCTCAAATGCTACAGGTGTGAAGTACAGTTAAGCTATTCCATTTGTAAATTTGAACTCCAGTCTATGTGCATGGCTTTTTATGTATGCAGTGTTTTTCTATTCTGAGCTGCAGCTCCTTGCAACCCATCAAAATGGCTGTTGAAGCTCTCACCTATTTCAAAAAAATATTTAATCTGGTGCTCATCTGAAATAAAAACAATGAACAAATCTTTGCAATTCCAACTATATGGCTGTAGCCCACCAGCCCTTTTAGCTTTTCTTAGCTTTTCAATAGATGTCTTTATTGTGTTGAGAAAATTGTCATGATGACATTGTATGAAAACAGTAGTGTGTCAGATGTTTGGGATGACCTGAAGCATAATGTAATCATTGAACTGCAAACAATGGCCATTTGGAAGTGTCAATGTAAATCACTAACACAACAGTACTTCTTAAAATTGCAGTGATCTCAGCAGAAACTTGATCCACCGGGTTTACAAGGAAGCATTTGCTACGCTTGGTGCTATTACCATTCTGTAAGTAGGCCATTTAGCACAGTATAAGTTTCCAGTCCTAAAATAGTAGCATTTCTGCTTCTCAAACAGCTTCATTCCTAGTTTCATACTACCTTGAATTCAAGCTATTTTAAGCCACAATTTAACCTGCATCTAGAGCAGAGTTGTCCAAACATATTGGCAGGATGGCCACATGATCTCTGTGACAATGTGTTGGAGGGCCAGAAAAATGATTTAAATTTCAAATAAATTAACATAGAAGAGTAAATTAAAGATGGATCTGGTGGATTATAAGGCTTGCTTGTGCACCAGATGGGGGATCTTGCCAGAGGCCGCATTAAGGCACACCATGGGCCACAGCTTGTGGCTGTGTGGGTACTTGGACACTCCTGATCTAAGAATTGCTCTGCCAGCTGCGTACACCTTGCTGCAGTTCTGTGGGGAAAAAAGGAATATACCAAGAAAATTGTGAAACGTGGGATGGTTTTGGATATCGTATCTCTGCCCCTGCTCAAACTTACAGGTCCCATGGTGAAATGTTCTTTCTGTCCTTGCACCAAAGGAATACATATTTAGCTAAGGGAAATGGGTGTCCCTTCAACTTTTGTGCTTAGGGAAAAGGAAGCCGCAATCATTCGTTTTCAGTATCGCCTTCCATAAAATTCCAAAACCAGAAGTATGGGGTTTTTAGTATTGATACATAGTTCTCCTGTAGTGGATGTTGTTCAGCTTATTGTCGCATATCAAAGTAATCATTCATTTTTGGCTATTTGTAGACATGGCGGACATATCTGCATAGTTTGTTTTTCTTACTTCTTCACCCTAGTTGCATTTTAGCTGTGCTCTGCTGCTTGGTTTGGGCAGCACGTTTGCAAGTGTTGTCTGTAGGTGACAATGGCTAGACCTGAATTTTTACCACTGTGGTGGCAGCAGGAATATCTCAAGCCAAGGTTGTTCAGTGTTGGATTTGGACTGGCACAATCCATGTTCAAAGCCAAGTTCAATTGGTGGCTTTGGCTGGACCATAATTGTACAGCTGAACCTACTCATAAGGTTGTTGTGAGGATCAGATGACCCAGCCTCATATATGCTGCCCTAAGTCTCTGGAAGAAAGAGTGAGACACAAATGTTATAAACAATGAATAATTTGATTAACTACGTTCCCTCTCCATCAATGAGTGTTATCAGTGGCTTCTTTTTGGTTTTGGATTTTCATATAACCTGTTGTTAATCTTTTTTTGTCTCACATTTTCTGTCACAAATCTTTTAGAGACTTAAGTTTCAACGCATTGATTTCATTTCCGACTGGAGGCCTGAGTAGGTTGCACCAGCTTAAACTTGTCGGCAATATTGAACTGAAAGAAGCCTTGGTAGCAAAAGATTTTGTGAAACTCAGGTAAGCCAGTAACTGAATCTGAGTACAGAATAGCTAAAAATATATTCCAAAACATTCTTGTTGGCATTCAGTGTGCTCCTGTCCCCCACTCCCCCTCCCCCCCCCCAAAAAAAAAAATCAGGTCAATTTTAACTTTGATATTTCCTGGCAGTTTATGTTGTGCTGTTTATATTATATGAATTGAATACATGCAAAACATATTGACAACTTTAGCAAAGGAGCTAAAGCAATGCTTTGTATTTTAGTCAGGCAAAATCCTTTTATCTATTCTGTCACAAAAATGGTTTTTATCACAGTGTTTTAGTGGAGCAAAGTTCTGCTCAAGTTATTCTGTCTTCCATCTTTTTAAATAGCAATGTAGAAGCTTAAATGCTTATTAGCTGGCATCTTATACAAGGGTTGTGTTGCAAGGTCAGGACTTAAAGCCAAAGGAATCAGTCCTATAAAGTTTTCCGGCACAAATGCAGTCCTCCATGAGGGAGTAAATGTTCCTTAACCTTGAAGAAATTTCTGTGATTGCCCACTCCACTTTAGCAAAAAGTGCACACTCCATTGGCATAGCTGCATCAGTGCTGAAAAATTGTATAGGATTGGGCCCAAAATACATACTGTATAGTCAGTGTCCTTAAATCAACAAATATGTACTTTCTCCTTAAGACCTAATAACACAGTAGGAAGGTCATGCAAGAACTAAGATGACTAAGGGAACTGCAGCTTCATTCTCTTATTTCAGGTTGGAATAAAAAGAAGTTGAATGGTGGGTAGAATTGCCTGCAATATTTAAAATGTTTCTCTTTTTTTGGAGGGTGAGTTCATAAAAAAGTATATGTATAAACAGGCTGACTGTACATATTTATGTGGTTGACAAAACCAACTTTCATATCCTTTTTTTGCACTAGTAGCTTACAACCCTCCATCATCCTGCCATATTAGCCAGTAGTTCTTGCTTCTTCTAAAAGTTTAAGCTCTATCTTTTCCAGGATACCATAATTTAATTCTCCTGCCCTTATTTGAATTTTTTTTCCTAACCCATCCAGGGACAGACAGTGAAACTGTTAACATATCAATGTTAAAAGTACTAGTAGTTGCAGTTGAAGCACCTCTCAGCTGGAATAAGTCCTTGGGATTATGAACTGATTCCAGAAAATGATTTTTTCTTTTTTAATGCTTCTGGGTGGCTTTAGGCAAGTCCCTTCCTCTGTCTAGCCTCACACCCTTGTGATTAGGAACCAAACTGCAAATTATATTAAGCCCATTATTAGAGATGTCAAGCTTTCCTTTTCTTGAGTAAAAGGAGGAGGGAAAGGAATTGTAGTCTTTCTCCCAGTGCTAAAGCCCTTTCCACGCCATCACTGGAAGAACTACATCTTCCAGCATTCCCATTTTGCAGCTTGCTTCCCAGAGGCCCAAGTAGTTCCAGCCACTAAATGGCTGTGCGTGGCAGTGGCTCCCAGTCCCTGCAGAGAAAAAGATCTGAGGGGGAGGAAACTGCTGTGCAAAGGAAGGAAGGAATGCCTTCCTATGCCTTTGTAGATAGATCCACTAATATATACTTTGCACAAAAAAGCATGTAATTCACAACAAGGGCTTTAGTTGCTCAGGTTGTGGGGCTTTCATCCAGCCATTGTCAAAGCAGAGAAGTAGGGGCTGGGTGTAAAGTTGGCAATCTCCTCAGGGTAGGGATGGTAGGGATAATTCCTGGCTTCTTATGTTTTAAGCCTCCAAGCCCTATTGTGTACAATTAAAAGTATATATTCAGTGGCGCTTATATTGTGTAAGGGGGCAAAAGAAAGGAGGTTGAAAGACCAAGCCTCTGCATGCCTGCCTGAGAAAGCCTGGCTGCTTGGATCACTTAAACAGGTGCCTTTTTGTGTCTGGTCTATTGCAATAAGATTTGTGCAGAAATTAAGTGCAGGAATGCAATACAAGTGTTTTTGTTTATTTTAACATGTCCTACATTTTTGGGTGTCCTACATTTTTTAACAGGGTAGGAATTTTGGCTTGGATGACAGGAATTTTGGGGGACTTGGAGGGGAATTTTGGGTTTGGCATCTGGTCATCCTTGTCTTACAAGGCATTTGTCTTACAAGGTACAGTGGTGCCTAACGTAACAAATTTAATTCGTTCCAGAGGCGTGTTTGTTAAGTGAAATGTTTTTTACATGAAGCACATTTTCCCATACAAATAGTGAAAACTCAGACGATTGTTTCCACAACCCAAAAATATTCATATAAAAATATTAACTGTATGTAAAAATGATGACAAAATACTAGAATTGAATTCAAAACATACATTCAATGTGCATGATCCTATGAAGTCTATTAGGCTGCAATCCTAAAGACACTTTCCTGGGAGTAAGCCCCATTTAACACAATGGGGCTTACTTCTGGGTAGACATGGTTAGGAGGCTGCAGTTCAAGACACTTTCAAAGTGTCTCCCCACTTTCTCCTTCTCTTCATCCTGAGCCTTTTTCTCCCCTCCTGCCTTCTGGCTAGCCCTGAGCTGCTTCCCTCTTCTCCGCTGCTATTCTCTTCCTCTGCCCATCGGATGCCCGCCACAGGAGGAACAGTGTGGAAATGTTGCTTTCACTATGGGCAGGGGAGCTAGGCAGCCCTGACGCTTTTTAAAAGGGCTGCCGGCCAACGCATCTTCCCCAACTCCCAGCGAGTGTTTCTTAAATGAAGAGGAATCCTAGATAAATTTTGTTTGTTACATGGTACATACTTTACATGAGGCACTTGTTAAGTGAGGCCCCACTGTACCACTTATTTCATTCTGTATACGCAGGTATTAACATGATTGCCTGGTTGCCTTAAGATGGCAAGACAGTATTTGGACAGCACCCCAAAACATTTTTCTTGTGTTTGAACTTTTATGAATACTGGAGCCATAGTATTGTCACTATCTATCTATCTACAGTATTTATATACCGCTTTTCAACTAAAAGTTCACAAAGCAGTTTACAAAGAAAATGGAAAAATAATAATAGCTAATAGCTAGACCGTCATAATTTCTCTCATGATTAAAGTCTGTTAAAGAAGGCTCAAAACTGCTTTTAATCAGGAATTGTTCCTCAGTAGAATGCATTTCATGAGAGGAAGCAACTTTTGTCTGTGCATGATGCTGTCTTAAGAGGAAAAGGATGAGGATAGAAAGGCCAGCAGTTAAATTTCCTGCTGTGTTTGCCTTTTCAGGTCTCTGTCTGTTCCATACGCCTATCAGTGCTGTGCCTTCTGGGGTTGTGACACTTATTTTAACGCCAACAGTGAAGATTCCAGCCACCAAGATCAGAGTCTGTCAGAGGTACATGATCGAGGTGAGTGTTCTTATATCATGAAAGATATATGATGGTTCTAATCTAAGACAGATCTAATGACCTGTTTAAGGTATGTGTAAGATTTTCGTTTATCCTATTTTCACAATGCACACAGGCTTTCGGTTTGTACCAGTCCTAAAAGTTGGCACGGATATGAATGTGTCCATGTATTTATCTGCCAAGAGTGAGCAGAGAAGGTGATCCATTTCTGCTTCCAGTGTGACAGTAGCACAAAAGCAGAAATAGGTCAATTGTATAGCCATGCATAGTAGAGCCCTTTAGGACTATACCACTTAAAAATTCTGGTAAGGAATTGCAAGTTTGAATACATATGTCTGTCTCCTGACAAGGAACATGTATGGTGGAATAGGGCAAGTATGTGGTGATGATGATGATTCAAACATACTTTCAGACTATTAAATTCAAACAACATCTTCCTTCACTCTTAATGACAAACTGTACCATGTGATAAAAAGTGTGATTTAGTCCTAAAGCCTTGTGTTCCAGGGTCTTAGACTGGTGAAAGGCATTATAAAAAGCCAATAAATAAGTTTGTGTACTTGGAAAGATAATCATTCAACACTAAAGCTGGGCAACATTTAGACAAGAGGCCTACTCTAAATCTAAATAGGACTTCATTTTGTTTCATTTTTGCGTCTAAAAATGTGAGCCTTGTCCCAGGCTGCCGTGAAAGAGATATTATGATAGTTCCTTAGTCACAGATTCTCAGCTGTGAATCAGAATTTCCTGTTTGAGTCCTGGCTTTGTCTTCAGCTCCTTCAGTGGTTGTAGGCAAGCAATTTGACCTCAGACCCCCATCTGTAATACAGAATGGTACTGATCTTCCTTTGTAGAGCTGTTTGGAAATATTATGACACTCTAAAATGCTATACTACATCAAGGGAATGAGAAGACCAGTGAGTTGTGACAACCTAGGTTAGGATTGGTAATCATGTTATGCAATGTGATAGAAAAATTCTCATAGACTACATGCAAGGGGATAGGTGAAGCCAGTTTGGGAGGACACTGGAATAGACAACTGACAGTAGGGTATTGGGAAGAAATTGTTGTACTGCTTAATGTCATGAGCTTTGAGTTGCCCTGCTTCAGGGTATATAGAACATATCATTGCATAAAATATACTTGCAATGCTCCCAACTTGCAATCAGGTAGAGATTCCTGAGAATTACAGGGGCAATGCATGCCTCCAAACTGAATCTCTCTCTTTACATGTCAACATTCCTCATTTTCATATATCATGGATGAGGAAAAGGGCAGGCCGGTGAATGAGCAGGCACACCCCATTCACCCTTCCTTCTATGCATGGACAGATTAGTGTATAGCCTCTCTGCTGTGCGCTATATCAGTTTGAAACAAACAAGAGCAGGAAATGCTGGGTTCTTAGCATTATGATAATTGCAAACAGGAACAGCGTGAAACATGAAAGTTGCATGCCATGCTTTTCTATAAAGAAAAATTAGATTCCAATTTTTTAAAAAAATAATGGGATTTGGATCCATGGGAGTTTCCCCCTTCCAGCTACACTGGAAGGAGAAGGCAGAGCTGCTGCTGCAATCCACTTTTGATTAGTTGCCGGTGAGCCAGAAGAGGTTTGAAAAGGCCAGCAGAGCAACAGCTTGGAAACATGGTGGACAGATGAGCTGGGGATCATCTGTTCACCACAAGGAAGCTGTTACCATTTGGGTTTGCCTTACATCAGGGTTGCTTCTGAAAAATTGGGCCTCCAGTATCTAAGAAGATGGTCTCCCCAGCCTCTTCATTTGAGTCTCAATTAAAAAAAAAAAGTTAAAATGGAACAAAACTATCAATTACTAGGTTTCATTTTAAATACTACTTAATCAATTTGCTCTCATATATTTTTAGTATTTCTCCAGACCTGATCTTCTGTTGTAACCTAGGTACATCAGATGCAGATGACCCAAGCAGTGATGAGAATGAAGAACTTGGCCAGACTATAATTCACTGTACCCCAACAACAGGTGAAGTTGAAGTCTCCTAGCGCCCCTTCCTCCACTTATGTGCTGATTGACACATTTTCTTTGTTACTGACATGTTCTTTGTGTTACTGTTACTGCCATTTATTTTCTTATCAAGCATAATTCCTGTTAAGCTTCTTTGTTGCCTCACAGCTTAGAGAAAACAATTGCCTCCTGGCCCTCCATTGTACTGTCATCCATGTTAGCAGTGGCTTGCATGCTTCCTTCTTAACCATGCTTACTCTTCTGGTTAATCTTTCACATCACTGTCATGCTGAGATACCCCAATTCCTGCTGTCTCTGTAAATTTTAGCTAAAAGGCCATTGCCTTTTAAAAGGCCATTAGGCATGACTTTTGGTAGCAGACACAAAGCAATTTTTATTATATGCTATGTAGTACAATACTCTTCTTCCATCACTCTTTAATAGAGTTATAAAATATTTGATGTTTAAAACTTGGGAGGCAAGTTGATGTCTGTTAGGAAAATCAGGAATGTCACGTGAGTCAAGGAATACCACACTCATGGTGGTAGAGAGCCTAAGGCTGCAATCCTAACCAATAGCTAGGCCCGGCATAAGGCCTGTGCTGATCTGGGAATGTCACAAAAGTAACATAAGGCACTTTTGCCCCACTCATTTGGGCTTTGGGCTACTGCACAGGCATACACCGCCCTTCCCGCACCACCACAGGAAGATATGCCAGGTGAGTTGGGTCATCCTAAATTTGTTAGGATTGCATCCTAAATACACAATCCTAACCATGTCTACTCAAAAGTAAGTCCCATTGTTTTCAATGGGTCTTACTCCCAGGAAAGTGTCTTTAGGATTGCAGCCTAAGGGCGCAATCCAGAGCAAGTTCAGCCTGCTCTGCCCTAACTGCTCTCTCCTAACTACTCTGTATCCAGAGCAGAAAGTTATGTTGCATCCAGAGAGTCAGGAAGCCTGGGCTGCCCTAACTGCTCCAGAGCATGCTAAGTCAGTGACAGCTGGGGAGGGCTTGCTCCTGAGTAGACCACCCTCAGATCACACTGAAGAAGGAACAGCTGTGGTGCCTACATTATAAGGAAGCCCAGCAGTTCCTGACAACCAGTTACAGCTGCAGTTCTTCTAGTGCAAGATGGATGCTTGGAGTGGCCTGCTGTATCCTGAGGTTAGTGGGCTGCCATAGTTGTGCCATATCCTGAGGTTGAGAGGCAGGAATTGCAGCTAGGCTGGCCAAGAACTCAGATTTTTGGTCAACACTACCATTCTTACTCAGGCCTTATCATGGACCCCTATAGGTCTACTCATTACTATACCTGCTCCTGAGGTGGTATATCTCTGAGGAACTGGAAGAGGACATTTCTGCCTTGAAACAGGCTTTGGATACAGAGCTACTGCTCTACCCTAGGCAATGCTAAACTTGCCCTCAACTTGCCTCTCCTGAGCTCCTTAGGCTGCTCCAGTTAGGGCAGAGCAGGTCCACCTCTCTTAGGGCACCCTATGTTGCCTTGCTCTGCCCTAAGCCTCTTCCAGAGTAACTGGGCTGGAGCATCTTGCAGTTGCTCCACCCTAGTGATAGATAGGGCACCCTAAGGCCTCTTATGTGCAAGGAATAGTTGCTCTGGATTGGGCTGTTAGTCATTCTGACTGTAACTCTAATTAACTCTGCAACACTTTGCAGCAGGAAAGGGATTTTGGACATTTGGGAGCTGCTGTTGTGAATAAAAGAATAATGCTCTTCAGAGAGTAATGAAAGTCCTGTGAGGTTTCACCTCTTTTCTAGCAATAAGCTAGGGCAGTGGCTTGTTTTTAATGGGCAATGGCTTGTTTTTCAAGGTTGTCAGGTGCTGTGTGTTGACCAGCCTCACTCACCTTCAGCTGGTTTGGAATGTTCCTTTACCTTCTCTCTGTTGCACTGATTCTTGGCAAATTGATTTGGCTGCTCAGATACTGGAAATGAATTACGAACTAAATGCATGTTGTAAAAGAGCTGGTGAAATAACCTTACTTTTATTTTTGTTTGGTTTTGACCAAACCTGACATTCTTTTCCCATTTAAAAAGTCAACCTAGCTTATTTTCTAATATCCTTAATATTAAAAACTTCATGTAGCATTGTTAAATGCAAAGCTTTTTAAATTATTGCTATATTATTATTATACTAAAATATTATATAATTATATTATTATATATTATATAAATTTATATTATATTTATTTATATTATGGTATATATAAATTTATATTATGGTATATTATTACTATTTATCTAATATTGTATTGATATTATATATTGTATTATTTAAATATTATTACCATATTATTATATTAATTTAAAATTATAAGCCATATTGAAGGGTTTTTTATAAATGGAGAATGCTAAATAAATGCCCTAGTGAGAAATACCCTTTCTGATCTTGGGAAAAATGGGATAATTGTTGAAGTAGATAAATGGGGCCTTGCCTTACCCAGTATGAGGCTAAAAATACTATGATTTTCTTAATCTTATCTGCTGAGTGTTAAGAGAAAGAGAAGCGAGTTGAGAGAAGTGGAAGGGCCTGGCCCATCTCTGTACAAATCCTGTGCCTCAGTAGGGGCCATTTCAACCCATTCTTAAGCTCCTCATGAGTAACACTGCTGTGACTCCCAGTGAGTACCATTGGTTCTGTACACATTATTGAGCAGGTGCAGAATTGATGAGGATCCGTCTAGGCTTCTGCGGCCAAGAAGGAGTAGAGACTATGAGAGCAGGCTGTCTCCACCCCATCCCAGGCTCAATCTGTCCCTGCCCAGTTCTGCCCTCTTCTTCCTCCCTGAAAAAACTGCCAAGCCTAGTGGTAATACTGACTGCTCTTTGGAGATTTCTTTTTGGCACTGCCCAGAACCACTACTCCTTCATCCCTGGTATGTGTGGACCACCAGTGCTGGATGGCTCAGGATTGGACCCAGTCACTTACAAATGCATAAATGGTTTAATTTGTGCCTTTGTTTTGATGGCATTTTAAAATGTTTGAACTGGTTGCTAGATATCTATGGCAGGGCTTTTTGAAGAGCAACAAACAAATCCTGTATCACTGATTGTTCCATTCATCCTGTATCATCCTGATCCACCCTGTATCACTGATTGTTGGCAGGAGTGGGAAGGGGTGCCACATGGTGCATGTCAACAACAACCATAGAAAGAGTTTTAATAATCCTTCTCTGGGCTGTTAAATGACAGCCTCCCTGAACTTGACCACTGAAGCACATAGAAGGTCCAACATTAAAGTCTACAACAGTATGTGTCCAACTAAATAAATAATTAAAACTAGTTTTAAAAATAGGGCTCTCTTTTTTTGCTTAATCTAACACTAAGCATAACGCAAGAAAATCCATAACAAAACTTGTTAAGTACTGTAGCAACAATAGTCTTTCAGTTTGGAGTTGTGAGAAATGTTTTGATTTCCTTATTCCTAATTGCTGAAAAAGGTGTCTAGATGGTGTCATTAAGGTTTATTTCACTTCTGCTTATGTAAGTATTCCCATGTGGCCCTTCATTTGGGCAATTATCATTCCAAGTGTATCTTAATTAGTAAATTGCTCTAGTTGAATATCTTTGTTTATCTGACCTGTTCATGAGAGCTGCTTCAACAAATAATGACCTGCTCATATAAAACTGCTAAAATGCTGTAAGATTGACAAGTAAGACTGTTTTGCTTACTTATTTATATTTATTTCAATTTTTTTAGGTGCTTTCAAGCCGTGTGAATACTTACTGGGAAGCTGGATGATTCGTCTTACTGTCTGGTTTATATTTTTGGTGGCCTTGTTCTTCAACATGCTTGTCATGTTAACAGTATTTGCTCCTTGTACATCATTGCCTTCTTCAAAACTCTTCATTGGCTTGATCTCTGTCTCTAATTTCTTTATGGGGATCTATACTGGTATATTAACCTTCTTGGATTCAGTCTCTTGGGGAAGATTTGCTGAATTTGGCATATGGTGGGAGAGTGGAAGTGGCTGTAAAGTTGCTGGGTTTCTGGCCATCTTCTCTTCAGAAAGTGCCATTTTTTTCCTAATGTTAGCTGCTATCGAACGGAGCTTATCTGCAAAGGAAATAATTAAGAAGGGTAAGACCAATGATCGAAAACACTTTCACATAGCCGCCATGTTTGCTTTCTTGTGTGCGTTGGTAGCAGGAAGTTTACCACTCTTCCACAAGGGCGAATATTCTGCTTCCCCTCTCTGTCTACCCTTCCCCACTGGAGAAACTCCCTCCCTTGGCTTCACAGTTACATTAGTGCTGCTAAACTCATTGGCCTTTTTGCTCATGGCAATTATCTATACCAAACTGTACTGCAACTTGGAAAAGGAAGATCTCTCTGAGAACTCACAAGCCAGCATGATTAAACATGTTGCTTGGTTAATCTTCACGAACTGCATCTTTTTCTGTCCTGTTGCATTTTTCTCATTTGCTCCACTCATCACTGCCATCTCTATCAGTCCTGAAATCATGAAGTCTGTCACTTTGATATTTTTCCCATTGCCTGCTTGTTTGAATCCAGTCTTGTATGTCTTTTTCAATCCAAAATTCAAGGAAGACTGGAAATTACTGAGGTGGCACATCACAAAGAAGAATGGAACTGGGACAGTTGCTGTCAATACACAAGGTGGCTGTGGGACCCAGGATTTCTACTACGATTGTGGCATGTATACACACCTGCAGGGCAACCTGACTGTGTGTGAATGCTGTGAGTCACTACTTGTATCCAAGCCTGTACAATGTAAACACTTGATAAAATCCCACAGTTGTCCAGCCCTGACAGTGGTACCTTGCCAAAGATCAGATGGCTACTGGTCAGATTGTGGCACCCAGTCTGCCCATTCGGATTTTGCTGATGAAGAGGACTCATTTGTATCAGACAGTTCGGATCAAGTTCAAGCCTGTGGGCGTGCTTGTTTCTATCAGAGCAGAGGCTTCCCTTTGGTCCGTTATGCCTACAACATCCCAAGGATTAAAGACTAAGACTAGACCATGGACTAAAAATGAGGCAATATGACACTATATAGACCATGCCTATCACCTGGAAGCACTTTTTACAATAGTTGTTTTGAAATTAGTTGTAACCCAGGAATATTGACAGTAAATGTCTTGAGTTATACTTTTTAAAATAAGAGCTATTGTTCATATTGTAAATAATTGGAAAACCAAAATTTATAGCCCTGTTTTTTACTCTTTCCAAGCAATTATATATATAATATGTACGTTTTTAGGCTATATTTTCATATAATTCAGTTGTAAGTTACTGCTCCTGTTGTGAGATGAACTCTGTCAACTTTTGTAGATAAGCACAATATAACAGGAAATGATTAACATTAAAATTATTTTTGAATGTGACTATATAGCTAAGGGGAAAAAAACTGTTGCTAACTTTTGTATAGCATTTCTGACTGAATCTCAGGACAATTTACTGCAGGGCCAAAAGAAGGGAAAACTCTTCTCATATACAACTGTGAGATAAATACAGGCAAAACATGCTTTTTCACTTTTTCACATGCCTTTTCAGGCTATGGCTTAATTTGATTGGGAGTACCAATAATTATTTCAGTAAACTACTCAGCAACCCTTATGGTCTGCTAACTTTTTAGTGGATTGACAAAGGTCCTCCTTTTAGAAGGTTGAAAGAGCAGTTAGGAGCTCTGACCTTATGCAAAGCAAGCTAACATCAAAATTGGGCTTACACAAATTTGTGCTAGCCTGTGGTTCCACATAAAAAAGCAGGCCTCCGTCAGTCTTGAAAGACTATGGTATCGTTCTCGGTACTGCAAACGCTGCATGTGAAGCACGAAAGCCTGGATTAGATTGTTATGGAGGATAGGCTGTTACCCAAGCAGCAAATCCCCCCTCTCCATGCCACTGAATTAGTCCATTTGAAAGGCAGAGCTGATATGATTGGATCCAGCTGGCGTCGCAGGATCCAGTGGGCTAAGGACAGGAGCTCACCCTGTCTTGTGGGGCCGACCCAGGTCTTGAACACCTGGCCTGCTGGTTAACACGCACAGTGTCTTAACCACTTGCGCCATATTAAACCATATTTAATATGTAATAAAAATCATGGATCTCACTCCAGAGGCTTCCGTGTGCATATGAGCTCCATACATATGGCATATGGCAGCTGAGTTGTTCTTATCTACAATTTAGAGAAGGCTCTCTGCGTGTTTGCTGGAGATTCCTTAAAGAAGTTTTTAACATATATATATAGGGGGTAGTGTTTCTTCCCTCCTTGGTACAGCTCTGTATTCATGTAGGACAGCATTGGGTTCTGGGTTGTGTCTTAACAGAAAAAAATAGTCACTCTAAAGTTGAAAAAGTGATGTGAATCTACCTTGTGTAACATATCAACAGCTTACAAGAAATAGAAATGCACGTATTTTTGTTTTGGGTGGAACCACGCTACACAATAGTTTGTATGTAGGTGGATGATGTCTGAAGGTAGGCAAGATTATTTGAACTCAAAGATCTGGCTTGTTCAGAGATATAGAAGTAGGAAGTATCAGCTACCTTATAATACAGGAACTTCTGCTTTGCTGCTATTTTACAGTATGGTAGAAAAAAGGCTGATTTTTATGAAAATTGGGAGAGGGCATTTTAATACTAGTACCTGAAATTTGAGGCTCTTCCAATGTTTCTCAATTACAAGAATGATTCTTACCATAGTTTTAAGTCTGAACATTATAGAATTATGAATCCCTGATGAAACTAAATCTAATTTCTTAAACAAAATGTTATGTTGATAGCAATTCCACTGCCATATCAGTAATTCTGGTACAATTTTTACTAAACAATGTAAGCTAGATTGCAGTTGGGAAAATTATACTGTACATAGTGTGCATAAATTTTTTTCTTTGTATTGTAAATTATTTGATTGAATTTATGATGGAAAATGTGGCTTCCATGCATTTTAATTAAAGCTACCTCCTGAAATATAGCAGCTGCCAGTAGCAGAATGTTAAAATTGTGGTTTATATACTTTTTGCAATGTAAATAAACATTGGTTGTACATTCTTGTTATAATAAAACCAGAAACTTTGTATATCAAATTATTTAGCTAGTACAAAATATGGGATGGTATCATTCTTGTATAATGTGATTTTTGTAAGCTTAAATAATTCATAGTAAAATCAAAGAAAACAAAAGCAAGAAAGAAGATGATTCTAGTGTGTTTTCTTAATACTGCATCTCTTCAACTGGGACTACATATTCAATAATTCCATGAAACCTTCAGGTGTGTGGTGTGCATGAGTACTGCTAATTTTATCTCACTTCTAGCTGAACTTATCCATCAATGCAGAAGTAAAATTTAAAGAATATTTTGCACATGGCAGCAGCAAACCTGCCAGGGCACCACTGGGTATCAAATCTGTTCTCAAAGGGTCCTTACATCACAGAAGGAATATGTTCCCTAAATGTCATGCTTCTAGGTCCAGGGCTTCGGGCTGGGCATTGATGAGTCAGTGAATAGGTGATTTCTTGGTTCATGAGCATAATTTGTTCCGGAAGCATGCTTGTAATCCAAAATGCTTGCATATGAAAGTGAATTTTCCCATAAGAAATAATAGAAACTCAGACAATTCATTCCACAACCGAAAATATTCTTATAAAAATGATTATGGTACTGTAATGTAATACAAAATAATAAAAGAAAATACAAAGTATAAGGAAAATAAAAAACCTGCACTTGGAGCACAAAACATGATCACTCAGAAGTAAGCCCCATTGTGTTCAATGGGCCTTAGTCCCAGGAAACTGTTCATGCTTCCAGCCTTAGACTATCAGGCTACAATCTGCCCCACTGATTATAACGGCTTACTTTCGAGGAGACATGCAAGGCTAGGACTCAGACTCCTTTCCATTCCACAGGAATCCAATCCCTTATAAGCAAGCCCCATTGCTTGTAATAGGCTTACTTTAGACATGCATAGACTGATGTCTCAGGAGAGGCTGAGCTGGTGGTGGTGGAGTGATTGATTTTTGGATTATGATGAAGAGTCACTGACTGGCTCATCAACACCCACCCAAAACTGCTGAACCTAGAAGTGTGAAATTGGGAATGGTGTTCCTTCCATGATGTAAGCATCCACGAAGAACCTGTTTTTGGAAATTCAAAACGTGAGGGAGTGAACGGGCACAACACATTTCCTCCCTATACATTGAAGAATAACTGACTCATCAATGCCCACCCAGCCCCAACACCTGGATCGAGAAGCATGAAATTTGGAGAGGGTATTCCACCTGCAATGGAAGCACCTACTAAGAACCAGTTTTTAGATACCTGCAGATGGCATGCTGCTGCCTGCCAGTGCTGCCTGGTACTGTCCAGTGCCCAGTACCTGTCATTGCCCAGTGGTGCCAATGCCTGCTGGTACCCACCACCCAGTGCCACTGCCTGCTGTCCATTAGTGCCCAGCCATGCCTGGGGCCCACAAAATTCTTGAAATTTTACTCCTGCAATGGTGTGTTTATTGTGCTCATTTTATTTACAGTATATATAGATTCAGGTTTTTAAAGTGCAGGTGCACCAGGCCTGGAAGAGGAGTAAGTCCAGCCTATGCAAACTTGATGACATTCTCACCTTTCCTAGCACATATCTGAGTAGCTGCTGCACTACATGGGGTAAAGCGAAATAAATCTCCTTAGTCTGAGTTGCATGGTAGCAGTCTCCTATCCCATACTAGATATACTGCAGGCTTGTTAGCCTGCCTGTTCCAGTACAGTATATGATGGGGCTGCAGTGGCATAGCTAATGATCATGTAGCACGGTGCAAAGTTCAAAATGCTGCCTTGGGAGTTATGTCATCCCCAGGTATTTTAAAAAAGAAAATTGGAGAAAAACCTGGTTCTCAGCAGTTCACCACCCATTTTCTCTGCTGGTAGTATCCCTAAAGCACCTATTTGCTATCTGGAGTCAAATAAGATTTTGCCCTCCCCCCATGCCTTTTAACAACAAAATCAAACTTAATTAGGTAAAAAAAAATGAAAATTGTGTCCCGTATTGGTTAGGGAAACTTTGCTGGGGCAAAAAGGAATGGTTATTCTTTCCCTGCTAAATATAACAGGAGCACCACTTAAAGTGACTGTATACTTAATGTGAGTAACTACTGTATATTATACTAGCTTAAAAGCCACACTCTGTGCAGACTTGTAAGCCTGATCCTGCAGAGAGCATTTTGGGCCTTCATGCCAAAACTAAAGAGACAAATACATTGTCTCTGGAATTCAAATGGCATGTCTGCCGATTTGTGCCAGACACAAATTCCAGTGCTGAATGTTCAATTTTCAGTCCTGGGATCATCCTGATTCCAGAAAGGTATTATATGTCTATGTAGAGCAAGTGTGGCCTGACTTAGACAGGTTTCAGACACACAGACTTTGCCGTTTATGTATATGGAAAGTTTTGTGTTAAAATCCACCTTTTATTCCATAGGCTTTTGTGTTTTCATTTCCAGGCTATTGGCCATAACCTTTGATAGAATATACAGGATGTCCCCCCAAAAAATGTACTCGCACTTTTACTAGCTAATACACATATACAGTGGTGCCTCACATAAAGAGCTTAATTTGTTCCACAGTCATGCTGTTTAAGAGAAATGCTCAGTGAAGCGGAATATCCCATAGGAAATAATGGAAACTCAGACAACTAGTTCCACAACCCAAAAAATATTCATATAAAAATATTAACTGGATGCAAAAATGATGACAAAACGCTGTAATTGAATTCAAAACATGCACTCAATGTGCATGATCCTATGAAGTCTACTTAGGCTGCAATCCTAAAGACACTTTCCTGGGAGTAAGTCTCATTGAACACAATGGGGCTTACTTCTGAGTAGACATAGTTAGGAGGCTGCAATCAAAGACACTTTACTGGGAGGCTTATCTGGGCTGCTGCTGGAGGTTCAAGGTGGCTGGTGGGGGCACTTGAGAGCAGTTAGGGACAGCTGCTTCTGGCACCCCCAGGCAACTGCCCCCAAGTTGGGGGAAGGGAGCAGCACTGGCCAGCAGTCCTTTTAAAGAGCCTCCGCGTGGAGCATCAGAGCCTCATTTCATGCATGCCCATACCACGCTTGCTTGTTAAGTGAAGCAGAACTTGTTATGTGAAGCAAGATTTCTTGGGAATTTATACTTGTTATGTGAAACGCTTTTTATGCGAGATGCTTGTTATGAGAGGAGCCACTGTATTTAACTTTGATTAAGGTGTTTATTGACATATTTACATGTCTGATAGGATAAATTAACAAAAGATAATGACATTATGGAGTAGGTTACAAGTTGTTTACACACCCTGTAGATATTCCAATGCAGTTTGTTTCATTGCATTCTGCATTAAATTACCTTTCCAATTATATGGTAATAATGATGGTATTATTCATACATACATACATATTCTGTTTTTCACAGTTTTAGGCACTATTGTCAAGCTCAGCTTGTTGCCCCCCTAAACCTTACTACCCTGTGCAACTGCACCCCTTGCATCCCCTAGCTATGCATAATTCTGTCAAGTTCTGCCTGTGTTTACATACAGCCTCCACTGATATAAGTGGAACTTTATCAAACAGCTTTTGCTCCTCTTGAGGAGTATGTTCTGAAGGCTCCATTTCAACTTCCAGGATGATCGGGGGTCTCTAAATGTTTTGGCAGGAGAACCACATTGTCTTTCTGATACTGTTTTGGTGGTACTGTTTTGGGGGTCAGAAGAAAAAAGAATTGATTTACATTTCAAATTTGAATAAATTAACATAAATGAATACATTAGTGACTATAACTTGTGGATGAAATCAGTGAGTCAGTGACTCTTCCATTAGATTAGATTAGGATAGGTTAGGATAGGATAAGATAGAGGGCGGGAGGGAGGGAGGGCAGCTCTGTCTGAAGGTACTTATTTGGAAATGTTCCTGAGATTGCATAGAATCAGGCTTTCAGATCCACTTTTTCTTAAGTAATATTTCGTATCTGCAGTATCAAGGTGATATTTTACATTATAGCCAGTGATGGGCCCAGCCTAGCCCAACAACCGGTTCCCTGGAAGTGGGCGGGTCCAGGCTAGGTCAGGGGGAGTGGCCGGGGTAAGGGGCAGGGCAGGGGAGAATTTAAAGGGGAAATTTTTTTTTAATTAAATTTTTTTAAAAAATCTAAGTTTTTGTTAGTGCCCCCCACCCCCGCAACCTTAACCACACTTTCCTGGGAGTAAGCCCCATTGACTGTCATGAGACTTCAGAGTGGTCAGCATAGGATTGATCAATCTCTCAGGCTGCAGTGCCAACCGGTTCCCTGGGACTGTCCACAGTTCCATTGACTGTCATGGGACTTACTTCAGAATAGACCTGCATAGGATGGGGCTCTGAGGCTGCAGTCCTCTCCACATTTTCCTGGGAGTAAGTCCCATTTACTGTCATGGGACTTACTTCTGAGTAGACCTGCATAGGATGGGGCGCGCGCGGGTCCCTCTCAACCCCTCGGCCAGCTGTGAAGAGGCTGGGAGAGCGTGGTGGTGCTACGCGGGTCCCTCTCAGCCCCCCCCAGCCGGCCTGGGAGAGGCTAGGAGAGCACGGTGGTGCCGCGCGGGTCTCTCTCCGTCCCCCCGACCGGCCTGGGAGAGGCTGGGAGTGAAAATGGTGGCTGCAGCGGCCAAAAATGTTTAGTGAAAAGGCCCCCAAAACCGGTCCGCCCGGTTTTCGTCGTCGTCGTCCCCCCGCCGCTACCAGATCGCCAGCGGCGGGGGAATAGGAACTTCCGGTGCTACAGAACCAGACAGAACCGGCCTGGGCCCACCACTGATATAGCATCTAGGATTAAATGCATTTAATTACATAATTGCATGATTGTGGCAGAAGTTCAACTGTTGCCACTTGCTCTTAAGTTAAGAAACACAAGTGAATAACATTGTGTTAATATTAACTTGTGTTAAATGTAGGCTAATACTTAATCAACATCCTAAAAGCATCTGCAGAAGATTGTCCTGCTTTACACACTCAAATTTACACTTCAAATTCAATTATCTGCAATTGCTTCACTACTATATTAGTAATAGTGGGGAGAGCTGACAGCCATTTTTTTGTCTATGTTTTCCACCCACACAGTGATTTTACATCACTTACTGTTGAACCATACAAATGTGTGTTATATTTGTTGATGTACAGTATTTGTATATTAGGGAGTACACAATTTTTAGTGAAATCCTAAGTATGTCTACTCAGAAGTGAGTCCCATTGTGTTCAATAATACTCCCAGGAAAGTATGGTTAGGATTGCAGACTTTAATTGAAAAGTGCAAAACACTTTTTTTAAACACAATTAAAACACTAATTGAAAAGTGAAAAAACATTTTAATTGAAAAGTGCAAAAACTATTGGTTTGGAATATTTCATTACATTTGAGGGATGCAGAGATAAATAAGCGCATATGTCAAAGGTTAGATATGTGATAGATGGTATATACAATGTTGCACAATGGATTGCTATCTATTTTGTAATTGAAAATTGCCAAGTGATCCTTCTCAAATGGTAAAGCATTTCTTATATATGTTGTAGGTGTACTTGCTTGTGAAGAAACTAACAAAAATGTATATCTCTCAGGATTCCCGTACCATGTTTTTTCATGCAATCTTCAGTCTGGCCAAAACATCTAACTGAGCTGTGTTGTATAAAGTCTCTTTATAGCTGGGATTTTCAAATCCCAGCCCAGGGGTCAGTTTTGACTGACCCACTGATCCATGTGGTCCACAACAAGCCTCCTCATTCAGTCAAAAGGTGAACTCCATAACCCTCTAGGTCAGTGTTTCTCCAAGTGGGGGTCAGGACCCCTTTGGGGGTCGCCTGGAGCTTTCCTGGGGGTCGCTGAAAGACCTTCTGGTGCAGGGAGCCAGGTGGGAAGACCTGGCAGAAACGCTGGAGCCACTGCGGCTGAAAGAAGCCACTGAGAAGATGTGGAAGATGTGGCTCACAGATGTAGAGCCTTGGGTATGGGGAGGCCTCTGGCACACTCACCACACATGGCAGCCTCCTCCCCACCTCCCGTAGATCCTCTGTGTGCCGAGACTGTTAAGCACGCTGAGGTGTGAGCGTGGCGCCAGAGGTCTGGCGGGTGGGCTGTCTGGTGGGCTCCCTGCTTGTGCGCCAACTGTTGTGCCCTGCTCCTTGTGCTCTACTCAAAAGTAAGTCCCCTCAATATTATTGTTCATGATGAATGGGACTTACTCCCAGGAAAGTGCTAGGATTGCAGCCTTAGAGCCCAGTTCTATACATGTCTACTTGGAAGTTAGTCCCATGATAGTGAATGGGGCTACTCCCAGGAAACCATGGCTGACTCTGCTGCCTGGGATTCCAATCCTATGGAGGTCTCTTCATAAGACAGTCCCATAATAGTGAATGAGGCTACTCCCAGGGAACTGTGGCTGGCTCTGCTGTCTGAGAGGTCCTATGGAGGTCTCCTCAGAAGTCAGTCCCATGAAAGTGAATGGGGCTTACTCCCAGGAAAGTGCTAGGATTGCAGCCTTAGAGCCCAATTCTATGCATGTGTACTCAGAAGTCATTCCCACTGAGTTCAGTGAAGTTTACTCCCTGGAAAGTGTGCATAGCACTGCAGCAGTAGCAACGAAAATAATTTTATGGTTGGGGGTCCCCACATGAGGAACTTATAAAGGGGTCATGGTAATAGGAAGATTGAGAAGCACTGTTCTAGGTTTAGGAGCTCTGCTCATCTAACCTCTGAAGGATGATCTGACAGCCAGGGAGGCTGCACGCAACATTGTGAGTTCATGTTGTGGTTTGAAGATCATCCCCTCTCTGTTGGAAAGTTTTTATAAACTGGTATTCATTCATTTCTCTAATATTTAGGCAAATTTATTCAAATTTGAATTGTATATTCTTTTTTATCCTGGCCCCTAACACAATGTCAGAGAGACAATGTGGCCATCGTACTGAAAGGTTTGCACAGCCTTGCTTTACAGCAGTGATTCCCAAAGTGGGCACTACCGCCCCCTGGTGGGCGCTGCAGCGATCCGGGGGGGGGGGGGCGGTGATGGCCACAGGAAACATTAATACATATATCTTTTTGTTTAATTGCTATTAAAATTTTTAAAAATATTAATTTCCATGGGGCGCTAAGTAATATTTTTTTCTGAAAAGGGGGCAGTAGGCCAAATAAGTTTGGGAACCACTGCTTTACAGCAATAACAATAACAAAGGGGTGTTCTCGTTTATCAGGAAAAATAACCTTGCTTTTTGCAGGTCCATACAAATTAGTTCCTATATAAGTCTAGAGTTGCTGAAGTTGCCAAGCCATATAGATTTTATGGACTACAGGTAGTTGCTGAGATCACTTATGCCACAAAACGAAAGGAAGAAGTTCATGATGTTGTCATTGGGTTGCAGTTGGTTCCTGCAAGTTCCACCAGATACCATCTGAGGTATCACTGTTGGTGAAACACTGCTGTGTTTCATGATTACAGTGCTTTATCAAGGACTGGGATTGACAACAGCGACAGTCTTCTACATCAGCTGAGCAGCAATGTCTTCACAAAAGGCCCAAATTTTATTACCAGTTAAGGGAAAAGGCCTGGCTGTGATGTTAAACTAGTGTTTTTTTTTAATTTATCCTCTGCTGTACCATGTTACATGGTTCACCTTTTGAAAGTACCACTGGAAGAAACTGGCAATAACATTCCCAGTTACTTCTTGATTGGGAGGCCCCCAGTTGCAATGCTGTAACCATCAGTAAGGGGCTCAGGGTGGATAAGAGGGATTTTTCTGAGTGTAAAAGAATGTTTTGGAGCCTTCTCTGTTTCCAGTGCAGCAACGGCTTGTTGGGCTATGACTCTCCACATTGACCCTAAGAAACTAGTCCAAGGCATATCTGCTCAGAAGTCCCATTATAGTCAACGGGGCTTACTCCCAGGTAAGAATATGAAGACAGGTTTGCAACCTAAGCTTTGATTGCAGCCTAAGCTTTGATGGAGGGATAGGGGTCATTGAGGTGGGAGTCTATGTCCTCCTTTTCCAGTACATTCCACTTTTAAAGCCCTGTGTACTAGAAAAAAGCCATTTTGGGGTGCAAGTCCCATTACATTCAGTGGGGCTTACTTCCAGGAAAGTGTGTTTAGGATTGCAGCTTTGGAATTATATGGAAAAACTAGCAAAATGTGCCCGTGTTGCAGGAGTAAAATACCTTCGTATGCTATCCCCCCCATGTGCATCACTCCCGTGCACATGATCTCCCACTGGTATCATTTCTCCCATGCACATGATCCTTTCCCATGTGCATCGTCCCCCATGTGCAACCCCATGCGCAACAACACCCCATGCACAACAACACACAATTCTTCGGGGGTGTTGATGTCACAGAAGGAACACCCTCCCCAAATTTCATACTTCTAGGTCCAGGGGTTGGGGCAGAAGGTCCCTCAGTTAGGGATTCTTCAATGGAAAGTATAGGAGGAAAATGTGTGGCGCCCCATTTCACCCCCTTTCTGGTTGGAATTTCTGAAAACTGGTTCTTAGTGAGTCCATCTGTCACAGAAGGAACACCCACCCCAAATTTCACACTTCTAGGTCTGGTGGTTTTGGCTGGGCGTTGATGAAGCAGGGAGTGAGGGAGTGAGTGACTTTTCAATTGTATTTATACAGATTATATTTAATAGTTTTAAATTTAAGGGTAAGGGCTTTAGTGTAAGATATATATCAATCCATCGATAGACACAAATAGACACAATAGATCAATCGATAGACACAAATCTATATCTGTATATATATATAAAAAAGTCACTGACTGACTCACTCATCACCACCCTGCCAAAACCGCTGGGCCTAGAGGTGTGAAATTTGGGGTGGGTGTTCCTTCCGTGATGGAGGGGTGCACTAAGAACCGGTTTTCGGAAATTCCAACGGGAAGGGGGTGAAAAGGGGCGCAACACGTTTTCCTCCCTATACTTTGCATTGAAAATTGCTGAGTCATCAACATTCCGCCCCAACTGCTGGGCCTGAAGCATGGAATTCTGGGAGTTCCTTCTGTCACCTGAACTCCCACCAAGAACCATCTGGAGAAATTTAACCCTTCAGGGACTGAAAAGGGGGCAACGTGTTTCTGCCCTATACTTAATATGGGAGACTGAATAACATCCAGCCAATTTGGTGCTCGGTGCCTAGTGCACTGTGGGGATGTTATTAGGAGGAATAGGTTGCACTGTGGAGGATGCTGCGCTTGGGGGGGGGTTGGTGCACATGGGGCGTTGTGAGCAAGGGGGAAGTTGCGCATGGGGGTTGATGTGCAGGGAGGAAGTTGCGCATGGAGGGAAGTTGTGCATGGGGGGAAGTTGCGCATGGGGGTTAATGCACATGGGGTTGATGTGCATGGGGGATTGATGCGCATGAGGAAGTTGCGCATGGGCAAAGTTGAGCATGGGGGGGTTGATGCGCATGGGCAAAGTTGAGCATGTGGGGGGGTTGATGCGCATGGGGGAAGTTGCACATGTGGGGAAGTTGTGCATGTGGGGAAGTTGTGCACGGGGGGGTTGATGCATATGGAGGGATGGCATACGGGAGAATTTTACTCCTGCAACGCGGGTACACTTTTTGCCAGTACACACTAACAGAATGCAAGAGTGCAGAATGCTGATGCAAGAGTAAAATTTCTAGTACTGTATATGGAAATATGTGTGCGTGAACATATAGTGTACATGGTGTATATAGTGTACTTGGACATATATAGTATGGACATATATAGTACGTGTGTGTGTGCACATATACACAGATATATAGACACACATATACACAGATAGAGAGATATATTTATAAAAAATAAATGTTTTCAGCTTTTATTTTGTGGTGCCCTCCATTTTAGAGGGTGCTTGTCCTCTCCTGTGCTTCTGACGTAAGGGCTACTGGGGAGTGATCCCCACTGTACTGGAGGGGCTTCCTCTGAGGAAGGCGTGTGTGGGGCGGTGGCCTGGCGGGAGGTGAGGTGCGTGGGGGGCCGGGGCCGGGGGTGCTGCGGGAGCCCTGCCCTTCCTCCCTCCTCCCTCCCTCTGAGGGGCTTGAGAGGCGAACAGAGCCGGGTAGGCCGCAGGCGTGGCGGTTGTCATGTCGACGGTTGCGCGGAGCGATTGGCGGGCCTGGAGGGGCGCCGGGAGCAGAGCAGGCGCTGCGGGTTTCAAAGCGGCGGCCTCAGGTAGAACGGCCTCCTCCTGGCTGGCTGGCGGGGCGGGCCGGCGGGCTGGCTGGCTGGGGGAGCCGTTGGCTGGCGTGGCGGGGGAAGGCGGTGGCTGCGTGGAGGGGCAGGGCAGGGCTGGGCTGGGCTGGGCGGCCCCGGGGAGGAGAGCGAGGGGTGGGCCCGGGGGGTCGACTGACTGACTGACTGAGCCGCCCTGGGCGCCTTCCTCCCCGCAGGTCCCTCTCACCATCATGCCCACATCCGCGCCCCCAACCAGCAGGCGGGGGGCCGCTCATTCCACCCCACCCTTCGTGGGCAGCTCCGACGATGAGGGCCCCGGCAAGACCACCTTCACCTTGAACTCCAGTTTCGACCGCGGATTCGCCACCTTCCAGCGCAAGGACCAAGAAGAAGGCTCTGCCCCTGCCAGCCCCAGGGCCTCGGGCATCCCGCAAAGAGTTAAGCACCATAGGTAATGCGGGGCTGCCCCACACACTCCTCCTCCTCCGGCCAGAGCTGGAGGGCCACAAGCGCCTCCGCCACAGGGCCTCCCTGCTCAATGCTTCTGGTTGTCAAAGTGGGGGCCACAAAAAGCTGGGCGCTGCCATCTTGGAATCCGCCACTGGGCACCGCCATCTTAGGACTAATGGCACAAGCCTACTCCTGTCTACCCAGAAGTAAGTCCCATTGGATTCAGTGCAGCTGACTCCCAGGAAAGTGCGCTTAGCAGTGGTACTCAACCGGTTCAGCCCAGGACCCTCTTCTGAGAACATCCAAGAAACCCCCACCCGGATGAGATGCCACGGCTGGAAGTGACATTAACGGTGCCCAGTGCCCGATTCCACGATGAAGCCCCCAGCCTTCTGCAACCCCCCCCATATGAAGTCAGGACCCCCTCTTTGAAGACCACTGATGTATATATAGGCTGCAATCCTATAGGTTCTTGACAGTGAGGGTGGTTCAGCAGTGGAAGAGATTGCCAAGGGAGGTGGTGGAATCTCACCCACTGGGGATCATCAAGCAGAGGCTCGACAAGCACCTGTCAGAGATGCTCTAGGAGGATTTCCTTCTATAGGCAGGGGGTTGGACTAGATGACCTACTGGATCCCTTCCAACTCTAGGATTCTATGATTCTAGGTTGCAATCCTAATCTCCAGTTAGACCAGCCTAAGCCCCGGCATAAGTCCTGTTCTGACCTGGGGGGTCCACAAAAGTGCCGTAAGACACTTCTGGGTCACTCCTGGGGGAGGATTCAGCAGGTGCACAGACATGCACTTGCCTCCCTACTTCACCACGAGAATGAGTTGTGCTGGCCTAGATTACAATTGCACCCTAAATCTCATTGAATAGAGTGGAACTTCTGAGTAGACACGGAGAAGCACAGGAATGTCACTTCCAGCCATTATATCACTTTCATGGGTCCTGGACATCTATCCTCAGAAAGGGGATCCCAGTCTGAAATGCACAAGAACCACTGGGGTGGTGGGAGTCAGACTGAGACCTGGAAGATCTAGTGATTCAAATCCCTCCTTGGCCATGAAGCTTCTTGGGTGACGTTGAGTCAATCGCTCTCAGCCTCACCTACCTCACAGGATTGTTGTGAGGACAGCAGGATGGGAGGAACTAAAAGCTTTGTAAGCTGCCCTGGGCATTTTTTTCAATGGCATGGGAAAGGCAGCGGATAGCTCTTGTAAATAAAAATTTCCCCAAAACTTTAAGCCAGGGGTGTCTAAACCTCAGCCTTGGGGCAAGTCTCAAATGTGGCAAGCCTCAATGGCCCTTGCCAAAACTCCTCCAACCAGCCCGCAGCCAAGTCTTGGAATGTCTCTGATATGCTCTTACATGTAAAATTATTCAAATTAGAAATGTTAATCATTTTTCTAGCCCCCTACAGTCAGAGATGATGTGGCCCTCCTGCCAAATGTTTGGATACCCCTGCTTTAAGCAATTTCTGCCCAATGTTGCATATACACAACAGAGATAAAATGTATATACATCCAGCCAGGAAAGGGTTTAAAGCACAGGGTGACCATATAGAATGGAGGACAAAGTGCCTGTACCTTTAACCATTTTATAAAAGAGGGGATTTGGACAGGTGCTGCTTTTTAAACCCTTCTACTGTTGAACTAAACCTGCCTATATTACTCGTTCTATGCAGGGCTTAAAGCAGTGGTTCTCAATCTTTCTAACGCCGTGACCCCTTTATAAGTTCATCATGTTGTGGGGACCCCCAACCATAAAATTATTTTTGTTGCTACTTTATAAGTGTAATTTTGTTACTGTTATGAATCGTAATGTAAATATCCGATATGCAGGATGTATTTTCATTCTTACAAATGAAATGTGTGTTCTATGCACACACTGAACACAATGGGATTTATTTCAGAGTAGGCATGCATAGGATTGGGCCCTGAGGCTGTCAGCCCCAGTGCACTGCAGCTACAGCCGGAGGTCTGACAAGCCTGACCTGGCCCCCTGCACCAAGGGTCTTTAGGCGACCTCCAGAAAAGCTCTAGGCGACCCCCAAAGGGGTCCCAACCCCCACTTTGAGAAACACTGGCTTAAAGGTACAGGCAGTCCTCCATTCTATATGGTTACCCTGGTTAAAGCAGGACCACCACACTCCCAGTGCCAGCAACGGGACCAGCCATATAGTCTGCAATGTAACCAGCAGTTTGAGCTCACAAGTGATGGGTAGAGCTCCAACATGAACTTTTTGCACCATTGTAAAAGCTCTCCAGTCAGTCCTGAGTGTTTGTTGCATTGCATCTGGCCTCCCAATCTGCATCATCACCAGTTGTTTCCAGTGATAACTTCCAACAGGTGGGCTGTGCGAAATGGTATGGCAGGGGACAGGTGTGGAAAACTGCTACTTGAAAGCATTCTGTATGTGTGATGCTGGATGGCCAGTTTTTCAAATGGGTGCCTCCAAGCAACACATGTAGCAAGGATGTGCATGTTACTGTTGTACAGGAGAAAGTTGGTTCACCAACCAGTTGCTAATTCACTTTCACAAATTTTGGCTGCCCTTGATAGCTTAGCTAAAAAATTGTGGTCACCTAGCCCACTTCTGCACAATCCTGGTTTTCTTTACTCAGAAGTAATCCCTGTTGTGTTCAGCAAGGTTCAGTTCCTGTTAAAAGTACAGAACAGCTTGGATCATGACCCCAGCATGATCCAGCATGCAATTTTCTTGATGCCAAAGGAAAGCACCAGGAAAAATAAGCTGGTGCTTATTTTTGGAAGGGACATTGATGGCCTGTGCAGTATTCTTGTAGAATAGTAAGTACCAGCTTTTCCTTTTGAAGCTGGAGGAAAGGCTAGTACTTGTTTTGCCTTCCTACCCACCACTTAGACAAATCCAACTTCATTCCAGCTTTAGCTTCGTTTAATTGCGTAGAGATAGTAACAATGTTTTCCCAATTCTAGATTAGAGCCGAGGTCTGGGACTTGTTGCCACCACTAAAAACCAGTATTGCATTATTCATAGTGATTTAAGTCAAGAAATCTTGAATCTCAAATCGTTGACTTCAGCCTGCTGTTGCTGTGTTTCCTATTCCAGTGGCGTAGAAGCAAATCCCTACTGTGGCACTGTGTGGGCAGCTTATGCACTAAAGTGGTGGTTTTCCATCTTTTTCAACTCATGGCACACCAACAAGGCACTGAAATTGTCAAGGCATACCATTGGTTGTTTGTACCATTGACAAGGCATACCAGGCTATTCAAATCCCATAATTTTCCTATTAATAAATGATTTTTCCCAAAATCCCGCAGCACACCTGTGGTCTATCCACAGCACACCAGTGTGCCACGGCATACTGTTTGAAAATCACTGCATTATAGCATGAACTACTGTGTCATTGCCAAATATTTTGGCTTGATTTGTGGTACATTTGGCCAAAGGATGTAACCACTGTTTGCACATATCCACTACACATAACTACTAATTGCACATTATTTCAAATGCTTTCTATAGTGGTTAGTGTTGCTTAAGAACATTCTTATAGATATCCATGTTGATATCTGAACATTCCAGATAGCCATGGAAGCTGATTTGCCCTTTCTCTTTTATACATGGTTGAGGATTATAAATACCAAGTGCATGTGCTGCAAAAATGTGTGAATGGTACACACATCACTTGAAACAATAATTGGGGTTTCCCTCCTAGTATTTTAAATAGGATATGTGCATGCCTTGGCAAGATGCTTGTGTGTAGTTGGTACTTGTGAAATGTAAAATGAGAGTCTGCCCTTAGTTATTAAGCTCAGCGTGATTTTAGGCAAGTTGTGTCTAATGTACATCACCTAAGCAAATGTTGTTAAGGTGGTCACACTCTTCAAAGGTCACACTCTTCAAAAGCACTCTGTTGTAGACTGGAAAAGCACACTATAAAAATAATAAGGATAATCCTATAGGGATTATTTTGTCCATATTTTATCTTCCTTTTGCTGTAACTCTTACTAAACCAAAACAAGCCAGGAAGTTGAGTGATTAGCATTACAAGCATGGAAGCAACTAAGCAAAACTGATGCAACCCAAAGCTTTCCCTTCAAATAGTAACTGTTAAAGATTGTAGTTCTTATCCCTTCCCCATTAAAATAAAAATACACGTCGCTTGTCCTCATAATACCTTAAAATTAATGGAAGAGAACATATGAATATGTTTTAGGTTTCATGTGGAAATTTTTTCCATGTATTTTTTATTATTTTTGGAAGCTCATTTGGAAGCTGAGAGTTTCCCAGCAATAAGCATATTATTTACTAATGCTACAAGCCTACAGAAGGGAAGTGTGGCCATTCTTTCACTTCAAAATTAATCTAAAATGGCAGGAATTTATGAAATTCTCCTAATACAAATGGGACAGAATAAAATCTGACAATAGCTATTCTCACCTGAGCGTAGATAAAATTTTATTTTTGACTGCATAATTATCCCTTCAAGGCCCTTAGACTGCAATCCTAAAGGCACTTTCCTGGGAGTAAAACACATTGAAAACAATGGAGCTTACTTTTGAGTAGACATGGTTAGGCTTGTGCTTCAAAAGTAGTCCATATACCAGTAAATGTAATTTGATTTCAGCCCATTTCTCATTGCTGTTGAGATATTGATTCAGTGATAATTATATCTTAAATGGGCATCATCAATAACAATTCCAGTTAGTGGACCTCATATTTAATTATTTGCATAATTGGCCACTTATTTAAATTAGGTAATAAAAATGGTGATTCTAAGAATAAAGTAGTAAACTGTGACTCTTTGAAGAAAGTGCCACATAGATCTGAACTTACTGACTGTTTCAAAAAAGAGAACAGCAACTTTCAGTTACAATTAGATATTGAAATACTACTGTGCAATGCGACATAATGAGGCCAGGGCCCAGCTTACTATGTCACAAAGCCCCAAGTTAGTATTTCATAACTCAAGGCATGTTGTCTAGTGTGTTTGCAGGTATTTAGATAGATTTTCATGTGAAACTGAATTTAGTATTAAATAATTGTATTCCTACATTTCAAAACTATATATGTCTGCCTTGGACATTTGCTTTGGCATGGGAAAGGGAGGGTATAAATAAATGTATTCAGAGTGGAGAAATAATACCCCCTTTTCTCTCTTTTGAAGGCAAGAGAAACACAGATTACTGTTAGATAAATAGGCAAGAATTTATTGAATGCACCTCATCATTGTCCAATTTCCTAAGACTGAGAAGTGGAAAATTTAAAGAGTGAGCAAGATATATTTGCCTTTACAGTCAATTTTTGCATCCAACTCTACTCACGCCATGTCCAGATCCCACCTACCTGCTCCTCACCTTCTCAATCTGCCCCAAACCAAAAGCTGTATCTGACCAATGGTCAGATACATTCACAAGCATTAATTCACAAGCACCCCTCACAATAAACTTCAAACATCAGCTTTATATTACAATAAGGGCAAAATCCAGAGTAACTACAGGGAGTCCTTGCTCCGGTGTAAGAACAACTTACTCTGGATTCCAATATGAATTTCCCATAGGTTTTCACCAGGTGGTGCAGTAACTACAGGTGCACATAAAGTCTCTTATGTGCTCCCGTAGTTACTCTGTGGATTTGCGGTAGGGCACCCTGTTCAAATGGACAGAGAAGTTCACTTTCCCAGGAATTGTATCAACCATCAGTTGGCTCTTCAATTATCCTGTTATGAATGCTTATTTGCATTTCCACTTTCTTACAGATCCTTGAACTGTTTAGCAAATAGGATCATTTTACGGATAAAAGAATATTTTCCATGCAACAATAGCACACCTTAACTTTAATTATTTTATGGTGTTTTTTCTGGTCTTAATTACCAGATACATAGTTTAATGAGAAGACTGAAATCAAAAATGCACATTACTCTGCTTCTTTTCTAAGTCTTTTCTGGCAGTGATCAGCTGATTGATTCAAACGTGGTAGCTTCTTAGGTCCAAACTACACATTCATGACATGTTAATCTTTTTCAACATTTTTTAAATCCACAAATTGTTCTCTGAGACAAAAAGTTTTACAGAAAAAACTATCAGAGGGGAATCATCCTTTTGCAGCATTTTTCAGCTAAAAATTCTACCTCCAGCTTCTTTTAAACCTTTGGATGGAAAAGCAGTGGATGCAGGCATTATTAGGTGAACCCCTTTATCTCTCCTTAACTCTTTCACTACTCTTAATTTCAACCTCCCAAAGCTGCTTTTCATTAGAAAAAATTGGCTGGAAAATTGTTTCATGCAGTTTGATTCTTATTAAAAAGTTTCAAAAGTTGTTAGTTTCTACAAGCTGTTAGGGATGGTATACTTGTGCATTATGACTTGGATTATAAAGAGCTCTTAGAAGCTCACGTTTATATTGTTGAAATATATCTGAGCTGTTTTAGCTAACTGCTGATAATTTCCTGAACAAGACTGGAAAACATTTTAAATTCTTCAGTCCTAAGCATCACCTCTAGAGTTATGACCAAACTTTTTTTAATACTTCTGATTTCCAAACATTTTATGTAAAAAGTAATCCATGTAAAGTTCTAAAAAACAAATTGTAGCCTTTGGTATGATTGCATTTATTGCGTTTGATAGAAGAATACAAACATTTGGTGCATAAGGGCGCAATCCAGGATAACTACAGAGAGTCCTTGCTCCGGAGTAAGAACAAGTTACTCTGGATTGCAATATGAATTTCCCATTGGTTTTTACTAGGTGGTGCAGTATCTACGGGTACACGTAATGTCTCTTACGTGCTCCCATAGTTACTCTGGATTGTAGCCTATGTTTATTTTGTGATGATAATTGTGCTTTAACAGTATGGCTAGCTGTGGTTCCCATATTGTTGGGCCCACCAGCCAGGAAAGCACTTGTCTCAGCCCCTTAGGAGACAGAGAGAATGAGGGTGAGGGGATGCAGTGAGCTGTACTTATGTGTACCACACTGTACTTGTGTGTACCATTTTAGAACCAGAAACATACATAGCAAACTGTATTGCATTCCATTAACTAGCTAAAAAGAAGAAGCAAAGCACTCAAAAGTTTCATGTAGTTATTGGCTATTACATTTCCAAACTTTTCAGGTTTCTCTTCTCCTCCTCAGCAACTTAGCTTGCATGTTTTCAAACTTCAACATAAACATATTAATGGCATATTGTAGTTTGCCTCACTTAATTCTGATAATCTGAGAAGTAAGATTTAAAAGTAATAAAGTAAAAAGATATATTGGACCCTGGCATCATGCAGGACAAACGCTAAAGAAGAAGCAAAGTACAAAGAGTGCAAAGTAAAGTTTTTCATCTGCTAGGAGCCAGGTAGAAAATGGCATCTTCTGTTCTTTCTCCTTTCTTCTCCCTGGGTGTTCTTTCCCACTGTCATTCTACTATTTGATTTCAGGCTGTTTAAAACACAGGAGTGTTTAATCCAATATGATTGTTTCTCATCTAAAAATATTTCAGTGAAATATTGTATGTGTGAAATTATTATTTCACTTTCTTTCTCAAAGAGAAAGAGAGAGTGGCATCAGGGCAGGTCTAGAAAAGCACATGCATTGATACAAACCTGTTTCCTAGGTTGGGTTCCTTAATAGAAGGATGAACAGAGTAATTTGTCATAAAGAACACATTATAATACTTGTTTTTTATAATTATGCTTCAGAATGCTACTGACTGCAACAGCAAATAATTCCTTCCCTTTCTGCAGCGCTGAACGCATTGCTGATGCAAGCAAGAGGAATACGTCACCTGTGGCAGATAATCTTTCACCGTGGGAAGAATGGTTTCTGTGCAAAGAGAAACAGCTACGTGCTCGCTTCCAAGCTCGAGCTTTGGAGGTGAATAAGCTAGTTTCCTTTTTATTTGATAGCAGACTGTTAGGCACCAAAATGCACATTTTCCCTATTAATTTTGAAAAACAGATATCTTTGTTCTTTATATTTTAATGGTTTTAGACATGCTTTGCATTTTTTATTTGCCTTGGTTGAAGTGATTCATTTGTTGTATATGTGTTCTCCTACTATATTACTTATGTTGAAAATGTAATGTATACATTGTACTTATCCAGCTGTCTGGTCATGATTCAAATTAAATGTATTTGGATAATTGGTACTTTCGTATTTTCTTGATGGTTACATATGCTTGTATTTAAGCAGTAAAACATGACAGGTATGTGTTGTGCATAGGCAAGCCAAAGTTTGTGGTGAAGAACTGGAATATCTTGGCTATAAGTAATCTAGATATGGTGCATTTTTTTCTCATTCCTTGAAATATGCAATTATGGCTGTGAATTCTCAACTTTTTGTCCTTCCTCTGTCCCTAGTAGGGTAAAAGAAGAAGAAACATTTACTACTGTGTAATAATTTTTACTGTTCTCCTTTCCTGTCTGGCGTTCATTTATCCTGCCTCTATGGAAGTTTCAGTACCACTTGAAGTAATTGAAGGATACAGGGTGCAATCCTAAGCAGTTTTCCAGTTCTAGGGTAAAATAATGCCACTCCCAATGTAACAGAAACATTGCCTTATCTGGAGGAGGCCTCCACGATTGGCAGTTGTTGCTTACACCAGTTGTTAGTTGCACATGCATTTCTTCAATCTTCTTGCTAGGTGGCAATAAAAAATTTCCAAATACTTTCAAAACCTAAAGCTTTGAAAAGGAAGATAATTAAGTAAATAGGAGTATTTGTCTAGATTGTGCTTTAAAATGTAGATGGTGCTTGTGAAATCTAATTGCTCTTGGAGGAAGTCTGCTTGCAGTCCAGGGCTCTCACATATCACCATGAAAAGCTGCCCCTGACAAATGTAACTCAGTCCAAACAGAATGGGATGTAATACAGGGATCTGTGGAAGGAAGAGTGACGCTGTAAATTCCTGTTTACACTCAACCTGTAAATGCACAGTGATAGATGTTCTGCGCTAAAAAATTTTTGAATATTGTGGAGACTGTGAGCCAAATTAAGTGAGTTTTACGGAAACCTAGGGTTGCCTGAAGCATAATTATGCTTAATATTTTATAGCATTTCTTTTCCATGCTGTCTCCGTAATCTTTACAACAGCTCTGTAAATTTCAGTCAGTATCAGTGTTCTCTTACAATTGGAATACTCATGCTCTTTTAATAGCTACACAGTATCAACATTTAATTATATTGTGGGTGTGATGAACTCATCATTTGGATTTATTTGCTATTTTATTTTATTAAAATACTTATCTCCTGTTTTGGCACACCCAAGACAGCTTGCAAAACATTCATAAAAATATACAATAAAACATACATTAAACAAAGACCAGCGACAAAGATAATAAATAAAAGTAGTTCAAGTTTGTGCCATTTAAGGACATAATCCTACCCAATTTAGGCCACCCTAAATAATAGGCCGCAATTTAGGCCACACCGAAATATTAGGATTGCAGTTTAATAGTACAATCCTAAGCATTTCTACTCAGAAGGTCCCATTTTTTAATAATACTTACTCCCAGGAAAAAGCGGTTGGGATTGCAACATAAGTTAAGGAATTGTTTTTTTCTGAGTTTTATAGTACTAACTCTCTTCATTTTAAACTAGTTTTGTTTTGTCCATAATAAATTCCTATATTCAGAATTCTCCCATCTGATTTTCTTGGCAGCAGTGTTCTTTGACATTTACTCTCTGCATACTTTCGCTGTTGGCTCCTCTTTAGCATTCTGTCACCACAAGAACACACATGTTCACAGAAAAGTGTTGAGTGAAACGGAGACATTCAGATTAAATTGGAGAAAGAAGACAATCTACTGCAACGTGTTCCAAACTTTTAACACTAAGACCTATTTATAATATTACTATTGTGACTTAATAGCAGGCAAAAAAAGAGATTATTTTAAAATTCACATAAGAAGATCATTAATAACACTGATCAACAAGGTGTAGATATCTGACATCAGGGTTACATTTTATAATGCAGTTTTACATGCTTCTTCCAAATCTGAAAACCGTTTTGCTGTATCACATCAGGTTTCGAAGATATAGAAAATACATATTTAGATGAAACATCTTTTGTCAAATATGTTTTCGTCGGTTTTCGTTATTTGTAATGCAACAATTTGTGTTTTTGATGATTTTGAATACAGTTACACTTAACATAATACATCAAAATATTTTTGAGACCGCAGTACTATTATTGAATTTGTTTATGTTTTATTATCAGGGAAAAAAGATGGCGTTGAGAGGTTGCATAAATTCACCAGATTTGTTTTGCTATGTGTGTGGCTATCTGACAGACAAATCCCGTATACATATAATATATGTATATAATACATATAATATATATATATATATATAATATATGTATTATACCTTCAACTAGATTGACCTAAAAAAGCAGGCCTCCATCAGTCTTGAAAGACTATGGTATCGTGCTCGGCACTGCATATGCTGCAAGCGAAGCACGAAAGCCTGGGTTGGATTGTTATGGAGGATAGGCTGTTACCCAAGCAGCAAATCCCCCCTCTCCATGCCACTGAATTAGTCCAATGGAAAGGCAGAGCCAATACGATTGGATCCAGCTGGCATCGCAGGGCTGGGCTAAGGACAGGAGCTCACCCTGTCTTGTGAGGGTGACTCGGGTCTCGAACCCTGGCCTGCTGGTTAACAGACACAGCGTCTTAACCGCTTGCACCACCCACAACTCCAGCTCTGCGACACCAGCTGGATCCAATCGTATTGGCTCTGCCTTTCCATTGGACTAATTCTGCTGCTTGGGTAACAGCCTATCCTCCATAACAATCCAACCCAGGCTTTCGTGCTTCGCATGCAGCGTATGCAGTGCAGAGCACAATACCATAGTATTTCAAGACTGACGGAGGCCTGCTTTTTTTTTTAGATTGACCTATATAGTATGTGTTCATTAGTACTACATGAAGTAATAAGTGCTCTTCTGAAACTTCTGTTTGTCAGTTGTTTGCCGTGATACTATGTTAAACATCTATAATTGGTTAATGTCTGATATCTCAAGAATGGTGGGTGATAGAGACAAATGGTTTGCATATTCTGAATCAGCATGTCTCAATTGTCTTAGAACGCTCGTTGGATACCAAGATATCCGCCAAAAGATTTTTTTTTGTTTATCAGTATAATTGGAAACTCTGCTCTCAGGATTACCAGACACCTTAAATATAGCGGGTATAGACACTTGCTGCTTGCTACCCTAGAAATGGAGTTAAAAGTCTGGATCTCCCAAATCTTTACATTCATTCCAGGGTAGCCAGAATGGAGAGCAAGCCAGTGGAGAGCAAGATGTGCAACTGGGGACTTCCAGGTCAAAGTCCAAAACTGTTTTTGCACATGAACCACAGAACACAACTTACTAGAGAAAATTTGAAAATACAATATTTTAATTTAGGGGTATGAAAATTATGTTGGCATTCCAGTTAACAGTTTTCTTCTGCAAACCAGACAAGGGTGCTTGTGAAGTGTTTTTTAATGCTTGATAAACATTTCATGACTTATCAAGGCTCGTGGCTCACTGGTGGTACCTGACACATAGTTTGGAAAACATGGTGATGTAATAGTATTTGCATATCATCTTTTTAAAAAAATACTTTTCAACAGAACAAGAAAAATCTTAATATTGAAATAGGTTAATACAGTATAATTTCTGTTTAAACAAATCAGACCAGTTATTAAAAGCCAAATGAAATAAAAAGGTATTTGTTCTGATATAAAAGCAGCCAAAAACAAAGGAGTTGTTCAGTTCTTTGTGTAAAATCTGTGTAAGTGATGTACGAAATAACAGAACCCACAGAGTAGATTTGAAGTCTGAATAGGCACTGGTCAGTTTTTGATGATCTGATCCAAGACCATAGGGCTTTAAAGATTATGAGTTTGAATTGGCAGTTGGTACAGAATTAAGCTACAATCCTAATCTCCAGTTAGGCTGGCCTAAGACCTCACCTAAGTCTTGTGTTGACCTGGGAGTGTCACAAAAGTGCAGAAAGACACTTCTGCACAACTCCTGGGTGAGGGTTAGGCCGGCACACAGATATCCACTTGTTTCCCTACGTCACGAAGGGAATGGGAAGACCAATGAGTTGAGATGTCCTAGGTTAGGATTTCACCCTTAGTAGAGAATGTTCATGCCACTTTTGGCCACATTTTAAATCAACAAAAGCTATGCACTGTCTTTAAGACAGCCCCATGGAAAGTGCATTACATTAGTCCAGTCTAGATGTAAGTTGCCCCAAGACTGAAGAAGCATGTAGAGGAATCTGCGAGATATGAAGGGTCTCCACTGCTGGAGATAAGTTCTCCAAGCACCAATTAACTGATTGTTCAATAGCGCAGTGTCCTGGAGCTCCCCAGATTGTACCAGAGTCCAGACTGAAAGAGATGGTTTTATAGATTGAAATACTGATTTATCAACATAGTGCAAACTTGTTTCTTCTTTGTATTCAAACTATATTATCTCACTCATTATATATTAGAGTGTTGTAAAAGGGCACACAAAATGTGAGCTTGAAAACCTTCACTTCTTAAACATGCTACAGATTCTTGAATGTCATGGTGTGTGCAATTCAGAGCAACCCTTAGGCTGGCCTCCAGTCTGCTTGTGCTGTATGCAAGCTGCAAGTTGCTTGTGCTGGCCTCCAAATATTGCAAAAGTGCCATCTGCACCACTGTTTGGGAGAATAGGCTCTCTCTCTCTCTCTCTCTCTCTCTCTCTCTCTCTCTCTCTCTCTCATTCTTTAACAAAAATAATGTTTTCCCCCTCTGATAGGAAGTAAATTCACAACTGGAAAAACGAAAGGAAATGCAGGAACGTGAAAAAAGAAGATTAATCGCACTAGAGAAACATAAGGAGTGGGTTCAGAAAAAAAATGAAGAGGTGAAAAGGGTGAAGAATTTGTTCTTTCTCTATTTAATTTATTGTTTTGATATAATTATTTAAGGATTATTGAAGTGGCTTCAGATAAGATATTGTTTCTCATTTTGTGTTAGTTGATTTCTCAGTTGTCTGTAGCCTGTTTTGTGGCATTGTGTTCTTTGTCAGAACACCTCTGATTGTTCTACCACAACTGTTTTAATAAACCAGGCTTAAAAATGGAAGGTACATCAGCTTTTTCTGTAACACTCTCCAACTCCCAAGAGAAATCTATACAGTAAGGCCCCTACTTACAAACCTTTAACTTAAGAACTTTCACAGATATGAACAAACTTCTGGGACCCAGAAGTGGGACTCAGAGGCTTGTTCATATATGTGAAAGAACTGTGACTCATAGCGGTTGTCCCCAGGGTCTTAGAATCAGCTGGCTATGAGCACAATCCTAACCATGTCTACTCAAAAGTAAGCCCCATTGTGTTCATTGGGTCTTACTCCCTGGCAAGTGTCTTTAGGAATGCTGCCTAAACCCTGGGGGAACTGCCCTGCTGACCCTAGAGACTGGGAGTCCACAATCATGCAGGGGACTCTCTGTGCTTGGACTGGGAGGAATGCATGCAGGGGACTCTCATCTCTTGGGCTGGGGGAGAATGCTTCTCCCTCCCGGCATTTATCACTGCCTATCAAGAAACACCTATTCAAGCTTTTAAAATATTATCTATGTCACCCCATCCCTTCCCCATCCCATACTTAATATAAAATTTACTTCTAGAACATTTGACATCTACTTAATAAACGCAAATGGTTATGACTTACTTTACCTTCTCTTTTTGGTATAGCTCTTAATGAAGCTTCTTGTGGTGACACATCTGTAAAATGTTTTTGATTTTGCTCAATTGTTTAATTACTGTGCCTGTGAATGTTCAGTCTTCTGTAATGAACCTTTAGCATGACCATGTCAATCCACTTGGTTTTCTGCAGGGAAAAAAAGAACGAGAACGTAAACTCAGCCAAGAGATGGCTGACACAGCAGCCAAAGAACTTGAGAAGATGCAGTCAAAGAAAAAGGCCAAAGAGATGTATCAGGAATGGCTAAAGAAAAAGAAAATGGAAGAAGTGCAGAAGAAGAAGGATGAGAAGGTCTATTTTATCCTCTTTTCAGTTTGCCAGATTTGAAAATTGACCTGGTTAGAGTACAAGGAAGACCTTTCAGCCAATTGAAAAACATTCACGTATGAAAGAGGCTGAGGGAGGACTAGGGATCCCAGACTTGTCAGCTCTGCGCCACTAATTTTGTGCCCAGTACACCCATTGGGGTTGCAGTGGCAATCCCAGGGGTAAGGGAAAAAGTTTTCCCTCGCTTTGGGGTGAGACACTGGCTGCCTGAAACTTGCACTGTTTTACACAGTGCAGGCAGACCAGCCTGTTCCAATGCATTAGGATTGCATCACCCATAATGTTATTTACATATTGCAAGTGGTAGTATAGAGGTGAAGGAACAGTGGCCTCTTAAGTGAAATTCATGTAGGAATTTGAATTGGGAACTTCCTGCTTCACATGTAACAGTTAGCCTAACACTAATTTCTGGCTATTTTCCAGAAGTTATAAAGTTGACCTAAACTTCTCACGAACTCAGGATCTGATCAATCCAAACTGAGACCCTTTAAAATTTCTTTGATTTGAAGAAGGGAATCATATGTTTAAATTGCTTCAGTGGGTCCCACAAGGTTCCATTCTATCCCCCATGCTATTCTACATCTACATGAAGCCGCTGGGAGAGGTCATCTGGAGGTTTGGAGTGAGGTGTCATCAGTACACCGATGACACCCAGCTCTATCTCTCTTTCCTCCTGAGTCCAAGGAGGCAGTTGAAGCCCTGAATCGTTGTCTGGAGGCAGTGGGGGACTGGATGAGGGTGAACAAGCTGAGATTAAATCCTGATAAGACAGAGGTTCTCCTGGTCCGGAAGTCCTCGACTTGGGTATTGGAATATCATCCTGTTCTGGATGGGGTTGCACTCCCTCTGAAGGAGCAGGTTCGCAGATTGGGGGTTCTCCTGGATTCGCAGCTGCTCCTGGAGTCCCAGGTGGCAGCTGTGGCCAGGGGAGCCTTTGTTCAGCTTCGGCTGATCCACCAGCTGCAACCATACCTGAGTCGTTCGGATCTGGCCACGGTGACCCATGCCCTAGTGACATTGAGACTAGATTATTGTAACATGCTCTACATGGGGCTACCTCTGAAGACGGTCCGGAAGCTTCAACTAGTTCAGAATGCAGCGGCCCATGTGGTTGCTGGGGCTCGTCGGTTCAACTCTGTCAGGCCACTGCTTCAGCAACTACACTGGCTGCCCATTCGTTTCCGGGCTGAATTCAAAGTGCTGGTTCTGACCTTTAAAGCCCTAAACGGCTCAGGTCCAGGATATTTGAGGGACCGCCTTCTTCTGTACAATCCGACCCATCACCTAAGGTCATCTTAGGGGGCCCTACTGAATGTGCCGCCACTAAGAGACGTGAGAGGTGTGGCGGCCAGAGATAGGGCCTTCTCTGTGGCGGCACCCCGGCTTTGGAACTCCCTACCCTTAGAACAGTGGTTCTCAAACTTCCTAATGCTGTGACCCCTTAATACAGTTCCTCATGTTGTGGGGACCCCCAACCATAAAATTATTTTCATTGCTACTTCATAACTGTAATTTTGCTACTGTTATGAATAGTAATGCAAATATCTGATATGCAGGATGTATTTTCATTGTTACAAATTGAACATAATTAAAGTATAGTGATTAATCATAAAAACAATATGTAATGATAGATAGATAGATAGATTGATTGATTGATTGATGTGGCATAGCTAAGAGGGGGTGACTGGGAAGGAAAGAAAGAAAGAAAGAAAGAAAGAAAGAAAGAGGAGGGAGGAATGGGAAGGTAAGTACCTGGGTGAGAGGAGGCCTCCATAGGATTGGGATCTCGGGCAGCAGAGCAAGCCACTGTTTCCTAGGAGTAAGTCCCATTCACTATCATGGGACTGACTTCTGAGTAGACATGCATAGAACTGGGCTCTAAGGCTGCAATCCTCCCCGCCCCCAAGGCTCCACATTGTCTCACAGCTGCTCAGAGGCTCCTTCTGAGCTGCTTCTTATCAGCTTCTTCCATCCTCAGCAGCTCCAGCGTTTCTGCCAGGTCTTCCCACATGGCCCTCTGTACCAGGAGTCTTTAGGCGACCCCCAGGAAAGCTCCAGGTGACCCCCAAAGGGGTCCCGACCCCCACTTTGAGAAACGCTGCCTTAGAACTTAGGAAAGCTCCCTCAGTACAGAGCTTCAGGAGGAGCCTTAAAACCTTTTATTTTATAAAAGGGTTTTAAATGGGGCAGAGGCTGGGAGGCAGTTTTATTGTTTTATTTTTTATTGCTTTTAACAATTTTTAGTCTGTTTTAATTGTTCCTAGTTTTTAAAATTTAATTGTATTTTAATTATGTTTTAATCTTTATTTATGATAATTTTAATGGTATTTTATTCTGTTGTTAGCCGCCTTGGGCTCCCTCTTGTAGGTGAGGAAAGGTGGGATACAAATCAATTAAAATAAAATAAATAAATAAAAACTTATCATAAAATAGAAGGTGATGCTTTTATTGTCTTATAAGACATTGTGAGGCTGAGGAAACCTGGATAGATGAATCTGCAGACATGGGGGGACTCCCCCGCCCGCTCTCTAGAGGCAAGAGGACTTGCAGTTCACATCCACCCTGGCCTCTTCTTTGCCTCAGAATGCCTTGAAAGGCAATAAAAACTTGACTTCTAATTTTGTAATAAAACATTTTCAATCTATACAGTTATTCTGAGCCTGGCAGAAGCTACCGGTGGACACATTGAGCCTCTTCTGGGCTAATAAGATCCACTAGAGCTGTGAGGAGCGGAGCTACCTTTGCCTCTGCACCAGTGATGGGCTTCAAAGAAATTAACAACCGGTTCTCTGCCCATCTGGCAGCCACTTTGAAATGGATATTTTTAAACTTTATATTGCCTATCTCTCGTTAACAACCGGTTCTATAGAGTAGGTGCAAACCTGCTGGAGTCCACCACTGCTCTGCACATCTCATATCCATAAAACATCTCATATCCAGAGCTTCCTGTGGTGGGTTCCCAAATGGAATCCCTGTAGATATGGGGAATGGCCACCAATCTGACATCTTTGACTTTTATCTCTTGGTAGGAAAAGGAAAAGCTACGGGAAGCAGAATTGCAGGAAAAGAAAGAAAAATCAGAGAGGATGTTCAAAGAATGGCTGCAAAATTCTCGAAACAAGGCCCGCCCAGCATCAGCTAGCATTGCCTATGCCAATGGAAAATGTCCTGGTTTGTATCTGTACTTGACAAATGAGCGCTGAATCTTCTTAAACTACACTGCATAATTGAACTTCTGATACCTTTGTGTTTCACAGGATATGTTTAAAATATTTACGAGCTAGAATCTATCTATCGATCGATAGATTGATAGAAGAATGAAATTTGGGGAGGGTGTTCCTTCTGTGATAAAGGCACCCACTAAGAACCGCTTTTGGTAAATTCAAACCAGAAGGGGATGAAAAGGGGTGCAACACATTTTCCTTCCTGAACTTTACAGGTTACATTGAAGAATCGCTGACTGATCAATGTCTCGCCCCAATCCCTGACCTAGAAGCATGAAATTTGGGGAGGATATTCCTTTCATGGTGTGAGCACTCACTAAGAACTGATGTTTAGAAATTTAACTCCTAAGGAGGTGAAAAGAGGTGTATCCCATTTACGTCCTGTACTTAACACTGAAGACTGATATAACCCTGCCCCAAACAGTGCACCTGCCTGGTCAAGAGAGATGGTGCATGGGTGCATGATCAAAAGAAATGGTGCATGGGAGGTCCTGTATAGGGGGAGTGTTGCAGGGAAAGTGTGTGTGTGTGTGTGGGGGGGGGGTGTTGCACAGTGGGGGTTTGCAAGGGGAAGGGTTTGTATAGGGGAGGTTGCACATTTTTTGCACAGGGGAGTTTGCATGGGGAAGAATATATAAGAAATATATAAGAAACATTTCTTAAATATTTACAGATGTTACTGTTGCCCAATATTGATAGTTTTTAAGCAGTTTTTTCATGTCATGATTCTCAAAAGAGTTGTTATGCTTTTGAAAATAGTTCATGTTAGTTGGTAGATTCCGTAAAATATATGTCACACTGAAAAGGGAAAATACCTTTGGAAGCTTCAAATCATGTCAGACTTCTGCTCTAGAATACATTCTCTTTCATTAAATGGAAGCATTGGGAATTTTGGAGGTGGGGAACTTTGCTGGTTTCCCTTCAATTTCCTTGAAAATTCCCATAGAATTTTATGAAGTTACATAGGGCTCTTGGTCAGACATTGGGCAGGGAAATGTTGACTCCTTAAGATATAATTACAGTGGCGGTTCATATAAAGAACACCTCACGTAAAGTATGTTTCACGTAACAAACAAAAATTTCTCCAGGATTCTGCTTCACGTAAAGAAAGTGCTTCACGTAAAGAACACATTCATTGGCAGTTGGGGCAGACACGCTGGCCAGCAGCCTGTTTATAAAGTATCAGGGCTGCCTAGCGCACCTGCCCATAGTGAAAGCAACACTTCTGCGCTGTTCCTCCTGTGGCCGGGTGTCTGCTGGGCAGAGGGAGAGAAGAGCAGTGGAGAAGAGGGAAGCAGCTGGGGCTAGCCAGAAGGGAGCAGGGGAGAGAGGCTCAGGAAGAAGAGAAGGAGAAAGAGGGGAGACACTTTGAAGGTGCCTTGGTTTGCAACCTTCTCACCATGTCTACCCAGAAGTAAGCCCCATTGTGTTAAATGGGTCTTACTCCCAGGAAAGTGTCTTTAGGATTGCAGCCTATGTAGACTTCATAAGATCATGCACATTGAATGCATGTTTTGAATTCAATTCCAATGTTTTGTCATCATTTTTACATCCAGTTAATATTTTTATATGAATATTTTTGGGGTTGTGGAACCAATCATCTGAGTTTCCATTATTTCCTATGGGAAAATCCGCTTCACGTAAAGAAAGTTTCACGTAAAGAAACTGCCTCTGGAACGAATTAGTTCTGTTACGTGAGGCGCCACTGTATATGTATCCCTATGTATATAGTAAAAAAGGACATGATGAAACAATTACCTTGCATTCCCTTTCAGTTTCTGTTATTTTTACAGTAATGTCGAGTACCAGTTGTTCTCAGACATCAGCTGCCCCACTGTTATCACTTCAGATGCTATATTTTTTAGCTTGCCTGTATATCCACCTCTTACTAAGCTTACACCTGATCTTCAGAGCTACCAGGGCTATTGTAGACACCACTTTTGATGCTGGGGCCCTTCTGCTTTACAGATGTGGGAATATCAAAGGAATAATAAGAAAACCCAAATTACTCAAGATATAAATATATACATCTTGGCTATAAATGTTTTTCTCAAAAGGAGGTGAAATCATTAGATCTACTTTGCATGCTGAAGGTCTCAGGTTCAGTCTTTGGCATCACCAAGGTAGGAGAGACAAAAAAAATTCTGCCTGGAGAATTGCTGCAAATGAGTTGGATGGGAATAGTGGTCTGACTCAGTCAATATGAAGCAACTTTCTACATTCCTATGATACCAACAGTCCAATCCTATGCCCCCACATCAGTGCAGCCATGCAAAACATCTTGCACAGGATCCTGTGTTGGACAATCCAGGAAATCTTCTCCGGGTGAGAGAATGCTTATTCTCAGGGTTATGCCTCCCAAGCTCAGAAACTACTACCTGGATCTGTGCCAGCAAAACCACTGATGTAGCTCTACATGGATCCAGGCTGTGGGATCAGGTCTGGGAAGTTGGTTTAAATTCTGCTTTTGAACTTTCTCCTTTCTTATCCACATTCTGCCTGTTACAGGCATCCATCCATTGCACCATCCTCCCCTGCTGACTTTCCTGGGTTGGTGGGAGGCTCCTGAGCCAATGCCTTGGCCAAAGCTGCATCAGCCTCCTCTCTAGCAGTGCATAGTTTCCAACAGTACCATAGGCGTTTTCGTGACTGCTTTAAGGCAGTCACCATTGGCTGAACACTTGTTCTGCCAGCAGGTAGGGCCTACAGAATTGGACCATAATTCTATTTCAGTTATAAAGCATCATTTATGTGATAATTTATAGATGGTTCCTTTTTAAAAGAAAAAATTGTTATATCAATATTATTGTTATTTAAATGGCATGTTCTCAGGTTTTTTTTTAAAGATTCCAAATGTTAATATTCAATATTATACAAATGTTAACATATAAACTCTTTGTTGGAGGAAACTGCTCTTCTTCTTAAACACTGAACAGCACAACAGAGACAAAACCAATTATTCTTTTGGCTTGATTATAGGTAGTGATACATATTCCTGTTTGCTTTGTATTCGTACATTGTTTCTCACTGACACCCGCCATCACTTGTCCAAGTCACAAAATATTCTTCCCAATTTTATACTGCGATGAAACATATTCCAGACTTTGTTTTGACCACTCCAGTGAAATGTCTTGAACATTTGTCCCTGCATTCTGTGGCAAAGGCCATATGTTCCTGCTGCCATAATGTAGGTATAACCCATGAGAAGTGTTTTTTTTTCCTTCTCTGAGATACAAATAATCAGTGATAGAGAGTGCAATCCTATTTGTGTCTACTCAGAAATAAGTTCCATGGATTTCAGTGGGGGTTACTCACAGGAAAGTGCTCTTAGAATTGCAGCTAAAAACAAACTTTCAAACTTTCCTTTTGAAGAAACAAAGCTAATAAAATGTATAATTATATACAGCTACAAATGGTTTATAAACTAATGGTGACTTACTCTTATAAAATATAATTATATTGTATACATTAAAAAAGAGAAACACAACTGCTGGATAATTTTTGTAAAGCTTTTGTTTTGATTTAAATGTGCATGTTGTGCTCAGAATATTTATACATAATGGTTGTATACATTTTGTATCAAAACAACCTAATAAAAAGCTAAAGGTGTCTCCCATAGGTTGCCTACAAATGTTCATTAAATTAGCTGCTCTTTTAAAATTGATACAATCCACTTTGTTTTTTTAGTATTTTGACATAAAGTCCCAAATAATAGCAAACTCCTAAGTCATGAATCCACTGACACAGGGCTCTGTCCTCCAGGTTGACCATATGACCGGAAAAACCCGGATTTGTTTGGATTTTTAGCCTCCTGTCTGGGTGTCCTACATTTTGGCTTCATTGTCCTACATTTTGGCTTCACTTTTGAACTTCGCGATAGTGCACACTACCCCATCATGTCATATGTCGTTGGATTCATATTGAAGAGCAGAATCCAATGCAAAAATCAGTTTTGAGATATCTCCTTCCTATCAAAAGTTATGGCCAAAAACCCACAAAAATATAAAAACAAAAAAATACATTTTTGGCAATTTTTTAAAGCAGGTAGGAATTTTGGCTTGGGTCAGTAGGAATTTTGGCCTTAGGGTTCAGGAATTTTGGGTTTGGCATCTGGTCACCCTGCTGTCCTCTCTTTGATTATAAACCACCATACTTTGATGTTGATGGTGCTATATAAATAAATAATACTGGTGCCCCTTTCCTCTCTACATGAAGACTACTGACTAGAAAGCATGACAAGCCTCTAAAACAGTGATCAGAGAACAGGGGTAAATTACCCCAAATGGAGTAAAAATGAAATTCCTGGGGATGATGGACAGTCGCGCTGCCAAGACACAGCCGGGCATGCATATAAATCTATATGAATGCCTGGCTGTGTCTCAGCAGTGCAACCGTTCATTACCCCCAGGAATTTCATTTCATTGCATATAGAATCTATATATAGATTCTATATGCATGGCAAGCTGTGTGTGTTACAGTACTGTAGTGTACAAGGACCTGACACAGTGCACTATATTAATAATATATGATATTTCCTTTCAAATCAAGGGGGGGGGGGTAACGTCAGTGTATCTAAATATATTTTGGGGTAAAAGGCTAAAAAGTTCCCTGACCCCTGCTCTAAAAGCCCTTGTATGTTCCTCGCTCTCACCCAGTTGCTAGCTTTGCTTGAAAGTAGCTGTTGGCTTAAAAAACTTTTTAAACTTATTCTTGTATTCTCTCCAGTCATTTTACACATATTTGTGTGAAATGCATATTGCTCAACTCTTTCTGTTTGATGAGTCATGTTTCTAGCATATTCTAAATATATATCAAATAATTATACCAAGAAAATCAGGACTGAAAAAGAATGGATATGTTAAACTCTTTTCCATTGGTAAATTACCTTCATTTATGATGTGTGTTGGGTATCATGTGATAAGGGAATAAGTCTATGATGGAATGAGAAAGTATATGCAGAGAAAGTATGTGCAGAGCAAATGAACAGTTAAGTCACTTTTTCTGTACAAATATGAGTTGAATCTTAACCCTCATTGATAATTTTTTGTCAAGAAGAGACATAAGGTTAAGAAGAGACATAAGGTCGTAGCATAAAATAAAAGACTTAAAAGCTAAAAGTATTTTCAGCTCTTTAAATCAGCATAGCTACAAGGAATTAATATCACCAGATCAATAGTTGTTTTAGTTTAAGGAGAAATTCAGTACAGGATCTTCCTGATCTCAATTATATATGTTCTAACATTTCAGGACCAGATGGAAGTACATATCCAGCTCCAGCCTATTACAACCCCATACCTTGGAAACCAATTGTTGTGCCACCAACTACGGAAGAGAAGTATGTTTCAGTGAAGAAAACTAAGAAGCCTTTATCCGCTCACGCACATAGATCTTCTTCACTGCTTTTTCGTAAACCCAACAGCAGCTTTTACGAGTATATTGGATCATTGTGCAGAATTCAGAGATAGCACAGGGCATGTTATTTTTGTTACTTAACTTTAATTAAGCATTGTACTGTAATTTGGGGCCTCAAATTTTGTAAGAATCTTTAATTAACTTTATACATTTGCAATTTTACCTTGTTAAAATAAGGCACAAAAAGCAATAACTTAATATTCAAGCGTATTTTAGAAGGAATGTAAGCCATAACTTAACAATTGAAGCAATTGGGGTGAGCTTTTCCTTAATACTTTGTATATTTTAGATATTTTATGTGCAAATTTAGCTTCCAGTCCTTGCTTGTTGAGATACTTGATGCTTTGGGAGGTTATAATAATGCCATAAGGAAAGAAGAGTTTTGTTTTCCCTAATAAAATGCCAGGACAGCAGAAAAATTGAACTCTGCCAAGTGAAATTAATGCATGCAAGTCCATTTGATCCTCTTAACATTAGTAGAACTGATCTGCCCAGTCTAAATGTACCTGCACAACAGTAATGGTTTCACACCATTACTTTGGGAGCCTTCTGATACCACCTCTGTTAAATGTTTTGAAAAATGTCTACCTTTAATGTACTTTGACATCCAGCAATGTAGCACTGTTTTATTGTACTACATGTTATGGTAATTTTTGCTCTTGAGGTAAATTTTGAATGTTAATAATTTTTTGTGGATATTAAATGTAAAGATACTAGCTTATCTTATTTTACTCTATTACTACCATTTTAGATAGCGGTAGTAATAGAGTTCCTCTGTAATATTTATTTACAGTGAATCTGCTATTGTACATATTCCAGTCATTTCTAAATACACTGAATGTTTTCGGTTTTTTGCCATGCGCCTTTAATACAAACTTTTATAGAATAAAACTTGATTGTCAGCAAAATGGTTGCCACAGTAATCCTTGAGACTTTGTGAAATGTGCATAAAGATGTTGCTACCATCTTAGGGCATAAAGATGTTGCTACCATAAATAAACTAAGTTCAAACATTAACTGAGGTGGTCAGGAGTAAGTTCCCTTGGGTCTCACTGAGATTTACTTGTGAGTAAACATGCAGATAATTTACTCAGTAAACATCCAAATAGTTTATACACACACACACACACACACACACACACACACACACACACACACACACACTATTCCCACCTTTCAGCTTTGTGGCCATTTTGCAGTCAGACACAATGGAGGTCTGCAAGTGAGAAAGCTGATCTTAGATACTATTAGAGTTATGTGGGGTGTTCTGCCCCTGCCCTTAAGTAGGAGAAGCCCTGTGCACTTAGAAAGAATGCTCCTCTCCTTCACTTTATTTCTTCCGTTCCTCAGAAGTATTGAAGGAGCATTTTTTTGACTGTAGTGGTAGGGAAAAAAATTAATCTCATTTTACAAGCAGTGGGAACCTGGATGCCATGCCATAGTCTCCATAACAAAGCTCATTGATATGGGCAGCACAACAATTTGGTATCTAGTTAAAATCTTAGCTCTCACTATATAGGAAGTCGAAGGCTGCAATCCTAAAGACACTTTCATGGGAGTAAGACCCATTGAACACAGTGGAGCTTACTTTTGAGTAGACATGGTTAGGATTGTGTTCTAAGATGTGGGATGAATGTATATTTTTGGGAACACAAAAAAGTATGGATATATTCACAACGATGCCACTGCTTCACTATAACTGACCAAATTTTGAATTATACCCAATTAGGAGTTCAACAGTGCAATCCTATTAGTGTCTACTCAAAAGTAAGCCCTACTGAGTGCAATGGGGCTTACTGTCAGGAAAGTGCTCTTAGGATTGCAGTTCATTTTATAGATGCTCACAATATTGCTTCTTGTGCAGACTTTAATGTTCAAATTGGCCTTATATCGTCTCCATTTTTATATCAGAGCTGGAGATCTTAATGGTAACTAAGCATCTCTCTGAATAGTCAGTTCAGTTAAGAAAGGTTTTACCTGTCTTTATGAACTGAAAAATGCTTGTTTTGTGTTATTTTGTGTAACTGGAGAAAAAAAAATCAGCAGATATGCCACTTCAGCCTGTTCCTTATTCCTTATTACTGAAGGGATTTTAGATTAAGGGCACAATCCAGAGTAAGGGCAGTGAGGAGAGCCCTAGCTGGGCTGCCCCAACTATTCTGAATCCAGAACAGAAAGTTATGCTGGATCCAGAGAGTCAGGAAGCCTGGGCTGCCCTAGCTGCTCCAGAGCATGCTCAGTAGGCATCAAGTAAGGGACACTTAGAGAGGGCTTGCTCCTGAGAAGACCCCCTCAGATCACAGTGAACAAGGAACAGTCGTGGAGCCTGCCTTATAAGGAAGCCTAGGAGTTCCTGACAACCAGTAACAGCTATGGTATGAAAATGCAGGGTGGATACTTGGAATGGCTTGCTGTATCCCCAAGTTAGTGAGCTGCTGTAGTTGTGCGATATCCTGTGGTTGAGAGACAGGGGTTGCAGATAGGCTGGCGAAGAACTCAGATTTTTGGTCAACACTGCCATTCTTACTCTGCCTTATCATGGACCCCTATGGGTCTACTCATTACTATACCTGCTCCTGAAGTGGTATAACTCTGAGGAGCTGGAAGAGGGAATCTCTGGCCTGGAAGCAGGCTCTGGATGAAGAATAACTGCTCTGCCCTAGGCAATGCTAAACATGCCCTCAACATGCCTCTCCTGAACTGCCTAGGCTGGCCTAGTTAGGGCAGCCCAGGTCCACCTGTCTTGGAGCAGCCTATGGCTACAATCCAGAGTAACTACGGGACCTTTTACACTGACGTAGTTAAGGTGCCACTTATAGGAAATGCATAGGGCAATCCAGAGTAAGTGCCTCTTACGTCTTCCCATAGTAACTGGATTGTAGGGCATGTTGCCTTAGGCCGCCCCAAGGCTTTTCCAGAGAAACTAGTGTGGAGCATCTTGCAGTTGGGTCAGCCCAGTGAGAGATAGGGTAATCCAAGTGGATTTCTGGATTGTGCCCAAAGATATCTAAAGAAAGGGTCCATACAGATGGTAGTCTTGTAAGCAAGACAAAAATATGTTCACCATATTACTACTACACTGATAAGCTGTTAGGAATGTGGTGAAGGAGAAGTCCAGCACAAATTGTGTCTCTTCATAGTATTGTGCTCAATGTTCTCCAAATTGGTTATTAATAAAATTATGGAGCAGACATATGGAGCAGACTTCCTCATTCCCTTATGTAATCTACTCAGTGAGAGGCCAAATATTTTAAAATTGATATTTCACAGAAATATTCAAATTTAACCAATGACTATTTTCAGGATCTTGATTTTGAAAGATAATTTAAATAGCCATATAACTTCTTGAGTTTGCACCTTTTAGCAATTCAGAAAAATATTTCTGCTTATAATCATCATCTTTCAGGAATTTGTTTAAATGGGGTTTTGGGAATTTTATTATTGTTGTGTTAAGCAAGGATCATTATGTTGGTGTTTTATTAGCTCACTGTTTATCTGGTCTTTGTAATTACAGAGTTTCAACTCAAGTTCGTCTGTTTGGGGATAATGAACCGGCGCACAACTGATATAAGGCTGTTAGTCACTAACTCCTCTGCTCTCCCTACTTCCATATTTCAGCTTGCTGAAATAAACAGAAGGCATAGCACAGCATGACAGTGAGTGGTAGTATTGCTGCGGGTGCAGGTGTTGGATACTTTGTACAGTTCTCCTGATGGCAAGTCCTACGGAGATCTTTGTTCATGCTTTGCCCCTCCATCCCTTCCCTGTAGCACATACATGTGTGCACACAATGCCCTCTTCTTCTCACTCCCTTATTCCCATATGGCCTGGAAGATTAAGGGATCTGTGGATGTTCTCTCAATTATCTGGCAGCACTCTGGGAGGAACATCCAGTGGTCAGTGAGGAGCAAGTTGAATCCTCATTTCTTCCAGTCCCAAGAATGAGCTTCCCTGGAGGCCTGTGTTATCAGAAGGATATCTGAGGAAGTTCAGTTGCAAAAAAAGGAGGGAAGGAGAAGACAGTGATGGTGAGAGTCACTCAGTTCATCAGTATTTCGCCCCTCTGTTTACTGGCAACTGTCAGTTTGGGAAATTCAAGAGTTAGCTGGGTCAATCTGGCCAACACTAACTCTTACAAGTAATACACCTTGCATTCAGTGTTAAATCATGCATCTATACTCCTATGCTTACTAAATGTGGAAGTGGAAGCATATAAAAAACTTGTATTCTGCACTGAAAAAAACTTGTATTCGACATTAGTCTGCAGAGGAAAATCCCCCCTTCATGATTGAGAACCTTGTCAACCCTTGCAGACTACCACTAAATGTGGAAATATTTGGGAAGCATGGCTAGTGTCATTTTGCTCCCCCTGCGTTCAGTGAATAGGGGGAATAATGTAGGTTGGAAGCCTTCATTATTCATATGTGTCACATTCCCTATGTTGATGCTCTTAGGTTAGAGAAAGCAAAATTACCATATTGTTGTGTGATCTAGCTAACACATTAAAAAGAACTTAACTGGTGGGCTGTGGTGGCACAAGCGGTTAAGACACTGTGCCTGTTACCAAGCAGGCCAGGGTAATACAAGATGGGTGACCTCCTAGCCTTAGCCCAGTTCCTGCCAACCTATCAAGTTTGATAGTATGCAAATTCAAGTAAATAGGTACCACTTCCATGGAAAGGTAACATAATTCCATGCACATCCAAGCCACATGTCAGACATGCTGGCTCTATGGTTCTAGATACAGGGATAAGCACTGTACCCTACAGTCAGTCACGACTAGAAGAACTTAACGGTTAAACGGTTAAATAATCCATATACATTAAAACCCTGGATTGAGAGCATTTTGCAAGATAAGCAAACAGTTCTAATAAATTTTTGCTGCAATCCTAAAGACTCTTGGGAGTAAGACCCATTGAACACAATGGGTCTTACTTTTGAGTAGACATGGTTAGGATTGTGCTTAGTGTCTTGCAATACAAGCAAAAAATACTAATTCTGAAGCAAATTTTTACTCAGAAGTAAATACCATTGTGTTTAATAGTACTTACTCCCAGGAAAGTGTGTTTAGGATTGCAGTCTAAGTGCAGGTTAATTTTATTTTTATTTATTTTTTATTTTCTTTATTATTTTGTATTATATTACAGTATTGTAATCATTTTTATATGAATATTTTTGGGTTGTGGAACAAATCGTCTTGAGTGTCCATTATTTCTTATGGGAAAATTGCTTTGCTATACAAGCATTTTGGATTACAAGCATGGTTCTGGAACAAATTATGCTAAAAAACCGAGGCATCACTGTGATCTCTTTGAATTGTGATGGCTTCTTGCTGTGATTAGCAGCAATATTTTCTGAAATGAAATTCCTTTCAAAGCGACCAAGAGCTCACAAAGCAGCTTGGCAATGTCAAAAACTCAGAAGAGGAAGAGAGGTTGCATTTAAGATCAAGCATAATTTTTGATGCCCACTTCTGCAGCCCAACAGCCCAGTTCTAAGTTAGGGACAACAGGGATAGGGAAATCAGCTGGCCTGCCAATCTCCAGCATGAGTTTGAGGCTGGCAAGTGGTCCAAGGCAAGGCAATGACTTTCCCTTACCACAGCAGCCCCAATGAGGCCTACTCGGATTTGTACCACCTAAACAGTTGGTGCAGTTCTGAGCAGCCTGGATCCCTGGCCCCACCACCTGACCTCTTCACTGTCCTGATATGCCTCTTCTTTACCCTCCCCTCAACCCCCATGCCAGCTAGTCTTGGCGAGCAGAAACTTACCTTGTCCCATTGCTGCTGAGGCTGATACACATCCTTGCACTGTTCTGCCTGATTCCTGAGATGGCACAACATGCTTTTGTTTGTGACCCTCCCAGGTTGCCATCAGGGACTTGTGCCAGCTGATTGTGTTCTGGATGTCTTTCGCTGGAATAATTTTGGGTTAAAATTCCATATTGGTTTTGCTATATACTATAGACTATAATGGGTACTGAGTCATACAAGGATTTTGAGAAGGATCATAATTGAGGGTGCTGGATGTTGCAGTAGATGAACATGAAATTGCTTTTCACTGAATCAGATCATAGATCCATCCAGCTCAGCTTTGTCTACACTGACAGGCAATGGCTCTCAATGGCTGAATAAAATGGTCATGAGGAAGGAGTTTCCAAAGGAGATACCACCACTTCAAGAAAACCTTGTCAGACACCTGCCTGAAGCACCCTTTTCTGGGCTCCAATAAACATCTTAACAGAACAACTTAATTGTAAAAATTACCTTGTTTTTTGATGTTCCAATATTTACTCTCCACTACTACTTAATAGCAGCTAGGGTTAAGCCACCATCAGCATGCAGAAATAGTAAAACACTAAAGATTATGCTGTTATGACAAGTAACTTCTACTAGATGTTACAGAAAAGTACAGGTTGAATATTGGCATCCACACGGTTTCATTCCAGGAACCTCAGTGGATACCAATTTTCACATTAAATAAATGCAATTGTTTACCATGGTAATGAGACAGGCATTGAATCAAATTCCTATTCTTGGGCTTTAAACAGCTTTGTTTCAGCTGGGAAGGAGACTCTACTTCTTCCCCAGAAATGGAATACAAAGCAATTGGGAATATCTGTGTTCATGGGGGGTGGTGAAGGGACAGGTCTGTCTGCCCAGTGAAACAGAACTGAAGCTGAAGTCTTTCTCAGCGCTGGAGAGGAAGATTAACTGTAGTATAATGGGTTTTTTTGTAGTATAATGGATTTTTTTAATGGTAAGCAAGCTGTTTTTAAGCCATTAAGTGCTGCTTGAAGGATGCTAATCTTTTTTATTTAATGCTCCAATCTCATTTCCACTGAAATAAAATCACAGGTAAAAAAATTGGTGATAATTAAGAAATATATGTAGTTGCTTACTGGATTCCCAAATGTGTATCAAGTATTCAGTTCAGAGGTGGACTTAAACCTACTCTCACTACTGTCTGAAGAAGGAAATGTATAAAATGAGGAGGGAGACATTTGGGCCAAATCCTTCTCAAAGAACAGGGCTGATTATACACCCAGTAATTTAATGAAAAATTGATTTGCTGCTATGATTTAGCAGAACAAACGAAGAGTGGGCCAAAAGTAGGTTTACAGTTGTTTCATTATTGGTTTCACGTTTTAGATCTAATTTTTCCAAACAATGATTCCAAACCAGTATTCTGAATCACTTAGCTATGTTTTGGAAATGAACATAAACAGTATTGAACAAATATGATTGTAATAAATACATATAAATATAAAAATGTGATTGTAATAAATACATATAAATATAAAAAAAAATTTTAATGAAAAGTGCATACCTACTAAGTGTAAGCCTACTTTTGGCCCACCCTGTATAACGGTAGTTATGATTCTATTGAAGGAGTGGGTAGGGAGAACTTAAGAATTTTTTTTCAAATTCATCTCTGACTGGCCTTATTTAGATGATAGTGTGGACTGTGTAAGTAATCATAAGTTATCACCATCTGGATCACCTCCACCTTTCCAAGTCAGGAGCAGTTTCAATTTTTCTGTTTTAAAATATGCATGATTTAATCACACGTTCTGTAAATTTCTTGGGCAAACAGGTACTCTGTCATCTTTGCAAAATATGTTGCATCTGGAAGGAGGCAGAAGGCCAACATAAATCTCTGAAAAGGGCAACCTCAAAATGAAAGCTCTTGCATAATGTTATCTATAGCATCACAAATACAATTTTGTTCCCTCCCGAATAAGGTTTTAGGCAAGAATGGTCATGAGTGTGCATGTTGGCGTCAGTTCAATCAACATAATGGTTTTGCTCAGCAGAAGAGAAGGAAAGTATTGTTTGGATGACTTCCAAAAAGGATATAAAGCATGCAGAAAAATATTATGGCTTTGAAGCTTTAATGTTAAGATTGCACGCTGAAGAAAATGTTACTTTGTGGGGCTTTGGTTAAAAAAGAAAACAAGCAACTGCTGAGCTTCAGTTAAATTCCAGTGTTAAAAGGCAAATGTAGGGTATAAGGAATATTGTGTGTGTTCATGGATGGTCTCTATTCAAGGGATTGATACAGAACTTGTCTGGCTGCATGTGCTATAGGAGCTGCCAAAGTTCTCTGCTTAATTTCCTCTTTTTCATTTCCTTTACCCCTTCCAGGCTCTGGATTTAAAAATGTATCTGATCCTTGAAAGAAGGAGTGTCACCCAAAGCCTTAAATAATAAAGGGAATGGGAGAACTATTTAACTAGTTTTACATGGTATTGTGGGATTCTGGGGAGTAGGGAAAAGGCACTTCAGATGTTTTGGTGAATTAGGAGGTAGAAATCATAAGACCTTGCTTTTTACTATTAACTGGCACATACACATTAGGTTGGTCATATGAAATTTCCTTCACACTTATCTATGTGATGTGTTTCAGCATGTCCAAACATAACTCTCAATTGGAGGAATACTGCTTATGGTAAATGTACAACAAGAATAAATTTTTTTTTAAAAAATAATCTTAGTCAAAAAGTCTTAAAAATTTTTACAGGGCTCTGAAATATTATATTGATACTACCTGTCCAGATGCCAACACAGTATGATAGAGTTAGACCATCAGCTCATTTAGTAGTCTAATCTTCACTCATGGTCGCTCATCAGTTCCAGACAAAACTTTCCTCTCCTGCTTGGAGGTACCAGGGAATAAACGTAGTATCTGAATTGGTATATGGTCAGATTTGCAGGACTGTCACTGTTCCTCGGCATATTTTTTTCTTGAGTCTTAATAAAACGCTGTTTTTATCCAGTAGATGCTGCTGCTGCTAGCAAGAGAGTGAATCAAGAGATCATCCTACATTGTCAAAATTTCAGGAGTTTGCAGAATCAATTTCAGGGTTCATCCCCCTCTTTCATATACACACATCCTTCGTAACATCCTCATAATGTTGTCCTAACTCTGGAAGGAGAAAATAATATTTTGAAATTTTATTTCACTTCTTTGTGGACACATTCTGACCTACTGCACTTCACTCTCATGCCATAGGTTTGGAGTTTGTGTTCTGGCCTTTGGTCTAAGTTTGTTTCCTCATTGACTGACTTTGATCATTTAGTCCTGTTTCTGCCTCCTGTTTGTCTTCGGTTGCTGTTTGCCTTGCAAAATAATTCTTGATTTTAGGGGATGTCAGGGCCATCCCCTCCTTTCTTTAGAACTTCAGCTTCAACCTGCCTGGACATTTCTGGAGGAGAGAGTTGACTGGTTGCAGAATGCCCTCTTTTCACCAGACAGAAGGCACATAAAGCAAGTAAAGCTCAACCTCTTGGTCACTCTCACTTTACTGTAAAACCAATTAACTATAGTCCTTATTTTACTGTTTGTACCTTAATCCATGATTACATACACACAGTGTGCAACATTTGGTGTGGTTGGCGCAAAAGGTTAAGACACTGTGCCTGTTAACCAGCAGGCCAGGGTTTGAGACCCAGGTTGGCCCCACAAGACAGGGTGAGCTCCTGTCCTTAGCCCAGCTCTGCGACGCCAGCTGGATCCAATTGTATTGGCTCTGCCTTTCCATTGGACTAATTCAGTGGCGTGGAGAGGGGGAATTTGCTGCTTGGGTAACAGCCTATCCATAACAACCTAACTCAGGCTTTCGTGCTTCGCATGCAGCGTATGCAGCACCGAGCACAATACCAAGCGTATGCAGCACCGAGCACAATACCTCCAAGACTGATGGAGGCCTGCATTACTCTCTTCACCAATGTAAGGTAAAGCTGATCCAGTCTGTTTCTACTGTGACACTTCAGTTGCAGATATTTCAGCAGGACCTCAGAGACCAAATAAATGTCAACGGGACTTTTGTACTGTCCACAGCCCTAGGCATTCCTCCCATTTGATGAAATTCAGTATTGAACAAATCAAAAGCTATTGCCATTGATCCAAGCTACAGCAACTATCTCAGGATAAATATCTCCACAGGTGGCCAATGGTACATTGATCACATAAATTAAGGTCTAGTCTGTTCAGTGCTGCCATTACCTCCAGGGTAACAAAAAAGTTAAAAGGCTGCACCTCAGCTTAAATATTTCTTCTAGCACATAAGTGTGTCCTGGATTTCATAGTGCTATTTTGTGGGGAATCTGTCTCTGCTGTTTGAAATACCTTTTGAACAAAAGTGCTTGACCAACAATTCAGGAAAATTCAAACAAGCAGAGAATCACTAGATTAATGAGTGCATTCACTTGCATTGCAGGAAAGAGCTGGCCCAGTGCATAGGCTAGTTAGCCTTTTTATGGTGTTTAGTGTGTATATGTAGAAGATCTCCTAAACTTCCATGTATTATTATTCAATGACAGGAGCCCCTTAGGGATATTTAAACAGATGATCACATAGGCATACTGAATGGAGGAGGAGGCAAAGAAGACATGTGAGACCTGGCAGTACACATTTTGAACTGGATTCTGGAACATGTTCCCAAGCAAGATGTAATTGTCAGTCATCTCAGGGAAAATAATCTACAGAAACTCGAGCTGCAAATGTGGTATTATGGAGATGAGTCCAGGCCTAAGGATACTGTGGTTGGACATGCTGCACAGGATGTGGCAGGGTACAGTCATCTGATGTCATCTGCTTCTTTTTCAGAATGATGAAGCGCAGGTATCCAAATAAGGCTGAGTTAGCTTGGCAAAATTAGTGTTGCTTGGGTGAAGTTCTACAAAAGTTCTCTCCCCTCAAGGGTGATAAAAATTGTAACCTATTATAAGATTTCCTAAGGATCCAGTAAACCAAGGAGAAATCAGCACTGAACAGTTTATGTTTGAGGAAAAGTAGGATTGCCAGCTTTATTCCTGACACAGCTTCTGTATTCTGTGTTTGTTAGTTAGTTTGTTTTTTAGAAAGTGTGTAACAAGCCAAAGAGTAACTGCCTGCCCTCCATAATTGAGCTAGACTGTGTAAGGAACATGTAAGGATGCTTCAAATGACATTTAGCCAACAGCACTTCCTTCTTACCTAGATTAATTTGTTCCTCTATATGCAGCCCATTAGGTTTCCACTGGCATCATACCATGTGAGGAAAAAGAACAGAATCTCATCAGCAGGCAGTGCCTGTCTTTATCTGCACCAGGCTACTTCATTGTCTTGGAAGGCATGAAAAGTGTCTTAAGTGTATATACAGAATTTCATTCCGCCAGTTAAGTGGTTTCAAATAAGTTCTCTGTCAATCTTAATCTGCTGTTCTGCATCCATGTTTCCATTACCTCTTTGGGGATGCAAGCATAACTCCCCATCAGCCAACGATCCTACACCCTCATTTGCACATCCCTCCTTCCGAGAGTAGATGGATGCAAAGTAGTTCCGTCTGTAAAGCAGTTCCATCTTCTCTTGGTTTCCAGATACCTGTTGTCCTTCTTTGTCCAGGAACAGCCCCACCCCCTCATATCTCCTGTTTCTTTGGGCATATCTGAAGAAGCTCTTTTTGTAATCCTTGACTCCCATGGCCAGCCTCAGCTCATACTGAACTTTACCATTCCTGACCCCTTCCCTCCAGGACCAGGCTTTCTGCCTATCTCCTCTTTGGTAATCTGTCAGGTCTTCCATTGCCTATACAGATCTTTCTTTTACTTCAGCTGATCCCCACGCTGCTTGCAGAGCCAGAGTTTTGGAAAAAGAATCATTGCTTCAAAGGAACTCTGGATGCTAGTGAATGTCTTGAAAATATGAAGTTAGAAACATTAGATGGATAATGATTCTGTGATCTGACAAGAAATCAGATATTTTAATAGACCTGTTGCTGAAATCAAAGGAGGGAAGGCAACAGATTTGAATTCAGTATGATATCAGCAAGTGGAGTTGTTCAGATTCCTAACCAAGTGCAACATTTGGGACTTAGCCATGTCTGTTTACGTCAATCCAGTCAGGGAAAACACCGTTTCTCTTTGAGGAGCAAAAGCCTCCAGCCTTTTGCGGATGGCATTTGGCCACCCACCCGCAAAGTTAATTTTTGCATTTAATTCAAACAAATCTCATCTATAAAATATGGCCCTCCAGTTGTCTTTCTTTTGATACTCATTTTCAGCCAAAACTATAATGAGCACCAGTAATATAGGATTAATGTTTCTGTTCTTTGCTTGCTTTTAAAAGAAAATTCTAATGAAAATAAAAATTAGCTGAGAAATATAAGAAACCAAAAGAAATCAGCCAAAGAAAACTCATCTTGATGAAATATGGAAGCATAGAATTTAAATATTGCAGGAGTTAAGCAGGAGATAATTGTTCTGAGCAGCATAAAGCTCAAGCTATATTCATCATCATCATCATCATCATCATCTTCTACTACTACTACTACTACTACTACTACTACTACTACTACTACTGCTGTTACTACTGCTACTACTATGGAAGTTTACAATGCTAGGAAGCTTATGTGCAGGGAATCTTGACTTTATTTGAAGGAAGACAGAGATATCCATTACACATCCAACCACTATGGCCTACTTTACCTACTTTACAACAACACTTTACCCACTTGTAGTCTCCATTGTTTAATTGCACATGCAACCACATGCTTGCGTTCAGTGGACATTCATTGACTGGATGCATGTTTCATACTATAAGTACACTGCATGTGTTGGACATTCAGGGGACATAGAAGCGGATATGGGATTTCTCTAGTGCAACATGTTTTAGACAAACCATCTTGGCTTCTGAAGATCACCCCATTATTTTCTAAGTGCTCAGATATTCCATTTAATAATATATTCCAGGATCTTTTTAGGATTTGAAGTCATGTAGTCTGCAAACCAAGAGGTCTTTTGGGGGAATACAGATAGTTTCTCAAGATCAGCTTAAATACACAACTCCTTGTTAAAAGGCAGTGTTACATTCACCATTAAAACCTACACAAATGCCATTGATCAAGGAATCGTGTTTGTTTCTTAAAAATGTACAGTAATCTGAAATGAAGCTTATTTTAAATTGGGACCAATAATGATCCAGGTCAGAGGCTATCTCTGGAAATGTTGTAACAACAGTAAAGATTTGCACATCACAGATGATTAGGGTTACCATAATTCCCTTCCACAACACTGGGATAGGACCCTATGTCCAAATTGCCAGTATGTGAACACATTCCCCAAAACTGGGACTGTCCCAGTTTTCTGGGACATATGGCAACCCTGCAGATGATGCATTGTGTCAATGGAACCCACTTCACATGGGAGGGGGGGGGAGGAAGCAAATACTGAATCATCAGAATGTTAGTACGCTAATCATCTTTTAAACTGGGTTCAAGGCCTGAAAAAATTCAAAATTAATGGGCAAATTAATTCAAAACAAATGAAGGAAGCTGGCTCAGTGCACACTTCTTTTGCATACTGTTTGATTGGAAGGTGGATATTGTTTTCTCTGGTGGAGTTTACTCTTATCTCTAGTTCTCCTGTCACCACTGATTTATTTATACTTCATTTAAGCTAGAATAGGGAAGAATAATTTTTTTTCCTTTGTCAGTTCCAAATCTTCTTTAGGCAAACTTTCTACCTTTATTGCCAGTGACATCATTCATATTTCAGTTCTCCTCCTACAAATTCCTGTATGCCAACTCATGTTCCTGGCAATGGCGTCTTAAAAACTGATCAAGATAGCAGGACAGGCAAGAAAGAGGAAACACCCCTATGTCTTTGACCCAGCAACACTTAGCTCCATTTATGTACTTAGGACCATCAGGATATCTCCTCTTTTTTCCAGAACATGTTCTCTTTTTAATCTTGTGTCCTGGGAAAAAAAATCTTCATTGTCCTCCTTTATGAGCAGGCACCATATAGCTTTCTTGTAATTAATAAATTATGGCTGCAGTCCTAGTCACACTTTCCTCTGGGAGAAAGTACTATTGAACACAAAGGGACTTACTTCAGAGTAGACATGTTTAGGATTGCACTGTACATGTAAGAGTTTTAAATTTAATAAGTAATTTTGGCTGCAATCGTAACCTCTAGTTAGGCTGGCATAAATGCTGTGCTGACCTCAGAGTGTCACAAAAGGCACTTCTGCCCCACTCATGGAAAGGGGGGAGGGTTAGGCCAGTGCCCTGGTATACGCTACCCTCCCTCCCAGACCACCACAGAAAAATATGCCATGTCAGTTAGGCCAGCCTAAATTTGTTAGGATCGTGCCCATAGTGTTTGAACTAATCACATGAAAGCAATATTTATGAATATTTTTAGCTTTTGTCATGACCTACATTTTTCTTGGGTTTCCTACATTTTGGGTGAGAACTTGTCCTTTTTCTGGTTATGACATAAATGGCAGTCATCTATATATATATATAAGGCATCTTCATCATCATCACTGATTCATCAATACCCAGCCAAAACCGCTGAGCCTGTAAGCATGAAATTTGATGAGGGTGTTCCTTCCATGATGGAGGGATCCACTTAGAACCAGTTTTCGGAAATTCCAACCAGAAGGGGGTGAAAAGGGGCGCAATGCATTTTATAAAACTAATCTTCATCGTTGTTACTGACTCATCAGTGCCCTGCCAAAATCGTCAGGCCTAGAAGCGTGAATTTTGGGGAGGGTAATCCTTTTATGATGGAGGGAGCCACTAAGAACCCATTTTCGGAAATTCCAACCGGAAGGGGGTGAAATGGGGTGCAATGTGTTTTCTTCCCTATACTTTGCATTGAAGACTCGGTGACTGATGGATGCTCTGCCCCAACCCCTGGACCTAGAAGTGTGAAATTTGGAGAGGGTGTTCCTTCTGTCACATCAGGAACAGATGTGGAGAAATTTAACCCTTAAGGGGCTGAAAAGGGGTGCAACATATTTTTGTCCTACACTCAACATGGAAGACTATCCAACATCCAATCGATTTGGTGCTCAGTGCCTGGTGCATTGGGGGGGATGTTGTTCGGAGGGAGGGGTTGCATGGGGAGGATGTTGTGCATCGGGGGCTGTTGCGCATGTGGAGGTGATGCACATGGAGAGGTGATGTGCGGATGCTGCACATGGGGGGACTGATGAGCATAGGGGGGACTGATGAGCATGGGGGATGTTGAGCATGGAGGGTTGATGCGCAGTGGGATGTGGCGTATGGGGGAATTTTACTCCTGCAACTCGGGTATGCTTTTTGCTAGTTTTGATATAAAGCTGTCACTGCTTTTAAATTAATATTATAAAACATGTTTTCTATTTCTATTCATACATTTTCCTTCCATTTATGCAGCCTAGTTAACATGTACAATAATTGCCAATGTTTTTGCAAAGCAGTAGCAGCTGCTGTTCTGCTACAACTGCAGATGAGAATTATCAGTTGCTGAAAGCTGGTTGCTCTTTCTCTTTTTGCCATGCTTGGATCCCATCTTTTCCAGAATGTAAACATTCTCTGTAGGATGGATGGAAACTGAAGTTTATTTATGTTTTTCTTTGAAAGGCTAGGCACTTTTTTTAATAAGGAAAACTAGCTGAAGTCAAAATATATTTGTCTCCTAGAAAGGGAATCATGCTGTCATGTCATGCAAATGGGAATACAAACCATATTGTGAAAAAATTATTTTAACATACTCTTAAGTTCCATTTGACGCTAATAAAAGCAAGTGACATAGCTGATGCACAAACTCCAGTCAAGCTGAAGATGTGCCAGCTGGGCCAGACTGAGCCCAAATGGTCCCAGAAGGAGGCGAAGATAAAAAGGGTACAGGTAAGTAGTCTGAAGGAAGAGAAAGGAAGGACAAGGTTGATCAGAGATGTCCATCGTGTACTGTGATTCTACACTCCTTTGGTGTGATGACCTGTCAAGCAGTACTGCCCTATATAATATTGGGCTTAGGTAGCCACCCACTTATCCTCGAGGGGATGGATATATGGCTCATGGTTTGGCTGGAGGAAGAATAAACTTCAGGTCCATCACCATTTCCTATAGAAGGTTGGAGGAGCTAGCTTATCCAGGCAGAGAAGGTCCATCTGGCAAGATAGCATTGTCCAGAGTAGCGATTTTTGACCACTGTACCATGGCACATTGGTGTGCCATGAATGGGGGATGTGAGCCTCCCACCTGCAAGTGGGGTTTGCCTTATCCTTTGTTGAATAACACATGGTGTCCATGACAATTTTAGCATCTGTCAGTGCGCTGTGAAATGAAAAAAAAGGTTGAAAATGGCCGTTTCATTAGACAATGGATGGCGCTGGGGGGGAGGCAGGAAGTTTGGGTAGAAGTGTTCACTGCTACAGGCAAGTGACTTTCTTTCTCCTTGGGCGTGGCCTCAACCAGAGTAATGAACCACACTAATAAGCAGTTCTCTGTCCTCATGGGGCTCACAATTTTATAAAGGAAGACAGAAAAGTGATCCCACAGAAAGCCAGTGCAAAGACTCTACACTAGGGTTAAGATAAACCATTGTTGTTCAATGGAAAAAGAATCACCACTTTTTAAAAATGCCACTTTGACCAATTAGTTTGGTTAAATAAAAATATACCATGTGCCTTCAGAATGAAGACTGGTAACCTGGGCTTCAGTCTATACACTTAAAAACAACAGAATAAACTCAGAAAATGTGAGGCCCCCCAATCTGATTTAAAATAAACCTGAGCTCTGAAGTGGGAGCCAGTGTGGTGTTGTGATAGAACATTTGAGTTGATAGAACATTTGAATGGCAGATTCCAGTGACTGCTGCCATACATGACATAGTGCCTGGGGTGGGGTGGGATTGGGGGGGATAGCTTGACCTTAGCATTTCTAGTTTTCTATAAAAACTATGCAGCTAACCAGCCTAAAAGCAAGTCAAGCAAGTATCTGCTTGCTTTTACTTGGTCAGAACTATGTCTGATTGCTGAAGGGAGCATCACATTTTCACTGCTTGCCCCACACCCCACAGAAAACTAGCATGTCAGGAAGGCATGTTTAACCTCACCACCACCACCACCAATAAGCACCTGAGATTTTTCATTTTCATTCTTCATTTTTACTTTTTCATTAGTAGTCATTCAAAAACGTGAAGCTCAGCATGCAACCTGAAATAATATAAGTTTGGAAAAACTTTACCACTTGATTCAACAGAACGTATATAAACCAATTCTTCAAGTCACTGGTGCATAGAAGTGTAGTGTGCACCAGTTAACAACACATGCAGACTGCTTTGTTGCATCCCAACCATACGCCTGGTTCAGAAGGTCAGGCATTACCACAATCTCTCCCCTGTTATTTTAGGACTTCCATGTGTTATGGTTGGCTTCAGTGACATGGCATTTGGTTTCAGTTATTTTTTCTTGAGGTTTGGCTTTTTAAAATAGAAAGGCACATTTTCAAGCAAAATCCAACAAGCTGTAAAGTTCACAGTGATCCAGGATGGAGATTGGTTTGAGACTGGAAACATTTAGAGAGACCCAGGCATCTCTCTCTCTCTCTCTCTCTCTCTCTCTCTCAGCTTTTTTAAAAGAATGTGGCAGTTTATCCTAAATATAAGGATCCTAAATTGTTACACGGGGAGGAAAAAAAAAGCTGTTAAATAGGTACCAATTTGGGTATTATAGGATCCCTATGTTTTTGTACGTATGTGCAGTCAATTACTTTTCAAAACATCCCATTTCATGATGGTTGGGAGTCATAACCAAAGCAGAAAGGCATGCCTTGTTGTTGATATGAGGTCCAACGCTCATTTGCCTAATTATAAAGGCAATGGGGGAGGGGCTGCCTTAAAAAATGGATCTGAATTCCATCTGTGGCAGGACATCAGCTTTTCTTGCTGCTCTGGCTTCTAGATGGAGGCAGGTTTCTGACCCCACCCAAAACCTCAAAATTAAATACTGTATCTTATAGTCCAGATGTAAACTGCACCAATGATGCACTGCCATAAGAACTCTGCTGTACCCAGCGCAGCTCAGGAGAAACCTGGAGATCTCCTTAAGGCAGTGATTTTCAACTAGTGTGCCGAGGGACACACTGGTGTGCCACAGATTGTTCTCAGGTGTGCCATGGGAATTTGGGAAGGGATATTTATTAATTGGAAAACTTGGGGATTTGAACAGCATGGTGTGCCTTGTCAGTAGTAAAAACAACAGATGATATGCCATGAGATGAAAAAGTTTGAAAAATCACTGCCTTAAGGGGATATTTTCTCCTTTCTCCAAGTAATATTACTTTCATGTGGTTAATTTAAACACTATATAACTGGTACTTATTAAATTTAAAACCATTACATGGAAGTCATCTATATATATAAAAGAGAAAAGTCACTGACTGACTGACTCATCACCGCCCTGCCAAAACTGCTGGGCCTAGAAGCATGAAATTTGGGGTGGGTATTCCTTCCGTGACGGAGGGGTGCACTAAGAACAGGTTTTCGGAAATTCCAACCGGAAGTGGGTGAAAAGGAGCGCAACGCCTTTTCCTTCCTATACTTTGCATTGGAGAATTGATGACTCATCAAAATACTGCCCCAACCCCCAGAACGAGAAGCATGAAATTCAGGGAGGGAGTTCCTTCTGTGACATGAACACCCACCAAGAACCAATGTTGACAACTTTAATCCTTAAGGGACTGAAAAGGGCTGCAACACATTTTTGTCCTATTTTGAATGTTTTGTCCATTCAAAACTGATCAACATTTAGCTGATGCACTGGGAGGGAGGATGCACATGGGGGAGATGATGCGCGTGGGAGTATGATGTGCATGGGGTATGATGCGCATGGGGGGATGATGCGCATGGGGGGAAGTTGCGCATGGGAGGAAGTTGCGCATGGGGTGTTGATGTGCATGGGGTATTGATGCACCGTGGGGGGATGTTGTATGGGGAAATGTTACTCCCACAACGCGGGTATGCTTTCTGCTAGTTACATATAATTTATTAATAACAAGAAGACTACATGCTGTCTGCTCGCAGGAAAGAAGAGGACAATGAAGACTTTTCCCCAGGAGACAAGACTAAAAAAGAGGGCATGTCCTGGAAAAATAGTTCTTAAGACATTTAGATAGCTTTTCCCAAGCTATTTAGGGCTTTAAACCATCCTGCCCAACATTTTGAATGTGCCCAGAATCACTATTCACTCCAACATTGCAAGCAACAATACAATTCTGGTGGTGTACCAATTAGGATTGCATTCCGTAAATAGTATTCTGTGCCATCATTCTGGCCACATGAGCATGGAGATGTCTTCGGACAGTGCTGATTTTCAGCTTTGAATCAGGAATGAGCTCCACATCCAGGCTGTATAGGCAGCAGGGCAACCTGCCAGGACCTTTACCTAACCTTTACTTAATCAATTTAGCCGGCATAACTCACCTGACATAACTTGCCATGGTGGTGTGGGGAGACCGGCACATGCCTGTGCACTGGCCTAACCTCCCCAGGAGTGCGGCAGAAGTGCCTTGTGGCACTTTTCTGACACCCCCAGGTCAGCACAGGACTTATGCCCAGGCTTATGTTGGCCTAACTAGAGGTTAAGATTGCATCATCAGTTATTTTGATGGTTGACTAATATGGTATGAGAACTAGTGTGCTCTAAACATCTGTAGGACCAGACTTTGGCCCATTTTTCCATTAAGTCATGAAGCACATGGGGTACATGGGGAGGTTATTTTCTCTTGGTTCCTTCTGTATTACCGTAATTTCTCCCTATACTCCTCTTCTGTTTCACCCAGGTGTGACCTTCACATTTGCTTCCCTGTTTATTCTAAGTAACACGCAGTGGCACTGACCACTGCTGTCAGAATCCTCCAACACAGTTCAGTTTGTTTTTGTTGGTCCTTTGACCCTGTCCTAGTCAGAAATATTGTATACTTCTTCAATAATATTGAAGTGCTTTGACAAATCTACCAGCCCCTCTGCTGGTATTATAATTGACCATGAGAGACGTCATGTTCTCATCCACCACAGGAATTAATGCCACTATTTAAAATAATTTTATTTGCATTTTGAGGGGCAGGTTCAAGTAATTATTTCCCATGCACTACTACCATGTTTGCACATGGATGAGTTTGGGTCAGTCAGTAGCATTCATGGAAAGGGGGGGAGCAAAACACTATTTTTTCCAGGCTTCTGAACACCTGTGTAAAGCAACTCCCCCTTCAGAGCCATTCACAACTGAGAGCAAAGGAATCTCTGAAGCTGAAGGTGGGTAACATTACACAAGCATATAGGTGGTGTTCCCTCACAGATTGCCCTACTAGCCATGATGGATGCGGTGCTCATCTCTGTTATAAGGCTGAAGAGCCAGTGTTGTCTAAGATGCCTCTGTGGTCATGTGACTGGCAAAACTAAACAGTAAACCCACCACTTCCTACCAAAGCGGTACCTCTTAATCTACTTGCATTAACTAGTTTTCAAACTGCTAGGTTGGCAGGAGCAGGCAAGAGATGGGAGCTCACACTATTTTGCAGTACTCGGGTCTCAAACTGCCAACCTTCAGGTCGACAAGCACAGCATCTTAACCATTGAGCCACTGCGGCCCTCACTACAATAATTCAGGTACCTGAAAAATTTAGCATTTTGCCTCCCCTCCAGGAATGCCGGTGGGCCAACATACACATCATCTAGACTGGCTTAGTGTCAACCTATTCAACAACTGCAACAAAAGTCTGGCCAGCTAAAACAGGATGCTAAAATCCACTATAGGCATGATCTAGCCCTGATGTAGCACTGCTTAAAGTCCCACTGATGTCAGTGGAAGTGTATAGCTCTTGGGGTTTTCTGCTGACACCAGTAGGATTTAAAAGTGTTTTAACTTTGGCTGAATTTGCCCTAAGCTGCTTACTGGAGGAAGACCTTTGCCATGGAGTCTATTTAGCTAGTTCCCTTCTTAAGTGAGGATTAGGGATGATTTTAAAAAAATTCCAATAAATTAAGGGTGAAAAAAAGCCTCAAAACTTTCAAACTCTAAGGAGATACAGAGAGAGAGAGAGAGAGAGAGAGAGAGAGAGAGAGAGAGAGAGACTATTGCCTTCCGTTGCCCAGTTAAACAAAGACTCAGCTGATTTGTTTGACTGAGGCCCCATTAAAACAGCTTTCACTGTGGGTCACCTGGAGTTTAAAAAGTCCAGAAAGAGCGCTGTGGAAATATTTGGTTATATGTTGCTAGCAGACCTCTGCGGGGAGTCAGGAGTAAATGAGCTATTGTACACAGAGGGTTGAACTTCATGGATGCAACCACTAATACAGGGGAGACGGCAAAGCTAATCAGAACAAATCTGTTCTTTATTGTCTTGCTTAGTGGATGCTAAAAAGAATGTATAAGGCTCCTGGGAAAGAGGGGTGGAGACCCAGCCATCTTCGTTCATTTTATACCAAAGTTTTTTTTTAATTTTATGAAAGGCTAATTTTATGAAGGCTTTCATTTTTTACATTATGATGCTAGTTTTCTCCAAAAATGGTGGTCATCTTCTCCTTGCAACAATCCTGTGGGGTTAGGGTGACAATCAGAGCATAGTCACTCAGTAAGCTTTTATGGCGGAGTGGAATTCTGATCTCAGTTCTGTCTGATTTATGCTACAGGGCAGGGTTGGCCAATTTTTGCAATGTCTCAGGGCCCACATCTCTCAGAAGGCCCACCTGGGTAGGCCAAATTCTGAACCTTCAGAACAAGTGGTACTGTTGGAACATAGTACTGGCAGAACGTAGTATTTCAGAACATAGTACTGTGGGGGTGGTGGTAGGTGAATGTGGTATGGGAGAGCAGGACTATGTACCAGGGTCCCCAGCAACCTCGTACTGCCATTATCCTTGGGGTAAACTATACATAATATGTTTGTGATGAAAAATATGCCATACTGCATTTAATCCTCCAGGGAAAGATTGAAGGCAAACAAAGTGCAGGCAGAAAAACAACATCATGGTTTCAAAGTTTAAGGGACTGGTTGGGACAAAATTCAGCAGCACTTTTTTGTGCGGCTATTGATGAAACTAGGAATGCCAACATGATCACCAATGTTTGATAACAGATATGGCACAACAAGAAGATGCATGATGTATGAAAAACAATTAGTCTTGACCAGGATAATTTTTCTGTGATCTGTAGCAGCAAGATTGGGGACAGAGTGGGACAATGGTTGTCCAATTGAGGAGATTCAGTCAACACTACCTTCAGGGGTCCCAGGAATTCTCTCACTATCTCCAGGGTACCAGATCTAGCGGCTATCTAGAAATAGCAGTTGGGGACTGAAATTAAGGACTGATTAGTGCCAATGCAAACTTCAGTTAAGAACTTCAGTTAAGAAATGGGCTGAACTTCTTTCAACTTTCTCTAATGGGAAACCTCCCTGTCTTGAGTGGCCTTCAAAAATCTCAAATAAACATGCTGTTTCCTGAAGGGTCAGACCCCCTCAGTTCAATCTTGTCAGGAATGTTGAAGTCCTTCTGAATAGATCTATCAATCAACAATTCCCATATCCATTAAAAGTCAGAGAACTGCTTAAGAATGGCTTGAACACAGAAGAACAGCAATGATGCTGGTCACACAGAAGAATAATGGAGGTCTCTAAGTAAATCCTGCCTTCCATGTGCATCTGGGTTCTGTCACAAGTGACAGAGTCCCATTTTTGTCACCATTAGAGTGCACAAGGGTTGGAGTCAAACGGCTTTGCTGATTTCCATGGACCAGCCTTTTCTTGTCTTTTAGTGTTATGTCAGGAGACTTTGAAAGGCTTGTTCTGCATTGTCCTTTGTACTTGTGTGATCAATTACAGTGCAGATATTTACATTAATTGGCAAGTTCATTAAATGCAGACTTTTCTCTTTATCAGAAGGAATCTTGTTAGCAAGAACAATTAATCAGTTAGGACTGAAAGAATGAATGAGGACCACCCTCATTCAGTAGCTCTAGCTGTTTTCCTATCGCATTTCCTCAACTCACCCTAGTTGGAGTGTGCATGAACTTTCCAAGCCAATGGAAAGTTCATTTTCCTGCATTCTGAATTTTTATTATGGTGCTAAATGGATCAGAACAAAAGGGGTTCAGTTTGAGAATCTGCCTTCATTGCCCATTTGTTCTTTAAAATAAAAAACATGTTACCTTTACTTGGTTTATGCCATTGTCAGCAGCATCAGCAGGAGCTGCAATGTGCAGCCACCTTTTTAAGGCACTGTTTGGGTACCATTTTGAGCATCCACGCAGCAATGGGATGTACCATTTTATCAAGGCAGCATGGTTTTTAAAAAGGTTGCCACCATAAAAAATGTAACTGCTACAGCATTACAGTAATAGTTATGTTTTATCCAGACCACCCAGAGCTATTTTGCATCCAGGAGCAGTAGAGTGTTCAAGATTATCAAGATGAGACTATAATACTAATGATACTGGCAACTAATAACCAGCAGTTATTTTAAATTTAAATAAATGAAAACAATTCAAGGATTTTTTTTAAGGAATCCCAGACTGAATCCTAAACCCAATCTTTATTCTCCTAGCTAGAAAAGTGGCTAATGCTTTATTTAGTGGGTGCTGGGAGGCAATCAGTAGTTTTTTGGGGGGAAGGGGAAGTCTTGGTGAAAGCCTTGTTCCCCCACAATGGGACTTCTTTGTGCTAGCTATTTTGCTGCAAATTATTCAGGAAACAGCAACTCTGCCAGTCCGACTCCCTTCTGCCCCAATTCCTCACATCTTCTATCCATCCCATTCCTTCCACTCTTCACATTTCCACCACCCCAAAACTACTAACCACTGAATGGTGGTAATAGAGTGCCAGCTGGCTCTCCATAAAGTGCCGAGGCTCAGCACTGACTGGTGCTGGCCCAGCGCTGGTGGTCCCTCTTCTCTGGATGCTGTGGCCATGCCTTACAGCATGTTTTTGATACCCAGACCAGCACCAGAGCTCATTGCCTCTATTGAAAAAGTTCAGAATTGGGCCTTAAGCAGTGATGGGATTCAAAGAAATTAACAACCGGTTCTCTGCCCATCTGGCAGCCACTTTTAAATGGCTATTTTTAAACTTTATATGTCTTATCTCTCATTAACAACCGGTTCTATAGAGTAGGTGCGAACCTGGTGGAGACCACCACTGGCCTTAAGTCCCTAACTGGGCTTGAGAGAAAGCAAAATTAGTTTCTAATTAAACATTTTAATGTGCACACATTTATTCTAAATTAAATTATTGTTGAATAGAGGTTGTAGGAACAGCTCCATCCATGAGCCATGGGAAGCTTTTAAAAACATGTCAGTTTTTTGGTGTGAAATAAGTTGAAAACACCTGATATGTTTTCAGTGAAGTAAAGTATTAGGTGTGTCCCGATGTAATCACAGTCCACCAGCAAAACTCATGTAAAGGCCTCATCTGTGAGCACCAGTGGCTGCCAAGTAATTATGGTGGTCCTTATGAGACATTGCCGTTATGCAGCACAGTAACTATTGTATATGCCACTGTATTTGCCATTGTATAAGCCTGCACACCCTGGAGGCACTTGGGTGAAGAGTACCTTTAATGTCTGAACTGGGTTTTGGAAATGTGATGAGGAACAAATCTTTTTGTCTTCCTCCAGCTCAAATTTATTTCCACACCTCCACATTTTTTCCATCTTACTCAAACTCTTTCCTTTCTCATCAGAAATGTAGTAGTGAAACACACACACCTCTAGTTTGAGGCCTTGTTGAAACACACAACAAGAGAACTGTCGCCCTTCTTAATAATCAGAGTTCCTTATAATGGAGAGATTATTCACCCATTTCCTCTCTTACAGATCACAAAGTACCTTTAAGTGTATCCTGTTTTTCAACCATTCTGACCATCTGCAGCAATAGCCCTACTATTTTTCCATACCAGTAAATCTCTTACCTAATTCTGTGTTCCAGATAAATGTAGGCCCAGACAAAATTGCTAGGCAAATATGTTGACAAACAAGCCATTATAGCAGGCTCTGGGACAGCACACATCACTTTCAGGTCAGAATTATTTGGCCATTTTTTTTTCTTTCTGCTGATGTAATTGGAAAAGCCAGAAAGGACTCTGGAATTTAAAAAATAAAAAATAAAAACTTGGCTCTATCTGATTAATACGTTATTACCGATATTTTTCAGAAAGTAATTTTCCAAATTGTTTCCTCTCAGGGGAAGGAAGTGGAGGAAGTATACTTCTGTTCGGAAGGGTTGGTGTTGACCCATCCATAAAGGAAGGACAAATTTCCTTCTGTCTGTCCACTCCCACCGGCAGTCCTTCCCCAACTCCCTCAGTTTTAAAAAAGAAAAAGAAAAGTGGAGGACTAGCTCAAGTCCACCACTTTCTTCTCTTTTTCCACTTTCTCTTTACACGGTTCTTCCTTTTTAAATTCAGAGACCGGGAGAAGGAATGGATGCTGGTGGACAGCCAGAGGGATGGGAAGGGAGGCATTTGGCCTGCTGTCTCAAGCACTGGGCCAATCCTGAGAACAAAGCATAAGATGAGCCCTGTTGGATCAGGCCTAATGCCAATCTAGTCCAGCTTCCTGTATCTCACAGTGGCCAGCCAGATGATTTAGGTAATGCATAAATCAAAAGATACATTTAATCTGTTACCACTTCTTTGGATCTGGCATTCTGAAACAGCACAATCCTAGCTCTCTTTGGCTGGCACAAATCCCTTGTACTGGCCTGGGGGTGTCACAAGAGTTGTTAGGCTGCAATCCTAAACACACTTTCCTGGGTGTAAGTACTGTTGAACCCAGTGGGACTTACTTCTGAGTAGACATGCTTAGGATTGCACTGTAAGGCATTTCTGCATCACTCCTGGGGCTGGATGTACACCAGTCTTCCCATGCCCTGTGGGATGGGGTGAAGGATGCGTTGCCTAAATTGGTTAGGATTGTGCCCTGATAGCCTACAATCAGGGTGATGCACATACCCATTACAGTTTGTAACCCATGATTACAAGCTGTAAAGTATATATATCATCCATTAATCAATCCAATTCCCTTATAAAGGCATCAGACGCCCTCACTTCCTCTAGTATTGAGTTCCAAAGATTAATTACAAGCAGGATTAAAAAATATTTTACTCAGATCATTTGTCAAGTCTCATAGTATCGGCGAGGGTGTGCCTAGCAATGTTTTGCCATTGATTTTTTCAGATTTTGAAAGTGACTTGAATATGGAGTTTGAACTCTCAAAGGAGATGTTCCTATTCTCTCAGTTTGGGAATTGCATGAGAATGTGTTGAAATGCTGACTTCTCCATATATTTCCTCTGTGACCTTCAGCACATCTCTCTGTGCCACAGTCAATGATGAAATGGTTGAAACAGCTGCACCATATGTTGTGGAGTCATCATCAAACCTGGGCCAACTGAGTTATTGTGGTTCCTGTGGGGAGGAAACAGAATTGGGGTGTGGTGAGCAGGTCCAAGCCAAGAGACCATTTCTGTGCCCTGAAGTATATGACAGCGGATGTAAGAATAATTTCCTGTCCAACCTAATCTTTTTGTGTACAACAGGAGCTATATGCTGTATCTGGGGTGGTCTCCAAGGTCTGAGCTAAATACCAGATCATGTAATGAAACCCTGAATTGGCCCATAGGTTTCAGCTGCCCATGCATTTCCCATATGCAGAGTGTCATAATTTGTTAGTTAATAACTAATGACAATGTTTTGTATTTATTCACGAGAAATTTCCAAGCAGGACATTATACAATACCTCTGTCCAGCCATCAGTGGAATGCAGGCCCCTGCAAAGCTGCAGCAACAGCTGTTTAGCACTGCACAGCAGCCCTTCCAACAGGAAGTAGAGATACACATTGTTTCTGGGGAGAGAGGAAATGAGACAGGAACAATTTTATTAGAGTTAACGGGAAAGTGAACTCAACAGCTGAAGGAAAATTCCTGCCATTTGTGAATGGGGTGTTGAAAGCTTGGCGGAGGGGAGGAGGAGGAGGAGGAGAAGAAATATATATCTCTGATATAGTGTGTCCAATTTAATGACTTGCACAAACAAAAGTACAGGGGCTGAGAACCCAATCCTATCCACTCTTTACAGGGAGTGGATTGACTATCATAGAACTTCTTAGAAATGCGTAAGATTGTGCTCTTAGTGTAATACATGTATCCCTAGTGAGCCATCACAGCAGGAAATAACCTCTAGCCATTCCATGAAGACGTATTCATCATGAATATGTTTTGCTTTTATAGACTGTTGATATGCTAAGTGATTGCCTATGAACAAATCCACTAGATTCTCTGTGCTTCAAAGATACCACTCTTTGTGACACCCCCAGAATCAGTCAAGGTATAGATTGTTTTGGGCTTCTGGGAATGGATTAGATCTTGTTCAGTATACACTAGTAGTTTATTCTGTGACTGTTATGCACATTAAAAAAGCAGGCCTCCATCAGTCTTGAAAGACCATGGTATCGTGCTCGGCTCTGCATATGCTGCATGCGAAGCACAAAAGCCTGGGTTGGATTGTTATGGAGGATAGGCTGTTACCCAAGCAGCAAATCCCCCCTCTCCACGCCACTGAATTAGTCCAATGGAAAGGCAGAGCCAAAATGATTGGATCCAGCTGGCATCGCAGAGCTGGGCTAAGGACAGGAGCTCACCCTGTCTTGTGGGGCCAACCCGGGTCTTGAACCCTGGCCTGCTGGTTAACAGGCACAGCGTCTTAACCACTTGCGCCATCCACATGGTGCTTCATAAAGGGCATAGTTTCCTAAAATGCAACCTGTGGGCCACATCTGGCCCACCAACATATTACAGTGCAATCCTAAGCATGTCTACTCAGAAGTAAGTCCCACTGCGTTCAATAGTTTTAACTCCCAGGAAAGTGTGGTTAGGATTGCACCCATAGTTCAACTAACTTAGCCCAGCTCCATTATAATTATGTGTACTTTACTCCTCAATTTTTCCTCTTCTTCTATCTCCCCTGCCCACCCTGATTGAGCTGTTCTGGTCTACAGTAGAGCAAGAGAAAGATGTACCCCAAGTATCTTCCCACCTCTTTTCTAGGAGTTGTGCCTGCATCAGCCATTGTAACTCTTGGTCGATCACAGCACCTGCTACCAGGTAACTCTGCTTGATTTGGAGACCTGTGTTATCACTCTGTATAGAATAGCAATGGGGCTTATGGTGGCAGAGGAGTTTTGATCCACCCATTCGCTGGCTGAGTTGAAATACCTGCAATGCAATCCTAGGCATGTTTACTCAGAAATAAGTCCTAGTGTGTTCAGTAAGCTTACTCCCAGGAACATATGTATAGGATTGCTGCCTTAATGCCTAGTCCAAAATAAATCTTGCATTCCAGCATAATTAATTTGTTCAACAGCTGACCACATAGAAACCATCTTTCTGATACAGAGTTTTTGCTGATGCTGTTCCAAGCAGACTGTAATGAGACATGGCTAAGTTGAAAGAGCTCATTGGATACAGATGCTGAATAAAGCCAGTTCCAAAACTGAGAACTTAAACCCTTCCCATTGCATTGGGTAGGCTGTGTGCCCATGGGCAAAGTTCTGCAGAATGCAATTTAAGAACTGATACATGCGTGAAGCTGACAACCAAATGAAACACTCAAATTTTCATCTGGTTTTGACTTACTCTTTCATAACTCCCTACCATTTATTGTCATTTGTTCCTTGAATTAATGGGCAGTCTTTTTAAAAAAATATTTTTACATGCCATACCGTTTTTTGAGAAAGAAAGAAAGAAAGAAAGAAAGAAAGAAAGAAAGAAAGAATTTTTTTGTTTTGTCTATAAACTTGTAGAAGTACAAAATTCTATTCTGTCTGAAACAGGAAACTAGTGATGCTGGTATGAGTTCAGGATCGGAAAATACAGTTGGATATTAGAACTATACTGTATTTCTTATTCAAGTGTTAATACTAACTACTCTTTCAGCCCAGAGTCAGATCTTTAGTAGCATGAAAAATGTGAAATGGTGACTGGTGACATTCCTAAACTGAGCTCATTCTGATTTTCTTCTCTTGGTTTTAAAGTGCTTTCTGTGCTACTCATACAACTGGCTTTCTTATGGCTGCTCTATGTTGCATATTTAGACTAAGGGCACAATCCTAGAGGTGTCTACTCAGAAGTAAGTCCCACCGTGTTCTACAGAGCTTACTCCCAGGAAAGTGTGCTTAGGATTGCAGCCTATTCAAATGCTTTAAGTTTACTCCTAAAAAATGTAAAGTGCAAATGTGATTCCAAAATGAGTAACATACTGTAACTTTTAGCAAGGAGCTGCAGTTGGCTTCAGCAACCTGTTCACTGCATATCTGCAGGACAATCCAGTGTTTGCCTGTGTATAATGTATTGCATACAAAGAACTGTGAGTGGAAGGATAGAAGCTGATAATGCTTTTTTTGCTACATTGTGGAAGAGCTGCTCTCTATTAGAAGCATTAGCATTTCATGACTCTGCTTGTGCTAGAGCCAGTGCATGCTATTGTGTTTCACTTTTTGCACAACCATTGATGACGAGGTGGAAGGCATCTCTTCCATAAATTGAAGACATTCCACAGAATAGAAAACACAATCAAGTGAAGAGCATTTTAAGATTTGACTCAATTTTGATCTGATTCTATCATTCTTAAGAAAATAAGAGAAGTCTCCACTAGATCGGGCCAAAGGTCCATCTAGACCAGCTTCCTGTATCACATAGTGGCCGACCAGATTCTTCAGGAAGCATGTATGACACCTGCATCCAGGTGCCTCCCCGTATCTGCCATTTTAAGGTAGTCCACCTCTACACATACTCCTTACGGCTTGTAACCCATGAGGGTCCTTTCCACTAGGAATTTGTCCAAACCTTTCTTATAGGCATTGAGGCTAGATACTATCACCACACCCTGTGACAGGGAGTTCCACAGACCAACTACACGCTGGGTAAATAAATAGTTTCTCTTGTCCATCGTAATCCACCCAACATTCAATTTTAGTGGATTTTCCCTAGTTCTGGTGTTATGAGAAAGGGAAAAGCGCATCTCTCTGTCCACATGTACATGTGTATGCTTCTATTGGTACACATGAGGACATTTTACAATAGTTGTATATTGGTTAGGCTATCAATATACAAGTGCCTTGTGGAGATTTACAGCACCCCCAGGTCAGCAGAGGACTTGTGCCAGCCAAACAGCAGAGAGAGTGTTGCTAAAGCCTTGGCCACTTCCTTTCTTCCACTTTTGGTTTCAAAGAAGAAATGGGGAAGGTGGCAGTGACAATAACATCACAATTACTTCTGGGTCAGGGCAGCAGCATATGGGAGTGACTCCGGCAGAGAAATTGCCAAGACTGGCACTGAAACCCACCAGTCACCTATCAAACACATTTCTTCTTCTTTTTTCTTCCCCTCTTCCTCACTGAATCCAAAAGTATGAGAAGAAACAGTAGAGGTCCATCAAAGGTCCATCTTCACAAAATGATTGTCTGAATTCTTCATTACATTTTCCTATATATAGTGCATATTCATTAGGCTGGGCCTTTCTATAGTCAATTGACTTGAAAAGTGCTCACATATCTCTCCCCATATCCTGCTCTTGCTGCAATCAATTCCCTTACTATTTCAGCTAAGAAAAGTTAAGTTCTGCATCTTTAATTAGATAATAGAAACAACTGCTAACTTGACATTGGCTTCCTATGCGCTGCTACCTTACCTTTCAACCCCTTTACGCATTTTCCTTTAAGAAGGAAACATGCAGCCTTTTTATATAGGCCGCTAGTCATTCAGCACCAGATTAGTGGTAATTTTATTAACTGAAAAACCATCCCTTTTATTTGGATGAATCTGCCTCATTTTTCATCCCCACATCTGCTTTGCAGCTGCAGGCACACCATTCCCAAGGGTTCGGCCTAATTTGTAGAATTACAGGGGTTGTGCCTGGTAATAGAAAAGGTCTATTAGTGTTGCTCATGTTAAAAATTGTGAGCTTGATGCCTTCCACATGCTTCCGTTTCATTTTTGTAGGCCTTCACACATGGGATCCATAATTAACCTTTTGGAGTAATTTCTCCATGTGCAACACTTGCTTTCTCATTAACCATTGCCACTTGCTTTTAATATTCTCTAATGAAACATGCAAATACTGGGCAGCTGATTCTCTCAAAATGTTTAAATTTCATTTCATTTGAATTAGAGCTGAGCACATAATGGGGTCCAAAATCTAAGGGCACAGTCCTAACCAGTGCTTTTTATCTTGAAAAAAGTGCTGGTATTCACCAGAAGTCATCCCAATATGACTAATTATATTAACATAATTAGCTTCTGGGGTGGGAGAGGCTGCTGGAAAAAAGTGCTAGTACTGAGTACCAATGAGTACTCTCTGAAAAAAGCCCTGATCCTATCCAATTTAGGCCAGGACAACTCTTCCATCTTCCCATTCCCATGGTGGTGTGGGGAGGCTGGCATATGTCTTTGTACTGGTCTTTGGTCTTTGTATATGTCTAAAAAAAAAAAACCCTTCCCCAAGGAGTGGCACATAAGTGCTTTATAGCACTCTTGGCATACCCCTAGGCCAGCTCAAGACTTGTGCAGGGACTTGTGTCTGCCTAACTGGGAATTAGGATTGCAGCCTTACTCTGACTCCATAAGAGTGAGGGAACAGCAGCCATGATTCCCCAACAAATTCCACCTCAGAGCTATATTCAGACATTTCATTGCCTGAAAAAGAAATCCCAAATGGCACCCATTCCTACAAATTAGCACAAGACACAATCAACTGCAAAGTTGTCCTGTGACAGCCATGCCGAGAGGAATAAAAAGTATGCAATTTTTATTGTCCTCATCAAACATTCTCCATGGTTTGCTTTCTTTTCCTTGTCCATTTTCCAGCCATGGATATTCTCACATCTTTTCTTAATTGGAAAAATGAATAGTGTTCCTTTAATTTCAAAGGATGTCGACACACTTGTGGCACAGGTACATTTCAATAACCACTAACAATCCACCATGATGATTTTAGGATAATTCCAAGCTGTTTTTCTGAGGTTACCCTGGAATACATGATGATATGGTGCCATAACTTAAAGAAAGCATTGGGCCTTAAATTAATGTTATCTGTATAGATTGCCTTCACATGAAAAAAATCAGAGAATGACTATTTATAGACAGATCTTTGGAGGGGAAAAAAAGTTAAGAAAATGATTAATGACTTTTTAATAACTTGCAAGCAAGACTCTTAGCCTTGGATGTCATCTTTGTTTAACCAAGTTGATATATGTGAACAAATGAATGTGAAGTAATGGGAACAAGCCCAAACCAGTCAAAAGATGTTTGGAATTTTTTTAAAAAAATGCATTTTGGTTTAGACAGAAATCTGAAAATTGGTAATCATGGGAAACATCAAAAATGTGTAGGGTTTAAAGAAATTTTATGTAGCCAAAGTTATTTTACCTCTTCCATTCCCAATACTGGTATTACAGTATTAAATACACATAAACTGGATCCACAACCATGTGCATTGGGGGTTATGCACAGAGAATTTCTACAAGTGCAGACAGTCAGCTCTCTTCAGCAGAAGCAGCTGACATGTAAAGCAGCATAAGAAATTGCCATGTTGAGTGATAGCATTGGTTCATCATGTTCAGTGATGTTGATGAAGGCTGCAATCCTAAATACACTTACCTGGGAGTAAGACCCATTGAAAACAATGGGGTTTACTTCTGAGTAAAATGAACTGAGTAGACATGGTTAGGATTGTACTCATAGGCACTTTCATTTTCCCATAGTGCTCAATGCATATTTTTGATTTTTAGTTTTTTGGCCACAACATTTGATGAGAAGATATTTCAATACCAATTTTTGCATTGTATTCTGCTCTTCAATACAAATCCAATGGTATATGACATGCTAGGGTAATGCACACCATTACAAAGTTTCAAAATGAAGCCAAAATGGAGGACAATGAAGCCCTTTTGGAGGACACCCGGACAGGAGGCTAAAAAAGAGGACAAATCTGGAAATTTCTGGTCATATGGTCACCCTGCACAGTCCACCTATTACCACCGGAAGTGACTGGCAATGACATAATCATCAGTGACTGCTGGATTGAAAGGCCAGACACAAAACAGCAAACATAAATAAGAGGGTCAAGGCATATGGAAGGGCTTTTTCAATAGTTTGAAAAGTGCATACTGGAGTTTTTTTCTACTGAGCTAAATCTTAATAACATGAGAATATAAGAAGAGCCTCCACTGGATCTGGCCAAAGACCCATCTAGTCCAGCTTCCTGTAACACACAGCGATATCAGATGTCTCAGGAAACACACAAGACACCTTAATCTACATGCCATCACCTGCATCTGGCATTTTGAGGTTGTCCACATCTACATCTATCTATGTACACACACTCACTTCATGGCCTTTTGCTGCTGCTTGTTGTATTGCATTGCTGGTCTTGCTATGAGGTGGAAGGGTTCAGGAGATTCCTACAAATACAATAAGTATCACAGGAAACCCCCTCAAGTATCACCAGAGGTATACGTACCACTGGTTGAAAAATACTGACGTATGGTAAACTTTTGTGTGCTGGAGCCAGGAGGGGCAGCAATTTATGTGCATATCAAAGCCATAATGCCTGTAATGGTTCCCAAACTATGCACAGTGGCATCCTCACAGTGGCTCCACATGGCCTCTTCTTCCTGGCTCACCAGACTGAGAATGTTCTAAATCTTGCACGTTCACAGAACTCTTCTGCCACTTTTTAAAGTGCAAAAGAGAAAAAAAGTATTTCATCACAATCCTAACCATATCTACTTAAAAGTCAATCCCATTGTGTTCAATAGACTCCCGGGAAAGTGTCTTTAGAATTGCAGCCTTCATTATTTGCTTGACTGTCAATTTTTCAGACTAAAAATCTAAGTCTAAAACACTGTTTTCTCTAGACCACACTAATATCTATAAAACATTTTGAGAAAATTGCATGGTTACAAATATTAGATTCTATATTGTTAAATATACATTACCAAGTTCTGTGTTCATAATTCAAATCAATACAAGTGAAAGTCTGTCAGTGGTGACTTTGACTTTTGCCATGGATTGAAACATGACACTGCGGCGACACTTTTACTTCTTGAGTGTCTTTAGTTTGATGATGTGTTTAAACACTTCAGTTGCGGTTCATTTTCCTTGTTCCAAGGAAAGGTCCAAAACAAGCCCTGCAATTTTCCTGACAATGAGGACCATGTCTTGAAGTAATACCATTTTCTTTGTTAGTGTCTTGCTCCAAAACTTATGATGGATGACAAAACAGAGTTTGGGAAGGTAATTCCATCTGCAGAAAAATAAGGTGGAAAACCAGAAAATGATGTCAACAATCTCTATTGTAGGAGACGAATTATTGCTTCTTTTTAAACTGTTACTGTTAGAATGACTGATTTGGAAAGAAGAGAATCCATCTCCCCTCTCCCTCCTAGGTTTAAGGAATTTTGTGCTGGAAAATCAGTTATGGCTTGGACCTGCTCAGGAAAAATCCTTTATGAACACAAAGGAATCAGTATGATCTGGCAATTACACTGCATAAGAAACACAGGCTGCAAAAGTCTCCTTAGAGAGTTCTTTTTCTCCACAATAACCTCTGGTAAAAATTACTTTATACCACAATATACCCATGCAATATGCTTCCATCACACACCAGTGGCTTCCATTTACAGGGTCAGAGAAGTAACAGAGCATTGAGCAAGGTTTAATTCACATTTCAAGGGACTAGAACAACTTCTTATGGCATCAGTAATCAACGGCTGGGAGTCTTCGTGATGGTGTGATGGAGCTATGGTATGCACTGGCAAATGGAAATGTGGAATTGTGGTGAAGAAATCATACCACTGTCATGTGCTCCAAGACATCACAGAGAAGCACACCTCCCTCCACTTTGGAAGGTGGGGTATAGATTTACAGCCAAATCCAGAGCAACTGATCTGTCCACGCAAGAGCCCTTCAGTTGCCCTTTCTATCACTAGGGTATCACTATCTTGCAGCTGCTCCATCCCAGTTATTCTGGAAAAGGCTTAGGGCAGAGCAAGGCAACATAGGGTGCCCTAAGTAGGTGGACCTGCTCTGCCCTAGCTGCTCTGCCCTAGGCAGTTCAGGAGAGGCAAGTTGAGGGCTTGTTTAGCATTGCCTAAGGCAGAACAGTTACTCTGTATCCAAAGCCTGTTTCCAAGGCAGAAATGCCCTCTTCCAGCTCCTCAGAGTTATACCACCTCAGGAGCAGGTATAGTAATGAGTAGACCCATAGAGGTCCATGATAAGGCTAGAGTAAGAATGGCAGTGTTGACCAAAAATCTGAGTTCTTGGCCAGCCTAGCTGCAACCCCTGCCTCTCAAACTCGGGATATGAAACAACTACAGCTGCCCACACACCTCAGGATACAGCAGGTCACTCCAAGAAGCCCCTTGTATTGACTGTAGAATGTACTGGCATCTCATCAGGGACTCTATATGGCAGGCACCCAGTGGCATCACCAGACTGGTGTGGCTGGTGCAGGCCGCATTGGGTGACGCGCTCCAAATGGGGTGATGTGCCGCAGGAGTTTGACATTCCTCTGGCAGGCCCTGGGTGTCAGAAATAGCAGCACCTCTTGGAAGGAGAGCAAGTAAATAGTTAATCTGTAGCATCTATGGCAAGGAAATCAGTTCAAAGAGGAAATAGTTATTTCTTTGCAATTGTTAGTGCACAACAAGATACAGCAGAATAAATATAGTGAGGTCTGAAAATAGCACCAGGAGAGGTGTATGAAAAAGTTTCATCACAACCACCTGACAACTTGGCAGTCTGCAAGGTGCTGCTCTGAAACAAAATTTCTATACATTTCTTATATAAGAGTGTTTCACAAGAGCTGCTAAACACTGGTATTTGAATTCATAGCATATGAATCCAGGTTTAAAATGCTTGCCTTCCAATATTTGGAAGTGGAAATTCCCCTTTCATTAAAAACATTCCAAAGTTACACATTTTAAACTAAAATATAATCGCATCACCTGTGACTGCAGCTTAGATTATTAACTTCTCTCTTGATATTGTTTCATCTCAGAAGAGGGCCTAAAATGTTGAGGAAATTCAGAAAAAACAGTATCCAGAACCCCCGCAGATACCTGAAACTATGGATATGCAGGTCCTTCTGCCTCCCCCCACACCACTGTGCCTTGGTCCCTGAACATCCCTCATCTCCGGAGGCTCTTCTAAGTCCTGTAAGGATTCATCACACATCTGCCCACAGACTCTGCAGGACACGGAAGGCTGTTTAAGCAAAAAAAGTCACTTTTTGTTATTCAGCAAAACCAGAAGAGATGTTTTCATGCCTTTAAAAGGCATTATGGGGGTTGGAGAAGCCCTCAGTGGTCTTGTTCTCCAGATCATGTGCAGGGTATGTGTGTGTTTCAACAGATACCAGCTGTTGAAACATTCAGCTGAGATGCCAGCTGTTGAAACCTTCCATCTCCATGTGCTCATTCACTGAGCTATGGCCACATCTCCAGTTTGAAGAAGTGTAGAGACCTGTGGCGGGCTGATGGGAACCAGCCATGCAGATTAGGCAAAGACAGTGCATAAAGGTTTTCCCTCCTCTTCTCTGAGGGGTTTATGCCTCCACATTTTCATTGTTTTGACAAAGTTTCAAGATTGGATTTTGTATAATACTTGATAGTAGAGTGTACATTCTATGGAAAATAAACAGAATCAGATCCGATGTTATTTCTTCACTGCAGCCCACCCCTGGGTAAATTTAAACATCACTGTTAGCAATTACAAATTTTGGAATCCATTATAGGAAAAAAAATCCCCAGCAACATTGGGACAAATTGGTTCCCAGCGAAGGTTTGTTCAAGTTAATGAGGTCTTGGAAATGGCATGACTGGCCTGATGGGTCTGATTTTGTAATTGCATTAAATGATTGTGTAACACCATTTGTTTCAGGGAGATTTGTCCTGATTAGACTCAGATTCACAAGACTGGCCTCAGCAAGCTCATAACAAGACTGCCTGTGTAGTGGCAGACAATGTTGTACTTGCACACTTCACTGTCTGAAACAGAGCACCAAATGGATCCCTTCCATTGTCTCTCAGTTCTTTCCTTTCTATTATAATGATACCACCAGTGTCTTCCTTTCTTTATACCTAGGAAGAGGAGAGAATGCATAATGACTTCCTTCCTTCCTCCATCCCTCCTTCCCTAGCATGTCCATGGGACCTTAGGAAGGGTGACCATATGACCAGAAAAACCTGGATTTTTCTGGATTTTTAGCCTCCTGTCCGGGTGTCCTACATTTTTAGCCTCTTGTCTGGGTGTCCTACATTTCATTGTCCTACATTTTGGCTTCATTTTGAAACTTCACGATAGTGCATAGTACCCCATCATGCCATATGTCGTTGGATTTGTATTGAAGAGCAGAATCCAATGCAAAAATAAGTTTAGAGATATCTCCTTCCTACCAAAAGTTATGGTAAAAAAAACCAAAAAAACAAAAAATACACTTTTGGCAATTTTTTTAAGCGGGTAGAAATTTTGGCCTGGGATTAGGAATTTTGGCCCTGGGGTTCAGGAATTTTGGCCCTGGGGTTCAGGAATAATCTGGTCACACTGACCTTAGGGCATATTGAATGAGCTGCCGCACTACCCTTGAAAACTGGCTCACAGTGTACCATCAGTCACAACCTATTTTACCATTCTTCATAGCAGCAAAATAGATTCAAGTCCTGTGACTTGTTCCAAAGTCAGATTTGAGTCGCATTCATTACTGACTTGGACTTGACTTGGGACCAAGAGGCAGTGACTTGGGCTCAGGACTAAAAGCCGTTTTCATGACTGAGTTGCTGTCTGCATTTGCGTTCTTGCTAACTTTTTCTGTGCTTCCAGGTAGTGCTGCAGGATCTCTTGAACAATTATCATCCAAGCAAGGTGGGAAGTACTTCATCAGTACATTTTCTGTCTTCTAATTATCAATGGTTGAACTATAGAAGGAATATAATAGAATGCGCTCATTCTCACATTTAGGGCTTACAGAGGCAGTGGACGATGTGGATCTTGAATAACTGTAACATAACTTTAATAACTGGTTTCAACCTCTACATACACTATATTTGATTTATGAAGACAAGCATGCTATTGTTGTGGTGTAGGACACCTTATGAATCACATCATGATCATCACATCCTCTCATGGATATGTAAGCTTTCCCTTTACTTTCTCCTTTTGAGGAAATGCATGGTTGGTGCAAGAACTACACCAACTCGATGGTACAATCAGATCACAATCCTAACCAATTTAGGATCACAATCCTAACCAATTTAGGCTGGAACAACTCATCTGCCTCCCTGTTTCCGTGGTGGCATAGGGAGGCCAGTGCATGTCTGTGCACTGGCCTAACCCACCCAGGAGATGTCCCCAGGCCAGCACAGGACATGTGCCAGGACTTGTTCTGGCCTAACCAGGGATTAGGATTGTGCTGCTAGCTATTCAGCCATAGGCCCAGAAACCTAGTAACTATTCATATATACTGTACTTTGTCTGCATTCTTAAACACTTTCCTGAGAGTAAGTCCAATAGAACACAATGGGACTTACTTTTGAGTAAACATGCATAGGACTGCACCATCTATCTATCTATCTATCTATCTATCTATCTATCTATCTATCTATCTACCTATCACTTTTCAACTAAAAAGCTCACAAAGTGGTTTATATGTGAATTTCATGTTATGCTGCTGCATTTTGTCGTACGAATAAACATTGTTTTTATTATTTATTTAAGAAAAATAATAATGAGTAATTAGTGGAGAATTATATTGTGGTGTGGGGAGATGTTCTCACATGGACTTGTCCACAGGGCTTTGGTCAGAAGGCTGCATTCTTAGGGAGGTTGCATTCCATTTCCTTCGAACTAATCAGGTCCTGATTAATGTGCTAGTAAAGAGTTAAAGTTAGCAGCCCCTTTTCCCTTCAAGGAAAGAGCGTGTGGTACCTGATTAGTTTATTTTTGCAGCTGAGTTTTTTCCCTACTTGTGACGCCAACTTGGCGGGGCAGGGCTCCATTGGCAGAAGGTTCATTTACAGTGGCCCACTAGCAGCTGAGTTCTATTTTGGTTACATTGTGATTGATGACTTGAAGGAGAGATGTGAAGAGTGAATTAACAGCTTTAGTAAAAACACATGGGATTGCCTTGCCCTTTGCTTTGATAGCAGAGAGCCCCATCTTGCTGTCATCTTTGGTGTGCACTCCTTGAATGGGTGGAGAATTCTGTTCAAGGGGCTAACAAAATTAAATATTTGTTATGTTGAAAAAGACAGTAAAAATGAAATAAGAGGGAAAGCCTCTAATTAAAGCCTCTGTTGTGGGGTATTGACTAATTACAAAGCAATTCATTATTAATGTGAGCTGAAGAAAAGCAGGTGCAACAAAAGAATAGGAATCTTTTAATTAAGCATGTAGGAACCCTTAAAAAAGCATTGATTGCTTTTCTATAGTAGAAAAGTGGGGGCCACTCATGTGTTTTGAAGCGGAAAAAAATAATTACGACAAATCAGGTCTGCAAAAGCATGAATGGAAAACACTGGAATGCAATGGGCTGATGATGTTTGTCTTTTTCGGGCACTGTACGTAATCCTAACATGCACTGATATAGACAGGCTGGCATGTTTGTGCTGTATCCTATGCAGTGTAATGGCTGCTGCTGTTCCAGCCCAAGTAATGAGGAAATTTTCCCCAGACACCAAGTAATGCTATCTATCTACAGTATTTATATACCGCTTTTCAACTAAAAAGTTCACAAAGCAATTTACAAAGAAAATGAAAAAGGTAATAGCTAATTAATAGCTAATGGGTTCCTGTCCCAAAAGGGGTCACCATCTAAAATGCAAAAAGAACACCAGCAGAAACCACTTGAACAGACATTGCAGGGTGTGTAAGGCCAGTTATTCTCCCCCTGCTAAATAAAGGAGGAATACCCACTTTAAAAAGTGCCTCTTGCCCCATGAGGCTACTTGGATCTGCTCCCCTTCAACTGGTAGCAGAAATCCACCAACTTGGGACTGCAGGGGGCTGCTGGGGGACAGGGTTATCTAGCTTTGGATATGCTGTATTGCGTTGATTTGACCCTGTGTTGAGGAGTGTCATGCATTCCTTGACCCAGTGCATTTATGGCTTAGGGCTGCAGCTACTATATGCCCACAGCATTGCAAGATAGGAAAATGTAAAATCTTAGGTATTCTGGGTCTCCTCCTTTGTTTCCTGGGTCCCCTTTTTGACTCTGGACCCAGCTACAAGTTACCATATATAGTCGCATATAAGCCAAGTTTTTTAAATTCTTTTTTTGAGCTTAAAAAGCTCCCTTGGCTTATATGGGGGTCAAGCAGCCAGCTAGTCCAGCAGGAGTTCCCAGGAGGAACAGGTTTCTTTATATTATTATTATTATTATTATTTCCTCCTCCTCCCTCTCCCCAGCGGCTCCTCCATCCTCCCCCCCTCCTTTCCTACAAAGCCTAAACAAGTAGGTGTCCAAATAAGTAGGTATACTTTCCAGCCAGGGTGAGAAGAATTTTTTGCCCTGAAGTCTTGGAGGGGGCTATTAAGGAAGGGTCTCTCTGGGGCTCTCTGAAGTCTATTAAGGAAGGGTCTATTAACCCTGGGGGCTATTAAGGAAGGGTTTCTCTGCTAAACATCTTATTTTGGTTAAAAATCTTATTCCTCGCAAGTTTTGAGGAGGTATGTTTGCAGAGGGAGGGTCTATGCAATTGATGTCCCCTCCCTCCTCCCATTGTGTATGCTGAGTCAGGCAGGTTCATAGATGCCCCACTAAGAATTCCTGAGAAGAGAGAGGACCTTTGAATGCCTGCACTCCTCTCCCCATGCCTTTGCATGCCTACTCAGAAGCAAGTCCCATCCTAGTCAATGGAGTTTACTCCTAGGTAGGTGTGGATAGGATGGCAGCCTCAGAGCCCAATCCTCTCCATGCCTCCTCAGAAGTAATCCCATCCTAGTCAATGGAGTTTACTCCCAGGTAGGTGTGGATAGGATGGCAGCCTCAGAGCCCAATCTTCTCCATGCCTGCTCAGAAGTAATCCCATCCTAGTCAATGGAGTTTACTCCCAAGTAGGTGTGGATAGGATGGCAGCCACAGAGCCCAATCCTCTCCATGCCTGCTCAGAAACAAGTACTGAGTGACCATATGTCCTCTTTTCCTAGGACAGGTCCTCTTTTTTAGCCTTGTCTCCTGGTAGGGAAAAATACATTGCCCTTCTTTTCTTTGTTTGCTGGCAGCATTGAGCCATCCTGGTCAAAGGACTGACTCCCTGGGAAGCACTGACTGACCATATGTCCTCTTTTCCCAGGACAGGTCCTCTTTTTTAGCCTTGTATCTTGGTGGGGAAAAAAAACCATTGCCCTTCTTTTCTTTGTTTGCTGGCAGCATTGAACCATCCTGGTCAAAGGATTAACTCCAAGGAAAGCAGTGACTGACCATATGTCCTCTTTTCCCAGGACAGGTCCTCTTTTAACTCTTGTGTCCTGGGAAAATATATTTACATTTACCGGTAACCTACTGATGCCTCAGTAAATGTCAATTTATTGGTATCTATTTTTATGGTATTTTGAAATGTACCAGTAGCTGCTGCATTTCCCACCCTCGGCTTATATGCGGGTCAATAAGTTTTCCCAGTTTTTTGTGGTAAAATTGGGTTCTTGGCTTATACATGGGTCGGCTTATATGCGAGTATACCCAGTTATTCCCCTCTCTGTTATCCCCCCTGCTGTTTGGTTACAAGGGAATCTTCTTGGAGATGGTTGGAGTCTTTAGGATTAAGGACACTCAGGAAGGCAGAAGGTTGGAGCTGGAGTGGGTACGTAGATGCTAGTGATGCCCCAGGGAGAATCTTAAGGAAAAGAAAAAGATAGGCAGACTTGAAACTGTTGTGGCATTGGTTGAGCAGTGAAACCTATTACTACATCAGTAGCACAGAAGCCTTGTTAAAAGCTGTCAATCCCCCTTTATATCCTTTCTCTTGTGCCCCACCTCTTAAAGATTGCAAGCCTTCCTTTGCACCTACTCCATTAATTCTCTGTTTATAGCAGCCAAGTGTCAATTTGGTTTCTGGAACTGCCAGTGTTAGTAGAGAGGCTGTTAATCCTGAAGTGCCTTCAGTGCTTGCATCTAATTTACCCTCTCACTACACTGATGGCAGTGAAGTAATTCCAGCTGTGTACACTGGCAAAGGATGACGTACCAGTAATAGACAGAAATGGACAACTCCAGTATCCAAAGTATACTACCAATATGTGTTGAAGTCATGTTAATGATGTGCTGATGTCAGGACATTGTTCCATAATGTTCCCAGTGATGTTTGAAGTGGGTGGCCGGGGTGGGGTGGGGTGGGGTGGGGGGAGACCGTATGAACCATACTGGAAAGGGATATCTGAGAGGCCAGTAGCATACAGGGGGTGACTGTAATGCACACATCTAGGGCTGTCCTATATCCTGGAAAACTGGGACAATCCTGGTTTTGGGGGATAGTTTTCACATCCTGGCAAGTTAGCCAGGGAGTCCTGCCTTGGTTCTGTGGAAGAGACATATGGCAACCCTACACATATCCCCTCTGTGATGCTCTAAATGTTTTTTTTTGGTGGAGGTGCTATAGGACTCATCACTTAAATGTTTGGTGCTATTGGCCCTTGTTGCACCTTGTTGACATTTGACCCATGTTGCAATGTCACACACAATGTCAGTGTGCTGTCAGCATGGTGTTGCCAATACAGTCTCAGGATACAAGAGGCACTGTGTCTGAATAGGATTGGACTGTAGGACTTGAATGCTGAGCAGATGGCGAATCAGGGAAAGCTGGTAAACAGTGCCTTAAGAACTTCCCAGAATCATTTTTGGAATGGATATAGAAATGCAATTAAAAGAATAAAAAGCCTGTTTCTGGTGGAGAACCTGTTTTAAATCAGGGGTCTGCTCTCTGGTTATGAGCTGTGTGTTGGCTGTGTCACTTCCAAATTTGTGTTTAACTGATATACTCTCCCTTCAGTACTCCTTAGTGCCGTTTGAGGCACACAGTGACTTGCCCCAGAGCATGACACAATGTTCCTTGTAAACTACCTGATGGAGAAAGAATGTTCTCATATAATGAGGAGCCAGACAGTCTGCAGGGGGAAAGAAAAAGGAGCAGATGCTTTTACAAGACTGAGCTCTGCAAGGTGGATGTCAGGTTATTGGGAAAGAAGAAGACATATATAGTTCCTGCATGACCCTGACTCGTGCCAAGACACAGATGCACACAGACTTTGTGTTTGTGGGACATTTGCTTGAAGACTTGTTTGTTTTCCATTTCGCCTTGAGAAGAAGCTGTACTAAATTGTCCCATGCACAGTTCATTCTGGATATTGTTACTTTGATCCAGCAAAGAACAATTGTGATTTCTCTTTTATTTGTGTCCAACATATGCAATAGGTACACCTGGGTACACCTGTAGCTTTTCTTGCAGGGTTGCATGCATCCAAACAGCTGGTTGTCTCCAACAGCATGTCACTTATGCAAGAAGGTGGAATTAATAGCCTGTCAACAGGGAATCATGACCAGATATAGAGATTTCTGGGTCAGAACAAATCACACTCTTTAGTCTACTACTGCTTTGACTATAATATATTGGGCCATGGGTTCCATTACAGAAAATGTATTGTTAGTTGGCTCAAGCTTTATTGTTCAAGAAAGTCAGCATGAAAACCCATGAAATCAAATTAATCAACTGCAAAAGGGTTTACCCTGCAAGGTCTAGAACTGAGATAAATTATAAGGATCAGGATAAGTTTCAACACCAGTGATGGAAAAATCCAGCAGGACCTGATCTGAGTCAAGTCCCTAGGATCACTGTTCCCCATGAGTGACTAGAAAACATGTCCTAATGGGGCATATAGTGGAGGAAGATATGACTTTTCTAATGGACTTACAGTGGCAGGGCATTAGTAAGAGAGCCAGAATGATAGCCAAGTGATAGCCTGTCCTTCCTTGTGGTGTGAAATGTGCAGGATCAGGATGGGCAGGCAGGCAAGTTGGTAGGAACCCAGGCAACAAGGTCAGAAGATGAGCCAACACTACTCGTCTGGCTCTTCTCACTGGCTGTGCGTACCCAAATAAACTAGAAAGCAGCTTGCCTAAGTTGGGAATACATGTGAGACAATGCATGCATCACAACTGTTGCTTTGGCTACTGTCAAAGAATGAGAGCTGACGTGTGGGAAGCTCCTTTTCTACCTTGGAAAACAGTGTCCCTGCCCCATTTGTCCCATCTCCTGTGCCTCTCATTCTGCTTGCTTGCAAAATTTTAGTAAGAAAAGGCTACTTCACCCTATGTGGAAAAAGCTTGCAGTGTTCCCCTAAGATTGCTAGATGTCCAAAAAAACATGGACAGTCCCGATTTGGGGTGATCGTGTTCACATACTGGGAAATGTGACAGAGGGTCCTAAACCGATTTTGTGGAAGAGAATTATGGCAACCCTCCCCCTCACTCCATCCCTCCCTTTGTGCCCTTGGGCTAATGTCATTGAAAAATGCTTGCAAAAGTGCTATAAACAAACAGAATGAATAGTTTCTTTCCTTTCATTACTATGGATAGAAGTTGTCATGGTGGGATTTGTATGAACTCCAAATTGGAGCCATTCTAGGTGCAGGGGGTGATGCCCCAACATAGGGAGGTGACATCCTGATGGATGAGGAGGTGATGGGTGACAAGGTGTTACCCTGGCCCTGGCACCAGCTATGCTGTTGATCTAGCCCTCCACTTCCCACTTTGTGTGGCCACTTCCTGAAATCCTTCTAGGTGGAGCATTGGGGCTCTGAATAGGTGTTCCATGTCTGAGCTATGTTTCAGATGGATTGCCAACTCCATCTGAAATTATTCCTGGACTTTCTCCCTCCCCCCCCAGCATGATGTAATGTTGGAAATTTCTGGAAACCCCATTAATCTCCTAGAAAGCTCCCAGTAGTTACCTGTATCCTGATGCCAATTCCAGATATCTCCAGGCGAATCCTGGAGGGTAGGCAGCTATAGTCAGCCTCCTCGTCAGGGTGCAGACAATGTAAGAGCCTAAGATTAACACTGCAAGTGATCTCAACTTTACCAACATTCAGTCCATTACTAACATTATTTAAAAAACATTAATGCTGAGCTGACAAAAATGGCTCTTTGCTTGTTTTTGAGTGGTCTGTCTTGACATTGTTCAGTTTCCTCTGAAAGGTTCCATAAACATTGTTCAACAAGACAAGACATCTCTTCACCAGTGAGGCATCTGAATTTATTGTTCGTTTGTGCAGTACCACATATGGTACTGTTTTCTAGCAGCTGCGTAGTGACAATAAAAGGTCACTCTTGATAATATTGTGAAGCTTTAATCCAATGAGTCAGCAGTTCTTCCCCAGCCCTGCAATTTTGGGGATGGAATGTTGTTTCGATGAAGTGTTCTTTTAATCACGGTGAAGTTAATGCACACTGCTCATGTTCATCTACAATAGCTGTAGGAAAAGAAAGAGGAAAAAAAAGAAATTGTTGGGCACTAGTCAGAGGAACCAGAGATCCCTTTGTGTATCCAATAGAGACAAGAGGAGCAAGTTTTTTTAAAGTTGTACTGCAGCTTTGTAGTATAGTACTCTACATTTACCATTGTAATGCAATGGCTAGACACCTTGGATTTCCTTCCTTTTAGAAAGAAAGGCAGGAAATAAATAAATAAAGTGGGAGATCGGCAGCAGGCAGTCAATCAGTCAACAGCTTTGCTTCAGTTCACTCCAAGGCAAGAGACCCATCCTTCCCCCTGGAGTATGTAACAGTATGCAAAGAATGCAATGCAGGGTGACAGTTCCATCAGGCTTGCCTCACTTCTTTGCTAATCAACTAGACTGTTGATTGATTGATTAATTGATTGATTGCCAAGCTGATGATTGATTTATTGCCTGCCTTCTGCCACTCTCTTGCATTACAATGGTGAGCTAGGCTGGGTTAGGAGATATATTCCATTTAATTTAAAGGGGCCTTCTCATAGAAACTGTGAATGAAAAATCCATGGATAATTACCTTTACACACCTTTCTGGGAGTGAGCCCACTGAATACATTGGTACTTATTTCTGAGAAGACGTTCATAGGAGTATAACATAAATATTATAAACAAGTCTTACCATGGGGTAAGATGTACACAGCAAAGAAAATGGGGTGGAAGGAATTGGTGATATCAGATTTACACTATGGGCTGGTTGCTTTTCCAATTGCTCCTTGATCCTCCCAATTACGTATGTCAATTCCCAAGGTACCTAATCATGGTGGAAAGGAGGGGGGCAAAATTTTTAATCCCATTTAGTATTTGCATTGCACATGGAAGGTCATTTCAGCCAACAACCACTTTGTCTCCATGCATGTTAATGACACCTTACGATTATTTATGTTAATTATAAGTAGGATTAGACAGTACTTGGATGTGATGGTGTAATAAAACATACATCAAAGGAGACAGACTAGGAATATATTGATAGACCTCAATAATGTAAAAGGCACTTTAATTCAACCAAGCAGCCCCGTAGGAATTGCAGAAAGTGACTGTAGCAAACAAACTTTGATCATTATCTAATGGCCTAAGCCAATTTCTCAAAGAAATTGAAGATGCATCTCCCAGACTGTACTGCAAACACACTCCTGACTAGTCAGCCACCTCCTTCCAGCACCTCCCAGTGGCTTTGTTTGAACATATACATATATGGAGCTATGGCATTTATAATGAGTCAGATCTAGCTCTTTGTTATCACTGCAAAGACTGACAGCTCCATGCACATAATTAGAGACACTAAGGATTGAACCGGGGACCTTATGCACGTAAAACATTTGCTCTGCCAGGAAGCTGTAATTGCATCTCCATTTTTTGGCACTGTACGTATCCAGCCCTCTTTCACTTTAGGGCATGCATTTGTTTTGGAATGAAAGATTGAAAGGAATTGGCTATGTTCATTTCATTGATTGAAATATGTTATAGCTGCAAAAGAGGGCAAGGCCTCCTAAAATGTAAGACACCCAAGAAAAATGTAGGACATGACAAAATAAAAGTTAAAAACATTCATATATTTTGCTTTCATGTGGTTAAACTAAGCCTTCTGGAATGGCTTTGAAGGAGAAGGAAAATGAGAAGGGCCCCCTGTATGCTGCAATGAGGCTCCCTCCAAAACATGTGCTTTGCACCCCCTCTGGTATGCCACTGGCATAAGAGAAATATATTTCATTAAAATAATACAAATAGAAGTTACTATTAAAATATTAAATTCTATCAAATATCAAATATTTGTTCATTGTTTTGTTTGAAATTCATTTGCAACCCTCAAAGTCTTCCTCCCCCCCCTTCCCACCCCACAGCACAACAGCAAGAGGGATGTGTGGAATCTTCATCCCTATAGAAAGCTCTGATGAAGAGCACAATCCTAACCAACACAGGCTGGCCTAACTCCCCTGGTATATCTTCCCGTGATGGTGTGGGGACTGGACGTATGCTGGGACTTATAGCAACCTAACTGGAGATTAGGATTGTTTATTGTCTGCATGAATTATTTCTCGTTTTTCCTAGCCTGGAGTGTTTAATTCTATTTACCATTAGTTTTATAGTTGTGAATCTCTGTTTCTGTGTGCTTTGGGAACTTTTTGGAAATTTGGAAGGTGTGATCCCTTGGAGGGGTAACAGAATGCCTGAAAATGCCATGCCATGATATTTCCGTGGATGGAAAATGTGAAATTAGAGGTACAGTAGCAAAAGACAACTGGGCCTCCCATTGAGAGCAATGACAAAACAGAAATGGATATGAGTAATGAAAAAAATGTGATTTTTATAAATGAATAACAGCACAAATGAATTTTTAATAGCAAAAAATAAATAGAATAAAGGCCAATCCTATCCAATTTTCCAGTGCCCGTGCAATCATGTCAGTGGGGCATTCAGTGCATCTTGATGAAGGGAGGCAGATACAGAGGCCTCCTCAAGGCATGGAAACATTTGTACCCTTTCCTTGGGGCTGCATTGCAGCTGCATTGGTGCTGGAAAGTTGGATAGGATTGGGCCCTAAATGAACGAAAATGATTTTGAACAACCCCAGCTTCTGTTGGCCACATTATACTGCTGTCCCCAAGGAAAGAATGAGGAGAAGTAAATGAAACAATAGTACTTCCTATCTCTCAGGTTGAAAGAGGGTGTACAGTATTTTGAACAGTTCCTTTATTTCATTTCCCCATACTTTATTCCTCCTCCTTCTGCTTCCTGGCTTCAAAAAAGAAGGTCCAGTGGAAGGAAATGTACAACTCTGCTCTTTCACACATCTTTCAGGTCCTTGCCCTCTGCTTTTTCATTTCCTATGAATAGAAAAGAGAAATAGATGCACAGTCATATTAGAGAAGAGGAAGAGGGCGAAGACAGCAGGCATGGGGGAAGAAGAGCTGCTAATCGTTCACTTTGGGTGCAATCCCAAGAAATTAAGACCAGCCTAACTCACCTGGCCTATCTTTCCATGATGGCATGGAGAGGTCAGTATATGCTCATGCATTGGCCTAACCCCCCAGGAGTAGGCAGAAGTATCTTACTGCACTTTTGTGACACCCCTGGTCAGCACAGGACTTTTGCTGGGCCTTAGGCCAGCCTATGCTGAGATTAGGACTGCAGTCTATGTGTGTGCCATGGACTCATTGGGGGAGCACTAATGTGTAGTAAACAATACACACTGTGGGGAAACTAATATGTGGTGCCCGGTACGTGCTTTGGAATCAGGACCAGTGGTGGGCAGATGCCGGTATGGGCCTACTCGCCCGAACCGGATCTTCCCACCTGGCGGATGCTAGTGAACCCGCCAGAGCTGTGGCTCGCAAGAGCTGTGGGACCGGTTCGCCAGCGGCCGCCAGGTCTCCTGAAGCGGGGCTTCAGGAGACACGCCGGCATCCAACTGGACACAGGCGCTCGGAGGGGCAGCTGAATGCGCCTGCGTCAAGCTTGGCGCAGGCGCCCTGAGCCGCTCCGAGGGGCGGCTGAGCGCGCCTGCGTCAAGCGTGACGCAGGCGCAGAGTCTCCCTCCAGGAGATGCACATGCGCAGTGCAGTGCAGTGGGGGCCTGCCCCTCGCCCTGACCCCCGCCCCCAGACCTCAGGCCCACCCCCCAACTTCCGGTGAACCGGATCTTGGGGCTTGGTGGGCCCATCACTGATGGGGACCATACTTGACCTTGCTTAAGGGGCTGGATGGGCTGAGCAGTAAATCTTGAAACCAACATGAGCCCACATCAGTGGCGTAGCTAGGTGGTGCAGGGGATTCAGTGGCACTGTGCTACAACTTTTAGGGGAGCTACAAGCTGAGCTTGACACTAGTGGCTAAAAATATGAAAAACAGGGTATATATGAATGATAATACCATCATGTTATATATCATTGGAAAGATAATTTAATGCAGAATGCAGTAGAACCAACTGCATTGGAATATCTATATTCTATCAAAAGTTACGGCCAAGTAATCAGAAAATGAAAACACAGAAACCTTTGGAACAAAAAGTGGATTTTTTAAAACTCAAACTTTCCCATGATACTGATTGCTCTGTGAGCCACTGAGATGATACTGTATGGAACAAATAAGGTATTAATATGAATCAGCTCTCATTGCCACATATATTCTAATACAGTCAACCCATGCTAACTGGATATACAGGCACTTCTAAGTGGTGCTGTTCTTATACCATATTTAGTAGGGAAAGAATAACCATTCCTCATTGCCCCAGCACAGTTTCCGTAACCAATAAGGGGCACAAATTTCTTTTATTTTACTTAATTAAATTTGATTTTGTTATTGCAGTGGAAAATAAAAAAAATTTAATACCCCAGGATGGCATCAGTTCCTGTTGTGACATCACTTCCAGTGTTTATTGGCATTTACTGGCATATGTTAACTTGCATTATTTCTCTTGTAGTTGGGCACCTGTAGTTGAGCACTTGCCAGCTGGATCTCTCCCTATCCAACAGTAAAAGTGGGAATGTGAGGATCTTCTACTGACATTGAGAACTTCTGACAACCCATGACTCCTGACAATATTAATGTGCATACTTAAAAAGAAAACCTGTTTTAGTTATTATGACTGCAAATGTAGCAGGTTGTTTTAAAACAGCAAGTACCACCCTAGGGTAGATATGCTTTAAGATTTCTTTCAGTTCCTTCATCTTCCTTTAGGCTTTTTGCTTTATGCATTACGGTGATGGCTAACACAGAATGTTCTTTTCGGCATTGCTTAAATTCAGCGCAAGGGTGACTGTGATAATGAGAAATTCACCTTGAGTATTGAGGGAAAACTCTGAATGAGCAGAGTTGTGCAGGTCAGGCAGGTTGCAACTTGAGCACTACAGCTACTTTCACACCTGTTAACGCTTTTACAAAAACAACTACATTTTTTCCTGCTCTGAGAACATAGGCCTTATTTTGTAAATGCAGGGTATCCTGCCACCAATTGAAAAAGGCAATTCACTGCCCTAGGTGAGGTTCTAAAAAGCATCTCAAGGTAATGTGGCTAAGGAATGGCTAGAGAATTGTATTTATGAGATTAGGCAGGCTTTCAATTTTTAGCTCAGCCAAAGCCTCAACTTACCTTATGTCAACTAGGAACATCAAGCATGTGTTGCAATTACGAGTAGCATTTGATTAGAATGGTTGTAAAACGGCTTACACTTTAACATTGCTGTGGACATAGATTATATGAGATCATGTGCAATTATATTTTATTTTCTGTGGAAGGCAGGCAACACTGGATTGCCACAATTAGAGGACTTTTGCAATGGATGGGCTAGCCTGTGCGTGTTGCAAATATGCCATAAGTCTCATTTGCAATATCTTGAGTGTTGGGGAGGCTGGTGCTAGGACTGGCCTAGTTGGGTGAGTTTGTGCCGACCATCCTTGGATGGTACAAAGGACTGGAGGGAGGTGTTCAGGAATGGAGGAGGATGGGCAGTAGGTAGATGGGGAGTGGAGGCAGGGCCAGGAACCAACATGTGGGCTGGATCTTACATCCATTCCTAGCCTGGATATGTCCTAGACTACTTGGATCCGTGCCACCTTTTGATGTGGCATGGATCTAAGTAGCCCCATTGGGACTGCAGCAGCTGTCTCTGGGGTAAGGGGAATTTTTTTCCTTTACCTTGGGCTGAGCCTTAGCCAGCCCCAAACTTGCAGTGGATAAAGCACAGGCCTACTGCTCTATCCTTGCATCGCCAGTTAGGATTGTGCTGTCGTTCACTTATTTTTATGCATGCGATACTGGGGAACACCATTCAAATAACACCCATAAAAACAAAAGACAATATTTGAACTATCGTCTTCCACAGAAATATGTTTCTTCTGCTTGCTCATTGTTCAGACTTGTGCAAGTACCAGCAAACTTTGCAGAGCCAGATCACACCCTTGTATGTTTTATGTGAAGTAATCTTTTGGTTCTGAACTCACAATCCTTAATGCTTCATGTTAGAATTCCCATTTTATGATGATGTATTGAAAGACCAGGAAAACCACTCTTGAATTACCTTCATTGTTAAGTATGACAGAATGAGCAAAGCGCGTTAAGGGTAATTAACCTTAATTAATTTAAATGGTCTTTTGAGTATGCACACCCAGTTAAATAATGCAAAGCCTCACCCTGGTATCCTAATTTAGCCAATTTATAGTACAACATTTACCACCTAAGATTCACTCATATACCTGCCTGCGTGATATCTCTGAGCTGTGGGGATCAATCAGTCATTCTGACAGGCTGACTTATTTACACAGACACACTGAAGCATAACATAATGAGCACTCAAAGAGATTTCACCAACTGAAAGTCTAGCGTTGTTAGTTTAACCACTGTTAATGACATTCCAGACTCCGACTTGTTCTGTTGGTGCCTTACTTTTCCCTTCCTCATCTTAATAATCACAAGTTTTAGCACAACAATAATTTTACAGAAAAATAAGAGATACTGGATCTTTTGAGAACCAGGAGTTAGTACAGGATTTTTTTCCTGTGGCTTTTCTGACCAGATCTGAAAATAGAATATTTTGTTTGTGTCAGAAAAAAATGGCCTAGTGATTCATGGTATTCTCCTCCTTCCTCACTCCATCCCCATTTTAGGACTGAACTGTATTCAAGATGATGTGAGCTCAAATCCTGCCATTACCCTGCCTGATGGGATGGACTAAATGTTCCTAAGACATTTATTATGGGTGTACCACGGTCACTCTCCCTCACTGGGGATCTTCAAGCAGAGGCTCAACGAACACCTGTCAAAGATGCTCTAGGAGGATTTCCTGCTGCAGGCAGGGGGTTGTACTATATGACCTACTGGGTCCCTTCCAACTCTAGGATTCTATGATTCTATGATATGCTGAAGATCTCATCATCAGTCCCAATCACTGCCAGTTAAAAGGATATCTTTTAACGAGGGTGTAGGGGTGTGGCCCACACCAGGTGACATCCACAGGAATAGTGACATGTACTAGGGGAGGATCAACACCCATAATGATCAAAATAGCTGAAGCTGTGGTTTGTAGGAATAATACCATCTTGCTGTATACCATGGGATGCATAATCTACAGCAGAATTCAGTAAAATAAACTTGAGTTAATATCTCCATTTTATGAAAAGTTAGAGCCAAAAACCAGTAAGCCAAATAAACTATTTTATTTTACCTCTTCCCTCATCCCTCCCCCTCAGCCTTCTCTGCCATGGAGGATTCTGGGAATAGAACCCTTACCCTGCTTGATTGACAGGGAAGATGTGGACATAATTACACAGTGGCACTTATGTAGATAGAATTGTAGAACTCAAACTGAGACTGTGATTGAGTATTTGAGGAGCAAATTCTCCCTTCCCCAGAAGAAACCACTGGCAGTCTAGTGGACCCCGCAAGGTTTGGCAATCGCCATTTTGGTGCTGCTGGAGCTGAGTCCCTGGGAACCAAAGGACTGGGCTGCCCACGTCCCAAGGCCAAAGGGTAATTCATGTATGGAACTTGGTCTTTACTGCTGATCATTCAAAACTCCTCCCTGCTAAAACATACTATATGTAGAGAAGTCAAAATCTTATGTCAAAATAAAAAAAATGAAGAGCCAGTTCTAACATGCAAGTGGCAGCTTTCCCCCTTTTCTTTCCGTCTACACAAATCACTCCAAACAAGCTTTGAGTACAAGAGTGTTTAGAGAAACATCCATACAAATGGAGCGACTGCACTATTTGCACTATGAAGTAATACGGAGAGTCTTGAAGGAAAGTCATCTTTTATCATCTTGGGCAATCTATACTTGTTAGCACACGTGCTTAAAAAAACAAGCAACAGGTTTAAGTTTCCCATGTGAATAAATGACCTGGTTAGATTGCATTCCTTTCATGCATTTCTGTGCACAATTTTGTTTAAAGAACTGTAATTCTCGTTCTCAAAAGAACTGTATTCAGCTGAGAAGGGATGAATATTGTTGTTGTACATAAGCATGATCTAGCAAAATCAATTAGATGAGCCTAAATTTACCTTGGTTTGTACACACAAGTTACCTGGTGTGGGTAAAGTGCCAGTGCTAAATAACTATTAGTTCATAAGTGTTTGTGAGATCAGCAAAACAGCTGAGATATCCCAGAGGAGGTTGTATACTCCTGGGAGGCATCACACTACACATGATATTATCTTAATGCAGAATATGTGTGGATGGATGTTTACACAAGATGTTGAAGAGTTTAAATATGTAGGCACATATGACAACTGGAGAATTTTAGCACCCAAATCTTCCTGTGTATCTATGTTTCTTCAGTTCAATTCAGTTGAGCAATATTCTGCATTTGAAAGTACAATCTTGAGTTTGTTATGGGTCGGTGCAAGTGACTTGTCCATCCTGGGCCACATCCAGGATGGCCACAAAAATGCAATTAGCACATTTGTACTATTCAGGGTGTGAACAACACTGGCTTACGGAGGTGTGTTGCATGCAGAATCAAGTCTCCACAGCAGCATATCCCCAGACCTCCCAGCAGGGTGAGCTCAGCTGAGGTCCAGGGCAGTGAGGAGAGGGTGGGGAGGAAATGGGAAGGGGCTTTCAGACTGGGGACACCGTGGAGGGCAGTCCTGAGACAGGACTTAGCAGGTGATGTTAGGATCAGGAAATATTGTATGCTGGATTCCAACCCTGGTTCCTGAGAGGGTATTGCATATAAACAGGGTAGCCATATGTCCTGTAAATTGGACTGTCCCAGTTTTGGGGTATTATGTTCACATACTGGCCAGTTTGACAAAGGGTCCTGTCCTGGTTTTATGGAAGAGAATTATGGTAACCCTACTTATAACTGCTCATCTCTGCACTGTCTCCATTTTGGTCACCTGCCTGGAATGTGAACTTCCCCTTGAATGGGAAGGAGCTGCTTGCATGTGCCACAGTAAAGCTCCTTCCAAAACTTAGTGCTTCCCACCTCCTCCAGCTATGCAGTGAATGACACCTCTACTAATGAATAAACAGTGGTACCTCGCTTAACAAGCACCTCACTTCACAAGCGTTTCACATAACAAGCAAAATTTCCAAGAAATCTTGCTTCACATAACAAGTTCTGCTTCACTTAACAAGCAAGCGCGCTATGGGCACGCGTTCTATGCAGCCCTGACGCTCCACGTGGAGGCTCTTTAAAAGGGCTGCTGGCCAGTGTTGCTGCCTCTAACTGCCCCCAAATTGGTGCCAGAGGCAGCTGCCCCCAAGTGCCCCCACTGACCACCTTGAACCTCTAGCAGCAGCCCCGGTAAGCCTCCCAGGAAAGTGTCTTTGCAGTCTCCTAACTATGTCTACTCAGAAGTAAGCCCCATTGTGTTAAATGGGGCTTACTCCCAGGAAAGTGTCTTTAGGATTGCAGCCTAAGTAGACTTCATAGGATCATGCACATTGAATGCATATTTTGAGTTCAATTACAGTGTTTTTGTCATCATTTTTACATCCAGTTAATATTTTTATATGAATATTTTGTGGGTTGTGGAACCAGTCGTCTGAGTTTCCATTATTTCGTATGGAAAAATCTGCTCTTTATGTGAGGCACCACTGTATACCCCCGTATGTGTACTAACTGTTTAAAATACAATGGCTTACTTATATAGTGAATGTCGCTAACTTAATTCAGAGTCTTGTGTATTCTACAGTGAGTACAAAGTAATCCCATGCATGGGGACTTTCCCATTCACCTCCATGGAAGTAGATACAGTACTAAGTAAACTCATCCAACTTCTCTGTGTTGAAAACTTTTCTCCATTGAGTCAGCAGTGATTCCATTTTAGGAAGCCCGCAAGGGATTGTTGGCTGAAGGTGAAGAAAAGCAATACACATGAAAGAAATAACTTGGATTCATTTCTAGATAGTTCATCCAGATAGATTGTGTCTCCCTATGCCCCAAAACATGCTATTTCATAACTCTATTGTCTTGCAGCTGTTGTGCCCCCCGACCCCATTTAGAGATGGTGCTTTGTAAAATGTGCTGTAACTTTGTAAAAGTCACTTGAGGGCAGAGAGCAAACTTTCCCTGCAGCCCAATGTTAACTTTTGTTCAGTTTTATGCTCTTTGAGTACTTTCTTTGCCTGCCATAAATGCTTTTAGGATGAGTGCATGCTAACCTTATCATGTGGTTGTAGATGGGAGGCTTAACAGGAGTAACAATCTCAAGGTCCCTAGAGGTCCCGGCTGCCTTCCATTCATTTCTGTGCAGCCTTTCCCTGCTTTGTTCATTTTCCAAGCAATAGTTTTACAAACACAATTAGAGATGTACTATATTCTCCAAATGGAAAACCTTTATAGTATTACTCATCAAATAAAAGATTGACTTATATTGTAGACACTGGAAAGAACTAAGATATAAGCAAATTGCCATCTCTGCTTTTCTTTTCATGGATCTCACTCCAAATTCCACAGCAATTGTGAGTGTATCATTTTAGATCTCCTCATGCTTAGATATGCTATGGGTGCTTCTGGATGTGAAATGATATACTTTATATATCAGGAGCTTTTCATACTTTCAATGTTCTGTTAAGCTTACCCATTTCAACTTGGCTGTTGAAGAACTCAGGCAAACCGGGACACCATAAACTTGGAAAAATGAAAAGTAGTTTATTAAAGCACAATGCTCAAGTCATAGAAGAAAAAAGAAATGTTGTATACTGTTGTATAAACAGGGCTTCTAAAAATCAACACTATTTCTTTAAGTAATTTTCCATATTGAAACAAATGCCGAAGACAACTTACAAAGCTCCAAAATAAAGTACAAAATAGGTAAAAGAAAAAAATCAAAGCACAATAAAACAGTGAAACATAAATAGGTAAAAGACCTGTCACATATTGTAGAAGGATTGCAGGAACAAATAACTTCAGGGAGACAGTAAATCACAGCCATATATCACAGTATACATAGGGGGTCAATGACTATGTGGCAACCAAATGCCAGATGAAATGGCTATGTTTTGAAACTTTGCCAAAAGGCCATAAGAGAAGGAGTATTTCCTAATTCTCCTGGGAGGGAATTCCATAGTTGTGTAATGCCACTACAGAGAATGCTTGCCCTCAAACTGCCATCCCTCTCATTTGGGATAAAGATGACATTTGTAGATGAGCGGCTGCATCAAATTACCTAAGTGGGTGAGAGTTGGAATATATGGAAGAAAGCAGCCTTTCAGAAAGGCTGGACTCAAATAATGGACATACTTAAAGGTTAGAACTAGCACCCTGAATTGGGACCAGAAGTGAGTGGGCCGTCTGTGTAGCTACAGAAACTTTGGTCCATCAGCTGAGGTCCATCATATCATTTACCCCTGTAAGCATCAAACTACTATATTCTGCACTGATCAGAGTTTCTGAACTTCTAGCAATTGCTGCCGCTTGGTTCTCCAGAGACTGCTGACAGCCTAGGAGAATAGCTAAACTGTGCACCCATTCTCACTGGGGAAGTACAACCCAGTTCAAAGTGCCTGCACTGAAGATTTCCTGACCAGGTATTCTGTCTTTTCAGAATTCAGTATCAACCTTTTGGTTTGCATCCAGTCCCCAATCGCATGGTTGATATAGTTTATAAGTAAAACCACAGCATGGAAAATGAAAGTGTACACAGATTGCATGAATGGTGAAGAAATGAATATGTTCAGATACCTTAAAATAGTAGAAGGTCATTCTTCATTGCAGACAATCCATAACAAGAAAGAAATTAAATTCCTACCAACCACTACCAGATCCTATCTACGCTCTTATCTGACCTATACTCCCTCTTGCACAGTCATCATAAAAAGCTCTAAAGTTTCCAGTGGTTTCACAGTTACCTGAGAATCCAGCAAACCAGCCTCTTATCTAAACTTGCGGTGGCCTTAGCTGTGGCCTCACTTACTGTGCCTGAAGATACATTTTTTGACCACAGAAAAAGAAAACATTGTAAGGATAAGAAGAGAAAAACAAAAAAGAAAGAAAAGAGCCTGGACGATTTAAAAAATAATCCCCTCTTTCTGTGGTGTTATGCGTAGGCTGATCCCGTGTGTATGCACTGGCCTAACCCTCTCCCCTAGCCCTAGCCCTAACCGAGGTTAGGATTGCAAGAGATTTTGAATTTAGGAGGCCTTTCTACTGTCCTTCTCTAAACATTGTCCTAATCAAAGATGTGGCTGTCATAGTGAAAATGCCATGGCCAGCATTCCCCTCCTTTCACTTATCTGGCCTACAAGTTCTCAGTTACAGTACAGTATACACTCCATATATCAGTAGATTCAGAACATGCTGGTTTAATCATATGTGGGTTCCAAACCCGCAAATGTCTGTCATAGAGGACAGATGGTCACCCTCAGTATGGTTTACCTACTGAGTTTACCTACTGTTTACTAAACAGATGGTTTACCTACTCAGTAAAAAGCATTGTTAACGAGGAAGGAAAGCACTGCTTACTTTATTTCTAAATAACTACATCAATTCCTGTATTTTGATTTGCATTTGCAACTTGAGGAAATTATAGCCCATCTAGGATAGTCCCATACAAGCACTCTTCCCTTCATTTTTGAGCAGAAATTAACTGAAATACATGCGAGCACATGTCGCAAACAGGATTTTCAACAAATGAATTCAGGTTTCTGTTTCCCCCTTACTTACAGGAAATCTGCCTTCTTGAGGAAAGGAGATCTGGGATAAGATTTCAATGAATCAGTAATAAAAGCTGCTTTCTTACATCTTTCATCTGGTGAATCAGTGAAGTTCATTTGCAGAGGCTGAGACATTACTTCTTCAGTCCTACGCCAATATCTGATTCAGGGTTAACACATGGCTGGTTTTTAACTATTACTTGCTGGCCTACCTTTTTTCCTTTTGTACCATTCAGCTGGTTTTACTTAAAAACTTAAGCTAATCAGCTGGTTTTGCTTAAAAGTGCTTTTAAAGTTCTGGTTTTAAACCTTAGTTTCAATATTGGAATTAAATATTAACATTTTAGGGAATTAAAATTTGAATTAACTCAGGATTTTAGGGAATTGAGGCTGCAGTGGTTCAGTGGTTAGAATGATGGAGTTCGAACACTGCTTGACCAGAATTCCACTCAGCAGGCCAGCAGTTCAAGATGTACAGCCGGATAGGGTGAGTTCCCATCCTTAGCTCAGCTCTTGCCAACATAGCAATTTGAAAGCATGCAAATGCAAGTAGGTAAATAGGGACCACTTCAGTGGGAAAGGCAACATCCTGGCGACAGGCCCCTACAACAGGCCGGCCTGTTATCCCCATGTTACATCCATCATGGATTGGAGGAAACTCCAATCAACAACAAGCGGACACAAGTCTCAAGTGGTACAAACGGTACAAGCGATACAAATGCTGAAGAAGTTCCACAATTGTGGCAATCCAGTGTTGCCTGCCTTCCACAGAAGGTAAAATATAATTGCGCATGGTCTCATATAATCTATGTCCACAGCAAAGTGGATTTTAGGGAATTAAATCTTTGTAAATATATATTTATGTGCACAGGAACAGTACCCAATTCCCATCCACTTCTTTCTCTCTAGCAAATGCAATGATCCCAAATTCATCATGCTAGCCTTAAGATTCAGGTTAATATGTATTTGGTTGGTCTCAAATGTATCAAAAGCGAAGGTAAATTTACATATAAGAGTGCATTAGAGACAGGTCCAGAGGATTACAGGCTTGTTCATGGGCCAGATGGGGAATCTTGCCATGGTCACGGTGAGGCTCATTGCGGACTGCACCTGCCCCCAGTGCCAGGATTCGGATATCCCTGGGCTAGAGTATTTTTTCATATTAGAAATATTCTACTATTTCATGCTGGAAAAGTCAGCATTTCTATTTCATTCCCTTGTCCAGCGGTTTCTCACAGTGGTTTGAAACATATGAAAGTTTAAGCTTTGCACTGAAAATTTTCAGTGGAAATTTTTTAAAATCTGAAAAAAATATACTCAGTTGATTCTGTTTTTCCTCTGTGAACAAAATTGCCTGGGGTGTGTAGGTTGTGGAGATGCATAGTTAGATTGATGCAAAGTTCTCTGCATTAAGTTAATTGCTCCCATGGCATGTGTATAGCTTTGGAAGGATTGCATGGGATTAATGACTTCTACTTTTTTGGAGTCTGTAGCAGTTACAATGCTTCCAGAATGAATGCAGTGTCCTCATTCATTCTACTCCACCTACAGGAATGGCGCTGTTAAAATGCCTTGCTTATCTTATCTTCTGTATTCTTTCCACCCATGTATATATGTCAGCCAACACCTTTATACTATTCTGGCTCTTGAGTTGCCTTGAAATTAATGGGCAACAGAGAAGTATCCTATTGTTCGATAAAGAACTAAAGTGCAGTTAGCCCCACTTTTGGATTGGACATCAGTGTCCAATGGAAAGCTAATAGGAGTGCTGAATGCCCAGACACAGGCAGACACATAGACAACCCTACACAAAAAGTGCCAGATTGTGACCTACTTTGCCAACACTGGTCAACTCTGAACAGGATCCATACCCATCATGGTGCTTGCCAGGACTCAACTTTTAAATGGGGTCTGGTATCTACTCCACAGTACAACCGTGGTGCTCCTTGGCAAACTATTCATCATATTGGGTCCAACTGTAAATCAAGAGCTTATACCAGCCCAGTGTCTTTTTTTCTGTCCTTTTCTGTCCTTTTTCTGTCCTCCAACGGCTGGATGGACTGGGCATTAACAACTGATTTACTATAATCCATGTATTGTGTGCCATTTGTTAAATAATTCAAATTGGGAGGTTGTGACCCCATAGTTTGAATAAAGGTCTCCTGCTCCCTTTAAGGGGCAGGGAAGCCTTGGGGAGTCAGTCACTTTAACTATTTCCACCCTGTGGGGAACCCTGCAAGAGCTCTGTGGGGCTCCTCAGACTCCCCACAGTCCCCAGACCATGGCAGCACCTTTCTTAGGTTTAAAAATAGCCCACCTTCACCTGCAGGTGCACAGTACAGGACATTGTGCCACTGCCCCAGTCCCTCCTCTCCTTTACTTTAAGGAGTAAAGTGCTCTTAAAGTTTGAGAACCTCTGATTGACCTGACCTGATTTTTTGAGAACCACATTGACCTAGAGAATGCATCCACAATTACAAAATACATTAAAACATTCCCATGCAGTGAAACTAAAGTATATACCCATAATTAATCATGTGGCTGTCTAATTTACCTTTGAATAGTTTAAACATCGTAGCCTTTCTTCCAAGTGTATGCAATATACATTGGCACCAACAAGACTGTGGAAAGACAGGATGAAGGAAAATGTTATTAAAATTCTCAGTTTTATTACTGCTGCTGATTTACTATACATGATCCAGGAACAACAGGGCTTTATAATGGGTTCCAGGAAATCTTAATACAGGTTAAGTAGGATTGAGTTCATTTCACTACTGTCAGAGATAATATTTAAAATACATAATTACTCAGAAATCTAACAGTCATTAGTAAACTTAATAATAAGGAAGCTGTCGTGTTTCTGGAAGGATGGAATACACTCAAATTCTACACTTTGTATTTATGTATACTGAGTAATGTGAGACACAAAATGTTCCATTCAAAAAAATGAACTGCTTAATAAAAATTAATAACATAATGAATGGATGTAATACTGGTTAAACTGGGCATTTTCAAACTTGAAATTGGGTTTATTTTTCCATAGGCAAATATCCTGGGCAGTGTTTAAAATATTCACAGGTCATCACAAACATTTAATTTTCCAATTAAAATTTTCCCCCCACAAAACCTATCTCATTATTTCTAACTCAAGTATTGTGTGTTTGTGTACCCATTTTGGTGTCCATTAAGAAAACCAGTCTGGGAAATCTGGCAGCATACAGATATAGTTCATTTTCCAACCAAGAATAGTCACAAATCTCTGCCTTCTATGCAGCTTCCAATAAAATAGTGGTATCTTGGTTTACGAGCATAATTTGTTCTAATCGAGCATTCTCAAATCGAGAATTTGTTCTATTACGAGCATAATCTGGAATTTGTTCCAGAAGCATGCAAATTTTCCCATAACAAATAATGGAAACTCAGATGATTTGTTCCACAACCCAAGAATATTCATATAAAAATTATTACAGTACCATAATATAATACAAAATAATAAATAAAATACAAAATATAAACAAAAACAAACAAATTAACCTGCACTTAGTATCTTGGGTCTCTCTTGCCCCCTTATACAAGAGTGCGATCTGGCTCACACAAGTGAGCCCCACTGATTATAATAGCTGCAATCCTAAAGACACTTTTCTGGGAGTAAGACACATTGAACATAATGGGGCTTATTTTGAGTAGACATGGTTAGAATTGCACTCTCAGACTAACTTTAGAGACTAAGGGCACAATCCAAAGTAACTACGGGGAGTCCTTGCTCCAGTGTAAGAACAATTTACTCTGGATTGCAATATGAATTTCCCATAGGTTTTCACTAGCAGGTGCAGTAACTACAGGTACACGTAATGTCTCTTACATGCTCCAGTAGTTACTCTGGATTGTAGGGTAGGTCTCTGATGCTTGTCATTGTCCCCTTTACATAGGGGTGAGCCTCTTTAACATAAGTGCTCCTTTACACAGAGCCTTTACATAGGAATGAGTAAGTAATAGACTTATTTCAGAGTAGTCATGCATAGGCTAATCTTTCAGAAGAGGCTAAGCAGATGTTGGTGGAGCTCCAAACCAGCCATATCCTGACAAGGACTATTTTTCATTTGTATTGCAAGATAAAATTTATTACAAACTAGCAAAAACATACCCGCATTGCGGGAGTAAAATCCCCCCCGTATGCCATCCCTCCTCACTGCACATCAACCCCTCATGTGCATTCTCCTCCTATGCGCATTGTCCAATAGCTCTGTACAACACCCCCCATAATGCACACTGTCCCCTTATATGCAACACCGCCATGCACACCGTCCCCCCATGTACACTGTTCCCCCATACACACCATATGCAACAACCCCATGCACACCATCCCCCATGCGCACTATCCCCCATGCACAATAAACCGCATGCTCATCAATCCCCCATGTGCACTGTTCTCCATGTGCATAATCACCCCATGCGCAACACCCAAGCGCAATAAAGCCCATGCTCATCAAACCCCATGCGCACCATCCCCCCTTGCGCAACATCCTCTTGTGCAACATCCTCCCATGCGCACCATCTCCCCCATGTGCATCCTCCCTCCCAGTGCATCAGCTGGATGTTGATCAGTTTTGAATGGACAAAACATTCAAAATAGAACAAAAATGTGTTACAGCCCTTTTCAGCCCCTTAAGGGTTAAAGTTCTCAACATTGGTTCTTGGTGGGTGTTCATGTCACAGAAGGAATTCCCTCCCTGAATTTCATGCTTCTCGGTCTGGGGGTTGGGGCAGAATTTTGATGAGTCATCAATTCTTCAATGCAAAGTATAGGGAGGAAAACACGTTGGTGCCCCTTTTCACTCCCTTCCAGTTGGAATTTCCGAAAACTGGTATTTTGTGCACCCCTCAGTCACAGAAGGAACTGTGACACAGAAGGAATTTCATGCTTCTATGTTCAGGGTTTAGGCCAGAGCATCCCTCAGTCAGGGATTCTGCAATGGAAAGTATAGGGAAGAAAATGCATTGCGTCCCATTTCACCCCCTTCTGGTTGGAATTTCCGAAAACCAGTTCTTAGTGGGTGCCTCCATCATGGAAGGAACACCCTCCCCAAATTTCACTCTTCTGGGCCTAGCTGTTTTGGCAGGGCGTTGTGAGTCAGACAGTGAGTGTCTTTTCAGTTCTATATACCAGTATATAGATGTTTACTTGTCTTGCAAGATGCTCTCAATCCAAAACATGCTCAATCCAAGGTTTTACTGTATACACATAAGGTACAAGAGCTGACATTCTATATAAGCAGACCTATATTTGCAGTCTCCTTGGATCTTTTTTTAAGGAAGAAAGGTGGGATATAAATCAAATGAATGATGTTTTAAAACATTAGATTCACATGTTTGATGCTTTGATAAAACAATCTCAGGAATTTAAAGAATAAATTTGCATGGGAATTGTTTGGCTGAACTATATTTAACTAGGACCCAAAATGATGATGATGATGATGATGATGATGATAATAATAATAATAATAATAATAATAATAATAATAATAGCTAACATTTGAAAAAGATTGATTTTTCCTGATTATCAACATGTTTCTTTGCAGTGCAGTATTTCCTTTGATGTTTTAAAAAAGGCTGCCATTTGCAGAGACAATTGCACATATTTCTGTTGCACCAAAAGGTGCATGAGCATGTGTGTATGCACACACAAACACACACACAGCTTTGGAACAGAGCCGTTTGAATCTACCTTGCTCGATCACAGCTTCATACTAGGAACTGTTGGTAGGTTAAAGGTGCTATATATCTGCTCTGCACTGGAAGCTCCCTAAAATCTGTCCCTGTTCTAATTTCTATTTTTACACCTCATGGTCACCACTGCCTACCACCAACATTATAGCAGTTGGAGAGGACTGTGCATGTCAGTGATGTAGCTAATGATCATGTAGCCTGGTGCAAAGCTCAAAATGTTTCCCTGGAAATGAGGTCACAAATAAAATACCCATCCATGGGTATTTTTAAAAAGAAGAAAACCTGCCTCTTCCACCTCCTCAGCAGTTCACCTCCCATTTGCTCTGTTAGTGGCATAGCTAAAGCTAACGGGAGCTGTAGATATAGGGAAGTGAGTGACTTAGTAAGCACTGCAGGTGACAGAATGCACCATGTAAGCACCCGCCACCACCTCGACACCTGAGCCATTCTGGCACTGCTGCACCTGTCCAGGATGATTCTGACAGTGAGGGGAAGGGCTGGTTATATGGCATGTTGCAACACCTGCAGTACTTACCATGCCACCCCCTGTAGCTTTGTTACTGATTGTAAGTTTTTATAAGGCATGATATTTCTGTGTCTCAAGCCAGGCCTCCAGCAACCAGCAGGCATTTTCCTTCCTGCCCCACCTGTTCTCTTGGAAACAGCAATTTCCAAGAGACTTCATGGTGCCAACGCAGAGTGTTGTACATCTATACAGTAATAAAAGTCTGATTCTGTCTGTCTGTCTGTCAGGTCCCCTCTAGCTCCGCCCATGAATACTCTACATAGACATATTATATTTGGAATCGGGATGATCCTGGGATTAAACCCCACACCTCCACACCAACAATTCCACACATCCTAAACCCCTCCAGGTCCACCCACACCTGCTCAACATAGACATATTATATCTTTCTGGAATCAGGATGATCCCGAGACCCCACCCACACACAATCCAACTCCACACACGCACACACACAACATAACTCCACATGCGCCCTATACCCCTCTAGGTCCGCCCACACCTGCTCAATGTAGACATATTATAACATCCAGCAGTGGGATTTGTGCCTGGATGAGGAGGGAACAGTTAAAAATTCAAATTTGAAAATAACTGACAAAACCTACAGTGAGGTTTTCAAGTTCCATGGGCTGCATCGAGTTATTTCTTCAAAACTGTTGTTTTCTAACCTGGACCAGAGGCCCAAAATGCCCTCCGAAGGAGCTGGCTGAAAAGAGCCACGCAGAGTGCGGCTTTTAAGCTAGTTAATCCTAAGTCTTACCAGTGCATGGGGTCAGATACGATTGACTCAGAAATGGATTCAACTGGGACACCAACCAAAGCTGGAGAAAGGCACCCTGGCCAAGGCTGCTACCTGGACTTCCATCAGCAAAGCTGGATCCAGGAATATCCTCAAGCTGTGAACCTTTTCCTCCAAGGAAAGTGCTGTCTCATCCAGAAGAGGCAGATGCTCCTCCACCAGCCCAACAGACCTTCTGATTAACAGCACATTTGGATTTAATTTCAGCTTGTTTACCTTCACTGCCCTCCAAACTGCCCTGTGTCTGATGACTTTCAGGGGCCATGTTTTACAGGACACAATTAGCACATATGATGCTGTTTGTCTCATGAGTAGCATGGTCTCCATGGGATGGGAACCTGGCAAATATGTTTCACATTATAGTCCTGCATCTCCTCATAACAGCTCCCTAGGGCCAAATAACACAATGATTTCTGCCCCAAAATCATGTAGATATAGAAATGTGGGCAGGGGTAGAGAGAAAATGGAATCTTGTAGAATACCATGATGTGCCAATAATCAAGGTGCCACCATGAGCGTGTTAACACCATCTTCTGGAGTGTATCCTGCCGGAAGAACTAGCGGTATCACAGAGTGTTACCTCCAAGCTCTATTTCCACTTGTTGGATCTATGGTTGAAAGGTATAGAAACCTGCTGAGGGGTCTAACAAAACCAACAAGGTGCATTCCCATGGTCCGGTTCTTGGCATATGTTTAATCAGCAGGGTGATCATGCTGACTGAAATATGTCTGGATGATTGATAAAGGAAATGTTTAAATTTCCTGAAGGAGCAGGTTCGCAGCTTGGGGGTTCTCCTGGATTCGCAGCTGCTCCTGGAGTCCCAGGTGGCGGCTGTGGCCAGGGGAGCCTTTGCTCAGCTTTGGCTGATCCGCCAACTGCAACCATACCTGGGTCGTTCAGATTTGGCCACAGTGACCCATGCCCTTGTGACATCGAGACTAGATTATTGTAACGTGTTCTGCGTGGGGCTGCTTCTGAAGACGGTCCAGAAGCTTCAACTAGTCGGATGCGGCGGCCCGTGTGGTTGCTGAGGTCATCGGTTCGACTCTGATGGACCACTGCTTCAGCGACTACACTGGCTGCCCATTCATTTCTGGGCTGAATTCAAAGTGCTGGTCCTGACCTTTAAAGCCCTAAACGGCTCGGGTCCTGGGTATCTGAGGGACCGCCTTCTTCTGTACAATCCAACCCATCACCTAAGGTCATCTGAGGGGACCCTACTGACTGTGCCACCATTAAGAGACGTGAGAGGTGTGGCAGCCAGAGATAGGGCCTTCTTGGTGGTGGCACCCCGGCTTTGGAACTCCCTCCCCATAGAACTGAGGAAAGCTCCCTCAATACAGAGCTTCAGGCAGAGCCTAAAAACCTTTTATTTTAAAAAAAGCTTTAAAATGGGGCAGGAGTTGGGGGGCAGTTTTATTGTGTTTATATATTATTATTTTTTAACAAAGCTTTCAGTCTGTTTTAATCGTTTCAGTTTTTAAATCTAATTGTATTTTAAGTGTATTTTAATTATGTTTTAACTTCTATTTATTATTATTTTAATGGTGTTTTATTTTTATGCATGCTAGTCGCCTTGGGCTCTTTCTGTGAATGAGGAAAGGCGGGATACAAATTAAGTAAAATAAATAAATAAAATAAAATAAAGTTTTAAACAATGTTGGAATAGCTCTAGAAGATGTCATCTCTGACTTCCTGAAACCTGCTTGCTTGCTGGGATTTTAACTTTGACTGTTTGGATTTTGTTTGAGCATCCAATAATCAAGCATTCACCCTTGATGAGACCTGAAAGTTTTCCATATGTGTGAACTTAGTGGTTGTTCATTTTCATTTTTTGAATCAGAGCTATAAATATGGGAACACACCTGGTTTTCTGCCCTTGTATGCAAACACTTATCTGGGTGGCTGTGTGTAAAGACTGCTTCTCAGACAATATTTATTATTTATCTCAGACAATAATTATACTTCTCAGACAATATAAGGCAATATTGCTCTCTTAAATATTTTAAAACATCATTGAAAGAAACAAAAAGATGCAGGCACAGAATGAAATATGATGTTGAATTGAGACTTAGGGTAACTACAAGGAGTCCTTGCTCCAATGTAAGAACAATTTATTCTGGGTTGCAATATGAATTTCCCACAGGTTTTCACCAGCGGTGCCATAACTACACTGATGTAAATGTCTCTTACGTGCTCCAGTAGTTACTCTGGATTGAAGGGATAGGCTGCAATCCTAACGAAACTTTCCTGGGAGTAAGAAGGGGCTTACTTTTGAGTAGACATTGTTAGGATTGTTCTTAGAGCACAAGCCCAATCATGTCTACTCAAAAGTAAGCCCCATTGTGTTCAATGGGTCTTACTCCCAGGAAAGTGTGTTTAGGATTGCAGCCTTTGATAAATTGAACATATTGTGGTTATAGAGCTGAGGATACACTGGGAAGCATCAGCAACCATGTTAAGTAAGTGCATGAGTGTCCTCCAGTGGTGAGTAGAAGCAATGCACTTTTTCCTCTCTATACATACAAGACCAGTTGTTGGTTTGTAGCTACTGAAGAGGGCTTTCCGTTTTTGATCACTTCTCTTGGCTGCAGACCAGAGATGGGATTTGGCCTTATTTATTGTAACATTTGGCCTTTGTTGTAAGAGAAGTGCTTCTTGATTGCAGGAGATTTCCCTTGGCGCAGGAAGTCTTACAAGGAGGGAGAAGAATGTCTTGCATCCAGTGAGGCTGATGAAGATAAATCTACATCACTCCGTAAACGTGTAAAGTGTAAACAAGTAAAGTGGCTGTTACATAATGCTCACTTTTCCCACTCTTGCTTGCATAGCAGTCCAACTTGATGTTCAGGAGAAATGGAAAGCCCAGGATTTTGTGTCATTTTAGTTAGTTGTAAATGTATTCCCAATATATTCTGGTGCAGACCTTGGAGGAACCAGGAATTTCTGTGTGACCCCGAAGTGGACCATTATTGCTATTGTTAGTCAACAGAGGCTTGTTGAAAGGTAAGAAATGTGTTTTTACTCTTTTTTTCTTTTAAAGGGCATTTAAATGACAACCCCATATCTGCTGGCATCTGTGGTGCATTAAACTCTTCCCATGAACTGACCCTGTCACTATTTTACCTGCTCCTATCAGGAGCCAGAGTTGCATGTGCAGAGCCTTTGGCAGTTTGTGCTGACACCCCAGAAGCAGATAGTAGTGGCACAGCTTTTGCTCTTCCCTAAAAGTCTTTTGTTATAAGCCCTAGATAGGATTGATGCCTTAAGAGCCATGAGTTATGTGACAGAGGCAAAAACTGGGGAAGTTCAGATTGGCAGCTCCATATCTCTTGGCCACAATGTGAAATATATCCATATAGTATCTCTAAAATATATTCTAATGAAGACTACTGCCCAATAGCAACAAATTAGGCTTCCTTTTCCTCTTTCTCTCACATAGTTTACTCCTGAGCACTCCTCACCAGTTGCTCATTTCAGTTACTTTTACTATGATGTGCTTAGGGTTGATGTGGCAAGGATTACTATGTTCATTTTCCCTTGCCCTTTTTCAGTGGAAGGACATGTCCTGCAAAACAGAATATATTGTCACCCTGTTTCAAGTTTCTTCATACTAGCTGGAAACTTCATTGGCCAGATTTCCAATAGATATAGTATAGTTTTGTGCACTTACACAGCAATAGGTGAGTGAAACCCCTCTTTCATGGTCACTGGGCCTTATCACCACATGGATGTTAGCACTGGAGAGGAGCCAATTCCTTCCTCATGCATTCTCTGAATGGTTATGGATGTGATTGCCGTCTTTCCACCAGTGCAGGACAACTCTCAGTGCTTCTCTACTTGTGCTGAAACTTGTTCTAGCAATATGTGGGAGTAGCAACAGAACCTGATTATCTCACAAGCAGAGCAACAAATTCATTGCAGCGAAACAAGTCCAGGACATCTGAGTTCAAAAATTCTAAAAGGAGTCTGAAAAGAGCCAAAACAGGTACTGCACAATCTTTTTACCACTATGCCCCTTTGTAACCCCAGAGGCATCTTTGGTTGCACAATAGACACTAGATGTTATGGTGTTTCTCCTGGAGCAAAGTCATGAGGTGTAAGGCACAGCCTGCAACCATTTGGGAGGAGTGCAATAAATGCAGAGGCCTTGAGGCCCTTTGTCTTCTTTTTATTGGATATTCAAAGGGGTTTAGAGGCAGTCTCATAATTAAGCCTTCTAGGTAACACATCCTGTTTTTCTGGATTAGTTATGAATCAGACTACGGGCACTGCCAGCCATGGAGATGATCTCTGGGTTTCAGCAGTATAACAAAGCCATAGTAAATGATTTGCCAATCAGTGAACTCTCTTTTCCCTTTGCTGAAGGACAAACAGATGAGAAGAAGAGGGTTGGCGTAAGCAATAGTGGCATTCTTTTAATATATTTATCAGTTGCTATACTGCTAAAGTCAAATTATTTGGAAAAATCAATAATTATCCTCTTTATATTCAATACAGATATTGTAATGAGTAAAATATGCAATGTCCTGAATTGTAAAAATAACCCAGACTTTGGTAGCATCTTAAGGCTAGCAATCAACACTATCCTATTATTATCAGACCTTGCCCCACTTCTCTGAGTCGTAAAACATTACAGGAGCACATCGTTTCCTGGGTTTGGCCTTCCTTGTGAGGACAAATCACTGGAGGCTTTAGGTGTCTCTCATACTTTATTGACACAGACACAGCTTTGAACATTAGCAAGAACTGAGTAGCATGTGTGCCTGCAAGGAACGTTGGTTACATGATGTTCTAAACTATCGCCTGGCTAGCTGCAAGGTTAATTTTTGACAGCTTCCACAGAAGCTGACTTCCATTGCAGTCTCAGCAAGATGAAGTTTCATGTCAGTTTTGTCTCTTCCAGAATCTATAGCACACGTTGTCTTTCAGGACAATCCTAACCATGTCTACTCTAAAGTAAGCCCCATTGTGTTCAATGAGTCTTACTCCCAGGAAAGTGTCTTTAGGATTGTAGCCTTTGTCTTTTTCACTGATTGCACAAAAAGGGAAGTGAGTTAGCTGACAATTACACCTCAACCGGAGGCATCACTAGGGTTTGCATAATCACCCATGTGATGGACCTCCTCCCATACCAGACCATGCAGAATAAGCTACAATATTGATGCAGAATAAGCCTAAATACACAAGGATTGGTGTAACCTTAGTTATGTTAATATATAACAGTGCAAGCCATAAAACAAATAAGTAACTAACAAAAAAGTGGCCAACTTATGGAATCATAGAATCCTAGAGTTGGAAGGGATCCAGTGGGTCATCTAGTCCAACTGCCTGCCTGTAGCAGGAAATCCTCCTAGAACATCTTTGACAGGTGCTTGCTGAGCCTCTGCTTGAAGATCTCCAGTGATGGAGTGTCCACCACCCTGATGACACTCGGACAACTAAATAAGAATTTTGCAACATATAGCAAATGTATTTTCCTTTCCTGATTGTTTGTCCATACCTTTTGATAGAACACATATTTAAATGCAGTTTGTTTGATTGCATTCTACATTTGATTATGAATCAAATGATATTTAAAATAATGGTATTATTAGAAAATTCCAAAATGTAAAATTTTGTCTCGTTATGGTTTCACATCCCCCTTAGAGCGTTACCTGTTCTGCACATCCTAGGGATCCCACTGACATCAACCCTTCCTCCCAGCTGGGACAGAGTCCATTCAGGATCCCCAGGGAGTTGCTAAGAAACATAAACTAGCCTCATGACTTCTTAATCAAAACACTGAGTGCCTTACATTCCTGATTGCTGACCTATTAAAATATGCAAGCGGCAGCTTCATAAGGTACATCAGGCGGAATAGGAGATTTCTGGGGTAAAAAATCATGCCTACCCTCATAGTAACACATGGTAAAATAAGCAAGTTGAGATCTGGCTGTGCACATTGCATGAGAAAAGAGAACTTTGGGAAATGGCTCTGAGTTTTCTGTGACAGAGCAGGAAAAAGATCTTGGGGTGCTAGTGAATAGCTCAATGAAAGTGTCGCCCTATTGTGCAGTGGCAGTGAGAATGGCAAATTCCTCGCCTGGCATCATTAGGAAAGGGATTGAGAATAAAACGGCAAAAATTATGAGGCACCTGAGGGGGGACATAATTGAGACATACAAAATTATCCAAGGGATGGATAGAGAGATGCTCTATTCCCTTTCACATATGTAACACCAGAACCAGGGGACATCCACTAAAATTGAATGTTGGGTTAGGACAGACAAAAGTTGGTGTGTAGAACGTGCAGTTGGTCTGTAGAACTCCCTGCCACAGGGTGTGATGATGGTATCCAGCCTCAATGCCTTTAAGAAGGGACTGGACAAATTCCTAGAGGAAAGGACATCATAGGTTACAAGCTATGAGGGATATGTGTCGAGGTGGACAAGGTGGACAACCTCAAAATGCCAGATGCAAGGGAGACCATGTGCTCCCTGAGGCATCTCGTGTGATACAGATGGACTAGATGGGCCTTTGGCTGGATCCAATGGAGGCTCTTATGTTCTAATGTTCTTAAACATCTATAAGGTTTCCTGAACACACTGGGGGGAAAAGTGGATAAATATCTGAAACATTGTGTCTTTTTTTTAAATTAAAACAATTCATGCCACAGTAAATGAGTTGTTAATTAACGATCTACTGGTATGTGATAATTCTTTTCGAACCGGGGTGTCCAACCTTTAGGCTTCCCTGGGCCGCATTTGAAATAGATGAGTTGGTTTGGGCCGTGCATAAACACTAACCATTTTTTTAAAATGTAGGACAAAATGTAGGATGTCCTATTTTTTGTCCTACATTTTTAAACCTTGGAGTAAGTCTAATTGATTTTAATGGGGCTTACTTCTGAGTAGGCATGATGCATAGGATGGGCAGCGATCCTCTCCAAGCTAAACCTTGGAATAAGTCTCATTGATTATCATGGGGTTTTCTGCTGAGTAGCCATGCATAGGATTGGGCTCTCAGACTGCAACTTGGGAGTAAGCCTCCTTGACTTTAGTGGGGCTTACTTCTGAGGAGGCATGATGCATTGGATGGGCTGTGATCCTCTCCATGGTTAACCTTGAAGATGTGCTGCAATCCTGAACACACTTTCCTGAGAGTAAGACCCACTGGGTACAATGGGCCTTACTTCTGAGTAGACATGGTTAGGGTTGCAGCATATCTCCAAGGTTAAGCTTGCAGAGGATCACAGCCCATCCTATGCATCATTGAGCTTTCAGACTGCAACTTGGGAGTAAGCCTCATTGACTTTATCAGGACTTACTTCTGAGTAGGTCTCAAGGGAAGCAGGCAGCAGCTGGGATAGAGGCCGAGGCTGCTTTTGGGGGAGGCAAGTGGGACAGCGCTGCAAGGTCTGCAGGGGCCTGAAGTGCTCTGAGTGCCAGGAGGCAGGTAGAGGGAGGAGCCAGGCAGCCCAGACCAGCTTTGTGGTGGCCACCCAGGGCAGTGCGCACAGAAGCACGCAAAATTTGAAAATGGCTGCTGCCACAAAGTCGGTTTTTCCAGTGGTGGTGGCCAGCTTTCCAGGAGGGCCACACCCACCCTCGTCTTGGGCCGCATGCAGCCCTTGGGCCTCACGTTGGACACCCCTGTTTTAGAATTTAACCTTCAATAACCAGGCATAGGGGCAAAGGAAATAACCAGGCATAGGGGCAAATAATACTGTATTGGGTGAGTGATCCATGTACACTTCATTCCTATTTAACTCCAGAGTTTAATTGTATTTATTCCCAAACACTAAATTAATGGGCCTTGTGGACGAACTATACTGGTTTTGGACATATAGAATATGCAGTCCTAGTCAGTATTAACTATCCCGACTGGAAGATTTCTGATGGAGATCTTTCAGAATCCTACCTGCAAAAGCCGAGACTAACCTGACATTTTATTCATGCAAGAATATGCTTACCAGTGAGCTTTTTTACTCATGCAAATATGTGCTTACCAGTATGGTGCTTCCTGGGGCAGCAACATTGGTTCTTCCTCTCTTGAGCTCCCAGATCAGACAAATCTTACCTCCCTTAGATGACCAGAGCTATTCTCTAGTCACATCCAGGAGATGTTCTGAAGTCTGCAGAGGTTGTGCATGGCCTCTGTGGGCTTCAGAAAGCCCCCAGCGGCATTTACAAACACTTCAGGTTTTTGGTAAAAACTGTATGGCTTCAATCCTAACTGTAGTTTCCTGGGAGTAAGCACTATTGAACACCATGGGACTTACTTTTGAGTAGAAATGCTTAGGCTTGCATTGTAAGTGCTTTTCAAATGCGCTTTCTGCAAAAACATGTTTAAAAACATGTAGTGCTTTTGTAGTGCAAAAACATACAGTGGCTGTACACCCTATCTAGTGCTGATCTCAAATACAGAATATGTTCCGCAAAAGAATCAACAGGGAGGCTCCAATGCAAAATTATTGAACCAGAATTTATCAGCAAATTTTTTTCTGCTCAGTTCAGACATAATTAGGTTTGTGGGTATCTTTCCTACTGCAGGTGTTAAACATTACATTTCTAGAAACATAGAAATGCGTTTATTGTGTTGTCACTGATATGTGGTTGTGAACAGGTTGCTCTGTTGTACATTTGTGCTCTGCATTCTGTCTCACCATGCTATTGCATCTTAGTTCCACTATTTACAATGGAATATTTTTTTGTTTCTATGTATGTTTTAATAACTGTATAAAACTCCGTATATCTGGCAAAATAGGAATAGAACATCTACAAATCTTACAACTGTCTTTAGAATTCCATGATTCTCTTGTTGATGTCAGCTGAAAATTCTAAATTTGTTGCGTACACTTCCAATACAAAATTATGTCCCCCCTATGGGAAAAACATCAGCCCGCTGTGCTTGAAAAAAGTCCCTTTGCGGTAGTCTCTGCAGTGCCGTCTGGTTTGAACATCAGAGCTGAATTATAATTGCATGGATCCATCATGTCTCAAGGAGCACATGGCACTGTTAGTGTATTCACAGGGTAATCAATGGGCCATGAATTCATTCGAAGGGGAAGGGTGGATTGTGTGGATGTAAACACAGCTGCTCTTTTCTGGGCATGAATGCAATCAGTGACTGAACAAACTGGCCAGCAAATAGAGTGCTCTCTTTGTTTTATGCTGCTTTAATGTGACTTGACAGCAAATCATCTGGAGTGTGAGCCAAGGTCAATATAGTTTAACTTCCTGGAAAGCAGCAGCAAGGATGGCTCCTTCCCAGTCTAGTTTTTGCTCCAGGATCGGCGGTAGATTAAACAGCTGAAAGTTTCATTAAGCAGGAGATTCTCCACAAGCAAAGTGCAATGGCTTCACTTTCATGTGTGTAGTGTGCTTCTGGTGGTAACAACTGTCACCTATGTGTTATGAGTTTTTGGCATTTTAAATCCCACTTTGCTGTTTTCCTGGCAAGCTGTCCTAGTAAGGCCTTAGCTTAATCGCTCCATCTTGTTGCAGTTGAGCTCAGATAGTGGAAATTCTGTGGGAGCATTTAAAAGTGCTTTTCAACTCCATGTACATCTTGGAATCAGGCTCATCAATCCAGCAAGGATGTCTGTGTGCAAAAATGTCAGTGCATATAACCAGTCTTTCTAGATCAGATTCCATACAGAACATTTAAGGTTCTCTCATCCAGGAAAACCAGACACGTGCGCGTATGTTCAATGGATCTTACTCCCAGGAAAGTGTCTTTAGGATTGCAGCCATATTCTCCGTTTTCCACATGCTCTTAGCATACAAAAAGTAGATCAATATACAATAAGTGATGCATTCAGTGGGCTATAGGGAGACAGGCAATGAGGTGATAGACTTGGGGTGAAGGTCATCCCGAGTCTGTCACTCTCTTGTCTCCACAAACCACTGCTGATGCAATCCATATTATCTCACCTCTTTGATGCCACGTTTGGCAGAAGGAGATCCACCATTCCTACATACTGCTGCCTAAAAGCACCCATGAACTGAGAACCAGTATGTGGAAGTAAATTCTGCTGAAAATCCACAAGCATTTCATTCACACCATGTGATTAGAGTTGGTGAACATATCACAGTGCAGCAGTTGTACTGTTAATCAGACCGTAGGATCCACAGGTCTCTGAACGTCTGTCTTAGTATTTTAATCTCTTTTGACTTTTAAAGGTTGAATGGCAAACCTTCTTAGTGGATTGAGGTATGAGAACTGAAAGGTGTTTAGCACACCTTGGATATCCCTGGCACAAGAAAGAGTATACTAGTGGTAATGGATGCTATGCTATGCCATCCAGTCAGAGGTGTCAGAAACATCAACTTAATGGCTTGTTATATCATTGGCAGTTCTCCTTTATGAAATAACTAGCGTAAAGCGTACCCGCATTGCGGGTGTAACATTTCCCCCTATGCCATCCCCCCATGGTGCAGAAACACCCCATGTGCCACTTCCCCCATGCTCATCATCCCCCCATGCGCATCATCCCCCCATGCGCAACTTCCACCCATGTGCAACTTCCACCCATGCACATCATCCCCTCATGCGCAACTTCCCCCATGCGCAACATTCCCCCATGCGCAACTTCCACCCATGTGCAACTTCCACCCATGCACATCATCCCCTCATGTGCAACTTTCCCCCAACTTCCCCCATGCGCAACTTCCCCCCATGCGCAACTTCCCCCATGCGCATCATCTGCCGATGCGCAACTTTCCCCATGCGCAACTTTCCCCCATGCGCATCAACCCCCATGTTTCCCCATGCGCAACTTTCCTCCATGCGCAACTTTCCCCCCATGCGCATCATCCCCCATGTGCATCATCCCCCCATGCACAACTTCCCCCATGCGCAATTTTCCCCATGTGCATCATCCGCCGATGCGCAACTTCCCCCCATGCTTATTCCCCCCATGTGCAACATTCCTCCCATGCGCAACATTCCTCCCATGCGCAACATTCCTCCCATGTGCAACATCCTCCCATGCACAACTTCCCCCCATGCGCATCATCCTCCCATGCGCAATTTTCCTCCATGTGCCACTTCCCCCCATGCGCAGCATCCTCGCCAGTGCAACCTTTTCCTCCGGAAAACATCCCCCAATTCACCAGGCACTGAGCACCATATTGGCTGGATGTTGTTCAGTCTCCCATGTTAAGTATAGGACAGAAACACGTTGCCCCCTTTTCAGCCCCTGAAGGGTTAATTTCTCCAGATGGTTCTTGGTGGGAGTTCAGGTGACAGAAGGAACTCCCAGAATTCCTTCCTTCAGGCCCAGCAGTTGGGGCGGAATTTTGCTGAGTCAGCAATTTTCAATGCAAAGTATAGGGAGGAAAACGCGTTGCACCCCTTTTCACCCCCTTCCAGTTGGAATTTCCGAAAACCGGTTCTTAGTGCACCCCTCAGTCATGGAAGGAACACCCACCCCAAATTTCACACTTCTAGGCCCAGCGGTTTTGGCAGGGCGGTGATGAGTCAGTCAGTCAGTCAGTCAGTCAGTGAGTGACTTTTCTCTTTTATATATATAGACTAGTGGAATTTACCCATTGTTGCGGAAGTAAAATTTCAAGAATATTTGTGGGCCCTGTGCACTGCTAGACACTGGCAGACAGTGGGAGGTGGGCACAAGCGGGCATTGGGCACAGACAGGCACCTCTGGAGGGTGCCAGAGGGCAGTGATGGGCAGCAGCAAGCACTGGCAGGCACCAACAGGCACTGGGCATCCCTACTGGGCACCACTAGGCACCTCTGTGCAGTGGGCAACAGTGGGCATCGGGTACCAGTGGGCACCACCAGGCAACAGGCACCAACGGGCACCACCAGGCACCAATGATCAGTTGGTACCAGGAATCCCTAATAAGCACTGAGCACCAACAGGCACCACTGGGCACTAGAGGGGACTGGGCACCACTAGGCACCAGTTGGCAACAGGCACCATCGGACACCACTGGGCACTGGGCATCCCTACTGTGCACCAGCAGGCAGGGAGTACCACCAGACACCAGTGAGCAGTTGATACCAGGAATCACTACCAGGCACTGGGCATCCATAGTGGGCACCAGTGGGCAGTGAGCACCACCAGATAGTGGACACCAGACACCAAAGTGCAGTGGGCACCAATGGGCAGTTGGTACCAGGAATCCCTACCAGGCACTGGGCACCACTGGGCACTGGCAGGCACCACTGGGCACCAGTGGGCAGGCACCACTGGGCACCACTGCTGGGCACTACTGGGCACCACTGGGTAGTTGTCACAGAACACTACTGGGCACTAGGTGTCCCACTAGATATCCCCCTGAGGAGGGATAGGCCAGTACACAGACATCCCCTGGCCTCCCAACACCACCGCAGGAAACGGGAGACAGGTGAGTTGAACTGGCCTAAATTGGTTCAGATTGCATCCTTACTCCCTAAGTAAGTCTTTGCAGAATAGGGACGAGGGCAGTGTTTTGAGCCAGAGAGCAAACAGGAATATTTTAACATCATTGTGCAGGTGTAAAAGCTCAGTTTTTGACCAGACTCGATTTACCCTGTTGGTTCCGACTGCTCTAAAAATGCTGTCTCTGCCACTGTCCCTCAGCATGATAACCATCTGACTTTTCGGTGACATTTCACATTTGCAGTTTGCAGTCCCATTAAATATTGACTTGTTCAACTTCAGTTTCAACTTGTTCTTCCCACAAAGCTCAAATATGGTTAGGCAGGGTAAAAGGTTGACCCTTCTGCTACCAGCACATGTTTTTTGAGTGTGAGGGTCAGCGCTTCTTTGTGAGTTGACAGAGTGTTTGGCTGAGCATGAGGGAGGAAAATGGAGACCACTATTGACACAGTTTCTTTTGCAAGTAAAGTGAGACCTGCAGCGATAACATTTGCTGTTAAAAATGACATCCAAATGGGCTTTGTGTTTGACGTCTTTAAAAAGTTGGACAGTTGGTAATGTGTGCAAAAAACAATCCATCACTTCTGTGAAAGGAGTAGCATCAAAATAGACCTCCAAGCAAAAGCGTAGGTGATATCCAACATTTACATACCTCCAACATTTACATATACAGTGGCACCTCAAGTAACAAATTTAATTCATTCTGGAGGCATGTTTGTTACATGAAACATGAAATCTTTTAAAATCTTTATTAGGCTTCTTTTATATTTTCCACTGCAGGACAGAAATCTATATGAGCTCATCCCACTTAATACTTATTATGGGACTCATTCTCAAGATGGCACTGTTCCATGTGCAACAGCAAAGCAGTCTTAGGGAAAATGCTTAGATTCTCTGAGATATTTGTACCTTTCCTTCTGCCAAATAAAATCGTAGAAAATTGTCCAATTCATTTGATAGAGTAGTCCTCACCTGTTAAAGGCAACTGAAATAATTTTTCCAGTTCCAAGAATAGTTTGGCAGTTTGTGAATGAATTTAAGGCTGCAATCCAGAAGTGCATTTGGGCTGCCCTGTCTATCACTGGGGTGTCCCAAGTCTGAGATGGGGCAGCCCAGTCATGCCAGAAAAGGCTTAGGGCAGCCTAAGGCAACATAGGCTGTCCCAAGACAGATGGACCTGGGCGGCCCTAACTAGAGCAGCCAAGGCAGCTCAGGAGAGGCATGTTGAGGGCATGTTCAGTATTGCCTAGAATAGAGCAGTTATGCTATATCCACAGCCTGTTTCCCAGGCATAAATTCCCTCTTCCCAGCTCCTCAGAGTTATACCACTTCAGGAGCAGGTATAACAATGAGTAGACCCGTAGGGTTCCATGACAAGGCAGAGTAAGAATGGCAGTGTTGACAAAAAATCTGAGTTCTTGGCCAGACTAGCTGCATCCCCTGCCTCTCAACTTCAGGATATGGCAAAACTATGGCAGCCCATTAACCTGTGTATACAGCAGGCCACTCCAACAAGTCTCTTGCATCCACTATAAACTGTACAAGGCTGGCACCACAGCTGTTCCTGTTCAGTGTGATCTGAGGGAGGTCTCCTTGGGAGCAAGCCCTCCCCAGGTGTCACTTGGTGCCCACTTAGAATGCTCTGGAGAAGTTAGGGCAGCCCAGGCTTCCCGACTCTCTGGATGCAGCATAACTTTCTGCTCTGGATTCAGAATAGTTGGGGCAGCCCAGCTAGGGCACTCCTTGCTGCCCTAACTCTGGATTGTAGCCTAAGGGTAGCCTAAAGGGACACAGTCTCATCTACTTCTCCCCAATTCTTTCCTGCTCTGTGCTTTCACTATGAGGACCGTAAGAGAGAGAAAAATGAGGGTCTACTGCATGGATGTCACTCATAAAAGGCCCACAGCCAGATGTCGCCACTGGAACCTCTTTGTCTCTTGGTCTCTCTGAGCACCACCATCAGTTAATCTTTGCTCCTGAGCTGTACTACGGTGTCACTACTAAAAGGGTGATCCTCATGATAATTGGGCTGTGCCATATCTTGAAATTATGATCAAGGTTTGCATATTTTTTTCTTCGGTCATTTGCATCTAATGAGTTCCTAAGGGAGAAAAAGGGGTTTATCTTTGATTATGACCTGCTGTCACTTCTGGCCCACAAAGCTATTCACCTTGCTGTATGAAACAGGTCTGACACCCTTTGTCTGGTCATGATTAGTAAAGCCACCCATGAGCTCCCTGAGCTTCACTTCATGTTTTTTCTACTGTTTAAACAGTTTTTTTCTACTGTTTAAACATGTTTTTTTCCTGTTGTTTAAATTCTTTCTACTGTTTAAACTGGAGTAGGGAAGTTTTTGGTGTCACCTTCCAGAGCTAGAAAATCCAGATAGAAAGAGACTGCCTTGGGAAAAGGTAACCATCCCAAATTAGAGCCCCCAAAGCGAAAAAAAGAAGTCTCCTTTAATTCAAGGATGTCAGACAAAGACCACAGACCATTAACACAAACCCAACTTCAGTTTAATGTTATTGTTTGCTGAATCAAAATGCTCCATCTTCCTCTGCATTCAGAGGTAAAATTCAAATTTATCTATTTAAATCAAGGAAACAGAAGTACTAGATTGCTGGATACCCCTATCTCTGCTGCAAAGCTGAAGTTCAGTGGTTACTTTGCGGCTGTAACTTTCACATTTAAGGGATGGTGATCCACATGAAATTCTTGAAAAGCGTCAACATCTACTGTGTAGTTTGTAGGAACCTGTCATGTGTGCTGCAGTAACATCAGGTTGGAGCCTTAAAAGGAAAAATAGTGTTACAAAAGCAGGCCTCCGTCAGTCTTGAAAGACTATGGTATCATGCTCTGCACTGCATATGCTGCATGTGAAGCACAAAAGCCTGGGTTGGATTGTTATGGAGGATAGGCTGTTACCAAGCAGCAAATCCCCCCTCTCCACCCCACTGAATTAGTCCAATGGAAAGGCAGAGCCAATACGATTGGATCCAGCTGGCGTCGCAGAGCTGGGCTAAGGACAGCTTAACCCTGGCCTGCTGGTTAACAGGCACAGCGCCTTAACTGCTTGCGCCACCCACAGCCCAAGTGAAGGCACTGAAGGTACAAGTGAAGGTACTGAAGATAAAGTGGTTGTTCGTTGGTTTACATGGAGCAATAGATGTTTATGGTGCTATCCTTTTACAAGAAAATTGTAAATTTGTATTTGCTTTGCAAATAAAGTTTACAATTTGCTCTGCAAATAGTTTTGCATTGATTGCTTTCCTTTATTGTATGTCTTCCTGATAAGCCACATTTGATGGAACTGTATGATTCCTAGTTATTTACATTACAAACTGAATGGGAATTTGGGAGAGAGGAGGCAGCAATAGAAAAGTCACAACTGTGCTGCTGTTGAGGACAATTTAAAAAACAAAAACACCTCCCCCCTGGGAGCACTTGCCCTTAGTGGTATGGGGTAGGGGGAGCTTGTGGACTCCCCAAGCTTTAGAACTTCTAAAAATCACAATCCAGTTCTGTTTTGTATTTGAGAAACTGGAAGTGGGTTGTGATTACTCTTTTTAGCTGTACTTGATCCTTGAAGAGGGGTGTGCAGGCTCCCCACAACCTTTGGATGGCTGGTGCTGCCGGCCATTAAGTGAAAAAAACACTTTTTTGTCCCTGGCTGTCACACAATTACTGTGATCCTTGTCACTGACTTCACCATTATCCCACAATGTCCCTTAAGGAGGCAGAGACATAACCTCTGCATCTGTTTGGAAACCCTGTCACATAACCCGTTTGGAAACTTCTGCATTAGTGTGAAGTTTCTCATTTTAACTGCATTTAAAATCTAAAGAAAATGTTTTTCAGCATGCCCGTTTGCAAACTGGGAATAAATATGCCCTTCTTAAGATATTCACCAACATACCAATCATGAATTCAGAGTGGATCTTATTGCTGCTCTACTGCTGCTAATGGTTTTGGAAAACACAGTGGACATAATCAAGTTTAGTGCTACGCGTATCCCGTGGAATTTTTCATTGTTTGCAGGTGTTGTTTGCAGGCGTCACAAGGCATCCCTGTTCATCTGGCATTCTCTGCTGGAATGGGATGTTACTGGAGTTAGGTTGATCAGCTTCAGCTTTTGGAGGAAAAGTCAATCACAAATTACACACCATGATGAAGGGGCTGCAGTGGCTCAGATGGTTAAGACGCCATTCCTTTCATTAGAGAGGCCAGGATTCGAGACCTGTGTACTATTAGAAGGGGTGAGCTCCCATCTTTAGCCCATCTCCTGCCAACCTAGCAGTTCAAAAGCATGCGAATTCAAGTTGATAAATAGGTACCACCTCAGTGGAAAGGTAAACAGCATTCAGTGCCATCATTCTGGCCACATGACCATGGAGATGTCTTTGGACAGCGCTGGATCTCAGCTTTGAGTTGGGGATGAGCGCTACACCCAACAGCTGTGGCTGGTGCCTGTATAGACAGCAGGGAAACTTACAGTCAGACACGGCTGGCAGGGTAACCTGCCAGAGACCTTTCCCTTACATTTTACATGTCAAGATGGGAATGTGTAACCTCCTGGTTTCCAAAGTAGGCTACCTCAGAAGGCCAGATGCAAGATTGCACCTGGATGCAGGTCTCTTGTTCTGTGTGCTTCCTGAAGCCTTTGGTGGGCCACTGTGAGATACGGGAAGCTGGACGAGATGGGCCTTTGGCTTGATCCAGTGGAGCTCTTCTTATCTGTGCTACCTATGATATTGGTCAGTTCTATGGGTGGGAGGTGGAGGAGTTAAATGAAGACCTTGGAAGACTAAGAGCAAAATCCTAACCATCTCTACTCAAAAGTAAGTCCCATTGTGTTCAATGGATCTTACTCCCAGGAAAGTGTCTTTAGGATTGCAGTCTAAAACAATTCATTGTAGACTATGTACATTTACACCATCAAACCACTAGATGGAAACCCTGCTTTATTGTATCTAGCCAGGGACAGAAATAAAAAAGCGTAGCCTGACCCAGTTTAGTCCCACAGATTACCGTAAATATTTGCCTAAAAAGGCATATGTCAATTCCTTTTTTGATATTCTTGTTTTGAATATTTTCCTGAAGAATTATGTTGAGATGCATGAGTTGAAATCCTCAAGTACTCTGAATTTGTTTTATTTAGGCGAATGGTATTACTTCAAAGTCAAACTTATCTTAAACATTGTTGTATCAGTATGGTTTGCCCAACTTGTCCACTTAGGCAAAACAATTGGCTGAAATGTTTGTTCATTTTCTCTTTCAAAACTTCCATTTTTTTTGTTTCTCTTGCATTCCTTAACTAACAGAACTAACATTCCTTAACTTCCAAAACAGAAGATGGTTCTTCCAGAAGAATTGTCCAGTGGCATCACAAGATCATTCCTATTTGCCAATGATAGTTTCATGCATTCCAAACTTTTTAGTACTTGGACTCACTTTTGAAAAAGACAATCTATTAGGACGCTGTAATCAAAAAAGGTCTAGAAATAAATATTTTATCAAGTAATAATGGATTATTAATTAGTAATAATTCTAGCCCTGTGCTCTCAAGACTTTTAGAGACCTTATACATGGTATGTATGTTTTGATATTTGCTAGACTCTCCTTAGAAATGAAGTTCAGGAATTGGCTATAGTCATTCAGGGTACCCAAAAGGCTGAACTGGAGAGCAGGATGTGCAAACCAGGATTTTCAGTCCTGATAAAAGGCAGAAGCCAGGTTTACATAAGATCTATAGCATGCCAATTAATAGAGAAAATTGGAAAATGTTACATTTTAATTTGAGGGTATGAAGATTACCCCATACCACAGGTAAGCAGTCCAGATAACAATTTTCTTCTCAAAACTGTTTAAGGCATTTCTGCCCAATCTTGCAAATATGCAACAGGAACCAAATGTGTATACCTGTGGGCTAGGCAGAAATGGAAAAAAAATTCAAAAATTTTTTGTGACTCACCAAAAATCAGCTTACAACCATTTGTAGAATTATCCTAATCATAGGGATGATTACCCAAGTAGATAACTTTCAAAAAGGATTTGGCAAAATAATAAATCTTATACAGAAGTTTCCCTTTGGACATTTAGAACGGGAATGCAAGCACGCCAGCTAGCCAAGTTTAAAAAAAACAATAGGCCATGGTCTGAAGGCCCCATTTGGAGGAATCCTACTGATGCCAAGAAGGTCCAAATCTGGGCTGGGTCCATATGCTGTATGTATGCTGAATGTACTGTATAGGCTGACTGGCAGTAGCTCTGCTTTACGGATAGGAATCTCTGCTTGCCTTACATATACAGGGATTGGACATGGAACTTCTGTTTGTATGTAAAGCATATGTTGCATTTACTGAGTTATCATTTATTTCCTCCAAAGTTCCAGAGGCGGCTTCTGTAAAGAGCAAAGAACAATAGGCCTTGATTTAAGCTGGAATATAGAGACAGATGAGAACCCTGGGCAAAATGCCATGGGAATTTTTTTTTATTATGTTTGAGGTGTCAGAGGTTGTAGCTTATCAAGATCTTTGAAGGAAGCGTTGGATGGGTGAATGTGCAACAGAGGAGAAACCACCAGATGTTGCCTTATGGCTTTCTCTTCAGAATGAATACAAATCTTATCTCAACCAAATATATCCACAAGTATAGCTAAACCTTTTGACTGTATCTGTAAAAGACACTACTATCAGTTTTATGAGTAGGCAAGAATCCAAGAGGCTGATTCCAAAACTAGATTTTATTAACTTATAAACACATAAACAGAGCTTTTCTAATAATGTTCTAGAGATAAAAGCATTTACCCACCTAAACAAGGCAGCTGATTCAAACATAAGAATTTTGTTTAGGCATCATTTTAATATAGTAAATACTATAGGACAGCTGACTTAAAATTAAATGCCCAATGCTATTCAGTTTTGTTTCTAACACAAATCTTCTCTGACATTAGATTTTCTGGGTGAAAAATAAGGTGGCAATATAAGGAATCAAGTAGCATTTCAAAGGCAGCTTTCATGTCATGACACATCACAGCTGTTACTGAAAGATCCCAAATGGTGCCAAATTTTAAAATTCAAGAAGCTTCAGCTTGACCTACGCTTGAAAGGAAAATGCTAGCATGCCAATTTAGAGCACAATCCTAACCATGTCTACTCAAAAGTAAGCCCCATTGTATTCAATGAGTCTAACTCCCAGGAAAGTGTCTTTAGGATTGCAGCCTTTGTGGTCATAATGGTCACACTTTTAATGCTAGCAGATGTGGCCAAGATTGGTGTCTTTCACTGCTGCTGGATGTGGTCCATTTAATTTAGGCTTCCTCAACGGTATGGAAATGAACAGAGGATGCAACAGCACTTGGTGGACAACGGTTTGATATCTGATTATTTCCTTCATTTTGAATTAACATGGCTGTTATCTTTGGATTGCAGTTCTTGTTTTAAAGGAAATTTTCATCAGAAATCCAAGCTGAAGGGATTCAACAACCTTCTTAACATTCTTTCAGGATAAGTTCTTATGAAGGAATAATAACATAACATTGGTTAGGAGAATTTTGTTTTTTGAAATTGTACAACCACGAATTGAACAATCAGTTGGATCAACTGAGGGCACATGTTGATCTACATGTAAATGTAGGCTTCAGTGGAACTCATTTCGAGAAGCTTTCTTACTATTATAGTAGCTATGCCCCTAGTAGCTACAGAAGCTACCTTTCTGGATCATAGTACTACACATAGAGCATACTTTCTTGGAAGCAAGTTTTATTTAAATAAATGTGTTTAAGTGCGTGTTTTGAGACCTAAAAGCGGTCAGGGTGAACATGGTAAGATTCTTTAGCACTGAAGAACAGATTAGAAACTTACAAAGATTTGAGAGGAAAGTTATTTACTGGGAATTATTTGTAATGTGATCCAATGGTAAGATGCACAACCTATCTTAGATAATAAATTTCTTCAACATTTTGAAAAGCTCTATTTTGTTGTTTGAAAGAATTCCTCCTCCTGTTTACATAAAGAACCCAGATAAGACCTCTACAGAAATCATACAATTTTCCTTTCCAAAATGGAAAACAAAAAGATCAGTAAAAAGAAAATAACTACATAGGTATTAACTAGAATCTGTGATTTTTACCAGAAGATACAAATATTATACTTCAACATAGAATCATATAGTGGAAGGGACCCAGGAGGTCATCCAGTCCAATCCCTTGCCTGTAGCAGGAAATCCTTAGAGCATCTCTAACAGGTGCTCGTCAAGCCACTGGGAGAGCCCCAGTGAGGGAGAGTCCACCACCTCCCTTGGCAATCTGTTCCACTGCCTAACTGCCCTCACTGTCAGGAATTTTTTCCTGATATCCAACTGGAATCTCCTTTCTTGCAGTTTGTACCCATTGGTTCTAGTTCTGCTTTCAGAGGCAGCTAAGAACAAATGAGCCCCTTCCTCCCTATGACGACAGCCTTTCAGGTATCTGAAGAGGGCAATCATGTCTCCTCTCAGCCTCCTCTTCTCCAGGCTGAACATCCCAAGTTCCCCCAACCTTTCCTCATAGGGTTTCCCTTCCATCCCACTGATCATTCTTCTCGGTCTCCTCTGGACTTGCTCCAGTTTGGCTGCATCTTTTTTAAACGGAGGTGTCCAGTACTGAACACAGTACTCAAGATGAGGTCTCACCAATGCAGAATAAAGAGGAACTAGAACTTCTTGTGACTTGTAAGCTCCAGTCCTCTTAATACAGCCTAAAATGGCATTTGCCTTCTTCGCAGAAGCATCAAACTGCTGACACGTGTTCAGCTTGTGATCCACGGTGACTCCAAGATCCTGCTCACATGTTGTGCTGCCAAGCCAAGTATCCCCCATTTTATACCTATGTTTTTGGTTTTTATTGCCCAAGTGCAGAACCTTGCACTTCTCCCTGTTAAAATTCATTCTGTTACAGCCCAGGATTCCAGTTTATCCAGATCCTCCTGGAGGTTTCTCCTGTCTTCTGATGTGTTTGCTACTCCTCCCAGCTTGGTGTCATCCGCAAATTTGATCAGGCTCCCCCGTATCCCTTCACATCATTAATGAAAATGTTAAAGAGAACCGGGCCCAAGACAGAGCCTTGGGGTACCCCACTAGAAACTGACCTCCAGGTTGACACAGAACCATTTACTAAAACCCTTTGAGTGCGGCCGTCGAGCCAATTGCAGATCCACCTAACGATTGACTCGTCTAGCCCATATTTTTCCAACTTCCCAATTAAAATGTCATGTGGAACTTTATCAAATGCTTTGCTAAAGTCAAGATAAATGACGTCCACAGCATTGCCACTGTCCAGTAAGCTCGTAACCCGATCAAAAAAGGAGATCAGATTTGTCTGGCAAGATTTATTCTTGGTAAATCCATGCTGGGTTCTTTTGATCACCGAGTACTTGTCTAGATGTGCACAAATTGTGTGTTTTTTGACCTGTTCTAAAATCTTCCCTGGGATTGAAGTCAAACTGACTGGTCTATAATTTCCCGGATCTTCTTTTTCCCCTTCTTAAAAATTGGAACTTTAGGATCCCCAAGAAATCTTCAGAGGTTACTTTTGATTATGGCTGCAATCCTATATACACTTTCCTGGGAGTCAGTCCCATAGAACACAATGAGATTTATTTCTTAGTAGACATGCTTAGGATTGTGCCTTTAGAACATTATTCTGTAGGATTCGGAGCCTTGACATAACCACATCCCAGTCTGCATAGGCTCCTTCAAGATGGCGGGATATTTCTGTTCCTGTCTGGTAACTCTGTCGACCATGAAGCAGGCGCCAGTTATCAAATACTGCAATGTCACCTGCAAAGATGATGAAGAGTATATTTTTGAATACAAATTAGTGGTGAGACGTTATTAATAATATGATGGACTGAGAAATTTCATTGACACATTGCAAGCTGATGAAATCCCAACAAGGATTCATCATGACAAATCTCCTCACATGTCATGCTGGATCACAGCATTCAAATGGCTCATCATCACATTTTTAAAAATCATAGAATCATAGGTTTGGAAGTTGGACGCAGTAGGAGGATTTCCTGCTACAGGCAGGGGTTTGGACTAGAATGGTCCCTTCCAACTCTAGGGTCCTATAATTTTATGATTTTTTAAAAATGTGATGATGAGCCATTTGAATGCTGTGATTCATCGTGACATGTGGGGAGATCTGTGGTGTAGCCAGAGGGGGTGGAGCAGTGAGTGTTTGAAGGAGGAATGTTTCCTCTTCAAAACTATTCAAGGCAGGGGGAACAAAATGGAGCCATAGTTATGCCACTGGGGAGATTAAAATAAATTCTTCAAGTCTTCACTTAATTTACAAAATCCATACTGAAGGAAGTGAATCCCATGGTGAACCCCAATCTCACCAAATGTCTGTGAGGAGGAAAAATGTCTGGCGAGTCCCACAGTTGAACAGTATTCTGTCTAAGCTGTTCCCCATATCCCTCTCATTGGTGTACTGGTGCTGGAGCTCATTTCCAGGAACACATGAATCCAGCCACCTGCCATGGCAGCCAAGCCAGGCTGAAGGGCATGTTGTGCTTTGTGACAGATCTTATGCTGCCTGAAAGCTAGATCTGTCAGTGTAAGATCTTCTTGTTATTGTAGTTGCTCAGTCATTAAGACATGTCCAATTCTTCATGACCCATGGACAGCAGCAAAACAAGGCCCCTATTCAAATTCATTTCAAATTAGTCTAAATTAATGTTCATTGCTTTGGTGACATTATCTAATCATCTCGTCCTCTGACATCCCCTTCTTCATTTGCATTCAATTTTTCCCAACATTATGGTCTTTTCCAAGGAGTCCTCCATTCCCACATGGTGGTTAAAACATTTTGAGCTTCAGCTTCAGTATCTGTCCTTCTAATGAACAGACAGGGTCAACTGGTGTCTTAGGCTGTGGCTGAGAGTACTTGGCACCTCTTGTTTTAGGCAATCCTAGCCAGGAACTGAGCCAGACTGCAGAGTAAGAAAGACTACAGTTAATGGAGTGTGGGAAGTACATGCTATGGCTGGTGAGCTACATTAAACATGCACATTAAACATACTGGGTTGTACATTGGAAATCTTAAGCTAACCTTTCCTAAACCAACTCTTCAAAGGCTGCCAAATATGAAAAGAGAATAAAATTTAAACAAACGTACTCAAAAATGCATCGCCATAAAAAAACTTGGCACCCATCAGTCTTGAAAGACTATGGTATTGTGCTCAACGCTGCATGTGAAGCACGAAAGCCTGGGTAGTTTGATATGGAGGATAGGCTGTTATCCAAGCAGCAAATCCCCCCTCTCCATGCCTCTGAAATAGTCCAATGAAACAGCAGAGCCAATAGAATTGGGCTCACAGAGCTGGGCTAAGGACAGAAGCTCACCCTGTCTTGTGTGGACCCGGGTCTTGAACCCTGGCCTACTGGTTAACAGGCACAGTGTCTTAACCACTTGCGCCACCCACAGCCCCGTAAAAATGTTTGTGTTTAAAAGTAGGAAAAAAAGTTTAAAATCTTTTTAAAATGCAGAAAGGAATTTAGAGACAATTGTGACAATAAGCTGTTATGCTGACCAAGATAAACTGTTGTTTTTACTAACAAAAACAATTTTATTACTGAAGCAGTTACTCTAATTACCTGGTTTCATCTTGTAGATGTACTTATGGTCTGTGCTGTTTAACAGATCAACAAATTCCTTGAGAGCAGCATAAAAAGGCTTTACTTTATCAGCTGATATATCAAACACAGTGTCTCTTGTTGCATTATTAAAGCTGATACGAACCACCTCGCCCTTGTCATCTACACTGTTGAGAAAGAAAACATAAGATGTGTTGTCTTGAAGCAAGAGCCTTGCAGCAAGTGGGGTGCAAAAGAATTCTTCTGACAAAACAGTGCCATGCTAAGGCTTACGCCAGCAGAATAAAGGACATAGAGATAAACATTAGTCCTAACTTCAAGAAAGAAAAAAAAAATGGCATATTTTGCAAAACAGCAACACATATTTCTTAAAAGTCGGATTTTTCTTATCCACTAGGTGGCAGGTGTAAACCTACCACATTTTGTTTAAGTATTTCCCAACATATATTGCTATCTTTAATTCAGGGTTAAGCAACTAGGCAGTGCCACAGTAAGCACCTATCAGTAAAGTGTCTCCTTAGTAAGACTCACTCTATGATTCTTTGTTTGGACTGCATGGCGAAATCGCAGTAATCAGTCCCAGTGTCTGTGAAATCTACAGCAGTGGAAGTCAAGATTTGGAAGGCTTCAGGATTTTGCTTCTTAAGCTTGTTGGCTACATGAAATCCATCGACAATTTCACTCTCCCCTCCTGTGGGAGTCTGTTTTATACAGTGCAGCAACTGAACCTGTAACACATTAAAGTCAAATTATAACAAGAACTGGCTAAGTGCATCATCGTTCATAACATCATCATTCATTTGTGTGGTTATTCACTATAGTTTTCTATTTTATCCCAACCATTGTTTGTGTGTGAGTGTGTTTAATATAAATCTCTGTTTCTATCTGCTGGAAATCAATTTAAAGGTATTGAAATTTCTGAGGCAGAGCTTGGTGATGTCATAAACTGAGAAATGTTGAAAAGCGGTGTGAGGAATCTAGAACCAGGAAAGGATCATGTGGACAGGATGCTGGAGCTAGCAGCAGCCATAAATGGCCCAACCTTTGTCTGAGGAAATGCACTATTTTACCTCTTTGAGGACTTTCTGGCATAGTGATTTTCATCTCACGGCACACTAATAAGGCCCTAAAATTTTCAAGGCACACCATCAGTTGTTTTTACCATTGTCAAGGCACACCAGGTTGTTCAAATCCCCCAATTTTTCTATTAATGTCAATCCCCAAATTCTCACAGCACACCTGAGGAGTAGCCATGGCACACCAGTGTTGAAAATCACTGTTCTGGCAGAAGAGATGATAATTACTTAGAAGAGTTATGGACTCTTCTACCTCTGCCTTGTCTGTGGTCATTGAGAACTATGGGAAATGTAACCCCATGATTATTAGCATCCATAGACATGCTGGGACATGGCAATTTCATTTCCAATGGTTCCTAGCATTAATTAGCTACCATCCATACAATGGCAACACGCATAGACATCAGGAGCTGACATCACTGCATTGGACATGGATGTTGGCATCTCTGGACACTGGGTAATGCTCATGGGCCTAACAACCCAGTGTTGCTGAGATTCATGAGAAATGCCATTTTGGTATAAGCTTTTCTACTGTAAGTCCTTCTTTCTGCTGGTTCTGCTGTATATAAGCAGGAAAAAGTGTCCAGAGAAGATGTGGCACTGCAGTAGGGACTCAATTAGCACTGGTCCAATTTGGAACAAGTAACTGTGCAACAAGCAATTTCAGGGTTGCCTGAAATATAGTAGTTCTGGTGTGGAATAAGACAGGTCAGGACCCCTAAAGTCCTAACCTCCACTTAGACTGGCCTAAGCCCCAGCATAATTTATGTCATGACCTAGGGGTGTCATGAAAGTTCAGTAAGACACTTATTCCACTGCATTCCGGGCGGGCGGGGGGGGGGGGGGTTTAGGCCAACCTCACCACACAATCACAGAAAAATAGAGCAGGTGAGTTAGGCCAGCCTAAATTTCTTAGGATCGTGCCTGAAGTTATTCATTCATTCCGTCTGTCTACAGTATTTCTATACTGCTTTTCAACTAAAAAGTTCACAAAGAGGTTTACAAAGAAAATGAAAAAAATAATAGCTAATTAATAGCTAATGGGTCCCTGTTCCAAAAGTGCTCACAATCTAAAATTCTCCCATTTCTAGACAGAAGGGAAAACAGTTTGGCTCTGTGGAATCAAAGGTGAATCAAATTTCAATTTTTCACCCAGAGAGAAAGCAAGGGAGAATTTCAAGAGCAGGTTGTTTGGCTTTGAAGGTTTTGATGCTGCTATTAAAATTTGAAATACTTGTCTGAGTGCTTGCCTTCATTTCTCCCCACTTTTGTAAATCTGCAAATAAATAAGTCTCCATTGCTTCCTCTTTGGAAGGAAGCTAATCTTGCAGATGCCTACTTTGAAACTCTGTATGGTTTAGAAAACTGGGGGAGCCTTTTTGGAAGTTTTTTTTTTTGAGTCACAACTTTTTGGAGTCATTGATACTCTTTACAGATTGGGTAAGATTTCAAAAAGTGTTGTATGACTAAGTAGATAAACATAAGCATGTTGGAGGAGCATGGAGATGGTAGATTGCTTCCAAAATCCTTATAGAAACCATTTTTATTTCCTACAAGGACTCTAAAACGGTGAACTTTGTGTTGAAAAGTGGTATATAAATACTGTTGATTGACAGATAGAACTGAAAAGACTGTGAACACCATTATATGGCAGTGTGCAATTCTTGGCAATAAGGCTAGCTAAGTTGCATTAGCTTTCCATTTGATTTCTTCCATTCCATTCTCTTGACATATTCACTTTTGCAGCATCTAAATGAATTTTCAAGGTTACACATTAGCATGAAAAGTCTGGAAACTATTCAGCAGCACATGATGCAGGCCTGCTCAATTCATTAATAGCACTATTGTTACAAACTGTCTAAAGACCTTGAGCAAAAGTTTCCAACAGCTTATGTGCTCCTACATTAATCTGCCGTCTTTGTAAATGTAGGCAGAATGGCAAGGGTTTTGTTATGGTGTCAGAATGCCATAAGTTCAGTAGGTTAACAACTGACAGAACAAAAATGCATTTTCATGTTCTCCTTGGAAACATCTTTGCTTCCCAACAAATGCTTTCCTGTGAACAAGACTGCAGAATTACATTTGAGGGCATTCCTGCACCCCCCGTACATCGAACACAGCAACAAGAAATGCTGAATTGAGTTTGGTTTAGTGCACAACTGAATTACGCTGCGGGTTATGATGGAGAACTCCAGCAGCACCACTATCAGAAAGTGTGTTCACGCCATGGTCAGCCTGTTTGGTAGTCAATGGGACCAATTTACACTTGCCAGATCTTGCTTATATGCTGGTGGTAAAGGTGATGTGGGGCCTGGTAAGTATGTGTGGTACAATTAATTAGGGCCAATCCTAATTACCTTTCCAGCAGTGGCATAGTTGTGACAATGGGTATGTATTGCATCCTGCAGATGGGGGGCAATTACAGAGGCCTCCTCAAGGTAAGGCAATGTTTAATCCTTTACATTGGAGTTGTCCTTTCCCTGAAGCTGGAAAATTTGTTAGGATTGCACCCAGAAACACCTCTCTGAAGACACCCAACAGTTCCAAAATGGGGAGATGAGCAACAGCTCTCTATGTCTTTGGAAACGTTGCTGTGGAATGCCTCAGAACAGCATCTTACCAGTACCCTGAGAGTAATTAAGCTGTACTTTGATTTGTTTCATGGAAAGGTCTTGAGATTCTTGTGGACTGTCTGTATTTAATGACGAGGGAGGGAGTGAGTCTGAACATGAGCTGACTGAAACTGAATGCAAGAAAACTGAGGTAATGATGGGTAGTAGATCTTGGGAACTGGCAGGAAAGGGAAGACATCTGGAAATAATTTGGCTTTCACAGGTCACTGAGGGTAGTAACCACGGCTGCTAAATAAAAAAGGTATCTTTCCAACAGTTGAATCTAGCCCAAGTTAGCAGGATGCAGATAGATATAAATTTAAATAAACTATTACCCTCTTATATTAGCAGCAGCAGAACAAGTGCCACTCTTTACCCCACCACGGCATCTTTTCCAGAGGCTATTACTGTTGTATTTGCTGTATCTTTTCCCCTGATTGTGATTCTTTTGGAGACGGGACCATTTAATGATTTATTTTACTAAGGCTACAATCCTAAAGACACTTTCCTGGGAGTAAGACCCATTGAACACAATAGGGTTTTCTTTTGAGTAGACATGGTTAGGATTGTGCTCATAGTAAGCCATTTTGTGAAATACTTCTGTTGAAAAGTGATATATATGAATATTCTTAATAAAATTAAAAATAATAATAGTAAAGGTAATACTAACTTTAGGATGGAGATTTGGTTTTTATTGTTTTGAATAGCTGTCCTAACACATAAACTACGTGATGTTTCATTTGAAACTTTATAATAACAATGCCACCTCCACCACACAACCTCGCACAACCTTTGCGTTGTCTTACCCCAGGCGGAAACTGCATCACAGGATAATCAGTGTGAAAACTCAGCTTCTCACTTGTGTATGCCACGTTGTTAGCATCAGATTTGTCTTGTACTTGCCAGGTAGGCCTTTATGAGAGAATGAGGAAAAGAGAGTTTAGTTGGGAAGGGAGAAATAAGTGTGTTCATAAAACTCTTGATATAGGAGTTCCTTAAAAGTGGCCAATTTTGAAATACTTATTTGAGTGAGCAGAGGCCCCCACTGCTCAGAACTGACTGTTTAGAACTAACTGAACCCAACAAAAAATTAATTGTGGTGACAACTGATAAGATCCTTGGACTAAAATACTCAACAGTGTTTGCTTAAGGGATGGAACGAGGCAAAGAGAATCAAGGGCTGTTTGCAGTTCTGCTTCTGAATCTCCTTTCAGCTTTTTTCATTAAAAAGTTGGTTTTTATCTCAAGTGGATTTGATGGCAAAGAGTAAAAAATTACAAATGATTCAAAAAATAAAATGCATGGGGCATGAGTGGTTTGTATCAATGGCCCCAGGAAGGAACAGTCGGGCTGGATGCCAACCTCAGCACTGCTCATCCAGGGGCTGGCTGGGTAGAGAGCTAAGCATTCTATTAAGCCATATCTATGGCCATTAATCTAAGAACTGTACATGTTGGGAGGATTATCTAAAATAGACAGTAGGCTTAAAATTAGAACCCACTGGGGCCCATTCTTATTCCCTGCTTGCCCATAGTCTGAGGCACCACTCACAGAGCATCAGAATAGGATTGTGGCTTGTACAGCTACCACCGAGATCCTTCCCTTATTGGCCTTGAGCTGCTTCCTGTCCAGCCCAGCTTTCTCTCACTGTCCTAAACTGCCCATGATCCTCCCTGGAGCCACTCTACCATACCTACTCTGGCAGGGTAATCCAGCTAAGCTGAAGGAGTGCACATGACAGCAATGTAGCTTCTGCAGTGTTGGCCGGGCACTTGTGGTGGATCACGAGATCCACCACTATAAGTCTGTGATAGGATTGGGCTGTTAGTTAGTTGCAATCCTAACTCCATTAGGTTGGCATAAGCCCCAGTTCAAGTCCTGTGCTGTGTCTGGGGGAGCTGTAGATAGTATGGCACTTCTGTGCCTCTCCTGGGAGAGAGTTAGGTCAGTGCACTGACATGTGCTTGCCTCCATATATACAACAGGAACGGGAAGACAGATGAGTTGTGCTGGCCTAAATTAGGACTGCACACTAACTGTATCAGTTGGGATGAAGGAGAATTGATTAAATTTTTAAATGTTTTTAAATATGAGAACATTATTTCTAAAAACGGACTGTTTTTTGTGACCCTTAGGTCACAGGAAGTCTTCTTGGAAGACTCGCCTGCAGTCTGTGTCAGCATTTGTGCTAAAAATAATTAAAATGTTTTAAAATCTGGCTGATTAATTCCAGACATATTTCTAGTCAATCAAAATATTCTTAAACATTAATTCAATCACTTACTAAATACTGCAGCCCTAATTACGAATTGCTAAGTTGAGAACTATTGTAAGTTGTTTTTCACTTGATTACTTTTCAAGTGAAATGTTAACTTTTGTATTGCTTGAGATGTCAAAGGGCCCTTTAACAAAACTGACTCTCAGCATTAAACAAAGGCTTCAGCTTTCCTATCCATGGAAGAATGAGCTGAACCGTTTCTGGTCCCCTCATTTAAACTTGCATTCTTCAAGAAGGAGTAACTAAAATGAACAGCAGTCATGCTGACAACAAAATCAAGATCGTAAAGTGTTTGAGCTACAAGAACACAACACACCACACTCTGTAGTGAAAATATGTTTTAAGTCATAAAACACAAAGCAAAAGCCAGTACTGAAAAACACATACTCTGGTTCCAATACAGTGTGTGCAACTGTGCAAGTTAGGGCACAATCCTAAGAAATTTAGGCAAGCCTAACAAGGTCTTGTTAACATATGCCTGTGCATTGGCCGAATCTCCCCAGGAATGAGGGAGATGTCTCTTACTGCATTTTCACGACACTGCCTGGACAACACACCCTGGCCTAAATGGAGATTAGGCTTGCAGCCTTATTGACAAAATTTAGAAAGGAAAGACTGACAAATAAAGGGCAACATAAAAAATGTGACAGGTGGGCTTTGCAATATCTGGAAAGATAGGTAAAGCATATACGCATGATGATGATGATGTGATACGGTATGTATGCAAGACCATGAACTAAGTTCTGAAATATGATAGTCCCAACTACATTTCCACAGTAGTTCAACTCATACTGGGTTATCCAGGCTTGCTGACTTTTTGGTCCCTTTAATTAATTAAAAACGCTCAAAAAGCAATTTACCGAGTCCCAAAAAGTTCAATATTTGTAACTTTTTTGCTTCTAAGAAATTGTATTGCAGCAGTCTATACACATATGTGCACACACAAATATGTAGGATTATGTGAAATACACATACAGTAGTAGTATCCAAAGTAGAATATACACATACATGCTCGTGCACATGCAAGATTATGTGAAATACACACACAGTAGTAGAATACACTATAGTATACACACATATAATGTTCATGCACAAGCAAACATGTTGTAGGATTATGTGAAATCTTAATCTATATCATCTGATAGCTGGATTGGTCCCATAGAATATTATTTCCTTGGAAGTACAGTCTATTCTATCATATACTAGAAGGCTATACATGAAGGTGTGCATGAAAAGAGTAAGGAGGAGGCGGGGGGGGGGAGGCATTCTGGGACAGGGGAAGGCTGGGCATTTCCAAGATGGGCTGGCAGAGAACAGGGGATGGGGCCAGATACCTCATTCCCAGGCAGCCTGAGAAAACGTTGGGGTGCTTGGATTTGTGCTACCGTTTGAAGAGGTGCAGATCTGAGTAGTCCTATTGGGGCTGCAGTGGCTGTCCTGGGCTGAAGGGAAAGATTTGCCCTTGCCTCGAGGTGATGCAGGAGCATCTTGGCTTGGATATATCCGCACCTCACTTGTACATTAGTATCTGAAAGTAAATGTGTTCCATGGCCAAGAAAAAGGACTGCTGCAATGCATCATGGAGATTAAAGGTCCATTATGGATGCAACAACAGACTTGAGACCAGAATCCCATCCACACTTCTCTGGAAGGAAGAGCCACTGACTATAATGGGACTTACATCTGAGTAGACAGATATAGGACTGAGCTCTGAGCTGCTTCAGGCATCAGGTAACCTTGCATCGGAGTTCTTTTACTGCTAAAAAACTAGTTTATTCATGCAGTTCTACATCATAGACTATTTCAGAACTGTTTGGTGATATTTCTAAGGACTTCAGTCAGCAGACTCTGATCTAGTTGTACACAAGTTCAGCAGCAAAGCTGTGCAGTCTATCAGTAAATAGTGTTGCATTTCTGGGGAGAAGGAATCCAATTCTGTTCTCAAAGCACATTTTCACTCCCTAGGCCTCCCTCACCCCCTTAACTAGTCCTCTCCCAAACACTGCCTGCCAAACTCATCACGAATTCACCATGCACTGGCACCAACTGACAAAAACACCTCCAACACCTCAGCAGACCTCCAACACCTCCTCCACTGATCAAACATTTTAATCTAGTGTTTTGTGAATGTTTCTGCAAACAAATTGTCAACACTGTCCATCACAAGCTCCCACAGCAAGTCCAGTTTCAGGTCAATCTAGGTGTAACCAGATCTCACAGGAGTCCGTTTTTGATGCCATTAAAAAGAGTACCCTGATGTGCTGAACTTTGACAAGGGCAGGGGCATCACGGGTTAATGGAGACCAGCACATCACCCCCATGAAATGGATGGGGCAGTAACCTGAATGGTGGATGTGGTTATGGTGCCCTTCCACACCAGCCAAGGCATGCTTGCTTACTTGCTAGTAACTTTAATTTTCAATACGTTTCAGTAATCAGGGACCTCCCTCTGGGATAATTTGAGGGGGCTTATTCATTGGATCAAGAAAATTCTGTTGTCTTTGGATTCCTCGAAGCATGCCCTTTCCAATAGACTATGGTGTGTTTGTCTACTGGTGAGTAAAGCCACAATATGAGTCACTTTCACCCTCCATTGGATTCAATACAATTTTTTTGTTTTTTTGGACCAGAACATTTGATAGGAAGGTGCTATTTCTAAACAGATTGTTGGATTGGATTCTGCTCTTCAATACAAGTCCAACAGTACATGACATGGGGTTTTCTGCACCATCGCAAAGTTGCATTTTTGGGGTGCCCCACTGTGCATCATGTGGTGCAGACCGCACCCACTGCTACTCTCAAAGGATTGTGCCCTTTGTTTCTCAGTTTATAATCAAAATGGCAGCTATAGTTAAGTCCCTTCTTCATCCACCTGCACTGGAAAATCTGGTCACTACAGAGACATCTTCACTACAAACACATTTTGATATTATATCAGTTTGTCTGGCTTCCAATCCAAAGTCTTGGGAAGCGAAAGTAGTTCAGCAAGGCTGCTGAGAATTTGCTTACCCTGCTAAGACACCTGGCTTATAAAATTCAGTATCTACTACTTGCCAATGGTTATGTCTTAATCTGGAAATTGTTTCATCCTTCCACTATCTGTATAAATAATCATTTTATCCTGGGTTTATTATATCATTTTAGTTTAAAAAAACATATGGACCAAAAGCCTTCCAACTGAAAAATCCTGTATTACGATACCTTCCAAATTAACAGATCACTGACAGAGGTCAAATTATAAATACTTAATGACAGCTTGCAGAAAACTGAATAACATTCAGGAAGATGTCACTCTAAATGCATTTTTCCTTGCTATGAGAAAATGATTATTCTATAAAGAAAAAGAGAAGCTTCAGTCTTTACTTGCCCAGACTGAAACTCCTCATCCCTACCCCGGGTAAACAGGAATAACATACCTTTTAAACAGTTTTTTTAAAGTCCAATATATTTACTAACTAGAACAATTTGTCTTCAGTTATATGGCAAACTGAATTCAGGAACTTTGCTAAGGTTGGTGGGTGATATTCAGGTCTGGAATCCATATCTCTCCTAAAGAAACTTGTATCTCATGAGAATGGTGCCTCTTATAGTACAATCCTAACCCTTGGTTAGGCTGGCACATATCCCAGCACAAGTCAAGACAGAAGTATCTTTTTTATTAATTCTCATACTATTTTTAAAAAACTGTTTCAGGAGAAATTTGCTGTTTCCTGCATTGTTATCTTTCATACTAAAGTGCTCAGATCAAAAGGGAAATTTAGCTGGAATTATTATCCGGGTCAAGAGAAGGCAAAAAAAAATTAAGGGTTATATTTGTCTGAGAGCCCCTGCATGTCCTGGTTTTTATGGCTTTCAGTAGAAAGTAAATTACAACTGAGAAAAATGTCATAATTACAGATGGTAGCATTTCAGTGTAGGATATTTTCACAGCGGTCCCTTTCACAGCTGGGACTTTTTCTGAGGCAAAACGAATGTACCCTCACAAATTTCTCCTGAAGGATGCAGCAGAAACCATGCTGGCCCTCCCCTCAGCAAAAGAAGGTAAGATCATGAGATGTCAAATAATACAAATAGCATTAAAAGTCTAACTTACCCATAAAATGTGAGGCGAAGGAAACCAATCCTCTTTCCAAGTTTAAGCAGCTCTCCCTGTTTAGTAGAAGCTCCTGTTAGCAACACAATTCCCACCTTCTTCAAGGTGACCAGCCATCTGTAGGCACTTTCATCGCTGTGCAAAACCTCTTCAAAAGACATTGTTGGGAGCTGTAGATCCGAACCCCAGTATTGACGTTCTGTACAAGTTAAATAAACGAACAATTAAATGTTTTAGATTTCAACACTAAAAACATGAATCAAGATTCCAGCAGCCTAAAGTCTTTGTGATGACGCTCCCCATCAACTCTGCTCAGATATTAGTGAACTTCCTGTGTTGAAATGGAGACTAGCAAAAGCAGCAGTGAGGTGGTCCAAAAGAATGATTGTAGCATAAAATCTTACTGTTAGTATTATCTCTCCTTGCAGCACCTTGCTCCAACAGCTTCTCCTCATCTCCTTAAAGCCTCTTAAAAATTAAACAAAATTAATATATTTTTGTAAAATTATTTAAATTTTTGTAAATCATGTATTATGGAGCCAATGGTGTAGGAATGTGGTATAAAAAGTACTGAAAAAAGAATAAGAAAACTGATATAGCTGAAGAATATGAATAGGATGGGGGTTTGGGATCAGAGCTCATATTTTATTTAGGGTACAATCCTACCCTAGGCTGGCACAACTCTTTGGTCTTCCCATTCCCATGGTAATGTAGGGAGGCAAGCACATGTCTATGCACTGGCCTAACCCTCCCATAGGAGTGGCGCAGAAATGCCTTGTGGCACTTTGTGAGACCCTCTAATCAGCACAGGACTTAGGCCAGCCTAACTGGAGCTTAAAATTGCAGACTTATTGGGGTCATGGAATGAAAAAGGTTTGAAATCACTGTTCTAGGGAATCCACGCCTACCCTAACCTTAACTCTTCCCCATGTGATGCTGGAAAATTAGCATCATATGCTAATGTTGAAGATGATACAAACTCAGCTCCAAGACCCCAATGACATGTGGCCCAACTACAGCACTCCCTGAAAGCACAGCACCACAATATTTTCCAACATCCTAGCCAAACTGCAGCAGTTCACAATCAGGATATATAAAGCCGACAAGCTACGTTTCCCCCATACTGCTGCAATAGCATCCTGCTGGCCCTCTATGATATAAGGCAGCTTGCAGAGCATATCTGCCAAGATGGGAAAAACCTCTCATTATTAATGTATAGGAAGGAAAAGTTCCAAAAGTTACACTTGGGAAACTTCCCAAGAAAGAACTTTGCTCTTTTGAAGTGTGTACATAATGCTGCCTATTGCATAAACAGATACTGTATAAACTTTTAAATCAACTCTAAAAGACCATTTGCATCTTGAGTTACAAAACCACCCAAATCAAGAAAGGATCCAACTTGGATAACCCAATTCAGTCTTATCCTAGTGGCTTTTATCCTTCTCCATTTGAAGATGTTCAAACAACAATGTGAAATTCACAGGGCTCCAGGGAAAGAGGGAGTAACTTTTTGGCATCCAAGAAGCTTCTGGCAGAAAATTGATTGGTGAATGGGGCAGACATCTTTGAAGCCCCTTCCATGTGCTTCGTCCATGTCAGAAATGGGTGTGAGAGTTCAAATTTTCCCCCCAAATAATAATTATTAAGAATATTTATATACCTTTTTTCAAAAGGAGTAGTTCACAATGAGGTTTACATATCAGAATAAATCAAACATTTTCCTGTTCCAAAGGGCTCATAACCTAAAAAAAGAATTCAGTGGAAACGCCTGTAGCAGGGGTACAATGATAGGTTAGAGCAGTGATTTTCAGCCTTTTTCATCTCATGGCACACTAACAAGGCACTGAAATTGTCAAAGCACACCATCAGTTGTTTCTACCATTGACAAGGCACACCAGGTTGTTCAAATCCCTCAATTTTCCTATTAATTAATGACTCTCCCCGAATTCCCAAGACACACCTGAGGACTATCTGTGGCACACCATTGTGCCACAGCACACTAGTTGAAAATCACTGGGTAGAGTCTAAAATTCTAATGGCTGCTGGATCATGAATAGAAATCTTCTTTCAGCCATGATTCATAGTTGTATAACAGAAGCACAGATTCACAGCCCTAACAGAAGCAATTAAGCTAAATTTGGGAGCTTGTGCAGTATGTGCTAGCACATGTGCCGAGGCAGACCCAAAAAATTACATGGCTTTATAGGAATTTTCCTCTTTTCCATTTTAGGAAGCAGTCTATTACAGACACAGACTGCCAAGGGAATTTGTTAAGCATCCTTTGCCAATTATTTCATTGTTAAACAAGCAGTAAGGTTTGGACTGATGAAGTATCTCCCTACCCTTATTTTGAGAGTTAGTGGACGGAGGGCCATAGACGTGATGGGTGCAGCTGTGTTTATTGTTCATGTGTTATAAGAACATAAGAAAATCTCTGCTTTATCAGGCCAAAGACTCATCTCTTCCAACATTTTGTTTCCCACAGTGACCCACTGAAGTCTCTGTGAAGTCTGCAAACAGGAGAGAAAGGCATACTCCTTTTTAACTATTTCTCCCCTGCAACTGGTATTCAGGCTAAACCTATGTAGCAGGCCTCGGTCAGTCTTGAAAGACTATGGTATCGTGCTCAGCGCTGCATACGCTGCATGCAAAGCACGAAAGCCTGGGTTAGATTGTTATGGAGGATAGGCTGTTACCCAAGCAGCAAATCCCCCCTCTCCTATGTAGAATACACAATAATCATGATTAATACTGATTTACTTATCAATTCACAGTGAAAGTGTACAATTCCTGGGTGTTTGCCCCAAATTCAGGGATGCAGGCATTATGATTCAGGAATACAGTGTTCAGGCATACAATGAGGGATTAAAATAATCTTTACAACACATGGGTAAGAGGAGTTACTCTGCTACCACACAACCTTCTGTAAGTCCATTACCCCAGACACTTTTCTCCTAGTCTGGCTTAATACCAGAAGTGACCTTGGCTGGCAAAAAAAGTACATGGACTGATAAGGAAATAGTCTACCACCAAAGAGCCACATGCCAGCTTTGATCCTTGGCATTTCTAGTTAATAGTGGTTTAGCACAGGACTATGGTAGTAGGACCCATGCCTAAGACATTGGTGAGCAACTGCTTGTTTGAAACACTGGGCTGGAGAGGCTAATGGTCTGATATTAGACAGCTATTAGATATTACACAGTTAATATCAATCAGCTGATAATAGAGCTTCCTATGTTATTATGGCCGAAAATCTCTGAAACGAATGCCATAGAATCATAGAGTTGGAAGGGACCCAGTGGACCATCTAGTCCAACCCCCTTCCTGTAGCAGGAAATCCTCATCTTGTGGGGACTTGGGTCTCAAACCCTGGCCTGCTGGTTAACAGGCACAGTGTCTTAACCACTTGTGCCACCGCAGGAGTAACGTCAGTTCCACTTCTGTCTCCTGCAGGGATGGTTGTTAAACACACAGTAAGAAAATTACTTTGTTTAGCCTTGTCCCTATTTGAAGAAATGTGTTGTTTGAAATGGTTCCAACATGTGCACTTATTGTGCTAATGTCACAGCAGCAGCCCAAATAAATGCTGGGTGTAATACCATTTTACATGAGCAAGAGAGAGTAAGTGCAGAGGGTTCAAAATTAGAACAAAAGTGCCCATGACAAAGGGTGGTCAACTGGAAGAGGCATTGCAGAGGAGGGGTTGTGTTTAGAACTTAGTTCTCTGTCTACTGTTGCATAGATGGAGGTTTGATGCAGCAGTACAGTGCTCATGCTGGGAAAAGATTTCTAAAAATATAAAAAAGCAAAAGAAACTTTTAACAGTGATGCCAAATATTGTGTCGGTATTTGGTAGATTGTTGATTCTGATATCAGAGATGTCACAAGCAATACATGCAGATTCTTATGACAGATGTGCCGAAACCATATTATACAAAGCATTCTAACACCAAAAGGAATTGCTAGTAGAAAGTGGTAAGGTAATTACTAGAGTGTATATAGTGGTCTTTCACAGAAGAACTGTCATCTTTACAAACTCTAAATAGGTTTCCCATTCATTCAAGGTATCACTGTGCGCAGTCCTAACCACCTTTTAGCACTTGCATAGCTGTGCCAGGGGGGCATGTGTTGCATCCTGCATTGGGGGGCAGACATGGAGGCCTCCTCAAGGTACAGCAATGTTTGTTCCCTTATTTGAGAATTGCATTGCCTTTACCTTGGTGCTGAAAAGCTGGCTAGGACTGTGTCCACTGTTGTTTGGCATTTCATATTTTCTTTTCTACATCTGTTTACATTTTGATCTCCATCAAATAGATCAATATTAGTGTGGACCAATAGCAGTTTTATTTGAGGAACAATAATATGTTTGTTGAACAGCTGTGAGTGCACAACACTTCTATGAGCTAATAATTGAAGACCATGAATAACTGTCATTAAAACAGATCAAATATCACTAGTGGTTTCAAGACTGACAACTTACATATTTGGCCTCATGTACTCATTACAAATGTTTCCAAACATCAGCTGTCACTATACCGCAATTCGAGGTTTGGAGATGCTAAAATTTTCCTAATTTATTTTTCCTTCATTTTCTTTAAAAATGAGATGGCATTATCTGTAGTGATATATTTCACTGATAATGGACCTTAATGAAAATAAGGGGCAAAACCTATTGTTTAGGAAAATAAACTTGCATATGTTGCAAGAAAAGCAATGGAAACAGTATATGATAATTACCATAAGCTAAAAAAAGTAACCTACAACATATGTCTCTTTCTTGGTGTTAAAAGATACAAGGCTTGCAGGAATTTATGTATCAACCCTCTCCCTTCTATTAATATTTTGATATGTAGACTGTAATCATGCCGTCAGTAAAACACAGATGGTACAGTATTTTACTTTAAAGATGAGAAAGCATCTCTTGGTGCTACAGTAAGATTTTGTTCCATTCTCCAAGAAACTTTCACATCTCAAAGCATGAACACCAAGCAGGAATATTCTGTAACATCAGCACAATCCTAATGTGCACTGGAACAGGCAAGCTAACATTCCTGCACTGTATCCAACACAGTCTGCTGCTGCATTATCATGGAGAAGGGAAAAGTGCAGCCCCTACGGGTCTACTCAAGAGCTGGAGATGGATTTTTAACGCATATCCAGTTTCAACTATTAGCAGGGTTGTGACAAATCAGTTCATATAGTTAGGGGTTTGCTGTCACCCCTTTAAAACCAGTTTCATCTGTGGCGGCAACAGCTTACTATTAACGTGAGTAGAAAACCTAAAAGAATCACATGGGAGGACTACCAAGACAGCTGATCTGGCAAACACAGTAGACAATATCAAAAATGAGTAATCAGGGTTGCTAAACCACTACTAACTGGACAAAGAATCACTTTTTCAAGTGTAAGTCCTCATATATTTAGCAGAAAAAGATTATAGTGGTGCCTCACGTAAAGTATGTTTCATGTAATAAACAGAAATTTCTCTAGGATTCTGCTTCACCTAACAAGCTGTGCTTCATGTAAAGAACACATTCGTTGGCAGTTGGGGCAGAAACGCTGCCCGGCAGCCTGTTTAAAAAGCGTCAGGGCTGCCTAGCGCACCTGCCCATAGTGAAAGCAACACTTCCATGCTGTTCCTCCTGCGGCCGGGCATCTGCTGGGCAGAGGGAGAGAAGAGCAGTGAAGAGGGAAGCAGCTCAGGGCTAGCCAGAAGGAAGCAGGGGAAAGAGAGGCTCAGGATAGAGAGAAGGAGAAAGTGGGGAGACACTTTGAAGGTGTCTTGGATTGCAGCCTCCTAACTATGTCTACCCAGAACTAAGCCCCATTGAGTTAAATGGGTCCTCCTCCCAGGAAAGTGTCTTTAGGACTGCAGCTTAAGTAGACTTCATAAGATCACGCACATTGAATGCATGTTTTGAATTCAATCCCAGTGTTCTGTCATCATTTTTACATCCAGTTAATATTTTTATATGAATATTTTTGGGGTTGTGGAACCAATCGTCTGATTTCCCATTATTTCCTATGGGAAAATCCACTTCATGTAAAGAACGTTTCACGTAACAAACATGACTCCAGAACGAATTAAATTTGTTACATGAGGCATCACTGTAACTCTCCTTATTCAGCATTGTGACTCTTCCAGTGACATGTCAGTGTTTTTCCCCCTATCTGTTTAGAATGAAAGCCCTTCTGGGGCATAGAACCACTTCACTATGTTGCTTTGCAAACTTTTTAAAAAGCAACATATGAATATCAATCTATAGTAACAACCTTATTTTAAAAATTCTGGTTGATTGCAATTTAGCACATGCAGAATGCTATCCCCCATACCCCAAGTAAACCAAGATGCAAGAAAGAAAAAGAAATTCATAACAATTACATAACATATGGCAAAAAAGAAAATTGAGTAAGGCAAGGGAGGTCTACGGAGCACTTGTATCTTCTTGGGAGGCATGGGATGTCTTGGAATGCCATGATTCTCAGTACTCTGCCCAAGATCTGTCAACGCTCAATTTCCACTCCACATGACAAATGCAAAGACATCTTCTTGGAATTCATCCTCTGCTTTTGTATGTGCAGAGGATAACCCACAAGCAAGTAAAAACCCTGAAATGCAGCTACGTGGCTGGACCTTGTCCGCAGAACATTCCTAAATCCAGTAATGACACAGCAAGAGGAAAGGACTCCAATCCAATTATTAAACCCAGCTATTAAACAGGAGATTGCAGTGAGCAAAAATCCTATATGTGAAACCTCTCAGACCTTGTTGGGCTTCTGGGCATGGATTTAGCCTCCCCATGGAAGTTATCCAAGATTTTTTAAAAGGGTTTTTTATTATTAAACATGTATATTTTGTGGCAGGTACACATTGCAGTGTAGTCAGCAAAAGCTGTCCTGAACGGACTACTTAGAGAAGAAACAACCATTTTCTACATCTGCAAAGTTTGCACTTTCCAACCACAACTAGCATGTCTGATTCCTCTGGCTTAAGCCTGTTAGCAGGAGAGTCCAAGAAACACATCACACACATCCTAATGTAAACCATCCACACAGACCATCCTCATATCTAACCGTGTGGTTCTAAGAAACTAAGGTATGACTGACAAGCTGCTGGGTTTGCTTCTTTTCCCTCAAAATATTCCCAGAATGGAAAGGAAAAAAGAAACAGTGTGATCCTTGACTAGAAATGTAATCACACCTTATTAAATTCCTCAGCAAATCTATTCCAGCACATATTCTTTAGTGTTCTATGTGCTGGGCTCAGTACAGTGCAATTGCTGGCCTTTGGGGGTTAAAGTGGTCTTAGAGGGTAAAGAATGCTCTGAAGAAGAAACCATCTGACTATAATAATGAAATTCCAAAGTATAGATAGGGGTGTTATAAATGGCATTACTGTATTTTATTTAGAAATAAGCCCATTATATTAAGGGATGCCTGTGACAGAGAACCTTTTGGGATGAGAGTGTCAAAACTTCAGAAAATGCTGACTTCCCCACAAACAAAAGAGAAACAATTTTTACATATTCATTATTTAAAATAACACAGTGGGTCCTCATTATCAGCAAATTTGACACATCTGGAGCTCAGAACTTGAGGAAGGAGAACCCATGGAGAACCTCCCAGATGCAATCTCCAGTTTTCTGTTTTCATGAAAACAAGAAGTTTCTGTTAAAAGGTTCTGGCAAGAATTCCGGGTTGTCTCCAGGAGGTCATTTATGGTTAGATAGTAGACTTCTTTATCATGGCTTTCCGCTTTCACAGGGGTTCTGAGAAAGGAATGCCAAAGCATGACCCTGTAGAGTCCAATTATGTTTGGTGCATATGAATGCTGGCAACACCTTTAGAAGCCAAATGAAAGATTAAAGAGTACACAAATCCTGTTAAAAATAATTTTAGGTTTTTTTTCCTAGCTTTTACTATCTTCCCAAAAAGCAAAGCCTTGCTCTGTCAGGTCAAGCTTCCTGCATCTCAGAGTGGCCCAACAGATGCCACGTACACACTATCATTTGGCATTCAGAGACAGGCTTCATCTAAAAACCAAAGTACCATAAAGTCATCATGACTTCTAATCATCTTTTTAATCTACTTTACATGGATTATGTATATGATGAGGACAACATGCTGCAATTAAGATTGCAAGGTCAATAAATAATGAAATCCTTTTTTAAAAAAGTTCCCTTTAATATTCCAGTTTCACTCTCCTACCATCAGAGCAAACTTGCCTTCTTACTTGCATATACTTTCCTGAACCTTCCAGGAAGAATTCACAGTGCTACTTATTCAAGCTAGTGCTTGGGTTGGAAAAAAAAGCATATACAGTGGTACCTCTCATAACAAGCGCTTCACATAACAAGTATAAATTTCCAAGAAATCTTGCTTCACAAAACAAGTTTCGCTTCACTTAACAAGCAAGCGTGCTATGAGCACGTGTGCTATGCAGCCCTGATGCTCCATGTGGAGGCCCTTTAAAAGGGCAGCCGGCCAGTGCTGCTGCCTCTAACAGCTCCCAACTTGGGGGCAGTTGCTTGGGGGTGTCAGAGGCAGCTGCCCCTAACTGCCCCAAGTGTCAACACTGGCCACCTTGAACACCCAGCAGCAGCTCAGGTAAACATCCCATGAAAGTGTCTATGAATGCAGCCTCTTAACCATGTCTACTCAGAAGTAACCTCCATTCTGTTAAATGGATCCTACTCCCAGGAAAGTGTCTAGGATTGCAGCTTAAATAGTCTTCATAGGATCATGAATATTGAATGGATGGTTTGAATTTCAATTACAGTGTTTTATCATCATTTTTACATACAGTTAATATTTTATATGAATATTTGGGGGTTGTGCGTTTCCATTATTTCCTATGGAAAAATGTGCTTCACTTAAAGAGCGTTTCACTTAAAGCGCATGCCTCAGCAACGAATTAAGCTCTTTATGTGAGGCATCAGTGTAGTTCTATCCAATACTAGAAAACGTATACTTGAAAGGTAACAAAAACCCTTAGGCTGCAATCCTAACTTTCATTTAGGCTGGCCTAATTCCTATGTTGAACTGGGGATGTCACAAAAGTGCTATAAAAAGTGCCACCTCTGGATATGCGCTTGCCTCCCTACATCACTATGGGAATGAGAAGACCAATGAGTTGTGCTAGCCTAAGTTAGGATTGGAACCCTTAGTGCTTGAGTTCATGAACCTGGTTTACAGCATGCCCTGCATGACAAACAAGTCACATTCTGGAAATGGTATGTGAAAGGAGAAAAATCTGAAAAGAGGCAAGTTTGATGGTGGCAAAATTGTTATGTCTGTGCCCAACTGGAACTCCATCAAACACTGGCAGTAACCCTACGTCTTTGACTCCAGGACCACCCATCAAGATTTAATAGCTTTCATATTGGCATTATGAGATCTCCTGACACCTTGAAAATTGTTTACACACTTCTAGAGCATGAAAGATCATTGTCAATGCGGACTTGCTGAGGAAAGCAAGTTATTTAAGGTGACATAGAACAAAACGGCTTTATTCTGTTCAGTCCAACAAACCTTTTCCAAGTTGTGGAAAGAATTTTGCAAATGCCCATCCAAGCTGGTATGCAGAACAGACGCTTTTGCCATTGGAACAAGGAATAAACTAGCTGACAAGTAGAATAACTTTGTCCAGTAGGACGGTGTAAGAGACATAATGATAAACACTTTCTAAATAGAACTGGAAAAACAGTATTTGCGGGCTAGTAATAGACTGTAGATTTTAACTTATCTACTTTAGAGCTCATTTCTGACCAAACTTCATACCAAACCACCTTTGTACCTGTCAAACTACCAGATGTTTTCTGTGAAAGTGCAGCCATCATCCTGGCTCCAAGATGTTACCCAACTCTAGCTGACTCTTCCACATCCTTCACATTAGAAGGTCTTCTGAGGTCCATGGAGGGCTCAGAATACCCTCTAAAGACACCGCTCCTTTTGCATCCGGTGGGTCCATGTCAGACTGATCCAATGGATTCAGAACCAGCAGATGGACTTGTGGGTCTTAATTATGTGGACAACACAGGCAGACTGTATATTCAGTAGGATGCCAGACCAGGCTGTAAGCTTGAGATAATGACAATTCCCATCTAAACATATGGGTGATGATATTATTCATGTGACATTATAAAGCAGGCCTCCATCAGTCTTGAAAGACTATGGTATCGTGCTCGGCGCTGCATACGCTGCACGCAAAGCATGAAAGCCTGGGCTGGATTGTTATGGAGGATAGGCTGTTAACCAAGCAGCAAATCCCCCCTCTCCACGCCACTGAATTAGTCCGATGGAAAGGCAGAGCCAATACAATTGGATCCAGCTGCGTCACAGAGCTGTGCTAAGGACAGGAGCTCACCCTGTCTTGTGGGGCTTACCCAGGTCTCAAACCCTGGCCTGCTGGTTAACAGGCACAATGTCTTAGCCACTTTTGCCACCTACGTATTACAACATTATTATTATTATAGTTACGTGGAGAGGATTTGGCATTAATCATGTACAATAAGGAACTCTTCATTTGGGATGAATCAACAATGGATGGTATATCAGAAGAGTTTACACTTTAAAAGGATTATCATTGTAATCCAAGTCATTACTTTCTCCAGTTTACATTTCTCTCTCCCCCACCCTCCTCTGGAGTTAGGTTTCATTCTCTCCTTCACTGAACAGCGGGAACATTTTTCTTTTAATTCAAGAGGAACTACAGCTTGAAAATCTATTAAGCAGCAGTTCTAAACAGGGACAGCCTTCTTTTCCAGGGTTTCCCAGTGGTAAACCATCTCATTCACATTATTCATTATTCTACCATTTTAGCTTGGTACACGTTTTCCACTATTTAACCACACTCCATATAACTTCTGTTTTTCTATAGTGGGATGGGATTGAAGGTTACAAATTATGAAAAAGAAGTTGCCGAAGAAATGTTAAAAAGGTGGCCTGTGAATGCTCTGACAGCCCTCACTTCTAAGGCAGCTCTGAAATAGCTGCATTGAAAATGTGTTTATTTTTCAAACAATTTGCAAGAAACTTTAATAGCTTCTATTCAGAAGGAAGCCGAATAGACCTCATGCACATCTTTCAAAACCTATTTTGTCATCGCTGATGAAAAACAGATCTATGTGCTATGAAGAGGGTGGGAGGAAAGTTTCCTGCGAACTGTAAAATCTGTAAATTTATCAATCAACCTTTGCATGTTCCTCAAAATTGCATCATTTATTTAACAGAATGCTTAAACCAAAATTGCATCATTCATTAAATAAAATGCTTATTGGTACATATAAGACCCCTGCAAACTGGGAAAGAGGCACTCTTTCAAAGTGGGTGTTCCTCTTTTTATTTAGCAGGGGAAGAGTAACTGGCTCTCCTCACTCCAGCACTGTCTGTTACAGTGGTTTCTGCTAGTGTTCTTTTATAGTTTAGATTGTGAGCCCTTTTGGGGACAAGGAACCATTAGCCATTAATATTTTTTTCATTTTTCAACCGCTTTGTGAACATTTTATTTGAATAATGATAGCTAGCTATCTATCTTATCTATGCTTATCTAGCTATCTTATCTAAGCTTTCCATCCATGCTTACCTATCTAGCCAGCTAGATAAGCATTAAATAAAATGCTTATATGTACCTCTGGATTATATCAACCCAAAAGTGATTGAGGAATACATGCAAAATAAAGCACATTTGGCAGAAAGCCTTTTATTACTACTATGTTAAGAGTTTTTTTTTTACAAACTGGGGAAACTTTTCATAATTAACTGAGGATATCATTATTTAATAACATAATGCCAGCCGTAAGTGGCCATCCTAGACTCCAGGCAAAACTTACAAATAATGTGAATGTGAGAAGTGTGAGTGGCAATTGTAGTCTCTGGTCACTTGCTCCCCTTGAGCCTCTGAATTATGGGGAGTAAGCAGCCTGAGACAGTGATCTCATCTGCCCCCTTGCAAAGAGTGCTGTTTTTCTGGCACTTTTAGCAAAAGACATGAAGAGTGATCATGTGGGGTAAGAGGGAAAATTATATAAGTGGGTGGCCAGATTGTTTCCCCCACGCAATCTGCAGACTGGTGCAATTACCACCCATGCACCCTCTCTAACTATGCCACTGATCCTTGGTGCACCAAGGACAAGAACACTTTTTATATAGAAATTATGAAAAATTGACAAAAATCATTTCACTCACTAGCTTTGAGTGAAATATGATTTCAGAAGCCATTATCATAGTTAGCCTCAAATGCTTTTATGGTGACTAAGCACCTAATCCTAGCCAGAGTTTGCCTGTGTAGACTGTGATCATACTTTTAGCATTTTCCTCCCTGCTTATGTAAGCTAATGAAAATCATCATTGTGAGACTATGTTTAGCTCCCTTGACCGAAAAAATTTACTCCCATGAACTGCGTAATTCAAGCTTCTGTCGATGTATAAATTTCTGAAAAACACTCAAAAAAGGCTGATTTTTTAGGTATCCAATTATTTTCTTGGAACTCTAAGAACACTCTGTTAATGCCCAGGTTACCAAGTTTATTTTATTCAAATAAAATGCTGATGAACAGTTTTCTTCATCCATCTTGGGAGAAAACCAAGTTTCTGATCTGGGTATAGACAGCCCTAAAGGGAGAACAAAATACTTTCTGTGTTTTTCATTTTCTATAACTTTTTCCCATGTTGAGCACTCAGCAAAACAAGAATGAAGAACTGCTCTCCATATAACAGCACAATATCTGCTTCCTAATTTGAGCACAATGCTGTTACAGAAGGATCGCACGCTCACTACTTCTTTTGTTCAAGCTTCATTGGAAACATTAGAAAATTTGCATGAAACAAGTTGATCCCAAACAGAAAAAAGACAGTGCTTATAGCAGTGGTTCTCAAAATTTCACAGAGCTTTACTCCCTAAGGGCACAATCCTAAGCATGTCTACTCAGAAGTGAGTTCCATTACAGTCAGTGGGGCTTATTCATGGGTAAGTGTAGATAGGATTGCAACCTAAGGGCGCAATCCTGAGTAACTACGGGGAGTCCTTGCTCCGGTGTAAGAACAATTTGCTCTGGATTGCAATATGAATTTCCCATAGGTTTTAATTGGGTGGTGCAGTAACTACGGGTGCACGTAAAGTCTCTTACGTGCTCCCGTAGTTACTCTGGATTGTAGGGTAAGTCTTTCTGAGGGCAGTGATGCATTCCCCACCATTGCATCCCTGTGTGGAAATGGGCGGCTATTTTTAACATTATAATCTGTGATATAATGTTACATCACTGGTCTGTGGGGCTCTCCAGCGCTCCACACACTCTGGCAGTATCTCTGGTAAGGTTAAAACTAGTGTCTCATTTCCCCACATGAGCATGAGCCTGGAGATCATTCTTCTAGTTTCCCCTTCCCCACCCCTTACAGAGAGCAGGGGACCTTTACATGAACTGAGAAGTTTTAATCCCCAGTTTAAGTGCCAGTGGCATATATGATGAACCAGATCTACTACTACTTCGGAACTCCTGCATGCATTGAATCTATCTATCGATTGATTGATCGTTTTTACATACAGTTTTTCAACTAGAAAGTTCACAGAATGGTTTACAAAGAAAATGAAAAAAAATTAATGGCTAATGGGTCCCTATCCCAAAAGGGCTTACGATCTAAAATGCAAAAGAACACCAGCGGAAGCCACTATAATAGACATTGCTGGGGTGAATTAGTTTTTACATTTCAGTCATTAGTGAACTGTTTTTTTTTAAAACAAACAACAGATGCATCATATTGATGAGGAATTCCTACCTGATAAAAACAATTCTTCTTGAAATTTTGCTCTTGCTTGTTCAGAAAAACACCTTTTCTTCAACCATTCAGCTTCAAATTCACTGGTGTGGTCATCTGGCCATAATATGCACACCTTATTAACAGAAAGAAGCATTAAAATGGCAGCTGATTAAAGTTGTCTCAAATATTTTTTAATTGTTGTGCTGGCTTATTTTAGTCATAAACATCTTAGTGCCCAATCCTGAGGGCTCAGTGTGGGTGCGGTGCTAGCTGGGTATCACAAGGCATGTCTGTGAGTCTCACTGCTGGGCCAGTGCTGGAGCTAGCCCAACATGATAGGTACTGCACTAGTGCTGGACCGGCACCATAGCTTAGTGACGTGAGTGGACCGCTGAGTAACGGACCCTGTAGGGAACCATGGGAGAGGTGGGAAGGAGGTGTTCTGGGGTGGGGAAAGGGGAGAGAAGGTAGGCAACACCTGCTGCAGCCTGTTGGCCTTCAAAATACCACAGCAGCCATTCATGCATTGCAGGAATCCTTGCACCATGAGCAGCTCAGGATTGGGCTGCCCAACTCCATAACTAAGGTGACTAGCATTTATTTTTGTTGAAGAAACAATATGTACTAGAAACGCAAAGTGAAATGGCACCTTCAGAGACGGATCACCAGTTTGATCCGGGTAGGAGAACAGAACAGGGGACAAAAGCTTCCCATCAGCAGTGCATGGTTCTGATTGCCCTCTCCCAATAACTGTTATTGAAAAAGTATACACACACAAGACTATAAATTTAATGTGATATGTGATAAGCATATTGATAAGCAAAAATACTGCTATGTGATAAGCAGTATTTTTCCATGCAATTAAATAGTTCCACACACTGACCTAGAATTGATTAAAGGAAAAACAATGGCTTGTTATTTCTTAAGAACCCCCTCACCCAGAACGGTACCTTTTGTCGTTCCAACAAAATGACATTCTTGGCTCCAATATTGACATCCAGATTTTCAAGAAGCAATTTGCGTGCTTTGGCAGAGTGCAAGAAACAGTCGGGGCACTGGCAGTTGTCTCGGAGCCACACAGAAGGATACAGGCTCTTGCTTCCATCTTCCCAGTGAACGCAGATATACTGATTTGCATCCAGGGCTTCCACCGTCTGGATGGCTGCATTCATGCTGAAGGCCTCCATAGCCTGCGCTCTCCCCGAGGAGCGTTGCCAAAGCCTGCTGCTTTGAGAGAAATTCTGATGCAGGCATTTGCCCTTTTGTGCTTGTAGCAGAGTTCGAGAACAGGCTGGATGGACTTTGGTACGGAATAAGCATTTAGCGATAGCAGTCCACATCTTTTGCCTTCTCTGACTTGATCTCCAGGCTTTGCATAAAAGGCTTTGTACTTATCAAATTTCCTGTCAGGTCAGGGCTGTAAAGATAAAGCACACAAGCTGGAGGAGGGGAAGCAAAAGTGATAATACTCAAAGGAGGGCTCCTTACGCTTGCTGCTTCCTAGGATCTTATGCCATAAACAAAAAGAGAATAAGCCCCCCACCAAAAAAATGTAGGACACCCAAGAAATATTTAGCACATGACAAAATAAAAGCTAAGAACACTCATATAAACTGCTTTCATGGACTTAATTTAAACACTATACAGTGGTACCTCTCATAACAAGAGCCTCACATAACAAGTGTTTCACATAACAAGTCTAAATTCTTGCTTCACATAACAAGTTCCGCTTCACTTAACAAGCACTTACACAGCCCTGACACTCTGCGCGGAGGATGTTTAAAAGGGCTGCCGGCCAGAGGCAGCTGCCCTTAATGGCCCCAAGTGCCCCCACCAGCCATCTTGAACCTCCAGCAGCAGCCCAGGTAAGCCTCCCAGGAAAGTGTCTTTGATTGCAGCCTCCTAACCATGTCTACCCAGAAGTGAGCCCCATTGTGTTCAGTGGGGCTTACTGCCAGGAAAGTGTCTTTACGATTGCAGCCTAAGGCTGCAATCCTAAAGACACTTTCCTGGGAGTAAGACCCACTGAACACAATGGGGCTTACTTTTGAGTAGACATGGTTAGGATTGTGGTGTAAGAAGACTTCATAGGACCTTGCACACTGAATGCATGTTTTGAATTCAGTTCCAGAAGATAACTTATTACTTACAAGAAGGCTACATTCTGCCACTTACAAGGAAAAGGAGGATACTGAAGTTTTTTTTCAAGAACACAGGGATAAAATTCAGGACAGATGCTGGGAAAAGATGCCATATGGTTACCCTGCTTGGATCTCATCTTTGGAAGAACCAGAATTTTCAAGTTGTATTTGCAAAATCCATTTTTATAAAAAAGAAAATGCATTTAATAGGAACCTTTCATAATAAACTCATTTTATAAAGCAAACCTTGCAACTAAATCATTTATAAACTGTGGCTCCTTTAGGAACTCGCAAACCACCGAGGCTGGAATCATTGTGGAACCACATGCAACCCCTTATACCCTGCACAGAAAAATTACAAATCAATTTGTAATATTTAAAAATTATGTCTGGGTTCTCCTGACTTATTGGGGAGGCAGCTTGCCCACCCCAAGCAACTTCTGCAGCCTAGCTAGCAGGTACAGCAGAGTACCCCTGACTCACCAGGGAATAAGCCCACCTGGACTTATCTGTCTGTCTGTAGTATTTATATACCGCTTTTCAACTAACAAGTTCACAAAGCGGTTTACAAAGAAAATGGAAAAATAATAATAGCTAATTAAAAGCTAATGGGTCCCTGTCCCAAAAGGGCTCACAATCTAAAATGCAAAAAAGAACACCAGCAGAAGCCACTTGAACAGACACTGCTGGGGTGTGGAGGGCCTGTTTCTCTCCCCCTGCTAAATAAAAGAGGAACATCCACTGGAAAGAGTGCCTCTTGCTCAGTTAGCAGGAATGTTAACTTATTCCAAGCCCAGTCCTCTCCAAGGACAAAGGTACAGGCAACAACCTCTGCAGCCTTACTGGCACGCAGAGCAGGGGATGAAGAAAAAAATGAGTAGTCAGGGGTCTCCAAACTCAAGCTCAAGAACGTGCTGAGGGACTTCCACATTCTACCAGATTTTTGCACAAGCAAGTTGACTTGCTCTCATCTAGCCATTATTACAGAGTCAGAGTTCGTTCCACATTCCAAGTGAAATGTTTCAAAATGCCCCCTGTTCAGACTTTTAGAACAGTCAGGATGTCTTGAAATATGGGTTTAACAAATTTCAGCTTTGTATCTGTTGTGGGACAGCTTTGTATCTATTGTGGAAATACAAGGCTGAAGCCTCTTCATAATTGTTCCAGAAACCTTTGACTGACACCTTCAGAATTATTCCAAATTTTTTGCAGCTGTAAAAATAAATAAAGTGTAACTTTCTGGACCACATTTGAATCAAGTCTTCCATTGACATTGGATGGAATGAAGTATCTATTAACTTAGATGGAAAGTACATTCATTTATTCCAGCTGAAGAACATATCCATTATATGACATGTAGACAATCTACTATAAAAGCATATTATACACGACATTTTTTTACTAGGCCATAAATTATTAGAACCAATAACATGTAATTACTACTTTTATTTGAAACAGGCCACATGTACATTTTTATAAAATTTACCATAATTATTTTCAAAGCATAGCATGAAAAACTGAAATCCCTGTAAGAGGGACAAGTAGCAGCATCACCCATCCTCTTCCTTTGGTATACACACAGAAAATTCTCAAACCAAACTAAATCCAACCAAGATGAGAGAACTGGCTTCAGTCAATGGGAACTTCAAAGAAATTATTACCATTGATCTTTTTTTAATCCTAATGATGAGATTTGAAAGACTTCACAAAGAAGCCAAAAAAATGATTGTAGAAATGGCATTTCTTGATGAGTGATGGGCAGGAGTCTTACAACACACTTTTATTATTAGCTGTTATAAGAGTGACTGAATAGTTAAAATGTCACCCCATTTACTGGTAATTACAAACTATGAACACAATCTTGAGCATGTCTGTTCAGAAATAAGCCCATTGTGTTCAATGGGTCTTACTCCCAGGAAAGTGTTTTAGGATTGCAGCATTAGTTTGGTATTTTTGGTTTGTATATTCTACTGCCCCACAATTTTGGTAAATACTCAGGGCTCAATCCTAATCTAGGCTGGCATAACTCACTGGTTTTCCCATTCCCGTGATGATGTAAAGAGGAAAGCGCATGTCTGTGCACTGGCCTAACTTTCCCCCAGGAGTGATGCAAAGTGCCTTACAACACACCCCCAGGTTAGCACAGGAGTTGTGCCAGAGTTAAGCCTGGCCTAACTGGAGCTTAGTATTGCATGCTAATTTGTCAATGAGTCTGGCAGCACAATCCAGAGCAACTAATCTGTCCACATAAGAGCCCTTGGGTTGCCCTAGCTATCACTAGGGTGGAGCAACTGCAAGATGCTCTACCCCAGTTACTCTGGAAGAGGCTTAGGGCAGAGCAAGGCAACATAGGGTGTCCTAAGAGAGGTGGACCTGCTCTGCCCTAACTGCTCTGCCCTAAGCAGTTCAGGAGAGGCATGTTGAGGGCATGTTTAGCATTGCCTAGGGCAGAGCAGTTACTCTGTATCCAGAGCCTGTTTCCAAGGCAGAAATGCCCTCTTCTAGCCCTCAGAGTTATACCACCTCAAGAGCAGGTATAGTAATGAGTAGACCCATGGGGATCCATGATAAGGCTAGAGTAAGAATGGCAGTGTTGACCAAAAATCTGAGTTCTTGGCCAGCCTGGCAACAACCCCTGCCTCTCAAGCTCAGGATATGGAACAACTACGGCTGCCCACAAACCTCAGGATACAGCAGGCCACTCCAAGAAGCCCCTTGTATTCACTGTAGAATGTACTGGCATCTCATCTGGGACTCCTTATAAGGCAGACACCCAGTGGCGTCACAAAACTGGTACAGCTGGTATGGGCCGCAATGGGTGATGCACTCCATATGGGGTGATGCGCCGGATGAGTTTTACTATCCTTTGGCAGGCCTGGGGCATCAGAGCGCCCATTCAGTTCTGCTCCAAGGCAGATCAGCAGCCAGAAGCTGCCACTTCTCCTCGGAGCTGGCCCGAACAGCCAGCTGAGGTGCGCTGTGCAGAAACACACTGAGCATGCTGAACAGCTTCAGAGGAGACTTCCTTAGAGCGGAGGAAGTCTGCGCCTTGGCATGGCCATTTGGCCTTGCTCAGGAGGTGGAGCGGCAGCTGAATGGCTTCAGAAGAGTACTGCACAGGCACCAACTCTGACACCTGCATAGTCTCCTCTGAAGCCGAAAGGCTTCAGAAAAGTACTGTGCAAATATCAGAGATGGTGCCTGCGCAGTACTCTTCCTGAAGCCAGTTGGCTTCAGAAACAACTGCGCAGGTGCCAACTTTGGCGACTGTGCAGTCCAGGTGGGGGGGGGGGTGCACGCATCCCAGGGGTGACACACAGACTTCTGCACCTGGTGATGCGCAGAGTTGTGTCATCACTGTAGGCACCACAGCTGTTCCTTGGTCACTGTGATCTGAGGGGTGTCTCCTCAGGAGCAAGTCCTCCCCATGTGTCAATTACTTAGCATGCTCTGGAGCAGTTAGGGCAGCCCAGGCTTCTTGACTCTCTGGATGCAGCATAACTTTCTGCTCTGGATACAGAATAGTTAGGAGAGAGCAGTTAGGGCAGAGCAGGCTGAACTTGCTCTGGATTGTGCCCTAAATATACCATGTATAGTGGAACCTACCTTAAAACAAACTACAGAGTAAAATTATGAGTCATAGGAAAAAAAATACAGTCAGCTTACCATTAAAGGAAATGGGTGTTTAAAAATATATGAGGTGAGATTTTAAATGTATATATGAAATATGCTTCAAATATTCCTTCTGCATTGGTTATGGAATTTATTTAAGATGATATCCTCCATAAGGCAATACTTGGCAAGCTTATGCTATTATAGTATTTCATACATTCATGAGATTAGAAGCATGCTGACCTAGAAGACCACCAAGGCCTGTGTCATATAGAAGCAGTCCAGACTCAATTCACTGTGCAATATAATTTAATGAGAGATGGGGGAGAGTCAATTGCATAAAAGGAATGGATGAATTTATGGCCAGTAACACTGTATACTTTATACAGAACACAAGTATACTGAATTTGATACTTTATGGAATTAATTGCTGGTGTAGGAAAATGATTCCACATTATGCAACCATGCACAATTGTGCAATTATGCCCTTGTTATCTCTTTTTACTAAGAAATGCTATTACAATTACACAGAGTAGCATTTCAGTTTTACTGATATCCGTGTTTCCCAACTATTTTGACTGTGATCCTAAATACAATTTTTCCTGGACAGTGCAATCCACATTTGTGTTGGCACACATGGGCTGTCATGCCTGTGCTGTATCCAGCCTGCGCTACCTTGTAATGCTGCTGCAGGCTATATGGGTCTACTTGAACTTAGACAACGTCCTGTCCTCTAAACAGGTCATAAAGTCAGACCCTGGCCCCAGCCCCTGCCCCCAGCTTCCTTCCCTCATTGTAACTGCTGGACAGTTCAGCTCCCACATAGGTGTCAAGACCGAATGATTCCATAGAGATTAATTTTCTTAGGATGTAATCATATGCATTTACATAATTGGGACACCTCCCAATAACTGCACATCTCCTGTACATCCATCCATGGAACACAACACAGAATGCCAGGTCATAACAGCGAACAGGAAATACCTGCACACCTCCTGAACAGCCATCCATGAAGCACACCACAGCAACCTAAGCCATAAACTGGGAAAATGAGGTCCCTGCACACCTTTTGTACATCCATCCATGAAGCACACTGCTGCATGCTAGGCCATAACTGGGAACAGGAGGTCCCTGCACACCTCCTGAACATCCATCCATGAAGCACACCACAGTATGCTAAGCCATTAACTGGGAACATGAGATCTCTGTACACCTTTTGTACATCCATCCATGAAGCACACTGCAGCATGCTAGGCCATAACTGGGAACAGGGGGTCCCTACATACCTCTTATACAGAATCTGATCAAGCTAGTGGGGACTTGTGGCATATGTTATAAAGAACCCCAAATTTAAAAAAATTAAATGTTTTAGTATTGAATTATTTAGTTAATATTAATTTTTAATTATTTACTTGCATTGTAAAAAAATTCAATTTTTTAAAAAAAATTGGATGTGTATGTGTGCGTAATTTTATGATACTGCAAAACTTAATCCCCTTCCAGAACTCTTGAGAAAGCACACCTGTATCAGGGTGGTTTTCTCACCCCTTGAGCCGCTACACCTTTTGCACCTTCTGCTCAAACCAGGTTTCAGTGGGCATCTGTAAATGGCATGTTATGTCTTTAGATGTGTTCATTTTCAGACTTTTTTCAAGAGGAAAAGCATTGTGTGTCTCTTATTGCATGATGCACAGCCAAAGTATCAAGACTAGAACCACTCTAATCCCAGAATGGGAATCCTGCTTGAACAGCTTTTGGTTTAAGCTATACTGTACCTATAAACTAGATGTGTGCATACTATGTAAAATCAGTATAAAAAGACCATTTTCTCTCATGCCTATCCAAGGATTAACAGTATGCAGTTTTAAGACAATGCAAGCAAATCCTTGGATTTGAAGTTGGAGTTTAGTTGGACTTAGTTCCCTGTTCAATCAATCAGTCAGTTATCTGCATGCTTCTTCGCTTCCACATACCATACTATTGTCACCAGATCTGGGAAACCTTTTATACTGGAAAATCAGATCCTGAAAATCTCAAGTCTCAGAGAAATTGCACGTTGCACACACACACAATGTGTACCTGTACGCTCCGATTTAGAAAAAAGTCACTGTGTTTAATAGGTCATATCCCCAAGGCAAAATGCATAGAAGGGTAGCCTACATGATAGGGAAGAATATACAGGGTGATTGAAAAGTAACTCCCTATATTGTAATTTATAAATAGGGAGTTACTTTTCAATCACCCTGTATATGAAGCAATGGGATGAACATGTATAATTTTAACCTCTAAGCATATGCAGCTCAATAAGGCTGCAAGCCTAAACCTCAGTTAGTCCAAATTAAGTCCCGGCACAAGTCCTGTCCTGGAGGTATCACAAAAGTGCCATATGTCACTTCTGTACTACTTGTGAACGGACATGACCCTGCCTCCCCATGCCACCACAGGAATGAAGGGAAAGGTGAGTGATGCCAGCCTAAATTGGTTATGATTGTGCCCTAATGTTATAAATAGTACAGTTGTGCCTAACATAAAGAGCTTAATTCGTTCTGGAAGCATGCTTGTTATGTAAAACACTCTTTATGTGAAGTGGAGTTTCCCATAGGAAATAATGGAAACTCAGACAATTGGTTCCACAACCCCCCCAATATTCATCTACAAATATTAACCGGATGTAAAAATGATGACAAAACACTGTAATTGAATTCAAAACATGCATTCAATGTGCATGATCCTATGAGGTCTATTTAGGCTGCAATCCTAAAGATACTTTCCTGGGAGTAAGCTCCATTTAATACAATGGGACTTACTTCTGGGTAGACATGGTTAGGAGGCTGCAATCAAAGACACTTTCCTGGGAGGCTTACCTGGGTTGCTGCTGGAGGTTCAAGGTGGCTGGTGGGGGCACTTGGGGGCTGTTAGGGGCAGCTGCCTCGGGAACTCCCAGGAAAATTCCCCCAAGTAGAAGCAGCAGTGCTGGCCGGCAGCCCTTTTAAAGAGCCTCCACGTGGAGCGTCAGAGCTGCATAGCACACGTGCCCGTAGTGGGCTTGCTTATTAAGTGAAGCGGAACTTGTTATGTGAAGCAAGATTTCTTGGAAATTTATACTTGTTATGTGAAATGCTTGTTATGTGAGGTGCTTGTTATGAGAGGCACCACTGTACAACCTCATTTAGCACTGTATAACTCATTTAGCAAGTCACACAGATTGTAATGCATTCCCACAGTGAAAGGTTCAGGTTAGTTTGGCTGTGGGGAAGATTCACTTCTTTTAAATGTTAATAGCAACCAAATTCTCCACATATTCACTAGCATCATTATGATCACTGTTTACGTGTAAAGTTTTATTGGAAGTCTCTATTATCCGTTGCATTTTTTGCGGCATAGGATAAGTAAATAACTTACCCCCAAATCCAGAGTAACTACGGGAGCACGGAAGAAACTTTACGTGCACCCGTAGTTACTGCAGCACCTAGTGAAAACCTATGAGAAATTCATACTGTAATCCAGAGTAAGTTGTTCTTACACTGGAGCAAGGACTTCCCATAGTTACTCTGGATTTTGCCCATATTCTAATAATAACCAGCACTTTAAGTTGGTTCATTGAAAACATGTGGTCACTCATGTTTCAAGAGTGAAATTCAGGAGTCAGGAGTGAAGATCGTGTAGATAAGCTAGGGCTTCACAGTCAGTGTTTGGTTGGTTATCTAGTTAGCCTGTTGATTGGCTGGCAGGTACTTGTCGAATGCCTACACACTTCTACCCTGTTGGTAGATAAAAGGGGATAGTTGGCCAGTAAAGAACATCACCTTTTAGAAATACCCGGTGCATACACTTCGGTCTCATTTTACTCTACCTTAAGTATCTTGGCATTTGAAGGTAATATGTGTTTAATATGTCAGAATGTTGAGTCTTTTCAGAAATATCTGGAAAGCTGTGGGTGTCCTGAAGCTCCAGGCATTCATTTCAAAATGGCATCTTAGGATGCCGTTTCCTCTTCTCTGGATTCTTGAGAAGAATATTTCTGATTACTGGGGCAGAATAGGCAGGGAGAATAGAATGTGGCACCCAGGTGGGGATAACAAATGCATACCACTTTTCCATAAGAAAACCTCAGATGCTGGGATAATAGCTTGTGCCAGCCCAAGAGTGTCACAAAAGTGTTGCACTTTTGCCCCACCTGAGCAGGGGGTCAGGCGCACGGGTCTGCACTGGCCTCCCCAGGCCAAAGTGAACCCTGGGAAGGTGTAAGCTTGCTCTGGATGCATCACATCTTGTTATGTTTTTCATCTCTTTGTAACACAGGCTTTTCTTGCAGACACAAAACTACAGTCCTGATGAGGATTTTCACTTTTCTTGCCATCTGTTTCTTGGTGGCATGCCTGATGGAGACCTACCAGGCAGCCCTCCTCAGGTAAGAGGCAGCAAACTGTGGGTGGACTGACCCAGCTTAGGATTCACGGCAGCCATGGAGACATATAGCCATTCCTGCTATACTGTCTAGTGATCTTTGTCTAGAGGAGAGAAGCAGATTCTGTGGTTTGGAAACTAGTTTACTTTGGGTGAGGATTTTGGGTGTGGAGGTATGTGTGAGCAACTTGCCACTATGCAGCACCAACACCCTCACCCCCAAACCAAACCCTGATCGCTCCAGCCCTCTTGAATTGTGACACCATTCCCACTGTCTCTACCTAGAGCTGGCTTGGAACGTGAAGCGAGGGACCAAGGGACACTTGGGGACTACAAAGTTCGGAGGTTTCTGAATGCGCAGGCGACAACTGAAGAGCTGGAGAGCAAAGGGAACAGGTAAGTTGCTCTCACACAGCATATAAAATTTCCCTATATAAAGTTCTCCCTCTATAAAATTTCCTATATATCAGATACCCCCACTTTCTTGTACGCTGGGGACATAGGTTGGAAAATGGGAGAAAGCACAGACTACATTTCAAGGCTCTCTTGAGCTGCAGTTTGCCACTAAGGCAAAAGAAGTGAAACCTTAGCAAACTGGATATAGATTCCTTTAAATACAGTCCTTTAAATAAACGACCTATTATTTTCCAAGGTATCTGATAAAGAAAATGGTGTTAAAAGCCAAACTCTTTGGAAAAATTCTAACTCTTAGTTCTTTGTTTTGAAAAAAAATTTAAGGGCACGGAGAGAGCCATGTATGACAGCAGGCTGTTTGGCTGCGAGTAAATAGGCAAAGCAAGAAAGAAGCCACCTACCGATGTTGGACCGACTATGGCAGGAGACTATGGACCGACTATGGAAGAAGAAAGATTCAAATATAATCTGCTGAAATACAGCAAACATACTGAAACCCCTGACATGATAAACATAATTTAGTCTTCCTTACAAATATACTTGCAGTCTATAAAGCGGTATTTATATAAAGCGGTATATAAATACTGTAGATAGACAGTCTCACGTCCATACATACACAAGCTGGTGCAGCCTCCCCTATGGATACAGAATATCACGGATAATCAAATCTTTGATTTTGGCACCTACGCCCTACAAACTGCCCACTTTCTCTACAGGCCACACGTCTGTATCATTTTCTTTCTTTCTATCTATCTAAGGCTGCAATCCTTAAGACACTTTCCTGGGAGTAAGAGCCATTAAACACAATGGGGTTTCCTTTTCAGTAGAGGTGATTTGGACTGTGCTCAAAATGCATCTATCATTTTCCATGGTATCTAATAAAGTGGTGTTAAAAGCTAAACTCTGTCTGCAAGAGCATAACTCCTAATTGTTTATTTAAAAAATACAGCTTAAGGGCATGCAGCGCTCCCTGCAACACAGCAACCTGTATGGCCTTCAAAGTAACAGATAGCCTGCATCAGACAGAAGCAGCAAAAAAGAAGCCACCTACTAATGTTGGACCTACGGGTTTTGGCAGATGAAGAAGAAATATTCAAGTATTTAAATATTCATCTGCTGAAATACAGTAAATATACTTCAGCTAATAAACATTCACAGTGAAACCCTTGAAACACGGTAAACATTACAGATTTCCTTATGCATACTTACTTGCATACACACACTGATAATACACAAACATATTCCAGTTGTTGAAGCCCTACTCTACAGATACTGAAAATCATGAATTGCAATTTTGGCCCCTAAAGTCCTCCCAACTGCCCACTGTCTTAACAGGCTAGAGGTCTGGAGGGATTCCCTGGAACTCTGAATACTTTGTATGGCATAAAATATCTCTCCCAGGGAAACTGAAGGCAGTGTGGTGCTGGTGCATAGCTCAGGTTTCCCTTCAGAGGTCTAAGGAAAGGTGATGGTTTGCTGAGGACCACTGTTGTGCCACCTGTGGTTGTTAAGTTCTCAGGTTCTCAGAGAACCAAGTTCTCTGCTGAAGTGCCAAGTGAAGTGGAGGAGATGGAAGGCATACCCTTTCTCTATTCTGGGGCTGGGGACAGTGCTTGGGTGGACTGGGCTTCACTTCAGATGCCATTTTCCCTTATTGCACCTTCTATACACCTTGTCAAAGTGATCGTGATAACACCATCTGCTTGTAAGCCATTTTTGTGCTCAACATATATGTGCATTGATCATAACTACTTCACCTCCAGCCCAGGCTTCCATTTAGGGAATCCTTAAAGACCTTCAGGAAAGATCTGAGAAGCTTTTCCAGAGTTTGGTGCTCTCTTCCAAGGGCTTTCCCTGCCATTCTGCTGGTCCTTCTGAAGGACTCTTACTGGCTTCTAGAGATGAAAAACTGCTACTTGATTTCCAGTTTCCAAAGAGAAATCACAAGCTATTTTTAAAATGAATTTCATTATGACTCGGGCTTAGCAGGGCCTCCCAATGCCTTATAAGGCATTAAAACATTACTTACAATTTCCATGGAGAACTAAAACATGGAGAAATATTGGACACCTCCCAATAACTGCACATCTCCTGTACATCCATCCATGGAACACAACACAGAATGCCAGGTCATAACAGGGAACAGGAAATATCTGCACACCTCCTGAACAGCCATCCATGAAGCACACCACAGCATCCTAAGCCATAAACTGGGAACATGATGTCCCTGCACACCTTTTGTACATCCATCCATGAAGCACACTGCTGCATGCTAGGCCATAACTGAGAACAGGAGGTCTCTGCACACCTCCTGAACATCCATCCATGAAGCACACCACAGTATGCTAAGCCATTAACTGGGAACAGGAGATCTCTGTACACCTTTTGTACATCCATCCATGAAGCACACTGCAGCATGCTAGGCCATAACTGGGAACAGGGGGTCCCTACATACCTCTTATACAGAATCTGATCAAGCTAGTGGGGACTTGTGGCATATGTTATAAAGAACCCCAAATTTAAAAAAAAATGAATGTTTTAGTATTGAATTATTTAGTTAATATTAATTTTTAATTATTTACTTGCATTGTAAAAAAATTCAATTTTTTTTAAAAAATTGGATGTGTATGTGTGCGTAATTTTATGATAGTGCAAAACTTAATCCCCTTCCAGAACTCTTGAGAAAGCACACCTGTATCAGGGTGGTTTTCTCACCCCTTGAGCCGCTACACCTTTTGCACCTTCTGCTCAAACCAGGTTTCAGTGGGCATCTGTAAATGGCATGTTATGTCTTTAGATGTGTTCATTTTCAGACTTTTTTCAAGAGGAAAAGCATTGTGTGTCTCTTATTGCATGATGCACAGCCAAAGTATCAAGACTAGAACCACTCTAATCCCAGAATGGGAATCCTGCTTGAACAGCTTTTGGTTTAAGCTATACTGTACCTATAAACTAGATGTGTGCATACTATGTAAAATCAGTATAAAAAGACCGTTTTCTCTCATGCCTATCCAAGGATTAACAGTATGCAGTTTTAAGACAATGCAAGCAAATCCTTGGATTTGAAGTTGGAGTTTAGTTGGACTTAGTTCCCTGTTCAATCAATCAGTCAGTTACCTGCATGCTTCTTCGCTTCCACATACCATACTATTGTCACCAGATCTGGGAAACCTTTTATACTGGAAAATCAGATCCTGAAAATCTCAAGTCTCAGAGAAATTGCATGTTGCACACACACACAATGTGTACCTGTACGCTCCGATTTAGAAAAAAGTCACTGTGTTTAATAGGTCATATCCCCAAGGCAAAATGCATAGAAGGGTAGCCTACATGATAGGGAAGAATATACAGGGTGATTGAAAAGTCACTCCCTATATTGTAATTTATACATAGGGAGTTACTTTTCAATCACCCTGTATATGAAGCAATGGGATGAACATGTATAATTTTAACCTCTAAGCATATGCAGCTCAATAAGGCTGCAAGCCTAAACCTCAGTTAGTCCAAATTAAGTCCCGGCACAAGTCCTGTCCTGGAGGTATCACAAAAGTGCCATATGTCACTTCTGTACTACTTGTGAACGGACATGACCCTGCCTCCCCATGCCACCACAGGAATGAAGGGAAAGGTGAGTGATGCCAGCCTAAATTGGTTATGATTGTGCCCTAATGTTATAAATAGTACAGTTGTGCCTAACATAAAGAGCTTAATTCGTTCTGGAAGCATGCTTGTTATGTAAAACACTCTTTATGTGAAGTGGAGTTTCCCATAGGAAATAATGGAAACTCAGACAATTGGTTCCACAACCCCCCCAATATTCATCTACAAATATTAACCGGATGTAAAAATGATGACAAAACACTGTAATTGAATTCAAAACATGCATTCAATGCGCATGTTCCTATGAGGTCTATTTAGGCTGCAATCCTAAAGATACTTTCCTGGGAGTAAGCTCCATTTAATACAATGGGACTTACTTCTGGGTAGACATGGTTAGGAGGCTGCAATCAAAGACACTTTCCTGGGAGGCTTACCTGGGTTGCTGCTGGAGGTTCAAGGTGGCTGATGGGGGCACTTGGGGGCTGTTAGGGGCAGCTGCCTCTGGCACTCCCAGGAAAATGCCCCCAAGTAGAAGCAGCAGTGCTGGCCGGCAGCCCTTTTAAAGAGCCTCCACGCGGAGCGTCAGAGCTGCATAGCACACCTGCCCGTAGTGAGCTTGCTTATTAAGTGAAGCGGAACTTGTTACGTGAAGCAAGATTTCTTGGAAATTTATACTTGTTATGTGAAATGCTTGTTATGTGAGGTGCTTGTTACGAGAGGCACCACTGTACAACCATTAGCTTTTAACTCATTTAGCAAGTCACACAGATTGTAATGCATTCCCACAGTGAAAGGTTCAGGTTAGTTTGGCTGTGGGGAGGATTCACTTCTTTTAAATGTTAATAGCAACCAAATTCTCCACATATTCACTAGCATCATTATGATCACTGTTTACATGTAAAGTTTTATTGGAAGTCTCTATTATCCGTTGCATTTTTTCCGGCATAGGATAAGTAAATAACTTACCCCCAAATCCAGAGTAACTACGGGAGCACGGAAGAAACTTTATGTGCACCCGTAGTTACTGCTGCACCTAGTGAAAACCTATGGGAAATTCATACTGTAATCCAGAGTAAGTTGTTCTTACACTGGAGCAAGGACTTCCCATAGTTACTCTGGATTTTGCCCATATTCTAATAATAACCAGCACTTTAAGTTGGTTCATTGAAAACATGTGGTCACTCATGTTTCAAGAGTGAAATTCAGGAGTCAGGAGTGAAGATCGTGTAGATAAGCTAGGGCTTCACAGTCAGTGTTTGGTTGGTTATCTAGTTAGCCTGTTGATTGGCTGGCAGGTACTTGTCGAATGCCTACACACTTCTACCCTGTTGGTAGATAAAAGGGGATAGTTGGCCAGTAAAGAACATCACCTTTTAGAAATATCCAGTGCAGACACTTCGGTCTCATTTTACTCTACCTTAAGTATCTTGGCATTTGAAGGTAATATGTGTTTAGTATGTCAGAATGTTGAGTCTTTTCAGAAATATTTGGAAAGCTGTGGGTGTCCTGAAGCTCCAGGCATTCATTTCAAAATGGCATCTTAGGATGCCGTTTCCTCTTCTCTGGATTCTTGAGAAGAATATTTCTGATTACTGGGGCAGGATAGGCAGGGAGAATAGAATGTGGCACCCAGGTGGGGATAACAAATGCATACCACTTTTCCATAAGAAAACCTCAGATGCTGGGATAATAGCTTGTGCCAGCCCAAGAGTGTCACAAAAGTGTTGCACTTTTGCCCCACCTGAGCAGGGGGTCAGGCGCACGGGTCTGCACTGGCCTCCCCAGGCCAAAGTGAACCCTGGGAAGGTGTAAGCTTGCTCTGGATGCATCACATCTTGTTATGTTTTTCATCTCTTTGTAACACAAGCTTTTCTTGCAGACACAAAACTACAGTCCTGATGAGGATTTTCACTTTTCTTGCCATCTGTTTCTTGGTGGCATGCCTGATGGAGACCTACCAGGCAGCCCTCCTCAGGTAAGAGGCAGCAAACTGTGGGTGGACTGACCCAGCTTAGGATTCACGGCAGCCATGGAGACATATAGCCATTCCTGCTATACTGTCTAGTGATCTTTGTCTAGAGGAGAGAAGCAGATTCTGTGGTTTGGAAACTAGCGGTATATAAATACTGTAGATAGACAGTCTCACGTCCATACATACACAAGCTGGTGCAGCCTCCCCTATGGATACAGAATATCACGGATAATCAAATCTTTGATTTTGGCACCTACGCCCTACAAACTGCCCACTTTCTCTACAGGCCACAAGTAATAACAGATTTCCTGAATCAGTCAGAAGAAGGAAAAAAGAAGCCACCTACTAATGTTGGACCTACGGGTTTTGGCAGATGAAGAAGAAATATTCAAGTATTCAAATATTCATCTGCTGAAATATAGTAAACATACTGAAACTAATAAACAACAGTAAACATACATACTGAAACCCTTGAAACATGGTAAACTTATTATAGACTTCCTTATGCAAACATACTTGCATACACACACTGATAATACACAAACATCTTCTAGTTGGTGAAGCCCCACTCTACAGATACTGAAAATCATGAATTGCAATTTTGGCCCCTAAAGTCCTCCCAACTGCCCACTGTCTTAACAGGCTAGAGATCTGGAGGGATTCCCTGGAACTCTGAATACTTTATATGGCATAAAATATCTCTCCCTGGGAAACTGAAGGCAATGTGGTGCTGGTGCATAGCACAAGCTTCCCTTCAGAGGTCTAAGAACCATTGCTGAGGACCATTGTTGTGCCACCTCTGGTTGTTAAGTTCTCAAGTTCTCAAAGAACCAAGTTCTCTGCTTGTCAAGTGAAGTGGAGGAGATGGAAGGCATACCCTTTCTCAATTCTGGGGCTGGGGAACAGTGCTTGGGCGGACTGGGCTTCACTTCAGATGCCATTTTCCCTTATTGCACCTTATATACTCCTTGTCAAGGTGATCATGATAACACCATTTGCTTGTAAGCTATTTTTGTGCCCAACATATATGTGCATTGATCATAACTACTTCATCTCCAGCCCAGGCTTCCATTTAGGGAATCCTTAAAGACCTTCAGGAAAGATCTGAGAAGCTTTTCCAGAGTTTGGTGATCTCTTCCAAGGGCTTTCCCTGCCATTCTGCAGGTCCTTCTGAAGGACTCTGCGGACTTCCAACTGGCTTCTAGAGATGAAAAAATGCTACTTGATTTCCAGTTTCCAAAGAGAAATCACAAGCTATTTTTTTAAATGAACTTTATTATGACTCGGGCTTAGCAAGGCCTCCAAAATCCTTAATAAGGCATTAAAACATTACTTACAGTTTCCATGGAGAAACAAAACAACATATATTTTGGTTGTAAAGGCCATTTGGAAGCCTGTAGAGGCCATGGACAGATGCACACAGCCACTGTGAGCCTCATAAAGACTTCCAGGGGTGGCTGAAGCAGAGTTCAAGTCCACTATTCCTATGCATATGTTCAAACATGACATGACCATATATGACTTGGTATGTCCATGGTGACCATATAGAATGGAAGATAAAGTGCCTCTACTTTTAAGCACTACACAGAAAAGGGAATTTAGGAAGGTTTAGCTCAGCATAGAAGGGTTTAAAAAGCAGCATCTGGCTGCCAGCATCAATGCTTAACAGTAGACCATTCTGTATGGTCACCCTGGACATACCAAGCTTGAACACTGACATCATGGGAATTAGTGAACTAAAATGGACAAGAACTGGAGAATTTAATATAGATGGTCATTTTATTAACTACAATGGTCAAGTGCCCACAGAAGAAATGGAGCAGTCCTCAGTAAGGCAACTTCTTCAGCATTTGTACCGTGTGAGGTGGCATCTACTTGTTGTGGACTGGAGTTTCCTCCAATCCATGATGGATGTGACATGGAGATACTTGGCCGGCCTGTCACCAGGACATTGCCTTTTCCACTTACCTACTTGCATTTGCATGCTTTCAAACTGCTAGGTTGGCCGGAGCTGGGCTAAAGATGGGAGCTCACCCCATGTGGCAGTACTCGGGTCTTGAACCACTGACCTGCTGAGCAGAATTCCAGTGAAGCAGTGTTCTAACAGTCCCATGGCGGAATGTCCAATAAAATTGGTTAGGAATTACACTATCAACGCTATCATTCTAGGCCATAGCGAGGAATAGGAGGTCAATGCATACATCCTGCACATTTCATCCTCACAGCAAATCACAGCATACCCAGGCAATAATTGGGAACAGGAAATCTCTGCACATGTCCTGTACCTCCATCAATGGAGCACATGAGGCATGACAGGCCATAAACTAGCAACAGGAGGTTCCTGAACACCTCCTGTACATTCATCCATTGAGCACACCACAGTATGCCACACCACAGAGCACACCACAGTATGCCAGGCTATAAACTGGGGACAGGAGATCCTTGCACGCCTCCCATTCATTCATCCATGGAGTACACTACAGTATGCCAGGCTATAAACTGGGAACAGGAGGTTCCTGCACACCTCCTGTAAATCCATCAGTGGAGCACTCCAGAGACTGTCAGGCTATAAACTGGGAACGGGAGGTCCCTGAACAACTCCTGTATAGGGCTGGATTAAGCTAGTGCCCATAGCGAACCACAGCTCATATGTTAGAAAGGGCCCCAGTTTTTAAAAAGATACACATAAATATTAAAACATAAATCCCACGGTGGACACTTCATCTTCATTCTACTCTTCCTTATGGAGCTTGGCATTTGAAGGTAATCCTTTTCTCCCTATTATTATTATTATTATGTCAGAGCGTCGATTCTTACCATTGGTGGAGTATTTATATATCTGGAAAGCTGTAAGTGTCTTGAAGCCTTAGGCTTTCATTTCAATGATGCATCTTGAGATGTCTTTCGTCTTTAAATTTCTGAATACTAGGGCAGAAGGAGAGAGAATACAGTGTGGCACTTGGGGTGAGACAAATGCACATCACACTTTCCTAAGAAAATTCCAGATGCAGAGAGTGTCACAAAAGTGTCTTAAGGACACTTAAGCAGAGAATGAGCCAGCGTACAGACCTGTGTTGGACTCCCCAAGCCAATGTGGACCTTTCTAGTTTTGCAGTAAGGAAGCGGAAGAATCCGGTTACATCTTACAGACTAATTCATTGCAGACAGAGATTCAATAGGCACAAGCTGTTTCACCCAAAGAACAAACTGGGCAAAAAAGGTGTGAGACACACAGGCATAGAGTGTATGTGGGGAGGAGAAGTGCAGGTTGATCTTAAGTGACAAATGAAAAAGAGGACAAAGCCCCCCCCCCCAATGTGGTTAATTTAAACACTATATTGCTTGTTATTAACATTTAAAACTATTACATTTAATTCATTACATATAATTTATTATTTACAAGAAAAGTTATATGCTGCCTATTCACTAGGGAAAAAAAGGACAATTAAGATTTTTTACAGGACACAAGACTAAAAAAAAAGACATGTCCTGGAATAAGAGTACATATGGCCTTTATGGAAATTTTCTGCCAAGGGAAGTATCAGACTTCCCTAGAATTAATCTCACTGTATTCTGTTGTGGCTTATTTTCCAGGCAAGTGCACATAAGCTTGGTGTTGGAGAAGACTCTTGTGTGTCCCTTGGACTGCAAGATCAAATCAGGAAATCAGTTCAGGAAATCAACCCTGACAAGTTCACTGGAAGGACAGCTACTCAGATTGAAGCTCAAATATTTTGGCCACATCATGAGAAGGGAGGACTCCTTAGAAAAGAGCCTGATGCTGGGAAAAAAACTGAAGGCAAAAGGAGAAGGGTACAGCATAGGACGAGGTGGTTAGATAGTGTCACTGAGGTAATGAACATCAATTTGGACAAACTCTGGAAGCTAGTAGAGGATAGGGTGGCCGAGTGTGCTGTAGTCCTGAGGGTCACAAAGAGCTGGATAAGACTTAACACTCAACAACAGCACATAAGCTAGACAGTGCAGAATGTGGAAAATGGCCACTCTTTGTAACACAAGCCTTTCTTATTTGCACAGTACTACGGCCCTCATGAAGATTTCCACTTTTCTTGCCATCTGTGTCTTGGTGACATTTCAGATTGAGAACTACCAGGCAGTCCTGCTCAGGTAAAGAGGCAGCAAAGTGTGGGTGGACTGACACAACTCAAGACTCACCTGCAGCCATGGAGACATATAGCAGTGGTGGGATTCAAATAAATTATCAACAGGTTCTATCTCCTAATAACCTAAATTAACAACAGGTTCTATGTCCCATTAGTAACGGTTCTCAGAACCAGGCGCTCATTAGCAAAGGGTTCTATAGAACCTGTTAACTGTTCTCCCTGCTAACTGAGCAAGAGGCACTCTTTCAAGTGGGTGTTCCTCTTTTATTTAGCAGGGGGAGAGTAACTGGCCCTCCACACCCCAGCAGTGTCTGTTCAAGTGGCTTCTGCTGGTGTTCTTTTTTGCATTTTAGATTGTGAGCCCTTTTGGGACAGGGACCCATTAACTTTTAATTAGCTATTACTATTTTTCCCATTTTCTTGTAAACCGCTTTGTGAACTTTTTAGAAGAAAAGAGGTATATAAATACTGTAGATAGGTAGATGTAGATATGCCCACCACTGCATATTGCCATGCTTACTTAACTGGGCAAGTAAGCTTGCTAACTGGGCAAGCTAACTGGGCAAGAGGCACTCTATCAAGTGGTGTTCCTCTTTTATTTAGAAGGGGGAAAGTAACTGGCAATGTAACACACCCCAGCAATGTCTGTCCAAGTGGCTTCTGCTGGTGTTCTTTAGCATTTTAGATTGTGAGCCCTTTTGGGACAGGGACCCATTAGCTATTAATTTTTTTCATTTCCTTGTAAACTGCTTTAAGAACTTTCTAGTTAGTAAGTGGTATATAAATACTGTAAGTCTCATGACCTTTACCATCACACAGGAGAGAATCAAGGCTAGGAAACACACAGTTCACTTTTGGACAGGGATTTTGGGTGGTGAGATGTGTATAAGCAGCATCAACACCCTCACCTCCATGCCAAACCCTGCCCTCCTTTCTCCCAGCTGTCCTCTCTCCAGCCTGCTTGAGTAGTAATGCTGCCATTCCTCTGTCTCCACCTAGAGCTGGTTTGGTGCATGAAGCAAGGAAGCAAGGGATACTTGGGGACTATAAACCTCGGAGATTCCTGAATGTGGAGATGACAGAAGAGTTGGAGAAGACAAGCAAAGGGCACAGGTAAGAGGCTCTCCTGAGTGAGGCCATCATCATCCAAAGCCAAGGGGGTGGACAGAAAATCTTCTCTCCCTGCTTGCCATATCGCAGCAAACAGCCTGTGGGGCAGACCAATGACCCTGCCAAGCAATTGCAATACACATCCCTAGCCCCACTTTCATCCTGCCTGTCAAGAGGACCACTTTGCCTATCACTGTTGCAGGTTTGATTAGGATCATTTTTGTGTTGCTTACTCCCGAGTTACTTTTTATTGAAAACACCCCCTAAATAGTTGAAAGAGAGAGTTGAAAGAGAGAGAAATAGTTGAAAGAGACAGTGAGAGGTATGACTCAGTTTTATTTCTCCCACCCCCACTGGAAATGAGCAGAGCACATCTTCCAGGGATGTGCTCAAGATGCTACACTAACGTCATGTTGCAAGTCCAGTCACAAATCAATAACCCTGACTGGATCACAAGTCATTCTGTGCAGCTGTCAAAACTTCATTTGAGCAAAATTCAAAGGATACAGGAGAGAAATTTTAAAGGATAGAAGTTCCAGTTTCCTAAGTTTTCGCTTCTCCTGCTTTCATGAAAAACTGCTGTCCAAAAGAGACTTGAAATGTACGAGGTGCTTTACCTCATATTCTGTCCTACAACCTCAATGTACTTGCCCAACTGTGAGGGAGAAGAAGGTGGGGGCAGCCAGGATATGGGGAGGGGTCCCTTTCCAGGAAAGAAAGGGCTCGTTTTTATGGTTAAGGGAGGGGAGAGCATAAGAAAAGTAGAGTATGGGGGAGATAAGCCATGTCTTTTGACATGTCAAAGTCATTAAGGGTTCAAATCTAATCAACTTTCTAGTGCCAGTGCAGCTCCACAGTAAAGGAATAAATGTTCTCTTACCTTGAGGAAGCCTCTGTCACTGTCCCCCCACAGCAGGATGCAATGTATATCGAGGGTGACCATGTATTCATGGACAAGTCCTGGATTTTAGCTTTGTGTCCTGGAAAAAATTCATTGTCCTCCTTTTCCTTGTGAGAACCTCCTTGTGTAACCTTCTTGTAATTCATAAATTTTGGCTGCAATCTAAGAGTGCACTTGGGCAACACTATTTATCAGTGGGGTGGCCCAATTCCAAGATGCGGCAGCCCGGTTGTGCCAGAAAAGGCTGGTAGCAATTCCGGTAACCTGTATTGGCATCCATCAGACTCGAAAGACCATGGTGTCGTGCTCGACACTGTATGCGAAGCACAAAGGCCTGGGTAGATTAATATGGAGGACAGGCTGTTACCCAAGCAGCAAATCCCCCCTCTCCACGCCACTGAAATAGTCCAATGGAATGGCAGAGCCAATACGATTGATTCCAGCTGCGTCACAGAACTGGGCTAAGGACAGGAGCTAACCCAGTCTTATGGGGACCCAGGTCTCAAACACTGGCCTTCTGGTTAACAGGCACAGTGTCTTAACCACTTGCACCACCCACAGCCCCCATTTAGGCAGCCTAAATGTAATAAGTTAAATATATAGTGCAATCCTAAGCTTGTCTACTCAGAAATAAATGCCATTGCGGCATTTCTTAATCTCAGGGAAGTGTCGTTAAGATTGCAGTCTTAATTGTTTTAAAATTTAATAATAAGCAATATAGGCAGCAATCCCAAGCTCCAGTTAGGCAGCCTAAGCCTGACTTGGGGTGCTACAAAAATGCTGGAAGACACTTTCATGCCACTCCTGGGGGAGGATTAGGCCAGTGCACAGACTTGCACTTGCCTCCCTACATCACCACAGGAATGGGAAGACTGATGAGTTGTGCCAGCCTAGTTTAGGATTGCACCCTTTCAGTTTAAATTAACCACATGAAATCAATATACAGTATATGAGTGTTTTTAGTTTTTATATTGTCATGTCCTACATTTTTCATGGGAGTCCTACATATTTGGGTTGCTTGTCCTCTTTTTTGATTATGATAAATATCATATCCCGATTATATCAACTACAATTGATAAAATCAATTGATTGATTTTTTGATTATGATAAATATATTCCGATTGTATCAACTACAGTGGGGCAGGAATGTTGAGTGTGGACTGCATCCTTGAGCCATTCATTCCTATAGCAGAGAATTCCCTCCGTTAACCTGTACCTGTCTCCTTCTCTTCCCGCACTCATCCAGAAAATAATTAAATTAAATGTTCAGATATTTCCCAAGGTAGGTAATAAATAAAGTGGTGTTAAAAGACAAATCCTATCTGGGAGATCTTAACTCTTAGTTCTTTTTTTGTAAAACAGCTTAAGGGTACGTAGAAGTAAATGCATCACTCTGCTCTGTTATACGAGAAGATTACACAATTATATGGGTATACATGGACCACTAGGAAGGAGTCTACCTACCGACGATGGACCAAACTGATCTGGCAGGTGAAGAAGAACTGTTTATTTATTTTATTTTATAAATTTATATCCTGCTTTTCTCCAGCCAAGGCTGACCCAAGGCGGCTGTTAAATTGTAATATGCTGAAACATAGTAAACACAGGGTTTAGGAGGTTGCAGTTGCATTGGAAAAGCTGAGATTAACACTTTTGGCCATAACACCGTGAAAAACGATGTATGTATGTATGTATGTATGAATAATAATAATAATAATAATAATAATAATAATAATAATAATAATAATAATAATAATAATAATAATAAAAAATAATAAGGTCACGTAATGCAGAATGCAATGAAGCAAACTGCAATGGAATATCTGTACTCCTTCAAAATTTATGGCCAATTAACTAGAAAATAAAAACAGCAATTTCCTATGGCATTGCAACTCAAATGGGGGTTGTGCCCCTACCCTTCATATAAAGGCCCCTTCTTCTGGCCCTGGGAACTCTGCCAAGCAATCAGCAAACCTTACCAGGGCTCTCCTGATCCTAGCATAGTTTGGCACATCCGCTGGGAAGGCAGAAACCTGTCCCTCCCATTCCTCTGCAGGGGTGTGACTTAGGAAGAGAGTATATTTTTCCTTAACTTTGAGAATAATCCATTGGCTTATGGATAATGGCAGTCTAAAACAGTTTTATTTTTTCATAGATAATGGCATTATCATAAAAGGGGGGCGCTGAAAACGGTCTTAGAACAGTGTTACAGGTTTTTTCAATTCCAAATTAATATTATAATCAGTTTTAAAGGAACTTTATTGAGTGTAATCACTGTAATACATGTAGTATATTTGTTTTTAGGCCTGTAGCTGTCAGCAGGCATAGCCACAGGCAAAAAACATCTCTCTCACTCTCACTCTCTTTCTCTCTTACATGCACACTCACATGCACAAACACACACACGCTTGAAGAGTGCAACTACATAGTCAATTACTTGAATTAAACTGCCAGACACAAAAAAATTAAGATTCATTCTCATTTATTCATTCATCTAGGTCCCATCTCTAATGTATTTAAATTTTATATTAAATTTTTTTCTGTCCTAGGCATTTGATGTGGCCCTTTGGCTGAAATGTTTAGAGACCCCTGAATTAGAAGCCACAGAGCTACAGGTGAAGACAGGAGCTAAGAACCACTGTTAGAAGCACTCAGGAAGATTCATAGATGCTCTGTGATAATCAGCTATATTAATATGTCTATGGTGGTGTTATTTCACTTTATAAACCCAATTTGTATTTTGGCTGTGTTTATTTTGCATTTTTACTGTCTCTGCTTATGAAAAAAATGTATTTTTTAAATTTATAACTATCCCATGAGACTGATTTCTCTGAGAGCCAATGAGATGTAATTATGAAAGAGTGGAACTACAGTAATAAGGTGTTAATATGAGTCAGCTCCCATTTCCATATACAGTGGCGCCTCACACAAATTTAATTCGTTCCGGAGGCATGTTTGTTACGTGAAACATTCTTTACATGAAGCGAATTTTCCCATAGCAAATAATGGAAACTCAGACAATTGGTTCCAGAACCCAAAAAAATTCATATAAAAATATTAACTGGATGTAAAAATGATGACAAAACACTGGGGTTAAATTCAAAACATGCATTCAATGTGCATGATCCTATGAAGTCTACTTAGGCTGCAATCCTAAAGACACTTTCCTTGGCAGTAAGCCCCATTTATCACAATGGGGCTTACTTCTGGGTAGACATGGTTTGGAGACTGCAATCAAAGACACCTTCCAAGTGTCTCCCCACTTTCTCCTTCTCTTCACCCTGAGCCTCTCTCTCCCCTGCTCCCTTCTGGCTAGCCCTGAGCTGCTTCCCTCTTCTCTCCCTCTGCCCAGCAGACGCCTGGCCACAGGAGGAATAGCGCGGAAGTGTTGTTTTTGCTATGGGCAGGAGTGCTAGGCAGCCTTGTCACTTTTTCAAAGGGCTGCCGGCCAGCGTGTCTGCCCCAACTGCCAACGTCTTTGTTTGTTACATGAAGCACAGTTCTTTACATGAAGCAGAATCCTAGAGAAATTTTTGTTTGTTACATGAAACATACTTTTCGTGAGGTATTTGTTACGTGAGGTGTCACTGTATTACAATTTCCATATATTACAAAAATACAGTTAACCCTGCTAACCAGGTTAAGAGGCACTTTTAAGTGGGCCTTCTCATATTTAACAGGGAGAGAATAACCATACTTGTTTGTTCCAGCACAGTATCTCTAACCAATAAGGGGCACACTTTTAATTTATTTGCTTAATTAAATTTGATTTTGTTGTTGTGGGGATGTACCAAATCTTTGAATAGAGATAGCAAATATATGCCTTAGCTATGGCACTAGTTGGAAGGAGGATGCAAAGCATGTGGGTGGCGATCTACTGGAGGAAGACAGATTTTCCCTCAAGTTTCTTTCTTAAAAACCCTGGCACGACATCACGTTTAGTTGTGACAACACTTCTGGGGCAACATTTTAAACTTTGCACCAAGGTACGCAATCATTAGCTACGCAATCATTAGCTACGCTTAATGGACCCCTCCATGGATAATTAAAATTACAGATAAGCAAATCTTCAGAGGAATAGGCAGTGGATGGCACACGTTGTCTCAGTTTACTTCAGAAAGCCCTCTGGATGGGCACAGCTCCAGTACCCTTCAGTGGGCTAAGGTGAGGTAAAGACTGGTATGATGAAAAATCTATGGATACAGATCCCCAACCTATTTGAGTCAACCCAGGCTGCACATGTGGTGGTTGAGAGGCAAGAGGAAGGATTTCAATACCAGCTCTAAATGCCAAGATCCAATCCCCCTTTCCTCTTTTCCTGAAATGCTCCTGGTTTTCTCATCTAATTCCAGCTAAATACTCCAGCTGTATTTAGTCAAATCTAATGCTCATCTTTTTCAGTCAAATTCTGACTCCAAAACCAGAGTGCACATTATATTTGACAGTGCATTAGATTCGAGTAAATACGGTAGCTGGTGTTAGAGACTCTTTGGAAGCCTTGTTCGCCACGTAAGGAAAATATTTACCTCTCCTGGGCCATTTTGCTGCCCCCTCCCCCAGCATGCCATGCAGCATGCATTCCATCGGTGTGATAGCATGTTTTAGCCAACAGCACATAGGATTGGGCGCTCGATCACTGTGAATGAGTACCTTAAAATCACTGTGAAAGATCACCCCCTTGTTGATCACTGTGAATGAACACCCCCTAGAATCCGCAAGGAGAAAATTTCATAATGATATACAGTGGTACCTCTCATAACAAGTGCCTCATATAACAAGCGTTTCACATAACAAGTATAAATTTCCAAAAAATCTTGCTTCACATAACAAGTTATGCTTCACTTAACAAGCGAGTTATGGGCAAGTGTGCTATGCAGCCCTGACACTCTGCATGGAGGCTCTTTGAAAGGGCTGCCAGCTGGCGCTACTGCCTCTAACTAACTGCCTCTGGCCTCGGGGTGCCAGAGACAGCTGCCCCTGACTGCCCTAAGTGCCCCTACCGGCCACCTTGAACCTCCAGCAGCAACCCAGGTAAGCCTCCCAGGAAAGTGTCTTTGATTGCAGCCTCCTAACCATGTCTACCCAGAAGTTAGCCCCCATTGTGTTCAATGGGGCTTACTCACAGGAAAGTGTCTTTAGGATTGCAGCGTAAGCAGACTTCATAGGATCATGCACACTGGGTGCATGTTTTGAATTCAATTACCATTTTTTGTCATAATTTTTACATCCAGTTAATATTTTTAATGAATATTTTGCGGGTTGTGGAACCAATTGTCTGAGTTTCTATTATTTCCTATGGAAAAATCTGCTTCACTTAAAGAGTGTTTCACTTAAAGAGCACGCCTCCAGAACGAATTAAGCTCTTTATGTGAGGCACCACTGTAGTTCAGTGCTTCTTGAGCATTTCAGTGCAGGACCTCTTTTTGAGAATGACAAAATGTCCGATACCCCTTTGTAAGTGATGTAATCAACCTGGAAGTGATGCCAGAGCTCATACAAGTCTACTCAGAAACAAGTCCCATTATATTCAATGAGACCTAATCCCAAGAAAGTATGGATCGCAACCTCATTCCAAAATAGCAGCCCCCCCCCGTCCGTGCCAGATTCCAAGATGGCAGTGCGCAACTTTTCACAATGCACCTGAAATGAAGTTGTGATGATCCCAAGGCGATCCTGACCCCCACTTTGATAACACTGGAGAGATTGTGGTGGTGATGCCTTCACACGGAATTGCTTATGCAATGGTACTGAACTTACTGAATATTCAAAGTGGAATGAGCCCTCATTTGTTCCCTTAGCTGTTCTTCCAGGTCCGCTGCTTGACAGTTTGAAAAGGGCAGCGTAACAGTTTGGAACAAAGAAACTGGAAGAGCTTCACTTCCACATCTTCCTATTATTTTCAATCGCTCTGGTGTGGCACACTGGTGTGCCAAGGATGTATGTAGAGACACTTGGGGATGCAAGTCTCTGCCTTAAAGGGGTATCAATAGTGTTTTTTTTAAAGGATGGCATGCATTGGCATGTTTTTTTTAAAAGGATGGCATGCGTTTAAAGGTGCCTTGTCAGTGTGGCTGTGAGATGAAAAAGGTTCAAAACTGCTGAGCTCAACTCTGGATATACAGCAGGTGCATTTACTCTAACCCTCATTTACTCTCTTTTTCTTGGTTCTTTTTGGTTAAGTTTTGCAAGCTATCGTACATCCTGCTTCATACATTACAAACTCATAGAATAATATGCTTTGTCTCAGACATGCACAAATGAAATGTGCGAGTACAACGCATGTGCAAGTGTATGCCTGATGATGGTATACACCCCAAGCAGCAAGAATTGGGCAGCTCCACACAAGAAGGACTTATTCATTGCTTTCCACACAAAGTAGCAAAGGCAGACTGCTGGGAGGGCAATGCAACTCCAGTGTGCCACACACCATGCTTCTTAATAGCTACATCTATATATGGAACAGGATTGTACAGCCTCCAAAAAAAGCCTCCCCACCCACCAATTATTCCCTCCCCCGTCCCAGGCTCTCCTTTAGGCAGGGTGACCAAATATGATATCATAACTGCAAAAGAGGACAAATTCCCCTAAAATTTAGGACATTAAAGCAACACGTAGGACATGACAAACTATAAGCAATAAATCTCATATATATTGCTTTCGTGCGGTTAATTTAAACACTAAATTGCTTATTATTAAATTTAAAACTTATACATATCATAAAGAGGACAAGGACCCCAAAATGTAGGACAACAAAGGAAAATGTAGGACATGACAAAAAATGCTAATAAAGGCACATATATTGATAATTAAAACACTTTTTAAAGTGTTTTTAAATTTATTATTAAATTTAAAACTTTATTGTTTTAATAAAAACTTATTATTAAATTTTATTAATATTATTAAATTAAAAACTTATTTATTACATGTAATCGATGAATTACAAGCAGGCTCTATGCTGCCTGCTCACTGGGGAAATTTTTTTTCCAGGAAACAAGGCTAACAAAGAAGACATGCCCTGGAAAAAGAGGACATATATTCACCTTACATTTAGGGGATCCTTGTAAGCCCTTTTATAAGTTTCCTCCCAAGCCTTTCCAGAGTGTGCTGCCCTCTTCCCTGCCATCCAGGTCGTGATGCCCACCAGAGAAGCCCACCAGGAAGGGCAGGGGACTGAAGTTGAGAGCCCAGGGTAGGGGGAGGAGGAGGAAGAGGAGGAGGAAGCTAATGGTCCTGATCCAACCTTGGAGCTGTCTTGGAGAGCTCCCTGAGCAGGGAAAGGGGTGCTGCTGCTGCTGACCTTACCTTGCCAGGGAAGGAAGGGCAGGAGAAGGCTGGACAGGCAGGTCAAGGAAGGCATGCATAAGCAGAAGTAACCTTCTCCCTTCCCCCTGCAGGCTCTCAGAGGTGGTACGTCCAGGCAATGCAGGAAGAGGCGGTATCCTTCCCAAGACCTGGGACTGGGCCGCCTGGCTGGTGGCATAGCTAGAGGGGGGGCGCAGCAGTGGAGGGGGGCCTGCTAGGGGCACCTCCTCTCCCTCTGATTCCTTCCACCTGGAAGGGCCAGGGCGCCTAGATGTCCTTTTTTAAAGCCTTGTGTCCTGGAAAAAATCTTTCTTTGTTCACCTCTTCCTTGTAAGCAGGCAGCACATAGCATTCTTGCAATGAATAAATTAGATAAATTAAATAAATAAATTACATGTAATGGTTTTAAATGTAATAATAAGTAATTGAGAGAACAATTCTCACCTCTACTCAAAAGTAAGCCCCGTTGTGTACAATGGGTCTTACTCCCAGGAAAGTGTGTTTAGGATTGCAACCATCGTGTTTAAATTAACAACATTTGCTGTCAATCAAGAATATCGATCTTATATATTTATTTATGTTGTTAGCTGCCTTGGGTCCGCTTTGAGGAGAAAAGCAGGATATAAACCCTACAAATAAAATAAATTTAGATACAGCTTTTCAACAAAATTTCACAAAAGGGTTTACAGAGGAAGTCAAATACTGTAACTAATGACTCATGAAACCACATTAACCACATTAGCTTATTAACCACATGAAAGCCAATGGTGGGCACCAGCAGGTTCGCACCTACTCTACAGAACCGGTTCTTAACAAGAGATAGTACATATAAAGTTTAAAAATAGCCATTTAAAAGTGGCTGCCAGATGGACAGAGAACCGGTTCTTAATTTCTTTGAAGCCCGTCACTGATGAAAGCTCATTAAGCACATGAAAGATGCCTTGGGTCCACATGGTGGAGAAAGGCGGGGTAAAAATCCTTTAAATAAATAAATATACAAGACAAAATAAATGCTAATTTTGTCACATCCTACATTTTTCTTGGGAGTCCTGCGTATTTTGTGGAGTCCTTGTTCTCTTTTTGTGGTTGTGATTACCCTGATCTCCCTCTAAGACTGTACCCCCCCCCCCCGAGCTATGCCACACATGTGGCCATTGGCCAGAGTGACACAAATATAGAATACCAAAGAAAAATGTGGGACATAGAACACTGTCAGTTTTTTGACAATTGACAAGGCACACTGCAGTCCTGATGGGGGACTCACATCCCCCAATGGCTCAATTTATGAATGACTTGCCTCTGAAATCCCATGGCACACCTACTGACCACTTGCAGCACACGAGTGTACCATGGCACATGAGCTAGGACTAGTTGATGGACTTACGATGTGAATCTTTGGCTTTTTGAGAACTTATTACGGTAGGTTCTGCCTGTCTACTGTGATGATTCATGTTTCATGGATTGTATGCATCCCAAAATTATTACTGAAAAAACTCTGTAATCAGTATTGTTATACCTGTTTTCAGATGTTAGAATAAATACACAGGGCTGGCTTTAAGCCAGTTGGACCAATTGCTTCCTATTGGATGCTGTGCCTAAAGGCATCTCCATAATAGGGTAATTAGTCCTTTATATAATTTTATATTTAAATATACTTAAATCCATTTGGTCCATTAACTCTCACACACTTTGTAAGCACACATTTTAATTGCTTTTCATTCTCTCATAGTGATAATTATAATACATTTTATTTATATCTCAGGCAGCCAAATCCTAATGGGGCTGACCTTGATGCAGTATAATGATGCCAAAATGCCTGCTGCTATATCCCATGGGTAGAGGGAGTCCAAAGCGGTATTTGTGGAATAACACAGACAAAATGCCAATTTGGGCTTATAAAATGACAAACACAAAATAGGGATTACAAAAAGAAATATCACCACCATTGACCTGTTGACATAGCTGCAGAGCAACTATGGATCATCCCAAGTGCTTCTGACTGCGTTTTTAAGGTCCTGATACCACATGCTGCTCTGTTGCTTTCTCCCAACTAGTGGTAGAATGAGTTACAAAGGAAAATGAGTTCTGTGGAAATTGAAACTAAGCTACATGAAACTAGTTCATGTCTACTCATGAATAGCAAATGTTTGTTTCCTTGGTGTATTTTTTCCTGACTATAAAACCAGTTGTTTCCATGCAATTCAATGGTATGTTTGATTCTGCTGGTTCAGGTTTCTATCTTCTCAATATTTCAATTTGGCAGTGTCTTAATTTGTGTTTGGAAGCATTGGGTTCACTGTAGTTCATACAAGCAGCATGCAAATCCCAAAATTTGCATTTTGGGAAACTGCTCCTGTTTCATTCAAGTATTGTAGTTGACCATGGGTGCAATTCGAAGCATGTCTACTCACAAGTAAGTCACATTCTGTCCTATGGGACTTGCTCTCAGGAAAGTGTTTTGGTTTGCAGCCTATCGCTGCAATCCTATCCCTCAGTTAGACTGGCATAAACCCCAGCTGGCCTGGGGGTGTCGTAAATTAGGGGCTTATGCTGGCTTAACTGGCATAAGCCCCCCTCCTGGGAGAGGATTAGGCCAGTGCACAAACTTGTGCTTGCCTCCCTACATCTTCATGGGAACAGGAAGACCCATGAGTTAAGTTGGCCTAAGTTAGGATTGCACCCTATGCAGTTGTGCTGTTCAGGAATGAGAGAGAGAGAGAGAAAGAGATTTTATGCCTGTGGCTGTGCCTGCTGATGGCTACAGACATAAAATCTTATATAGTACCTATATTACTGTGGTTGCACTCAATAAAGCTGCTTTAAAGCTGATTAAAATATTAATATGGCATTTAAAACCCCATAACACCACTATAATACCACCATCACTGTTTTAAATTAACACCACTATATGGGAAAAAAATAAAGCTGTTTTAGACTGTCTCTACTCATAGGACCAGGGAAGCAGCTGGATATCTCCTTGAGGTAAGCAAATATTTGTTCTGGAAAGCTTGATGGGATCCACTCAGATTGGGTCAATTTAATTGCCAGCGCAGATCCAAACTGAATCATGCTTTCATGTCCTGAGATGAGGGAATAGGATCTGGCGGTCAGGGAATCCCCATCCCCTTCCTGGCTTGAACTGCTCTCCTCTCTATCCTCCATGCCACTTGATAACATACAGCTGACAGCTCCCTGGACTCCTCCAGCTGATGCTGAGGGTGGCCCCGTGCCTGCAAATAGTGGCCAATGTTGGCACCTCCCTGCTGGCCACCATCTTACAACACTTTTGCAACAGCCGTTTCTGAGCAGCAACACGAGCTTGATAGTGGCCAATGCCTGGATCAGGCCATAACATTCTCTAGACCTTGGCTGTGAACCTGGCGTACCACAAAAATGTTTCCAGTTGGGTCCCGGAGGTCCTGAGTCTGGTCCTGTATATACAATTAAAATGGCAAAGGAGAATTTAAGCATTTGAGCTATAGTACGAGCTATATACCTCGTATTAGGTATGTAGGAAACACACACAGAATATTACAAATTGGCAAAATATGAGTGTTTCTGTAACAGTTTCAAGCTTTATAATGTATCCTGAGTTGTTGGGGAAATCATTTTTTGAAATTACAATTCAGTAATCAACATTTGGAATTCAATTCACTATATTTTGTTTGTGTCTTAGGAACTTGGATCCCACAGCCAATAACAAAATCTATTGTGGCTTTACATTAATGTAAAAGTAATAAACTTCAGAATGTGAGACTGCAAGTACAGTAATGTTCAGTTCACATTTTAAATAACCCCACCACTTGGTGTAAAACCCATTCATCTCTGAATACACCAGAAATGATATATGGGAAAACGGCAGTCTTAAAATGCTATCTAGCCAACATTTTATCAAATATGAACTCATTTTTTTCCAGAGTTTTATTTTGGTTGGTTTGATGGAAACAGTTTGAGCAGAAGCAATAAAGGAGTTAAAAGACTGTTCTGTGAATTACCGTAGGTTTTTACAACCGTTTTGGCAACCAGAGTGGAGAATTAACTCAACTGAGCTTTGTGACATAAGGGAAATTGAATATTTTTTTTGGTTGCTTTATTAAGTAAGCACTTCCAAGTCCCAAATCAGCACTGTGATCCATTAAAGAGAATGTGTCTACTTCTGTTCCATATGTCACATATAGTAGCACTTAATTGCTTTAAAATTATGTTCCACATCCATTTTTCATCTTTCCCCTCATGGGTTTTCTTAGCTTGTCCAAGAGATCTAACACGTTTAGCAATTCTGGTTTGGAACATAACTTCACCTTGTTCCTTTTTCAGCTGATACTGTGGAAAATAGGAGTTTTTGAATTTTACAGCCCAATCCAGAGCAACTAATCTGTCCACATAAGAGTCCTTAGGTTGCCCTATCTAACACTAGGTTGGAGCAACTGCAAGATGCTCCAGCCCAGTTACTCTGAAGGAGGCTTAGGGCAGAGCAAGGCAAGATAGGGTGCCATAAGAGAGGTGGACCTGCTCTGCCCTAACTGGGGCAGCCTAAGCAGCTCAGGAGAGGCAAGTTGAGGGCATCTTTAGCATTGCCTAGGGCAGAGCAGTTACTCTGTATCCAAAGCCTGTTTCCAAGGCAGAAATGCCCTCTTCCAGCCCTCAGAGATATACCACCTCAGGAGCAGGTATAGTAATGAGTAGACCCATAGGGGTCCATGATAAGGCCCGAGTAAGAATGGCAGTGCTGACCAAAAATCTGAGTTCTTGGCCAGCCTAGCTGCAACCCCTGCCTCTCAACCTCAGGATATGGAACAAATTACGGCTGCCCACAAACCTCAGGATACAGCAGGCCACTCCAAGAAGCCCCTTGTATTCACTGTAGAATGTACTGGCATCTCATCAGGGACTCCTTATAAGGCAGGCACCCAGTGGCGTCACCAGACTGGTGCGGCTGGTGTGGGCTGCATTGGGGATGCGCTCCGTATGGGCAGAGAAAGTCCGCACCTCTGCACAGCCATTCGGCCTCACTCAGGAGGCGGAGCGGCAGCCGAATGGCTTCAGAAAGAGTACTGCACAGGCACCAACTCTGACGCCTGCACAGTCTCCCCCGAAGCCAAAAGGCTTCAGAAAAGTACTGCGCAGGTGTCAGAGATGGTGCCTGCGCAATACTCTTTCTGAAGCCAGTTGGCTTCAGAAACAACTGCGCAGGTGCCAACTTTGGTGACTGTGCAGTCTGGGGGGGGGGGGGCGGGCATCCCAGGGATGTCGCACAGACTTCCGCACCAGGTGATGTGCAGAGTCATGTCACCACTGTAGGCACCACAGCTGTTCCTTGTTCAGTGTGATCTGAGGGGTGTCTCCTCAGGAGCAAGTCTTCCCCTTGTGTCAATTACTTAGCATGCTCTGGAGCAGGGAGGGCAGCCCAGGCTTCCTGACTCTCTGGATTCAGCATAACTTTCTGCTCTGGATACAGAATAGTTAGGAGAGTGCAGTTAGGTCAGAGCAGGCTGAATTTGCTCTGGATTGCACCCATAGTCTAATTTTGTTGGTGTGAACCAATTTTTTTCATTATTTATATGAAAAGCACGTATGTGGTTTGTCCAAGGTTTGTCCTCTTTTTCCAGGACAGTTCTTCTTTTTTAGCATTGTGTCCTGGAAAAAAAATCTTCACTGTCTTCAAATAATGTTTAAATTTACCACATGAAACCAATGTATATGTGTGTTTTAAGCTATTATTTTATCATGTCCTTCATTTTTCTTGGGTGTTCTACATTTTAGAGAGGATTGTCTTTTCTGGTCATGTCATATGGTCACCCTGGGTTTGTCATTTACATAGTGCTTGTGCACACACATAAATTTAGTATTTAGTATTTAGTAGATCAGGGAAGAGAAAATACAGGCTTCCCCTGCTTACTGGATGGGTTAGGGACTGAATCACTGACCAAAAGTGAAAACTGTTGAAAAGTGGAACCCAGTCTTTTTGAGTTTATAAATGTTGCTTCCAATGATTTTTTAGCTAGCACATTGCAAATGCCCATTTTATCTTGCAAATTTCTGCTGCCACACACAGAGTTCTGTAAATGGATTCTTATTATCTTATTATCTAACCCAGGCTTTCATGCTTCGCTTGCAGTGTATGCAGCGCCGAGCATGATACCATAGTCTTCCAAGACTGACGGAGGCCTGCTTTTTAATTATCTTATTTGGCAATGGGATCAGACCAGGAGGTACAACAAGGGGGAGGGCAATTTTGTCATGGGGAGGGCAATTTTCAAACAGCAGAGAGAGGTTGAAAGAGCGGAACATGAATTGAATGAATGAGTTCTGGGTATAATTGAAAGGTGTTGGAAGAGTGGATCATTAGAAAATGAACCAATAGAAAGCGTGGGATACCTGTACAATATTTAGCACCCATTCCTGTCCAACCTTCCAGCACTGATGCAGCCTTGCCAAAGGGATGTGCAATGCATCTTTGGGGGGTGCAGTAATGGAGGCCTTCTTAAAGTAAGGGACAGTTTGTTTCCTTTCCTGAGGGTTGCCTTGCGGCTTCATTGGCACTAGAAGGTTGGATAGGATTTGGGCCTTTGTATCCAGTGATGGGCCCAGCCTACTGTAACAACTGGTTCTCCGGAAGTGGGCGGGGCCAGGCCATGTCAGGGGGCGGGGCCGAGGTCAGGGGGCGGGGCCAGGGAGAATTTTTTTAAATTAAAAAATTCAAAAAAATTTAAGCATGTGGCTTACCTCTGAGTAGACCTGCATAGGATGTGCTCTGAGGCTGCTGTCCTTTCCACTCCACCCTGGAAGTAAGCCCCATTGACTATCATGGGACCTACTTCTGAGTAGTCAGGTTGGGCTCTCAGGCTGCAGTTCCAGCCTCTTTCCTGGGAGTAAGTCCTATTGACTATCATGGGTTTCAGTATCTTCAGAGCCCAGACCTGTGCAGGTCTACTCAGAAGAAGCCCTATTATAGCCAATGGGGCTTACTCCAAGGAAAGTGTGGATAGGATTTCATCAGCCCAGAGCCCAGACCTGTGCAGGTCTACTCAGAAGTAAGCCCTATTATAGCCAATGGGGCTTACCCCCAGGAATGTGCATAGGTTTGCAGAAGCAGCCACATCTGTTCCCTGGTTCCTGGGCTGCAATTAGAGCCAATTTAAAAGTGCCCGACCAGCCTCTTTAACTCTTTAACTGCCTCCAGGTGCTGAAGGAGCATCTCTGTCCCCATTTAAGGAGCCCTTTGTAAAGCTCTCCATGCCTCATTTACATATGAGAAACCCATCATGCTTTGCTAACTGCACAAGGAAATAACTTCTGAAAATATTGCTAGACAACAACTGAAAACTTGCTAGAAATAAGGTTTTTAATCAAATTGAGATGTTTAGCATAGAGAGACTTCCTGAATAGCATCAATCACAGGTTTGGAGCATTAAGAAGTTGCTCACCCTGACTTTAAAGAATTCAGTTTATAGTGATTCAAATACCTATTCAGTTTATAGTGATTCAAATGCGAACCAGCCTCAGCCCACCTGTGTTTGTATCTCTTTATCAGCAGGCTTCTGTCAGTCTTGAGAGACAATGGTATCATGCTCAGTGCTGCATACGCTGCATGTGAAGCATGAAAGCCTGGGTTAGATTGTTATGGAGGATAGGCTGTTACCCAAGCAGCAAATTCCCCCTCTCCACGCCACTGAATTAGTCCAATGGAAAGGCAGAGCCGATATGATTGGATCCAGCTGGCGTCACAGATCTGGGCTAAGGATAGGAGCTCACCTTGTCTTGTGGGGCCGACCCAGGTCTCGAACCCTGGCCTTCTGATTAACAGGCACAGTGTCTTAACCACTTGCACCACCCACAGCCCTCTTTATCAGTAGTATCCAAAACTGAGTGAAATGAGTGAGGGCATGGGGGATGGTGCAGAAGGGGGGCAAGGAGAAGGCATGCCAGGGGAAGGAGAACGGTGGGAGAAGGCAGGACTGAAGAGCTCAGCTCTACTGGATCTAGAGACTCAATGTCAAGCCTTGTGACCCATCACAGAGTCTTCTGATACAGTGGCAACACAAAGGTTGCTGCAAAATTGAGTGACTCTATTGTGTGGCTGCTTCTTTTACCTGGGAAAGAGAACATAAGTCACCTTGACCCTAAGAGCTGCTGACAGTGGCCTGTAATGCTCAGGATACTGTGGCAGACATTTTGGTGTTGCAGCATTCCTGGTGCTGCGAGCAGCTCAGTATTGGAATGCCCTTTCTATACATATCATCCCGAGTAGGTTCCAAAGAACTCAATGGATCTTGCTTTGGAGTAGAAACACAAACATTTTAGACAGGATTGCATTGCTAATTAATAGCAGATGTAAGATTCAAACCAGTCACTGACTGACCATTCACCTACTGACCTTTCAAAAACCGCTGGATCTACTAGTGTGAAATTTGGGAAGGATGTTCCTTCCATGATGGCGACACCCACTAAGAACCCTTTATGGAAATTCAAACCAGAAGGGGGCTAAAGGGGGTGCAACACATTTTCATCCCTATATTTAACATTGAAGAATTGCTTCAGTTATCAACACCCTGCCCCAACCCCTGAACTCAGAGGACTAAAATTTGTGGAGAGTGACATGACCATCCATTAAAATCTGATTTTTAGAAATGTAATCCTTAAGGAAAAGAGGTGCAACTTGTTTTCTTCCCTATACTTAACATTGAAGACTGACTGATCAACATCTAGCCCCAACCCCTGGACCTAGAAGCATGAAACTGGGGGAGCATATTCATTCTGTGGTGCCCAGTGCCTGATGCATGGGGCTGGGAAAAGGTGCACAGGGGGGATGTTACATGAGGGATGGTGCATGGGGAGGGGAATGGTACAAGGACGGAAGGTGAACAGACAGATGTCTGCCACTGCCTTATCAGTACCCAGCAGTACCTCCCAGTGCCCAGCTGACCCCAGGTCCACAAATATTCTTGAAATGTTACTCCTGCAACAGCGGGTAAATTTTGTTAGTCATTTATATGCAAATAATTGCATTTCCAAAGCATATGATATAAATTAGCTTAATAATCCTTACAACTCTGTTATGTTAGTATCAGTGTAATGCTAGATTTATAGCAAAGGTGAAGCTGAGATACACAGACTTGCTCAAAGTCATTTGGTGTGTTAATGATGGAGGTAAACGAGCTGAATTAGTAATGAACTGTCTGCATATGATAATTATTTTTGTTCCTCTTCTTTATGCAGTAGTTAATAGGAAAAACTAAATGGTGAAAACAGGAATAGAAGGGATTTCTAGTTATTCTTGTCTAAATAAGGTATTAGAATTTTAAGTGATAAGATGTGCTTTCAAAATTTAGAAATTATCTTTCCAGATAGTGTTTTGAAAAGACTGGTTTGAGAATAGAAATCTGTGAGTTAAGAAACGTTTTGCAGCTGGAAATGTAAGCCACAGTATTTGCTTGATTGATGCACCCTATGAAATGTATGTATAATGGGTGCTGCATGACATCCAGGTGAAACAGGTTTTTTTGTTTAACTGGAAGAACACATTCTCCCTTCTAGATTACTTAATATTTCAGCAACTGTATGACTCATTACTGTGATCCTTCTATTTTCTGAATAAAATAGGGCTTTAAAATAGGGCTTTAAAATAGAAATATCCAAAGTACAGCAATATGTAATGAAAATCTGGGACTCATTTCCTTTATAGTGTGGCATGTGTTTTTGTTACTCTCACAATATCATATTACAGAAACATGTACTGTTGGGATAATTTACTTATTTCATCTAGTCCCAGGTCGACTATTATCATAGCCCAATTAAGCTGCAATGCAGTACTTCAATTTAAAGTTATGGTATCCCATTCATTTCTGATATGGTTTCAAGTTACCTTTGGTCATGAATGTTTTTGAAGTTGTGCATAAAATATATTATGCAGCCCATTCAGGCTCAAGGTGAACTGCTGCAAGCCAGGATTTGAAACCAGCAGTTCTCTCTGATCTAAGTATGATACATTACACCAGACAGGATTACATAACATACTACTTGGCATGGCCCCAGGAACTATCTCCTTTCCCAGGATCAGTTGCTAAAGTAACACTCAGAGCAATTTCATTTGCAAGCAGTGCAATTACAAACATTACCACCTAGAAGCTGAAATTACATCCAAAAAATAATTCTGTCACTGAAGAAAATCAGTCTGCCGTGTTAGTGGAGTCAAACAGCCCAATCCTAATTAAAATCCAGTAAAGGCTATGCTGCATCCTATAGAGAAATTTTGGTTGCCGGAGGTCTCCTGGATGTCAAAGGATATTTGCCCCCTTGACCCTGGGTAAGCCCCAGCAGCTGCAGTGGGTCAATTTGGCCCTATGCAGCAATCTCACTGACACAAGTCCGTTAATCTACAGGGTGATTGAAAAGTAACTCCTTATTTTAAAATACTTCTAAAATACTTATAAATTATAAAATAGGGAGTTACTTTTCAATCACCCTGTTTACAGGCAAAGCAGGTCCAGGAAAGCTGGTTGGATTGGCCCCCAACAGAACCCCCCTTCAAAATTATATGAATTTGCTCTCTCATGGTGATTTGTTGAGTTGCCTGGAACAATTTGCAGCGTTGCTTCTAACAGGCCAAGTGCCAACTGACTCCACTAGGTACTACATTAAGAAGAAACGTGGTAAAATCACTGCATAATAACTTTATCAAAAGTAATGGAAATGTTATATTCAAGTCTTGCCCAACAATGCTGCAAAACAACGTAAAACAGACGCATTTGGAATTGTATACAGTGGTCAGGCAGTTTATTGGAAGTACGTATTTTTGATCTTTTCAAATATTTGACTTTGCTGTATATCTACACATTAACGGTTAAATCCTTGATACTTCCAAGCAGGAAAGCATGATTGAGCTGTCAGTCTTCCTCAGTATAAGCCCTTCCCACCTTCTTCACACAGAATTTTTTTAAAAAAAATAAAATAAAGTCAATTTTATAAAATAAAATCAAGACAAACAACAATTGGGACACCCCATTTGTCAAAAAAGGAACAGAACGTGGATGCAGTAGAGCTGTTGTCTACTGTTTGCACACTTTTCTCATGTTCAAATCCTGTTCAAATCCTGTTCACTTTTCTCATGTTCAAATTCTCATGTTCAAGTCATGATGGATCCTCTGGTGGCGCAATTGGTTAAGACACTGTGCCTGTTAACCAGCTGGCCAGGGTTTGAGACCCGGGTCCCTGGAAGACAAGGATTTCCTGCTTCAGGCATGGGGTTGGACTAGATGATCCACTGGGTCCTTTCAACTCTATGATTCTATGATTTCATGAACAGTTGACCTTGTAATTCCTGTTTCCTCTGCAATCATTCTGATAGTGAGCCGTCGATCATGGTTGAAAACAGACCTCACTGTAGCCACATTCTGTACAGTTTTTGATGAAGAAAGTGTCCTGATCTTAGTTCATCCTCAACACCTTTTTGTCCTTCCTTGAATGTCTTGTGCAGATGATAGTGCAGTTCACCATAGGGTATCCTCACAATTTCCCAAAGTTTCTGATACACTTTTACCCAATTTCATACAAAATTATTGTGTACTGCTGTTCCAAACTCACTTGCATTTTTCTTAACACAAGGTACTTGAATTAGCAGGCCTCCGTCAGTCTTGAAAGACTATGGTATTGTGCTTGGCACTGCATATGCTGCATGCAAAGCACGAAAACCTGGGTTAGATTATTATGGAGGATAGGCTGTTACCCAAGCAGCAAATCCCCCCTCTCCACGCCACTGAATTAGTCCAATGGAAAGGCAGAGCCAATACGATTGGATCCAGCTGGCGTCGCAGAGCTGGGCTAAGGACAGGAGCTCACCCTGCTTGTGAGGCCGACCCGGGTCTCGAACCCTGGCCTGCTGGTTAACAGGCACAGTGTCTTAGCCACTTGCGCCACCCACAGCCACAAGGTACTTGAACAGGGTGTCACAAAAAAGGATGTCGTGACAGGGCTGGAATGCAACTGATCACTAGATGAACGTATGCCTGGCATCCCACCCCAAGTAACCCTGAGTGACCACCATCTCTCTTCACTGAGCCTTCTTGAGCACAGGAACTTCATTCTCCTTACTTTCTGGACACACTTTATATTGAAGGGTTTGGGATATACCTTTATTTAACACTTACCAAAAATGTGTTAAACAAAAGCAATTCGAAGTGTATATATATTATTATAAAGATTCTTTATAATGGTTTAAAAACAGCTTTTCTTAATGTTGTGGAGAGGCAGTCAGCAACTAGAAATGCAAAGGACCCCTGCCTTTGACTGGCTTAGCTGAAGAATAGAATGATTGCTTGCATGACTGTCTTTCTACAATAGTAGAAAAGCAGTTTTTTGAACTGTGATTTGTGGTGGTGGCCATTCATGTTGAGTCAAATCTGTACATAAAAAAGCCTGTGAATAACAAAGTTGGACCTGTATATGATATTTAGATTATGGAGTGATTGGGTAAAGTAGCCAAGATGATAATGGCCATGTTATGGAGGAGATTTAGCTGCTACTTTCCTGTGGATCCTTTTTGCACAGTTCTAATAATATAGACATTTCAGAGAAGTTGTGGGATCACAAGAGAAGAACTTAAAAAAAGATTTCTATCTCACCTGACTCTTAAAGAGACCCAAGGTGGCAGGGAACATAATAATATGTTAACCAAAAAAATTCAAAGTGATCAAACAATCAAAAAGGTTCAGAAACATCCAGAAGCAAGTTGTCATAGATGTACTGCGCCTATTGAAACAATATGCTATGGATTACTTTTCCTTTTCTACACTGCCATAGAAAGAGTTCCTGTCTTATATCTGAGTTTTTTGTTTTTGTACTCTAAGCTTTATTTTAACACTTTTAAGTGTTGCTCATTTTATGGGTTTCCACAGCATCTATTTTTTGTAATTTCTCTTAATTTACAAGGAAAAAACTGTAAAGACATTTTTCAGGTTGCTTGCACAAAGCACGAAGTGTTGTTTGCTTGAATGGACCAGCAGCTTTGATTATGAATAATGAAACAAGAGTGTTGTGTTTAATGTTTGGCAGAACTGGCTGTTGCTTTTTTCAAAGTATGAAAGTGTGGCTATGTCTGCAGAAAGTAAAAAATTTATCTCTAATGCCTCTTTCCTTACTTTGATCTTTACTCCACCAAAGAAGAAAAGAGGGGCTCTCTTTTCTTTAAAACTTTTTCTTTAAAACACACAGCTGCATAACAAAAAACAGTGCGTCAAATACATTCTTTTTTCAGTCACTGTTTTAAGAGAACAATCTATCATAGACATAATCCAGCCGAAGTTAAACACAATGTTACACTAGATTGCAACCAGATAGTAACATACATGAAAGTAGTAGGGCTTAAATATGCTTTAACTTGACTGGTTTGTATCTGTTGTGATAACAATCACATTGCCTGTCCCTTTTAAAGCCAGTTGTATACTGCAGGAAAAAAAGTGTAGGACTGCCATTTACCCATAATTCTATTCCAGGGGCCAGATGTGACCGATGGGAAGCCTCTATCTGGCCCTCAGCCAGCCTCTAGTCCAGGCATGTCAAACTGGCGGCTCAAGGGCCGCATGCGGTCCTTTGCAGGCACACGTGTGGCCCTTGAGTGATCTCCCCACCCCCAGAAGCAGCTCAGTAGTGGTGGCAGCACACTTGATTTTGAACAGGAGAAAGAGCCCAGGAGGAAGGAGGGCACTTTTGAGTAGACATGCAAAAAATTGAATTGCAGCCCTCAGGAGACACTATTAAAGCTATTGCAGCCCTTTGTATGAAATGAGTTTGACACCCCTGCTCTAGTCCACTGAGATGTTCTGGCCTGTGCAACAGAACACAACCAGAAGGTGTTCTGAAGGCCTCAGTATGCCCTCAAACATATTCTGAGTACACCCTGCTCTATTCCTTGCTGTCAGAGCATTGGAGGCCATGTAGATACCACAAGAGCAGGGATGTCTGAGCCTTTGACAGGAGGACCACACCATCTCTCTGGTACGCTGTGTTGGGGGCCAGAAAAATGATTTATATTTCAAATTTGAATATATTTACATATGAAAGTGTATTAGAGACAGATCTGGATTATTACCAGGCTTGTCTAAGGGCCAGATAGATGGGTCTTGCTGCGGGATTCATCTGGCCCCTGGACCAGAGTTTGGTTTGATCACTTCTGCCTTAGAGGGAGGGAAAGCAATCCTGATGGACTGATAAAGGCAATTTGTTTTCTGATGCTGATGAAGACATGGAGAAATACTGCACCAGCATCAGAAAATAAATTGCTCTGGAAAAAGAAGCAGGAAGAACAGGCAGCCCAATTCTAACCCACTCTAGAACAGGCAGGCCAGCTGGCCTGTTCCAAGTCCAGCAATGGTTGGGGCTGGCTGCAGCTCACCCTGGGCTAGGGGAATTGATTCCCCTAATTGTGGGTATCATGGAAGCCACCCCAATGAGGCTACTTATATCTGGGTTACCCAAAATGGTGATGCAGATCTGAGTGATCACCTTAAGGATCTCGCTTAGGTGCTGGAACTTGGCACAATACTATTCTGCCCATGCTACCCACCACCACCCCAGAACCAGCGGTGGGCAGTGGCCAGTTCGGGCTGGATCGCCCAAACTGGATGTTCCTTCAGCCCCCCACTATCGATCCGGTAGCTACAGGGGGGCCAGAAAACCGGGCGCACCGGTTCAGCGCCAGACACACACTGTGTGTGCGCTGAGGTTGGCGCACGCGCAGTGCGCTAGGGTTGGGGCCCGCCCCTCACCCCGCCCACCCGCACCCACAGTGCACTGGGGTGGGTGGCATGCCCTCCCCGGCCCCGCCCCTCCCCACCCCCTTACGCCGGCCCCGCCCCCTGACCCTGGCCTGGCCTGCCCACTTCCAGCAATCCGGTTGTTGAGCCAGGCCGGGCCCACCACTGCCCAGAACATCACCATTCTACCCTCCCTAGACTGGCCTGATTTGGCTGGCATAAAGTCACCTGTCTCCTGATACCAAATTCGGCCTCCTGACTTTTGAGGTGGTGTAAAGGTGCCTTATGGTATTTTTGTGACATCTCAGGGCTGGTGCTAATCTGCACTGCCCCAATGATGACTGATGATTGCACCCCTAAAATTGTAGCTGCTGGATGAGGCAACAGAGAGTAACATGAAGTGGCTAGCAGAGGGAGCAGGCAGATAGTGAGAAGGGTGGACCCTGCTTCTTCTAGTCTAGGTTCTCGCTGTTTATTTCCTTTTCCAAAGCATACTAATATAAAAAGGAAGAAAAAGTTGATTTTTTTAAAGAAAGCATTTGCAAACTAAATCCCAAATCCATAGTAACTAGGGGAGCACATAAGAGACTTTACGTGCACCCGTAGTTACTGCACCACCTAGTGAAAAGCTATGGGAAATTCATATTGCAATCCAGAGTAAGTTGTTCTTACACCGGAGCAAGGACTCCCCAGAGTTACTCTGGTTGTACCCTAAGAGAGTTATAAGCACAATGAGGGGAGGTGGGAAACATTGGCAAGTGAAACAGTGGATAAGGGGGCAGCCACATTATGCTGGTTTACATTAGCTCTTAGAATGTGATCTACAGATTTTGAACTCATTCCGGTTAAGCTGGAATACTTAATTTGAAATACTTAAGGTTATAATAATAATACAGGTTGAACCTCTCCATTTGCGACATTCTGTTCCAGGAACCTCCGTGAGTATCAATTTTCACGTTATACAAAAGCAATTGTTTATCATGGCAACAAGGCAGACAATGAATCAAGGTAAATTGTTCCCTTTCAAGTGGCTTAAAACAGCTCAGTTTCAGCTCAGAGGAATTCAGAAGAGATTATTACTTGAGGGAAGAGAGGGGTCTCCCTCAACAGCTGTATCCTGAAACCAAAGAAGAATTCCTTCTCAGGAAGCTTAATTGCCTGCCACATTGCCATGATAAGCAGGCTGCATTTAAGCCATTAACCACTCCTTAAGAGATGTTTATCTTTCAATTTAAAGAGCCAACCTCATTTGCTTTGAGATAAAATCATGTATACAGTGGTGCCTCACGTAACAAGTTTAATTCATTCCGGAAGCATGCTTTTTATGTGAAATGCTCTTTATGTGAAGCAGATTATCCCATAGGAAATAATGGAAACTCAGACGATTGGTTCCAGAACCCAAAAAATATTCATATAAAAATATTAACTGTATGTTAAAATGATGATAAAACACTGGAATTGAATTCAAAACATGCATTCAATGTGCATGATCCTATGAAGTCTGCTGCGGCTGCAATCCTAAAGACACTTTCCTGGGAGTAAGACCCATTTAAGACAATGGGGTTTACTTCTGTGTAGACATGGTTAGGAGGCTGCAATCAAAGACACTTTCCAGGGAATAAGATCCATTTAACACAATGGGGCTTACTTCTGGTTAGCCATGGTTAGGAAGCTGCAATCCAAGATACCTTCAAAGTGTCTCCCCACTTTCTCCTTCTCTCCATCCTGAGACTCTCTCTCTCTCCCCTGCTCCCTTCTGACTAGCCCTGAGCTGCTTCCCTCTTTTCCACTGCTCTTCTCTCCCTATGCCCAGAGGATGCCCAGCCACAGGACGAACAGCGCGGAAGTGTTGCTTTTGCTATGGGCAGGTGCGCTAGGCAGCCCTGACGCTTTTTCAAAGGGCTGCCGGCCAGCATGTCTGCCCCAACTGCCAACGAGTGTGCTTATTAAGTCAAGCAACACTTGTTATGTGAGGCAGAATCCTAGAGAATTTTTGCTTGTTATGTGAATAACTTGTTAAGCGAGGTACCACTTTACCGGTAAATAAATTGCATATAATTAGGTTATACCTTTAATAACATTCCTGCTTATTAGAAGCACATTTTATTAGCCTCAGTGGGAATTACATCTCAAATTCATTGGTTTGAAAATATTTATATTGTATTTTACTTTCATTAGCATTTTAATTAATAGCAAGTTCATGGAACGCCACTTAAATTCTTCCAGTTTTTAAAAAAATCCTGAATGTTGTGTAAAAATCATAGAATATAAAACTTGTTCTTTAAATATTTATTTAAACAATATAAAAACATTTTTCTGCCTGAAAATGAGGAGCTAATAGTCCCTTCAATGTATATTTAATTAGGAAAATTGACAATAATATTTTAAAACAAACTTCCTAGCATGCTTTTTGCTATTGTCATGGAACGCATATGATTTTACAAAACTGAAGCTAGCAAAGAATGGAGGAATCAAAATTACTTGTTACTTGTCTTATAATTAAAGGTTTTAGGCAAAAAACCTAAGTATATGCACTTAGTTGCCAGTCTCAGGTGGAAATTACATGTGAGACAGAAGTTTTTTTAGAAAAGAAACAATATTCATTGATAACCTTTCCACCCAAAGTGAACTCATACTATGAATGATAATATGTGAATAATGGTAGCCACAGATCTTATAATTACTGTCTCTGGTTTCTGTGTGATTTTGCAGTTACTGCTGGAAACACTGATGACTGACAGGCATTAAAAACCACTCATAAGAGATAAGAAGTATGTTGTTTAACTTAAAAAAATTAAAAAACTGAAACAGAACACAAAACTGAGCCACAAACCATTTTTTCTGGACTTGTCTAATCAAATTTCCATTCAGTTACATGCATATTCACAAGCAAAACTGTAAGCTTGCTTTAAACTATTTAAACCCAACTGGCCAACTACACACAGTATTGCAATCAAAATGATTTGTTAACAGCAGTCTATATATCAATGAGCCAGATTATTTTAATCTTTGCACAAATGTACACAGGGCACAATCCAGAGTAACTACGGGAGAACGTAAGAGCAGTGGTGGGCTCTAGCAGGTTCACACCTACTCTATAGAACTGGTTCTTAACAAGAGATAGGACATATAAAGTTTAAAAATAGCCATTTAAAAGTGGCTGCCAGATGGGCAGAGAACCGGTTCTTAAATTTTTTGAAGCCCATCACTGCGTGAGAGACATTACATGCACCCGTAGTTACTGCACCTCCTAGTGAAAACCTATGGGAAATTCATACTGGAATCCAGAGTAAATTGTTCTTACACCGAAGCAAGGACTCCCCGTAGTTACTCTGGATTTTGCCCATAATCTCATGACGGCTTAAAATGTACTCCCTAAAGAAACTGAGTAACAGAGTGGACAAAAAATGAGTTAATCCATGGATACATTTCTGGATGAGAAAAGTAAGCAAACAAAGGCAAATTAGGAGATACGTAATCCAATATATACACTTGAACGTGGATGCAAATTTCCTTTGTTTATGGTTGTAATAAAATTTATGGGGGGAAAAGTTGTTTTAAAAAAGCACATCAACACAAAGTCCAAATCTGTAAGAATACATACTATGCAATCAATAATATGCAAAGACATACAAACAGTTCTTAAATATTAGAATGTTTAACTTAATGTGTCTAGATTTCCATTTCATACATGTTTGTTGCATATAATTTACTTAAAAAATAGTAAACCAAAAAGTAAACTTAATAAATATCATCCTTGAAAGCAAACTCTTTGAGGACTGTGACAGAGTATGTGTGTATCAAAAGATCCTATAAAATTCTCAACTGTATAGGATCAAAAGATCCTATAAAATTCTCAACTGAGGACACAATCCTAATATGTGCTGGAACAGGCAGGCCCATGTGCCTGTGCTGTATCTCGTGTACGTTTGGGGTGGCTAAAGTAAGAGAAAATTTTTCTCCTCACCCCGGGCAATGTAGCAGCATCCCCCATGGTCTACTCAGAACTGCACTACTACAAGCAGTGGTGCTGATGGAAGCAGATCAGAGATGTCTGAAGTGCTTCTTCACTGCCCAGGGAATGGAGCTTAGATCCAGCCCAACTGCTGTGTCCCAGGCCTGCCTTCTGCTTTCTGGCCACCTCCCCACCAGGAACACCCTCCATCTGCCCTGCCCTCCCCCAAAACAACTCAGTGCAGCGGCCTTGCACAAGTCCCTCTGCCCTATTTTACAGTTGAAAAGTCACAAGAGACCACAGTGACCTCAAGCAGAGGCTTGACAAGCACCTGTTGGAGATGCTTTTGGAAGATTTCCTGCTACAGGCAGGGGGTTGGCTAGATGATCTATTAGGTCCCTTCCAACTCTATGTTTCTACAATTTTCTCAGGTTTTTGTGAGTCAAAAGAAAGTTCACAAATTATGTTCATTAGAATGGTTATATAAATCATTTGTAATTTTGGAGCATTTGTTCATCGTAGATCTACTCAATGAGGGTTCACAATGGAGAGAAACTATGAGATGCTAATGCTGCTGACAAGTAACTCTCATGGCCTCAGTTGCATCCTGCAGTCCTAAACACACTTTCCTGGGAGTACACCACAGGTGGGTCCAGGCCGGTTCGGTCTGGATCCTGGGGACCTGTTGTTCCAATCTCCCCGCCGCTACCGATCCAGTAGCGGCAGGGGGGCATAACCAGGCGGACTGGTTCGGCCGCTGGTGCGGCAGTGAAAGGCTCCAGCAGCCGGCCGGGCATTTTTAAATTTGCCACGGCAGCACAAGGCGCCCCACAAGTCCCAGCGCTGGAACGTCCTTTCCCTGGCCACTGGGGCTTGTGGGGCGCCTTGCTGGGCTGCCGTGGCAAATTTAAAAATGCCCGGCCTGTGGCTGGCTACTGGAACCTTTCACTGCCACGCCAACAGCCAGCTGCAGTGACTGGCACTGCAGCCTGAGAGCCCAAGCTGACTATTCAGAAGTAAGTCTTATGACAGTCAATGGGACTTACTCCCAGGAAAGTGTGGCTGGCACTGCAGCCTGAGAGCCCAACCTAATTACTCAGAAGTAAGTACCATGACAGTCAATTTTAATTTTTTTTATTTTAAAAAATTTTTTAAATTAAAAGCCGCCCCGGACCTCGGCCCCACCCCCTGACCCTGGCCTGGCCCCTCCCACTTCCGGGGAACCGGTTGTTGGGCCAGGCCGGGCCACTGGAGTACACCCCATTGAATACAATAGGACTTACTTCTGAGTAGACATGATTAAGATTGCACTGTTATTTCCCAGAGTTATTGAAAAATTTAACTGAGTGACCATAAGAAAGAAAACAAAGGCATTCAATATACATAATGCTGTTAGGGTTGTAAAACTCTTGCACATGAGAAGAGCTAGACAAATTTTTCCATCACTGATCACAATTATCAATAATAAGGACTTATATTACAGTATGTACACACAGGGTTGCACTTGGTTGTGTAGGTTGCTGGTGTCAAAAGCTACTGATGTAGTAAGCCACCTTCCCGGTTTCCAAATTCCCATCCACAAAGTGGGTATTGAAAAAGCAATACAACAGTCTACTGTTCTCCCTGCATTTGTTGGGTTCTTGCACCTTTAATAGCTGTGTGCCAGACAGAAATCCAAGCAGTGCAGCCCTTAAAGTCACAGAGGTCCTTAAAGACACACAAATTTTAAAGCAACCATTTTAACCATAAATATCAAAAGTTAGCAAGGTTGTGGTGGTGTCTGAAGCAGAAATAGCCCCCCTTTAAAGGTGTGTGTGTGTGGGGGGGGGGGGAAATGAAACTAATGAATAGCTAACAGTTTGTTGTCCTCTAAATCACTGTTCTTCAACCGGTTGGTTGGAACCCCAAAGGTGTCATGAAGCCTCATGGTGGGGGGAAGCGGAAAACCTTCAAAGACTGTGCAAGAGACCTGGATCAAATCTTATAATAGGACAGCCGACTCAAAGATGAGGTCTTAGTATAATCCTGCACAGCCTCTTCTTGCTGTCTTGCCCAAATGCCAGCCCTGCTCAGGCTGCTACCCTACAGGGTTGTTGTGAAGGCACAAGAAATAGGGAGAAATAGCAGATGGGGGGAGAAGCAGGACATAGGCTGCTATCCTAAAAACACTTTCCTGGGAGTCAGACTCATTGAACACAATGGGGAATACTTTTGAGTAGACATGGTTAGGATTGTGCTGCTGGTCTCTTATGTATGTACTTTATTGGGGTTGTAGCATAAAAGAGATTGAAAATCACTGTTACCCCAAATCTGACACCTTTGCCTCAATTTTTCTGAACTCTGCACTCTCATAGTCCCACTACCTAAAAGTGGGCCCCATTACAATCAATGGGGCTTATTCCCAGGTAAGTGTGGCTAGATTTGTGGCCTCAAATGTTACACCCAGATGATGATATGAGAGCACAATCCTAACCAACTTCCCAGCTCCAGGAAAGAACAAGGCAACTTGGAGATAAGGGGACAAAGATTATCTTCCCTTACTTGAGGCCTCCCTGACTGCTCCCCAAATAGAGGATGCCGCACATACTACAGTTATGCCAGTGCTGGAAAGTTGATTAGGATTGCATCCTAAGGGCCTAATCCTATCCAACTTTCCAGCACTAATTCACCCACAATGCAGCCTTTACAAACATTCCCATACCTTGTGGAGGTCTGTAGGACTTCCTTCCCCCACACTGTAGGATGCTGTACACATCCGCTTGCACTGGTGCTGGAATGTTGGATAGGACTGGACCCTTAGGCTGAAATCGCATCTACACTTTCCTGGGAGTAAGCCCCATTGAACATACTGTAAAGGGATTGATGAGCAGACATGCCTAAGATTGTGCTGGAAGATACCCCTAGGAACATTTCATAATAATACTAAATGGCCCTAGCATAGCCAGATGGATTGCAAAGCACTATGTTTTGCAGGGAGCCTCACCACAGGTGTACAAGTGGCCCCTCTACTTCAGGCTGACCGTATGTCATAACTGCAAAAGAGGACAAGCCCCCCAAAATGTAGGACACCCAAGAAAAATGTAGGACATAACAAAATAAAAGCTAAAAACACTTCTGTATATTGCTTTCATGTCGTTACTTATTATTAAATTTAAAACAATTGCAGATAATTTATTAATTACAAGAAGGCTACCTGCTGCCTGCTCACAAGGAAAAGGAGGATATTTAGAAAATGGAAGACTTTTTTCCAGAAACAAGGCAAAAAAAAGAGGGTATGTCCTGGAAAAAGTGGACATATGGTCACCCTGTGAATCTCACCCCAGTTCTGAAGGCGAGGCTCTTTGCAGAACTTAGTGCTTTGCACTCCCTCTAGCTCTGCTACTGGTAACTGGGGTGGAGTGGGGAAGAGTTGCTTGGGCCACATAGAACATGCCCATCCATGCTCCAGCACCTGGCTACTGTGCACTGTGGGGAGCCAGCAGTGCACAGGGGTGGGTGAAATGGTGGCATAGCTAGAGGGGGGTGCAGCACTTAGAACCTGAAGGCTTTCTGGTGAGGTTCTAGAGATAGTAGTGCTTGGTGGGGGGGGGGGTTCGGAGTGGTGGCGTAGCTTGAGGGGGGCGTAGCAGTCAGATCTGGGGGGCTCATCCTGGAGACAGTAGTGCTGGGGGGGGGGGGTTCTGAAGCGGTGGCATAGCTATTGGGGGGCGCAACACTCAGACTTTGGGGGCTGTCTGGAGGGAGCTCATCCTAAAGATAGTAGTGTTTGGTGGGGGGGGGGCTGGAGTGGTGGCGTAGCTAGAGGGGGGTGCAGCACTCAGATCGGGGGGGGTCATCCTGGAGATAGTAGTGCTTGAGGGGGTCCTAAAGTGGTGGCGTAGCTAGAGGGGGGCGCAGCACTCAGATCTTGTGTGCTGTCTGGTGGGGGCTCATCCTGGAGACAGTAGTGCTGCTGGGGGGTGCTGGAGCGGTGGCGCAGCTGGAGGGGCTCATCCCTGGAGATGGGCGTCTGCGAGGCGGCTGAGCCTGGCTCCGTGGCTGCGGACAGTGAGTGCGAGGAGCTCGTACTTGTCCCTGAGCCCCGCGGAGACGGCGAGGGTGTCCTTGAGGAGGGCTCTTGCGCGGAGCACCATCTCCAAGAAGTCCTGCCCGAGGGGGCGTCCGTCCTCCCGGCTCTCCTGCTCCTGTCCCTGGCGGAACTTGTGCTCCAGCTCCCCGAGGGACTTGTCGGAGTTGGAGTAGGCGTCTCCGATCTGCGCGGACTCCCGTCGTAAGTACCTGCCGTAGCTCTCCTCCCCGTCCAGGTCGTAGGAGATGCTCTTGCGGATGCCGTCCAGGATGCGCGCAGCGTCCTCCACCTGCCTGGTGAGCCCCGTCAGCTCTTCCCGGAGGGTAAGCAGCCCCGACGGCTGTGCCTCTCCTCCCCCTCCTCCCGAGGAGCACCGCAGGCGGTCGCTCACCCTGAAGAGCAGCTGGCACTTCTCAGGGTCGTCGTTCTCCTCGTAGTCCCCGTCGGGGACGAAGTAGTGATGCAGGGTCCCGTTGGACATCTCCGGGTACAGAGGACCGTCGAAGTAGCCCCTGCAAGGGCCGCACCAGCACAGCAGCAGCAGCAGCATTGCTGGGGAGGAGGTGGGCAGGGGGCTCCCCCAGAAGAGGCGCACAGGCAGCCCTGCCATCCTAGACGGAGCCCACTCCAGGCTACTTCTGGGACTTACTTCTGAGTAGACAGGCAGCTGGTGTGGCAGCTCCAACTCCCAGGTTGAAAGGTTGGGTGGAAGTTGCGGGGCTTCATTTGAACCCCTCTAAAATCACCAGGTTCACTACGGGGAAAAGAGGGGGAGTTTCCTCTCCTTCCCCCCTTCTAGCCTTCCTCCCCAGCCTCCTCCTCCTCTACGCTGCAGGGATGGAGAGCTGCAAGAGACACGTCCAGGCTCCAGCCCCGCTGCCTGCTCACTGCTCTCTTCTGGCAGCCTTTCTTCTTCCTCCTCTTCCTCTTGCAGCGGGATTGGTGGTGAAGAGGGAGCCTGGCTTGGCTGCCACCCCAGAGAGGATCCCTCTGCTCTCCTCGCACTCGCCACACCGCAGTCCAGGCAGCCACTGGGAGGGAAGGAAGGGAAGGGGAGGAAGGGAGAGCCCTGGAGGCTGCGCTGGGATCCCTCTCTAGGGAGTTCTCTCCTCCCAGTCCGGTGTGGACAAACAGCCTATGGACAAACCCCATATGCACACAGAGAGAGAGAGAGAGAGAGAGAGAGAGAGAAGGGGGTGGAGGGGGGGTGGAGAAATAGCCTCGACCCCATAAGTACACACACACACACACACAGACTCAAAGAGCACAATCCTAACCATGTCTATTCAAAGGTAAGTCCCATTGTGTTCAACTGGTCTTACTCCCAAGGATGTGTCTATAGGATGGCAGCCAAAGTCACACAGGTAGGGAAAAATAGCATCTCTCTCTGTCTATGTGTACAAACAGAATAAACCAGCCAGATGTGTACATAATAGGCCATACTATAGCCAGGTGGGAACAAATTAGGACCAAACAGCATCCTCTTTTCACACACACACACACACACACACACACACACACACACCCCAGTCAAACACACTCCAGAGGACAAATAGCCTCCACCCTTTACCCATGTGCACACCCTCACACACAAACACACTGACTGCAATCCTAAAGACACTTTCCTGGGAGTAAGACCCACTGAACACAATGGGGCTCACTTTTGAGTAGACACGGTTAGGCACCAGTAGACACCAGTGGAAAAATAGACTATAGTCTCCCCTCTACCAATGTGTAGACCCCCACATACAAACACAGATAGTCAGAAATGCCTATTCACAAATATTCACAAGACTATTTCCAAATAGTCCCCTCTCCTCTCGACATAGACTCACACAAATACACACACTCACACACTCACACATACACACACAGAGAGTTTTGCAATGTGGGAACAAGTAGCCCCCTACCGTATGTACACACATTCACATGCGCGTGTGCACACACACACAATTGGTCAAAACATGCCAGTCAGGTGAGGGCAAATAGCCCCTGTCTCTCCATGTACATCCACATGTACGCACACACACACACACACACACACACACACACACACACACACACACACACACACATACAGTCCAAATATAAATAATCTTCCAGTCCATGTGTCCAGACACACAAACAGCACAACAAAATATGCCAGCAATGTTTCCAGCATACATTTTAAATATCCTTAGTAAAGTTATTTTTAAAAGCCAACATGTGCTTAACACCAGCAGGATTTTAGTGTGTTAGAAATTAACAAGTTGCCTCCTCTGATTGCTTTTTCCCTCCCAAGTGAGCTGCTGTCTAAGATAGTTGCTTAGACATATTTTGTTTTTGATCCAAGCCTTCAGGATGCATATGGCTGCAAAAGAATAAATGCCTGGCCTTTTAAGTCTGAGAATATTGCTGAAATCCTCAAATGAATAATTTTGTTACTGTGCCACTGAAGTGCCGCCTGCCCCCTTGCAAGAGAATGTTACCAGATGAATAATTTGGGGCAGGGGTCTACTCCACTGAGGCTGGTGAAATTTAGTGCAGCTGTTAGGAATGTGAGTGGATCGGCAGTTTTTGTTTCCAACAATACAGTAAATAGGAATTGTACAATAAAAATTTCAGCAGAAATGTAATACAAAACAAACTGGAAAATGATCTTTTTCCATAGGGTGGATTGTAATAAAATGATAATGAGAACTGAAGAGTGGTTGCACGCTCTTTAAAACAGCAGCTTGTTTGATACATAATATCACTCAAAATGAAAGCTATAAATTGGTTGATAGTAATATGTGGCCATGTGGTTGCAGTTAGCAATGCGTGTGAGACATGGTTAATCATGGCGATTAATCATCCATGCTGCACTTATAGTAAGGGTGGCCCACTGCCTCCCATCCCTGGGTAGAAAATTGCTATGCCTCTACTCCCTTCCTGTACTTAAATTAGCAACAAGAGCACAATCCTAACCATGTCTATGCAAAAATAAGCCCCATTGTGTTCAATGGATCTTACTCCGAGGAAAGCGTCTTTAGGACTGTCTTTTAGTTCTCCTTTATATGATTAGAATGTCAGTTCTTTCCTAGTTCTCCTCTATTGAATTAGAAGGTTGATTTCTTAAAAAACTTCTGAGGTGGTGGCATCTAATTTCAAACAATTTTTGTAATGATTAATGTAGTTTTGGTTTAAAATTAGTGAACTTCAAGCAACTGTAGCAAAAACATCACAAGTCATTTATTGTTTAATACCTCTTGTTTAGATTAAACAGCAATCTATGAAGTACTAGAAACATGAAATTCCATCTAATTCACTCAAACTTAGCCTATCTAGCCTACTCAGCCTATCTCGTCCCACTTTTGATATCTCACAGGTACCAATTTTATCCAGCTTTTAAGCACCAGGCATGGTCTGGTGGTTGAGTGCAGGGCTGCTGAAGATAGAAAAGCAGGGAAGGACCTGGACAGCTCCTGGATGGGAGATTGCAAACTGATAAGGCTGTCATGATTCATCAGAGCCAGACAGTGTTACTGTTTACAGCTTGACAGACCTGAAAGTTCCTGCTAGAAGCTTGGAAAGGCATCTCCTGATACCAGGTGTGATGACAACACCATGAAGGATTCCACCTGGAAAGAGAAGAGTTCTACAAGCTGCCCGTAGAACAATTACCTACCTCATAGGGTTGTTGTGGGGGCAAAAGATAGGATCCATGGAAGAAGCTTCAAAAGACTACTGTGGAAATGACATTCCCAGCAGTCAGGCATATGCACGGGCAACACTGAAAACGATACCAGTGGCTAAATCCTTCCACCACTGGAAAAAGATCCTCTAGACATGATAAATAAATATGCTCCAGTGTAGATACAACGCAATCCCGTGGTAAAGGAATATGTTCCCATACCTTAAGAAGGCTCTAGTGACTGCTCCTCCACCCCTTGATACAATGCACACTATTTTGGTACAACTACACCAGAACTGGATTGGCCCCTCACAGGAAAGAGTCTTGCTGTCTAGGTGCCTGGCACTCTGAAGTAGAATATGGCTAATATGGTTATCCCTTAAGTAAAGTTAAATTCTGTTTCTGCTGTTCAAATTGTCTCATATAACAGCTTTGTAGGAGTTTTAAAAATCTTACACTGTGTACCTAAGAATGTTACATTTTTGAAAACATATACCACTGCCTCATGCCATTAAAATTCCAAGTATATCAAAAATTTTAAAACAATGAATTCTTTAAAGAAAACAGCGGAAGTGGAAAATAAAAGTCTGGTATTTGTTAGTGCTCCAACCTTGTGTTTCTCCGTTTTTCTGAGGGGTTATGACAAGGCCATGTGGGATGTGTGACACCTGAACTACTGGGGAGGAAAGGAGCAAAACAAATATAAAATATGCACTTTAAAATATGCACTTTGGTTTTCTGGCGTTTGTGATTAAAGGAAACCTACAAGGTATAATGTGGTGTAGTTTAGAAACGTTTGAGAACTGCTAGGCCATCCAAGCTACAAATAAGAGATCCGGCCATATCAGACAAGTGGATTGAAAGCCCAATCCTATGCATGACTACTCAAAGTCTCACAGATTTCAGTAGGGCTTACTCCTAGGAAAGTGTGTAAAGGATTACAGCTTGAGTTATCAATAGCACAATCCTAACCATGTCTACTCAAAACAAAGTCACATTGTGTTCAATGGGTCTTACTCCAAGGAAAGTGTCTTTTGCATTGTGGCCTTAGGCTACAATCCAGAGTAATTACAGGACCTTTTACACCAACGTAGCTACGGTGCCACCTATGGGAAATCTATGGGAAATGCATAGAGCAATCTAGAGTAAGTGCCTCTTCCTGTGGTTACTCTGGATTATAGGGTTAGTGAAAGAACTGGTCTAGAGGGTTAAGCTGCCAGTCATGCCTGAAGATAATTCATCTGTAGGTCGCCTGTTTGAGAACATGGAAAGATTCCAGAGTGGTGAACTTGACAAATCTGAGTGGAGATCTTTTGGGTGGCAGCCCAAAGGAGTCAGGTTTGAAGCCTCGTTGGTGTGGGAGGACGGCAATCAGAGTAGGTGCCCAGATCATGGAAGATCCACCTCTCATGAAGTCAAGTTCTTTAAAACTAGAACTGTCTTGAAAAGCCTCTTCGAAGCTAAGAGAAGTCTGTCCATGTGAACCACCTCCAAGAAAGCCAATGAGCAACCCAAGACCAGAAAGGCAATAAATACCTGTTGTTGTTGTTATAATTGTTAAGTGGCCAATATGTTAAGGATGCAGTTCATACAGTAATTTTCTGCTTTTCTGTGTTCCCCATTTGACATAGCTACCTGTTGTGTCTAGTTTTGAGGTTAGATTATGAATCCTTTTTAGGACTCAGAGCACTAAGCACTTTTCTGCCAGTACAGTGGGGCCCTGGCTCAGCTTTCTAATTCCCATAGCCATAAAATTACCAACTCTTGCTACTATTCATTCCCATGAAGCTCTGCAGCTGCAAAAATATAGGCCCTGACATTGTACAAAGACCCAGTATCTTCAGTCTGTTTCAAAAATTGCACAGCTGCCTGTAAGAAGGGGGTGGCTAAAATTGGTGGCAATGACATCGCTGCAGATTGTTATTCTTTCCATGATCTTAATTTCCCTGATGGGGTTTCTGAGAGACAATAGGTGCAGCTGAGCAAGCAACACACTCCCCCATATAACAAACAGAGTTACATGTGAACTGAGTATTGCTTTCCAGTGACGATAAGTCAATGTGCTTTCATTGGATTGAATGGAAAGAACCTTGCTTCAGTGATTTGTTGTATGGAAGATGCTGTATGTGAAAAAGCTTTGTAAGCTGCCTTGGGAATTTGTGTTGGCATGGGAATGGTGGGGCGTGAAATATATTAATAAGTAAGTAAGTAAGTAAGTAAGTAAGTAAGTAAGTAAGTAAGTAAGTAAGTAAATAAATAAATAAATAAATAAATAAAGTTATATACCATGAAAATATCTTCTGCTTATGGTACACTCTTAAAATATGTCAAGTTTAAATCAGTCTCTGTTCCATGACAAAATGTTATGTTTTTCAGAGGAGTCAGATGTTCACATAGGCTGCAATCCTAAAGACACTTTCATGGGAGTAAGAAGACCCATTGAACACAATGAGGCTTACTTTTGAATACACATGGTTAGGATTGTGCTCATATGCATTTTTCCTGTGTAGCCAAACCATTTGAAAGCCTCTTTTCTTGAGAAGGGGTTATGGAAATAATGTATATACATATGTATAGGTATTGGTAAAGATAAAAGATATATAACAGAAATCTTCATGAATGAGACAACATCTAAAAGACAATGCACAGCTGTTTGGGATATACACAGTGACATAATGTCAGCTGACACCTTTTTGGCACATGCACAATGGAGTAGATAAGAGCAAAGTTTGTATTTGTCTATTGGGGCTGATTTGTCCCCTGTGTGAGAGCACTGAAGCCTGTGCCCAGTTTTTCTCTATGATGCTAATACAGCTACCGAAGTGAACGGAAGTTGTGCATGCTTGCCTGCCAGGAAAAGTGACCTCATACTTCCTAGTATTTAAAACAGTTGATCTTAGGACTTGGCTGCCAAGATAAAAGGACTACAGAATTGCTTTTCTGCCAATGGCTGGTTCTGTTGGAATCATGGTGGTTTGTCAAAGGTCCTTTTCAGAACAAGAACTTCTGTTTCAGTTACTGCATTTGAACATTTTATTTACTTTCGAAAAGGTCCTAGAGGATTCACAGGACTTTGAGGCAATTATTAGCCAAGTATTAGGCTAGAATATCACCACTGGGACTAAGAGTATTATGTATTCAGATGCTAATCAGTGAAATAATAAGAATTATAGACTTATGATTTCAAAGGTAAGCTGATATCTTCAGCAGAATCATATTGTCAGTGGTTCCTCTGGACTGAACTATTTTAAGCTGAAAGAGATGTTGCATTTATAAATGATTTACTAGCATAAAGGAAAAACAATACTCCCTATCTATAGAAGACTAGTAGGGGCAAGACCAGCTCGAACCCATTTTTTCTGCCAGGTAAGTTTTCCAGGTGCTGGGAGCACTTTTTGCACTGGAAAGCCTTCATATAATGCAGCCTTCTCCCTGCAGTGACTCAATAGTTAAAGGTGCCATGCTTGCCAACCTGAAGATCTGCAGGTCAGTGGTTCAAGATCCAAGTCCAGCAAGACAGGTAAATACCTGGATGGGAAGGTAACAGCATTCCATGCACTTTGGTGTTTAGTCATGCTGGCTACCTGACCATGGGGACATCTTCAGAAAGAGCTTGCTCTTCAGCCATAGAAACAGAGATGAGTGTTGCACCCTATCACCATGGTGAGTTCCTATAGGTGGCAGGGCAACCTGCGGCCAGTCGGGCAACGTGCCAGGGATCCTTCTCTCCACAGCATTGGTGCTGCAGTAAAGGAAAGTTATATTACATAATTCTGATAACTGTGTAAATTAGTCCTTAATGTGGCCTTACAAATTCTATCATCCTACTCAGAAGCTTGTTCCTTCCATGAATATAATGAGCTTGTGGAAAGGGAAATAGGACAATTCTGGGGTTGTTGAATTCCTTTCAGTCTGCTCTTTCCAATGGATTAAGGCATATTTTCCTACTCATGAGTAAAGAGACAATATGGCTCAGGCTGCAGTCCTACCGTCACTTTCCTGGGAGTAAGACCCATTGAACACAATGGGGCTTCCTTTTGAGTTGACATGGTTAGGATTGTGCTCTCAGTTTCACTTTCCATAGGGCTCCATGCATTTTTACAGTTTTTTGGCCATAACGTTTGATAGGGAGGAGATATTTTAAAGCTTTTTTGCTATTGGATTCAGCTGGAAAATACTCATCCAATGGTATATGACTTGATGGGGTTACTCAAAGGATTCTAGCAATTGTAGCTATTTTTGTGACTTTGGTCACCCCCAGTGTGTCACCCCCCCCCCGGGTGGTATTCAGGACAAGGGCCCCCAGGCCTCCCCTAGGAATGCCACTGACGTGTGTCAGAAGTAGCAGGCATAGATATATGAAATAAACTCATGGAAAGACAAGCACCAATTGACTAATAGGTTGCAATCCTAAACACACTTTCATGGGAGTAAGTCCCATTAAACACAATGGAACTTACTTCTGAGTAGACATGGATAGTATTGTGCTCTAAGCCAGCTGCTCATCAACTATTTCACTCTGATATCCGATTCTCTTTAATATGCATTTGTGCTAATTATTCCTAAGATGGTCTGATCTGGGATGAGTTTTGTGACATGTGACATTCCACCAAGCACTGCAAATGCAGACTAGTTCTGGAGTGGTTCCATTCTATCACTGTGGGATTGCTTTGAAGTTAAGTGCTTTCTATGAATCACAGCCTAAGAGTGAATCACAGGCTACACTATGGATATACAACTGTTTAGTCACGCTTGATTTGTTCCACATGCTTACCCACATTGTAGTGAAGCAAGTTTTCATGCTGGAGCAACATTTGTAAACCTGCCAAGAGAAGACAGTAGTCAAGATGGAGTTAGCAAAACCATAAGAGTGACATCCAGAGTATCGCTTTATGAACACAAACTCCCCACCCCCAGAATGACAAAAACATTGTGCTCAAGTGAAGGCCTTTTTGCCTGACCTCAACGGGCTCTGTGCATTAGCACAAGGGTCACCAAACATTTTGGCTCCAGGACCGCATCAGATATTTTAACATAGTGTTGAGGGCCTGTGATTTGGTGTTTAAAGACCCCAACATTAATAGAGTGCTCCTTCCATTCTTGGACTGACCTTATTGCGACTCACAAAATGTTACTATGGAATCTTCTCAGTTGTCTGACAAAATGCAAAACAAATCAGATAAGTGGAGATGAGTTTTCTGATTTAAAGCCATCAAGATTTTTTAATGTTACCATACTAATGAAAGCCTAGGAATGCACTCATCACATGGTCAGGTCCATCTTTAAAGTTTTACAAGATCCTTTTACACAGTGGCATGCCTGAGGGGAGACAAGGTGAAATATGCTCCAGGCAAAACTGGAGGGTGGCACTGAACCACCATCCACCCCTATGGCCATCCCTGCCCATCAGGGTGACCAGATCCTAAAGTGAAAATCTAGGACCTGGTCACTCAAAAGTCCAGATTTTCAATTGAAAATTTGCAACTTTATGTAGGACAAAATGTAGGACGTCCTACATTTTGTCCAACATTATATTTTTTTAAAAAGCCAGTCAACTGGCTTACTTACATGGGATGGGTGCTGGTGATGGTGGTGGAAGAGGAGGAGGTGTGGAGGATGATGATGATGAGGATGATGATGATGAGGAGGAGGAGCCAGGTCAGCCAGGCAGGCAGGCAGGTCAGGCAGGGGGTTGGGGAGATTTTTGGGGGTACTGGGCGCAGTTTTAGGCTGCCGCATCTTGGCATAACTAAGATTCGTCAGCCGTGGCAGCCATTACAAAAGAGAGACTGTGCGCATGCATGCACAGTCTCCCTATCCTTTAAGTTCTAACAGAGAAGCTCCAGGGCTTCTCTGTGGCAGAGCTCACCATCCTTGGCTGACCTGAGGAAGTCACTTTCACTTTCTTGGGTCAGCCAAGGATAGTGAGCTCTACCCACGGAGAAGCCCTGGAGCTTCTCCATCGGAGCTTAAAGGATAGGGAGACTGTGCACGCATGTGCACAGTCTCTCTTTTGAAATGGCTGCTGTGGCTGGTGGATCTTGGCTGTACCAAGCTGCAGCAGTATAAAACTGCACCCCAGTGCCACCAAGTATCCCCCAGCCCCCCAGAAGGCCGGACACAGAGGGGTTCTCCCTATCCTCCTGGCCCCTGCTGTTTTCCAGGCATGTCCAGCCAAGGCCGGACGTGTAGTCAGCCTGCTGCCCATCCATGGCCTTTTGCCCGGAGTTGTTCTGAGGGCCAGGAAGCAACCTGCTACTTCTCTGACCCTCTGAAGACCTTGTAAAGATCTTAGAGAGCCAAAAACCAACAACAACCCACTTCTGGTTTCACAGAGGAAACGATAAATCTGGAATTGGATATTTTTGGCCCACCAAGGCCTTTACAAGGCCTTCAGAGGGTCAGAAAGTCAGTGTGGTGCCTCCAAAGGGAGCCTCAGAAAAGGAGGAAGGGGACTGTTGGGGACTGCAGCTTGGCACAGGAGGATAGCTTGTGGTCTTGGCTGGGACCAGGATCTCCACTGATCTTAATAAACTACCCATATACTATATGTTCGTTCTGCTGTTTCATCTCTATGTGCTGCCATTGCAACAAATTTGCAACTTTAAAATTTTATGTATTCTACATTTGAAAGCATAAGAACCAACCAGATGGTTTTAATAGAAAAATTACAATATTTCTGAAAAATATGAATATATAACATTCTACTTGGTTGGCGGTATAAAAATAAAAACTGAAGAAATAGTAGTTGTAGCCAGTGCTCTATTTATTTTCTTAACACTTTCATTTGACTACTCTATAGCTTTTTAAAGACTACATTTAACAGTACTTTCATTCATAGCATCAACACTGTGTTATTCTACTATTCCATAAAGATTCTGGAGAATGTAACTGAAAATTCAAACTTCCTAGTACAGTGTACTGTTTTTACTTAAGCATACATGTCCTGGTACCAAAAGTCCTATATAAGGTTGTTCTTTACAATGCCAATAAAGGTTACTACTACTACTACTACTACTACTACTACTACTACTACTACTACTACTGCAACATAAGAATTGCTACAGTATCTTGTAGGCTGAACATTTACACCTCACTGATCAACTCTTTTGCATTCTCAAATAAAATATCAGAACTGTCTGCATTTGATGGAACATGTTCTTTTTCCTTATAAAAGCTGCAGTACATTTGTTAGCCACACACAGTCCTAACCATTTCTACTCAAAAGTAAGCCCCATTGTATTCAATGGGTTTTACTCCCAGGAAAGTGTCTTTAGGATTGCAGCCTTAAGGTGCTACAGAAATCTTTTACAGGATATGACAAAGTTTTAATACCACAGACCACTGCGGCTACTATTCTGGAAACCAGACAAGTAGAATATCTTTTCCAGTGAAAGTTTATGGCTTTGTTCTATGAGTGGATAATGGACAACAAAAAAAGATGAATTCACTAGTTATAATGAAGCACACAGAGAACCTTTTCACTTGACACAATTTCACATCTAAGAACTGACGCAAAGAAAACATTCCTATTTAGGACACTAGAGAACTACAGAATAACTGCTAATAATTCTAGTACAAGCCAACAAATCCCATTGTGTTCTGCAAAATCATTTACTGACCAATATTATTTACAGCCCAATCTCATCAGCTCCAGGGGATGCCTGCCAGTGGAGACCCTAGGATGACTACTGGAGGGCATTGGAGCAGCCACAATGTACTTTATGCCATGGCCGGCCACTCTGCTCCAGGAGCTGGTATAGGATTAGGTTTTTCAGAAAGTTCAAATATCTTGGAAGTTGCTTTTGAAAAAAATCCAGAGCTAGGAATTATTGGATCCTATAAGAATAATATGTTTGTGAGAATCCTGATCAGAAATGGAGCCCCAAGACTGTCACCCTTTTAGCTGCAAGGTCAGTTGGACATCTGACAGTGCAAGCCTAAACAATTTAGGCCAACATAACTCACCCTTCTCCCCATTTCATGTATCGACGTAGGGAGGCTGACACATGTCCGTGCACTGGCTTAACATTATAGCACTTTTGTAACAACCCCAAGACAGCACGGGACTTGTGCCATCCTCAGTGGGGTTAGGACTGCAGCATGATTCATTCTCTATCACCCTATTCGCTGAGGTAACCTAAGATTAACATTCTTTATGAGTAATTTGTTCTGTTTTATCTCCTGGGACTGCAAGACTGCTTTGTTTCATTTCACCACCTGTTGAATGATGGCCTGTGGTTTCCTTTTTTGTCTGCTTTTTCTGTGGTTTGCTTCCATTTCTCAATACTGGGCATTGTAGATTGTGGCTCTATTCTGTTTTTTTTCCTACTGTGCTTCTTGCTGTGTTAAGGGTAGCCTTGCACTAGGAGCATATCCCCGTTATCTTGGATCACTGTGCATAATCATGATTCCTTCATAAGGGATGTCATTACAGGCATTGAAATCCAGGGTGGTGACATTGTGATTTCCAACATCACATGACATCATTGTGTCATTTCTGGGTTATCATGATGGAAAAGAAGGTGGTGATGATAGTGCAGCTTTGCTGACTTGCTGCTGCTCTGTTCCTTTTCCTTTAGAGACTCAATGTGGTTGCAGCTAGTATAGCAACAAGAGTACTTACAATTCCTACCTGCACATGTAGATTTCATTTACTGAACTGGGTTGTAGGATGCAGTCAGGAGAGAAACTTGATAAAAAGAAATATATAAACAGCTTTTGGGAGAGGTGAAAGTGACTTGTCAGAGGAATCCTCTCAAAGTAGCTCTTTTGACCCAAATTCACCTGCAGATCCTGCTAATCTGAGGTGAAAAGTAGGGTGTGTATACATAACTGAGCTGTAATTCCGCTTTCAAATTGCTTCCAGTTCTCTGAAAACAAACTCATCTCTTTCCTGTCAAACTGAAGCATAATAAATTTTTTTGGTGAAATCAATCCCCGGTCCAATTTCATGATTTAAGATTTGTACTCTTAAAATCCACTTGAGAAAAAAGGAGGAAGTGAAGTGGGGCGTATGAACAACTTAATACATGAATGAAATAATCCTTTATGTCAAAAAGTATGAAATAATAGGAATTGCTCATTGAATTCCGGTAACTTTCATTCTCCTACTCTGGAGTAAGTCTCTTCAAATCTCTTCAGATCTGTGCTAGCCATATCGCCAGTGTAGAACCAAGGTGGGTAACTTAGAGGAAATGGGGTTAGGACCCTGACACGCATGAGGGCAGCCAAAACCCACATCCTCTCTCTCCTGTTCCACCTCCTGCCTACACAGACTTTCTGTGATACCTCACCTTCCCCATCCTACCCTCCCTTGAACTGACATCCTTGCAGTCTTGCACATTCCTGGCTACGACAGCAGGCCACTATCACAGCTGCCAGTAAGGAAGATGGTACTGGAATGGACCCCGCATCGTACTGTGCGTGCCGCTGTCTAGGCATTTACAACATCAGAACTGGTATCCTGCTGTCGTAAAGCCCAGTTATGATTGAGTTATCTGACTGGCGTGATGGCCTTATGGAAAATGTCTTGAAATGCTTTTTGTACTGTTTGATCATGTCTGATAAGAACTGTTAAATCAAATCTGAGTTTGGGACTAACCATAAACAACCTTTCTCTTTCTGGCTTGCGGTTTTCCTACAGACTCAGAATCTCACAGTTCTCCATTTTTGAATGCAAAACATCTGGGCAGTAACAGATTGCAGGTGAAAAACTCACAGATGGCTAACACATATTGAAGCAAGGAACCAATCCCCTTTGGGTATAATAATTTTATCTTCACTTGCTTCATTTCTCAATCAAACAACAATTCCCCTGTCTCCCGACCCACCCTGGGCAGATGTTTTAGATAAATAATAGTAGTAGCTTAATGTGAGCTGTGAAAATAGAAAGTTTGGCAGTTGTTTTTAAAAGAATGTGAGACTGTTTCAGAACTCACTGTTCTCTACCCATACTACTAATTTATCCAGCATTACAAACAAGAAATGGCAACTTGCCTGGCTTCAAAAATAACCTTCTGAGGTTGGTTAATATCATATAAGGTATGGGGAGGGAGGGGATGGAACTCTTTGTAGGGCCAGGAAGCCTGACAGGGAATCTCTCAAGTCTGCGCCAGCAAAATAACTGGTACAGACTTAAGAAGCCCAATTGCAACTTGTGGGGCTTTCAACCTGCAGCCACAGGTTGCAGTGGTAGCTGCCTTAACATTGCTGCTCTCAGCAGCAGTGCCACCTTTAGGATTGAACTGTAAATTTCTTTAGAATGTAATTAATGTGTGTAACTGCTTGTCATACGATGTGGAGATGGTATCTGTCCTACATGCCTTTAAAGTGAGATTGGACAAATTTAAGGAAGAAAATTCCATCACAGGTTACAAGCATGATGGTTGTGAAAGGAGGTTCTATCAGTAAGCCAGATGCAAGGGAGCAGCATGTTTTGTGTGTTCCCAGAGGCATCTGGTGAGTCACTGTAAGATACAGGATACTGAATTAAATGGGCCTTTGGCCTGATCCAGCAGGGCTCTTCTTATGTATCTGGGGCTGGGTAGGAGAGGATGGAATTTCCCAGTTTGGGAAATATTGGACCTAAAGATAATACAAGAATCCATCGATGGACAATTTAATAATCTATATGAAATGACTTTTAAATTCAACTATAATCACAGTCATTATTTTGTTTTCCCCCTGTGAGTAGTGTTTCCTGTCCAGGCCATTCACCGTCCGTCCGTCCGTCCCTCCCTCCCTCCATCCATCCATCCATCTATCTATGCATGCTCTTTTTGCTAAGGAAACGTTTTCCAAAAACAGGCCTGGGGGAAGAAATCCTGGAAATCTGAGTGCATTAATTCATTCATATTCTATCACTAATGTATTTATTTAAATTTTATACAATATTTAATTTTTTCTGACCTTTGACACTGTGTCTGATATTTGATGTGGCACTCAAAAGTTTGGAGACCCCAGTCCTAAGAGAATAGGAGGCAGGGCAAGTAGCATTTGTCTTAGGCTGCAAACCTAATCTCCATTTAGGCCAGCATAAGCCACAGCATTAGTCCCATGATGGCCTGGGGGTGTTAACAAAAGTGTCATAATAAAAGTGTCCAGCATTCCCACACCATCTCAGGAAGATATGCCAGGTGAGTTAGGCCTGCCTAAATAGGTTAGGATTGGCTGAGATATATCAATCTTGTTTACAAGCTGGGTGTTGTGACAGATTGAGTGGAAAAGCGGAGAGCAGCCTTGCATGGAAAAATTTTTACTGGAAAATTCTTGGGTTGAAACTGTTTTCTCAGATTTCTTTACACTTAAAAGAGATTAAAGAAGAGACACACTCTCTGCTGTGACATCATAATTAAATCTGCAAGCAGCACATATTGCTTTGGCTTCAAGCTCCAGTACCTCCATGTGGTTTAATAACATTGTATTTTTTCTCATTTGGAAACATCTGGGGCTAAGAAAAAAGTTAAGCTTTGTTTGATACAAGCTCATCATTTTAATAACTTCTAAGAAAACGTGTAGAGCAAAGGATTGCATGAAGGCATCTAGCCATCTGTAGCACCAGAAACTGTACTGAGCACAGCCAAGCTATTGGAAACATCTAAAGTAGTGCTGGAGTGAGCAAAATACAGTGTTTTGTTTGTAGTAGAAGTGGTGGTGGTGGTGGTGGTGATGGTGGTGGTAGGAGTAGAGGGATTCAGCAGGCACATGGATACAGGAGAACAAGTTGATATTATATATCAAAAGTGTTTGATATAGTCCCTCACGAAAAGCTGCTGAGGAAACTCCACAGTCAGGGAATTAGAGGGCAAGCCTACTCATAGATTAGGAACTGCTTGAGGACCAGAATACAGAGAGTGTGTCTCAATGGGCAATTTTCATAACGGAGAGAGGTTTGTACTGGTACTTGTGCTTTTCAATTTGTACATAAATGACCAAAATATAGGGAGAAGCAGCAAGGTAGCCACATTCTCAGATTACATTAAATTTTTCCTATGGCGAAGACCAGAAGAGTTTGTGAAAAGCTCCAGAAGGATCTCTCTAAACTGGAAGAAAGGGCAACAAAATGGAAGAAGTACGTTGAAGTAATGCTTCAATGTTAAATAAAGACATGGATGTTTTTGAGACTCCCAGATATTATTGAGTTCTTATCCTGATTTCTGGGCCAGCTCTCCAAATATTATTGTTAATGGTGTTATTTGGGATTTACAGAGTCCTGGCAAGTTCAAGTAAAATTTAAGGATTGTGTAGGATAAGAACAAATAATGTTGTTTATCTTGCACAACCCGTTCTCCATTTCTAGTAGAAAGCTTGTCATGATTCAAGTCTGGAAAATGTCAGAAGATAGTTGTAAGAAAGGTGTACTCCACATCTGTTCCAGAGACTTAGGGTCTATTTCTTTATCCTCTCTATCCATCCCTTGCATAATTTTGTATCTCAATCATGTCCTTCCTCATGTGCCTTTTTACTAGTCTGAAGAGTAGTGGCTTTCAAAGTGGGAGCAGCACATAAGACTTCATTTACAGAGGGGGTAGCAAAAAGCTGGGTGCTGCCATCTTGGAATATGGCACTGGGTGCCACTATCCTGGAATGGGGCACTCAGGCTGCTTTTCTGGAAATAAGTCTTATTGAACTCAATGGGACTTACTTCCAAGTAGACATGGAGGAGCTCTGGAGGAGTTCACAGTGATGGCACTTCTTGTTTGATGTCACTTCCAAACTTACATCACATCTGGGAGAGGGTGTCCTGGACAGATTTATATTCTCAGAAGGGGTTCCCAGGCTGAAAGTGTTTGAGACTCTCAAACACTGTTGTCTTTCTTCATAAGGGAGGTGTGCCAGACCACTAAGAATTTTGGTTGCTGTCTTCTGTACTTTTTCCATTTCCACAATATCCTTTTTTATGTGGTTACCAGAACTGGACACCACACTCCAGATGTGGCCTTATTGATTTGTACAATGGCATTATGATATTAGCTATTTTATTCTCAGTACCTTTTCTAATGACACCAAGTATAAAATTAGTATTCTTCAGTGCTGGTATCATCCACAAACTTGGCTATCACTGACAATAAATACTCTTTTATTAACCATTTTCCTTCCAAAGACTTTATTCAATAAAGAGATGTGGTGTGCCCTTATATTTTTCCTGTCCTCCAGCCTCATCCTTGGCCTGAGCATGGACTTTGAAGACTACAATAAAAAAAAAAAACCTGCCTTATCTGTCTAGCATCACTCCTTCCAGCCATTTCTAATATGCAGCAGTTGCCATTTTTTTTCTAAATAGTACTGGATGAAAATAGCAGTTTATCCAAACACTATAACACTGAAAAAATATAAATGCTATAAATCTGAACATATGGGACACACATGTTGTTATTGAGTGGATACCTATCTATCTGCTTCCTCTCTGCAAGTATTTTATTTTATGAGTCTAAAAAATAACAATAGGCTAGTTTTGTCCGATATGGTCAGAAAAGGAGTAAGCCTGCATTTGGTATTACAGTATTTATAGCACCTGTCAAGATTTGTATTCATGCCATACATATGGTTATAAGTTCCAATATGCTTTGTGATACATCGAGCATCATTACTGATTTATGATTTTTTTGTTTTTCAGGTTATTTAGAGAGGATGCTTATGTGATTTTTGCATCCAATAACATTTTATGAGTGATCAAAACAGAAAAAAACCTATAAGCTTTTTGAAAATGAACAGAGATGCACACACCAACAGGAAATCCTGGAAAGATTTAAAACTTTGGCCTCTACAGCTAGTACCAAAAGATCTTCAAATGGGGATCTTTCTGCATGTGATACTCACTTGCACAGCTTAGAGCACAATCCTAAATTCTATTCAAAAGTAATATCTACTCAAAAGTGTTCAGTGGGTCTTACTCCCAGGAAAGTGTTTTTAGGATTGTAGCCTTAATCAAGGATTTGAAGAGTTCACATTCACACACAGCACTATATGTTGTATTAATTTGTCCTGGCGTGGTCACTCTCTGGAAAAACTTATATAACAAGGGGCTTCAGGTATTTTAGCCACAGTGGGCTTGGCAGTAATAGTGGCAGTTACAATTTAGAAGCAATATCAAGCAATATCTTATGTGGATGGCTCTGCTATGTGCTTTAATATGGCCATGTTCTCATGATGCACCACAGAAACCATGTGTACAATTAAGCCACATGTGATTCCAGAGATGGGCTGTGGGTGGCGCAAGTGGTTAAGACACTGTGTCTGTTAACCAGCAGTCCAGGGTTCGAGACCCAGGTCCCCACAAGACAGGGTGAGCTCCTGTCCTTAGCCCAGCTCTGCGACACAGCTGGATCCAATTGTATTGACTTTGCTGTTCCATTGGACTATTTCAGTGGTGTGGAGAGGGGGGGATTTGCTGCTTGGGTAACAGCCTGTCCTCCATATCAATCTACCCAGGCTTTTGTGCTTCACATACAGCATCAAGCCCGATACTATAGTCTTTCAAGACTGATGGATGCCAAGTGCCAAGTTAAGATCACAGAGAAACAGATCCATGCTTTTGAATCCCATTCCTAATTAGATCCATGCTTAATTCTCTGCTGCTGAAATCAATGGGATTTAAGGCCCATCCTATAGGAACAATCTGCTGGTAGAATATGTGTTTTGCCTGTTGATACTGCCTTATGGCAGTTGGAAAACTAACTCCAACAGCGCATGAAACTGCACACTGCTGAAACACTGATGCAGAGGCCACAGTGGCCTTTTTGAGGAGATGTTTGGCATCAGCCTGCAAACCTAGATAAGTTGGTGGCTGAAACAGGGTGACCATATGACCAGAAAAACCCAGATTTGTCCTGATTTTTAGCCTCCTGTCCGGGTGTCCTACATTTTGAAACTTTGTGATAGTGCACAGTACCCCATCATGCCATATGTCGTTGGATTTGTATTGAAGAGCAGAAACCAATGCAAAAATCAGTTTGAAGATATCTCCTTCCTATCAAAAGTTATGGTCAAAATACTGAAAAAGAAAAAAATACATTTTTTGGCAATTTTTTAAAGTGGGTAGGAATTTTGGCTTGGGATTAGGAATTTTGGCCCTGGGATTCATGAATTTTGGCCCTGGGGTTCAGGAATAATCTGGTCACCCTGCTGACACAGGACAAGGCAAGAGGAGGAGAGGGAAGAGAGTAGAACAAATCTAGGTAAGGAGTGGGTTTGTATACCAGTGGCTGCTAAATCTAAACTATCTTCCTCCACTCACTTCCTTTTCTCAGAGAGATCTCTGGACTGACAACTCACAGCATGAAGTGCAATCAGAGTAGGTGTGACTTCATCAGTGTGGTGAAAAAGGAATAGGAATGAATGACTAAAACCTTATTTTTGGATTTATTATGGCTTAAGTATCCATCTAAGGCTGCAATCCTATACACACTTTCCGGAGAGTTAGTCCCATAGAAAGCAATGGGACTTCTGAGTAGACATGCTGAGGATTGCACCCTAAGCTTGTAGTTCATTTCAACAACAGCATTCCTCTTAAAAGAGTCATGTGGAATTTGACGGACAGGTTTATTGCGGCATAAACTGTGGTGGATCAGATCTTACACCATGTTAAATCTTTTAAAGATGCTGCAACAGGCTTTGTTGTGTTGAATTTATGACCATGATTGTGAACCATCTACAGATGGGGGGAAGAAAAAGAAAGCCTCCCTACTATTGGATTATATATAATAGCAGTTGTACCATATAAGTGCTAGGAGGTTAATAGTAATTTCATACAAGTTTTTCAGGCAAGTAGCTTCCCTCCCACCATGTGCTGCTTTCATTCATGCATTTGGAAACAACTGTATAACCAAGATTTATATTCTCCAAATCCTCAGGTTACGACAATTTATGCCCAATAATGTATACAGGTTGAATCTCCCCATCTGTGACATTTGGTTCCAGGAACCACTTTGGTTACCCATTTCCACCTTACTGAAAATCAGTTGTTTATCCTGGTAACAAGGCATGCAATGACTCATCCAGTGGCTTAAATTGATGTAGGGCACAATCCAGAGTAACTACGGGGAGTCCTTGCTCTGGTGTAAAAACAATTTAGTCTGGATTGCAATATGAATTTCCCATAGGTTTTCACTAGGTAGTGCTATGTCAACGTAAATGTCTCTTACGTGCTCCCGTAGTTACTCTGGATTGTAGGGTATGTTTCAGAGGCAGTTCCGAAGTTATAATCACCTGCAGGAAGGGTGCAAACTCCAAGCTGCAACCTGAAACCAAAGCTGAACTCTTTCTAAACCTTTCTTAGGCAAGCTTAATTGCCTGCCACATTGCCATGGTAAGCAGGCTGCTTTTAAGCCATGAACTGCTTCTTAAGGGATGTTTATCCTTTAATTTGAAGAACAAATCACATTTGTGTTGAGACAAAGGCTGCAATTCTAAAGACACTTTCCTGGGAGTAAGACACATTGAGCACAATGGGGCTTACTTCTGAGTAGACATGGTTAAGATTGTACTAAAATAACATATAAATAAAATGCATATAATTTGGTTACACCAATATACCGTAACGCAAATCAGAATAATAAAAATATAATAAATTTATGCACAGTTGGCTTTATTTATTCTTCTGTATTACACAGTAATAGCTTCGGGCAACTGCTATATTTTGTTGTCTATATTATACATATGGCTGATAGGAGTACCTCATAGGAGCACCTCATGCAGCACCTCCAGAGGTATAATTTTTCTTTTAAAGGAGCAAACAGTATATGATTTATATTATTTTCATAGTTAAACATCATAGAATGGTCACCTAAATTAATCTCTGAAAAGCAACAAATAGGTTGTCCTCATGGCTTCACAAATGCCTTTTAAAACATTGTAATTCACTGAGTTTAATCCAGATTTATGGTATGTTAAGAAATACATTTGTCCTAGAGGAAACATATTTTACAGAAGGGGTCACTATTATATTGACTGTGAATGTAGAAACCTCAAGTTCTGATCTCAAAGTGTTGTACTTGGCAAAATTTCCATTTACTTAAATGCAATTATTGCCAAGGCCTGCATATTACAGTTGGGCTCAGAGAAAGCGAACAGCCAATGAGGGACTTGTAAATTTTACTACATTTTCTTTACTTTCACAAAGACTTACTTCTGCAGTTTTCCCTTTTACTTACATAAGATCTGGGCAGTCCAATCCTATCCAACACAATAGGACCATGTGAACCTGGACCATGAGCTCCCTCGGGCCATAGTACTGCAACATGCTGCTGCAGCCATCCATCCCAAAGCAGACTTACATGTGGTATGAATCCTTGTGTGACATCCATGAGTGCTCTGAAAGAGGCAGTATGCTCAGCCCATGGTACTTAGAGTGCTCAAGATGCTCAGAGGCATTCAGATCACCACTGAAACAGTACTTCTGGAAAACCCTCCATAAACCCTTAAAGCTTTTGAATTAAATAACCCTTAAATAAAGCTTTTGAAGTGCTGCAGAATGCAGTGTGGGGCCAACGTGTCCCTCAGAAGGGCTCTGGTGTTGGGTTGCCATATGTCCTGAAAAACAGGGACAGACTTGATTTTGGGGATTGTGTTCATGGCAGGTGTGACAGAGGGTCCTGTCCCAATTATATAGAAGAATGGCAACCTACTCTGTTTGTCGGCAGAGAAGGCAGCAGTGGTGCAGCTCAGTGGTGTTACCCCCACAGGCATGGAGCCCTGGTGCTTTTGCCAACCAAACCTGTGCAAGGCCTCCAGCAAACATTGGTACAGTGGGGCCTCTGACCTCATGTTATTTCTAGTGGTGGATCTGAGCAGGCAGGACTCCCCAGGGTACATACAGTTTAACATAGAGTACAGTCCTAACCATGTCTACTCAAAAGTAAACCCCATTGTGTTAAATGAGTCTTATTCCAGGAAAGTGTCTTTAGGATTGCAGCCGTGATTTGCTAACATCCTTATTGGATTATGGCTCCCAGAACTGAAGAATGAATACCAAATTTGGTCTTAAATCTCACATCCTCATGCTAAATCTCACATTTGCAAAATTAGTTCAGCTTGTATTTTTTCACAGAATTAGAATCTGGAGAAACAAACTTCTCCAAAACTATTTGGCAATGATAGTTAATTGAGCCTGTCTCTTTTAAAAAATGTTGAATGCCTAAACTAGCTTTCACTTAGGGCACAATCCAGAGTTAGGGCAGTGAAAAGTGCCCTAGCTGGGCTGCCCCAACTATTTTGTATCTGGAGGAGAAAGTTATGCTGCATCCAGAGAGTCAGGAAGCCTGAGCTGCACTAACTGCTCCAGAGCATGCTAAGTGGGCACCAAGTCAGTGACATGCTAAGTGGGCTTGCTCCCAAGGAGGCCTCTCTTAGATCACACTGAACAAGGAAAAGCTGCGGTGCCTGCCTCATAAGGAGTCCCTCATGAGATGCCAGTACAGTCTACAGTGAATATAAGGGGCTTCTTGGAGTGTCCTGCTTTATCCCCAGGTTAGTGGGCTGCCGTAGTGGTGCCATATCCTGAAGTTGAGAGGCAGGGGTTGCAGCTAGGCTGCCTAAGAACTCAGATTTTTTTGTCGACACTGCCATTCTTACTCTGCCTTTTGATGAACCCCTATATGTCTACTCATTACTATACCTGTTCCTGAGGTGGTATAACTCTGAGGAGCTGGAAAAGGCATTTCTGCCTGGGAAATAGGCTGTGGATATAGCGTAACAACTCTAGTCTAGGCAACGCTGAACATGCCCTCAACATGCCTCACCTGAGTTGCCTAGGCTGCCCCAGCTACAGCAGCCCAGGTCTACCTGTCTTTGGGCAGCCTATGTTGCCTTAGGCTGCCCCAAGCCTTCTCTAGCATAACTGGGCTCCTCCATCTTGGACGTGGGCCACCCCAGTGATAGATCGGGCAGCCCAAGTGCACTTCTGGATTGCAGCCTTAGTTTGCCTACGCACATCAGATGGAGAAAGGACAAAAACTTGCAGGAAATTAACTGCAAAAACAAAACAAAAAACTGTATGGCAGACAAACATATTTTGCTGTCAGTTTGACAATATTAAAAGAATTTTTTTTGCTTTGCTCAGTAGTATATTGAAAACCACTTGAACCAAAATAGCAAACTCTTACCTTCGCAAGAAGCATCACAAGGAACAAGGCCAAGTTTCCATGAGCAAGATAGCATTAATTTTTATGATGGCTACAAAATTCAGGACTGTGTAAAAACAGATTTGCATTGCAAAAGGTTAAAGTGTGCCTCAGCACACTTCAGAATGGATATATTATCTTCAAAATTATCTGATTAAATAGTTTCCATAGAAAACTGGTGTACAAATAAGAAAACAGATTATCCTCATGGCTTCATATGTTCAGGAAGCATTTTAAAACATTTGAATTCACTATGATTGGTCCAGATTATTGGCTAAGATTCACACATTTTCCCTAGAGAAACAGTGCAATCTTAAACAGGATTACTCTGTTTCTGCCACTGTACTCAATAGTACTTACATGCACTCGTAGTTACTCCACCACCTAGTGAAAACCTATGGGAAATTCATTTTGGAATCCACAGTAAGTTGTTCTTACACCAGAGCAAGGACTCCCTGTGGTTACTATGGATTTTGCCCCTTGACTATTTGGTAGATTACTGAGCAAGAGGCACTCTTTCAAGTGGGTGCTCCTCTTTTATTTAGCAGGGGGAGAGTAACTGGCCCTACTCACCTCAGCAATGTCTGTTCAAGTGGCTCCTGCTGGTGTTCTTTTTTGCATTTTAGATTGTGAGCCCTTTTGGGACAGGGACCCATTAGCTTTTAATTAGCTATTATTATTTTTCCATTTTCTTTGTAAACCGCTTTGTGAACTTTTTAGTTGAAAAGCGGTATATAAATACTGTAGATAGATAGATAGGTACATTATTCCATAAATCATTATGAATGCTCAGCAAAAAATAGGATGAACTGAATTTTCATTCCAGGTTGTTTGGAATTGGCATACTTCTTGTTTAACATTTAATTAATTAATGATTCATCATTATTTTCACATTTATGTATTGCACATCCTGCATGAAGCTCAAGGTAGTCTATTTAAAGAATAACTTCCTCACCTTTCCCTTACCAAAGCAAATGCTTAGAGGCTTAGAAATTGTCCCTAAAATTGTCCTACAGTACAGTAGGAAAACAGCAAAAACCTAATAGCCTTGAATAGCCCCGACCCCTGAGAGACCTACTGAAATGGCAAGGAAATGATTTACACTTGATTTAATGGCAGAAATTTCTTGTGATTATCTAGAAGTATTTATGGTAATGTCATGTTCTAGTCTCACTTACAGCCCAATCCAGAGCAACTAATCTGTCCACGTAAGAGCCCTTAGGTTGCCCTATCTAACACTAGGTTGGAGCAACTGCAAGATGCTCCAGCCCAGTTACTCTGAAGGAGGCTTAGGGCAGAGCAAGGCAAGATAGGGTGCCCTAAGAGAGGTGGACCTGCTCTGCCCTAACTGGGGCAGCCTAAGCAGCTCAGGAGAGGCAAGTTGAGGGCATGTTTAGCATTGCCTAGGGCAGAGCAGTTACTCTGTATCCAAAGCCTGTTTCCAAGGCAGAAATGCCCTCTTCCAGCCCTCAGAGTTATACCACCTCAGGAGCAGGTATAGTAATGAGTAGACCCATAGGGGTCCATGATAAGGCCCGAGTAAGAATGGCAGTGCTGACCAAAAATCTGAGTTCTTGGCCAGCCTCGCTGCAACCCCTTCCTCTCAACCTCAGGATATGGAACAAACTACGGCTGCCCACAAACCTCAGGATACAGCAGGCCACTCCAAGAAGCCCCTTGTATTCACTGTAGAATGTACTGGCATCTCATCAGGGACTCCTTATAAGGCAGGCACCCAGTGGCGTCACCAGACTGGTGCGGCTGGTGTAGGCTGCATTGGGGATGCGCTCCGTATGGGGTGATGTGCCGGAGGAGTTTGAGTGTCCTTTGGCAGGCCCCGGGCGTCAGCACACCCATTCAGGCCTGCTCCAAGGCGGAGAATCAGCCAGAAGCTGACACTTGTCTGAGGAGCTGGCCTGAACGGCCATCTGAGATTCACTGCGCAGAAACTCACTGAGCATGCCGAACAGCTTCAGAGGAGACTTCCTTAGAGCAGAGAAAGTCCGCGCCTCTGCACAGCCATTCGGCCTCACTCAGGAGGCGGAGCGGCAGCCGAATGGCTTCAGAAAGAGTACTGCACAGGCACCAACTCTGACGCCTGCACAGTCTCCCCCGAAGCCAAAAGGCTTCAGAAAAGTACTGTGCAGGTGTCAGAGATGGTGCCTACGCAGTACTCTTTCTGAAGCCAGTTGGCTTCAGAAACAACTGTGCAGGCGCCAACTTTGGTGACTGTGCAGTCCAGGTGGGGGGGGCACGCATCCCAGGGATGACGCACAGACTTCCGCACCAGGTGATGTGCAGAGTCATGTCACCACTGTAGGCATCACAGCTGTTCCTTGTTCAGTGTGATCTGAGGGGTGTCTCCTCAGGAGCAAGTCTTCCCCTTGTGTCAATTACTTAGCATGCTCTGGAGCAGTTAGGGCAGCCCAGGCTTCCTGACTCTCTGGATGCAGCATAACTTTCTGCTCTGGATACAGAATAGTTAGGAGAGTGCAGTTAGGTCAGAGCAGGCTGAATTTTCTCTGGATTGCAGCCTAGATTATTTTTCAATCTGTTACAGGTTACAGGTGCTAAACCTATGAGAATAGTTTGTAGTCAGCTCAATTATATAATGACTTCATTATTTCAAAGTCCTTCAGAAGATTAAGCATGCAACATTTGTGTAGCTTGAAATAAACAAGCAGTCGAAATACTCACTATGAAAAAACTTTTCATGTCTGCATTATATCAAGAACTGTTAGTAAACCCCTTTAAAAAGCATAAATTGATTTCAAGGATGAGGGCATGTGCAAGCTATTTCAGGTGCCAAACCGTGCACAGGTGCTCAATCCACTCCGCTGAGCCTCTGTTCCATAGTCTTTGGTGTTGCTTTGTGATCTTGCTGCATCCTGTACACATGAGTGCTTGCTACCCCATCTACATGGGGTTCAGGAACCACTGGGCTAAGGATATGAGGCAAGGAACTGTTTTGAAATTTTTGAGTGGAAATTCCGTCCCAAAATAGCATAGAGCCCTAAGAGTTTTTTTAAAAAATTAAATCACATTTTAATCAGACCTGGGCTCTGCACTGGGAAGCCTAGGAGACCTGGATACTAAAAATTATTCTTGCTGCTGATCCTTCCTCAACCTCATTTTGATCCTTCCTCAACCTCATTTTGCCCCCACTCTTTCCCCATTCTGCCTGTCTGATTGCCATACATCCTTCACTCTTTTTTGCCCCTTTCTGTGGAATGGGCCCCAAAGAAATTCCTCTTGGATGCCCAACTTCAGTTAGCATGTTTCATCGGCCTTTAGGAGGCTGAGTCAGCACATAATTTTCTAGGTCTTAAAAGTGTCTAAAGGAAAAGGGGGATAGCAGAACAGGGCATCCATTGTAATTGTTTCTGCAGTAAGCGAAACATTCTTAACGGCGGTGGGTGGCGCAAGTGGTTAAGACACTGTGCCTGTTAACCAGAAGGCCAGGGTTCGAGACCCATGTCCCCACAAGACAGGAAGAGCTCCTGTCCCTAGCCCAGCTCTGTGACGCAGCTGGATCCAATCGTATCGGCTCTGCCGTTCCATTGGACTATTTCAGTGGCGTGGAGAGGGAGGATTTGCTGTTTGGGTAACAGCCTGTCCTCCATATCAGTCTACCCAGACCTTCGTGCTTCTCATGCAGCATCGAGCACAATACCATAGTCCTTCAAGTCTGATGGATGCCAAGTTTAAACATTCTTAATACTCCACTCTTACCTGCACAACATTTTGGACATTCTTTCTTGCATTTTCTGAATTATTACTGATGTAAATATCTTGTGTAGGATCAATTCCTACTGAGGGTTGAATGTTTGATGAACCATCTTCTGGTTAGAGGATTACTGTCTTATCTTGTTATTTTCATCTTTTAGGCCATATGCTTTTAAAATGTTTATAAGGTATGGTTTTTAAAAGCACTAAAAGCATTCTAAACAATCCCGACAATGTTGGCATGGAGAAAAGGACATATAAGGTCACATCTGATGGAAAACACATTTTGAGCGCTGGCTCATTGGCGACAAAAGAATAAGGGGATCTGTTTAGGAATCCTGCATGTTTGGATCAGCAAGAATCCTGATCTGTTGTTTTAGTTTGATTTTTAAATGTGTGCCATAGATAACGATAGCAGAAATCCTGTAAATGGCTGCAGAGCCTAGTCGCTTAATAATATAGAGAAATGGTTCTCAAGCTTTTCAGCCTGGAACCCACTTCTGAAGAGGACAATCTGTTTGGGACCTCATTGAAGTGATGTTATCAACCTGGAAGTGATGTCATGACTGGAAGTGGCATTAAACAAGAAATGTCATCACTGTGATACCAGTGCTCCATCATGTCTACTCAGAAGTTAACTTGCATTGTGTTCAATGAGACTTGCTCCCAGAAAATTATGGCTTAGTGCCCTATTCTAAGATGGTGTCCAGCTTTTCATGACCCCCCTTGAAATGAAGTCATGAAATCTCAAGGGTGTCCTGACCCCCACCTTTAGAAATCCACCTCTGAGCATGTTGCTACAAGAGACATGTTTAAAAGGCTTCTGATGTCTATGAAGACGAGAAATGGCTGCTAGTGGCACAGAAACCATTCAATGAAAGCTCTGCTAGGAGGATGGGACTCCTGGACACTTTACATCCCTGTCATCTTCTCTGGTTTCTAGACTCTTGCATACCCAAACACAAAAAATGCATTCAAAGCAGATACTGTCAGCACACACTTCTTGCATGTTTCCAGAATTAAAAGTTGTTGGAACCTTTTAAGAACCAAATTCAGGAGGCAGTAACAATGTAAAAACTGACATAGACGCAATACTAGCCAATTTTCCAGCTCCAGAGAAGGGCAATGCAACTCTGAGGTAAGGGAACAAAGATTCCCTTACCTTGAGGAGACCTCCATGACTGCCCCCAACTGTAGGATGCATTATATGCCTGGCACAGCTATGCCAGGATTGTGCCCACAATGCAAAATCATGTCTATCTATTCAGAAGTAACTTTCTACAAAATTCAATGGATTACCTGAATTATACTGAATTTAGAGCCTAATCTTGACCTTTTAGTGCTGGTCCTCCACTGGTGCCGAGTGTCACAAACATGCTATGAGGCACATCTGCACTGCACCGGCCTAATACTGGAGTTGGCCTTCTAGTACTGGAGGGAAGTTGGTGCTCTGCTGGTGGGTGGTGGTGCTGGTGCTGACCTGGACTGGACTGGCAGGTGGTGGAGAGGTGAGTGGGGCATGGGGAAGGCAAAGAGGAGGAGGGAAAAGTGGGGAGGAGGCATGGGGGGAGGGAGCTTAATGGGAGGTGGCCAGGACTAGTGGAGTTCAATTCCACTTGATCCAGAGTAGCTGTTGGGCTGCAAGACCCAAACTGAAGGTCCTTGATTCTGCACTAGCCCAAGGGTCTCATTGAGACTACAATGGGAAAAGGGGACAAACATCACTTCTCCTAAGAGCTGCTGGGGGCTGCCTGGGGAGCACTGGATAATGTGGCATCCTGGAAGTTAACGATAGAGTTGTGATTCCCTAGTAAGTGTAAAAAAGGACTGCAACCTAAATCATTATGCATTACTCATTTCTCTCCAAACCTACCTTGTCAGACTACTCAAAGATGGTACTAGGCATGCATAAATTTTCATAGAGCAGTTATCCAAAACCTTTGCCCTTACTATGTACACTTTTCAGGAAGCAGAACTTCTCAGCTTGTCCCTGTTGATTGAACAAATATTGTTTTATGTTTTTAATAAGGAGGTTCTACTCTGGCATTACTTTGAATAAAAGACAGTTCAAATGACTTTGTAAAAATGAATTGGAGAAAACACAAATATTTGTGGTTGCAAATGTGACTTTTGTTGTGACTTGGATCCACAATTTGGAATGTGTTGTAGTTACGGTTTCCAAATGCCAACAGAGTAGTATACATTCTATCAGAAAGCACCATCTTAGTACATATTTTTAATGTGAGACATCTGCTGAGTTAAACAAAATGTGTTTTCTATGGTTATTTGTCATCGCTTTGAATGGAAAACTACAGATTTAATTAAATGTTGAATGAAATCTCCAGAGCAAAGAACCATTTTAAAATTTTCCTCCAAGTCAAGTTCCTGTGTGAATCCAGAAGTGTCCTAGTTTAGTGCTTACCTGGACAAGCTCCATGTTCTGAAGTTTATGGGTGACAAAATGATGTTGTCACATTACCCTAAACCTTCTAGACTGTTGCACTGCATTAAATGGGAAAAGCTCACCTCTGATCTGGCCTGGGGGTGTCACAAATGTGTTGTAGGTTAATTCTGCATCATTCCAAGGGGCTTAGGCTAGTTCACAGCCATGCAACTGCCTCCTCACACCACCACAGGAAGTTATGGCAGGCGAGTTATGCCACTGATAATGGTGATATAGAAATCCTGTATAACAACAACAATAATTTTGAATAATATATTTTATTATAATAATTTTGAATTAATACAGCTTTCTGGATCATTGCTGGATATCACTGCTGGCTGTCACTATGATATCACTATGATTTATGATTTATGAATTTATGTAAATTAAAAATAAAGGGTGCAATCCTAACCAACTGGGCAAGCACACCTGTTCACCATTCCTGTGGTGATGTGGATAAGCCAGTGCATGCATGTTCATTGTCCTAACCCCTCCTAGCCCCCAGAAGTGGTGCAGAAGTGCCTTACAGAATGGTTGCAACACCCCCAGGCCAGCACATGACTTGTGCCAGCCCAACTGGGGATTAAGATTGCAATGAAAAACATCCATTCAGTAGTATAAAACATTATTCAAATTTGAATGATTCCACATATTTGAGGAAATCAAAACTTTCTTGTTAATGTCTTAAAAATTGAGTGAAGTATTCCATCAAAGAAATATGGCTCCTTTTTGCTGGAAGATTGGCCCTATTCCAAACAAGATTATTTAATACATTTGAAAGACAGATTAAATTCTCTTGAATTCATAGTCACTCTGTCTTGTTCCATAACATTAGGTTCAAATTAATTCTAATATGACTAAAATCCCCTAACTTCCAGTCTTTCCATTGATTCTTACACATAACATAAATAACAAGTTGAAAAAGACTCCAATAGGCCAGTGTTCATTACCTTGGCAAACAGTGAGCTTATATAGGCAAAGGGGGCTGTTTAGAATATGAAGAAAAATAAAACAAAGCAGAGAGAGAAAAAGCCAAACTGCTACTCAAAAATAATGATTTATTGAAAAATATAAATCATTCAACGTATTTTAATTTTAAAAGGCTTCAAGGATATTGTAAATTAAACATAAACACTAAAAAGAGTTCAAAATGCACTCATACTGAGCCTGCTCTGGATTGCAATATGAATGTCCCATAGGTTTTCACTAGGTGGTGCAGTAACTATGGGTGCACGTAAAGTCTCTTACGTGCTCCCGTAGTTACTCTGGATTTGGGGGTTAAGTCTAACAAGGAGCCAGAACAGTTCAAAGAGCACAATCCTAACTATGGGCGCAATCCAGAGTAACTACAGGGAGTCCTTGCTCTGGTGTAAGAACAATTTGCTCTGGATTGCAATATTAATTTCCCATAGGTTTTCACTAGGTAGTGCAGTAACTACGGGTACACATAATGTCTCTTTTGTGCCTCCGTAGTTACTCTGGTTTGTAGGGTTAGTCTACTCAAATGTGAGCCCCATTGTGTTCTATGGATCTTACTCCCAGGAAAGTGTCTTTAGGATTACATAATCCTAAAATGTAAAGAGATTATTGTTTAAACTGGAATAATAGTACATCCTACAACTGGTTTTGGGATTGTACATAAAGGCATCTTTATGTACATAAAAAGCACATGAAGGGCTGGAAAACCTTCCTCACTAGCCTTCCTTTGGGAACACATTCAATGACATAAGACTACATATGTAGACTTTCCTGATTCTGTTTTCTTAAAATGTGCCTAGATTGCACAAGTGTAAAAGAAATACGTTAAGCTGTGATGTCTAGACTTTGTTTCCCACATGACTCCAGCATGGAAGATTTTGACCAACGCTATCCCAGCCTGCATAATTTATACATCTGCAGTGTATTTTCACTGTACACAAGCCAAATTCCTATAGGGATCGTGCCAGGGAACTTTCCCACTCATTCTTGTTTGATCATCCAGCCTATGCTTCATACACTGATTTCTTTTATGACCAGAAAGCAGGAAGCAAGAACTGATTGCTAGATAATGGATTTTCTATTAAGAGAATGTAAATCTGAACAGATGGATAATTATATCTTCCTAGGACAGGAATTATTAATTTAAATAATCAATTAGTATTTGCTTTTATTCACATGTACAGTGTTAATTGTGTTGAAAAGACAAGTCTGCTTCTGGAGGTGGGGTAAGGTTTATGTTATTCTGGCTTTTGCCAAGTCTCGTGCCTGCTAATATACACACCATTATATCAGTCAATAGAATTTACACTCGGGCTGTCTGTTAATGCATTTCTGTAAATTAGACACAGGAGCAAATTCTATTCAACTTTCCAGCACTGAAGCAGGTGTGCCAACAGGGTGTGTGTTGCATCCTGCGGCGGGTGAAACAGCCATGGAGATTTCCTCAAGGAAAGGGAATATTGGAGAGGAATGGGCCCGCAGTTTTTTATTTTCAATCCTCCTCATTCACAAGTGCTAATTTATTTGAAGGATTTATACCCTGCCTTTCCAATGCCTATATAAATGGCCTTAGATGGCTTACAAAGCTTTAATTTCTCATATCCTGCTGTCCTCACAACAACCCTGTGAGGTAGATGAGGCTGAGAGTGAGTGACTGGCCCAAGGTAACAGAGGAAGTTTCATGAACAAGGACGGATGTGAACTTGGATCTTCCAGTCCAACTCCCTTCTCTTGCTTTAATTGGATTGGCTCAGAAATAAGTTGAACTATTCTCTTAATAGTTTATTTCTGTTCAGCTTATTTCTGAATCAATCAAGAAAAATTAAATATGCACAACATAATTTAAGGCTTTCTGAATATGCACCTACAAAGAGCTGGAATTGGGAACTTGGTTTGCTGAAAGCAGTCTGTGCATGTGCAGTATCTTTTTTTTTAACATTCCATGATACTTATTATAGTATGGTTCTCTACATATTGATTAGCTTTCCATATCATCTGATTGCTTACTGACTACACTTTAGTCCTTCGAACCTGGAAAAGTCCACTCAACCTTCTGTTTTCTAAAACAGTGAACTTCTACTTTAATGGGATTGTGTCTTAACTCTGAAGGTTATTGCTGAGGCTGTAAGTTCTGAGAATTAATAGCAGTAATCAAAATGTCTACAGAGTTTATGGTTTAAAGAAGAAAACAGTATGTCTACTAGTTCTGGAAAATCTACAGGGATGTTCTTGATGACCTAAGAATTCTTGCTTCAGGTTGATCTAATAAATCTGTTCCAAAAGCTATGTTAAATCTAGAAAGATTTCCAAAAGTACAGAATAAGCAAAAAGTCTTCATAGTTCATACTGCATATGTTAAGAGTAACAATTGGGTTAAAATGAGATTTCTCTACTTGCAATTTATGTTTGCGTAACTAATTTTTGCTGTTATTGTATTGTTGTTATTGTATTGTTAATTATCTTGTAGAGATGATGCATTCTTTCAGAGCAATCTGTTTTGATATAGCTCCTTATTTTGAGACTAAAATTATCAATACATTTCTAAAGGAGACCCACCAGAGCTACGCCTCTTCTTGAAGCACTCTAGGATTTTTAAAAATTATGGCTAATCCAAAAGGAAAGCACTTTTTGCAAACGTTTTGCCTGAAGCAGAGTGAAGGGAGATATCGTAAGTTGGGAAAGCCATGGTGGAGTAGTGGTTGGGAATTAGAACTGGAAGATCTGGATAACCATGGGCCATTCACAATGTCTCGGCCTCACCAACATCACCTAGTTATGGTGAAGACAAAAGGTGGGAAGGAACCATGTCCTCTGGCTCTGAGCTTCTTGGAGAAAGAGCAGCAGAGAAATGTGAAAAAATAAATTTTTCGGGGCAGGGAAAAAGCAGCAATGCAATACTCAGTATTATCCTGCTATAAAGGATTGGGGGTGAATGGATAGTTTCCTCTTACCTACAGTGGATGTGAGCCTCCTGGAGGGTATAGGGAGGTACACACCACTCAGTAAGGCTCCCCAACCTCCAAACAACTAGAAAAAGGGAAAATTTCATCATGGAAGTTTTTTTTTTGTTTTCCTTAACTTTTTTCCAGAGTTTTGGAGGAGAGCCATACTATGTTCCTAAGATATGTGTCACTTGGAAATGTTCTACTATATTCCTAAGAAAGATTCAACACTTCATCCACTCTTACAGATCTAAGATGCAAACCAGAAATTTAAACCTCATACCCGTCAGCAACAAATATGGAGGCAGAGGCATATCCTCAGATTTCCAGTTTCATTTAACCGCAGATCTGATATGCATGCTCCCTGTGCACACTTCTCCTCCATGTGCTCCTTCCAAATGGTCTTCTTCTTGGTAAACAGAGCCTTCTTCTTCTTCTTCTTCTAGCTAGATTACAGAGCCATTAGGTCGGTTATGAGACCAATCTCTGCCTAACTTGCCTAACTGGTCTTTCTGCAAAATAGAAGTCTTTTTCTGTATGACGACCACACAGATTTTAATGGAAGAAATAAAACCTGTGGCTCCAGTGATGTGCCAACATTTATGAAAGACTGCAGCACTTCTTATGAAAAATACTGGCATCCATTATGCTTAAATGTTCAGAGAGGCTCATTGACCAAAGGCTGGAATAAAAACAGTTTATGGCAATAACTCCAGCAGTAATTTTTCTTGTCCATTTGGATAACAACCCCAAGGGCCTGGTGCCAGAGAAATTTCCCAGAAGCAATAGAAACAGTAAACACTGCCAAATTAGAAAACTACACAGAGGTTGGTGTGTTCCTAGCTCTTATGATGTTTAGTTCAGAAGATGTGCTCCCTCAGCTGCCTTGTCCTCCTAAAGGTTGCTCTTGAACTGAACCAAAATCATGAGTATATTATAGTAATGGATCCTATCAACTCTGCTTGGTCACTTGGACCATCATTTTTTCTTTCTCCATTTCTGTTTTGTTTTCCTGATACAGGTTTTTCTACACTGGTTAGTTTCCAAAAAACCTGTTCTGGATTAACTGTACTTAAGTTGTGCTTTGTTTTTTGTCCCATCCCCCTGAATAATTCTATCTGAAAATTCTCCGTTTTCCTCTATTCCTAACTAGTGTGACCAGATACAAAGGGGGACAAATCTCATTCCTTTTATAAGGTGGCTTACTGTTGGGACAGCAATGGCTCAAAATATGTTTCTGTGTGAGTGTCCTTATACTGACAATGACTTTAGATAAGGCTGCAATCTATTCCATTCATGCTGCAAGCCTAACCTCCATGGAGGCTGATACAAGCCCAGGCTTAAGTCCCGTGCTGGCCTCAGAGTGTCACAAAAGTGTCATAAGGCACTTCTGCCCCTCTTCAGTGATTAGGAGAGTGCACAGGCACACACCAACATCCCCACATCATCACAGGAAGATATGCCAGGTGAGTTATGCCAGGTGAGTTAGGCTGGCCTTAATTGGATAGGATTGTGTCTTAGGTCTCAGGGTGAGAGGATACTAAGATCTGCAATAGCTAAATAACTGGTACAGGTCCAATTGGACTCATTTGGGAAGAAGGTTAGGATTGGTGGCCAATCCTGGACAAGATCTGTCCCATCCCTAGCCTCCTTGTTCTGCCTTCCCCACCCCATCCTACCTGTTCCACCTCCTTACCTCAATCCAGTATCAATCCAGGCATTGATATCAGTTCCAGGCATTGATATCAGGTATTTGATGTCCAGTTCCTCTGAAGCAGTGATTTTCAACCTTTTTCATCCCACAGCATACTTAACAAGGTACCAAAATTGTCAAGGCACACCATCAGTTGTTTTTACCATTGACAAGGCACACCAGGCTGTTCAAATCCCCAAATTTTCCTATTAATGAATGTCAATCCCCAAATTCCCATTGCACACCTGAGAACTAACCATGGCACACCAGTGTGCCATGGCACACTATTTGAAAATCACTGCTCTGAAGACTCCAGACTACCTGCTGGTGCCCAGTAGCATGCAGCTCAGCTTACTGATGGAACATCTATTACAACTGTTACTGAATGCATTACAACAAGCAGAACCACTAGGAGTGCTGATGATGGCCAGAGAAGGTAGAATTGGACAGTTAGTTTTGGTTCCTTCCGGGATTAAATAGTAAGTTGCCCTTAAAAAAGATGGCTTCAGTTTTTCTTTATGGTGTCAATCAAAGAGCCACATAAATAGGTTTCTCATAAGTGGGAGAGAAATGGGTTGGTTAAGGATAACAGATCTTTACTGAATAAACTACTGTGAAATTTGTAACAAGAAAAACAATCAAGGCTTCTGTGATTCTCTGCCAACAGCACATTAGTAACTGCTATTAACAGGCAGACTATAGATCATCACTGCAATCAACTTAAATTGGACTCATATGAACAAATATGTATTGGAAAGTGATGTTGTTACTGGCACAGATTCTTTACATTAAAAAAAACCATCAGAAGTGCATTAGTTTGGAAATGATTTGACAATAGCAGAAGAGATTTGATTTTTATCCAAAGCCTTGCAGACAGTCTTTATTAAACTAATTAGGTAATAAGTGCTTGTACATAATTTCAAATACAGTTTTTGTCGTCTATGTTACACATAGGAAAAGCAATTTGTCTTATTCATAGATTAATAGGTGTTTTTAAAAACATCTATAAAACAATTTTATATTGTTAAATGTCAAGAAACACTCAGAGAAGAAGAAATGATCCAGATAGGCAATTGGAAAACAATGAGCCCAAACTATGGTACTTATTTTTGTTTTGTGAGTATTTCACCATTGTCAAAAACCATCATCCTGTTTAAAACAGTTTTCGGCACTCCTTAAAATTATTCTTTTATTGGTTTATATTATCCTCACCCTTATTTTGAATTGCCCTCACTTAATGTTAGTATATCATCATGTAGCCAGCTCTAATTGTCTATATGTGGCTTTGTAATATCATCTGGTACTCTATGTAAACACTAACTGGATAAATTCATGTGACTGATCCAGTAAGGATAATGACATCTAACAAGTTGGAGCCTATGAAAAATAATTGCACTGTACAGAAAATAAGAAAATATTCATACTAATAAATATTTGAGTGAGAAAGTTACCCCCCACTGAAGAGTCTAGTTAAAGTTTTTGATCCATTTTCTGATTGAAAAGTAAGAATATTCTTAAAGCCTGGATAGGAATTATTCCCACTAAGCAAGTACAGAGGACAATATATAAAGAGGAGTGCAGTCAGGTTGACCAAATGTCATAACCACAGAAGAGGATAAGAACCCTCTAAAAAGTAGGACACCCATGAAAAATGTAAAGGTAAAGGTGTCCCTCGGAGACTGCCCTGCTAGTTGTGACTAAGGACACAATCCAGAGCAAATTCAGCCTGCTCTGACCTAACTGCACTCTCCTAACTATTCTGTATCCAGAGCAGAAAGTTATGCTGAATCCAGAGAGTCAGGAAGCCTGGGCTGCCCTAACTGCTCCAGAGCATGCTAAGTAATTGACACAAGGGGAAGACTTGCTCCTGAGGAGACACCCCTCAGATCACACTGAACAAGGAACAGCTGTGGTGCCTACAGTGGTGACATGACTCTGCACATCACCTGGTGCGGAAGTCTGTGCGTCATCCCTGGGATGCGCGCCCCCCCTACCTGGACTGCGCAGTCACCAAAGTTGGTGCCTGCGCAGTTGTTTCTGAAGCCAACTGGCTTCAGAAAGAGTACTGCGCAGGCACTATCTCTGACACCTGCACAGTACTTTTCTGAAGCCTTTCGGCTTCGGGGGAGACTGTGCAGGCGTCAGAGTTGGTGCCTGTGCAGTACTCTTTCTGAAGCCATTCGGCTGCTGCTCCGCCTCCTGAGTGAGGCCGAATGGCTGTGCAGACGCGCGGACTTTCTCTGCTCTAAGGAAGTCTCCTCTGAAGCTGTTCGGCATGCTCAGTGAGTTTCTGTGCAGTGCACCTCAGATGGCCGTTCAGGCCAGCTCCTCAGACAAGTGGCGGCTTCTGGCTGCTGCTCCGGCTTGGAGCAGGCCTGAATGGGTGTGCTGACGCCCGGGGCCTGCCAAAGGACAGTCAAACTCCTCCGGCACATCACCCCATACGGAGCGCATCCCCAATGCAGCCCACACCAGCTGCACCAGTCTGGTGACGCAACTGAGTGCCTGCCTTATAAGGAGTCCCTGATGAGATGCCAGTACATTCTACAGTGAATACAAGGGGCTTCTTAGAGTGGCCTGCTGTATCCTGAGGTTTGTGGGCAGCCGTAGTTTGTTCCCTATCCTGAGGTTGAGAGGCAGGGGTTGCACCTAGGATGGCCAAGAACTCAGATTTTTGGTCAACACTGCCATTCTTACTCGGGCCTTATCATGGACCCCTATGGGTCTACTCATTACTATACCTGCTCCTGAGGTGGTATATCTCTGAGGAACTGGAAGAGGCATTTCTGCCTTGGAAACAGGCTTTGGATACAGAGTAATTGCTCTGCCCTAGGCAATGCTAAACATGCCCTCAACATGCCTCTCCTGAGCTGCTTAGGCTGCCCCAGTTAGGGCAGAGCAGGTCCACCTCTCTTAGGGCACCCTATCTTGCCTTGCTCTGCCCTAAGCCTCCTTCAGAGTAACTGGGCTGGAGCATCTTGCAGTTGCTCCAACCTAGTGTTAGATAGGGCAACCTAAGGGCTCTTATGTGGACAGATTAGTTGCTCTGGATTGTGCTGTAACTCTAGGGTTAAGTGCTCATCTAGTGCTCATTGTCCAAAGACACTTCCATGGTCATGTGGCTGGCATGATTATATGCCAAGGTGCACGGAATGCTGTTACCTTCCCACCAATGTAGTACCTATTTATCTACTTGCTTTCGAACTGCTAGATTGGCAGGGAAGAAGCTCACTCCTTCTTTCCATACTTGGGTCTAGAATTGCTGATCTGCTGATTTTCAGATAGGCAGACACAGCATCTTAAACAACTAAGCCAGTGGGGGCAGGGACTTATGAAAATTGTCGGACATGACAAAATTAATGCCATTTTTTTCCACATCATTTCAAGTCCCATTCACTTTAAAAGATTATGTACTGACATAAAAAACCAGTATCAGGCTTTGGCATTTATATAATGGTCAATGGATAGAAGCCCAGTCAGAGCATTGCCATGTCATTACCTTTTGAATGTTTTATCTCTTTGTTTGGAAGACTTGTAAGTTGATTTGTACAAAGCTGTGAGTATATCTATTGCAGGTTCAAAAAGATGATTTGTGCCTTCCCTCCCCTACATGCCAAACCTTTCACAATCTTTTTTTCTATTCATGGAGCAAAAACAATTGGTTATAAATCTTGGACTGTTGTTTTGGGGCCAAAGGAAATAGCTATGAAAGTGGTTGTGCCCCCCACCCCAAACAAGCAACTTCCAAGTGAATTCTGTTGCTGGCATGGGACTATAACGAAGGAGGCAATTGGCACAAAACTGGTCTGTGGGAATGCAAAGATGTTCTCATTTGTAAAAAATCTAGGTGGATGAAATACTTTGGGAAAACACCTGCGATGTGTGCAGATATAAACTTCAGAGAACGTAGCCAAAGTAAATCTCTGATCTATTGAAAAGTTGTTCATTTCCACCATTGTCTTTTTCATATTACAATTTTCCTCCCTTTAAAAAAGGGTTTTTAATGGAGACCCCTGTGCCTGTTGATTTAAAGATTGGCAGGTCAGCGCTTCGAGACCCAGTTGATACATGAAGCAACATCCTGGTGATGGGCCCCTGCAACAGGCTGGCCAGACTTCCCTTTCTCACACCCATTATCTAAAGCGGACCCTGCCAGTGCTAAAAAATTATGAAAAAAGGGTTTTTTCATTTGAATGTTCATTTGAGTGTGACATATGAAGATGGATATTTCCAATATCTGCTTGTGACTGTGTGATATAAAAATGATTCCAATTATTCAAGGGTATGAACAGGGTAATCCTGGATAAGAATGCATGGAAGTTTGGGGCATCAGGTGAGTTCTTGCTCCCTCCACCTCAAGGATTGGTATCTATGGTATGATAGGACAGTCTGGAATAAAGAGATTACTATGTGGAACACTGTGATCAATTTTCACTGTTCATATTCATTTTCTTGACCTCATTTAAGAGCCAGATTCATTAAGATTTGAATGCTGAAAAGGTGGAATACTTTTTACAAATTATTGTGGTTAGCTCAAATTCAGTACTCTTAATTAATTCCTGGAAGCAGACTGTTGTTGTCTTCATATCTGGTTCAAATAGGGAGAATTCTCAGAATGGGAAGAGATATTTAGCAAGGCTAAATGCATGCAACATCTGATAGTGAAAAGATATTATCAATTCTGCTTTTATAATACTTTTTTTATGAACTAGTAGTTGCCAACCAAGAGATCAATCCTTCAAGTTCTACTCTTGGCCAAGGACCACATTGCATGCAGCTAGACATTTACCATTATAAAACAGCTGTGAGTCCGACACCTGGAAATCTTTATTTTCTTCTTCTCTGTGGCTCTTTGAAAATAGATTTCATTTGTTTCACAGGCACTGAATGCCAGTATTCAACGAGAGGCCGAGTGGTGCTCTTTGTCGGTCGTGATTAGGGACACAGCTCCTCCCAATCAAGGGGTAAGGCGGAGCAAGGTGAGCTGTGCAGGCCCTATTTGCCCATGATGCAGTTGCTGACACTCACCCTACCTACCCCTTTCCATGCAGTTTGGGCTTTGCGGGTTGCCTTTTGGGGCCAAGTAGGAATTTTGGGTCATTCTCCTGATTGGCCTTGGAGAGCAGTGTTTTTGCCTACTCCAGAATATTTACACTGGAAGCAGAGGAGCAGGTGTGATCTGGGTCTCATTTAGAATGTACTTTAGGGACAGCCAGCACAAGGGTGACCTAACAACTGCCCTCAGTGTCCTGGTGGGGCAAGGAGCTGGTAAGGGTCTCCTTGCCAAGACTGAGGTGCCTGCCTCAATGTCTCAAATTCAGAGTGAGGTGGGAGGCCATGGGTCTGGTTGCACCTGGCCCCCCTAAGTGGCCGACAGTGACAGTTTGGACCCCAAATTAAGGTCCTGAGTCAGTACACGCCAACCCAGTGGCTCAGGATTTTCCTTGGGCTTTGCCAGGATCCTCCTCAGCTCTTTCCCCCCATGTCTCACATTGGGTTTCAGTCCATGTTATTGTATGCTCATTCTCAATAAAGTGGCCCTTCTCGTCCATACTCTTTGTCCAGTGTGTTTCCTTAATCAGTGTCCAGACAATGCAGTCATTCTTCCTTTCAGTCTTGCACAAATTTCATTACTGACTAGTTTGAAAGTAAACTTTGGAAAACTTTCAATGAGCACAGAGGTGAACATATGTCCTCCTTGCCCAGATCATATCCTTTTTTTAGCTGTGTGTCCAAGGGAAAAAATCTTCATGGTCCTTCTTTTCCCTGTAGGCACATTGTAACCTTCCAGTAATTAATAAATTAAAATGTACAAAATGTTAATAATTAGTTAGAAAATATATATATAAAGTAATATATATATAAGTGTTTTTCTTTTATTTTTGCAACAACCCATAGAAACTATGGGACCTTTTACACCAATGTAGAGTGTAGAGTGCTACCTATTACACAATGTAGAGTGCTACCTATGAGAAATCTATGGGAACTGCATAGAGCAATCCAGAGTAAGTGCCTCTTACATCTTCCTGTAGTTACTCTGGATTGTAGGGTCAGAAATGCCTTGTATTTTTCTTTCAAGTCCTACTTTTTGAGATTGCATTGTCCCCTTTTTAGGTTATGACATGGTCATAACCATGATCACTTTAGGAAAGGGAAAAAAATCAGCACCCCAAAAATATACAGAAATAGATCTGACATATCCAGAAATAGTATGACAGCAAAACAAGTGTTGGCTTGCGTAATGGAAAGTGCAAAATTAAGTTCTATGTCAAAAAGCATACTGAAGTATGGTGTTTGTTAGTGCTAGATCTTCAGAAAAGAGAAACTTTATGTGCAGAGCGACCATATGTCCTCTTTTTCCGGGACATGTCCTTGATTTCAGAATTGTGCCCTGGTCTTAATTGTCCTCTATTTCCTTATGAGCAGGCCTCATCTAGCCTTCCTGTAAATAAATTATATGTAATAAATTATATGTAATAGTTTTAAATTTAATAATGATACAATGTTTTAATTAGCCACATGAAAGCCAAATACATGAATGCTTTAAGCTTTTATTTTGTCATGTCCTACATTTTTCTTGGATGTCCTACATTTTGGGAGGTCGTGTCCTCTTTTTTGGGATATATGACATCACCCTGTTTCTGTGTTCTTCAGATCCTGTTAGATAAGCTTCAGATGACTTTGCCCTCTGGTAGTTGAGTATGGTGTAAGTATACGATTGCGGAATATATGTGTATGCAATTGGATGCAGCAACTATCTTGTGAAGTATCTTGATATCCTCCTTTCTATAAAATACTGTGGTTGTATGCTTTGCTGGTTTGTACAGATAGCCAAGTTCCCATCTGGATTTCAGCCACTGCATAGCTAGATTATAAGCAGTGCCGAATTTATGTATAAACTGAACAAGCTATAGCTTAGGGCCCCACTCTATTGGGGGCCTCCAAAAAAATTTAAAGTATTTCAGTTCTACAATTACTTTGATAAAATACATATTTTGTTATGTGCAAATGGCTTTAGATACCTATTAGGTACATAAATTAGCATATAGCATATATTCAACACAAAAAACAGCGACAATTAGTTGTTGACAAAGGATAGCTGGACATATATTCGTAAAGGGTCCCATTACCTTCAATAGCTTAGGGTCTCAGCAAACCTAAATCTGGCCCTGATTATAAGGGCAACATGTTATACTTGGTGGTTGGCTGTACTAACACCTTACCTATCAGTTCAGGTCAGATGGAAGGTTGCAGGGAGAAGGGAGAAGTTACAACAACTTTTTTTTAGTGCCTTTCCTTTCAGATTTGGTATTGTTGAGGCTCAGTGAAGTTGTGTAAAGAGGTTGCAATTACATAACTACAAGTACTTTAAAGCACATATTTTAAAACACAAGGACTGTTATATGGTAAATGTGAGAATTGATGCCTAAATGGCAATCTCTGTCCTGTGGGTTTAGCATGACTTAGTTTTCATTGGGGTTTTGTAAACTCATAGCAGAAAGAAATAAAAACAATTTTTGAACTGCTCTTAGCCTTTATTATATTGGCTGTTTTTATTTGATGCAGAAATCACAAGCTTAGAGTTTGGTTCTGGAACTTGAATCCAAATGATCCATTATATGCACTTTTGTTTTGGACGACAGCATATAATATTGGCAAAACTTGAAATGACATGTGAGTATATAAAGAGTGGAGAACAAAAAACATTTTTTTCTTCCTTGTGTTTGTGGTGATGATTATGATAAAATTAAAGGCAAGTCATTTAACGGCGACAAAGGGCACAATATGGGGAGTCCTTGACCGGTATAAGAACAATTTGCTCTGGATTGCAGTATGAATTTCCCATAGGTTTTCACTAGGTGGTGCAGTAACTATGGGTGCACATAATGTCTCTTACGTGGTCCCATAGTTACTCTGGATTGTAGGGAAATAGTGGTAATGTAAGAAGATCTGATATAGGACACAATCCAGAGCAAATTCAGCCTGCTCTGACCTAACTGCACTCTCCTAACTATTCTGTATCCAGAGCAGAAAGTTATGCTGAATCCAGAGAGTCAGGAAGCCTGGGCTGCCCTAACTGCTCCAGAGCATGCTAAGTAATTGACACAAGGGGAAGACTTGCTCCTGAGGAGACACCCCTCAGATCACACTGAACAAGAAACAGCTGTGGTGCCTACAGTGGTGACATGACTCTGCACATCACCTGGTGCAGAAGTCTGTGCGTCATCCCTGGATGCGTGCCCCCCCCATCTGGACTGCACAGTCACCAAAGTTGGCGCCTGCGCAGTTGTTTCTGAAGCAAACTGGCTTCAGAAAGAGCACCGCGCAGGCACCAGCTCCGACACCCGCGCAGTACTTCTCCGAAGCCTTTTGGCTTCGGGGGAGACTGTGCAGGCATCAGAGTTGGTGCCCGTGCAGCACTCCCTCCGAAGCCATTCGGCTGCCGCTCCGCCTCCTGAGTGAGGCCGAATGGCTGTGCAGAGGCGCGGACTTTCTCTGCTCTAAGGAAGTCTCCTCTGAAGCTGTTCGGCATGCTCAGTGTGTTTCTGCGCAGTGCACCTCAGATGGCCGTTCAGGCCAGCTCCTCAGACAAGTGGCAGCTTCTGGCTGCTGCTCTGCCTTGGAGCAAGCCTGAAGGGGGGTGCTGACGCCAAAGGACAGTCAAACTCCTCCGGCACATCACCCCATACGGAGCGCATCACCCAATGCAGCCCACACCAGCCGCACCAGTCTGGTGACGCCACTGGGTGCCTGCCTTACAAGGAGTCCCTGATGAGATGCCAGTACATTCTACAGTGAATACAAGGGGCTTCTTGGAGTGGCCTGCTGTATCCTGAGGTTTGTGGGCAGCCGTAGTTTGTTCCATATCCTGAGGTTGAGAGGCAGGGGTTGCACCTAGGATGGCCAAGAACTCAGATTTTTGGTCAACACTACCATTCTTACTCAGGTCTTATCATGGACCCCTATAGGTCTACTCATTACTATACCTGCTCCTGAGGTGGTATAACTCTGAGGGCTGGAAGAGGGCATTTCTGCCTTGGAAACAGGCTTTGGATACAGAGTAACTGCTCTGCCCTAGGCAATGCTAAACCTGCCCTCAACTTGCCTCTCCTGAGCTGCTTAGGCTGCCCCAGTTAGGGCAGAGCAGGTCCACCTCTCTTAGGGCACCCTATCTTGCCTTGCTCTGCCCTAAGCCTCCTTCAGAGTAACTGGGCTGGAGCATCTTGCAGTTGCTCCAACCTAGTGTTAGATAGGGCAACCTAAGGGCTCTTATGTGGACAGATTAGTTGCTCTGGATTGTCCTGTAAGTCTCCTTTGTCAGATAATCCTGCAGGAAACAGGGAAAATTTGATATTGCTTGATATTAAAATGTCAAAGATAATAACAGATTGTATAATCATAGATTGGTTGCATCCCGTTTCTTGAAACATGCATCCTACTTCAGCAAAGATTTGTGCCAGATGAATGCCACAAATGTTAGGTCACTGTACGAGAATGGATTGTGCCTAATGAGTTACAATATATATGCCTGCCTTAAGAGAGAGTTGTACTGAATGTAATTTGGTTGTACTGAATGCTTGTGGATTGTGCTTTTTTGTGGGTGGAGAAGCAGAATCCTGAGTCTTTCTATTCCCTCTACTGTCCACAAAGTGATTGGTGTTATCAGAGAAGACCTGCATGAAGTGGTGTTGCTAGAGGTGAACTGGTAAGTATTGCAGGCACTGCAACACCATGTAAGTGGCCATTCCCATTTGCTACCAAGCCAAGTACTCCTCTGTGTTGCCATCTTGCCTGGAATGGCTCCGAATGCCAGTGGGAGGGGCTGCATACATAGCACATTGTGGCACCTGCAGTACTTACCATGCTGTCCCCATAGTTATGCCACTGCCAGCAGCAGCTACCTATATGCAGATACAGTGGTGCCTCATGTAACAAGTTTAATTCATTCTGGAGGCATGCTTGTTATGTGAAATGCTATTTACATGAAGCGGATTTTCCCGTAGGAAATAATGGAAACTCAGATGATTGATTCCACAACCCAAAAAATATTCATATACAAATATTAACTGTTTATAAAAATGATTACAAAACACTGTAATATAACACAGTACAAAACACTGTAATAAACAGTAAAACACAACACTGCAATGAAGAAAATACTGTACAGAACTGAACTTACCCTTGGGGCTTACTGAACCTACCTCTTGGGGACACAATGGGGCTTACGTCTGAGTAGACATGGTTAGAATTGTGCTCTTTCACAATCACTAATTGCTATCCATTGGCTCAGTGGAATCTTACCCTACAATCCAGAGTAACTACGGGAGCACATAAGAGACATTACGTGCACCCATAGTTACTGGACCACCTAGTGAAAACCTATGGGAAATTCATATTGCAATCCAGAGCAAATTGTTCTTACACCGGAGCAAGGATTCCCCGTAGTTACTTTGGATTGCGCCCTTTGTCTTTTTGTGCAACTTTAACATTCCCAAGCTGCTGATGGGGAGCAGCACTAGAACATTGATAAGGCACACCTTTCACGCTGCCACACATAGATCCCACATACAAACCTGGCTCAGGCTGCTCCATGAGTTCCTTTGCCATGGAAGCCTGTTCCAAACTTCCTCTTTACTCAAGACAATGCTCTTTACACAAGTCACAATTTCTGAGAAATTTTGCTCTTTACCCAAAACGCTCTTTATTCAAGTCGCTCTTTACTCAAGGTACCACTTGTGAACAGAAGCATGAAACAGGAGCCAGTTGATAGAAATTCCAGTTGCTGAAGAGCAACAGTGGGATACTGGGCTAGTTACATCATGCTTGCAGGGTTCCAGGAATCTCCTGGTTGTCCACTGTGGGAAACAAAATTGTGGATGTGATGGTTCTTGGTCTGATATCTCAGACTGGATTGGAGACATTCTGTTCCCCAACCGAATGAACTTCATCATTCATTCATCGCTCATGAGTATGGTCTTCATGCACATGCTGTGTGATGATTTCATTGCCCTGGCTTGTTCAGGGAAATATAATTCCAAGACCTTGTATTTTGGTAACAAATTCTGACAAGAATATATAGACCACTAGCCACAACTTGTTTTGAAATTTGGAAATTTAGTTTGATTTTTTAAAAATATGATAGATTATTAGCACTATTTATTTTGGTTTTGAAATACCTGACATGTTACGGGGTCGACAGCAGAATCTTAATGAACCAAGCGAATGGCAGCAGTACACTCCTCTTTCTCAGAAGCTGGCTGTTTCTCTTATACTAAGATAATTGTTCTCAAGAGAGGCTTAATAACTACTAATTTCCCCAAGAACATTTCTGGGCCTCTCAACTACTCACTGTTTTTAAAAGACATTATGATGTAAAACTAATCTAACTTGCCTATACTCTTGTGGCACTGATTTTCATATACCCCCATAGTGATATTGTGATATCAGTAAATTAGTATATTGCTTTGGGAGGATGTCTTTTTCATGCATTGGCTGTATGTGTGAATGAGAGGAGTTGACAGCTATAAGACTTTTTACTCTTGTAAAATACAAGAGTTTGTATTTACCTACAAACTCTTGGTCATGATAAAAATTGCAGATCATGATAAAAATTGCAGCTGAACATGAGAAAAGGAAAATCAACAGAGAAATCACAAGATGTTTTTACTGAAAGGCATCAGAAATGGTGGGTAGAAGATTTTTGCTTTATGAACAAGGTTTATGTTCTAAAATATAACAATTTTAGACAAGGCAGCATGTTTATCTTCTAAATGAAGTCTATAATGGGAAGTTATCAATAAAATGCAATGTCTAGACCTGCTGGGTTGCAGAATTTAGGGCAAGTAGAGAGAAAGGCACACAATTCTAGGGCAAGTCCAAAAGGACAAAGATGGTTGGTGATGGGGGGGAAGCAGATGTTAATTCCAAAATGGCTATAGTACGGCCTTCTATATAAAGGGCAGTAATTTAACCCTACTAGGGAGATGATGAATTCCGTTAAGCTATTCTGCAGGACAAGTAGGATGAAAACCTCTGGGTGAAGTGAGTTGCTATAAATCATATTACAGAACTAGGCAGAGAAGAGGAGGAAAAACCTCCTGGCCACAGGAACCTGCCTCTTGTTCCAGTTTTCCAGTGTATGCAGCACCTGATGGTTTCATTTCAAATTTGGAGTAAACCTTTGGCAGTGTGTCACCGCCAAATAACACGTTCATACCTTCTCCCAGCAGATCATCTGTGAACAATTGAACAAAAAATTCTATTGGCTGGTCTTATGTATCAAACAGATGTTGATTCCACTGGCATTTGCCAAACCACGGCTATGAGTTTCTGATCAATTTCTTCCCAACCCAAGATTGTCTTGAACTTCCCATGGGCTTGATTGTCACAACAGAGCCAACAAAAACCTTGAAAAAAAATGACTGAATAATTCCTCTTCTTGGGAATCTTCAAAAATATCTCCACCTAGGACATTTTTTCCAAATATGGATGAATATGCTTGCAATAGTACTCACTAGCACATTTTGCATCTTACACACAGAGATATGTGCATACCATGGGGAAACAATGAAGAGAGGAATGAATTGAGATAGGGTGGCATAGGTGGTGCCTCCAAAACCACCCTTCCTGGGCTTAATCCCCCTTCCTTCCTGCAATCTCCTCCCTGTTTCTTCCCCTCCCCACTCCATTCCACCCACTCCTGGCTCCCATCCACCACAACATGGATGTTCTCGTACTGGAGCTCATTGGGGAGCATGCAGTGATGGGATTCAAAGAAATTAACAACCAGTTGTATGCCCATCTGGCAGCCACTTTTAAATGGATACTTTTAAACTTTATACGTCCTATCTCTTGTTAACAACTGATTCTGTAGAGTAGGTGTGAACCTGCTGGAGCCCACCACTGGGGGCATGGCCTCAGTTTCTCACCCTCTGCAGTGGTGACCAGACTGCACTGTATGGTGTGTTGCCTTTTTAAAGCAGCCATTGAGTTGTATGGTGATTTTGTTAATAATGATGACAAAGCATACAGGTGGAGCCTAATTATCAGCATTTTATTTATCCATGGATAAATATTCATGGATAAATTTATCCAATGGCTCTTTAATTGTTATCAGGCAGGCGTGTGTGTGGTCGTGAGTAGTGCAGTTTGCTTACTCTGTGTGCTGGGTCTCCCCCTCCACATGCAATCCATTGCAAACAGCTTCTGTGCACATCACAGGGAGCTTCTGTGAACCCCTTTCCCTCACCCTCTCCATTCCCCTCACACAGAGACACACATTCTCTCATGCACACAGACACACATACTCTCTCTCTCTCTCTCTCTCTCTCTCTCTCTCTCTGTCTCTCGTGTGTGTGTGTGTGTGAGAGAGAGAGAGAGACAGGGTGGGGGAGAGAGGAGAAGAGAGATGGAGAGAGTGAGGTAGTGGAAAAGCAGAGATACAATTTTAATGCTGTGAGACACGATCAGCTCAGTAACTGCATTGTATCCATATGGTATGGTTATTGCATTATATACTTTAGAGTTATTAGCATCCTATGGGTATATCATGGAAAATCTTCGGCTGTTGGAGCAATTGGTCCATACAAAAAAATTGTTTGGGAATATGTGAAATGTCTTTTCTTCTCATGTTCTGAGGCAGAACTTGAAGGTGACTTTTTATAGTTCTCTCAAGTATTTTAGAAAGCTTTTTCCAGTCTCATAGTGGCATTATATTTTCATAGATAATAGCAGTAACTACAGTATTTGCCAGTGTTTCTCAACCAACTACATGGGTACCACCAGTAGTATTTGGGATGGTGTCTCACCTCAGATAGTAGGAAATATGACACAGCAGTACTGTCTTATAATGTTTAGCTTACCCTACAATCCAGAGTAACTACAGGAGCACGTAAGAGACATTACATGCACCTGAAGTTACTGCATCACCTAGTGAAAACCTTCAGGAAATGCATATTGCAATCCAGAGCTAGTTGTTCTTACATCAGAGCAAGGACTCTCCCTAGTTATTCTGGATTTTTTGCCTTAGTGTGTAAAGCTCCAAAGCATGTTTTTCCATACTCAAAAAAACCCTCCTGTCCACTCTCCCTCTTACTGGTATGTGTTTTGTCGTATCTGCCTCCCAACCCAGATGTAACTGTTGATGATGTCAACATCAGTTACTTCCAGTGATACGTTAAGTAGGTGGACCATGTGAAGTGATGTGGCAGAGGACAAATCTTGAGAAACATTGCTATATGATGTTGAGCAATAGCATGGCTAATTTACATACTCAGTAATATCTTAATGGAAAATATAAAATGCAATTACATTGGCTTCATGCTTTTATGCATTTAGGCTGGAGTAGAGAAAGGAAGGTTCTTAAAGCTGGTTGATATATTGGCACAAAAGCAAGCAAAATATGTTTAAGTAGCAAATGATGTTCTGTTCTTGGAAAATTTCTTTAGAAATTGGTAAAAGAAACTATCCCCAAAATATGGAGTAATAAATCTTGCAAATCCCAGCAAATTTCTTGTTGATGGAATCAATCAATCAATCAATCAATCAATCAATCAATCAATCAATCAATCAATCAATCAATCAGTCAGTCAGTCAGTCTGTCTGTCTGTCTGTCTGTCTAAAACCCACTGTAGACAGCATCCAGCAAAAGTCAAGCATTTTAAGCTATGCTGATTCCTTTGCAAGAGATTTAAGGATATCTTTAGTTCTTTCTATAACATTGTAGAAGTGCTCCAATCTGGTTGGATTGTATCCAGATAATTTGTACTCTAGGCACATACTAGCAATAAGCTGTTAAAAACAATGTACTTTCTAAACCATTGTTATTTTATACACCACTTGGAGGCATAGCAGTACCAATAGGATCATGAATAGATTCTGTTCAGAATAAACAGAAACCAAGAAAAGATTAAAGTGTCTCCTTTTAAAGAAAAGAATTGTTTCACTTTTTCCAAGACTGGAAGCTTTTGTAAAGTTGACAATTTGAAAAAGCCTATTTGGTTCCTTCTAAAAGAAGCCATATGGGAGGGAGTGTTATGCACATCGGTTAGTAGGCCTGAAAAGAAATACAAAGGGTTTTGGATCTGCATTGTTTATCAGGCTGTTATGTACTACAGCTTCCAAAGATGATAGTTTGCACCAAGGTTTTTAATATCTGGATTACATCACGAAGTATGGCTCCCAGCTTGCAGGCAGCTGTTTCTTTGTCAGGTTTTGCATTATTAATCCCTTGGTAAATGGAAAGGAGAAAAAAAATCTGTCTCTCAATTTTCATAAAAGGGATTGGGAAGCCTGAAGTTTGGGATCAAACCCAAACACACTGGAATGCTAGCAATAATGTTTATGAGCAGTATATTTTCAAGCTCACCAGCCCAACAATGTCAGGGCAGCCCAGCTTGATCTTGGAAAACGAGGTGGCAAACTGTGATTATTTGCAAACCAGGACAATTTTGTGTGGTATGAAGCTGTGGGAATAAAAAAAGTTGTAGTTTCTCTTGATACTGTCTTCCACAGTGTGCATGGATTGTTCCATCTAAGTAAAGATTCCATAATTATTATTAGCATCAGAATTACAGGCTTTTCAAGTAGAGTACAACTGGGAACATTTGATCTAGTGAGCCTTTATATAGATATTCCCTTTCACACAGTTGGACCTTGAACGCAGTGCAAACTTTACTAGCCGATTACAAAAACACATGTGAACTTGCACACATACAAGAGACATCAATTCTTCCCTCATTGGAGAGATCATTGGGCTGAGAATGAAAAAAGCAAGAGTTCAGGGGGAAACAGAATCCTGGAAGATTTGTTGAGTATGCACCATATTCATGTGATGATATGAACCAAACTGAATATTCTATAGATTTCATTTTCTGCGAGTCACAAGGAATTTCAGAAGGTTGAATTCTTGGCTGGAGTCAGTGTTGAAACCTCCTCATTCAAAAGGGCAGGAGCACCATTTTCTGCAGTTCCTCTCCAACCCCATGTACTCCCTGAAAATCTGCTTTGGAAGCAAGGGGTCATGTGGATTCAACCCAGAGTGCTGGAAATCTTTCCTTTCCCATCTTTGAATTATGTGAATATTATTTGAATTATGTGAATATGTGACCGAGGTTAAAGAGCATTGCTGACTGACAGTGCAATCCTAACTCCTGCTAAGGTCAGCACAAGTTCCATGTAGGCTTGGGAGTTTTGCAAAAGTGCTGTAAGTTACTTTTGCATCACACCTGGGAGGTTAGTCCAGTGTATAGACATGTGCCAGCCTCACTACGCCACCACAGGAATAGGTTGATGGGTGAGTTGTGCAGGCCTAAATTTGATATGATTATGTCCTGATCGTTCTGATTTCAATGCACATTTTTCTCCTCTAGGCTGCCCTAGGGTTGCTTGGTCCTTCTTCAAGAATTAGTTATCAGGTATAACATAGTCCTGTATTGGATGAAAAAGCAGGCCTCCATCAGTCTTGGAAGACTATGGTATTGTGCTCGGTGCTGCATATGCTGCATGCGAAGCACGAAAGCCTGGGTTGGATTGTTATGGAGGATATGCTGTTACCTAAGCAGCAAACCCCCCCTCTCCATGCCACTGAATTAGTCCAAAGGAAAGGCAAAGCCAATACGATTGGATCCAGCTGGCTTCACAGAGCTGGGCTAAGGACAGGAGCTCACCCTGTTTTGTGGGGCCGACCCGGGTCTCGAACCCTGGCCTGCTGGTTAACAGGCACAGCGCCTTAACTGCTTGCGCCACCCACAGCCTATATGTCCAATATATCAGCCTATATATCACATACATATATATGTCCAACATATCAGCCTATATATCCAATATGCATTGGATGACACTGCAATATTAAGTAGAAAATAAGATTTGACCATTAAGAGTACTACTAATGGCAAGAGAGAGCAATGCGGCAATTGAGAGTGAAGACTAGTGGTGGAAATACGAATTAATAACTTTTTCTGCAGAGTGCTGAAAAATCACCCAAATTAGGGGACATTTTTGGCACTACCAAAAATGTTTGTCTCCAAGTTTGAGTGAATGCATGTCTACCCTTCTTTGTTTTCTGTACTATGCCCATTGAATGTTTGTGTATCATCAGAACAGAGAAGCCAGGGCTTAGTAGAATTGTTAGGAGAGCTAGGAGGATTGAATCTCTTGTACCAACATGTTATATATCATGCAACAGAGTAACAGCTTTGATGACTGGTCTGTACTATGGAAACTAGAACAAACATTTTCAAACATGGTGTGCATCCTAAAGTGGTAAGTGCCATAATTTCTCCTTTCCTATTATTCAAACTTATAGTAGTAATGAATGTCAAGGCAAACATTTCACTTGTAGCTGATCATAAAGAGAATATCTACAGCAGAGACTTAAAATAGTAATTCTTTCATTAGGGAACCAGTAGGAACCGAGGTTGTATTAGGGATCTCTTAAGGAAGAATTTTTAGCATCCTTAGCAAACTATAGTTCCCAGATTTCATTCAGACATGACATGATAGTTTTATTGCTATAAAATTGGTATACATTTGTAGTGTGTATATGTTCAAAGCCATCTTTCTGCTTTCATTATATATCTTTAGTAGAAAATAAATGTGCTTTTCAAAGCCATGCATTCTTTTATAAGCAACATGTTGAACACTATCCCAACATAATAATAGTTTCCTCTTGAATGAATAATTCAATTATCACATGCATGAACAATTTATGTATCCTGGATTACATACTCTGTACAAAAGAGTGGATTATCTAGCAGGATCAAGTATTTCCATTCTCTTTCTGCATTAAATACATTTTTTGGTTGTGATTAATCCCAGCAGCCCCTTTTATTTCATATTCTTTTGAACCCTTTCTTTTTGTTTCTGTGTTAACTCAGTCTTGGTTCTCTGCAACAGTGGCATATTATGTGCTGGAAAAGTACTGAACGCTGTTGAGTATAAATGGTCCTTGGCTCTGCTAAATGCAAGAAGAATTAAACTGGGAATAGGCAGTAATCCAAGCTGGATGTGCACCCAAGCAGCAAACAAGCCAGAAAGAGAGCAGGTATTCAGCTCATTAGTTAAGTTTAGTTCAGGTGCTGAGTGAAAAGGCAGGTTGAAGTAGCTTGAAACTGAAATATAGTATCAAGAGGAGTCTCTTTTACTTCTGACATATTGCATTATGACATTAAAATCACAATCCAGAGTAACTACAGGACCTCTTACGTTGACGTAGTTACAGCGCCACCTATGGGAAACCTATGGGAAAAGCATAGAGCAATCCAGAGTAATTGCCGCTTACTTTGATGTAAGAGTTCCCATAATTACTCTGGATTGTGCTGTAAAGCCCAAATCCTTACCATGCACTAACATATCTGTGTGAATGGTGAATATGCTGTCTCCTGCATTCTGGTGACCACCGTGGAGGCTTTCTCAACGTAAGGAAATGTAAGCTCCTTACCTTGGAGCTGCATGGCTCTTGATGATGGAATTTTGGTTAGAACTATGCCCTTTTCTCCCCAGGTCTCAACAGAGAAAACTAGATAGCTGAAAGTAGTAGCTACACACAGCATATGTACCAAACAATACAAAAAATGAGCCATTGCCATAGGCAATATAGAAATGTCTCCTTGTTTGTCCTTTTGCCTTTGTTACATGAAATCCTTTTATGATTTTGCAAGAATAATAATTAGACCCATAATGTTGATCAAGTGCCCAGACACACATTTTTTTCTTTTGAATGTTGCTAAATTTCCTTCATTATCCTTCTGGATAGCCCATCTCTGACTACATTCTTTAGGAATTTAGTATGCAGTTTAATGATAAATGGTTAATACAATATTCTGGATTCTTATTGTTGAACTGTTCATACATAGCCAACTGCTTCAAGGACAATAATGAAAGGCAAGCCTTGTAGATTCAGTATGAAGGGAGTACAAAGCTTATAAACCAACATGATTTCCAGTTTTCATTTGCATATAGCACTGTTCTTGTGTAAACATCCAAATGAAATCCTTTCCCGTGCCTTTTTTTCTTCCGCTGTTAATTATCTAGAGTAGAAATTGTACTGATCTTAAAGCATTTAAGCATCAAGTGTGGTCCACTGTCTAGAAAATTGATGAGATCACCTTAACTTCAAATTCTTACTCAGCTCTGCAAACGTGGGATAACAACTCAAGAAGGCAATTTCACCTATCCCTGCTGCCTTAATGTAAAATTAGCAATTCCCATTTCCTCCATTCACAGGACACAGGTTAATAAGAGGACTGACCTTTGCATAATCAGAGCTGATTCTCCTTCAGCAAGGGCTTCTCCTTCCAAATGCTTAATAATACCTGCTTTTAATTATGCTTTCCACCAGTTTATTTAGAACAGTCATCAACTGATTGCCTGTAATTTCCTGGCTCCCCTGGACTCCTTTCTAAGTATTTCTATTTCACTGGCTCCCCTTCCACTCCTCTGGCACAGAGGCTGACATAAAGGACAAATGGCATATTAAACCATTTTAGCTCTGAATTCCTCATGACACTTGATTAGTTGCCATCTGGACCGAATGTTTTGTTCATTTATAATTTGTCAACATACTCAAGTTCATCATCTATTCTTATTTGTCTTTGAGTTCTTCAGTCTGTCTCCCAAAGAAGGTCACTTCAAGCACCTTACTGTAGTGGGCCAGATATAAATAATTTATTCAGCTACTCTGCAATCTCTATATCCTCTTTAAGCTTCCCTCTTATTCCCTTATTATCAGTGGCAGGTGTCCTGCTTCTGATGTATTTAAAGAAGTTCTTAATGTTTTCCTTCATATTTTATCCCTCAATGGACCATATGATTTTTCTTACTAAAAATGTATTTGAGAATTCACATATTGTCTGTTCCAATTCAAGGGATCGGTTGTTGTAAACATGACATAAGGCATGAAGCAGTGACCAAGACGAGGAGAAAGTCACTGCTTGGCCTCTACTGGCTGGAGAAAAAGGAAGAGTTCTCTCCAATAAGGTGCTTGCAGAGTAGTATGAAGGCATTTCTGGGGGAAGGAGGGCAGGGGGAAAGTGGGTAGGGGGTGTTTCTGTTCAGGAAGAGGGTGGCCCATGGAGTGATTGGTTGGATTGTACTGGATCAGGACCCCAAAATCGAGGACACAAAAGAAAAATGTAGGACATTACCAAATAAAAGCTAACAAACTTGTGTATGTTGCTTTCATGTGCTTAATTTAAACACTATATTGCTTCTTATTAAATTTAAAACTATTCCATATACAGTGGAATCCTGATCCCTGGTTAGGTCAGCACAAGTGCTGGGACAAGCCCTGTGTCAGCCTGGGGATGTTGCAAATGTGCTATAATGCACTTCTGTGGCACTCCTGGGGTGGGGGTTAGGGCAGTGCACACATATGCGCCAGTCTCTCCTCACCACCACAGACATGGAGAGATGAGTCACTTCAAGCACCTTACTGCCCTAAATTGGTTAGTATTGCAACCACAATTTATTACAAAGTGCTGGGATTTGTGCCAGCCTAACCAGGGGTTATGTAGGTGAGGGCAAGAATGATCCAGGCCTCAGTCCAGCTCACTGACCACTAGACTAGACCATCCTGGTTCTTCAGTAATAGTGAGGAATTCCAGGATGACAGGGGTTACTGCAGCAGGATTTTTCAGCAACATTTAGTACGGTGAGACAATACAGATGCCTGTGGAGCAAGGATATATTAGAAGTGTTAAATTAGTAAAAAGTCAGCAAAAAATAGAGGATAATCAAGAATTTTACAACATTCCAGATTATAGATTTTTTTTTTAAAGAAAACCAATCTAAAGCATTTATAAACATTTTCTTCCCCTGCATGATTAGCTTCTGGCAATTATCATTTGCATGTGTTGACATAATACTTTCCATTTCTTGGTTTCAATCCGTATTTGCATTATTTTGCTCTTATCCACATGCAGCTCACATCAGCATCCCAGAACCAAGAATTTATATTGATTATTTGGGGGAAGAAATATGCTTCCACTTCATTTTTTTCTGTCTAATTCTACTGCCAAAATAATGTTTTGCAGTTAGAATCTAGGATTTATACTCTGTTTAGTTTTGTACTTAGATATATTTATAGCTGAATCCTTTTGAGGATTGGGCTGCCATACCCAACTTTTATCACAGTGTGAACAAGTTCTACCATTGTGAAATTGCTGTCTCCAGCCATTTTGGAAACATGAAGTTTCACCACAGAATGTTAGAGGGGAGGCTGTGGTTGGCAAAGGCACATACCAGATCTGAACACCCTTTTCTTCAGCCTCCCTGTCCCCTTTCTCTCCTTAGTCCTATGCCAGTGATTTTGGATGCAATCCTAACCTAGGCTGGCCCAACTCATGAGTCTTCCCATTCCTGTGGTGATGTAGGGAGGCAAGTGTATGTCTGAACACTAGCCTAACCCTCCCTCAGGAGTGGCGCAGAAGTGCCTTATAGCATTTTGTGATACCCCCAAGCCAAAATGGGACTCATGCTGGGGCTTAGGCCAACCTAACTGTGAGTTAAGATTGCAGACTGCCTGATTTTAGTGGTGCAAATCTGAGGGGACTGACTGTGGACTGGAAAGCTTCCAGAGACGTAAATCCCCTTCAGCTCTGCCATCTGATCTGCCTCCCCAATACATACAGCATACCAATTTTTGGTGTGGTTGTTCCAGATAATCACTGCCTTAGGGTGAAATCCTACGGGGAGTCCTTGCTCCAGAGTAAGAACAAGTTACTCTGGATTGCAATATGAATTTCCCATAGGTTTTCACTAGGTGGTGCAGTAACTACGGGTGCATGTAATGTCTCTTATGTGCTCCCATAGTTACTCTGGATTGTGCCCTTAGTGAATGTATACCCAAGGTTCCTCATCTTAGCCCAAACCTGGCACTGAGGTTTGGGCACTTAGCCCAAACCAAGCACCAACAACATCCACATTTTTTACCACTTCCTAATAGAAATTAGGCAAAAATAATTTGTCAGCTTCCCCAACCTCCCAAAAACTTTTGAGAGTAAATCCCACCAAATAATTTCTACAAAAACGATCCAAACACTTTTAAAGATGTTTAATATCTATTTACTTTTTAACTTAAAAAAACACTAAGGGCAAAACCATAGCAGTTAAGGGGTTCTTGCAGTTACATCACCCTCTTATGGAGAGTCATCTTAACTGCTCCGGAGCAAGAGGCTTAATTTCACTTTAGGTTAGGATATAGGTTAAGAGGAAAAGAAAAGATTTGTGCTAGTAATGACATCTGCACATTTAAATTTAGTCATGACAAAACATTTATTATCTGTAGAGTTTTAACTGGAATAAAAAGTTTTAACTGGAATATCACTTTATAAAAATAATTTCCCAAAGACTTTTCTCTTCCTTTAGAATTTGGAAATGTGATTGCGGAAGATATGTCAAACTATAATGGAAGAGCAAACACATCTGTTTCTAATGGATTGTTTTGTGTTGAATATATAAAATGAATAAACTGTAGGACAGCTCAATGCCATTGGAATGTTCCAGGGTTCCAATCAAGAGCGAAAACTCTTGCGATGTCCAACATTTGCTTCTGCAGACAAATTCTCAGTGTAGGAAAAGCAGGAATGTGAGACTAATGCATACTTTATCAGTGAAGGTTGGGGATAACGCATGTACCTAGGTTTACAAGCATAGTTCGTTCCAGAAGCACTTCTAATCCAAAATGCTTGTATATCAAAACAAATTTTCCCATAAGAAATAGTGAAAACTCAGATGATTCATTCCACAACAAAAAAATCATATAAAAATGATTACAATCTGTATATATGAAAATGAAAAGTCACTGACCCTACAATCCAGAGTAACTACGGGAGCACGTAAGAGACATTAGGTGTATCCGTAGTTACTGCACCACCTAGTGAAAACCTATGGGAAATTCATATTGCAATCCAGAGCAAATTGTTCTTACACCGGAGCAAGGACTCCCCGTAGTTACTCTGGATTGCGCCCTGAGTGACTGACTGACCTATTGACTGACCTATTGACTGACACACTGACACATCAATGGCCAGCTGGGCCTAGAAGTGTGAAATTTGGGGACAATGTTGCTTCCATGACAGAGGCACCCACTAAGAACCAGAAGGGATTGAAAAGTTTTTCTCCCTGTACTTTACATTGAATAGTCCCTGACTAATGGACACTCTGCCCCAATCCCCGCACCTAGAAGTATGAAATTTGGGGAGGGTGTTCCTTCTGTGACATCAACACCCACCAAGAACCAATGCTGAAAAAATTTAACCCTTAAGGGGCTGAAGAAGGGTGCAGTGTGTTTTTGTCCCGTACTTAACATTGAAGAATGATTAACACCCAGCAGTTTGGTACCTAGAGCCTGATGCACTGGGATGGAGGGTGCACTGGAGGGGGGGATGGCGTGCATGGAGGATGGTGCACATATAAGGATGGTGTGCATGGCAGGATGTTGTGCATGAGAGGATATTGCACATGGAGGGTTCATGTGCATGGGGGATGTTGTGCATGGGTGTTGATGTGCACATTAGAGGATGTTGCACATTAGAGGATGTTGCACATGGGGGTTCATGCGCAGGGGGGATGTTGTGCAACGGGGATGTTGTGCATGGGGGATGTTGTGCATGGGGGAGATGTTGCACATGGCAGGTAGATGCACATTGGGGGTTGATGTGCATAAGGGAAGTTGCCCATGAAGGGATGTTGTACATGGGGGGATGTTGCGCATCGGATGTTGATGCTCATGGGTGATGATGCACATGGGAGGATGTTGCACATGGGAGGGTGTTGAGCAATGGGGGATGGTGTACAGAGGGTATTGTACTCGCGCAATGCGGATATTTTTCACTATTTTGGTAAAATAATACAAAATAAAGAAAATTCAAAATATAAGAAAAATAAAACAAATTGTCTCTCAAGTCTCTCAGGCTCCTTTCCATCACATAGGAGTGAGCCCGTTGACATAGTAGGCTTAATTCAGAGTGGGCTGCAGTGACTCAGTGGTTAGAACACTGGAGTTAGAACACTCTTTCATTGGAATTCCACTCAGCAGGTGAGTGGTTCAAGACCAGAGTATTGCAATTCGGGGTGAGCACTGTTCCTTAGTCCAGCTCCTGCCAAACAAGCAGTTTGAAAGCATATAAATGCAAGTAGATAAATAGGTACCACCTTGGTGGGAAGGTCAATCAAGATTCATACCATGGTGTGTGGGATGGTATGGGGAGGAGACATTTGCCCTTGTTGTCCCAAGAAGAATAACCCAAACTCGTAGAAATGCAAGCTTCTTCATTGACTCCAGTAGAATTCCCAATAGATTGAGGTACAATGGTGCCTCACATAACAAATTTAATTCGTTCTGGAGGCATGTTTGTTACATGAAACGTTCTTTACGTGAAGCAGATTTCCACATAGGAAATAATAGAAACTCAGATGATTGGTTCCACAACCCCCAAAATATTCATATAAAAATATTAACTGGATGTGAAAATGATGACAAAACACTGGAATTGAATTAAAAACATGCATTCAATGTGCATGAGCCTATGAAGTCTACATAGGCTGCTGTCCTAAAGACACTTTCCTGGGAGTAAGCCCCATTGAACACAATGGGGCTTACTTCTGGGTAGAGATGGTTAGGAGGCTGCAATCAAAGACACTTCCTTCTGCAATCCAAGACACTTTCAAAGTGTCTCCCCACTTTCTCCTTCTCTCCATCCTGAGCCTCTCTCTCCCCTGCTCCCTTCTGGCTAGCCCTGAGCTGCTTCCCTCTTCTCCACTGCTGTTCTCTCCCTCTGCCCAGCAGATGCCCGGCCATAGGAAGAACAGCATGGAAGTGTTGCTTTCATATGGGCAGGTGCGCAAGGCAGCCCTGACGCTTTTTAAAGGGCTGCTGGCCAGCACATCTGCCCCAACTGCCAATGAGTGTGTTTGTTACGTGAAGCAGAATCCTAGAGAAATTTTTGTCTGTTACCTGAAACATACTTTACGTGAGGTGTTTGTTACATGAGGTGCCACTGTATTTGATAATGGCGTTGATTTACTCATAAGTAAACCCATTGGTTTCAGTAAGGTTTGAGGTGTATCTTACTCACTAGAAGCAAACACCTCTTTCAATGGAGTCGTAATCAGTGATCTCAACATTTGGCACCAATGATAGAATTATAGTGAAGGCATGATGCTTCTTTGGCAGTCCCTCCTTCAAAGTTGTCCCATTCCCCTCCATTCTGGAAATCTGAGACTCAAATTCTTTAAGTCCTGCAAGGCAGTGGAGCTGTCCAATAGGGTAAGGAACAGGGCTCAGGACAGGATTGCTGAGACAGCAGGGGAGCTGTCCAGTCAGGCAGCTATAGCCAACAAGACAACCAGAACCAAGTTCAAAGAAAGCTGTTTGAAGTAACTAGAAGCTAGAAGGTTGCACCACAGTCAGAGATCCTAAAACAAGCTCTACTGTTCCAGCGCTTCTTACAGCAAAAGTGGAGCCCATACCCAGCGGCTACTCATATTCATGCTTTGCTACACCTTCTGGTTTGGACTTAATCTGCCTTTCTGCCCATAGGATCTTAGTGGTGATTATCTGGGATCTGGAGTTGGATCTGGAGTTGACCAGTTGGATTGTTTTAAATCACCTGAGTGACTGCCTGAGTGGGGTGTTTCCCCCAGTATACCCACTCAGTACCCCCCAGTTTCAAACAGGAAGTGCTGATTCCACCTGGTCCCCTTGGTATAATTGCAGATTTTATAATGCATCCTGGTATCTCTTCATCCAAGTCATTGATGAAGAAGTTAAAGAGAACCAGGCCGAAGACAGAGACCTGGGGCACCTCACCTAAAACTGACCTTGAGGTTCAAACAAAACCATTTACAAACACCATTTGAGTGCAGTAATCCAGCAGATCCATCTAACAATTGTATTATCTAGCCCATATTTTACCAACTGGCTGATTAAGATGTAATGTGAGGCTTTGTCAAATATTTTGCTGAAGTCAAGATAAATTATATCCACAGCATATTTGTCCAGTGGCATGTCCAGTATAACTATACAGTAGCATTTTCACTTGTCTAGTAAGCTTGTAACCTGATCGTAAAAGGAAATCAGATTTGTCTGGCATGATTTATTTTTGACAAATCTATTCTGGGTTCTTCTGATCACCAAGTTCATGTCTAGATGTGCACAAAGTGTGTTGAATGATTTGTTCTAATATCTTCCCCAATATAAAGTCAAACTGACAGGTTTATAATTTCCTGGTTGTTCTTGTTTCCCCATTTTTTTAAAGATTGGGACTACATTAACCCACTTCCAGTCTAGTGGCACTTCCCACTCCTCAAGGATTTCTCAAAGATAATTGACAGAGGCTCTGCAAGAATGTCTGCAAGTTCTTTTAATATGCGCCAGTCAATATGATGTGGTGTGAAAAGTGAATATTCATTGTGACTCCTGCAGGTACCCACATATTCCTTTAGAAAGCATGCAATCTGCATATCTTGGAGATGTGACATTCTTTGTTTTTACTACTTGCAAAGCAATTTAAGCTGCCATGGATCCAAAAGACCAGTGTAAGACATCAGCAAGACAAAGGAGATGGTGATAGACTTTCAGAAGAAGAGAGAGGAACCTGCCCCACTTTACATTGGGGGGGGGGGGGTGGAAAGGGTCTCCTCTTTCAAATTCCTGGGAGTCCATCTTAGCAAAGATCTCACCTATAAAAATAATATGATCCAGGTGGCCAGGAAGGCCAAGCAGAAATTCCGTTACCTCAGGGTCTTGTGAAAAAATAAGGTGGAACAATAACTGATGACCTCCTTCTACCAGTCTGCGATAGAAAGCGTCCTCACTTATTGCATCACCATACTGTGATACCTCTCATAACAAGTGCCTCACATAACAAGTATAGATTTCCAAGAAATCTTGCTTCACATAAGAAGTTACGCTTCACTTAACAAGCAAGCGCGCTATGGGCATGTGTGCTATGCAGCCCTGAGGCTCTCTGCGGAGGCTCTTTAAAAGGGCTGCTGGCCAGCGCTGCTGCCTCTAACTGCCCCAACTCCGGGTATGGAGATCATACTTGGCCAATAAACAAATCTGTCTATCTATCTATCTATCTATCTATCTATCTATCTATCTATCTATCTATCTATCTATCTATCTATCTATCTATCTATCTATCTATCTATCTATCTATCTATCTATCTATCTATCTATCTATCTATCTATCTATCTATCTATCTATCTATCTATCTATCTATCTATCTATCTATCTATCTATCTATCTATCTATCTATCTATCTATCTATCTATCTATCTATCTATCTATCTATCTATCTATCTATCTATCTATCTATCTATCTATCTATCTATCTATCTATCTATCTATCTATCTATCTATCTATCTATCTATCTATCTATCTATCTATCTATCTATCTATCTATCTATCTATCTATCTATCTATCTATCTATCTATCTATCTATCTATCTATCTATCTATCTATCTATCTATCTATCTATCTATCTATCTATCTATCTATCTATCTATCTATCTATCTATCTATCTATCTATCTATCTATCTATCTATCTATCTATCTATCTATCTATCTATCTATCTATCTATCTATCTATCTATCTATCTATCTATCTATCTATCTATCTATCTATCTATCTATCTATCTATCTATCTATCTATCTCATTGTACACATGTGCATTGACAATAAAGGTTTTAATCTTAATCTAATACTTAATCTGTAATCTGTAAAAGTCTTCAGTGAGGACAGGGAAAGTTTGATTCTATTCTCCATTGAGTGGGGGAAAAAGTTAGGACAGTCCTAATGGCAGCACTGCTTGCTATAAACGTTTGTCATCTTTGATGGTGGCATAAAGTTGCCAACTCTCATTACAAGGTTCCTTTGATGAAGATGGAGACCAGCCCACCCCCAGCACAAAAAAACCAAGCTCCTGAGGATCTTCCTATCCTCTTGGAACTAGATCCAAGGTTGAGGTGGGGTGGGTAAGGAAGAGAGGAAGCAGCATGCATGAGCCAGGCATTGGAGCCCTGCCTGGACCAGGAGAAAGAAAAGGCTTCTGCCACATGGCTTTGGGCAGAGACTCCAGGCCAATACTCACAGCTGGTTTCTTGTTGTTGTTTGTTGAAATCTGTAAGGGAAAACATAACTGTAACTAAGAGAGCACCTGCTAAAGGCAAGAAATAAAAGAGTCAAGGTTACCTAGTTCCAAAACTTACCTGGAGTCTGCATCTTCTTTTATCATACTGGTCAACCTCAAGGAGGAAGGTAATCCATTTGATGTGCCCCTACCCACCTGTCAGGGTGCAACCAGCGACCCAACACACAGTATAAATTCTACAGTCTCAGCAGCAGAGGATAACCACATAGTCTCCTCTTATGCTAATAAATGCTGAATTTTAGATGCATTTTGGATGAAATCTAATTTTTCAGATGCAAAAGAATTTTAGATGCAAATGAAAGATCTATCCTAGTCAAACACATCCTCTTTTTCAGTCATTCTATAGGAAATCTGTATTTTGTTTCACATGAATGACTTATTTTCCATCTTTGGTGTTAATGAACTGCTGAGATCTGGAAGAATTTCATCTGTGTTTGGATCCCAAGATAAACACTGGTGCATAACTCAGCTTCTGATAGCCAGGCATTACTTATGGAACAGCATTTCAATCGTGCTTTTGTTGAGGTTGCATATACATTTGGGAAAACTGAGAGGTTATTGAGTAGGTTTAGGAGCTTCAGTGATGGGCAGAATGGGTTCAAGACTCTGAAGACAAAGCAAATTCTTAAATCCAGTTCCATAACAAAGAAAAGAACTGCATATTTTTTATTAAAGAAAATTAAAGCAGAACTGTTACAACCTCATAAATTGTTACAATATTTAATTGACAGTACATTGTATATAATCCTTAGGAGCTTGTCTGCCCAAAGAGGGAAGATATTCTTTGATTATTTGCATTAGCTCTCTATATGCAAGGTATAGTGTGAAGGAAACATTTGTTCTTTTATCTGGATGTTAGCCTTTTTTGTGTGAAGGGTCTAAACAAACCTGAACCAGAAAAAATTTCTGGTGTAGGTCCATGAAGATTCAGACTACAAGATCCTATTTGAGAAGGGGGGGGGGGGCTATGGATTCAGCTATCACAGCTACTACCAAACGTATGCTCTTCCCGGACCCAATCTGCCATAACACTGTCCCTATTCTGCCTTTGTTCCACCCTCATTTGCCACTTAGCTGGCTTGGTCGTCTGGTCTAGGACCTTTGCCATGTGCCAGGCTTCTGTGACCTCTCTGATAACGTGGAGCCTTGCATGATGTTAGACACACATATTTATGCTTCTGTGATTGCTGTAAGGCAGTATCCACTGGAGGAATGCCCAACAGAGCATTCAGGGCTCAGCTGAAGATTAGGGCTCTGTTTCCCAATTGTTTCTCCTAAACAAACTGAGGCAGGGCTATCACTGCAGGGGATAGCAGTTGACTTGTACTGAGCACAATCCTAACCATGTCTACTCAAAAGTAAGCCCAATTGTCTTCAAAGTGTCAGGAAAGTGTGTTTAGGATTGCAGCATTTGTGTGTTTTGTATTTTCCGACTTTCTCCAAAATGAACAATTCTTATCTTCCTAGGCATCTTCTGAACACAGCTGAAGGAGATCAGTGCATATTAGGGTGCAATCCAGAGTAACTACGGGGAGTCCTTGCTCCGGTGTAAGAACAATTTGCTCTGGATTGCAATATGAATTTCCCATAGGTTTTCACTGGCTGGTGCAGTAACTACGGGTGCACGTAATGTCTCTTATGTGCTCCCGTAGTTACTCTGGATTGTAGGGTTAGTCTAGTATTAGTAGTAGTAGTAGAATTAGCTGTAGTATGGGAGTAGTAGTAGTAGTATTAGTAGTATTAGTAGTAGTAGTAGTAGTAGTAGTAGTAGTAGTAGTAGTAGTAGTAGCAGACGACAACATTTTAAAGGCTAGAAAAGAAGTGATTATATTGGTGGGATAAAACCAGACTCCAGATAACTTCTCAAGCTGTCAGCTGAATAGCAGGGCTGAGAGATATAGGCCGATATTTTTATTTTTGCAAGAGGACAGACCACTTAAACAAAAAACAAGTAGACCTGGATGTAATCAGGATGAAGATGCCAGTTGGAGTCATGATGAATGACACCTTCCAGAAAAATATAAGCATAGCAGAATAGGAGAAGTGGACAATGTTCAGAGCCTGTTTTAGAAATAATAAAAAGCCAAGAGTTACATAATATTTCCCAGTGGAGACCTTGGTAGAAAATTTCTTTTCCAGTTAAATGAGGCTGGTCCATCACTTCTCTTTGTTTCCTCTCCCTTAGCCAATTTTCAGTCCAGTGAGACAATTTTTCTTCTGACTCAATGGTTGTACAATTTAGGTAACCATTCCTATAGCCAGTAGGAATTCACAATGCCAGGTATTTAATGTAAACATTAATCATACAAGCTGAAATAAATTGGTTAGTCTAAGACTAACATTCTAAGACATTTTTGTTGAGTAAATTCTGTGTTCTGAGCATTTCCTTCTTTAACTATTCCTCATTATATGCAAAGAACCAATAGGTGCATTTTTACCTCATTGGCATCCATGAGTATGGGGAAGGAAGCAGGCTAGATTGGGATTGTAACAGGAGCAAAAATTTAAAGACCCTGATCTTAATTAACATCCATGACTGCTACCTTTGAGAGAAAAAGTTTGAGTCCATCACCATGATGAATTTAATTTAGGATGGGCAGCATGCTCACTGGGTAGGTGTAGTTGTGCCTTACCCTACGATGGACTGGTATAGTTGTGCTGTATTCTGATGTTGAGAGGCAGAGGTTGCACATAGGTTGGCCTAGGACTCAGAATTTTTGCCATCACTTCCATTTTTACTCTGGCTTATCATGGGTCCCAGTGGGTCCACTGAGATTTATGCCTACTCCTGAGGTGGCCTACATCAGTGGAGCTGTGAGGGGTCATGTCTGTCCTGGAAACAGACTCTGGATATGGCCTAACTGCACTGTTCTAGGCCATGCTCAACATGCCATCAACATGCCTTTACTGAGTTGCCTAGGCCAGTACTGCTAGGCCGACCCAGGTCCATCTGTCTTGGACCAGCCTAAGGCTGCAATCCTAAAGACACTTTTCTAATAGTAAGACTTATTGAACACAATGGTGTAGCAAGGTTGGCCTATCTTGAAATTAGACAAACCCAGTGCTAGCCTAAGTGCTCTTTGCATAAGCTTAAGGATTGCAGCCTTTGTATATTAATTTAAAACATTTGTCTCTCAGTGAATTGTGAGTATGGAAAAAGATGGCTACTGAATTCAGGATTAGGAATAATATATAAAGGTTGAATATGAGCTGGAAAATATAATGGCTATATAGAAAGCTATGGTGTAACCATATTTATGGCCTAATTGTAATCACTGCTGTGCTAGTGGAATACAAGTTCTGTGCTTTCTCCAAAGTTCCATAATTCACTTTGAAGGAGTACAAGGGCCTGTCATGCCAGTGACAGCGCAATCCTAACCCTTAGGTCGGCTATCCTGGGGATGTCACAAAAGTGCTGCAATGCACTTCCACACCACTCCTTGGGAGGGGGGGTGGAGTTAGTCCAGTGAGAATCTAGGAGCCTCCCTGCATGTGCTGGTTTTTCCTATGTGTGTTGGGGAAGGTAAATGTGGTGTAGGGCAGAGGGAGGGTATATGGTTTCCTATTCCCTTCCTTGACTTTGTGCAAATCTGGGTTCATTTGATGTCACTGCTGGAGCTTGTGTTAGGGAAAGAGGACAAATGTTGTTATACCTTGTGAAGACCTCCACCAGCCAAAATTCCCCTCCAGGTTGGAGCATAGCCAACATCAATGTTACTGCATTGCCACACAGAAATTTACACTGAATTGGGCTGATGGGTTCTTAGACTGAACGCTCCCTCTTTACAAATATTTTAATTTACTTTTCCTGTATCACTGTTTTCCAGCTAGATGGTATTTTAAAAAAAATGTTTATGTCCAGTAATGAAAGATTTTTCAACTGGGTTTAAAGCAAGAGTATAAGTAATTTCTGCATACAATACATAGAAAAAGTACTGTGAATTGATATTTTTTTTTACATATATTTGTGCCTACCATTTCTTATTAACATTGAAAGAAAGCATGGTTAATAACATAGCTCTAGATTTTCCCCCCTGTTTTTATTATGGAAGATTTTGCCCCAATCCACACTTTTTCCCTAAATTCTTCTTAGAAACGTTATCAGTGCTGGTTTTCTGGTCATCTCTTGGGGAAAGAGATGGAAGCCTGGATTTAGAGTGCAAGGTGGTTGCCTATTAACAAATTAGTGGATATAGAGCCTTCAGCTGCACTTCTTAACGACCGGGTGTAAACACTGCGTGACTTGGCCACAGACCCTGTCTAAACAGCATTTCCATGCACATTTATTTAACAGGAGCCTGCATGGGAGAACTTGCCAGTGGATTACTGGAGAACTTGACATTACATAAAACACTTCTGAAGTACCATATATTCAAGTTGAACGCTGAAAGCTAGGACAACATGCATGTTCTTTTGACTTACCCTGACGTGTTGTTTCCATGGTTTTATATAGACTACAGATGTTAAATTAATAGCTGTTAGCTTTCTAACCCAGGCCATTCCCTCTGTCTTGTTGGAATATTGGTACCACATTTCAATGCTTCTAAACCTCACAAAACCTCACATGAACTTGGGGAATCCACAGGTTTTCACTGTAAGTTCTATCTTTGGGGATAATCATTGCCTGGAGGTTTCTGATTCTGCACATGCATCATTTCCTGCAGCTCTGTACCTCATTTACTCTGGGGTTCCCTTCCCCCTTACAAACATACGCAGTAGCTGCTGTTAGAAAGCAAGCATTTCCCCAGAGATCAAAAACACATTGGCAGCCACTGCAACGACCCAGCCTCTGCTACGGTGGTTTTACAGCTTTATTTTATTTTAGTAGCACTCAAGCATTTAGTACAGCATGTTCTCAAGAAAAGACAGAGACTTTTTAAATGGTTACAAAAAGGAACAAACAAGGAGAAATGGAAGAGGCAGATTGCTGGAATGAAGTCCATGCCATATCTTTGCTGATGACAATGTGTCCTGACGGTTTTAACGATACAAACTAACCCAAAGCAAGTTCAATCATAAAAAAACAAACATAACATCAGACCAATTCAATAAAGACCAATCAACTCAAAGTTTCTGCCTCAAGCAAAAGTCCACTATCCAATGCTAGGTTAAATGTGGTCAAACAAACCAGTTTCAATAAACTTGAGAGCACCTATGCTTTCCTGGGCTGCCGCCACAGGAGCTGCAGGGCCCAACCGGAAACCATTTTTTGCAGGACCCTAGGTTCACAGCAGAATCAGGGAGGTATACATGAAATCAGTTATGCACTTTAAATTTCCAAGGTTGAATGGAAAGTAATCAAAATATGTGCTTAAAATGTATGTGAGTTAATGGATCAAATGGATATAAATACAATTTAATATAAAAATTGCACGATGTAAACAAACAAAAGGTGTAGGTTGCTTTTGAAAACTGATATAAAATAACTTGTTTCAGTGACTGTGAAATGATTTAATAAAATATTAAATTTTATTTTTATTTATACTCCCAGGGCTCTTAGGTAAAAGGTCCAGTTGTCTAGTTGACTTAAATCTGGCACTGATGCTCTGTAATTAATGGTGACCAGGAAGTCATGCTGTGCTTTGCAAAGTATTGCATAGGAATAATACTATAGTATTGCATAGGAATTCATAGGAATAATACCCAAGCCACAATAAATTACATTCCAGAAGTCTCATCTTCTGGTTCATCCATTCATTGGCCAACTCACATTCTGCCTGTGGCAGTCACTTTTTCCTCTAGCTTGTGGTCACACTCATCTTACAGCGTGGGATTCATCTCTAAGTGAACAGAGTGATAATCTGAGTGCCAAGTCAAGCCATTTTCAAACCTTCCACTGGATAGGAATACAGAACAGCTGCTAGCATAAAAAGAAGGTGCCACCATGATGTAAATGACTGGTGCATAAGATTTATGGTTCATGAAACAAAGAAACAGGTCTATGGAAAGGGACAAAGTAGCCATTGGGCTTATCAATTGTTGCTGTTGCAGGGGTATCCCTAATCCCAAATGCATCAAGATAACATACTCAGAATCAATATACTACACTAGATGCATCCAGGTGCATCCAATTTGCACTTACTTTAGAATAATAACGTACTGAAGTCTTGCTGGGTCAGATCAAGGGACTATTTATCCAGCTTCCTGTATCTCACAGTTGCATGTCTGTACACTGGCCTAATCCCTCCCAGTAGTGGCACAGATAGGGTTGCCATAATGTTCTTCCACAAAATTGGGACAGTACCTTCTGTCACACTTGCCAGTATGTGAACACAATCCTCACAAATCAGGACTGTCCCTGTTTTTCTCTAGGCACAGAAGTTTGCAACATTTCCAGATCAGCACAGGACTTGTACTAGGACTTCTGCCATCCTAACCAGGGTTTAGGATTGCACTATTGCAACTGGCTGATGTTAGGCCAGTGTATAGCTATGTGCTGGCCTCCTCCTCACACCATTGCAGGAATATAGAAAAGGCTGAGCTGTGCTGGCCTAAATTGGTTAGTATTGCACCATGAATGTTTATTAAATTGGCATTATGCATGTTATTCATTAATCTCAAGAAAGCATATCTAGGATTATCATGCACGCTTTCACCCAGACATTACCGTGAACAGATCTGCATGATTACTGCATCAGGGGCCTTCAAATTATGCTCTGGGATATGGATAGTATTTCTTGAATAGGAAAGTGGCTTGCACCATTTTAAAAAATGAATTCTCAAGAATTCCACAATATTCTTAAGAATTCTCACACCTCAAGAATACCACAATATTTTCAGTCTTCTTGGCCAAACAATTTTCAAATCCCGTCAGATATGCTACACATAAAAAGAAGGAAATGGACATGTGCTGGAATGTCAGTGTGTTTATGGGGACTGAAGGCTGTAAACCTCATGACTCATGTTTGTGATTGAAAATGCACACATATTATACACACATCTGGGGCCTTTAACATTTGGTGACAGCTAAGGAATGGTGGCTGATATTCAACCAGCTGAAATTCAGATAGATATATGGGATTTCTGCAGACGTTTACTACTTGAGTCTTGGAGAATGACTCCGGAAGTTGACTTCTTCTTGCAGGTTTTACACACCATTAATAAATAGCAGGATGCAGTTCTCCCTGACTACAAATATACCATTGACAACAAATCTACTGGAACATTGGGATGACTCCAAGTTAATGACCTATAGGTGGCCATTTAACAGATTTCAGTGAAATACTGAGCACTGCAAAAAATTACAACATATTTTGAATGGCCAAATTCCAGGGGTGCAAAAAGGAAATTAAACATTTACTTCCTCTGTTTTCTTCTTTCCCTAGAATTCAGGATATGCGTTATTACTTATCTATGTGTGATGTGTCCTTGTGGTGTGGTGTCCTTAGTACAATGTGTCAAAAACATTTGTTGAAATCCTTGCAGAATGTCTATGGGGCTGGAAACCATTAAAACTTAGCCTTATTTTGCCAGTGATAAACCTTAGAAAGCTATGCTATAATGCTAATGGAATTTCCTGGTGTTCCTAAAGAATATATATTTCCTCCTGTCATTACTAGTACAGAAATAGCTTATGGATATATATGACAAGAAACAATAAGCTCCTTGACACATAGCATGTCACTCTGCCTAACTCCTTAATTTTCTCATATCTCCATCAGCCTTTACACAGGATGAGAGTATGTAATATGCAATAGGGTTTCCATGTAAAATATGTGATCCTATTTTTGCACTGCAGTTTTTTTGAGATGTGTGTGTGTGTTTTTTAAAGGGCAGCAATGCAGAGCAGGAAAGTTCATTTCTGTAATCTCCAAATTAATTTATATTACTCTTATTCCCCAAGGACCAAAGCATTCCGGATTTAACTGCTCTCCCAGCTTGATGTCTTTTCCAGATGGAAGATTGTGAAAGAGAGATAATTTCTCCAAAGGGTTTCTTATCTTCTGCCATGTTTTCCATCTACCCTTGGACACAAAAACATCATTAAAGAAAACTATGCCAAAAAAGATCTTCTTCCATGGTACATGGGCAATGTGACTGCAACATGTGGTGCTTTGTGAATAGCATGAAATATTGCCTACAGTTTTGTTCCAGTTGGACTTGATCACCTGATATTCTGAGGCCGGAATTGAAAGTAATGTCAATCACAGGGTTGCTGCCAAACCCTCTGCAACACATGTTGAATTCTCTGTTTTCACTCTGTAAAGTGTCATTATGGAAACTCATGATTACATTGCGACAATATTCTCCCATTTTATAGGTGACAGTGCACAGACAGTACTACCTAAAAATGTGGTATGGGTGAAAGTCTGAAACATGATGGTATCTCCTAAGAGGGGAGAAGGAAAAATTGACACCATGTTTCCTATTTAAGAGATAACCCAATAATCAGCATGCATGACCATTGATCAGTATGACCTTCAGTCTCCTTTCTAGGCAACAGTAAAAATTTTATTTTTTACCCAGATGAATTTTTTTAAAAAAGGAAAACAAGAAAAAAGTACAAAACAAAAGAAGAAAAAGTTTTTATTCAATCTAATTGTATTTTAATTGTATTTTAATTGTGGTTTAAGCTGTATTTATGATCTATTTTAATGGTGTTTTATTGTATTCTTAATGTTAGCCGCCTTGAGCTCCCTCTTGCAGGAGAGGAAAGGCGGGATATAAAATAAATAAATAAATAAATAAATAAATAAATAAATAAATAAATAAATAAAAGTAAAAAAATATTGGAAGTTGTATGGTAAAGTTCTAAATTTACTTTTCTGTAGTCATATACTACAAAGTCATATGACACATTAGCTATCATAAAGAAATTATTATTAGTTATTGTAGATATTATTTTAATCTAAAATAATTTTTAGTGAAGTGGAATAGATAAATGAGAGACGGATTTTTAAAAAAATATTTATCCATTTTCAACCCATCATATTCATAGTTTGTTTGATTCATTTCCATCTTTACACACAGAAAGTTCATGAACCATTTCCAATTATCCACGAAAATTTAGTCATTTTACCTTAGGAAAAATTATATGATTAAACAAAATTGAGTTTAGGTATCCTCCACTTTCTGACAGTTCTGCCAATCCACTCTTTCAACACCTTTCAATTACGCCCAGAATATTCAACACATGTTCTGCTCTTTCAACGTCTCTCTGCTGTTCTAAAGGTGAAAATTACCCTCCCCCATTTTGTACTTCCTGGTCTAGTCCTATTCCTGAAAGAGTTAAGCAGAATCTATTTGCAGAAATCTTTGTGTGGCAGCAGGAATTTGCAAGATAAAAGGGGCATTTGCAACATGCTAGGTAAAAAAAAGCATTGGAAGCAACATTTATAAACTTACAGTGAAATCGAGACTAGCTAGACTGTAAGCTCCTCCAATCTGCCCTGGGAAAAGCCCTAGGATATAACCTAAGGTCATCTCCCAGCCCTGCCCCCTGCTCCCTTCCCTCCCTCAGCCTGTCCTCCACCTGCTCCCTCTCTACACCCCCGACCCTGGACTTGATTTTCATGTGACATGGTGATCAAACTGTTTTTGGCATTTTCTTATGATTTTCATAACCATCATTCAAATAACCATCATTCAAATGCCAAGGGGGGTGGTGGACTCTCCCTCACTAGGGATCTTTAAGCAGAGGCTCGACGAGCACCTGTCGGGGATGCTCTAGGGGGGTTTCCTGCTGCAGGCAGGGGGTTGGACTAGATGACCTACTAGTTCCCTTCCAACTCTATGATTCTATGATTCTATGAAATGCATTAGGTATTCATTGTCCACACATGCCTTTGTTTATTTTACTGCAATTTGTGATGTATTTTGGCTACGTGTTAATAAATATGTGTTAACCAGTGTTTTGCAAGTGATATTTGCCATGTAGGATGAACCCCAACACTGGCACAACAGAGTACACACTGCCTAGGTAGCAAACAGTAGCAGTTGAGCTACACACACAAGGAACTGTGAGATCAAGCAAACTTGTACTGAGAAGGGTTGAGCAAAGCCAAGTCAGGTACAGAGTCCAAGGTCAAATACATATAAGTCAAGCAGAGTTCAGGATTGATACCCAAAGCAACGTCAAGAGATCCAGTTCAATAGTCAGCAATATCAGTGGTCAGTCCAGCAGTACTTCAATATATAACACCAGTCCAACAAAACCCACAAGGTAGGCATAGGCAGCAGCATATTTATGGGGAGCATAGTGTCCAGCCACCAATAGGTTTCTAGTTACACAAGCTGTGGTGATAACCTGATTGCTGTCTACTGCTACAGGACATGTAGCTCCAGACACAGATGCAGCCGGTTACTGCTTCTTACCCCTTTTGTGGCAAATAATATGGAGATCTAATTCTACGCCTGGTATGGCCTGACAATATTTACGGTATGTCTTTTTTTTCCTGGCCATTTTGCATTTGCAAGCTGAAAAAAACTGGACAGTGATCCCCTAACCTTTCACTGAAAGCATTTCTCTTTTGGACAGTGATCCCCTAACCTTTCCCATAAGCGGTGGATGCCTGTATTATCTTACACCATTTTGTAAAGATTTTTTAAAAGCTTAACATTTAATATACATTTTTGTACATACATTCTCCCATTGATACAATAATATTCTGTATCCGACATTTCTTACATAGTGAACGATTAAAACCTGAACCAGTTTTCAACAAAACCTGAGAATATTGAAATTGTTGTATTTCTTCTGATTTTTTCTCGTGTCCTCCTAATTCTTCACCTTTTCCTTTGAATTTCTGTATGAAACCTTTCATCTTTTGAAACACATCCAGTGTATAATTCTTTGATGAAATTTGAAAATAATGCTTTCTGGGCATCGCTGACAGGATTCCTATTTGTTTCAAAGAGTAACATACACTGTTTAGCAACAAAAATAATGCATATTTCTGTTCACGCATATTAATGTGCTTGTGGTATTTCTTTAATTCTCTTAAAATGCTCTTGGACTTTGTTTTGGGCCAACTTGCTTTACTACAGATAGGTATTAGTCAATTAGGTATTAGTTCAGTTCAGTTAGGTATTAGTCAGAATTACAGTCAATTAGGTATTAATTATAAACTTAACATTTGAACATATGGAAGCCAGTTCTGGAATAAAGTGACTGAGGCCAGTATTGAAATCACTACTGGCCGGTACTGAAATGAAACATGAAGTGCCTTGTTTGTAAATGAGAAAATGAGAGTTACCCCCTTTCCTCACCCCACACTAGACCTATTTGCACCAGAGGGCATCACGTTGCTAAGCTGTGGTGAGAATTTGTCTTCTCTCTGGTGTTTGTGTAACACATGCTATCACAAAGTGCTTTACAGCACTTTACTAGCATGCTCTATTAAAGCATAGGATTGGGCCTTATGTGTGTGTATCTGTGACAAAAATTGAAGGAGAATTAATGTCATGAGCTGCATAGTTTTCAGTATATATGCATAACATACAAGACACATTACAGTGACTGTACGTAAAGAGGAAGCGTCAAGTGTTCATGCCCTCACGTGTATTTCTTCCCTTTTATCAGTTATTTTTAAGGATTATGCATTTTAGGACATCAGCTCCTAATGGAGCATACATTGCTATCAGTTCCATGTAGGAAAATCCACATGTAGACTCTGGAGATGGGTAATACTAAGAATAAAGAATAATAATATAATAATGTACTTTATATCCCACCTTTTTCCTGGGGGACTCAAGGCAGCTTACAGAATCAAAACCATAAAAACAACAATTAAAATGCATCAACAACAAATAAAACAACATTCACCCATTCATTTTAAAAAGAATAATTAACAATAAAACAACACCATTTAAAACAACTATTAAAAACCATAATAAAAATATGATTATGATAAAAAAATTCACAACAGAAATAGCAAGGGCAGAAGCATTTTAAAAAAGCAAGTACAGTGGTACCTCACATAACAAGTGCCTCGCTTAACAAGCGTTTCACATAACAAGCAAAAATTTCCAAGAAATCTTGCTTCACATAACAAGTTCTCCTTCCCTTAACATGTGTGCTATGCAGCCCTGACACTCCGTGCGGATGCTCTTTAAAAGGGCTGCCAGCCAGCGCTGCTGCCTCTAACTGCCCCCAACTTGGGGGCAGTTGCCTGGAGGTGCCAGAGGCAGCTGCCCCTAACTGCCCCCAAGTGCTCCCACCGACCACCTTGAACCTCCAGCAGCAGCCCAGGTAAGCCTTCCAGGAAAGTGTCTTTGATTGCAGTCTCCTAACTATGTCTACTCAGAAGTAAGCCCCATTGTGTTAAATGGGGCTTACTCCCAGGAAAGTGTCTTTGATTGCAGCCTCTTAACCATGTCTACCCAGAAGAAAGCCTCTTAACCATGTCTACCCTTTCTCAATGGGAATGTTTGACTAAATCATGACATTTTGATTTGGCAACATGACACCCTGATGGGCTACTATATTAGCTGGGGAATTAAACGAAAGCCCAGACATCACTTCAGAAATCATGTTATGTCCTCAGGGAAGGATGTAACAATATGCAGACATTTCCCAAAAGAGGATCAAAGTAGTATGGAGCACTTGACAACTGCCAAAGGAGGCCCTTTTCAGCTTGGACCATTCAAGCAAGGAACAGAACATGCTCTGCTCCTTCTTTTTATTGTCTATCTGCCAACTTCTGGTATATCCTTTTTTGCTTTTAAATACTTCCCACCTCGGTTTAAAAAATACATTTACAAAAACCAATTGGGCCAGCCATATCAGATTCAGCCCCCATATACAGGGATAACTGTACTTTACATAATAAAGGAGTACAAAAGATATAAGTCATGCAGGTGACATCATACAGTTGGAAGGACTTATAAAGTCATCTAGTCCGTCCCCCTGCCTGGCTTAGAAAATTGTCCTATAATATCTCCAGCAGGTGCTTGTCAAGCTGGATTGTTCAAAATACTTTGTATAATTAGAAGCAAAATACAAATATAATTAGAAATATAATTAGAAGCAAATACAAATATAAAGACAGTAGGTTTATGGGCTGCCTGCTTGGTGTGAGGGGTGTTAGCATAGGTACTAGTACATGCATGGAAGTTGGCTGGTAGGCTGTATAGTGTTTCTATCATGTACTGTAAGTGCACCCAGTGACTAGTGAAGTAAGAACACAAGAATTGCATCTCTGGATCAGAATACATACAACATTCAGTTTCCGAAAGCAGTCAAAGAGCACAAGCCTAACAATGTCTACTCAAAAGTAAGACCCATTGTGTTCAGTGTGTCTTGCTCCCAGGAAAGTGACCTTAGGATTGCAGCCCACAATGAAATAGCTCAGAATGCAATCCAATGCATTCATACAGTATTTGGGATTAAGCCCAGTGAAAATGGAGGAATTTATTTGCAAGTGAACGTAAAGTTGCAAGTGAAACTGGGCTGCACATGAAGCACAGAGATTCGAACCTCTTTGTTTAGGTACTAGCTTTTTTGAACTTTGATTTATGAGATGTAATTGGAGGTGTTGCAACAGACAAAGAGGTGGAATAAGAGCTTTGGAGGGGAAAACAGAAGTAAAATATGATTCCTGGCACAACCAGAAAGGAGAGAAAGCTGCATTAATGCTGAAGACAGGAACAAGTATTTAGATAGGCATGCCTTTCCAAAATAAATGCTGAAAACATGGTAAAACTGACCAAAGTTGTAAATTAGACAATGGAAGAAAGAGGAATAGGTGCCCAGGGAGTCAGCATGACCATGCTTTCCCCCATAACATTTCTTAGAAACTGCTGGGAAGTTTGTGGTCATATTTGGGGCCATGTCTTCAATGTGTATAAATCAGCATAATTCTACTTCATTGAAGGTGGCGAAGGACAAAATGCCGATATAGCCAAGCTTAGCAAGTCAGCTTTGCTGAGAATCTGGCTCATGCAATTTAATATGAATGCTGTAAAACTGGGCTGGCACAAAATAGATCCATCATGGATACAGAAAAGAGTTAACTGACAAGGTAAGGAAACACTGCAATAGGTTCACTTCAACTGCAGCCGTTCCTGGAAGCAGGTGTTCCCCGCTTTCTGCCACCCCTTGTTTTTCATTGATTTGCTGTTTTATCAGTCTAAAGATATACAGATCCCTATTTTAAAATACTCGTACTTATAAATTACAATATAGGGAATTACTTTTCGATCACCCTGTATATCCACTCAGGTTTTTTAAGTCAAGTCTCCCATGTCTGGGCTTGGGTCCTGGCTTACTCATGGGTTCACTGTATGGAAAACCTTGGGGAGCCAACATGCAGAGAGAGCAAGCAGCTCCTCCTCCTGCTTCAGTGGCTTTTCTTTCTCCCTGCTGTACCATTCCATCTTTCCCCTTAGAAGTCAGAATGGTGCTGCAGGGTGTTAGGAAAGCTCTTCTGGACTCACTGCTGCCTTTGCCTCCAGCCATCAAAGCTGTTAGTGGTCACATCATGTCACAGGTTGCGCTGACATCATCACATCAGAGCCAATTACCGCATTTACTCATATCTAATGCATCATCGAATCTAATGTGCACCCTATACTTATAATCAAAATACCACATTTACTCAAATCTTATTAACCATCAAATATAATGTGCACCCTGATTTTTAAGAATAAGGGCGTAACCCAGAGTAAATACAGGGAATCCTTGCTCTGACGTAAGAATAAATTACTCTGGATTGCAATATGAATTTCCCATAAGTTTTCACTAAGTAGTGCTGTAACTAGGTCGACATAAATGTCTCTTATGTGCTCTCATAGTTACTCTGGATTGTAGAGTAAATTTGGTTGGAAAAGGTGAGCATTAGATTTGAGTAAATACTGTATTTCATTGCTCTCAAAGGGTGATGTGGCCCCTTGGCTGAGAAAAGTTGGACTGCCCTGTTTTAAACTTTCAGTAATGTATGGTTACTGAATGGGGCACCCTGGTCATCTGTTACTCCATTCATTCCAGTGCCTGGATGGAGATAAATGTCTTAGGCTGGAAGAAATTTGTCCAGTGAACAGTTGGAATGCGTTTATGTTCTGGTTTCTCTTAGCTGCCAGTAAATAGTGGTGGTAAAGCAGGATTAGTTTGGACCCTGGTTGTGATCTGTAATTCAAGCCAAATATAAACAGTTTTGAAAAGTCTGAAAAGTGCCTGTTTTGGACAGAGAGCGCATCTAGAGGCTTGATGCTCCTGACACTCCTGAAAAAATGTCACAAATCTTATTGAAACATTGGCTTCAAAATTCTTACATTCTGTCTAATGAGGACACTTTATAATCACTTACGGCGCCAACCTATCCATGTCTACGCAGAAGTAAGCCCCATTGTGTTCAATGGATCTTACTCCCAGGAAAGTGTACTTAGTATTGCAGCCTTAGAATTTTTCATTTCTGACAAAATCTGATCAGTGCTGACAAATATTTGTTTCATATTTACTTCAGGTGAAAGTTTCAAAACTGGTTCAGTTTTGCTTTAAACAAATTGCTAACTTTACTGCAGGGTGATCATTCCAAGTAAACCAGACAAACCACTTGTGATAGTGAATAGAACATATGGACATGTAATGTATAGTGTGTTAGCAAGGACTGCAGGCAGCATAGCGTCTAGAGACATGAATATGATTCCCAACAGGACATAGTTGGGAATAGGATAAAGTGCGAGGATATATCAACTGGATGGTTAATCCAGAGCAGGTCAATTTTTGGTCAGGGACGGAGTTGAGAAATCCAACTAAAAAGGGGTTTAGAGATTGCTGGATCCTCTGAACCATAAGCTGGCTTGCAGGAAATTTAGTATGTCTAGGCCTCTATCATTCAAAGACAATAGAAATTGTATGTTCAATAGAAATTGTATGTTCTCAGGCCTTCTGCTCTGAGATTTGGATCCCACGGTCCTTTGAAGTTCTGGGTCCTTCTGCCAAAAACAGCCAGGTGCCAATGACTGACTGACTGACTGACTCACTCACTCACTCATTCACTCACTCAAAACTGCCAGACCTAGAAGTGTGAAATTTGGGGAAGGTATTCCTTTTGTCATATAGGCATCCATAAAGAACTGTTTTTTTAAAGAAATTCAAACCAGAAGGGGATGATTAGGCAAGCAATGTGTTTTCATCCCTGTATTTAACATTGAAAACTGCTGACTTATCAGTGCCCAGCCCCAACCCTTGGGCCTAGAAGCAAGAAATTTGGGGATCATATTCCTTCTGTAATGTAAGGACCATCTAAGGACGAATTTGGTGCCAAGTGATACCTCGTGCCTGGTGGTGCCCTGTGGTGCCTGGTAGTCACCAGTGCCTGGTGACTGGCAGGGATGCCCAGTGCCCAGTGGTGTGTGGTGCCTGGTAGTGGCTGGTAGGGCTGGCTGGTGCTTGGTGGTCTGCACTGTATGGTGGTGCGTGGTATCTGGTGGTGCACAACGGTGACCAGTGTTGCCTGATGCCTGGCAATGCCTGTCACCTGGTGTTGCTCCATGTCTGCTGCCCACTGCCACCCACTGGCATAAGTTGGCACTGGTGTCCAGTAGGGATGCCTGGTATCCAGGGGTGTGAAGTGGTTTCCAGTACCTTGTGATGCCAGGTTATGCTTGTTCATGCCCACCGCCTGCTGGTGCCCACCAGTGCCCAATGCACCACCAGTGCCTCCTGTCTGCTCTGATGTTGTTTGTGCCCACTGCCTGGTGCTCACTGATTCCCTATGCATGTTGGTGGTCACTGGTGCCCTGTGCCTGCTGGTGCCCTTCAGTGCCCTCCATTGCCCAGGCATGCTGACCAATATCTTTAAATTTTACTTCTGCAGAGTCAGGTCAATTCTGATATATAGAATTATATATTCTATAATGTGATGTGATGTGCATGGAGGGTGTTGTGCTGATGTACAATGGGGGTGATGCACAATGGGGGTGAGGCACAGTGGGGGTATAGCATAAGGGAGGTAATTTACTCCCGCAATGTGGGTACATTTTGCTAGTATTTAATAAAGCTAAAAATAGAGTGCTTCTTTTCATTGAAAATCCCTGTCCCCAAGCACTATTTTTTGTATATTAATGCGTCTGTCAAATTACCGCTGACAGGACATAAAGCAAATAACTATTGTTTTCTCAGTGAAATTGGGAATTGATTTAAATGAAGGATTTAATTGAAATCCCTCATTTAAGTCTATTGCAGGCTTTGATTGTCCTCTTTTCAGGTAGCCTTTGAATCTGTCTAATAAAATTATGCCCTCCAGAGAAGGAATCTTCACAATGTTCTAGATTCTGAATTTACATCAAACTTCCATCCCATTGACCAATACAGAAGTTACGTTCACATTGCTCACTGTCTTTTTCAATTTAAAACATTTTGTAATTTTATTACTCTTGTTACACCAGCTTGAGGTAAGGAATGGAAGGGATGTGGCTGTCTCCCAAGCATTCTGAAACAATGTTGTAAATGGTATAATCAAGTTTCTGGGTTTCTTTTTGCATAAGCTGCTGAATGCTGTTCAGCTAAAGAAATAAGGTTATAAGTGACAAGACACACTGGATCCTTTTTTTAAAAAATGAAGGATATGCTTTCCTAATACATTTGTTATTTTTTTGTGTGTGTGCTCAGATTACACATAATTTTCTATCCAGGTGGATGCCAAAGAGGCCTAACCAATGTAGTAAGAGCTAATACTTAGTTCACTTTGTTCTGGGGAGGCAAAAGCTCATCCAAAGATAAAATACAAATGAGTTATGTTTAGCACGGTTAGTGATGCAACCTATCCTTTATACGGTGACGTAGCTAATGGTAATATAGCCTGGTGCAAAGCTCAAAATGCTGCCCTGGAAGTGAAGTCACAAGTGGAAGTAATGTCATCCCTGGGTATTTTTGAAAAGAAAATTGGGGAAAAACCTTCCCTCCTACTCCTCAGCTGTGTATCACCCTTTGCTCTGCTAGTGGCATCACTCAAGCACCTATTTCCTATTTGGAGTTGAAGATTTTGTTTCTCCCTCCCCCTGTGATAACAAAATCAAATTTAATTAGATAAAAAAATGAAAATTGTGTTCCTTATTGATTAAGAAAACTGCTGGGGCAAAGAGGAATGGTTATTCTTTCCCTACTAAATATAAGAGGAGCACCACTTAGAAGTGCTTGTATGTAAGCATGTTTTATGTACTGTATTTGGAAAGGATTATTTCCATATATGGAACTCATATTGACAACTTATTAGTTCCATACTATATCAGAATTACATCTCATTGGCTCTCAGAGCAATCAGTATCATGGGAAAGATTTAAGCAAATCAACTTTTTGTTCCATAGGCTTTTGTGTTTTCATTTTCTGGTTAACTGGCCATATCTTTTGACAGAGTATAGACATTCCAATGCAGTTTATTTCATTGCATTATGCATTAAAAACCTTTCCAATGATATATAACATGATGGTATTATATTTCGTATATACCCCATTTGTCACAATTTTAGCCGCTAGTGTCAAGTTCAGCTTGTGGTCCCCCTGTACTTCCCAAACTACATCACTGCCTTTTTTATAGCCTTTATATGACATTCTAGTTGGAGGCTCACTCTCTCTTGTCCTGTTGGTTCAGGTTGTTTTTCTTTAATCACCTGCTGAGAATGTGTTGGTAGGAGCTGGATTCCTTTGTTGGCTATATCTTTATCATGCCATTTAGAGTTTTTATAAGTTATACCCAGATAACATCTGATTAGGAATGACCTGCAAATGTGGGGTTTCAACTCCAAGTGCCTTAAATCCCTCTGGAGCAATCTAGACCCAGCTCCATTCTTAGAAAACCAAGATCCAGAAATATTTCAGAAATTACAAACTGGTACCAAAATATAATCTGGATTGGTTTAATTAATAAGGTGTTGCATAAGGCCAGGACACTTGCTACTACCTGCAAGAGCTTGCTCTCAAGACTGCTGCCTGTCTCTTCCCATAGTAGTCAAGGAGCTGTCACACTTCAGTGACATCTGTGTATCAAGAGAAACGAGGCAGCAATTTCAAAAATACTGCAAAAAATTATCACAATATATGAACCCTCTCCAGCCTTTAGGACAATGGAAGTATAGGCAAATACTTCCCCCTTTTAATTACTTTTCCAATCTGGACAGGTTTTGAGGGAAACTGAAGACTCTCAGTTGCAGATCTTGAGGACATCTTGCAGTTTTGAAATACAGCATTATCAGTCTGCCTAGGTATGAGCAACTCCTCATATTCCATAAAAGAAATAGAATACATGTGTTACTGTTGGCCTTGGCTCCTTACTGTCTGCTGAGCACAATTCATCATGCTGATGTTCAAGAAGCAGGACTTTGGAAAAAAATTGTTCTTATTGTGCAGTCCACAACCAATTCCCCATGTGGTTTTATGTTGACCATTATAAATTAGCCTTTGGAAAATGTTTGCCTTTGTTCAGCCATCATCTGAATATTAATACGTCTCACTCTGGATATGAAGGTGGGTCACCACTACCCCCAAAATCACATGTGGTTCTAACGTTTCTCTAGGGCATTTTCAACAAACTTTGAATAGCAAGGCCTTTCAAAAGCCACTGTAACTTATCACCCAATATGACCTTTGGTTTTTTGGTTATACTCCAAGGTTAGATTTCAAGAATGAAAGGGCTCATGTGGTATGGCTGCATTAGGAATCGAGTAATGGCACAGACTCTGAAGCCAAAAATCCAGGCGCTCAATGGCAAGAAAAGTGCTTTATCCTGTTTCTCCTCACTGGAATTTATATTTTCCAGCTATGATGGTTTTCCTTCCATTGAGCTCATATGAAACTCAAAGCTGGATGCAATTAGCTTCCGGAAAGAAAAGATTAATTTCTCCACAGGTGGGAAGATTAGCTGAAGGTTGAAGCCTTAATAGTTGAAGTCGGATGAGGGACAAAGCCGTAAGTCTGTAGTCAGCATTCAAGCAATGGAGTAGGACAAAGAGGTGGTAGCAAACAAGGACACGCATGCATCATTTTATAATGTCCTGCATACATGTAAATAACACGTTATTGCTAACTGAATTCCTTCTTCAAGTTCAGGCGGGGTTCGATTCACTCTCTGATGCAAATAGCTTATTTTAGTTAACACACCCAAAAGCCCTGAAGTGCAATTACCAAAAAGGGTACATATTGCAGTAACTTCATACCCATGAATTGAGTGGGTGAGGCCTGAAGGAAGATGTACAATCACTTATCTGAATGAAAAGAGTGATATTTAGGGACCTGAATTGAACAACTCAGAGTAGAGTGTTCTCCTAGGGGTTCAAAGGAAGTTTGTTGTTTTTGGCAGGGGAGAGCCAATTTCAATGCATGTTATATTTCATGTCACATTTCTGTGCAGTTTAATATCCCAGACATTTGGAATTACATCAGACCGTGCTTTAAGAATATTTTTTCCAGTGGCTGAGCATGTAAATTCCACCAGCATTAATGGAAGCTCAATGCAGAAGTTTGGAAGAAAATATATAATGTACATTTGGGTTTTCAGCCAGCTTTACATCACCGAAAAGCTAATTTCTTTTCTCAGAGTTTTCTCAAAATTCTTAGTTATAATGTTCGGTTGTCTCTGTTCAATAAAACCTTTGTAAAATTTGATGAGAAATATACCTTAAAATAAAGCATTAATATACTCTCACTACTGAGTTAGTACTTCAGTAGCTTAAAGAACTATTATCTTGACTATTTAAGATGTCTGTTTAACAGGGGCAGTTGGCCCCAGCCCCATGAGGGAACCCTAGCCCCTGGTCGGTGGGGGCTGGAAAAGATATGCACGCCATGTGGTCTGGTTTAAAGTGTGGTCAGTTGGAGATCTTGTGAGATCTCAAACCAGCACAAGATCTGGAAGCAGTGGGGCTTGGAGGGCCTGGATGCTCCCAGGACTTGAACCCACCACTGTTTTCACAGGTGTATTGCCAGCCGGGTAGGGTAGGGGGCACAGGTGGGCTGAGGCAGGTTTGCACCGGTTCTGTATGTTAGCGAACCGGTTTTTAATTGGGGGCCCATCATCTTTGAATTGCATGCAAGTGTGTTTGAATTTCTCTTAAAGGACCTTTGGGTCTGTCTTGCCAGAGGAAGCTCAACTCCCTCCCCTTCTGAGGGAGCTCTCTCTCCCCCCCAAGGGTATTTTTTAAAATACAAACACCTTACATGCAAGTCAAGCAGCCAGGAGTTCCCTGGCAAGCACACCTCCCCCTCCTAATTACTTTGCTAACCACATGCAAAGGACATCATTCAAACAGGCTCCCATGAAGAGCCTAAATTCTCCCAAGCGTAAGTGGTTGTCTAAAAAAGCTACATTCTTTACATTTAGTGTGAGAAACAATTTCTGCTCTGATGGCCTGGAAGGAAGCCCCTCTCTGCTAAACATTTGATTTTGCTTAAAAACCTTATTTCCAGCAAGTTTTGAAGAGGTATTTTCTTGTTTTTGCAAAGGTAGTCCATGCAAATGAGCCCTCTTATTCCTCCAATTGTGTCTGCATTACTAAAAATTCTTGAGGTGGGAGGGAAAGAGGGAGGACCTTTGAGTGGCTGCTCTTCTCTCTCCATTCACTGGAGGCATCCATGCATGCCTCCTCAGAAGCAAGTCCCATCCTAGTCAATGGAGCTTACTCCCAGGTAGGTGTGGATAGGATTTGAGCATCAGACCCCAATACTCTGCATGCCTGCTCAGAAGCAAGTACTGAGTGACCATATGTCCTCCTTTCCCAGGACAGGTCCTCTTTTTACTCTTGTGTCCTGGGAAAAAATCTTCACTCTCCTCCTTTTCCTTATGAGCAGGCAACATGGAGTCTTCTTGTTATCCATACTTTTTTCCACGACCACAATAAATCTTCGCTGTCCTCCTTTTCCTTATAAGCAGGCAGCATGCAGCCTTCTCATAAATTTTATTTTTTCCCAGGACAGATCCTCTTTTCACCCCTCTGCCTGGGAAAAAAATCTTCATTGTCCTCCTTTTCCTTATAAGCAGGTAGCATGCAGTTCCCATCCTGCCCCCCAGGAGCCCATCCACTTCCTATTCTGAAGTAAATCCTATTAAAGTCAGTAGGTTTTACTCCCCTGTGAGGATAGGAGTGTAGCCTCAAAGCCCAATCATTGTCTACTCAGAAGTAAGTTCCATTATAATAGTGATGCTTACTCCCTGGAAAGAAGCTGGTTTCTAAGAGCTTGTAATCCTATGCCTGACTACTCAAAAGTTAATCCCATTTCAATCTATGAAGCTTACTCCCAGGAAAGTGTGCAGAGGAGTGCAGCACTAGAGCCCAATCCTATTCTTGGCTACTCAGAAGTAAGTCCCATTAGAGTGTGTGGAGCTTACTCTCAGGAAAGTGAATAGGTTTGGAGCCAAAGGCTGGCTACTAAGAGCTCAGTCCTTTGCTTGGCAAAGTCCTATTATATTCAATGGAGCTTACTCCCAGGTAGGTGTGGATAGGATGGCAGCATCAGAGCCCAATCCTTTTGCATGCCTCCTCAGAAGCAAGTCCCATCCTAGTCAATGGAGCTTACTCCCAGGTAGGGGTGGATAGGATGGCAGCATCAGAGCCCAATACTCTGCATGCTTGCTCAGAAGCAAGTACTGAGTGACCATATGTCCTCCTTTCCCAGGACAGGTCCTCTTTTTACTCCTCCTTTTCCTTATGAGCAAGCAACATGGAGTCTTCTTATTATCCATACTTTTTTCCAGGACCACAATAAATCTTCATTGTCCTCCTTTTCCTTATAAGCAGGCAGCATGCAGTTCCCATCTTGCCCCCCCAGGAGCCCAGTCCACTGCCTACTCTGAAGTAAATCCTATTAAAGTCAGTAGGTTTTACTCCCCTGTGAGGATAGGAGTGTAGCCTCAAAGCCCAATCATTGTCTACTCAGAAGTAAGTTCCATTATAACAGTGAAGCTTACTCCCTGGAAAGAAGCTGGTTTCTAAGAGTTTGTAATCCTATGCCTGACTACTCAAAAGTTAATCCCATTTCAATCTATGAAGATTACTCCCAGGAAAGAGTGCAGAGGAGTGCAGCATTAGAGCCCAATCCTATTCTTGGCACTCAGAAGTAAGTCCCATTAGAGTCTGTGGCGCTTACTCTCAGGAAAGTGAATAGGATTGCAGCCAAAGGATGGTTACTGAGAGCTCAGTCCTTTGCTTGACTACTCAGAAGTCCTATTATATTCAATGGAGCTTACTTACAGGAAAGTGTGGACAGGATTGTAGCCTTAAGTAGTGGCTTAGAGGCTGGAGAACTGGTTGTTGGGGCAGGTTGGGCCCACCACTGGTAGGGGGTCTCCCATTTATAAGAGCCCTCCTGCTCCTCCTGGAGCTACAGAGAAGTGGTTGCCCCATAGACTTGGACCTCAGCAGGCACCCCCAAGACAAAAAGCCTACACCAGAGGGGGCACTCCTGTGACACAGCCAGAGATGCAGGCAAGCCTGGGACTGCTCCTAAGCACTGGAATGAGGGGCCTATCAGGAGACTTTGAAGACTAGTGAGCCCTGAGCTCTCTTGTTTTGCTGAAAGTAGTATCTATCATGCTTGTGCTAAACAGGTCCTGCGAGGCAACACAGACCTGTGAATGGAAAGTGTCTGCCCCAAATAAACCAACTTTATTTATTATGAGTGGTATTTATTATGAGCCATATAGTTACATTGAATTTTGAAATTCAAATCATATAAACTATGACTATATGAAACAAATCTGAAAGTTGTTTTGGCATTTATGAAAGTTCAGTGGCATTTATGTTTTGAGGAGTTCTGTTCTCTAGATTTCCATTAATATTGGGGAGAACAATGTTTCTCCTGGCCGAACCCAACTTCCTTCCTTTTCCTCTGAAAATATTCCCTTTCCCCATGGTTTCCCCACGGGCAACACTAACATCAAACAGGGCACCTTGTTCAGCTGCTTCCGTTAATGTTGAAGACAAATGATTTTCATACCTGAGCTTTTGATACTTCGTTCACTTCCTTTGTAATGACAGGTTGCATGAAGCCATCTTGCGGCACCAGAACATCCTTCTCAACATCTATCAGTTCTCCCTACAGCCTTTAAAATTTAACCTTAGGATGAATTGTTTAAGCTTTGACAAGTGCAATAGGAAAAAAGAATCCAGGATTCCAAGTTAGCCTAGGCAAACCACCAGACAAAGAGTTTTGGGAGAACAACAAAAAGTTGATAGATCCCAGCCATTGTCTCGTTTCCTGTCTGGGATTATAAATAGGAATAAATGGAGAACTGGTGTTCTGCAGATGTTCTAAGCAAAAACTGGTAAATAAAAATGGTACCAAATGTAGCAATTAAGACAGGATTTGCTTTCCCAAGTACAGTAAGTAGCAGAAAAAAACCAAACAAAAAGGAATTTAATAATTGTAGGAAGCATTTAAAAATCAAACAGACAAATATTCACAATTTGCTGTAGTGTTACTGTGCGCTATGTATGGTATGCAGAGATATACATCTGAAAACACATAATGATGACACTTTGAGTTCCAGCCATACACGGCAGTATTTATATCCCTATCAGCCAAAGTCTGCATTATTGAGACCTTTATAAACATTTGGCTTATTGCTACAACTAGCATAGTAATTTTTGACTGCTTCAACTTGTTTCTGCCATTAACACACACCCCTGGTCAACAGGTCCTATTGCCACATCATCACTGGTTCTATGCAACTCGTGTTGAGTGGATTATTGCTGGATCTCCTCCCTCCCCAAGGGACCAGATTTGCTTTCAAGAACTTCCAGATTCTAGTCCTCAATATTATGCAATATGAAATTCAATGGATTAAATCAGGGAGGTCCAATCTTTTTGGCAGGAGGGCCACATCATCTCCCTGACACTGTGTTGGGGGCCAGGAAAATGACTTCAAATTTGAATTAATTTACACAAATTTAGATACTGTATAAGAGCATATTAGATACATCACCACGCTTGTTGATGAGCCAGATGGAGGAGTCTTGCCGTGAGCTGCATTGAGGCTTCCTGTGAGCCACATCTGGCCACTAGGCTTGTGTTTGGACAACCCTGGATTAAACTAATGTAGAATTCTGGAGAATGATCCCTCATTATGTTAGAAACCTGACAGGTCTTGATTCAGCCTTGAGTCCAAAGCAATGGCTAGACCACCTAGTACACATCTATTGGCTGTCACTCTCTCAACCAAATGTATAATATGAAAGAACTACTTTTATTACTTGTCAACGTCAACTTCTAAAACCTTTCTGCTGTGATGTGGCTCTACTCATTTTAGGCACTTGGAGATTATCCAGCTGCATCTGTACATTAAAACCTGAAAACCCGCAGTGAGGTTAGCCTCTAAACTTACCTGGATGCTTGCTACAGAAAACTATATATAAGTCTCTAGTACCTTGATTTACAAGTACGGTATAATTCATTAATCTGAAACACTGCATAGTATATCAATGGATACTCAAAATGATTAGTTCCACAACCCCCCAAAAATATTCATATAAAAATGATTGCAATATATGTATATAAAATGGAAGAGTCACTGACTGACTGACTGACTGACTGACTGACTGACTGACACACTCACTCATCAACGCCATCCAAAACCACTGGACCTAGAGGCATGAAATTTGAGAAGGGTGTTCCTTCCATGATGTAAGCACCCACCAAGAACCAATCTATAGAAATTTAACCCCCAAGGGAGTGAATAGGGGTGCAACATGTTTTCATCCTATACTTAACATTGAGCACTGATCAACACTCAACCCAAAACCCTGCACCCAGAAGCACCCACTAAGTACTGATTTGGTGCAGGTGGTACCCGATTGTGCCTGTTGCCTGGTGTTACACACTGGTGCCTATTGCCTACTGGTGTTCAGTAAGCACGCATGGTGCTGTGCTGTCTGCTACCCACTGCCACTTGATGATGCCTGGTGCCCGGTGGTGCCCAGTGCCCAGTGGGAGTGCCCATTTAGGGATGTGCCCATTTAGGGAGTGCCTAGTAGGGATGTGCAGTTCCTGGTCATAAATGGAGTCTGGTGTCCAATGCCTGGTGCTCAGTGTTGTCTGCTCCTATTGGTGTCTGCTGCCTAGTAGGGGTGCCTAGTGCCCGCTGATGTCCAGTGGTGCCTGCTGGTGCCCAGTAGGGGTGCTCAGGGTCTGGTAGTACCTGCTGCTGCTCATTGATGCTCCCTGCCCATTGGTGTCAGCTGTCTGCTGGTGCCTGCTGCCCGCTGCACAATGGTGCCCAGTGCCACCCAATGGTGCCTGATGGGGATGCCCAGTGCTCAGTAGGGATGCCTGCTACTGCCTGCCACTGCCCCCACTAAAAGTGCAGAGCTACAACTTTTGTAGCCAAAGTTTTATTTTATTTTTTGTTGTTGTCAAATAATTAAGTAGAAAATGCCAGGAAAATGACTGGGTATTGTTTCAGTTTTCAGTGGTGGAAAAACTTCCTTGTTTAATCTGGAAGTGCTCTGTGGGATTCTGTGAAATGCCAGTATCCCAATGTAACCTCTTTATATACAAAGAGGAAAATTGCTGTGTTAACAAATGACATACTGCAGACAGAATTCAAAGATGCTGGCATGTAGGGAAAAATAGAGGACCACTCATTATTATTCCCAGGTTTTTCCTAAGGAAACCATCTTTGATAAATTATTATTAATCTTGTTTTAAATGTCTGTTCAGTGTTATTAATTGTCCGACGTTAATGCATTACTTCCTTTTCTTTTGAATTTTCCAGGAAAAACATTTAAACTACAGCTTGGCTTGGACAATAGCTGAAGAAATCTTACCTCAGTCAATCCCATCTTGTACAATAATGTCTGAGAGAGAATAACGGAAAGAAGTGATTTCTCTCCTCCAAGATGACAAGACAGGGAAACAGGGGAGAGAGGCAGTGACAGAGGAGGGTGCCACTTCATTGGAAGTGGTGGGGAAATGAATAGGACTGGTACAATTTACAATGGGGAATAAATGTGTAAATTTACAATTTACAATGGGGAGTAGATTAGGAGGTGGAATCATGAACGTTTGCAGGGCAGCTCATAGGATTCAGTCGCTTGCATATCTGTGGCTTCTGGCTTCAAGTCTTCCAATCAATATAAACCAGTTGCCGACAGGTTTATAAACATATTGGCAACTCAGTTTTGCTGTAATTTAAGCATGTTTCATAATCAATACAATATTCCCCCATATTGTTCATTCATCTGGCACATAACATATATGCATTTGTTACATTTATGAAACTATCTACAGTATATGTTAACTAAGAAGAGATTGCCACCTTGTGGTTGCAAAATTAATTTTTTTATTTTACTAAAACACTTTAGTAGTTTATGGCAAATGTCAAGTGTGTTTCCTGTATATTCATCCCTGGATGCATTGGCAGTTCATTATTCAAATTGTAGCAAACATTTGGACTGTTTCACCTCTTTTATGGATCACTTTTATGCCCATTACCTGAGAACAAGCTCTGTTGAACAAAAATGAACTAACTTATGAGTTAATGTGCCTTGGATTGCTGTCTTAGGGTTCATCAAATACAACAAATATTCAGTTTAAAGGACCTCTATTTAACTGACTTTGCAGAGATTTTCTACATCATTAAAAACTAGTCATGTATATTTTGCTCATAAATATATCAATTGAATTTAGTGCATTTCAATTTAATGACCTTACAACATTAAACGGCTCTTTACCCATTAGTCTGTAAAGTTGAGATTTAAAGTTGAGATTTTACTGTAAGCTAAACTTTATACCACTGGTGACTTAATAGGAAGCTTATACTACATACACATTGCACTTTGTGTCCACCTTAATTTTTTTATAAAAAAAGGTTAACAGTTCTAACTACAGGTGGCCAACCACTGACGCTGTGGTCACAATGCTGGTGCTGGGTATTGTAAAAAGCATTAGGAATAAGCTCTGCTGATAGGAAGGCCTGCACTACCCTACAGATGCTGCATCCTAATCCTCATATCCTATACTGGAAACCATATGTAGTGCCAGGGTCAACAGGACTGTGTGTCTCACCCAGTGCGGGGGCACAGCGTGTTACCCCTGGCACACATGCATCCCTCTGGGATGTGCATGCCACCCCTTGCAATACTGTGTCCAACATCCGCAGTGTGTCTCTGCGCACCCATTGGGCGGAGCAAAGCACCTATTGGCCCACTGGGCATTACTCTACTCAATGGGTGCACAGGTTGGACATGCACAGTGTGTTTCTGAGCCTCTGCCGGTCATTTTGGCCAGTTCCGAGGCAGAGAGTGGCAGCTTTTGGCTGCCTCAGAGTTGGCTGAAGTGGGCACACTGATTGTCAAACTCCTCTGTGAGTGTCAAACTCCTCTGGTGCATCACTCCCAGAGGGTGCGTCACCCAGTGTGGCCCACATCAGCCGCACCACCCTGGTGACCCGGCTGCATAGTGCTACTCTGTTCTGTGCCAGTGTTTTAGTTGGTGCAGACCTATTCAGAAGGCTGGGGCTTGACACAGGGTAAGGGAACAAAAGTGGCCTGCCCCAAGGATATTTCCCACCTGCAAAAATCCAATGCAGGATATGGGGCAGATGTAGTGGTCTCGCTATACCACCATTGGATATCTTCAACCCAGACACACTTGCAGATTAATTCTATCTGAATTGCCTATAGCATGATGTAGCAGTGCCAAAAAATGGCTGTGGTGGTATCCAGCACAAATCTTTGTCCCCTTGCTCCAACAGCCATTATGGGGCTACTCAATCCAGCACCAGCAAAATTGTAGGTGCATCCTTGGGTCACCAGATTGAGTCTAGGATGGGGGCGACAGAATCAACTGGCATCCTCTTTCTCCACCCTGCACACTTCGATGCCTGGTCTGCCCACTGTATCCTTTTGCCATCCTATCCTACACCATTTTGCTCCTTTTTGTTCCCCATTGCTTTATCCCTACTCTATAACACCTCCATACTGCTCAATGCTGAATTTTGTGCTGTGGGTGCCCAAAGCTTCTCTGACTGGCCTAACTCCCAGTGCCTGCCCACGCTGGCCTGTGCTGGCGCCTGCTTTTGCTTGACTGCCATAGCATTTTCTGGCACTTTTGCAATGTTCTCTGCCAGAGCAGCATGCTAGAAACCAGCATTGTGGCTCTGGTGGATTGCGATGACCATCACAACATGTTTTATAACCTTTAACACCAGGACTCATATATTCATAGAATATAGTGGTATCGCGCATAACAAGTGTTCCACATAACAAGTGTTTCACATAACAAGCACAAATTCCCATTGGGAGTGTGCTCCCTCTTACCAAGCCCGCTTCACTTAACAAGCCCCAGGCAACCGGAAAGCGACCTGGCTGGGTCATCTGGGGACACAAAAGGCAGGAGAACGGAGAAACAGGAAGCATTGTTTCATAAAGGGCGGCACACTAGGCAGCCCCGATAATCCACATGGAGCCTGTTTTAAAGGACTGCTGGCCAGCACGCTGCTGTCTCTAACTGCCCCCAAGTGTTGTTGCCCCTAACTGCCCCCAAGTTACCCCTAACTGCCTCCAAGTGCCCCCACCAGTCTTTAGCCTCCAACAGCAGCCCAAGTAAGCCCCATATCCTCCATGCAGCCTCCTAAGCATGTCTACTCAGAAGTCAGCCCCATTGTGTTCAATGGGGCTTACTCCCAGGAAAGTGTCTTTGACTGCAGCCTCCTAGCATGTCTACTCAGAAGTAAGCCCTATTGTGTTAAATGGGTCCTACTCCCAGGAAAGTGTCTTTAGGTTTGCAGCCTAAGTAGACTTCATAAATTATGCACACTGAATGCATGTTTTGAATTCATTCACAGGGATTTGTCATCATTTTAACATACAGTTAATATTATATGAATATTTTGGGGGTTGTGGAACCAATCATCTGAGTTTCCATTATTTCCTTGGGGAAAATCCGCTTCACATAAAGAGCATTTCACATAATAAGCATGCTTCCAGAAAGAATTAAACTTGTTATGTGAGGCACCACTGTATGTGAAATGTGGATAACATTCCTATCAAACACACCATTAAACAGTTTTGATAAATAAGATATAAGAGGCTGTAGATGACTGGCAGAAGGTGAGAAAGATCAAGTTTTATTGACTTTTCTAAATATAATCAGGCCATGCAGAGAACAAGGAAATCTTGTGACAACATTTGAGCAATACAAAATTAGATGAGTGCCATTGAAAAGGAGTTGGTCATTTACAGCAACATGATGCATATTGAAAGCCTGACTTACGGTTTTACTGACTTTCATTTTAAAGAGATAAGGAAGTGTGTCTGTTCACTGGAGGAAGTAATAATTAATTAAAGCTGTGTCTTTGAAAAGCCAAAGTCCTTTGCAATCCCAAGAGAAGAAGCTGTAACTTGAACAACAGCCACATATTTGACTTAGATGTATCTTCTGTGCCCAATGTTCCTTTCCCTGTAACACGATAGTTCCTTTCCCCCCCTCTCAGCCCCACTTTTGAAAAGCTGGTTCAAACCATGCACTTTTGGAAATATATTCCTTGTATTATACATACAGTACAACTTTGAAGAAAGAAACTGATGCTGGACTTGCAACTGAATAGCAATACTCTGATGGACTTGGATAATTCAATATGATCTGTGTTTAACATTTGGAATGAGCTGACAGTGTCAGACATTTGAGTTAAGGAGATCTAGGGGTGCCAGCTTAATCTGAGCTTGGATCAGCCTGGAACATGTTGAGCTCTAGAACATGCTTTTGAGCGCCAAGATTTTAGCCCATGAATAGATGATAATAAAAAACTGTTGATTGATTGATCTATTAATAAAGCTAAAATAGCCATAGCCATTAAAAATGTTTTTTCCTTTACCATCTAAGCCCAGGGACAGAAGTCTTAAGACAGAGAGCAGAAACATTACAGTACAGTCCCTGCATATCTGCAGACTCAGTTTTTATTATTTTAATTGTCTACATTTCATTATCCTCCCATCACATTCATGAATTGTTTGTCTTTTCAGCCCTTCTGTGCTGACTGCTTCTTCTCATTCCCTGCTTTCTGTTAGCATCATCCTCATCACTCATGTCTCTTTGTGAACTGCTGCTGGTTAGCATTCTGGCCAACAGCATATGGGTAACTGTTAGGGAGAAAAACTTAAAACCTAACCACGTCTACTTAAAAGTAAGCCCCATTGTGTTCAATGGATCTTACTCCCAGGAAAGTTTCTTTAGGATTGCAACCTTAGAGATCCCACTGTCATGTAGCATCCTTGCGGTGCCACAGTAAATACAAGTATTGCTACTATCAACAATTTTGATTATCCACAGCAATGGTAGGAATGTATATATGTAAAGGCTACTGTGCAAGAATAGAAAACAACCTTTAGTGTCCTATATAACAGCCAAGCAATGCCTGCTTTGAAAGTTTCAGAAAAGCAATAGAAATTCGTAAATGATTATGGTATCTAGCTTTGGAGCACAAGCCATAATCTTTGCAATCTGCCAGGTAAAGTGTAAATTCAGATTGTAATCCTGAGCAGTGCAGGTTAGGATTGTGCCCTGATAGGAATAGTTCAAATGGCATTGTGAAAGTTCACACAAATTCTATAAATACAGTGCTAAGTGGGGAGAAGAAGGGCTTTTGGTGTGCGACCTTGAAAAACAGGTGGTCTTCAAATTGAAAGGTAGAAAGACAAGAAAATCTGCCAGTCCACAAAATTTATTGCATGAGCTATTTTTAAAAGTCAGATATATTTTCACTTGTCTGTCCAAAATGATGAAAGCAGCACATACCTGAATCTTTATAAAACCTAAATGCCCATCTCAGCAAAAGCACTGAATAATTAATGAGTGATGCTCTAGTGTTATGAATTGAGGCTACCCTGGGACAAATCACTCTTCACAACCTCAGGTAAAAAATCCTGCTGACATAATGAGAAGAGAGAATCCTTTGAAGAAACCTTGGCTTATGAAAGAGCAACTGGGAATTATGCATTCTTTGTGTTCTTTGCCTAGTAAAAGAAATTATATGGAACACATTGACATGTTTAAGTAGGTTTTGGGTTTTCGATGAGTTAAAAATCTTTGATAGATCATTGCTGGAGTATTAATTATCTGGTGAACATATCAAACTTTCTGCTGTACTTCTAAAGTGGATTGTTCTTCTTATCCCCAAATTCAGAGTAACTACAGGGGCACCCGTAGTTACATGCACCCATAGTTGCTGCAACACCAAGTGAAAATCTATGGGAAATTCATATTGGAATCCAGAGTAAGTTGTTCTCACACCAGAGCAAGGACCTCCCGTAGTTACTCTGGATTGTGCCCTAGCCTTATTCTAATTTAGATTGCAAAGAAAAAATACATTTGGAAGCCAAGATGTGTTTTTGTTTGGTTTGATTTGGATTGCTGGTTGTTACATGAGGGGGCCTTCACAACTGTCAGGGATGCTCACAGGGTTTGTACTTTAAAACATGCAGAATAATATGTACACATAGGGAACCAAATTCCTGTGGTAGGACTTTGTGTAGTTGTGTATTAACTTGTCAAGAAACTTAGAATGAGAGAGAGAGAGAGAGAGAGAGAGAGAGAGAGAGAGAGAGAGAGAGAGAGGTATAACACAGTAATCATTATTTTTATAGGTTTTGAACAAATTAGTCCAAAGCAGTGGCATTACTAGAATTGGTGGAATGGGCAGAGCAACTGCCCAGGCCATGGGTGTAGTTATGTACTGTTGTTCCCCCCTCACTTTTGTATTTTGTTTTGGCTAAAACTTTTGATAGAGAGATTTCGATGTGGTTTATTTAATTGCTTTCTGCATGAAATTGGACATTGAATGATATATAACATGATGGTATTTGAATCTTGATGGTAATTTAAAACTTAATATAGTATTTGAAAATACCAAGATTTTAAAAATTTGGCCAATAGTGGTATCATCCCTCACCAGGTGCAATTCTTAGCAATACCTTAGCAATACCACTGGCCCTACAATCCAGAGCAACTACGGGAGCACGTAAGAGACATTATGTATATCCGTAGTTACTGTACCACCTAATGAAAACCTATGGGAAATTTATATTGCAGTCCAGAGCAAATTGTTCTTACACCGGAACAAGGACTCCCCGTAGTTGCTCTAGATTGTGCTCTTAGCCACTTAGCACTACCACATAGCAATACCACTTAGCAATACCCTTAGCAATACCACTTGTCCAGAGTCTTGCAGGAGCAAAATGATACAGGGCCCAGCTTATAAAAGCCCTGTTTCCCACCCAAATTATCAGCTAAGCAGAGCAAACAGTAAGGAGGCCGCAGAAGATTACAAAGATCTTCATTCAGCTTAGTGCTTACTAGATCCCCTGGATTTGGCTTGGATGAGTTTTTCTTTACCAAGGCATGACTTCTCCTGGAGTCTGCAAAAGCTGAAAAGAAGCTGGCATGTGGTGTGTATGCTTCTAGCGCTGAGGCAGTGCTAACATTGCAGATGTTATAACATGAACCACAGGGTTTCTCTTCCTTAGGCATAAAAGAGAAGTTTTAATCCTCTCCCAGTTCAATTGACACTATTGTGCTCCATATAGAAGCTCCATTGGTTGGGCTTCTATTTTTGTGTGGGTTTCTTAAGAGACAACTTTCCGTGGTTTCCTTCCTATATTGCTTAGGCTAGAATCCAGAGTAACTACGGGACCTTTTACACCAACATAGTTACAGTGCCACCATTGGGAAACCTATGGGAAATGCATAAAGCAATTCAGAGTAAATGCCTCTTACGTCTTCCCATATTTACTCTGGATTGTAGGGTAAGCCATGCAACCAGTAGTTCTTATTCAGACATCATATTCAGGCAGTAGAAAATGTATAGTTTGGCTGCTTCCTCCTTTGCTGTAACCAATGGCTGTGCAGTGTTTTCTCAGTGTGATTCTTGACCACACAATCAACTTGCAATCAAGAGGGATGGTGGATTTTCTCCTGGGGTAAAGTATCATCTCCCCTTGTACTCTTTTATGTTTGGCTGCTTAGTGAAAAATCCACAATCAGGAACTTAGAATTGACTTCTGCTCTAGAACCTCCATGCTCAGCAGAATTGAGAAGTTTAATGTTTGATTAATTTGTAAAATTGCTGCCAAAGGATGTGAATGGAAAGCAGAATTAGGTTGTTTTAAAAAGGCGTTGGACAGACTCACACTGGAGGAGATGGAAAGGTGTTTTGATGAGATTTGAGCACCAGACCTTAACTAAGAGAACCAAGGTTCCAATTTTTCCGTCACTCATGAAGCTATAAAAATCATTCAACAGTATTTATATATCGCTTTTCAATTAAAAATGGTTGAGCTGTCAGTGCAGGTTGTGCTGCTGTTTCTATGCCATTGGTTTAGCAGTTTGTTAGGATTGGGCTTATCTAAAACTAGCGAAAAGCGTACCCACTTGTTTGCAGAAGTAACATTTCCCCATATGTTTGCAGGAGTAAAAATGTTTGCAGGAGTAACATTTCCCCATACACCATCCGCCATGGCGCATAACCACCCTATTCGCATAAACACGCCATGCGCCACTTCCCCCCATGTGCCACTTCCCCCATGCGCATCATCCCCATGCACATCATCCCCACATGTGCATCATCCCCATGCGCATCATCACCCCATGTGCAACTTCCCCCATGCGCAAATTCCCCCATGCACATCAACCCCTATGCGCAAATTCCCCCATGCGCATCAACCCCCACGCGCAACTTCCCCCCATGTGCAACTTCCCCCCCATGTGCAACATCCCCATGTGCAATTTTCCCCCATGCACAACTTCGCCTAGGCACATCAACCCCCAGGTGCATCAACCCCCAGGCACAACTTCCCCATGTGCAACTTTCCCCCATCTGCATCATCCGCCTGTGCGCAACTTTTCCCCCGTGCGCAACCTTTCCCCATGCGCAACTTCCCCTGTGCGCAACTTCCCCCATGCGCAACTTCCCCATGCGCAATTTTTCCCCATGCACAACTTCCCCCATGCACAACATCCCCCATGTGCATCAATCCCCATGTGCAACTTCCCCATGCGCAACTTCCCCCTGCGCATCATCCTCCCATGCACTTCAGCCCCCCATCCGCAACTTTTCCCCATGCGCAACTTTCCCCCATGTGCAGCATCCTCGCCAGTGCAACCTCTTCCTCTGAACAACATCCCCCCTGTGCACCAGGCACCAAGCACCAAATTGGCTGGATGTTGGTCATTCTTCCATGTTAAGTATAGGACAAAAACACATTGACCCCATTTCAGCCCCTTAAAGGTTAAATTTATGCACATGGGTTCTTGGTGGGTGTTCAGGTGACAGAAGGATCCCTCCCAGAATTCCATGCTTCAGGCCCAGCAGTTGGGGCAGAATGTTGATGAGTCAGCAATTCTCCAATGCAAAGTATAGGGAGGAAAACGCATTGCGACCCTTTTCACCCCCTTCCGGTTGGAATTTCCAAAAACTGGTTCTTAGTGCACCCCTCGGTCACGGAAGGAACACCCACCCCAAATTTCACGCTTCTAGGCCCAGCGGTTTTGACAGGGCAGTGATGAGTCAGTCAGTCAGTCAATGAGTGAGTGAGTGAGTCAGTCAGTCAGTGACTTTTCTCTTTTATATATATAGATAATCTTGCTCTCATTGCTTATTACTTAATGAGCTAAATATATAGATGGAACACTTGTGAATAATCTTTGGCCCTTCCTTCACTGAAAAAGTCACTTGTAATGTTTGGTTTTCCCTGGGACTGTGTTGTCAAACAAATCTGAAAACGTGGAACTGATAGAAGGTATGGGACAGTTGGAAGTCTGGTCCCTTCACTAAGTCCAAACTGCTTGTGAGAGGGACTATCTAATCATTATTACTGTTAAACCTTATTGATTGCACAAGATTTTAGGGGTCCTAAACAAAGTACTTTCTTAACTTCCTTATTGCACCTGAGATATTCTCTTCAAATTAACATTATGGATTGGTTACGCATTAACATGGTGATAAGGACTGACTTGAATGGAGCCTTTTACCCATCACTATGAACAAAGCTGGAAAGTATTACTGGAAGTTGAAGGAATGGCACAACATTATATTTGCTTGTTCAAGTACAAAGTGAAATGCTGGTATGTTAAGGTTAGAACAAATTGTGCTTGAAGGCCAAGTGTCTTGAAAACGTGTAGAGAGAAGTTGTATGACCAAACTTCACAAATGCATGAATTGTTAAGCCCACTATATTCCCTAATAATAATAATAATAACCTTGGCAGGCACCTGAAAACTATTGGCATTGACAAAATATCACTCTGCCAACTGCAGAAAGCAGCTCTTCTGGGATCAGAACAAATTATATGCTGCTACATCACACAGCCCTAGACTCTTGGGAAGGGTCCGACCGGTGATGTGAATGATACCAGCACAAAATTGTTTGCTGTGTATTTATGATGATGATGATGATGATGATGATAATAAGTATAAATAATAATATTATTATAAATATTATTATAAAATTATTATTATTATAATTATTATAAAAATAATAATTATTATTATAAAGTCACTCTTCTGGGATCAGCACAAATTATACGCCACTACATCACACAGTCCTAGACTCTTGGGAAGGTCCGACTGGTGATGTGAATGAAACCAACAAGAAATTGTTCTCTGTGTATTTATAATAAACAAACAAACAAACAAACAAATAAATAAATAAATAAATTCAGGATTTATTTCTTTAATTAATTATTTTTGGATCAGGATTGGATCCAAAAATAAATTCTGTATTAGATCCTTTCTATATTTATAAAATGGAAAAGTCACAGGCAGGCAGGCAGGCAGGCAGGCAGGCAGGCAGGCAGGCAGGCAAACAGACAGACAGACAGACAGACAGACAGACTGACTGACTGACTGACTGACTGAATGAATGAATGAATGAATGAATGGCTCGCTCGCTCGCTCACTCACTCACTCACTCACTCACCAATGCCCAGACAAAACCCCTGGACCTAAAAGCATGAAATTTGGAGAGGGTGTTTCTTCTGTGACAGAGGTACCCACGAAGGATGGTTTTCAGAAACTCCATCAGGAAAGGGGTGAAAAGGGATGTGCAACACATCCCTATATTTTCCATTGAAGAATCCCTGACTAATGGATGCTCTGCCCTAACCCCTGGAGCTAGAAGCATGAATTGCTTCATGCTCCATGGTTGATGCACATGGGGATGTTGCACATAGGGGGTGTTGTGCATGGGGGTGATGCATATGGGTGTTGTTGCTTATGGGGGGTTGTTGTGCATAGGTGGGTAGATGCACATGGGGTTGATGCACATGGAGGGGTTGTTATGTATGGGGGGTGTTGTGCATGGGCGTGTTGTGCAATGGGGGATGGCACAAAGGAGTTATTTTACTACTCATTATTGTATATAATATGAATTGCTCTAATAGTCTATTTCTATGCACAGTCTGAAGGTCTCCAGAGTTATCCAGCAGGGCTCTTCATATGGTCTTATCAAGAGCACTTGTCAGTTGAGTTGAGAAGGGCAGTCTTATGCATGGCTCCTCTGGGGAAAAAAATAATCCACTGTGTTCAATACTGAAAAGTGTGCACCTGCCATCATGGAGAACAAACCTTTAGTGTTGAAGTGAAATGCATAAATCAGGGCACAAGCCTACCCATCCCAGCACTAGATGTACTAGTGGCATAGTTGTGTGCTAATGGCATAGATGGCCATGTATTGCTGTCATGGGGGCAGTCAAGACAGAGAAAAGAGATTGTGCAGGTTTCAATTACTGTAAGAACTGAGCTTTGATAAGGCAGTACATTATTGGACTGGAGTTAAGCTGTCTCCTGCACCAGTTCTTAAAAGATTGCCATGACCCACCCCCCCTGAAATGAGGCTTCTTGCCACCATTTGGGATCATGACCCACAGTTTGAAGAATGCATCTTTGGCAATTCTTCGATGTTCAAGGTATTCATTGTCCAAGAATGGAACTCTTTGTGTATGTAATGTCAAGTTAATGTTCTCTTACAATCACGTTAACTATTTGACCTGCAGACCTTCATGCTGTCATAGTATGGTATTACCACTGCCACGTTTATCTATTAGCTGTTGGCCATGCACAGCAGATTTAATATTAACAATGAACAAAAAATTAAATTCTATGCCACTAATATCATTGTTTCTGGTAGAGTAGCCAAAGATTTATCCAGCCAATGGATATTTACTTCTGTCTGAAAAATGAGGAACATACTGAACAAAAGAGAAAGGCTAATTATATCTAATTATACTATCCTAACCTGTAATTATTGTATATAATATGAATTACTCTAATAGCCTATTTCTATGCACAGTCTGAGCAGCTGGGCCACTTGTCCTACACTGTATCTACTGCTGAAGAAAGCAAGCTGGAGGTCTCCTTGAGATACAGAGTATAGTCCAGTGATGGGCCCACCGAGCCCCAAGATCTGGTTCGCCGGAAGTTGGGGGATGGGCCCGGGGTCAGGGGGCAGGGCTGGGGTCAGGGGGCAGGGCGAGGGGCGGGCCCTCACTGTGCATGCGCCAGGCTTGGTGCATGTGCAGTGTGTCTCCCCGAGGAGCGGCTCAGTGCTCCTGCGTCGAGCTCAGCGCAGGCGCGTCTCCTGAAGCACGGCTTCGGGCGACTGAAGCCCCGCTTCAGGAGACCTGGCGGCCGCTTGCGAACCAGACGCCACGTGGGAAGATCCGGTTCGGGCGAGTAGGCCCGAACCGGCATCTGCCCACCAGTGGTATAGTCCCACATTGCCCAGTTGGGCTTCTTAGATCAGTGTCTGCCATATGGCCAGTACAAGTGTGAGAAGCCCCATGTTGAGCTTTCAACCCCATGAGGGGGAATAGGTCTGGTGTTCACCAGCGCCACCAATCCCACCCTTTCTTCATCTGATCTGCCAGTCTTCACCATACTCCTGCTCCTTTAACTTCCAGTTCTTGCACTGCCTGTCCAGAGCTTCCCTCTGTGCTGTATATAGGTGCTCAACAGGATCCAGTGCTAGTGGGATACTTCTGTGATACCCCAAGTGTAGCATTGTGCTGTTAAGTCCCTCAAAACCCATTATCAGTGATTAAAACCCATGCTCCCAGCAGGGAGAACAGACCTAGTTCTCAGTGAAGTGGTAGGTCTGCTTCTTGGCTGTTCCACTTCAGACTCTAGGCACTTACATAATGTCTTCTAAACAAACACACATGAAATACCCACACAGATTCCAAATGTCAGGGCAAAGTGTGCTTGCTCAACCCAGTAGTGGAGTCAGGGGGAACTGTAATGCTAACCTCTAGTTAGGCCGGTACAAGTCCCGGCATTAGACATGTGCTGACCTGAGGCTGTCACAAAAGTGGCGTAATGCACTTCTGCCCCACTCCTGGGGAGGTTAGGCCAGAGCACAGATATACACCAACTTTCCTATACCACCACAGAAAGATATGTCAGTTGAGTTAGGCCGGCCTAAATTTGTTAGGATTGCAACCACAATGCTCCAAAATATTCTGTTTAAGCAGTCCCTCTCCCTCACTCTTGAAACTTGGTTAGGAACAAAAGCAACATAGAGGAGATGCTTTTATGTTGCCCCTGCTCCTCAGGATGGCTCCAAAGGTAGGGAGCAGCTTCCATGGTGAATTTCAAAGCTGTGTGGCACTTATAGCTCTAGCTCCCTTTGGGTCCACTAGTGGCTCAGCCTAACATTCTTTTCTAGATGTAGGATATTTTTGGTATGGTCTCCCATTCAATCATGGGAGACCACCCCCTCCATCTGAAATGGTGCAGCCAGACACAGGTTTGCTATTTCATTGAGTTGAATGCTGAATAGGGGAACTTTGGTCAAAGTTCATGCTGTTTTTGTGGATGGACTCCAGGGCATAGAAGCTCCACATGTTTAAAGACTGGCAAGCAACTAGTTGGGGAGGTGAAGAGGTGGGGAGATGCAGAAGAAGATATGTTGGTTACGTGAGAAAGCTGTAGCACAATAATGAAGCACACATGCAGATTTATTTTGCTGATGGCAAATACACATGGACTTATGGTGAATCAGATGTTCATGTTCCATTGCCAAATATTTTGAGAGCCAGGAATTCCACATTGATGTCTGACTGCCAACTGTCACCAACTGCCAATTCTTCAATGTAGTCTGGCTGCCAATTATTGCTAAAGATTTAGTTCATACTTTCATGCTATATGGGGTGCACCACGATGAAGCAAACTGGCATCACACCCTACACATGCAGAAGACCCCAGATTCACTCTCTGCTACCTCCAGAAAAAGTAGGGAAAGTGTCCATCTGCAAACCTGAAGAATTCCTGTCTGTCAGTGCCTGCAAAAGCCAACATGCCTTGTTTCTATGGCTTATTCCTCCTTCTCTGACCCTTGGACTCACTCTTGCTGCATTTGATAGTACAGTGTGCCTCACGTAACAAATGCTTCACGTAAAGTATGTTTCACGTAACAAACAAAAATTTCTCTAGGATTCTGCTTCATGTAACAAACTGCTTCACATAAAGAACAAACTTGTTGGCAGTTGGGGCAGATGCGCTGGCAGGCAGCCTTTTTAAAAAGCATCAGGGCTGCCTAGCACGCCTGCCCATAGTGAAAGCAACACTTCCACACTGTTCCTCCCGTGGCTGGGCATCCGCTGGGCAGAGCAAGAGAAGAGCAGTGGAGAAGAGGGAAGCAGCTTAGGACAAGGCAGAAGGGAGCAGGGGGGAGAGAGGCTCAGGAGGAAGAGAAGGAGAAAGTGGGGAGACACTTGGAAAGTGTCTTGGATTGCAGAAGAATGTGTCTTTGATTGCAGCCTCCTAACCATGTCTACCCAGAAGTAAGCCCCATTGTATTAAATGGGGCTTACTCCCAGGAAAGTGTCTTTAGGATTGCAGCCTAAGTAAACTTCATAGGATCATGCCCACTGAATGCATGTTTTGAATTCAATTCCAGTGTTTTGTCATCATTTTTACATCCAGTTAATATTTTATATGAATATTTTTGGGGTTGTGGAACCAATCATCTGAGTTTCCGTTATTTGCTATGGGAAAATCCGCTTCATGTAAAGAACATTTCATGTAACAAACATGCCTCCAGAACGAATTAAATTTGAGGCGCCACTGTATGCGAAAGTGTACTCTTTCCTTGGCTGCAACTAGTGTTATGAGAAGTCTGCATGGGGATGACCTACACCCAAGTAACTAACTATAATGTTTATAAAAGCTGTCATAATGCAATCCTTCATCAGATCTGGTCTCAGAGGAAATAACACCTATAAAACTGCAAAAAATCTGTTGTACTGCAGCCCTGCTTCCCAGATTACTTGGGAATATTTTGCATCTTTGTGTTACCTGTAGGTTTGTGTCTCAGGATGCATCCAATTTTGATGTGCTGACACCATCCGGTATGTCGGTCCCAACGTGAACTATTTGGAACTGTCATCTTCCAAATAAGTAGGTGACCAGATTCCAGACTGTACATGTCAGCCAGGCTTAATTCAATGTCCAGATTTTCAATGGCTCTTAAAGTCAAGAAATAATCTTATATTGTTGCAAAACAGGAAAGTTATCCCACATAAAAACACATCACTTCTTGCCGGATTTATATACATATATAGTTCTATGGCCCCTGTTATATTATGTAAACTGCTGACCAATCTAAATGAGTGGTGAGCCAATGTCTTAAAGTAATGTTTAACCTTAAATAAAAAAGTTTCTTGTCAGATAAAAAGGGTATGGTCTGTGGCATTCCTTCTTTTCCCCGATGGTTATTTCACAAAGACCTTGAATTTTTTCTGACAAGTTAGCCAATAATCAAGTACCAACAAGCTTAGTTTAATCCTGTATCGAAACTGATTCCTTGAGTGCATATGATACCTGAAGAGTTTGCTGGATTATATTCCTTCTTTAAAAGATTGTCATTGTGAAATCATGGAGAGGTATCTCTCCCTTTGGAGAATTAGTCTGTAAGAAAAATAAGGATCAGACTCAGTCTCTGAGAGGCTCAATGAGAAGCACCATGACCAAGTTTATACCTCCAGATGTGAAAAATTTTGTCGCATGGGACTATGTTGTTTTTGCAGCTCTTTTTCTTATTTCTTCGGGCATTGGGGTCTTTTTTGCAATCAAAGAGAGGAAAAAGAAGAGTTCCGGGGACTTTTTGGTTGGTGGCAGGCAGATGACTTGTGGACCAGTAGCCCTGTCTCTCACCGCCAGTTTCATGTCTGCAGTGACTGTGCTGGGGACACCAGCTGAAGTGTATCGCCATGGGGCAGCCTTCATTCTATTCTTTATTGCCTATATGTTTGTCATCATCTTTACTTCTGAACTCTTCTTACCTGTATTCTACAGATCTGGAATAACAAGCACATATGAGGTAAGATTTTTTTATTTTTACACACATGTAAACAGGAGTTATAAAGTGTGTTAACATGGGTCAAGGCAATTAACAGATATACATATTGAAAACATGGAGTGAGCTTTCAGCTGTAATTAAACTTTTTTGACTTGACTTTTTCAATTTGTTGTAAAGTCTTTTATTAACAGGACAATCATGCATGCTGACTGCTAAATAAATGTGGTTTACTCTCAGGATGTATAGGATGGCTGATGATTGCAGATTAATAATGAGATTATTGGAGATTGATAATGTTTCTATATTTAATATATTAAATTTGTAGTAACCTCTAACTAATCTTTCTAGATAACACTATCTATAAATCAGAATCAGCCGATCAGTTTGTCAATTCAAATAGATGATGACCCCTATTATAATAAGACCTCAGCCAAAAATAATAAATCAATAATATCTCACTGTGTTCCTCATATATAATCTTGATAAATCTCCTAAAAAAAATAAACTAGTATTATAATTGTCCATGCAATTGGAGGCTGAGGTTGAGAAACAATTGCCTCAAGTTGCCTAAACCCTATCTGGACATTGTACTGCCAGAGCTCATGTTCCAGCAATGCATGGTACTTTGTGGCAGCATAGGAGGTGGCCCACTTTCATGTGCTTACTGGTCACTACCCCAAATGGGCAGCAACCCATTTCTTATGCAGTAACCCCCAGATATTCATTGGCACAGGTGGCTTATTTTGATTTGGAAGGAGGGCAGGATAGTGGGAGGGAGAGGGTGGATTGCTATAGGATCTTATCTCTTCTTTCCTGGAGCACTCCATCTCTTTTCTCTATTTGGACCTATGCCAAATAGGTCAGAGGAGTCCCATAGCAATGGGGACAATTACTAGGAAGTAAGTTAAAATACTTTCTGCATGTTTTTTGATTGTATCATTTCATGATACAACCTTGATCTGAAATGGTTTTATGCAGTGAGAAGGTTTTTCAAACTGATTTTTTTTAAATTCCAAAGCATAAGATGCAGATTGAATGACCAAGGGTCACACATTTTGTAGAGTGAAATGCTTTTATCTCTTGATATCTGATCTTGCATTTCACTTGAAGATGCTTTGAGCTCTGTCCAAATAAATGTCTATCAAGATGTCAAGTTTAAAACAAAAAAGAAGCATCTCCTTGTGTCTCTGTCTAATTACTACAGGAGCATTATTGTTGGGGGCAACAAGCCAGTACATCAGTGTTATGTAATGCTTGGATGAAGAGAAATATAAGGCAAAAAGGCAAGGATGGAGAGATAGAGAACGGGTAGAACTGGGAAGGTCAAAGCTGTGCAAAGTACAGAGCAATCAAAAATACAGAGTGCCCTGGATTGATGCTAGGACAACATTTTTCATATCTCAAGCCCCAGTACTGCTGGAGCAGACCTTCTCAGCAACACCAACATCAACCACCAAAAACTCTGATATAGTTCATATTTACAGTGGAGAGACATTGGAATGACATCATTGCAACAACATCTGTGCATCATCAATATTAGGTCCCTGCAATATTGGTGTTACAGCTGTGTATTATGAATGGGCATGAAGTCCAAGCAGCCAGATCATTGCATCCACCCATCCCCAATGTTTGCAGCCAAAGAACTGCTGTCAAGGTGAACAAGGTGAAGGGAGCAGGGGTGGGTGCAATGGCCCAATCAACTGGTCATGGCTATCTGTAGGGTTATTCCTCTGACATGCCCCACCATCATGTCCAAATGTTCCCCTGCTACTCCCTACCATTCACTATTGCTGCAGTAAACAGACGGCTCACTGAGGAGCCTCTCCCAGAAATTCAAGGAGAGGATGCTAAGACCTTGGGAGCAGGGGCACCTCAACTTGCCAAATCCCATCCTGAGGATAGCTGAGGTAAGAAAAAACTAGTGAGGAAGAAGGGATTCTGGTCAGCTAAGGAGACAACAAGAGGATAATCCTGCCATAGTTTTTATTGAATGTTACATGTGATAGAGCAGCATCTGAAAGAGAAACACACAGGTGGGGTTGGCAGCCATCTCCACCCGGAACGGCTGTTGTGCAAGTGCAAGTTATCCAATAGCCAGCCACATAACAGGTGCCTGAGAGATCTGGCTGCACCAGTTAGTTAACTGGCTGCCATGGAATCAGCAAAACCACAATGACCTGACTGGAAGGAGTAAGTCAGCAACCTCACAGTGCCCTTCTTTCAAACACCACTGTGAATGATTGACCCTGTGTGATCTATGTAAAGAGGGATAATAGTTGTAATGTTTAGGCCCTACTGACATTGTTGAACTTAGATCTTACTGAATTATATACCTACTTACATCTACGTTCCACTAAAATCAATATTTCTAAATAGACATGCTTAGGACTGCAATGCAAATGTGCACACAAATACGAATGGCTACCCCAAGGCACAGACTCGTGAATTTGCTTTTGGTGTGGATCAGTTTATTCACTCAGAAAATGTTATGATCATGTGCCTTGTGCTACATTATGACTTCTATGCTAAATAGAAAGACATTGTAGAGGTCTATCTGAACACAATATATCTGTCTGATTTTAAGTACCCCTTCCTGAGCCCTCTAAATTTCTGATTCCGAGTGTTACTAACCCTACAATCCAGAGTAACTATGGGAGCACGTAAGAGACTTTATGTGTACCCATAGTTGCTGCACTATCTAGTGAAAACCCATAGGAAATTCATATTGCAATCCAGAGCAAATTGTTCTTACACCCGAGCAAGGACTCCACGTAGTTACTCTGGATTGCGCCGTAAGAGCAATTTCAAACTCACTATGTGCTGTAGTTGGTTAATAAGATGTAATAGGAGATCCTATATATTTTTATTATATTTATCCTTTTCCCTAGTATTTGGAGTTAAGATTTAACAAGCCTGTTCGCCTTGCTGGTACGCTGATTTACATCGTGCAAACGGTAGGATATGCTGTCAATTTACATGTGTGATGAAAACTGTAGTTACCAAATAGTAGACCAATGGTTCTCCCTACTGCTGTGGTGTCTCTTGGGAAAATGGTGCCCAAAGCAAACAATAACATTGTGCCCCTGTCTAAACAGATCTATATGTCAGCACTCTGGACAGCCCCCCTCCCCCAAAAAATGCATTTTCAACCCCCCTGTTTGACATATACAGAAACTCCTTGAATTTTTTTCTGCAAGCATTTTAGCTTTTTTGAGAGGTTTCCTGAAACTGTGCAAAAAATGCATTGGCTATAGTATGGAAATACACCATTGGTAGAATATGGGTAACTTTGTATCTGGTGCTCCCCCTTCCAGTGGTGCTCACATCAGATGTCCTCCCTTGTCACATCCTAGATTCACCACCGCCCTTCTGTGAGGAGCTTCTTTGCAAAAGACTTCCCCATTCTTTTCTAGGAATCACTGGACACATGCGATACAAAATATCTACATGTAATGTTTCCCTCTCACAGAAGAGGACAGTAAGCTCTTGCACATTCAGGACTCCGGAAACAAATCCTTTTGATTCCACCCTCACTTAATTTTACCTTCAGTACCTGATGCTTAGCATCAAGTACTATTGATGCTAAGTAATAGTACTTCAGTACTACTGAGCTTAGCAGGATTGTAGCATCTCTGTGTTTAATTTATTGCAATGAAGCTATTGAAACACAAGCTTGAAACACAAGCTATTAATGCATTACACAAGCTACTAAGGCATAAAGCTATTAATACGTATTTTATATGTTTTTATACTGTAATACGTTCTCATAATGTTTTAGTATCTAGTTGGTCTTAACAGAAGTCTAAACTTTTCCTTACTTTATGGTTGCTGTGGAATTCTGCACATATGAGAATGAACTGTATGCACATGCAAATTACTCTGGAAATGTGGAATTCTAGTAGTTTGATTATTTTTTCCCAAAAGGAAAATCTTTCTGAATCCACAAATTTCCTCAGAAATCCCTCTCCTCTTGAATTTTGTAGAGAAATCTAGTTTCACTTTTCTCTAATGCAGGTAATGATTAATACGACAGCCATATGACAGGCTTTCATTTTTTTTAAAGACTCATTCTGGGAAGAAATATTGCCACTTGGCTCAGCATAGCCACTGAAATTGTTTGCACATCATGTACTATTAAGGGTACACCTTTCTTGCTTATTTCAATTGCCTGGGAACTTCTGAAATTATTTCTTGCCATTGCAATAAGATCTACTTGGAAGAACAGAAAAGAAAATCAGCTTGGCCATAAAGAGACTGGGGACACTGTTGTTGCCTCAGCGTAAAGTTAATTGGGTTTTTTCCTATTCTACTTATTTTGGTATAATAGAAAAATATTATATCCATTTTTTTTGTAATAGGAAAAATTTCCTATTTCCTATTATATTTTATACCTCTCATAGAGGTATATGCCTTTTTGGGTAAAGATATATGGCTTTTTTCTCTGAGATATATACATAGGTCGAAAACTATTTTTCCCAAGTAGGGGTCCCCAAACTATAAGGTTTTGCTACAAAAGGGAGCCACAGGGTACATACAGGCAAGTTGTGGGATGTCCCCAGCATTCTCTTCCCAAGTACTACCATCTTGGTTGTGAAGGATTGCATGTCATTCCTGTGAATCTTGCAAGAGTAGTATAAGTCTTGCCTGAGCCAAGATGGTGGCACCCAAGAAGAGAATACCATGGAAGAAGGGAGCCATGATGTCAAAAAAATTGGGAACCTCTGTCCTAAAGTATTCCATCCACCAAATTCTTTCTATACATATATATACGTAGTAGAAGCATATATATATACTTCTGTGTATGTATGTATGTATGTATGTATGTATGTATGTATGTATGTATGTATGTATGTATGTACACGTACGTAGTAAAAGCATCAGCACTGATTAGCATTTTTGCTAGAAATTACCATAAAAACTTGCTTTTACATTATGGGACAATGGTTTGTCCATTACACAAAATTTAAGTAAGTCGAGGGAGTTGTATTATGTTATCTAATTAAAAGGTCAGAATATAGCCCATATTGAAAAAGTGATTGTTGAGCAATTCATAATGGACTTTCATAGTTCCCTTCCAGATTTTTAAAATATTGTATAATTTAGAATATAGTGTGTGTTTCTCATTACAGTAATAGCGACCATTTGCCCAGTGGAGGAAAAAAGATTAGGGCTGAAATCTTAATCACACTTTCCTGGGAGTAAGTACTATTGAATACAATGGGACTTACTTTTGAGGAGACATGCTTAGGATCGCACTGTAGATTGCTAATAGTCTGGCCATAATATAAAATTATCTATTTTGCAGTACTACAGTGAAGGAGGTACAAGTGTCAGGTACCAAGTGCCCAACAGTTTGCATTGGAGATAGGACATACAGGACTTAAATATGCAATTTTATCTCAAAGCGAATGAGGTTGGCTCTTTTAGATAAACATCACTTATGGAGCAGTTAATGGGACACAGGCTGCAATCCTAGCCACACTTTCCTGGGAGTAAGTACTACTGAACACAATGGGACTTACTTCTCAGTAGACATGCTTAGGATTGCATTGACAATCACATATAAATTAATTGCGCATAAATAGGTTGCAGTGCAGCACCTTTACTGTAATGCCGAAGATGTAGGGACACATGAGATGGAATGGTACACCAGACTGAGGAAACCTCATATGAAAGCGTGGACATGTGTATAGGAATACATGTTCTCATTTTGTTGGGACCTACCTAACGCTTATGTAATGTATAATTTCTTTGTGGAATCCCAGAATAAAATGCTGAGTTTCCTTGTCCTATTTTTTTCTCCTTTCCTGGGACAGTCATATTGTTTGAATTTATTTAGTAGATATTTTGTGTCTGTTCCTTTTATAAACTTTCTGCTTTTTCACAGATTCTTTATACTGGAGTGGTAGTCTATGCTCCTGCTCTGGCCCTCAATCAAGGTGAGTTTCAAGGCCAAGACATCCATCTTTGCCAATTATTTTTGTAAAAACACAAGAAGTAAAAGAGGAACATAAAATTGGAATACTTTGGAAAAGTATTTTGTGTTCTCCCGTTACCTATCCATTTGGCAGTCATCCACCTTTCTGTTGTTTTGCGGGATTATTTATTTGCTCCGTTTCCCTTCAGCTAAAAAGTAACCAGAGATTATGTGTGCTCAACAATTTCTCAAGGATTTGGCAGAGTATTCAGTTCAGGGTAATGATCCATGATGTGTTCTTTAACAGGTTTTATACTTCCCCTCTTCTGTTTTAATGTCATCTGTAATACAAACAGGGCAAGAGATTTTCAGTGGCCTATAAATCTTGGAAGCAAAAAGGTCTTTGTGATGGGTTGCTGTTTTTTCTCTGCTGGCCCTTTTTGTATATGTATGTATTTTATTTCACTGGATGAAACTTGCTTCCCTGAAGTTAAAGAAAAAGTCAAAGCCCTGAATGCTTACAAACTCATTACACTTTCTTAAATACCACAAACATTACGGGCCATACATGCAGCTGGGTTTCTCGGTGAAAATCACAGGAAACAACAATGAACGGCAATAACAATCAACTGAAACATTACTCAAAAATTACTGTGATCCTAAAAAATGCTTAGCTTTTTGTTTTTAAAAAATTTGTCAATATTTCAATACAACAAGCACCGGCACTAATCCAGGAAGCCCTGTGTTAGGCTGGCAGGCCAGAGAAAGGGGTTAGTATATGGTGAAGACCTCATCCACCAAACCCACCCACCCTGGTTATGTCCTTCTACTCTGAGAACACCTCTCTCTATCTCCATTCTGTCCACCCCTCACCTTCTACAAGCCCCTCGACCACTCAGAGTTTTTCTTTCCTCTACCAGCAGTAGATATAAACATGCCCAATCATCCTGATCACAGGAAAATATGCATAAAATATCACTGATTATATTAAAAGTAGCTGTTGGGATTTTGGCTAAAATGAACTGTTTTCAGCATGCTTTATGTAGACATTTTGTATCTTTCCCCAATGCTTTCTTCCAATGTCATTAATAATAGTTTGGAAGGAATTATGAAGAACTAACCAGTCAGCAGTGAAAAGGAAGTAGTTGTGCATATCCCTGTCTTACTGGAAACCATCCCGCTTAGATATTGTGGTGCCTTTCAACAAACAATACCTAATGTAATTTCCTTTGGCTTTGCAGTGACTGGATTTGATCTCTGGGGCTCAGTATTTGCAACTGGGATCGTTTGTACATTCTACTGTACCCTGGTATGTGCTTACTACTTGACTGACTGATTGACAGACAGACAATGTAAATAGTTTTGCTCCAAAAGTGCTTGAAGGAAATGCCAATTGCCATTAATCTTTGTATTAGGGAACCTTAAAATTCAGACTTTTGTGTGAAGTATAACAGAACATTATTTTTGCATGCCATAATTTGTTTCAAAGGACTACCGAGGCCAAAGTTCTTCAAGTATGCAATAAATAATGGCAATTCTTCAAATCTCAGAGTAGGAAATAACTGGCTTTCTTGAATGACCTGCCTCTTCCTGAATCTAAAGGAGAACAAGTCAAATTTTGTCACAGATTAATTTTTCCATCTACATGTTACCCTTACTGTGACATTTTGAGTGACAAAATGCAGGCATGTTTACTCTGGCAGGTTATATTTTCTTCCATGGTACTGCATTTCTCGGTCTAGCTGTTTCTTCCCTGTTCCTGAGATAGCAATAGATTGGGATAGCAATGGCCATGAACTGGCATGAGAATAGAAGATAGGAATGGTTCCTGAAAGGGCTGGCCATAGGGAAATCTCAGCACACTCCAGGGGACCTCTGGTGGAGATGCACAGCTACCACTTTGCCCAGGAGATGATCAAGCCTGGAAGGAGCACTTAGCTCCCTTAATTCAATCTGGCAAAAGAAAGGAGGGGACAACCAAAGGGAGTATGGTCCTCCAAAGCGGAGTAGAGCAGTCCACCCAAACAAAAGTAGGGAGAGATGAGACAGAACTAGGCTGGAACTGGAGGCACTTCTACCCCTCCATGTTGCTGACCTCCTGCCCTCATCCCTTTGTTCAGGTAAGAAATTCAGTTAGGAAAATTGAGTTAGGATGTGGTCACTAAGGAGGGACAGTTATGAGCTTAGGAGATGGAAGTCCTTGGTGGGCTACAGAAGTAGTATGCATAAGCCATGTAATCTAGGGTTGAGCTGCCAGGCCAAAAAACATCATTATATTGTTGTGTCTCATTGTTGTACCTGTTAAAAAAGAGAGAAACAATAAATCAAATTGTGTACCTGCAAGAGCGAGTAAGAAAAGTTACGTATTTTGAAAGACTTACCTGTGAGAGTGTATCCTATCACCACATTGCTGCTAGAACCTATGGAGGGAGGCAGTACCTATAATGTGCCTCTGCCCACCTGGCCCATTCCTTGTCATATGCACATGACAGGTCTCCACACAGGGCAAGCAAATCTTCCACGCTCAGGATTCATGAAGACAGCATGGTGAGAAGAGCATGGCCTTCTCACCTTCACTCCCTCTCACCACTGGGTCAAATTGGCTTAAAATTGACCTTCCTCAAAGCAATTGTTGCTAATGCCAATGCTGGATGCCTGTCAGCAGCCACAGGGACCCCATGGAACCCATGGCAGTGATGTCATGGCTGCAAGTAACATCAAACTGGTGTGCCAGAGCTCCTCCATGTCTACTCAGAAATAAATCCCATTGTGTTCAATGAGACCTACTCCAAAGAAAGCAGCCTGAATTCCACATTCTAATATGCTGCTGCTCAGTGCCAGATTGAAAGATGGTGGCAGCCATCTTTTCATGACTCCCAAAGGGGGTCCTGACCCCTGCTTTGATAACCACTGCAAAGTTTAATCATTCTTCTTGTGTTGTCTACTTGAACATGTTAAAAATGAAGGAAAATTCTCTTTTCTTTTTTCTTAGGGAGGATTAAAAGCTGTTGTCTGGACTGATGCCTTCCAACTGGTCGTCATGCTGATTGGGTTCTTAACTGTTTTGATCCAAGGAAGTCTTCTGAATGGGGGGCCTATAAACATTTGGGAGAATGCCAACAATGGGTCACGCCTTGCTATATTTGAGTAAGCAGACTGGCTCCTTGTGCCAAGACTAAAGTTTGTAGAAACACAAGTGACTTTATGTTACAGAATGAGATAAAATCATGTGATAAAAAGCATTTTATCTTATCCAGTTTGAGTGGAAAAAGAAATTAAGGGCACAATCCAGAGCAACTACGGGGAGTCCTTGCTCCGGTGTAAGAACAATTTGCTCTGGATTGCAATATGAATTTCCCATAGGTTTTCATTAGGTGGTACAGTAACTACGGGCACACATAATGTCTTTTATGTGCTTCCGTAGTTGCTCTGGATTGTAGGGCCAGCCACAATCAAAATATTTGAAAGGGTGAAATTGGCTGTTTCCTCCAAGAAAGAAGCCCCCCATTTAAAGGGAGTGGTATTAGGAGAGTTTGGATCTGCTGCAAGTTATATATTAATTTTATTATTATTAATGTATTAATTTAAATAAACTTGCAGAATAAACCTGTCATTGAGGAAGTAAAGTATTGTGCATCCTTAGCACAGCTGGGTACTGGTGGGCACTGCGGGGCACAACTGAGGGGTGGCAGCACAAATCCAAGCAACCCAGCACTGCTGCAGGTTTTCTGGGAACAGGGTTAGGATCCTGCACAACTGCTGGGACCTGACCCTGCCTTCCACAGTCACATCCACCACCCACTCTCCCCCCTCTGAGTATAAATGCAAAGGATAAATTAATGTTTGGGCTTTTGTAAAAAATTCAGACAGGAGAAATGAAACATACAACAAAGGCAGTGATAAACGGAGAGAGCTCCATACTAAAAGTTGCTTCCAGTTATTGCAAATTAAAATTGCTTTAATTATAGCCTTTATTAATTATAGCCTTTATTAATATGGCAGGCTTTGAAGTAGCATGTCATAAATTGAGGGGAAACAAATAAAATGAAGAGGAAAAGGGAATTTTCAAAAATAGAAACTGTTTGTATACAGCAAGTAAGTATAGATAACTACTGTATGTAGATGTATCAGTAGGCTGAGGGAGAGTTCAATGGGGCTTACTTTTGTGTAGCCTTGTATAGGATTGTGCTATACATTATCTTTCTGCTAACTTTATATAGCTAATTTGTTATATGTATATGAATGTTATTTAAATAATGCAAAGACTAAATGGCAAATTCATTCCATTTTCCCCAGAATCCAGAGAAGGTTTGATCTGTGAACTGGGTTGCCTTATTATCACTGTAAGATTTCAGTCTTGCACATGATGAAGCTTTCTTAAACTCTATTGAAGTAAATGGGATTTTACAGCTGGACGCTTTACATAATTGCAGCCTAAGAGTGAATGTGTAGGTGCTAATCCAAGTGCCTCATTTATGCAGTTTTGATGTTGATCCTCTGAGACGACACACTTTTTGGACAATTGCAGTAGGAGGAACATTTACATGGCTAGGAATATATGGAGTTAACCAGTCTACAATTCAGAGATGCATCGCTTGCAAGACAGAGAAACATGCCAAACTGTAAGTAGTCATCAAATATAACCTTGCACTGGGACATAACTGAATAGACAGTTTTTAAAAAAATCTATCTTGTTTTTTTTCCTGCATTCACAATACCTGTACTAATAATAATAATAATAATAACTTTAAACAGTAACAAAACCAAAAGAAGTGTTCAGTCCTGGGATCACCCATAGACATAAGAATTTTGATCATCCAAATAGCAAATGCAATACATTATACAGACCACAGACTGTGACCTTCATATCATTTTATGTATGTATGTATGTATGTATGTATGTTTGTATGTATGTATGTATGTGAAAAATCCAGAGTAACCACGGGGAGTCCTTGCTCTGGTATAAGAACAACTTACTCTGGATTCCAATATGAATTTCCCATAGGTTTTCACTAGGCAGTGCAGTAACTATGGGTGCACATAAAGTCTCTTACGTGCTCCTGTAGTTACTCTGGATTTGGGGGTATGTATGTATGTATGTATGTATGTATGTATGTATGTATGTATGTATGTATGTAAAAGGGCTGTGGGTGGCGCAAGTGGCTAAGACGCTGTGCCTGTTAACCAGCAGGCCAGGGTTCGAGACCCGTGTCGGCCCCACAAGACAGGGTGAGCTCCTGTCCTTAGCCCAGCTCTGCGACACCAGCTGGATCCAATCGTATTGGCTCTGCCTTTCCATTGGACTAATTCAGTGGCATGGAGAGGGGGGATTTGCTGCTTGGGGAACAGCCTATCCTCCATAACAATCCAACCCAGGCTTTCGTGCTTCGCATGCAGCGTATGCAGCATTGAGCACGATACCATAGTCTTTCAAGACTGACGGAGGCCTGCTATGTATGTAAAAGATATTGTCCTGCTTTTCCTCTGTCGGGACAAATGCCCTAGGAGATTTACAGTTTAAATATAAAACATAAAGAGTATAAAATAATGAATAAAATCATTTGAATAAAATAAAATGATAATGAATAAAGCCATTTGGAGGAGGGCAAAACTATTTATTTTTTAAGAATGTTAGTATATTCATATATATTCAAATGATGCAGATAACTCATCACCCAAATGCCAGACTAAACTAAAAGATTTTAAGCTCTCACCAGATTGAGGGAGGGGAATAAATCTCAATTCCCCTAAAAGGTGGTTCCATAAGTGTGGCACCACTACCCAAAAGGCTTGCATCAATGCCACCATGCCCCTAACCTGGGAGAAAGGTGACACTGGCAGGAAAGCTCCCTCAGATGAGCAGAGGGAGATATAATATATGATCTATAAAGGTAAAAGTGTCCCCCACTCTAGGGAGCAGTGCTCATCCCGTTTCTTAGAGCCAGCATTGTCTGAAGACATCTCTGTGGAAATATGACTCGCATGTTGAGCTATTGTCTCCCATAATATATGGGAGAAGCTAACCCTCAGTTAACCTGGCCCCAAACTGTTAAGGGCTTTTAAGGTCAATCTCAGCACTTTGAATTGGGCCTGGAAAGAAATAGACTTCCAATGCAGATGCAGAAGCAGCAGGCTGACAGAAACAGACTACCTAGCTCCAGTACCACCTTGGCCACCATAATTTGCACCACCATATTCTGCACCACCTTGCTGCAGCTTCCAAATCATCTTCAGTAAGATAAGGCCTGTTTACTGCAATCATGAAGGTGATCAAAGGAGGCTGCAAACCTCCAGGACTCAGAGTGGCCCTCCAAGGTAAGTAAAAAAGCCCTTGGCAACAGTAGTCACTAGCCTCTTCCGTTAGCTCATAACCATCACTAGTCCCCTCTGTACACATGCAAACACCTGGTTCCTAACACCACTATCCAGGACCTTTGAGAAACGTCACCAATAGCTATTTGAACATAAACTAAAACAAAAGTGACAAATGAAAATGACTTACCGTATATTGCATTATTCATAGATAACTGTGGGTGTGGGTGGCACAAGTGGTTAAGACACTGTGCCTGTTAACCAGCAGGCCAAGGTTCAGCCCCACAAAACAGGGTGAGCTCCTGTCCTTAGCCTCGCTCTGCGACTCTAGCTGGATCCAATCATATTGGCTCTGCCTTTCCATTGGACTAATTCAGTGGCGTGGAGAGGGGGGATTTGCTGCTTGGGTAACAGCCTATCCTCCATAACAATCTAACCCAGGCTTTTGTGCTTCGTATGCAGCGCATGCAGTGCATGCAGCGCATGCAGCACGGAGCACGATACCTTAGTCTTTCAAGACTGATGGAGGCCTGCTTAGATAATGTTCTTCTCTTTTTTATTTTCTAGTGCCCTTTATCTTAATTTAGTGGGACTATGGGTCATCCTTGTATGCGCAGTCTTTTGTGGTTTGGTGATGTATACCCATTTTAGAAGCTGTGACCCCTGGACAGCTGGCTTTATTTCAGCACCTGATCAGGTATGGAAAACAATTAGACATCTAAACAAAAAGCGTATTTATTGATTAGACCAAAACAGAACTTAAGAGCCCAAACCTGAGGATTAAGTATGGGGCATGGTGATGGTGGTGGTAGGTGGCGAACACCTCTTCTGGGCCAGCACCAGAGCTAAACCAGTGCCAAGAGGTGCTGTGTTAGCACCAAGGAAGTGCTGGCTCTCTGCAGTTCAGTGGTCTGTGAGGACTGCTGAGCAGTGGAAGGTTGAGGGAGTTGTGGAAGAAGGTGGGGAGAAGGTGTTCTGGGGCATGAGGAAAGTCCCCTTCTCCTGAGGAAGCATCTGGCAGCCTGCTGGCTCACATGATACTGTGGCCACTGTTCCATTAGTTAATTGGGAGCCTGCAGGCAGGTCACGGTTAATGAATTGGGGTCTGTGTGCTTGAAATTTCTGATATTCATGTGTACAAACCTGGATTTCTAGTAGTATAGGGTGGTTATCAAAATATTCCCACATCAGTATGAGGTTTGTTATCAGTATCAGTGTAAAGTTCAGTGGGCAAGAATGAGAGGTGAAGAAAGCAACATTCTTTTGTAATTCCTTTTGTTTAACCTTGAATGCTTGAACAGTCTTGAACAATTCCAAGTCACTATGTAATCCAAACAAGGACCCGGGAAAGTGATTGCCAAGACACTCTTCAGACATTTCCCACATGCATTTTGTAGTGTCAGGAAGTGAAAGTGAATCAGGCATGTTTGCTTTCATTTGCATGGTTTGCTGTTACTATGGTTTGTTACTCTCCTGAACTTTCACTCTTTTTTCCCCACAGTTGATGCCATATTTTGTTATGATAATCTTTTCTTCAGTCCCTGGACTTCCAGGACTATTTGTTGCATGTGCGTTCAGTGGAACACTCAGGTCTGTGCATAACAGGGTTGGTTCCATTCATGTCTAATTTGTTAGTTTGGTTTTAACTGAGACAAATCAAAAGAGGGCACCAGACGAGAACCAAGTATGGATCACAGCACTACTCTTGCAAATGCCACATCATTCCTCTCTACCGTGTCCCTGCAGTGAAATGCTGCAGAGCTTTATCTTTTCTGTATAGAATGAATACCGCATAGAAGAATTCCAGCAGACAGACCTTCCAATCCCTTTTAAAACACTTTAGAAATTGCCACCAATTCCCCTGCCCACTGCAGCTCTTGATCTGACATCCCATGACAGTCACAAAAACCCTGAGAGTAGGGTTTTTTTGGTAGGTATAGGGGATTGCAGGTGTGACAGTAGGGTGGGAAAGACCAACTGTGAGAGATAATTTCCTATGTACAACTCTGGTTCCACATCTATAATTGGCAAAATGTTTCTTTGTAATCAGAGCAGAGGGGGAACATTAAAAATGAATAAATATAGGTTTTTGAATCCGCCAATCTCGCCCTTCACCCACACACAACTCACATTACTCCCAACTGCTATAAATGGAGCCAATTGTTCTTTGTATCTGTGCAGCCCACTTTGGGACCAGTAATGACTGTGGCATGGAGGAAATGCTTACACTGTGCACATTTGCCTTTGTAGCACTGTGGCCGCAAGTATAAATGCTCTGGCAACTGTGACGTTTGAAGATTTTGTCAAGTACTGCTTTCCAAACCTGTCTGAAAGTGCAAGCACTTGGATCAGCAAAGGCTTATGTAGGTACCGTGGATGGATTTTCCCCTTATTTATCAAACCGCAAATGTGTTACTATGTTTCTGTGAGTGTGAGAATGGGCCAGTCTAGTGAATCTCCTTAGGCAAGCAGTGGTGTCAAGGACACAAAACAGGGCTATGTATCAAGTCCAAGTATGTAATAAGGATGTAGCCTGAAAATGAATAGGGGAGGGAACTAAGGTTCCTTTTTGTGAGAAAGGAAGGAAGGAAGGAAGGAAGGAAGGAAGGAAGGAAGGAAGGAAGGAAGGACACATATATGAATCAGTTTGTGTAATCACATTCAGAATAATTCTTATTTTTCAGTGTTAAGGACATCAAAGGGATAAATCAGGATGTTTGTTGTCGTAAGGGCCCAATCCTGTCCTACATCCCAGCACTGACTCATCTGCAATGCACCCCTGAGTTAAAAGAACAAATGAGGACTTTGTGAATAACTGCATAATCTGTGACTAACTGCACAAGAGTACCTATGGGAGCTCTAAAGAGACATTTACGCTGATGGAGTTATGGCACCACCTAGTGGAAACCTATGGGACATTCATAGAGCAATCCAAAGTAAATTTTTCTTATGTTGACATAAGAGCGCCTGCAGTTTACTCTGGATTATACAGTAAGCCACTACCAAAGGATGCAACACATGCCTTATGGGCATAGCTGCATCAGCACTGGAAAGTTGGATAACACTGGAAAGTTGGATGTTGTTGCTAATTTCAATCTCTTTTTCAGGCATAGTATTTGGTGTGCTATGTACTTCAATGGCTGTGGCAGCATCACTCATGGGTGCTGTTGTGCAGGTAAGATAAAGTTGTGAAGAGATTTGGCCTAATTTGGAGCTTTGCAAACAAGGGAAGTTTATGGTCTTCCACGAGAACCCCCATGTAGTGGAAAGTCCCTTGCACAAACCAGAAATTTCTTTGGCAGTAGAAGAAAACAGGAATATCTTACTCCAAAGGCGTTCTACCAACTCTCAGGATGGTTGCAAAAGGAATAATCTTCCATTATATTTTGTACTGACACTTTTATGATGAAATATTAATATTCTATTATTATATTCTATTATTGGATAAGAAATTAAAGATTAAGACAGAAATTACATACAATCCATTTGGTAAAACATCTTGCTAAACAGGGTCCAATCTTAATTTTTTTCTAATATGAATGTATGGGAATAATTTTGGATCTTTGGAAAGAAGAGGAATTATTGTGTCACAGTCCAGGAATAACAGCTTGTATGGAAATGCAGAGTCTGCATTTCCAGTACTGCTTCCAGGGATCCCCCCTTTCATACACAAATGAAAATATCTTGTTAAAGGAATAATAAGTACTTATTAATATTAATTAATTAATTAATAAGTACTTATTAATAATAAGTACTTATTAATAATAAGTACTTATTTTCCATTGCTTTCAAAGATAGGGCATATCTTTGATTATATAAGTTATAAGTTATAAGTAGGGCATATCTTTATAAGTATAAAGATAGGGCATATCTTTGATTATATAAGTTATATATAAGTTATATGCTAGCAAAAACAATTACTGTTTCTTAAGATTCTAGTTTCTTCCTTACACTAAAATTCATTGGAAGAAAATATAAGAACTCTTATCTTTTTAACACTATCTGCCAAGAAATTATATGCAACAATGAAATGGAAACTGCTGGTTCTCTGGTCCAGGATATTTAAACCGTCACTAGGCCTGCAATTCTATACATTCTTCCCTGGAGTTTACTCATTTGAACACAATTGAAATTCTGAGTATAATATAACGAAATGGAGACATTCAATTTTCAGTTGATAACAACCAGCTGTATAAAGTCTCTTCCATGCTTTATTATAACAGGCTTCTCTTAGTATACATGGAATGTGTGGAGGACCAATGCTGGGATTATTTACATTGGGCATTGTTTTTCCTTGGACCAACTGGAAGGTAAATAGTAGCTACCATATTTTCAAAACTGTATAATTCCTTATGACATTTGTTTGCACAGTTATTGTAATTCATCCCTCTCAAGGTACCTTTGGGAAGCAGCACATGATAATTACCATCATTTAATTACTCTGTAAGAGCTTATCTTATTTAATAGATCATCAGTTCATTCTACTTTAATGTATAGTGAGTCCATGTCAAGGTATGAGTAGAATGGACTGATGATCTATTAAGTAAAATATGTAGAACAGGTAAATAATAGCAAGTGCAAGTGCTAGAACACGTGTAGTACTGTAGATAGTTGAGCAGACCTCACAGGTATGCTGAAGGCAGGTTTTGAGCCAGAAACATGGAATTTTCTATGACCCTTTGATAAGTCATGCAAGGATTTTTAAGGAGAATTCTATAGTTTTGTCTCATTTTCCTTAGGCCAGATCCTGGTTTAAAACGTACACATAATTGTCTCCTAAGAACTGTAGTCTTTGTTATAAATTCAGTAAAAAATCATAAGACACATTTGTATTCATTAAGTTCACATCCTTTTTGTAAACATTCTCAGAATAAGTACATTGCAAACAATATACCAGTAGCACAATTAATCAAATCCTTATTTAAGGTGCCTGGTGTGTTAAGCCAAAGGCTCAACATACAACATATAACAGATAGCTGAGACATGCAATTCAGTTCACAGCAGACAACAAGGAATGAGCACAAACAAGTATAGCTACACTATACTTGTTTGAGCTCATTCCTTGTTGTCTCTCTGCTGTAAACCCATTGCTTTCCATGAGATATTATTCTTAAGCTAATGGGCACTGGATTGTAGTCTGGGACTTTGTTTTCCAGTGACCTCACAGATAAGGTGAGGTGATGATCTAAACTTGATTTACAAGCAGAAATTTATTGCCTTATAGATTAATTATGTGGTAAGTTACACAGAGATGCCACTGAAAAATCATGCACAGATTGATCAGCCCTTTCCTAATCTGTAATGTTTTGAATCTTTATGATTTGACTTGCAGCATGATCCTTGGAAGTCACCAGTACCAATGTTCTTGATTTCAGGGAGCTTTGGGAGGTCTTCTTACTGGAATCACTCTGGCATTTTGGGTTGGTATCGGAGCTTTTGTGTATCCTGCTCCACCATCTAAGTCCCTTCCATTACAACTTTCAACAGCTGGTTGCATTGCCAACAGTACAGAGACCATAGCTACAGTAATTCCTACTTTACCTCCTGCCAGGTACAGTTCCTTCCATTCCCATTTATATTCTGTGGCATTCGGCTGAGATATTTTCCATTTATAAGCGAGTAGCACTAGTGGTTTGTCTCAGTCTTAAGGCCTCTGATAAAGTGTGCTGCAATACTCCAAAAATAATCAACAAAACAAATTGGATATTTATCTATTTAACTGATAATGTGCATTTATTCACTTACATATAGCTAGAGGTATAAGACATTTTTATTTTTCAGATTTTGTTTTTTCCCCAAGGCAGAAAAGTCCAGAAAGCAGTGTTGAGTGTTTTATTCCAAGGGCACATTTTTATAAATCATTATCAATTATAATAACTAAATTGTGCTAGCTAGATGGTAGTGTCAGCAGATGTAACCACAGTTATTACTCTTTCACCCTTCTGTCCCCATCAAGCCCAATCAACCTATAGTGACCAATGTGTATAGATGTGAGAAAATGGCTTTTTTGCTGACTTTTATTTTTTTTTACAAAAAATGAGAAGAGCAGAAAGGTGTGTTATGTGTTTATCTTTTATTATCTCAAAAATATCACACCTCTAATTACAGCCTTTGCTCCCTACTGTTCAACTGACAGGATTGCCACACTGGGTTAAATAAAACCAAATTATGGGAAATAACAATGGAAAAAAGTATGGAACTGATCTGGCTTGCTTCTCCTAGGTCCTCCTCCTCTTCATCCTCCTCCTCCTCCTCCTCACAAGGATGTTAGTGATTCCTTGACTGATGTGAGAAAAGAGGGGCACAATTAAAGCTTAAATAGGTATCAAAAGCAGCAATTGACCCTTTGTCTCTTTTTTATCATCTTAGGCCTCACCTGGCCGATACCTGGTATTCCTTGTCATACCTTTACTTCAGCGCTGTCGGCTGTGTTGCATGCATTCTTGCAGGGCTTCTGATCAGCTTTCTAACAGGTTATTTATTTATTAATGACTGCATTTCTAGTTTGACTAATGGAGAAGTTTTTTTAATGAAAAGTTTCGTTGGGTGATAAGCAGGATGCCTTTGAAATAAGCAGGATGAGTCATTTATTGTAAACGTTCTATTGATACTCTATAGATAAAACACTGAAAGAATGTATGAGACAGAGATAGGTATCAGACTGCATACTGATAGTCTCAAATGACTATATATGGCACTGATGCGGCACCATCAGCCACACTTGAAGTGAGCAGGGCAGTGATGGGGGGAATGTCAACACAATGGGGGAGCTGAGCCAGTGGTGCGCTCCAGCAGGTTTGCACCTACTCTATAGAACAGGTTGTTAATGAGAGATAGGACATATAAAGTTTAAAAATAGCCATTTAAAAGTGGCTGCCAGATGGGCATAGAATCAGTTGTTAATTTCTTTGAATCTCATCACTGGGGAGCTTCCAAGCCAGGACTGAAAAATAGGAGGAAGAAGCAAATGAGTAACTGGCCTGTACAAAGATATAACCACTGCTAGACAGAGACTTTGTGCCAAATTCTCCAGAAGTCATGCCTATCAGAGATGCCTTTCTCTTAGAGCTGATTTATTTTTGATTGTACAGCCAAGACCAGTGGAATGAAGTCATTTCATATATAGCTATCACAGAATAATCTTCTAATTATGATGAGGGTTCTACAGCCCAATCCTAAACTGTGCTGGTCTGTGTTGCACTTAATAAAGCTCAGAAAGCAGCTGGTGGTCTCCTTTGGGATCACTGGCACAAATCTAGGAAGCCCCACATAATGCTGCCTGGCCTAGGAAGGGGATCTGGATGCACCATGTGCTGCTGCTGCTGATCCTACCCCCTTCTAGATCCAATCCCCCCATTCCATGCTCCCCTTCCTAGAAGAATCTTCTTGCTTTGTTCAGCCCCATGCTGGACCTTCTTGCTTCTCGACCCCCCCGTCACTCTGCGAAAACATGCACGATGACCCTGAAATTCTTACTAGCTTCCTGCACATTCACAAAGCACTTTATAAGATTTGTGTGCCAGCCTGTGCTCTGCTAGTGCAGTCCTTTAGAATCATATAGTTGGAAGGTACCCAGTAAGTCATCTAGTCCAACTCCCTGACTGTAGCAGCAAATCCTCCTAGAGCATCTCCAACAGGTGCTTGTCAAGTCTCTGATTGAAGATCCCCAGTGTGGGAGAGTCCCCGACCTCCCTTGGCAATCCGGTTGTACCATTAGGAATGCTAATTATTGACAAGATCTTGGCAGTTAATTGTGACTTTCTCAATCTAATTGTGACAATTCTCAATTCTCAATCTAAATTGTTTCGTTTTTGGTATCTAACCAGGTTGTATAAAGAAAATTTAAAACAAAGGGTGCAATCCTTAACTAGGCCAGCTCAACACGTTGGTCTTCCTGTTCCTGTGGTGATGCAGGGAGGCAAGCATGTTGATGTCTGTTTACTGGTCTAGTTCTTGCCTAAGAGTGGCATAAAGTGCCATACAGCACTTTTGTGACACCCCCAGGCCAGCACAGATCTTGTGCTGGAATTTAGGCTGTCTTAACTGGGTATTAGGATTGCAAGCTCTCAGATTCAAATGCTGGAAACTTTTTAGATCAGGCAGATTTGCTTTTCTTTTCATTTATGGTACAATGCTATGACACTGAAACTTACTGATTTCAAATATTGGGTTTCATTTTTTTAAACGATCTGATCTGTTGATTATGTTGCTACATTATTTGGATGAAAACCATAAATGAGAAAGTATGTTACTTGGGCTAACCTTTTGATAATGGCTTAAGGCTGTTGAAGCCTGCAATTTGATACATGTTTTTTAAGCATCAAAGTTTTGAATAAAGTATTATTTTTGTTTAGAAAAATCTGGTAGGTGCTTGATTAGCTATCCAGGAATCCCATCATTAATCCTCATTTTATCGTCTCTAGGTCCCAATAAAGGAAAAAACATTAAATCACAGTTAATTCGTCCAGTCTGCAACTTATTTTGCTTCTGTTCTCATAAATGCAAAAAGACGTGCTGGTGTGGGGTGGATCATGAGAGCAAAGTACAGGTACTTCAGGTAAGAATGTCTCTTGACTGGCTTGATTCCCTAATATTAACAAAAGTTGATTTTCACTGAGCATGAGACTGTTTTAAACCCATTGCTCCGCTGACGACCCAGGCATAGACACACAAACTGCAGAACAAAGAGCTAGAACAAGGACAAACTTTGAGAAGCTGTGGCCGAGCAGGAGGAGGAAGAGAAGGAGGAGGAGGATACGTACAAGTATCCACAAGAGGAAAATTGTTGTCAACAGTTCTGAGGCTACATTTGCCATAACAAAGCTAAACAAAGAAATTTATCAGTAATGCAAGTTTAAAGTGGAAATGCTACTTTCCACAGGAGATCTCTGGGATGTGTTAAACAGACATGGTTGATAACCTTGTCGAGTAGGACAGAAAAAATAGGCGAGTAAAAGAAACTATCGCTGTGCTACTGGAAGATCAAAAGTACATTCATGTGAGAAAAGAAAAAACTGTGAAATGCTCTTCAGAAAGTGTATGACGGCTTAATGAACTTAAGGGAACCCAAAGCCTGAATGCAAGAATTGCAGCCATGCTTTAACTTTCCCAAAAAAAATTCCCAATGTTTTGGATTTAAATGCAAGATAGCTGAGCAAAAGGATTACCTGATCTGGGAAGCTGAGCAGAAGAAATAAGCACCAAAAATGCCAAGAGAAACAGAAACAGCAGCAGGCCAATCTATGGTTGATGGTTTGGCATGGTTGTTCGAAAGCCATCCAAGGAAACATGGTTGATATTGATTCAGGCCAATAAGCATTACGACTTGGGATTTTTCACAAAGATTGACCTTAATCTAAAGAGTCAGATTCTCCTACCGAGTGGAAAGAACATCATTATGGAGGGCAATATCTATGGATTCTTAAACTGCAGAGTTCAGCTGAAAGGAATGTGCAGTGTCCTCATGAAAGATGTCCTCTCCCTTACTGGGGATCTTCAAGCACAGGCTCAATGAGCACCTGTCGGGGATGCTCTAGGAGGATTTCCTGCTACAGGCAGGGGGTTGGATTAGATTACCTACTGGGTCCCTTCCAGTTCTAGGATTCTAGGATTCTAGGATTCTATGTGTTGCATATTTTGGACCTAGATGGAGTCTTCTATCAGTGTAGTGCTTCACTATCAACAGACTCACACTGCCATTCCAATGAACCTAATGTGAGATTAAGAAATTTGCAGAAATCTTTGTGTGACAGGAGGATTTTGAAGGATAAAAAAGCATTTGCAGTTTGCTACCTAAAAAAGTGTTGGAAGCAACATTTGTTAACTCAAAAAAGATCAGGTTCCACTTTTCAATTGTTTCTGCTTTTTGCCATTGCTTCAGTCCCTAACCTGTCAACAAGGGGAGAATGCTTCTGTAAAAGCCTATTTGAAGGAATAGGTATCGAATCCCAGATGACTATGATTTTCATGCCCAAACAGAATGGAGTAGCAGAGAGAATGAACTGTATTTATGGATGGATGCTACTGGTCTCCCTTGCAGGTCCTGGAGTGAAGCAATAATGACATTGACCTACCTATGGAACAGTTTGCAGTCAAAGGCCATGGACAGTTCTAACTGTTGCATGGATCCAGAAAAAACAGAGTGATCAATGCAAAGTTCATGACTATTATTTGAATTGAGAAACAGCCCAAGTTGGAAAATAGAACCACAGAAGGCATATTTGTGGGATATGTATAGGATACCTAGGTTTGCCATAATTCTCTTCCACAAAACCGGGCTGTCCAAGGAAATTTTCCTAAAGATGATAGTTAAATCACAGCAGAAATAATGGTGGAGTTCAGTGCAAAAGTTCAGTGTCAGAAAATAGCACATCAGGTGCTCAATCTGAGCAACCAAAAAGGGTTGCTTCAAACGCCTCAAGTGTCAGACCAGTAAATAGGCTCTGGAGGGCTACAAAATCCAAAGATACAAGCAAACAAACAAAAAACTCCACAATCAAGGTGACCATATAAAATGGAAGACATGGTGCCACTAGCTTTAAGCATTGCATAGAAAAGGGAATTTAGGCAGGTGCCACTTTTTAAACTCTTATATGTTGAGCTAAACCTGCTTAAGTCCCCTCTTCTATGCACTGCTTAAAGGTAGAGGGACTCTGTCCTCCATTCTATATGGTCATCCTGACCACCATGGAAATCTAGAGCTGCTTTATGCCTAGATCAGTGGTCTTCAGCTGTTTTCATGCCACAATCCCAATAACTAAGGGCTAAATCCATAGCAGTAGGTCCAGGAAGTTACGTCACCCTCTAGTGTTATTTTATGGAAAGTCATCTTAACTGCTCCGGAGCAAAGGGCTTAATTTCACTTTAGGATATAGGGGATATATTTAGGATATATTTAGGATATTTGTTAATCCTAAACAAAATATGAAACTAGGGAACCCTGCCAATCCCCTCCCCTTCCAGCCACCTACCTCTGTCCTCATCTGCCCCATATCTTCAAAAAAAACCCTGTAGCATCTAAGGAGGACCAGCTTTAAGTGCTGTGGAGCAAGACAGTGAGAAGAAGCTGTGTAGGATTTTATCAAGAATCCAGTTTTGAAAAGGCATTATCAATATTGTCTGAATCCAAACCATAGCTTGCACATGCTATGAAAGGTTGCAGCAACTCCCCAAATGAAGCTTTGCAACTCTATTGTGTCATGGCTCACAAACTGAAGAACAGTGCTACCGATGCAAGTGTATGCAAAAAATTCATGTATCTTTTAATATTGGGCTGTTAATCATTTTTTAAAACACAAACTGCTCTTCATAATGTATATCTCCTTCACTACCTTAGTGATGGGTGCTGCTTGGATGTCAGATATATAGTGAAAGGGAAGAGAGGAGGAGGAGGAGGAGGAGATATACATAAGTATGCCCTTCCTTGTTTGGGACATAGCAAGTAAGCATGGAAATGATTTTCTTCTCTAAATGTTCTTCTTTCTTGGTATTATTTTAGGAGGGATCAAAAGCAGATCTACAGAACAATCTTGCAAAGAAGTCAGAGGCATTCAAAAATGGACTGAATACAGAAATACAGAACCATTTGTCAGGTTATAACCCCTATGAGAAGTCTTACACAAATACAGGCATAGAGGCCGAATCTGATTTTTAGCCTGCACAGAAAAAGAGACATCCTGCTAGCATCCAGAATTACCAGTACATTTCATTTTAGAAAAACCAATTGCTGGCAGCGTAATTGGCTTGGAAAATACTTATTCATAACTTAATAACTTAATGGGGAGTTAGATGAAACATTCATTTTTATTTACGAAAGCCATTTCATAACAGAAAAAGAATTATTTCAATTACTCGGTGGTGATGAATGTAGTCAGAAAAGGGAAAGGCTGTTATGAATTTTCACCTTACCCTACAATCCAGAGTAACTACGGGAAGACGTAAGAGGCACTTACTCTGAATGCATTTCCCATGGGTTTCTCATAGGTGGCACCTATGAGTTTTTTACATCAACGTTTTACGTTGATGTAAAAGGTCCCATAGTTACTCTGGATTGCAGCCATTATTTAAAACTGTATAGTGAAGGGCTGTCTGCAGTTGGCATTTCCTATTGCTCAAAAGCAGAAGATTCCCACTGGATTGTCCACATTCAGGTTTGGATTGGATTACTAAATTTTAAAATGCAAACCATCACTAAGATTACATCTTCTATTTCAAAATTCCATTTTTCTGCCATGGTTTTACCTGTGAACAGTTGACCTGTCTCCCACAGCCAAATAAAGTACCTCTGGACTATATGTGATTTATGAGTCATTATGACCTTTCCATAGTCTTAGCTTTATACCTGATTGATGACTGATGCTGTGAGATTTTGTGCACTTAGGAAAGCACTTTATGCAGTCATGGCTCACTGTTTATTACAGTGGTATTAATGGTATCATGCCCATAAAGCATGAATAACAGGTAACAGATAAGGATATCCATAAACATATCACATGCCTGGTAAACCTGATTAGATCACAATGCCTAGGTCTAAGATGCTTAAGGCTGCAATCCTAACCTGCATTTAGGCTGGCCTAAGCCCCAGCATAAGTCTTGTGCTGACCTGGGAGTGTCACAAAAGTGCTGTAAAGGCACTTCTGTGCCACTCCTCGGGGATAGTTAGGACAGTGCACTGACTTGTGCTTATGTCCCTACATCACCATGGGAGTGGGAAGACCGATGAGTTATACTGGCTCAGCGGTTAAGGTCAGAGCATGAAGGCAGAGCATGAAGACTGTTAAGGTCAACCACTCAGGTGTTGACTCAAATGCCACATGATAGAGTGAGCTCCCGTCACTCATCACAGCTCCTATCAACCTAGCATGCAAATGCAAATTGATAAATTAATACTGTACTTGTGGGAAGATAACAGAGTTCTGTGCCCGCAAAGGTTAAATCAAGATAGCCACAAACAACACTGTCTCTCGGACTTAAGAGCACAATCCTTACCATGTCTATTCAAAAGTAAGCCCCATTGTGTTCAGTGGGTCTTACTCCCAGGAAAGTGTCTTTAGGATTGCAGCCTTAGAAATGAAATTACCTCCTGCAGTCAGTCACAACTCGCTGGCTTCCTGCAGAATCTCCTTTACCAATTTTATAGATAAAGGATATACCGTATTTCCCGGACCATGAGACGCACCAAAGTTTAGAGAAGCAAAACAAGAAAAAATATTCTGAACCAAATGGTGTACTAACATATTTAATAAAATATAGCAGAATAATATTTCAACCATGTAAAGTCTACAGTGGCATTAAGAACCATTATCACTTTCATTAACAACTGAGGAAAGACTTTAAGCTTCAAGCACTCTTTTAATTTTCTGGTAACCCCAAAAACTCATCATCTCTAGTGTCAATGATTTGTGACTTTTGCACAAATCTCATTGCAAATAGTCCAGGAAGGCAGGTAAGTTGGGGGGGGGGTTCTTTGGGGGGGTAGGTAGGGAAATGTGAGGGGATCTAGATACATAGGGAAGAGTGAGGGAGGCACAGGCATGGAGCAGGAGGGACCAGGTCTTGTGCATGTCTACTTTGGAGCAAATCTCCAAGCCAGGGAAGGCTGGTTAGGATTGCAACTGTGCCAGGGTGACCAGATGCCAAACCCAAAATTCCTGAACCCCAAGGCCAAAATTCCTGAACCCCAGGGCAAAATTCCTACTCGCTTAAAAAATTGCCAAAAAATGTATTTTTTTATTTTTATATTTTTGATTTTTACTTTTTTGGCCATAACCTTTGATAGGAAGGAGATATCTCAAAACTGACTGTTGCATTGGATTCTGCTCTTCAATACGAATCCAATGACATATGACATGATGGGGTAAGGTGCTCCAGGATTGGCCCTATCACTCTATCAGACGCACAGACATTCCCCCCCCCTTTGAGAAGAAAAAAAGTGCGTCTTATAAACCTGGAAATACGGTATACTACAGAAAAAAGGAAACTAAAAATGGAAACAAGCCTTACCTATGATATGCATGCAGAGGTGCTTACATTTCAGCCTAGAACTGAAATGTTTTCAGAGTTTTTTTCTGGTTAAACATTGCAGTATTCTAATTATATTTAAGGTTTCATATAAATTTGAACTTGTAAATAGAAAAATTAGAAAAAATATACAATATTTCTAGACTTTAATTAGATACCATGCTTCATTGATATGATGCACATATTTGAGGATGCAATCCTAAGGTGCTGTTGGGTTTGTGAAAGTGCAGGGAGATCATTGCAAGGGACTTGTGCTGGTTTCCCCATCCAGCCCTAGTGGAGTAAATTTGCGTCAGCCTTTTCAGGCTGGTGCGTGTGTCTGTGGAGATATGAGGGGTGGTGAGAAGTGAGGGTGTTATGCCTGATTGAAATTATACAAACAAGCAGTGGAGAAATTTGGAGCTGAACAAGCTGAACAAGCCACACCTGTGAGTGGACCTATATTGACAATTACTGCAGGTGAAATTGATATATGGGAAGACTTGTAATTGGTCAGTATCTACCTAATATATACATATATTTGGGGGGCTAATACTTGGAGTTAAGCAGGAGTTTTTGCCTCTCAAAGCTGTATTTTCCTATTTGTATATTTTAAGTTGGATGCCTTAAGACTTTATAATATAACCAAATGCTTGAACCATATCTGGCATGCTGTCTTCATTCCAAGTGGGTGCTTTGATGTCTCTACCAGCTTCATAACAGAGGGAGATGTTATGGTTCAGGAGGAGAGTGGACAGTGGGCAGGTGGGCAAGGAGTTGATCTGGCACTTGTTAGCCAGGCAAGGATTGCACCTTGAAATATGTATATACATTTTTGGAAATCTTTTTATCATAATATTGCAAGTCAGCTAGGGCTGTATTTAGACTATAAATTATACTGCCATACTGTATAATATTTGCAATGCACAAAATTCTTTGCAAATAACAGAAATGTCAGAGAAGTTAATCTTTGTATACATTGGAGAAATGGTTTGGCCAGGAAAGTCTGAATCACCTATACAGAACACAAAATAAATAGAGCAGAATTAATTCCAGGAATGCTGTGTATAGAGAAGAACATTTCCCAGCACAAACAACTCCATCTTCCAATGTGCCTTATTACATGACTGTCATCTTAGCAACCAAGTCACGACAAGACTGATGCAAAGCAAAGAAACAGTGTATGTTTTAAAACACATTGTATAAACAGAGATATAACTCAAGCCTAATGTATAGAAATCCTGGGCAGCAGCATCATTAGGGTTTCTGTCTCCTAAGGTGGAGGCCTGTATGCCACCCTCATTATGGACCTCTTGCTGGGTAATGACTGAGGAAACACGCCTGGTAGTGGGCAACATTCTTCAATTGTGGAGTTCTCGAATTCCCATACTTGATTTAAAGGGATAAACAAACAAACAAACAAAGGAGTGTCTTTACGTATTCAGTCTTTGTAAATCAGCATGGACCTGTGGTCCATGGCTTACAGATGGTCAGTGGAAGCCTGGGAGGTGGGCTGTGAGCTGGCTACACCTGGCAACTGGCATGTGAGCACAGCCCAGACAGCTCCTGGGACTTTGGCCTGTGCATGGGTGTGTGCCAGCCACCCCGCCAACCCTGCAGGAATGTCATGGAAGGTAAAATGGGCTCCAGTGTGGGGGAAGTATGGGTGGAGAGTGGAAGTTATGTCAGATCCAAGTCCCCATCTGAGGGCAGCCAGGGGTAGTCTATGGCTGCTCCCATCTGCTCTGACTTAGGCCACCTCTGGAGTAGACCCATTGGGACTGCTAAGCTCTACCTTGGGGAAGGGGACAAGTTTCCCAGCCTATCTGTTCCACTGCAAACTTATGCTGCCTGAGTGTGTACAATGTACATATTGCACTTTATGTGTCTGGATGCCATTTACAAAATGAACTAGAATGAACTAAAGATCATTCTAAAACATGATAATAAGTCAAGTGTTGGTCCAATTGTGTTAAGTGGAACTTGCAAACTAATCTCACTTGGAACAATATATAAGAAGGCACTTGAGCTGATGGAAGCCCCCTGTACAAGATCCCAAGTGTCACAAACATGCTTACATGTTTGTATCATGTTACATGACTCAGGTATCAGTTGGACTTGTCTTGCACAACTCAGCAGGGCACTTAAGCTGCAATTGTAATCCCCAGTTAGGCTGGCACAAGTCCCAGCATAAATCCTGTGATGGCCCAGAGGTGTTGCAAAAATGACATAAGACACTTCTGTGCCACTCCTGGACAGGAGGTTAAGCAAGTGCACAGACATGCACTGGCCTCCACACACCACCATGGGAACAGGGAGACAGGTGAGTTATGCTGGCCTAAACTGGTTAAGATTGCACCCTGAGTCACTCACTCAACTTCATTCATTACTTCACTCAATAAGGTGAGTTTGTGCCAGGTTGCACATGCAGGGAAGAGACTGATGGGAGTTTAGTGAAGGTTTGGTGAAGGTTTCCACTGATGGACAGTACCTTTTCATGGTGGGATTGTGTGCTCCAGTGATCCAAAGATCTATGCTGGTGGTAGCGTAGCTACTGGCAGGGACTCCCATGCCAGACAGGCCTTTGTTGAGGAGCCAGACTAAACATGGCTAAAATCCCACTGAACATGGGTTGTCTGGAGAAGGAAAACTCCCACCTCAAACATCCACTGCCTTGTGGCTATACCCATCTATAGGAAAGGCTTCAGGTGTCAACCTTGAGGCAAAATCCAGAGCCGGAGTCCCGGAAGCAGTTTGTGACTGTTTACAATCATGTTCTGGTAACTCCTGTGATGCAGCTGGAACCAATCGTATCGGCTCTGCCGTTCCATTGGACTATTTCAGTGATGTGGAGAGGAGGTGTTTGCTGCTTGGGTAACAGTCTGTCCTCCATGTTAATCTACCCAGGCCATCATGCTCTAAAGACACTCAGAGCACAATACCATAGTCTTTTTGAGACTGAAGGATGCCAATGCAATGGTGAATTTGGCAGATCAGGACTAGGAGGGGGCAGGATTGACTGATGCAGTTCAAATCAGGATCCTAATCCTTACTCCTAGCCCATGCAGCCATATGTGGGCTATTAGGATTTGTGCCAGTTAAATAGCTGGCACAGATCCAAGTATCCCTCCCATGGGGTGGATGAGTCCTGACATGGGAAAGTCTTGACAAAGGGAAAAAAATCTCCTTACCATGAAATGATCTCCAGCCTGCAATTAACATGTGCTGGATACAGCAAAGGACACTATGAAGCTTGCCAGCTTCATGTGCAGGAAGGATTGGATTGCCTCCTGCTTACATAATTACATACTGCAATCAAAGTGCCATAACCTGATCATTGAATAATTTTATATTAATCTTTTTATTGTGGACTAGAAATAGACTCCATAAAACATCATAGACTGGATTTTTCAAAAGTATTTCTTTGAGGTTCTAAGTTAATGATCTCCCATACAGTAAAGACATCCTGATATTTTTGCAATAGTTAAAGTCAAGTCCAAAGCTGTGCTGGCACAGTGGAGCTGCATGATGTATGTGGATTCAAAGCAGCCCAGGGAGCAGCTGGAGGTAAGGTGGGGATAAGGGTATTCATGTCCCCTTGTCCCAAGTACACTTTGGACGATCACCAACTATTAGCTGGCACAAATACTGGAAACTCAGTGTAATGAGCCAGGAAGAAGTTAGAATATGACAGAGGCCTGATCTGCCAATTCTATCCCCTCTTGGATCCAATCTTCCCTTTCCCAGTAACCACCGCACTTCCCAAATGCCTGTCCATCACCTTCTGTCACCCTTGCACTACCTGGCACAACTTTACCTGTGCTGGCAGGTGATGCTCCTGGATGCAGTGCCAATTCAGGTGATTTGAAATAAGGGTTTGGGAGATGCTGGAGCTGGGGAGATGCTACAGGGTGACCATATGACCAGAAAAACACGGATTTGTCCAGATTTTAGCCTCCTGTCCGGGTGTCCTACATTTTGGCTTCATTGTCCTACATTTTGGCATCATTTTGAAACTTTGCAATAGTGCACAGTACCCCATCATGCCATATGTCGTTGGATTCGTATTGAAGAGCAGAATCCAATGCAAAAATCAGTTTGAAGATATCTCTTTCCAATCAAATGTTATGGTCAAAAAACCGAAAAACAAAAACAAAAAAATACATTTTTTGGCAATTTTTTTAAGCGGGTAGGAATTTTGGCTTGGGATTAGGAATTTTGGCCCTGGGGTTCAGGAATAATCTGGTCACCTTGCTAGCAGTGGGAGGTGGGAGCTTAACTGGGTGGGGAGGGAAAGGTATAGAAGAGGCTGTTGGAAGTGGGTGATCCAGAGGCAATGGTGGATGCCAGAGCTTATTCTGTCTCCTTTGAGCCCCCTGAACTTTTCTCTCCCCAAACAGTTGTTGAGCTGGTACAAATACAGGAACACCCATTGCAGAGAAATTTGTAGGGGGCATAGAGATTAAAATCCCATTTCCTTTCCGAATTAATGCCAAAGCCTCCCAATTCATTGTTTGCTGGGTACAGTATGTATATTTTCAATATAGCTGCATCCCCCAGGGGTGGGTAAAAAAGGATTGGGCCATAAGTATCCCTTCTAGATTCTGGAATTCTACATAAAACAAGACATTGTTTTATTTTACAGTGTACCTTTTCTAAAAGGTTAGTCAATCTACAGAGTGATTGAAAAGTAACTCCCTATATTGTAATTTATAAATATTCTAAAATAGGGAGTTACTTTTCAATCACCCTGTATATACAGTGGTAAGAGCATAATTTGTTCTGGAAGCATGCTTGAAATCCAAAACGCTTGTGTATCAAGGCAAATTTTCCCATAAGAAATAATGGAAACTCAGACAATTTGTTCCACAACCCAAAAATATTCATATAAAATAATTACTATCTTCTATAGATATAAAACTGAAAAGTCACTGACTGACTCAATTACTCACTAACTCATCAAAGCCCAGCCAAAAACGCCAGATCTAGAAGTGTGAAATTTGGGAATGGTGTTCCTTCCTTGATGGAGGCACTCACTAAGAACCAGTTTTTGGACATTCCAACTGGAAGGGGGTAAATGGGGCGCAACACATTTTTGTCCCTCTACACTGAAGAATTGCTGACTGATGGATGCTCTGCCCCAACCCTGGGACGTAGGAGCATGACACTTGGGGAGGGTATTCCTTCTGTGAAGTGAACTATCAGTAAAAACCAATTTTTTGAAATTTAACCACTAATGGCTGCAATACATTTTTATCTTATACTTAACATTGAAGACTGATCTCCCATACAGTAAAGACATCCTGACAGCCCCAAACCCTGTACCTGCCCATAAGGGGTGCCCATGGTTGAGGGGGGATGTTGCAGAGTTGTGGGAGGACGATGCACCTGGGGGGTGGGAAAGAATAGTGCACAGGAGCGGTGAATGGGATGGAAAGTTACACAGGGGAATGTTGCATGGGGGATGTTGCACAGGGGAGATGGTGCACAGGGAGAATGTGATGGGATAGTGAATGGGGGTAGTGCACAGGGGATGTTGCATGCAGGGGATGTTGCACAGAGAATGTTGCTCAGAGGATGGTGCATGGAGATTTTGCATGGGGATGGTGCACGGGGGATGGTGCACGGGAGGATGTTGCACAGAGAGGTATGGTGCACTGGGGATGGTGCATGGGGGGGGGTTAAGGGACCATCACTGCACACAAGCGCACAGTCCCCACTGCACAATGATGACCAGTAGGAATGCCTGGTGCTTGCTGCTGCCCACCACTGCCCCGATACCTTCCAATGCCCAGTGCTTGTTGGTGCTCAGTAGGGTCCATTGCTCATCAGTGTGCCTAGTACCCAGTGGTGACTAGCAGTGGTCAGCCATGCCCAGGCCCACAAATATTCTTGAAATTTAACTTCCGCTATGGGGTGGGGGAATTTCACTAGTTCCAGATACAACTCCAACTGGATTTTTATAAGTTTGATTCATTCACTTTCCAGCACAGAAAGCGTCTGTTTTCCAGAGAGCCTGATTAAAGAAGGGACTTTGTATCATAAATTTATTTTATGAATTGTCTCCCTCTCCCCACTCCCATGTTCCCAGCATTAAATATTAGGACCATGTTTAAAAAATAATATCAGAAAAAAATAAGAATGGCAACTAGTAAACAAATGTTTATTTCTGGAGCAAGGGTTTCCATTTGATTGCATCAAGACACGAGTTGAGTTGATAATATTTAAGACATTCTGGACTAGTTACTAACTGTAGCATTTTGAAAGCCAGACTGTAGCTGCTCATGCAGTCCATCTTGAAAGTACATGCATAGAAGTTATTGTAGACTAGATCAACAATGATCTAAAGCATTTTTTGTTTTTTGTTTTTGTTTTTGTTTTTGCATGGTTGCAAGTTCTGAACTTCTGCAACTTTGGAGAGTCCACAAATGTAGCTTGCATGCACATACCACTCAAATCGGTCATTTATTTGGAAAGACAAGTATTTAGAAATACAAAAAGGATGATATTTTACCAGCAGTCATGTTAATATATATTTCCTGAGAACAGTGTGTGCCATATATCTTTGTAAGATTATTTGCATTCAATGCAACCGCAGTAAACCAAGTCCGGCAGAGCAGTTCTCTTGACGAAAGCAAAGAGATATAAACCAGGAAAATGTCTCACATTCTTGATAATATGCGTACATATTTTTTACAAAGGGCCACAAGCAAGCATTTTTATTCCAAAAATTTTATGTGCTTATAATGTGTGAAAATAACATTAATTGAATAGAAGACTACAAAAATGAAGCCATTTGGTTTTCCTGTTGATATCTAGGAGCAAGTGGCTTACAGTGTTGTAGCCTGGGATTGCAACCCCAGGTTAAAGCAGACATGACATCAATTACACGGTGTCCCAGCTGAGTAAATAACCATTCAATTCTTTAGATACATGCTTCTACTTTTCTGTGCAGAGGAGGAAGAAAATGGTTTCAATTTTCTGAGGGGCAATTCCAGTGTTTTCCAAAAGTTATAACTACAAAAAACTGCATCATATATTTTTTATTCAAAATTTAAACTATAATTATAAATTATGCACTCTTTAAAAATGGTAAAGAGTGGTAAAAGTGGTATAGATAGTAGTGTTAGCAATTGTAACCAGTCATTATGCGTTAACAATTTTTTCCCACTTCTTCATTATCCATCTCTTCCATGTGCCCTGTGAGCATGTGATCTTACCTTCATTGCATTATAATATGTCTGCCAAAGTCATTGCATTCCTGAGCATCACTATAACATGTCAATAGTCTCTGTGAATAAATATTCTAACAGATAACTGGCAGCCAAAATGAAATTGGAGAGTGTGCTGGAAGCCCTAAACTGAATGCAATACAATGGGAAAAGTTTACATGTAATGCAATTTTTTTAAAAAAGTAACAAGATAGGAATGCAAACATGCATCTAAGGTCATGTCTGTTTTGACCATAACTTCAAATTCATTTGCATTGAAAATAGTTGTACAGCCTGGCAAATGCCAATAGTTTCATTATTTGTCTTCTCTTGATCCATCATAACATTTCTAGATTTAGATCAAGCAGTGATTGAAAGCAGCAACAATAATTCATATTTCTGTTGTTTGACAAACTATAGCAGTTCTAAAGCTTGGATCCAGCCAAGGCTATCAGCATTAGAGTAAAACAAAAAAAGCAATGGAACGATAAAAAGTTGGTTTTACTGCACACAAATGTGTGCCATGTAAATGCCCCTGATTCAGAGCATCATATGCATTCTGATACACCCAAAGAGCTCCTGTGCACATTATTTTTTCATTCACTTCAGTGGCAGGAATCAGTGCCAGTGTTTTATGTGTATGGATCTTATATCCATTGAAGTGTATAGAAAATCTTATGGGTGAGGAAGTTGTGATTATAGCTACTTGTGTATATCAAACAGGAATTGTGATATAGATTGTCTCTGTTGAAAACATGAATTAGGTGAGGGACAATTATAATTGGGACAATTACCTCGTATAATTGGGACAATGGCAAATGCATTGTAAGTAGATCAGTCATTATCCCAAATGAAGGAAAGAATATCTATCTCCTATAAATGGATATACTGGTGATCAAATTGTATTTTTAAACTACAGAGTTAATTCCAAGTCTCCAAGTTTCTAGCAAAAATAAGTTTTTTGCTATCAATACTGTGCTTTGCTGTACAATAATATGAACCTTGGAAAATGGAAAAGATGGTTTGAATTTACTTTGGTTGATATAAATAAGAAAGACTTTTACACCTGAAAATTTTATAAAAGCAAAACAAGGAACTTTTTGGTCCCCCTTTTACAAGTGAGTCCTGCACACTTGTTATAGTTTAGTGCTTCATTTCTTCTATGTTTTGAAATATTAATACACAACTACAATGAATAATATTGACAGTAGAATAATAATGATTTAAAGCCAAAGGGCAGTTGTTCTCTGTTAAAGGTAAATAAGGGCACAATCCAGAGTAACTCCAAGGACTCCCCTTGCTCTGATGTAAGAACCCTTTACTCCCCTTTACTCTGGATTGCAATATGAATTTCCCATAAGTTTTCACTAGGTGGTGCCATAACTTCGTCGACGTAAATGTCTCTTATGTGCTCCTGTAGTTACTCTGGATTGTAGGAAAGGACTCAAAAATACAAATCATTGTGAGAATTTGGAAAAAATTAAATAATCTAGGAAAAACTGAATACTATGTATACACCTATTTTCATGCTTTGTTTTTATAGAGGAAAAATGCATTTTAGATGCTGTTCCTCTGTTTCGTAAACAAGCAAGTCATGATGTTATATTTCTGCATAAACAGCTTGCATAAGGTAAGCCACAAACACAGGCTTCTTGAGATAAAATGTTTCACAATATACTAAGACAGTAGTTCTCATACTCTCAGGGAGTCCGAGAACAAAGTTGTTGCAGAGCAGTGATGAAGGCAATAACATGATCCCAAAGAAGCTGCTGCTGTCAGGAAGAAAGGTTTTTTCACCCTTACCTAAAGCTAGCACCAGCATTTGGGGAGGGGGTGCAGGGAAGGTTCCATATGGTCCTCTTGTCTCCAAAATTCCTCAAAGCCTCCAAATAGCAATCGGGATCCCATTTATTTTGAAACATTTAGAAGCCATTTGCAATCCTAAGCCTCATTTAGGCTGGCATTAAGTACCGACACAAGTCCTATACTAGCCTGGGGATGTCACAAAAGTGCTGTAAGGCACTTCTGCACCACTCCTGGAGGGTTAGCATATGCACATACACAGGCCTCCCCACACTACCACAGGAACAGGGAGACAATTTATGCTGGACTAAATTGGTTAGGACTGTGCCCTCTATTTTAGGTGAGCGTAACCCCTCCTTGTCACTGGCAGCTGTGCATCCTGGGATCACGTCACTGCCTTCACTTCTCCTTGCACCTTAAAGGGACAGAGGCAAATCTTCTCAAAAATGTGGGTTGTGTCCCCCCAGTTTGAGAATTCCAAATCTAAGATGTTTCAAATTGACATTTTTGCAAAACATTAAAAACCAAAGAGACCATTATATCGATACAGGCATATGTTTGCATGCTACATTTGAGCATGGGCAACACTGTTCATTTTGGAGATACAAAGAGATCTGCACATTGAATATCAATTAACAAGTGAAAAAGCCACATTGTTGTTCCAAATAGTGCTGCATCAAGGGCAATGCGTGATATAATATGCCAGCATCCAGAGAGCTGCAAACAGATAGAAAAAAGATAATGCCATGCATACAATTGCAGATGTACAGGTCTTAAACAGTGTAGTCTGCTCTGCATGGATTTCTGAAAACTGATTTTAAGTCTCTCGGTGAAACTGGTATTTTGTCTGAATTTAGAGAAATAATTATGTTTTTATTTGCATGATAAAAGACAAACAAATGAGAATCAATGCAAACATCAAACTGCATAGTAATATCCCTTTTCATTGGCAGAACCACATCCACAATCTCAGCGAGAGACTAGGACAAAACCTGACAAAATGGGAAGCCTGAATGACTCTTATAGCTTCAATTTATGGCCACAAAGGCAACAATTAATATTTCCTTTTCAGGCAATACAAATTCATTTGAGCACTTAAAAGCTGTAGAAAGTAGTAGATAGACACACCATTTGTTTTTCAAAAAGGAGTCATGCCCTTATTATCAAAGTTTTACAAGGATTCAATTTTTTGTTTCCACTTGGTTGTGGGTGCTTTGACAAACCCATATTTATCTTATCAAACTCTTGAATATGTACATAAGGATCCACCTCTTCTAATGATTTCAGTTAAGTTCACTTGTTCCTTGTAATGCCATCCTTAGGTAGGCCATTCTTGGGATATGGCTGGCTGTCTTTTCAGCTGGTTACATGATTTTTTTCCAGTTCGCAGCAAAACTTGATAATATATTTCTAATCAGCAGCATAGATAATTCCTTTTCCCCACATCCACTGGTACTCAAGAGCTGTCAATTCCTATGTCAATTTTGTCACTGCTGTGCCAAGGCAGCTAAGGCCATTCATGGTGATACTGTTTCCCGTTCTTTTTCCGCTCTCTCTGTAAATGCTCAAGTTCGGCCTCATACATCATTTCCTGCACCAAGTATTTCTCTCTCCTCATTCTGTCACACAGATCTTTGGGCATGTCTGGGATTAGGTAAGCAATGAAAGATTTTATTCCAAAAACAAGATGCTGGAAAAAAGGAGAATACATGTATTTTTAATTGTGTATATTGATCCAATTTCTCATAGGTAGCAATTCACTGAGTACTTATACAGGTTGAACCATGGCATATATGAGATTTGGTTCCAGGAACCTTCGTGTAGAACCATTTTTTTCATTAAACAAAAACATTTTTTTACCATGATAGCAAGGCAGGCATTGAATCTATGATACTATGAATCAAAATAAATCAGTTTCCCTTTCCAAATAATTAAAACAGCTCAGTTTCAGCTGGGAAGCAGACACTTCTCATCCCCCTGAGAAGCAATATGGAAACAATTGGAAGGCAAAGAAATTGAAAAGCAATTATCACCTTGTTTTCCTGCCTCAGGGGAAGGGAAGGGGCTCCCTGGCAGCTGAAACTAAACAATGCTGGTGGCTTTCTCAAGCCTTTCTTGGGCAAGAGTAATTGCCTGCCACATTACTATGGGAAGCAGCCAGTTTTTAAGCCATTAGTTACTGCTTAGAGAATGTTTTCTTTTCATTTAAAGGGCCAATCTACTTGGTGTTGAGATAAAATCACTAGTAAAAATACTGATATTTCCTTGAATCCACATCAGTACTGAAGCTGGTCAGCTGGGATGGGTGGACAGCAGTGAAAGAGAGGGTAGAGCTTTGAGACTCTTAACAAAAAACTTGATGTGGTTATGTAGAGGGATAAAAAATAACTCACACATATGTCCAAACTCACAGGAATGCATATGTGTGCTTCTTTCAACCACTCAGGCTCACAGGTAACCTAGAGCAGCACATTGGTGCTAGTTCTGGCAATGCAAAAGTCAAGAAACCTAAAGTCAAGGGTATGGCCCTTGCAATGTCTGTTGTAGTGGCTTCTGCTGGTGTTCTTTTGCATTTTAGATTGTGAGCCCTTTTGGGACAAGACCCATTAGCTATTAATTAGCTATTAATTTTTTTCGTTATCTTCATAAACTGCTTTGTGAACTTTTTAGTTGAAAAGTGGTATAAAAATACTGTAGATAGATAGACGCAATGGTTTCTCTTAACCATCTGAGGGACCTGTTATGCTGTCTACAGAGACACACATGCAAAAGACACTACTGCCCACCTCAGAGGGAGCATCAATGAGTACTCACCTGAAGTATAGTTCCATGGGAAACAAAAGAGTGCCAGTGCACATTTACAGAAAGAAGAGAAGCTCAGCTGCAATTCCCCCTTTGCTCAAGACCAGCCTCAAGACCAGCATTGCCCAAGACCAGCTTTTGCCCAAGCGCTGAGCAAAAACTGACACTGACAACAGAATCAGCATACTGCAAAATGTCATTGGCCCAAACTGGGGCAGGCAAAAGGGAGAGTGAGAGGCAAGCTTGGACTGGCAGTTATGTTGGATCCAAGCCTCCATTCGTGGGCAGCTCTCTGGCTTCTTCCATTTGCTTGGACTTAGGCCACTTCCCACTAGACCTATTGGAGATGCATTTCAGTCACTTTAATGCTCAGTTGAAACCACTGGAGAGGACACAATCTGAGACCAATGTTCAAATAAGCTCTGTGCTTTTCTAAACAAAGGATGCAATCCTAAAGACACTTTCCTGGGAGTAAGACCCACTGAACACACTGGGGCTTACTTTTGAGTAGACATGGTTAGGATTGTGCTCATAACCTCACAGGCACCTGCAGGCCTCATTCCTTCTGTTCAAGATTTTTTACAGTCTTTACATGATTTCTTTATTCTTACATAAGAATGGGCTTAAGAATGGACTTAATCCAACTAACCTCAAACACTATGATGAAAGCCAGTCGCGCAGCTAACACATGCCAGAACTGCAAAGTGAACTCATAGGGAGCTGAACTCCACGGGGGTGCTCTGTAATCTCTATACCTGCAGTAAAAATTAAGTGGAAAAATCAATTGGTGAAAACTTTGCTTTGAATATATCCTTTGCAAAGTTTTTGAAGATGACAGAAGCAAGTGTATGTAAACCTAGCAAAATAATATGAAGGATGAATGAATTATATGGTTAAGGTAGTGAAATAAATGGCTGTTTTTAATCCCTTCCACAAATTTGAATATTACTATTATTTATTCAGTATATACTCTGCTGTTCAACCACTTGGCACAAAGGGGCTATGGAATATTATGGAATACTACATAATTAGTTGATAAATTTAATTATATAAAAAAGAAAGTGGAAAAATAAATAATGTGTTAGATGACAATGAACTACACTTTATGTACTATATTGCCTTTCCCATATGAACTCTTTTATCTGTTTAGGATTTGTGGCTCACACTTTGTTTCATGTGCTTATGACATAGGAGGTGACAACACCTGATATGCAAAACAGGATCTTTATAATAACTGCTCTGAAATTGTAGAATGACCTTCCAAGGAGCCTGTGAGCATTTTGCATTTAAAGCAGCCTTTTGAAGAAAGTGCAAAGGCTTCTGGCTACTGATCTTCTAATGAGGTGTTTTCATCTATTTTTATTCTGAGAGGGTCTTATCCTGCTGTTTTGGGTTTTAATATTTTTGTATTATTTTATTTTTATTGTTTAAAGGCCCAATTCTTCCCAGGGCCGCTCCATGTGGTGCAGGACTGCATCTGTGGCAAACTGAAGGCTGTCTGGGGCAGTGGTGGAAGAATAAGTAAATACATTTTTGACTTACCTAAACTGCCACTGCATGGGCCCCATGCGCCTACTCAGATCCCCACCAGCTATTCTTTACGCATAAATCTGGTAAGTCCAAGGTGATGTGTTGGTTCTGGCTAGGGAAAAGAATCTTGTTGCCTCTGATTTGTTCCTAAACTAATCTGATTCCTTTCTCAACTGCCTCCCTCCACCAATCCACCTGCTCTGACAGAGGTTCAGCATCTTCCCAAGGGCTTCCTGGATGGGCTTCCTGGTTCCACACCATCAACCAGCTGTGAGAGTGGCTTGTGTGATGGTGGGCTCCACTTTACACTGTTGAATCATAAAATCTGTCAGCTTAAGACCATGGTAGGACTGGGCTTAAGTAACATCAAGTCTTGGAGAGGAAGAATACGTGTTTTAAATAAATTCACGAATGAAGCTTATGTATATGAATTAAAAAAGAAATTGATTGTATTAATCACAAAACTGCATTCAGTAGTGCATTTTTAACATTCTGTTCCCCCAAACCCCAAATGTTTAGGAGTAGGGGCAAAATCCAGAGCAGTTGCGGGTCCACTCAGTTACATCACCCTCTAGTGTTATCTTAAATGCTCCAGAGCAAAGGGCTTAATTTGACTTTAGGAAATGTGCCTAAGTTAAGCAAGATACTTGATAAACCTGTTGAATGGATAAAAACTATTAAAAAGCAGTTTAAGTAGATTTTTCTCTTAGAAATGAGAGAAACAATTTCAAAATACATACCTGCAGTATCCTGAGTATCCCATTCCAAGCTCACTCAGATCAAATACTGATAAACTACTGTTGACATATCCCCTCAGACACCTACAAGAAGAATGTTCAGTCAAGATTTTCCATTGGGAAATGGATTAAGTTATGCATAAATGCCATAAGTTATGCATGCAAAGCATGTTTCAGTCACCCTCCTTTCCATGCCCATAATTGTTAAGGCATGCCTGTCAAATTTTCAGTAGGTGATAAGGACAAAATTACTTTCCAAAAAGGAGAGCAGGATTTATGCTGCAAGAGACTCATAAGGCATTGAATGCAAAAATAAAATTTGCACTTCAAAGAAATGTATGTATGCTCACATATTGTGTGAGCCATATTGTGACTCCACATTGTGCAATACTTGTACTTGGGCTGTAGAGAAATAGGTAAAGAATACATTAAATCAGGTCTCCTAATTCTGAAAGCGAATAATATTAAACGGTGATGTAATGATGCTGGCCTTTGTTCGTTATGGCTAGTGAGCATGCATCAGAGATTTTTACATATACCTACATGCATGTTCCTCCATAAAGCATGATGACCATGAAGTGAGGGATGCAGCTGCCAGCACTGACAACAAGGTTCATCCACTAGGATAAAGTGGATGGAACTACAGGAGTCATTCTCTGATCAGCACTGTTTTGCAGATGTATGTAAAGGGCACCAATTGTGTTGTTCTAGGTTCAGAAACCAAACCATTGGCAGAAGATCTGAATTCAGCCCTGGTACTATTTTAATATAAATTCAGCTGATTGAATTTAGCAGGAACTCCTTAAATCCTAAGGAAAACCATTTTAATCTGAGTTGGGTCTGCATTCATGCTAGCCTAGCTTATTAACCTCTGGTTAAGTGCAGTTCGCTAGAAAAGCCCCAAAATTTTGTTTTTGCCCCCTATCCGAGCCTGGGTGGGCTAGGGGCCTGACCCCCCAGTACATTCCTATCTATAGGTGCTGTTCGAAACCCTGTCTAGTCAGTTTTCCCACTGCCTGTATGGGGTGCAGTAATGACCCTCTGGCCTCTCAGGCCACGTGTGCCATGACTTGTCACCCTATTTTGTTGCCCTAATTTGTGCTCAATTCTGTCATTTATGTCTTCAGTGATTTACAGACATTTACAACTCATTTACAACAGCTTTACAACTTATTTACAACTCCTTTGCAACTCATTTAGAACATTGTGTCTTGCATTTCAAAGACATTTGCATTTCAATGTGCCAATGCATCTCTACAGCTGAACTCCCTATCAGCGATTAGGGAGACAGATTTTTTGACTCACTGAGACAGATTTTTTGACTCAGATTTCAAATACTCTCTCTTTGTTCATCTTAATTAAGGTCACTGATCACTTTAAGAGCATTAGAGTTTAATTAATTAGGTGCTTATGACAGTTTTTCTGACAGAGCCTGACAGGGCCAGAGTGCTTAACCATTAAAAATCCCTATAGCGGCAAACCAAATTAATAAGGTTGATGATTAATTGCCACAGTAAACCCTAGAGTGTACTAATGATGTCTCAAATCCACGGAAGGGTCAAAAGATTTCTGTATCTGTTGTGATGATGGATCTGCTATGTGAAAGCTGAAATTGCAGATAAATTTTCAACCAGCACACAAATGGTCCCTCTTTAAAATGAGCCAAATTATCTAAACATTTATTTAACTAAATTATTTAATCATTTCATAGAAAAGGGAATTTAGGCACATGTTGCTTTTTAAACTCTTCTATGATGAGCTAAACCTGCCTCAATTCACTCTGCTATGTGTTGGTTAAAGGTAGAAGCACTCTGTCATCCATTCTATATGGTCACCCTGTTGACACCAAGAGAGAAGGCAAGGCCAGCACAGGTTGTTGAGCTGACCTTAGCACTGCTGCAGTCCTCAAAGGATGCTAAGTTGCACTGGTCAATCTTGGCCAATGTATGGGTTATCAGAGGGAGATCTTTTGGAGAGTGGGCAGCAGGTGGGACTTGGTAGGGAGCTGGAAACTGGGAGAAAGAGTTGCAACCCAGCACTTGTGTCACATCCATATCATATCCTATATGATACCATAAGGTTCACAATAGGATTAATAATTGGCAGGGATGAACATTTCAAGAACAAAAGTCTGGGGATAGAGGAATACCACCCTAACAGCAATCTGAAAAAAACCTGTGAATGTTAGTAAAGAAATGCAAAAAAGAATAAAAATCAGATGATCTGCTTTGGAGGACAAAATTGGAGGGTGAAAATATTCAGCACAACACTACTCTTGAACACTGCAGAAAGAAGAATATGATAGTTATGCCAAATCTGGCACAACTTAAACAAAGATATGTTTCTGTACTTAAAGGCTGCAATCCTTTACAAATTTTCCTGAGAGTAAGCCCCATAAAGACAATGGGACTTATTTCTGAGCAGACAAGCATAGGATAGTGTTCCAAGTAAGTTTGCGAGCAGGCAAATAGCAAATATTAGAAACAAGCACTGTTCTGATGATACTGAAAAGTGTGGTATGGTTGGGAGGGTGAAATGCAAAGAAAGCTCATTCTTATTCATTACATTGGCCAGACATTACTCAAACAAGGGTTATGCCAGGGCTTCTTAATGATAGCAGTCAATGAAGCAATGACGAAGGTTTTGGACTAAAGTTTACACCTTATTTCTCCATTGTAATAACAACTCAGCAGATACTGAAAGGAAGGTGACCAGGAAAGAGGTGCTGTCCAGGAGATAACTAGAGATGATGCAGCTGAATTAGAAAAAGCATCACAGTTCTCTGCATAGTAGTCCCTCATACCCACCTATTAAATGTGTAACTGCAAAGCCAAGGAATAAAAAAATACACAGTCAATAGATATTTAAGGATTCATAATAGTAACAATAGTGAGGTCTCCAGAGAAAGTGTCAAAAAATTTGTCTATTGTGATTTTTGCCAGCAATTGAATGCTAATATACATATATATATAGTACAGTACACGTGTATATATATATATATATATATATATATATATATATATATATATATATATATATATATATATATATATATATATATATATATATACACATACATACATATACACACATACAGTACAAGAGTGACTGGCTGGCTCACTCAGTCCTAATCAATTTAGGCTTGCCTAATTCACCTAGCATATTTTCCCATTGTGATGTGGGGAGATTGGTGTATACCTGTGCACTGGCCTAACTGCCCCCCCCCCGGAATGGGGCAGAAGTACCCCCAGGCCAGCAGGAAGCTTATGCCTGCCTAAATGGAGGTTAGGATTGCGGGTTCACTCTCTCACTGACTCATTGACTCATCAACACCCAGCCCTACCCCTGGACCTAAAAGCATGAAATTTGGGGAGCGTATTCCTTCTGTGATGTGAGGACCCACTAAGAACTCCCACTGGCTCCCACTGGTGCCCAGTGCCCAATGGTGCCTACTGCTTGGTGTTGTCCACTGGTGCCTGGTGCCCACTGTCCACTGTGCAGTGGTGCCTGCTGCCTGATGGTTGCCGGTATGCAGTGCCCACTGGTGCCTGCTGATGCCCATGTGACCATTGCCCCCTAGTGTTCTCCTGTGCCTGGTGCTTGTCAGTGCCCTGTGGTGCCAGGCAGTGCTTAATGTTGTCCAGCCGGTGCCCAGCCATGCCTGGGATCCAGAAATATTCTTAAAATTTTACTATCACAACGACAGGTAAATTCTGTTACTAGTAATATAATGGCAAGTGGATAATAACCCTTTAGGCAGCTGAGGGAACTCATGACCCTTATGTGACCACTCCCAGCTGTACTGACCTGAAAGTAATCGATGGAGATGTGATGACAATCCTGATCCTCCCTCTTCCCAGCCCATTTTAACCCCTCTCTTTTCTTCTCTGCCCTCCCCCACTCCCGTCTGCCTCCCCCCGCCCCCCCCCTGCAGAAGTCTTGTTCTAATCCTGTCACTGCTCTGGCAATACACGACAAAGTATGCCAGCACGTACTTTGTGGCTACTTAACAGCAAGTAGTGCTGGCCGAACATTAGTGCAGCCAGCAAGCAAATCTTATTGTTTACTTAGACTGTGGGCTGGACTTAATGCTATTTTAAAATCCACATAACTAGCTGCCACTTAGAACATGTAAGTATAGGTATGCCTTAGTATTTGTGGAAGTTATGTTCTGGAACCCTCCCCAGATAGCTGAAACTGGATACCACTCATATCACTTCTGTGAGTTAAGGGGGACCCCTTATTTGAGAATCCCATGTCTGTGGTTTTGATGAACTGCAGATCTGTCCCTTCCTGGGCACTTTCTGGAGACTGAGCTCCCATTTGCTCTGAACCTCACGGAGGCAGTGCGCATCTGCCTGCTGCATCAGCAGGCCTCAGAAAGGCTGTTTAGGGAAAAAAGGACTGCTAATTTTTTAAAAAAATGTGGCAGATAAAGATAATGTGGCAGCCATTTTGGTGCCATGGCAATCCCAGCACTCTAGGCAGTTTAGGATTGGGCTGCCACATTTGAAAAAAGGCAGTGTTAACCTATATTTGTTGACATTTTGTACCTTTGTAAAACTTTTTTTTCATGCCGGTATGTGCGTGTGTGTGTGCATATGCACAAAATTTTTTAATTGTAAACCTAATAAAGTTCCATCTAAATTAAAAAATTAGTTTATCAGGTAAAGATAAACATAGAAAGGTGCATAATTACTTTTCTTGTCGGTAGCCTTGATCGACACAAGGGCCATATTTGTATGCATAAACGAAGCGTGGGATGTAGTCAGAAGTAATGGCAATAACAAAGGCATTGGTGATGACAGCCAAGACTCCTATTCCCTCAAGAATTCCATACCAGATCCCTAGAAGAGGATAATAATAGTGAACAGCAATAAGTCCAAATACTCACAAGCTGTTTTTATACTTTTGTCCAATCCAGGTTAAAAGAAACTTTTGTTCAGTTCCAAAATAAAATTAGAACTTCATGGTGCAATCCTCACCTATATAGGCTGGCATAATTCACCAGGCATAACTTCCTGTGGAGCTGCGGGAAGGCCAGTGCATGCCGGATTGCAGTGACAGTGTTTAAATATCTATTTTATCACAAATTGTAGCCCCCTCAAAAACAAACAAACATAAAACAGTAACAAAACAGTAAGGGTAGGGTGACGGAACATCACCACACTTATCATCCAGGGAATTACTCCATGGGACAAGATCCAATATGGGATGGGCTCCAACAGGTTCGCACTTACTCTATAGAACCTGTTGGAGCCCAACAGGTTGTTAATGAGAGATAGGACATATAAAGTTTAAAAACAGCCATTTTAAAGTGGCTGTCAGATGGGCATAGAACCAGTTGTTAATTTCTTTGAATCCCATCACTGGGTGGCATGCTGGCCTCATAACCTGGTGACACAAACCCTAGTGACATCACTGGGTAAAGGGGAACAAAGCAAAGATTTGAAAATTGAAAAGAATTCCAAAGGCAATGGTACTTTGCCTACCTATGTCTGTTGCTCTTGCAGGCATTGGCCGCCTCCACTGTGTGACAAATTTATATGCATCAAGTCTGATTTCTATGATATTGTTCAGCAACGCTAGCAGAGGTGCCAGCGGAAAAGCAGCAACAAAGATGGTGGTAAAGCCAAACTGTAAAACTGGAAAGAAAGATTATGTGTTTAGAAAAAGAATCATATGAAAATAAACTAATCAAATATGCAAACCAAGAATCATATATGGCAGCAAACCAATCTTCTGGCATCCATTAAGATGAACTGCTTAATCTCTGTAAACAAGCTCACCCATCTCCAAGTACTCATCCATAAGACCATGGAGGTTCATAGGCTGTAGATTCCAATCTTTTTCCCACTGAGGTAGAGAAAATTTATGCTCTAGTAACTGTCCTCCTTTCTTGATCTTGCGCCGTGACCACCAGTTTTGTAGCAACCTACGTTAGAAAGTGAAAGCCTGAAATTGGCATTGGTTATGCTGTTGAATCACTTGCAGAATTCACTGTTGTTTTCATTCAGCAGTACCCTTTTAAGCCAAGGGGAAGTGTTTCCTCTTATTCCATAATTTTGTGAGGATATGAAATGCTTTAAGGATAAAGCTATCAAAACGTAATCACTGAATCATTTTGATGGATTTTGTAAAACACATCACATCACCTCTTTTGGATTGTACAGATACAAAGCTGAGTCCTGTTTCAACAAAAAATGCTTACAAGGAATACTCACAGCTGACTGTCCTGTTCTGCACAAAGACACAGTGTTATAAAACGATGGCAGCAATCCTAACCCTCAGCCTAGGTTAGGATTGTACCCTATAGCAGTGCAGGATGCATTGAACCTTCTGGTGATTGCCTCCACTGTGTGTAGGGAGATGGTCAATTTCATACAAGAGAAGATGCACTGTGACTTTTTTGTGTATAAAGAACATTTGACTTTTAACCTAGCTACAAAGGCAATCTAATACTTTAAAGACTATAATAGTTCCACCAATGCTACTTACGGATAACCAAGTTCCATGAAGTTGTTCCACATTTGTTTTAAAACCATGATTACACCCATTTGCAGGCAGAGATCTATCAAGCAGCCACTAGGATGACACTGGAAGAAGAAACATTATTATATATTAATTCACACTTCAGGATCATAAAATCAAAACACACATTATAAATCTTAAAGACAGGCAGACAAACAGATCCACTGGCTGTTTGTTTTCCTATTATATAAAATTTCTGAAAACAATCATTTGGCTCAGGAGCATATTCAGCCCACAGAAACAAATGGGTAAAAATAAAACTAAAATATAAATTTAGGTTTAGGATGTGAAAACATATTGATATAAACATCATCATTTATTTACCTCTTCCAACCTCCACCTATTAAAAAGCTTGTTGTACTTTCCAGGTCGTCCAGCAAATCTGAAAAGTAAGATTCTTGTCAGCTAATTTTGAATAGATGGAAATATTTCATTATTATACTTCCTTACATAAGCCATTTGCCTACCACTGTGCATGCCACATACACCTCACTGAACACATGAAGTAGATTCAGGATGCAATCCTATGTACCTTTCCCTGGAAGTACGGTAAGTCACACTGAACACAATGGGATTTACTTCCAAGTAACATGCATAGGATTGTGCTGTTAGGCAATTAACAACCCTATCCTATTCAGTTTGAGTGCCTAGAGGAACAGTGGCGCCCAAATGGTACCCGCTGTATCCAATGAGTGCCTGGCAGTAACTGGAATCTCCTTGGAATAAGGCACATTCAATGGTAAGGGAGCATTTGCTGGAGCTGCAGGCATTTGTGCCATGGATCCAATACCAGCTATTGAGCAAGTGCATAACCAAGGAGTCCCATATCAGGCTTCCTGGACCAGAAGAGGAGAGGATATGATGGCAGAGCCTGTTGCCATCTCTATCTCCTCCCAGGTCCAATCTTTCCCTATTCCTGTCCTCCCCTACCCCAAAATGCCTTCCAATGCTTACTGCTGACTGCTCTCCAGTGGCATCTTCTGACACTCAGGCCCTTTTGCCGTCATACTGCCAATGGCATTCCAGCATTAGAGCCCAATAGGCTGCAATCCCAGTAGCATGCAGACCCAAAGGCTGCAATCCTAAACATACGTTCTTGGGAGTAGGCCCCATTGAATACAGTAGGACTTATTTCTGAGTAGACATGCTTAGGATTGCACTGAAAGTCTTCAAATGAACCAGCCCACGCTGGTGATTTTATCCTGAAAGTTCCTTATGCATTTATGCATTTTTTCCATAGATTTCCTTTTGAAATCAACTTACCTTCCAAGGAAAAAGGCAATGTAGAAAATAGAACTATTTAAATTAACAAATTGGAAGAGAAACATTTTCAAGGCAAAACTGTTTTCCCACTCTGAATCAGTTCGAGGATGTTCTACAAAAACAACAACGAAAACCAGAATCAAATGGTGCACTTAACAAAAGAAATGAAGTTTCACATTTTTAGCAGACTGATTGGCATATGCATCTCATCTGGACTTGTTGCCAAAAATAACACTCTACACATTAAGCATTTTAGCCTTTGTGCAAATGCCTTTACTTCATAAATTAATTCCTAAATTAATTTCCAATGGAAATTAAGTTGTAAAAGAAGCAGACTTTTCATATCTTCCCTCCCCCTGTTCATTCAACAATGACTTTGTTGTCTTTTTCTCTGTCTGAATTGTTTTTCAGTTTTATATCTTCATTTGCCCCACTGCTTTCTGAAGTTTGTTGCTTTGGATCTTTCAGGTTACTTTTCTGAAGTACTTCTCAAGGCGCACCGGATGATACCACCTGGACTGTTATTTTTAGTGGCATGAAGCTCTCTGGCTGACTTATTTTTTGTTATACACATATTAAAGGCAGACTGCTCTGCCTACACATGGCCTATTATGAATGGATCAAGATGATTTTTAATGACTTTATTCCAGACGGGAAAAGGATCTATATTTATAAACACTAAAGTGAGTACAGTGAAAGGAGCCTTATACTTGATGTATACCTAAGGATACATACTAAGTGTAGTGACTTGGAACTATTAAAATGTTTATGCTTTGGAAGGTCCTTCTCACACAAGGATCAAGAAAGTCAAAGAATCTTTTCTTAAGGTATCAACGGCAATTTCAGAAACAGTAGTTTTGCACTGAGTTAGGGACAATGAGTGTTTATTTGAGAAACCAGTTTGTCAGCCCAATCCTATCTAAATCCTGCCTGGATAAGAAAAGAAGAAAAGGAATGGACCTTTATCCTAGGACTGCTGCCATCAGAGTTACATTGGCTGCTGACACAGAGCTACATTGACCTGCTTCCTTTCCTTGCTCCTTCTCTGCATGTTCCGTTCAAAAAAAGCTGTAAGTCCCACAATGTTGTTTTTCCAAAAGAACCAACTGTGCGAGGAAGGAAGCAGATTAATACAGCTGTGTTTGCAATGGGCTGGTGGAAGGTGAAGAGTAGTCAGAATCTGCCACTCTCCTGCTATCTGCTGCTCATATGAGCCACACAACTTGCCTGATTGATGGAAACAGCCTTAATTTAATCATGTAGTCATCATATTGGCAGGCTTGTGAATGAAGTATTGGATGGTTACTGATTACAAAACACTGGCAATTAGGTTACACCTAGGTCTATCTTTCACAATTACTATCTTAGAATTTCTTCTCCCTTGTCTAAAGTAGAAATTTATAAATAAATGGACATTTATTTGGAAGTAAGCAACACTGCACACAACAGGTCTGAGTAAACACTCATTGGATTGCATCATATGACTACTTTCTTACAGACCCACTAAATATTCAGTTTATAACTGCATTAGCAATCAGTTTATCTATCTATCTATAACTGAAAAGACACTGACCGACCTACCTACCCACTCTCATTAATGCCCAGCCAAACCCAGAAGTGTGAAATTCAAGGAGGGTATTCCTTCTGTGATGTGGGCACTCACTAGGAATAGTTTTTTTTTTAGAAATCCCAGTACCTGGCTGGAATGTCCAGTGCTTGGCACGGATGCCTGGTGGTGCCTGGTTGTGCCCGCACCCCACTGTGTGGTGGTTTCCACTGCCCACTAGTACCGATGGTGCTTGCTTCCCAATGGTGCCTGGTAGAGATGCCTGGTGTTTAATAGGGATGCTCGGTGGCTGGTGGTGTCTGCTGCCTGGTGGTTCTCTGGTTGGCACAGTGGTGCCAACTGCCTGATGTGCCTGGTGGGGATTCCTGGTGCCTGCTGATGGCACCACTGCTCCCTGGGAACCTCTGATGCCCAGTGCCTTCGGTACTCAGTGATGACGAGTGCCTGTCACCTGGTGCCTGGTACCCATTGCCAATCCCTAATGCCCAGCTTTGCCCCCAGTGCCCAAGGCCCACAAATATTCTCAGAATTTTACTCCTGCAACTATGGGTCACTTCTGTCAGTTTCTTATAAATACATCATAAAAAATTATTATAAATGTGCAATCTAATTAGTGCTGGTAGACCCTTTATCAGACACTTCCACAAAAGAGATATGAAGCATCATAGCAATATATAGAATGCACCTACCTAAATCTGTTAAGAGATAGGCAACTTTTTCATAGACCTGGAATAGAGGTAAGAAATGGAAACCAATTTTACTCATAAAATCAAACTGTGACTAGTGGAAAATTGAGGACCAACCCCTAGCTCATGTGCAAGACTTTATACTTTTTCCAATTTGAGTCAAATGCAATGCAGAAATTCAGCTGCCTAATATATAAGGAAAAATGTTTACCATTAAATAAATGTAAAGAGAGTTTTGTTCTGAAACAGCAGTCTCCAAATTGAAAACTACTATGCAGCTGAAAAGCTCTCATGCCCCAATCAGTGCTTACTGTTGCACTATGTTGCTGCTGCACCTGACACCTGATCTTGACTTGGGAATGCACATCTATAGCCCATAGCCCCAGTAGGCTTTGCAACAGGATGTCCAGGCAGATGCCGCTGCCCAGAGCATCCCTGAGTCAAGATTGGGTGCTAGAAGTAGCAGTAGCAAGGCAGAATGGTATGTGCTGCTCACTTAGGGAGGGATATCTCCAAATGCCAGATCCAGCTCATGGGCCATAGTTCAAAGATCCCTGTTTTAGATTTTCAATTTCTTTTGAGAAACAGCTTCATTAAACATTTTACAGTTTAATGCTCCATGCTTAAATATCTATGCTGCAGTTCCTTTATTTGCAGAAAATGAAATTATCTTTTTTCTTTTTTCTTGACTTTGGAATATAGAAATAAATACTAGAGGCACAGGCCCTGATCCAGCTAAAGTCTGTTGGAACTCTATCCTACTGAAATAAATAGAACAAGTTATTCATTATGACTAAGGGTGCAATCCAGAGTAACTATGGGGAGGCCTTGCTCCGGTGTAAGAACAATTTGCTCTGGATTGCAATATGAATTTCCCATAGGTTTTCACTAGGTAATGCAGTAACTAAGGGTACACGTAAGGTCTCTTATGTGCTCCCGTAGTTACTCTGGATTGTAGGGTAAGTTAACCCCATGGCTTTCAGAGAGACAGATTAATGGTTAACTTTGTATTGCGACAGTGTGGTTACATTGCTAGTGGCATAACTGGTGTGTCCTTCCCTTTAAATAAAACCATGTAACATGCTTAGAGGTGAGCGATGTAATGTATGAGGTTTATTTTAGGTGCTCAGAATGACTTACTGAAAGGTCAAAAGATACTCAACTAGAATTTCCAGTTTTATGTATGTCAGCCCATGGAATAATACAGTAATGAAATAAATATCCACACCTATTTTCTTAATATATACACTCAGCTTCAGGGTGTGGCTATGTTTAAAGCTGATATTCATTTCCTGAAATGTCTCCAGATTTATAAGAGTTTTGTCTCATTTATCAACTTGTTTACATTTGCAGATCCAGATATGGGACATCAATAACATGAAATAACATTGAGTAGAAAAGTGTTTTATAGATCCGCCTCTCACTGCAGTAAGCACACATTGCCAATGTCATGAAAGAAAACTTTGTTGTTAGTGATCATTCTGGGATTATGGGAGATAGGTTTCAATGGATACAGAATCTGTTGCTACAACACCGTTCAGGTGTCTGAGAAAGCTCTCAATTGAGTCAATGTTCCATGGTACTGTGATTCTGAATAATCAAAACATAAAGAAGTATGAAATATGTATAATATATACAATAAATATAAAAATATATATATAAAAATACTTGTATGAGCATTTTTGCTTGCTCTCCTCCTAGAATCACAGACGGATTCATAATGGTCCCCCATGTCAATCCCCTCTCCTGGCACCCCCATACTCAGTGTTAATATGAAATTCACTATCAGCAACAAGGAATTCCACAGCAATCAGGATTTCCATACTCCATACACTGGAGTATGAAGACACTGGGTGAAATGTTGCCTACTTTCTGAAGATTCAGTCTGCTCATGGAGAGGACAACTCTTATGTCTAGCTGATGATATCATTTGTGACTGCTTTATCACTAATTAGAGATGAGTAAGCACCCCAAGAAATACCGTGGAAAGACTCAGAAAGAAAGCAAGATTTTTTCTGCAGAACTTATATAAATTGATTTCTCATTCAAAGCATGATAGTAGATTCTTTGCAAAGCAGCCATGTTGGCAATGCAACATATCCAGTGATTAGCAAAGTGGTTTCTTGAAAAGCATGCATCTGCTCCGATTTGATGGTGCATCCTTTAAAAAAAGTCTCAGTTTTAAAAATAGTGCCTGAATAAGAGGGTCCTCTGAGGGGATACAGAGGGCTTGCTGTGTACAGATTCTGGATTCACAGATTTAATTATCTGCAAGTACCTGACCCTGCGAGTTGGACTCCCTTTGACTTTTCCAGCTCTCTGGTAAACTTTTAAGGACTTAAAATATCACTTCTGTTTTTTTTCATAAAACTGGAAGGAAATCAGAAGGCCTTCTGTTCATGTAGCCTCCCTACCTCTCAGAAACATACTGGAGACAATGGGTACATACTTCCCATTGCCTGAGGATTATAACAAGGCTCCCAAATGCATGGATTTCATTACCAGTGGGTTTCCTGATCTGTGAAGGAATGGAACCCTCTGTGGATAACGTGGGAGGCCATGCATTATCTTCTTCCTCCATGTTATATATGGAGTCCTCCATGTTGTATATGAAGTTCATTGTTAAAGTGGTCCATTGTTAACTATTGCACACCTGCATACATTTGGAATTTTCCACAATGGAATAACAATGAAGAACTTACAACATTAAGTGACATGATGATCATAAAGTTGATGCAGACTCCAGTGCCTGATGTTGCAAACTGCCAGTACTTTTTGATGAAATACCATTGGAAAGAGGCAAACTGCTCCATAGCCACCAGGCGATAGACTACGACTGCAAAGACTGCAGTGAGCACTAATGAAATCTGCAGACAGAGAAAAGTTTGTGCGCACATTTGAAAAATGGACACATAATGAACAAGTGACGCAAATAAATGAAAAGAAATCATAAAAGCACAGACCTTAAAATTACTTTAAACTCAATCTCATTTCTTTAAAGAACCAGTTATGTGCATAAATTGAGATATGACACAGCTCAAACTAAAATGCTCATTACAACAGTATTTCCAAAATTGTTCAGACCTTAATCATAAGCAATTAGTGAGACAGATTTAACAACCCAGTCGTATCATTCCCCTCCTTTTGGGGACCTATGCCAAAAAGGGGAGCAGAAAGGGGATGAAAAAGTCCATCATGGTTACAAATCATGATGAGAATGTGTTACCTTCAGATTTTAGGCTACCTCAGAATGCCAGATGCAAGGAAAGGCACCAGAAACAAGTGTAGTGCTATCTTGTGTGATCCCTGAAGCATCTGGTGGGCCACTGTGAGATACAGGAAGCTGGACTAGAGGGGGGCTTTGGGTCAGTAGGGATCTTATGTTCTTATGCTGAATGCAGCAGAGAATGGTGATTTAGATCCATTTATGCTAGCACATGTCAGAGTATTAGGGCAGGGAGGTTTCTGCTGGAAGGGATAAGATCTGGCATGCACCATCACTGTCAGACCCACCCCCTCTAACAGTCTCACCACACTCTGTTAAATCCCCTTTCTGCCCAGGTTTATCCCTCACACTCTGTTCTGCTCTTCTACCACTTTCCTATCTCTTCCTTTGGCTTACTTACTTGTAACTATGGTGGAAAGCTAACAATGTTTATGGGAAGGTTCTTGCCCTCCTCCCTACATCCTACATTCAGCACACTGTTAGAAAATACTTAACGTAACATTTGCAGAAGTTGATGCCAGTGAATTATTGGTCCTTCCGGGCCAATTTATAAGTCAAATCTCTTTGCACTCGAGTAAACCATTAACAAGTTATTTGCAGATCTGAAGTAGCCCAGAAAACATTTCCAAAATTTATTCTTTGGAGTACTTTACCATGAAGAATATTCCTGACACAGACACCATCAGTCGACTGAGTTTATCAGGAAAGGGTTGAAAAGGTTCTGGTTTTCCTGTTATAGGATTTACTCGCTCCACCTGAGAATATTTTGCTTCAAATTGGGGGCGAAGCTCTTCCTGCAGTTACAAAGATTTCTTTCAGTTTACGTATGAGAATATGAACGCATGTCTGAGGTCATGATTCATGTTATGGCACACTTCCTTCCCACTGACATGCTCTATAAAATTAATGTTAGTATCATATAAATTATTTTTGAATTTAAAACTCAAACACTAAAGCAACATTGATGATCAAAGAGTGCAATTTTTTAAACCTTTTGTTAAGAAATTGGACAGCCCATTAAATTGCAGTGGCACCTTTAGTGTTTTGGGGAGGGTATGGATTTGGCTAGTTGGCACCAAAATTACAAAAAAGCTATATGCAAAGCAAATTTCTGGATTCTAATAAATCAAAGAAAATTTTTAAGTGAGACCAAATGTATTTTACAGACAAATCAAATCTCTCAGGAACTGATTTGTGCATTCACATTTTTTCACATTATAACTCTTTTCTGACATTACTTTGTGCCAACTACATGCTGAGAAATCCCAAAAGTGCCATTTCATTTTCATATCCATGTACATGTGGATGCTCACTGACTCATATGAACTATCTGGTACATTGAAATATGGAAGGTACTTGATTGTGTATACTGGAGTCTGTCCATGTTCACATGTACAGATGTAAGTACACTGTTATGTACTGAGTTTAGAGATGTGACTGTTATCAGTGTGCTGTAAGCATTCATCTGCAAATACATTAACATTAGAAAAAAGTTTTAGATTCATGAGTTTAATGATAATCCTGGTGGTCCTTTTACTGGAAGAACCAATTTCCTTTTAACCTGAATGCTAGTCAGTCTTATCGAAGTTGGACAGATGGTTAAGGAAAACAATAGTTGGATATGAGAAAAGCAACATCTGAATATAACTGCAGGTTCCAATACTAACACCACCAAGCAGACAAAGGTGTGTGCCACTGATTTCAGTGCAACTTGCCACTTTCATGAACACATGGCACCTGTGACTCCTAGCTTGCCATGATAATAAAAATTGTTGTACTTCCTAGTTAATGTGATGTGGAGAGTTTTCCATGGCTAATGTTCTTTGTTGTATAAACACTATTCCTGAGCATTTGTTTTTATTATTTAAAACACAGCTGTTCATATGCTGAGATGGAATGGAAGTTGGCGCTCACCAAAGTATTGAAGTGCATTCCCATACTTTTGTAATACTGCATACCAACAAGCCTCAGGATATGTTGGCAGTACTCAAGTGGAAAGAAGTTTGGTATTATAAAGCTTTTATGCATTGAATACTTTTAGAACCTTACCTCTTCATCTTCCCAGTCTATGAGATCCCAGTCATAGGTTAGTACAGCTCTTCGCCTTTTCCAAAACTCTAAGAACACTGTTGCTGTGAAAATCATTAGTTACATATTAGCATTACAATGTTTGGTTTATTGGACCAATATTTCAGTTTTATCAGAACATCAAGGAAAATAAGCACTGCCTTGTGCAATAGGCCTTGTGCAGTGCAGTATGTCTGAGAGGTTGAGGCTATCCAGTCTAGTATTGTGATTGATCAGTTTCAGTTTCAGTGCTCTCGTTCTGCATGCACAAAACAAAATCTTTGAAGAAGAGAACATCTTCTACCTCTATAAACAAAAATATTGAATATAGATTATCCCTTAAAATGACGTTCTTGCATTCCAGAAATTCAATGTTATTTTGCAGTGCAGTCCAATTCTTTGGGATGGATTTTTGACCTAGACATGCCAAGGTTCAACACCTTCCCCCCACCCTCAATTCTTTATTTTGAAGAATGGAAACAGGTATCACTAGGTGAGAAATTCAGAAGTCCCAAATTGGCTTGTATGGAAGAGAGTCACAGCCCAATCCTATGTAGGACATGAATACACAGCATTCTGTGTTGCACTTTTGTGTGTAAGGCATTTGACTGCTCCTCTGAAGTTATCACTTGATTCTTGAATCACATTGTAATGTTTAGATATAAAATTGTGACTAAAATACCAGGCAAATAAATCATTACCTACCTACTGCCTTTCAACTTGAAAGTTCTCAAAGTGGTTTACAAAGGAATGAAAAATTAATAGCTAATTAATGGCTAATGGGTCCCTGTCCCAAAATGGCTCACAATCTAAAATGCAAAGGAGCACCAGCAGCAGCCACTAGAACAGACATTGCTGGGATGAAGAGGGCCAGTTACGCTCCCTCTGCTAAATGAAAAAGGAACACCCACTTGAAAGAATGCCTCTAGCACACTAGTTACTGTAATGAGCAGTTCAATAATTTTCTTGTTTAAGAGGCATGTCCCACTGTGTTCAATGAAACATTCTCCCAGACAGGGATATGTGATGCAGGAGCAGCAGGTGTGGCAGAACCACCCTGTTGTATTCTGTGGAGAAGTACAATAGCTGTCCTTCCTGCTTGTACCTTAGTAGGTTATCTTTACTCCCAAGAAAACAAGTATAAGGAGAGCCTCCTTGGGTGTAAGGAAAGCCTCCTTAGGTGTAAGCAAGCTGAGGGATAAGACACAGATGAATTAGATGTCAGTAATCAGAAGAATAACTTTTAATCAATAAATGTCAGAAACATGGCTTCTTCTTGTGCATGTCATGAGGTCAAAACCCATCCTTGATATATGATGGTGTATCTTCATGTATATCACCACATCACCAGCCCTGTCAGTGTAGAAGCCTGCTGATGAGTATTTAGTAGACAGAAAAATGCCATGTTGAAGTAGCTGGGATGTCATTCAGGCAACAACTCAAGTCTTCTGGAGGAGAAGCTGAAGAGACCAAATTCCCCTCTTGTACTACTGGAATTGGTGAGCCATTGGTGTCATGTTGCCAGGATATGATAGATCTTGTGCTGGCACAAAGCCCTTCAACATCATCAAAATATGATGAAGCCATTCATAGAAACAAAACACAGAAATTGTTGAGGTTCATGTCTGGCTAGAAACCACATTATGTGGTTGGCAAGACCTTCACTAACCTATGATGTAGTTCCATTTTGTGGGAAATTAATTTTTTTACATCTTTACAGACATTCTGTTTTTAAATTACCGTATCCACTAGAATCTAATGCGCCGCTGAATCTAATGTGCACCTGTATTTTAAAAGAGTTTTGAGATTTTAAAAAATTGTTTACTGGTGTTTGTAATGCGGAGCTGCAATGCAGGCGCAAAATTTAATTTTACCAAAATACTACAATGAGTTATATGACAATATGACAATGGGTTTATGTTATGATTTAACCTAATTGCACTGCTTTATACAACAAAATGGGTTTGTCATATTTTTATTACAATATAGAAAACTGTTAAACTAAATATTGACCTATACTTATACTCAAAATACAGAACTTACTCAAATCTAATGCACCATCAAATCTTATACACATCCCAGTTTTGGAGACTGAAAGCACAATCCTAACCATGTCTACTCAAAAGTAAGTCTCATTGTGTTCAATAGGTCTTACTCCCAGGAAAGTGTCTTGAGGATTGCAGCCTAAGGCTGCAATCCTCAAGACACTTTCCTGTATCCACTAAATTAGATTAGATTAGATTTATTTATTTATTGGCCAAGTATTAACTCCATACCCGGAATTTGGCTTCGGCAACAGCTGCAAACATACAAACACCAACACACAAATATCAAAGAATACATACAGAGCATACATCAATACAATGATACAATACAATGATACAAATACAAATACAATGATACAAATACAAATGATACAAATACAATGGGGCTTACTTTTGAGTAGACATGGTTAGGATTGTGCTCTAAATTTGGCTCAAAGGGGTGTGCATTAGATTTGAATAAACATGTCGCACCCTTTCCCATGTTCCAAAGCCAATGTTGCCACTGAATTGAGTCTCTGGAGTTAAATGTAGCAAGTCTTACTTGTACACTTTGACAGACATTCCTTTTGTAGCCCTCGAAAGCTCTGAATAGGCTTTTCTATTCAATGTCCAACTCACTTCTAGTCTTCACTGTCAAAATCTTTATAGATTAACAGGAAGTTTTGTCACCTTCTTTGAGGAAGGTGAAAACAAACTCTTTATGTGCTACAGCTAGAAAATTAAATTAACACAAGTCACTCCTACACGTAATACCAGCTTTATGTGTTAGACATGGATAACAATTTCTCACAGACTATAAATACTTTTTGAGAAATGAAATTGGCCCAGCTTAAGACAGTATTTTTAAATTCCATCTTTCCAGCTGTTTCTGCATGCCTTTAGTGAGGAGCTAAAAAAAGAAAAACTCAATAATTGCAGTGAACATACCCCTCTCCTGAAGAAATCCTGTCCACTTAAACAACAAAACTCTGGCCACCTTGAATCAACCTGTTAACATTCTCCACTCCACTTAGAGCTCTAGGATGCATATCACCCATAGCATTTCCCTTCTCAAATGTACAGGTATTATAATCATCAGGCTCACAGCAGCTGTCTCTGTGCTTTTGCCCAGGTGCAATCCTTCTGCCCTTGAGCTTTCTTCCAGGTGCAGTATTGCTTTTCTGACTTTCATCAGTTCTGAAGTCTGGACAAGCATCTAGGACACAATCAGGACTGGACAGCCCAATCCTCAGCTGTCTGGAACCTAAGGCTGCAGCAGCACCTAAATGCCTGCTGCAGTATCCTATGGACATTGGGCCTCTGCTGTACTAGCTCCAGACACCTCCTTGGAGAAAGGAGAAATTTGACCCCCTTCCCCTGAGTAATAAGGTAAGCAGTCCCACAAAGGGGCTGCTAGACTCTGCTATTTATTTAGCTGGCACAGAGTAAAGGAGTCCTATAGCAGGCCAGAAGGCATAACACAGGATTTGAGTGTTTTGGCTCTGCTTGTCCTGCCCCCTCCTGTCCTAATCTATCACTCTGTCACATCATCTTCCATCTTCCCTCTACCCTGTAATGACTTTCCATATGCTACCACTCATCTCTCCATTGCCTGGTGCTTCTCTTTCAGGCTGCAGTCACTGTTCTTTGCCAAGAGGTGGCTCAGCATAGGCTCATGTAACAGGCATATATTACAGCATGTTTGCGACACTCCATGCCAGCAGTGAGCTGGCACAAATCAGCCTGGATTGTGCCCTAAGGTACTTGCCATATACTGGATTCTCATGAAAGTCTCATGGGTTTGGGTGATTAGTATACACTATTGTGAAGTATTTACACTGTTTTCATAGTCACTTGACCAAAAGTTACACAGTTGTGTAGAACACAGCACACTGGATATTATTTTTCAGTGCATCACACTGTTTCTGTTCATATACTGTTCATGAACCCCAAATCTTAAACTCAACCTTGCCTACTTGCATATGGTAATATGTAACATATGAGCATGTGGGAACTGTAACATGACTTGTATGGATTATTCTATCTATAAATATCACACAAGGTGCATTGTTAGCACCAGGTCCACTTATGTCTCCTTATGTGGACTTTCTGGCTTAGCATGAAAGTACTGAACTGGGAAGAGGAGAAACTCCCATGAAGATGAATCACAAAACTTCACAATATTACAACAGTAGACACACAATGTTTGGAAAAGAACATTCTGATCTAGCACGAGTGTGCCCAAAGAAGTTATTTTAATTCATGTCCTGTCATGTTGCCCTTAAATTAATAGGGCTCTGTAATGCCACAGAAGAATGCCTGCATGATATCCTCATTCGTATTAGCAAGATCTTTAAGGACTGTATGAAGTATGTGCATAGCCTTCAAGAATGAAAAGTGGAAACAAAAGTGGAAAGAATTAAAAGTATTCCACTTACTGATTTAATTGTATGTTCCAGTAACACTTGAGCCCTAAACCATAACCAAGGCAGAGAACATTTGGAAAAGTATTCTCCCCAACAGTGGCATACCTAGAGGAAGTGCAAGGCATATATGTTTTGCAAGGAAAACCATTCTGAGATCCCCTACCCAGAATTACTCTGAAAGGGAGGGAGAAGGGTTGCTTGCATGCTGTTATGAGTCTCCCTGCAAAATTTAGTGCATTTACTCCCTCTAGCTACGTCACTGATCCCAAATGCATAAGTTGTGATTAGAACCAGGGCAACAAAATCCAAACATGTACTGGAACAGGCAGGCCAGTGTGTCTGCATTGTATCCAATGCAATATCAAGTAAAAGACAAATTCACCTTTTTTTGTTTCATATTTCAAAAATCAAAGAAAAAGAGTCTCTGGTGGCAACTGACAAAAATAAAATTTGAATTTTATCACCTGAAGCAGACTAAACACAGTAAAATGTGGCTAAAACTCTTCCTTCCAGTACATGTACCAAATTAATATACTTTCATTTTTAAGAGGGATGATACACATAAAAACTATCTGAGTTCTCATATGGCGGGGGAATGCATTATGATTTCATCTTTGGCAGGCAGTTAGAAAATGCTAAATGACTGGAATTGTCGGTTAAAATAATTACTACAATTGAGCTGAGGACTAATCAACTGATTTATTTTCTCACAACCTTCCTGGGAGCAGCAAAATATCTGTCCATGTTATCCTGAAAGCTCTGGATTCTGTGAACTGGCGGTAATGCTCTGTCTCAGCAGTGATAGCTGAGAAGCAGGTCAGTCTGGTTCTCAGGTGCTCCATTACACCTAGAAAAATACAGCCCCACCTAATTTCGTTTCTACCATGCATTCCTGGCCACGGCAACACTGAAACATTTACATCACCTGCCTGTTGAATTTTACAGCAGACTAGAATAATTGCACTTGAGGTGGTGGAATTGTTTTTGCTCCGTAGTATTACTTCCAAACAGAAAAGGTAAGTGGCTTTCAATTAATATTTCTGACTACACAATCCCACTTGCTTTAACTATGCACATTATTTCTTTGCGCATTTGTGTTTTTGATTAGAACAGTCCCAGAAGTATCAGCATTTTGCTGCTTCGGCCTGGCACGGATTTGAATAGTTCTTAAGAAGATCTTTAGATCATCCCAAATGCTTATTTAGTTACAGGTTTAGTGTACTTACATGCAGTATAATGAGCTTTTTTCATTATCACTTTTAAATTTTGAGTAGTCATGAGTATCAACAGGATGCAAAGTGCTGTATACAAAATGATGAACGCTAGTTATCTGTTTATAGCAACAGGAAAATTATCAGATCTGTAGATAACTTTAAAAGTTAGAAGTTTATCTTCTATATAGTTCTTCTACAGTTATACGTGTATACTGTACTGTAAATGGAAATTCGACTCCACAACAGTGTGTAAGCATGAATTTATCTTGTTAGCAGTTAAAGAAATAAAAGTACTATCTTTTTTTAAATGAAAGAATGTGGAAAAAAATTCTTACAATAAAATTCAAAATCTAGTGATGAGCATGGGAAGAAAGATTAGTGTCGGAGATCTCTTCGTATTGTGTCACTGAAATTCTAGTGATTTTATCTTTGACACAAAAAATAAATTTACAGTGCAATGCATGTTTTCTCGGAAGTAAGTTCTATGGTCCATAGAGGAATGTACTCCAAGGTACCTGTGAATAGGACTGAAACCTTACAGGCAATCTTATATATTCTGACTCAGACTCAGAAGTAAGTTTCACTATGTGATATGGAGCTTAATCTCAGATAAGCATTCATGCATAGCCACAGAAAAGCTTATTTGTGGATATACAATAAAAAGATAAAAAAGAATCTTGTAGCACTTTAAAGACTGTTGTTTCACCACTAGTTTTCATGAGTTACAATCCACTTTAGTAGATGCAGTGGACTAAATGAAACAGTGCAGTCCATGAAAGTTTATGCTGAAAGGAAGAGGTAAATCTTCTATGAGCTACACAATTTGCAGCAATTGTCAAATTCAACCTACCCAACTGAAAATAATAAAAATGTTCAAAGTATCAGATTTCAAAGGGTACATGCAATATTGCCAATATCATTCTCTGTAGTATCTATTATCAGGTGCCTCTAATTTTTCATTCTGGAACCTCATGTGGATAAAAAAATCAGTGGATTAAAAAATGCCCACTGTCATGTTTCTTGTTCCTCCACTGCAGCTAATAGTATAAGGTAGCATCCTCAATATCTGCAGATATTTGATACAGGGATTGAAGTATGAAATGATTGTTTGCATGACTGCCTCTGTACAACAGTAGAAAGCAGTTTTTAAAACTGTGATTTGCAGTGGCCACTAGTGTTGTGCAAAATGTATATTAAAAATTGTGTATAACAAGTTATACCTGTACTGTCTTCCTGTTGTTACTCAGCAGTTAACGCTGATGGCTGTGTGAAAGGCAGTTATGGTTCAAAACCTACGTGTGATTCCTGGGGTATATTTTTGAGATATCTTTTTTTCTTTTATGGCAAGTTATTTTTAGAAATTGGAACAGTATTTAAACAGTATTTAACCATCGTTCATAGTTGGGTGCTGGCATATATGTTTGTGAATAGGTGTAGTAATGACTGAGAAATCTTAATGATGTTGACAAATCATTTGTTTTTATCTAAGAGGTTTTTTTCTGGTTCATGGCAACTGGTTTTACACAACTTGAGAACTGGCAACAGACAGGAAAGAGACACAGATCACAATCCTAACCATGTCTACACAAAAGTAAGCCCCATTGTCTTCAATGGATCCTACTCCCAGGAAAGTGTTTTTAGGATTGCAGCCACAGGGGAAAAAGGACGTGCAAGTGTAGTTTCACTTTCTATTTGTATAATTCAGGATATACAGTGTTACCTTGGTTTACGAGCATTATCCATTCTGGAAGCATGCTGGTAAACCAAAATGCTCACATATCAAAGCGAGCTTCCTCATAAGAAATAAGGGAAACAGATTTTAACTTTTAAATTCTTAAATATACTTTCTGATGATGGACATTAAATTTTTTAAATTTACCTTTTTCAGGTGTCTCTCATTATCCACGAGGGTTCCATTCCAGATCCTCCAGTGGATAAAAAATCAGTGTATAAAGAAAACAAAGGGCAAATAAGTTTAAAGACCCACTTCCAGGTTTCTTGCTCCTCTATTGCACCTAACTGAATAAGGTAGAGCCTCAATATCTGCAAGGGTTTAATTCTGGGACTTAAAAATGGAATGATTGATTGCATGATTGCCTTTCTACAACAGTAGAAAAGCAGTTTTTAAATTATTTGAGGTGGCCATTTGCGTTGAGAAAAATCTGTGTATAAAAATCCATGTATAATAAGGTTAGAGCTGTACACTAATTATGATGCAAAATGGAGCTTCAGCCAAAATATTTCTGACAGTTTCACATTATATGTCAAAGAGATACAGATATTCTCCACTTTCTGACAGTTTTCTGAAGATCTGCTCTTAGCGTTGTTCCTGCTAAGTTCATATCGCTATGTATACACATACAGTATAGTTAGTTATGTGCAGCCTTATTTCTTCCCTTCACCCCTCCTGCTGATCTCCACTGCATTCTGCAATTATACAGAAAAGAATGTTTTTTTTTTACTATATATATTCCCCAAGGAATACTGTAAATGGGGGTGCTTTTATCTCTCCCCCCCCAAAAAAAAAATTTCCAGGGCTTGGTCATCAGCTGGCAGCAGAAAGGACCACTGTGTGAGCATCACTCAAGTGTCCAAAGCTCAAATTTCAAGCTCTGCAGAATAGTGGTGGACTGGAGCCAGACTGCTGATGCCATCAGGGATACCTTCATGGTGATGGAGGGCCAGGCAGTTGAAGTGCCCAGATTTGCATGCTGCCTGAGGAGCTGAAGAAGAGTTGGGAAGGAAGGGAAGATGGATAGTGGTGAATAGTGATTAGTGCCCAAATCCTAACCAGTTTAGACCAGCATTACTCATCCGTCTTCTCATTCCTGTGGTGATGTAGGGAGGCAAGCGCAGGTCTGTGCACTGGCCGCCCTAACCCTCCCCTAGGAGTGGCACCAAAAGTGTCTTATAGCTCTATTGTGACACTCCCAGGCCAGCACAGGACTCATGCCAGGACTTAGGCCAGTCTAACTGGAGGTTAGGATGGCACCTTATGAAGGGGAAAAAAACATGAAAGGATTTCTGGGTAGCAGATTAAAAATAACTCAACTTCTGTTTAAAGTCCTTTCTTCCAAGTGGAAAATTATAGTGTCACCTCCCCTCAAGACTTTTGTAGTTGTGACTATGATGATTTCAGTATCAAGCCCTATCAATGAAAGGTTTAGTTAAGTGAACTTCTGGCAATTTCCCTTGCTGGTTTCAAATTACAGCCAAAGTGAAATTTAAAATATGACAAAACACACTTTGTTCAGTAATGAAATGGCTATTGATAGAAGAAAAAGAGGGTTGTGCCAGAAAGGAAAACAACAAGCATGGTTTAAAAGAAATGAAATACTGTCTCTGAGAGCAGGCTAAAAGCTCACTTGGGGTTTTATTTGCACATTCTGTGGCTTTATAACTATCAGTTATAGTTGAAAAAAGCAGTCATGAAGTATGACAAATGCTTTTGTTCAGATAATCTGAGTACTTGTAACTCAGATAAGCAGATTAATTACACACTGAACATGGTCATTTATGGAGGGAAAGATCCAGCCAAATAACATATTATGTACTTTGTTTTGAGTCAGTTAAAAAAATTACACCATATTTAGAGAAAAAATTAGCAAATAATCAGTATTTATTTTATGTTTGGCTATGAAGGCATATTAACAAAGAAATATTATGAACTATTTTGTAAATTTAGCTGAATCCCATTTGTCCAAGTAGCCTGAGAAAATCATAACCATATAACATTTTGTGGTCCAGCAATAAATGGAAGTTCTATTACATGAGGTATTTTGGGTAAGCAACGTAAGGAATCTGGATAATGAGGATAGTGCTTTCCTCCTTTTGTGCTGCTGGAGATCAGAAAGCTTTGGATGGGAAAAGCATTTTCAATCCATTTATCCTTCCATAAAACTTCCCACTCCACAGTGGTTCTTCTTGGACCCGCACCAGCTCATTATCTGGAGAGAGCCCAAGAAGAGAAAAGGAGTGGGTAGCCTGCCAAAAGGGAGGACAGAATTTAATGCATGCCCTTGCTGCCCAATCCAACCTGCTTGTAGTTTTTTAAGCCGTACTCCTTCCTCCTCCCTGTCTCATTTTGCCCTTCCCTACTCCCTCTGCAGCCTTAACTGCTCTGGTTCTGAGAAATAAAAGTTGTGTTATATGACCACAAACAGATCTAGTGGGCATGGACAGGCGTAGACAGATGGGATGCGCTGCCACCTATGTGGCATTGTTAGAACTTTGTGTGTGTCCTGGTGGGTGATTTTTCTTCCCACCTCTTGTTTAAAAAAAAAGTTACACAGGCTCCTTGTCTGATGAACCTACATTAGCATATCACTTCCTACTGAAACTCAGGACTGTGCTAAGGCATTGTAAACTGAGTTCCACACAGTGAAAGCAGTGACTCATGGAAATGTTTAGTTTTACTCTAAGGATCATGCAAGGAATGTATGGTTGCCATATGTTCTGAAAATCAGGGACAGTCCTGATTTGGGGGGGATTGTGTTCCCATACTGGCAAGCGTGACAGGGTCTTGTTCCAGTTTTGTTGAGGAGAATTATGGCAACCCTATAGGAATGACAAAGTTTTCTCTACGTCTCATAATTCTGAGATTTAAGTGTGCCTCATTAGCCTATCCCTTGTCAGAAGCATCAACATTTGTGTGTTCTCTGTCCTCATAAGGTCACATATCAAGGAAGAGAATTCTTGAAATGCAATCACTCATTGAAGCATTAATCATACCATTTTGTTTCATGTGACACACCTACTCTCTGTTGATATTAAGTAATGTTCTTCTCACCCAAAGTCACTAGAGCTTGTACTAAATCTTATCACAAGAATACAAGTACTAAATCTTATCACAAGAATCACAAGAATAGTTTCTTAAGGAAACAATGGCATCTTAAAACTGACCAGCAAGTTGGCTGTGATTTTTTTTTCTTTCTCTCTCTTCCACTTAGCTCTGCTATCAGGAACAGGGAGCAGTAATATCAGACTGAAAGGAAACAATTTCTGATAATTCAAAAAGATAATGGCAATTCATTTAGGAAATGCATTCCTATATAGATCATCCTCCACCTACAAGTAGTTCCAGAATAATGACAGCTATTAAACCTTGTCTCTGTCCCACTATCATGGAAAAGAAATTGTTCTTAAAGAGATAAACATTGAGAAAAGCTGTTACAGGAGATGAGCTACTAAATTTAGCAGTAGTCATTCTTACCTATCAAAGAACACCAGGGCACCAATAATTCCACCTTCTCTTACTACCACTGGTTGCATCAACTACAGAGTAGCAAAGCACTGCCCGTTCTCTTTGACATGACTGTATGCCACAATGTGCATATAGTCCTAACAAGACATGCAAAAGAATGCACCAAATCTTGATTTTGGTGATTGTAGGGCACTGAGGCAACCAGAGGTTAGTTCCCAGTACCTTTCCTCCTATACAATCAGCATCCTGAAACATAAGTGAGCCAAGCAGACCAGGATTTGGGGGTATCATCTAGTTGAACTACTGACCTAAGCGTAGTCAGTAACCCCACAGTCTAAATCTGATCAGCTGACTGCAAGCAGTTGGGATAAATCAGGCCTGCCTTTCAAAATCTTCACTTCTAAACCAACTCCTCAGTTTCAATAATTCAGTGCACTGAGGAGCCTCACAGAAACTATGGCCCTTTTCTCCACCTCCCACCACGCCTTGCAAAGCCTACTGGATCTGATATCTATCTGTTGAGTTCAACAATTCAAGCATGTTTTTTTTCCCTCCCTCTTGATTCTTCTTCTCCAAACCCCAACTGTGGACAGGTCAGACTGACAGTAGTGACTGGCAGCAGTTTGGAACGGAAATCTCAAGAGTTTGTCTGAATGCATTATGAGTTGGACTTTTCTGAGGTTTATAGCATAACCCTATCTGTTTTTACTCAGAAGTACACCCCATTTTGCTCAACAGAATAAAACTCCCAAATAAGTGTGTTTAGGATTACAGCATTGGGCTCCAATCATAATGAATGGAGGCCACAACCCTAGCTATACTTTCCTGGTAGTAGGCCCCATTGACTATAATGGGGCATACTTCTGAGTAGACAGGCACAGGACTGGACTCTAAATTTAGCATCAGATGTTTCCAAAATGCGAGATTTATCCTTGAGTACGGGAGAACAATTTTCAAATCCTATATCTAAAATTTAGTAAAATAAATGTAATATTTTTCCTCCAGACTCTTCAGATAAGAAGCAGCTTTTAAAACTGTGGAAAAAATGATGATGCCCGAGGAAATTATATTTATTTTGCTGCTGACTAGTTTACAGGGAACAGAAAGCAATATTGCTGATACAAGTTCAATCAGTATCGCCCAAGTAACAAGAACTTCAGCTCTATCTACACTTAAAACTGAACCGACTGTGACTACTGCAAGAACTCCAACTCTGAGCGTTATATTATCAACGGCCATAAAAGAATTGACAACATCTGGGACAGCAGTGAATATTAATACTCAAACAAACAACATAACACCAACATCTGTGTTTGGGACTTCGTTACCGAAAACTGCACTTCAGCCAACACTTTCAGCAAAGGGTGTGAGCCACTCTTCTACAAGTAATAGCAGAATGTCACCCACTTTACCTATTTATTCCTCTACAATCAGCAGTGACTTGTCAGCAATCTCCAAAAGCTACGTAACAACACCTTCTGTCAACCAATCAGAAACAGTATCAGTCAATTTTACCACAGCCAGCTCTGTTGTAAATCCTACTACTTTAGTTTCCACTAATAAAACTCAAATTGATGGAATAACTGTTCCTCCCACTACAGTTCTACCAAATGTGTTTACCACGCCATGGACCACAAAAATCACCAGCATGACAAACTTAAGTACACAAGCTCCAATTCCGCATTCCAGCTTGACTGACAACTCTTCAGAAGCCAGGGAGCCCCAAAAAGGTAAAGGAAGGAATTTGATCAATTAACAAAATCTAGAGATGCATTAATTTTACCATAGCTTATTTTTTGGAGTTTGGAAATGTATACAGCACCATCCTTGCATGAATGAGAAGACATGTCCTCGGAAGGGAATTCCACTGACGAATTCCCTACTAATAAAGGGGGTGAAGCAAGGCTGTGTGCTGGCCCCCAGACTGTTTAACCTCTTTTTAAATGACCTGGCCCCTTCTTTGGCCACTGCTGATGGACACCCGCCCAGACTGAGGGACTTACAGGTTCCAATTTTACATTATGCCGACGATGTGGTTATTTTATCTCGTTCTAGCTTGGGGCTAAAATGTCTGATTGGGAAGTGCATTGAATTTTTTGCCTCAAAAAATTGCAAATTAATTATAATAAATCTAAAATTATGGTTTTTGAAAGGAAGTTGCGCCCAAGAGTGTGGCGATTTAATAGGCAAGTAAAAGAACAGGTCAAAACTTTTAAATATCTGGGTATCAGCGGTAGGCTCCAGCAGGTTCGCACCTACTCTATAGAACCGGTTGTTAACGAGAGATAGGACATATAAAGTTTTAAAATATCCATTTAAAAGTGGCTTCCAGATGGGCAGAGAACCGGTTGTTAATTTATTTTGAGCCCATCACTGCTGGGTATCCTTTTTTCTTTCAATTTAGCTTGGACAAGCCATCGTAACATGGCTTGGTCTTTTGCTAGAGCCTCTTTCCAAGCCATTGTTAGTTTTTTTTCCACAGTAAATGTGGCTCATATGTCCCAGCTGCGTTGAAGGTTTTTAATTTGAAATGTTCCCCCCAAATTTTATACGGGGCGCTCTGGATCAAGTCATTTGATATCTCAGTAGAACGGATTCAATTAAATTTCCAAAGAAGCATTCTAGCCTTGTCCCGGTGCATCTTGTATGAGGTGCTCTGCATTGAATCAGGCCAAATTCAACTTGAAACATTGGCATGGATAAGAGCGACCAAATTTTGGCTCAAAATTTTTTTACAGTGCCGATCCTAATAATCTCTTACACCACCTCCTTGACGACCGTTATTTTATGGATAAACCCTGGAGTACCACAATAAAACAATTGGGAGTGGAGCCTGACTTACTTGGCCACCTGTCACAAGACAAGGCATTTAGGCTCATTAAAGAGAGACGCCTCAACATTCATTCCTCTAATATCCTACCTGCTGCTAACAAAACCTGCTCACCACTTCACTTTCATCTACAGGTTAAAGTAGGGGTAATCCCTGACTATTTATATATCTTGGAATGCCCAAAATTCAGAAGGGCCTTCTCCATGGCCCATTGTAATTCCATTCCATCCGCTGTTCTCTGGGGCAGATTTAATGGTATTCCTCTTCAGGAATGAAAACAGCAATATGAGAGGTGTAGTGCCGGAGTAGCCCCAAACTTGTGCTGGAAACAGCATAGGTCAACAGGCCTTCCAGTTCCAATGCAAGTTAGGAATGTGCAGTGTGACTCTCAAATCATATTTTCCAAGGTACCTGCAAGCTAGTCAGGATGTCCACAGCTATACCTTTACTGTTTTATCTGCAAGAATTATGCATTTGTTTCCAATTTTATTTAACTTATAGTATTTCTATTTTTCAGGACATCGCAATCATGGAGGAGTAGTGTTTGGTGCAATTGTAGGAGCAGTGCTGGGATGTGCATTAATTAGTCTGGTGGGGTACTTTTTGTGTGGGAAGAGAAAGTCTGAATCATTTGGACACCAGAGACTTTATGATGATACAAGGAACGATCCAGGTAACATTACATTAATAGCAGGTCTGAAATGTTCCAATTTCATCTAAGATCATATTGTGCCTTTGAATTTCAGACTCATTATGGTAGTTGTTGCACTGGGTGTGGTATGGCTCAGGGCCCAGAAGAGAAACAGTCAAAATGACATCTTTAATGGGCACAAGCACACATAATTCTGTAACCAGATGGACCCATTCTGTAGCAATGGGTGATGGATTGATATGTTCTGACAGAAAAATTGTCCATAAAACTCCATTTCACACTGCTTCAGAAATACAAATCCTGGAACATTAAAACCAAGAAGGAAATATAAATTCTGAGAAAGTGAACTGAACACTCCATTTTATACCCAAATGTGTTGAATGGGGCTATGGAGAAAGGCAACAAGACACCACTTTCCCCCATGATGATTCTAGGACCTAAATGGTGCAACATTTGCTACTACTCTGTATGTTCCTTTCCTTGGTGACAGTTTTATTTTATTGGAGGGGGTTTATTGATAAACTAGCAAAAAGCATACCTGCGTTGCAGGAGTAAAATTCCCCTGTACGCCATCCCCCCATGGTGTATCAACCCCCCATGTGCATCAACACCCCCCATGTGCATCAACCCCCCCCATGCGCACCATTCCCCCCATGCACATTAATCCCCCCATGTGGATCATTTCCTTATGATCTTTTGATCTTTTACTATATTTTTAATAGCCAATGTACAGGTCTTAGGTAACAATTAGTGCTAGATTATTTTTCAGGATCTGGCCTTAAGTAAAATCGGACAAAACTATAGTCAGACACCTGCTAAATTTAACCCCCAACTTAACTGGGAGTAATAAAAAATTGTTAATAGAAAATTCCATGATTTTGGCTATAATCCCACTCTTTCCTGGGAGTAAGTAGTATTGAACACAATGGAACTTACTTCTGAGTGGACATGCTTAGGATTGCTCTGTTTGTTTCAGAATCTTTCCTTGTCTTATCTGTAAGATCAAATTATACTTGAGTATCTACTGTACTCCTTTAAAAATTGTGGTTTTCCAATACAACAGGAATGAGGAAGCTAGTTCTTCTGCCTTCTCAGATTCATAGGAAGGCTTTGAAGAAGTTGTTACATAACTCTCAGCCAAACCAATCTGTCAGGTTATCATTAGATTAAAAAGGAAAAGGCAGCTGTGAGCTTTTTGGAAAATGGGTGGGATAAAAATATTACAACCAAAAATAATTGAATTTCATAGCTTACAATATAACATATTTCTTAACATAATAAAGTGTGGATGATACATCACAGAACGAGATGCCGTGGGCACAGTATCAGTATAGGAAAAGCAATTAAGGTTAAATCAGGACATTTGCTAAAGCATTTAGAGATCCTCCCAGGGATTCCAATATGATTTGGATCAAGGCTTTAGTGTGACATTTCTCACATGAAATTTAAAATTTGAGGCACGTAGGAATGATTCTGCAAGTATTGGAAAAATCATGCTAATTAAGAGAAAGAGAGGTTTCCTGCTTCTGAGTCAGTCTGAAGCTCTGGAACAATTCTAAGCTTGCTAGAATATGGATACGCCATTTGATGGAAGTATCCACATAATATATGGGTATGGAACTAAAAATATAAGCATCTTTAGTTCCATACAGACACAAATCAATACTGCTTAATCCTACTTAAATCCCTCTTCACATCCCTCCCTGCAGTTGTGTCACCAGAGTGTGTGCCTGTAGTGTGGGAAGTAGACTGGAAAGGCCAATAGATCTGGAAAGGCAGACAGAGGCTAGGAAGGGGGATACTGGCAGTACTGCTGCTGAAAATGTCCCCATACTAGCCTTGATCTGCCCACTATCTGCCCCAGGATGCAATCCTAACTAACTCTTGTTTGAAACCCAACTGCAGGATGCAATATCCCATTGTCTCAGCTATGCCAGTGCTAGAAAGTTGGATAGAATTGTGCCCCCACTCTCCATTCCATCCTACCCCCTTGCATCCTGCCCACCCTCTGTAATGCAATGTTTATAGCTCCTTAATGGCGCTGTCGCATGGACCTGGTGACTCGCTACTTATAATGGTGGCCCAGATATGCAAAATATCATATCCCCTTTTTAGGACAGGCATAAAGGAACATGGGATGCAGGAAAGGGGCAGCACAAGGCAGACCACAATTAAATTATGAACAGTTGCATAAAAGGCATGAAATTGGCAAGTGGAGAAAGCACTAATGAAGAAATTTAACAGTGTTTTGTTGTTGTATAGTGTTTGTTGAGTATGGTTATGAAAAGCTCCTGTGCTTCAAAATTTACCTGTATTTTTTGTGAGACAAACATTGATGTTCTTTTCCAGGAAACTATTGTTGGAAAGTTTATGAATAATGACCAAAATATATTTTGCAGTTCTGCGACTAGACAATGCTCCAGAACCTTACAGTGCAAACTTTGGAGATCTATCATATTTTAATCCACCAACAACTAATGAGACGGCAACACATGATACAATTCCAATGGAAGACATGACTCTATCACGGCTTTCACCATAAAACTATTGCAACTGGTGTCAGTTTCAAAAACTCAAATCCATGCCTTGGTTATTTTTGCCTGAAGATGGTCCATAATGTTTTTAAAGTTATTTTTGTGGTACTAATCATATATCTGTACATATGCAGTTTTGGACAGTATGAAAGAAGTAATGCTTTCTACTCATGGTGTATACATTAATATACTAAATATATTTTTGTGTTAAACAATTTTTAATGGCTGGTTTGTATTTGCATAACAATTACTTGAATACTGAATACTGATGGTGCTTCACAGGTCACTGTATTAATTGATTATGGGAAAGCAGTATAGTGAGGCGAAGTAAATTGATATGAACAGTATAACTGTGGATTTTTACCTGTAGTGTCTCAACTGACTAATCAAGGTACCATCTGATGTTATGCATACATTAACAGGTGGACCTTAATGTGTGTGAACTGCTCAAGAGTGAACCAACCAAGAGAGTTATGAAACTCTACTGCTACTGCAGGCTTTCAATAATTATAGGGTGACGGTATCATTAGTGCCCACTAAGAAGGTGGGGCAGGAGAAAGCAGCTTATCTGCTGCTAAGCAGCCCCTAAAGTGGTGGTAACTCCTGACCACAGTGCTGCCTGGTAGAATGCCATTGGCTGGTAGAGACTAATTTCACTTGGTTGGTCACAGGTTGTAGAGACATTAGAGACATTACCGCTAGTGATGGATATGGATGTGATTGTTAGTTACAACTAACATTGAGAAAAATGTTAGCACTCAAACATTTTTTCAAGATAAAAGCCAAACCTTCTCAAAATATGCATAGTTTAAACAAAGCGACATGGTAATATCTTTAATTTTTGTACTTTATTATAGCCCCAAGTGCTGCTTCAACTTTAATGCATATGTTTCTTAATTTAAGACTGTAATCCTATTCTTGTCTACTCAGATGTAAACCCCATTATAGTAAATAGAGGCTTACTCCCAAGTAAGTGATGTTAGAATTACTTTCTTAATCATCCCAGACACTCAGAATCAAGTGAATATAATGACAAGAAGACAATCAGATATGGCTTTCTACCTATCATTCATTGGCATCCTTCAGTCTTGAAAGACTATGGTATTGTGCTCTGATTGTAAAACAAAGGGCGAACAACATCCTCACAGTGCCTTAAAAGAGGGTATTGCTGACACTGTCAAACTAATGAACAGAGGCTCCCTGACTTGTTGGGCTACTTTTCATAAAGTGCAAGAATTTTGACTTTGATCGTGTTAGAACAGGGAGATCATATATCATAACAATAAAAGGACAAATGCTCTCAAAATATAGGATGCCCAAGAAAAAATGTAGGACATGACAGAATAAAAGCTGAAAACATTCATATATATTGCTTTCTTATGATTTATTAAAACACTATATGACTCATTAAATTTAAAACTATTACATAGAATTAGGCTTCAATCCTAAAGACACCTTCCTGGGAGTAAGACCTTTTGAACATAATGGGGCTTACTTTTGAGTAGACATGGTTAGGATTGTGCCCTTAATTACACAGAATTTATGAATTACAAGAAGACCATGTGCTGCCTGCTCAAAAAGGAAAAGGAGAACAATGAAGTTTTTTTTTACAGGCCACAAGACTAAAAAAAGAAGAAACGTCTTGGAAAAAGAGGACATATGGTCACCCTGTGTCAGAATTTGCTTGGAATGCACACTAGATTGCATAATGAGCATGATATATGCAAATAATTCCAGTATGTATTTCAGGTGTATACATTCCAATGTGCAATTCAATGCACATCCAAGCGTGGATGGTTATCTTTCATGTACACCCAGCATACTGTATGGGATACACATCTGGAAGCATATCCTCATGTATGTTGAGTTCTGTTTCAACTAGGCACTCCTTGGGTCTAGGCCTGCTGCAAACAAGGCATCTTTGGGTTGATTTGTGATTAAAGGAGGTTGTTTCTAGAAAATGTGCCAGCCTCCCTGCGCAAACATGTGCCCTGGGCCTTCCCAAGCTGGTGTTGGAGTCTGGGGGACATGTGGTGGGTGGAGAGGAAGAATCTTGCAGCAGGAAAAAGGCAGGTGCTGGGCAGGCCCATGGGTGGATGGAGGGAGAATGGGAGGCTCTTGCCTCAGGTCAAGTTACAGTGAGCCCCAAACTTACACTGCATTGAGCAAGCTGTCTTGTTCCAATCCATGATAGGATTGCGCTGTAATTACAAGTAGATTAGGAAACATGATAGGTCACTAAAGGTGCAATCCTGAAGTGCACTTGGGCCAGCATAAATTGACTTATGCAAGTCTAGCTGCACCAGAAAAGGCCTGGGCCAGCACAAGTCAACTTACGGTGACATAAGTCAACTTACACTTACACCAGTGCAAGTTAGGTGGACCTGTGCCGACCCAGCAGAGCTATCCTAAGCAGTTCAGCAGATGCATATTGAGTGTATGCTGAGCACTGCCTAGAACAATGCAGTTTGGGTGTATCCATAACCAGTTTTCAGGGCAGAAATGCCCCTTTCCAGCTCCTCAAAGTTACACCACTTCAGGAGCAGAAATAAATCTGAGTAGACCCATAGGGGTCCATGATAAGCCAGAGTAAGAATGACAGTGTTGACAAAAAATCTGAGTTCTGGCCAGCCTAACTGCAACCCCTGCCTCTCAACCTCAGGATACGGCACAACTACAACAGCCTACCAACCTCAGAATACAGCAGGCTTTGCATCCATCCTCCACTACAGGTACTGCTATTTTGCATTCTCATTCCGCAGCTGTTACTGGTTGTCAGGGACTCCTGGGCTTCCTTATAAGGCAGATACCACAGCTGTTCCTTGTTCAGTGTGATCTGAGGCAGGTCTTCTCAGGAGCAAGCCCTCCCCAGATGTCACTTGGTGCTCCGCAGCCTCCTACCACTGTGTATTTGGCCTAAGTGTCAGCTCTGGATATAGTCTACTTGGGCCAACCCAGCTGGGCCATTCTCTGTTATTCTCCCATGGTAGATTAGGTCACATGCTTAGGTATGGGGATGTATTATCTCCTTTGTCTGTTCCCTTGCTGACTTTGTCATACCCTTTATATAAGAAGAAAGAGTTCATGAAAAGTGCACCCTCCCCACCCATTTCAACTCAGCACTAAGACAACAGAACACTAAAAGAGTAAGAGCATTGTAAGACAAAGGACAATGTTCTTTGGGTCCAGGGTTCTCCAAGCAGGAGGGCCACATCATCTCTCTGACACTATGTCAAGGGCCAAAAAAACTAATTTACATTTTCAAATTTGAGTTAATTTACATAAATTTACATATGTTTTGGAGTGGATTACAGGGCTTGCCCAGGGACCGGAGAGAGGGATCTTGAGGCTTGGCCCCGTCTGGCCCCAGGGCTGGGGTTTGGAGATTCTTGTAATAGTCTAATACTATCCAACTTTCTAGCATCAATGCAGCCCTGCCAATGGGGTGTGCATTGCATCCTAGGGAGGGAAAAGCAGTCACCCAAGCCTCCTCAAGTGATCATTCATTCCCTTACCTTGGGACTATAATGCAGCTGCATCAGAGATGGAAAGTGGCTTAGGAATTACATGCAGATCACTAATGTTTATGTGGATTTATTGCTGTAAACCTTTCAACTGTGAACAAATTCCAGATAGTTTTGTCTCAGCTACTTGTTACTACAGTATATTGCTACCTATGACGTGTGAGTTCCCTATGTTCCTTTTTTTGCCCCATATATTTCCTTTCAGGAAAGCCTATAAGGATTAACAAAGAGACTCCCATGATACACTCAACACCATTGAAGAACGACTGCAATGGACAGAGAAAAAGTTGCTTTGCGGATTGTTTGTCTTCAACATTTGTACCCAGCAAGAACAATAGATTCTAGACAGCCCCCCGGGTGAGACAGATATCTCTACCAGACCATTTGGCAGTCCAGCACTCTTGGCTAGGTGGGAAGACAGAGTAGGATGACAAGTAGTCATAAGATATCTAATAAAATGGGGCAATGAACTAATCAGTCATTTCTTATTTATTTCACATATGGCATACAGTACAGTACATGGACTTGTGGTAAATCAGATGTTAATGTAAATTAGATATCCATCCAAACATTGGTTATGTAAGATCAAGCCCAAAATTGCTTCCATCTATTCCAATCTATATATCAAGCCCATCTGCAACTCTGGGTTTGGTATACTGGGATTAGGGTCTGGGTTATGTTTGTGGTGAGATTGCCTAATATAGAGGTTTGACTGAGATAGGCATGACACACAGCAATGGGTTTGGGTCCGAGTTTGGTATACTGATGTCTAGAAAGCGGAGGTCTGGCTATATATAGTGAGGAATTAGGGATTTTTTTTGACTGTGAGGTTTGCTTGTAATTGCCTGTTTTATGTTTGTTCTGATCTGTATCTGGGATCCTCAGTTATCCCAATGTTTTAGTAAAGCATTTTGTTCTTTTTCTTCCTCCTTGTATTAACAATCCACTACAACTATTTTTAATAAACTTTTCTTATATTTTTTTAAGTCTTCACCTGATAAATTGTTGGTTGAATTCATCCAGAACTTTGTCCCAGTCTTTCTGGATTACGAGCTACATGCTATAGCATAGCATCACTACAAACTGCTTCAAGGGGAGATTTCAAGCCAAGGGGGTGAGTAGTAGGGAGAGCCGTCCATTGGCAATGCTGCTCTTGCTGAACTCTTTTCACAGTGCCTCAGCATGGAAGATTCCATGCAAAAGCATCGGCAGCCAAGTGAAGTGTTGACTGCAGGCACTCTGCTCACCATCCCAAAGCACGACCTCTTGGACAAATTGGGTAAATTACCTAAGGGCCAGCTCAGCACATGAAAGTAAATTACTTTCCTTCTCCTTTCTCTCCTCCCTACAGGAGACATGTTTTTTCTCTGTCTTCCAAACGTCTTTTTTACTTGTTTGTTTTTATTTTCTTATGAAACGAAACTCAGAAGAATAGGAGAAATTATTGTTGTTTCTGTTATTTTTTCCTCAACCTTTAGCAATAAGGGATCAGAGAGCTTGATGACAGAGGAACCTTCATCACCTGATCATCATTAATACCTACTGGCCACAATACAACTTATATGTATCAAAAGATAGCTTGAAATGCCTGTATATTGAAATACAAAATTGGCTAACAGAGTTTATCCAGGCAGAATGCTAAACAAAAATGCCAGTAGGTCCTGGTACAAATATATCATAGTGAAAGCCATTCTACTTGGGTCAAAGGCTAAATATAAAAGAAAATTGGCTATTGAGGCAAGCATTACAAATCTGTTCAGAAGCTGCCCTTCTATCTCACCTAGTTTTGGTCTCTGGCATTTTTATGATGTTGATGGATTGGACTATTTTTTATCTGGGATTGCTGTACAAAAGCATCACAGTTGTTTATCTCTTACGTTAATGCTTTATGTACTAATGCTTTAATTATTAATGGGGCTCACTTTTTACTTTTACTCCTTCCAAGGACTAGCAATGTGATAAATGCAAATCAGTACTTATATATTAGTTTAATAAAGCTATGCTGTAATTGTGAACCTCTTTGTCATTGCATACTAAGGGCACAATCCTAATCAGCTTTCCAGAACTGGCCTAACTGTGCCACTGGGAAATGTGATGTGTCCTAAAGTTGGGGGTGGGCAGTCATGGAGGCCTCTTGTAGGAAAGGCAATGTTTGTTCCTTTTCCTTAGAGTTGCTTTGTCCTTACTCAGAGGTGAAAAAATGGTTAGGATTGTGTTGTAAGGCTGCAATCCTAAATACACTTTCCTGGGAGTAAGTTCCATTGAACACAATGGGGCTTACTTTTGAGTAGACCTGGTTAGGATTGTGCTCTAAATTGGAATAAAGCTTTATTTGTATTTTAGAAAATCTTTTACCTTTTTTCTGCTTATGGAAATTCCAATGTGGGTTACAGCCTCACAGTGTTTCTCAAACATTTCTTCTAAGAGCTCTGAGGCTTCCTGAGATCTCTTCTGGCAAACAAATTGCCAAAGAAGAACCTTACTCTACAATCCAGAGTAACTACGGGAAGACATAAGAGGCACTTACTCTGTTTTGCTCTATGCATTTCCCATAGGTGGCACCATAACTACATCGGTGTAAAAAGTGTGAAATATCTTCCCTACTGGCTCAAGGGACTAAAATGAAGTAAACCCTGAATAACACAAAAAGTTATGTTGGCTATTTCTTGGCAGCTGCAACAAGGACTGACATGTTCCTTTTCTTTAATGCTGTTACCACCATCACTACAACAGAGTAGACCCTAAAATTATTTCCAATCTGTGTTTAGTCAGATTCATTGCATACATCTCTCCAACAGTGCTCTACCCTATCATTTCATTAGCAATATCACTTTAAAAATGAAGGAACTAACCTGGTTCTACGGCTGAAGAAAGGGCACTCAAGAGCAAGTAACAAGAACCCAGATCATTAATCTGTTTCAGCAATTTTTGACCTTTTTCATCTCAGGACACACTTACAAGGTGATACAACTGTCAAGGCACACATCAACTTTTTGATCATTGATGAGGCACACCGTGCACTGATAGCACTGATAGGGGGATCTGATCATAGCGGTCATAGCACTGATGGGGGCTAACATCCTCAAAAGCTCTAACAATAAATCCCTGAGGTACACCTGCAGACCATTCATGGCACACCAGTCACTGGTCTATTCTATGCCAAAGACTAACTAGGGCCTCGACAGAAGAATCTTTGACAGAATTAGCAAGAAAATCCCTTGGGGATTTGGAAGCCATTTGGATTATAAAGCTTTAAGGGCAGACCATTCTAATAGCTCCCTCCTCCCCCAATCAGTTGCTGCACAAAGAAGTAATCTCACCAAGGAACTGATTTGCCTGTGACCAAGAAGTGATGTAATCTCCTCCATCATCAAATCACCAATATATCCTGCCTGAGCATTAAAAAAAGTCCAGAAGGGAATGTGCCTGAGGGAAACTATCCCTGCAATCCAGAGTAACTACAGGAGCACGTAAGAGACATTACGTGTACCTATAGTTACTGCATCACCTAGTGAAAACCTCTGGGAAATTCATACTGCAATCCAGAGCAAATTGTTCTTACACTGGAGCAAGGACTCCCTGTAGTTACTCTGGATTGCACCCTAAGTCAATTTCCAGGTTATATATTGACTTCGCCCATACTAGACTCCAGTTACTTAACATAAAGCCTGTTAATACCAATGCAGCTGCTCCAAAATAAGTAAACTATAGCCCATGTAATCTCTATTATTCACTATAATTAGGATTAATATGGAAAAGCACATTTGAAGCAATTCATCATACTTAATGACAGCAGCACAAATATTTCTAGGAAGGAAAATCATAAAACTCTGAATCTCATTCTAAAATTAAACATTTCCCCCCATTATATTAGGAAATGTAGGGCCCTTTTTATTTAATATTGAAAGGACAACCTAACTGCACCAGGAAAAGAAATTCTGAATTGTATTGCGTTTGTGGGAGGGAAGTCTTGTCTGATCAGTAGAAAATGCTGCAAACTAGGAGGCGTGGAGAGAGATTGTGGGAGAGATGGTAAACATAGGCAAGCATAGGCAAGACCACAAGAATTTTGGCATGAGAATGAGCAACGGAGGTGGGTAAGTGAATGAGAGAGAGAGAGCGAGAGAGCGAAAGCGAGTGAGTGAGAGAGAGAGAGAGAGAGGGAGAGAGAGAGAATATATGGGCTGTTGAGAAAGAGGCAGTTGAGCAGCACCCATGCAAAAGAAATGGCATGAGAGGGCTCAGGAGGTTTCTGCAGGGGAGAAGTGGCTTCGCTGGCCCACGACACTTGAGCAGGTAGCATAGGAGGCAAGACAGGCAGACCTTCAGCTGTCAGATGTGATGACAGATATATATTCTGTTTATAGTACCACAAACCTTCTTGCAAGATATCTTGCAAGATTTTGGAAGGATGCAGAGGACATGTATGTCCTTAGAAATCAAACATGAAAGCCATAAAGCAGTGGATGAGAGGTTTTGTGGAAAATACTTACACATTGTTTTTCAAGAAAATAATTCACAAAGTAATTTATATAACAAAATAAATAAAAGTTTCCATTAATCAATCAACCTTTTAGCACAATAATATTGACAGACAGCTCAGTCATCTTATTCATGCCATCACCCAGCACATGACATTCATATATGCAGCCATTCCAATATCAGGCCAATGGTACATTAGCTGATAAACCCCACACCAGAAGGGGCACAGTAGGGACTGGACTGAACTGGGGCAGTTACCAGCAGGAACAGCATCCATGATCCTCTGCCCCCGTTACATGGTAAACATGCCCCATTTCACCAAACAGATATATGCCAGCAAAACAGAACAAAATGGGCTGTTGGAGACCAAGGAGGAGACTATATGGTGAATAAAACATACTTATTCCCATCCCTTGGCATCATCCTCAGTCAAACTGCAAGAGGCGGGCCTGCCAAAGATAGGATTTGGCCCATAGAAATCCTTCAGAAGACTTAAGTATTGTCAATCTACATAGCCCTCAGAAATTTTATTCATCACCTTCCCACCAGTTTTATATTGGTTTTATCAGCGGAGATTCTAAAATCACACAAATATTATCTGAGGTCCAGTAATGCATGAATGACATCATATATAATTTTGCATCTTATAGAATTTTGCATCATCACTAATGATTAGTGATGAAGAATAATAATATGTACAATTAGAATGATTAGCACTGAGAATCTGTTTCGAAGCATACCTGATGATTTTGCATAAAATAATAGAAATACTGTCACTGTTTCAAACTGTACATTCTCATATTAAACATATTTCAAACCTTTCAGTTTTACAGAATGTAATTTGTACAGTTGGCAAAAATTATATAAAGGAAAGAAACACTTACCCCATATAGCCATGAAAATGGCAAAGAAGACAGTTCCACCATTATCAAACAAGTGTGTAACCTTAGGGAGGAATTTTAAAAAGACAACACAATTAACCTGGTTCAGAGGAGAGCAACCAAAATGATTACATGTCTGGAACATCTTCCATATTTGGAAGGGCTACAGCATTTGGGGCGCTTCAGTCTAGAAAAGAGGCGACGGAGAGGGGGAAACAACAACATGATTGAGACATACAAAACAATGCAAGGTATAGATAAATAGGACAGAAAGATGCTCTTTTCCCTTTCACATAACACCAGAACTAGGGGGCATCCACTAAAACTGAATGTTGGGAGAGTTAGGACAGACAAAAGAAAATATTTCTTTATCCAGCATCAGGGTGACCATATGACCAGAAAAACCTGGATTTGTCCGGATTTTTAGCCTCCTGTCCGGGTGTCCTACATTTTGGCTTCATTGTCCTACTTTTTGGCTTCATTTTGAAACTTCGCAATAGTGCATAGTACCCCCATCATGCCATATGTTGTTGGATTCGTATTGAAGAGCAGAATCCAATGCAAAAATCAGTTTGGAGATATCTCCTTCCTATCAAAAGTTATGGTCAAAAAACCGAAAAACAAAAACAAAAAATACACTTTTTGGCAATTTTTTAAAGTGGGTAGGAATTTTGGCCTGGGATTAGGAATTTTGGCCCTGGGGTTCAGGAATAATCTGGTCAGTCTGTCCAGCATATAATTAGCCCAGTGGTATTCGAGCATTTGCGCCTGGGACCTTCTTCTAAGAATGACAATCTGTCCAGAACCCCAGAAGTGATGTGATGGCTGGAAATGACATTAAAGGTGCCCAGTACAAGATTCCAAGATGTCACCTTTTCATGACTCTCCTGAAATGAAGTCTTGAACCCCCCAAGGGGTTGCAACCCTGCTTTAAAGACCACTGATTTAGACTGTGGAACTTCTTGCACAAAGTGTGGTGATGGGAACGGAACATCTCACACACAAAGTGGCATCTCACCAGAGACACTTTTCCTAAAATGTCATGGTCTCAGAGGAGTTACAGCTTCAATAAACAGAATGGAAAGTGTCAGGAGAAGCCTCAGAAATGTCATTTCAATCGTATTTGGGGATCCAGCCTGAAAACACTTCACAAGGCAATACTCATCACCTTCAAATTATGCTGTACTATTTGCAAAGAATCTCACTTCTCTGCTGATGATATATGACATGAGGAAACTTCATTCATATTGTGGTGGGAATGGGTGAAAGTTATTGGACACAAGTGTGTGCTGATCAGTGGCATAGACAGACAGGGTGCAAAACACTGTGTTTCCTGCAAAAGCCTCAACAGGTGGTCTCACCCCTTCTCGATACAACCATTCTCGATACAAAACAGAGGTAAAAACTTTCTCTTTGAAACACTGAATGGTTTCAAAGGGGAGCGGGAGAGACCGCTTGCATACAGTGGAGTGGTGACACTCCCTGCAAAATATAATGCTTTGCATTGCACCCAATTTTCCTGTGCTACCGATGCATATATTTCTAACATGGCAAAGCAAACTGAACCTTAAACCCCACTTTCTGACTATAACCTATTTATATAGGTTGTATGAATAGCCTACAAGCCTATTTGGCATTTTCATTGTTGGGGAAGCTCACACATTGAGTTTGCTTGTCTAAAGATGTAATCAAGTCAAACACATTATATGCAGTAATGGGATACTTTTGCTGTATTTGATGTTATCTATAAGCAATTCCTTTCAATTCCCCTCCACTATATTGAATCATTTTGGAAGGATTGGATGATCTTCCCTGATTATCTCAGTATCTTTTTTTTAATTCAAAATTATTACTGTCTATTCATTTCTATTGTAATTCTTTTGTGCTGACTCTCCCTTTTCGGTACTTTCTTTTGCTGTATCTTAGTAAACTGTTAAAAGCTAAGTGGACATTTTCCCCACAATTCAATGTAATGGGTCTGCATGTGCTCATCAAAAACCCACCACCTGAAGTAGTTTGGTCTGCTATTGCAATTGCAATGCTGCAGTCCCAACATATTCACTAGGGAGGAAGTCCCATTAAACAGGAGCAAATCACATACTAGTAAACATGCATAGAATTATGCTGTACATCATAAGAGTGAAAATCTCACCGCTTTATCAAAATAAATCTTTTGTAGTGGTTCTCAAACTTTTAGGAGATTTACAGTGCAAACCTAAGCATGTCTACTCAGAAGAAAGTCCTATTGTATTCAATGGGGCCTACTCCCAGGAAAGTATGTTAGGCTAAGTATGTTGCCTAAGGCTGCAATTCTAACCTTTGGTTAGGTTGGCATAAGCCCTGGCCTAAGTCATATGTTGACTTGACTGTCACAAAAGTGCTGTAAGGCAATTCTGCCCCACTGCTGGTGGGGGGTTAAGCCACTGAACGGTCATAAGCTGCTCTCCTCACAACATCACAGGAAGATATGCCAGATGAGTTAGGACAGCCAAAATTTGTTAGGATTGTGCCCTAACTCCCTAAGTATGTCTTTGCAGGGAAGGACCTAAGGCAGTGACACAACACCCAGGATTGCAGCAGGGGAAGGAGGGCTATGTTTCAACTAAACAGAGGGGCTACCAGGGTTCAGATGTGGGCTTCCTACAGCTTCCAAATAGTGAAAGTTATGACCACAACTAAACCAGAAGGGGAACTTCCGGTTCGTGACACTAAAAAGTTTGTTAACCACTGCTCTAGAGGCCATAAGTGGAGGCTTGCACAGCCCGATCTCAGGGTTGGATGCTACGTCCATGCCTGGATCGTGCCTTAAGGAAGTGCTGCTTCCTGATTAGAGCTGCGTGCTCCTTCACAGCCACACTATTGTAGGAAGCGGCTGCCTGGTCGGCTATTACTAAGACGTGCTGACACAGGGCAGCCCCTAACCCTCCAGAGTGCCCCCCCGCCCCTCCATTTTCTGGAGGAGTGGGATCCCTTCTCTGTACCCCAATTTCCTGGGGACCCTGGGAAAAAACCGGAGGTCTGGGAACCCTGACTTGGACTGACTGATTCAAAGCCCAACCCCAAGTCCTGCACCCAGAAGCATGAAATTTGGGGAGTGTATTCCTTCTGTGATGAAAGGACCCCCTAAGAATTGATATGGTGCCTGGTGGTGGACCAATGCTTCTTGCTGTGGCCTGGTGCTGCCCGCTTGTGCCCATTAGAGATGCCCAGTGTCTTTGTGCCCAGTGGTGCTCACTGCCTACTGGATGGTGTTGCCCAATGCCCAGTGGAGCCTGCTAAAGATGCCCAGTGATCAGTAAGGATACCTGTTGTCAATGGTGCCCTCTGATGCCTGCTGCTCATTGGTGCCCAGTGGTGCCTGCTGCTGGGTGGTGCTACTGCCCACTGAGCCTAGTAAGCCTACTGCCCACTCAAAAATGGTGCCTGGTGCCCATTAGGGATGCCCAGTGCCTGCTGGTGTGCACTGTCCACTGCACAGTGATGCCCGATGGTGCCTGCTGCCAACTGTGCGGTGGTACTGCCTGCCTGGTGTGCAGTACTGGTGCCAGTGTCCAGTGGTGCCTGGTAACCACTGGTGCCTAGAGGTGCCTGCTGGTGCCTACTGCCCTGTGCACAGTGGTACTGCCTGCCTGGTGTGCAGTACTGGTGCCAGTGTCCAGTGGTGCTCGCCAGTGCCCAGCCATGCCAGTGCACAGCTGAAAATTTTACTTCTGCGATAGCTGGTTCATTCAGCTAGTGTCAAATAAAAGAAAAAATGCAGTGTATGTACTGACAAACAGAAGGAAACATTGCAAATGTTATTTATGAAGAACTGGTTCAAAATGTAAAGAATGTGACTGTATCTTGGGAAGTAGCAGGCTTCCATCAGTCTTGGAAGACTATGGTATCGTGCTCGGTGCTGCATATGCTGTATGCAAAGCACAAAAGCCTGGGTTAGATTGTTATGGAGGATAGGCTGTTACCCAAGCAGCAAATCTCCCCTCTCCACGCCACTGAATTAGTCCAATGGAAAGGCAGAGCCAATATGATTGGATCCAGCTGGCGTCGCAGAGCTGGGCTAAGGACAGGAGCTCACCCTGTCTTGTGGGGCTGACTCGGGTCTCGGAACCCTGGCCTGCTGGTTAACAAGCACAGTGTCTTAGCCACTTGCGCCACCCACAGCCCTGATTTACTTGGGGATTTACTTGGGGAGTAAATCATGACCATATTTGACAGAGTAGGATGCTGCTTCCCAACTCAGTATTGGCCTGTTCTAATCTGCCAGGCAGATCTGCTGTGCTTAGAAATAAAATAAATCAAATATCAAGCATGTTGAGAGGTAGTGAGCAGAAAACAGGATTCCTGGAAAATGCCAAGTTAGCCTAATCTAATTGCTGCTTATTTGTTCACCATTTAGACACAATCAAGTACATTTGTTTTCATGTAAGTCAGCGTTTCTCAAAGTGGGGGTCGGGACCCCTTTGGGGGTTGCCTAGTGCTTTCCTGGCGGTCGCCTAAAGACCCCTGGTGCAGGGGGCCAGGTCAGGCTTGCCAGACCTCCGGCTGTAGCTGCACGCGTACTGGGGCTGACTGACAGCCTCAGGGCCCAATCCTATGCATGCCTACTCTGAAATAAATCCCATTATAGTCAGGGGGGCCTTTACTTCCATGTAAACATGGATAGGATTGCAGCCTCAGGGCCCAGTCCTATGCATGCCTACTCTGAAATAAATCCCATTGTGTTCAATGTGTGCACAGAACACACATTTCATTTGTAACAATGAAAATACATCCTGCATGTCAGATATTTACATTACGATTCATAACATTAGGAAAATTACAGTTATAAAGTAGCATCAAAAATAATTTTATGGTTGGGGGTCCCCACAACATAAGGAACTTATAAAGGGGTCACTGTGCAAGGAAGATTGAGATCCACTGATGTAGGTGGTCTTGATTACTAAGATGTAAATCTTCTGTCATGTGCAATTCTTATGTCTTAGGAACTTTCTGAAAGTTCCTGGGCTTTTTCATTGCCACTGAGTGCACTCTGCACCTCAGGCATCCAGTGCTGGAAAGGTGATAGATATCTGGAGAGCTGAGTGTCATGAAAGAGATTGATGGAGGACTTAAGGGGCTTCTTGCACATACAGGCAAAAGTACTTAATTAGGCGCATTTTGGCCTTTTCATTCAGGCAGTAGCCACATAATTTTGCAATTTTACTAAATCTTGGAGCAGTAGCATTGTTTGGGAATGACACAAAACAGAGAGCTTAAAAACAGTTCCTGATAGATTGTCATTAAAAAGGCTGAAATAACATTCATGCTGTCTGATCTTCAGAAACGTTTTACTTTCTCTTGAGTGAATCCACCTAGCAGAATGCAGTTATTCAATGCACATGTCTGCCAAGTTGTCAGGTTGCTATTGATTGTAAATCTATGAGACTCCAACAATACATTTTTACCAACGAGTAACTATGCTACTCCTTGTTTTCTTTAAAACTGCATGCACAGTATGGATTGGGGCCATGGAGAGGAAAGAAATTTTATTTCCCTCTGCACTAATGAGATGGATAAAAATCTGCACACGTGTGCCTGGTAGCTACTATTTGACCATTAACTTCCTTCTTGATCAAATAATAGCTGCATAACGGGCGAAACAATTGCAGTCTTTGACGACAGCCCCCTCAGTCATGTGCTGTCTTTAAAAAAAAGGGGGGGTACCACAATTCAGCATTATCTAGTGCGCTACCTGAAACATTTAGTGGGCCACAGGGCCACTGGGAGATACAGGAAGATGGACTAGAGGTCTGATCAAGCCAGTTTCTTAGTGGGTGTTGCCATCATGGAAGGAACACCCTCCACAAATTTCATGCTTCTAGGTCCAGCAGTTTTGGCTGGGTATCAGTCAGTCAGTGACTCTTCAGTTTTATATATATAGATGAAGTTGATGGTGGATGTGATATCAGGCAGTTGGGATCTGAATACCCTGAATTGTTGTACATTTCCAGATGAAAGTTAGCTTATACAGAGGCCTCTGATTCTTGCACATGAATGCGAATTCTCAGGTGACTAACACCATGAGTTGTCCCTGCTAAGCTGTCCCTGCCAGCCCAGAAAAAGGAAAGATCTACACTTACACAAAGCCCTATGCTTCCTCCTTCAGTGTGTTTCTGTCTTGTAGTAATAGCTCACAAAATGGTTAGACAACTTTAGGGTCACTGACAGCTGGCCACGGCCACTGAGAGCTGGCAGGTGCCATATGCCGTAACGGGAAAAGATAACCCCTCAAAATGTAGGACATGACAAAATAAAAGCCAAAACATTCATGTATATTGCTTTCATGTAGTTATTACTTATTATTAAATTTAGAACTGTTACATATAATTTATTACATAAAATTATTAATTACAAGAAGGCTACATGCTGCCTGCTCTCAAGGAAAAGGAGGACAATGATGTTTTTCCCAGGACTCAAGGCTAAAAAAGAGGACATTTAATCACCCTGACACTGGACCCTGGGCAAGATGCATGATTGGACCCTCTATCATAAATTTTCCAACAAATTGCATGCTTGTATTGTCATGGCTCAGGCCCCTGGAAGACTGGGACTTGGGGATTTTGCTTTGCTACTTGGACAACTGTGGCAAAAACAAAGCAGCAGAGACAGCTCTCTCTCTCTCTCTCTCTCTCTCTCTCTCTCTCTCTCATTTTTGGATTCTATTATAAGCCTTTCCTTATGGAAATACATATTGTTTTTTGGAAAAGCTGACCACGAAGACCAAAAGTATTGCTAGTGAAAGGTTCACTGAGCATTGATTTCCACTAGAGGAGACTTTTGTTGAAACAACTGCTTGTACTGTGTGTTCTGATATTTGCAATGTACATTTCTGTAGCAAAGAGCTTTCAGGTACAGAAAAGAGGGTACCTTTGCATAGATGCAGCTTTCATTGAGTTTTTGCAGTGTGCAGTTCTTTTCACACATAGGACACATGATGGTTTCATTGGCCTCACAGATCTCTTTGCTGCAATGAGAAGTCAAGAAAGCGTTCATTATAAAACATACATTATAATACTGCACGTATGTCTTTGAATGTTATCGACCACCCTTCTCCCACAAGAGAAAGGGGAGTTTGGTGTAAAAATAAAATGATGCAAATAAAAAAACAATCAATTAAATCATCAGCAAACAAAAATACAGACTTCAAAAGAACTGAACCAACTCACAGCCCAATCCTATGCTGCCTGTAACACCAGGACTACCGCAGAACTAAAATGGCTGGTGAAGTATCCTGAGCAATTCCAGCTATCACCAGTGGTTCCTGTGGAGGAATCCCCTTTCCCCAAGTAGAGGAAGTAACTACACAATGTGGCTAGTTGATTCTGGAGGAATCTTTGGTTGGCTCAGGATCCAGCACTCCCCCTCCCCATCATACCATCTCTCCTAGCCTTCACACTCCCTCGGAACGCCTCCTCCCCATCTCTCCTTATCCCTCCTGTTAATGTCTCTGCTGCCCAGTGGTCCAGGTGGTAAATTTATTCAAATTTGAAATGTAATATTTTTTCCAGCCCCTGATGCAGTGTCAGAGAGATGATCCCTACAATCCAGAGGAACTATGGGAGCAACATCGACGTAGTTACGGCACCACTTAGTGAATACCTATGGGAAATTCATATTGCAATCCAGAGTAAATTGTTCTTATGTCAGAGCAAGGACTCCCCATTGTTACTCTGGATTGTGCCCAATGTGGCCCTCATGCCAAAACATTTGGACACCCCCAGGGACAAGATAACCTTACATGAATTGGGAGTTTGCAACCTCCTGGTTTGAAGATGGTCCTTCAGAATCCAGGTCTTAAACTGTTTAGGGCTCTACAAAAGCCAAAATCTGTAGTGGTTTTGGAGTCAGAAGAGTTGGAAGATTCAAGTTCAAATCTCCTCTGAAGCTGATGGAGTTTCCTGGGTGACACTAGGCCAGTTATTACTTCTCAGCCTCATCTACTTCACAGGGTTGTTGTGATGACAAAAGTAAGGGAAATAGCCATGTTCACCACCCTGAACTCCTTGGAGGAAGGGCAGTTTTAAAAAGTGAAAAATAAATACTTTGAAAACATTTTTGGCATTTTTCACTCCAGTCAATGCATTGCTTGTGGTCTAATGTATTTCCATCACATTTGGAAGGGGGATCTAAATTTAGATTACTGCAGTTATAATGCAATCAGTGCCTGAGTAATTATTTTAACAGCGGTACAATTTTCATCTTTATAGATATTTTTGTGAATTTTTATAAAAATCCCAAAATGTTTCATATCTGTTGCTTGTTGAACCTTGACACAGGTGTTGGGACCTGATTTATTTATCAAATTATGCACAGCATCCTAGCAGGACTTCTACTACAGGCTAGTTCATTATTTCACCTATTCAAGTAATAAGAAGGAGGGGAGAGCCTGGACACTAGTTTATAAAGGTTCATGCCCCAAGGGGATCACATTTGCTGGATTGGGATGGGCTTTGGAATCAATGTCTATGTTGCCAGAACATGACTACAGGAGAAGGGACAACTGCTTTATTGCTAGGAGTTTGCTTCCTTCCTGTTCTTCCTAAAAAATTTTAATAGGAGAGCTACATGGCCAATTAACATGATAACATAATTTGAATTGGTGGATGTGAGAAATTCACTTGCTAAAGTTCTGCACAAATATGTCTCTATTTGAGTGCTAGCATTGTTGCTCTTTTCTGTGAACAAGGATATTCTAAACAAGGACAGGTACCTGTGATGCAACAAGAGTTCAAAATCCCTATATGCACAGGGATTTGAATAACGCTTGTACTGTATCCATTATTGCCTGCAACATACATGAAAAGCTGCTATGAAGTTATTTTTAATCAACAACCATCTTGATTTACAGATGAGGTGCACATTCATCCATATTCATTGTCCAAATTTACTAACATACTTGACAGGGGGCAGCCCAATTCAAACTTGTGGTTCAGCTGGTACAGGGCTTTGCACTAGCACTAAAGTGTCACAGATGTGTCTGGACCGGTGTCTGTGCCAGCTTGCCCAGGCCCTTACTGACCAAGGATGATAGCTTTGCACCAGGTGACATAGGAGGTGGGAGAGGGTGGTGAGATGGTATTCTGAGGTGACATTTCTATTCTGTTATAAGGAGGAGAAAAGGAGAAAAGGCACAACAGGGGGAGACTAAGGGTGCAATCCTAACTTAGGCCGACAAAACTCATGGATCTTCCCATTCCTGTGGGAAGATGTAGGAAGGCAAGCGCATGTCTACTCCATGAGTGGCACAGAAGTGTCTTACAGCACTTTTGTGACACCCCTGGATTTATGCCAGAGCTTAGACCAGCCGAACTGTGGGTTAGGATTGGAGCCTAAGCGCTGCAGGGTGCCTATCCTGCTCTTTCTGCCCTGAACGGCTCAAAAAGGGAGGGGCCACCTGCATTGCGCAGTGAGGATCCTGTAAAATTAGAACTTTCCACTCCCTTTAGCTATCTATCAGCTCTTTTGAAAAGCTGTACAAGTTCTGCTCTACAGATATGCTTTAAAAAAATCTGTTGAATCACAAGCCACTAGAGGGAAGATTCACCTTTCCTAAGTGGCAGCTTGTTATATAACTAAGAACTGAAAAACACTGCTGCATAAAGTGCAATTATTGTTTTTTTTTACACAACTAGCATTAAATGTTGAAAATAAAAAGCTTCCGTTCGGGCCAGAATTAAAGGTCACTGACGCAAGATGTTGTCTATAGAGAGCTCTAGGTTGCTTCACAGTCACAGAAAAAAGAAACTCTGTCCTATAATAATGTTTGTGTGACATGCTATGCTATGTTTATCCAGTGGGAGGCTACAACACTCTGCACATGCTTAAAGGCATGCTTTAGAGTCGTGTTCTCTGAGGTTGAGCCCCTGCACTTTAAACATCCTCATGATTACTTCTCCTGAGACCTAGTTTAAATTAAGCTGTGCTATAATGTTAGCAAAGATGACATTTGTGGAAAAATAAATAACGCTTTAATCTCTACAGGCCACCCATTTCCCAGTAATAAGCATTAGCAGCTTCTTATTCTAGGACCTTTAGTATCAAATGGCTCTGTACTGAATGCATTAAATTAATAGCGAGGTCTGGAGGCAATGGTAGTTTGTCAAAGTGATGTGTTTTGTCACATAGTGAACATCCAGCATGAGTAAAGAATACCAATTCTTTGACACTTTGCTTCACCAGGAGTAAAGCTGTGTAGTCAGTGTGTTCTGCAGATGGACTTTGCAATGTGCATCATAATAACTGCAGTGGTATAACTAGAGGGGGTGCAAAACACTTGGTAGAAACACAATGGACATTTTATATGGTTATTCTCTATTAGTCAATTTTGGTACAAGGCAGCAACTTCCTCTAAAAAGAGTTTCTTAAACTGTGTAAACAAGTTGTATAGAGTAAACAAGTTGTACTCTATAGATGTTTTTAAAACGTAGTTGAATCACAAGGAAGATTCACAACAAGTGTCAGCTTGTTATATAACAAAGAATGGAAAAACACTGCTGCAAAAAATCAAATTATTATTTTTTACACAAAGTGTGTCCTAATCATTTCAATATTTTATTTTCAACATATTAGATGTGATGCTGTGATGTGTGACTGCATTTGGGGAAATGTTACGGATAAATACTTTAACAGAGTAATGTGTATCTGCTTTCAACCATGATAGTCAATGGAGCTTATTCTTGGGTTGGTGTGGATAGGACTGCAGTCTACATTTGTTAAAAAATTTTCCTGCTTGATGATGCTACTTCCAGCCGTAACGTCACTTCCAGGTTAAACTTCTGGTGGATCCCACCAGATTGGCATTCTAAAAAGTAGGTCCCAATGCAACAAAGTTTGAGAATAGCTGCACTAAAGCAAAAACACTTACACTTCCTCAGGCTCTGAAGTTCTGCACACTGCAGCTCCTTTGTTGCTTTTCCAGCTCTATAAACCACCAACTCTTACATTCTAGTAAACAGCGTCTATTTACATAGAATATAGGCAACAGATGTATACATGAGAGGGTGGAGGAAGCACACTTTGCAATCCAAGTTAGGACATCACCCAGAACAATAGAAGCATGTAATGCGCATGTGTGTTTGTGTTTGGGATGGATGGGATGAGGTGATGTAGCACTATAGTCTATTGCAAGCTATCCTGATAACTGACAGATCAAAAGGCAGGTTGAAATTATTTAGATCAAGGGTGCAACTTATCCAGAGTGAGATCACAGTATAGTGGTGCCTCATGTAAAGAATGCCTCACGTAAAGTATTTTCATGTAACTAACAAAAATTTCTCTAGGATTCTGCTTCACATAAAGAAAGTGCTTCATGTAAAGAAAACTTTTGTTGGCAGTTGGGGCAGACGCGTTGGCCAGCAGCCTGTTTAAAAAGCATCAGGGGATGCCTAGCACACATGCACATAGTGAAAGCAACACTTCTACGCTGTTCCTCCTGTGGCCGGGTGTCCACTGGGCAGATGGAGAGAAGAGCAGTGGAGAAGAGGGATGCAGCTCAGGGCTAGAGAGCAGGGGAGAGAGAGGCTCAGGATGGAGAGAAGGAAAAAGTGGGGAGACACTTTGAAGGTGTCTTGGATTGCAGCCTCCTAGCCATGTCTACCCAGAAGTAAGCCCCATTGTGTTAAATGGGTCTTACTCCCAGGAAAGTGTCTTTAGGACTGCAGCCTAAGTAGACTTCATAAGATCATGCACATTGAATGCATGTTTTGAATTCAATCTCAGTGTTCTGTCATCATTTTTACATCCAGTTAATATTTTTATATGAATATTTTTGGGGTTGTGGAACCAATCGTCTGAGTTTCCATTATTTCCTATGGGAAAATCCGCTTCACGTAAAGAATGTTTCGTGTAAAGAACATGCCTCCGGAACGAATTAAATTTGTTACGTGAGGCGCCACTGTATTCTGAATTGGGCCATGTTAGTGTGTGAATGTGAGGTCCTATTTTGGACGGCTTCTCTATGCGAATAAACCAAAACCTTCATTGCTTGTAGTAAATTAGGAAACTGGAGAAAGAGATAGCACTGAATTCTCCTTGTACATTCTAGCATGATAATAAATAAATAAATAAATAAATAAATAAAAAGCTTGCTGTCCTAAATCATTTGTTCCCAACAAACTCTTGCTTTTGAAATTACTCCAAAGATGGTTACAGATAAAAGTGGATTGAGTCTTCAGCCAATTTGAATTCCTCTTGTGCCGAAAGTGTTTATGATCCAAGTGATCATTTTGTTTTGATGGGTCTTGCTGGCAGAAGCAGAGCTTGCAAAAATAGTGCTATGCTATGGTTTTTTTTAAAAAATTGAGTATTACTGTGCCTCTTACCTTACTTGGCTGGAGTCCATGGTAAATAATCCATAAAGGAAAACAAACAGCCCCACGAGAGCAGCAGGAATAAGCATCCCAGTATACCATCCCAACCAAGCAAAATACAGTCCAATTTTCTCTCCAAAATATCGCCTGCATTAAAAAAAGAAAAGAAAAATGCAACTGCTTCAAATGTTAAAGTAAATGAATGTGCCAGTCTTGGCTGAGAGCAGTCTTCTTAAGAGGAAACCATCAGTCTTTTAAAGTTGTTTTATTGTTAGCAATAAAGTTGCAATAAATCCATTTTATCTCACTCCAGCATGTTACTCCAGTGTCACTGATCCTATTCTTGTCAATATACAGTACATATTTTTCATATATTATAGTTGACCATAACTGGCATTCTGCCTTCTTCACAAAGACAGATGAGTAAACCACTCATGCAAATATTCTCATGGCCTATAACTGTTAAGATGACAGGCATAGTATCTCATTTGGAGACAAGGCAGTCCTAACATTTGCCATTGGCAACTAGTAATGAAAATATTGTAGTTACACAAATTTGGTTATACTTTGAGGAAAGTCCTTTAAATTGCCTTATTGGTTGGAATTACTTTAAGATTCCTGGTTCCCTGACCCATGGAGAGCATTTTTAAATCTCCAAAAGTGCTACAAAAGGGCTTTTTATTTGGACAAATAGCCTAAGTACTCAAGCCAATTCTTTCCACTACTCCTGCCAGTCAATGTGGGACAAATGGCAACTACTGCTTACCAGGGATAATCTTTGGGTTTCCAGCCACCTTGGGCATCCTTTTGTTAGGAAGAAAGGCGGGATATAAATCTAACACATAAATAAATAAAGCCTCCAATGTGCAGTGGGATTTACTTGGCTCTGTGCTAGTTAAATAGCTGGTATAGGTCTAAATGGGATTGGGTCTGGGAAGTGGGTTGGGATTTGGTGACTGCCACTGATGCTGAAACTGCCTCCTTCTCAGATCCAATCTATACTACCCCGCTTCACTGTCCCCTGTTCTGTCTCCTCGTCCCCATTGTTTCTCTCCTTTCCCCCATTGTTTCTTCCCCATTCTACCCCCCCCCCCCTTTTACTTTCCCCACCAGTTTAGCCAGAGGTGGCTCAAGGTCAGCTGGCATGTGGGAAAGGCTCCAGCCTTTCCACCAGCATCCTGGCTACTGAGAACATCGCCGGAGCTCCTTTTCCAACTGACAGACTGCTTTATAGCACTCAGCATCAGCAAATGAACTGACAACAGTTGACCCCTTTAGAATTAATCTGTAAGCCTTATTTATTTCATTAGGCTTCTATACAACACATGATACTATTTGACAACATTGGACCTAAATTGAAGATATCATAGTTGACATTTCCTCTTGGCCACAAAGCTCACTGTCTGACCTTGGGACATTTACCATATCTTGGCTGAGCTTACTTTGCAGGATAAAAAAGAAGACACATACATTGGTCCGAGACCACTGATGAAAGTACAGAATAAAAACATAATACACAAACATCAACATAAAACTTTATACCAGACTGTCCAAAGGGACCTCAAGAACACTATCTTGCTTGACACAGCCACCGAATACAGGCAGTTTCATTGCACCGTTACCTGATCAAATCCAAAGGCTGATATTTATACCACATCCCCCACCGTGCCCAGCGTTCATATAATAGATGTCGATGATTCTGAGCACCATGTGTTTTGATTGGATGTCTGCTCTTGTGACTTCCCTGAAACATGGAAAAGTATAAGTCAAGTCTTTAAGACAGTCGCTGAAATACATTGTGGAATTTTGGAGGAAATGTGTTTTTTGAGCTTACTGTTCAAATTGACATGGTTACAAACCTCTTCCCAGGATAAACACATTCTTTTGGGAACACAAAGAGATGTATCCTGAAGCAATTTGAAGGTGGCTGGATCTGACTTGAAATTTCCCACCTTTGGCCTCATCCCTACTTACAATTTTGAATCACTTGGAGCTTCCTTTGAATGAACGGGTATCAAACTAGGTACAACTTCATTTGTATCTAACTTCATTTGTATCAAACTAGGCATATCAGTGCAGTGGACCCCCTGCTATCCCTGAAGTGACAGCCAGACTTTATTATGTTTTTAACCAAAATATATGTCAACTGTGGTATGGTCGTGACAGTCATACATTGATGGGGTGAGTTCATTGTACTTTTGTTTTAAAAAATGGTGGCAGCCAGCCTCATGGTCAAAGCACCAATGGCTTGATGCATCCAATGTTGTGGGAAAACAATGCAACAGATATCACAGCCTGAAAATGGTGACATTTAAATATATATATTTAAGTGTGAGTGTTTGAGGCTGCAAACTCATTTTCCTGGGAGTAAGTTCCACTGACTATAATGGCACTGACTTCTGAGTAAACAGGCATAGGATTGGGCTCTGAATTACCTCATGAGGTGGAAATGCGGCCTCATACGTTCCATTGTTGAGGAGCCTGGTAATGCCTGAGCAGAAAAGGAAGAAATACATGACAAAGCTTGGAAATAATGCTAGATTCTTAGCAAGACAAACTGAAACATTCATATGGAATAAGCAGAGAATGCATCCAAGCTTCATTTCTTGAATTCGTAACTGTATTAGCAAATGATCAGATGTGAAGGGGAAGAGCAAGTAGCATTTAACTTCTTGGAGGACCTGCTGAAACATTGTCAATATTGTGTACAGTGAAGTTTCATTGATTTATAGCTTCAGTTTAGCAGAATTAAAAACAAAGAATGGAACAAGCATTAAAACCACTATAGTCTACCATTCCTGACAGAATCCATTGCTATGAAACTCCCAGTAGAATTAATAACTAGGCTTTTCCTGCTAGATTTTCAACAGGGCCTCAAAACATTTCCTTTTCATTGTTCATTCTTCTAATGACTAGTTTTTATGTTTGGATTCCTTCTCCCTACAGGTTGTACAGGTGTGTCTCTGCATCTCTGGGGCTTCTGTTCTGGAACCTCCTGCAAATAGCTGAAACTGTGGATATGGGTGAATGACCAATCCTGAAGTCCCAGCGGGCTGCCTTCCCAGAAGCAAGAGGAGCTCACCTCCAGAAGGGCCTCTGCACTTAAGAGATGAGCTACAAGTCTGAAGTGACACTGGATGCGATACCGGAAGTAAAACTGGAAACGACATTATCAATTCCTTATAAAGCTTAGGAGGCCCGGGAAAGACATCCAGGAGATTACAGTTCCAGAAGAATATATTTCTACTATCATAAAATGGATGCAGACAGATTGCAGCAATACTCCCTAATCCATGCCGCTTGGGGGGTGTATATACTGGGGGAGCCAGGACCCAATCTGCAGATAAGTGAACCTGCAGATGTTGGATCCATGGGTAGGCCCATCCTGTACTTTGTATCTTGGTAATTTTAGAAGATGTATTGGTGTTCTGCTGCTGCTGTTTTATTTTGTATGTTTAATAATTTAACTGTTTTTTAAAATCTTTTTTTGCTTGTATTGAAAAGTCACCTTGAGTATCTTGCATATTAGAAGGAAGGGAGGGTTATAAATCTTTAAATAAATGTAAATAAATGAACCACTGATGATCAAGTGTCCCATTCTGGTTTGTTCTTATTCTTTAAACTGGTTCGGCTCTGCTTTTTGCTCTGTCAGCCTTTGGTTACCTTGGCAAATTTCTAAAATGTATTTTGGAAGTGGTGCACATGCATATTGCCACAGTTTTCAGGGTTGCAGTGTTTAAAGCACATATGCCAATGGCTAAAATAATAAGCAAATGGAAGCTTGATGCTATCTAACAATTGTGTCAGATAACAAATTGTTCTCCGTGATTTAATCAAAGCATTCTGCATGTACTGATTATATCACAGCGCCAAATGGAGTCCAAGATTCCTTTATGCCTTTTTCTGCCTAAACCACTCTGTGCATATGCAGTTTTGTTCAGTGTGTTTTCAGCCTAGAAAAAAGGTCTGACATCAACAGAAGTCTATTGTACATCAGATTGGATATAGTCCAAAAATCAAAAATGAAATGGTTGATTACAAATTGAACAAACTGTATATTGTTGGTTTTCTGTGAAGAATTTAGGTGACCACTCTATAAAAATGTAACTTAATAAATGTCTTACAAACAAACTCTTTGTAAGATTGGGTTGGTGCACACAGGGCTTTACACACTGCTGTATCAAGGGGATGTCAGGGAGACAGCAGAATATCTTTCCCTCTGCTGCCTTTATTTAAACTGGCCCAGTTTTCAGGCCAGTTTTTTAGCCTTTAGATTGTCTTCCAGAAGGCCTTCTGAAGCCTTCAAAATGCCAATAAATGGCTCAGCCATACTAGACTCAGAGCCCTGTGTTAAGTCCGATGGCCCAACTCCTTGACTTTGTGCTGGATCAGGAGCTGGTCCAGAATCAAGTAGCTCCATTGTGGGACTACTTTCCTTAACCCTGGGGGAGGGGAGGACATGATAGTCCCCTTCTCCTGAGGAGCCAGCAGCCCTGTACACTGAATAGCTCAGGGTTGGGCTATTCATCACCTTTCCCTTCTGAAGAATATTTATCTTACCTACCTCTCGCTGGATACCTGTTTTTGGCATGGCTGCATCAGTGGAGGAGGGGAAGAAGGAAGGAAGAATATGATTGGGCTCTTAGCTCAGTTATGCACTGAATACTTTTCAATAGGTGAAAGTGAGATGCTAGTGACAAGCAGTTGCAACACCCAAGATATGTCTTATGAATTTCTACCCATTTTTGATTTTCCATCTTCGTACTTCGTCCTCTGTAGCATATGGTGCACTATTCTACTTCTTGTGGAGTTGCTGAAGAAACTGTCTTTGTTGTTTATCGTAAAACTGTTAAAGAGATTGTTAGTGTTAATATTCAGAGCAGCTGTCAAAATACTAGCATACACTATTTCTTTTTTTACAGTGAATGAAACATGTTCTCACTTTCAGTACATCTTCATAATATCTGTACTTGACAATAAAGCACTAGGCTTAGATGGCCCATGTCACATGATACAATTTTAAATAGAGTTTTGTATTAGATGTTACTTACAGCCCAATTCTATACTCATATCCCCAGTCCTCAGCCAGTATTGCTGCAAACATGCCATGAAGCACTTTTGTGGGCCCCAGCACCGGTCCAGCACCAGCGATGTGTCAGTGCTGGTTGGTGCTGAACTAATATCAGTTTCAGCTCCAGTGCTAGTTGCCCAGACCAATGGGTGGTGAAGAGATTAACAGGCATATAATGAGGTGAGGTGGAGGCACCAGTGCTAGGTGGAGGACTGCCACCTGAACCTCCAGGCAGCTGCATGGTGGCAGAATGGGGGTGGGGAGGCATTCTAAGATGGGGGAGGGTGGACAAAGGTAGGACAGGAAGCAGGGAGGGGGTTGGAGATGGCCGTAGCCTATGCCGCCATATCATAACAACCCTCCCTTCCAGGGAGACCCAACACAAGTCTTGAATCTGTGCCTGTTCAATAGCAGGTACAGATCTGAAGCAACCCACTGGGGCTGACAAGTCATGACACAGGGTAAAGGAATGTAAACTCACCTACCCTGAGTAGCTATGGCACTACTTGCCAGCCTTCCCAGCCCAGTGAATAGAGTAGTACCTTTGGTAACTGATTTCCAAAAGATGAAGCTACAGTTTTAATCAAAACCATTCAATTGTGCCTTCTCAAAAAACAACACCCATAATCTTGCTGTCAAAGCTTTTGTAGCAGTTCAAGTATAAAACCTTTGCAATCTTAGCACCATTGTTCCTAAGTTTTTTGTTCTATGACTCATAAAAAGATAGTACATAATCCAATGATTCTACATTGACTTTTTAACCCATAGTGCTGAAGGTATCTGAGGGGATGATACTGTTGACTATACAGGTGCCACCTCTAGAAGACAGTATTTTTAGACTATATCTTTGTCTTGAACTGTTGGCCATCTGTTAAGGATGATTTTCTTAGAACACCCACTGAGGATGAATGAAATATTCATGGGCTGACATATGAGTTCTTTTAGGTCCACCACTTACTGATGAATGCGTGCGCGACTGAAAGGTGCTGTGTAGCAATCTGTTTCTTCCAGGTCAGGAAGTGCCTCTTTGTCAAGTTTCATTGGATTCCTGGGCAACCAGCTTTTCAATTCCCTCATATTCCTCTGTAAACTGGAAACAAAAAAAATCATTTAAACATTACTTCATTCTCTTGTGTGAATTTTGCTTTTATCTTATAGTATATGCAACAGGGTGATGAAATAAATCATAAATGGATTGATTTAGCTTGTTAGTAAAGTACACTCATATTTTTTACATAGATTGCTGGCTGAAAGAATGAGGAAAAATGAATGATGAAAACCACTGTCAGTTTCAACAATCTGTTTTTCAGATTTCACAATACAGTAGAGTCTTATTTATTAGAAACGGCATTATCTGTAAGTTTATTTCTGATGCTTTGATTTGTTTTTTAAGTGACATATCTCTGTATACTTTTGCTTCAAATGCAATGTCTAATGCAATAGCATAGCTAGAGGGAGTGAAAAGCACTAATTTTGTAAGGAGCCTCACTGCAGCATGCAATCAGCCCTTTCCCCACCCCTTTGGAGCCATTCTTGGTGGTGGAAACAAAATGGAGGCATTGGCTCCAAAAGGGAGGGGGGCTACTTGAACACTGTGGCGAGACTCCCTGCAAAACCTAGTGCATTTCATTTGCATGTTATGAGAGTTTGTTGGGACATCAAAAATTGTTTCAAATGAATGAATGAAATTAATCAAATATTTAAAAGTGAAGACATTCCTATTAAACATAAAAACTCTTAAATTCAGTGCTCCGCAGTTCTATATAATGATGATACAATGTCACAGATGCTTCATATATTACATTCTATATTATTTATATTACATAAACTGCAGTCCCAGGGGACTGGGACTGGTGCATTCCATGAAGAGTTGGACATGCCTTCACGACCGAATGATGACAACAAAATTATTGCATGTCTACTCAGAAGTATGTCCCATTGAACTCAATGGGACTTAGGTCCATGGATATGTGACTTAGGGCACAATCGTGAAGTGTACTTGGGTTACCCTGTCTATCACTGGGCTGACCCAACTGCAAGATGGGCCACCCTAGTTATTCTGGAAAAGGCATGGTGCAGCCTAAGGCAACATGGGCTGCCCCAAAACAGGTGGCGCTGGGCTGCCCTACCTGGGGCAGCCCAGGCAGTTCAGGAGAGGCATGTTGAGGGCATGTTTAGTTACTGTATCCAGAACATGTTTCCAGGCCAGAAATTCCCTCTTCCAGCTCCTCAGAGTTATACCACTTCAGGAGCAGGTATAACAATGAGTGGACTCATAGGGGTCCATGATAAGGCAGAGTAAGAATGGCAGTGTTGACCAAAAATCTGAGTTCTTGGCCAGCCTCGCTGCAACCCCTGCCTCTTAGCTTCAGGATATGGCACAACTATAGCAGCCCACTGTAGTGGGTAGTGTACCCAGAGCTGTAACCTCTGGATACAGCAGGCCACTCCAGGAAGCCCTTTGTATTCACTGTGGACTGTACTGGCATCTCATCAGGTACTCCTTCTAAGGCAGGCACCACAGCTGTTCCTTGTTCAGTGTATTCTGAGGGGGTCTCCTCGGGAGCAAGCCCTCCCCAGGTGTCACTGACTTGGTGCCTACTGAGCATGCTCTGGAGCAGCTAGGGCAGCCAGGCTTCCTGACTGTCTGGATGCAGCATAACTTCCTGCTCTGGATTCAGAATAGTTGGGGCAGCCCAGCTAGGGCACTCCTCAATGCCCTCACTCTGGATTGTGCCCTAAGTTTTGCAGTCAAAATCTATTATAACAGTAACTCATGCTGATTGAAGCAACTGGCAGTCTTGTTTTTTAAAAACAAGTATTCCTTAGCCGTAAGTTGGCATCCCGTATTTGGAATATGATGTTCACTTTTCTGAATGTCCTGTACATTTAAAAATAACATTAAGGGAAAAAGATAGAAAAGGGCAAGAAAAATTAACAAGGGATTGGAACAATTTTCTTAAAAGAGAGAAATTCTAAAGCTTTGATGATTTTTTTGGATTAGAAAAATATGCTTAAAAAGAACATGATATTTATAAATATAAATATTATAGAAGCTATAAAGGTATGCAAGACGTAGATAAAGCGGATCGAAAGCTGTTCCTTCCTCTCTACTAAAATTAGAATCTAGGATCTCCCAATGAAACTGATGGTTGGTAAATTTTGGGTAGACAAAAAAAGTATTTCTTAACACAGTGCATAATTAAATCATTGGCACAAAACATTGTGATGGTTTCTGGCACTGTAACTAGGTATTTTTACTAAATACAAAGCAAGCAACAGCCTGGCTGTATGCATGGACTGGCATGCATTTTTCATTAAACCATGACACACACTCTATGCACTCTACCCACAAAGCTATGCATGTTATGCTAAAATTCCAACATTTTATCCATGGAACATACAGAAGGTCATTTGGGATGAAACATTTTTCTAAAATAAAAATACTAATATAAAATAAAACTTTCATCACAACTTAGCTATCCCCGCCCCTATTTCTATAGTTATACTTAAACATCATATATTTTATCTGTAATCATTCCATCCTTAGGAGTTCCATTTGTTTTTTCATAGTACAGTTCTGTTAAATAAAGCTCTATCAGTACAAAGTTGTCTATTAATAAAGCTGTATATTTATACAATTTGCATATATGGAATTATTAAAATATAAACTTCCTTATTTCAGAAATGTGTGTGTATGTAGTAGTCCTTATAATAATTTATAATTCCTTATAATATATAATAATATTCCTTATTTCAGAAGTGTTTGTGTATACACAAACATGTTTTATATATACACACACAATTATATATAATATATATATGTGTGTATATATATGTTTTATATATATATATATATATATATGTTATATATATATATACACACACACATACACACACATACACACATACACATACACACACACAAACACACACAAACACACACATACACACAAACATGTTTCTGAAATAAGGATGTTAATATTTTAATAATTCCATGCAATAAATGAATGCAAATGGATGGAAACAGAGAAATGGCTGCAGAATGCAAGGTGATTAAATACCAGTTCCAGTTCTGTGTCAACAAAACATACCGTGCAAGCATATCCATATCTATCCATAAATAATTCCTACTGACTTAAATGTTTCTATCCTAAACCCTAAATAAGGCTGCAATCTTAACCTTCAGTTATGCCGGCCTAAGCCTCGGCATAAGTCTGTCATGGGAGTATCACCAAAGTGCCACTCTTGGGAAAGAGTTAGCCTAGTTCTCAGACATGCGCTTGCATCCCTACATCCCCACAGAAACAGAAGACCAGTTCGGCTGCAATCCAAAACACACTTTCCTGAAAGTAAGTCCCAGAGAACAAAATGGGACTTACTTCTGAGTATCCATGCTTAGGATTGCACCCTTACCCTACAATCCAGAGTAACTACGGGAGCACATAAGAGACATTACGTGTACCCGTAGTTACTGCACCACCAAGTGAAAACCTATGGGAAATTCATATTGCAATCCAGAGCAAATTGTTCTTACACCGGAGCAAGGACTCCCCGTAGTTACTCTGGATTGCACCCTAAGTCTCTATCTGTCCCATGAGAACAGTTAATTGGGTATCAAAACCAAAATAACAGCCCTAAGTGAAAATCCTTCTTTGCAAGACTGAATTATTATCACATTAACATTTGAACACAGCTATAAATATGGGAGTGATTTGCCAGAATAAAACCTTGTCTTTAAAATGTCATGCAGGAATGCCTTTTAATTAATTATTTTCAATTATCATCATTTACTATAAGCAGTTACCAGATTTGTGACATCTGTCTAATACTGAAACACCTGCTTGCCATAAGAATCAATAGTTAGCAGAGAGATCCAACTGACACTAATTGGAAGAAATGCAAATGAATAGTTCTTTGCCAGCCAGATGTCAGGAAAACTTCACTGACTTATGTGGACGACCTTTCCTGGAATATAGCCACAGTCCTAAGACTACATGTTCACAGATACTTTAATATTCCAATAATCACTTGTAGATGTGAAGGATGTTTCAACCATCCACACCATAGTAACAAAAAATTTCACGTACCCTCACTCCACATAACATTAAACACTATGATTTTCAGTGGGGTCACCATCACACATTCAGTGGCAAGTAATCAAAGAACATTTAATTTATATACATATCATGTGCCTATCCTTATATGTCAACAGAAGGACACATTAAAAACAACATGGCTATAAACTCTTGACAAATACAAGACGGGTGGCCCTATAACTAGACAGAAATGTCCCTTATCTCAGGGCTACATTATGAATGCATCACTTCTGGGAAGATGATTAGGACTGGACTGTTCGGGTCAGTGGCATAGCTAGGTCTTTTGGCACCTGGGGTCCACAAATTTTTTGACACCCCCATATGTCAAAATTATTTAATTAATTATTATCAGTAGTAATAAAATTAATTAGATATTAATATTTTCATATTTTTAAAATTCGCCTTACCAATTAAGCCTGTTTTATTTATTTTGGGGCAGGGAGGAAGGGGGTGAGGCTGGTTTCTGAAACATTTGTTGAGCTCTACTTCTATTGGATTGGGACCATTCTGGTGTTCTTGCATACTTCTGTGCCTGACCTGAACATGAGCCAAGGCACCTTTGGTTACTTGCAAGTAAAGGCAATTGTGTAGCTTAGTTTCACATTCTGTAGGACTCAATATAATTATCAGGAATTCCTTCTGGGTTGATTTGTGGGGGCTGCATTCATTGGATCAGGACATTCTGGGGGCATTGGATTCCTTTCAATCTGCCCTTTCCAACAGACTAATTTTGGGGCATAAATTTTGATAGGAAGGAGATATTTTAAAGTTTTGTTTTGCTGGAAAATACACATCCAATGATATACGATTTGATGGGGTTATTCTGAAACATTTTAGAGCTTTTAGTTATTTTGGTCAACCCCCTCCCCCCGTGTGTCACTCCCCTGATGGTGGTACCTGAGTCCCAGCCTCCCCAGCCCTCCCTAGAGATGCCTCTGGTTAAGGCACTATCCTAACTGATTTAGGTTGGCATAACTCACCTGGCATATCTACCCGTGGTGATGTGGGAAGGTTGGTGTATGCCTCTGCACTGGCCAAACACTCCCCCCCCCCAGGAGTGGGGCAGAAGTGCCTTACGGCACTTTTGTGACACCCCCGGATCAGCATAGGACTTATTTCGGTCTAACTGGAGGTTAGGATTTCAGCATTAGTGACAGATCCATGTCAAGTTCCTGCCAATTCATGTTTGTCCTGTGATAACTAACAGACAGATCCTTCCTATATCCCATGTACCAGTGCAATAATGGCAGTGTGGTTTCTCCTTCATCCTGTGGGGGTTTCTCTATTACTGAAAGTCTTTTCAGTGTTTGGGGACATTAGTCACCTGGGGTAAACCCTAAAGTCTGCTATTGAGCAACTCAAATCTGTGCCAACTCAATTGCTGGTGCAAATCTGCATTGATCTGTGCTGACAGATCAGGGCCAGATGAGGCCCAGGAAGGGGGTTGAATATGATGTGAGCTTCCACCACCAATCCTGCTCCTTCCAAAGCCTAGCTAATCATGCCCCATCACTACCTTACTTTGCCAATCCCTGCCTATTCAACCCCCCTTACCTTGATACAACCTGCTCTGATTAGTGTGTGTTGGCCTGGTAAGGTGCTGGAGGCCACTGAAGCCTTGCTGGCCGCTGTATAGCAACTTTGCAAAAACCATTAATAAGCAATTACTTGATACAACAAGCATTCTGCCAACAGCTAGATACCACAGGCCATTAATATGGTTAAAGTTCTCTAGTTCTCTAGTAGTATTTCACAGTAATAGCACATTATGGCACAGTAATAGCAAGGTAACTAGTATTTCACAGTAAAAGCAAGGATGTTTAAAAACAGGAGCCTGTCACATGCTGAGCCAAAACACTTGAATATAGGACCAAATATATAGGCAGGGCATAACAATGGATCACATATCACATAAGGATAGCTCTGCATCCTTTACGTCTGGAGTGTCCTCTGAGTTCAGCAGAGCCACTGTCAGGCTCGGACTGAGCTCAGCAAGAAAAATAATGCAACTTCTAGTTTCACTGAGAAACCAGAAGTGACATTTTAATGCCTTATAACCCATTAAAAATGTCACTTCTGATTTCTCCATGAAACTGGAAGTTGTGCTATATGACCTGATGAGCTCATTCTGAGCTAGCAGAGACCTCTGCTGGGTTCAGAAGACTATCTAAAGGTGACGGAAGCTCAGCTCCAGAGGGTAGGGGCAGTTCACAATATCCACAGTAGTCCCAAGTGCATCCATTCATGTTTTTATGTGTTTTTTGCTTTTCCCTGGGCATTATTTTTATCTCTTTCCCTCCTTTATTTCTGAACAACTTTTGGCTGCATATGTGCTCCATATTTATGGCTTGGCCTGACTTGGTCCGTAAGTTTTCAGTGTGCCAGAGGTGTGTGACAAACAGCTCACAGTTCTCATGTGGTTCTACATTGCTGTATTATAGGACTCATGTGAATTATAAATGAGCTGAGTAAAATTTGTTCATTCATATAAATTCTGTCATTTATGTAAATTTATTCAAATTTGAAATGTAAATTAATTCTTTTTTTCTCCAGCCCTCAACATAGTGTCAGAGAGATTATGTGGCCCTTCTGACAAAATTTTGCCCAGCCCTAACTTAGAGTAGTAGAAGCCTCATTAAGGATCTGATTCTGGTAGAAGGAATGAGAAACCTGATTATAATCCTTGTATAAGAGTCCTACACAGTTCAAAGAATCAAAACATTAACTATGTTCACATTCCAAAAATATTACTAAACAAATCATGTACATTTTTTGTAATGTATTTAATAGAAAGCAAGCACGTGCATGACTGGGGAGAGGAGATAAGCAGTTGTAAATTTATATAATCATTTATTTCAGTCCAATGCCATTTATTTGTTTGGAAAAAATTTTTGACACTATTTAGTAAAACAGAAACATATTAAATATATTGTGAATATTATCAGGATTTGCCTTCTGGAAGTCAATAATTATTACAATAAATTAGTTAGTTAAATTTAGATAATCAGCAAAAGGTAATGGGATCAAAGGAGACATTGGGTTTCATTTGTTGGGTTTCTTTTCTACATTGTAACGGAGGTCTCCCAGCAGAGTGAGATGGAAACACAGTAGAACTTCACTAATTCTATGAATCAAAACCATCATCAGGTTCAATTAACTGAATATGTTATTATTTTGAAATCCATAAAAGGTTACACAAATTTGACTTTGAAGACAAAAGGCCAAACTACGTGCAACACAGAAGATCTGATGACCCATCTCTCCCATCACTGACGTTCTGATCCAGTTAGAGCCTAGAGCAGCTGCTTTCAAATAAAGAGGGAAAGGGGAACCTACTGGGATATGGAACCCCTGTTGATTTTTTACATCAAAAAGAATTTGGCCCTTAAGACTCTCATTTCAATAATTAGATGTTTGAAACATACCAAAATTTGTTATATTAAACTTTTAACAACAGATTTTAAATGGGGTTTTCGCACTTGAGGAAAGTGGTCTGATGCTGGCACTCTCTGAAATGATTTTTCTGAAAAATGAACACAGGTGCCTATCAGTAAAATGAAGACAATTACACAACTGCAGCGGATTATTGCCATTCCAAATAGTGTCAGTCATGGTGTTTTCACACTTTCACACCTGCATGGACACCACAGAAAGTCTTCGGGTCACAAACCAGTTGAACTGAAGTGCTATCACGTAGCACTCTGCACACCATTTTGGGGGAGTCTTAAGAAGTAGCCTCTGAGTTAAAACTCCATCACTGGCTAAGGAGACATTTTTTCCTCACTATTTTTTGAGAGTATTATTACATGACTGTAATTAAAACAGTGAAGTTCTGCTGCCTCCATTATTTGTATACAGTTTCTTGAGCCTCTCCAAATTAAATTTACAACTGCTCGGATGGATTGTTTTATGCAGGGTGACTATCTGGCAAAAGTCAAAGTTATGCATCACCCACCAACCTGCCCATGGTTTTGCTCCTCCAGTCAGTGTAATAACATTTTTTCCTGCAAGAATAGCAAAAATTATCTGAGAACATTTTCATGTACGATAAATGAGAAGGAAATAGAAGGAAGAAAGAGACTTTGGGAACATACACCTTTACAAAGTTAAAGCTCAGATGCACCATTTCAAAATTTAAAAAAGTATGACAGTAATGTACATTAAATATAGATTGTATAGATAAAAATTGAACAACTTTAATTAGCCATTGAATAAGCAGTACAGAGTTGTGGGTTATAAAGATCTCAAAGATGATGAGGTCTTCTTCCTTTTCAGTTCTATATCGATTTCCTAATAAGTGAACCATGTTGCCACCACAGTCATTGATATTTTGCACACAGATCTTTGTAAGTAGACAGCTACATGCAGGAAGTGGAACAGATTGCTTTTCTTTTCCCTTTTAATATATTTATTGTTACTCTTAAATGAATACAGTAAGACTAAAAATGTCAAAGTTTCTCTGAAACTTTCTCTATATAGTTAAAACAGTATAATGCATATACAGTGAAAGTTTCAGTTTCATATACTATATATAATATTTAATTTAATACCGGAATTCTGCCTGACGTTTAAAAGGTGTTTGACTTTTTTGTTAGAGATTGATGAACCAATTCTGTTCCATTGCTGATTCAGCAGTGCCCAATGGCAAGGTAAGGGCATATTGGTGCCCTTACCTCAGAGATGCATGTGGCTGCATCAGCATTGAAAAACTGAATAGAACTGGGCCCTGAGAATGCTGTTCAACAAGTTCTTCAGGAGTTCAAACAGCATTTGGTAGAGAGAATGACATTTTAAATGAGCAAAGAAGTTTGATTATTGGCTTGCCCTATAAGTTTCTGTTTAGATTTCCAGAGCCTCCTATCAGATTGAGCATGTGGGCCTTTGGTTGTGGTGGTGGAGGCAACTTACCTGTTCCATCTTTTGTTGTGATCTAATCCAGCCCAGTGCCATGGTAGTATCAACCATAAGTTGCAACCATACTCATTACATAATTAAGCATACTCATTACATAATTCTTTGCAGGTCTACTCATAAATACATCTCATTGTGTTCAATGGGACTCACAGTAGGGTTACCATATGACTGATTTGAACAATCCCAATTTGGGGGGATTGTGTTCATATACAGTACTGGCGAATGGGACAGAGGGTACTGTCCCAATTTTGTGAAAGAGAATTCTGGCAACCATAACTCACAGGTAATTAATATTAATACTATCAATACTAATAGTATATATGCGTCCCGATATCTGTGGGGGTTCTGTTTTGGACCCTCCCACCATGGATACAGAAACCAAGAATTTGGCAAATGAGAATTTGGCAAATGATAGCAGAATCTTTACTGTATCACACCTAAACTGCTGCATTTCCACATAGGCAGCCTTTGTGCAGGCATTATTCTGAGTCTCTTGCAGCCTCTTCCTGGTCACTTGGAGGCTCCTCCATTTATCCTACAAGTCCCTAAATGACTTCTCTTTCTGGTGACCTTGCATTCTTTGGGCTACACAGGAGAAATGGAGGAGCCTCAGAGTGACCAGGAAGAGGCTGCTGGCAGTCCAGGAGTCTGCCCGCAGCCCTGGAAGGGCTGCCCGCAGCCCTTTCACTGCATTATGGTAAAGCAAGTTTCCCCTATCTTAAAAAGGCATCCCTAATATCCATGGTATCCACAGATAACTGGAACCATGGTTATTGAATCTTCAGACACTGGGCACACCTGCACTTAGTTTTTTATCTAGTATCAGCAAAAAAGTATCCGTGTTTTAAAAATTCCTCCCATACACCATCCCCCCAATGCACAACAATCTCATGCACATCAACACCCCATGCACAACATCCCCATGTGCAACATCCCCACTGTGCATCACCCCCCACTGCATGTCAAACCCCCCTAATACGCAACAAGGTCCCCCTGGAACTTAGGAAAGCCCCCTCCCTACAGAGCTTCAGGCAGAGCCTAAAAATGTTCTATTTTAAAATAACTTTTTACTGAGGCAGAAATTGGGGGAGTTAGTGTTATTTTTAATCTATGTTTTCAATGTTTTTAAATGGTTTTTTAATTGAATATTTTTAATAATTTTTTTACTTGTGAGCAGTCTTGAGTCAGCTGTGGCCCAAGAAAGGTGGGGCACAAATTCACTAAATAAATAAATAAACATACCCCATGTTCTTCAACCCCAAATGCGCAACATCCCTCATGCGCATCAACCCCCCATGCGGAACATTGCCCCACATGCAGCAAATCCCCATGCCCATCAACTCCCCATGTGCAACATCACTGAATGCATAACATCCCCCATGTGCATCAACCCCAAATGCGAATCAACCCTGAATGCGCAACTCCCCCCAAGCACAACATTTCTCATGCGCATAACCCCCCATGCACATCAACTCCCTATGCGCATCAACCCCCATGGGCAACAAACATCCACGCGAATCAACTCCCTCATGAGCATAAAATCCCCCTTGCGCAACATCCTGAATGTGTAACATTCCCCATGCACATCTACCCCAAATCCACAACATCCCCTCACGTGCGTCAACCATCAAGCTCATCAACCCCCATGTGCAATTTCATGCTTCTAGGGATTGGGGCAGAGCGTCCATCAGTCAATGATTTTTCAATGTAAAGTATAGGGAGGAAAAAGTGTTGTGCTGCCCCTTTTCACCCCCTTTCAGTTGGAATGTCCAAAAACCAGTTCTTTGTGGGTGCCTCAGTCATGGAAGGAGTACCCTCCCCAAATTTCATGCTTCTAGGCTTGATGGTTTGGGCTGGGCGTTGATGAGTCAGTGAGTGAGTCAGCTAGTCTCGAAGTGACTTTTCAATTTCATATATATTTTTGAAAGTGTTAAAACAACACAAGAACTATTTATGGGAGGATGAGGAGCTCAGAACAACTTAAAATAAGCTGTTTTTATCCTTTTACATACATCATGGTCCTAATCTGGATCATTCCCCATGTGGCTCCTTCTTCAACAAAAAACAAAACAACAACAAAAAATTGCCCCCCCCCATCCCAAAAATACAAATAATGCATTTGGCATTAAGTCTCATGTGTCCCGTTAAGCAGGAAATACTTTGAATTCTCTTTTGTCAGCAGACATCCAAGTAAATTGTAGTGAATTTATTCTCATATCTCATAGGCAGGCAGAAATTTTAACAAGAGCAATCAGTTTCAGCTTGCAATTAATCTACTTATGCCTTAGGCCACATAGGAAAATATTGATATTAATGAGATTGATTTTGGAAAGTCCTATTACTTTAAAAAAAAACACTGCTAGTAGTTACTACTTTGATAAGTTGCATCATTTTTTAGTGAGACTGAAAAAGACAAGAATCACAAGGAGCTGGAGGGGTGAAAGAAACTATGAAACTATGTAGGAAGAAGGCCCAGAAACAAATCACTGATCAAGTCCACTTCCACTGAACTTTATTTTAACACTGCCTTAACCATGGATGTTCCCATTATGAACCAGTGAAATATGAAGATCAATAAAGTCTAAGAAGTTAAGTCTAAGAAATATGAAGCTCAATAAAGTCTAATAAAGTCTAAGAGGCTGAAGCCAAATATCATGTACTGTATTTGCATGAATTAACTAGACAGATCTTTGGCTTGAGTTTCTAGAGCAGTGATTTTCAACCTTTTTCATCTCATGGCACACTTAACAAGGCACGGAAATTCTCAAGGCACACCATCAATTGTTTTTACCATTGAGAAGGCACACCGACTATTCAAATCCCCCAATTTTCCTATTAATGAATGTCAATCCTTAAATTCCTGTGGCACATCTGAGGACTTACTGCGGCACACCAGTGTGCAGTGGCACACTGGTTGAAAATCACTGTTCTAGAGTGTAAAGTTTACAGAAGCATTTTGTTTCCTTTTCCTTTTTATCTGCATTGTTTTCTCCCATCCAGTTTCAGGTGGTGATTGACATGATGAAGCCACCACGGATTTTTCTTTTCTGGGGTGACAAATTTGTTTGGCTCCCTAACATACTGCAGGCACATGACTCCTATCTAGAGAAAGTGAGTCACTTTTCATTCCTGTTGAGATTACATTATGCTAAATTACTTTGATGCACTTTTCTCATTTATTTGAATGGGACTAACTTCCTTTGGATCATGATAATCGTTGCCTCCCAGCTCAACCTAGACTTCGGCTGCAATCCTAACCACACTTTCCTGGGAGTAAGTTCTATTGAAAACAATGGGACTTACTTCTGAGTAGCCATGTTTTGGACTGCACTGTTCATCTGTTTCTTAGAAAAGGGAGATGAGCTGAGAGATCTGTTATATGTCTGATACCTTAGAACATTCAGCTACCACTCACCTACACATAGATCCTTTGATTGCTTCACCATGTCAGTCATCAGTTGGCAATCTGAATTTATCTCTGGAGGCCTTATAGCAGAAAGTTTCCATCTTCAGGTTTCTGGGGTCCTTCAGAATGCCACACAAACATTCATGAAGCCAAATCCCCACAAAGAGTAGTTTTTTGCCATTTTACTACATGAGTTAACACAGAATCATAACTTTAAGAAACTTGTATGTAAGTTGTATGAAACTTGTATGTTTGATCTCCATTGTTCCTTGTTCTATAGAAAAATTTTCCAAAAAAATTCATAGAAGACCAACTATATAAAAATACTGTTTAGCGGGAAAACTCATTCATTTGAACATGCACAAAAAATGAGAAAAGGAAAATAAAGCAAACATAAAATATTTTTATGGTACCTGAAAGGCATCCTGATGTTCATCCTTTCAGCATATTTGCACAATGTGTCCCAAGGACAGTGAATTTTAACAAACATAATATCGTTGTTTGTAACAGCTGGCTGCAAAAAGTAACAAAAAACAAAACAAAACACTAATTAATCATCCAAATCCAGCTGGCAGCCAAGAGCAAAATATACATCATTTTAACACTAGTCCTGGTATGCTTGTTTGGTTTTTAACCTGGGCAACAATTTTTGGGGAAGGAGTGACCCAAATCAGGAATGTGATGAGGTGACAGAATAACATTCTCTCTCTGACTATGGTATTGAGCCGTAATGAAAACTCCCTTTCAGCTGTTCTTAAGGAAATCAAAAACAAGCACAGAAGGCCCAACAATGTGCTTAATCTGAACTGTAGTCTGGCCTATAGTTTTTTTTGGCCAAATGTAGTGCTGAATATTTGCTTCATACTGCTTATTGACATCCAACTGGGTGTCTGCATGGATTGCATTTCTCATGCGTTCTAGTGGTTAAATACTCTGGGCCCAATCCTATTTACTTCTCATCCCTGATGTTTTCAGTGCCAACAGAAGGTTCATGGCATCCTGTAGTGGGGAAGGAGTCATGGAGGCCTCTTCAGGAGAAGGGAACATTTTCTCCCCTTGAGGCTGCACTGCAGCTGCATTGGCACTTGAAAGTTTGATAGGATTGAGCCATCTCAAGACACAAAAATGTTAGGAAGAGGGCAGATGTTATCACTACTGGAACATCATTATTTGTGGTGCACCTGAATAATATGGCTCACTCTCAGGTGAACATGGTTTTGTGGGTAACTATAATAAAGGAAACAGACTATTTTTGAAATAGAATAATTGTTTTTATCATTTTTACAGCCTGGTCTTATCCACTGGTGGAAGGCTAGAATGCATGCAGAAGTGCTTGGATGACATTGTTGCACTTACTGCCGGTGAAACAGGCCACCATCAAAGTTGCTGGTGGGCATGCATGCTTGATGACCATAAGGACACTGTCCACTAGCACCAGCTGAGTTGACTGGGGAGGGGGGGGGGTGACTGTGACAATCAAGATGTGAGAATGGTGGGAGGGAGAAGGGGTGGGAGGAATTGAGGCAATTCTGGATGGAGAGGGATTAGCTCCAGCAGCAATGGTATACATCATATCTCTTCATTTGAAAACTTCTCCATGCACAAACACCATCAAAATAGGTGACACATGCCCAAGGAGACCCAACATCCAATAAGATGTTGGATGCATCCATTGGAAATCAGGCAGCCTACTAGGTGAAAAGTATAAAATGTTTGACTTATTCTGCCCCCTCCACAGCATGCAGCAAACACGTTTTGGCATACATGGATCAGCAGCAGGACTGTATCCGACTGGCACATTATTTCCAGCTGTTGCAAGGGGATTCCTAAGCAGCACCCCAATCTCTTTAGGGAGAAGAAAAGAAGGGTACAGAGGGTGTTGCTCCAGTTCTGGTCGGGATCCTGTAGTATCAGTAGCACCAGCACCAGAGTCCAGAATATTTATCTTTCTTATTTCACAGGAATTTCTGCACTAATTTAAAGGAAAGGACAGATACCAGACTGAGGGATAAAATATGCCATACCTCTCGTTCAAGCATTAAGCCTTCTGCTCGAAGATTTTTTTCAAAAGTGCTTCTTTTTTCTATCTGTGGACTTGACTTTTTATAGACTAAGATATAATCAATACGTTTTTTGCCATCCTTGAAGAAGAGACCTGATGTTGCCAGGGCACTCATATCATTCTGAAAGGGAAACGGGGGGGGGGGGGAGGGGGAGAGAGAGAGAGAGAGAGAGAGAAAGAGAGAGAGATTTTAAAAATGTGATCGCAGTTCAGAAAGATGGTTTTCAAAAATTGACTGCTATTTTTATACAGTTCTCCCCCACCCCTTTGATAATGACTAGAAAAATATCATCTATCACATTCTCAGGCGGCTTAACTATTTACTGGGCCCAATCCTAATCAACTGTCCCTCACTGATGGAGCTATGACAATGGGGTGCATATGGTATTCTCAGTTGGGGAGGGGAAGAGAATTACAAATGCTTCCCCACAATAACATAATTTTGTTCCTTTACCTTTGCATTGCAGATACATCAGCACTGTACAATTTGGATAAAACTGAGCCAATAATCTACTGTAATTTAGAAAAATATAAACACAGTTATATGTAGGATTTGTGAAATAGTAATATCCTTCCCTGTTTACATTGCTTGCATTCTACCTCTTCAATTGTCTCCTGTGTGTCAATCTCTAGACAAGTGATATCAAATAAAGTCCGTGGGCCAAATATGGTCTGTAAAAACTCTTATCTGGCACTTAAACTGTGCCAACACCACCATCAGCTGCTCACTGGCTGCAATCCTAAGCACACTTTCCTGGGAGTAAGACCCACTGAACACAATAGGACTTACTTCTGAGTAGACATGGTTAGGAATGTGTTCTCAGTGAGGTATCCCTGCTGATAGGGCAGCCTGCACAATGAGGTTGCTTTCTTGTACCTTAAAATAATATTATATACACACACGTGTGTGTGTGTGTGTGTGTGCGAATTTTGAAATATTACTTTTACATATATAAGTATTATATTATTTATCTATACAGTGGAGCCTCACGTAACAAATTTAATTCATTCCGGAGGCATGTTTGTTACGTGAAACGTTCTTTCCGTGAAGCGGATTTTCTCATAGGAAATAATGGAAACTCAGACAATTGGTTCCACAACCCATAAAATATTCATATAAAATATTAACTGGATGTAAAAATGATGACAAAACACTGGAATTGAATTCAAAACATGCATTTAATGTGCATGATCCTATGAAGTCTACTTAGGCTGCAAACCTAAAGATACTTTCCTGGGAGTTAGCCCCATTTAACACATTGGGGCTTACTTCTGTCTAGCCATGGTTAGGAGGCTGCAATCAAAGACACTTTCTTCTGCAGTCTAAGAAACTTTCCAATTGTCTCCCCACTTTCTCCTTCTCTTCATCCTGAGCCTCACACAAAGCACAGTTTGTTACGTGAAGCAGAATCCTAGAGAAATTTTTGTTTGTTACATGAAACATACTTTAAATATACTTTAAATGAGGCATTTGTTATGTGAGGTGTCACTGTATATATAAAAGAGAAAAGTCACAGACTGACATCAATGCCCTTCCAAAACTGCTGGGCCTAAAAGCGTGAAATTTGGAGGGGTGCACTAAGAAATTTTCACTAAATTTGGAGGGGTGCACTAAGGAATTTTCAGAAATTCCAACCGGAAGGGGGTGAAAAGGGGCGCAAAGCGTTTTCCTCCCTACACTCTGAATGGAGAACTGATGACTCATCAACATTCTGCCCCAACCCCCGGACCTAGAAGCTTGGAATTCTGGGAGGGAGTTCCTACTGTCACATGAACACCCACCAAGAACCCAGGTGGAAAAATTTAACCCTTAAGGGGCTGAAAAGGGGTGCAACGTGTTTTTGTCCTATACTTAACATGGAAGACTGATCAACATCCAGCCAATTTGGTGCTTGGTGCCTCGTGCACTGGGGAAACGTTGTTCGGAAGAAGAGGTTGCACTGGGAAGGATGCTGCACATGGGGGGAAGTTGTGCATGGGGAGAAGTTGTGCATGGGGGGAAAGTTGCGCTGGGGAAAGTTGCGCATGGGGGAAGTTACGCATGGGGGAAGTTGCGCATGGGGGGAACTTGCGCATGGGGGAACTTGCGCATGGGGGTAGTTGCACATGGGGGGATGATGCGCATGGGGGACTGATGCGCTTGGGGGATGACGCACATGGGGGTTGATGCACATGGGGGAACTGATGCAGATGGGTGATGTTGCATATGGGGAGTTGAGGCACATAGGAGAAGTTACACATGGTGGACTGATGCGCATGGGGAATGATTCACATGGGGAAGTTGCGCATGGGGGAAGCTGCGCATGGGGAAAGTTGCGCATGGGGTTGATGTGCATGGGGGATGATGCGCATGGGGGTTGATGCGCCTGGGGGAATTTCGCCTGGGGAAAGTTGCACATGGGGGGGGGAAATTGCCTATGGGGGAAGTTGCGTATGGGGTGGGGAGATGGCTTATGGGGAAATGTTATTCTCACAATGCAGGTATGCTTTTCGCTAGTGTGTATGTGTGTGTGTGTATATATATATAGTGTATATATATATATACACACACACACACACACACAAGTGTACACTTATATATATATATATACACACACACACACACACAAGTGTACACTTATATATATATATATATATATACATACATACATACATACAGTGGTATATATATATATATATATATATATATATATATATATATATATATATATATATATATATATATATATATATATATACAGTGGTACCTTGGGTAACGAATGCCCTGGGTAAAGTATGTTTCAGGTAATGAATCTACCACCAGGTGGCACCTCTGCCTTGGGTAATGAAACTTCTGTGGGTAACGAATGCCTGGCTTTTGAACAGGAGGCTCACTCCAGAGCTTTAGAAGAGGGAAGCTCCTCCCTCCAGCCCAGTCTGCAGGAAGCCTCCTGTAAAGTGAGTATCAGCTGCCTGTATCTCCCACCACTGTCCCCAACACCCTCCCACCCCCCAGAAGACCCCAGAAGACCCCCCCAGACCCCCAAATGGGGCTTACTCCCAGGAAAGTGTCTAGGATTGCAGATTTCTAACCATGCCTACTCTGAAGCAAGCCCCATTTGTGTTCAATTGGTCTTACTCCCAGGAAAGTGTCTTTAGGATTGCATCCTCCTAAGTGTCTTTAGGATTTTGTCTTTAGGATTGTGCCTTTAGGATTCCAGCCTCCTATGTGTCTTTAGGATTACAGCCTTCTATGTGTCTTTAGGATTGTGTCTTTAGGATTGCAGTCTAAGTAGACTTCATAGGATCATGCACATTGAATGCACATTCTGAATTCAGTTCCAGTGTTTTGTCATCATTTTTACATACAGTTAATATTTTTATACGAATATTTTTGGGTTGTGGAACCAACTGTCTGAGTTTCCATTATTTCCTATGGGAAAATCTGTTTCACGTAAAGAATGTTTCACGTAACAAACATGCCTCCGGAACAAATTAAATTTGTTACGTGAGGCACCATTGTATAAGAAATAATTTAAGATTTTCACATTCACTTCAGTCATTTGCATTAATGAGTTCCTAAGTGAGAAAAAAGTGTTTAATGACCTCCTTAATGTCATTACTTGCTGCTTAATGATATCACTTCCTAATTAATGATGTAACTTCCAGCCCTCCTAGTATGCATCATAGTTGCTGTTTAGTCTTGTCAGGGCAAAGTGACCAGACCCTGCAACCTAAAAAGTAGGACAAGCCCCCCCACCAAGTCCGGATTTTCAAGAGAAATTCTGGACTTTTTTTTTAAAAAGCCCCTTTTACCCAGCAGTAAACTCCATTGACTTAATGGGCTTACTTCTGAGTAAGAGGGTTAGGGTAGGTTTGCTTACCTGGGCAGGCTGCTGCTGGTGGGTTGGTTAGAGGGTGCTTGTGGAGGGCACTTATGGTTATGGGCTGCCTGGCCGGCGCAGCAAGACATTTGTCCACCCAGCTGGCAGCCATCTTTAAAGGGACATTCTTGAGCATGCACTCAGGTCCTCAGAAGCGTGCCCCAGTCGTGGGCAGAGCATCCACCCCAGTGACACTGGCGCACACTTTGACTCCCTCTCTGCCCACCTGCAGCCTGGACAAGGACTTATGGCTGCCGGCAGCAGAGATCAGAGGCTGCCACTGCCCTCCTGCCTCACCTGTTCATCTGCTGGTTCATCTGTGCCTGAGGTGTAGCCCACAAGTCCTGGTCTGGACAGGCTGGCTGCACCTCAGGCACCTCGGATCTACACCCTCTCTTTTGATAATGTAAGGCCAAGAAGTCTGTGGTGGGCAGGAATCCAAGCCAGGAAAGAATGATCATGACAGTAAATAAACACTTCTCTCCCAAACTGCCCCTACAGTTTGGCCCAGACCCCTTCTTAATCCTCTCCTGAACTGCTCCCAAGCTGCCCCCTCTCACTTCTTTGGCAAGTAAATTTTTACTGGAGAATCTGAAACACACACCACAGTGTGGCTTGACTTGCAGTAGTGGATCTCACTATCCATGGCTATAAGACCCCAGTCTGATAGGACTGTGAGACATACTTCTGAGAATAGGTCTGAGCTGTTAGTATACTGCTATTCAGAAACAATTGATGGTTTTAACAGAATGTTTTGAAGAATCTGATTCCATAGGTTTTCTCAATTTCCCTCCAAATAGTGCTTTTCAGCATGGATTAACTGTTCAATTTTCTTGGGGAATAAAGAGTCCATTTAGACAATAGCAAAAGCAAGACTGAAAATTGGCACCCAACCCAAAGACCAGCTCTGGAAAAAAGACGCAGTTTTCCCCAATATTTTATGAGTAAACTTGTAAGTACCCAGGTGAATGGAGCCAAGCTGGTGGGAACCAATTGTGAGTTATTAGACTGTCCCTACAATCCAGAGTAACTACAGGAGCACTTAAGAGACATTACATGCACCCGTAGTTACGGCACAACCTAGTGAAAACCTATGGGAAATTCATATTGCAATCCAGAGTAAATTGTTCTTACACTGGAGCAAGGATTCCCCATAGTAACTCTGGATTGCGCCCAGTGTGTGTTTTGTAGTTTCATAATGGTTTTGTGTCTCTTTTATTGAAACATTTAATGCATTTTGGAAGCATAATGACTTGGTTGAGTCCCATAGCAGGGAGTACTAATATACAGTAATAATGATAAAAATAAAATGAGGCTGTCAGGATTGTCAAGTGGTTTTGTGTGTGTGAGTGCTTTATTAAAAGCTTGCCAAAGAACATACTGTATATACTCGAGTATAAGCCAAGTTTTTGGGCCAAAAAAAATGGGCCCCAAAAGCCCCCTTGGCTTATACTCAGGTGAACTGAAATGTGGCAGGATCATACCCCATCATGTCATATATGGTTGGATTCATATTGAAGAGCAGAATCCAATGCAAAAATCAGTTTTGAGATATCTCCTTCCTATCAAAAGTTATGACCAAAAAACCAAAAAAGAAAAACTATAAAAATAAAAAATACGTATTTTGGCAATTTTTTTAAGCAGGTAGGAATTGTTTTTTGGCAATTTTTTTAAGCAGGTAGGAATTTTGGTCTTGGGGTTCAGGAATTTTGTGTTTGGCATCTGGTCACCTTGTCCTATGCATGTGTACTCTGAAGTAAGCCCCACTAAGTTCAATGAGGTTTACTCCCAGGAAAGTGTGCTTAGGATTGCAGCCTATGAGTTCCAAGAAGGCTACAAGGAAAAGGACTAGAACCAATACCTACTGCATTTCCCATCCTAGGCTTATACTCAAGTCAATAAGTTTTCCCAGTTTTTTGTGGTAAAATTAGGTTCCTCGGGTCAGCTTATACTCAAGTAGCTTATACTCAAGTAAATACGGTATTCTTCCTTTGCATATTGATAATCATTTCTTTTTACTTCTGGAAACAAAATTCAGTGGCAACTACCATTTGTATAATTGAAAAATGGATTCTCTTGCCAAAACTATTAAAGAGCAAAGCTGTCACATCTTGCCTGATGCCTTTCTTAATAAGAGTGACTTCCTGTCAATATGTCCAGGTTTGTGGATACACACAGAGATGTATGCCTCTTGTAAAATCATTCCAAGCAGTCCAGTTCTCACATTAATCTCCTGTCCCATTTCTTGGCATATTTTATGCTTATACCAAGTAAAGCACAGGAGTTATCAGTGCAATTGGGAAGACTGTTTATTGAATGAGTGCTATGAAGTCCTTGATGCAGAACAATATACCAGCTTGTGATTATACAGATTGGTGTTATAATAAAACCACAGAGGAGCAATTTATTTGAATTCTGTAGCATCATATACATAGGGCCGTTCTGTGGGAGTTTCCTGAGGTTATATCACCAAAAACTAGTTATATTGTCAAAAAATGGCACTCTAAGGATGCAGACTAGCATAACTCACTGGTCTTCCCATTCCCATGGTGATGTTGGGAGGCAAGCACTTATCTGAGTACTGGCCTAACCCTCGCCCCAGAAGTGATGCAAAAGTTTCTTGTGGCACTTTTGTGACACCCCCATTTTGACAGAGATTAGGATTTCAATGTAAAGGACACATATGCAAGACCTAGTTGGCTTATAAATGGCAAAATGATTCAAGTGGTTGATATAAATGTTTTCTTAAGCAAGTGTCTGAGTTTACTTATTTTTCAGTGGAGCAGTGGGTAAATAATCAGTGGTGGAAGAAAATGCATGATAAATAACTCAATAAAAGCTTGAGCTCACTATAAAGGCTATTCCATGTCAGTGAAGGCTGTTTTAAAGGCCAGTGAAACAGAACACCATCTAACAATAGAATGCTGTGTGGTTTAGGGTCTATTCCATCTGCCACCAGTTTGCAGATACAAACTGCTGCAAACAATTGTGCCTGTTCCAATTTGGACTTAACATTTGCAGAGGCCTCTAATATTCTTGATGTATCTGCTTGCCTCATTTTGTTGGTTCTTTTCCAATGTATTCATCTTGAAAATATGAACTGAGAACTTGGAAGTTTGAGTTAAACCACAGGCCTGCTGGACCCTTGCCTATCCTGGTTGCTTAATATAATGAATGGAAGCCTGGCCATTTGGGTGCAAATGTGGTGAATCATATGCAATTAGGAAGGCCACTGCATGACCTTTTTTGAGGAAAAACAAAGCCCTCTGTCACTGTTCACAGTTACCATTGTATCTAATTTATAGTTCTTGGACAATGTGATTGATAAGATTGTGATTATTCAACACCAGGTTTTCCTAAGTAATGCTGATTATCTTGATCCTTTTTAGAATGCTTTCAGAAGTGGTTTGGGGAAGAGTTTGCAAGAGTCAAAAAACCAATTGCACCCATCACTTTCCAGAAGCAAACAACCTGACTAGGGTTGCAATCATAAAGACACTTTCTTGGAAGTAAGTCCTATTGAACACAGTGTGGCTTACTTCTGAGTAGACATGGTTAGGATTGTACCTTAGGTCTTCTCACCCTTGTGGGGTTGCATAATTCCAAACCCTTTTTGTGCACTGAACCACTGATGAATAGGGAACTATACTACTACTATACAGTATTTGAATCTATAACATCCTGCCCAGCTGCAAACACCCAATATAAGATGTGTACCTCCAGAGAAACCATCAGATCCTAAATTGCTGCAGATCAGATGACTGTGACATGAGGAGAATCCAACACCTTCACTGCTCATTATCACCAGTTGGTCCTGCAACTCACAGCAAAATCCTAATTTGATGCTGCAATGTTGCAAACATGCTTTAACACATGTTCATGACACTCAGAGCAGGGAGTGCTAGTGGGGGTTTTTGTGCTTCTCCAACAGCATCCCATAGGCCTGTCATAATCAGAGGGATGTGTACTGCCAAGCAGAGTAAGGGCGCAATCCAGAGTAACTACGGGGAGTCCTTGCTCCGGTGTAAGAACAATTTGCTCTGGATTGCAATATGAATTTCCCATAGGTTTTCACTAGGCAGTGCAGTAACTATGGGTACACATAATGTCTCTTGTGTACTCCCGTAGTTACTCAGGATTGTAGCATAAGGGTGAGGTTGCAGGGAAATGAGGAAGATGGAATGGGGTCAGTTGGGCCTGGGAAGGGACTGGGATTCATGGAGCAGACCATCCCAGTATCCTAAACCCCTCCCAAGATTTGTGCCAGCTAAACAGGGCTGCATTTGGCTTACTTCTGCAGTTCAAGACCCAAGTACTGCAAGATAGGGTGAGCTCCCATCCTTAGCCCAGCTACTGCCAACCTAGCAGTTTGTAAGCATGCAAATGCAAGTAGATAAATAGGTGCCAACTTGGTGGGAATGTAACAGTTTTCTGTGTGCATGCAGGTCACATGTTCATGGACGCATCTTCAGACAATGGTTTTCAAAACCATTGTAGTTTTAGAAACAGGGGATTTAACTCTGTGGTTTAGAAACGGGATGAGCATTGCATCCTAGAATTGGTCACGACTAGCAGGACAACCTGTGGGGGAAACCTTTATCTTTACCTTTAAATCGATCATACCAGGCATAAAGGGGAAAAAAATCATTTTATTGTATAAACATCTCCAGACTCCTCCTAACTTATACCGGTTACTGCATAGACCATACAGCGTGGCTGTGCCAGCATGGGTTAGAACTGGGCTGTCAGAGATGCTTCAAGCAATCCTTTGTAGCCATTTGTGTCATCATGTGTTTCCATCTCCCTTTTCTTACAAAACAGAAAGGAAAAATCTTAACCAGTCTTTTCCTCCCCCTCTCTGTAGCTTTCTACAAGAAAGTTTGGAAATGAAGGGACATGAAGGTCAGCAGAATTTCTTTTCATCTTATCTTTTCAGTCTGAGCCAGCATCTCACCCATCACCTTATCTAACCTCCAAAGGGAAAAAAAGTTAATAAGAACACTGTAGCAGTATAACTGAGCAATTGGTCTTAAGAAAAAATGTTGTACATTTTAGGCACTATATTCCAGTATATTAGTTTCTATTTAGTTCATGGCTCAGCTCCAGTTCTTTGTTTTCTTTTTCCTTACAATTCTTCAGGAGGAAAGGGGATAGAGGAGACTCTTAATAGATTGTTAACATTATATTTTAAAAAATTTATAGGATTTTGCAGGGTTTTTTCTGAGATGTTGATATTTTATAACAAAAGCACAATCTTCTGGCTTAGAATACAGTTCACACTTACATAAGGTTCAGATCCTTGAACTTACTTCAAAATAGACATGCATTACACTTATACCCCAATCCTGAGCTGCCCATGGTGGTAGCTTATTAACTTTTTTCCCATGGCAACTAAATAGCTGCCACAGGACCCTGAGAGGAACCAGGACTGCCTGAATCTCCTTAGAGGACTTATGACACAGTGAAACATATGACTGAGTAGACATGCTTGGGATTGTGCTGTTTCAAAAGGAAGAAAAGAAAAAAAATCATAAAAAATAAAATATTCCAACAAAGCAAAGAGGGTAAACTTGTATTTTGCACTTTTGAGCTACTAACACCTCCATGTACTTAGACAAAACAGTCTTACTGTATCTTAGAGCACAATCCTAACCATGTCTACTCAAAAATAAGCCCCACTGTGTTCAATGGGTCTTACTCCCAGGAAAGTCTCTTTAGGATTGCAGCCTTAGGGTGCAATCCAGAGCAAGTTCAGCCTGCTCTGCCCTAACAGCTCTCTCCTAACTTTTCTGTATCCAGAACATAAAGTTATGCTGCATCCAGAGAGTCAGGAAGCCTGGGCTGCCCTAACTGCTCCAGAGCATGCTAAGTAATTGACACATGAGAAGGACTTGCTCCTGAGGAGACCCCCCTCAGATCACACTGAACAAGGAACAGCTGTGATGTCTGCCTTATAAGAAAGCTGCAGTTACAGCTGCAGTTCCTCTAGTGGAGGGTGGATGTTTGGAGTGGCCTGCTGTATCCCCAGGTTAGAGGGCTGCCGTAGTAGTTCCATATCCTGAGGTTGAGAGGCAGGGGTTGCAGCTAGGTTGGCCAAGAACTCAGATTTTTGGTCAGCACTGCCATTCTTACTCAGGCCTTATCATGGACCCCTATGGGTCTACTCATTACTATACCTGCTCCTGAGGTGGTATAACTCTGAGGGCTGGAAGAGGGCATTTCTGCCTTGGAAACAGGCTCTGGATACAGAGTAACTGCTCTGCCCTAGGCAATGCTAAACATGCCCTCAACTGGCCTCTCCTGAGCTGCTTAGGGCAGAGCAGTTAGGGCAGAGCAGGTCCACCTCTCTTAGGGCACCCTATGTTGCCTTGCTCTGCCCTAAGCCTCTTCCAGAGTAACTGGGGTGGAGCATCTTGCAGTTGCTCCAGCCTAGTGATAGATAGGGCAACCCAAGGGCTCTTATGTGGACAGATTAGTTGCTCTGGATTGTGCTGATAGTCTTAGGACAAATTCCAGAGTAACTACGGGGAGTCCTTGCTCCGCTGTAAGAACAACTTACTCTGGATTCCAATATGAATTTCCCATAGGTTTTCACTAGGTGTTGCAGTAACTATGGCTGCATGTAAAGTCTCTTATGTGCTCCCATAGTTACTCTGGATTTGGGGGTAAGCCTTACTGTGCTTAGTTTTCCTAGGAAAGTGTGCATAAAATAGTAATCTTTTTGTTCAGACAAAAATAAATATTGTAATAAATAGAAAATATCTTTATTTGGCTTCTATAATTTGATTGCAGACATTTTGTTACTAACGTCACCCAAAAGTAAATAACATCTGAATAAGCTTCTATTGCAGAGCTTCTGTTCTTTTTGATACTGCAATGTCATTGTTCTTATAGAAAGAAGTAATTGTTTTGTTCTACACGAGTTATAGAACATTGATCATAATAGAAAAATTGTGAACTGGTCATAGTAAAAAAAAATTGCCCAGTACAATACATCAAAAATCAATTTTCCAGCTTCAATTGATTACAACAGATATATAAATATTGTTTTATTACATTGGGGAGGGAGATATTGTGTAGAACCAAATTCACAATCAGTTGGCTGACCCAGTGGCGTAGCTAATGATCATGTAGCCTAGTGCAAATCTCAAAATGTTGCCCTGGAAGTGATGTCACAACCAGAAGGGACATCATCCCCAGTTGTTTTTAAAAAGAAAATTGGGGAAAAACCTGCCTCCCACTCCTCAGCAGTCTACCACCATTTGCTTTCCTAGCGTATATCTAAAGCAACTGTTTGCTATCTGGAGTTGAAAAAGATTTTGTTGCCCCCACAACAACAAAATTAAAATTAATTAAGTAAAATTGAAAATTGTGTTATGGTTATTGGTTAGGGAAACTGTCCTGTGGGAAAGAGAAATGGTTATTCTTTCCCTGCTAAATAAGAGAGCACCACTTAGAAGTGCCTGTTTGTCCTGTTAGCATGGGGTAACTGTTTTATGATATACATACTATATATGTGTACTGAGAGGTGATTCATATTAACACCTTATTAGTTTCATGCAGTATCAGTATTATATCTCATTGGCTCTCAGAGCCATCAGTAACATGGGAAAGTTGAGTTTAAAAAATCCACTTTTGTTCCATAGGCATTTGTGTTTTCATTTTCTGGTTAATTGGCCATAATGTTTGAAATAGCTATTCCAATGCAGTCTGTTTCATTGCATTCTGCATAAAATTACCTTTCCAGCGATATATAACAGGTTGGTATTATCCTTCATACATACCCCATTTTTCATAATTTTAGTCAATAGTGTCAAGGTCAGCTTGTAGCCCCCCTAAAGCTCGTAGCCTGGTGCAACTGCACCCCCCAGCTACGCCACTGGGCTGAACTGCAATATTAGAATACCATTTTGTTAAATCATAGCTTAAAGTATATTTCGTAATTGAAATGGCACTTTTTTCTTATATGGCAACAGGGACTACAGATACTCCCTAAATGAACTTTCCATAAATGCTACAAAGCAATTCAATATACAGTCATCAGGGTAGGAGGTAACCCTGTTAGATGGACTAATGAGTCATTAATTGCATCACTGCATAGCATTTGAGTCACTTGCAATTTTGATGCAAGATATTGATTTAAAAATATAAATGGCCAATCCTAAGAGGCCTCTTGATCGTAATTGGCTTCTGTGGCTAAGGGCGCAATCCAGAGTAACTACAGGGAGTCCTTGCTCCGGTGTAAGAACAATTTGCTCTGGATTGCAATATGAATTTTCCAGAGGTTTTCACTAAGTGGTGCAGTAACTACGGGTACACGTAATGTCTCTTACGTGCTTCTGTAGTTACTCTGGATTGTAGGGTAAATCTTTTGTTTCTTGGATAGAAGTATATATGTATAATCTTTGTGAATTCATAGACTTCTTATGGTAGGGTGGCCATATACAGTGGAAAACAAAATGCCTCTACCTTTAACCATTGCATGGAAGAGAGAATTTAGGCAGGTTCAGCTCAACATGGAAAGGTTTTAAAAAGCAGCACCTGTCTAAATTTCCTCTCCTATACAATAATTAGTAAAGATACTAATTAGTAAAGATAATTAGAGGCACTTTGCCCTCCATTGTATATTGTCCCCCTGCCCTATAAGTCGTATTCACCAAGCATTGCAAAGTCATATTACAGTTTAGTTTCTACTTTATAATGAATCCACAAGGACTGCAGAACCCTTAAAATAATTTCTTCACAGCAGCTTGTGTCTCAGTCTTCACACTCGATGCATTTATCTCAATATTCCTGACACGTTCTAGGCAAAACATGGAACACAGATTGTAGATCGAAAAGTGCTGTTATGGAAATTGTCTAAGGTAATTGGCAAGGGGATAGATCCAAAGAAGGTTCAGAATTAGTCATGCTATTCAGCAAATATGGAGACTAAGCTTAATGCTGCAATTAACAGCAGTTTGACGTAATCATGGGAAGGAGAAAAACTGACCTGTGGTCAAATTTACATTAAAATCTACTAGTTTCTATACTTTTAAGGAAAACTCAACATCAGTAAGCATTTGATATGGTGAAGGTCAAGTGCGTTTTGTTTGGATTTGAATAACAAAACATTGCACAACTAGTCAGGTAATGATAGTCTTGCTTATCTACACCTTTCTTCTTTCACCAACTTCATGGCAGCAAATTACTGAATTCTGTGCTATTATCTTAAATGGAGTTGATTACAATGCACATTTTATATAGAAAACTTGAAATTCACAATTGATTTTGTTTCAGAAAGACATGTTTATTTCTTGAGACTACAAAAACAGGAGACTCAGAAACGAGGCATTCTTTTGTTTCACAACACTGCTGGTTCATCCATAAAGCTGGTTCACGTACTAAGGGAAAATCATGGGGTTTTTAATTTATATGGTAGTTCCCCTATTGGAACCCCAACCTACTGAGCTGTAACAAGTGTTCACCAACCAACATTAATTCATGAAAACCTTTCTAGAAGTGTGTAGAATGTGCACTGATGGAGTATTGGTGGAAAGATCTTAGTCTTCTCCTGCACACTGGAGGATTGTTATGGATCCACCAACAAATGTATGTCTGTAGTAGAGAAAGGAAATGGTAGGGAGGACAAAATGGGGACAGGATATGTGAAAAAGGGGTGGGGAAAGACAGATTGACTCTAGAAAGGGAAACAGTGGCAAACAGTGCAATTCTAAGCATGTCTATGCAGAAGTCCCATTGTGTTCAATAGTACTGACTCCCAAGAAAGTGTGGTTAGGATTGCAGCTAAAGGCTCCTGAATCCTACTCCCTTCTTGGACCTGATCCATGGCATCTGGTTCCATGGTCAGCTATTTTGGTAGCATAAATCCAAAGTAGTCCTCTCCATGCTGTTGATGCTTATTGATGATTAAGGGAATGAATACCCAGAGAAGACCTCCACAACTCCTTCCCTAAAGGGATGTAGTGTAAGCCATTTCAGCATTAGCTGCCTTGCAAGAAGGAACAGACCACTCCACATAAGCCACAACAGCTGAAGTAACACAAGGGTATGAGATGAGGCTTTGTGATTGTTAGTTTCATATTCTATTAAGAAAAAGAAAAAAATTAAGAAATTTCACCTAATTTCTACTTCCTGTCTTCAGGTCTCCTTGGATCTAGTTAATAAAGCACTTTGTCAGCTCTCGCTAGATATCACTATTATTTATTGTGTCATGTTTTATCTTTTCCATAGCTTCTGCAAATCAATGTAATAACATCATTTATGATGCAACCCTATGCTTACCTACTTAGAAGTAAATTCCATTAAGCTTCATGAGACTTATTCTGCTCCCACCCCAATGCATATAGGATTGCAGCTTTAGGTTTGTCCACCTATTTGCAAAATCAGATGCTTCCCTTGACACCTATTTGTATACTAACATGTCCAGAATTAATAACTTAAGAAGAATGATGAATCATTCTTAAGAAGAATGATGAATCATTGGGTACTTGAAGAAAACAGTCCTGCATCTGAAAACAGTCTTGCAAATACTATGTATCTCTGTGCTAACAAATAGGTCAAGTTCTCTTTCAGGTGTATCCCTTCTCCTATTGCAGTCCATTTCCATGTGGTTTTGAAAGAGCAGAAATAATATTATTTAACTCTTAAATTACAAATGACAATATAATGTTAAATGTATTTTTCCCAACCGCTTTATATCAGACTTGTGTTAAACACTGAATCAAACCCAATCTGCAAACAAGACAGTTAATTCACACTTAAGTTGAAAAATACCACATTTGTCTTTATCTATGGGTGGTCTGAACAACAAGCCCAATTGTGTTACCTTTTTGTCCATGCTCTCAAGGCAGAGGATAGTTGCTGTTGTACACATTCAAAAGAATGGAGACGATCTTCAAAGTTTTTTTCATCCAACCAGCTACAGTACTTCTGATTCTTCTTCCAAAAGCCTGAGATTTCACAATGCCAGAGAGTGCCTCTCACTGCTCCAACTTTATAGAAAAGTATCACTGTCGCAACCTTTCTTGAAACACAGAATCACTCCAGTGGGACTCACAAAAAGATCCCCTTGAAGGTTTCTCACATCTTGAGTACAAGGTTTATTAAAAAGCAAGTGCCCAAAGACAATCCATTGTCATCTTAATCCACTATACCCTGAGGTTTTACTGTGGTATGCCTGATTTACCACCTTGATATTCACTAGTGCATTAGTTATTACTGGAAATAAGAAGGGCTTCATTCAACAAACGCATACATGGGACAAATTCCTACTGCTTTGTGTAGGAGTTTTGCTTAAGGGAGGGGAAAACCCAGCGTGACTGAACTCTAAATGTATCATTCACTCATCAGTGTGAATATTTAAAGAACCACAAGTCACAGAGCTTTGCGGAATAGATTTTGATATCCTTTCAGGCATATCTGAACATTTAATATTATTCTGAACAGTGTGGTAAAAACCCTCCAATGGCTTCACGGTTACATGGCAATTTTTAACTTGTGCATGCTACCTTAAACCCATTAGCATAGTCATTTGCTCCAACAAGATGTACTTTATTTTAATAGGCTTCTTTCTAACCATTCTAAAAGTAATTTGCTACTAATGTACTTTAATACGCTTCTGAATAAATTATTAACAGAGTTTGATCTGATTATCATTTAAGCAATAGCTATAAAACATCCATATAAATAAGAGAAAGAGAGCAAGAAAGAAGAAAAGATTGGCCTCCTTTAAGTGGCAAGCCAGGAGGATTGCAAAAAAAAATTAACCCTTAAACAGGAAATGTGTTTCCTATGGTAAAGTTTACTCTCAACCTGATTCTTCAGGAATATGGCCTGTCCCTCAAATTTGGAGGGCGTCTTGGAAAACATGAGCCTCCCATTAACTTAAGGTGCTTTGAAAGAACATATCTGGTGCCCAGTTAAGAGCATTCCTCTTGTCTTGTATATCTACATGTACACTCACCTGGCCAGGAAAACAGTATGAGTTTAGCCGGCTGCCAGTGGAGACCAAGACAGAATGTTTTGATCCTCACCCGATTGACATGGGGAGAATTTTGGATTTTTTTCCATTTACCTGCTCAATGCTATTCATTTAGGGCACAATCCAGAGTAACTATGGGAGCATGTAAGAGACATTACGCGCACCTGTAGTTACTGCACCACCTAGTGAAAACCTATGGGAAATTCATATTCAATCCAGAGTAACTTGTTTTTACTCTGGAGCAAGGACTCTCCTTAGTTACTCTGGATTTCACCCTTAGTGATGTTTTGTTAGGTTGGTCTGGTCAAAACTGGCAGGTTCAGTGAAAGGAATCAGGGAATAAAAGCAAGTCAACTGTGATATGTACTTAAGATTAATTGGACTGGTCAAGGGAGTCACAGAAGGCAGAAGCCTACATTAATCAGGGAATGGGAAATCAGGATCTCCTGCAGAAGTTTTTTATTATTATTATTTAATACAATTGCAATCCATTCATCAAATCTCATGTTGTTGCAGCAGCATATCTACTGCAACAGGAAAGGTAAAATGGTAGGTGCAGCAGGTCCCTTGCCATTGGAACCACCTGGGCAGGGAAAGCAATGTTCAGGACAATCCATTTGGTTTGGTTATTGGCATCAGTATAAACACCCTGATAAACACCCCTGTTGGCCTTGATACCACCAGGGTCCACTCACACATGCAACAGCAGAATAACTCCAGTGTAGTGGAGACTTGTATGAATGAAAGGGATCAGGTGTTGCATTACCTTGAGGAGATCTCCATGACTGCCCATCCTTGCAGGATTTTGGTATGGCAATATTAACTTTGGGGGTATTCGGAAAAGATGTACGTAATTTATTATTGGGATGTAAATAATATAAAATGTACAAATCAGTAAAACAAAATAATGCAATATTAAAACTTTAATGCTTTTTCTTTCAATGAGATGTTGTCCAACAGATCCATCTGAAGCATGTCACTATAGCTCAGGTTCTCCTGAGACACTCATTCACATTTTATTAACCTGTGATTGCTATTCTGATCTATGATGCTACTATTTACAAACTTTTCTTGTCTCATATTATGTGTTCAAAATTGACATGGTTTGATCACTACCAACTGGCAAGAATGAGACCTTATCAATCATAATGGCAAAGTATCTCCAATGTATTTATACAATTATTATTTCAAGTAGCTGTATTCAATTCACTAGGATACTGACAAATAGCAACGTCTTATACTGATCTGTTGTTTTTATGCCAATAAAACTTTATTGTATCGTAATAATAAAACATACTCTAATAAAATGATCCAAAAAATCCATAAAATCCCAGTACACAACGCTCCCATAAACCCATGGCAGCAAAGAATTCACATTTGTATGGAGCATCAGATAGTATTAATTAAATCAAAAATGCATGAATAAAAGAAACATGACAGTAGCAATAAAAGCTTAACAAGTGTCAACTTAAAGGAATGCAGCACAGAGAAAATAAAGGGTAGTCACTGTACCCACCCCATTCCTGATTCAAAAACTAGTTTGAAAAAAGAAAATCTTCAACTTCTGCCAGAATATTTCTAAGGAAGGAGTCATTCTCGAATCATAAGAGAGTGCCACAGTTACAGAGCCTCCACTGAAAGGACCCTGTTTCTCATCACCATCTTTTGTGAAAAGGTTTTTTTTAATCACTGGTACAAATTCAAATCTTTGAGACCTCCCTGTGAAAACAGTCCATTTTTTCCAACTCCATACTTCCAACTCTATGCTTCTTTAATCAGTTATCTTGTCCTTTTATCAGTAAATACTGATGGATGAAGATACAGATGCCCACGGAGTTGCAGATCACCAATTCCTTTGCCCTGCACATCAGTGTCTCTTCTGACCCTTGCAACTTGACAGTGCATACTGAGAATAGCCAGTATTAGTTCAACATGAAAATTTCTGAATTTCTCGCATTGAGAACTTTTTTCCTCCCAAATCATAACAATGATTTACTAATTTCCTAATTCTTCTCAACTGAATAATTTATATAGCAAATCTCTCTCTCTCTCTCTCATATATATATATATATATATATATATATATATATATATATATATATATATATATATATATATATATAAAAACTGAAAAGTCACTCACTGAATCACTGGTCAAGGGCCTGCCAAAACCACTGGGCCTAGAAGCATTACATTTGGGGAGGGTGTTCCTTTTTTGATGGAGGGATACACTAAGAACACTAAGGGTGTTCCTTCTGTGACATCAACACCCACCAAGAACTGATGCTGAGAAATTTAACTTTTAAGAGACTGAAAAGGGGTGCAGTGTGTTTTTCTCCTAGGCTTATCATGGAAGACTGACCAATATCCAGCCAATTTGAGGCACGTTGCCTAGTGCACTGGGGGGATGTTGTTCAGAGGGAGGGGTTGCACTGGAGAGGATGCTGCGCATGGGGGTGTTGAACATGGGGAGGTGATGCACATGGGGGAGGTGATGTGCATTGGGGGATGATGCACATGGGGGATGTATGTGCATAGGGGAATGGATGTGCATGGGGAATGGATGCGCATATGGGAACGAATGTGCATGGGGGGTTGATGTGCATGGGGGGATGTTGCACAGGGGGGATGATGCGCAGGGGGACGATGCATAGGGGGGATTATGTGCATGGAGCATTATGTGCAAAGGGGGGATGATGCGCATGGGGTGGATGCGCATGGGATGGATGAACATGGGGATATTGCGAAGGGGGGTTGAATGCGCATAGGGGTTGATGCGCAGTTGGGATGGCGTACAGGGGAATTTTACTCCCTCATTGCGGGTATGTTTTTGCTAGTCCAAAATAAATGATAGATGTTCCTGAAATTAAACTTGTGCCATTGATCAATGCAGGACACTTCATTTCTCCATTCCACTAACTACCATTTCTTTTAAGCTGTTAACATTATTTGTAACAGTTTTCAGCCTGTATTCACGAGTTAACACTTTTCCATCAAAATGTTTTACACCTCTGATCGTTTTCTTTTCAGCTCAAACTGTATTTGGCATATATTCCATCTTCTGATTACATAATTCCAGTTGTTGAAACATCCTGCCTTAAAGTCACTTATCTGATGTGACTTTTCAGATCCCACTTAATTCAGAGGGTGTTGAAAGCACCCTAGGCAAATGAAATTCTTAATTTGTACATCTAAGGAAATGAGTAAAATGGGGGATGAATCAAGTGGAAGCTGCCTCAAGAGATTAAAGAGGATGAGTTACTCAGCTTAGCTTAAAGGAAGTTTTAGACAAATGTAGGAACAGTGACAGATGAATAACTTTATGAGAAACTTCTCTTCCAACTTTTAAAATGTCATTATTATTAAGTTATCATTACTAATATTTTTATATTCCACTTTTCAACAAAAATGTTCATAAAGTGATTACACAGCATAAGGGATTAAAAAGATGGATAATTTTATCAATCTAAAAACAAAACTAAAAATCAAGAGACACAAGCATGAGGGAAAATGTTGAAAATGAGAGGCCTAATCCTATCAGCAGTTTATGTCACCAGAACAACTGTTCTGGGGAGGGGTATAAACAGTTTTATAGCTGTTGCATATTGGCCAGCTCGTGTGTTGGGAGCAGGGTGACCAGATGCCCAAACCTCAAAAGGAGGACAAGGTCTTGGATTCCTTTCAGCCTGCCTTTTCCGGCAGACAATGGCACATTTGCCTACTCACGAGTAAAGCCACTATATTGGGCACTTTCCCTTTCCCATAGAGCTCAATGTATATTTTTTTATTTTTTTGTTTTTTGGCCATAACGTTTGATAGGAAGGAGATATTTCAAAACCAATTTCTGTACTGGATTCCGCTCTTCAATATGAATCCAAGGACATATGACATGATGGGGTACTGTGCACCACTGCAAAATTCCAAAATGAAGCCAAAATGGAGGACAATTAAGCCCTTTTGGAGGACACCCAGACAGGAGACTAAAAAAGAGGACAAATCCTGAAACTTCTGGTCATTTGATCATCCTGGTTGGGAGTGAGTGGAACAGGACAGGAAGTGGGCAGAACAGAGAGGTTCATTGGCCAACGGGCACTTTTGCCACTGATATCATTGGTGCAACTCTGAGGTGACCCAAGAAAGGAGCAGGGCTTAACTTGCGAAATGGAAAAATATTCCCTTCTCTAGAAGAGGCCTCAATATATGAAAACTTGCATGTGTGGTATAGCAGATGCCACATTAGCACTCCTGCATTGACTTCTGAGTAGACGTGAATAGGATTGCACTGTGTGTTTTAAATTAAGACATGAAAGCAATATATATGAGTGTTCTTAGCTTTTATTTTGTCAAGTCCTAAATTTTTCTTCAGTGTCCTACATTTTGGGGGGTGTTGTCCTCTTTTTTGTTATGCCATATGGTCATGCTGTGCCGCCCCTCAAAAAACAGACACACTTCTTTTTTGTTATTATTAATAGTAATGATAGTAACACTAAAAGAGATTGTGATTCTGCGTTAAAGAAAAATACTCTGAAAGGTGTGGCTTTATTTTAATCATATGTACAGCTTCATTTAACTACAGATATTTCTAAAAATGCAATGAAATGGCAAAAGCACTCTCCTGGTATATAAGGTCAGTGTTGTAATACTCACTACTTTTCTTTTTAATGTTCCAGAATTTTGGCTTGAAAATATATAATGTTGGCACCAAATGTCTTGACGACAGCTGGAGAGTTCCTCAGGAAATACTCAGCAGAGGTTTTTAGCACCCGTAAAGGTTATGTAACAAGTCTAGGCTAATACCTGCAGAGAACATATCCCTGCAGGTGCTTTAGAGCAGCATTTTTCTCTATGTGAGGCCTTACTAGGCCACTCAGCTGACACAGTAATACATCTTCCAAGGAGTCATTACTCAGGGACCAGTCAAGGATCAGACAGTTGCAAATATTATAGGACATGATGAATTGTGACATTGCTCTTAGCAATAGATAATCTCCATTTTAGCAGTTCATCATAGGAGTAGTTGGCTTGTGAGATTGGAAACTTTTTGAGCAAGCCCACCAAATCTTTACTTCACCTGCATGATTAGTTTTGCCAATAAGCAGTCACAGGTAAGGTTTATAGAAGCAAATGTTTTATCTGTTTCAGCCAATCTGGAATCCCTCCTGCACAAACTTAAAATCAATAAATCTAACAAAAATTGCTAGAATCTTTTGGAATAACTCCATCAAGTCTTATACAAGAGGGTGCATATTTTCCAGCATAATCCGATGCAAAATCACTTTTCTATCAAACTAAAGTTTTGATCACAAAACTCAAAAAAGAAAAATGCATGGAGCTCTATGGAAAGTGAAACTGAGTCAAATCATGCCTTTACTTGAGTAGGCAAACATGCCTTAATGTGTAGGAAAGGGCAGACTGAGGAGAATACAATGACACCAGACTGGTCCTGATCCAATAAATGCAGCCCCCCAAATCAACCCAAAAGGAAGTCTCTAATAATTGCATGGAGCCCTATGGAAAGTGGAAATGAGCTACAAAGCCACCTTTACTTGTAAGCAAAGATACCTTGGCTCGTGTTCAGGTCAGATGCAGAGGAATGCAAGGCCACCAAAATGGTCCCAATCCAGTGGATGTGTAGCTCAATAAGTGCTCCAGTAGGGAACCTTACCCCCTCCCACCCAAAAATAAAACCAGTTTAATTGGTAAGGTGATTTTAAAATATGAAAATATTAATATGTAATTAATTGTATTAAATAATATGGATAATAATTAATTAACTAATTTTGATATATAAGGGTGACCAAAAATTTGTGGGCCCTGGCTGCCAAATGATTTAGGTACGCCACTGAAGGTAACAACAGAATTTTAGAAGACAAAATCTTATCACGTGACCATAGAACAGTGGTTTCCAAACTGTGAGGAACCGCAGGGAACCATAGAAACCAGCCAGGGGAGCCATAGAATCCTTGCTAAAAACCTGTTGCCATACATACAATGTATAGGATTTTAGCCATAATGAAGAGCCACAGTCAGTGGTCCAGTAGGTCAAGGTTGTGCCAGTTAAAAAAAGTTTAGATTAAATACTTCACACTTATGATTAGATAGCTCTACCTTGGAGTGCCATGGTGGGGGATGGAACAGAATGATCTCATTCATGATGCATTCACATCCTGGTGGGGATAAGTAGGATCAGAGGTGGGCCCAGGCCAGTTCTCATCGGTTCTATAGAACCGGTGTTGTTAAACGGGGGCCAACGCTAGCGAACCAGTAGCTAGCATTGGACCCAATTTCCAGTGCCCACCCATTCCGGCTAGGTCCGAGGCGGCCGTCTTGGAGCTAGCCAGAATGGCGCTATGCGCAAAGACGCACTGCGCATGTCCAAGTCTCGGACATGCACAGTGCGTCCCTCTGCGGGGCCATTTGGCCTCTCTAGTGAGGCCAAATGGCCCCACAGAGGCGCAGACATCCTCTTCTCCAGGGAGGAAGTCTCTTCTGAAGCCGGATGGCTTCAGAGGAGACTGCGCACGCGCCAAGGTTGGCACATGTGCAGTGCTCTCCACTCCTCGACCTCCTCCTCTCCTCTCTCTAGCAAGACCAAATGGCCCCACAGAGGCGAAGACCTCCTCCTCCTCTGACGCCAGCCGGCTTCAGAAGGTGCACTGTGCAGGCACCAAGGTTGGCGCTTGTGCAGTGCGTCTTCTGATGCCAACTGGCTTCAGATGACGCACTGCGCAGGCGCAAATCTTGGCGCATGCACAGTGATTCTTCTGGCACCAGTTGGCGTCAGAAGACGCACTGTGCATGTGCCAAGGTTGGCGCATGCGCAGTGCTCAGTGGTGGCTGTGAACCGGTTGTTAACCGGTTTGCAACCCACTACTGAGCAGGATAAATATCATTATCCCAATTGGTTCAACACAGGTATAGGAACAAGATGCACATTAAACATAGGTGGCATCTCTTCCCCCAGGACAAAATTAGTAGAAAAAAAGGTGCTATTTAACCTATTCCCTGCTGGACTCTTTTATCTTAATGTCTAGATGGGAAAGCTCAAAAAAATAGTATAGGCCTGTGCGTCACTTGCCAACTTTGCACTATCTTTCGCAAATGTATTTTTAGAGTGTAAAGCGAAGCAAAAGTCAGAATAGAGCATGACTAAAGGGGATATTTGAAGCTTGCAAAATAAAATGCATGACCCATGTGGTTTAGGACCAAAACAACATCGTCCGGAGAATAGTGGAGACTTTCCCAATAGTTGCTGGAAAGTCACATGGGTGAATTTATAGGAAACAGAAGATGGAGATGGGAAACTACGTGCTACAATGAGAATATCTTTGTTGACTCCCACACGTAGGTGATGTGTTCTGGTAAGAAATTTCCATATAAGAAACATATAAGAAACATCTCAGAAAACATCATATTTGGAAAGCAAGGCCTTAGGGTGTGAAATAATTCCCGGGCTGCTAGAACTCTTGGGTGGTTTTTCAGTTGCTTCCCTGTTTCTTGTCTGACGCTACAATCCTAACTTCCAGTTAGGCAGGCCTAAACCCCAGAATGAGTCCTTTGCGGACCTGGGAGAGTCACCAAAGTAAAAGTAAGATACATTTGTGCCATTCCTGGGAGAGGATTAGGCCAGTGCATAGACATGCACTTGATTCCCTACATCACCACAGGAAATGGAAAACTGATGGATTAGGTTAGGTTAGGACTAGGTTAGGACTGCACCTTAAGGCTATGTAAACTCATTTCAGCATGTGGTCTGATAAAATATTGTTACTTTACAACTATTGATTACAGTAGCTCTTATTTTGTGAAAGATTGCTCTGTTGCAACTATTTTGTGAAATATTGTACAAAAGACCTCTACAACTGCCCCACGCACCATAGAATGGAACGCACCATTCTGGCACTGTGGGAGCAATGGGAGGGGAAAGAGGAGGTTAAAACTGGTCTATTTAGTTGACTACTTTCTTTTCTTTCCACCTGTTCAATGATGTTAGCCGCCTTGAGCTCCCTCTTGCAGGGGAGGAAAGGCGGGATACAAAATAAATAAATAAATAAATAAATAAATAAATAAATAAATAAATAAATAAATAAATAAATAAATTTCTTCTATACTTCTCCTGTTCTCATTCCCTTTTTTTTGCAGGTACCAATTTGGGAGTTAGCCATGCCACAGCTCATAGTCAAAGCAACCTTGACCTCTCTCTGTGTGTGTGCACTGTTAGTATATGTTGATCATAAATTTTCATTCTGTTAGGAAATTATTTAGCGCAATCCTAACCCTGGATTGAAGTGATGTTAAGTCCCGGCATATGTCCTGTGCTGACCTGGGGGTTAGGCAGTGCACAGACATGTGCTCGTCTCCCCATGCCACCATGGGAATTAAGAGATGGGTGAGTTGTGAGGGCCTAAATTGGTTAGGATTCCACCCTATGTGGGCTTACTGCTTGTTGGCTCCTTCTCTCTTAATAATTGTATGAACCAAAATAATTGTGTGAACCAAAAACATGCATCTCCAGTTTTTTGTTTTGGAGAAAAACCTCTATACAAGCCATTCCTTTCAAAGACATACTGTATATGGGATTTAAAGCATAGTCACAAAATATCCTGTCAATATGAGAGGGATTAAGAACTTCATCATTCCTCCGCCAAGAGAAATAGCAAATAACTTCACAATGAATTATGCATCCTTTGTACCTGCCCGTTGAGAAAACTTGGCTACCGCCAACACTGTGGGCAGTGACTAAATAAATGTGCGTTAGCATGCAAATGGTATTTGCAGTTTATGAAACAGCTCCTCTGAAAGAACACAATTATCAGGAGTTACAACCTCTCAGCAGAAGTTTATAACTGCAATGAAGCATTTGAAAGATGTGTCAAGAAATCTTATACATCACACAAACTGCAGCCTGTCTGTGAATCAAGTTTTAAATGATAGCGGCATTAGTATTTAGCCTGAAGATTCTTATTTTCATGGGTGTTTTCTGGTTCTTGATACACAACTGTTGAAAGATACACAACTGCCACCTTGGGTCTCTACAAGTAAGGCAGTGTATAAATAAGGTAAAAAATAAGATGCAATCTGGATGGGAATTTTGCATGAAGGGAAAGAGTGTTTACTTATCTATTTATCTTACATCCACTTTTCTGATTGAGGCTGCAGCCCTGTCAATCAATTGGGCTATTTATAGGGCTGATAATAAGCCCTATTGAACACAATGGAGGAGGGAGGGCAGGGTGGTTCCAGGGACGTAATGACTTGTGTTGGATCCAGTCACTGTTCCCACTCCCTTACTCTCCTCTCCATTTGGCTGATGCAGATCCAAGGAGACTCATTCAGGAAGTAGAGGTTTGCTCCTGGGCGAGAAGTGATCGCCTCCTTGTAGGTTCACTTTTACAGACATGTCCATTTTCCATTGAGTTCCATTCTGGAACCCCTCCCTTCATGAAGGACACCTGAAAAAGTGGAAATGGGCAAATATCCATGGTCCTGAGGCCACCCCTACAGGATCTGTCCACCCCCACTGGACAGGTCCAGTGCTCTCCTCTCACCTCTGGAGGGACCTCTGAACGTAACAGAGACTGAGGACATCAATCCCCAGCCTCTGCTAATATCTGGCTTACCTGAGAAGCTCCAAAAAATGCTACTTGGTTTCATGGAGAAACTGGAAGTGTCATTTTAAATGCTTTCTAACACATTGGGAGGCTTGGGGAAGCCTCCAGAGCATTAAAACATCACTTCCAGTTTCTCAGTGACACTAGAAACTGCATTTTTATTCAGCTTCTGAGGTCATTCTGAGCTTAGCAGAGACTGGGGATGGATGTCCCTGCTCAGAAGCCGCACTGGAGGTAAGAGAAGCCAAGCTCCCCTTGCATCTGGATGGGGTGTATGCACTGGAGGGGGGGACACCCAAAGGGTTTTGTAGTTGTGAATCTGTGGTTATGAATTTGTGATCCTGTATTGTTAGAGGAAATGGCTATTTAGTTAGGCTGAAGCTGTTGGTGTTAGCTTTTGGTTTCTTTTGGGGGGGGGGGAGGGAGGTCACTGCTGCTAGTTTCCAACTTCATTCTGTGAGACCTAACTCAAAACAAGTAACATGAAAATTAATATAATTACGCTATTTCCTTATCTCTATTTTTAGCGGGAATTTCCTTTCTCTAAAAATAAGGCATGAGAATTGTAGTAAGGCTTGGGGTCGGGAAAGGGAATCTCAGCAGTGCAGAGCAGCACTGTTAACTCTTTGCTACAAATGAAACTCTGGGCTTGATCTTAAGGCACTTGTCCCGAGATTATCGATTTTCACCAGTGTGCTGTTGATGGTCCTCAAGCATGTCACAGCGATTTGAATCTCCTATCAACGGCATGGTGTGCTTCATCAATGGTCAAAAAACTGAATCAAAAAACAATTTTAGCACCTTGTCAGTGTGTCATGAGATGGGAAAAATTGAAAATCACTGCCCTGGATCAAAACTGGTGGGTTCAGTACCTCAGTGAGAAGTCTACTATCTGCTGAGTTTTGATGCCTTTGAGACTCTTGCTTGTCTCTGTAGTGGCCTTGTGCTGGCACAAGTCTGCCAGTGTCCTCACTAGATTTCCAGGCAAGCCTCCAAGGCAGCCTCTCTAAGGAGCCTCCAGCCTCCTAGTAAAGTGGTGGTTCAGCAAGAACACTACAGCAAGCATGACGAGTATGACACAGCCATAGAGACCTGGCATGGGGCTGGACATCATGAGTACAAGTAAGGCCCACCCTTTTCTAGCATGACCACACTGCTCAAAGCAAAGCACTCAAGCACTCAAAGTAGTCAAAGTACTCAAAGCACTGCTCAAAGCATGTCTTTTGTGGTGGTGACGAGGGAGCACAGCGTCACAATGTGTATGTGTTGCCACTATATGATGTTATAATGATCTAGTTAATTGGTATTACAGTTCTGTTGTGAAACCATCTATTCATATTTTAAAGTGAGCCATTAGAATAGCAGAAATGTGAATACATTTTGAAAAACACAATCCTATAGTTTATTACCTTTAATGATGACTTAGTCCGAGATTCTGGTTTCTGTCTTGTAGGCGTATTTTTAATAAGCAGAGACTGATCTGTACGAGAATCATAATTCCCATGTTCTGAATCATCTGTATATGTGTCTTTCTCTCTTCCAATGTCTGAGGGGAGAAAAACACCAAAAACAGATGGACTTATTTGATATTACTATGGAGATACTATAGCAATGATTTAAGATACTCCCTTAATTATCTGTCTTTAATTAGTTTCTTATACATTCTTCCATCTTCCTCTGAAAATGTATTGTTAAAATCTGATGGTTCCCATAAGCAAAATACTAACTGATCTTTTGTTTAATTCTAAGATTCTTGCCAATTTCTTTCATTTTTAAAGAACAAGCGTAATGTTGGTGTTCTGTGTTTACATTTGTCCAGAGCAAAACAGGGAATGCAAAACTAAAATGGATATACCAAAAGTGTCTTGTTATAATTATTTTCCATTCATAAATATTTTTTTAATCTTCAACAGGCCAGCCACCTGATGAAGCAAAAAGGTCTCTTTTCCAATGCAAACCTGTAAATCACAGTGGCATAACATGTAGCCCATAGGCATGTGATCCATGAGGCCTCTTTTGGTACCCATTGAGAATCCAGATGCACCCAATTCCTCCATCTGCTGCACTGGATTTTCAATCTCCCTGCTGCATCATTCCAGCAGAACTTCCAACTTCTTTGGAGAAGAAGCCAGAATGGAATGGCAGAGAGATTTAAATGTATCACCACCCCCAGCTTTCTGCTTGCCTCTGTCACCTTCAGCAGCTCAGAATCAGAAGTAACTGGCAGTGACATCATCATCATAACTTCTGCATTCACGCCTTTGTCGGGTGACCTCCTTAGTAGTAAAAACTCAGCCATTCTGATATAGATTAGTGATTTTTATTAAAGATTATAGATTAAAGATTTATATTATAGATTATAGATTAAAGATTTTTTAGAGTTCTTCAGAAATTCCAAAATATGCCAGGCATGGATATGTACAAAACAAACAAATAACCAAACAAAATCTTACAGAGATTGAATAAATTCTCAGTTGATAATATTGAAACCGTTTATTCTACTTACTTGGATTTAGTTTAGGCATGCTCCCTAAACTAAAATGTATTTTAAGAAGTTCATTAAATGTGTGGTTAAGGAACCATATTTGGAGAAGGGCCTACTGTCTCCTTGTCTTACAATGTTGGTAGACTAATATTGCTTGAAGAAACCTTCCTTGACCCCATTGTGTACGAGTAACCAGATGATATCCTGTTTTGGGGGGAAGTGTTCGAGTAGGTAGTTGTAGTCCTGGATCAACAATATTATTGGGATAGGCATGACAGGTAGGTTTGCCATTAATTTGTACAAGAGTATGCACTTTTTAAAAAATCAGATCATATGGAAAGTAATTGGACTTACTTGAAATCCATTACTTGCGCTACATGCTTATGAATCAATTATATTGCATGACTACATGCAATAATTAATTACAGTAAAATCACCCAGAATATCATCTATAATTTACTTCTGTTACTCTTAGTATATAAGTAATATTTCATGACCCACTTGAAATACTGAAAAGGACAACAATTTTCCTTCATTACCCAGATTCAAACGTACTGGCATGTGGAGGAGCAAGGCAGGTTATTAATATGCATGTGACACAGAAGCCGGCAATGTCAGAAACCTAAATATAGCACTAATGATCAGCTTGCCAAAGAGCTAGAAATCCCTGTATCTAATTGAGGGACATATTCCACATATTCCATACTGGAATATAATTGAAAATTAGCTGCAGAATGGTTGCATTTCATGTGGTATGGAAAATATGTGAATTGGAGGCATATTTACCAATCATGTTTAAAGAATGACAATTACATAAAAACCTATGGGGGTATTCTGAAACCTTTCCTGAATGTGGCATTCTAGGAGGAGCATAGGAGATAGAAAGCTACTCAAATGCTTTGAAGGATGTTTCCTCCAACAAATCCTCAAAATTTGTTGGGAACAACGTGTCTCCAACAAGGAAGCGAGCAGGTGAATAGACATTAGTGGTATCATGAAAGCAGTAAATTAAAGTGATGGCAATGGTTCAGCCACGTCCTGCAGATGGATGAGATCAGGCATCCATGTTCTGTCTCAAAAAGGGAGGCACCTGGAAAGAGATGAGGCAGACCACTGGGAATACGGAGAGGAAGATGAGATGAAGGGTGCAATCCAGAGTAACTCCGGGTGTCCTTGCTCCAATGTAAAAACAATTTACTCTGTATTCCAATATGAATTTCCCATAGGTCACTAGGTGGTGCAGTAACTATGGGTGCACGTAAAGTCTCTTACGTGCTCCCGTAGTTATTCTGGATTTGGGGGTAAGTGGAAAGAAAGTAATGTTTCTGCTCTGAGATTCAAAGATATAGTGTATTTACTCAAATATAACGCATACCCTTTTCAGCTGAATTCAGTCTCCAAAATCAGAGTGCTCATTGGATTCAATGGTTAATTAGATTTGAGTAAATACAGTATTTTGATGATAAGTAGAGGGTGCGCATTAAATTTGATGGTGCATTAAATTCAAGTTAATAGGGGTATAACCTTTGAACTTTAAAAAAATCTAACAATAGTTACCACATAGGTTTTGAACATTAACAAACACAGTAAACTTCAATTAACTGTGATGATTCAAATTCCTTTGGTATGTTGTTTTGAAAAATCAAAGCCTAGATTCTTCACAAATTTTATTTATGCAGAACTGCTCCCTGGAGAAACTTCTTGGTTTAGCATCTTTTAACTCTCATGAACATAGAAAGCTTTTTTAAAAAAAATACATTTCTACTAAGATTTTCTGCAGTTTAACTGAAATCTCAAGGCGATGCTGGGTTAATTAATATGTTGACACTGTGGATTACTCTGCAACCAGTCTAATGTTTGGGCATATTTCCATTCTCAATCTAAAAGTAACAGTACTTTCTCTTATGAAAGAATAAGTATACATTGTCTTTGTCCACAAAGTTCACTTGTCTATAAAACTATTTGCATATATTGAATTCAGACTGGTATAAAAAGATAACAGCTTTCATCTCTACAGTCTATATTAATAAAAGGTAAATTCTGTCTGTCCATCTGCCAGTCCATCCTGTAAGCTCTGTCCATGCAACTACAGGGAGTCCTTGCTCCGGAGTAAGAACAAGTTAATCTGGATTGCAATATGAATTTCCCATAGGTTTTCAGGAGGTGGTGCAGTAATGTCTCTTACACGCTCCCGTAGTTACTCTGGATTGTGTCCATAGTGTACATTTTTGGAATTGGGATGATTCCACACAACCCAACCCCACACTCCACGCACACAAAACACAACTTCAAACCCCTCTAACTCCACTCACACTTGCTCTACATTGACATATTATACCTTTTTGGAAACAGGATGATCCTGGGATTAACCCCCACACACAACCCTACCCCACACTCCACACACACATGCACACACACAACACAACTCCACACACACAACCCCACATTCCACACACACACACACACACACACACAAAATTTAGCCCAACCCCCCCAACAAACACAACTCCACACATGTTTTAATCCCCTCTAGCTCCGCCCACACTTGATCTACATAGATATACCGTTTTGGAATTGGGACGATCCCAGGATTGACCCCTACACACCACCCAGCCCCGCACTCTACACACACACACAACTCCACACACATACAATACAAACTAACCCACTCTTTCCCACACACACACACACAACCCCACATACAACATACACACATACAAACCCACACTCCACAAACTCACACAACACAACTACACACACACTTGCTAACCCACTCTTTCACACACACTCAACCCAATGCCCCCACACAACACAACCACAGATGCACAACGTATCTCAACCCCCACAGAGAACCCAACCCCATAGTCCACAAACACACATAAAACCCAAATCAAAACAGGCCCACACCCCTTAACCCACACAACCTAATCCCAACCCCCCCCCCCACATTTTATTTTAAATTTTAAAAAAAAAATTTTGATGTTAAAAGTTATTAAAAGTCATGTTTCTCATGAAAACATGAGAGTAAGACTTTACAGAGATTTGGACTTTACATGGATTTGGGTGCTGGAAGATTTGCAGCTCATCTACTGGATCGTGGAAATGGAACCATTTAGCAAGACAGCAGTGGAGACATCACTTTTCCAGATGGCTATGGCATTTTGGTCAAAACTGTGGAAGAATTGATTGGTAAGGTTTTCCCAAATATTGCACATCATTATCAATATAATGACTGGCTTTGTGAAAGAGCCAGACTTGCACCAAAAAATGGAATTGGAATTGGAAACTAATGGCAGCAAGCAGTACTGAAGAAATAAAGTATTTCCTGGTGGCAAAGACCTAATATATTCATGGTAAAACCTGGTAAAACTTATTTAGCTGACACAAATCCAGGAAGGTGGTTAGGATACAGTGGAGGCCTGCTCCATGAATCCCAGTACCTCCCAGACCCAATCCACTCCATTCCATCTTCCTTGTTGTAAGATGCCCTACAATCCAGAGTAACTACGGGAGCACATAAAAGACATTACGTGTACCCATAGTTACTGCACCACCTAGTGAAAACCTATGGGAAATTCATATTGCAATCCAGAGCAAATTGTTCTTACACCGGAGCAAGGACTCCCCGTAGTTACTCTGGATTGTGGCCTAAGCCACATTAATTTCCTAAGGGGTTTAAAGAGCTGCTGGAATTTTTTGCCATTGACAAAAATCTTGCCTTCTTTTGTACATAGCTGCTGTATGCTATTCCTTTTATTTGCCCTTCCTTGAAGCTACGTGATTAAATATTTACATCCTGCACTTAATTCCAATCCATCTTTAATATCCTCATGGGACAGTTCGTAGTAGATCACTTTAAAATGAAACACATTAATCATCTGTGTTTGGAAAGCCCCATCAGTGTCCTAGTACTAACTATTGTTGTGTCATTCTTCCTTTTTTCATTCACCAGCATAGTGTTAAAAGTGTTTCGTGGGGAGAACAACGCCCATTTAACAGGTTTGGTGATAACGAAACATGGTGTGGATCACAGGCAAAAGCTTTAAAAACAAAGATGCTCTGAACCTTATTGTATTCAAGCAGCACAATATAAAATCTGAGCTGCAAATATAAGTACTTTTCAGGCAGTCCTACACATGATAGGAAAGGCTTGCCCACCTCAAATACCCACCTCAAATTCTCCTTATCCTGCCTTAGATTTTACTTTCCTTCTAGCATTCGTTCTGCTGTGCTTTCCTCAGCTCCTGACAGCACAAGCTGACAATGTGGAGAGGGGTGACAAACATACAGTATCAAGGCATCACACTACAAACAATGCTGCAGTAATGTGGATCATATGAATCATGAAAAAGTCTTTTTGACTTTTCATCATAGGGAAGGTTTTTCCAATTCACTTCAGGGAGCTATCTGCAGGGGGAGTTGAAAGTGTATGTGTGTGTGTGCTTTATAAAAATAATTTTAAAACTACATACAGAAACATGCACAGAAATAATTTTTTTTAAAAATCATCAACTTGTCAAAATTTCTGCATTCAGTTACCCTGCTATATGATGCATGGCAATCATAATGCAACAATACATTAAATACTGGTTGTATATTAAATCGTAAGGGCTGTGGGTGGCGCAAGTGGCTAAGACACTGTGTCTGTTAACCAGCAGGCCAGGGTTTGAGACCCGGGTTGGCCCCACAAGACAGGGTGAGCTCCTGTCCTTAGCCCAGCTCTCCGACACCAGCTGGATCCAATCGTATTGGCTCTGCCTTTCCACTGGACTAATTCAGTGGAGTAGAGAGGGGGGATTTGCTGCTTGGGTAACAGCCTATCCTCCATAACAATCTAACCCAGGCTTCCGTGCTTCGCATGCAGCGTATGCAGTGCTGAGCACGATACCATAGTCTTCCAAGATTGACAGAGGCCTGCTTTTAATACTTAAATCAGGGGCATCCAAAAGTTTCAGCCAAAGGATCACATCAAATATTTCAGCCAAAGGATCACATCAAATAACAGTGTTGAGGGCCAGAAAAACAATTTTAAATATAAAATTTATACAGCAAAGATAGATATATTAGTGATGGAAAATAGATTAATGAATAAAAGGGCTCAAGTTACCAGGAGTTCTGGAAACACCAACACTCAGCACAGAAATGAAGTACAGTGGTACCTCTCATAACAAGCGTTTCACATAACAAGTATAAATTTCCAAAAAATCTTGCTTCATATAACAAGTTCCACTTCACTTAACAAGCAAGCGCGCTATGCAGCCCAACATTTTTCCCTTCCTCAAATGTTTGAAGAATGTTCACTTCACTCTTGAGAAAAATATTCACTTTGTTTTGATCATGGTGGGAAAAAACAGGAGAAAATGGGGGACACATTTATATCCACACAATGCTACATGCTAAGAAAAGTGGGTGGTGAGCTCCCCTGTGACTAATGTCCAGTTGGTTTGGAAATGTCCGGTTGTCCAGCTCCCTCCAAGCACTGAAAAATCTGAATTCACCTCCTTAAGGAAGACAAACCCTTTTCCAGACGGGGACCTCGGAAAAAGTGCTTGAGTGTGATGGACAGCTAACAAGGAATTGTTTTTTTTTCAGATTTTAATCCATGCCAGAGACAAATTCAGAGGCTTCTGACGTGTACTGTTCTTTTGAAATGAGAATTACCAAACCCTTCAAGTTCTTTTCTGGGCTCAAGCCAGACAAACACTGCCAACTTGTTTAACAACAATGGGGAAAGTGAAGCAACTGACGTGCTGATGCTTTATCTGGCAGCAGCTTTGTGCTTCCCATGATGCCTAATTCCTTCCTTATTTTGAAAACAATCCCCTTGAAATAAGTGGGATTCTTCAGAATGCATATATTTACTCCACAAACTTGGACCTGCATGTGACAACTGCTGCTGGAGACACATTGTGATTGGAGAGGCTCTAATTCAGATGTTACATTCCTTATACTGTCACAGCTGCATTCTGGCAAGAAGCAGAGCAGTAAAATGAACTGGTTCTTGATCCAGCCTTCAGAGTCTCTGTTTTTAATCTGATTTAGGAAAATACAGTATACTATCCAGTTGGTTTCAAAAATTCTGAATATTGTACATTACCATAAATGTACATTATGTACCATATGTCCCACTGCAGTCATATTTGCCTCCTCCTCCACTTGGTGCTGTACTGCCAGAATAGGGCTTATTGGGCCATTGGAGCCCATGTGTAGCTAGCAGCATAAGTAAAGCAGTTTAAAATGAGTAGTGTAGGCTTCTGAACACATGTAAGCAATCCCTTCCACTCACCCATAAAGCCATATTCAGAGAGAGAGAGAGAGAAAATGTATGGAGAATGTGTAGAATCAGTCAACAGGATTTATATACAACTTTTCAACTAAAGTTCACAAAACTTTTAGGAAAACTCACCTAAAAATGGATCACTGTATTCCGTATTAGACAACTTGAGTAAATTGTTTTCTAAGGTTTCCATCACTTTAGCTGAAAAAATAAATATTTTTTTATAATTTTAATCACAGTTGCTGTTATAAAAAGCAAGTTAGTTTCACTACATTTAGAAAGCCTCACAAAATCTGACCATAAGGTGTACCACATACCTACCTCGTTCTGACACGATATCAACTGTCATTGTCGATGCCCCTGCGCTCACTGGCTGAGGCTGAGGTTGTACTCGGTTGGGCTGAAGGAATGAGGAATGCTTGTTGAGACTGTGAGGATGTGTTTGGCTTTGTGGGAGGCATGGCAAGGACCTTCTGGATGGCTTTAAGGGGGGTTCTTTCACTGTCTCACTCCTACTAGTATTCATACCTAAAATAGAAACAGGAAACAAAATATCAGCCATTTGGTGTGAACAGTGGGGAAAAAATCAAGTTATTGCACAGTAAACATATCACAACAAAGACGTTGATACTGTCACTTTAATAATGAATAGATGTGCTGTCATCTTTAAATGCCATAGGTATATAGAAAGCATTTACACAGCAGCAATAATAGCTTTTGAATATGTTTAGAAAAAATATATTCTTTCATATATGTAGGAAAGAGAGATGTATAATTTTTAACCCAGCTCTAGGTTTGATGAGGCCGTCACGTAGGTGAACTGTGGGGTTTCCCTGACCTACTTGGGCCCTTGTGACCTCACTTTGGAGAAAGATGTCATACTGTGTGGTGGAAGAAAGAGTGGCTAATAGCAGCCACCATCTTGAAGAACACTTGTTTTTGGACTACTGAGAATTTTTTTTAAAAAACCTCTATTTTTTGACGTGGCAAGAGGTGGGATGCAGTTGGTTGCTGGGTATCAGAAGAGGTATCAGCCACGGGCCATCACAAACTATCTAAGAATGCTTTGTGCCATCACTGCCCCTGGGAAATCTTTTCCTATCAGCATGAAACATTCCTTGCCAGAACTGGGTCTTTCTTTCAGTACCTTTTCTAAAGATCTGACTACAAAACTATGTACCCAAAAGTGCATATTATTCAAGAAGGAAACAGGAACCTACTACTGAAATTATGTACTACATGTTCAGTCCAGTCCTGGTCTACCTGCAGTGCCAGGAGTCTTGCAGTGCCTGAATGACCGCCATGGTATCCTGTGGGCCAGCAGGCTGCCACAGTGATAGGGGAAGTGACAGGGCAGTGTCATACTACCTCTTCCCTGCTTCCCTCATGCCCCTTTCAGTTTTCTGCAACTCAGCAGCACATATGGATTATGAAGCAGTAGAGAACTGGCACTTGCTCAGTGTTAGTGCAGTGCCCATTGGCGCTGGCCTAGCTTTGGTGCTGGTCTGTTGTTGGGGCTCATAGACATGCCTTACAACACATTTGTGACCCCCCCCCAAGAGCTGCTGTGCCCCTGCAGTGAGCTCTCAGGATTGGGCTCTCAATCATGCCACTTGGAGTTTCTTCTATACTAAGCATTTTGACTTTGGGAAGGATTACACCCAACGTGGTCTGCAACATCAATGCAAATTTCATACATGATATAAATGAATATTGCATGTTAAAAGACGTCTTTAAAAGAATATGTAACTCAAAGGTATCTAAAGATCACCTTGATAATCTTGTACTTTTTACAAGATATGCAACACTAAAAGCAAAGTACCTTTTAGTCATTCATAAGAAATAAAAACTAAAAACTCATTTTACCCCTGCTTACTGGGCAAGAGACACTCTTTCAAGTGGGTGTTCCTCTTTTATTTAGCAGGGGGAGAGTAACTGACCCTCCACACCCCAGCAATGTCTGTTCTAGTGGCTTCTGCTGGTGTTCTTTTTGCATTTTAGATTGTGAGCCCTTTTGGGACAGGGACCCATTAGCTATTAATTAGCTATAAATTTTTTCATTTTCTTGTAAACCGCTTTGTGAACTTTTCAGTTGAAAAGCGGTAGATAAATACTGTAGATAGATGTAGATAGATATTATTATTTATTTTTTCATTTATTGAATTTCTGCTCTGCCCTTATATGACATATTGGAGCACTCAAGGTGGCTTACATGATAAAAATGATAGAAGGCAAAAGATTCAAACAATACTAAAACATAAAAAGCAATAAAATGAATCAGAACTCAATGGATCATGCAACTATTAAAATTACTTCATTAAACATATATGTTTAAATCCTTTTAACATATCTTATGTATTATTTATTTCCTGCCACAGGTAACAAGAAAACAGTAAGGAAGTAGGTAAACTTCCTGCCAAAGACAATAATTAGGTAAACCTATGTGATCCTTGTTAATGCATCCCCAAAGGCTGATGTGTCCATGTAGCCCAGAATTTGACACAGTAGGAAAAAGCCAGATGATTTAGAGGCCATTGCAGTGACATCGTAGTGCAGCTCTTTAAAAAAATGATTTTGGCTGCCTTGGCCAAAGCACTCTATGCCCAATAGGCTCTGTGAGGCACCAGCTGCCCAGTGTAGGCAGACCAGCGGGCAGTGACGGAGCAAAGCCTGGTAGCCAGGAGTGGTTTGGCCCTCCTCGGACAGACCTTCCAGACATGAGAGCACAACACCCGCCCACAGATCCACCTGACCACCCAAGGTAGCAGGCAGTTGGCATTCCTAAATTATATAGGGGGGTACCAAAAATTTCATCAGCCTTGGGTAGCATTTGGGCTAATGACTCACTGGCTCTCTGAAAATGTATGCTACAGAAACAGTAATATTCCCTTTATTCTTTAATAAGAATAATTTATTGCACTTGCAACTAATGCTTCACCTTCAACATCAACATATCGTGGTAAAAATAAGCACTCTGGTCATTATAAAAACATTTTTTAAAGAAAGGGAAACATTTAATTGCTTAGGGATTTTATATTGAACAAGGTGCGTTTTCAATTAAAAGTTAGAGTACCCAATGTACAGCTTTTCAGGCTCTCCACTCTATACAATAATTAACACTTCAAAACAAAATCACTGCATTTCCCAAGTGAAAAGCCAGAGAGAAGCATTTCCCCATTATATGTTTTTATGTTATTGACTGAATCTGTCTTCTGCTAACTCCTAAAATCAATAGAAAGACACCAGTTATTGACAGAGCCCAATCCTGAGCGCTCTGTGTGGGCCGCAGCGACAGCCAGGTGTCACAATGAACCATAAGACATGCCTGTGAGCCCCCCTCTTCGTTCTGTGAGCCTAGTACAAAGCTCAAAATGTTGCCCCAGTAGTGATGTCACAACTGGAAGTTTTTCTTTTTTCTTTTTTTAAAAAAAACGAAAACTTGGAAAGCCCTTTACATTCTCCTCCTCCTCAGCAGATCACCACCCATTTGCTCTGCTGCCTCCCTCCAGCTAGACACAAAGCTAAAGCATCTCTCTTCTATCTGGGGTCAGAGAAGATTTTGTAGTCCATCCCCCACAACAACAAAAATCAAATCTGATCAAGTAAAAGTTTGTAAAAAATATTTCCTTTATTGATTAGAGGCACCCTGCTGGGGCAAATAGAGTTATTCTCTCCGTGATAAAGAATAGCATCACATAATATGACATAAGGAAATGGGAGCGACTCAGAGTAACATTGTTAGTTCCATACTGTATCATAATTACTGATCATCTCATTGGTTCTCAGTCTCATGGGTCAGTTTTGAGTTAAGAAAATCCAGTTTTTGTTCCATAGGCAGTTGTGTTTTCATTTTCTGGTTAATTGGCCATAACCTTTGATAGAATATACAGAGTGGCCCAAAAGTAGGCTTACAGTTGTTTCACTATTGGTTTCACGTTTTAGATCTAATTTTTCCAAACAATAATTCTAAACTAGTATTCTATATTTCTTATCTATGTTTTGGAAATGTACATAAACAGTATTGAACAAATATGATTGTAACAAATACATATAAATGTAAAAAATGTTTTTTAAAAATGTTAAGTGCATACCTATTAAGTGTAAGCCTACTTTTGGTCCACTCTGTATATATTCCAACGCAGTTTGTTTCATAGCATTTCATTACCTTTCCAATGATATTATTATTTTCCAGTGATACTATTTCCAATGATACTATTATTAATACATACACCATATTTTGAAATTTCTACAACTAGCTTGTTTCTTCATGAAAACTTGCTAACTGGTGCAACTCTACCACTTGCATCTCCTTAGCTATGCCACTGGATGTTTCCCATGTTTGAATTATACTAATACATGTTGGTGCTCATGGAGGAGACCTGGGCTGCATTTCACTACATCTTTAATCCACTTTTAATGCATTTCTATTCCCCCAATTCATTCAGGGGGACACTTTGTTATGGAATCTGAGAGGTGTTAGAGCCTTTAAAACCTGCTGTCTCCAGAAAGTGTTGGAGTAATAGAAGTGCACTGAAACTGGATTAAAGCTGAAGTGGAAATGCAGCCCTGGAATGCCTGAGATTGAGGTATCCATACTGATTTTTAATAAATTTTATACTGTATGTTTTGTCACGATCCAGGTTCCCCTGGAAATCATTGCCCTGGAAATTTTGATCCCCCAATTTTCAGGCTTGCTTCTCCACTTGAAATCTTACTTTTCCTCATATGGTATTCAAAAGCAGTAATTGTTCATTACAGGCAACTTGTTTTTATTCTGCTCATACTGTGAATACATCAGGAGTAAAATGAAAATATTGTTTAAGGAGACCTCAGAAGGTTTGAGAGTGCCCATGGACACAGCATAGGTTCTCATTTGCCCACAGAGTGGCTCTAGAGGGTGGAGAGAGGCAGCAGCAACAGCATGGTGGGCATGGCATTGCCACCCCCACAAGGCCTACCAGAGTAGCACCTGGGCATTTTGCACCCTCCTTGACCTCCCTCAGGACTGCCACTGTGCCAACCTCTGTACCTCTGTACCAGTGACATAAGTAGTGCCCAATATTTCATGGCACAGCCTTGTGGAAGAAGAAGTCTCAGCTCAGATGAGGTGGCAGAACTGTGCATGGCCTCAGGCCAACAGCTTCTGCCAGCTTCAGAGAAGGAGGAAGGGGAGCAATAGAAACTGAGGTGATTGCTTTAGGGAGCCTAATGGACAGGACAGCTTTGATGAGGCATTAACTGATAGGTGACCATTTGGAGACTAGCAGTTCTAACTGGCAATTGTTCAAGAGTTAGCAAAACCCAGATAAACATTGCTGAGATCAGAGGAAGCATTTACTGACTCTAGAGAAATGTTGAGCAGGCAAGATTATTGCTGCCCAACATCTTTCTCTAGCAATCCCATTAAATTAAAACTCCCACAGATATGCTTGGAAATTGTATTCTTTTCTGAGGCTTTTGACAGTTCCTTGAAGTTATTGGTTCTTAGCCTATGCATATTTCAAGCGCACCTTTCTATACTATACTATACTATACTATACTATACTATACTATTTTCCTGTCTTTGAGCAAGAACAACTGAACAATACTGTGTGCTATTTACAGAACAAGCATGTTTGTCTGCATTTTTGTACAAAGTAATCAGTTTTCAAAGAGCCATATTATGAGCACACAAGGGCTTATATCAGGGTGACCATATGTCATAAACAAAAAAGGACAAGGCACCTGCAAAATGTAGGGCACCCATGATAAATGAGCAATCCAGGGTTAGGGCCCAGCTGGACTGTCCCAGGTAGGCTGTATCCAGAGCAGAAAGTTGGGCTGAATCCAGAGTCAGGAAGCCAGGGCTGCCCTCACTACTCCTGAGCATGCTCAATAGGCATCAAGTAAGTGGCACCTGGGGAGGGCTTGCTGAACATCTGTGGTGCCTGCCTTATAAAGAAGCCCAGAAGACCTTGACAAACCAGTAACAGCTGCTGCATGAGACTGCAGAACTATAGTACCTGTAGTGGAAGGTGGATGCAAGCAGATGTTTGGAGTTGTGCTGCATCCTGAGGTTGGTTGACAGTCATAGTTGTGCCATATCCTGAAGTTGAGAGGCAGGGGTTGAAGATAGGCTGACTAAGAACTCAAAATTTTTGCCAACATTTTCATTTTCACTCTGGCTTATCATGGACCCCTATGGCCTACTCATTGTTATACCTGCTCCTGAGGTGGTACGACTCTGAGGAGCTAGAAGAGGGAATTTCTGCCCTGGAAACAGGCTTTGAATAAAGTGATTTGTTTCACTGTATTCAGTATAATTTGGGATTAAATAAGTTTTAAACCCAGCAAGATTTTCTTATTTTTGCTAGACCAGGGTGACCAAAAGGAGAAATTTCCCTGCAAGGTGCAACAGAGCCTACATCAGTGTCACTGCATTGTTGCATGGCATTGCAACAATGATTTAATTAGGATTGGACTGCAAGTCTTCTATATAACAGATAATGCAGAATTTTCTGTTACACACAAACCATCATATGTCTTTTTAAAAAGGATAAGTTGCAATGGCAGCAGAATGGAGGCATTCAAAAACTCTTCTTTCACATGTTTTTTTGTACAGTTCACTTTGTGGGATAGTAATAAACTCCATGGGGAAACTATGTCTTCAGAAAGCAAGCTGTATCAACTTGGAACTATATATTCATACATTTGTCAGCTGCTCAGATAAGCTTAAGGCTTGTACCATGTGTGTGCTATACCCTCTTGACAAATATAATGGATCATGGAAATGAAAATTACTTTGTGTTCAATAAACCTTTGTGATGTTCAGTTTCAGAGCACAAAATCAGTTCCCTGAGACTGAAGGTCAAGGACTGAATGCTGCTGGTAGCTTATCATTTCCATGAAAACATTGCTGCTTAATAAATACAAGGAAAAATAAAACTTCAAATGTTCATCCTTTAAAAAAACAATGCGTCGGCTTAGTGCTTGCCCACCACTTCTGATGCATAATAATGCAAAAAATTTTAATTGCTTTCCAGTGTACATTGGTATAGTTCTATTGATCAAACAAGGTCCGAGGAAGGGTCTGAAATTCAATGACAGAGCATGAGCAGAAGATCACAACTTCAATTCCTGGCATTTTCAAGTAGGCAAACTCGTATTCAGTCTCCTGAATAGACATGGCCGGTCAATAGCTAGATCGACTGGTAATTTGGTTCAGTATAAGACATACAGCAAATCCTTAATGTTGTTTTCTTGGAAACCACAACTTTCAGTGGAACAACTAATAAAGAAAACAATTTTATCATGGATTAATTTGAACCAGCAGTGCCTCCGTTTCTGTGTGGAACCCCAGAAGGAAACCATGGTTAATGGCATCCATAGTTTTGGGCTCTAAGGCTGCAAGCCTATCCACAATTTCCTGAGAGTAAGCCCCATTGAACACAATAGGACTAAGAGTAGACATGCTTAGATCCTACATGCTTAGGATTGTGCTCTTAAAACCTCACCCACCCCCACACCCAAAAAGCTATCAGAGCTCTGCTCAGGTCACCTCCAGAGGGTTTTCTGAAGCCCACAGGGATATGTTGGGATATCCATACTTGGATATGTTACATTGTTGAAAAATGCAACTGACTTATGTAACAGAGGCTGCAATCCTAAACTTCAGTTAGTCTGGAGAAGCCCTGACATAAGGTCAGCCCTCTGCTGACCTGGGGGTATCACAAAAGTGCTGTAAACCATTTCTACTCCACTCCTGGTTGGGTTTTTTTAGGCCAGTGAAAGTTATATGCTGACCTCCCCAAACACCATGGGAAGATATGTAAGGTGAGTTATGCCAGCCTAAGTCGGTTAAGATTTCTCCCTAAAAGGAAAATTCCCATAATTCAAAATGGACAAATGAGACTGATTATACGAAGAGTTAATGAGATGTTAGAGGGCTCAAAATTCCATGAGATGGACATGGAATCAGTAAGGTGTGAGGTGATACCTGGGGGATGGTGACACCACTTTTGACCAAAATCATTAAAACTCTGATTTGTTGGAATACCATCATTTTATATATAATCCAATGTGTAATTTACAGAAGATTGCAATGAAACAAACAGCTTTGAAATATCTCTGTTCTATCAAAAGGTATGGCAAAAAAACCAGTAAGAGTGGAGAGATGTTACATCACCATGGCCAGGTTGTTGCATCAGGCTGGTTGGCCACACTGGGTGACTCAAATCCTAGTAATGCCACTACCTAGTATTCATTACCCAACTCACCTCCAAAGGCAGAATTACCTAGAAAAGCACTTTTTATTAAGAACTTAAGATCTTCATGACTGGACATTTTTTTACTGTTTCATCTATACTGAATTCTCACCTTTCAGACAAAACTGTCCTCAGAGCTACATAGCTTAATATACCTATTTAAGTTTTCAGTATGTTTATGAGCCTTGCCCAGCTGGATGCAGAGCATCTATTTTTGTGCCACTCTTCCACCAGGAATAGTTTTTTTAAGTTGACAATGGATTAAATCAAATACCAATTACAAGCACCATTGCACTGAAGTCCTATGTAAAAAAAGAACTACACCTCCCTCTGGCTTCCTTCCTGATGTTCCCCAATTACCATCATTTCAAAGGTTTTCAGCTCTGCAGTAGTCATACTAACATGGCAATGCAGGAATGAGGAAACTAATCTTTGGACTTTGCACATTTATACATATTTTGATTAAAATACAGTATTATTCAAGAATGGTTTGGGGGCAAAAATCTTCCAGAAAGACACCTTTTACCCTCACAATTTTTACCCATCAAAGTATTGATTTATGGAAACCAATAAAAGCTGATGCTGATACTATAATCATGTGCCTTTGATTAAATATTGCCAGTGACCTCCCCTCCCAAAGGTTCATAGTCTCTCCTGACTCAATCTTGATTACTTGGCAGTTATAGGAGAAGGTAGCCAGCACTTAAATGGGGTGATGCAAGGCTCATTTTCATCAAGATCATGCTAACTAATGGCCACTGATAGAAGCGGATGGCTAAAGCACTGCAGGGAATCTGTATGTCTCCTCTTAAGTTCTTATAAATTTCAACTCCCCATCTTGGTATAATCCTATTGGCAAACACAAGCTTGAAGGATATATTAACTGCTTAATTAACTGCCCAATGGTCAGAGTATCTAGATAATCTTTGTAAACTCCAGAAGGTCTCCTGCTGATGAACCAAGCATGGATGCTGCCCACCATAACTTTGATCAATCTTGGAACTTCATCAGTTTGAGTGCTATTAAGAATTTGTACCCTCCTGGAAGGCTAGGAGGCCTTTATTTTAATCAAGGCCAGGAAAATCCTAGAACACCTCAGTAGACACTCCAGTAACTATGAGAAAGAGTTTTAAAAAAACTCTTGACTGGAGTCTGGAGTTAAAAAAAACAATGACTGGAAATTGTACTGTTAGAGTACAATTGGGTGGGAAAATGTTGATTCGTAATGGTTCTTCGCTGCTAGTGAATAAATTCGCTTCTACAGATCCAGTGTATAAATATTTGTGAATCTACTCATTCATACACAAAAGAAGGCTAGTTTAGAAGGAAGAATTAAGAAAAATATTTGGGAAACCATCTTTGTAATGGTTACAGTGAAAAATATTATTTAAGAAATATCACATATTTATCAATGTGAATAAATAATGTGAGATTTGTGGCTTTGAATGAATACACATCTACAGAGGTCAAATAACATGCAAGTAATCAGAGTTGGCATTCTAAAGAAAAGAAAGAAGCCATGAAAAATAGTTCTTATATATTATGTAAGAACAACCATATACCCCAAAATAGCACAAACCTAATAAAATATTTAGAAGATATTTTTCAGATCCCTTGGAATATAACACCATGAACAAAAATCTGGAACAAAAAAATCAATTCTCTATAAATGTGTTTCTGATTAAGCCAATGATAGGAGGAATGAATGATTGAATGATAACAGTCCTGTGATGGCTATTACCCATTATTCTGTATCAAAAATAAACACCTTAATATATCAATTTTATGAGATAAGTTTTGAAATAATGCAGTGAAACACTTTTCAGAAGAATTGTTTCCATTAGTACAATAATAGCCCAATTCTATGGGCTTATCGCGCTGGCAGAACTAGCAAGGAAACTGTGGGAGGGGGTGGATCTAGGTGCAATGGTATGCAGAGGATGCTGTCCCCTAAAAGAGCATCCTCAGCACACCTGATCTCTCCTCAGACTTGCACCAGTGAAACTGGTGACTTTGATAAAGAGGAAATCCATTGCTGAGTGGGAAGCTTAAGTTGGGTAAGGGGATGTCTCCTTTCCCATCCATAGACTCCCAATAGCTTCCATAGACTCTTGAACCAGCATGGAGAAGGGAGTATAGGACCCGGGTAGTCTACTAGCGATCCTTTTCATTTTGAGATTGTGAGCCCTTTTGGGACAGGGACCCATTAGCTTTTAATTAGCTATTATTATTTTTCCATTTTCTTTGTAAACCACTTTGTGAACTTTTTAGTTGAAGAGCGGTTTATAAATACTGTAAATAGATTGATGAATGTGAGAAAGCTTTCCAAAAAACTCCAATTTCTTTCTCTTTCATGATTTTCAGGGCACAAGAGTGTCTCTGTGAAAGCCAATTTTGTGGTTAAAATGTTGTACCGTATATACTCGAGTATAAGCCGACCCAAGTATAAGCTGAGGCACCTAATTTTACTACAAAAAACTGGGAAAACTTATTGACTCGAGTATAAGCCGAGGGTGGGAAATGCAGCAGCTACTTCTGTTTTAATGAGGAGAAATGTGGTGAGCCATCCAGCTCCTACATGCAGAGAGGAGAAGGATCAATCTGCTGACTTTTTTTTTTTTAAAGAAGGCAGCAAAGCAGCCTTACCTGCTTTTTAAAAAGACTGGACTAAGCTGAGCAGCTTGTGCAGAATTCCACTTCTTTGCCCATCTTATGACAAGTATAAGCTGACCCAAGTATGTGCTGAAAAACTGGGCTTATACTTGAGAATATACAGTATTTTAGCTAGATATCAGACTGTTCTCTGTACCGCTGTCACATCATTGGACAATCATTGAGCATTTTAACATTCTGAAATCTTATTCTGAAAGTGCAATCCAAAGCACTCATTGCTGAAAAAGTTCTGTACGGCACATTTGTGCCACCCTGGCCAGTGCCACCGTGTGCCACCTCAGCACAAGGAGATATATCAAACTAGGTCTGTTGGCCCATGCCTCCGCAGGCTGGTTTATCCAGACCAAAACAGGATCTGGAGAAGATGGGGGAAGGGATGTGTAGGCAGAGGACGGGCAGAAGACAGGAGGGATGGGAGGGGGAGGATTGTGCTGTGTGCCACTTTGACTGGGTGCCACTTTGAACCAGGATGTGAAGCCTATTGAGGTCTGAGGGAAGGTAGATGGCTAGGATCATTTCTCCAAACAATTAGTCATCAGCATGTTGGGGGGGGGGGGCTCCCCTGCAGATTTCTTTGAGTTAATAATATTCTACCTTCCTAAGTATTACATGCTTATACATTTTGGTGCAAAGCCACTTTGTACCTTGCTGTCTGCAAGAGAAAGGGAATGTAGTGCATTTTACATTTTCCCATGCAAATGAAAAGAAATTGCAGATGATAGGCAAGGTTGAAGCACAATATTATAGAAAAATTGTCAGTTATGGAAAGATTTGCAATAATTTTTGAATACATTGTTTTCAGAACGCAAAAGCATTCTGAAATCTTTCTTAGACAAAAATACACTCACCAAAATATAACATTTCAAAGTATTCACTTTACTGGATAATTTTGATTATTATTTTTAAAAGTTCAGCGGAAATTCGTTGTCAGCAAATTTGTCATCAGTACAGAAGCACATAGGTCCAGTAATTTACACTGCTTGAACCTCTGATGTTGGACGATTGTTGCTCTATTATTCCTTATCCTAGGCTGGCAACTGAACTTGCTCTCAGGACATGAGTCAGCATTTGGAGTAAGCGAAAGGAAGTGCCTTTGGCAAGAGTTACCACTTTTAACCATCTTCACTTATATCTTGGGCTAAGCTAAGCTGACCATAAAGATAATAAAGTGATGGTAAAAATAAACATTCTCTTTTGTCCACAGAGTTCACAGTGCCAGAGGAACACTCTGGTCTGGAAACCATCCAAAGGTAGTAAATATGTATGGATAAGGCTCACCTTTTGCAAACCTTGAAACTTTTCACCCAAAAGATGAAGTACTAAATATCTGTCTCAACTTTATCTCAGTTCTGTATATGCTTTTCTCACCTCAACCAGGGGAACCCACAAAAGCAGAATAGAAGCAATGCAGCATACAGTATATAAAGCATTCTTTGCACTTCTTATCCATGAAAGTTTGATCATGCCACAACACAATTTTTGTCTATTTTAGACAGAAAAAATGTTCTCTGAAAGCCAAATAAGAATTGGCATATTGGGAGAGGAGCATTGTCAGGATCTGAATTGTGGTGGTGCTATGGCTTCTTGCTACTGTTTTACTGCCTTCCCTCCCCTTCTGTTCAAATAAGAAAAAAATGTCTCATGCCATGTTTAGTTTGACCACTAATTCTTGTTCAAAGTTCTTGTAGGGCTTTGGAGAATGGCAAAAGAAAGTGAAAAACAAAAAGCAAAATGCTGAGAAAGTGGGAAGTGTGAAATTGCTGGTGACAGAAAAGGCACTGTCATGAGTAACCACAAATCACCCCTAATCACAACTGATGTCCAGTCCACAACTGGTGTGATCTTTCCCACATTACTTGTTTTATGAGGGGAGAGTCCTGGACTTCAAATATCTGAATCCTAAACCTTGTAGGACTTTAAAGGACCAGGAATATTTGATCATGGCATATGCATGCAGCCAGAAGATGGTTACTCAAGGGCAAAAATGTAATAACTAATCAATGAATGATTTCTAGGAAACTCGGTAATTTAGGCCTGTGAATTTTAACTTTTTCATCTTAAGTCAAATTGTAAAGGTGCAAAAATTGCACATCATCAGTTTTTTGACCATTGACAAGGCACACAGCCCTTAATAAACTCCTGTGGCACACCTATAGACCGTTTGTGGCATACTAATATGCTATGGCATAGTGGTTGAACAAACATGGATGGACTAGACAGTTAATATATATATATATATATATATATATATATATATATATATATATATATATATATATATATATATAAGATCGGCATTAACATTTTTGAAGACTAATTACAGATTTCTTTAACAGAATGCTATATTTGATTAACAAAGAAGGGCCTTTGGGCCCATACAATAAATACAAAACATTTTGTATAGTTGGTCAACTAAACTGCTGTCCATTGGAGAACATTGAGAAGTGCATAGCAATTCCAGAAGTAGCAGTGACAATGAAAATACTACTGAAGTCTGACTATTTACATCCAAATGAGAGGTTCATTTTCACCATTCATACAGGCATCCACTGGGGAATTCCCAGGAAAAGATTCTAGAGGAAATGTCGAAACACAACCCTTAACCTGTCAGAGCACCACCAATACTACTTACACCCAACAACAGCATCTGAAAGGGGACATCCAAAAAGATGGGCAATTTTAAGGAAGCCAACAAATGCATTACTGCCCTCTAAAGCAATAGTAGTACTCTTGCTTTATGGTTGGTGTCAAAGGATGATTTCTTTTTCAGAGAACATAATGACAGAGGCATGATATTCTGTGGTGTGGCCACTCCATAACATGTATGTGGTGTTGGATGCCTTCCAGGAACGCATAACACAAGCCAGTACCAAGAAGCAAGACTGATGGCAAGAGTCTTCAGATCCCATAGGTCTAGATAAGAATGCTACACATTTAATTGTCAAAGCCATCACACACACCCTAACCAATCAGGCTATGTTGGAGGAAGTCTCACCTGAGTTCGGAGATTCCTCACTTGGGGTAAACAATGTTGTTAACAAAACAAAAATAACGTTTCCAACTTTGCTTATCCTCACCAACACCAGATTCAAATTCTATCAATGAGCCACTGTTAACGAAGCAATAGCTCTCCAGAACTTGGCACATGCTTGGTAAAATACAAAATAACAGTGGTACTAAACATTTCCCTAGGACACGGAAGGAGTAAGCAAGGGCCATCAAACCACAAAGAAAATCCCTGAATGAATTCACTCCACAAAAGATCCCATAGGTTTCCAAGGAAGAGAAAAGTATAAAAAGCCAGGTCACCACATTTTAAGGTCTTTCATTCCTGGCTTATCTGCATTCATTTGTTTGACAGTGCTGCATTAAGGCTACCCACATTCCAGTCACTACCCAAGGACAACCACACCAAATCAGCACCCAAGATTGGTAAACAGTCTTCCTTCTCCTTTCCAGCTTTTTTCTTCTTTTTTAAAAATAATATTTTTATTCTAATAGTTACATACAATAAAAATAAAAATTATATTCGTACAGTACCATAACACTTAAATTTTCTAGCAAGTCCAACTATTTGCTGACAGCCACATTTATTTTCAACATACTTTTCTTAAATTATCCACATTTGTCTATATGAAATATTTTATATACCACTTCCATTTCTTTCTTTATCTCTTAAATTTTAATACAATATCTTATCTATAACAACATAATTATGAAATCTAAAATCTACATACATTTATTTTTAAAATCTATATAATTTCAAATGCATCCACTATCTTTTTCTTTCTCCCTTAAATCCAATTATTTTATCAAAGGCCATACTCAATATAGTTCAGATCAATTTCATCAAAATCCAATTGCATAAATAATCTTTAAAATTATTTTCACCTAACAATTATTAGGGTGTGGTGGTGCAAGTGGTTAAGACACTGTGGCTATAATCCAGAGTAACTATGGGACCTTTTACACCGACATAGTTACAATGCCACCTATGGGAAACCTATGGGAAATGCATAAAGCAATCCAGAGTAAGTGCCTCTTACATCTTCCTGTAGTTACTCTGGATTGTAGGGTGTGCCTGTTAACTGGCAGGGTTCAAGACCCAGGTGTGCTCCTACAAGACGGGGTGAACTCCTGTCCTTAGCCCAGCTCCTGCCAATCTATAAGTTCAAAAGCATGGAAATGCAAGTAGATAAAGAGGTACCACCTTGGTGGGAAGCATTCCATGTGCCTTCGGCAGTCATGCCGGTCCCATGACCATGGATGTGTCTTTGGACAAGGCTGGCTCTAAAGGCTAAGAAGTTAAGATGAGCTCCACACCCTACACTCAATCACAGCTAAGTGCAGGGGACACCTTTACCTTTTAATAATTGTTAATTAATTAATTAATCTGTTAATAAACTATTGCTAATTAATTTTTCCCATACTGATTTCCTGCTTTTTTCCTTTCTTGTTGTTCTTTAATCATTAAGTCATGTCCAACCAGTGTGGGCTGAAAGCCATCCTTTGTGGACTATGCCACAAAGCCATCGCTTTCCCCAGGAAAGCTGTTCTGCTTCTCTTATGCTTCTTCCCTTTCTACAACTACAAACCATCAAGGAGCCCTCCATGATTGCACTCTGACCCCCTCACAGGATAGAACAGTCTCCTTTGACCGGTGATGCCAATCATTTTGATGCCAACGATTCTGACATTGTACACTACAACTGTGCTAATGATGTCCTGTGGGAGCAGTGTCAAAACAAGAAGTTCCCTGGCTTAATTTGCAAATCACAGCCAGCAGTTTGATAAAGCATTCATCTATATTCAGGCAAATGTTAGACTCGGAAGGACAGGTACTGAACCCAAAATTCCCTCCAAGCACCCCAAAATTCTTGTCCCCCAAGCCAAAATTCCTAGCTGGTTAAAAATGTTGGACACTCCCCAAAATGTAGGAAAATGTAGGACATGTTAAAATAAAGCAAAAATACTCATATTGGTTTCCTGTATTTAATTTCAACACTTTTAAAATTGAAAATCTTTTTAACATGCATGATTCTGACCCAGACATGTAAGATGACCTCAGAGCAGTTTGCAGCAACACAAGCCACACATCCAACATACATGATGACTTCAACATACATGATTCTGACCCAGACATGTAAGATGCCCTCAAAGCAGTTTGCAGCAACACCAACACATGAAAGTGACTTCAATATACATGATTCTGACATGCTCTCACTCACTCACTCACTTTCTCTATCACACACAGCACGCACTCACACATGTAGCATGCACTCTCTCACACACACCATGCACTCTCTCACACACACACACGTAGCATGCACTCACTCACCCACACACACGTAGCATGCACTCACCCACACACACCATGCACTCTCACACACACACACACATAGCATGCACTCACTCACCCACACACACCATGCACTCTCTCTCACACACACAAACACATGTAGCATGCACTCATTCACCCACCCACACACTATGCACTCTCTCTCTCTCACACACACACACACAAACACACTGACCTGCTCCAGTGATGGCACAGTGGTGGCGGGGAGAGCTGAGCTGGATAGTGAGGCTGAGAGGCGGCATGGAAGCCACGGGAAAAGCTGCACCAGCCAGGGAAGCCTCCAAGGGCAGCAGAGAAGCCTTGGAAGGAGGCACGCCAGCCAGTCAAGTGGCAGAGAAGCTGTGGAAGGAGGTGCGCCAGCCGGGAAGCCTCAGGAGGGCAGGCCAGAGATGTGTGAATTATTTAAAGGACCTGATGGCCATGAAATGCCCTTAGAATTCCAGAGGGTTTTCCCACCCTTTCCGGATAGCCCCCATTTTTCCTGGGGGGGGGGGAGAGGTTGGGAATTTCTGGTCAACTGGTCAGTTTGTGTCACAGGGATAGCCAAGTGGCAACTTGAAAAGCAAATTTATCTGGCCCGCAGCAACCCTTTCAAATTTTTATCAGGATCCACAAATATTTTTGCTCACACTTCCACAGTAAGCAAAATTTTCAAAGGGATGAAAACTGTCTTCATAATACATAAGTGGTAGGATTACCAGCTTATTCATCATTTGGGAATCTAGTATAAACTGCAGAAAAGTGGACTGTATTAAAATACGTAGAGAAGGAAAAAATGAACTGTGAAATTAGCTTACAGTAAGGCTTATTTCACAGTTCATTTTTTTCCCTTCTCTATGTGTTCAAGTACAGCATACTTTTCTGTAGATTACATACAAGGTGAATGAAAAGTAACTCCCTATATTGTAATTTATAAGTAAATTAAAATAGGGAGTTACTTTTCAATCATCATGTATATTCAAATAAAAAATATACAAAAAAAGCAGGCCTCTGTCACTCTTGAGAGACTATGGTATCGTGCTCGGCGCTGCATACGCTGCATGCAAAGCACAAAAACCTGGGCTGGATTGTTATGGAGGATTTGCTGTTGAATTAGTCCAATGGAAAGGCAGAGCCAATATGATTGGATCCAGCTACAATATAAATGGTAATTAGAACTAGCACAAAGCTGCAATATCGGCATTGTCACAGCATACAGCGAGGCACATTACAATTCACCACAAAGGTATTCCAATCTTTGTTCAAATCCCTCAAGATGACACACAGAAAGTTATTCCAGTTTATTCACAGCAAATCCAGATACTCTATGCAGAAGGTGACTGGCCTACTCTAATGAGCATCATTCCGACCAGTGATTAGTAATTTACAGCACCAGTGGCAAAGCTATATCATTTGGCAACCGGAGCCCACCACCACATGTCAATATTATTTAATTAATTATTATCAGCAGTAGTTAATAAAATTAATTAATTAGATATTAATTTATATTTTCATATTTTAAAAATCATCTTACCAATTAGGCCTCTGTTTTATTATTTTCTGAGACATGGTGAGACTGCCTTCTGAAGCACTTGTTGAGCTCCAGTTTCACTGGATTGGGAAAATTCCAGTGGCCTTGCTTTCCTCTGTCCCTGACTCAAATACAAGCCAAGGCACATTTGTTTACTAGCAAGTAAACACAGCTGTATAGTTCTGTTACACTTTCCATAAGGCTCAATACAATTATCAAGGACTTCCTTATGGGTTGATTTGTGGGGGGCTACGTCTATTGGATCAGGACTCTTCTGGGGGTGTTGGATTCCTCTCTGTCTGCCCTTTCCAACCAACTAAGGCTGCAATCCTAAACACACTTTCAATACAATGGGGCTTACTTTTGAGTAGACATGAATAAGATTGCACCCTTTGACACGTTTGTCTATTCTTGAATAAAGGCATATTATGGCTCAACATTCCATATGTCTCCATGCTTTTTTTTTTAGTTTTTTGGCCATAATTTTTGATATGAAGAAAATATTTCAAAGCTATTTTTTGCATTGGATTCTGCTGGAAAATATGCAACCAAAGGCATATGAAGTGAAGTTTGGAATGATTATAGCAATTTGGGTTACCCCCAGTGTGTCACCCCCCTGAGGGTGGTACACAAGGCCCAGGGCCCCCCTCCAGCCCCCTGAATACACCACTGGGCAGATTTCATTCTCATGCTAAATTAGACATTCTGATTCACAATACTCCAAAGACCACAATAACAGGATCATCATAGGAAGGGGATGGCAGGATCCTGCATGACATTCATTGCAGGATGAAATATCATTTCCAAGTGTTTCCCTACTTGTTGTTTTTGCTGTGATGATGGAGCAGGTTCGCAGCTACTCTATAGAACTGGTTGTTAACGAGAGATAGGACATATAAAGTTTAAAAATAGCCATTTAGAAGTGGCTGCCAGATGGGCAGAGAACCAGTTGTTAATTTCTTTGAATCCCGTCACTGATGATGATGATAAATCTATGGGCTCTGAACAGTTTATGATTTTTTTCTAACGCTGGAAAAATATTCCCTTCTCCTCATCCCCCAACTCCTCATAGTGTGTGGACTGCCTTTGCTGCATCAGCCGAAAGAATGCTGTGATAAAGATTCAGATAAACATCACAATCCAAAGAAACAACAAAGGCTCAGATGTGATTAACCTAAAATGAGCCTGTCTCTAAGTACTAGTGAAGATTCCTTCAGAAGCAAGAGTCTTTAATAATAGAAGCAAGGAACACATCTACAGATGGCCTGATTTCACCTTATAGTTTTACAAGGACCTGTGCTGTCAAACATTTAAATCACTCAAAAAATAATCAGAACTTTATTGTATGCATAGACCTTTGATAATTCCATTCCTATGACATTTAAATTGGTGAGATGCACAACAGACAGATCTTCAATTCTTAAACTATTCTGTAAAGTGCCAGAATGTGGGGTAGATCATAAAAGCACCATACCATTTCCATAACTGATGTGACCCTAAGTATTCTGCTCAAAAGCTGTGGCATATGTCAGCTGGCCCTGCAGGCTAATCTCAGCTGCCCTGAGTTTCGATTTCAACCCCTAGTGTCCACTGCAACAACTCCAAGTATGACAATATTCTCATATTATAAGTTGTAGTGAACACATCTGCATATATGTGTGTGAATTTTTGTGTGTATGTAATTTTGGAAAGAAAGAAACCAGAATATAGGAATAAATATAGGAATAAGTAAACTATGGCCATGTAATGAAATATGTAAGGTATTTCAAACACTGTGTGTCTCCTGGCATACTCTGTCTAAGGGCACATTGCACCAGTCTTGGAATCCCTTCACACCTCCAGTGAAGGTGTATGAAGGAGAAGTGGGGCATTGACAACGTCTACTGAAGTGAAGGTGCATAAAGGAGAAGTGGGGCACTGACAACATCTAGAGAACAAACTAGGAAGGCGTAAAGAGGGAAAGAGGCAGTCTAAATTTAACCAGAACATTGGAAGCATGTGGGGAGAATGATAACAGGTGATGAGGTAAAGCAATCCACACTTGCCTTCTTCTGACCACCTTTTGTTCCCCTTACAATGAAAATTTATTCTGAGTTGCTTTAAAAATCAATTATGCATTGCTTTTACAGGCGCTTTTGTTCAGAATGACAGGTTAGTGCACAGAGATACATGTGCGTAGGTGCTGGGCTTTGGCTCTTTGCCAGAATATTTTTATCTAGAGAACTTTCTTCAGAAAAAAAGTTAATTATTTTTATGGTTTTTATCTCCATATACGTCAGTTTAGTTGTGCCCCAGAACACCTTTATATTTTATCTACTAGATAGAATCTAATTAGGTCTCAAGAGTAGCACTTGTACCTCTATATTAAGGTTTCCAGTGGCATCCTTGTATAATATGTAGAAAGGTCTGATCTAAATCTATGTTTTCTTGGTGGTGGCCCCACAGCTGTGGAATGCTCCCTCTGCAGAAGGCCATCAATCCATAACTTTGCTTTTTTTCATAACTACTGTATTTTCCCTGACTTTTACATTATCTTTTCATTTGGTAATATTATCATAGAAAAGTTTACTGTTATCCACATATAGTTTTTTTTTCCTTTTTGTCTCTCTCTTTTTTAATTTGGCTGCTTTAACATATTTACTTTGCATTTTACGATATTTTGGGTGCAACCTTAAGTGGCACTAAGCCTAACTAAGCCATAACATGCTTTCTGATGGTGCAAAGCCAGGACTGCCTGCAGGAAGGAGATATTGAGGATGGGGAGGACTTGGGAAGTGTGGGTAGATTAGGCCCAGGCGGGGGGCAGGATTAATAGTTGCTAATCCACTCCATATACTAGCCCTCTTCCCAGGCTTTATCTGGTGACATGGATCAACTTGGACTTGTGATAACAGGCCTAAGTTGACCTGTTGAGTTGACCTGTTGCAGATGCTGGGATTTACTCTGGGGTAAGGAGACAAATTTCCCCTTACCCTGAAGAAACCTCAAGCAGTCAAAATTCCCCTGTGGCAGGCAGGCCTTAGCTGGCACCACTGTATCACCACCTGGGAATGAGAATTGGGCTGTTTATATCTTTTTAAGAATTACTGTCCATTCAAGTATAAAAATCCTTGAATATTGTTCTGACTTAAATAAGGTTCCATCAATAACATCAACTTCTTGACATGATAACAATGGACTTTTACAATTAAGAGGACATTGGTATCTGAGGGGATGTCAATTTGCTTTTTGTTGCTTTGGATAATAGGACCAGGACAAATATCACAAGGGAAATTTTCAATTTAATGTTAGGAAGAGCTTATACTATGACAGTACAAACTGTTTAACAGTAGAATAGCCAGCCACAGAACCTGTTCTCTACTGTTGGCTGTCTTTAAGCAGAGACTGGATAGCCATGTATTAGGAATGAGATAGATGTGATCCCCAACTCCTACGATATGATAGCCTGGTATTGGATTGAACTTAGTGGTCCTTTCCAACCCCTCTATGACAACTTCTGACATAATTCATTTTCTAGTAAATAGGATACAATTGAATTATAAGAGAGAGTCTGTAGCTTGGTGGTAAAATATATTTGTCTGTATAAATTCCCAGGTTTGATCTCTGGTGTCTTCAAGTAGGACTGGGAAAAACCTATTGAAACCCAGAGAACTTCAACCAGCCAGTGTCAGTAATGCTATGCTATATGGAACACTTGTCTGACTTAGGATAAGTCAGAGTGTCATCACCGTACATAGTGACCAAGCCACTCAGCTTTCATTCCCCATATGTACAGTGGGCTTCAAAGAACTTGTAAGGAAAACATTGTTGGAAAAGATATTTTCTTTATTTTCTGTTAACAGCATTGGAGTGCACAATTAAAAAGAGAAAGATGGAATATAAATGAAATAAATAATAAATATTTGGCCCTATAGTTTTTTTTTATAGTTGTATATTGCTTGAACCTTTCTTAGTGTTCTCATCTCTCCATACAGATCTTCCCTGGCTCTCCCTGCCACATAGTAGCCTTGGGCTACCCACTCCAATCCCTTTTCTTTTACATTTTCTTCCTGCTGCAAAGAAATACATCTTATATTGTAATATCAATGGGAAAACTCCCCTAGTTTCAGTAAGGATCTCATCCCTTGATGTATAATTTATTGCTCACAATCTGTCATCGTTCCACCATTAGCTGAATTTGGAACGCTATAGCTGGTTGACTGTACAGCAGTTCTTCCTTACTGATACAACCATTGAAATAAACAAATTTGTGATGATGATGCAGAAATATTTTTAAATGGACTTTTACTTACATTCCAGTGGCAGACACAGATAAATTGAAAATGAGCATTTTCAATGGACTTGGTCCCTGATTTGGTTGCTTGACAGCTCTCTTGCGTGGAACAGAAGTGTCATTGAAAAAGTACTTGTGTACCACATGATTTCTCTTAAAAATATCCAGAACACTTTGAATCTTCTTTTCCCACTTTATAGAGTATCACAGTATGAAATACAAGTCCCTGTGGAAACTGAGCCACATCTTTGTTTACTCGTATGTAGGAAACTATGCCTCAGTCTTAGAAAGCCTAGAGGACCACCACCACCATAGTCCTAAACTGGTGAATGCAGGCCACAAAATGCCCCTGACAAGGAAGTCCCCCTACATCTGTATATATAAAAGAGAAAAGTCACTCACTGACTCACAGACTGACTGACTGACTCATCACCGCCCTGCCAAAACTGCTGGGTCTAGAAGTGTGAAATTTGGGGTGAGTGTTCCTTCCGTGACGGAGGGGTGCACTAAGAACCAGTTTTCGGAAATTCCAACCGGAAGGGGGTGAAAAGGGGCGCAACGCGTTTTCCTCCCTATACTTTGCATTGAGAATTGCTGACTCAGCAACATTCTGCCCCAACTGCTGGGCCTGAAGCATGGAATTCTGGGAGTTCCTTCTGTCACCTGAACTCCCACCAAGAACCATCTGGAGAAATTAACCCTTCAGGGGCTGAAAAGGGGGCAACGTGTTTTTGTCCTATACTTAACATGGGAGACTGAACAACATCCAGCCAATTTGGTGCTCAGACCCTGGTGCACTGGGGGATGGTGTTCGGAGGAAGAGGTTGCGCTGGCGAGGATGCTGGGCATGGGGGGAAGTTGCGCATGGAGGAAAGTTGCACATGGGAGGATGATGCGCATGGGGGGAAGTTGTGCATGGGGGAAGTTGTGCATGGAGGAAGTTTCACATGGGGGACTGATGCACATGGGGAAAGTTGCACATGGGAGGAAAGTTGCGCATGGGGGAAAGTTGCGCATGGGGGAAGTTGTGCATGGGGGAAGTTGCGCATCGGCGGATGATGCGCATGGGGAAAGTTGCGCATGAGGGGATGATGCGCATGGGGGAAGTTGCGCATGGGTGGAAGTTGCACATGGGTGAAAGTTGCGCATGGGGGGATGATGCGCATGGGGAAAGTTGCACATGGGGGAAAGTTGTGCATGGGAGGAAAGTTGCGCATGGGGAAAGTTGCGCATGGGGGAAAGTTGCGCATCGGTGGATGATGTGCATGGGGAAAGTTGCGCATGAGGGGATGATGCGCATAGGGGAAGTTGCGCATGGGTGGAAGTTGCACATGGGTGGAAGTTGCGCATGGGGGATGATGCGCATGGGGGGATGATGCACATGGGAGAAAGTTGAGCATGGGGGAAAGTTGTGTATGGGGGCTGATGCGCATGGGTGGAAGTTGCGCATGGGGAAAAGTTGTTCATGGGGGATGATGCGCATGGGTGGAAGTTGCGCATGGGGGTTGATGCGCATGAGGGAAAGTTGCACGTGTGGGAAAGTTGCACATGGGGGAAAGTTCCACATGGGGAAAAGTTGTGCATGGGGAGAAGTTGCGCATGGGGAAAGTTGCGCATCGGCGGATGATGTGCATGGGGAAAGTTGCGCATGAGGGGATGATGCGTATGGGGGATGTTGCGCATGGGTGGAAGTTGCACATGGGTGGAAGTTGCACATGGGGGGATGATGTGCATGGGAGAAAGTTGGGCATGGGGAAAGTTGCACATGGGGATGATGCGCATGAGGGAAAGTTGTGCATGGGGGAAAGTTGCGCATGGGGTTTGATGCGCATGGGGGAAAGTTGCACATGGGGGAAAGTTGCGCATGGGGAAAAGTTGCGCTGGGGGAAGTTGCCCATGGGGAAAGTTGCGCATGGGAGGATGATGCGCATGGGAGGAAAGTTGCGCATGGGGGGAAGTTGCACATCGGCGGATGATGCACATGGGGAAAGTTGCACATAAGGGGATGATGCACATGGGTGGAAGTTGTGCATCGGGGAAAGTTGCACATGGGGGAAAGTTGCGCATGGGGAAAAGTTGTGCATGGGGGTTGATGTGCATGGGGGTTGATGCGCGTGGAGGAAAGTTGCACATGGGGTAAAGTTGCGTATCGGCGGATGATGCGCATGGGGGAAAGTTGCACATGAGGGGATGTTGCACATGGGGGGATGATGCGCATGGGGGGATGATGCGCATGGGGGGATGATGCACATGGAGGATGACGTGCCTGGGGTGTTTCTGTGCCATGAGGGGATGGCATAGGGGAAAATGTTACACCCACAACGCGGGTACACTTTTCGCTAGTTTTCAATAAACTAAAAGGTATAGAGTCCTATGTAAGTATACAGCCCTATGGAGAGTGAACAGAGTTACATGTGCATATTTACTCCTATGTAGGCAAGAATGGACTAAGGCTTAGATGACTCAGTCACAAAAACAGGTATGTTTTTGCAACTTGTATGGACTCAAGTCACACGTGTCAAAAATGTGAGCACTGACTTGGGTCAATGGTTTTATCCTAACAATATAAAAGACTCAAACTCAAATCAAGACTCACTTTTGTTAGTGATTATGACTCTGTTTTGTGTTAGCACTTGCAAGCTTCCCCCCCACTTCTAGAACTGGATTCTCTCACTCACAAAGACACAGGTAAAAATTACAAAAAGAGCTGTGCATGAATTATGATAACCGCATGGGTATATTGAGTCAAATGTAGTGGAGATTCGGGATTCAACTTGAGTCCTGGTGCTGTGGTTCTGGTGGACAAATGTGCCTGGGCTCCTATCAAAGGCCAGGCAATGGGCAATGCAAAACCCACAGAATGGCCCCAATCTGATGAACATAGAGGTCAACAAATGCTCCAGAAGGCCACCACCACCATAGTAAAAAAGGATAAAAAACAGATGTATGTGCAGCTGGTGAGATGAAACTTTTTTTTAGTCTTGTTAAGCTAGGTGGGTCCCAATATAAAATGTCATTTTAATAAGCAGGTACCAATGCTATGCTTCAACACTCCAGAAATGACTTTTGGGGGGCAATCACTCTTTATTTCCAAACTCTGTATGGTACGTTTCCCTTCCCATATCCTGCATATTAAGACATATTCCCCAGTAGGCATGAAAAGAACTGTGAGGCTATTGTGAGGAAGCTTAAGATTACTGCAATTTCTTCTCCGCCTTTTAGGCAGTGAGAAATATATAGTCCCTGGAGTGTTCAAATCCTGTATTTTGTAGCCATTCTAAATTCCTCATTTAATAAAAGAGCCACTAAGAACTGACAGGTTACTTTTTGGCTGCCATGGTGATCCTTTTTGTATTCTCTCCCCCCACCCTTCCTTCCAAACAGGAGTAGGATTTGCGACAAGGTACATTTTTACCTTTAAAAGTTTCTGAGGGTGAATGGGGGAAAATGCCTCAGGCGGTTGAGGGAAAAGATTTTTTTCCTATGGAGAAAATGCGAGGTTGAATGATGATCTGAAGACCAGTGGGAGCACCACTTCCTTTATCAGCAGCACGTACCTCAGTTAAAGAAAGCATGAAAACAATGCTTGAATTCAGCAGGGGGTTTCTATGGCCTTTCCATTTCCTGTTCTTTCCTGTAAACTGTCCACAAAGGAAGTATAATAGGGAGAAAAAGCTAGCAGCCCTGAGGTGAAAAATAATATATTTTTATTCTTTATTTGGTTACAGAGACTAACAGGACAATCCAGAGCAACTAATCTGTCCACATAAGAGCCCTTAGGTTGCCCTATCTAACACTAGGTTGGAGCAACTGCAAGATGCTCCAGCCCAGTTACTCTGAAGGAGGCTTAGGGCAGAGCAAGGCAAGATAGGGTGCCCTAAGAGAGGTGGACCTGCTCTGCCCTAACTGGGGCAGCCTAAGCAGCTCAGGAGAGGCAAGTTGAGGGCATGTTTAGCATTGCCTAGGGCAGAGCAGTTACTCTGTATCCAAAGCCTGTTTCCAAGGCAGAAATGCCCTCTTCCAGCCCTCAGAGTTATACCACCTCAGGAGCAGGTATAGTAATGAGTAGACCCATAGGGGTCCATGATAAGGCCCGAGTAAGAATGGCAGTGCTGACCAAAACTCTGAGTTCTTGGCCATCCTGGCTGCAACCCCTGCCTCTCAACCTCAGGATATGGAACAAACTACGGCTGCCCACAAACCTCAGGATACAGCAGGCCACTCCAAGAAGCCCCTTGTATTCACTGTAGAATGTACTGGCATCTCATCAGGGACTCCTTGTAAGGCAGGCACCCAGTGGCGTCACCAGACTGGTGCGGCTGGTGTGGGCTGCATTGGGTGATGCGCTCCGTATGGGGTGATGTGCCGGAGGAGTTTGACTGTCCTTTGGCATCAGCACCCCCCTTCAGGCCTGCTCCAAGGCAGAGCAGCAGCCAGAAGCTGCCACTTGTCTGAGGAGCTGGCCTGAACGGCCATCTGAGGTGCACTGCGCAGAAACACACTGAGCATGCCGAACAGCTTCAGAGGAGACTTCCTTAGAGCAGAGAAAGTCCGCGCCTCTGCACAGCCATTCGGCCTCACTCAGGAGGCGGAGCGGCAGCCGAATGGCTTCAGAAAGAGTACTGCACAGGCACCAACTCCGACGCCTGCACAGTCTCCCTCGAAGCCAAAAGGCTTCAGAAAAGTACTGTGCAGGTGTCAGAGATGGTGCCTGCGCAGTACTCTTTCTGAAGCCAGTTGGCTTCAGAAACAACTGCGCAGGCGCCAACTTGGTGACTGCGCAGTCCAGGTAGGGGGGGCGCGCATCCCAGGGATGACGCACAGACTTCCGCACCAGGTGATGTGCAGAGTCATGTCACCACTGTAGGCACCACAGCTGTTCCTTGTTCAGTGTGATCTGAGGGGTGTCTCCTCAGGAGCAAGTCTTCCCCTTGTGTCAATTACTTAGCATGCTCTGGAGCAGTTAGGGCAGCCCAGGCTTCCTGACTCTCTGGATTCAGCATAACTTTCTGCTCTGGATACAGAATAGTTAGGAGAGTGCAGTTAGGTCAGAGCAGGCTGAATTTGCTCTGGATTGTGTCCGAACTTAGATGTGATGCTTCAGTAACTGCCTATAGAAAAAGGCAAACAGCTCAACCAACATTTGCCTCTTCCAAACACTAACCCTGCCAATTCTCCTGTATGGGACAAAAACATGGATTCTGCTCAACTCAGATATGTAGAAGCTTGAGGACTTCCAAATGCAGCGCCTGAGACAGATCCTGAGAGTGTTCGCCTTTGAAACAAGATAATAGAGAAAAGGTGCAACCATCAACCCTCAAACAACTAATCCAAAAACACAGACTGGAAGGGTTTGGCCACATCTGCAGAATTAACATCAATCAGCTACCACATAAGATTCTCTGGTGAGAGTGACCTGTCCACTGGAGAATTCAATGAGAACTCACCAGAAAAGATATGGCTCTAACTGGTTTCATCACCATCAATTGCAAAGAATGGAAGATAATTGTGAATGATGCAGAATCTAGAGACACCTACAGCAGCATATTGGTTGAGGATGACTCCCCTATTACTAGCTAAGGTCTAAAGAAGACTGTAAACTGCAAAAAGGTGCTACAAACATCAAACATATTTTAACTTAAGCAATTAATAAGTGGACACAGTTATGCACCACCATAATGGGGCTTATGCTGCTGCATTGTGAGATCCACCATTGTTAAGCCAAGAATTGGAATGGGCTGTTAATTAACTCAACTTTGCTAGGAAGCCTGTTCCCATAACCCTCTCTGTTGTTGGGCAGCTACACAAGGAGGCTAGACACACTGACAATACAGTGTGACATTGCAGCCCTACGATCCAGAGTAACTACGGAAGCATGTAAGAGACATTATGTGTACCAATAGTTACTGCACCACCTAGTGAAAACCTATGGGAAATTCATATCGCAATCCAGAGCAAATTGTTCTTACGTTGGAGCAAGGACTCCACGTAGTTACTCTGGATTGCGCCCTAAGTCCTATTGAACTCACAAGGACATACTTCTGAGTATACATGGGTAGACCTGTAGTGGGTGTTATTTCTAGGTAAGTTTTGAGTGCAAATAATGAGACCAGAAAGGCTCTTCAGCACACTGCTGCTTAATTACAAAAAGTATCATTGTAGTTATGGAGAATATCACACTTCAGGAATGAAGGGTTATTTCTATGCTAGCAGCAGCCTGGCTTCAACTGAACCTATCTTCTGACAAGGTGACATAAGGCTGCTTAGAGCCAGATAGAACGAATGGTCCACTGTTGCACATTTTTATAATTTTTTTTTTGTAACTGGTGTCTTAGACCAATTGCCTTCATGTCAAGCCTATCAAGACTGATGAATGTATCTGATAATATTGCAGAGAACTTCCACATCAAATAGATTTCATAATTCAACTCAATTTTTTAGGCTCAAGATCGCAAACTTTTTTTTAAGGTTACAAATGGGAGGGGAATTCTTTTTAAATGATGGTTATGGAAAAGAAAATAGTACGCTTTCCAAAAGACACAAATCTATTTTAGAACGTTATTAAAGCACTTAATATGTGCTTTCTGACACATGAAAGCCATGTTTAATATTTCTTGTGCTTAATTGTTATTTGCATTAAAAACACCATGCACTTCAGTTTCAATATTTTAGAATAAGCTAGCCCAGTTTAACATGAATATGCCCCAGTGTTATAATGGAAAACTTAAACACATGGTTAGCTCTCTCCTATTGAGATCAACAGGATCCTTGTTCAATCGGGGTCTTTCTCTCATAACAAATCACTGTTTTACCAATTTAATTCATATCACCTGGTGGCCGAGTTGCTAACTTGAGAAGACTGTGTTCTTTATAGCCTTTTCTATATATGAAAAGGCTTATTTAATCCACTTTTCAAATGGAAAACTACAGAAAACATGCCAAGTGAAAAAATTCCCATACATTTTGTAGATGGCATTGGCCAAGCATTTAGTAGGGAAAGTGCCTACTAAGAACTGACACCAACTTGCTTGCAACAGAGATGAATATTTGAATGGAATGAAGAGGATAATTTACTCTGTAGGGCTTTTGTTATCTGTTGTTGCTATTAGCTGTAATTGTCTGGTTAACATTCTGAACTGGAGGCTGAGATGCAATTCTGATAACTCAGATAACAGCACATGGAAATTCTTCATGTTCTTATCTTAGCTACATTGGAGTAATTCCATCCATCTTAAAAACTAATTACATAATAAGGGTTCTGAGGAAATTCTAATTAGTGTTTGAGAACAGCAAAAAACAAATTGGACTTATATCTGAATGTGTAGAAGGAAAACGTTTATTAACCATGGGGAAGCTGATTGGTCACTCCAAGAAATGAGAAATATCATTGTAAACAACTATTCCTGAGTTACTTCATTTATTCTCTTGTTCTTGTTGACCTATCTGATCTTTTTCTTTCCCAGGAGGAGCTGTAGCATCATCTGCATTTGTTTTCAGTCCAGATTTTTGTTTAGAGGTTAACAGCTGATTACCGTGCATGAGCAGTTTACAGCCTGATCTGATTCTGAACTGGCCCAGAGAGTGAAGAGGTCCTGGCACAGCCTTCACTACATGCACGGTAACCAGATGCCCAAACATAAAAAGGAGGACAAGCCCTACAATCCAGAGTAACTACGGGAGAACGTAAGAGACTTTACGTGCACCCGTAGTTACTGCACCACCTAGTGAAAACCTAGGGAAATTCATATTGCAATCCAGAGCAAATTGTTCTTACACAGGAGCAAGGACTCCCCGTAGTTTCTCTGGATTGCGCCCAAGGTCTGGCCTTTCCTCTCAGCCTGGCCTTTCTGGCAGACATGCATGTTTATCTACTCACGAATAAAGCTGAGATATTGGGCACTTTCACTTTCCCCTAGAGCTCAATGCATATTTTTTATTTTTAGTTTTTTGCTCATAACATTTGATAGGAAGGATTTATTTCAAAACTGATTTTTGCATTGGATCCTGCTCTTCAATAAGAATCCAATGACATATGACATGATGGGGTAATGCACACCATTGCAGAGTTCCAAAATGAAGCCAAAATGGAGGACAATGAAGCCCTTTTTGGAGGACACCTGGACAGAAGGCTAAAAAAGAGGACAAGTCTAGAAAAAATTGGTCATATGATCACGCTGACTACATGGCATGTGCTAGCTGGGGACCAAGTAGAAGTAGGCAGGCCAGTAAAAAAAACACAGGCCTCCTTGCATCAGTGCCAGGAATTTTTGGCTAACATGAATCTGAAGGTGGGAGGTGTTGATCTGCTGCTGATCCCCACCTTGAACCTGTCCTTGACACATTACCAGGCGTTACCAATTCCTGTTCTAATCCTTCCCTAAATACTCTGAAATGCGCCTTCCGCATTACCTCCTTCACTAGGATCTCTGGAGGTAAATGGCACAAGCCTGAGGCCATTCTCTACTTTTATTGGTGGCCCTGACCTGCACACCACCACTGTGTGACCAGCAGCAAAGGATGCTAACAGGATGCAAGTTCTCTCTGTGCAAGATCTTCAAGATAAGATTGCACCATGATAAGGAGTGACTAGCAACTTTAGCAATCTAGCTTATGTCTCCCTGTTTGAATTTAGAGACAGTAGGAAGAGTGTGATGAGTTTATCTGCAGTTACCTAAAAGTAAGATGTTGTCTTGAGAGTGAGGCCACGTATTCACTGGCAATGTAATGCAGGATGCCTAAGTAAACGTAAATGGCAGGAGTATTAGCACAGATGTGTTAGTTCACTAGTGGACTGACTCCTGCATGTCATGGTTATGCTGCTAGGGCCGCTATCATTATTCCAATTGCCAGGAAAGAATGGATTTGCATGCTCTAACAAAAGATCCAGCTGGTACATAACAGAAGAGCCCATCTGCTTAGCAACACCCCTCTAATTTGCTCTTTATTCAGCATGGCTCAGGGCATCAGTCCTGTTGAGATCCTGTCTTAAAATTCTGTAGCTCTAGGATTCAGAAGCTGCTGTTTCTTTCAAGAAACAGGTAAACAGTCATGACAGCCAAGATCAAACTTGGCATACAAATGGGGGAAAGAGGAACCTAAGAAAATTCCTGCAGGAGGTAGACTTCTCAACAGAAGACAACATATGTTCTTCTCACATTTCACAACATCCAGGGTAACTTGGGAAAAAGTAAAGACAGCTGCACAATCTGGCTAAATTTAAGCACTTTTATGAAATCAATTTCTATTTAGGGAGGGGGGGCAAGGAGGGGACTTAGATTCAAGTAGTATGTTACCTGCAATCACATTTCTGCAATCACATTTCTGCAGTCTTTCACCCGCCTTTTAAAATGGTAACCAGCCTCTGAAGAGCTAATTTAGTGGATGAATGGTGTGGTGACAGGAGAGATAAGAGTCAGCTTAGCTATTGGCTGCCATTTTGGCAGCTGGGTATCATTTTTGTTAAAGTTGCAATCCGACCTCCCTGTTAGGCCGGCCTAGGGCCCAGCATAAGTTCTGGTCTATCATGGAGGTGTCACCAAAGCACAGAGTTGCCACAACTCTCTTCCACAAAAGTGGGACAAGACCCCCTGTCCAAATTGCTAGAACGTGAACACAATCCCTGAAAACGGAGACTGTTCTGGTTTTCAGAGACATATGGCAACCCTACCAAACCACCAAAAGACACTTCAGCACCACTCCCAGAGGAGAAGGTTAGACCAGGGTACAAACATGTGCTTGCCTCCCTATGTCACCATGGGGAGACCTATGAGTTGTGACAGCCTAGGTTAGGATTGCACTCTAAGGGCACAATCCTAACCATGTCTACTCAGAAGTAAGCCCCATTGTTTTCAATGGGTCTTACTCCCAGGAATGTGTGTTTAGGACTGCAGCCTAAGTAGACTTCATAGATTGCATCCTTTGTGTACTTTGAGCTATGTAATAATAGGATTTTTTAAAAGTAGCATAAGTAAAGCTACTTTAAAAGTAACACATTGCAGTGCAAACATCTTGAGAGGCTCTTCATTTTTTGAGTGCCTATAAAATGATCAGTGTGATTCTTGCCAGCAAAATACTGAGAATTTTTAAGCAGAAGTGCATTTTTAAAATGCTGGATAAGGTGAGAGCTTTCAGGATGCAGATGTTTCACTGACGGTTAAATGAAACAAAAATGAGAATTTCCATCTCTTTGCTGCAACATTTGCAAGAGTCAGTAGACAAAAGATAATACAGTGAATGCATGGTCTTAGCTAAGGCCCTCTTCACCTTCATTCCATCTCTTTCCTTTGTATCAGGTCAGCTTGGCACATAAAAGGTGCTAGAAAAATTGCTTTTGTTACATTTATATCCTTGTGAGGGTTACAGGAGGAAGGATAAGTGCTTCCTGCCACACTAAGCTTTTCCACCTTCTGTAGTGATGTACTCTGGAGTGCTTGAGATACATCACTGGGCTCCCTCAAATATTGACAAGTGATGTGCATTAAGGGAGCGATTGGCCATTCAGCATTCATAACCATAACAGCAAGAGCATTACAGTACTATTGAGCAAAACAGATGACTCCAATGTGGAAATGGAATTTCTTTGAGTAAAAATGTTATGTGAGGTGTTCACACTGTCAGCTGTTTCATGATATTCACATATCTGCTTTCAATATTATTATTTTTAAAAATTGATCTCAGCAATGTCTTCTTCCATAATGAAGCCAAACTGAATGCAGATTTCCAGAGAACAGCAAGAAGAGATAGGATTGGAAGTCCTTCTTTAATGAATGATGCAGAGAAACAGAGGAGAACAACTGAAAGGGAAGCACTTCAATAAAATTGGAGATATCAAAGAAAACTTCTGTGCAAAGATGGTCATGATAAAGGACATGAAGGATTGGGACCTAACAGAAGCATACAAAATTATGGCAGGAATATACAGAGGAAAACTTATAGGAAAGATCTTAAATGTTCCTGATAATGTTCCTTAATGTTCCTGATGGTGGTCTATGTGATCACTAAACTTGGAGACAAGACACCTTGAGTATGAAGGGGGCCCTAAGATGTATCACTAACAACAAAGCTAGCAGGGTTGACAGTATTCCTGTTCAAAATCTTAAAAGATGATCCTGTCAAAGTAACACATTCAGTGCAGACCAGTAATGCCAGGAAATTTGGAAAACTCAATAGTGGCTGCAGGATTGGAAAAAAATTCAAATCCGAAAGAAAAGAGATGCCAAAGAATGGTCAAACTATTGCATAACCACTCTCATTTCACATCACAGGTTATGTTCAAAATCTTACAAGCTAGGCTTCAACAGTATGTGAATCAAGAATGACCAGAAGTACATATTGGTTTTTGAAGAAGCAGAGGAAATAAGAGTTCAAACTGCCAATATTTGCAGGATTATAGTGAAAGCAAGGGAATTCCAGGGGGCAAAATCTACTCCTGTTTTGTTGACCATGCAAAATCCTTTGATTGTGTGGATCACAACAAGTTGTGGCAAATTACCATTGGCCCTACAATCCAGAGTAACTACGGGAGCACGTAAGAGACATTACCCGTAGTTACTGCACCATCTAATGAAAACCTATGGGAAATTCATACTGCAATCCACAGCAAATTGTTCTTACACCGGAGCAAGGACTCCCCGTAGTTACTCTGGATTGTGCCCTTAATCTAAGAAGGATCAGACAGGCTCTCTCTCCAGTTTCACACAAGGGCAGACTGCTGTTGTCTACCTTGCTAAAACTTTATGAGTTAGGAATACCAGCAAGCTCACCAGGCTAGCTCGCTGTGCCGTCCCCTGGGAGCTCTAGGCCTCGGTGGATGCTGCCACTGCTGGCCTGTCTGAAATCTCATTGTCTCCACCATTCCAACTCTGGATTCAGCCTCAGTGCCGGATCACATGGCACTTGCATGGGTTTGGGCTGCACCAGTTGGGTGATCCGCTACAGCTCAACTTGCCTCATGTCACAGGAAATTGGATAGGAAAGAAAGAGGAGGAGGAAGGTGGGCCAGATAAAATGGTGGGGCAGGCCAAATTTGGCCCATAGGCCTTGTATTTGACATTTGTGCTGTATATTGTTATCTTGTTTATTTAATTTACATGGTGAATACATTATGTGTAAGGCCAGGCTAGATGAGTGACAAGCCAGAATTCACTGATGATTAGGTTATACCTGTACTGGATATATTTGGGGTGCTGATTCAAAGAATGGCAGTAGTTTTGCCCTATTACAGCATAGTCTTTTTAGTAAATATTTCAACATTCCCTAACAGAGCTATTCATATCTCCAAAAATAGATGTGAAAGGGCACACTTGATGCCATTGGGGGGAATAAGTGCCCCATATATTTTAAAACTTTTTTCAGTCTTTTAGTTCCTAGGCCTATCTTGGGTTCCCTCCATGCGATTAATTGATGGGGAAAATATGGGAACACAGTGAACCGGTGATAACAATGTGTGAATCAACTATAGAGAGCAAATGAACAATGGATGACAATCTTGGACTAAATATCCAACTTGCAAGTGCCATTATAGAACTTTTTTTCTTCCCAATTAAGTACATTTAGTAATAATTTAGGCCCGCTCATTATTTTTAAAGGAAATACATTTTTTAGTAATAAACATGCCATTTCAAAATGCTTAAGAAAGCATAAGTGACCCACCAGTTGCATATATTGTTCATCCTTTCATTAAGATTTTTAGGGAAAAGGCTATAATGCTGTAGTAAGTACTAATTCCACATCATATACTGAATAACCATATAATCCAGAGTAACAATGGGAGCACGTAAGAGACATTTACATCAACGTAGTTAAGGCACCACCTAGTGAAAACCTATGGGAAATTCATATTGTAATCCAGAGTAAATTGTTCTTATGTCAGAGCAAGGACTCCCTGTAGTTACTCTGAATTGCACTCGATGGGTGCAATCCAGAGTAACTACGGGGAGTCCTTGCTCCAGTGTAAGAACAATTTGCTCTGTACTGCAAAATGAATTTCCCGTAGGTTTTCACTAGCTGGTGCAGTAACTACAGGTTCACGTAATGGCTCTTACATGCTCCCGTAGTTACTCTTGATTGTAGGGTAATGCCTTAATCCTAACCATGCCTACTCAGATGTAAGCCCCATTGTGTCCAATGGGTCTTACTCCCAGGAAAGTGACTTTAGGATTGCAGCCAAAGTCTCCTACTTTTGTCTGGGTTTTTGGCTTTAAATATGAATCAGGTATAATGAGAATTCTGAGATAAGGTGAACAGAAATGCAATTTGTGAACAAACTGCTTTGGTTGACCATCTCTGTGGTTTATAAATGTAGCTGTAGTGAGATAAAGGAAAGAAAAAAGACATTTTGATAATAAACCCTAATGATATATGTCTACAACAAGGGAACATAAATTGTGTCTAACCACAAATCTTTTTGAGCATTAGTACATTACATAAGTCAATGTGTGACTGAAATCTGCAAAGCCGGTAAGAAAGACTATCAATCACTTTGTGTTATAAACACTACCTTTTGTTCCTTGAACTGCCAAAGATGCTTTAAAATAGTGAAACTAATCAAAATAAGAGACAAGAAAGGCATTAGAGTTTAAAGTTAGATCAAATGGCATGATTTATTATTTTTCTATAGTAAATAATGCTATGTTCACTCCAAAACAAAACACAGATTTTAAGATCCCCTTTCTATATGGGGATTGAGCATTATTGATCCAGCAGTGCAAAGCCCATTACAACTGCTGCAAAAAAACGATATGCTGTTTTGCAAAACCGAGCTGAGGCCATTCTCCAGAGACCCATTAGTAACCTCAGTTGCGAGTGAGAGTGGGAATGGGATCGGCAGGATAGAGTAGGGGGCAAACCAAAACTTGAAAGGGGGCAATATCAGTGTACATGCTACTGATACCCTATCCCTTTCCCCCACCTCTATCTTTCAAACCTTGTCCACTTGTATTGTGCCAGCTAATCACTGGCACAGGTTTAAGTAGACACAGTGGGTGAGGAGGACCTACCAAGTGGACACTTCCAGGATTCCTCCCTACATGATGTATCATGCAATCCAATGGTGCGGCTGGATTTAAATGATAGGGTAGATTTACGCAGGGCTAGAGTACTCAAGAACTAAAGATTCTGTGAAAAGGATCTGAATCAATATATGAAAAATGTTTCATCTGAGTGCAATTCCTACATCACCAAAAGATATGCATGCTATAGAAAGAATCTGATACAGATTTAATTTCACAGCAAAATCATTTTGAGATTATTCTTCTTCATCTAAGTGGTGCCACTTAGAAACATTGGCAACAAAAATGATTACAGTGAAGGAACAGTAGGGAGATAGTTTTCAGAGCAGCAAGTAGGAAAATACTTGAAAAAGATACTCCACCCTTCAATGAATGTCATGCAGCATCTTGCCACCCCATTCCTGTGATGATCCTGTAATTGTAATCTTTGGAGTATTGTAAATCAGAATATCTGATTCATTCAGAATCAGAATGAAATTGCCCCCTTCCTGAGATGATCCTGCAATCGTAGTCTTTGGAGTCATGAAATGAGAATGTGGAAATCAGAATCAGAAATCACACACATCAGAAATCACATAATATTGGGTGATTATTGTGGGACTGTATTCTGGTTTTATCATAGTTTGAATACAAAATCACCTAACCTTTATTGCCTGTGCTCATTCCCCTTGCTACAAATTATATAGGCAAGACAGTATTTTCACCTCCAAGACATGTTTTGTTTAAGAACTGTTCACTTTTGCATGATGGGCTACTATTTTATCACAATAGTCACAATCTCTGATTCATTCCTGTGACACGGCAAGAAAGAAGGAAAATATGAAATGCTGGCCCATATCTGGCATTTGGCCATTGATATCTAAACTAATGTTGCTGCTAACTGAAAACCTAGATGAAGCACACAGCACATTTTTTTAAATTCTGGGTTTATTTTACTGGATAAGATTTTCTATATTTATTTCCCCAAAGTCCTTTGGGTTCTTATGAGATGCTTCTCCAATCCAGACTCCCAAATTATGTTTCTATCACTCCTGAAGATGGATTTCTTCAGGATTTGTTACTATTTCATCTAAGAAGGACAAGCTAAGAAGTACTCTCCAGATTCATACAAGGGAAGGTTGTTGTCTTCTAATCTGGTAAAACTATATGAAGAGATACTAAAATAAGATTCCGAATATTTCTATCCTTAATCTCACTGGGTTTCTCTAGTACAGTTAGTAATATAGTAGAAACAAAAATATTAGGACACACTCTACTTATGTATCACGTGCTCGTGTTACATGAGCTCTCTTACTCTCCATGAGATACACTTTGTATATAACAAAAAAGTATGATGGGCAAGAAACAGAAGTCATAAATATTGATAGGTTCTAAGTTGAGCCAGTTAAGGTACTGGCAAAGGACCCACAAGTTTCTTTACAACTGATTACAGAAGCCTATCAGCACCCTTAACTCCTTTCTTCTCCCACCCTTTTCCCCTTCTCCCTCAATTCCCCCTCCCCCCATGTTTATGGGGAATCCCATGCACATGCATGTACACAGCTGAATTTTAATTGTGTGTTTCCTGATCCTCCTCATCTCATAACTCCAGAAGCATCTCTCTACATGTCCTAGATTTTATGTTTTCTAACCTTCCTGTTCTTTCCCTTCCATTGTTCTCACATTCAACAAAACTACTTTTAGACAGGAGATGCTCATAAAAAAGATATATTGATTGAACATGGACACTCTGGCTAAGGAAAAGAGCAATGTGAAAAGCCTCCCTTCACACTCACAAGGGCATTTTGGCAGTTGAGGGCACACACAATTACACAAAACCTGCCATTTTGAGGGGAAGGGATGTTTGTGAAACAACATGCACAGCTGTCAGTACAATGAATGTTTGTACGAATGTTTTTGCATTCGTTTGCAATGTCCGTTTTGACCTTCTGTACTCCACTAAGAGCACAATCCTAACCATGTGTACTCAGAAGTAAGCCCCATTGTATTCCATGATTCCTACTCCCAGGAAAGTGTGTTCAGGATTACAGCTTAAGACAATAATAATTGATTTCTATGGCAGATAACCTTATAATTCTAGTTTATTCAACTCTCCCAAAATCTACTGAGAGTCAGAAGAGCCCTCTGAAGCAAAGGGGGAGGCTAGTTAAACAGGGAGGATTGGCAAAGATGTTCTCCATTCTCTTGAGTAGACTATGCAAACCCAGGTCAGGATACAACCATTCTAGCGTCTTTTATTACCCATGTCTTCTTTTTCCAGGGTATGTCCTCCTTTTTAGCCTTGTATCCTAAAAAAAGTCTTCATTGTCCTCCTCTTTTTGTGAATAGGCAGCATGTAATAAATGTAATAATTAATAAATTATATGTAATAAACTAGCAGAATTAACTTGTTCTTCAATTCAAGAATATTTGTGGGTCCCAGAAATGGCTGGGCACTGGCAGGCACTGCTAAGCACCGACAGGCAGCAGGAACTATTGGGCACCAAGGACCAGCAGGCCCTGGGAACTAAGTATCAGTGGCCAACAGGTACCACCATGCAGTGGGAAGGAGGCACCAGCAGGCAGTGGGAACCAGTGGGCATCCCTACCAGGCACCACTGGACACCAGTGGGTAGAAGGCACCAGCAAATAGCAGACACAACTGGGTACCAGTGGGAAGTGGATACCAGTGGGAAACACCAGACAATCTTACTGAGCAGTGGGCATCCCTACAGGGCACCACATGATGTCGTCAGGCAGTGGACTCCACCAGGCACCAGACAGCACTGGGCACCACACAGCACCAGGCAAAAGTGGGCAATGGGCATCACTAGGGAGCAGATACCCTTACTGGGCACCACTGTCCACAAGGTACAGTGGACAATGGCCACAGGGCACCACCAGGCATCCCTAATAGGCACCAACCACTGGGCATCCCTACCAGGAACCAGGCACAGGGTGCCAAACACTGGGCAACAGGCACCACCGGCACCATCCCTACCAGGCATTGGGCACCAGTGGGTAGCGGGTACCACCAGGCAGCAGGCACCAACAGGAAGCTGGCACCAGCAGGCAGTGGACACTGGGCATGCCTACCGAGCAATACTAATCCTACCGGGTACTAGGCACCTCCCTGCACTGGGCACAAGTGGACAACACTGCTAGCAGGCACCATGGGGCAGCGGGCACCAAATCAGTTCTTTATGGGTGCCTACATCACAGAGGGAATACCCTGCCCAAATTTCCTACTTCTAGGTCCATTGATGAATGAGTGACAGACAGACAGATAGACAGACAGGTCGATCGATCGATCGATAGATAGCATTGTTTCCTTGAAAAAGGATTAACATTAACTCAATTCTCACATCCCTAAAATAGTTGTTGACGTTGTTGATTTTGTTAACTTCAAAATCAAGGCCTCGGCATATCTCAGAAACATTCTTTGAACAGAGCTTTGTTTGCATGTTTTCAAACTAGCATGTTCAGAAGCTTCTCTATTTAATGCAGATTTTTGGAAGTGTTCCAGAAATGGTTTAGTTGGAGTCTGTGACCCGGTGTTGTCTCCTATCTATCTTTTGTATAAGTATAGTTTAGAGGATTATAAAGAGGAAAAATAGATTAAATGATAGCTACAGATCCCATGCTCAACAAGAATCATCCCACGCAGCTGTGTTACCAATATTGGAGGATGATTATTTTCAATTTTTCATTAGGACTGCAGTCATCTATCTTTCAAAAACCCTGTATTATTTATCAGTGGAGGAAAGAGCACATCCAGACATTTTAACTAGCTTGGAAACAGAGATGTGTTGCAAGCTGCTCTTGTCCTTCCAAATACTTTTGAAGAGGGGTTTTTTCAACTGCAATTGGACTACAACCAATTAGAGGTTGGCAAACACTGAGAAGAAACATACACAATAAAAATCTTTAGCCAGCACACACTTACAAAAATAAAATCTCTAAGCACCTTGCTATTCACCTTATTTGACTTTACTGCTGAGTAAGGCAATTTTCCATAAAGCTACTGAATTCGGTTTCAGGACAATTTCTCTGAGCTTTTTCATGTTAGTGTCTGGATAGAGCAGTAGCCAGGCTCTCCTGGCTCTCCAGAGTCAGCCAGGCTCTCCTGAGAACAGATTTAATAGAGCTGACTATTAAATATCTGAAGCTTGGTAGTACAAACAAAATGCAGAGAGGTTATAGCCCAATTAGACTGGGAACGTATGATGGCAGATCTCATGATCCATCATCAGAAATGTCTCTGCAGTGGTGTGAAAGGCATACTGTTGTCTTGCACTACAGGGCCATCAGCAAAAACAGCTGAAGACCTTGCATGCATAACAGTAGCTTTCAGATACAGTGCTGAGAAAGTAAGGTGGCAGAGAGGGCAGTTTGGGCAAAGAAGAGAAGCAAGGAAGGCAGGGAGCATATTAAGGAGAGGATGGGGTGTTCAGAGGCAACAACTCATGCTGTATTCTATCCCCCTTTTCCATCCCAGACCTACCTCCAGGCTATGGAATCCTAACTTGTGCTGGAGCAAGTAGGCTGAAATGCCTTTGCTGCATTCAACACTTTATTGGAGCTGCTGGGGAAGCTTTTCTCTTTCCCCCAGGTAGGACTGCATCACCCCTAGTGGGTCTTCTTAGTTCAGTGACATCTGGAAGTGGCACAGAACTGAGTAGATGCAAACAGTCAGAGTTTGCTCTTCATCACTTGGAGACCGGGGTTGGGATCTGGTATATTTCTGGGTCCAAACTTACCTCTATTCGTGGGCCGCAGGACTGCCATACACCTGCTGTCCTTCCCCCCACTTTGGGACCAGTAGGTTCCATTATATAACTGACTAGCAAAAACGTACCCGCACTGCAAGAGTAAAATTCCCCCTGTACATCATCTTCCCACTGCACATCCACCACCCCATGAACATCAACCCCCCTTGTGCATCTTCCCCACATGCACATTGCCCCCCATGTGCAACAGGCCCCATGCACATCATCCCTGCAAGCACATCAACCTCCATGCGCACCATCCCCCATGCGCTCCATCCATATATGCGGAATGTCCATCCATGTGGAACATCCACCCATGCGCATCATCCCCCATGTGCAGTGTGACCAGATGCGTGAGCCTAAAAAGGAGGACAAGGTCTTGGATTCCTCTCAGCCTGGCCTTTCTGGCAGACAATGGCATGTTTACCTACTCACGAGTAAAGCCGTGATATTGGACACTTTCACTTTTCCATAGAACTCAATGCATATTTTTGATTTTCAGTTTTCTTGGCCATAACTTTTGATATGATGGTGATATTTTAAAACTGATTGTTGCATTGGATTCTGCTCTTCGACACAAATCCAACTACATATGACGTGATGGGGTACTGCACACCATTGCAAAGTTCCAAAATGAAGCCAAAATGGAGGACATTGAAGCCCTTTTGGAAGACAACTGGACAGGAGACTTAAAAAGAAGACAAATCCGGAAATTTCTGGTCATATGATCACACTGGATGGAAGGTAAAGGAGATAAAGATAAATCTTTATCTTTGGATGTAAGATGAGGGAGATAAAGTTGCCATGAGCCAATAGGAGTCACTGTTTACAGCTTGGTTGACCTGAAAATGCTCCTGCTGGAAGCTCAGAAGGCAGACCCAGATGTGGCAACCAAGATGTGAAGGAATCCATCTGGAAGAGAAAGATTCTACAAGCTGCCTGTAGAACAATTATTCTATAAACTCATTTTATAAAAATTTTATAAACTCACAGTACCCTACTGTGATCTGCTTTGGGTATTTACTTCAGCATGGAAAAGGTGGAATATAAATTTCTCAAATAAATTTTTTTAAAGGCATGGCAGGTTCCTCATGAATGTTTTGGCCCAGGGTGCTCTTGTACGAAATGTGGCTACACTAAATTATCTTTGCAGTTGTTCAGTTTCCAAATCCTTAGGGCAAGCCTTCAAACATTACATCAAAAACCATTTGACAACTGTGCCCTTCTAAATAATGTAGGGAAAACTTCTGAAAATTGCTTTAGATCATGTTAAATGGAAGTCTGTAAACTGCTTGCCATGCATATAAGTCTTTTGTACAGAAAGTAACCATGCCAGAGCACATGTTCCTGGAAGCCCCTGGTACCAGCTGGCAACTCCCTCTGTAACCAGGCTACCCATATGGTAAGCAACTCATACACATGATGGTCTCCATGTGGAATTGCTTAACACAGAAGCATTTGTCACTTGCCATTGGTTGTGGGCAGGATGATAAAGCCCTGCAATCTTGATTTAATTGTTCAAATGATCGAGATTCCCTCATATTATCAATGCACATGCACACATGAACATGTGAGCACTGGCAAACACTGCAAAAAGGTAGAAGGTGTAATTGTACACGTAGTTGTATCAAGGTTCTTTTTCTGTGAGATGAAAAATGAATCTTGATGTGATCATATATACAAATCAAACATCCAGTGCACAGGATATTCATAAAATACTGATCATATTTACAAATCAAACAAGGTAGATTTTTGCAGTTTTTATTTAAAGAAATGTGCCCAACAATGTTGTGGTTATGGAAATTGAAATGAATTGAATAAACTGAAAGCTATGGCAAACAGTGCATAATCTAAGTGTGGAATTAATTTTTGAAATTTTAATATTAACATTGAATTTTGGAGAAGTAAAAAGTCACAAAATGCCAAAAGGATCAAATGAGGGAGATTGTCATTCCTAATTCTTTCTTATATTTGCATATGATACACCCATAGGCAGGGGAAAAAACATTAATTCCATATGAATATATCCATGAATTAGTGATAGTTTTATCACCATCGAAATACTTTATTCATTACATGCACTGTTGATCTAAACCCTTTTAAGTTTCAAGTTTAAATAGATTTATTTTATCGTAACATTAAAATCTGAAAAATTCAAATCAACCCTTTACATTATTCCTCCTGATACCGTCGTTCTCCTGAACATTTTAAAATTCAATTTGCTGTTTATGGGAAATTGCCTACACAAGGCTTTTCAGCATTAATGGTTTTTTAAAAATGATCAATTTGGTTAATTCAAAGGCATTATGCCACTTTTCCCCAGAGCTTTACAGGCTGTTTATATTCTGCATATGAAAACCAATTATGAGTTATTAAAAATTGATAATTACATAAGAAAATAGGAACATAAGAAATGCCCTGCTGGATCAGGCCAAAGGCCTATCTAGTTTTGCAAAGAGGCCCATCAGATGCCTGGGAAGCCTACAAATAGGGAAACACCCTGGCTCCCCTCAGCTGGTATTCCCTTACTCTGAGGACACTTCCAGGGCCTGAAACTCCTCCACAAGTTAGAGCACATGCCCAATTAACATGCCTTCACTGCTACACAGGGAATTACTTAGGATTGGGCTGTCAATGATGTTTCCCTTTAATTGATTTTTCCTACTCAGGCTTTCCCAAAAAATGCTGCTGCTTTACTTCAGCAACTCTCATCATCTCTCATCCATCTAGATCAGCGTTTCTCAAACTGTCAGCCAATTTTAGGTGGGTCCCAATTCATTTCAATGTGGATTTTATTTTGAATATAGACTTGATACTACAATGGTTTTTGAATACATTGAAAAGTTACTAATCTGTACTTTTTATAGGCTGCTATTTATATGCTTTTAACAATGACAGTCAATGGGGCTTACTCTGGGTCAGTGGGGACAGAAAAACATAAGCTTTCTCAACTGGAGTTAAGTCTGTCGGTGCAATCCTATCCCCTGGTAAGACTGGCACAAGTCCTGTGCTGGCATGGGGATGTCGCAAAAGTGCCATAAAGCACTTCAAAAGTGCCACTCCTGATGGGGTTATGTCAGTGTGCAGACATGCACTGGGTTCCCCACACCACTGCTGGAACAGGGAGAAGGGTGAGTTGTGCTGGCCTAAAAGGTAGGATTGCACCCTGTGAGTCACATTTCTGCTGGCAATAGTCAGCTTATAGTCCTACAGTCCTGCATAGCATAGCCTCACCTTGTCCACAGACTCTGTAATGTTGGAGAGTTTAGGAAATCAAGCTGAAAATATTTACCATTTGCTAATACTGTATTATTCCTTTAGAGCATAATCCTAACCATGTCTCCTCAAAAGTAAGCCCCATTATGTTCAATGGGTCTTACTTCCAGGAAAGGGTCTCTAGGATTGCAGCATTAGTCTGTCACAGTCAGGCTTTGGCCTCAGGAAACTAGAGTAGGTTTACTTTCATTCACCCTCTGCCTAACAAGCATTGTTATATGTATTTGCTTAATTACCATCTTTATGGCTTTAAGCATGAATTCCAGCCAATGCCCTGTGCACTGTTGTGTTTGCCCTTGGCAGGCGACAGCATTGCTGATGCGGGAGCTTATAACTGTTTATCGTCTTTCCAGACTTCAGTCTGTGTCATTCCATGATCCACACTGTCCAGCAAACAGACATTAATAGTTTTAATTACATTTTGGTGAGACCTGGAAGCAGTTTGCAGGACAAGTGGACGGTGACAACAAAGAGCAGCTTATATTATCACTTTCACTTTGGCAAAGGTTAATTGGAAAAGGTTAATGAGACAACTTCTCACTTGGGATTACAACGCAGAAGTACAATGCAAATGGGAAAAACAATGCATGCTCAATTCTATATAAAGGTTGAACCTCAATATTTGGAACTTCCATATTTAACAGAAACCTTTTGGGAAAATATTCAAATAAATATAAAACAGCATAAAACCTAAACTGAGAACTAAACACCATAAAGCTTTACATTTTGGATTGCCTGTTTCAAGAAGTTTATTACCCTACTGACAATTGCCAAGTGTGCATGGGCAGTGGAGTAGCTCCTCATGGACTGGGTTCCGCTAGTGCATCCTTTAGGTCAGCAGACAAACCACAGCTTCCAGGCCTGAAAGCTGTGGTTTGTCTGCTGACCTAAAGGATGCACTGGGGGAACCCAGCCCATGAGGAGCTACTCCACTGCCCATGCACACTTGGCAATCCAGCCCAGGGAAGCTGATTCACATGCATCCCCAGCTCTGCCTGGATGGAGTGGAGCCCAAGGGCACAATCCTATGTTTGTCTACTCAGACATAAGCCCCATTGTAGTCAGTAGTTCTGACTCCCAGGAAAGTGTGGATAGGATGGCAACCTGACAGCATACTCCTCTCTCTCTCTCTGTGAGAGTGTGTGTGTGTGTGTGTGGGAGAGAGAGAGAGCGAGAGCAAGAGCGAGAGAGAGAGAGAATCAACCGAGCACTGAATCCTCTCTCTCTCTCTGTGTGTGTGTGTGTGTGTGTGTTTTTCCAACAAGAAGTCTGCAAACTGTGCAAAGGCAGCTTGTAGCTGCTGCAACCAAACTGGCTTTTAACTCTGCCTGGGAAGGCAGCACAGGCTGGAAAAGCGGGGCCCTTAAAGGCATGATTCTATGATGTCTACTCAAAGTCCCATTATAGCCAATGGGGCTTACCCCCAGGGAAGTGGGACTGGAGCCTGAAAGCACAGTTCTATGCCTGTCTACCCAGATGAAAGTCCCATGAAAGCCAGTGAGGTTTACTCCCAGGTAAGTGGAACTGCAGCCTGAGTGCACAAGTCTGTGCACACTGAGGCTGGGCATGGATGCAGCCTCCTTTCCAGAACAGTGCTGCTGAGTCTGGCTGGAGGGGCTTGACTGTACCTTCCCTCCCTTGCCCTCCCTCAGCAGCTCATGCCCTATGAGTCTCCCCCACCAAGTCCCTCAGTCAACCCTTGACTGGTCACTCTCCTCTCCCCTCATTGCCTATCCTCTGCTGTAGAGAACCATAGATGGCAAATGCCACACTCTCTCCCAGCTGCAACCTGCGCACAGCCTCAGGTGCTTCTGGCCAAACCTTTAAAGGTGCTGGTACTGAGTACTGTTATGTACCATCAGAAAAAAGCCGTGATTTTCTCCCACAGTATACAGCTGCATGTGTGGGAGAAAATCTCCAGATGTTGGCTGTCTGTCTGTACCTTGGCTTTCAAAAAGTCAGAAGGCAGATATCAAACAAAAAACAAAACATAAAGAAGTCTAATATTAATGTTAAAAAACACACACTGCAAGCATTCTGTTAAACAGACAATAAAAGTCAGGCGTACCAATGAGATTGGCTTTCTCTAGTTACATATTCAAAGCTTGGCAGAATATGTGTCATATTTACTTGATTCTAATGTGTCATTGAATCTGATGTGCATTTTAAAGCATTTTAAAAAGCCTGAGGTAACAAAAGGTTTGCTGACTATTCTAATGTGCAGCCTTCTAATATGGAGTATGCATTAGATCTGCACATTAGACTGAGCTTCCCTGGACAACAGGGCACAAAAAGGAGGAACCCAGGTTTCTGAAGCAGAAGTTCGGGGAGATGATGGCTGGGACTCAAACTCCTAACTCCCCTCCCACTCCAATGTGCCCTACCTCCTCTGCTGATGCTGGAGCAAGGGCCACTGGACTACCTGCCTGAAGAGAGGCAGGATGCTTGTCAACACGCACTCTGCCGAAGCCAGGCTGCTTGTCACCCAGCAGACACACATTCCCTTACCCAGCCTGGAGACGACAACAAGGGGGATGCTTCACCCTTCCACTTTGCCCCAAGCATAAGCTGTTTGCCACCTAGAAAGCACAAACCACCCCTCAGCCCTGGTTCAGTAGCAACAGTGGGTGTGCTTCAGTGGATCCAGCAGAGGTGGCCACAAATCCTGGATCCTCACACCTTGCCTGGGATCCCTTCCTCCTGGGAAACCACCAGAGCCAGGCTGTAGTGGCAGTAACACCAAACGCTCGGGGTCCACTCACAGTGGCCAGTGCCTGGCAGGCTCAGTAGGGATGCCCGGTGGTGCCCACTGCCTGCTGCCAGCCAGTGCTATGCCCAGTGGTGCCTGGCATTTGGTATCTGGTGCCCAGTGTCTGGTGCGTGGCCTGGGAATGGTTGGTGCTGCCTGTTGCTGCTTGGTGACTGACAGGGATTCATGGTGGTGCTCTATACCTACTGGATAGTGGTGCCCCGTAGTCCCTGGTGCCCCTGTTGGTACCAGGTAGGGGTGTCCGGTGGTGCCCAATGCCCACTGGATGAGGGTGTCTGGTGGTGCCTGATGCTCAGTAGTGCTCTGTAAGGAAGCCCAGTGTTCAGTAAAGAAACCTGGTTCCCACAGCCCACTGATGCTCAGTGGTGCTCACTGTCCACTGGTGTCTCCTGTGCACTGATGCCTGGTGATGGCTGCTTCTAGGCAGTGCCTTCTGCCCAGTGGTGCCTAGTGGTGTCTATTTCCTGTTGGTGCCCGATGCTGCCTACTGCACAGTGGTACCAAGGGATGCTCGCTGCCCAATGATGCCGATCAGAATGCCCACTGCTCACTGATGCTTTTTGGTGCCTGCAGGTGCCCACTGCCTGGTGAAGTTCATTACCCAAAGGTGCCTACTACCAGAAGGTTTGCCCAGTGCCTCCCAATGTCTGCAGCTCCCCGCCATTACCCCTGATACCATTCATTGCCCGGTGTTTGTTGGTGCCTAACAGTCCCCAGTGTTCACCAGTGCTTGCTGCCAGCTGCCTGGTGCCAGTACCAGTGCCCAGTGCCAAGCATTGCCCACTGGTGCCAAGCCATTCCTGGGGCCCACAAATATTCTTGAAATTTTATTCCTGCAATGATATGTAAATTCCGCTAGTAGCTAACATAAATCTGGAAATGAATTTTATCTTATGAATGCTATTCCTGGAACAGTGCATATAAACCACAATGAGTTCCTTAATACTCTTTAAAATTCAAAGGATATGTTCTAATAAGAGTTGCTGAGTGCACCCAGTATGTAATCACAACTATGATCTAGACTGACTCTCACACAGAGTTGAGAGTCAACTCCCTCTGTCTTGACCCATGTACACAGTTACACATATGGATCTAGACCACCACAGAATATGGGCACAGTCTGGCCATATAGCATTTTTGCCCACCAGGATAGCAGTTCCCATTCTACAGCTTGCTGCCCTCTCTATCTGGGTCATAACACTGCAGGGCCACTCTTGTGGAGCAGCAGAAATTCAGCTCAGCAGGGAAACTTCTGTGTTTGTGGAATATATGGGCTGTGTTGCAGAGGCAGACAGATCTAATATGACTTGTCTGGAAAATGCAGGCACTGCAGACAGCTGTAATCTGGGCAGCACATACACAGCAGGGTGAAGCTCATCACCAAATGAAACAAAAGCCATATTAGCCACAGGAAAGGGGTCACCCAGAAAGTTTGATGTCTGTGCATGAGCCTATATAGTATCTATATACTATATACTGTATAAAAGCAGGCCTCTGTCAGTCTTTAAAGACTATGGTATTGTGCTTGGCGCTGCATACGCTGCATGCGAAGCATGAAAGCCTGGGTTGGATTGTTATGGAGCATAGGCTGTTACCCAAGCAGCAAATCCCCCCTCTCCACGCCACTGAATTAGTCCAACGGAAAGGCAGAGCCAATACGATTGGATCCAGCTGGTGTCGCAGAGCTGGGCTAAGGACAGGAGCTCCCCCTGTCTTGTGGGGCCGACCTGGGTCTCGAACCCTGGCCTGCTGGTTAACAGGCACAGCGTCTTAACCGCTTGCTATATATATATAGCATGAGTAGAATTTATGTCTTAACATAGGTCTATTAAGTGAGTTGCTGCAATCCTAAAGACACTTTCCTGGGAGTAAGACCCACTGAACACTATGGGGCTTACTTTTGATTAGATATGATTAGGATTGTGCTCTCAGTCTAATTCTCCATCATGCCAAATAACACCACACTTGCTTTCATTATAAATAGAAATATTTTTATGACATCACAGTCCTGGGGCAATAGCCACCTCACTGCCTTCCATATAACTTTCCAGGTATGACTGGGCAGTGGTGTAGCTTGTGAAGTGCAGGGGGTGCAGTTGCACTGGGCTACAAGCTTTGGGGGGGTTACAAACTGAGCTTGACACTAGTGAATAAAATTGTGAAAAATGGGGTATTTATGAAGGATAATACCATCAAGTTGTATATATCATTGGAAAGGTAATTTTATGCAGAATGCAATGAAACAAACTGCACTGGAATATCTATATTCTTTCAAAAGTTATGGCCAATAAACCAGAAAATGAAAACACAAAAGCCTATGGAACAAAAGTGGATTTCCTTAACTCAAACTTTCTCATGTTACAGATTGCTCTGGGAGCCAATGAGATGTAATTCTGATACTGTATGGAACCAATAAAGTGTTAATATAAATCAGCTCTCAGTTCATAAATCATATACAGTACATATGTCATAAAACAGTCTGGGTATACAGCCACTTCTAAGTAGTCCTTTTTTATATTTAGCAAGGAAAGAATAACCATTCCTCTTTGCCCCAGCAAAGTTCCCCTAAGCAATAAGGGACACATTTTTTCATTTTTAAAACTTAATTCAATTTGATTTTCTTGTTGTAGGGTGGGGGGCGGGGACAAAATCGTTTTCAACTCCAGATAGTAAATAGATGCTTTATCTATACCACTTGCAGAGCAAATGGATGGTGAACTGCTAAGGAGGAGGCAGGTTTTCCCCCAATTTTCTTTTTAAAAATACCTGGGAATAACATCACTTCCTGTTGTGACATCACTTCTGGGGTAACATTTTGAGCTTTGCACCTACCTACACGATCATTAGCTACGCCACTGTGAATAGGTGAAGCCAGAAATAAAAACTGTTCCTGCCCTTTCTAGAAGCCTAAATGTAGAGGCTTGAAGCATTGCAGGTTACCCTGCTAGTCGTGACCGACTCCAGGGAGCGGTGCTCATCTCCGTTTCTTAGGCCATAAAGAGCACAATCCTGACCATGTCTACTCAAAAGTAAGCCCCATTGTGTTCAATGGGTCTTACTTCCAGGAAACTGTCTTTAGGATTGCAGCCAAAGCCAGCGTTGTCCGAAGACATCTCTGTGGACATGTGGCCCACATACACATCGAATGCTTTACTTTCCCACCAAGATGGTACCCATTTATCTACTTTTATTTGCATGCTTTTGAACTGCTAGGAGCTGGGCAGTTGGTGGGAACTTACTCCATCTTGCAGTACTCAGGTCTCGAACTTCTGACCTGCCAATCTTCAGACCTTTAAGCACTAAGCAACTGCAGCCCTAGAAGCCTCCTCCCTATCTAATATTCACACACATGCTGAAGCTTGAACTGATCAACAAATATTTTCAAAAATTTTAATAATGGGAAAATATTTAATGCTTTCATTTCTATATACCGTATTTACTTGAATCTAATGCACAACTTTTGCAGCTGAATTCAGGGTGTGCATTAGATTTGATGGCACATTAGATTAAAGTAATTTCAGTATTTTGATTATATGTATGATATTATTTTGTTTAACAGTTTATTGTGTTGTAATATAAAATGTAACATTAAACTATTGTTGTATAAGGTAATGCAATTACTGTAGGTAAAAATTATAACATGAATCCATTGCAGGGTGATCAGATTATTCCTGAACCCCAGGGCCAAAATTCCTAATCCCAGGCCAAAATTCCTACCCGCTTAAAAAAATTGCCAAAAAGTGTATTTTTTGTTTTTTTTATTTTTTGATCATAACTTTTGATATGAAGGAGATAGCTCAAAACTGATTTTTGCATTGGATTCTGCTCTTCAATACGAATCAAACGATATATTTATTTAATTAAATAATTTATATCCTGCCTTTCCTCACCTGCAAGAGTGAGCTCAAGGCGGCTAACATCAATCAGAATAAAACACCATTAAAATGATCATAAATAGAGATTAAAACATAATTAAAATACAATTAAAATACAATTAGATTTAAAAAACTAAGAACAATTAAAACAGACTAAAAACATGGCATGATGGGGTATTGTGCACTATTGAGAAGTTTCAAATGACACCAAAATGTAGGGCAATGAAGCCAAAATGTAGGACACTCGGACAGGAGGCTAAAATGAGGACAAATCCAGGTTTTTCTGGTCATATGGTCACCCATTGTCATACTATTATTGTCATATAACTCATTGTTGTATTCAGTAAAATTAAAATTTTGCACCTGATTTGCAGTTGCACATTACAATCACCAGTAAACATTTTTTATCTCAAGACTTTTAAAATTGTGGTGAGTATTAGATTCTATGGTGCATTAGATTCGAGTAGATACAGTATTTAGATGGTTGGAGATTATCCCTACACTTCAGAGTAACTACAGGAAGACATAAGAGGCACTTACTCTGGATTGCTCTATGCATTTCCCATAGTTTTCCCATAGCTGGCACCGTAACTACGTTGGTGTAAAAGGTCCCATAGTTACTCTGGCTTCCTTGGTAATATGTACAGTGCAGAACATCTGATAAGAAACACAGCTTTGGAATAAAGATGGACATGCAGCTTAAGTGGATGTCACAAATGCTTTTCCTATGAATGCATCATTGCTGCTTGAGCAGGCAAATTATTGTAAAACTTTAGTTCTTTTACTGACGTCTAAAATACCACCTGTTAAACTCTTAAGGAACATGTGCACCAGCAGGTGATACTGTGAAAATAAATGTTGAAACAATTCTCTTTAGAAAACCCCCCAAAATAACACAAGCCTAACCATATCTACTCAAATGTAAGCTCCATTTTGTTCAATGGGTCTTACTCCCAGAAAAGTGTCTTTAGAATTGCAGCCCAAGAATGCTAGAACAAAGTGAGAAAGAGTATCAGAGAGCTCTTTCTAGAGATCATACGTCTTGAGTTATTCCTCCTTTTAGATAACAAGTAGAATCACACTAACAAAGACCATGATGAAAGATGAATTTTTCATACATATTGTACATCTCAGTCGAAGAGCTGCCTTCCCCCCACTTCTGTTTTCCTGGCAGGCGGTGGAAATTTACAGAAATCACTTTCTATTTTCTGCACAATTTGGGGCAACATTTCCAGGAGTGTGGGAATGCTTGCAAATGTTCAGTTATTACACCTATTTTCCTTCAGACTGTGCAGTTGACTTGCGCAACATGAAATACTGTCCTCTCACAGACACCCATGAAACTTGGAGGATGCAGAATAATATCAACTTGGATGCAATGTGCAAGTTTGTCACTGGCATCCGTGGATGCCAAGGATTTTGGTAGAACTTACAGACTAAACCTGTCAGGAGGAGGATTGCGGGCGCAATCCAGAGTACCTACGGGGAATCCTTGTTCTGGTGTAAGAACAATTTACTCTGGATTGTAATATGAATTTCCCATAGGTTTTCACTAGGTGGTGCCATAACTACGTCGACATAAATGTCTCTTACGTGCTCCTGTAGTTACACTGGATTGTAGGGTGTAACAACAACAATTCCATTATTCACTTCAAGCATTGCCAGTCAGGTATACATACTTTTCTTCAGTATCACAACTTCTAATGTAAAGTATCTTCTAATATAAATTACCAGTTTAAAGGTAAATTACACTATCTGCTAAATTTTTGTTTGTATGAGTCACTGCATGCCAAGCTGTGTGTTCAACATATTCCAGTTGTGTTAGTATCCAGAGTGTTTTCTTTCCAAGTTTAGATTTCAATGAATCAGAAAAACTGAGGATTGTATGAGGACTGTATGACTTTTCTCTAAAGACATAATGCACGATAAAGCCAGCAACACAATGTTCGCTTTCCATCTCCATATCAGGCGTGAAGCTTAATAACTCTGAAGCATTCAGAACACATCTGTGAGGGGCAGTTGGCCAAACCATAGAGATTATCACAGATTTTGTATAAAATAGAATTTAGGTCATATGGGCATTATTTTTAAGCTTTTTTTGAGGGCACCTTGGAATTATTAGTCTTTTGTCATGACATGAAAAGTTCAGCAACACACCAAAAACAAGGAGGATAAAATGCCAAAAAATTGAATCGCTGCTTGTAAATAACTTCCTGACTGTTCTATCCAGTTGTTTATATTTCTGGTTTTTCCTTTATAGTTATTCTCAACATAATGTTTACCCAAGAAACCAAACTCCATACCACCACCTTTTATTTAAGGCACAAATGTGATCACATGGGCTCCTTTATTTCTAGAGCAGTGGTTCCCATTCCTCCCTCTGCAGTCTGCACCATCCCTCCATGCGGACCCCTCCATGCACACTATTTCCTCATGAACACTATCCCCCATGTGCAACATCCCTCCTTGCACAGCATCCCCCCCATGCGCACCAGTCCCTCCGTGTGCAACATCCCCCCATGTGCACCATCCCTCCCATATACCTCCCTCCTAGTGCATCAGGCACCAGGAACCAAATTGGCTGGATGTTGATCAGACAGTCTTCAGTGTTAAGCACAGGATGAAAACACATTGCACCCCTTTTCACCCCTTAGGTGTTAAATTTCTCAACATTGTTTCTAGGTGGGTCTCATAAGGAATACACTCTCCAAATTTCATGCTTCTAGGTCCGGGGGCATTGATCAGTCAACAATTCTTCAATGTACAGTTTAGGGATGAAAACCCCTTTCAGTTGGAATTTCAAAAAAATCTGGTTCTTAGTGGGTGCCTCCACCACAGAAGGAACACCCTTTCCAAATTTCACGCTTCTATGTCGAGGGGTTTTGGCTGGGCATTGATGGGTCAGTGAGCGAGTCAGTGAGTAAATGAGTTATATATATATAATTTTATATATGTATAATTTTATATATATATAAAAGCAGGCCTCTGTCAGTCTTGAAAGACTATGGTAACGTGCTCAGTGCTGCATACACTGCATGCGAAGCTCGAAAGCCTGGGTTGGATTGTTATGGAGGAGAGGCTGTTACCCAAGCAGCAAATCCCCCCTCTCCACGCCACTGAATTAGTCCAATGGAAAGGCAAAGCCAATACGATTGGATCCAGCTGGCATCGCAGAGCTGGGCTAAGGACAGGAGCTCATCCTGTCTTGTGGGGCCGACCCGGGTCTTGAACCCTGGCCTGCTGGTTAACAAGCACAGTGTCTTAGCTGCTTGCGCCACCCTCAGCCACTATATATAGATATAGATATAGATAGCTAGATAGCTAGCTAGATAGAAATAAGAAAAACGTCCTTGAAGCATATGTCTCTTTAAGCTGAAAGACTTGAAAACTTTAGGACTTCTGCTCCCTGTAGGGCAATTAGAAACTATCTTACAAACTGCAGGCACTGAGGCTGCAATTCTACCCACAGTTACCTTGGAGTAAGTCCAATTAACAATAATGGGATTTACTTCTAAGTAGACATTTATAGGACTGGGCTCTGAATTCTTTGCAGGGTAATCTGCAGCTACAGTTAATTTTTAATAGCCTGGAGGCTTGAGGGAATTAGATCTGATCTTTTTTCACCATTTGGTGACGCACCAAAAATCAAGTTGTGATCACTAGTGGATCCCATCCCCCAGTTTGGGAACCAATTGTCTATAGCAAGGATGGAAACTCAAATTAGGTGACTCAGACTTGTATTGCAAGTCTGGTATTTTTCATTGACTTGTGGATTTGTGTGTTTTGTGTGTGTCGAATGCTCAAAAAAACACTCAAGTCAAGGGCCCCCGATCATGACACAGATCCCCCTGCTTGCAGACTCAAATCTGTCTGTATCTGGATATGCTTGCTTACTGTTTTGCAGTATGAAAAATCTGTGGGGCTGTCATTCACATGAGCAACAGGTAACTTCCAGCCAGGAGTCAGAGAAGGGTTAATGTTCACTTTTGTATCTGAGTGGCAGAGGGGGAGATGGCAGCAAGCTCCTTTGCCCATCTCTGATAGGAAGAAACCAATGATCATTAGACAAACAAAAGCAGAAGGAGGAACCAAAAGGATTCTTTCCTTACAACTGGCATCAGAAGATCATGGAGGTAGATGGAGTTTTTTTGCCCTGGACAAAATTAAAGGGGTCAGTGGGAAGTGGTTCCTAGCCATCCTGGAGAAATTCAAGGCATGGCTCCAAAAGGCTATTTGAATAACCAGTTGCCTGCAATGAGACTACTTCTGAGTAGAGCTGCCAAGGATTAAGCTTTGCAGTTGCTGGGCATGACCCTTCTCCCTCTTACTTGCACCCACCCAAGGGATTGTTAGGATTGCACCCTAAGTTTCATGAGAATGTGTCGCTATGGAGCAATTTTTAAAAAAATCTAAGAACTTCGGGGAAAATAATTTGACTGATCAGGAAGATATGGAAGCAAACAAAAAAGCCTTACAGATTTTGACCACAATCCTAACCATGTCTGCTTTAAAGTAAATCCCATTGTGTTCAGTAGGTCTTACTCCCTGGAAAGTGGCTTTAGGATTGCAGCCTTTGTCTTGTGGGGATATAGAAGTGACTTTCAACTTTTTTCATCTCACAGAACGCTAACAAGACACTGAAATTGTCAAGGCACACCATCAATTGTTTTTACCATTGACAAGGCACACTTGGCTATTCAAATTCCCATTTTCCTATTAACTAATGTCAACACCCAAATTCCTTTGGCATACCTGAGGACTATCTGTTGAAAATCACTGGTATATAGGTTCATAAACAATTCCAAGAAATTGTAGGAAGAACGACTACATTTACTACAAATTGCTCCAAGACTAATGTGCAGTTTCTTCTTGTCCTGCAGCTACTGGTAGATCTTTTCCTTATATGGTACAGGATCAAAGGGAAAGATCATTAGAATGGGTTAAAGATACAGAAACATGGAAAACCAAATGCACTTCAAAGTCTAAAATCTTTTATAAATAGAAAATCATTGCAGAAAATTAGTATCATACTGTTTAGGCTCACACTAGACTGGAAAGAGTCTTGTTTGTATCAAAAAATACTTTTGAAGCAGCTGTAGTCCCACATAATTGTTCCTGGGCTCCTATACATTTCTGTAAGCCAAAGAGCTACTGTAGCACGTCTGTTTCCTCCCAGGTCTGACATTGTGGGCACAATCCTATCCAATTTAGGCCAGCAAAACTAACCCATCTTTCCATTTCCATGGTGGCATGGAAGACACTGGCCTAAACCTCCCATGAGGGGCGCAGAAGTACAGCATTTTTGCAACACCTTCTCCAGTTCCTAAGTTGACTTTTCAATGAAACTTGCACAAAAGAGGGTACTCGCCGGTATTTGGTACCAGCACCTTTTTCCACCTGTCTCCCCCCCAGCCCCGCCACCTAGCAGATAATCAATAGTTATATGAGGATGACCTGTGGTGACTACAGGCACCTTTTTCCCCAGAAAAAGCACTGCATATAGCATGTTCTGAGTGGGGAAAAAATGCTTCATATACATTCCCTAAATACAGTTCCTACAACATTCTTGAAAGGTAATTATTATTCCCAAGGTGCAGCTTAGAGGGTAAATTGCCTTGGCACCTTTTGATTTCATGGCAAGGGAAGTCCTGAGTCACAGCTCAGTCACTGACCGTGAATTCCTATGCATGACTACTCAGAAATAAGTCATTGTGTTCCATGGGGCTTACTTCTAGGAAAGTGTGTATCAGATTGCAGCCTGTGGGTGCAATTATAACCAATTTAGGCCAGCTTAGCTCACCTGACATCACTTCCTATGGTGGTTTAGCAACCCGCCCCAAGTGGGACAAAGCATGTGCTGGCTTCCCCACACCACCACAGGAAGTTATGCCAGGTGATTTATGCTGACCTAAATTGGGTAGGATTGCACCCTCAGTCTAATCCCCAGTTAGGCCAGCACAAGTTCTGGCACAAGTCTCGTGCTGGCCTGGGAGTGTTGCAAAAATGCCAAAAGGACCTCCTGCACTACTCCTGGTCGGGGGAGGGTTAGGCCAATGCACAGACATGTGCCAGGTTCCCCACATCACAATGGGAAAAGGGAGATGGATGTATTGCGCTAGCTAAATTGGTTAGGATTGCACAACATAAAATGTGAATATCTCTACTATGGCTGCAATCCTAAGCACATTTTCCTGGGAGTAAGACTCATTGAACACAATGAGACTTACTTCTGAGTAGACATGGACGTTGGCTTTGGGGCCCACTTCTTGACTCACAACAACTCACTGCATGCTGTAAACAAGTCAATGCCACACACTGCTTAGTCCCTGGAGTGTCAAAATTAGCGCAGAAACTCATAATGTTGTGAAGATTAGGATGAAACTTAGAGAATATTTTACTCATAAGAAAGTCAAGGACATATTAATAATGTGCAAGTATACAACTGTAAGTTATTGCCATTTGAAATACAGTACTTTTCATTTTGAAGCCACAGCAGCAAATACAAGGATTAATAGAATCACTGAAATGGGAAGTACCACAAGATCATCTAGACCAACCTTTTAATTCTATGACAATCTTGTCTCTACATCAGTCCACCACTTGCACCCGAGCAGTTTCCCAAATGGAAACAAAACATTAGCATACTAGTTCAGCCAGCAGAACATGGGTGAAGTTTGGTGGATTAGCCACTGAAGACGTTTCTAGAGTCAAACCGAGATTCTATACAAGCAAGCCTGTGCAGTAAGAAAACAGTCTACCCCTTACTAACAATTTTCAGCATTTGAAAGGCACATTTCTTTGCGTGACCCAGAAATACACAGATAGCAGAATTCTGGAAGAAAAAAAAGAATGACTGCAACAGAAGCCTCTTCTTAAACGCACACTGCAATGAGCTCCGTAATTGTATAAGACATGAAAAACGGATCCCTGCATGATTTTCAGAAAAAAACAATTCTGATCTTTTATTGCCCAGCAAAAGTATTTCATGCCACAAAAGGAGGATTTTTCTCCCCCAAAGCGCCATGACATGGACTAAAGTAAACAAGCCTTTTAACTTACTGCAAGAGTTTAAAAAGCGTCTGCAGTGCACACTGCTCCCGATATTCTCTCCACTATGGCTAAAGAATACTGCAAGGGCATGCAGACCGAATGATTTAACACTCGCTGCTCGAGAGACGAAAGATTCCTACTGACCTTTCTGCTGTCTAAATGACTGAATGGAGCCTGAGTGGTGGACCATCTTCATGTATGGGAGCTAGACTGACAATGGACGGAGCCGGAAGGAATCAAGGTGCTGCCAAATTGGAAACAGACCGGCTTGCTGCTCCATAGAATCCGGCAGATTTGGAACCGCTCTGAATCCCAGCACCTGCCTCAGTGAGCGCTCGCCTTGCAAGACTCCACTCTCCTCTGTTGTCATAGAAACCCAAAAGGCTGGTCCAGCATCACACTCCCCTTAGCGGATGCTTTAGGTATAATGTGCTCCATCCATCTAATGGGGAGATGCAGCAATACGTTCTTTGGAGAGCTTTCTATTGCTAGGAGCAGTTCGGTGTTGTTGTTTTTCCTAGATGAAGAAAGGAAACTCAAGCACATTTTCTGTTTTTGATGATCATTGAATCAGCAAATGAATCTCAGCCACCAGTGAAGGGATGCCCTTGGGCAACAAAACATAAGAAGTTTAGACAGGCGTTGCCAAAAAGAGTTATGCACACTGCAAGTGGAAATTTTATGTTGGATTATTTTATTTTCCTGCCTTCCAATACTCTCTTGTTAATGATCTTTATAGATAAGATCACACATGATGTTTTTCCTACATTATACTGATTAAAGGCACAATCCAGAGTAATTGCTCCAGCGTAAGAACAATTTAGTCTGGATTGCAATATGAATTTCCCATAGGTTTTCACTAGGTGGTGCCGTAACTATGAGCACAATCCTAACCATGTCTACTCAAAAGTAAGCCCCATTGAGTTCAATGGGTCTTACTCCCAGGAAAGTGTCTTTAGGATTGCAGCCTACGTCTACGTAAATGTCTGTTGCATGGTCCTGTAGTTACTCTGGATTGTAGGGATAATCCCCAGATAGATAAACTCAAACACACACACTTAGGGAGAGAGAGAAAGAGAGAGAGAGAGAGAGAGATGGCAAGAACAGTCCTGACTAGCACACTCATTTGAGCTGGTGTTAGTCCCTTGCACCAGATGAAGGCTACAATCCTAACCACACTTTCCTGGGAGTAAATACAATTGAACGCAATGGGACTTACTTCTGAGTAGACATGCTTAGGATTGCACTACATAACTGTGAAAGTTCCATAAAGTACTTTTGCACCACTTTCACTTGCAATAGGCTGATACAAGGGACTAGCGCAAGTTAGGAATGTGCTGCCCATATGAGAAGTTAAAGTCTGTTAGCCTTCATTCATTACAGAATATGAAGTTGAAATGAATTCCTTCTGACTCCTGAACTTAAGATTTTAAAATTAGTTTATATGAGCAGAACTGAATATTAAAAAGTGAGGGAAAGAACCCCAGCCCTTAGCCACTTATTTATGTCTTACCCATTTATTTATTTTGAATGAGTCGCAACTTTTATGAATTGTATTGCTCTCTTAGATAGCAAAAGATATGTGCATCAATATTATTAATATGGTATTGGTCTTGAATATCTTCATCTTTTTTCCCTTCTTCTAAAGTAACTGCAGTTTAATGGGCAGGAAGATGGTCGGCAACTGCCAGATGGTGTACCTTATGTATTCCAAGGAAAGGCAGATACAACTATTCGATGCAGTTTGATCTGACATGGAATACCCCATGAAACTAATCTGGTCTGACAGTCATCTTAACTTAACTAGTGCCTGTTGGAATGTTGAGCCTCATTAAGTGCTTTTCAGGGTCTCAACCCAGGGGCTTATTCTTTCAAGTTTATTTAATTATTTGTACAATAATGGGGGAAAGTGGGAGTGTACTTGGTTAAAATAGATCTTCTCAGTTCAAAATGTAAATCATGTATGCTGCACAAACAGCTCAAGTCAAATATTTCTTATTAGTCATGGGACCAGTTTGCTTAAGAATCCAGCACTGGAACAGTACAGCAATATCTCCAATAACTATGGAGATATGTTTTTTATAGGCATTTCTGTCCAATGTTGCAAATACATACCAGGGATCAAATGTGTACACCTGTTGGCTGGGCAAAAATGCATTAAAAACAAGTGCTGAGAAACATTGCACTATAGGTGATGCCACTGATAACAAGGTTGGCAATTTGTGCTGACTGGCCAAAATACAAGGTTCTCATTGGCTACAATAGCTGAGAATCATAATATCACAAGATATACTGTACTTGGCTCAGTGGTTAAAGATGCTGTGTTTGTCAACTTGAAGATCAGTAGTTTGAGACTTGAATACCAACAATGGAGTGAGCCTTCAAAGAACCTTCAATATAAGGGTTGCACCCAATGTGCCATCAGAGAAAAAAGTGACACTACAGGTCCAAGTGCAGACTTTAGCCATGATGCCAGAAATACAGAATTGCGCTACTTCCAACATGAGTCTAAAACTCATCGTAGAAGCATATACAGGAGAACAACAGGGATACTCAGTGGTCATCACAACGTTCCAGGCCAGGGCTTCTGGTTGCTCAGGCTGTTGGCTTCTGTCAAAACACGATATAAATGTGCAGCATTTAGAAAGAAATATCTAAGCACTTCAAAGTCACAGCTCCCTTGAGTGCAGGCAGCAAAATTGCTTTTCACACTACAATATTTTTTCCCATCTTTGATAGATTCCCCACAAGCAAACCTGAAGGAACTTGTGAAGTAGTTTACACTAATGCTTTTTGCCAGTTTGTTTGAAATAAAAAAGTTGGTTTGTGCCCTCGGGCAGACACACTGGCGCGATATTGGAAGTGTGGCTGCTGGGATGTGCCCATTAAAAGAAGACAAATATATGGCTGTTAAATTGGGTTTAAACTGAACTGTTTATTTCAGAATGTATGAAAATAATATGAAGTCACAATAAGCTGGAAATATGATCCTCATAAAATAAGCATTAAGTCTGGCCCCAATACAAGAACAGGATGTGTACTCAATTGTACCTTGTTATTTTGGTAATCACTGCTCACAAAATAAGCTCAGAAATTATTAGTCCCGTTTATACCTTTATAAAGGTTACCTTCTGGCAAAAAATGTGTAATTATGAAAATGATCAAAACTTTGCAGTCACGTTGAAGTAGGAGCAGCAGTAGCAATATGCTGTATTTGTTGTTGCAGAGTGAGCTATAGGCAAAATATTTGATGCAGAATGGGTGAATTCTGGTTCTGCATTGCAGAAAAAGATAACGGACAGCCCAATCCTAATGAACATTTTTCAGTGCAATGTCATGGTGTCAAAACACCCTCTATGTATCCAGCACATGAACAGAGGCTGCTGAAGAAATGTTCCAAGAAAATGTTCCAAGAAATGTTCCAAGAAAAGGAACATTCATAAACCCAGTGACGGTACAAAGGTTCATGTCACCCGATGCTGCTGGCCAGCATGTCACTCTTATTACAGGCCTTGTCTCATGCAATGGGCATGGCAATGTGCCAGATACTAGGCATGATTATGTATCATCATCCTACCATCATTCTACAATACCCCTCTGGTTTTGTGGCTATAACATTTGAAAGAATAAGAGATATTTCAGCACAATTATTAAAAAGAACAAGATTTTTTTAAAAAAATGTTGGACAATAGTGGTATCACCACTGTGAGCATCACCCTATGCACTGTACACTCCCCTTGCAATGCCCCTGTGATCAGCCTTCTCTCAGACAAAAAAATGAATCGGTTTAAGTTGCTCAAAGCAGTACAGCATGTTACAAAAAAGGCATCAGCCAATACCTAAAACAGTGGTACTCAAACTTTTCCAGCCCATTGTTCCCCTAATCCATGCAGTGTAAATCATTGTGTGCATTGATACACATTGATTTAATTAACATAAAGTAATAAACATTATTAAGATAAGCCCCCCTTCAAGCCTCCATTAAAAATCAATGCAAAAATAAATGATACTGACTCTTGAACTGCCTTTTTTTGTAAACTCCAGTAAGTGTCCTATTGGGCACAATCCTAACCATGTCTACTCAAAAGTATGCCCCATTGTGTTCAATGGGTCTTACTCCCAGGAAAGTGCCTTTAGGATTGCAGCCATTGAGGGTCTTCAGAGGAGGGAAAGGCGTTGCCTCAATCTATTCTGGGGACTGGAAAGGGAATGGGAGGCTTTCTTCTCCTCCTCAGTCTGCACAAATTGTAAACTGGGGAGAAAAAGGGGTGGGAGAACAGAAAGCAGGAAAAGGACTGAGAGAGAGAGAGAGAGAGAGAGAGAGAGAGAGAGAGAGACTGTGTGTATGCATGTGTGTGTTGCAAATTGCAAAACTCAGTGAAGTTAGGAGGAGGAAAGGATTGATTCTGAACATTTACTGGTGTTTCAAATTTTACATCTCGAAGGGAAAGAATGCCTTGGGGATGCACACATTCAAAACTCTGGGCTATCTGCTGCTATAGTGGTTTGCATTGCAAAAATTGTAATTTTTGGGACTAAAGATTAAAGAGACAGAGCAGGTGAGAAAAAGAGTTGAAAACAAAAAATTCAACAACTTGTAGGGAAAAGGAAGGAAAAAAGAGTCCTGCTGGCAGCCTAGGTTGAAGTGCAAAGAATGAAGTAAGCAGTTCAAAAGGAGAGGGGAAAGTGACTGTGTGAGGACTCCCCTTCTCCCTTCAATGATCTTGGAAGAAGCAGGAGAAGAGCTGTAGACTCCCATCACTGTCACCTCTTTCCCCTGCACATGTCACTTTGCTTGAGCTGGGAAGAGAAGGAGGTGGAATCCTAGGAGACCAATGGGAAGGTAGCCGGCAGTGCCTAAGATCTGAAACTGCAATGCCAAGAGCAGGGAGACAGAGCAGCTCTTGGTCACAGCCCTTTTCCACCCAACTCAGGGTGACCATATGACCAGATTTTTCTGGATTTGTCCTCATTTTTAGCCTCCTGTCCGGGTGTCCTCCCACAGGGTTTCATTGTCCTCCATTTTGGCTTCATTTTGGAACTTTGCAACAGGGTGCAGTACCCCATCGTGTCTAATGTCATTGGGTTTGTATTGAAGAGCAGAATCCAATGGAAAAATCAGTTTTGAAATATCTTCTTCCTATCAAAAGGTATGGCCAAAACTAAAAATCAAAAATATGCATTCAGCTTTATGGGAAAGTGAAAGTGTCCAATATCATGGCTTTACTCATGAGTAGGCAAACATGCCATTGTCCATGAGAAAGGCCAGGCTGAGAGGAATCCAAGACCTTGTCCTCCTTTTCAGGTTCAGGCATCTGGTCACCCTGACCCAACTCATCAACTCAGCTGAAAATTAATGGGATCCTGTGTCACACCCTCCCAGCATGTCCCCTGATGTGGACTGCACCACCCTACCAGCACCTCTGTGTAAACCTCAGCAGATGCTATGGGAATTTCTGCACCAGCAAAATCTGTGACAAAAATCCAAACAGGCCCATGTGAATTCTCAGTGAGTCTCTACAGCCCACAGTTGACCCAGTTGATTTATGTAATCCAACTTAAGGATCACACTTTTTCGGGACTGGTGGCAGCAACTCTACTAGAAATAAAGCAAAGTGCATTCAAAGTCTGCTGGCAATGTTGCTTTTATGGATTATGAAAGGTTAATTAGCATGCCCTTTTGGCAAAATGTCTACTACAGCTCTCCATGGACCACATGCCTCATCTCAAACTCAGCTAAATAAAGCCAGGATGGAAATTGACACAGGACAGACTGTGTTGTGACAAGCATTGTATTTTTGTAGACTATAATGCTGTACATAACTAAGCTGGTCACTGTATCATATTACTAGCAGATGCACAAAATGAACAGCACATAAATGATGTTGTTAGACTATTTTAGCCTCACAGTTTGCAAATGTTATAGCAGCAGCTCTCCGAATTTGAAGAGTAAAATTACTTTCCTCTGAGTAATTGTGCCCAACTTTCATTGATGGGATCGTCTGCTCTGAAAAAGTGTATAGATAACAAAGAAACATACAGCTCGGATTTATATAATTATACGAAAACAGGCAATGTTTTCAACAGGTAGCAATAAGTACTTTATAACTATTACCATGCTAAATGGCAAATATGCACTTTTTCAAGTGGGGTGTTCAAATGGTGTGTTTACCACACTTATCTTTAGCAGGGAGGAGGTAACTGTTTACCACAGAATTGTGCCTTCTCTGGTGGCGGTTACTGGTGTTTTCTTGTGTATCTTTTTATCTTATCTGCCCTTTTGGAACAGTGGGCCATTTATCTGACTTTGTAAATACTCTGTTAACTTTTTTAGTGATGGTTTATATTAATATTACATTAATATTATAAATAGTCATTGTGGGAGTAAAATTTCAAGAATATTTATTGGTCTTGGTCCTGGCTGGGCACTGACAGGCTCAGCTGCACACTGGTGTGCATCAGAAATTATCACTGGCACTGGGTGGTGGGCTCCATGCACCATTGGGCAGTTGGTACTTGGCACAACCAGGCATCCCTGCTGGGAACTGGGTGTTAGTGGGCTAAACCAGGCACCAAATCAGTTCTTAGTGGGTTCTTATATTGCAGAAGGAATACATTCCCCCAAATCCATGATTTTAGGTCCAGGGGTTGGGGCAAGTATAGGGAAGAAAAAATGTTGCATCACTTTGCACCCCCTTCTGGTTTGAATTTCTAAAAATAGTTTCTTAGTGTGTGCACCTAACTGCACAATCCAGAATAAGAGACATTTATGTCTATGTAGTTACGGTGCCACCTAGTGGAAACCTATAGGAAATTCATAGAGCAAACTACGAGAGTAAATTCTCATAGTTACTCTGAATTATGCAGTTAGTCACAGATGGAACACCGTCCCCACATTTCACACTTCCAGGTCCTGCAGTTTGGGCTGGGCATTGATGAGTCGGTCAATGAGTCAGTGAGTGAATCAGTGAGTCAGCCAGTCAGTCAGTGATTTTTTGATTATATATATTGTAATAGTAATAACATAACTACAGTAACATGAAAAGGGGAGAGACTCCAAAAAGCTTGTATAACTGCAAAAGAATCTAAAGAATCTTAATGGCAAGTTGAAAATTTAAAGAAGACATTTAAAGGAAAGGAAGATAGGGGTGTTCACCCGGGAGGAGTACAGACATGTAGCTGAAACTTGAATAATGTCTGTCAGCTATGGGAGAGCCCATTTATCACAAATAGCATCTAGCGGCCTGAGAGCCTTATGTTTGAAAACCCTGGATTAAAACCCTATAACAGGCACACATAGGGATCTCCCCAGGTCAGGTGCAGTGGTCTGACAGGTCCCTGTTAGAAAACTGTCATTAGCACCTAATTAACTCAATTCTAATGCTCTAAAAGTGATCAGTGACCTTAAGTAAGATGTACAAAGAGAGAATATTCAAAATCTGATTTAAAAAAACCTTACACAGTGGTGGCTCACTTAAAGAGCTTAATTTGTTCCAGAGGCTTGCTCTTCAAGTGAAGCAGATTTTCCCATAGGAAACAATGGAAACTCAAATGATTGGTTCCACAACCCAAAAAATATTCATATAAAAATATTAACTGGATGCAAAAATGATGACAAAACACTGGAATTGGATTCAAAACACTGTCATATAAAACAATTCACTGTAATAAAACACTGTTATTAACTCTATGTACAACAAAACAGAAAATAATCCTAGGAGTAAGCCCCACTGAACACAATGGGGCTTTCTTCTGAGCAGACATAGACAGGAGGCTGCAATCAAAGACACTTTCCTGGGAGTAAGTCCCATTGAACCCAGGGAACCTGCAGACCCCCTCCTGGGCTACCCCAACACCACGCGGGCTTCAGTAGGAGCCCAGGAGAGGGTGGAGGGAAGTCCCCCAGACACCCTCCTCGGCTTCTCCGATGCCCCAACAGGGAGGCAGGGCTAGTGTGCACTTGCCAGCTGCCTTTTAAAGATTAAAGGGCAGCTGGCAAGTGCTCGCTAAGCGAAATTGCCTCACTAAGCGAGGCAAGTGCCCTGCCTAACAGAGTGCTTGCTAAGTGGAGCACTCGTTATGCGGGGCACTCATTAAGCGAGGTACCACTGTATTTATTAACCTTATACAAATAATTTGAAGTTTTTCAGGCACAAGAGGCCTGAGAGGCCCTGTACAAACCTGTGAAGTTCTGCAAATATCAGTTTCAGGCGCAACGTGCCTGAGAGGCCTGGGGGGTCACTACTGCACCCCACGCAGGCAGTGGAGAAAACTGACTAGGGGAGTTTCAAACAGGTCCTAGAGATAGGAAAGTACTAGGAGGGACAGGCCTCTTGGCCTCCTTGGCACGGAGAGGGAACGAGAACAAAATTTCAGAGTCTATTGGGTCATGTGTGACTTTTCCCGGACTAGACAATATATTATTAGGTGAATGTTAGAACAGAGGTCTCCAACTATTTTGGCAGGAGGGCCACATCATTTCTCTGACACTGTGTCAGGCTGGAAAAATTATTTACATGTCAAATTTGAATGAATCTATTAGAGACGTTAAAAGGCTTGCCCATGGGCCAGATGAAGAAATCTTGATTAGGGCCACATTGAGGCTTGCTGAGGGTTACATTTGGCCCCCGGGCCAGGGTGTGGAGACCTCTGAGTTAGACTACTACACAAAGAATGCTCATCATTCTTGGTTCACATCAACCTGGATTTGGTTAGTTCACATCAACCTGGAAGATGGTTTGGAGTGCACCAAGGATCCACTTCTCTTTAACACCATCAGTGACTTGGAAGAAAGGATACAAGAAGGCCTCCTCAAATTTTCACCCAGCAGGGAAGATTAATAAATACAACAGAAGGAGGATTCAGAGAGACCTTGACAAACTGGAATACTGGCCTGAAATGAATATTTTATCAGAGAACGGGGGAACAAGCCAATGAGCAAAGGTTGGGGGAACCTTGTATGTTTAATCTGAAGAAGGGAAAGCTGAGATGGGATATGATAATGCTCTTCAGGTATCTGAAGGACTAACATATGGAAGCATGAACTGCTCTGAGAGTAGAACCAGATCTAATAGGTACAAACTGCAAAAGATAATATTCTGGTGGATATCAGGAAAATTCTTTATTATAAGGGCAGCTGGGGAGTGGAAAAATTACCAAGAGTAGTGGTGGATTCTCTCTCATTGAATATCTTCAAACAGAGGTAAAACAGACCCCAGTTAGAGATATTTTGCTACAGTCAGGGGGTTGCTATAGTCAGGGTTTGAACTAGATGACTTGTGGGTACCTTCCAACTCCATAATACTATGAAAAAGAGTATGGCTGCAATCCTAAGAGCATTTTCCTAGGAGTAAGCCCCATTGAACTTAATGGAACTTACTTGTGACTAGACACTAATAGGATAGCACTATAAGGTTGCAATCCTAAACACAATTTCCTGGGAGTAAGACCCATTGAACACAATGGGGCTTACTTCTGAGTAGGCATGGTTAGGACTGTGCTCTAAATTTATTATAAGGTTGTGGTTATTATAGGGCTATCCTTAATTTTTAAATTAGAATGGAAAGGAATTTATTTATTTAATTAAAGGCACTCCCATTCTGTCATCTTCTGAACGGCTGGTGTTCAGATGAGACCATTAGGTACTATGAAAACAGAAATGAGATAGGGCTATGCAAGTGAATATTTTCTGGCTTTTGGCTATGTGAAACGGCAGATGGATAAGTGATGTTTTGCTTCCACAGCAATGTCTGACAGATTCTAAAGAATTATGAAAGTGGTACCAAGAGGACATCAATGAAAAGTGAAGCCTGTCAGTGGAAAAGAAGCTGGTTGTGAGGCTGAAAGTGCAGTTCTCCATTAGAACTGGTTAGGCAAACTGCCATTAGAATGGAATAATTTATTTTCCATTGAGACAGTAGAATAATTAAAGGTCTAAACAGGTATAACATAGACATCAAGGTTCCCACCTTTTATTATCCACTAGCGAAAGGCGTACCCGCGTTGCGGGAGTAAAATTCACCCGTATGCCATCCCCCCATATGTATCAACCCCTCATGGATAACTTTCCCCCAGGCGTAACAACCCCCCCATGTGCAACTTTCCCCATACACATCAACCCCCCATGTGCAACTTCACCCATGCGCATCAACCCAGCATGCACAAGTTACCCCATGTGCAACTTCTCCCATGCACATCAACCCCCCCATGCACAACTTCCCCCATGCGCATCAACCCCCATGCGCAACTTCCCCATATGCATCAAACCCCATGCACAACTTTCCCCATGCGCAACTTTCCCCATGCACAAATTCTCTATGCGCAACTTCCCTCCATGTGCAACTTCCCCATGTGCAACTTCTCCCCATGCGCAACTTCCCCATGCGCAACTTCCCCCATGCACAACTTCCTCCCATGCACAACTTTCCTCCCATGTACAATTTTCCCCATACGCAACTTCCCCCATTCGCAACTTCCCTCCATGTGCAACTTCTCCCCATGTGCAACTTCCCCCATGCGCAACTTCCCCCATGCACAACTTTCCTCCCGTGCGCAACTTTCCTCCCGTGCGCAACTTTCCTCCATGTGCATCATCCCCCCGTGCGCAACTTCCCCCGTGCGCAACTTCCCCCATGCGCAACTTCCTCCCATGCACAACTTTCCTCCCATGTACTATTTTCCCCATACGCAACTTCCCCCATGTGCAACTTTCCCCATGCGCAACTTTCCCCCATGTGCATCATCCCCCCATGTGCAATTTTCCCATGCACAACTTTCCCCATGCGCAACTTCCCATATGCGCAACTTTCCCCCATGCACAACTTTGCCCGTGCGCATCATCCCCATGCACAACTTCCCCTATGCGCAACTTCCTCCCATGCGCAACTTCCTCCCATGCGCAACTTTCCCCCCATGCGCAACTTCCCCCCATGAGCTACTTTCCCCCATGTGCAACTTTTCCCCAGACGCAACTTTCCCCCGTGCGCAACTTTGCCCCATGTGCAACTTTCCCCCGTGCGCAACTTTCCCCCGTGCGCAACTTCCCTCCCATGCGCAACTTCCCTCCCATGCGCAACTTCCTCCGTTTGCAACTTTCCTCCATGCGCAACTTTCCTCCATGCGCATCATCCCCCCATGTGCATTATCCCCCCATGCGCAACTTCCTCCCATGCGCAACTTCCCCCCACGCGGAACTTCCCTCCCATGCGCAACTTCCTCCGTTCGCAACTTTCCTCCATGCGCAACTTTCCTCCATGCGCATCATCCCCCCATGCGCATTATCGCCCCATGCGCAACTTCCTCCCATGCGCAACTTCCTCCCATGTGCAACTTCCTCCCATACACAACTTTCCTCCCATGTGTAATTTTCCCCATGCGCAACTTCCCCCCATGCGCAACTTTCCCCGTGCGCAACTTTCCTCCATGTGCATCATCCCCCATGCGCAACTTTCCATATGCACAACTTCCCATATGCGCAACTTTCCTTCCATGCGCAACTTTCCCCCATGCGCAACTTTCCCTTGTGCGCATCATCCCCCATGCACAACTTCCCCCATGCACAACTTTCCTCCCATGCGCAACTTCCTCCCATGCACAACTTCCTCCCATGCACAACTTTCCTCCATGCGCAACTTTCTCCCATGCGCAATTTTCCTCCCGTATGCAACTTCCCCCCTGCGCAACTTTCCTACATGCGCAACTTTCCTACATGCGCAACTTCCCCCATGCACAATTTCCCCTCATGCGCAATTTCCCCTCATGCGCAGCATCCTTGCCAGCGCAATCTCTTCCTCCGAACAACATCCCCCAGTGCACCAGGGTCTGAGCACCAAATTGGCTGGATGTTATTCAGTCTCCCATGTTAAGTATAGGGCAGAAACACGTTGCCCCCTTTTCAGCCCCTGAAGGGTTAATTTCTCCAGATGGTTCTTGGTGGGTGTTCAGGTGACAGAAGGATCCCTCCCAGAATTCCATGCTTCAGGCCCAGCAGTTGGGGAGGAACGTTGATGAGTCAGCAATTCTCAATGCAAAGTATAGGGAGGAAAACGCGTTGCGCCCCTTTTCACCCCCTTCCCGTTGGAATTTCCAAAAACTGGTTCTTAGTGCACCCCTCAGTCACGGAAGGAACACCCATCCCAAATTTCACGCTTCTAGGCCCACCAGTTTTGGCAGGGAGGTGATGAGTGAGTGAGTGAGTTAGTCAGTGAGTCAGTCAGTCAGTGACTTTTCTGTTTTATATATAGAGATTAGGTTTTGTAATCCTTTAAGTGCTAATATTCAGAAAATGTTGCATGTAAACGAGAGATGTTCATGCGTGTTTCTTGAGTGTGAGAAAGCTATAATCCTTCTGGCACAACTCATTGGACTTCTCATTCCCGTTGATATAAGGAGGCATGTCTGTAGGGAGGCATGCCTAACCCTCCACCAAGAGTGACACAGGAGTGCCATACAACACTTTTGTGATACTTCCAGGCCAGCACAGAACTGGGGTTTAGGCTGGCCTAACTGGAGCTTAGGATTGCAGCCTTAATGTTCTAGGGGGGCTGATCTGATTATTAGATCTGAGACTGCAATACCATGCACTCTTTTCTGAGAGTAAGCCCCCCTGAATACAGTGGGGCTTACTTCTGAGTAGACAGGCATCAGATAGGGCTTTGAATCCCTTACGTTTTTGCCATCTCGGAATAAAAAGAATTGGCCATTTAGAAGTGTTGACAACATTCCAAATATCATGACATATCCTGTTAAGACAGCTGGAAAGCTCCTAGTTCTATGTCTGTGCAACCCTATTTATGCGTACCAAGAAGTTCCCCAACCCCCCAAAAACAAAAACAAATTGGAGTAGCATAAGTTGGAGTAACTAACTGGAGTAACAACTGGAGTAACTAATTGGAGTAACATTTTACAGAAGAATAAAAAATATTGCTTAATAATAACTGAGTCATACCAAGATAAACATTGTAGCCAACAAGTCTTATGCTTGTCTACAGTACTAATCACAACTAGGGCAACTGCAATGACATACAGTACATATAGTACACTGATTCATACAAAGACCAGATGAGGGTCAAAAAGTGGATGGGAGATGCACAATAACAATTATACCAGTAGGTGCCTACTCAAAGTCATGAATCTCCACTGGAAAACTACAGTAGAGCACAATCCCAAACATGACTACTCAAAAGTAAGCCCCATTGTGTTCAATGGATCTTATTCAGTGATGGGCTCCAGCAGGTTCGCACCTACTCTATAGAACCGGTTGTTAACAAGAGATAGGACATATAAAGTTTAAAAATAGCCATTTAAAAGTGGCTGCCGGATGGGCAGAGAACCGGTTGTTAATTTATTTGAAGCCCATCACTGATCTTATTCCCAGGAAAGTGTCTTTAGGACCACAGCCATCAACTGTAATTCAGAAGCATACTTTGCTACAGGTTATCAACAATATTCACATAAACAGACCATCGGAGAAAGATGAATTTGTTTCCTTCAAGCAATTAACATAATTCAAAGAAGAAATTAGAATCATAGAGTTGGAAGAGACCTAGTAAGTCATCTAGTCCAACCCCCTGCCTGCAGCAGGAAATCCTCCTAGAGCATCCCCGACAAGTGCTCGTCGAGCCTCTGTTTGAAGATCCCCAGTGAGGAAGAGTCTAACGCCTCCCTTGGCAATCTGGTCCACTGCCGAACCGGCCAAACCGTCAGGAATTTTTTCCTGGATATCCGATTCCAATTATATGTAGTCCATTGATTTAAAAATAATAATATAAAGCAGAACTGTGTCAGATAGAAAGTTAAAAGCAATCATTAGCTCATACTGGGAAAGCACTTAAGGTGTATTTGTTAAAACTAATTCATGTCTGCTTTTCAAGAAGCAGCAATTCTACTTATAAGAGCTCATAAATGTGGCTTACGGAGGGTGGAAATAATTACAGAAAGGAGAAACCACAGTTTTTCTCCCAGAACTTTCTTAGACGGTCCAAATATCTTTATACAAAACAAGTTTTTTTTTTAAAAGCATGTTTTGTGCAATGCGACAAAATTATTATTCAACAGGCATACTGAAAACATTCAAAAGTTCTTAGGAGATGTTCTGATTTGAGTTTTATTGTGAAGTATTTATATTCCATTTTTCTCACCAAACTCAGGCTGAACAGAACAAACCATAAAAACCCATTAATAAGATCATGAATCGTAAATCAATCCACAAGTAAAAATAAAATACACTAATGAAAGTCTCCCTCAGCTACCACTCAAGCATCACCCTCTCCCAAAAGCAGCGTGAAAACAACCAGCTCACCTTGATTATGGTCAGAGTATATAGGAAGACATGTATGGGGCAAAAAATGGTCCTTAAGGTATCCACGTTCCATTATTTATAGTAAAGATCTTCTGTAATTCTCTTGAGTATCTCTATGCTAGTATCCACAACACAAAGCACAAAATTCTTGTTGTAACTAGCCTCCTAATCTTAGAGGTGTTTTTCAGCTACCATAAGTGTTAATTGAAGCAATGCTTCAAGCAAACTTCATCATCTAATAACAGCTCCTGAACATATCCCTGCTGCATTTCACTTTCAAAGTTTCTTATTTAGAAATATCCCCACATTCTCCTGCGGATCAACTTCTGAAATCAATCTCAGTACATGGTTCTGTTACAGGATATTTGTGTGACAGCAGAAATCACATATACAGCTTTCCCCATTCTTGCAACATCATACTAAAAGCTCTTGGGGTTTATTATAGTTTGGAGGTGCAATTTTTGTCAGGTGAAAATATGTCAGATGCATAGTTAAAGTATGCTTGAAAATACTGTCCTCAAAATTAAAATATCCTAATATGGTGATTTCCATTTCCAGAAAGATGTAGAAAGTTTTGAAAAGTGGCATTCTTGGGGGGGGGGAGGGTGATATATTTATAATCAAAATACCTGTATTTAATCTAATGCACAATTGAATCTTATGGGCACCTTGATTTTGAAGGCTAAATTCAGCTGGAAAAGGTGAGCGTTAGATTCTAGTAAATAGGGTATATTAAATGAACCTTTTACAATCTTCTATAAAGATTCAAATACAGTGGCGCCTCACGTAGCAAATTTAATTCATTCCGGAGGCATGTTCTTTACATGAAACATTCTTTACGTGAAGCGGATTTTCCCATAGGAAATAATGGAAACGCAGACGATTGGTTCCACAACCCCAAAAATATTCATATAAAAATATTAACTGGATGTAAAAATGATGACAGAACACTGGGATTGAATTCAAAACATGCATTCAGTGTGCATGATCTTATGAAGTCTGCTTAGGCTGCAGTCCTAAAGACACTTTCCTGGGAGTAAGACCCATTTAACACAATGGGGCTTACTTCTGGGTAGACATGGTTAGGAGGCTGCAATCCAAGACACCTTCAAAGTGTCTCCCCACTTTCTCCTTCTCTCCATCCTGAGCCTCTCTTTCCCCTGCTTCCTTCTGGCTAGCCCTGAGCTGCTTCTCTCTTCTCCACTGCTCTTCTCTCCCTCTGCCCAGCAGATGCCTGGCCACAGGAGGAACAGCATGGAAGTTTTGCTTTCACCATGGGCAGATGCGCTAGGCAGCTCTGATGCTTTTTAAACAGGCTGCCGGCCAGCGCGTCTGCCCCAACTGCCAACAAATGTGTTCTTTACATGAAGCATGTTCTTTACGTGAAACAGAATCCTAGAGAAATTTTTGTTTGTTACGTGAAACATACTTTACGTGAGGCATTCTTTATGTGAGGCGCCACTGTATCTTGAAAAGACTCTTCTATTCTTATGGCTTAACTTCCATGCATCTTTTGCAAGTATGATACAATCTGTATGCACCCCATGTTCTGACTATTTTTTTTTCTCTTTTATTTTTCAAAAATTTTGGGGGGAAAATTAGTAAAATAAAAGGAAAAATAGCAACTATTTAGCTGATCCCTGGATGTACTGTCAGCTGAAAGACGTTTTTGGCAAGGCAATTATCGGTAACAGTTTTTGAGTGCAAGAATCTTACCAGACTTGTCTCAGTCAGGAATAAACTTACAGGGGACACAGGTCAACAAGCGAAAACATCATCAATGAGCATAAGCCACCGTTATTTAATCATTTAGGAGGAATGATTCAGCCCTACATCTGACATATACTGTCCTCAAAGACTATAATGGCTTTGGCCACTTCACTTGATCTTGGCCAAAAGTCTCAGGCAAAGGATGAATATGCCATCATCTAGAATGCTGTCTGGAATGTAAAAGCTAATGGCTCTATCTTAGTTATATTAATTTTTAACTGGACTTAACCACCTAATGTTAAAATTAGGAACCTTGGCAGATATTGTAGACTTCAGCTTCCTCTTCCTTCTAATATTAAATTCAAGGATTGTTTTGGATTCTTGTGGATTGAGATGCTATGGTCCTATATTGGGAATGGAATAAATGATATGTGACTAGGCAATGAGCACTTGGCTCTGTACAGGAGCCAGAGTAATTTCACAGACACCAGAGGACTTTTAGAGAATTACTGAAGCATGCAGGAAACACACTTTCCTTATGAATAATACAGTGCTGTTGAAGTGCTTCCACAATGGAGCGCACATTGGCTGCTCCTAAAAAGAAAATACTGCACATCCATGTGGATGAAGACAGCTTTCTCTTTGCATTTTAAAGAGTTTTCTTCTATCCTTTTTTCAGCCTTAAGGTCTCATGCTCTTTAAATCCTATTTATGCTTTGTTCTTGATTCTATTTCCAAATAAGGAACATCTCTTCCTACATACATATGTACATGGCAACATGTTCCAGGACCAGGAAAAGCCAAGTAATTGTCGAGCAAGAGTCTCCCTGTAACTGCATGCTCAGTTCTGCACCCACTATACTCAATGCAGCTGCAACAGGAATGAGATAAACACAGTGACAACACAGAAAGTGAAGTCTTGTGGCTCTGTGCCTGCTTGCATGTAGCTTGCAACCACTGGCCAATTTAATTAACCTAAAGAGTAAAGACAAGGCCAGTTTATTGATGAGTCCAAGGAAAGCTGGACCTGATCCAAACCAAACTGGTGCCTAAGCAGGACTCAGATTCTGTCCCTTTTTGTTGCTGGATAAGGGGGTTGCCATATGCCCCCCAAAACAGGGACAATCCTGATTTGGGGGGATTGTGTTCACATACTGGTGAATAGGACAGAGCAGTGGTCTTCAAAGTGGGGGTCACAGCCCCCAAAGGGGTTGCAGAACCCCAACAGGGGGGTTGCAAAGGCTGAGGGACCACCATCTTGGTCCTGAAGACCCCAAAAAGTCAACTTCACGATGGTACGCACTGCCCCATCATGACATATGTCTTTGGATTTGTCTTGAAGAGCTGAATCCAATGCAACAATCCATTTTGAAATAGTTACTTCCTACTAAATGTTATGGCCAAAAAAACTGAAAAGCAAAAATATGCATAGAAAACACATGGGAAAATGAAAGTAATTTATATCATGGCTTTACTCATGAGTAGGCAAACGTGCATAGTCCAGTGGAAAGGGCAAGCTGAATGCAATCTAAGGACACCAGAAAGGTCCTGATCCAATGAGCGCAGCCCCCAAAAATCACTTTAGAAGGAAGTTCTCTCCTCACTGCACAGCCGTGTTTACTTGCGAGTAAGCAAACTCTTTGGTTGATGTAGAGGGTCAATCCAGGGGGTGCAAGGCTTCCAGCATGGCACTGATTTCAGGCACTTGGAGTTTACAAATGGTCCAGAAGGCAGCCCCCCCCCCCCCCAACACTGGCTCTACAGATAATGTAAAAAAATTATTTGTCAAAATAGTCCAAATTCCTCTTTCCCCTTTCCCCAGGCCTAATTTCCTGTCCTTACCCTCTGGGGTTTTCATGCTTTGGGGAGGTGGGTGGGTGTTTAAGGCTGTTTATTTATTTATTTATTTATTTATCTATCAGATGTCCTCTTTCTCCAGGACACATCCTCTTTTTATCCATGTATCCTGGAAAAAAAATCCCTTGTGAGCAGGCAGCCTATAGCCTGTTTGGAATTAATAAATCATATGTAATAAATTGTATATGTACTAATTTTAAATGTAAGATTAAGAGCACAAGCCTAACCATGTCTACTCAAAAGTAAGCCCAATTCTGTTCAATGGGTCTTACTCCCAGGAAAGTGTCTTTAGGATTACAGACTTAGTAATATAGTGTTTAAATTAAGCACATGTAAAGCAAGGGTTTTAAGCTTTTATTTTGTTATGTTCTACACTTTTCTTGGGTGGCCTACATTTTGAGGGGGGCACTCTCAGAAAGAAGGGGGCAGCCATACTCCGGAGGGAAGGGAGTGAATTAAAATGGAGCGCCAGGATCTCTGAAGCCAACCTCCCTGTCGCTCTGCAAGGGCTTCTTGCTGCAGGTGCTGCCTGAGCCCTGACAAGTGCCTTCTAAGCCTGCCTTCTTGCACAAGCATGGGGTGTATGTGTATGTGAGGGTTATGTGTGTATTCATCTCTGTGTGAGTGCATGAGGTGGGTTGTGGGTGTGTGAATGAGTGCATGGGATGAAAGTTGTGTGCTTTTAAGAGCACATGAGGAGGTTGGGGAAGTGGGGTGGGAGATAGTAGGGGGCTTGGAGGAAGTTGGAGGTAAGAGAGAACCTGTGGGGTTGGGGACAATGGGGTGGGAAAAAGCATGGGGACTTGGGCAGAGTGACCATATGTCCTCTTTTTCCAGGGCTGATCCTCTTTCTAGCCTTGTGTCCTGGATTGGGTGTAGTGAGGTTGACAGAGGGGTCCTGGGCAGATTCCAAAGTTTGAAAGGGGGTTCCAGGCTGAAATGGCTGAAGACAACTGGGACAGATTTTTGTGGAAGAGAATTATGGCAACCCTTTTGGAACCACACATCACATTCTGCCAGATTCTTCACACATAGAAAGTTTGATATGGATGTTGAACCTTGTGGGGTGGGAAGATAGAGATAGAGAGAGAGATTGCTGTTGGAAAATACAGGATACTGGGAGTAAATTTAAAGTTTAGATTGAAACGTGGGCAGCCTATTTCTATTTAACTTCCTGGGTGCTAATGTAGCCTCACCAGTGGAATAGGTACTGTAACCATCAGTGGACTTTTGATCTGTGAAGGTCTCTGTGAGGAAAGGGAAAATTATTGGGAAGGGATAAAACAGGGTGAAGGGAGGGTGGCCATGGGGTCATTTTCCCATCCCCCTTCCCAGGCCAGATCTTCCAACAAAGACTGGACTTTGGCCAGTGATTTTGCTGATATGTCCTGGAAAACTGAGGGACTGTTCTAGTTTGGAGGGATTGTGTCCACATACTAGCAAGTTTTATGGGGTTCCTGTCCTGATTTTATGGAAGAGAATTATAGCAAAAATGGTCCACGTAGACCCATTAAGTAGATCCTTCAAGGAGACCTCCAGCATGCACAATTTTTCCATGGGATGGACTGTAAGCTGGGTTAGTGCCACCACGTCAGTGGGGTTGGGGGAATTTGACTTTCCAGGAATGGTGTAGTCATGCCAGTCGGACACATGTTGCACTCTGCAATTGGGAGGTAGTCACAGAGGCCTCCTTAAGGTAATGGTTGTTCCCTTATCTCAGAGTTGCATTATCCTTATGCCAATGCTGGAAATGTGGTTAGGATTGCACCCTACTCTTAGAGAAATCTCTGAAACACAGCATAAAACAATAAGGCCTTTGATCCACTCAAGAATGCTGGAAGAATGAAAAATAAAGCTTCCAGTTTCTAAAACAAAATACACACATAAAGCCTTTTTGTATCTGCATTACAGATACTTTCATAGCTGTTCTTGCTATGCACACATATGCTTGGTTTCTTAAATTAAAAGGTGATTGCATCCTGCAGAGTCAGCTTTACGTAGACTGCTAGCTATGAATGGTTGGCATAGCTCCAATCAATCCTGGTGTGCTTTTTTTTTAAAAAAAGTTATGAATATCTTCATTTTAGAACAAGAGGCATACTTAAATCATTCTTGTCCATTCTTAGGCACTTTGTCTGGTTGAACATCTTTGAATTCAAGCAGCATCCACGTCTTTGCTGAAGGGCAACTTTTTCTCATAGGATTGTAGAGTTACTGATTCATTGCACCTTAACTTGCTGCTGAAATTTAAGATCCATGAATTTCTACTACCTGCAGTGGAAAAATAATTGCTCTACAGACATGACATGGATATGAAAATCTTAAAAAGTCCTTCTGGAAAGTGGCTTTCCTTTTGTTACCTGTGGGATCAACAGCCAAAAGGTGAACATTAAAAAAAATCAATATTGATAATTCATTCCTGCAAACTGAAAGTGAGAGATTTATCATATTTGACATTGTGCTAGTCAGAGTTCTGCAGTTTCTTTACACAATAAGCCACTCTGCCAATTTGCCTCCATCATCCTGACATCCTCACTGCTTCCTTTGTAATGTTGATTTTGGCTCTGGAGTAGTAAAAAAAAATGCCAGCTGGGCAAAAATTACTTAGTGACTCTGAAGAGATGGACAATTGGCCCCTGGAGAGCAGTACAAGTCCAAATTCATTTTAGCTGTCAAACAACATCAATTAGGTTTGCCTGAAGGTGTCAAGGAGTAAAACAAAAACAATCAACCCATAAGCCAGTGGTTTTCAACCTTTTTCATTTCATGGCACCGTGACAATCTGCTAAAATGGACAAGGCACACCATCAGTTTTTTTACCACTAATATGGCACACCATGCTGCAGGATAGGGGCTCACTTCCCCCAATTGCCCAACTTATAAGTGACTCTCTCCAAAATCCTGTGGCACACCTGAGGACCATCCATGGTTGAAAATCACTGTTATATGCAGTCAAAAATGGTCCTTTGTCCGAATATTTGTTTTGATTTTCCTACAATGAGAAAATTCCAGATCAGCAGCCACTCCAACTGGCTACTTTAGAGGGAAGTGAGACAGCAAGTCCTGCTACATCAGCTTACCTGGAACCAACTGCTACCCAGCACCGCTTTGGCCAGCAATAGAGACATTGCCAGCATTATACCAGAGGGGCTCAAAATACAGAATTCCCCTACTCAAGTCAAGAAAGAAAGGCACAAGAGCCAAGAGCACATTACCCTTGACATCAACAAAGGCATCATCACCATACCTATATCATACAGTGGGTTTTATCAGGGATATGGCTTATACCTCAAATTCAAATATTTACGTATATAAATTTACAGCATGAAGCTTAGATGGCTCCCCTTTGCCACTCCATTTATTTTGTCATAGAAACTTTGATTCCACTGGAAGTACAATAAAGTTGCCAATTCACTAGCAAATAAATAGTTGACAATCTGCATAGCATCATTAATGAGAACTTGTGTAAACAATGATTGAGTTTACAGTTAGGCATAAGGAAGGTTCTTCTGGTGCCATAAGATGCCATAAGAATGTGAAGGCTTCTCCTAACCCTGTCAAAGTAAGGGGATAGTTGCCCTGGGGGGACGGAGCAAGAAGTGTGGCCTTTTGCATAAGGCTGCAGGATCTGAGACTTCAGCTGCAATCCTAAAGACACTTTCCTGGGAGTAAGACCCATTTAACACATGATTGATTTGAGTAGATATGATTTGGATTGTGCTCTACCATGTCATCAGAATGTCACAAGTCTGGCCTAGGCCTTGTTTCCCTGGAATGCATTCCTTGAATGGAATTCCCTGGATGCCACATGTATCAAACATCAGGCAACTTAAGGCTTTTCTATTCTTCAAGGCATCTTTCAAGCATAGCAGATATTTTTTAAAGTCCTTTTTTAAAAAAATAGTAAGACCTAGTAAGAACACAGAAGACATTTCACTCTTACACTTAAACTGAAGCACTCATAGACTTACCCCCAAATCCAGAGTAACTACGGGAGCACGTAAGAGACTTTACATGCACCCGTAGTTACTGCATCATCTAGTGAAAACCTATGGGGAATTCATATTGGAATCCAATATGTTTTTCATATTCAATAAGTTGTTCTTACACCGGAGCAAGGTCTCCCCGTAGTTACTCTGGATTTTGCCCTTACACTGAATTACACTTTGAAAATTATTGGCATAACTTCTATATACAAAGTTCCCAGTGACAATAACATTTGAATATAGTACACTTGCTGCTTTTCTTAACAGTTTCATTTTAAAATTACAATGGCACATCATGTAACAAATTTAATTCGTTCCAGAGACATGTTTGTTACGTAAAATGTTCTTTACGTGAAGTGGATTTTCCCACAGGAAATAATGGAAACTCAGACAATTGGTTCCACATCCCAAAAAAAAAATCATATAAAATTTTAACAGGATGTAAAAATGATGACAAAACACTGGAATTTAATTCAAAACATGCATTCAATGTACATGATCCTATGAAGTCTACTTACAGCCCAATCCAGAGCAACTAATCTGTCCACATAAGAGCCCTTAGGTTGCCCTATCTAACACTAGGTTGGAGCAACTGCAAGATGCTCCAGCCCAGTTACTCTGAAGGAGGCTTAGGGCAGAGCAAGGCAAGATAGGGTGCCCTAAGAGAGGTGGACCTGCTCTGCCCTAACTGGGGCAGCCTAAGCAGCTCAGGAGAGGCAAGTTGAGGGCATGTTTAGCATTGCCTAGGGCAGAGCAGTTACTCTGTATCCAAAGCCTGTTTCCAAGGCAGAAATGCCCTCTTCCAACCCTCAGAGTTATACCACCTCAGGAGCAGGTATAGTAATGAGTAGACCCATAGGGGTCCATGATAAGGCACGAGTAAGAATGGCAGTGCTGACCAAAAATCTGAGTTCTTGGCCAGCCTAGCTGCAACCCCTTCCTCTCAACCTCAGGATATGGAACAAACTACGGCTGCCCACAAACCTCAGGATACAGCAGGCCACTCCAAGAAGCCCCTTGTATTCACTGTAGAATGTACTGGCATCTCATCAGGGACTCCTTATAAGGCAGGCACCCAGTGGCATCACCAGACTGGTGCGGCTGGTGTGGGCTGCATTGGGGATGCGCTCCGTATGGGGTGATGTGCCGGAGGAGTTTGACTGTCCTTTGGCAGGCCTCGGGCGTCAGCACACCCATTCAGGCCTGCTCCAAGGCGGAGAATCAGCCAGAAGCTGACACTTGTCTGAGGAGCTGGCCTGAACAGCCATCTGAGATGCACTGCGCAGAAACACACTGAGCATACCGAACAGCTTCAGAGGAGACTTCCTTATAGCAGAGAAAGTCCACGCCTCTGCACAGCCATTCGGCCTCACTCAGGAGGCGGAGAGGCAGCCGAATGGCTTCAGAAAGAGTACTGCACAGGCACCAACTCTGACGCCTGCAGTCTCCCCCGAAGCCAAAAGGCTTCAGAAAAGTACTGCGCAGGTGTCAGAGATGGTGCCTGCACAGTACTCTTTCTGAAGCCAGTTGGCTTCAGAAACAACTCCGCAGGCGCCAACTTTGGTGACTGTGCAGTCCAGGTGGGGGGGGGGGGGCGCGCATCCCAGGGATGACGCACAGACTTCCACACCAGGTGATGTGCAGAGTCATGTCACCACTGTAGGCACCACAGCTGTTCCTTGTTCAGTGTGATCTGAGGGGTGTCTCCTCAGGAGCAAGTCTTCCCCTTGTGTCAATAACTTAGCATGCTCTGGAGCAGTTAGGGCAGCCCAGGCTTCCTGACTCTCTGGATTCAGCATAACTTTCTGCTCTGGATACAGAATAGTTAGGAGAGTGCAGTTAGGTCAGAGCAGGCTGAATTTGCTCTGGATTGCAGCCTTAGGCTGCAGTCCTAAATACACTTTCCTGGGAGTAAGTCCCATTGAACACTATAGGGCTTACTTTTGGGTAGACATGGTGAGGAGGCTGCAATCAAAGACACTTTCTTCTGTAATCCAAGACACTTTCCAAGTGTCTCCCCACTTTCTCCTTCTCTTCATCCTGAGCCTCTCTCTGCCCTGCTCTCTTCTGGCTAGCCCTGAGCTGCTTCCCTCTTCTCCACTGCTGTTCTTGCCCTCTGCCCAGCAGATGCCTGGCCACAGGAGGAACAGCGCAGAAATGTTGTTTTGCCTATGGGCAGGCGCACTAGGCAGCCCTGATGCTTTTTCAAAGGGCTTCCGGCCAGCACGTCTGCCCCAACTGTCAACGAGTGTGTTTGTTATGTGATGCACAGTTTGTTATGTGAAGCAGAATCCTAGATAAATTTTTGTTTGTTATGTGAAACAAATTTTACGTGAGGTGTTTGTTACGTGAGGTGCCACTGTATTTCTAAGATGTATTCCTTGCAGATTAAAGTTATATGGAAAAATATGCAATTACTGGTTAATCAACATGTGTTAAGTAGAAACAGTTTAAAGAAATTAAAAGCATGCCCCCTTTCAATTGTTTGAAAACAACTTTTCTTACTATTGTACAGACGCAGTCAGCAATTAGAAATGCAAAGGACCCCCTGCCTTTTCTTTTTTTGGCTCAGCTGAAGAATGAAAAGATTGCTGCAGGACTATCGCTACAAAAGGAAGAAAATGTTTTTTAAACTGTGATTTTAAAGGGATGCATTCCAGGGATTGGCATGTTCCTTCTCATTTGCAGTGGCCATTTAAGGGCACAATCCAGAGTAACTACGGGAGTCCTTGCTCCAACATAAGAACAATTTACTCTGGATTGCAATATGAATTTCACATAGGTTTTCACCAGGTGGTGCCGTAACTGCGTTGACGTAAATGTTTCTTACGTGCTCCCATAGTTACTCTGGATTGTAGGGTAAGTTGAGTCAAATCTATGAATTAAAAAAATAAGGTCATAAAAAAGCAGGCCTCCGTCAGTCTTGAAAGACTATGGTATCATGCTCAGCGCTGCATACACTGCATGCGAAGCACAAAAGCCTATGTTGGATTGTTATGGAGGATAGGCTGTTACCCAAGCAGCAAATACCCCCTCTCCATGCCACTGAATTAGTCCAATGGAAAGTCAGAGCTGATACGATTGGATCCAACTGGCATGGTAGAAGTGGGCTAAGGACAGGAGCTCACCCTGTCTTGTGGGGCCGACTCGGGTCTCGAACCCTGGCCTGTTGGTTAACAGGCACAGCGTCTTAAAGGTCATAACAAATCTGTATATAAAGGGAAAACCTTCAGAATGGTCCTAAACTGACATTTTCTGGTAAGATTCACAAAATAAATTGTCAGTAAAATAAACTCTATTCTAATTCACCACTTCAGTATCTTTTGTTAAACACCACCACCTTCAGGCTCACTAAAACATTCATTGTAACCATCAAAGGAAATTCTGCCTGAATGTAAAAATAGCCAGCTAAAGGATTACAAGGTAAAACGGATTTGTTTTACTGCAGTTAATTGATGTAGAACTGATGCAGTGCCTAGCAGTTAATAACTGATACTCCCCCACTTCCTCCACTCACTCTTTCGTTCTTTTTGTAGGGTAAAAAGAGATTGGTCTGGGGAATGATTGTTCACCTCCTGTCAGCCAAAACTAGAAAACCAGAAATGAAGCAAGTAATTCTGGAAAAGTATCTCTTCCAGAATAAAAAAGGTCCAAAAATTTAGAGGATCCTCTCTAATGCATGCTATAGTAGAACATGGGTGGTATGCTAGAAAGGACAACTCACTCCCTCCTAAGCAAGATGAGGCCAGGCAGGTAATATTCTATGCTATTACCACTTTATTACCCCCTCCCATGCTACTTCCACTTTCCATCTGTGGTAATGTGGTTTCAGTGGTGGAGTCCTTCAAGTTCTTGGGCTCTGTAGTCTCCCAAGACCTGAAATGGTCAACTAACATCAGCAGCATCATTACAAAGGCTCATCAGAGGATGTTCTTCTTGCGCCAACTGAGGAAATTCAATCTGCCTCAAGAGCTGATGACCCTGTTTTAAAGGGGAATTAATGAATCTGTTCTCTGCAGTTCCATCACTGTCTGGTTTGGCACAGCATCCAAACTGGACAAGAAAAAACTACAAAGAACTATAGGTATAGCAGAGAAAATAATTGGAGTCAGTCTGCCCTCTATGGAGGATCTATATATCACTCGGGTCAAGAAGAGAGCCATGAGTATTGCTGCAGACCCTCTTCACCCTGGACACATTTTGTTTGAGCTTCTTCCCTCTGGACGTCGATATAGGACTCTGTACACTAAGTCAACTAGGCACAAGGACAGTTTTTTTCCTTGTGCCATTAAATTGCTGAACCATCAACTATGCTGAGGGACTTTTGGAAATACTGAAGTAGTGTTCTATCTGATGTATGCTCTGTATGTATTGTTTGATATTTGTGTGTTGGTGTTTGTATGTCTGCAGCCGTTGCCGAAGCCAAATTCCGGGTATGGAGTTCATACTTGGCCAATCAATCAATCAATCAATCAATCAATCAATCAATCAATCAATCAATCAATCAATCTATCTATCTATCTATCTATCTATCTATCTATCTATCTATCTAATATCTAGGATAGAAGAGGTTCATAAATAGGCAGCTACATCAAAATAATGGAGGGGGAAAGCATGGCACTGATCAAGAAGGAAAAAAAGTGGGGTGGAGGGACAGACAAGCCTAGCAGGGATGTCAAAAGACAAGTTCAAAAAAGTTCCTGACACAACTGATTGGGTATGATCACGAAGTTACTCTACTGAGTCATGCTATTCCAGGATTCAGCACCTGTACTTTCAACCAGGTGAGCCATCATGAAGCATCACATGCTTCTGATGTTGGACCTGACCTTTTCAGTGATGTAGCTATGGGAGTGGAGAAGGTGCAGTTGCACTGGGCTACAAGCTTTAGGAGAGCTACAAGCTGAGCTTGACACCAGTGACTAAATTTATGAAAAACGGGGTATGTAGGAATGATAATACCACCAAGTTATATATCGTTGGAAAGGTAATTTTATATAGATTACAATGAAACTGCATTCAAACTGCACTGGAATATCTGTATTCTGTCAAAAGTTATGGCCAATTAACCAGAAAATGAAAAATACAAAAGCATATAGAACAAAAGTGTATTTTTACTGATGGCTCTGGGAGCCAATGAGATGTAATTCTGATACTGTATGGAACTAATAAGTTGTTAATATGAATAAGCTTTCTAAACATATACATATACACACACATATACACATATATACATACACACACACATATATGTGGCGCCTCATGTAAAGTATGTTTCACGTAACAAACAAAAATTTCTCTAGGATTCTGCTTCACATAACAAACTGTACTTCATATAAAGAACATATTCGTTAGCAGTTGGGGCAGGCGTGCTGGCCGGCAGCCTGTTTAAAAAGCGCCAGGGCTGCCTAGCGCATCTGCCCAAAGCGAAAGCAATAATTCCATGCTGTTCCTCCTGTGGCCGTGCATCCGCTGGGCAGAGGGAGAGAAGAGCAGTGGAGAAGAGGGAAGCAGCTCAGGGCTAGCCAGAAGGGAGCAGGAGAGAGAGAGGCTCAGGATGGAGTGTAGACTTTAGAGTGTACAATAGATTGTTGCCTCTAGAAACCTGAAACAGGAACTGCTGGCCTGCAGCAACTTATTTATTTATTTGCTGTTTGACATTTTAGTCCTTATATTTCATTTTTCATTTGAAACATGGCATTGTTTCTTTGTAATTGTTGCATTTATCAGGTAGTGTTAATTACATAATTGCAAGTGAAAAATTCCTGCTGCTCCTAAACCAGATGCTGAATTTCTGGTTTTGTTGTGGCTGAAACTTTCACTAATTCCAAGTCATGGGGAGTCCTGCAAATGCTCTGCAAGGTTCCCCAGACCCAAGCAAGAGCCCTGGTAGATGTCCAAATTGCCCCATATACCCTGCAGGGATTATATTCTAGGTCTTGCATCACAGCATTAGACACTCCCTGCAAAGACATAGGCTAAAATCCAGAGTAACTATGGGAGTTTTTACACTGACATTGTTACAGTACCACCTGTGGCAAACCTATGGGAAATTCATAGAGAAATGCAGAGTAAGTGCCTCTTCCATCTTCCCATAGTTACTCTGGATGGTAGGGTTAGTGCGGGAGTAAAGCTTCCTCAAAGTTTGAGAACCACCAGTTTACAGACATTGTGCTGGGATGAAGAGGAATGGCTATTCTCCCATTGCTAAACATACAAGGAGTACCATTTGAAAAAGCCACTGGTGACTCATACTAACACCTTATTGGTTCCATGTTATATCTCATTGGTCCTCTGAACAATCGTATGTCAGTTTTGATTTAAAGACATCCATGTTCTGTTCCAAAAGGCAGTTCTGTTTTCTTTTTTTGTTTAGCTGGCCATAAGTTTTAATAGAATACAGATATTCCATTGCAGTTTCTTTCTTTGCATTGTGCATTAAACCACCTTTCCAATGATATATAATGTTGATATATATAACTAATGTTAAGCTCAGTTTTGTTGCCCACCCCAAAGCTTGTTGCCCAGTGCAATTGCTACCACCTGCATTCCCTTAGCTTCAGGTTGTCATAATTCTCTTCCACAAACCCAGAACAGGACCCCCTGCTAAACATGCCAGTATATGAATGCCTCCAAAACAGGACAATCCCAGTTTTCCAGGACATATGGCAACCCTACCTTACCTACACCACCATTCACACTGTCAGGAGTTTGTTTGCCAAGGGCTAACAAGATGACACTTGCATGCTGCTTGCATGTTCAAGTGGGGTACGAGGGTACAATTTAGGCCAGCATAAGACAGGATGAGCTCCTGTCCTTAGCCCAGCTCTGCGATGCCAGCTGGATCCAATCGTATTGGCTCTGCCTTTCCATTGGACTAATTCAGTGGCATGGAGAGGGGGGATTTGCTGCTTGGGTAACAGCCTATCCTCCATAACAATCCAACCCAGGCTTTCGTGCTTCGCATGCAGCGTATGCAGCACTGAGCACGATACCATAGTCTCTCAAGACTGACGGAGGCCTGCTTTTTTAAACTCACCTGGAATACCTTCCTGTGATTGTGTAAGGTCAGTGTATGCCTGAGCATTGGCCTGGCCTAACACACCCACTCCCCCCGAAGTAGGGCAGTGCTTTATGACACTTTTGTGACACCCCCAGATCAGCATAGGGTTTATGCTGGCCTAACTGGAGATTAGGAACGCAGCCCAAGTTTCTTTTCTGAGGCTACTGAGTGGCTCTTTCAGAGATGCAGCCGTATAAGTCCTTCTATGAAGGGCAAGTCCTAAAGTACTGAATTTAGCCTTCAGTATCACCGGGATGACACATGTGCCAGATTTTAGACCATTCAGGTTTAAATTAATTGTCTATGCAGTACCTATCATTTTGGAAGAGCAAGAAAACCAAAGTTCAGCTAAGGCTGTTAACCACAGACAGCCTTCTGAGTCACGGAAATATGCCACTTTCAAAAAAGGCTAAATCCATATTATACATTCTGAGAATTGCAGCTGACTTTGTAAGACATTGCACTTTCTGAAGCTACAAAGATGTGCCCGACCTTTTCAACTAGGCAGTAAGACAGTAATAAAAATATGCATTGGCTTCCAAACGACAGCTCTCTCAAGAGCAATTATTTCTCAATTGCTGTTATCACTAATTTTTTTCCCTAGTATTACAGTTTATCCCCAGGTCAGCTACTCTTACACTTTTTCCTCTCCAAATTAATCCTGAAATATCCATTACACCCTTACTTGGTTTAATGTTAATTTTGCTTAATGTAATAGGATCCAATTTTATATTTCTTCATTTCCATATTTATTCATCTCTGAAGGAGGATTAAATTAGTTCTTCCTGAATGGTTATTTACATTAAGAAATTAAGAAGTAGACCATAAATAGCACCAATGGTTCATAGCCACTTAATTAAAGATTTTTTTATTGTTTAAATTTTAGACAACTGTTCATGTAGTTATGCAATATGTAGCTCAAGTTTAATGTCTTGGAATGTCAAGTTGTTGGAAATGAGTGACATCATATCTAAGAAGTCTCACCTGAAAGGAATGTGAATCATTTTTTTTTCTTTCCCTGTTTTTAAAGGACTCTTCCATACATTATGCAAATAAAAATTTGGGTTTGGGCAGGAGCTGTGGTTTGGTGGTTTGGCCCAAACCCAAATTGTGCTGCCTGAAGAGCTAAGCAGGAACAATTAAGGTCAAGCCCTTGGAGGGGAGACCGAAAGCCAACCTAATAATGGAGATGGAGTTGCTGATGAGCAACCTGCAGAGAGAGCAGAAGAGTATGGAGAGGTCAGCTACCAATAATGGTGAAGACTTTGAGAACTTGCCTGGACTTTCCAGTTCCCTGTGGAAACTTGAAGGTACACAACCAGAAAAGATGAAGGAAAACATCTGATGACTGAAGGTCCTATCAGTTCCTCTCACAGAACAATCATAGCTCATCATAGTTATCCATAGTTTCTCCATGAAACATACATATTGCATATACAGTATCTGCCAATGTTTGCTTGTGACAGTCATACTTATCTCCAGAAAGATACTCAATACATCTCCTAACAAAGGTGATATATGAATTGGCTTTTCAAACTATCATTTGCATCTGTACTATCTAAATTTGCATCTATACCAACAGACCAAAGCTGCAATCCTAAAGATACTTTCCTGGGAGTAAGACCCATTGAAAACAATGGGGCTTACTTTTGAGTAGACATGGTTAGGATTGTGCTCCAAATCTTTCATACTGAAGGGTCTATATCCCAAGAGCCCATGGCAGCAGACACAAATATTTTAATTTCCTTTTTTATCATTACAACAACTCTAAGGTAGGTCCGATGAAGAGATGCCAGTGGCCCAAATTCAACTTCTCTAAAAATGAATTTGAATTCAGGTTCCCCTGCTAACCATGCTAACCACCTCACCATTTTGACCACCATAAATAAAACACAACTGCCTTATCAAAGCCAATTACTAGAGCGTGAGACTCAAGGAGGCCAATCCTCTTTAATTCCTGCTTATCAATTAAGCAGCGTCAACTTGGTTCAGCTTCTGGAAGCCTCCTCAGGATAAGGAAACATTTATTTCCTTCCCCCAAGGTGAGCTCAGATCTCCTTGGATTTGGACCTGTGCAAGTCCATGTGGACCTGTGATGGGTGATCAAAGCTGGGAAAGGGGATTGAATAGCATCATATGCACGTGCCACAAACATCACTCCATGACCCAATTCTTCCTTCTTCCCATTCTTATCAATGACCCATTTCTACCCCTGCCTTCCCCATTCTGCCCCTTTCTGCCTCTGTCTCCCCACACCCCCTATGCTGACTAACCAGCATCTGTAGCATTTTGTTGGAAACACTGGAAAGATAGCAGGTGATTCTTCCAAGGTTCATTTTTATCCCCTGAAGAAATGTTGTTTTATACATGTTTTGCAGCACCCATCATAAAACCAGAAGGCCCATTGCTTGCAAAAAACGTTTTGCAGCTTTTTATGTATCTTCCAAGGAACAAACTTCACCCAAGCACCAGTAACTGTGTAGGCTATTGCGTAGTATAATGGCTCCAGCAATGCATAGTATATTATGTATATGCTTACCTTTTCATCTGCCAGGCTTCAATCTGCTACATCAAGCATGAGTTCTATTAAAATAAAATTCCTGCCCGAGCAGGACCACTTGGTGAATAATTTCCAGATCCATAAGCTAAGTCACATCCACAGTGCTTGTGATGTGACAACAGGAGCCTGCTAATACAATTACCCAAGGAAAATCCATGGTATAATATGACGGGATGAATATAATGATATAATGAATATAATGTCTGCTAAGCAATGAATTCAGGCATTATTAGATGACTTTCTGCTGATTCACTCTGACTCATAGAAAGTCCAGTTGTCACATAACATGGTAGGTGTTTGCATCTTACTCCCATATGCAGATTGTACTGATGTTAAGTTTTTTGGTCTGGCAAAAAAATTTTTTTTCAACTGTCAGATCTTGCAACTTATATATTTCTTCCTTTTTCACAATAAAGGCATTAAAATATTTTCAAAGCTAAATAAAGGCTTTTTCAGTTCCAGTTCATTTGCACACAAATGTCAGTCTTTATCACATCTGTGGCAAATTCAGTGTTTTGTGTTGGGAGGCATCAGCCAGGTTGCGACCTCCTTCCTTGGTGGCTCAGCTCCATATGAGCCTTGCTACAGGATCAGAGAGCCCCACTACTTCTGGCCAAATGGCAGGCTCAATGTCTTGCAAGATCTTGGGCTAGCCACTGGCCGGGCATAATTTCAAAATCAATTCCTCACCTATAAACATTTCTCTGGGGCCCAACTTTGCTCTCCATCCCAGTGGGTAAATGTTACAGAATTGCACACCTATATATTCACACAAAGATAAGTTCAGACAACCCTGCATTCTAATACGAGTTCAAATTTTGCAACATTACTTTTTTGTACTCACCAGGTAAGAGAAAGTACAAGTGAGATATGCTTCCTCTTTTTACGTCCTCTTTTCCAGTAAAGACTGAGGAGGCGCTATAAAATTATGTGGATATTCACCTTTGTTTGCAAAGTATTCTGTGCATATATGGAAATCCAAAGATGCAGTTCTGTACATTGTCTATCCGACATATTGCTGAACTAAATATTTTGAAAACATTATACCCCTGAATTGGATTCACCCCTAAAAACAGCTGAAAAAATACTTCTGAATTGCTTACAAGCCTAGATAAATTTGTTTGTGTATCCACACTTCCTATGCACATTTTTAAAAAGTTAATGCATTTCTTGTATACTTTACATCAACATAATTTGATGAGATATCTGGAGGGGGAAATTCCAACAAGCCCCTTAGAATTGTCTTGCTAGATCAAATCAAGAAATCATCTAGTTTAACACTGTGACCGCAAAACTGGATGAACAATGTCAAATTGAACATTTGATTAAACTTTGGATGGTTTTGGCCTGCAGTCACTCAAGACCAGATGATAACTCATTTTCCCAAAAAAGCCCCTCACTGGGCTTTCAGAAATCTATATGCCTATCTGTTTTTAAGGTATCATAGGAACAATTAGCAGGTGTTTGTTTGAAAATATCTGCATTTTTTCTTCCTCATATTGGCAAATTATTTAAAACAGACTCTCAGAGGCCACTAGAGGGACCCCATAGTTTGCATTTAAAACCACACAGCGCACAGAAACACATTTGATTGCCCTTTTCATAACATTCTATCTATACCAGGACTGTTTTGTTGAAAGAAAACACTGTCGTTCCCTTTACAGAAAATTCATTTAACACTAACTTGAAAAATGTTACGATCCATTAAAATGTACTTGTGAATGACTGAAAATGAATGGTTATAAACTGTACCAAGTCAGAATATTCTGCCATCTTAACAGGGACAAACAAAAGAGGCAGAGTGACCTTGAAACAGGAACAAGGTGTTGAATGAGTTCAGATGTGCAAAAAAGAACCAGGACTGTACGCTTTATTCTATTCATGAAGGTTCACAAGAAAGAGAGCATTAAAAGCAAGTACAGGCACCCCCACTCATCCATGATGAAAGACGGAAATGGTTGAAAAGCAGAACCCAGTTGGTTTTTAGTTTACAGATATTGCTTCCGATGCTTTTTGTTTTCCGATGCTTTGCAAATGCCCTTTTTGTGCTCCCTCTCATTGGTGCACACATGCCAAAACAGTCAAAGACTGCAATCCTAAAGACACTTTCTTGGGAGTAAGACCCATTGAACACAATGGAGCTTACTTTTGAGTAGACATGGTTAGGATTGCAGCCAAAATCACCATTTATTTACAAGTCCAGTGTTTTTCTGGTGGTGGAAGGATTTAGCACTTGACTACACTTGACTGCTGGGAATGTCATTTCCACTGTAATCTTTGAGTCTCTTTCCATGTACCACCATTTTTGTCCTTACAACCACCCTGTGAGGTTGGTAATTGTTTTACAGGCAGCTTGTAGAATTATTCTCTCCCAGGTAGAATCCTTCACAGCATGGTCATCACATGTCATAGTCAGATAAACATGGGTAACAGCAATTTTATCCTTTTTAAAAGCAGAAAATTAAAAGAGTAGAGCATGAACTGAATGATTAACTTTTGGTTATAATTGAAAGGTGTTGAAAGAGTGGATTGTCAGAAAACAGGGAATACCTATATAGTGACTAATTCTTGGTTCAAATGGCATTTCAGTAATAAAAGTCAATAGCTAAGACCTCAACAAGAAGGGCAGCTCAATCCTGGAGTGTGGAGCTGCCACAGTACCAAAAATGGCTGCCACCGCATCTAATGCTCCTTGACCCTTCTCCTGAAAAAAGACTAAGGCTGCAATCCAGAGCAAATTCAGCCTGCTCTGACCTAACTGCACTCTCCTAACTATTCTGTATCCAGAGCAGAAAGTTATGCTGAATCCAGAGAGTCAGGAAGCCTGGGCTGCCCTAAGTGCTCCAGAGCATGCTAAGTCATTGACACAAGGGGAAGACTTGCTCCTGAGGAGACACCCCTCAGATCACACTGAACAAGGAACAGCTGTGGCGCCTACAGTGGTGACATGACTCTGCACATCACCTGGTGCGGAAGTCTGTGCGTCATCCCTGGGATGCGCGCCGCCCCCCACCTGGACTGCACAGTCACCAAAGTTGGCGCCTGCACAGTTGTTTCTGAAGCCAACTGGCTTCAGAAAGAGTACTGCGCAGGCACCATCTCTGACACCTGCACAGTACTTTTCTGAAGCCTTTTGGCTTCGGGGGAGACTGTGCAGGCGTCAGAGTTAGTGCCTGTGCAGTACTCTTTCTGAAGCCATTCGGCTGCCGCTCTGCCTCCTGAGTGAGGCTGAATGGCTGTGCAGAGGCGCAGACTTTCTCTGCTCTAAGGAAGTCTCCTCTGAAGCTGTTCGGCATGCTCAGTGTGTTTCTGCGCAGTGCACCTCAGATGGCCGTTCAGGCCAGCTCCTCAGACAAGTGGCGGCTTCTGGCTGCTGCTCCGCCTTGAAGCAGGCCTGAATGGGACCTGCCAAAGGACAGTCAAACTCCTCCGGCACATCACCCCATACGAAGCGCATCCCCAATGCAGCCCACACCAGCCGCACCAGTCTGGTGACGCCACTGGGTGCCTGCCTTATAAGGAATCCCTGATGAGATGCCAGTACATTCTACAGTGAATACAAGGGGCTTCTTGGAGTGGCCTGCTGTATCCTGAGCTTTGTGGGCAGCCGTAGTTTGTTCCATATCCTGAGGTTGAGAGGCAGGGGTTGCAGCTAGGCTGGCCAAGAACTCAGATTTTTGGTCAGCACTGCCATTCTTACTCGGGCCTTATCATGGACCCCTATGGGTCTACTCATTACTATACCTGCTCCTGAGGTGGTATAACTCTGAGGGCTGGAAGAGGGCATTTCTGCCTTGGAAACAGGCTCTGGATTCAGAGTAACTGCTCTGCCCTAGGCAATGCTAAACATGCCCTCAACTTGCCTCTCCTGAGCTGCTTAGGCTGCCCCAGTTAGGGCAGAGCAGGTCCACCTCTCTTAGGGCACCCTATCTTGCCTTGCTCTGCCCTAAGCCTCCTTCAGAGTAACTGGGCTGGAACATCTTGCAGTTGCTCCAACCTAGTGTTAGATAGGGCAACCTAAGGGCTCTTATGTGGACAGATTAGTTGCTCTGGATTGGGCTGATAGCCCTGCAATGGGGCTGGCTGCAGGGAGACAGGCAATCAATCAATCAATCAATCAATCAATCAATCAATCAATCAATCAATCAATATGTCTATCTGAGAGCTCAGGATAGGGCTCTTAGCTTCCTATCTGCTATTTAAAAACAGTAACTCTGAACTACATTACAGGGTTTTTACACAGATAACTTAGATAAGCTTTTCAAGACATTAACCCTACAATCCGGAGTAACTACAGGAGCACGTAAGAGAGACATTTACATTGACGTAGTTCTGGCACCACCTAGTGAAAACCTATGGGAAATACATATTGCAATCCAGAGTAAATTGTTCTTACGTCGGAACAAGGACTTCCTGTAGTTACTCCGGATTGCACCCTTTGTCACAATGAGATCATTGACAAACCCATGAAGAAGAAAATCATTTTTATGTGGACACATCCAAAATGGGATGAAAATCAGGCAAATTATGTATTATGCAATGAATACCTAAAGACTTTTTAATGTTTATAGCTACCAGCTAAATAGTATGAACCCTTAAATAACTTCCACTTTCATCTCACAAAGAAAGACAATAGCTTTAACTACTACTTCTTGCTTCTCGAATGTTCTAAACACTTATATCCAAATCCTGTCTCTCTCACTGCTAATGTTGTGCACCTTGGATTTACACCTGCTAAATAGCAGGCATAAATTAGAAAGGTCCTCATGGAAGTTTTCATAGAGGATTGTAGAATCCAGAGTAACTACGGGAGCCCTGACATCAACGTAAGAAAAATTTACTCAGGATTGCCCTATGAATTTCCCATAGGTTTCCACTAGGTGGGACTGTAACTACATCGACATAAATGTCTCTTAAGAGCTGCTGTAGTTATTCTGGATTGTGCACTTAGGCTGGTACAACGCATCAATCTTCCCATTCCTGTGGTGATGTAGGGAGGGAAGCACATGTCTGTGCAGTGCCCTTACCCTCCCCCAAGAGTAGCGCAGAAATGTCTTATGGCACTTTTGTGGTGAGCATAAGGACTTATACCAAGGTTTAGGCTAACCTAACTGGAAGTTAGGATTGCAACCTAAGTGATAAAACATTCACTTACCCCTTTCAAACTGCTGTCCTCCTAGGATACAGTGTATGCTCCACTGCTTCAGCCAAAATAGCAGGGGGATTTGGGTAGGACTGGACAGTTAGGCACACATACCAAAAACTTTTAATTGTGTTTATATCAGTGAGACAATCGCCTGCTTGCTTAGGAGATATATGAATTTCAAACAAACTTGATTTAAATAAGAGATGCTGGTGGTGATTTAAATTAATCCGCCCTGCTGAGACAAGTCCCCCCATTAGCACCAAAGCCTAGACTGCAACTGCTTAACAGGGACCAAATGAGGGAAGGTGTTAAACAAAGATAATTCTGCAAGTGTTTAGTAATGCAAGCCACAGATTTTATGCCAGAGACAGTAGGTGGTAATTGCCACCTAATTTGAATCTTTGTAAAGATGTGAATCTTTCAAAGGGCGACATGTTTAGAAAACCATAGAAGAATCAATGCAGGGAATGGATCTCAGCTCTACCTTTTTCTTCTTCTTTTCCTTAGAGTCCTGCAAAGTTAATTTCTATGAAGTTTACAACAGCAGAGGTTTGTTTTTCTTCTTGTAGTGCATTTGGAAAGGAAGTCAAACCTGAAATATTCTTTCAGAGACATGGAGGGCCCAATCCAATCCTATCCAACTTTCCAACACTTATGCAGCCATGCCAGTAGGACGTATGCTGCTCCTGTGGCCATTGAGTCCTTTCTAACACCTTATTGCAGGGACTCCCAAACTTTAGCTTGGGGCACACTTTTTAAGAAAGACAATCTGCCCAAGACTCACCAGAAGTGACGTCATGGCTGGAAGTCACACCATCAAGCAATTTGAAATCAATAATTGTAAATACATGAAAGTAAACCAAGTTAATAACCTGAACTACACTCCTTGCCCCCCGAAATGAGTAAAACGTTTACTCCTACCCAATGTCCACTTCAGTTCAAGTTCTTATATTGTATTATCAGTTCAGTGTGATTTGCTATCAATGCAGTTTTAAATCCAACATTTTTATTTGGGCTACAATAACATGAAAAAAATCAAAACAGGCTTAAGCCTCCCCCCGCCAAAAAAAAAAAAAAATTCTGGGAGGGAAGGGGGAAGAGGAGTTTGGACTCTTATCTGGATTTACAAGTAATAATTTTTTTATATTCACCTTATATCTGCTGAAACCAGTGGAAGGAATTTGCTGAGTTCCAGTTGCACAGGATCAAGAACATTCTAGAAGCCTGAAGTCTCTTGGGCTGACTTTCCTCACCAGCCAAGGCATGCTTGCTTACTTGCGAGTAAACAAAGTTATGCTGTTTCACTTTTAAAAGGGTTTAATGCAGTGGAACATGGAGGAAAGGCTTCCTTGTGGAGTGCCGGGTAGGGACCTGATTCTTCTCAACCAGTCCTTTCCACCTACTCGCAAGTAAACGCATGATATCACATATGTCACAATCAATGACTCTGCTCTGTAACTGTATAACAATGGTATGGTTCTTTATAATACACAAGAGATATCATACTGCACACCATAGCTGTTATGAAGTGCTCAAGTTCCATTCCTGCTGCCTTCATTTCTGGAATAAGTTATGACGATGGGAGTGGAGTATGGGGTGAAGAGCATGAAAATCAATTTCTGCCTGCTCCAGTTGTGCCACTGTATTCCCATACTGACCCTGAGTTTTATCAGCCCTAAGACTTTCTGAATCATGTTCTGTCCAAGCAATACTTAAATCACACCCACAGCCACTTGGCAGCATATGCTGAATATATAGTTCAGCTTCTCAGTTACCCAGGGGGCTTCTGTTTGTAGTATTTTACAGCTTTTGTGCTGGGAACATTAGGTCCTTCCAGAATGGCCTTTCCTTGAAGAAATTAACCGGCTTTGGGAGAGCCATTTAAAGAGGAATAAATCAACAAACACAATTCTCTCATAGTGCTGTAGATCTGCATCTTTCTCCCCACTTTTCCCAGGGATTAGATGTAAGCTCTTACTTTATTGTTTCATTTTTTTTCTTAGCCAAAGTGGTATGTGCCAGAATATTCCGGTTGCAGATGATTTTTAAGCTAAGTTACCTGGTAAGATTTGAATTCTCAACTTCTCAACTCACATCAAATCAAAATAGCTTCATACAGAGCATGAAGCGGTTAAATAAATACATACAGTAAAATAAATAATACAATTTTCAAACATCTCTACCAATAAGTAACAAGACAAGTGAGTTTGGGTGTACTCTGCCACAATTTATTAACCATATAAAAAGACTTGTAAATGGCCCTAACTGCAACCCCCTTTTGGTGAGGTTACCCTTCCTTGAGGAAAGATGGTAGACATCCCATCCTATCTCTAAGCCAAGTCCAAACTTGTTGGTAGGGGGGCCACATCATCTCTCTGACACTGTTTTGAGGGCAGAAAAATGATTTACATTTTAAATTTAAATAAATTTACATATAAGAGCTTGCCTGGAGGCCAGATGGAAAAGTCTTGAGGCTCACTGAGGGCTGTTTCTGGCCTATGGGTCGGGGTTTGGAACCCCAGCTCTGATTATCATCAGCTAATGATCATTTTCAGAAATCTAAGTTTTCAATGACAACCCTTCAAGGAAGCTTGAGGAAAACTTGGATTGCTTTCCCCTGCCCCAAACAAGCATCCTTGACGTTACAATACATAGATATAGGATTCCCAATCTATAAGCACAATCCTAACCATGTCTACTCAAAAGTAAGCCTCATTGTGTTCAATGGATCTTACTCCTAGGAAAGTGTCTTTAGGATTGCAGCCCAAATCTCTGACTGTAACAGTCTCTTGGGACTTGTTCTTTTCCCCACACCAATGCCCACTGTGCACTTTCTCAGGATGCACAAAGATCCTTAATGATGATCTCAGCTTGCAGTATACCTGTCAGTTGTGAGCACCTACCTAAATTACAACCAATCAGTTTGGGGCATCTGAGGTAGGGGAAAAAGGCCTTTGTTATACAACTCTGTACCTTCATCTTTCACCCCCATGAACAATATATCTCTGAAGCTAGTTTTCCCAAACATGAGGTGAATCTCATGTGTTTGCCTTTGCAAAGCTATTATGTGTTAGAAATGGAAAAGGGTCTTCAAGAGAACATTGTGAAAGAAGCAGAACTTCCCAGTGTGATCCTGGACTACCCAAAAGCAGGCCTCCGTCAGTCTTGGAAGACTATGGTATCGTGCTCTGTGCTGCATACACTGCATGCAAAGCATGAAAGCTTGGGTTGGATTGTTATGGAGGACAGGCTGTTACCCAAGCAGCAAATCCCCCCTCTCCATGCTACTGAATAGTCCAATGGAAAGGCAGAGCCAAAACGATTTGATCCAGCTGGCATCGCAGAGCTGGGATAAGGACGGGAGCTCACCTTGTCTTGTGGGGCCGACCCGGGTCTCGAACCCTGGCCGGCTGGTTAACAGGCACAGCGTCTTAACCGCTTGCACCACCCACAGCCTACCCAATGCAGACAATATAAACTTAATCAGGCTTGGGTCTTGTACTGCCAGCTCTGAAGACATCTTCATATAATACAGTGGTGCCTCGCGTAACAAATTTAATTCGTTCCGGAGGCATGTTTGTTACAAGAAACGTTCTTTACGTGAAGCGGATTTTCCCATAGGAAATAATGGAAATTCAGATGATTGGTTCCACAACCCAAAAATATTCACAAAAAAATATTACCTGGATATAAAAATGAAGACAAAACACTGGAACTGAATTCAAAACATGCATAAAATGTGCATAATCCTATGAAGTCTACTTAGGCTTCAATCCTAAAGACACGTTCCTGGGAGTAGGACCCATTTAACACAATCAGACTTCCTTCGGGGTAAATGTGGTTAGGAGGCTGCAATCAAAGACACTTCCCTGGGAGCAAGACCCATTGAATACAATGGGGCTAACTTCTGGGTAGACGTGGTTAGGAGGCTGCAATCCAAGAAACTTTCCTGGGAGTAAGACCCATTTAACACAATGGGGCTTATTTCTGGGTAGACGTGGTTAGGAGGCTGCAATCCAAGACACTTTCCTGGGAGTAAGACCCATTTAACACAATGGGGCTTACTTCTGGGTAGACGTGGTTAGGCGGCTGCAATCCAAGACACTTTCCTGGGAGTAAGACCCATTGAACACAATGGGTAAGACCCATTGAACACATTTCTGAGTAGACATGGTTATGAGGCTGCAATCCAAGACACTTTCCAAGTGTCTCCCCACTTTCTCCTTTTCTTCATCCTGAGCCTCTCTCTCCCCTGCTCCCTTCTGGCAGGGCCTGAGCTGCTTCCCTCTTCTCCATTGCTGTTCTCTCCCTCTGCCCAGCAGATGCCCGGCCATAGGAGGAACAGCGTGGAAGTGTTGCTTTTACTATGGACAGGCGCGTTAGGCAGCCCTGACACTTTTTAAAAGGGCTGCCGGCCAGTACGTCTGCCCCAACTGCCAACGAGTGTGTTCTTTATGTGAAGCACAGTTTGTTACGTGAAGCAGAATCCTAGAGAAATTTTAGCTTGTTATGTGAAACATACTTTACGTGAGGCGTTTGTTATGTGAGGCGTCACTGTAGTTGTTTTCTCCACATTCTTACCCAGTGTTTAAATTGTGGCTTATATAGAGACCAGGGTACATTCATGGTTCAAGGGCACTGGAGACTGTATTTCCTCTGATTTCCTATTATAGTTTCTTGTTCATATTCTATATTTCTTCCTTTTAAAACAGTGTTATAAGATGCATATTTCTTGAAAGGACCTGGGATAATCAGAGAGACACTGTGCATGTACTCTTTAATTTTACATTCTTGGTATGTGTGTACATGGCTCTGTGTTTGCTATTCCCAGAAGAAAATAAAAATATAAAATGCAATATATATAAATAAAAACTTTCATAGGGTTTTTGCAGGAAAAAAAAATGAAAAAATAGGATAAGACACTGGGCAGGCCTGAACTTATATTTGTGCCATGCCCTTGTATCTTCTCTGAAGGATACTTGTTTCCCACAGGAAATAGTACTTTGTTTTCTTTTTAAATTTATATCTGACTAAAGTCAGAGTTGACTTACATTTGGCACAGCTTCTCCATATCTGATTGAGAGACAAGGAATCAATTAGTTTGTGCCTAATTTATTACAACATGATAATACGCACATTTTTCTATTGTTTATGAAGTTAAAGTATGGGTGTTTTATTCCTTGTTTGTGCCATTTTATGGGGCAAAAAATCTCAAATAAATGGAGAATCACACATCTGAAAGTTTAGTTTTCTCCATTTCCTTTTGGGAGAGAATCCTTTTGATGCCTGTCCCAATAGTTTGATACCACATGTGTTTGTATTTAGTGCCAAATCGAGCTGTTTTCAAATCACTTTGGGAATCTTTTGCACTTCAGTATGCTAAAAAAATTCTTGAATGTTCTGCATGTCCTCTAAGAACCAAGAACCTCTTTAAAAAGGTGAGACTAATATAGTTAGGGAGTTAATTTTGATTCCAGAAGGACCTCTCAATGCCTATCCTCTTTCAAAGAGAACAACTTGCCAGCATAACCCCCAATAAAGACATGAGACAAGTTTGCATAAAATTGGGACGCACTGATTGAGATTAATGCAGTGGGTTGAATTAATCTCGAAGCTACAGTAGCTTTATATCTAGACATTTTTCCTTCTTTGGAAAAGAAGCATCACCATCTTTGACTACAGTTTGGAGAACATAGAATCATAGAGTTGAAAGGGACCCAGTGGATCATCTAGTCCATCCCTCTGCCTTTAGCAGGAAATCCCCGTCTTGTGGGGACCTGGGTCTCGAACCCTGGCCTGTTGGTTAACACGTACAATGTCTTAACCACTTGTGCCACCAGAGGACTTATTATCTTTTTGATGATTCCAGTTTCTCAGCATCCATACCTGGAAAAGGGATTGAGGAAGTTAAATTGCACTGCCTCCCACAAACCAGACAAACTTTGTGGTTGACTATGCAGTCCAAGCCCATAGGGTCACCAGCCACCAACATGTTCCATAGATTCTACTGCCAGTTAAGAAAATGCCATAGAGCTGCATGCAGAGTCAGGGCCTTAGAAATACAGTCAGAACCACTTGGGATGATCCACAAGTGCTCTGCAACCATGATCAATGGCAGTGTTATTTTGTTTATAAGCCCAATTTTATGTGTTGTCATTTTATAAGACCAATTCAGTGGTGGGCCCAGATCTGTTCGGGGCGATTCCCGGGGACCAGATGCTCTCATTTCCCTGCTGCTGGCAGTTCAGATGCCCATCTAAAAATAGCCCAATTTGCATAAATTTGCATTTCCGGACTCTGGATCCGGATGGGCATCTAAGGGTTACCTGGGGGGACCGGTTCGGCGGCCGCTGGGGCGGCAGGGGCAGCCGGCTGGGCACTTGTAAATTTGCTGCGGCAGCCAGCAAGGCGCCCCACAAGCCCCAGCACTGGAGCGTCCTTTCCCCGGCTGCTGGGGTTCTGGGACGCCTCACTAGCTGCTGTGGAAAATTTAAAAGTGCCCGGCCGGCTGCCCCTGAGGCTCCAGCGGCAATGGCTTACTTCCAGGACAGTGTGGAGAGGACTGCAGCCTCAGAGCTCCATCTTATGCAGGTCTACTCAGAAGTAAGTCCCATGACAGTCAATGGGGCTTACTCCCAGGACAGTGTGGAGATGACTGCAGCCTTACAGCCCCATCCTATGCAGGTCTACTAAGAAGTAAGTCCCATGACAGTCAATGGGGCTTACTCCCAGGAAAGTGTGGCTAGGACTGCAGCCAGAGCAATTGGGCTCTATGCATAGAGCCCAATTCTATGCATATCTACTCAGATGTAAGTCCCATGATAGTCAATGAGGCTTACTCCCAGGAATGTGTGGCTAGGTCTACTGACTGACAGCCCATCCTCTGCATGTCTACTCAGAAGTAAGCACCATGATAGTCAATGGGGCTTACTCCCAGGACAGTGTAGCTAGGACTGCTGCCTGACAGCCCATCCTCTGCATGCCTACTCAGAAGTAAGCACCATGATAGACAATGGGGCTTACTCCCAAGAAATTGTGGCTAGAACTGCAGCCTGAGAGCCCAGTCGTCTGCATGCCTACTCAGAAGGAAGCACCATGATAGTCAATGGGGCTTACTCCCAGGAAAGTGTGGTTAGGGTTGCTGGGGGGCACTAACAAAAACTTAGATTATTTTTTTAAAAATTAATTTTTTAAAATTTTTAGATTTTTTAAGAAAAAGTTCCCCTTTAAATTCTCCCGCTCCCTGACCTGCCCAGGCTCCCATCCACTTTCGAGAAACTGGTTGTTGGGCCAGGCTGGGCCCACCACTGGACCAATTGTGTGTTTTGGCAGTGTTATTTTGCAAAAACCATTTTGGACTGCCTCTAGAGATAAATATTGCCAATGGTAGAATATACTGAACCTTAAATACCAGCAAGTTATTTGTGACAGTGGATTCTGCTGTGTCAATGTCCTGCTACATTAGATGCTCCAAATTCTTCCTACAAATGTTTTACTGGAAGAAATGGCACAAGAGTATTTGATTACTTTTACTATTGCTGCAAGTGAAGAATGAATATCATGACAATACTGTGAAGTGTCTGTCACAGCAATGATTTTTCTCTTCTAAATGCTATTTCAAGAAATGATTCTCCTGAGTAAATTGTTTTCAGATACCAAAAAATATACAGACATTTTGCCCATCTGCTCCAGTCATTTGCAATTCTATCTGCTGCTTCATTAAGACTAATGGTATTTTTTTTTTTTTTGCATTTTGAAATAACTGCCAGGACTTTAAAAAAAATCAGGCCTCCGTCAGTCTTGAAAGACTATGGTATCGTGCTCGGTGCTGCATACGCTGCATGCGAAGCACGAAAGCCTGGGTTGGATTGTTATGGAGGATAGGCTGTTACCCAAGCAGCAAATCTCCCCTCTCCACGCCACTGAATTAGTCCAATGGAAAGGCAGAGCCAATACAATTGGATCCAGCTGGCATTGCAGACATGGAGCTCACCCTGTCTTGTGGGGCCGACCCGGGTCTCGAACCCTGGCCTGCTGGTTAACTGGCACAGCGTCTTAACTGCTTGCGCCGTAGTTTAAAATAACATTCCATTCTAGAGGTGTTATGAATATGCAATGCATACTGACCTTTTTTCAAAAAGAGTGGTTTTTAAATATATCTGTATTCTTATAATTTTGGCCTGAATTAAAGCCAGCGACTGTAACAACCACAATGCATTGTAACTTATGGCATCTTATTATCCCTCAACATGGCCAATAAATGTTTTGTCCGTATTCAGAAGGCCAAAACAAACATAGAATATCTCTTCTCTTTTTTCTTGGTCTATCGTATATGTTGGATTTTTTGTGTCTTTTTAAAACATCAAATATATTTAAAAAAAAAAATTCAGATATGTTTATGATGAATGGAACCTGTGGTTGCTGCACCACCTAGTGAAAACCTATGGGAAATTCATATTGCAATCCAAAGTAAATTGTTCTTATACCAGAGCAAGGACTCCCTGTAGTTACTCTGGATTGTGCCCTTAGTCTGTCAATCATTTTAGTCCCTGTGTGTCTCTTGGATTGTGATTTTAAAAGAATGGTACTCATCCTTAGATTTAAGTTTGTTTTGACAATACACAATTTTGGTTGTTGACTTAAGAATGTACCCTCAACGAAGGCCAAACATACATGGAAACAGTATGTTGAATCTAAGGCGTAGCATGAACTAATTTTATATTTTTCTTTCTGTAACCATGGGTGATCATATAGAATGGAGGATGGAGTGCGCTTACCTTTAACCACTGCATAGAAGGGGGAGTGCTGCTTTTTAAACCCTCCAATAAGAAGTTAAACCTGCCTCAATTCCCCCTTCTATATAATGCTTCAAGGTAGAGGCACTCTGTCCTCCATTCTATATGTTAATCACTGCAACCCAAACCAACAACTGTAGGGGAGAGCTGTTTTAAATGCCAGCAACTGTTCTTCAAAGAAGGAAAACCAGAAAAAAAAACCATATAATACAGTCCACCCTTCTCAAAGTACCCCAATCTAAATACTTTCATTAATTCATCCTTTTTGAACACAGTTCAAAACACAGCTTTTTGAACACAGCTACAAGCATACTGCTTTTGAGCAGAAGAGAGGTTGTACCCTTAAGGCCTTTTCTATGGACGTTTTTGTACAATGGGAAGGGAGAGATAATGACACAGAAATTATTATCCTGCATAAATGCATTGTAGTTAAAACTTCCAAGTTCTCATATTTCAATAACAGCAAGACAGACTCTGTCCAGATGAATGCCATTGTAACTTTCGCTTCTTTTTGTACCACACAATGTAACCAGGACCTGGAGAGTTTATTTGGGAAATTATCTTTGACTACATTCATGCACAATTTTCCCACCCTGTATGTTTCAATTGATTTTCTGTCAGGAAGGTATTTTAGTCTGAAGTACCACACTTCATTCAAACATCTGAAAACAGAGGAGATGGACTCCCCACTCCCATTGAATCCTCCAGTTTTAAAAAAAGCATCTCAAGCATCTGTGAATTATGAAGCAGAAAAGTTCAGTCTAAGGATTTAAACTGTTAAGGCTTTTTGCTCAAACAGAATTGCAAGTGAAAACCTTCCTTCCTTCCTTCCTATTCACTAATACAAAAATCCCTTGTAAATCAATTACCCGACCCCTACAAAATATCTATCAAGAACAGAAATGAATACATTATATTTGGGCTGCTATCCTAACCTCCACTTAGGTCAGCATAAGCTGCGGCATAAGTCCTGTGTGGACCTGAGGGTGACACAACAGTTTTTTAAGTCATTTCTGTCCCACTTCTGTAAGTGGGGGATTAGGCCACAGCACAGGCATACGCTGACTTCCCTACAACACCACAGAAAGATATGCCAGGTGTGTTAGGCTGGCCTAAATTTGTTAGGATTGCATGCTTATTCTATACAATAAAATATGAGATTCTGCTATGAAACTTCTGTGCCTTGTAACAGTCCTGTTCTGTGGCAGTGTTTAAGATAAAAAGATTGCCTCAACTGGACACTCGTCAATATTTTCTGTGCATATGCGCACCAAAACACAATGGAAACTTTTCCACAACTATATTTGCAGGTATAGAGAAAAACCTTCATTTCTATAAACTATTTCACACATAACAATGAATGGATTCATTTAATTTAAGAATTTTCTAAGTTTTAGGTAACTGATTTACCAGAAGGTGGACCCCAGAAAATATATATACAGTGGTGCCTTCACATAACAAATGCTTCACGTAAACTATGTTCCACGTAACAAACAAAAATTTCTCTAGGATTCTGCTTCACGTAACAAACTGTGCTTCACATAGCAAACAAACTCGTTGGCAGTTGGGGCAGATGCACTGGCCGAAAGCCCTTTTAAAGAGCGTCAGGGCTGCCTAGTGCACCTACCTATAGTGAAAGCAACACTTCCACACTGTTCCTCCTGTGGCTGGGCGTCCACTGGGCAGAGGCAGAGAACAGCCGTGGAGAAGGCCCTGCTCACCCCAGCAGTGTCTGTTCAAGTGGCTTCTGCTGGTGTTCTTTTTTGCATTTTAGATTGTGAGCCCTTTGGGACAGGGATCCATTAGCTTTTAATTAGCTATTATTATTTTTCCATTTTCTTTGTAAACTGCTTTGTGAACTTGTTAGCTGAAAAGCGGTATATAAATACTGCAGATAGATAGATAGATAGATAGATAGATAGATAGATAGATAGATAGATAGATAGATAGATAGATAGATAGATAGATAGATAGATAGATAAGAAGAGGGAAGCAGCTCAGGGCTAGCCAGAAGGCAGCAGGGGAGAGAGAGGCTCAGGATGAAGAGAAGGAGAAAGTGGGGAGACACTTCTTGGATTGCAGCCTCCTAACCATGTCTACCCAGAAGTCAGCCCCATTGTGTTAAATGGGTCTTACTCCCAGGAAAGTGTCTTTAGGACTGCAGCCTAGGTAGAATTCATTGGATCATGCACACTGAATGCATGTTTTAATTCAATTCCAGTGTTATGTCATCATTTTTAGATCCAGTTAATATTTTTATATGAATATTTTTGGGGTTCTGGAACCAGTTATCTGAGTTTCCATTATTTCCTATGGGAAAATCTGCTTCACGTAAAGAACGTTTCTTGTAACAAACATGCCTCCGGAACGAACTAAATTTGTTACATGAGGTGCCACTGTACCGGTATCTAATGTATTTCCAAGGTGGCATGCTAAAACTTCAATGAGTTTTATTAGGGACTTCAAGAGCTTCTTGGGCTCCTATATGCCCGTGTGGTCACCATGGCATAGGACATCAGACTATGGGCAAAATCCATAGCAGTTACGGGTCCAGGCAGTTATGTCATCCTCTAGTGGTATCTTATGGAAAGTCATCTTAACTGCTCTGGAGCAAGAGGCTTAATTTCGGTTTAGGATTTAGGCCAATGTGTATTGGGCTTCAAGCTACACTTGCTTGGCTTACCTTTCTCTCCCTTCCCTGGGGCTCAAAGCAAGGTTGTGGGGGAAAGCATTCGGGGTGAGGAGGGAAGGAAGCACGGCAGGGAGGAGAGGGCAGGACTCCAAAGAGCTTAACTTCATTGGATCTAAACCCCCCCCCCCCCGCCAGTCAGACCTCATCACCCAACATGGGACTCCTTGATTCTGTGCCAGCTAAAGAGCCACCAACAAAAACTATTGGTCCCATTGTGAGGCTACATCCTTACCTGGAGAAGGAGTTGCTGGAGGTGTCTGCCCAATGTATACAGAATGCCCAATGTGCACAGAATGCCAGAGAAGCCATTTTTTTGCTGCTGCAGTAGCTCCATATGTTGGGCAGCTCAGAATTGGTTACCCAAATCCCTGTCAGTTTGAGACTGCTGGGGTAGATAAAAAAGGACACAATCCTGTAGTGCACTTAGGCCAGCCTATTTGGCACTTGGACCAGTCTAATGTCAGATAGGCCAGCCTAGCTGCACCAGAAAAGGTCTAAGTCAGCATAAGTCCATTAAGGCTGGCCCAAGACAGATGGACTTGCACCAGCCTATGTAGCTCAGCAGGGGTCCCTTGAGGGCATGAGGGGCATGGCCTAGAATGGTGCAGTTAGGATGTATCCAGAGCCTGTTTCCCGGGCAAACATGACCACCCCCAACCCTTTTGACTTAGGCCACCTCAAGAGCAGGTGTAAATTTGACTAGATCCATTTGGGCCCATGACAAGCCAGAGTAAAAATGGAAGCAAAATAAAAAGTTCGGTCTTAGGTCAGCCTAAGCACCACTCCTGCCTCTCAACTTGAGGAAATGGCACAACTACAACAGCCCACCTCTGGATACGGTAGAACTCCAGCTATTCCCCGTACACCCACCCTACACTACAGGTACTACTATACTGCAGTATCATGCTGCAGCTATTACTGGTTGAGAGGGACTCCTTGATTTTCTTATATGGCAGGCACCATAGCTATTCTTTGTTCAGTTTTTTCTATTCAGTGTTTGCTATTCCTGAGGCAGGTCTCCTTGGGAGCAAGCCCTCCCTAAGTGCCACTTATTTGGTCCTCAGCAACAGTTAGGCCAGACTTAGAGGCCTCCTAACCCTGTGGATTTGGCTTAAGTGTCAGCTCAGGTTATGACCTACTTAGGTCAGCTTCACAGGGCCATTCTCCCAAATCCCACTGGGCCAAGTCACCCAAAATAGAATAAATTTTGAAAACACAGCATTAAAGATAAAGGATAGCTAAAAACAAGCATTTGGATAAAGACACAAAATACAAAAATTTAGGATAATTTAAAAAATGTTTTGATGATACCAAAAAAACTAACAAAGATTATGATTGGAATCAGTATCTCTGCAATTAAAAATAAACAATTTTGTGGTACACAGTATTATATTCCTTGTTATTCACTGTGTCACATAAATCCAAGTGCTTAACGGCAGAGATATTTTTGTGTTTCTTATTATGGATAGAAAGTGAAGTATATTGACCTAGAAATGTGTTAGTAATGTTTGGGATTAATATCTGAATCCTAAATACAATATACAATACTCTAAATATCCTGGTGGATTTTCTAGGTGTTGGGATTGACTGTGTATGTATAATTCAAAGAGATCAAAAGCTTTGGGGGTAGACTGTGAAATACCTTCTTTCTTTTCTGCTGAAATTGTTTACTGCAGTAAACATTAATTTCATTCCAAACATACTAAGCTCTGTACAGCTTCAAGGAATCATATGTTCTGTTTGGAGATGTAATACGGCAATACCTATGTTTTTACAACAAACATTGCAAGTCAAGATTACAGAGAAAAACAAATATATTTTAATTTCCATATAAAATGGGACTCAACTAGTGCTGCCAACAAATTTTGCTTATGGTGAAATTTTAAGATAAATGTGTGGGTTTACCCAAACAATCTGGATTATCAAAAAGAGTTTTGGTAAGGTTAGTGAAATTTTTTAGGGGGTTCTGTGCTGCCTTAAGAAAATAATATAGGCAAAGGCATAATTAGGGGGGAACCATGGGTGGCACTGTTTTGTGGTGGCTCCACTCCTTCCTGGCTGACAGATCCCAGAAGGTGGTGCTGGGAGATGCTTGTTGGCACCCTGGCCCCTTCAATGTGGAGTGCCACAAGGCTCAATTCTATACCCCATGCTATTCAATATCTACATGAAGCTTCTGGGAGAGGTCATCCAGAGGTTTTGGAGTGGGGTGCCAGCTCTATCTCTCCTTTCCTCCTGAGTCCAAGCAGGCTGTTGATGTCCTGAATTGCTGTCTGGAGGCAGCAGGGATTTGGACGCAGGTAACAAGCTGAAATTAAGACAGAGGTTCTTCTGGTCAGAAAATCCATGACTCATGTGTTGGAATATCATCCTGCTCTGTATGGGGTTGCACTTCCTCTGAAGGAGCAGGTCCACAGCTTGTGGGTTCTCCTAGATCCTCAGCTGCTCTGCTTTGCTCAGCTTCAGCTGATTTACCAGCTGTGAACATACCTGGATCACTCAGATCTAGCCACGTGACCCATTTGCTAGTGACATCTAGACTTGATTATTGTAACACGTTTTTGTGGGGCTGCCTTTGAAGATGGTCTGGAAACTCCAACTAGTACAGAATGTGGTTGCTTGTGTATTTGCCAGGGGTCATTCTTTTGACTTGCTACTCCAATGCTTCATCGACTACACTGGCTTTCCATTCACTTCTGGGCTGAATTCAAAGTGCTGGTCTTGTCCTTTGAAGCCCTGTATGGCTTGTGTCTGGGATACTTGAGGGACTGCCTTCATCCATACAATCCTACCCATCCCCTAAAGTCATCTGAGGAGCACCTGTTGATGGTGCTTCCACTAAGGAGTGTGGAACAGGGCCATCTTGGTGGTTGAACCCCGGCTCTGAAACTCCCTTCCCTTAAAACTGAGAACTGCTCCCTCCTACAGATCTTTCGGCAGGGCCTTAAGACAGTTTTATTTTCAGTATGCTTTTAACTGATGCAGAGATTAGTGTGTTGCTATTATTTTATTTGTTTTTAATCCAATGTGTTAGAATGTTTTAAAATGTTTTTAATTGTTTTCTGTGTTTGTAATCTTTATTGTGTTGTGTTCTGTATTAGCTGCCTTGAGTCCACTTGTGTGGAGAAAGGTGGGATATAATTCCTATATATATATATATATATATATATATATATATATATATATATATATATATATATATATATATATATATATATAAAGAGAAAAGTCACTGACTCACTGACTCACTCACTGACACACTCATCTCCGCCCTGCCAAAACTGCTGGGCCTAGAAGCGTGAAATTTGGCCTAGAAGCGTTCCTTCCGTGACGGAGGGGTGCACTAAGAACCGGTTTTTGGAAATTCCAACCAAAAGGGGGTGAAAAGGGGTGCAATGCGTTTTTCTCCCTATACTTTGCATTGGAGAATTGATGACTCATCAACATTCTGCCCCAACCGCTGGGCCTGAAGCATGGAATTCTGGGAGGGATCCTTCTGTCACCTGAACACCCACTAAGAACCATCTGGAGAAATTTAACCCTTCAGGGGCTGAAAAGGGGTCAACCTCCAGTCAATTTGGTGCTCAGTGCCTGGTGCACTGGGGAATGTTGTTCGAAGGAAGAGGTTGCACTGTGGAGGATGCTGTGCATGGGGGAAGTTGCGCATGGGAGGAAGCTGCGCACGGGGGGATGATGCACATGGGGGACTGATACAGATGGGTGATGTTGCATATGAGGAGTTCAGGCACATGGGGGGATGATGCACATGGGGGAAGTTGCGCATGGGAGACTGATGCGCATGGGGTTTGATGTGCATGGGAAAGTTGCACATGGGGGATGTTGTGCATGGGGTGTTGATGCGCATGGGGTATTGATGCACATGTGGTGTTGATGCACATGGGGTGTTGATGCGCATGGGGTGTTGACGCACCGTGGGGTGTTGATGCGCCGTGGAGGAGGGGTGTTGTATGGGGAAATGTTACTCCTGCAACGCGGGTATGCTTTTTGCTAGTAAATAATAAATTAATAGGAGGAATAGGAGGAAATGTGACTTCCAGTTTCACAGAGAAACCGGTAGTGAGGTTTTAATGCCTAAAAAGCTTCTGCTTTTATACTTGTACTCATGAGTCATTAAAGAAATTAGTGGATGTGTTTCACCTCTGCCTCGGGGGCTCCAGAAAGCAAAACTGACAAGTGACTTTTGCTTTTGATGCACTTGACACTTGAAGTTTATTAATTAGTTCCAGTTGACTGCTTAAGGGCAAAATCATCAGAATGTGGGTATGTGTAAAGTCACCAGACCAAACATAACATAAGCTGGATAGTACCAATATTGATAAGCGACTCCTATACCTGATCCAACAGCTGTATACCAACACGTCCTTAAGAGTCAAACTTAACCCTGAAGGCAGTTTGACCAAACAAATCAACACCACAAGAGGAGTCTGGCAAGGTTGCCTGCTTGCCGCGCTCTTGTTCAACCTGTATCTTAATAACATTGTTGCGGAAGTTTCGCACCCCGATTTTTTCCCTCCAGCTATTGAGAATCGGAAAATTGCGATCCTTTTATATGCAGATGACATCGTGCTTCTTTCGCTTAACAGAAAAGGCTTGTTGAGACTTCTCAAGAAACTGCATGAGTAGACCATTCGAGAACAACTCAAATTAAATCATGGGAAGTCTAAGGTGGTTGTTTTTGGAAAACACTCAACTGCTGCCTCATGGCCTATTGGGTCCAATAACTTAGAGCAGGTCTCATTCTATAAGTATCTGGGAGTCTTATTTGACAACAGATTAAATTGGAATGCACAATATAAGCACACAGAAAACATGGCGCAAAGATCCACGCTCTCTATCATTAAATTTTTCCACTCGGGAGGAGGTAAATTAGTTCCCCCTGCGCTGAAGGTCTTTATAGGGAAAGTGATACTTCAAATTCTCTATGGTGTGGAGGTTGGGGGGGTAAACAACTCCAAGATAGCTACCTTGGAACCTATACAGAATAAGTTCCTGAGATACATACTTGCCCTCCCCCCAGGGACCCCAGCTGCACACCTTAGAGCAGAAACCGATATGGTCTTTATTGATGCCAGAGTGAAAATGGCCATCTTCTCATATTACCAAAGGCTATTGATGATGACAGACAGCCGCCTCCCTAAACTGTGCTTTACAGAACAACTGAAAAACGGCGGCTGGACCAAAACAGTACAAGATTTATTACTGTCAAATTCCCTTTCTTCTGATATTTATATTTTTGGAGATTTCAAACCACTTCTTAAAAAATTTCTGTTTACCCAAGACAATACGAAAGACATGGCTCTCCTGAAAGATTCCAAGTTTGACCAAATTTACAGCCCGATTAAACTTTCACATTTGAGACCTCACTATCTTTATGCATTAACTCATGCAAATTTAAGGATGGCTTTCACTGCATTACGATTCCAAACTATGCCAACAGCTTACCGGGATGGCAGATATCTAGCCATACCAAAGCACAGCAGATTTTGTATCTGTGCTTCAGGAGCTATAGAAGACGTGATACATTATGTCTTACACTGTCGCCTGTATATACAGCCCAGACAAAGATTTTTAGGACCCATTCTAGCTTCTGTCCAATTTGATAATTCTTTATTAATAATATGTTATCTGTTGGCAGATATTGACCCTCAAGTCACATATATGACTGCACTATATGTTAGAGCAGCTATGTCTATCCGACTCAAAATGTTACAAACACTGTTTTGATCCTGAATCTTATGGAGACACGGAATGGTAAACCCTGTATGTTTTCGTATTGCAAACTCATTGATGTCGGGCCTTGTAAAGCTTAGGATATGTTCATCACCATATTTTTATATTTTATATTTGTATTTACTAATCTAATTGTAATGGCTCTTAGCAATGCAATAAACTGATTGATTGATAGTTATGATATGGTTAAGGCTGAAGAAGTTCAGATTAATTTGCAGATAATAATTATTGCTCTTGGCAAAGTCAGACCATGGCCCACCGTTATTTTGAAACATGAGGTTGTCAGTAAATGACAGAAAGAACCATCTTGTAATGAAATCAGCTGAAACAGGAGCTTGTACTGCCATGTTTGACTGGGATTCTTTCAGATGACATAGACTAGGAGCAATGAGCAGATAACCACATATATTTGGAACAAATATAATAAGGGACATTATGGAACACACTTCTAAAGTTGTCAGTATTCACTTTTGCATCCTTGTTTCAACCTATGTGTTTCTTGGGATCTACTTTTTCCTTAACACGTACAGTTTTGAACTCACGTATTTTAGATGATCATAGTTTTACACTCTGCTCAGGATACCTATAATTTGGGACCTGCAAAAGGTGAAGTTATTTTCCTGACAAAGCATAACACCCCTTTGTCAAGGAAAAAACCTTGCCTTTTGCAGGTCCCTACCTATAGCTGCTGCAAACAAATATTTAGCCTTCTGTGTTTGTCTAGCATGGAAATGTATAAGGGGATAAATTTATGCTTGCCATGAAAACAGATAAATCTGTATGGGGGAAAAAAATGAGTACCAACCTTGTGACAGAAATACTTTCCCATACTTAATCCAGATGGTGTAGAAGAGGGAATTTTTTAACCCTTTCATATATAGCAACAGCTGCAAAAATTTACTAATTTTTATTTGTGGCTGGTCTTTTGACCATAATAAAGATCTTTCTTTCTTTCTTTCTTTCTTGCTTTCTTGCTTTCTTTCTTTCCCATCTATCTATCTATCTATCTATCTATCTATCTATCTATCTATCTATCTATCTATCTATCTATCTATCTATCTATCTATCTATCTATCTATCTATCTATCTATCTATCTATCCTCCTTGGAAAGAGAAGTAGATCTGATGAGTCCCATGGTGTAAATGGAAGCAGTCCTGAGAGTATGTGAATCTTTGTTCACCAAGTCACAATCTAACGAAGAATTAAAAAAAACTCTTACCTAACTCTGGAAAAAGCAGCCAGTTAAAGGGGCAAACACACACTACCATTCCTTGGGGAACGAGCAGTGTTCTAGCAGTGTTACATGTTCAGATGCAAATTGTCTTAGAACAGAAAAATCTTACAACTGCTTAACATGCTCAAGGAAACACAGAAGAATGGGTTTTGCCATATCATCTTAAGTCCCAACTCTACATGATACACAATGGCACTTTCCTGCCAAGACACTATTTTTTAAAAGTAAAAAACACCATTAGGAATTACATATTTATGCAGAACTGCAGGACAGAGAAATAAAGAAGGAGACAGAACTAAGTTGTTTAGTCCTGTTTTTCACTCAAGCTGTTTTTCTACCAGCACAAAAGAACACAAGAGCACAATTCTAACCAGTTTAGGACAACCAAATCATCCATCACCCTGTCATCACAGTGGCATGTGGAGACCAGTGCGTATCCATCCTTACAGCACTTTTGCAAGGCTAGTGCAGGGAACTTTGCTATCCTAACTGGCAGCTAGGATTGCACTGGCTGCAATCCTAACCCTGCTTAGGCTGGCACAAGTCCAGGCACAAATGCTGAGTTGGCCAAGGGGTGTCACTAAAGAACAATTTGCCAGTCTTGTGAGGGTTAGGTCAGTGCACAGACATGTGCTGGCCTCTACACACCACCAAGGGAATGGGAGACGGTTGAGTTTTGCTGGCCTAAATTGGTTAAGATTGCACCCTGAATCCATGTTTTTACTGCTGTTGGAGAAAAAGCAGTTGGGTACTGAGGTGAAAAGTTATTGGAGGGATAGCACCCTGTGACTGCTTTTTGTTAAATGAGCATATACATACAGTGGGGCAGGATGCACGTGACTATGGGTGCAATCCAGAGTAACTACGTGGAGTCCTTGCTTCGGTATAAGATCAATTTGCTCTGGATTGCAATATGAATTTCCCATAGGTTTTCACTAGGTAGTGCAGTAACTAAGGGTACATGTAATGTCTCTTACGTGCTCCCGTAGTTACTCTGGATTGTAGGGTATGTGTCATCTTGAGACTCTGTATCAGCTTAACTGGAGTAGCTGGGTTTTTCTCATACCATTTTATTTGGTACCCTCTGACAAAATGCAGATATTTTTATGGTGAAATCTTTTAAACTGTTTAAAGTTTGGAAAGCCCAAGTTTATAAGGTCAACCTTGAGTTTACAAAAAGAACAATATGTTAACTTTATTCATGTCTCCCTTTTAAAGAACAAAATGTAAAAGGCATACTGTTTACCTTATGAGCAGGGACAGCATTTTACCAATGTGTAACCCAAATAATGTTCTGCTAAAAACAAAAGAAGTTTTGCCATGTACTGCATGTTTCTTTCTAAAACAAGTTAAATGTGGGCAAAATCAAATGCAATGGGTTTGATGGTTTAGGGACCAATGCCTATTCAAGTTTCTAGTCCACTGCAGAGCAATGCAAACCGTAAGGTAAAGAAACAAACATGCCCTATGATACCATCCCCTTGGAGGGTGCAATGTTTGGATGGGATTGGGTGCTTAATGGCATCCCAGAGTCTAAAACAAAACAAAAGTCCAAAATCCTTCCTCCTGCCTCCTCTTCAAAAGTAATGAGAAATGGGCAGTGAAGATTCTGCAAATACAGCTGTTCAAAATATTTTTAAAAAACAAAGCAAAACGACACCACATCATCTTTCATACACAGTGGGCATTTAACCCAATATCTTATTGATTTTGTGGCTTTAAACATGCTCCCTGTGGGTGGCGCAAGCGGTAAAGACACTGTGCCTGTTAACCAGCAGGCCAGGGTTCAATTCCCGGGTCAGCCCCACAAGACAGGGTGAGCTCCTGTCCTTAGCCCAGCTCTGCGATGCCAGCTGGATCCAATCGTATTGGCTCTGCCTTTCCATTGGACTAATTCAGTGGCATGGAGAGGGGGGATTTGCTGCTTGGGTAAGAGCCTATCCTCCATAACAATCCAACCCAGGCTTTCGTGCTTCACATGCAGCGTATGCAGCACCGAGCACGATACCATAGTCTTTCAAGACTGACGGAGGCCTGCTTAAACATGCTCCCTTTGGTGCATCGTCTGTTGACTTTGGCAATAGTATAAAAAGATAGCCTATGGTGTAATAATTGCATTTATTTCTCATATTTTATACCACCTTTCCTCTAAACTCAAAAGAGGTGTATATGGTTCCTTCAAACATTTAGGGAAATCAGTGTTTGAGGGTCTTTTTCTGGTTATTAGTACTTATACCGTACTTAAAATTAAATGTTATTCCTTTCTAGATCACCTTTTTATGTCTGGTAAACATAGGTATGTATTAATAGTATCATTTTTAAAACGTGGATCTTGGTGCTAAAAGGTTTGGAAATCAGGCATGCCGGTATTTAAAAAATGTGTTCAGCAGGTGGCAGCAGTACTGAAGTTTCAGCTGAAAATACCTCATAAAGAATTAACTTGGTTGGTCTGCAATGGAATTGCTTCTTTTGATGCATACTTTAACATACTGCAATATGTAAAAGCACCAAGTACTGATATAGTGTGACAGTGACAGTATATTAATGTGATTTCAGTTTGCTTAAACTTTTTTGTGATTTTCAGTCTCTTTAAAAATCTCAGAATAAGTTGTCCCCGGAGCTGGGGATGGGGAAGAGAGAGATAAAAAAATTCTAGGGTACTAGTAATGTTCCCAAGAAAAGGGTCCAACATGTTTAGTTAACATGGGGCTCAATCTTAACCAATTTAGGCCAGCCTAACTCACATGGCATATCTTTCTGTTGTGGTGTGGGGAGGTCGGCGCATGCCTGTGCAGGGACTTAACCCCACCAGGAGTGGGGCAAAAGTGTCTCACAACATTTTTGTGACAGCCCTAGGTAAGCACAGGACTTATGCCAGGGAGGGGTGGGCTAACTGGATTGCAGCCTTATTTGGTAGAAAGATTGGGGCAGTTTTGGTCTCTTCAGTTTATTTAAAAGGTATTTGAGGGGGACATGATTGAGACATACAAATTTATGCAAGGGATGTAGTGGATAGAGGGATATTCTTTTCCTTCTTACAAAACACCAGAATAATTGGACAGCTGGTAAAATTGAGTGTTTGGGTGAGGTATGACTGACAAAAAAAATAATTTCTTAGCATGTAAATCTTGCAATTCCTCGCCACAGAATGTGGAGATGGGAGTGGACAAATTTCTGGAGCACACCATGCTTTACAAGCCATAATGTTTATGTGCAACCTCCTGATTTTGGAAGTTGGCAACCTTCAAATGCCAGATGCAATGGAGGGCACCAGAATGCAGGTCTCCTGGTGTCTTGTGTGTTCTCTCAGGCATCTGGTGGGCCACTGTGAGATATAGGAAGCTGGACTAGAGAGGCTTATTAGCCTGATACAGGAACGTTCTTCTCATACTCATATGCTGTTACTTGAATAGGTCATCTTTTTCATAGGATGAAAATTTTAAAATATGCAATTCCCAAGCCTGTGATTGCATTTAGCTTGCAACATGTATGAAAGTGGCAGGCTTTTCAGTTTATCTGCCCCTTGGTACTACAGATTTGTTATCAGATGGCCTGTTGCCACCAACAAATAAACAGACTATGAGGATGTGGTGTCCTCCTGCCAGTTCAGAGGAAAAGCATGTATATTACAGGAATAAACAAACGTTATTTTTAAAACTATGGAGATTAAAAAACCCAATTCACTTATCCTAAATTTAGAACAGTGACTTTCAAACTGTTTACTGGAGAACACTGGAGTACCGGAAGCTGATGAGGAGTTTCCCAACAAGATGAGTATTGGTGGACAATTTCTTCAAAGGCAGCTATTACTTGTTCATGTCCTTCAAATCTTCCCTTACACTGTACAGTCACAGTGTTAAATGCATATTAGTATAAATCTATAGGTTACAAGGTTCAATGCAGGCACAATGCTCTGTATTGATTAACTATGTGTTCTGGTTCATGAACCCAAATTCTGTACAGTGTGTAATAATGCACACTTGTAAAGTGATTGTAAATTATTAGAATATAATATCAATTATTGTAAATGAATTTGGGATGAATATTAGGCCATCATAATTGCTGTTTGGGGATTTGCAGTCACTTAGCTCATTCAGACGCAATACAATTTTGTGTATTGAATGTATAGATTTTTGTGATTGTGATTTTAGAAAGTGTCTGGGATACCATAACTACATGTATTGTATTTAATATTGAACATGTATTGTACATGTATTGTACTGAACCTTGGATTGAAACAAGGGCATCCATTCGCATGTTCTGCGCATTACACTGGAAGGACTGTTGCACTATGTTGATGCAAATTGGAGGAATAAATGAATAAATGTATACATACATACATACATACATACATACATACATACATACATACATACAGGTCATGCCCACTGGGATTTTGACATTTTTTGTCATGAATATCATACCTTCATGATAGGCTAGAAACAGCTTACAAACTGGTTAAAGACAGCTATACAAACATAATTTCAAAGAGATTTGCCATGTGAGATGCAGGAGGCATTCTTTTGGGAAGGGGCATACATTCTGTTTCCTCTTTGACTTGCAAAACTAGTTGAATCCCAACCCTGATGAAGTCTTGATCAGATGACCTTAAAACTATTCAAAATGCGACAGTGACACATTTTTTGTTGTTATTTTACATCAACCTGAGAGTTTCTTACAAATTGCATAAGAATTCTACTGTTGGTCAATTCAGATAGGAGGTGCTTTTGGATTAAAAGCAGGCCTCCGTCAGTCTTGAAAGACTATGGTATCGTGCTCGGCGCTGCATACGCTGCATGAGAAGCACAAAAGCCTGGGTTGGATTGTTATGGAGGATAGGTTGTTACCCAAGCAGCAAATCTCCCCTCTCCATGCCACTGAATGAGTCCAGTGGAAAGGCAGAGCCAATACAATTGGATCCAGCTGTCGTCGCAGAGCTGGGCTAAGGACAGGAGCTCACCCTGTCTTGTGGGGCTGACCCGGGTCTCGAACCCTGGCCTGCTGGTTAACAGGCACAGCACCTTAACTGCTTGCGCCACCCACATATATATCTCAGCTATATATAAGCGATGGCTGCAATCCTCAACACACTTTCCTGGGAATAAAACCTATCAAACACAATGGGACTTACTTCTAAGTAGATATTGTTTAGGATTGTGCTCTAAGACATAGGCCCACTAATATAAAACAGGGGCAATAACAATTCAGCTTTTATTATGAGTCTTGCCATAATGGTTTCATTTGCATGTTTTCCAAATTCCACAGACTAGTAAACTGAAACAAGCTCTGGGAAGTTTATTTTCCCTTCCGACAATTATATACAAGGATTAAGTCTAATCTCATTATAGATTCAGAATTGATTTTGGAAATGAGAGCCAGCTTGTCTCATGCTTAGTAGTGACCGTTAATAAAATGTTACTGTTCATATAGCCTTCTCTTTGTATCAGGTGCCAAAAACCCATTACTATTCTTTTTGGTTTGAGAGCACTGGAGTTGAAAAGGAGATTCAGGGAACAGAAGTTCATCTGATGGGAATGATGCAGATGAACCAGCTACATAAATCTTATTCCCCTGGTCTAATAAAACCCAGGTGGTATGGACAAAGAAGGCATTTTGCCTTTCACTTCCTGCTCTTTCCCACAACCTTATGTCATGTTTACCATAACTGTAAAGCATCTTAAACTACCAGAGTGCTGGTTCTAGTGGTGTAAGACCCACATAGGAATGCAGTGTTGGTCACTCTAGCTGTTTTTCTAAATTTTGGGCTGTGGAAATCTTATCATTGGGTAGCACAGACTTTGCCATGTTGGTGACGACTTTAACCTTAAAAAAAAGAACTGAACTACATATAAGATGCACATCCCATTTGCTATTGAAGACATTTTGGGCAGCAATGATAATGCAAAGCTCCTGTAAAAATACTGTAAAATTACAGCTCCTGTAATACATTTACATTTAGGTTTGTTTGCATTACAACTCCTATAATGCAAACAAACCTAAAGCAAAGCAAGTTTTAAGTTTTGCTCTGAATAGTGATTGATATCCCCCCCAAAAATGGCAGTTATAGTGCTGATTTTTTCTACTCCCCAACTGACCTAGTGATTTTCTTAATGTCAAACACTGCAAAATATTCTCTATTATTATGAGACTTGAATTGGAATCTCATCATTGTGTCATATTTGACCACCATACCATGGAGAGCAGAGAATGCCTGAGATTAAACAGCTTATTTACTTCATCTTCTGTTTAGACAGCCTCTATTCATACTATTGTATTTAAAAAGCCAGCCTGCTAACACTGGATCTTTCACTATCAATTTTTGCCCTTTATAATATTGGCATTCGCTTTATCAGCTGAGGAAATTAATAAATGGAGATTTCAGCTAAGTCAAATCGGGACAGTCAGCCTGCAAATTAAAGTGTCCAGTGAAAATGTCCTTCTCTCTCTGTCTTCCTATTATATGTTCAAATTTAAAGTTTAATTGAATGAGCCTAATTACTGTTGCAATGCAAAAATAATTAGCTATAAGTCATGATAAGAGGTATTTTTATTGCTATTTTATGATTGAGAGTAAATTATATTTTAGGAAGGCGCAGAGAAACTTGTTTGAGATGTAATATATCTCATGCCAAGAGTTTCAGGCAATGTTCTCCATTCTAATTCCATTAGAATTTGCTAAATTAAAGTAGAATTAATGTTGCCCCATAAAAATCCTAATTCATGACACGATGCAAATAATGCAGTCAATTTGAGGGCCAGTGTATTTCCATTTGTGTGTTGATCTTCAGGTTACGGCTTTGTATTTGCTTTACAAGATTTCAGCCACTCAGCTCATTCTGTCCAATACAGATGTTTGTCAACTTGCTGACTCTGACAATATCTAGTGAGCCGTAAATTTAACACAGCCTTTGCAGCAATTGTGTGGTGGTAAATGTTAAAAGTGTAGGAGGTTTTTCTAATGCCTGATAGTCCCACCGCTGCAGGCTGATCATTTGACCGGAAATACCCAGAGGTCCCCGGTAAAACACAGGGATTACTGGCCAACTAGCAAAACCCTGCCTTTCACAAGAGAACCAGGCATTCTGGCAGCCATTTTACAAATTGTGCACGCAGCAAGCTGCTCGCGGGAAAGGAGTAAGGCAGGCCAGGAGAAAGCTCCTCCCCCTGTCTCATGGCCAGACTGCAGAGTGGCCTGAGCAGCAGCAGCCTGAGCAACACTCCATCAATGCTCGCCAGCTTGCTCTGTCACTGCCCGTCCAGAGCCCGTCGCTGGCCAACCCTGCAGCTCAGCCTTGCTCCAGTAGCCACTACCTGCTGCCTGCATTGCTGCCCACCCACAGACCAACCACCTCGGTAGCCTCATTCTGGACCTCCAGGAGCTGCTGCCTCTCTTCGGCCTGCCACCTGGCCAGACCACCAGCTGAGCAGTGCAGCCTGGCTCCTCTCTGGGAGCCACTGCACCACCGCCTGCTTCCTGGCCAGCGTGCTCTGCAGCCTTGCTCTTCTATGGGAGCCCAAATAGCCACCCACCTGCCACTGCAGCTACAGGTACAGGTGTTCTTCACCTCACAGAAACCCCCACTTACCTGCTTGCCTCTCTCCCCAAGCCTCTCTCCTCATCAGCCTTCCCAACATGCACCCACTCCCCCTGTCCCCTACAGAAACCCTCCACTTACCTGCTTGCCTCTCTCCCTAAGAGAAACCCGCCACCAGCCTCCAGCCTCTTCTGCATGCACCCCTCAACATTCCCACCTGGAATATGGGAATAATATGGCTGTGGGTGGCGCAAGTGGCTAAGACACTGTGCGTGTTAACCAGCAGGCCAGGGTTCGAGACCTGGGTCGGCCCCACAAGACAGGGTGAGCTCCTGTCCTTAGCCCAGCTCTGCTGGATCCAATCGTATTGGCTCTGCCTTTCCATTGGACTAATTCAGTGGCGTGGAGAGGGGGGATTTGCTGCCTTGGTCACAGCCTATCCTCCATAACAATCCAACCCAGGCTTTCGTGGTTCGCATGCAGCGTATGCAGCGCCGAGCATGATACCATAGTCCTTCAAGACTGACGGAGGCCTGCTTTCGTACTTTGAGCCCAATCTTGTGCATGTCTATCAGACATAAGTTGCATTATACTCAATGAGACGTACAGCACAATCCTAACCATGTCTACTCCAAAGTAAGCCTGGTCTTACTCCCAGGAAAGTGGCTTTAGGATTGCATGCTGGCACATGTATACTCAGGTAGAAGAAAAAACACGGACCTAGGCCTGTCCAGTGATATTACAGTTTCAGTTCTAGAGCCCATGAACAAAATAATTATTGCTTGTGGTTAGAGTCTTCTTCTTTAGTCCTTAGCTGGTGGTTGGGGAGGGGGGGTCATCCATCCATCTATATCAATCGATCTACAATATTTCTATTTCTACAATATTTACTGTATTTACTCAAATCTAACGCTCATCTTTTCCAGCTGAATTTAGTCTGCAAAATCAGGGTGTGAATTACATTTGATGTTTAATTAGTTGTGAGTAAATACAATATTTTGATTACTAGTATAGGATGTGCATTAGGTTTGATGGTGCGTTAGATTCGAGTAAATATGGTATATTCCACTTTTCAGCTAAAAATTTCACAAGGTGGTTTACAAAGAAAATAAAGAAATGGCTAATGGCTAAATAGATGCCGATTTCTTCTCCTGCATCAGTGACCAATTCTTGGAGTTGTTCAATTTGGACTCAGTCTAGGTGAATGTTGGCCAGTGATCATAACTTTCGTATTGTCCACATTTATTCTTAGGCCTTAGGACTGGGCAATGTGATAAAAAATGTTGGTGGCCTCTGCATCCATGTTGGTGAATATGGCATTGTTGTCTGCGAACATCAGGTTGGTCAGGAAATTGTTTGCATCTTATTGTACCCCTTGCCTGCTCACAAATGCTTTCTTCATAATGGTGTCAATCACAACATTAAATAGCAAGTCGACATCTCCCTGATGGACTCCAGTTTGAATAGGAAATTCCTTGGAAGACTCATTTTGGATCTGCATGCTGCTGGTTCAGCCAATGTATGATGCTTGGAGAAGTTGGATAATCTTCCACGGCATGTGCTCAAGACCCTCCACAGGGTGGGCCAGTGAACATTGTCAAATACAGCTTTGCGGTTGATAAAGACATGAAGTTGATGAAGGTTAAAGTAGCCTAACAGCTGATTCCTGGCTTAGTGCATGACACAAACAGATCTCTCCAAGGTTTATTTAGAACTATTTACATAATTTGCATGGCAGTGTACAGGAATTTTTGGAGGAGACAGTCTTTGGCTTGAAGAATTTACAATCTAAATTAGACAAATATAGAATAGGAAGACAAAAATGGAGACAAAGGAACTCTTACTGAAGCCTCAGTTCTGTTATTTTACACATGATTGGAATCCATCATATAGTAACAGAAAGCATAACTAGTTGAAAACAACAACATTTATTTATTATGTTTATCCTGGCAATATAGTAAGTGAATCATGTTATAGAGAATGTAAGACAAAATTGTTGATGGCTGGATCTGTTCTGAAGATGTTTGAGGAAATGGCCATATGCTAGCATTTGCACTTGGATTACCCAAGATCAGGTAATCATAATCCTAATTGAGGCTCTCAGGGACCCCCAATTCAACCCTTAGGAGACCCCCAGACTCCAATGAGCCTGAACACTGTTGGAGCCTGCACTGGTACATAGGAATGATGTTGTAAACTACACTTTGGTACAACAACCTTTCAGGAATGAGCACTACAGTCAGTCACAACTACAACCTGTGAACAACTTTACCTTTTATTGTTTACCTTTTATTGTTAATGTATAACAATATACCCCCCACAAAAAAGTGGAAGTATCCCCCCCAAAAAAGTGGAAGTATTCTGAGCTCTTTTAGGGAGTCAATTTCCCTTGCCAGATCCAGCAAAATTAAAAAAGAATATGGAAGAGGGGAAACCCATGATTTTATTCAACTCTCACACACTTACCCATAAATGGACAAAGAGTTGCCCATACATTACACTGGAGAAATCAAGTGTTTTAGCACAACTGTTCTGTGTGTCCATTTTCCTCCCTTATGTCATGTATATATTTGTTTTGACAATATATTGCACTTACACGTACTGAAGATTTTGCTGGCTTAATAACATCACTATGCTGGTATCAACACCATTACTTGGAGGTGTAAGAAATGCAGAGCAGTCCAGCCAGCATAGTTATAAGGTGAGATTTCACATACACAAAAATTTACCATCTTATTCCTGAACCACTAGTTTGCTGAAGAAAACCAATTTTATGAAACAAAGGGTGCTGTCCCAGAGTAAATATAGAAGGTGAAAGGCTGTTACCATGGACATGTTAAAAGAGCGTCCTAAAATAAAGAAAAAATAAACACAACACACTGCTCATCGACTATGAGAGTGCCCAAAAAGGAAGGAAGGGGATAGTCAGTGTAATGCATTTTGCATCTGGGGCACTGTGCAGATAGAATATAAAAATACTTTTCTTTCCTTTGATGAAATGTTATGTGAAATAAAAGCCCAGTTGTTTATGAGACAATTTAAATAAACTTTGAGTGTCGCACTCGCTTCCTTACCAGGTCTATGTTCTTTTGAAGATGAATCCTGGAAGGGTAAAATGGACTAAAATACAGTCCTCCCTTCCTGCAGATAAATTAGTCTGAAGGACAAGGACAACTCATACCCAAGGAAGAATATATTCAGTTTGTAGTAAACATATAGTAATGCATGTCTTGTCTCCTTTGAAGGATTAGATAAAGCCATTTTCAGCCAGGTTACCAGGGCACACTGGTGTAAAGCAAATGTTCCACAGGAAACTGGGAGAGGCTAATCTATCAGTATGTATTTGTACTACATGTACTACATGTAGATACAACCCTTGGGGATGTGCACCCCTCCATGGCAGTGCGTCTTGTCAATTATAAAAAACTGGTGTAGTGCTTTAGCATTTTTCAAGTCTTGTCAAGTGTGCAATAAGATAAAAAAATGAAAAATTGATGGATTAGATCAGTGATTTTCCACCAGTGTGCTGTGGCGCACTGATGTGCTGTGGATAGTCCTCAGGTGTGCAGCAGAAGTTTGGGAAAAGTCATTTATTAATAGTTAAATTAGGGGATTTGAACAGCCTGGTGTGCCTTGTCAATGGTAAAATGCCTTGTCCCCTCTTTCATATTCTTTTTTAATGGTTTGACTTGACAATTTCAGTGCCTTGCTAGTGTGCCATGAGATGAAAAAGATTGAAAATCACTGGATTAGGTGTTTATTACTTTTCTTTTGTCTTTGCATCTTCTTGAAATTACATTGTTATTATATTTTTTAAAAAATTATCCAAACCATATGCAAGACTTATGGTACAATTCATGCTGTTTTCATTGTCAAAAGCACAGCTTCAGAAGAATTGGAGTTGGGGGTGTAGTATTTTTTATTATCTAATTGGCACTGGTGTGCTTAATTTTCCTTTGCACATATACATATGGAGTTCCAACCATAATTACCTAAGGTTAGTACTCTCACCCAAGCTCTGCCATTAACCCAATACATATCATTCACCTCTTACCTGAAAATATTTCCATTGACTCTTTTTTAAAAAAAGTTTGCTGTAATCAGTGTCATTACATTTGACCTACATCTACATCTACAGTATTTATATACCGCTTTTCAACTGAAAGTTCACAAAGCGGTTTACAAGAAAATGAAAAAATTAATAGCTAATTAATAGCTAATTAATAGCTAATAGCTGTCCCAAAAGGGCTCACAATCTAAAGTGCAAAAAGAACACCAACAGAAGCTACTAGAACAGACATTGCTGGGGTGTGGAGGGCCAGTTATTCTCCCCCTGCTAAATAAAAGAGGAACACCCACTTGAAAGAGTGTCTCTTGACCAGTAAGCAGACCTCTAGATATACAGGAAAACAAAGGTCAAGAAGATCCCTATGCATATATTAAATAGTGACAATAAAAATTGCAATTCACAATTCTGTCTCAACAAATATATTTATTGGATTGATGCCTTTTAGCTTAAGAAAAAGAAGTCGGACTTATTGCCTAATAATCATAGTGATATTCCTAAGTCAAACATAATTGCATTCATGACTCTTGATTTTGTACAAATCATACATTTGCGATCTTACTTTTTGTATGGCTCCATGTTCAGTGTTTTTTTTTCCTACTGTGTCAGATAATTTAGATCAGTCACCTTCACATCTGTATTTGTCCACTGACTCACAAATTGATTCATTAACTGATTAAATATATCTCAATTGGCATATCATTTGAAGTGCCACTGGGCACCTTTCTGAAATACCGCAAGATCTTGTAGATAAGTAATAATTTGATAATTCAGTCCTGGGAAGAAAGGTCATCTGAAATAATTTTATATGTCATTTCTGATTACAGTCATTGCAGTGCCAAGACAGTCAGCAGCTGCAAAAAGTGCGTGCTATGAACTTTCAGCCCCTCTGATTGAAATTGTCACCCAGTGAATCATCTCATTCTTTAGTGGATTCAGCTGTAGTTGGGAGATGCCCTCCTTCACGTGAAACATATTTTTACAATAGGTGGCTGGATCAACTAATAGGAGTTCATCTTCTTTCTGAAAACATGTGATAGGTAGTAGCCAGTATTACAAATCTAAATTAAAATTGGGTTGAGTACACATTTTGCCTCTGTTCAGTCAGAGGCTCCTTCTTGATATTCAAGAGCTCTTGTGCTGAAAATTATTTGGCCCCTTTCACAAACAGCATTATCAAGATCAATACACTGAGGGATTCTACAAGGGAAAACTATATATGGAAATGTTCCATATTTGAGAGTCTTCAGTCTCAAATCACTCTTCACACAAGCAATTTAAAATACCCCACACCCTTTCCAGGAAAAGTGTCAAACCACTAACATAAACAAATTGAATCTTCCTTGTCTGGAAACAAACAATTTTAGCCTTCGAATGGGGTTTCAGAAGCACTCAAATAGCCTGTCCTGACAACAAAATTCCTGCCCAGACCTTGTACACCAACACTTTGTGTTGTAAGACATATCGCAGACCATCAAGACTCCAGACTGCATATGCCTCTGATTGTGAGAGAGATCTTGGGAATCCTAAGCAGATACAGTCTGGTACAGAGCAATTAAAAGAAGGAATTACAGAGATATTTTCCAGATCTCTGTGAGATACCTAAACACTCAATCACCAAAGGTCTTTTTTATTTGTCTTAAGGCAGTGATTTTCAACATTTTTCATCTCACAGCACACAAGTAACAAAAACTGTCAAAACTATGAGTTTTTGACAAGGTACACTATGTTGCCGGTAGGAAGCTCAAATCTTCCAAGTGCGCTACTGGTAAACAACTTTCTGTAAACTCCCGCAGCACACCTGCAAACCATCTGTGGCATACCAGTGTGGCATGGCACAGTGGTTGAAAAATTATTGGTCTAGGGTAACTTAAGTGATCAGCACAATCCTGACCCCTGGTTAGGGCAGCAAAGTCCCAGCTCAAGTCCCATGCTGGCCAGGGGGTGTCATATTGCCATAAGGCACTTCTGTGCCACTATTGAGGGAGGTTAGGGCAGTGCACAGATATCTGTTGCTTCCCCCAGCCACCAGGGGAATTGCAAGATGGGTGAGTTGTGCTGGCCTAAAATGGTTAGGATCGTGTCCTGAGACAGCTTAGGACATTGGAAGACAATACTGCCTCTATTGGCATCACAACCTCATAAAGGTTGTCTCTAGACAGTAGCTAATGATCATGGAGCCCAGTGCAAATTTCCAAGTGTTACCCCAGAAGTGATGCCACAATTGGAAGTAATGTCATATTGGGTATTTTAAAAAAATAAAATTGGGGGAAAACCTGCCACCTCCTCCTCAGCAGCTCACTACCTCAGCAGGAATTCTTTCCCTGCTAAGTATAAGAGGATCATCACTTAGAAGTGCCTGAATACCCAAATAGCATGGGCAACTATATTATGATAAATGTACAGTGACGCCTCACATAAAGAATGCCTCACGTAAAGTATGTTTCACGTAACAAACAAAAATTTCTCTAGGATTCTGCTTCACGTAACAAACTGTGCTTCATGTAAAGAACACATTCGTTGGCAGTTGGGGCAGACGCTCTGGCTGGCAGCCTGTTTAAAAAGCGTCAGGTCTGCCTACCACACCAACCCATAGTCAAAGCGACACTTCCATGCTGTTCCTCCTGTGGCTGGGTGTCCGCTGGGCAGAGGGAGAGAAGAGCAGTGGAGAAGAGGGAAGCAGCTCAGGGCTAGCCAGAAGGGAGCAGGGGAGAGAGAGGCTCAGGATGGAGAGAAGGAAAAAGTGGGAGACACTTTGAAGGTGTCTTGGATTGCAGCCTCCAAACCATGTCTACCCAGAAGTAAGCCCCATTGTGTTAAATGGGGCTTACTCCCAGGAAAGTGTCTTTAGGACTGCAGCCTAAGTAGACTTCATAAGATCATGCACACTGAATGCATGTTTTGAATTCAATTCCAGTGTTCTGTCATCATTTTTACATCCAGTTAATATCTTTATATGAATATTTTGGGGGTTGTGGAACCAATCGTCTGAGTTTCCATTATTTCCTATGGGAAAATCCGCTTCACATAAAGAATGTTTCATGTAAAGAACATGCCTCCGGAACAAATTAAATTTGTTATGTGAGGCGCCACTGTATATGGAAATGAGAGCTATTCATATTAACACCTTATTTGTTTCACACAGTGAGTATCAGAATTACACCTCTTTGGCTTTCAGAGTATTCAGTATCATGGGAACATTTTGAGTTTTAAAAATCCACTTTTATGTTCCATAGCCTTGGTGTCTTCATTTTCTGGTTAATTGGCCATACCTTTTGATATAATATACCGTAGATATTCCAGTGCAGTTTGTTTCATTGCATTGCATTCTACTTTAAATTACCTTTCCAATGGTATACAGTGGCACCTCACATAACAAGTTTAATTCGCTCCGGAAGCATGCTTGTTATGTGAAGTGCTCTTTATGTGAAGCAGATTTTATTGGTTCCACAACCCAGAAAATATTCATATAAAAATATTAACTGTTTATAAAAATGATAACAAAACACTGTAATATGCAGTAACACACAACATTTCAATAAAGAAAATACTGTACAGTACTGGACTGGACTGTAGCTTTAAAAACCTTCATGGCTGGTGTGAGGGTTACAGAGAGGGGGAAGACTTTCACAATCACTAATTGCTATCCATTGGTCAATGAAATCTTTGTCTTTATGCACAACTTTAACATTCCCAATCTGCTGATGGGGAGGGCCAGGGGCGGGGCCAGGGAGGCAAAGGGGTGGAGCCAGGGAGGGCACGCCACCCACTCCAGTGCGCTGCCAGTGCGGGTGGGCGGGGTGAGGGGCGGGCCGTAACCTTGGCACATTGCACATGTGCTAAAGTTGGCGCACGCTCAGTGCGTGGCCTGAACCGGTGTGCCTGGTTTTCTGGCACCCCGTAGCTACTGGATCGGTAGCGGGGGGCAAAAGTAACAACTGGTTTGGGCGATTCGGCCCGAACCAGGCACTGCCCACCACTGGTGCGCTGCCTATCCTCCATGTCAATCTACCCAGGTCTTCATGCTTCACATGCAGCGTCGAGCACAGTACCGTAGTCTTTCAAGACTGATGGATGCCAAGTAACTTGGCTCGTCAGCACAACATATGAGCGGGATCTTGGAGTTGCCATGGATCACAAGCTGAACATGAGTCAGCAGTGTGAAGTGTCTGCAAATAAGGCAAATGCCATTTTAGGCTGCATTAAGAGGACTGTAGCTTCCAAGTCGCAAGAAGTTATAGTTCCTCTGTATTCTGCATTGGTGAGACCTCACCTTGAGTACCGTGTTCAGTTCTGGGCACCTCACTTTAAGAAAGATGTAGCCAAACTGGAGCAAGTCCAGAGCAGAGCAACAAGAATGATCAGTGGAATGAAAGGGAAGCCATACGAGGTAAGATTGGGGGAACTTGGGATGTTCAGCCTGGAGAAGAGGAGGCTGAGAAGAGACATGATTGCCCTCTTCAGATACCTGAAGGGCTGTCATAGGGAGGAAGGGGCTCATTTGTTCTTAGCTGCCTCTGAAAGCAGAACTAGAACCAATGGGTACAAACTGCAAGAAAGGAGATTCTGGTTGGATATCTGAAAAAAATTCCTGATGGTGAGGGCTAATTGGCAGTGGAACAGATTGCCAAGGGAAGTAGTGGACTCTCCCTCACTGGGGATCTTCAAGGAGAGGCTCGACGAGCACCTGTCGGGGATACTCTAAGAGGATTTCCTGCTGCAGGCAGGGGGTTGGACTAGATGACCTACTAGGTCCCTTCCAACTCTAGGATTCTAGGATATGCTATCAAAAACTGCATGCTGTGCAGCTATACCACTACTTCTAGATTTTAGAATTGCCTCCAACAACTCAAGGTCACTTTTCATTTCAACATATATCCTATTTTGCTGTCCAACCCTTTTCCTTGGTAAAGTGGCAGTAGGAATGGTGGAGGAAAAAAAAAATTTTACATATATATATATATATAAAACCAGCATCTGCTGACTGCTGCAGCAGTAATGAACATCATTTGAATTTTTCATCATCAGCATCACCTTCACTTCTCTTTTTTTGGTCAATCACCACCTTTGCAGATCCCAACAGTGGTTACATGAATGGAGCTGAACATCATTTGCCATTGGGTTGCCTAGTTTCTCATTTTGGAAAATATGTGTGGAACTCCTTTCAGTAGGTCTGGAATAATTTGATGCAATCCACAAACTTGGCTAGTTTACTGCTCACCCCTAAGTCTTAAAGCCACAACCCTAACCATTTTTCCAACTGCTGACTGCTCTGGGGTAGGGGCAATGCAACATGAGGAAAGGAGCAAACACTGCCTTATTTTGAAGAGCTCTCTGTGACTGCTCCTCTAGCATGGGATGAAAAACATGCCCCACTTGCACAGCTATGCCAGTGCTAGAAAGTTGAGTCAGATTGTGTCTTAAGTCATTGGTGAATGAATAAAAGAGACTGCCTACCAGCAGAAATCCTCAAGGGACTCTTCCCACATCTCACTTTCTATTGTGAACACTTCATTTAATCCTACCATCTCTGTATTTTCTGTTCTTCATTCCGTCTCCTTATTCCACGACTGATGTTGATAGAGAATAGAAACAGTACGAGAGTGTAATTCTCAGTTATGATGGTCTTGCTCACTGCCACCTTATAAAATTTGTAATGTTGCATCCAGTTTATAGAATGTAGAGGAATGCTCTGAGAAACACATTAAATTGTATGATTCGGGGGAACTGACCTGGGATAATCTATTTGGGGGGGAGTGGGGTGTCTTCTAAAAGAAAGTGAGCATCTGATAAACCCAGGACATATTAGTGGTATTTGTATAAACACTTAATTCCTGCCTATATGTCATCAAACTGAATGGCATTAAATAGCATAGCTCATGCTTGCCTGTGGAGACAATCAGGCAGCCAAGTTCTCTTTTAAGAAATATTTAGATTTTCCCAACATTGTTCAGGCTCCTCTTTTATTTATAATATTCAGCTTCTTACATGGAATTTTTTTCATTATGGCTTTGTTTCAATATTGTAAATGCCTTTCATTCCTCAGACTGGTTAGCCAGACACCCCTATCCTAAGAAATAAGGATTGTTGACATCTTTGAAACAACACTTTCTTGATATTGATGCACTTTAAATACTGTGAGAACAAATTTTCCAAAAACTTTTAACGCTTTAAATACTGTGAGAATAAATTAACTATCAACTAAACCAAGTAGTAGTGGGCTATTAATTTTATAATTCATAGTAGAGTTAATCCACTTAGAGCATGATCCTAACCATGTCTACTCAAAAGTAAGCTCCATTGTGTTCAATGGGTCTTACTCCCAGGAAAGTGTTTTTAGGATTGCAGCCATAAACCTTCAAAAACAGCCACATTTGTCTGTATTGCTGTTCTTATTGGCTGTATTGGCTGTGGGTGGCGCAAGCGGTTAAGATGCTGTGCCTGTTAACCAGCAGGCCAGGGTTTGAGCTGTGGGTTGGCCCCACAAGACAGGGTGAGCTCCTGTCCTTAGCCCAGCTCTGTGACGCCAGCTGGATCCAACCGTATTGGCTCTGCCTTTCCATTGGACTAATTCAGTGGCGTGGAGAGGGGGGATTTGCTGCTTGGGTAACAGCCTATCCTCCATAACAATCTAACTCAGGCTTTTGTGCTTTGCATGCAGCGTATGCAGCACTGAGCACGATACATAGTCTCTCAAGACTGACAGAGGCCTGTTTTTTGTCCTTATCATGTTAGAATACATTTAACAACAGGGCAAAAACCTTCAGTGTTACCACTAGGAAAATGCTGGACCAATCCTAAGGACATCTAGCACCACATGGAAAAAGTGTGCTTTATGGCAGTCTTAAAAGATGACACACCAGAATGAACAGCCTTGCCACAGTCACAAAAGACTAGCAGCTGGCTCTTTGCGCTTGTGGCCACCAGCATCCCACTGGCACAGGTTAAGTGTAGACAGGAGGTAGGAGGAAGGCACAGATGGGCCAAATGGGGTGACAATGGAGAAAGAAAGGAGGGTAAATTGGGATTGGGGAAGGGGGTAGGTTAGGCTACAGCAGTATCCACCAAATCCTAAAGCAGCAATGTCCACCAAATCCTCAATCCTGTGACCTGGTTCCATGTGGACTTGGGCCAGCAGTATTGCTGGCACAGGTCTGAGTGTACCAGTGACCAAAAATGAGTAGATGTGGAGGCCCAGATGTTCCCTTACCCAAAGGAAGCCTTCAGAGGCCAACTCCCCCCCACCCCAGGCTGGATACAGCAGGTGCCTCTACTTTGACATTAGGATTTTGCTGTTGGTCATCTGTGCCTACCCTGAATTTTTCTGGATTGATGTTATTGGTTTTGAGGTGAAGTGATATGAAAACTCTGAGGAATTAAAATAAGCCATGAAATTCATACGTACAAGCCGTTATTGGATGTAGTCATCAAGTGATTAACATGAATATGAAACATAATGAACATGCCACAAAATCATGGAAGAATCTGAATCATAATCTAGTCCAGGGTGTGCAACGTTTTGGCAGGATGGTCACATCAGCTCTTTGACACTGAGTTTGGACCAGAAAAGAAGATTTCAAATTTGAATAAATTTTTATAAATGAATATACTAGAGACAGAGCTTGATTAAAATCAGTTGATCAATACTTTCTAACACACAAAGAAGGACTGATCTTCAAAACAGTTCATAAGCACTTTCACACAGAGAGAGGAGGTGTATGTATCCTCCACCACCCTCAGAACACCCTCTGGAGACAACAGAAGCAGTGCTTCCCTGGCCTCCAGAGTATTACAGAGTTCACCCAAGGGCTGAATGGAGGGGGTTTGCCTTGGGATGCATAGAAACTTGTTATGGGCTGCATCTGGCCCCTGGAGCCAGATTTGAGCACCCCATATCCAGTCCATTCCTCTGCCATGAAATAGGTCATCTGGTCATCAGAATCTGAGAGAATAACCTGAACAAAATAGATCACCATGCACCAAGCAGATGCATTTTAGTAGGTGCCAAACCACAAACTTTAAGAAAAAAATAGAAAAAATGTCACGGACTTGGGAGATGTCAGCTGACCTTGGGAAAGATTCCTTCCTGACACCAAATATGGTGATCAATCAAGCTTTAGAGATGAGCCTTCCCATCTGCTGACTTTTCCCAAGGGAAATTTATTTGGAGTACAACTCCTTATTGCCCAGTATCTCTTGTCATTAGTTGTGAGTCTCCTGATGAAGTGAGAGGAAAATCAATACTGTATTGTAGTGGTGGAACTTCTTTCAATTGGGGCTTAATCAGCTGGAAATGACAGTGAACAAATTGGTCCCAAGCATATCAATCACAAGATCACTACAAAAACCCAGTAGCTTGTTGTGGGGACAACCTGTTAGAACCAAGTCTGGAGCAACATCTTTATAAATCTATTGCCACTCACCTAGAATAATATTGGTGTGTTTGCTTTTATTGGTTTCACATTAAATCCTTCAAAGTTTAATATGCTGTTCTTTGTTAGCCCTCTAGGCAGAGGTTCCCAGACCGGGGTTTCATAATGTCCCAGCCAGGGAAATCCTGCCTCTGCCCTCATAAGAAATGGGGTAACAATGAAGGCAGCAACATGATCACCATGATCACATTGCTTCCAAGGTGGGGTTCTGGAACTGATCCCTTGCAGATACTGACAGCCCACTGTATCCTCTTTTTGTTGGCTCAGTTTGTATCTTGCAGCATGCAGGTTACCTAACTGTCAAGATTTTTCCAAAGAAAGAGGAAAAGGCTCATACCCTGTGGCCAGATCAACTGGGACACTGTTGCCATTTTAAGCTGTTGCCAAAACAAGCTGTTGCCAATGTGGTAATATCATGACCAAGAGAAAGAGCCAGGTCTTGGGCAAGTTACCCACCAATCATAAATCCATCCCAACATTCTGATAATGAAATGTATGAACAGTACAGTACCTGTGGTGTTAGGGGGACACATTTACATCATTCAGAGCATCCTGTGTGCAGATCAGGAGTGTCTTATATTCTCTCTCACACTGCCATCCCTCTTATAAAGTGTTCTCTAGGAAAGATAGACTGCCTTCAAAAGAGTACAGCTGCCTGTCTGGTCATAAATTACTGCACAACTTCCCTTTAAATAGATTTGGAGCAGCCCCCTTTCCCCAACTTGAAGTAAATAGTTCATTAGTGGGAGGAAGAGCATGTAAGAAAAACTGTGCCTTGGGGACACATTAAACTTCTATATACAGTCTAGTTTCCATCAGTTACAGCCATGCGAGGATATAAGTCATGAACTTGGGGGGAGAGGTCAGTGGCTCAGCACATTAGACCTCTGTGTGAGCTTTGAATTGCTCACTGGCAGTGGACCCACTGCACATACGTGTTTCTTTTTTTATAAGATTGAGCAACACATCTAGAAAAATTTAAATTATTTCTGTCAATAGCACACTTATGCTTCTTAATCATGACTAGAAATTGTGACTAGACATTGGGACTTGCTTATACTGGGGTTGCTAAGGCTGCAATCCTATCCACATTTACCACAGAGTAAGCCCCAATTATGTTTACTTCTGAGGAAACATGCATAGGCTTGGGGGTCTCACAGCCCAGTCATAAGCAGGCGACTTACAGGACAATGCATTGGCACCAAAATAGCCATCTCTGTATTCCAGATGGGCAGAGAGGCAGCTAAAGGTCTCCAAAAGAAACATTTGTTCCCTTAACCCATGTTGAGCTCTGGAAGCAGGTTTCGGGGGGGGGGGCGACTAAGCCCAGAATAAAAAAAATGGGTCCAGGAGCCAAAGGAGGGGACCCAGAAATTTCCTGGGATATTACATTTTCCATTCTCACTCAGACTTGTGCCCATATGAGAGGACTGGAAAGTCTGGTGTGACGCAAATAAAGCCTAGATTAGAATTAAAGAAGATCCCATGATCTCAAAAGAAATAGAATGATTGACAATCTGCAGAAACAGCCGAGTGCAACAGGTGTAGAAAAATATAGAGGAATTCGATAATATATTATGTGTTCTGAGAAAAAAAAACTTTTAATACCAAAATATTTTTTAACCAAAATATTTGGAAATATCAAATCACCTGTCACAGCTAGTGTCAACCCTTAGTCCATTCTGGTGACAATGTAGTAAGCAGTCTTGTAGCATCAAGAGGCTCAGTAGAGAGCCATTTCACTTTTTTAAACTAATGCTCATCTGCATAGATAGACTGCCTCTCCCTTATTCTAAGGGCTCCTAATACCAGGACATGATGCTAATTGAACATTACAGTTCCATTTGGCTTTCCAGTAAAGCCAAAATTTAAAATGACAGCAGCTCAGTGGGACATCTATAGTTATCCTGCTAACTGTCACAAATAATGAAATAGGTTCTGCCAAACGCAGAGGTCAGAGTCTGTAATAATGTCTGGTCCGCACTGCAGTTCCACTATACAGTTATGTTTCTCGACACCTGTGAATTTGCCCCCATGTTTCTGGTCATACAGCTATGGAAAAATGAAGGCACCTGATTATTGATCTTAATTATATTAGCTGTCTCCAGAAGAAAAGTAAAATTTAAACCAAGTGTGATCTCAGAAACTGAGGGAGAAAATGAAAAGAAGATAATGACATTCAGAGATTTTGTTGGTGTTGAGAACTTGTAACAGATTTGAGTGGAGGCTAGAACTAACCCCTGCTAACTTGGTAAGAGGCACTCCTTCAGGTGGGTGTTCCTCCTTTATTTAGCAGGGGGAGAGTAACTGGCCCTACACACCCCAACAATGTCTGTTCAAGTGGCTTATGCTGGTGTTCTTTTTGCATTTTAGATTGTGAGCCCTTTTGGGACAGGGCTTCTGTCTCATCACCTATTAATTAGCTATTATTTAGCTAATTATTTAGCAGTGCCATGAAGTGATCTTTCAGACTCAGGCAAGTGCCATGAATCACTGGCGTTGCACAAAGCATGATTAGGTCTCAATTTGGCCAAACTGATCTTGAAGCAGATGGAGATCTTCAAGTAAAGATCTCCATCTGCTTCCCAGAGATGGGATTTCCTGCTACAGGCAAAGGGTTGGGCTAGATGACCTATTAGTTTTCTTCCAACTCTATGATTCTGTGATCAAATTGGTCTAAAACTGTCCTGATGTCAACCCACTGAAGTACCTGTGAACATGGACCAAGAAGGAATCAAAATACATTAAGAAATCAAAATATTTATTATTATAAGGCTGCAATCCTAATCCTCAGGCCTGAGCCCTGAACAAGTCCCATGCTATAAGGCACTTCTGTGCCACTCCTGGAGAAGGGTTAGGCCAATGCACAAACATGTGCTTGCCTCCCCTCATCAGTACGCAAATGGGAAGACCAATGATTTGTGCCAGCCTACATTAGCACTGTACCCTAAGTTTATTAAATACTACAAGAAATTGCTTCCTGTTCTGCTGGAGTGCCTTTTTCACCTGAGTGCCTTCAGATATTGTTGGGTCCTGCGCCCCAATGAGTGCACCACCATTGGGCTACCACTGGTGGGTGGCCTGGTGGGTCCCTGCTCCCAGGACAGTCTTCCCCTGGATTGCTTTGGAGACCTCAGATTGGTGGGGGGAATTGTTTATGAGACCCGACTTTTCCTTCTTGGCATTATAGCTCTTTGCAGGTTCTTGTTAGGACTGCTGTTAGTGACACCACTCCACCTCAGCTGAAGACCATCATCATGAGTCCCTGGCTGTGCCTAGTGGGGTTCAAGAGCCTTGTCAGCAGAGCTCTGTCCCAACTTGCTAGAGGGTAGAGACAGTGGTGGGATTCAAATGAATTAACAACAGGTTCTGTGTCCTAATAACCTAAGAACAGGTTCTATGCCCCATTAGTAACCAGTTTTCAGAACCAGGTGCTCATTAGCAACAGGGTCTATAGAACTTGTGAGAACCCCCTCAAGCCCACCACTGGGACACTGTAGGTGGCATCTGGCTGCAGCATTCATCCTGTGTGCTTTTCCAGTACTTCTAGGTGGGTGATCAGGCACACTGTTCACTATCAAGGGTGCCACCCCTGGATAGGGCTGGCTGACAACTGGTGCTGTTAGAGCCAGGAAATGCTACTGCATCTTGCACAGCTGCCTAGTGCCTGTAGCCTCCTGAGGCATGCATGCTTTGGCTGCCTATGTCTTAGGCAGACCTGGATGTCTGCCAACAAGTAGAGAGCAACAGGGAAGCAGCCCCCATCGCTGCAATGCTGAGGCCGTGTGTCTCAGTTGTAAGGCAGGAGTGTTGGGATGTCTCCATGTCTCCCATGTGTCCATATCTACATATTTTCCCTCTTGTGCATCTCAGGCCTGCCAGCCTTTCTATATCCTGGCCATGTAAATCAAAGTGCAAAGTGGGAGGCTGGCCCTGACAACTGTGTCCTGCAGTGTCCTGACAAATGTGAAGTCCAATAGGATTGGGCTAAAACCCTGTGTGCGACAGTAAAGTGGTCAGCAGATGCGCCGACATCAGCAGCATGACCAATGAACAGATTTCTGCATTTAATGAATGCAAAAAAATGTTTCTTGGATTGATTATGAATATAGCAAAATGCTGATTTAATACATCTGTGAAAAGTAGAGCTCACTATTAATGCCATTTCACTGTGGCCAGTTTTGTGCCAGAATGCTGCCTAGGAACAATACACACACCAAGAAAGGTCTAATATTTTGCTTGCAGTAACACAATCCTATTTTTATCAATGGTGAAGGCTCAGTGTGTGGAAATTTCTCTTCGGAGACTATATTCTGAATGCCAGGCAGAATTTGTTTACTAGCGATTCTTTCAGACCTTAAATAAACCATGACAATGCATCCAACAAATGACTTCTTTCTACTTGAAACCTGTGAGAGATAAATATGAAACCATCTTGAAAAGGAAAGCAACACAGAATTTGACTGAGATAAGTTCCTGGCTCTTTAAAAATGTTAATAACAATAACAACTGTTATCAGTTCTCATAATTCTGTAGGCCTTTTTAGAAAGAAAAACTTCCATCAATATGTTGCACACTGTTGGTAATCTGCATACGAGAAAGTAATGTATAAGTGATTCAGCCACAATTGGGCAATAACAAGCATGTAACAAGCATCCAATTTGCATCTGGGAAAACCTGGCATTTGCGAATGGCTTCAGAGAATGTATGCAGATATATAATTAAATATATAGTTACTGGTAAATGTTTTCAGAGAAAAGAGGTTAGGATAGATACCTGAGGTAGTGGACTGATAAAGGATTTGAAAGTACATTAAATTACAGGGTTACTTTTGCAATGTTAAAAAATATGGCACTAGACTGCATTTGTGCAGGGCTGCTCACAAGAATGTACAGGTATACCTAGTATCCTAACATCCTAGTTCTTAATGCCTAGTTCTGGAACAGATTCCACCCCCACTCCCCCTGGGTAGGTAAAACTACTGATATTAGGGAATGCCCCCAGTGCCATAATTCTCTTTCATGAAAGTGGGACATCTCTCTGTCCAAGCTGCCAGTATGTGAACACAATCGCCAAAAACCAGGACTGTCCTGATTTTCCAAGACATATGGCAACTATCCCAACCTTAAGATCCCCTGGCATCCAGAGGGTCTTCTGAGCCTAGGAGAGACCATATGAGTCCACCTGCAACTTCTTTTGAACTCAGAATGACTGTTAGAGCCCTCCCCAAGAAAGCAATTCCTGGGTTTTTGTTTTGTTTTTCTTTTATAAAACCAGAAGTGGTGTATTTAATACCTTAAAGTCTGCCTTGTCATTGCCACACAGTTCTCCCATTTTTTTCCCCTTGTACCACTGCTGCTTGGCTGCCACTGTCTTCTTTTTTCCACTCTCTTAAAGGCGAGTGGAAGCAGGAAGCAGAAGTTTCATGTCCAATTCCTATGGGGATTTTAGTAATCTTTGCCCTAGATAGGCTTCATTTGATGTGATAAAACATCAGAGGCAATCCTGAGTCAGCAGAGGCATCCCTAGTGAGGACATAACGTAGTCAGCAAAGTCCCACTTCAAGGAAAGTATGATTGATTTCACATCTCATTTATTCGATGATAGAGACTGGAATAACGTGAAAGGAATTGAAAGGAACAGGCAAGTTCTCTCTACAATTCATTTTACAGCTTCACATCATGAATCATGTTTGTGATATTCTGCAGAACATTTCATTTTGCATTTTAGGCAATGATCACAATACATCTGAATGACCATGAAGTCTTTGCAGGGGTTACCACAAAGTCTCATTCCTTTCTTGCTTATTGACCTAGAACAACCTTTGACAAAAATTCACAGAACAAGAATTGCAAAAAAATCACTTCTATTTGCAATATTGTCAATAAATTCAGTTTGCTGACACTCTGGCAAATTGTCTCAAACTAAGACACCAATAGGCAGAAAGTCCCAGAACCTATATCAGTGCTTTAAAGAAGACAAGCACCTGATTAACACAGCTTCGGTTAAGACGCTGTGTGTGTTAACCAGCAGGCCAGGGTTCGAGATCCGGGTCGGCTCCACAAGACAAGGTGAGCTCCTGTCCTTAGCCCAGCTCTGCGATGCCAGCTGGATCCAATCGTGTCGGCTCTGCCTTTCCATTGGACTAATTCAATGGCATGGAGAGGGGGGGATTTGCTGCTTGGGGAACAGCATATCCTCCATGACAATCCAACCCAGGCTTTTGTGCTTCGCATGCAGCGTATGCAGCGCCGAGCACGATACCATAGTCTTTCAAGACTAACGGAGGCCTGCTTTTAGTTTGGCAACAGTTCGTACAGAGGATACCTAGAGCCATACTTGATGTGGCAATTGCTTACATGTTGGTTTACTCATGTTCAATCCCATTTCTGTATGAAGTTGGAAATGGGGATCTCATCTTGATACATTTTTGTTTTGACAAAAGATGCATGCAGGTGTGAGAAGCTGAACACCATTGCACCGTAATTTGAGAACTTTCACTGCAAGACCTTTCCACAGTCCAGGTCATATTCAGTAGAATAATTAAAGTGGAAGAAAAGTGCATGTCATGACAGATGAGAGGTATGGTAGAAGAGGAATGCCATCTAGCTTCTCTCACATCATAACACAAAGTACACAGGTACATGTGCAGTGCATCACCTCCTTTTGAACATCCTCTTGCAACACACAAAATGCATGGAACAATGATGTTGCTAGGTTTGTACACACACAAAATGCATGAAACAATGTTGTAGCAGTGGTGGGCTTCGGGGGTTCTCACAGGTCCTATAGAACCCTTTGCTAATGAGTGCCTGGTTCTGAAAACCGGTTACTAATGTTGTTCTATGGACATAGAACCTGTTGTAAATTTAGGTTATTGGGATATAGAACCTGTTGTTAATTTATTTGACTCTCACCACTGGTAGAAAGGGTATAGGCCAGTCACACAGAGTGACATGCATGGGAAAGGGTGACACCACTTCTGACCAAGATTTTTACAATAGTGATATTATAGAATATTACTGTCTTGTTAGGTATCATTTTGTGTGCAATTTCATTTCAAATGGAATGAAACAAACCATTGAAAATGATAGCCAGAAACCCAGAGGATTGGGGTGATGGTGCACTACCATGCTTAGAGTCTGGGGTATTGTACTGCCAATGGCATGGGAGGAGGTAACAAAAACCTGAGTGATACCTAAGTGTATGGTAGCTGGCATACCTGAATTTTATAAAACATTAACAAGATCAGGTGTGAGTTTTTGTTCCCTTGAATTACAGTTGTGTGTGTGTGTGTGTGTACGAGAGAGAGAGAGAGAGAGAGAGAGAGAGAGAGAGAGAGAGAGAGAGAGAGAGACGTGTCAAACCCAAGATATTTTCAAGGCACAACACTAGCAGCAAACAGCCATAATCCATTTTTGTGATGAAGCACTGGCATTATTAAAAAATGCAGGGGAAATCACATGCGACAAAGCTGAACATAATCACATCATGCAAGAATGATTTTGTCTGCCAGAGTCACACAGATAAATCTTTGCAACACTGCTATCCCATCTAAAGATATATAAGAATGAATCCTCTCATTTTTTGTTCCTATAACACCTATTGTTGCAATGGTTGCACTGCACAGATGGAGTCAAGCAATTCATTATGTGCAAAATGTATAGCTTAATAATATAGGACTTTCTACAGGGAACCCATAAACCCAGATGCACCAATAAAAATGATTCCTAAATTCAATAAACATATGGAAAACTATCAAGAAATATTGTTTAACTGCATTCATTATACTAGAGTTGCATTTGTCTTGGGCCCTCATAATACATTCATAGCATTGTCTTTCCAGTACAACAAAACTGAGGTTTGTAATGTATAGATGCTTCAACGACTCCACAGGGGCCTCCCAGCTTGTTCTTATTGATTTCAACAACTGCTAACCCCTAAACGCCTACTACACATTTTGGTACTTAATCATTCTGATCAATCAGAATCACTTAAATGCTAAATATAAAGATGACACCAAAAATAGTTTACATGAATTAAGGCTTACCAGTGGGAAGAGAGACTGATGAATGGAGTTCATATTTGCAACAATTCACATGTGAATTGCTGAAGTTGGTCTCCTTAACATCTGGCTGGGAATCCCATCTGCCATCCACCTTTTCTGGAGAGAGAGTGTTCAGCTCAATTTTGTCAGCTGACATTGCAAAATACCTTTAGCTGAAAGTTTAGTTATTTGCTAATTTGTTGAAGTTCAGCTGGTAAAAACACCAACTAAATCCAGCAAGATTGCAGAATCAGAATTTGGGAATAAAATATATCTTGATGAAATCAGGAAAATTGTCAATTGTTTACAAGAATCCAGAGCTACAATTACCAGTAAGGAGACGCAAGGTAAGGTAAATTCCTGGGCTTTCTGTTTCCCTCCAAGGAGTTTAAAATCAACAACAATTCCTTTAAAAGTTCCTCTGTACTTGAGTGTCACCACTGTAATGGTGACTTTGTATAGATGCTGAAGAAATAAACAGGATAAGTGGAGACATCTGTACGCCTGTTAAGATCTGCTCTTAATAACTTTGTTTTTAGTAGCCCTAATTCACATTTCATTTCACATTTGTTGAGCTGGGAGGGGCTTAGCAATACCAATGAAAACTGGTGGATTCCACATTACAACATGCTAGGACTCCCAAGTCCTTCTTGATGGGTGGATTGCAGCAAGGTACCTAAAATAAGCTCACACTGGAGGCAATAGGAAAAGAGCACCAGGACCTATGCAGAAAATGTTTTCATCAGTTGGAATTCCACTGCTGCTACTGGTATATTTTGTAATGACATCTGCTAACATTCATATTAAGAGTACAGGACAAGGACAGAATGATTTTAGTTCAGTACAGGGGAAACTGTGCTGGGGCAAAGAGGAAAAGTTATTCTTTCCCAGCTAAATATAACAGGAGCACCATTTAGAAGTGCCTGTATTCACACTTAGCATGGATAAATGTATTATGACACATGTACAGTGGTGCCTCACGTAACAAACGCCTCACATAAAATATGTTTCATGTTACAAACAAAAATTTCTGTAGTATTCTGCTTCACATAACAAACTGTGCTTCATGTAACAAACACACTCGTTGGCAATTGGGGCAGACGCGCTGGCATCAGGGCTGCCTAGCACACCTGCCCATAGCGAAAGCAACACTTCTGCGCTCTTCCTTCTGTGGCCAGGCGTCTGCTGGGCAGTGGGAGAGACTAGGAGTGGAGAAGAGGGAAGCAGCTGAGGGCTAGCCAGAAGGGAGCAAGGAAGAGAGAGGCTCAGGATGAAGAGGAGAAAGTGGGGAGACACTTTGAAAGTGTCTTTGACTACAGAAGAAACTGTCTTTGATTGCAGCCTCCTAACCATGTTAAATGGGGCTTACTCCCATGTTGAACTCCCATGTTAAATGGGGCTTACTCCATGTATTAAATGGGGCATACTCCAGGGAAAGTGTCTTTAGGATTGCAGCCTAAGTAGACTTCATAGGGTCATGCACATTGAATGCATGTTTTGAATTCAATTCCATTGTCCATTGAAGATGTTTTGTCATCATTTTTGCATCCAGTTAATATTTTTATATGAATATTTTGGGGTTGTGAAACCAATCGTCTGAGTTTCCATTATTTCCTGTGGGAAAATCCGCTTCACGTAAAGAATGTTTCACATAACAAACGTGCCTCCGGAAAGAATTAAATTTGCTATGTGAGATACCACTGTGTATGGAAAGGCTGATTCATATTAACACCTCCTTAGCTCCATTCAGTATCAGAATTATTGTCTGAATTATCAGAATTTGCATTATCAGATTATCAGAATTTGCATTGTCTCTCAAAGGAATTGGTATCATGGGAAAGTTTGAAAATCCACTTTTTATTCCATAGGCTTTTATGTCTTCATTTTCTGGTCAATTGGCCAAAACCTTTGATAGAATATAGATATCCCAATTCACCCTACAATCCAGAGTAACTACGGGAGCACATAACAGACATTATGTGTACCCATAGTTACTGCACCACCTAGTGAAAACCTATGGGAAATTCATATTGCAATCCAGAGCAAATTGTTCTTACACTGGAGCAAGGACTCCCTGTAGTTACTCTGGATTGCGCCCTCAGTTTGCTTCATTGCATTCTGCATTACATTATAAATTTCATAGAATCATAGAGTTGGAAGGGAGTCCAACCCCCTGCCTGTAGCAGGAAATCCTCATCTTGTGGGGACCCGAGTCTCAAACCCTGATCTGTTGGTTAACAGGCACAGTGTCTTAACCACTTGTGCCATCAGAGGACATTATCTAACTTGATGATATTATCTTTCATATAGACCCCATTTTTCACAATTTTAGCCGGTAGTGTTAAGCTCATCTTGTATCCTGGTGCAACTGCACCCCATGCACTCTTCTAGCTACGCCACTGTTCTTACGGGCTCCATATGTTCATAGCAGGTTCTGTGGAAAGTCTCACTGTAGAATTTACATCCATATTGATCGATACATCATCAGGAACCTTTTTGCTCTCATGTTTTCTGGTTGAACACAAGACCCTACACATGTGTGCAAGCATAAGCATCCATGCAAGCAGAGAAGAGCAACTTTCTTTTCACTCTTTATCCAATGCTTGCCCTGTATTTTGCAATCCAAATTCATAGTGCTAACAGAGTCACCTGCTGGCAATAGCAGGAAACTGCACAACTTTAGAAAGCATCAAAACTGTCACAAAGGAGAGAGATCTTCTGTGCTCTATAGCAGTGATGGGATTCAAAGAAATTAACAACCAGTTCTATGCCCATCTGGCAGCCACTTTTAAATGGCTATTTTTAAACTTTATATGTCCTATCTCTAGTTAACAACCGGTTCTATAGAGTAGGTGCAAACCTGCTGGAGCCCACCACCGCTCTCTAGGCGTGTGCACCCATGGATAATAAACATGTATAAGTTGAACATTCCTGGAACAAAAATAAGCTGTCACAACCAAATGTTCCATAGACTTTTATAAATTTGCACATATTTTTCTGTCCATTCATTCAATGGAATGTATAAAGGGGGACCAAGGTTTTTCCTTGATTAAGAATTCTTCTTGAAAATGCCAAGAGTTCCTGATGAAATGAGGACCCTGCACATGTATACATGTTGAGATCTTTCTCGGCCTTTGTAATGAACTTGCAGAGATGTCACACCCCCACCTTGTGTAGGTTCATCCCACCTGATGATACGGGTTGGAAGGGTGCATGGAGATATTACCCGAGGACATGACATAAGAGAGAGGAACAGTAAGTTGATATTGCTACAATCAGTTTATTGGAGTTTGTGCCTTGCTGCAAAAAATTCTCAGCCCCAATAACTGCCTTATTGGACTACTTTGTTGGCCCTGACTGACTTTTCTCAGACTCTGTGGACTTTCTTGCCCTGCCAAGTGAATCCACTAGGACATCTCCTGCCCAATTATCTGAGACAAGGACTGATACCAACAAGGGGTGTGGTGGGGATGGACTTCTTGTTTTGGCTCTTAATTCCCCATACCACACTAGTTGCTACACAATCAAGCTTCTTCCTTCCCCACTGGATCTCTTCTCATCTCTCTCTTTTCTATTCATTCCTGTTTGTCCCCCTTTTCTACTCTGACATCTGCCCTGTTTTCTATATGCCTCCTTCCCTCTCACTTGTCTATTTTTTCACTATATCTATTCTTCTCTCTCTCATCTTCCCTTTGTCTCTCTCACTTGTCTCACTCTTCCCTCCATTTCTCACATCTTTCTGTCACCCTTTCTTCCTTCTCTTTGCCTTGATTGCACTGGTTTCAAATCCTCTTCCCATGTTACCTTCTCTGGATTACTATAAGCAGGGTGGCCATCTGCATGTCTCCAAGTCCTGGCTCCAATGTCACCACCTCACAACCAATCTCATGAGAATAGACTGCACATTCCTCTCCAAGCCATTCCAGGCCATGACTGGGGATGTTGACACCACAGTTTAGCATAAGGAGATGCTAATCCTCCTTTGTTAATGCACAGAAGAGACACTTGACAAGACTCAATATGTTCTAGTTTGGAAAATGGGACTCATAAAATGTGATAGTGGGCAAAGCTATTACCTCTGTCTAAATGAATGTTCTATCCTGCTGTGTTTTCTCTTTTTAAAAAGGTGTCTTAGAAATATATTCATTTCTTCTTTCCAGTACCAAAATTCATACCACCCTATTTTAATAAAAAAGGTTTTAATAATTATTCATTGAACAAAATTCAGTCAATTGTATGTGAACTAGTTTGTTTATTTCTAAGGTCTCTAAAATGATGGGCAATCCTACCAAAGCTAAACTGCTGCTGTGCTTTGATTAAACTGATCTTCCAAACAAGGTTGACATCTTTCTCAGCATCCTTCTATCACAGCAAGCCTCTCTTTTGGTCAGCCAGAAGAATCAAAACTAGTCGTAGATGTTCTTGGAAGGCTCAGAATTAATTTGGATCTCTTACTAGGCTCTTTGGGTGGCCCTGAGCAAATTGTGTATCTGTCTGAAGCCAACAAACAGTATACCTTGGAGACAATTGATGAGATAAGGATTGTAAAATACACTGCACATGGCATGCATTCCCCCAAATATTTAAAAACACCAACCACATTTAGATATTTGGACACTAACTTCATATGCATTTGGACATTTTACCCATTTCATAGAAATTTTAACAGATCCTAAGATAGCCACTCTTTCACTGTGTGCTGTAGATGCTTCAGGTATACATACACTTGGCTTGGCTAAGGTATTACATCCAATGTAATTATACAGGCATATTAATCTCTTGCTCTGTTTGCACAATATTATCTGTTGCCCAGTCAGTACTGCAAAAATATTAAAATTATTTTAGGCTGTCACCTCTCTTTCATTTTTCATCAGGGGAACAGTCTGCTTCAGAAAGTGGTAGATTCATTCTGGAAGCCTAAGGTCCTATAGCATTCAGCCCCAAATCACACATTAGTCTTAGGTCTTAAACTCTTATTGAGGTAAATGTAGTTCCCCTGCAGTTTGTCCTGTAGTCATGACTGACTCTATGGGCAGTACTTACCCCTTTACAAGCTTTGGAGAAGCATTATCCAAAGATGTCTCCATGGTCATGTGGCCAAAGCACATGGAATGGTCAGATGTCAAAGCACATGGAATGCTGTTACTATCCTATAGAAGAAAGTACCTATTTATGTACTTGCATTTACATGCGTTTGAACTGCTAGATCTTTATAGGTTGACAAGAACAGCATTTTTAACATTTGAGCCATCACAGCCCTAAACTCCCATTAGTGAAGATTTAATAGTTCTCACACACACACACACACACACACACACACACACACACAAACACACATGTATTAGGAAGATAGAAAGCAAGTAGTCTGTAGGGTTCCCAGGTCCAAAGTTGGCAAAACCTACAGGTCTCTGCATCACCCAATGAGATGGAAAGGCAGCTGCAACTTCTCCTATCTGTCCTTTTTCTTGGTTCCAACCTTCTGTATTTTTTCTCAGGAATGGCTGCTTGGGCTAATCCATCCCCAATCACTTTGGCACAAGAGAAGTGGATGGGGCATTATGGACTTGACTTTTGCCAACTGGTGGAAAAGTTCAGGCTGCTGTACTCAGTTACATAAAATGTGACTCCACACTGATGTCATGGCTGCCACTTCTGCTGAGTTGCTTTAGAGAAGGAGAAAAAAAAGTTCCTTATTGTGCGTTTCACACATTATCTTTAAACTCAGAAACACAAAAGTTCCAGGTTTATCTTAAGAGAGGGCTCAAATGAAGGAACCCCTTCATTTATGCTGTTTCAATAAATAAATTTGGAGGTCTTGCATTTCCAGCTTTAAGAAAATTGTACAACCAGCAAAGTAAGGGGCTGTTATGCTTCTAGCATGAGTGAGTGGCAAGTGAATCATTGCAACTTGCTTTTTTGGCATGTTGGAGAGAGATGGTGGCAGCAATTTAGTAAATGGCAACAGTCATGACTGTTTACCTTTATCCTCAGTCCACAACTTCATGATTGGACTGGCAGTGTTTCCACAGCAGTGTGACTGTCCAGTCAGCAATTATGTGCTTGCACAACACTAGCTGTGAATATCCTGTTTTCTACAGTTCTTGCCTCCTCTTGATCTGTAACTATAAGGATGGTGTTCCAGCGATTGGCATACCTGAAGAGGGGCAAAGCATTAAGTTTCTCCAGGAACCTGGTCACTGGTGTAAAGTGGCCCCTCCATCTTGCTTCCAGAGCCAGTTGCAACTGTGAAAGCTTTCCAAAATGAGTTTTCTTACTCAGCATAACAAAATTTCTTTTAAAATAAAAACCTTTGGGCATTTTTCTTTAGCCTCTTCCACTTAACTCAGTCCTTAGCAGGTCTACTCAGTAGTAAGTCCCATAGAGTTCAATGTAATCTACTCCCAAGTTAATGTGTTGTATTACAGCCTTGCAAGTATGGTGCCTGTTGTAGTTATTGCACCCCCCCCCCTCCAGCTATGCTTTTGATCAGTTGTGGTAGATGTAACAACTTTTTGCTAAACCCTCTCCATGGAAGGGACTTGCCTGCTATCATTAGATTGTTGACTCGCTCCAGGTCAGACTCCTGCAATGCCACTTGTGCAGAAATTGCAAGTCAATTAGTTTCTGAGTCTGATATTAGATGTTAATTTATTCCCTTTGGAATTCTAGATGAGTTGGTCTTATAAACTGTAATTTTTTTCAGTTGGGAGGAAGTTTGGGCAAGCATTTCCCCAAACAGCTAACAAAAGGAACTTCTCTCTGAAACAGGAAAATTTCATCTTCCTCCTGCTCGGAAATCCCAACCTTTTATGAGAGTCCTCTGCCACCTCAATAATTTCTTGGAAGTCTGAAGAGGAGGGGCTGGGTAGGTAAGCATGCATTGACTTTTTCTGCTTGTGGATGACAGGATACATCCCACACAGTGGTGGGCTCCAGCAGGTTCGCACCTACTTTATAGAACCGGTTCTTAACAAGAGATAGGACATATAAAGTTTAAAAATAGCCATTTAAAAGTGGCTGCCAGATGGGCAGAGAACCGGTTCTTAAATTTTTTGAAGCCCATCACTGATCCCACAGTATCTCATCTGACAATTTGTTGTCCCTTTAGAATGTCTGGATCTCTAAAAAGTTGCTTAGGATATCATCCTGAAAACATGAATGTTATCAACTCACCTTGCTCAGTGATGCACACAAATCCTGATCAGTGGCTATCCTGTCCCTGGCATTGCTCAAGCCCAAGACTGTAGGTTACTGCCAAGCTGCCACCCTGCTGATGCACTTCCTATGGTCTGCTGTAAGATGCCTCCTGTCTGGAGACCCAGGGAGGCCCATAAACTCTCCCTGACTCTCAAAATACCTTATAAAGGCCTCTAAGGGCAAAACCAGAAAATTACACTTCTGGTTTCACAGAGGAAACATTTTAATGCCCTTAAATTGCCCACAAAGTGACATTTCAATACACTTAGAAGTAGGGTTGCCATTTGTCCACCAAAACAGGGACAGTCCTGATTTGGGGTGATTGTGTTCACATACAGGCAAATGGTCAGAGGGTCTTGTCCCAATTTTATGTAAGAGAATTATGGCAACCCTACTTAGAAAGTATACTATATAGATAATGCTTCATTATTCGCTGTTGTTCCACTATGGAACCCTGAGTGGATTAAAAAAATTATTGTATAGGCACTATCCTTACAATCCAGAGTAACTATGGGAGCACATAAGAGATATTACGTGTACCCGTAGTTATTGCACCACCTGGTGAAAACCTATGGGAAATTCATATTGCAATCCAGAGCAAACTGTTCTTACACTGGAGCAAGGACTCCCCATAGTTACTCTGGATTGCGCTCTATGACATATTTGGCCACTAGATGGGGGGAATAATGGAATCTAGTGGAATGAATTATAATTATTTAACAACATGACAGTAGGATATTGGATTTTTTTGGGTCCTTGTTACAAGGCATTCTCAATAGAGAATAAAATCAGTTTACACCAAATCAGTGGATGCCAAGTTCTAACCTGCATATCTGAATTGTCTCTAATTCTATATCTCTTTGGCAAATTTCAGAATTGTGTAGCCAAGAAAGAGACATAAACCAGGATCAAAGAATGTCACCTTGTTTCCTAGCTGAATTTTCCAGACTGTAGCAGCAAAACTAATCTGGAAGATTCCTTTTGTCCAATGCATGATGTTAAATCAATATTATGTCTAAATGACAATTTCATGTTCCAACTTCCTAGATGTTAAAAATCATTTCTAAAAATATTTTTAGGGTAGTTCACCTGTTTTATACAAATAACTGCATTAAAAATTGCCCAGTTATCTAAAAATGCATGTCATCACTTTAGTGGCAGTTCAGTATTAAAGTATAATGGAAATTATTTTTACCAGTATATTAATTTGGACATCTTTTGTAGCTATATCACCTAACATTTCTCATAGTTCTTTCTGTCACCAAACAAATATTCTATAATGCAAGTATTATACAGCAGTTTTCTAAGGAAAGCAATGATGGGTTCATCTGACATATAAGGGATTATAGTGTTGTTCATAAAACTGCTTAAAGCAATCAGCTGTTAGCGATAAGAAAATGACAGTGGTATGCTATATTATGGTGGGAAGGAAATGTAATGCCCCTAAAGGCTGGCCAAGGGCAAAAGTAGATAACACTGCATAGAATCAACACTGCATAGAATAGCACAAAAAAGGGTATTTGAGAGAGAAAACAAAGACACTTTGGTCACATTCCTAACCAATGTGACCAATTCCTAATCAATGTGGCACAATTCATCCATTCCCCATTCCCATGGTGGCATGGGGTGTCTGGTGCATGTCTGTGCACTGGCGTAACCTTCCCAGGAGTCATGCAATTAAGCGACTCTCCAGGACAGCACGGGACTTTTGCCAGGACATATGCCGGCTTAAAATTCGGGTGTGGATTGCAGCCTATATTATCATTATTATATTATATATTATATAATATCACTATTATATGTTATAATATATTATATAAGGGTATATTATATTATCAGAAGAACAGAGGATGCCATGATTGGATGTACCTGATGCCATTATCTAGGAAAGGGGCAAGCATGTACCACTGTCCCCTCTCCCCTGCCAAATCTTAAGCTGTTGCATGTGTATATATGAGTGTTGTGCTTTCATTCATTCAATTTCTCCTCTGCCTTCCTCCATACAATAGAGCTTCATGGAGCTTCATGGACATTCAATATGTCTGAACAACATCGTTCAGACAATTGCTGAACAACATTGTTGTTCAGTGGACTCACTTGTATCACAAGTGGGAGACACCTTTGACTCCCATGTCAGCTACTTCATACCCCTCCATTCACATGCAATGTTTTATTACCCTTCCAGGACCTAGAGTCCAGAGGTGACTTTCAAATCTTGCATATGTAGAAAACAGCGACCATGCTGGTTTCAGAGTGCCCTGGGGAAAATCTCTGATCTAGGTTCCCACTCTCTGATAAGAAAGAAGCAAGTCACCAGTGGCATGGAGCACTGTTACTGCCCCATCAGTCAATGTGTCTGTCAGGAGGAGGAGGAAATCTCTCTTCATGAGATGCTTGATGGAAGTTGTCAAATGCAGAAAGGAAATACTCCACTGTCGAGAGAGAGGCACTAGCAATAAAATGGGCTATTGGGGCACTGAGATGTTATCTATTGCGGGCCCCTTTTAGGCTGATCACGGATCATGCACTGCTCCAGTGGTTGCATAGGATGAAGGATGCAAACGCCAGGCTAACCCGCTGGTATTTGAGCCTTCAGCCCTATGCATTCACTGTTGAACATCGGCAAGGGAGAGCCCATTTCAATGCAGACTTTCTCTCTTGACAGAGAGAGGGCAGCCAATGGACCACCAGGGACACTGCCCCGGTCTTACTGGGGGGGAGCAGTTTTGGGCCCGGCCTGGCCCAAGAACTGGTTCTCCAGAAGTGGGCAGGGCCATGCCAGGTCAGGGGCTGGGCTGGGGTCAGGGGGCGGAGCCGGGAGGTTTTTAATAAAATAAATAAATAAATAAAATTACTTACTTCTGAGTAGTCAGGTTGGGCTCTGAGGCTGCAGTGCCAGCCACACTTTCCTGGGAGTAAGTCCCATTGACTGTCATGGGACTTACTTCTGAGTAGTCAGGATTGGGCTCTGAGGCTGCAGTGCCAGGCATAGTGGGGGGGGGGGTGGGAGGGTGACTGCGGGCACTTGACTTTCACTTGCCAGAAGAGTTCACTTGAGGTCCCTGCCTACACAGGGACTCTCTAGGACTCTTCCAGGCAACTAATTAGCTGCGCACACATGTGCAGTGATTTTTTTTTACATCTCAGTAGCGGTTAGCCATAGCTACCGCTACTGAGTTTACCAAGCCCCCAGTCACCCCCCAGAACTGCTTCTGAACAGCCCCCACTGCCCACAAGTGCCCCCAGTCACCCTCTTACCCCCCAGAACTGGCTCTAAAGAGCCCCCACTGCCCCCCAAGAAAACCCTTCGAACCGGTCCCCTGGTTCTTGCTCCCCCTGTACACAACCGGCTTGCCAGCGCCCCAAGATTTTAAGATCCAGTTCTGGCGAGCCGGTGCGAACCCACTAGTGCCCACCTGTGGGGGGGAGTGTCAGGAGGAGGAAGAAATCTCCCTTCTTGAGATGGTTGATGCTGGAGGAGTCCCTCATGGCTCCTCAGTGGGAGAGTCCATCGAGGTAGGAGCAAGGGGAGAGCCCTATATAAGCTGTGTTTGGGCGGGAAAAAGGGAGACAAGGACAGAGGTGCTGAGAACAGAAAGAGGCCTCAGTGCCCTGCCTCTTACATAGACCTCTAATGCACCTTGGGGTGAGGGGCAAAGCTGGCCTAGCCTCTCACAGTGTTCCAGCATCTGGTGAAGTTCTTCTTTTCTGTACTTACCTGTGTGATGTTCATGCAACCTAAGACCTGTAAAAGAAAGTAAAAGCTACTTACCTTTTCAAGAACTGCTGCCTCCAGAGTTTCATTACTCCACCAAAGTTATGTCTGAGCCACGAACCCTGGAGAGACCTCCCTGTGGAACCCCCTCCCCACTCCCAAGAAATAGCTGAAAGTATGACAGTGTCACAAATAGTATCACAAACATTAAAATTAAACAGGTAAATCAGATAATTGCTTGGTGAATGTGGCTATGTCAAAGGATTATTGGAACCGAATATCAATTTAAAATGTCACATTATCAGAATAAGAACGTTTTCTTCACTGAAAAGTCAAAAATGTGACATTTCTCTATGCCAAACAACTTGCTACTGAAAGCAAACTTGCACCGACTATGAGATAGTTAACCCAAGTTAAAAGTTAATCAGTTCAAGCCCTCAGTCTTAGAGGTGGAAGAAATTCAAGTGAAGTACTAATTTTGCACTGCTAGAGTCAACAGCTTTCTAATTCCAGGTACATTTATTCTAGTTTCAAGGTAGTTGACATCTATAATTGACATCCAGTTCTTTTGAATATATCTAATATGAAAACAAAACAAAAAATCAAACTCCCTGTGGCAGAAAATTTGTTATATGAACATTCCAACAACCTAGGTTTTGCATTTTTTATCTTCCAAGTAGCCCTCTTGTTAGACTCTGAAAATGTATTTCCATGTACTGTAAATCAAATTATTTTGTTTCACAGGGGAAAACAGCCATGGTTATCCTACGCTATCCAGTCCAATCATCTTTTGTTCTTTACTGTTCTTGCAGGTGTAATTGGCAATTTCACAGATACTCCAAAATGTGACATTTCTACCAATGCCACCCTTGGGCACTTTAGAAATGTACATCTTGTCCTTACATTTAGCCCATTGTAGATCTCATTGTCAACACTGCTTATCTGACTTTCCCAATATTCCTCATCTTCACCATTTTCTTGGATACCCACTTGGAGTTCTATCCAAGTACCACTTCTTGACGCTATTCTTGACTTTTGGGGTGCCTCTTCATCAATTCTTCACCTTCCTCAATTCTTCATCTAAGCCTTCATCTGGAGCACTTACTCAGCATGTAGATGGCTCATTCCTAGTGGAAGATCAGCGGCAGATCTCCTGATTTCAGATCTGCTGAGTTGACTTATCAATGCACCTTTTTCATCTTCCAGTACTTTTTAACCTTTTAACCATCTCTAGCTGCCCATTCCTGTGCCCCCTCCAATCAAATTTATTTTTCCATTTACTCAGTTATGTCAGCAGCAACAATAAATTCACTATGTGTATGTGTGTGTGTGTGTGTGAATGCATGTATCTTTGAAACCACTTGCATGTGTGCAAATACAGATACAGTATATGAGTGCAGGATAAATAGGATGACTTTCTCTGTGCCCCATTGCCTTTACTTATTTAACGAATAAATCCTAGTGTAAAACAAAGATGTGGCAGAACAAAAAAATCACAAATAAAATCAACTGCCTAATTACACATCTTATGAATATCGGATATGTAACAAAGAAGTATTCTAAGAAGGCAGACTGCTCAACTCTCCGATTTGATACTCTCACTACAACAACAATGCAAAATTGGATAATAGGAAATCAACACAGCTGAATAGCATAGTGCTGGGTTAATACATTTTCATTTGTATTATAAATGTATAGTTAATACATAATGTATTAATATAGTTAATACATTAAATGTATTGTTAATACATTTTCATTTGTATTATAAAAGGAAGAGTTTTTCAAGAATGAGAAAGCTATATAGGAGTGGAAAATCTCATAAACGTAAGTTCTGTGACTCCTATGTGGATCACACTTATTTATTGAAAAGTGCCTTGAGGAAAACTGCACTGTGCTTAGCTGAGTTAAATGTCTTCTTGACAGCAGTGACAATTGCTTCCTGGAAACTGCAAGGAAATAACAGAAAGCAAAAAACAAATGACATGACTTTTTTTAAAAAATCACCTCAACAGGTGAGGAAAAGAGTTTGCACTAACAGGCTCTTCAATGAAAGAGTCACAGTTGACTTTGGTTATTGTGAAACCATATACAGGATACTTCACATTTCTGTAACATTAGTGCTCAAGGGAACTTTTTCCTTCCTTTCCTGGGGGAAAGAAATGGCAGTTATTGGGGAAGATCTAGGTCAAGACTTTCTCCTTCACATTGATCCTTTGTGATCTCCCTGTGACTTGTTACACTAAAGAACACACACACACGCGCGCGCGCACGAAAATCATGTGGTAACAAGATTGGTCTTACCTTTACTAATAAAAAATAGACCACATTGGAAAGCACGCAGAAGAAGTGAGGTTCCAATACAACTCATAAGAAGGTGGAAGAAGATCCTTAAGGCTAAGAACAGTTCAATTCTTAGCTACATCAGTGCTGGAGCTGCAGTCTCAGTGCTGGTGGTGGGTGTCACAGATGTACCATAAAGCACATTTGTGCCACCCAAATTATAAGCAGTCCTTGTAGGAGGCTTGCACTGCCCAACTGATGCTGCAGATTGACCACTCAGTGCTGGTGAAGTAGAGGTAGGAGCTGCATGCATGGCGTTGTGTGGTGAGTAGTGGGATAGCAGGGGAGATGTTTTGGATGGGCAGAATTTGGGAGAGGGACAGGGGATGGTGTGACTTGGGGTAAAGGGATAAATGTTCCCTTACTCCAAGGAGTCCTCTAACCTGCTCAGATCCAGCAAAGTGTGCAGAGGTAGCCATTTGGAGCCACTGCTGCTATGCTGAATAGGATTGGGACATTAAATGTGTTGAAAATACTGGAATGGAAGTCCATCTAAAGAATTATTCTCTGGCACATTGATGAGGACACTAAAGAAGATAGAATAGCAATGCACAGCTAAGAGGTGCAGGGGGTGCAGTTGCACCAGGCTACAAGTTTTAGGGGGCTACAAGCTGAGCTTGACACTAGTGGCTAAAATTGTGAAAAATTGGGTATGCTTGAATGATAGCAGGCCTCTGTCAGTCTTGAAAGACTACAGTATGTGCTCGGCGCTGCATACGCTGCATGTGAAGCACGAAAGCCTGAGTTGGATTGTTATGGAGGATAGGCTGTTACCCAAGCAGCAAATTCCCCCTCTCCACGCCACTGAATTAGTCCAATGGAAAGGCAGAGCCAATACGATTGGATCCAGCTGGCGTCGCAGAGCTGGGCTAAGGACAGGAGCTCACCCTGTCTTGTGGGGCTGACCCAGGTCTCAAACCCTGGCCTGCTGGTTAACAGGCACAGCGTTTTAACCACTTGCGCCACCCACAGCCTCTTTCGTTTGAATGATAATACCAACATGTTATATATTGTTGGAAAGGTAATTTTATCCAGAAGGCAATGAAACAAACTGCACTGGAATATCTACATTTTTTCAAATGTATGGCCATTTAACCAGAAAATTAAAACACAAAGGCCTATGGAACAAAAGTGGCTTTTCTTAGCTCAAAATTTCCCATGTTACTGATTGCTCTGGGAGCTAATGAAATGTAATTCTGTTACTGTATGGAACTAATAAAGTGTTAATATGAATCAGCTCTCATTTCCATATACATGTATCACAGTACAGTTATCCATGCTAACTGGGTAAACAAGCACTTCTACGAGTGCTCCTCTTATATTTAGCAGGGAAAAAAATAACCATTCCTCATTGCCCCAGCACAGTTTCCCTATCCAAGAAGGGGCACAGTTTAATTTTTTTTAATACCCAGGGATGACATCATTTCTGGTTGCAACATTTTGAGCTTTGCACTGGGCTACATATACTGGCCACTGCAGTATATAAGTCAGAAATTACTTTAATTTAGATTTCCTGACCGAAACAAGTAAAAAAATCATGAAAAATTAAATATCTATCATATGTTTTCTAGATGTGCTTTTTGAAGTTTAGAAGTTGCTAAATTATACTGTTCCACTGTATTTAACATTTATACTTCCTTGGCATTTGAAAGAGGGCTTACACTGATCCCTTAATTATTCAGTTTAAATTAGACTTTATCCCTGAATTGCTAAAAGCTATTACAAAATGTGTGTCATTTTTAGCAATAATTTGTTTCAAGGCTGAGCTCTTTTTCCACAAAGGCCCAACATATTCAAAGGTCATTCTTGACTTTTGTCTCATCAAATCACTTTTGAGAGTCTAAAACGTTTTTCAAAGGACTCCGATAATTTATGACAATTACGTATCGTCTGTTTTCATTAAAAATCACAATTATATGCCAACCAGAAAGGCTATGTTTCAAAAGTGAGAGCCCAGAGCCACCCTCCTACCTTCAAAACCCATTTTTATGGGCAAATTACCATTTGCTTAAAAAGTGAGCTGAATCATTGGGTGCACAGCCATTAAGAAGACTAATCATTGTATTAACACCACCTGTTAATGGGTATAGACATTGTCAGCATGGCTCCATCAGTGACATTTTTCCAAAGATAATTGTGACATTCTTTGCAGAGTATAGGTAAAATATTACATAGGGCTGTTGCCTTGTATTTGATCTTATCCCTGCCACAAATCCTAATTCATTTATAGCCCAATGCTATCCAGCTATCCTACTCGCCCGAACCGGATCTTCCCCCTGGGCTGACGTTGGCGATCTGGTCACAGCCACGGCTGCAAGAGCCGCGGGGACTGGTTCGCCAGCGTCTGCAGGCGCTGCGTCTCCTGGGGCTCGGAGAGTGAAGCAGGCACACTAAGCATCTTGGAGCTGAGCCCCAGGATGCTCAGTGCGCCTGCGTCCAGCTGGGCACATGTGCACTAAGCATCCTGGTGCCGAGCCCCAGGACGCTCAGTGCGCCTGCGTCCAGCTGGACGCAGGCACACTAAGCGTCCTGGCGCCAAGGACGCTTCAGGAGATGCACTGCGCATGCGCCAAGTCTGGTGCATGTGCAGTGCGGCCTGGTTAGGGCCGGCCCCCCACCCCGCCCCCTGACCCCGGCCCCGCCCCCTGACCCCGGCCCAGCCCCCAAACTTCCGGCGAACCGGATCTTCAGGGAGGCTGGGCCCATCACTGAGGCCTTCCCACCAGAGGATGCAGTGCAGTGCATGCCCTGTTGGCACAGCTGTATGGAAAGTAGGATAGGACTGGGCATTTAGGATGCAATCCTATTAAAATTTTCCTGGTGTGTAAAGCCACATTGAATGGAACAAGCTTAATTCTGAGCACTATGCCTCAGATTGTATGGTAAAGCTGAAATCATATTCATACTTAGCTGGCAGTAAGCCCCACTGACTATAATGGGACTTACTCCTGAGTTGAACTGCATAGGATCATGCTGTATCATTGAATAGAAATGAGGCGATGTAAACACAATAGTGATACAAAAGCCAGAATTGACACACATTCAACTCAGTCCAGAGATTTCTGTGTGGTCAGATAAGCAAATGGAGCATGCTGTGTGTATGGCAAGTATAGGCTTTTCTCATATATGCATTGGTTACCCCATTATTCATCTGATGTGGGTTCAGCCTGCTGCTACCAGAGTCAATCTTCCCAGCTAACGTGCTCATTGTTAGTAAGGCACCCACTGTTGGAACAGCTTGTGTGACAGCAGCCAAAGACTTCTGCTGCTGGATTGTGATCCATCAATGCAAGGCCACCATAGGATTGGGCCATAAAAGTACCATACCGTATTCACTGCATCATCAATATACACAGAGGCAGATGTTCTTTCCAGCAATATTTCTTTTGTAATTTGGATTGACTTTCCAATACAATAATGAGCTCCTAACTTGGTTTCAACGTCAACCAGCTGTTATTTCCACTCATTCTACTACTTTCCTAATTTAATGTTTTAACGGATTCATTGTGGTCTCAGGACAATTGCCATAGGTTCAGTAGTTTTTTGGAGGGATTTTCTGGCTCTTACTGTAACTGACTCTAACTAATATTAGTTTCATTTTTTATTTTTTAAAAATGTGGGTTTTAAAACATCAAAAATCTGTTGTTTTTTTAAAAGTTCACCTGTAATTCAGGTGTCATCCTTAAAAATATGAAATGGTAGCAGTTTCCTGTTAGTAACCAGGACAGATATTCCTTTCTTTCCGATTCCAGTCTTTCCCCCTTTTCCCTCAAGAACCACTACAAACCACTATAACTTTAACAGATACATCTCTTAAGGAATCCCTTCCCCTGGGAGAGCAGTGTCAGCTATCTTGCCTTGCATCCTTCCCTGGTACTTATGAAAAACCTATGCCAACCCATCCTCTGTCTATCTTTAAAACCCATTCCTTTGTTCTTCTCCACCACTGAGTTGCGCAGTTGCCTGTGCCTTGGCAACCTAGCTCTGTAGTTGCAACAATGCAAGCCTTACCACAGCAGATAAAGACATGTAATGTTGGCCTTTTATGGTCTGATTCAAGCTCCTTCTGTGTGTTGTGTCCAGTTAAATTGCTGACATAGAATCATAGAGTTGGAAGGGACCTAGTAGGTCATCTAGTCCAATCCCCTGCCTGCAGCAGGAAATCCTCCTAGAGCATCCCTGACAGGTACTCGCCGAGCCTCTGCTTGAAGCTCTCCAGTGAGGGAGAGTCCACCACCTCCTTTGGCAATCTGTCCCACTGCCAAACCGCCCTCACCGTCAGGAATTTTTTCCGGATATCCAACCGGAATCTCCTTTCTTGCAGTTTGTACCCGCTGGTTCTAGTTCTGCTTTCAGAAGCAGCTATGAACAAATGAGCCCCTTCCTCCCTATGACAGCCCTTCAGGTATCTGAAGAGGGCAATCACATCTCCCCTCAGCCTCCTCTTCTCCAGGCTGAATATCCCAAGTTCCCCCAACCTTTCCTCATAGGGCTTCCCTTCCATCCCACTAATCATTCTTGTCGCTCTGCTCTGGACTTGCTCCAGTTTGGCTGCATCTTTCTTAAAGTGAGGTGCCCAGAACTGAACACAGTACTCAAGGTGAGGTCTGACCAATGCAGAATAAAGAAGAACTAGAGCTTCTTGTGATTTGGAAGCTACAGTCCTCTTAATGCAGCCTAAAATGGCATTTGCCTTCTTTGCAGACACATCACACTGCTGACTCATGTTCAGCTTGTGATCCATGGCAACTCCAAGATCCCGCTCACATGTTGTGCTGCCAAGCCAAGTATCCCCCATTTTATACCTGTATTTTTGGTTTTTATTGCCCAAGTGCAGAACCTTGCACTTCTCCCTGTTAAAATTCATTCTATTTGTTACAGCCCAGGATTCCAGTTTATCCAGATTCTCCTGTCTTCTGTTGTGTTTGCTACTCCTCCCAGCTTGGCGTCATCGGCAAATTTGATCAGGCTCCCCCGTATCCCTTCCTCCAAGTCATTAATGAAAATGTTAAAGAGAACTGGGCCCAAAACAGAGCCTTGGGGTACCTCACTTGAAACCGACCTCCAGGTTGACACAGAACCATTTACTAAAATCCTTTGAGTGCGGTTTACATTGAAGGATCACTGAATGAGGACTTCTCTGGCACAACCCCCAGAAATAGAAGCGTGAAATTTGGGGAGGGTATTCCTTATGTCACATGAGCACAAACCAAGAACCAGTGTTGAGAAATTTAACCCTTAAAGGGCTGAAAAGGGGTGCAATGTGTTTTTGTCCTATGCTTAACATTGAAGACTGACTGATCCCTATCCAGACAATTTGGTGCCTGGTGCCTGATGCACTGGGAGGAAGGGTGCACTGGGTGTTGGTGGTGCGTGTGGGGGGATGGTGTGCATGGGCCGGATGATGCACATGAGAGGGTGATGCACATGGGGGTGTTATGTGCCTGATGGTGGGCATGAAGGGATGGTATGCATGGAGGGTTGATGTGCATGGGGGGAATGTTGTGCATGGGGGTTGTTGTGCATGGGGGGGTTGCGCATAGGGGGATGTCATATGGGGAGTATTTTATTCCCGTAATGCGGGTACGTTTTCACTGGAATTTTATAAAAATATTGGACACTCCTGATCTATAGAATCAATAATAATTCACTCCCTGATGAATGTAACCTACTTTTGTTGATGTGGATTGTGCAAAACCGACTTTTGTTGATGTGGATTATGCAAATTAGAGCAGCTTAGTTAGGGGGTATGCATTTGTCTTAGGGAACAATCCTAACCACATTCCAGCATTGCCTATTCCAGTGGAGCATGTATTGCAATCTGTAGTTAGGGGCAGTTACGGAAGCCTCTTCAAGGGAAGGCAATATTTGTTCCCTTACCTTGGAGTTGCATTGCCCTCATGTCACTGTTGGAAAATAATGACTGTGTCTGTTGCATTTTACAACTTGCATTTTAGAAGTCACAAATTGCAGTTTCATTAGTTGGATATATACATATTCAGTTTACCTCAGGGTGATGTGATTTAACAGGTTTGGTCTTTGTATTCATTTACTATACATACCAGTCACTTATCCAGAAAGTTGGAGAATATATGACTGTGGCTTGAATTTCCTAGGCAAGGATTGCAATGTAAAAAGAATGCTCTGAATGTAAAGAGTCCTAAACCTACTGCCTTGTCATATATCCCACCCTCCTAACTGAAATATGCAGGGATTCCCGACAGATATAGAGGAGAGGGAGTTCAATGGCAGATAAACAGATGTAGAAAGAGTTCTCTGAGGGAAGTAAGTTTTAAAACCCCTGTGCAACAGAATCTGTAATGAATGGTAAGAAAGGCACACAAGATAAATGAAGCTGTCATTCCCACTAAACAAATATCACCAGCACTGCACCTGGTCACACCACAGGACTAATACACAACCCATAAAACAGCTTTCAGGAATTCAATGACCATTAGTTACAGACTCAGCTAAGCTGCCCCACCGGTTTTCTCAGAGAGCTCACCAGGGTCTACACTTGTGCAAACAATAAGAAATAAACCTTGACAGACACCCTCAAGAGAAGCCAGGCCTTTTCAGGCTCTGCCTATAAAGCTTTCTTGCCTTTCCATTCCTGAGGCCTGAGTGGCAATAGATCAAGTTAATTAGCCAAATCTTTGCACCTTTGAAATTACAAAGAAGGTACTGGGCTCATTAAGCATATGCTGCAATGCTCCAGAGAAGTGCTGGAGATAAAAGGAAATCCATGGTGCTTAGAGGGTGTCTTCATGATGTTGGGGGGGGGGGGGCACAAGTCACAGACTTTGTAAAATCTGCCAAAGTGTGGATCCCAGGGAGAGATTGCACAAGCTTGAGCTAGGCAAGAAAGATGAAAAAGACCACAGACATTTGTCTCAAAGCTGCTGTACCAGTGGCAGTCTCCTTTGACACAAGAACTATGAAGCGCCCCCACAAAATTCATGGCATGGCAGATTAAGTTGTACTTTCTGAGAGATCAGGAAGCACAGTGGGGCACTTAGCTTGGACATGTTGAAAGATTGTTGGTACTCCAGCATTTCCATGGCTTTTTTGTTCCTTCATCCATTTGTCGTTCATGTATACAGCTCCTGAAATGCAGTTATTTCACTTCTCAGTTTGACTTCCCACTGAACCATTTCAGTCTTGCATTTGTTTAACCATTTTTTTCAAAGGCAAACTTCCAGAAATCTCTTGTTTCCTGAACCATTATTGAAACTAGTTTTGCATAATCTGTTTTTTATTCTGTTTTTTTTTTAGTTTATACTTTTTCTTAGGCACTGGCTTACAAGTATTGCCAGATTTAAATTCTGGGAAGGGGGGTGCCTAGCATTTCAGGTTCAATCCCTGACCTAGAAAATCCAGAAAATCTAGATCTAGAAAATCTAGAAAATCTAGATCAAGAAAAGATGCATGCCTGAAAACCTGAGAATCTGCAGCCAATCAAATAAGTCAACACTGAACTGAATGGTCACATGGTCTGATTCACATGCAGAAACATAGTATGTTCAAAATGTATAAAAATATAATTGGGACGCTAGCATGATTATTTACACAGGAGGAAACTATTTCTGCCCACTCACCACGAAATAAAACAAAAACATTTGCTGAATAGACCAGCAACTCTATTCTATAGAGCAGTGATTTTTCAACCAGTGTGCCATGGCACACTGGTGTGCCGCAGATAATCCTTAGGTGTGCCATGGGAATTTGGAGATTGACATTCATTAATAGGAAAATTGGGGGATTTGAACAGTCTGGTGTGCCTCATCAATGGTAATAATAACTGATGGTGTGCCTTAGCAATTTCAGTGCCATGTAAAGTGTACCGTGAGATTAAAAAGGTTGAAAATCACTGCTATAGGGGGCATATGGAACTGTATCTCCATATTTGCTACCATAAATCTTCAAATTATAATGTAACTATCACGTCCCTGTTGTATGCATTGGAGCCACCAGTGGAAATGGTGGCACATCCATCACATGTGGATCTAACCCACATTGGAATAGGGTAAATTGCAGGCAGCAATGGGTTGTGAGCGTTTGAAGGGCTTGGGAGTTGCAGGGAAATGGATTTTAACATCAGCAATTTCTGTTGAAATACTATTCCCATTTTTATAGCCCAACATGGCTCCTGCCTCTCCTCCTCAGACTTATGCCAGCAAAATAGCTGGAGTGGGTTTAAAAAGGCCACTGATAGACAAGCAGCCCACAGAGAAGTAGGAGAAAAATTACTTACATCTACCAGGCCTTTCTGTTCACCCTCACCTCATGGTTGCAAGCAGTGCATACTCTGTTAGTGCAACTAACTGGTAGAAGATCCATTATTAACACCATTGTCATTATTGATCCATTATTAAAGTATTTGTGTATCACATAGTGGCCAAAATGAATTTCAGGCATGCTCCAAATGTGGCAAAAAACCCAATGGCTAATCAGCAGACTTAAGCAATGGCATTGCAGTATTCCACCAAAGCATACTTGTTATATTCCTTTATCCTACATGATCTCAAGGTCATCTTTGGCCCAGTAAATATATGTACATAAACTGGAACAATTAACACAAGCCCTGTATGGACAAGATGCCATATAACCCACAATTGTAAAATATTTGATACTGCAGACATAAGGTGCACTTGAGAGTACAAATTTGCAATGTGTGGTGGAGCTGTGAGGCTGCAGGAGAAGAATTATTTAGACCGAGGGAACCATTTATTGCTTTACATACTCAAAAGGTGAACATAATTATCTCATCAATTACCTAAAAGCAATGAACATGCCAAAAGAAAAGAGCCCCACAGCAGAAGAAAAATGGTTTGGAAATGCTATACAGAAAACAGAATCGGAGAAAGTATTCTTTGGATGTGACAGTTGCAAATCCCCTGGGCCAGGACTGGAACACTTTGGTGGTGCAAAAAGCAATGTCCTTGTTCATAATTTGTGCAAATTAAATAGAAGTGATGGCACAATTCGTTGCCAGCAGACAAAACATTTTATATGGAAGAAGTAAACTGAAGAAGATGAAAACTGGATTTGGAATGCAGTTTGTACCTCCACTCCACTGCCCCAACCACCAGTCCTTTTAGCAACAGAGACACTGGAATATCTCCTAGAGCAGAACCCTTACTCCACAGCAGTGACACAGCCAGGCTAACAGTATCCTATGGAGAAGACAGTCACAAAGACCTCCTCAATCTAACATAGCCTTCACCTTCCTTTAGTGGGTCTTCTCAGATCTGTGCCAATCATTAGCTGACAAATCTGAGAATGACATAGAGGGAAAGTAGAGGAAATGGGTAGAATCCAGTCACATGCCCGCGCTGCCAGGAGCCACCCCCTTTTCATATTTTGCCTCTCACCCTCCCTATCCCATTCCAGAAACTTCTCCATTCTTCCCCCTCTCATGTGTACACTCATGTTGGCTTACTATGCCCCACAGGGGCAAAAAGTCTACTAAAACTTCTGCCACTACCAGAATGGCCACTGGTCTCATGCTGTGGTTTCAGTTATGGCCATTTGTGATAGAAAACAACTGTGTTTCTCTATCATAAATAGATAATTAGGGTTGAGCTATTAAAGTCCAAACCTGTCTACTCAGAAATAAGCCCCATTATAGTCAATGGAGCTTACTCTCAGGAAAGTGTTGATACAATTGCAGCCTGAGTGAAGTGATTACATCCTAGCTGCTTCATAAGGAACAAGTCACAGCAATGTCAGTCTGCCAGAGATCCATCTCTTGATGTCCCCATATGTAACAATTCACCACCTGAAGTCTACAAATATATTGGATCAGACTCATAGGCACTGCCTGTTGGCACAGCATAAGGGAGCCACTGCCACATTATGCCAGGAAATTCAAGGTGGATGCAAATATTCTGAAGTGAGGGTGATAAAAGCCCTGCAGGAGACAAAAGGCTTTTCCTTCAAAAAGAATAAAGAAAGTGATTTAAACAACATCTTCCTGCATAAGAATGGAGAATTCAGGAAATAAAAACCCCAGCTGAGATCTTTTTACATGTTATTATTTTTTAAGTGTGCACATAAATCTACAGTATTTAAAAGGAAAAGGTGACTCTGACAAACAGGTGCTTGAAATTGTACATCATACAAGTGTAAATGTCCAAACAAATATATCAGACAAATGAAAAGGGAACATCAGACAAATATACATCAGAAAGCTAGGATGGATTGCAGCCTTCTCCATCAGGGATCAGCCTGGTGCATAAATCCTTTTCCTGCATGGCATCATGAATGTGACACAATGTCATCTCTGGACATTTAGTGATGATATCACAGCAGCACCAAACGTCCAGATTGCTAAATTCTGTGCTACTGGCACAACTTATCAAAAACCAGGGTGTGGATGCCTTTTGACTGTATCCTCAGTAACAAAATTCTAATGTTTGAATAAGTTCCCAGTTTGAGAAAAGAATGACAAAAAACATAATGTAAGAAAAACCCCACAGGATATGGTCAAAGACCCAAATTAATGTTTCAGGGAGTACACAAGACAACATGATATCTGCATCCTGGTGCTGTCCCTGCATCTGGCATGGTAGTTTACTTCTAAAAACAAGGGGGTTGCACATTCACACCAAGATTTGTGACTTGTGCTGGATTTTTCTTCCATCAATCTGTCAATTCCCTCTGGAGTATAGTTGCCAGAGGTCCCCAAAAATAGGATCAGGCCTGATCTTTTGGGATTGTGTTCACATACTGGCAAGTGTGACAAGAGGGTCCTGTTCTGATTTTGTGGAAGATTTTGCAGCAACCCTATTCTGGACAAAAGCTAAAGGCTATTTACATGCTCATATCAGCATATGGAAGTTATCCATATGACTAGCTCAGGTGATGCGGCTAGTACTAGTCAGCCAAATTATACATCATATGGGCACCAGGGGGTTCAATTTCATTTTTCATCTGGTAATATTAACAGATAATGGCAAAGATCATAGCCATGGCAACAACATGCCCTTAGGTAGATGGGACCATAAAGAACATGCTTGGCATGCAGGAGATCTCAATTCTTGTCATCTCCAGGCTGCAAATGACCTTGCTTGAAACTCTGGAGAGCCATAACCAGTCCAGAGAGAAAGTATTGTGCAAAATGGGTCAAAAGTATAAGGTAGCTGCTGCATTTACTGTATGACAACTCAGAGAGAGAGAGAGAGAGAGAGAAAGAGAGAGAGAGAGATTCAACATTACTCACTCCATCTTCAGTTAAGAAAATGAAAATGACACAGCATGGCTTTCTTGTCAGCAATTTCTATGGAGAGAACATGCAGTTTCATCTGAGTGGCAACAAAAGGAGAAATAAAGAACTCAGTGAGATCATTCTGTGGGACTTTCTATAACAAAACCTAATGCTGCTGCTCAGTGGTGTTCTCAGCAGATAATTAGAAAGCTTTAAAGATTCAAAGCTGCAACCCACAGAAAACAGGGACATAATGATCGTATAGATATGCATTAAATATAGTCTACACTTGAAAGCAGATGTGTACTTGATCCCACAGGTCATTAATAAGGTGCACTTTCCAGGAGATGAGAAAATACCAAAACAGTGTGCTGAGACAGGTGGTTTACCGCTACTGTATTCCTTTGCATTTGTCCACTGAAACATTCCACTGAAAGATGCTCATAAACCAAGGATCTACTGTATTTGAAAAGATGCTGAAAGTGATTGAAAGAAATTTTTTTTTAACGAGACCTCATGGATCATTTCTTATGTTCTTATGGACTGTCTATGGACCATCGTTTGGAATGATTAAAGCATCCATGCTGCTGTGTGGCAGTTACTCAGCATTTTCAGAACCATGGCAATGTCATGTGATGTCACTTGCCAGATGTCTGGGAGTACAAAGCTTCAAGCTCATGAAGCTTGGCTTCAATGGCATTTTGATGCCCTGCCCTACAGCTTATTAAAGAGAACAATGTCCATGAGTCTGATCCAAATCACATTGGATTTGCAATCATATGTTCACAGTAACCCAGGGTTTTCTTCCTGACACAAACTGCACCCTCCTGCACTTCCTATCATCCTCAGATGACCTTGATTTATATGAATCCAAGCAGTACTTACCTGCTGATAGGCACGGGAAGTCAGTCTTGAAAACCATTTCTTTAAACTCATTTGGTAGCCAATTATTATTTTTTAGTCCACTGGGGATTCTGGAATGGAACCCCAGTGGATAATGAGGCACAATCTGTAGTATGATTTACTGCCCTAATTTTCATAGGGAATTTGTTTCCCCATGTGTTCCATCCCACATTTTTCTGCACTTCTGTTCCACAACCAAGGAAAACCACTTCTGAAACCAGGAAATGTCCCACATTATTAATCAGTCAGTTTATTTTGGGACTGGGACTTCCCAGCGTAACTTTCCTTTTCAGAATCTGAGAAAGAAGCTTGATTGTAACTCCTACAAATCTAATATGCATGTGCCACTTAATGGAGACAGGTCAAGTGTGCCTCTTCTTTACCCCCTACAGTTCAAGTTCTAGGTGTTGATACAAGTGTAAGAGAAGGGGACTTATCAATGGGAAACATGGCCCAAAAAAGGAGTCACAAAACTGTACTTTAAACATACACACACACCACTTTACACAAACTCAAGGATATTAAGAACCACATCAGTTTTTCAACTGTACATCTTAACTTTAAAATGGATATGGTGAGCTGTTTCAAAACATGTCCTAATTATTTACCAGTTATAATTATTTTATAGAGGCATTCTTTCAAGTGGGTGTTCCTCTTTGATTTAGCAGGGGAAGAGGAACTGGCCCTCCTCACCCCAGCAATGTCTCTTATAGTGACTTCTGCTGTTGTTGTTTTTTTTTTTTTTGCGCTTTAGATTGTGATCCCTTTTGGGACAGGGAGCCATTAGCTTTCTCATTTTCTTTGTAAACTGCTTTGTGAACTTTTTAGCTGAAAAGTGGTATATAAATACTGTAGATAGATAGAGGCAGGCAGGTATAATACCAAATTATTCAGGTATAAACAACAAGTTCATTAGTTTAAAACATAAGTTTAATGTCTATAGTGTCAAAATATATTTAAGAATGAAAATGTTTCTTAAATCTTGCAGCTCTCAAAACATCTGAGCTTATATATGGCTTTTATGTTAAACAAGTTGGATCACCTGTTTTATTAAGTACAGTACATGAAGACAGATTAGAATCTGTTTAATAATCACATTAATATAAACTGATTATGGCTGCAATCCTGAAGTGCACTTGGGCTACCCTATCTATCACTGGGGTGGCCCAGTTCTAAGATGGAATACCAGAAAGGCTTGGGGCAGCCTAAGTCAACATAGAGCACAATCCTAACCATGTCTACTCAGAAGTAAGCCCCATTGTTTTCAGTATGTTTTACTCCCAGGAAAGTGGCTTTAGGACTGCAGCCATAGGCTGCTCCAAGATGGACTGACCTGAGCTGCCCTAGCTGTGCCAGCCTAGGAAGTTCTGGAGAGGCACATTGGGGGCATGTTCAGCATTTCCTAGAAGAGTGCAGTTACACTGTATGTAGAGCCTGTTTCAAGGGCAGAAATGCCTTCTTCCAGCTCCTCAAAGTTATACTACTGTAGGCAGGAATAAGGGCACAATCCAGAGTAACTACGAGAGCACATAAGAGACATTATGTGTACCCATAGTTACTGCATCACCTAATGAAAACCTATGGGAAATTCATATTGCAATCCAGAGCAAATTGTTCTTACACCGGAGCAAGGACTCCCCGTAGCTACTCTGGATTGCACTCTTTATCTGAGTAGACTTATGGGGTCCATGATAAGCCAAACTAAAAAATGGAAGCGTTGGCAAAGACAATCTGAGTTCTTGGCCAGAATATCTGCAACCCCTACTTCTCAACCTCAGGATACGGCACAACTATGACAGCCCACTTCTAGATACAATCCCCTAAGCAATCCCCATGCATCCACCTTCCATTACAGGTATTGCTGTACTGCAGTCTCCTGCTGCAGCTGTTACTGATTGTCAGGGACTCCTAGGCTTCCTTATAAGGCAGGCATCATAGCTGTTCCTTGTTCAGTGTGATCTGAGGCAGGTCTCCTCGGAAGCAAGCCCTTCCCAGGTATCACTTACTTGGTGCATAGTGACATGCTCTGGAGCAGCTAGGGCAGCTTCCTGACTCTCTGAATTCTGCCCAACATTCTGCCCTGGATACATCCTACTTGGGGCAGCCCAGCAGAGACATTCTCACAGCCCTAACTCTGAATTGCACCCTATATTTGATTATAATACGACTAGCAAAAAGTGTACCCATGTTGTGGAAGTAAAAATCCCCCGTACACCATCAGTCCCCCATGTGCATCAGTCCCCCATGTGCATCAGTCCCCCATGCGCAACATCCCCCCAAGCGCAACATCCTCCTCAGTGCAACCCTTCTCTCCGGACAAAATCCCCCCACTGCACCAGGCACCGAGCACCAAATTGGCTGGAGGTTTGTCAGTCTTCCACGTTAAGTATAGGACAAAAACATGTTGCACCCCTTTTCAGCCCCTTAAGGGTTAAATTTCTCCACATTGGTCCTTGGTGGGTGTTCATGTGACAGAAGGAACCCCCTCCCCGAATTTCATGCTTCTAGGTCCAGGGGTTGTGGCAGAGCATCCCTCAGTCAGAGATTCTTCAATGCAAAATTTAGGGAAGAAAACACATTGTGTCCCTTTTCACCCCCTTCCAGTTGGAATTTCCAAAAACCAGTTCTTATTGACTCCCTCCATCATGGAAGGAACACCCACGCAAAATTTCATGCTTATAGGCCCAGAAGTTTTGGCTGGGCATTGATAAGTGAGTCAGTGACTTTTCTTTTTTATATACGGTATATAGATTATGTATTTTGATTTTTAATTAGTCTTTTGACCAGTAGCGAGAGGTTGAAAGAGTGGTGCATGTGTTGAATGGGTGACTTCTGTTTATAATTGAAATGTGTTGAAAGAGAGGAATGTCAAAAAACAAACCATCAGGAAAAAGCAGATACCTACGAGTGGAATTCCCCTTTGATCGTCAATGGTTGTAAGCCAACAACAGTATAAATCAAGAGAGGGTGATAAAATGTTGAACTATATTTCTTGCAGGGATGGAAATCAAGGTGAAAGGAAATGAACGTGTTACAAATAAATGAACTGGGAATGAGGGTGATACCAGCTATAAAAGAGAAGCCAAAGAGGAAATAAAAGCCTTTCTAGAGGTAATGCAAGATACTATAGATAGAAGATGAAAAGAGCAGATGACCAAGAGTATAAAACTGGAAGTACAGGCAGTCATAGATCATCCGATTATGGACTTGTGGTGTTGTCACTCAATGGCTATGTCATCAAAGACTATACAACACTTTCTCATTACATGAAGTTCATTTTTAGCTGTTATTTTGTATGCTGAATCACATCAGTCAAAACAGATAAGGGGAAAGACAAATCTTAAGAGACAAATATTGGCAATGGAGGTATTGCTGTAGGTGAAATTCAGCATTGCCTTATTCTTTTTGTTTTGCAAATAAAAGGTCTTTGTGACCCTCATTAAAATTACAGACACTTTTTACAGACACAATTACATTTACATTGCGGTAGACACTGCCAGGAATCTCCCCTGATTTCATACATGTTCTTTTGTATACCTTTTTAGTTATTGCAGTTTGTATTATTGTGAGCTTTGTGTTTTGATTACAGTCAAATGATTACGATAACAATGATATTTTACGACAGGGGTCAGCCTCCGGCATGGTTGCCAATCTGCCTGATTTTCAGTGGCACTCAAAGACCTGGGCAAGCAGCTGAAGAGCCTCTATGGCACCCACTCTAACCCTGGAAAGCAGGGGGGGGGGGCAGAAAAGAAGTGGTCTCTGCCTCCCTTCATTCTCCTGGGCTGGAGCACTTCACTGAGGCTTCCAGGCTGCCCACTCAGGTCCTGGAATGAGTAGGGGAGGGCGGCAGAAGCAAATCAGGCACGTCAGTACCACTGGTGACTGTTGGTGCCCCCTGATGTCCATGCCCAGGTACTAAAAACCTGGCCATGCCCTGTGCTAAAAATATTCTTTACATTTTACTCCCACAGTGACAGGTCACTTCAGGTAATGTGTATATATATATATATCATGTCGGCACATAGAATCATATTGGCACAGAATAACATTGAAACATAGGTTCGACATGACGCTGCTGAAAGGTTGCTGACCCCAATTTTAGGGGAAACAAACTTTTTATAATGGTAAAGCAGACCATAATCCTAACCAAGTCTGCTCAGACGTAACCCCATTGTGTTCAATGGGTCTTACTCCCAACTAAGTGTGTTTAGGACACTTACTCCCAGGTAAGTGTCTCTGCAGCCTTAGGGCACAATCCTAAGAAATTTAGGCTGGCCTAAGTCACCTGGCCTATCTTTCCATGATGATGTGGGACAGGGTAATCATATGACCTGAAATTTCCAGATTTGTCCTCTTTTTTTGTCTCCTGTCCATGTGTCCTACAAAAGGGCTTCATTTTGGAACTTTGCGATAGCGTGCAGTACCCAATTATGTCATAGGATTTGTATTGAAGAGCAGAATCCAATGCAAAAATTGGTTTTGAAATATCTCCTTCCTATCAAAAGTTATGGCCAAAAAACTAAAAATTAAAAAATGCTATGGGAAAGTGAAAGTGCCCAATATTGCAGCTTTACTCATGAGTAGGTGAATGTGCCATTGTCTGTTGGAAAGGCCAGGCTGAGAGGAATCCAAGACCTTGCTCTCCTTTTGAGGTTTGGGCATCTGGTCACCCTGGTGTAGGAAGGGTGCCGTATGCTTGTGCATTGGCTGAACCCACCCAGGAATGGGGCAGAAATCTTTTACTCCATTTCTGTGATACCTCCAGGTTGGCACAGGATTCATGCTGGGACTTAGGCTGGCCTAAGTCGAGGTTAGGATTGCAGCCTAAGTTTATTTCTCTATCAGTACAATCCTAACTTGCACACTGGCAAACAGGCTTGCGTGCACTTTGTCCAGTGCAGTTTTAGGGCTAGAAACCTTCTCTTCTACTTAATACAATAAAAGCTCCAATGGGTCTACTTGGATCTGCACCACTGAAATAGATGGCACAAATCTGAGCATTGCATGGGATCCGGCAGTGCCAGCTGACATTCTTGCAGACATGCCTTAAGGCATACCTGCCACAGTCTCTGCTGGTTTAATGTTGGAACAGGCTCATTTCAAGCCTGTGCTGAGCCACTACTGGCCAGTGGACAGAGAGTACCAGTGGGCAGAGATGTTGTCTGGGCAGGAAATTTGGCATTTTGGAGCATGGTGGAGAGAATGAATGAGAAGTTGGGAGGTGAGGAGGCAGAGATGGTGGCAGACCCTGCTGAAATATCCTGACTGTCCTCTAGGCTCAGGAGACCCAACATATGCCTCCTCAAATCTGTTCCCATTCAATAGTAAGTGCAGATCTGAGGAGACCCATTAGGGTGCCTGGCAATTACATGGTGTCAGGAAGAGGAAGAAGAAATCTCTCTCCTTGAAATGATGCAAGGCTCACTTTGCTTGGATCCCTGGGATGAGGGAGCTCAGCCTCAGGAGAGACCACAATCTTGTGAGATGAGCCAGTGGGGGGAAGCAAGGTGGTTGGTGCTGGAGGAGTCCCCCATGGCTCCTCCATGGGAGAGCTCATTGAGGGAGGAGCAAAGGGAGAGCCCTATAAAAGGGGAGCTTGGGTGGGGAAAGCCAGAGAGGGGGCAGAGGTGCTTAGAGGAGGAAGAGCGCTCAGTGCCCTGCCTCTTACACACAGGCCTCTAATGCACCATGCGGTGAAGGCAGAGCAGGCCTAGCCCTCACAGAGTCCCCGCAGTTAAAGAAGTTCAGAGTTTTTCTGTTTGTACTTATCTGTTTGATGTTCCTGTAACCTAAACTTGTGGAAGAAAGTAAAGCAACTTACCTTGGATCCAGAACCTCTTGCCTCTTAAAATTTTATTACATCCCGAAGGTATGTCAGAGTCCAGGACCCCAGGAAACACCCCCTGCGGGACCCCCTCCCCACTCCCCAGGAATATTAGAAGGCATGACACATGGGGTAAGGGAGAATAAGTTATTTGAACCCTTGTAGCTCCAGCACTGATTCCCAGATCTGCTGTAGCCCTGGGCACTGGGAAGCTCAAAACTGGGCAGTAGGTTGGCCTTGATGTTATATTAGTTGGTTAATACACTTACAGCACAATCCTAACAGTGCCTACTCAGAAGTAAGCCCAATTTTGTTCAATGGGTCTTACTCCCAGGAAAGTGTCTTTAGGATTGCAGCCATAGTCAAAAACATTTGTGGTAGCATCTTTTGAATTACTTTTATTACCATTAATCCTCTCGATAAACCTTGTTTTTCTTTGTTTTAGGCTCTGTCTGCCTTTTTTATTGGAGGGTAATGTTCTAGTACCAATGGTTAAAGATCAGGTAACATATTTGCTTTGGGGTTCATGCATGCGTGTTATGACACATAGCCCATAAACAGTTATGATAACAATGTGGAAGAATGCTTTCCATTTCCAGAACTCAATTTGTCATCATAATAAATGTCCAAAGTGCCCAATCTTATGCATGTCTATTCAGTAGTAAGTCCCATCATTGTCAATGGGGCTTACTCCCAATTAAATGTGGATCGGATTGGGCTGAAAGAGAACTGTGTGAACCATAAAGTCCTCTGAATAGTTAACATACAATGTTACTTTGGTAACATACATTGTATGTTATATTATCAGTATTGTATGCTATAATGTATATTATCAATGTTGTATGCTAATGTATGTATATTCATTTTCATTCATTAACCTTTATTAGGCATAAAACAAATCGATAAATGTATGTATATTACCAACACTGTATGTTCCGGTAGTGAACATGCAATATCGCTACCAGAAGCAGCATCAGAAATTCAAATTTCCAGTAGTTTTTAAAATATAAAACTGAAAATAGACTTTATTATTTGTCCCAGAATTCTCATTTCATTGCACAAAAGCTAATAAAGTTCCAAATTTCTTAGGGCTTTTGCTTCTTAAATATACCATAGTTCATTCCATTAGTTTCTTAGGTGGGAAGATAAATAAGAAACTTGTCTGGAATAGTCAGGAGCTATGTGGATTACTGGATCTGACAGTTCATACTAGATTGCACTTTTATAACTCTCAGCATGATAATATGTGCAAATATTTAGTGACCATTTTGTTTAGGTTTGTTTGTGAAGGGAAAAAGAATAAATCTTTTATTCCAAATACCTTTGGAACGGAGAACTTCCTGTAGCAATGTCTGGAACGAGCCACGAGTACAATCTTAACCGGCACTTAGCCTGACTTATCAAACCTAACATAAAAAAATAAGAATAGTCTTCACTGGATCAGGCCAAAGGCCCTCTAGTCCAGATTTATCTCACAGCCATCCACCAGGAAGCACACAACAAGACACCTTCATCCAGGTGTCCTCCCCTGCATCTGTAACCTGCACTATCTTTGATATGTGAACATTTGTGCCACCAGTGGAGTTGGGCAGGTGTGGTATAAGGTCTCATGTCCAGTCAAACCAGTCCAGTCTAGCAAATTGTATGTTTGCATGGGAGATCTGACACATGGGTTTGGAGAAGGTGTTTTGGAGTGGGAAAGGATAGGCTGGTGGGCAGACTGGCCCAAAGAGAACGTTGGGACAGTTCTTGGCTGCCTAGGGAATATAATAACTTCCATCCCAGCCAGCTTTGTGTTACTCTTGGCTGCATAAATATGCACCAGTGAAATGAATGGTGCAGATCTGAGTAGCCTCATTGTGGTGCCTACACGAAACATGGGGACAGGGACAGGGACATGATATCCTTTACTCTGAGTTGCCCAGCAGTCACCTCCTAACCTGCACTAGTTACACTGTGTGCTAGTTATCCTGCCTGTTCCAGCATAGGATAGGTTTGGACTGTGGATTTTCAAGTAGGTTTCCAGAGTTACCCTTGACCATAAGAGATTTTCTGAATATGAATTATGTTTGAGTTAAGACAAGCTTTGATGCATCAAATCAAATGGAACCCATTGTCCATGGATGTGCTGGCACATGCAGTACTTTACAATCTTGATGGGTATGCAATCACAGGAGAGCAACTAACATCCCTATTTGAATCCCCACCAGCCCTTAGCATGCAGCATCACCAAAGGAGTGCCCACTCCTTTGGTGGGAGGAGTGCCCAGATGGCACATGAGAAGTCCATTTTTACTTACCTCTCTGTAGACTGCCTGGTCTCCAATGGGTCTCTGTGGACCCATGCAAGGATTAGCTGGCATAAATCTGAGGGGAGTCATGGTAGGTCCAGGCTTGGAAGGGCATGTTTAGCTGACATCAAGATCCTGCCCTCCCACTCCTGGCCTGGTCTTAACCAGTACCACAAACTTACCTCCTTGTGTGGGGGAGAGGAAGGTTGAAGTCTGCAGCCACTGGCATAGAACTTCTCTGCTCTTGCATTGTTAGTGCAGTCAATAGTGCAGATAGTGTACTATTAGCACAGAAGCTAATAACAGCTTAAATCAATGGTAGTCACATGTAATTAACTTGGGTGGGCTTGGGGCCCTTGTGGTGCTTATTAAGGTAATGCTGAAATTTAATCAAACTATACTTGGCTTGGGTAGTAGCTGTTCATGACATTGCAGCCTTATGCTGATGGATTGCACAACTGAAGGACCTCACTGAACTGGGCCATCAATCAATCAATCAATCAAAGAAATGGTCATACATGGATTTTCTGAAACTTGTTTTAGCCTTTCAGGATAGCCACACCTGATCTGGATTAGGTAATTGTGCAAAATTCAATAAGCATATAATGTGAAAATGAGCCTTGATGTTAAAGGAAATCATTGCCTGTTTTACATTGAGGCAGAGGGGACTATCTTTACTGTTTTGGAAGGCTATGGGGCAAAATGTAGCTGAAACCTTTTTAAAAATCCAATTTAAAGCCGGATTCGATCACATTTTATCTCAGCTTCTAATCTAAATGATATTTATTGGGACCTATGCAGTGCAAAATAAGATACAAATTCAAAATACTATGTGCTACATACTGTCAATAATTCCAACTGTATGTAAACCAAAACAAAGTGTGTGTATAGGCACAAAATATTGGTAATATAACACAAAAATGTAAATGATTCTCAAACAGGAAACCTAATTCTGAGCCTTGCAAATGTCATTCTTAAGGTAGATCTAAATCATGAGAAGTTAATGTACATATGGAGCCTTTCTTCTATCAAGACAAAAATAATATAGGGAATGTTAACAAGAAAAGTGGGTTTAGATTTAAACTGAGGTCCTGTCAGCCAATCCTTGGACACTCTTGACACGGGTAAGTTAACTTTATAACCTGTTTTTCCAACTAAGAACTCATAACCTTATATTAAATGCTAGTTATACCTAACAGGTTTACAAACCAGTCTGCTGGTTGATCCAATAAAATCCAGTGCAATTTTTTTTACCTCAATATGCTTTAATCTGTCTTTTGTGATTTCTCTGTCTATTGAAGGTGAAAGACTAAAGATAGGAGAGCCTCATTACTTGTCTCTGAATGATATTCAGATTAGAATTGAAAGAGCTGGATGCAGTGCTGGATTTATGTATAAGCTAAACAAGGTATAGCTTAGGGCCCACTCTCTTAAGAGCCCCCCAAAAATGAAAAGGAAAAAAAACTGGATGTACATTTCCAAAATATAAGCTAAAAACAAATAAAACCTACATATAGCAATATTGTTTTGTGTTGTGTAGTTTCCTATGATGTAAGTAATGGGCCCTGCCTCTAGCCTGCTAGATATATAAAGGGCCCTATTATCTGCAGTAGTTTAGGGCCTCATCAAACATAAATCTGGCCCTGGCTGGATGTCATCTGATCCCAAGATCCTCAGGTATTTTGCGTACAAGGTGATCCTTTTGACTCTATAGTTCTGAATCAGCATATCAAAACAGGAGAGCACCATTTGAATTCTTACAACAGGCAATTCTTAAAGTCAAGCCACAGACAAGAAAATGAAAGAGAAAAAGACACAAGGCAAGTCAGGAGACCTGCCTCGAAATCCAACCAATGCATAGAAATGGCAGATCTCTATGACAGGTGACAAATTGCAGCAATAACTAACATATATCATGTCAGAAGATGGCAGCAGTGACATATTTCCTGCCAGAGCCACTGCATGGCTCTTCTGGTTTCCAGAGGAATCCAGACCTGTGTCATGAAGTTTGTCAAAGCCAGTCTCTCCTATCTGAAAATGGATCATTTATCCCACGTGCAAATACAGTAGGCTAAGCCACAAGAGAAAACACAGAACCAGGAGAAACTATAAATGGAAGCAAAGTATTGAAAGTTGGGATTAAAATGGCAAGGTGGCTAGGGTGGGAGATGGCTAGACATCGGGTTTGATCGATGTCTGCATTGGTGCCAGACACAACAAAACTATTAAAAAGTACTTTGTGACTGCCTTAGCAGTTGCTAGAACTGGGGTGAAGCTATTGTGCTAGCTCACCTGCTGGCAGAAGAAGTGGCACCTACCAAATCATACTGAGTAGCACAGTAAAATCCATACTGAGTAGCACAGAGATAGAACAGGGGTAGTGCAGGAGAGGGTGGGCATGAGGTATAACAAAGGAAGGAAGGGCAGCAACCATGTTGGAGGTGGTTAGATCAGGACTGGGAGGTGACAAGATTGTGGGCAGCCATACATGCTATATCCTATCTGTCTGTCCATCCATCCGTCCGTCCATCTGTATATTTGTTAGATTTTTATTTCGCTTTTCTCCCCAAAGGACATGCAAGATGGCTAACAATCACTAAAACAACAATAAAATATGGCTAAAACAATAGAATCCAATTAAAAACAATATAAAAACAACAATAGCAGTAAAATCAGATCCACTCCTTCCTTGGCTCAATCCACTGGAACAGATCCACTTGGAATTACACCACCAATTCAGCTTGCCTAGGTTTGAATCTACTCATTGCATTGAATGGGGCTTACCCCAGGGCAAGGGGATTTAAGAGCTTTCACTTTCAACTTGTCCTGCAATGTTGGTCCTGCTGCTTCAGCAAGTGGGAGGTGGGAAGATTTGGATAGGATTCTGCTGCAAGGCAAGGGAGAGAAAAATGGAGAATGATAATGTTAGTCTCTCTCTCTAACATATTTATATATCAGTCCCCTCCCCACTATGTATAATCATTATCATTAAAAGGCAGTTTATGTAGATATTGTTTAAAAAGCATGAGTGGAATCCCTGTTTGAAAAGAAATATTACTAATCCTGAAAAAATGATTTGATGCACTGTAAGACATCATTAACACAGCTTTACACATATCATAACAGGAATTATTTTGCTGTTAAACATTTTGCACCAAAGAGAGCCTTTGGATGGGTTTGATGAATCAATGCACCTCATTGCCCTAATAAATTTTATTCTCACAGAAGCTTTATGTCATACAGAAGTAACATCAAAGAAAGAACTTGATCACTGGATGATAAACCAAATCACAAGAAGAATTAATGTTTATTAGACAGTTCCAACAACTACATATCTGGGGAAACCTATCAAGCTCTTTAAGAAGAATAAATCAAGTGACAGTGTCTGGTGCTTTTAAGCTGCAATGCAGTTTAGTCTTTCAGTATTGTGGCAATATTTTATAGCAAGCTGCTGTGTTTTCCATTGATCTGACCAACTTCTTGTGAATTCCTTGAGCTCCGGAATCACACAGGATCAACAGAACTTCCATCTTTCCTACAGGCATGCAACTACCTGCATGATAGGAGGTAGCTCAGGTAAAAAAATGAGTTGACATCCTTCAATAACAGCAAATTTGGTGCACATCTGTGGAGACATTAGTTAGAACTTATAATTGCTTAAAAATTGTACTTGGTTTATTTACCATGTATACTGCCAGTGACCATAATTTAGGGCACAATCCAGAGCAAATTCAGCCTGCTCTGCCCTAACTGCTCTCTCCTAACTATTCTGTATCCAGAGCAGAAAGTTATGCTGCATCCAGAGAGTCAGGAAGCCTGGGCTGCCCTAACTGCTCCAGAGCATGTTAAGTAATTGACACATGGGGAGGACTTGCTCCTGAGGAGACACCCCTCACATCACCTGAACAAGGAACAGCTGTGGTGTCTGCCTTATAAGAAAGCCTAGAAGTTCCTGACAACCAGTAACAGCTGCAGTTCCTCTAGTGGAGGGTGGATGTTTGGAGTGGCCTGCTGTATTGCCAGGTTAGTGGGCTGCTGTAGTTGTTCCATATCCTGAGGTTGAGAGGCAGGGGTTGCAGCTAGGCTGGCCAAGAACTCAGATTTTTGGTCAGCACTGCCATTCTTACTCAGGCCTTATCATGGACCCCTATTGGTCTACTCATTACTATACCTGCTCCTGAGGTGGTATAACTCTGAGGGCTGGAAGAGGGCATTTCTGCCTTGAAAACAGGTTCTGGATACAGAGTAACTGCTCTGCCCTAGGCAATGCTAAACATGCCCTCAACATGCCTCTCCTGAACTGCTTAGGGCAGAGCAGTTAGGGCAGAGCAGGTCCACCTCTCTTAGGGCACCCTATGTTGCCTTGCTCTGCCCTAAGCCTCTTCCAGAGTAACTGGGCTGGAGCATCTTGCAGTTGCTCCACCCTAGTGATAGATAGGGCAACCCAAGGGCACTCATGTGGACAGATTAGTTGCTCTGGATTGTGCTGTTAGTCTGGTTTTCCTTTGGTTTTCCTTTTAGGTTTATGCCGTTGAATCCTTGTTCAGATAGTTAAGTTTGTAATTTCAAAGAAAATCTGGGAAGTAGAGATTAAAAAACAAACAAACTTGTAATTATCTGTCAATTCTACTTGGAGTGTGCATGGTCAGGATGATGTTATAACTTCCTGTTGCACCTGCCTGCCTGTCATGTTCTGAGGTCAACAAAACTGCCTCCTAAAGACTACCTAACAACGCATCCAAATCTCATGCTCAATGGTTGACATGTAAAGCTTCTATGCCAACAAAGTCCTACTCTGGTCCACCAGCACCACATCTGGATCCCTGCCTCTGGCACAGGATCATAAGGCTCTGACTGTGCAATCTTAACCTGTCTGGCTCACCTGACATAGGAGTGGTGCTGGAAAGTTGGCATATGCCTGTGCACTAGCCTAATCCTCCCAGGAGTGGGGCAAAAGTTTGCCCCACAGCCTGAGTCTATGGGAAAAAATTCCCACAGCCCGGGGAGGATGTGCATGCACAGTTTCAGACAGAACTACACATGTGCATCAGCGCAGCTAGACCGTGCCTGAGCAGTTCTCCCTAGCTGCGTGGAGAACTGCGCAGGCGCAGCCGAGTGCCAGGCCGCACCTGCGCAGTTCTCCCCGCATCCTGGGAGAACTGCGCTGATGTGGCCTGGCACTTGGCTGCGCCTGTCAGTTGGGGCCAGGTTGGAGCTAATCGCAGCCCTGGCTCTCCCCACTCCAGGCCTGTGGCCCGATTGCCAAGGCACTGCGGACCAGCATTGGGCTGCAAACTGGGGGTTAAGGACCCCTGCCTTAGGCACTTTTGTGACACACCCAGGTCAGCACAGGACTTATGCCAGGACTTATCCTAGCCTAATTGAAGATTAGGATTGCAGCCTCAGTGGCACAGAGGCTTAGGAAGGGAAGCAGGGAGAGGCATTTCTGGGTGCAGGATGGCAAAACTCGGGATGGAATGGGCCCAAGTGGGGCAATATTAATGGAGTTATCTCTGTATCTGAACATCCCTCCTGGCCTTCTCTGCATTACAGCAGGATTCCTTGATTTCTGCCAGCAAAATAACAGGAGATGAGAATCCTCATAGGGCTCTACACTGGGTAAGGGGAAAAATATCCCCTTAGGACCTTACCCTAAGCTGTCCTCCATGCACTCTTTACCACTTACCTGCCTATTCAAATACAAAGGATTGGGTTGCCCCTCACATATTCTATACTAATAAAAGGCTAATTTTGTCTGTCTGTCAGGTCCCCATCTAGCTCTGCCTACAAATGCACTACACAGACATATTAAACCACCTTGGAATCAGGATGATCCCGGGATTAACCCCCACATACAACCGGACCTCACTCCCCACACCTCCACACCCACAATTCCACATCCTACACCCTTCTAGGTCCGCTCAAACCTGCTCAACATAGACATATTATAACTCTTCGGAATCGGGATGATCCTGGAATTAACCCACACACACAACTGAACTCCACACCACATACCCCACACCTCCACACCCCATACCTCCACACCCTCAATTCCACACACATCCTAAGCCCCTCTAGCTCCACCCACACCTGCTCTACATAGACATATTATACCTTTTTAGAATAAGGGTGTCCTGGAATTAACCCCCCCCCCACACACAAACCAACCCCACACTCCACACACACACACACAACTCCATACACATCCTCTAGCTCCACCCACACTTGCTCTACATAGACATATTATAACATCCAGCATTGGGATTTGTGGCCAGATGAGGAGGGAACAGTTAAAAATTCAAATTTGAAAATAACTGACAAAAGTGAGGTTTTCAAGTTCATGGAACTTGAAATTGGACTGAATTGAGGAATTCAGAGTTATTTCTTCAAAACTGCTGTTTTCTAAGCTGGACCAGAAGAATCTTTAGTTTGGGGCCAAACAACCAAAAAGCCCTCCACGGGAGCTGGCTTAAGAGTACCACACGGAGTGTAGCTTTTAAGCTAGTTTATTCATAAAGCAAAACTGCTTTCTCATGTTTCCTGAAATATGTGTCAAAAGGGAGATGGTTTCAGTCTCACTAATGTTCTCACTAAAATGGTGCTGCACTAATAGGATGCTGCATCCTGAGATGGGGGGCGCAAGGTACTGGAATGTTTGTTCCCATACCTCAAAGCTATAGTATGAATTGATAAGGGTCTGATCACAAAATCAAAGGACATGTGAAAGTCAAAAAACTTCTTACTGTTCTTCATGTTCCGTCTTTTCTTCATGAGGGGGATTGTATTCTAATTGAAAGAAGTTTCCAATCACGCTATTTGATGGCACAGTTGTTTGTGGCAACTAATAGTGGACAGTGTTGGTGTAAAAAGGATATCTGGATATCTGCTACATGAGGTGACATTCCAGGAAAAGTTATGTTTCTTGTAGTGATTCATCAGGCAGAGTTGTATTTCTAGCAGTGATTGGTGAAACTTCACCTGTGGAGTTTCTGCCTGCACAGATCCTTCCTTAGGGTCAGTGTTGTGAAGCAAGATCAAGGAAAATTTGTAAAGCCAGTGTCATATACATAGTGTTTACTGTTTGCATGGTGTAGGAGTTATGACAACCCCCTTAACTTCCAACCCATGCTTTTTGGAGCATGAAGAAAAATGAAAAGAGGTTTTTTTCCCCCATTTTCATCATAAACTGAAGGTTTTTTATGATATTATAATGAAAATAACAGATGGTTGGTTGCAGTGATGAATCTTTCAGTCCCTGAAACCAAACTTACCTACATTTTGGTTTGACAAGACACATTCATTTATCTTCTTTGGGGTACCAGATGAGGCCAAGAAGTAATGTTCACTTCTGTTCTTTTAATCTTGTTAAAATTCTGCAAGAGGCAGCTTTAGTTGTGATGAAACTTTGCGGCTGGTAACTGCAAAACCCTATCACAGCAGGTATCTCTTTTACAGAGCACCAGGCTATGGTTAAGAGCAAGTATGAAGTAGCTATATTGCTAAGGTAGATTAAGGAACAAAATAGTGGCATTTTTCATGCCTTGGAAAATATCTCTATAAAGTATTATATCCTGCCATGTGTTCATTTTCTTTCTCGCATAGGTACAGGCTGTGCTATTTTTCTGGAAAATAGGTGCCGGAACCTACCTGCCTGTATTTGCAGGTACTCACCATGAAGTTGTTATTTGCAAACATAGACATGTCTACTTGGGGGCCACCAAACTCACCCAGAGGTGCTGATACTCTCACGGAGGTGCTAGTATTCCGTTCTGGTGCGTTTCCCCTCAAAAAGACCCATGGGTACAGGTTATACATTCACTTGGAATATATACACTCTTCCATATTCCTCTGTTTTTATGGGGGGGGGGGTAATTTTTCAGGTTATGGGCAGTGGTTCCCAAAGTGTGAGCCCTGACTCCCTAGGAAGCTGCAGAAACCAGAACCAGCCTTGTGAATCCTTGCTGCCTTATTACAATTTATAGGATTGTAGACCTGATGGGGAGTTTTTTTTTACTTTATACATTACATGGTAAAGCTCTGGAGGTTGCAAGAATTCAGCCGCAATCCTAAACAAAATTTCCTGGGAGCAAGACCCATTGAACACAATGGGGCTTACTTTTGAGTAGGCATGGTTAGGATTGTGCTCTTCCTTTTTAACCAATTCAGGAAAGTACATCTTTCAACAAATCACTCTAGATTCGTCTATGCGAAGTACTTGAGGAAAAACAAAAAAATACTTTGAAGTTATAACAATTTCCCTCTTTTTTGTTATACAAGGGAATATACAAAACCATTTTGTTCTGTATGTTCCTATAGTCAGCCTTTCTGGGCTGCAAAGTATTTAAGGGTACAAAACATTACTTCTTCAGTAGCTGTTGTGGGCCAGAATATTTTTTTTTTAAAAAGGCAAGGGAATATGGAAAAGGTCAACATGGAAGGAAGAACAAAACTGATCGGATGGAAAATGAAGGAAGATCTGTATAAGGCCTTATTAGATCAGTTATAAACAGGGACCTGCAAAAGTGGGGTTATTTTTCCTGACTTCAGCTACAATCCAGAGTAAATACAGGAACACGTAAGAGACATTACGTGCACCCATAGTTACTGCACCACCTAGTGAAAACCTATGGGAAATTCATATTGCAGTCCAGAGTAACGTGTTCTTACTCCAGAGCAAGGACTCCCCGTAGTTACTCGGATTGCACCCATAGTATAACATCCCTTTGTTATAAAATTAATCTCACTTTTTGTAGGATCCTAGTTATAAACTTATGTTTGATCCATATAACAAACTTAAATTCTGTTTTCAATGTCAGAGCTTAGTACCGCATTGTAATGTCACAAAACTGAGGACATGTGCGGAGTGCATATCCCATATTGAGGGAAAAATATCCCATATTTTTGAGGAAAAATATCTTTTGCTCGGAGAGTGGAAAATTGCAGACTTCCTCAAGGCTTTGAACCCCTTCACCTGAGAAAAAGGAAATAACTTCTGTACATTGTACAGACTGAACAAAAGGCAAAGGACCATCAACATCAATTTCTGGGCCACTTATTAGAAATGTGCAATGTTACAATGAATCCATCTGGTGGCAGCAACACTGCCTGTATTCTCTGTCTTTTTCTATTCCTTTTTTAAAGGCTGTGCATCTCTGGTAAATTGAAGGTGAAGGAGGAATATAGGAGGAGCAGGGAAAGAAACAAGTGTGTGGGAAGAACACAAAGAGGATTTGGGGGGAGGGGTATTTCAATAATGTCAATATTAATATGTCAAAGGAATATGTCAATACTGTGGCATTTCGCTGGCTGAGCAAACAGATCCAGTGTGGACACATTGGATGTGGGAGAAAGCTTTCTACCCCCACTCTCCACATCCGTGTGTTGTATCTTGCAACGTTTTCTGACAGAGGTGGCAGGCCATGTTTGTCCTGTTAATTACTAACAGCACAGTTGTCAGTCAATGTAGAATGTATTAAGGCAAGCACAAAGAGAGCTATTAATGCTCCCTTTCCCAGGTGTTTAAAACGTGTTAAATCAGTTCTTTCCTGGAAGTTGTTCAATCAGTTCTCCGCTGGCTGTTTCTTCTCACTTGGCAATAGTAATAACACAGCTACTAGTGCTTGTCAACAGTGTGTTTTGCTGAATAAATAAATTGCCAAATGTTTATTTAAAATAGGTAGAAACCGTGATGTCCACTGCTAAGAGCGTGTAATTCTAACCAATTTCGTTCTAACCAATTTATGTAGGATCTAGCCAATTTAGTCCAGAAACCTCACCCATCTCCACATTGCAGCGGTGGTGTAAAGAGGCAAGCACATATCTGTGCACTTTTCTAACCCTTCCCACTTCATGAGTGGTGCAGAAGTGTGACACTTTTGTATGACACTTTTGCAGCACTTTTGTGACAGCCCTCTGGCTAGCAGAGAACTCATGCCCGGACTTGTACTGGCCTAACAAGAGGTCAGCATAGCACTATGTACCTCTATTTTTATCAAGTAGGCACAATGGATTTCCCAGGAGAAAGTTCCGGAGGCATGTTTGTTACGTGAAATGTTCTTTACGTGAAGTGGATTTTTCCATAGGAAATAATGGAAACTCAGATGATTGGTTCCACAACCCAAAAAATATCCATAAAAAATATTAACTGGATGTTAAAATGATGACAAAACACTGGAATTGAATTCAAAACATGCATTCAGTGTTCATGATCCTATGAAGTCTACTAAGGCTGCAATCCTAAAGACACTTTCCTGGGAGTTAGCCCAGGAACACAATGGGGCTTACTTTTGGGAACACATGGTTAGAAGGCTGCAGTCAAAGTCACTTTCCTGGGAGTAAGACCCATTTAACACAATTGGGCTTACTTCTGGGTAGACATGATTAGGAGGCTGCAATCAAAGACACTTTCCTGGGAGTAAGACCCATTTAATACAATGGGGCTTACTTCTGGGGAGACATGGTTAGGAGGCTGCAATCAAAGACACTTTCCTGGGAGTAAGACCCATTGAACACAATGGGATTTACTTCTAGGTAGACTTGGTTAGGAGGCTGCAATCAAAGACACCTTCAAAGTGTTTCCCCACTTTCTCCTTCATCCTGAGCCCCTCTCTCCCCTGCTCCCTTCTAGCTAGCCCTCAGTGGCTTCCCTTTTCTCCACTGCTGTTCTCTCCCTCTGCCCAGTGGACATCTGGCCACAGGAGGAACACCATGGAAGTGTTGCTTTCGCTATGGGCATGCATGCTAGGCAGCCCTGATGCTTTTTGAAAGGGCTTCCAGCCAGCGCATCTGCCCCAACTGCCAACGAGTGTGTTTGTTACGTGAAGCACAGTTTGTTACGTGAAGCAGAATCCTAGAGAAAGTTTTGTTTATTTATGTGGAACATACTTTACGTGAGGCACTTGTTATGTGAGGTGCCACTTTAATTGTATTTATTTCCATAGGGCTTCAGGCATTTTATAGATTCCACATGCTGAGATATGTGGGCTTACTTCACTATTAGTCTTATGCATAAACCATTTAAACATTTTTTAATTTGAACTCATGCCATGTCACTGAGTTTCAGTATAGTATCTCTAGTTTATCTAGGTTCTTGGAAACATTTACTGGTAGCATTGTCATCCAAATTGTGTGTGCATGTGTACGTGTGTAGATGGCTAACACAACAGGAGTACAAACATTGCCAGGCATACAATTACCATTGTCAATATTTAGGACATTTTTTTGAGTGATTAATTAAAAATGGCACTGATTTTGCCCTATCACCTCTTGTTTTGGGAGTATGGCATAGCCAACATGTGATGATTCAAGGAAGCCTCACAAGGGTGGCTATGTCATATCTCCAGAACAAGTGACAATGGGGCAAACCAATGCCATTTTTTAAATTACTCAAGGTTAGGTCCATAATCAAGGTTAGGTCCAACTTATATGACAACAAAGTGTGTATAAGCCTATGTAATTTAAACTGCTACTTTCTTCAATATTTTTAACTGATGCCAAAGCAGTTCCCATTGAAACAACAGTCAATTTCAAATGGTGACTAATTAGAATAAAAAGAAAATAAGTGAAATGAGGAATTTGATGCATTTCATTCACTTTCTACCTCCTGAATAAACTGCGGTTCAAGTCAGCTGGACACAGTTTTCTCATACCTAAAAAAAATAAAAAATAAAAAATCTATTTCACTGCTTTAGTCTTATTTAAATCATTGGCTGCCTGCCAGTTTAGCTGAAATGTAAGATTATACATCCTTATCTCCAAGCTGCCATGTAATTTGCCCCTTGCCTGTTTTTCTGCTAGCAGTGGATGCCCAAGGAAAGGATATAAATGCAAAACTCACCTATGCATTCCTATTCCCAGTGCCACACTTTTCTATTGCCTTTCTATATCCTTCCATCTTTCACTGCCACCCAAGACACCAAGGTACCTGTCCAGAGAGACATGCTGAGTAAGATCTCATTATTGTTTGAATGCAGTGTGATCCCAAGTAGCACATTGGAGGCTGCCTGTAGAGTTTTATACTATCTAATACCTCTTCTGAAGATTTGTTTTAGCTTGCTAAAAAGAGTAACAGAAAGCTATCATCCTGCAATATGGTTCTAAAGGGCACAGATGATTCTTCACTTCACTACAAAGGGCACTACATGTTATTTCCCAATATTCTGCTCTCCTCTTTATCAGAGACTGATAGAAAAAAAAATTCTCGGATTTGGGCACCTGTGCTGTTCCATGGTGAAATTCAAACTTGTGGCTTTATTAATATCATCTAAAGTAGTTGGAGAAAAATAGCAAACTGTGAGAGAATGGATCCTATGAAGACCATTTTTATAATATGAATCATTTCTTATTCCAAGTGCGTGCTCTTTTCTGTCCTTTTAAGTTCTGACAGTCATATTTTGCAACCACACAATTTTTTGATAGCTTTGAACATGTCCTTTTTTAAAAAAAAGAAATGTCATTCTCCATTCATTACAGAGAACATCCTGGAGAATCAGTGATATATGATGAACGAGATGAGTCATCTATCACTCCTTGCACCAAATTAGCTTTATTGTCAGACCATGGGAAGTTAGTAGGAGAGTAATTGAGGGATGACACATAGTTCGTCAATGTTTGCTGGTGATGGCAGTCCATTGCTTTTTCAGAGCAGAGATTTCACAATATTGATGAGGTTCTTTCCCCAGAATCTCCACTACATAGAGGGCTTTGCTGTACAGTATAACCATTAAATATGAATAAAGCATTTGCCTCGTTAAGCTCATCCCAGATGTTTTCTCCCATTATGACAAGCATTTTGGAGTCATTTATCACTTGCCTTTTAAAGTGCTCCTATACTGGCAAATTTGAAAAGTTGTAAGAAATTTTTTAAAAGATAATGTTCAACAGATGTTAGACACTATAATTTAACATTCAAATCTCAGTACTTGTTTGGATGAGCTTCTCTATATAGTATTGTAATTAACTGGGAATCTGTTGGTTGAACTTGTTAGCCAAAGGCCAAGCCCTGAGGCATTGCTTCTCAGCCTATGCATCTGGGGAATGAATATGCTGCATAGAGATAACAACTGTTAATAATTTTAAAAGGTTCTTGAATTTGAACCTTCATCACTGAAGCTCATGATCCTCACATACATGTAAGATGACATGTAAAGGCAGGCCCCCAGCATCCATAGATTTTAATATAAATAGATACCAACCTCATGGCTAGAGGACATCAGATAACCTCATGAAATGCACCCAAAAGTGGTTTCCAATTGTGTCTGGGAGGTCACATGTGTTATCTTGGTTTCGTCAAAAACCTCCCATATGTGACTGGAAGGCATGTCCCATTTGTGCTGGTGACATCCAGTCACGTCTGGAGATGTTCAGAGATGTTCGGAGGGCATGGGAGTGTCTCCTGGCAAGGAAGAACCACAGTGCTGATATATTTTCAGGGCATTCAGTTCCTGAGTAGCCACCATCACTATGTTTCTTATGACCTCAGGAAGCTTCCATGAGCCACTCAACAAGCAGCTACCAGCAGCCAATTCCTTCTTCTGTAAAAGGTTTGAGATGGCAGCTAGGATTCTAGTCAAATGGGCAACGGGACAGAGAAATAAAGATAATTTTATTAGGTAGGCTTTTAAGCAGTGGTTGATGAAATCAGGCAGTCATGTGTGATAACCAGTATCTGTGACTGTACGGCACTGATAAAAGTTCAAGCAATTTTTCAAATAGGTGTTTATTTAGGGTACTTATACCCTGCCATTTCCATGCTAACACAAATGTCCAAGGCAGCATACAAAGCTTTTATCCTTTTCTGCTCACAACCACCCTGTGAGGTAGGTGAGGCTGAGAGTGAGTGATTGGTCCAGTGTCACCCAGGAAGCTTTGTGTTTGAGGGGGATTTGTCCTGGATCTTCTAGGTCTTAATCCAACTCTGTAACCACTATATCATCTTCTCTCAGTGTCTCCCAAGAAGATCCACCTTCTCTTTTCGCCCAAACTTTCCTTTTCCTTCCTGTCTCCATCCACGATATGCCTCTGCTACGAACTAATTGAAGATGGCACAGCTCAGAATTCACAGCAGTGAAGTGGTGATACTGCCTCCTCTTGATGTATCTGACTTGCTTGGCACTGTGCTTGCTGTTACTGGGCATTTTGTGACAGAACATTTCTTCCACTGTCACCAATGGCCCACGGAAGCTTCTTCAGTCTTCCTGGCCTTGTAGAAGCCGCATGAAATCATCTTTGACCCCAACAGCTGTTCTCCACATTGAGGCTTTTTACTGAATTCCTGAATGATTGACCTATGGAGAGCTACTGATGTCCTGCCAGCCCTACTCCAGGCCAGTCACCAATCTTCACATTCCCAGGTCTGGTTTCTTCATTTTTCTTGTCAAAGAGAAAGGAGTCTTTTTCATCTCTTGTTCATGAGAGGCAACCCAGAGGCAACATATGAGCCCCTTTGGGAAACATGATACTGGATCTGATGAAGCATTTTCAGCATCGCTGTTATGACTGTAGCTTCTGCGCTCTCACTGATTTTGGGCAGCTCCTTGTTTACTCATGGATTTGGCATGGTTTAGTTTATATAATGACTTGAGTAAGGCATTTGCTAGCTTTCCCTGTGAGAGTATTGTATGAAAGTGTAAGGGCACCCATGGAAACAGAGACATTGCAGTTCAGTGCCACCAGCCTTCAATGTGCTTTATGCAGCCTCTCTTTCTGACAATTGTTCTATCTGCTTCAGAGCCCCTTTGACTCAGTTCCCTGCTTGATTGAGAAATTATACAGCAGTCCCAGGGACTGCCCAAGATGCTCAACCTCAGGCATTACCATGCATATGAGGAATCCTCAATAAGTAGCATTGCCAGATTATAGCCAAACAAGTATGTACACATTGAGCAAAGTCCTAACATCTTACGTTGAGTTGCATTCTTGCAGGTTATTGCCTTCAGCCAGTGGCGTAGCCTGGGGAATGCAGGCGGTGCAGTTGCACTGGGCTACAAGCTGGGGGGCTACAAGCTGAGCTAGACACTAGTGGCTAAAATTGTGAAAATTGGGCTATGTATAGTGATAATACCATCATGTTATATACATAGTTGGAAAGGTAATTTTATGCAGAATACAATGAAACAAACTGCATTGGAATATCTATATTCTATCAAACGTTATATCCAGTTAACCAGAAAATGAAAACATAAATCTAATTGTATTTTAAGTGTATTTTAATTATGTTTTAACTTCTATTTATTATTATTTTAATGGTGTTTTATTTTTATTTTTGTTAGCCGCCCTGGGCTCTCTCTTGTGGATGAGGAAAGGTGGGATACAAATTAAGTAAAATAAAATAAATAAATAAAAGTATATGGAACAAAAGTGGATTTTATTAACTCAGGCCTTCCCGTGTTATTGATGGCTCTGAGAACCAATGAGATGTAATTCTGGTACTGTATGAAAATAATAACGTGTTAATATAAATCAGCTGTCAGTACAAATATCATACAGTACATATTTCATAACACAGTTATCCCATGCTAACTGGCTAAACAGGCACTTCTAAAGTGATGTATTTCACAAGAAGAACAATTCCTCTTTGCCCCAGCAGAGTTGCCCTAACCAATAAGGGACACAATTTTCATTTTTTTGGTTAATTAAATTAATTAAATTTTTCCCCAATTTTTCCCCAGTTTAATTAAATTTTAATTAATTAGTTAATTAATTTTCCCCCAATTTTCTTTTTAAAAAATACCCATGGGGATATTTCCCCAGGGATGACATCACTTCAATTTGTGACATCACTTCTGGGGCTACATTCTAAGGTTTGCACTGGGATACATGAGCAGCCTTTCTTTTCAATTCCTCATGTGATATGTATTTTTTCAGGGATACAGTATATGAACAGTCTCCTAGAGGTATCGGATTGAGTACATATCAGTTCAACTATGCAGGAAATAAATCATGCCTTATGGATCACACCAGAGGCTCAGACAATGCTTGTGTTAGGATGGATCCAGTGTTTGTGTTAGGAGGACATAAGCACTACCTTAACTGCCCTCTGAGCAGAGTCCAAGGACCTTAACTGCCAGGTCAAGGGAGGGCAGTCAGCCGACCTTTCCAGATTCCCTTCTTGGAGCTCCCAAAGAAGTTCATTTCATTCTCAGCCGCACAGTTCCTTATGAGTGCTGCCTCTTCCAGCCATATAGTCCACATAGGTTCTTGTGAGATTTTGGGTTTGCCAGAGTATTAGCCAAGTGTGGTGTCTCTGCCACTGCCCCCTTCACTGTTTCCCTGGCACCTCACTTTGCCTCTCATCCTGCCCTCCTTTGGATCAGTCACTGGATCAGACTTTCATGAGCCAAAAAATGGCTTTTTCTAGTGCCCTGTAATCCCTTCATCAACCATATTGATCTAACTTGGCTATTAATCATTTTATATTATATTGATTATGGGCCATATTAAGACAGACAGACAGACAGACAGACAGACAGACAAACAGATGATATAATTTTCAGTACATACAATTTACAATGTATCTCATCTGAACATATTTGAAACACAATAGATTAAAAGCAATTCCAATAGTCTGATCAAGTACAATTGTACATATTGAAAAGCTGTTCCTCACTGTTTTGTCATCTGGGAATAATAGCTGAATGGCTTTCTACAAAAAGAAACAAACCATAAAAAACCATAATGACAAAAGATTCCTTTGTGTTTCTTAATATGGCAAAGCTCTTTTCTTCTAGTGTACAATAATTACTCCTTGTGTGGAGATGTAAATGCAAAAGTTGGAAGAGCCCATCAAATTTTTGAAAATATTTAGGAGTGGAGAAGGGAACTTCCTTCCCACTCTGCTATGCATTTAGTAGGTGGTCTAAGGATTATCAAATAAGTGCAGCAGGTCTTAAATTAGCAAAATTCAGGGGGCAATCCTGGAAACTTCATTAGGTTGGTGGAAGTCCCTTGCGCCAGCATGTTGGTCATCACAAAATTGCTGTAAAGCACTTTTGTGCCACCAGGAGGACCAGTTAGACCAGCCCACCAGTGTGTGTCAGCTTAACTCAGCCAGCAGATGGTGGCCAAGGAACTTGGCTGTGTTGGCTCAGCTAGGAGGGCAGGGGGAGAGTGGGGAGGAGGCAGGGGCGGTCTGAGGCAGGGAGTTAGCTGGGTAGGGGGAATGTGGGGACTTATGTTGGATCCTGACCCTGCAGTGTGGACTGGCAAGAATGGCACTTTGCCGCTCCAGTCTGCTCAGACTACAGAGGTGGCCTAAATCCAAATAGACCTCTAGACAGTGGTGGGCTTCAGGGGGTTCTCACAGGTTCTATAGAACCCTTTGCTAATGAGCGCCTGGTTCTGAGAACCGGTTACTAATGGGGTATAGAACCTGTTGTTAATATAGGTTATTAGGACATAGAACCTGTTGTTAATTTATTTGAATCCCACCACTGCCTGTAGAGGTTGCTGCAGCCTTACACTAGCACAGTAGCAGCCTCTACAACTTGTGCTAGATGCAGTGCAGGCATACCAGCCCGCTTGTTTCAGCCTAAGTCCGTATTGTGCTGCCAGTTCAATGTAGCCATTTGCAGCTTGAGAGAGTTTGGAGAAGCAGGTAAATTTGCAGACAGGGCAGTTTGGAAGTGGAACGGATTGCTACAGGATATGGTAAACTCTTTCTCAGAGGAAATCTTCAACAGAGACTTGACAAGCACCTGTTAGAGATGCTCTAAGAGGATCTCTTGGTGTAGGTGGGAGGTTGAAGTAGATCAGGGGTGTCCAAACTTTTTTGGATCAGGAGAGCCACATCATCTCTGTGCTGGGGGATGGAAAACTAAGTTACATTTCAAATCTAAATAAATTTACATATAAGAATTATTGGAAAGGAATACAAAGCTTACCCAAGGGCCAGATAGCAGGGTCTTGCTGCGGGATACATTGAGGCTCACTGCGGGCTGTATCTATCCCCCGGGCTGGGGTTTTAACACTTCTGGACTAGATGAACAATTAGATTTCTTCCAACTCTATGATTCTATGATACACTGACACCTTGAGTATTTGCTTTAACAAGTATAAATCTAATGAATGAACAAATGAACAAATGAACGACACGAGGTTCGAGGCACATGATCCAGCAGAGATTTCCCCAAAAAGATAGGTACAATACTTTTTGAAGTTTCTTTGAAAAGTTTCTTGTGAAACTGATATGGTCCAATATTCTCATCGTCTGATCTCCCAAAATGGCCTCCAACTGTTTCCGAAGAAATTACAGAGTTCATCTTGCATCTGAGAAAGCAGCTGGAGCAGATGCCATTCACCTGATATATTAAAATGTGACTCAAACTGGTGGGCCATGATTCTGGCTCCCATGTTTATAATGATTAACAGAACTGGGAAAATGCATAAGGTGTGGTCCCTGACTATAAAAATTGGCAATTACAACCATCCATCAATTTTTTCATCCATCCATTTTGTAATCCATTCAACGTATTACAACCATTTTCAGCTAATAAGCTTACTATCAGTGTTGGGAAAGGTTTCTGGAAAACATTAAGCTCAAAATACAGAATGGAGAAAAATGCAGGATACAAACTCCTTAGCAAGCTGTAATGCAGGGGTCTCCCCGCATCTGCCAGGGAGCCAGATGCAGCCCTCAGTGAGCCTCAATGTGCCCCCTGGCAAGAGCCCTCTACCCTGCCCTTGGACAAACCACTCCAATACATTCTTATATGTAAATTTATGTAAATGTATTCAAACTTGAAATGTAAATTAGTTTTCCGGCCCCCAACACAGTGTCAAAGAGATGATGTGACCCTACCTCCAAAAACCTTGGAGGCTCCTGCTGTAATACTATGTCTTTTGCCCTAATTTCTGGAAGACTTAAAATCTATCTCTATACCTACACTATTTATATACCGCTTTTCAACTAAAAAAGTTCACAAAGCGGTTTATAAGAAAATGAAAAAAATTAATAGCTTATTAATTTTAAATGGCTATCACACTTTGAAAGGCATTGGTAATATGTACAGGGTGTGGAAACAATATCATATATCTTTGATCTTATAATATCACATACGTTTCTAGTCTGTTCACTCAATGAGAAGATGCACCTAAAGCTTCTAGGCCTGATCCAGGCAAACAGAGAGGATTGATCAGACCAGGACAATTTCAATTTGCTGTTTCCACAGGAGAAGTTGATATAGAGAACAGCAGTTTTTGTTTGTTTGTTTGTTTTTTTATGGGAGATTGTAGAGAGTCTAGTTAATGAGCAACAAGGATGTTGTAATTGGGGTTCCTGTGGATCATGCGGATTTTAGGTAGTATTTCCATTGTTATGCCAATAAAGGTTCCTTGTATCTTGTACCTTTAATTACTCTGCTTTTTTATATCAAGAGAGTTTTAGCATGATCAAGTACATGCAGTGAAGTTCAGGAACAGCTTAAAAAAGAGGCACCCTTGCGGTCTCCTTTTGTTACAAATTCCCTGAACGTATAGAGAGGAAACTCTGAATGCCTGAACAAACCAATTTTTCACCTTTTTAAAATGTATGCAAATTTAGGCTTTTCAACTAGCTAGCAACATGCTTGAATGGCACACGATGCAACAGAATGCCTTCAGACAAAGCTTTCACTGTCCTAAATGTGACAAAGAATCCATTTATAAATCAATCACTATCTTCCTCTGTTTTTCCATTGCAAATAGGCCTTTAAACATTTCAGCCAAAAGATTTCCCTTTCACTTTTTCTATTATTTAGTGACATTCACAAAAGCCACATTTGAATTAGGTTAAAAAAAATCTTGAAGATGATATCTATCTTGGTGGCATTTAGAAGTTCTTTTTATCAGATTTCATAAATTCATAAATATACAGAAAAAAACCTTGGATTGGGAATAACTTGGATTGAGAATGTTTTGTAAGACAAGCAAACATTTATAATAAATTTTAACTCTGATATACAAGCGATGTCTTGATAAAGAAATGAAAAAGTCCCGGCCAGAATACAACCGGTTTCAGCGCTCCACCATCACCTCCTCAGCTTCTCCTTAGAGAGCAGTCTATGCATGGCTACTCTGAATGTAAGTCCTATTATCATTAGTAGGGCTAACTTCTATGTAAGGGGAACAATGGAAAGGAGCCTGAGAGACCTAGCACTATCCTAACCATGTCTTCTCAAAAGTATATAGTATGTCCCGTTGTGTTCAATGGGTCTTCTTACTTCCAGGAAAGTGTCTTTAGGACTGCAGCCCTAGCTTTGCGTGTCTACTCTAAAGTAAGACCTATTATAATCATTCGGGCTCACTCCTGTGTAAAGGGGCAGATTGCAGCCTGAGAGACCTGAGAGAGGATAAGTGCATGTTAATTTGTTTTATTTTTTCTTTATATTTTGTATTTTCTTTATTATTTTGTATAAAATTAGAGGATTGTAATCATTTTTATATTTTAGATTATGGGACAAATCAACTGAGTTTCCATTATTTCTTATGGGAAAATTCATTTGATATAGAAGCATTTTGGATTACAAGCATGTGTCTGGAAAGAATTATGCTTGTAAATATTTGTAAAGTAGATGGTTTAATTTCAATATAATTTTTGAGGTGATTGATAAATATTGACTTGGCTTATAACCAGCTATTATTTGTAATGGCTGCCAGTAACCTCACTACCTTCTAACAGTGCATTACTGCTCATGTCTGCCTAAAGCAGTGGTTCTCAATCTTCCTAACGCTGTGACCCCGTTATAAGTTCCTCATGTTGTGGGGACCCCCAACCATAAAATTATTTTCATTGCTACTTTATAACTGTAATTTTGCTACTGTTATGAATTGTAATGTAAATATCCGATATGCAGGATATATTTTCATTGTTACAAATGAAATGTGTGTTTTATGCACACACTGAACACAATGGAATTTATTTCAGAGTAGGCATGCATAGGATTGGGCCCTGAGGCTGCAATCCTATCCACATTTACATGGGAGTAAAGGCCCCCTGACTATAATGGGATTTATTTCAGAGTAGGCTTGCATAGGATTGGGCCTGAGGCTGTCAATCAGCCCTGACAAGCCTGACCTGGCCCCCTGCACCAGGGGTCTTTAGGCGACCCCCAGGAAACCTCTAGGCAACCCCCAAAGGGGTCCCGACCCCCACTTTGAGAAACACTGGCCTAAAGGAAAGTCCATTCAGTGGCATTGCTAGGGGTCTATAAGAGAGATGCAGAATTAACCAATGATGCACTTGGTGGTGTGCAAGTGACACCACTACTGGCCAAAATTGTGAAATGTCTGTACTTATCAAATAACCAGAAAAGGAAAACACAAATACCTTACATATGAAAAGTGGATTTCCATAACTCAAAAATGGAGCTACTATGAAGTGGTTCAAATCCACTCCAGCAAAATAGCTGTCATAGAGCTACTGCATTTTTTACTCCAGCATGGTCTTCTGTGATAATCTTCTATTCAGAATCACAACCCCATAATGACCTGTGAGGCTGCTTTTGTCAGGGTTTCTGGGTAAACTTGACTGAATTTGCAGTCCTGATTTTGGCGATGCTTTAGTATGTGAAACAATGTATTCTTAAGCCTATGGAGAAAAGTGCTTAGTCATGATGACACCGAGTTGTAAAGCACTTTTATTGTAAGTCCATGGTTGGTGAAATACCAGGTGAGGTAAAATATGGGGTGAGGTATTGTTGACTATGTAATATGCAACCTGATTGGCCAACAGGCGTTTAAAAGTAGGGCCCTTCAAGCTCTCAAGTGTGGGTCAGTTTTGGTCATGGACAGAGCATTCCTGAGGCATGAGGTGCCCCTTTCCATGGGTGCTATCACATGGGTGGGTGCCAAACCACACGCTTCAGAGCATGCACATGCACCCTCTAGACCCCCCCATCAGGAGCTGAGCAGGTGCAGGTGCACTCCGGCTGCATTCCCTTGGGGGCTTATCTCCTAGAGCAGGCAGCTTTTGAGTACAACACGTGCCCTCTAAGCCTCTGTTGGAGACAAGCAGGTGCATGTTCACTCTTGTCTGCATTCTCCAGGGGCTTCCAGAGAACACATTTAGAGAGCATTTAGGAAAGCTTTTAGAGACCACATGCAAGTACCCTCTTGGCCCTTGTTGGGGGATGCATTCTGGTTGGCATTGTCTTGGGCACCCAAAGCCCTGGCTATTCCTTTTATTGTAGAGATGTGGTGGAGAATATTTTGGTGTTGGAGAGAAATTTTGCTCTGTATATACTTGTTGGGTGGCAGAAGACTGCTATTGTCTGTTACACTGCCAGCTGCTGTAAATATTCCAATGCAGACTGTTTGGTAGTGGAAACAGCTGCTGTGTCTGTTTTCATTCCTGGGTTGCCAGCTACATCACTGGAATAGACTTTCTGCTTCTCTGCTAGATAGCACAAACACTGCACTTCTACCCAACTTTTAACAGTCTTTACTTTATCCAAAATGGCAGAGGATGTCAGTCCTCTGTGATGTAGTGCTAAGAGTCCTGCCTGCATGAGAGCAGGAATCATTCACTCCTAATAATGTAGATGTGATTTGTGGATTTGTGAATGTTTGAATCCTTGCAAGCTTCTTAAAACAAATTGTGCCTCTTGAGGAAGAATAAATAGGAAAGACCATTTATTAAACTATTTAAGTAAGCTTCACATCATCTGTCCCCAAAGGGACCTATCAAGGTAGCCCAGAGGCACAGAGGTTGTTAATCTTCACCTTTAGGGACTCACACATTCTCTATTTTTCTTCATTGTAGAATACACAATATGTTCTTATGGCATCCTAGTCTACTGTGTGATTATCATAGGAGATTATCATAGACTGAAGTGTTCCACACATTTGAACTGTGGGAGTCAGCCGCCAAAATATGAACATAGAGTTAATCTTCAGTCTTGATTTGTAGCTGCGTATTCATAACCAAGATCATTTGCTATGACATTTCAGTAATTAGATTTCTTACAAATGTACACATTGCTATTGCTGAGATATTACTGATATAGCAGATAGTGAAATTAGCCTTTCCAAATGATGTTGCAACATGTTCCTAGACTTGCAAAATCCACATAGAATCGGTATTACTCCCACACCGGTAATAAAATTCACAGAGACAGGCTTGGATTAAATGGCCATTTATTAACTATTTGACCAATAAAAAACAGCAAGGAACTGCAAACTAAATGCCATGCGAGTCACTCGATAGGAAGTGGCTGTCTGCAAAGTCCCAAGATATTTGGGCGTATACCCTGACTCCTGGCCCACTTAAAGGAAAGTCTAAGGTAGCCATTTCTTGCCAACTCCAAAGCAGTCAAGGTGGCTGGAATGCTCCACCAGCCAGTTGCCCAGCTGGCTTTCCATAAATCCAGACCAAGGGGTTTGCCAGTCTACCCATCAAGACGGTCAGGCATCATGAAGCGGTTCTGGCTCACCTCCAGCCTTTGCCAACCTCAGGATGAACACAAAGGCCTATTCCCACCTGTTTCCCGCACAACACCTGCCATAAATGACAAACAATTCAAATTTCAAACCCAAGTCAGCACCCCCCTACAGAGATTGGATTGGCGAAAAAGCCCTCACCAAAGAGCCAATTCAGGTGAGAACCAAAAATTCCTACTCAGCCCCTTATGGCAACCAGCTAATCTCAGCATATAAGAAGGGCGGGCAAGAACATAGACTTCACCCGACCGGGCTCAAAAGGAAGCGTGCTCCCAAACAGTCCAGCCAGGCATGTCCCCAAGCCCCCAAAGCGGCCAATGAGGGGCTACCAAGCCAGCGTCTGTGGCTGTCTCGGGCTGGGGCAAATTAAGTTGGTGAGTGGTACACATTAACTTGCTCCCATTAGGCATTGGGATTATTTCATCTTAAGTTTGTCTACCAATGTTTACAAACCAACAAAAAACGTACAGTTCTTTCATACAGCATGTTTAATTATATTTGGTTAGAAAAAAACCACTTGTGTTATGAAAGAGATGTGAATTGGGATTTTTTCCCCCCTAATTCTCTATTTACTAGAAAGTATGATATCGCTCAGAACACAAGCAACACAGACAATGAATGAAGATCATTTGTATTGTCCTTTTCTGTTTCCACTTATAAAACAAGCTTAGTTCCTTGTAATTGGTGGGTGCGTGTGCATTTGGCAAAGAATGTTGTAAAGCAAAGAACAATTCATAAAAAAATAATTCATTTGGTCAATTTTTAACAAATTCAAGACAAAACTACATTGGTATTTATGCTCGAACCAAAGTTTTTGAACTTGTGTGAACTTCAGATTAATAATTATATGGGCTCAGCTGAAGTTATCTATCCCACATATGGCAGGCGATGTGCCCTGTTGCATTGGCTGTGTAGGAATTTATAACAAGTTGTATTAATTGCTCATTATGTTGGGCTTAGTAGAATGGACAACAGAAGCTGCTGCTCCCCGCTTGGGTTTTTTAATGGCAGCTAACAGAAGAAGTGTCAAATGACAACTATTAGACAACGATATTCAGTCACTAGTGGATAGGAAACCTCTTCTCACTCCCTTTTTTCCTGTTGTATGTTGCAAGCCCTTATTAGGAGGTGCATTTCCAGAGGTGATAGGTGAAAACCGTAATCGGCATGACATATTGAAATGTACCAGTGGTTCCCAAACTTTTTCCACTGGTGGCTCCCTTATTGGTCCTTTGGCTGTGGCTTCCTCTTAGAATTAAAATCCTGTATATTGTATAGAGCAGCAGGTTTTTCCTGAGGATTCTGTGGCTTCCTTAGGAAACCATTGATCACAGTGTAAGAACCAGTGCCCTATAACCAGTGGTGGGCTTCATGGGGTTCTCACAGGTTTTATAGAACCCTTTGCTAATTCAGTCTTTTGTAAATAATGTGCAATTCTGAGAACTGGTTACTAATGGGACATAGAACCTGTTGTTAATTTAGGTTATTAGGACATAGAATCTGTTGTTAATTTATTTGAATCCCACCACTGCCTATAACCTATAAACACTGCAATTCACTTCTCACCTTGTTCCCATTGTGGCATCTGTGCACTGGCCTAATCTCCTTGGAAGTAGCACAGGACTGCCTTACAGCACTTCTCCAACACACCCAAGCTGGAGAAGGTTGAATTGGAATTGGTAGGAAGAATTGCACTGTGAATCATACATTAAAATCCACAATCACAACAGTGTCCATTGAAAATAAGAATTGATGGGTGATTCTGAATGGTAAAAAAAGTCAAGCCTATGTGAAGCCCTGTTTTCACAATAAAGACACAGGTCTGGTTAACATAAGAAGTTCTACAGTGGATCATAAATATGTTTCACTTGTCATAAGACTACTGAAAATAACCTGGATCAGCAATCCCATTATCTGTCTACCGTATTTATATACCGCTTTTCAATAGAAAAGTTCACAAAGCAGTTTACAAAGAAAATGAAAAAAATTAATAGCTAATTAATAGCTCATGGGTCCCTTTCCCTAAAGGGCTCACAATCTAAAGTGCAAAACGGACACCAGCAGAAGCTACTATAACAGACATTGCTTGGGTGAAAGAGGCCATTTACTCTCCCCCTGCTAAATAAAGGAGGAACACCCACTTGAAAGAGTGCCTCTTGCCCAGTTAGCAGGGATTGGAAGGAACTGCAAGTAGTCAACATAATACTGACAACGGTGCAACCCTTTTGTAAATAATGTGCAATGCATGTGTGTCTAACAGCCATTTAGGCATGGCTTTCACGCACACATACACACATATTATTTAGAAATGCCTGTCTTAATTTACAAGACTATGAGCACAGTCCTAAACAATTTAGGCTGGCAAACTCACCTGGCATAACTTCCTGTGGTGGAACTGTTGTGACAATCCCCAGGAGTTGTGCTGGCCTAAGTGGGAGTAAGGATTGCAGCCTATGGGTGCAATCCTAAACTAGGCCAGCACAACAAATTGGTCTTCCCATTCCTGGGGGGAGGTAGGGAAGCAAGCACATGTCTGTACACTGGCCTAACCCTCCCCCATGAGTGGTACATAAGTGTCTTATGGCACATTTGTGACAACCCCAGTCAGCATGGGACTTATGTCAGGACTTAAGCCTAACTGGAGCTTAGGATTGCAGCCTATTTTTTTCACTGTCTGGACCTGCTGAAATGTATTTACTGTGTAAAGTGAGTGAAGTAATGCTTGGAGCCACTGTGTGCATATGTGTGAGACACACCAGCTTTTTCAGAAAAATCAATGGCATGTTGCTGAAAAATGTGAGAAGGCTTCAAATTTAAATTGCTATGAATGTTGTGAAGCTACACTTGAACATTTATGAGGCGCTCATATTATTTATTATTTGGCAAAGATTTCAGTACTGTTGAACCTTAGATGATTGGTTATCTGTAGTGAATCTTAATGCAGAGAATCTCTTATTCAGAGAGATACCACATGTATTATTTTACAATTACTATGCTCAAGAAGAGGCAAAAAGAAAATGGGTAGTGCAGGCAGTACTGCAAATATGAATGACATTTTAAAACTAATTCTGTTAAGAGAGGTACCAGGTTTTTTTTCTTTCTAATACAATCCTTGATAGTTTGCTGGCGGATCAGGAACCAGTCTACAGTCTTATTGCTATTCAGTGTGCTTTGTGATCCCTGGTTATGACCTACACTGTAGCCTCTGGGCGCATTCTACAGCTGAATGCTATTCAAATGCTGCACTGAAGGCAACACAGCAACTGTCATATTTGAGGCTTGCCAACTGAATGTCACCATGGTACAGCCTCCCACCCTCAATAACTCTGGCACAGTCCCTCTCAGTAATCATGGCAGCTCTGACATCAGTAGCATCCTAATGTTTGTGTATTAATCCATGCATTGCTGTTGCAATGTCAGTGTCACATCAATGCAGCATTCAAGGAGCAAATGCATGGAACTAGCTAGCAATGCAAGAAACTAGCTACCAAATGCATGGAACTAACCAGCAACATGCTTTAACTTTGATGTAAAAAGCCTGCAGTGTGGATTCTTTCACACCATCTGTGAATATGGCATATGTGCATTAAAGATTGGCATGGTATCAGGTCAGGCACTAGCTGAGGGTACTAGGCCATCAGGCCTGAATTCTCAATACTTAGAAAAAGTGGCAGTACCCAATAGGTATTATGGAGATCTGAGTGCAGAAATTTGCCCAGGACCCTAGTCCCAACACAGGGCATGGTATTCCAAATCATACTTCTGTTGTTGCCAAACAATATTCAAGAGGACGTTAGCATTCCAGACTGATTTCCTAAGTTACTTTAAAATTCCCTGCTAACAAACACTTCAGTTGTACAACACCCATTCTATACATTAGCGCAAATAAAGATGGCTTCTTCCTAATGTTGATTAACCCACTAGAAAACACACAATTACAGAAAGATATTAAGATGTTTCCAGGCTAAGCTATTTGGGTGATGGCTTAAGACAGATTTGAAACCTTGGTATTCTAAAGGAACAGAAAGCAATTTATTAGCAGTAGCAGCTCATATCTACAGTCATTACTTGGAAACAGCCTGAGATTAAATGGATGTGGATTTCTATAACAATCTATGAATGTTCCATCATTCTAGTGCCCAAATTTCTCTCTTTATTTTCATACTTATCACTCTGGTTTTGTTATTTTCTGATTTATTTTTTCCAGCAGCGAGTTCAATCTGTCATCCAAGCTCTGCTTCTGTGCTTTGGTATTTATATCTCTCACTGTGGACAATAAAAGGTGTGGCCTTCCTCCTATTATAGCGCGTTTTCAGGACAGATGGAAAATCTGACACATATAGACAAATCAGATGGAAATAAAAGAATAAAATATAAAAACATGGGTATCATTTTGTAGGCAAAGAGGTGTATCCCACCATCTTAAGATGTGTATTATTTATGCTTATCCTTGTCCCTTCCCCATCATATTTGTTTCTTTATAATTTATTCCCCATACTTTGATTTATTACAAAGTAAAAATATGCATTAGAGGCTCATATACATTAAAGGTATCTGTCCACAAATCAGAGACTATTTTTCCTTTGCTGAAAAGAGATTCCACAAGGTTGGAGGACAGGCAGGAGAAAGGAGAGCAGGAGGCAGAGCAAGGATGTTGCATTCTTACTGGATTCCCCAGCAGCCAGGACTGGCCCAGGACTGCCTAAGGACACAATTCAAAGTTAGGGCTGCCCCAACTATTCTGAATCCAGAGCAGAAAGTTATGCTGGATCCAGAGAGAGGAAGCCTGGGCTGCCCCAGCTGCTCCAGAACATGCTCAGTAAGCACCAAATAAGTGGCACTTGAGGAGGGCTTGTTTCTGAGGAGACCCCCCTCAAATCACACTGAACAAGAAACAGTGTGATGCCTGCTTTATAAGGAGTCTCTGATGAGACTGCCAGTATAGTCTACAGTGAATACAAAGGGCTTCTTGGTGCGTTCTGCTGCATCCCCACCTTAATGGGCTGCTGTAGTTGTGCCAGATCATGAGGTTGAGAGTCAGGGGTTGCAGAGGATGGCCAAGAACTCAGGTTTTTGGTCAACACTGCCATTCTTACTCGGGCCTTATCATGGACCCCTATGAGTCTACTCATTACTATACTTGCTTCTGAGGTGGTATAACTCTGAGGAGCTGGAAGAGGGCATTTCTGCCCTGGAAACAGGCTTTGAATACAGAGAATCTGCTCTGCCCTAGGCAATCCTAAACATGCCCTCAACATACTTCTCCTGAACTGCCTGGGCTGCCCCAGTTAGGGCAGCCCAGATCCACCTGTCTTGCAGCAGCCTATGTTGCCTTAGGCTGCCCCAAGCCTTTTCCAGAATTACTAAGGTGGCCCATCTTTCAGTTGGGTCAGCCCAGTGATAGACAGGGTAACCTAAGTGCACTTCTGGATTGTGTCCTAGGTCTGATTGGACTCATAGATGCTTACCTTACCACAGGGAAAGAGATGAGGCTCCCCTACCAGTGGTAGTGCAGTAGGAGTGCACTGGATATAGCACAGGCATGCCAGCCTGCCTTTTCCAGTGCAAGTTAGGATTGCACTGCCATAGAACTACACTACATAAGCACAGAGGACTATACCACATGCTTCTGTAAAGTGAGATTTGAATCACTTGGAAACATTTGTTTTTCAGTGTTGGCAGTGGACTAAGTAAATGATCATAGACTATGATGTGATAGTCTGTATCAATTAAAAAATTCTGTATCAATTTTTCATATCCTATTCTTTCTGTTCAAATAAATTTTGCCATATTTTTAAGTTACATTACATATTTACATATTTTAAATGTTACATTACATATTTTACAAAATACAAAAGTTACATTACAAAAGTTATATTACAAAAGTTACATTACATATTTTAAAAAGTTACATTACCTTAACTATAAACAAAAGTGAGACAGAAAAAAAATCAACAATTTGCTCAGTAAAGTAAGGGTACAGATGAGGAGAAGAATTGATCAGAGCACTGGAATTTCTTTTAATTAATGTTTTCATCTTAATGGGGCATAGTGAGGAGTTGTCATGATGATCTCCTACACTACAGTACTGCTCCAAAGAATTAGGCTATTTCTATTATTTGATTGATTGCTTGATCATTTGATGTTCATTATCATAAGTTCAGCTTTACAGATATTATTTTCCAGGCCCATCTGAGTAATCCTCTAACTTGTGTTTACTTCTGGTTGTACAGTTACCCAATTAAAAAGGTTTCTTCTTTAATACTTTGTGATTATCTACTAAACACTGTAGGAGTCATTTTAATTAAGTGGAAGTGGATTCTAATCACATGTGACTAGCTTGTCAGACTCAATATTGAAGATAAGAAAACTGCTCATTTGCATATAAAAAGCAGACAGCTTTACACAGTAAAAACAATGTAGCTTGCAAAGGGGAACACTATTTAAGATGCAAAGTTTTATTTAATTTTGGTTTTAGTGACAACAACCAACAGGTCACTTTCAAACCACAGTGGCCTAGCACAGTACTGTTAGGTGGCCTAACACATCATAAAGTAAAAGCAGTCGGTTCCTCCTGTGTGACTTGCAAACTCCTAATTCAGGGGACAGGGATGCCCTGGACAGTTTGTCTGCTGCCTGCTACAGATGATATCCCTGTTTCCGAATAAGATGGACTTAAAGTGGCATTTGGGAAAAATTGAAAGACCTGCCCAGTAGGTGCAAATGATATGAATTGTTTGTGATTTGGTGCACAGGATTTGAGAAGACATTTCAGCCTATAACCTTTGGTTAACCAAATAATGTGGTTTGGAATTTTCTACCCGCTGCAGTGTCATTTGCTCTGCACCACACTGTACCACTTCTTGACCTGAACTATCATAATAGTAGCAGACAACAATAGTGCTATTTCATATTTTTTTTTAAAATCCATCCATTTTAAATATATTTCTTTGCATTTTCTTTCACCATTATATTAAAACTGCTAAATATATTCTAAGCAGAAATTTTAGGAAATTAAGGCTGCAATTCTAACCTGCAGTAAGGCTGATATAAGCCCTGATATAAGTCCTGTGCTGATCTGGGGGTGTCACAGAGTGCCATGAGGCACTTCTGCCAGTCCTCTGGCAGTGGTGTAGCTGAGGGGGTGGTGGAGGTGCAGGGGGTATAGTTGCACCGGGATACAACCTTTAAGGGGGCTACAAGCTGAGCTTGACACATGGCTAAAATTGTGAAAAATGGGGTATGTTTGAATGATAATATCATCATGTTATATATCGTTGGAAAGGTAATTTAATGCAGAACGCAATGCAACAAACTGCATTGGAATAGCTATATTCTTTCAAATGTTATGACCATTTAACCAGAAAATTAAAACAAAAGCCTATGGAACAAAAGTAGATTTTCTTAACTCAAACCTTCCCATGATTCTGATGGCTCTGAGAGTTGATGTAATCAGATGTAATTCTGAGACAGTATGGAACTAATAAGGTCTTAATATTAATCAGCTCTCATTTCTATATACATTGGTGCCTTGTAGGACAAACTTAATTCGTTCTGGAAGCAAGCTTATCTTACAAAGCATACTTCTTACAAAGAAGATTTTTCCATAGGAAATAATGGAAACTAAGATGATTGGTTCCACAATCCCAAAAATATTCATATTACTAAGGGATTACTAACGATTACCCCTAGGGAGGAAGGGGTTTTTCTGAAAGCAAAACTAGAACCAATGGGTACAAACTGCAAGAGAGGAGATTCTGGCTGGATATCCGGAAAAATTCCTGGCGGTTCAGCAGTGGAACAGATTGCCAAGGGAGGTGGTGGACTCTCCCTCACTGGGGATCTTCAAGCAGAGGCTTGACAAGGACCTGTCGGAGATGCTCTAGAAGTATTTCCTGCTACAGGCAGGGCGTTGGACTAGATGACCTACTAGGTCCCTTCCAACTCTATGATTCTATGATTCTATATAAAAATATTAACTGTATGTAAAAATGATGACAAAACACTGTAATTGAATTCAAAACACTGTAATACAGCACAATTACAGTAATAAAAGACTGTAATATACTGTATGTATATTACATTTATAGTTGCAACGCCAGCCAGATCCAATCGAATTGGCTCTGCCTTTCCATTGAACTGATTCAGTGGTGTGGAGATGGGGGATTTGCTGCTTGGGTAACAGCCTATCCTCCATAACAATCTAACCCAGGCTTTCGTGCTTCACATGCAGCGTATGCAGCGCCGAGCACGATACCATAGTCTTTCAAGACTGGCAGAGGCCTGCTTTTAAGTTCTGTAAACAGAAAAGAAAAGGATTACTAATTTTCACTGAGTTACTGGTGTACACCCCAGGGGGTCTACTCAGAATCAAACCCCATTGCATTCCCTCTGGTGTGGGATCACAGGCATTTAAAGGTGGGGAGAAGAGGACTCCAGGTTTTTCCCTGCATGCAAAACAGGCATGAGTCCATGGGGTCTACACAGAATCAAGCTGGCCGAGGGAGGAGACTCAGACAATGCTGCTGGGTCTGCCTGAGGCTTACTCCCAGGAAAGTGTGGAGAGGAATGTAGCCTAGGGACACAATCCTATGCATGTTTGGACAATGGTAAGCCCCATTATACTCAATGAGGCTTACTCCCTGAAAGTGTGGAAAGGACTGACACGTTGGGACACAATCCTATGCATGTTTGCTCAGAAGTAAGCCCCATTACACTCAATGAGTCTTACTCCCAGGAAAGTGTGGGGAGGTTTACAGGCACAGCCCACCCCCTTCCCTTGGAAATCAAGCCACCTCATGCTGTCTCCCTCTCAGGGAAGAGGAGAGTCCTGCAGCCAGCCATGACTCCTGAGAGACCTTCGCTGGGGGCGGACCTCTCTTTGGGATCCTGCATATGCCTGCCTGTTTGTCTCCTCAGAAGTAAGCACCAGTACAGTCAATGGGGCTTACTCCCAAGAAAAAGCAGAGAGGATTGCAGCCTCTGCATTTGCATTGCTGCTACAGGAGAACTACAGACCGCTTTCTCCTCTGCCCACCCTCCCCTAAGCCTTCCTGTGCCGCCTCTGCTGGTACTGTAGGTGGGCTGAGAGGTCCTGCTTCTCTTTTTCCCTGCCTCAGCCACCCAGAGGGGCCAACCAGGGTTCATCTTTCAAAGTACATTCGTCCCGTGGAGCAGGATTCCTTAGCAATTTTGATTCATCTTTCAAAGTGTACTTCTTACAGGGCATTTGTTTTACGAGATATCACTGTACATCTATCAGAATACACTTACAGATGCTAACTGGCTATACAGACACTTCTAAGTGGTGTTCCTCTTACACTTAGCATGGAAAGAATAGCCATCCCTCTTTGCATCAGCAAAGAGGTTTCCCTAGCCTATAAAGGACACACATTTCATTATTTTACTTAATAAATTTGATTTTGTTGTTGCATGGATGGGGGGGGGGCAACAAAATCTTCTTCAACTCCAGATCACAAATAGGTGCTTTAGCTATCCACTAGCAGAGCAAACGATGGTGAACTGCTGAGGAGAAAGAGGAGGCAGATTTTCCCCCAATTTTCTTTTAAAAAATACCTGGGGATGACGCCAATTCCAGTTGTGACATCACTTCTGGGGCAACATTTTGAGCTTTGCACCAGGCTACATGAACACAGCTATGCCACTGTATACACTATCTGCTGCACACCACCACAGGAAGATATGCCAGGTGAGTTAGGCTGGCCTAAATTAGTTCAGATTGCACCCTAAACAAAAAAAAAACTGTTTACTGTATTTACTTGAATCTAACGCTTACCCTTTTCAGCCAAATTTAGTCTCCAAAATCAGGTTGTGCATTATATTTAATGATTAATTAGATTTAAGTAAAAGTAATATTTTTGATTATAAGTATAAGGTATGCATTAGAATCAATGGTGCATTAGAGATGAGTAAATATGGGTATATCCATTTTAAAATGAACAGAGACAACACACAGTGCTTCAATTTTTGACATAACAATTATACAATAGCAGTGATGAGGACATTTCTAACATCTGTCCATCACTTACTAAAGGCTATGTATCAGTAATCTTCGGTAGATTTTATTCTTGCTTATTGCATCATTGTGCATAACTAGGCTACAGTCAAGTGCTTTATAAATATGAACTAATTAATGAGAACTGCACTTATCCTCAAAGGAACAGAGTTCAGGTGTGATGCAGATAAGAATAGTACTTAGATTTTATTAGTGTGTTCTCTCATCAAAGTACTTTACAAACATTACCTAATTGAAGTTCTAACCCTGCAAGTATGTCTGATGCATGGAAACCCAATTAGAGATAATAGACCATATGGACAAATTCCGTCATGATTAATTAACCTAAAAATGAAAGTGTTGGCTGAACACTTTTCAAACTACTTGAGGGTGGAAAATTGGCTGATAACTTCCCCAGCATTAACACCAGAAAGGATCATCACAGGTTGCAAGCCCTGGTTGGTATGGGCAAATTCTAGGGTTTTGTTTCTACATTTCTTTAAAAGAAGTAATCAACCTAAGAATGCCAGATGCAGGGAAGGGCTATTGGATGCAGGTGTTGTTGCTCCTAAAAACTATAGTGTTTTGCCCCCTCTCAAGGAATGCCATTGATTGAAAAAAAAAATCCCTTCAATTGATGCAGGAAGACCTGGACAAGCTGCAAGTTCAGTATCTGAACAATGGTATATGCTAAGGACTTTCGATGGGCTTTTCAGCTTTCAGTAAACTAAAAACAAAGCTAGCCTGAATTACCATGTTAACTCAAATCTAATATGTACTTTTTCAGCTAAATTTATTCTCCAAAATAGGGGTGCACATTATTATTGTTATTGTTGTTGTTGTTGTTGTTGTTGTTATTATTATTATTATTATTATTATTATCCATAAATACACAGTGAACAATTTCGTGCTGGTTTCATTTACATCACCAGTCGGACGCTTCCCAAGAGTCTAGGACTCTTGTGATGTAGCAGCGTATAATTTGTGCTGATCCCAGAAGAGCGGCTTTCTGCAGTTGGCAGAGTGATATTTTGTCAATGCCAATAGTTTTCAGGTGCCTGCCAAGGTCTTTGGGCACTGCACCCAGTGTGCCAATTACCACTGGAACCACCTGCACTGGCTTACACCAGATACGCTGTAATTTGATTATTTGGTCTTGGTAGTGGGAGATCTTTTCCAGTTGTTTCTCCTCAATTCTGCTATCACCTGGTATTTCTTTTATTATTATTATTATTATTATTATTATTATTATTATTATTATTATTATTATTATTATTATTATTATTATTATTTTAATAATTTATATTCCACATTCCTTGAGCCATAGACTGACTCAAGGCAGCTCACAATAAAACATATTAAAAACATTCAGTAATATATTCAGTTAAAAACAATTAAAAACATACAAGCTAAAAACAGTAAAAACAATAACATTAGATTCAATGGCGCATTCAGTTTGAGTAAATACAGTATTTTGATTATAAGTATAGGTGAGAATATAGATTACTTTTAATGTAACATAAACCCATTGTTCTATAAAGTAAAGCAATTAAGTAAATCATAACACAAACCCATTGTCATATTATTGTCATATAACGTTGCATGCAGTAAAATTAAATTTTACACCTCCTTTGTAGCTGTGCATTACAATTTCCAGTAAACCTTTTTTAAATCTCAAATCTGTAGAAATAGGGGTATGCATTAGATTTGATGGCCCATTAAATTTGAGTAAATATGAGTAATTGTTGGTGAATTATTTTTGAAATAAAACATCAGATTTAATATCACTGTAATGAGATATATTGTATTCTCTCTACAGTTCAGTAATTGCTAGGTAGTTATTCTCCTCACAGTTGACTTTGTGGAAAGAAGTGCATTTTTATTCATTACTGTGTTAAGTAAAAGCTTAGTTCTCTGCTAAACAGAGTAAAAAGATCCAGTCTGTGTTTCATCCTTTTGACTGAATTGCCTTTACAATGACATTCCTGCTTCTTCTAATACAATCCTAATTCTGCAATATGCTTAGAGTTACCATTCACTATAAACAAAAAAGAGGATAAGGCTGCCCCAAATGTAGGACACCCCAGAAAAATGTAAGAATATCAGAATAAAAACTAAACACTCATATATATTGCTTTTGTGTGGTTATTTAAGCACCATATTATAACTTATTAATAAATTTAAAACTGTTACTTATAATTTATTGCATACAATTTATAAATTACAAAAAGTTTACATGATACTATCTCACATGAAATTTTTTTCCAGGAAACATGGGTAAAAAAGAAGACATGTCCTTGAAAAGGAGGACATAACAGTCACCTGACCTAATAGTTTTGCTCATTGTTTCTTCAGAGAAGAAGGGCAAAGGTACATTAGCTGTTCAAATGAATAATAAGATCATTTCATAAGATCATAAGATCTAAAATCAACATAACTATTAAGAAGTGATGGAAGTTTGGCATTTTCTCATGGATCCTTCTATCCATAATATTTCTGCTGGAGAAACAGTTGGAATCAGTTGACAGTCTGATTTTAACGTGAGGAGAATAGATAAGGATCTTGGACCTAGAGATGGCCCTGGGGGGCTGGTAGAGTTTTGCTGAATGCAAACTGTATGGGGTATGTAGGGATTGCTGGAACAAGAACAGTTCAGCACCACTGGCAGGCATCAACCAGAGGGTTGAATCCAGAGTACAGAGTAAGTGATGTGGCTCAACAGGTCAGAAGATGACTAATCAAGCAGCAATGGATTCAGAATTGGAGGGAGAACATAGCAAACAAACAGAAACAATACACAGAGGTCCATTGCTATCCACTAGGTCATATAGTCAAGTGCAATGCTCAAAATGTTGCCCCAGAAGTGACGTCATTCCCAAATATTTTTAAAAAGAAAACTAGGGAAAAACTTCCTCCTCCTCAGCAGTTCACCACCCATTTGTTCTGCTAGTGGCACAGCTAAGGCATCTATTTGCTATCTGGAGTCAAAGAAGATTTCCCCACCCCTACCCCAAAGCAGCAAAATCAAATTTAATTAGGTATTAAAATGAAAATTATATCCCTTATAGGTTAGGGTAACTGTGCTGGGGCAAAGAGGAATGGTTATTCTTTCCCTGCTAAATATAAGAGGAGAACTATAAGAAATGCCAGTATAACCAGTTAGCATGGATAATTGTATTATGATACATGTATATGGAAATGAGAGCTGATTCATATTAACACCTTATTAGTTCCATACAGTATCAGAATTACATCTCACCGGCTCCCAGAGCAATCAGTAACATGGGAAAGTTTGAGTTAAGAAAATCCACTTTTGATCCGTAGGCTTTTGGGTTTTAATTTTCTGGTTAATTGGCCATAACATTTTGAATTTAGATATTCCAGTGCAGTTTTTTTCCATTGCATTCTGTAATTACTATTGTAATTACCATGCATTCATAAAATTATCTTTCCACTAATATATAACATGATGGTATAATAATCATTCAAACATTCCCCATTTATCACAATTTTTGCCACTAGTGTCAAGCTTAGCTTGTAGCCCTCCTAAAGGTTGTAGCCTGGTTCAACTGCACCCCATAGCTATGCCACTGAAGCCATTGAATGCTGCATTTAATTATCTACATATCTATCTACAGTATTTATATACCGCTTTTCAACTGAAAAGTTCACAAAGTGGTTTACAAGAAAATGAAAAAATTAATAGCTAATTAATAGCTAATAGGTCATGTAGCTAATAACAATGTTATCAACAATAATAACAATAGGAAAACAAAACACCAACCCCTCACCAACACCAACACCAGCTAATAGGTCATAATAGCTAATAACAATGTTATCAACAATAATAACAATAGGGAAACAAAACACCAACCCCTCCTTTTGGCACAAGAGAACACTATTTGCCACTTCTCTCTTAACATGTTCATAATTATCCTTGTAGCTTCATGTTTCACTAATCCCTGTATTAGAATTTGCTCTCATAGTTTCTTGCAAGACAACTTTTCATTCTCTACAAGCCTGTTTTATGAGCTTAAGTTTAGCTAAATGTGTTTTAAAATACTGTATGATTACGATTACGAATACCTTTATTGGCATTAAAAGTTACAACCAAACAAAAAACAAAAAGGCAAAAGAACAATATCAAGTGAAAGGAGTTGGGGTGTGGACGGAGAGAGTAGAGAGAAAGAAAATGAAAATAAAGAAATTGATTCAGAAGGAGGATAAAAGAAGGGGATAAAGGAAGAAAGGAGGGGGAAGAAGGGGACTAAGAAGAAAAAGATAATTTAATGATTTGATTTAAAAAACTGGTGACAGCAACAGTAATTTCTGGTGAGATCGCTCAACAGGGCAATGATGGGGTCTATGAAAGGGTGGGGAGGGCACCACAAAATGGGGTCCAAATAAAGACTACGAAGTGAGCAATGTGTTGGGCATCTAATCAGGATATATTCAAGGGTGTCTGGTTCAAGCAGGCAAAAGGGGCAGAGTCTTAAATTCCGAGGGGTGCGGGAAAATCTGCCGCGATGAAGTGAGGAGGGGAGGATGTTGAGGCGTGCCAACATAAATGCCCTTCTGAGAGATGGATTTATCAGAGTGGTAAAATATTTGGAGGGCTGACCTTGAACTGGACAATAACCAAAAGACAGAGGGGAACATACTGGATTTAAGCCAACGAAAAGAGTAGTAAATTCTGTTTCCCAGAGTCTGTCTTGAATTAGCTTGAAAGCTTTACCGAAATCAAGATCAGCAAGTGATTCTAACGAAATGCCTAAGGAATCGAGCGTGGAGTTGATTTTTTGGAACCAAGTGGACCAGAAAGGGTCTCTTAGCAAATCATTCAGAAGAGAATTGGGCGGAAGGTTTAAGTGTAATCGAAGCCAAAACTTGAATGTTATTGACCACGCTATCGTAGAAGGGAGGTGAACTCCCAACTCCAAAGCTAATGTTGCAAGACGAATAAGATTAGGCACGCCAAGTATCCTCCTAAAGAAGACGGCTGCCACTTGATCCAGGGAATTATCTACTGCCACAATCCATGTAGGAACACCATATAACAGTTGGGTAATAATCTTAGCCCTGAAAATTTGCAGGACTGCAGGCACAAACTGGTTACCCTTGCTGTAGTGGAAACAGGCTATCGCTTTAAGGTGGTGGTGGGAGATAGAGATAGCCAGCTTCTTGTGGGCTGACCAATTTAATTGGAAATGGAAGAGCAGGCCTAAGTATTTAAAGGTAGGAACCTGTTCATAAGTTGAATGGCCGATCTTCCAGACGGATGGTGACCAAGATTTGGAAAAAACTAAGATTTTGGTTTTATTGGCATTGATAATCAAATCGTTAGATGAGCAATAATCCTGGAAAATGGAAAGAGAACGATGAAGGCCAGATTTAGTTAAGGAGAGGAAAGCCGCATCATCGGCATAGAGTAAAAAATGAACTGGGGTTCCATTGAGGGAAGGGGGGGGGGGCGACTGGTTGATTGAAATAATGAGAAGGGAGATTGAAATAATGAGAAGGGAGATCGGATAAGAAAAGATTGAATAGTAGGGGAGCAAGAATGCAGCCCTGGCGGACACCTTTGTCAATAGAGATACTTTCAGATAGAAGGCCAGAGATATCAGATCGAACTCTACATGAGTTGGCTTGGTGTAATCAACGTATCAGGAAGAGGAGACGGGGATCAATGTCTCTGGAAGTCAGCTTATCCCAGAGGCGAGTTCTGTTGACTGAATCGAATGCACCTTTAAGGTCGACAAATGTGACATAAAGTTTCCTGCCGTGATGGACAAGGTATTTTTCAGCAAGAAATTAAAGTAAAAAGGTATGGTCACATGTGGAGTTGCCAGATCGAAAGCCAATTTGTTCCCTATTAGGAAGAGCCATTGATTCTGCCCAATCAGATAGTCTTGAAAGAAGAAATTTAGCATAAAGCTTGCCAATAATAGAAAGTAAACTAATCGGCCTATAATTCTCAGGGGAAGCAGGGTCACCTTTCTTATAGATAGGGACAATGGTAGTTGTCAACCATGATGCTGGGATATGACCTGAGCGATTAATAAGAGTGAACAAATTAGCTAGGGGGGGAGCCCACCATGCTGACTGACTGGTAAGGATCTCGCTGAGCACACCATCAGGTCCGGGGACCTTACCCAATTTAAGGGAAGCAATTAGTGGTATAATCTCATTTGGTGAGACTGGAGGCCATTCTGGGATCTGGGGGGGCAAAGGGGAGGGGTGTCATTCTGGGTTATGATCGAAAAAATTCTTGAGAAATGTAATACCCAGGAAGAGGGAGGGACTGATGAAGGTATTAAGTTGGGGTGACGAAAGGAAGGAGAGACTAAGGACCAGAAGCCCTTATGATTGTTAGAGAGGATTGCAGAGAGGAGTTGTCTCCATTTGTTCTGGGCATAGTCATGTTTTTTAGTCTCTAGTAGGTCTTTGCAGTAGGACCTCAGCTGAAAATATGATTGTAGGATTGCTGGTGAAGGGTTATGGCGAAACAGAAGAAACATTCGCCTAACTAGGTTCTTGGCCAGCCAACATTCTCTGTCAAACCAAGGGGCGCGGCTGTTAGATTTTGAGGGTTGATTACATGAGACAAGGAAAGAAGGCAGAGAAGATATAAGAGAAGAGTAATTAGAGACAGCCTCCTGAGGGGAGTTGGTAGCTACCAAAGATTGTTGGAGAGTAGTAGTTTTTTTCTGAGGTAAACCAGGCAGTCAAAGTCCTCTCAAGTCTATGGGACCATTTAAGGGACGGGAGGGCTTAAAATACTGTTATAGGTCTGGCCAGCTTGAGCAGTTAATTATATGATATTATCCATTAAAAAGCATTGCTTCTGGTTGATGATTTCATTGCCAAAGTGTGTGTAGGTGCGTGGGTGCCCATGAAGGATTGGCCACTTCTACCTGGACTGTTGACAGCAGCAGGTCAATGGCTAAATCTCTGGTAATAGCTTTATACCATCACAATGTTAAGCAAATACTCAGCTGCCATAAAATTACTGGAACTATATAGTACAGTATAGAAGGGAGACGAGTGTATGTGATCCCAGCTGTTTCACTAGGGACTGCATTACCCAGTGTAAGACAGTGTTTCAACTCCTTGATGGACCTCCTCCCAGGCAGCATGCATGACAATCCTTCAGATAGTGGGCATGCCATAGCCCCACTGAATTTTTTTGGCTATAACTTTTAGATATCGATAACTTATAGAATATAGATATTCAGTGCAGTTTGATGTATTGCATTCTGCATAAAATTACACATTGATTGATACAGTATATAACATGATGGCAATATTATTTGAAGATATGAGAATTAAAATTTTTTTGCTAGTTTGCATCATCTGGTAAGGCTTAACCCTACTCACTCCCTAGTAAGGATGAATAGCCTACCTGATTTGTAGCTGCACCTGCTACCGATAAAATTAAAATCCATATCATTATGGCTGCAATACTGATCCCCAGTTAGGCCAGCATAAGTCCCAGCACAAGTCCTATGCTGTCCTGGGGGTATTGCAAAAATGCTTCTGCACTACTACTGGAGTGTTAGACTAGTGCACAGATGCATCGGTGTCAGCACACCACCACAAGAATGGGTAGGGGGTGAGTTGTGGTTAAGATTGCACCCTGATTCTGCTAAAACAGAGTGAATTGGTGTGTGTGTGTAGATACAGTAAGCAGTAAGCTGGAATGGCCCTAGAGCCATGAATAGTGTACCAGTGACCCTTTTTATGATGCTCATCTTTCAGCGAACAAAGGCAAAAGCTTGTTTTGGCTCAAAGAACAGCTAGTAAAATGGTGAAAAGGAAATTATTTTACTTGGTAAAAGAATTAATTAAAATACAGCAGAGAGGTATAAAAATCATGTTATGAAACGCAATGGATTGTGGCACTTGCTCAATTATACACCATACGAGCCCATTTCTACAGATTCTATATTTTGCATAAACCCAGGATGATTTGTTATTCAGTTCATACAGGTCATGCTTATCAATATTACACAGGGTGTGCAAAGAATTACAGAGAGGCTTTGGTTGGAAGAGCATGTATTTGTTTATTTATGTTTCTAGGTACAGTAAGCTCCGGCTCGCAATTATGCGATTAACTATTTATGGTTTTTATGGAAATTAATGTTGTTATTTTGCTTCAAGCACTACAAAGTTGGAAAAAAGAAAACCAGTCTACTGTGTTTTTAATGATGCTCTGCAGTCTAGAAAAAGAGGGTGTCCTCTTAGGTAATAAAACTTAACCAACTTAAAAGCTTTTTCAACATGATGCATGTAGAGATTCTCTCGATAAATGTGGTCAGGTGGTGTACAATCTCCAGAGCAGTGATTTTCAACCAGTGTTCTGTGGCACATTGGTGTACTGCACATAGTCCTCAGGTGGGCCATGGGAATTTGGAGATTGGCATACATTAATAGAAAAATTGGAGGTTTGAGTAGACTGGTGTGCCTTGTCAATGGTAAAAACAACTGATGGTGTGTCTTGACAATTTCAGTGCCTTGTTAGGTATGCCGTGAAATGAAAAAGGTTGAAAATCACTGTTCTAGAAGGTGTTGAAGCTGTTCTTAGAGCAGCCATGGTGGTTTTCAAACTTTTAGCATTAGGAACCACTTTTTGGAATAAGAATCTGTCAGAAAGAAGTGATGTCATGACATCAAGAAGAGAATTTTTAACAATCCTAGGCTGCAATTCTACACGCACTTACCCGGAAATAAGTTCAACTGACTCACATTGTTAAAAACATATAGCCTACTAAAAGCACAGATCTCTAACATTTCCACAAATGCAGTCATGTACCATTGGTAACGTCAAGTTCAATACAGAATAATAAAATGCTATAGCCCGTATCTCCTGAACATGTATTCCCAGCTGTAATCCCTCAGTGGCTCTTGGAGCAATCAGTCTTGTTTGTCACATATCCATTTAGAAAATCTACTTTTACAAATGGCAGTTGTGTTTTCCCAGAGTGCCATTACACTGCACTTTCAATTTTTGGTGGAAAACAGCAGCAGAGGATGTGGAGATGCAGGTGCTTTGCCTGCCTATGCCAGAGGGTGAGTGGAGGTGGCAACAACAGTGTGGCAGCTATTGCAGTGATGCCATTAGAAGGCTCACAGGTGTGGTGCTTGGAGATTTTGCCCCCAGGACTGCCACTGAAGAACATCAGGTATGTCAATGTTTTTTATGCTCACCTTCCTGAGTCTGGGAAGATAGGAAAGAAGGGCAAGGTTAGGGAAACATTCTGCTAAATGAAACAGGTTTTACTATAGTTATCTAAAATAGATAACATAAAAATATCTATGAGAAAATAAAAGCAGCTGGTGGAAGTGGTTGTCAAATGCATTTTCATGGGTGTCTGTAACAACACAGAGCAGTCTATATCACACAGCCCAAGACAATGAGTCCTGTTTGAAGAGCATCCCCAAGTGTGTCATTTTATTATCCACTGTATCTGTGGATGATCCAGATAATCTATAGTTCATCCAGCAAGCAACACAAATTCAACCTTGTAGCCGTCCTGGAAACAACATGAGACTACTGCAATCACAGGTAAATAACAGGAGTGAGCAGAGGAGGACTGCAGTGATATTAGTTCCACTACGTCAGCTGCTCTTGTTTTGTTTATTTCATATTTTTACAAGAAAATGTGTTCCATTTACAAATGGTGACATACAGCTTGCAACTGAGAACCACAAACATATCACAAAATCCATTTATGCCTATTACTTTGATATAAAATTTTAATTGTCACATTTGTTGAATGTGGAAAACAATCCTCTAAATACTATCAGTGCATAAAACCATGGGTGCACATCATAAAACTCTGCAGCTGACAGTTCACTTCTACTGAAATATCATGATTGGCATGTAATAGGAGAGAAGTGTAGTGGAATGATGTTGCATTAATCATCGTTATTTTCACAGTAACAGAGACTGCTTTGGAAATCTTTAAATGGCAATTTATCCACTTCCTTTTTTCTTTCCTATTCACTGAAGCAAATGCCACAGCTTTGTCCACGTCAAAGCTGTTAACATTTGTGTTTCTACCAAGCATAGGGCAAAATTCCTGTGTTGATTGAACCTAAGGTACTCCAAATTATAAGAATGGTGTAGCGGACGGTGGTAATCTAGTTTGGACTTTCAACAAGATGACTGTACATTTAATGTGAAAGAAAGGACAAGATTTGTATTAACAGTAACATGTTCTGCTTTTGCAGATACTATAGTAATATTCCTTAGCTTCAATTTAATTTGTAAATCGATAAAGGTATTAATATCTTTTTAAAAAAAATATATAGGATGGTATGGTACACTTCTGATACACTTCATGGGGTGTATCACCCCATGTCAGTAAAGTTTGAGTATGACCACAAATGGCATTAATTAGTCTGAAACAGAAATTCTAAAACATCCTTACTCCAGTCAGCAGCTATACTAAATTTTCATTAAAAATGGCCAGTCCTCAGAGAGGCACTTTATGAAGCATTTTTAAAATATTATTTCCAAACTGTTCGGGAAGGAAATAATTGAACAGTTAAGGAAATAGTGACTGCTTTATTAAAGCAAAAAATAAAAATCCCTCCTGTCCTATGATAGTAGCTCCAAACAGTGCACCACAGCATCTGACTCATACAGCCCAATCCAGAGCAACTATTCCTTGCACATAAGAGGCCTTTGGGTGCCCTATCTATCACTAGGATGGAGCAACTGCAAGATGCTCCAGCCCAGTTACTCTGGAAGAGCTTAGGGCAGAGCAAGGCAAGATAGGGTCTCCTAAGAGAGGTGGACCTGCTCTGCCCTAACTGGGGCACCCTAAGATGCTCGGGAGAGGCAAGTTGAGGGCATGTTTAGCATTGCCTAGGGCAGAGCAGTTACTCTGTATCCAAAGCCTGTTTCAAGGCAGAAATGCCCTCTTTCAGTTCCTCAGAGATATACCACCTCAGGAGCAGGTATAGTAATGAGTAGACCCATAGGGGTCCATGATAAGGCCTGAGTAAGAATGGTAGTGTTGACCAAAAATCTGAGTTCTTGGCCAGCCTAGCTGCAATCCCTGCCTCTCAACCTCAGGATATGGCACAACTATGGCAGCCCACTAACCTCAGGATACAGCAGGTCACTCCAAGTATCCATCTTGAACTAGAAGAACTGCAGCTGTAACTGGTTGTCGGGAACTGCTGGGCTTCCTTATAATGTAGGCACCACAGCTGTTCCTTCTTCAGTGTGATTTGAGGGGGGTCTACTCAGGAGCAAGCCATCCCCATCTGTCACTGACTTAGCATGCTCTGGAGCAGTCAGGGCAGCCCAGGCTTCCTGACTCTCTGAATGCAGCATAACTTTCTGCTCTGGATACAGAATAGTTAGGAGAGAGCAGTTAAGGCAGAGCAGGTTGAACTTGCTCTGGATTGTGCCCATAGGGGCACCACAGAACGTCCCTGGCAGCATCTTCTTCCAAAATCTCCTGGGCAGTGTCATCTTGGTTCATATAAGAGTGCCGCCCATCTTCTTTGCTCTCCTGTGATAAAATTGTGAAAATATATAGAATATTTCTGAGTAAACATGCACTTCTGTCAGTCATTAGCTATGACACTGACTGCAGGCATGGAATTTTCCTGGGCAAATTATTAAATAGGTAAAGGTAAGGGTGTCCCTCACAGGTTACCCTGCTAGTTATGACTGACTCTAGGGAGTGGTGCTCATCCATGTTTCGAAGCCAAAGAGCCACTGTTGTCCAAAGACACCTCCATTGTCATGTGGCCAGCATGACTAACTGAAATCCTAGGCCTGTCTACTCAAAAGTAAGTCCTGTTATATTCAGTAGAGCCAACTCCCAGGGAAGAGTGATCACAAATATATCATCTTAATATGAGTAAAGTTCCCAGGAGTGCTGCTTTTTGTAACAACAACAACAACAACAATAATAATAATAATAATCAGAGAAATTTAAATTCCTTTAAAGTAGCCTAGAATACATTATTGCCTCAGAAATAGCATTGAAATCATTCAATGCAAACATTCCAACTTTACTAATACAGTGGCGCCTCACATAACAAGCGCCTCATGTAAAGTATGTTCCATGTAATAAGTCTAAATTTCCAAGAAATCCTGCTTCACGTAACAATTCTGCTTCACATAACAAGCAAACCTCTCTGGTGTCTAATGAGCACACGTACTATGAGTCCTGACACTCCACGCAGGGGCTGTTTAAAAGGTTGCTGGCCAGCGCTGCTGCCTCTAACAGCTCCCAACTTGGGGGCAGTTGCCTGGGGGTGCCAGAGGCAGGTGCCTCTAACTGCCCCCAAATGCCCCCACCTGCCACCTTGAACCTCCAGCAGCCTCCAAGGAAAGTGTCTTTGCAGCCTCCTAACCATGTCTACCCAGAAGTAAGCCCCATTGTGTTAAATGGGTCCTACTCCCAGGAAAGTGTCTTTAGGATTGCAGCCTAAATAGATTTCATAGGATCATGCACACTGAATGCATGTTTTGAATTCAATTCCAGTATTTTGTCATCATTTTTACACACAGTTAATATTTTTATATAAATATTTTTTGAGTTGTGGAACCAATCATCTGAGTTCCATTATTTCATATGGGAAAATCCGCTTCACATTAAGAGTGTTTCACATAACAAGCATGCCTCCAGAACAAATTAAACTTGTTACATGAGGCGCCACTGTATACTTTGGATGCCCAATTTTTTCACTATCACCTGTGACCGTTCAGACTCAGTGACTGAATACTATAGTTTGGCACATATAATGAATAAATGTTGCTTCAAGTTTCAGTATAACTTTATTTTTATTAGCAAGTGTTGTGAAATAATGAATTTTGATTCATTATTTGATGAAATAAAGGGATGCCTTAGCTGCCCATTTTTTTTCACTGTCACCTGTGATCCTTCAGACTCAGTGACCGATGTAATTTGATTGTAATTTTACCATTGGATTGGGAGTCTGCCTGGGCATTGATGGTAGAACTTAATTAAACAGAAAAAATGTAAATTCAAAACATGCTTTTGGATTTTTAACTGTCTAAGTAGCAGAAAAAGTCACATAATCTTGTCAAATAATAAGCATAACTTCCATTAAAACACAAGACAAACTACCAATGTTTCGGGATTCAAATCTGGATGGGCATCTCAGGGGTATATACATTAACCCCAAGTCTGATATGCATGAAACAAAAACACTGAAGACATTTCACTTGTCTGTTATCACCTTACAGCTTCCAGGTAGTGTTTGTGTGCAATCCACTTTGTTGGTTGTCTGGCATGTGAGGATGCCTCCCTGCACTGTCTTCTCAGTGATGGCCCAGAAACATTAATGCATTCTGGGGTGCAACATGGGGCACCACAGCTGATAGTGTGGTTCTCAGAGGTAAAAATTTTGAGAACTGCTAAATTAAGCAGATGAAAGAGTAAATAAATGAATATATTAAGTAGATGAACATATCCAACAAAAACTTAACCAGCTTGCTTTTAGATGTCTACTGTGTTAAAAACATGGTAGTACTTATGTACCAAGGGTATGAGGCAGTGCCCTGAATGATTATTTAATTCTATCCTTCTGCATCTTAAAAGGGTACAGTCTAACACTGTGATATAATCAAGAATTCATCTATAATCTGCTGGGAGTTTAAAAAAAATTTCATGTATACAATTAATCTTTCCCCTCCTCATTCATTTAGTTCCTTCCTTTGATGTATTACTATGAGCATGTCAGCCTACACCACCTTTCATGCAAAACCATAACAGTGTAATTAAAATAAACAAGAGTGTGGGCATCCTTATGCAGTACTAACCTTCATACTTGATTATATGTTTGGCTTTGAATTCATCCTGTACATTTAACTTGACTGGAATAGCTCTAGCAAGAGATTTTATTTTTAATTCTGTTTTTCGCAAGGTTAATGTAAGTGGGATGTAGGCGGCATATCAAATATTATGTGAGCTGTCACCAAAGCTGCACATAGGGACATTATAAAGTGTTTTTAAAGCACACTGTTGTCAATCATCCAGCATTAGCTAATGTCCAGAACATTTCATCTTGGGAAAATATATTTTCTAATATTACCGTTGCTGTGAAATATTTTACTCAGCAGGTGAGACATATTTTCATTTTGTAGTTTTAAAGGCAGTGGCTATTGTTGAAACTCAAGAATAATTCAATTGTGTTGGACCAAAGCCAGTGTTTAAGTGGTAGTATCAAGTTGTTCTGTACTCTTTGCAAGGAAGGCAGAACAACGGTACTTAATCATTTTTAATTTACAGTCATTATGGAAGTCTCCTCAGACATGACTTAAAGAAATTAAATTAAGGTACTATTCTATTTTCACTGACTTTGGGAAGAGATGGAGAAAACAGTACAGATAGTTCTGTGTGAGATATATGTCCTCTGGCAAAGTAGGCTGGTGTGAGGTCTTTAACTGTTGCAAAAATTAGGATTTTTTTGGCTCCAACCATCCTTACTCCTGTCATTAGGAACACCTGCTGGTAATCAAAGATGCCACCTTCCTAGAATGAAGGGTCAGAGCAGCAAGTCTACACTTGTTCTGATTATCCACTTCCCACAGGCTTATTCAGAAGTTACTGCCACCCCATCTCACCAGAACCAGTGGAGAGAACCATTTCCTCACCTTCACCAGGAAGATGCAAGGATCTCAAGGGCTGCAGGAAAACCAATCAATGTCAATTTGAGCTTGGCCAGTGAAGTGGGGAGGAGAGGTGTCCTGAAAGGTCAGCTTTAGAAAAGGTGTCCTAAATCAGAACAAAGTCAATATGCTATTAGAGGCATTCCTAGACAAAGTGGTGCCCTTAGCAAGGACTGAAATTTGGCCCCTATCAAAACACCTGAAACCCATCTTTTACCTAATGTTATAAGTCAATAATATAAAACTGGGCATATGCGCTCACGGTACAAGACACCTTGTGCCATAGAGTCAGTATGCCTCTGATGCTACCTCATTATTATAGGATTATCCAGTTGCTTCAGTGCTGAGTAGGAATATCCTATCTTTTTGCCAAATTGACGTTGGCTTTTCCCCACTCCATACTGAGATTTTTGTGATATTGTGATTCTACTCCATTTTGTGTTTATTAGGAAGTAGCCATTGGCAGCATGGCAGGGTCAGGAAGGAATAAGGCAATGGTGATAATCCTGTATTGGTAACCAACAATGTGAAGAGGGTCAGTCAGAAACCCCTGTGGCTGTATAGCACAAGGTAGCAGCAGTGGTTGTTTACTCACAATCTGGTTTTTTTTTTTTTTTTAAATCAGATTGTAGAATTTTGGTCAGGGTCTGCTTTGCCTTCAGAAGTAGCATTTATTTTTATTACATTTGACTCCACCCCTATCTTTCTAATGTTTTCATCATTTCAGTACCTAATTTGAATTTCTCATACTGCTTTTGGTTTTCTATGGGGTTTTTTGTTGTTGTTTTTTTGGCCTGCAGGAGTGTGTTTATCGGAGCTTCCTTGGCTTTATCTGAAAGAGTTCATTTATTCCCAGCAGGATGAGGTCTACTGTGCACATAGTAATTATTATAATTGTTATTTATTATTCAGCAGTCACCTGTGTCTTCCTTATATAAGTGCTTGGTAGGTTGCGGTCTTCCCTTCTCTAGCATGGTGTAGGGATATTATGAGTTCACATAAACCCTACTGTTGAAAATCTAATTATCTACCAACACCAAAACATTTGTTTCATCTTTCTCATTCTGTTGCATCCTAGTATCTTTTATGGGTCTGTTTTTATTGCCTTGGTTTACAGTATCTAAGAATATTAGAAGAGCCTCCACTGGATCAGGCCAAAGGCCCATCTAGTCCAGCTTCCTGTATCACACAGTGGCCCACAAGATGCCTCGGGGATTCCCACAGTGGCCCACAAGATGCCACAAGATTCATCTGGCATTTTGAGGTTGTCCACCTCATCACACACCCCTCATGGCTTGTAACTCGTGAAGGTCCTTTCCTCTAGGAACTGAGGCTAGATACCACCCCACACATCCTGTGGCAGGGAGTTCCACAGACCAACTACACGCTAGGTAAAGAAATATTTTCTCTTGTCTATCCTAACCCTCCCAATATATGGATGTCTCTTAGTTATGGTGTTATGTGAAAGGGAAAAGAGCATCTCCCTATCCACTCTATCCATTCCTTGCATAATTTTGTATTTCTCAATCATGTCTCCCCTCAAGCATGACTTTTCTAGACTGAAGAGCCCCATACACTCTAGCCTTTCCTCATATGGAAGGTGTGTCAAACTGTCGTTCATTTTGGTCGCTCTCCTCTGAACCTTATCCATTTCCTCTATATCCCTTTTGAGATGTGGCAACCAGAACTGGACACAGTACTCCAGCACACAGAACTGGACATTCACAGTTCTGTTTGTCTGCTTCCACAGTGTCTGTTTTCATAGCAAAGTCACTAGATCGGGCTAAATGTTTGTTTAAAATCCCATTAAAATCAGAGGACATATCCTACCTGTATCCTGTGGCCCATATTATACTTGCTCTTGACATGGTTCTTTCCTTACAAAAGATCAAATGTCCATCACATCTGAGATGCTTCCCATTTGTTTTATTTAAAACATGATATTTGAACAAGGTTTCATGCAAGTGCTGCTCATATTTATAGGTTGAGGAGGCAGAAACTGACGAACAAAAACAAAAACAAAACAGATGTTTTTTAAATTTAATAGCATCAGAAAACAAAGAGCAGTGCTACAAACCCAAACAAAGTGACATGATAATCTGCAGTGTCATTAGAAACAATTGCACAGCTATTCAGTGAGTTGCTCAAGGGCAATGCAGTAATTTTTTTTTCACCACCAACAGTTTATTCTAATTCACAATCTAGAAGACATAATTAAAATATGACTAGCAGCAGCAGAAAACCTTGGGAAAGGAGTTCATCATGATGGATTTATACCAGTTAGCCCTTTACTGGGAATCTGGTGCCTTTCGGCTATGGTGCAATTAAAATGAAAAATCCACGTTGTGCTTTCTTTAGCTGTTAATCTTTCCTGAACCTTTTACATGGTATGACTATCAACTGTGGAATATCAGGATCATTTATCATTACAGCATGGCAAGTAATTTTTTAAAAATAAAACTACAAAAAGGCTAATGAATTTGCAGTTAGGTTTAATGATAGTTTGTCTGCAGATGTTTCCTAAAGAAGCCTGATTTTGGATGGGGGAGTGTTCCAGAGCAAGAAAGACAGGAGGAAACAAAATTAAATTAAATTTAAAATATGCCTACTTCCTTGCTCTGAAAGCACAATTCTAATAATGTCTACTCAAAAGTAAGCCCAATTGTGTTCAATGGGTCTTACTCCCAAGAAAGTGTCTTTAGGATTCAGACCATGTCAATCAGCATAAGAAGTTCTTATTCTTATTGCATTAGCAGAGGTGCTTGCTACTAATGTATATAAAAATACATTTGTGTTCATACATGTTCTTTAAAAAAGATCATGTGTTAATACATGTTCTTTTAAAAAATCACCTTTTATTATTTTTAAACCACAAATTATGATTAGCCTTATAAGTTTGATAAAAAAAAGCAGGCCTCCGTCAGTCTTGAAAGACTATGGTATCATGCTCTACCATGCATACGCTGCATGCGAAGCACGAAAGCCTGGGCTGGATTGTTATGGAGGATAGGCTGTTACCCAAGCAGCAAATCCCCCCTCTCTACTCCACTGAATTAGTCCAATGGAAAGGCAGAGCCAATACGATTGGATCCAGCTGGCGTCGCAGAGCTGGGCTAAGGACAGGAGCTCACACTGTCTTGTGGGGCCGACCCGGGTCTCGAACCCTGGACTGCTGGTTAACAGGCAGAGCACCTTAGCTGCTTGCGCCACCCACAGCCCCTGTATAAGTTTGATACTAATTGAACAAACTCAGGTCTATTCTGACTCTTTTTTAATCAGAAGTAAATCTGTCTGTGTTCAGTAGTCAGAGTTCAAGCATGCCAGGCTTCTTTCTAAATAAATATGCATAGAATTGATCAGCAAATGAGTTTCATATGTGTCATTCATTCAAGGGGGTTACACTCATTGGCATTCCAGGGGGTTTCATTGGGTGCAAATTCCCAAAGGGTGCCATGATCCACTCCCCCATGGTGATTGTTTTCATTTGTTTTCATGGCTCCTTATAATCTTTGTGACTCTAGCCTGTTTCATGTACAAAAAATACAGTAATAAGCAGATATATGATGTGTTGTGGAATATAGTGATTAGAATGCCATGGACTGTAGAATTGCTTTCAAATATAAAATTAATGAAAGTCTGTTCTTTCTTCCTTCTACAAGGAGCTTCATTGGTTAAAGTAAGATAGATGTTGCTGTTTGTTTTCATTCATTTCTGCTGTAGCATCATTAAGTATGTAATTAACAGATCTTTCTATCACTGAAACAAGGAGGGTTTTGCTTTGCTCTGATTAATGCTTTGTAAAAATGAGAGATGAAGAAACTTTCTCAAGGTCATACTGGTAGCCTATAGCAGAAGTAGAAATATTATTCAGGGATCTCATTGTCTGAGCGTCCATCTTTTCTTTAACACTCTTATCTCTTTAATTAATCCTACTACTCTCTTCGATATGAATTCTCCTTAATGTGTTTTCTCTTCTAGAATGCTGTTTTCAACATATTGTTTGTCCAGAAAATTAAATATCCAGGAATCCAGTTTCAAGTGTCTGCAGAAGAAATGAAAAAAATTATCTTTGTGACATCCTTTTTTCCTTTTCTCTAGATTAATAATCTCAAGATGGAAGAAATTATCCTATGATCAATTTTCTTTAATTTAGTCTCATATTTATAACAAGTGTTCCCATTAATAGCTTTGTAACTAAGGAGGGAAGCCCTGGCAATAAAACCTCTATTTTCTTCTTTCTCAGAGGCTAACCTCTCAGAGGCTTATGTCTCAGAGGCAACTGGCAATAACTGAGAAAAACATACTATTCCCACTGTTCCCATCACTTTTGGCAGTAGAAACTTAAATTAGAAACATTGATTCCCAACCTATCATATCATTCCATTAACTTTCACAATGTGAGAACTATCTTAAACTGACTAAGCATAGACTCCCAAGATCTGAAATGCAAAATCTGAAATGACTTTGATACTAATTCTTCTTCATTTGATAATGATCATTCATTTCATGCTCTTGTTCCAGAGTTTTCCAGCACAATTTTCAATTCACAAAGCCTGAATGGAGCTCTATAAACTTTCTATACAGCCTTCTTGGAGCTCTATAAACTTTCTGTTTTTTTGTCGTTTGCCTGGGACCTCAAAAACAAGCTGCTGGGCTGAATTCTGCTTGATGGGTCCAGGTTATTCAGGCTTAGAGTAAGCCATCCAGGCTTTGTTCTGGATAATTAATTCTGTCTGGACAACTCTATTGCAGAGAAGCTGCTCATGAAGGTTTTATACAAAAAAAATGGCCTGAAAATATAGCTGAAAAAATTGACTGAACAGTGTGTTTAAGTTGGGAAAGTTAAAATAGCCTGAGGATTCTGAGCGGAGCATGATTTTCAATCACTTTAGGTGCAATCCTGTGCACGTCTACTCAGAAGTCCTATTGTGTTCTATGGGACTTGCTCCCAGGAAGGTGTGTTTAGAATTGTAGCCAAATGAAGCAATTTGTCCCTGTCAGATGGACCTTGCTATTTTTCCCAAACTTGTTATCCAAGTGTACATTCCAATTTTTTACACATATTCTTAGTGCTTTGATGTTGAAGGAACCTGGCTGACCTATCACAGAGGACTGTCACAAGAACAGTACCTTTCCACCAAAGTGGTAACTATTTATCTGCTTGTTTTTGCATGCCTTTGAAGTGCTAGATTGGAAGGATGTTGATGGGATCTCACCTCTCCCAACACTCAAGGGTCAAACCGCTGACCTACTAACCTTCAGGTTGACAGAAACATTGTCTTTATAACCAATGAAATTGTCTTTATAGCAGCAGGCCTCCGTCAGTCTTGAAAGACTATCGTGACAATGTCTTTATAGACAATGAAATTGTCTTTATAACCACCACAATCCTTGAGTGGTGCTCTGTTCCATCATGTCCTGTCCTCCATATCAGGTTGAAAATCCTGACATGGAAATTCACAAGTCTGCACAGACTTGAGAGGCTCCTTTGTGGAGTTTGGGTCTATCTTCAAGGTGAACTCTAGTGGCCTTCATGATGTTGCTGGATACAGCAATCATCTTTTTGGCCCCACTGTACCCAGTGGTGCTGCCAGGGATATGATTGGGCTGCTTATAATTTGCTCATTTCTTAATGTATCAAGCTTCACTTTTGTTTTCTTGAATGAGTAATCTGCAAAATAAAGAAAAATTGTTAGAGCATGGTACATTAAACCTTAAAATAAAAGAACTCTGGTAACTCAAGCAGAAAGCATTAGAGACAAAAGACTTTGCTGCAAAGGAAGACATTTATATTAAATAAAGATATCTGAGTTGGCTGATGATTTTTTAAATAAAATATATTAACATAAAATATATTTATTTTATTTAAATATATATATATATATATTAAAATATAATAAAGCATTATACTCAAGCATGAAAGAAAAATAAAAACTTCATAGAAAGAGCATAACTTAATAGAAAGAACATAACTGAGGAGCAAGGCTAGAAAGATCATAACCAAAATGTAACAGCCAATATAAAAAATTCCCATGGTATCTCATAGGAGATGCTGCATATGGTGTCCTTAAGATAAGCCCTATCAGCTGCTATGGGGCAATTCAGAAATGTACCAGTTCAATCTTAAGTGCAAGTCCATGTTACTTCATGAATGCAACTTGAAAAATGTTTCAGCATGCAGTGCTGATCTCCCCTTCCCAAGTCTGATCTACCCTCCCCCCGTGTCAGACATTACCCTGTGTCGGACACTACACACCCCTGTGTCGGACAACCACCCACACCCCTCTTCAACCACCAATTCCTTCTTATGCACTGAGATAATTTCTAAAAAGAATGGCCAATTGAACATAGTCTGCAGCACTGTGAAAGCATCTCTTCTGCCTGGGATGCTGCCTGTGCATATGGGAATTGGGGACTATTCAGCCATAGAATTACTTTTTGCTTAGAGAGAATATCTCCCTAAGGAAAAAGTGTGGTAAGAGTAATTTAAATCCTATTTTAATAGTAATACATTGTACAACGTTAGTATTTTTTCTTACAATGGCTGCATTTGTCCCAAGGGTAGTTTTTTGCATGTGACACAAGGTTTATTTTGCTCAAGTTTTCTCCAAAAGAATTGGAACCATCTGTTGTTTAATGTGATGACTACAGCTGGTTTAGCATAGTGGCTGAGAGTCCAATCCTATTCAGTATCCTGTGCTGATGCAGCAGTGCCACCAAGATGCTGCATCCTGCAGTAGAGGACAATTTCAAAGGCCTCCTCAAGATAAGGGGACATTTGTTCCCTTACCTTGGGACTCAATTGTGGCTGCATCAGCCCTGGAAATTTGAACTGGATTGGGCCCTAAGCAACAACAATGTGAATCAGAACGTTTCTGCTCCAAATCCCACTGCTGGGTAACCTTAGGCAAGACATGCGCTCAACCTCAACTTTCCAACATGGGAATAATAATCCATAGGCTGAAATACTATCCTAAATTATCTGGGGGTTAAGTCAGATTTATATAGTTGTGGTGGCTCATACTGTGCTTGTCATGCAGAAGTATGTTGGCAGTTTGAGATCTGAGTACAACGGAGCATGACCCGAGCATGCAGAAAGGGGGTTTGCATTACTTGTCCTGCTCCTGCCAACCTAGCCATTCAAAAGTATGTAAATGCAAGTATTGTGGCACCTCACATAACAAGTTTAATTTGTTCCAGAGGCATGCTTGTTACGTGAAACGCTCTTTATATAAAGTGGTTTTTCCCATAGGAAATAATGAAAACTCAGACAATTGGTTCCACAACCCAAAAAATATTCATATAAAAATATTAACTGTTTATAAAAATGATCAAAAAACACTTTAATATAACACAGTACAAAACACTGTAATATACAGTAACACACAACACTGCAATAAAGAAAATACTGTACAGTATTGAACTGTACAGTACTTTTGAAAACCTTCATGACTTTGGCTGCTATCCTAAAGACACTTTTTCTGGGAGTAAGACCCATTGGACACAATGGGGCTTACATCTGAGTAGACATGGTTAGGATTGTGCTCTTTCACAATCACTAATGGACTCACTACTATCCATTGGCTCAATGGAATCTTTAGTCTTTATGTGCAACTTTATCATTCCCCAGCTGCTGATGGGGAGCAGCACTAGAACATTGATAAGGCACACCTTCCACGCTGCCACACACAGATCCCACATACAAACCTGGCTCAGGCTGCTCCCCCCCAGACACCCCATGAGTTCCCTGGCCATGGAAGCCTGTTCCAAACTTCCTCAGAAGTGCTCTTTACTGAAGACAGTGCTCTTTACACAAGTCATAATTTCTGCGAAAATTTTGCTCTTTACACAAAACGCTCTTTATTCAAGTCACTCTTTACTCAAGGTACCACTGTAGATCAATAGGTAGCGGAGGTGGGGAGGTAACAGTGCTCTGTGCGTCTTTAGTTATGTGGGCCACTTGATCACAAAGATAACTTCAGACAACCCTGGCCCTTTGGCTATGTAACAGAGATGAGCACTGGCTTACCAATCTCACATTGTTTTTCACTCCTGCCGCATAGGGTTGTTGTAAGCATTTATTGAGCTAATATGTATGAAGTGTTTTGGACAGTGCTAACAAAGTGCTAAGTGTTGTTCATACACATGATGCAGGAGGGAAATATGCATATGGATAATTGTGGCTCTCATTCCATGCACAATTGGGCTTTCCATATAGCTGGATACTGTTGGGGGAACTGATGCATCGCTGAGATCTAGCATTCCAGCAGCATTTTCCATATACACCATTTTCCATATACATTTTCCAATATGTATTTTCCATATACATAGCTATACAGCTATGTCTGTATAGCTCCTTCCTCAGGCAAACTGAATGCTCATTTCTAATTAAAAATGCCTATTCTAATATATTATTTTTGCCCATAAGTTTTAAATCAGTGTTAGAGTTGATGATCCAACTGATGTTAATCACTCATTTCCATAACTCAGAAGTTTCCCTTCTTTCCTGCTGATAAATGAAGCAGTGTTTGTGGGTTCATCAACCAGCCACAGGATATGTGATATTATTTACTTGATCCATTAATGCCTGTTACACAGGATGGTTCAAATACAGTACATATCTTTGTTCTTGGGTATCTGTAATATTTTATTGAATAGTGGGTTGAATCTCTTTCTAAGTTCCTTTATAAAGTCAAACAAAAAGGCACCTTAATATACAGTAGATGTTCTACCACTATAGGGTGACCATATAGAATGGAGGACAAAGTGCCTCTACCTTTAAGTATTGTATAGAAGGGGGAATTAGTGCTGCTTTTTAAACCATTATATGATGTGCTAAAACTGCCTCAATTTTCTATGCAATGGTTAAACCCTTCTATGCAAAGGGTTAAAGGGAGAGGCACTCTGTCCTCCATTCTATATGGTCATCCTGCATGGAATGTTGGCTAGAAGATGCAGACATCCCTACGCACAAGTTAAAGCATTTATGTAGATATATGGTATGAGGAGTAGATGGAAGCCATCTTGATTGACAAGGCTTGCTCCATAAATACTTTACTCTTAATGTTTCCAAAAATGTCAAAAGGGCTTCACAAATTTGCCAAAATGTGCATTAATTGTGGATGAAAATTTTCACACAAGCTTTTCTATTTCTGGAAGTCCTATTTTTAATTGGTTCTCTACAAAACACTACATCCTTCAGATGTTCAGGTGTTCAACTGATAAGGATCTGAACTCCCAAAGCAGACAGGCAAGATAGTTGATTTGTTTTGTTTTCCTTCTAAGATAGAAGTAAGATTGATGGAATTGGGTCAAATGAATTCATTGTTAAAACTGACTAGAAACCATTAAACATTCAAAAGTGAAACTGTGTCTACTATTCAGATCAGATGTCACATAGCTGTTAATCAAGACTAATCAGATTGGGATTTGGTATCATTAAATAGTACTTTTCCAAATTACCAAACACAATTCCATGTATTCTTTACCTTTGGTGGACTGACTCATTTATTCCACTGCAGATAATATTTTAAAGTGGCAATGAGAATATCTTAAGCTATTCCTAGCAGCGGACACTAGGGACTTATTTTGTTACACCCACCTGGACCAGCACAACTCACCCATCTCCCCTTTCCTGTGGTGATGTGAGGAGGCTGGCACATGTCTGTGCTATGTCACTTCTACAACTTCCCCAAGCAAGCATGGGACTTATGCCGGAACCTATGCTTGCCTAACTGGGGATAGGATTTCATTGTATGATAAGGAAGTGCTTCTGCCAAAATAGCTATATATTAAAAAAATACTACTTGGCCTGTTCAGAGGGGATCTGTTTCTGGAACTCCCACAGAGATCCATGGCTAATGGAATGTGCAGACATGGTCTCAAGGGTCTCCTGGACATAACCAGAAGTGCCTTCTAGTCATGTGCAGGTGCTGTTCTGAGATGCTCTCCAAAAGGAAGTTTTTATTTGCTGTAAAAACCAGAAGTGCCTTTCTGATGTCTTCAGAAAGACCAGCAAAGTGGTATACAGTCTGCTTGAACCTTGGAACACAAGCAGAAGAGCCTTCCTGTCACATCTGGGAGGTCAAGTGAGGCTGTCCAGTGTGAGTTGGCACCAGCACTGAAGAAAACCCATGGGTTCTGATAAGATAGACCCAATTCATTTCCTTTCTTAATCCTAGCTGAGTACCATGGGGTCAGATTTGACCCCAATCCTCTTTGACACATTTTTATTTTCAAAACTATCATGGATAGTGACTTCACCTTTCAAGTATTCCTCCAGTAGGCCCTTCTAGCAATGTGACTCACTGTCATTTCCGGTTTTGTTCTTCTGTTTATTTTTTATTAATTTTTATTTCTGTGTTGACAAACATCTGGGGTCAAAATGGACCCCATGGTGCAATAACTGTCATGTAATATAGTTTATACATGCACATGCACACACACATGCACACACCCCCCCAGATAAAAGGACAAGAAAACCAAATTCATCTGTGCAAACACTGTTATCAATAAAAGTCAATAGCAGAAGTAAAGATTTTTTTCAATATTTCCAGGTTGCAGAAAGCCCTGTAGAGACTCCCTAGACCCAGGCAAGAGGTAAGAAATGCTAGAGGAAGCTCTGCTGGCACCACAGCAATGCAATCTTGGGGACCAGATCTCTGCCTTCCCCCTGCTCCTTAAAATTTCAGAGTCCAGGGCTCTTAGGTCAGGGCATTGCAAAACCCAGTTTGACAAACACTGGCTTAAATTCATTGCACATAAGAGTGATTTTATCCAAAATATAAAAAAGATCAACAATTTAACCCTAGCCAGTTACCATGGAAAAAAATCACCTTGGGAGTACCATGGGGTCAATTTGACCCCATTGTAAAGGCCCCTGGTACCAACTTCTGGGTTTCAAACATGAAAGTAGAAGTGGGTTGTGATAGATTTATAAAGATTTCCAAGCTTCAATGAGCCCTGAAGAGCCCCTTGCAGGGTTGCCCAGATGCCCCAGATGCCAGCAGGAAGTAAGGGCTGTTAGGGCAAGTTCCATTTTGCACTTGCAGTGACACAATTTTGTTTTCTCTATTTGGCTGTAATATTTGATAAAATATAGATATTTCTGTACAGTATGTTTTATTGCATTCTACATCAAATTACCCATCAAATGATATATAGCATAATAGTAATATTTGAAAATGCCAAGATTTTCACAGTTTTATCAATAGTGGTGTCACACTTTCTAGGGTGTCACCCAGCACAGTTCACACCTCCACATCTCTATAATGATGCCAATGGGGTAATTCAGCTTCTCTTCAGAAATTTCCCAATCAGCTATGTCATATGAATAGGGTTCTTTAAGAAGGGAGATGGCAATATGAGACCAGCTAAATCTAATGTGAGCCTAAAATCAGCTTATTGAAATAGGACCTATTTCATATAGGAAATAGGACCAGATTTGGAACAGAAATAATGAGATTTGAAATGCATACATTTATTCAAGATAGAATGCCAGAGAAGAAAAATAAGACCCAGCCATTAGGTCAAATTTGGAAGTTATTTGTGTTCCATAGATAACATGCATTCCATCTCTTATTGGCTTAATCCTTAATTGGGATGTCAGATTCCGTAGAAATATGTCACTAATATCTACCTTTGTAGCCAGATTTATAGCTTTGCTTCTTTGCAGCCATGTGATAGCTTGCTATAACATTCCTTTTTAAGTAATCATGAATTAAAACGTTTAAAATGCAGTGGTAATTCTTACTTGAATGAGCCACTGAGAACTGGAGCAAATAACAATTTTACAAGCCAGCATTTCTCCTCCTTTTCCAGATAATCTTCCATAATACAGAAATCATCTCTCTCTCTCTCTCTCTCTCTCTCTCTCTCTCTCTCTCTCAATCAATCAGAGCTACTGTGCATACCACTTAAGATGAGTCTCTATTCATGCTGAATGTGGACAAGTAAGATCTTGGATTCCCTCAAATTGCTTATGAACTACATCCAAGTGTATCTGAATTTTTTTTTGTAGCTTTGTGCTTTGAAACTGGTAGTTGTGTTGGTACTTTGATGGTGAAGATCCGGAATGTGATGAACACCTCAGCCATCTTTTTTGCTAACTCTTCATGTATATTCCTTCAAACCTACACACGCCTGTTGTGTTTAGATATTATAAACTGACAGTACAATCCCAATCCCCAGAAGGGGCAGCACAAATCCTAATACAAATCCAGCTGGCCTCATGGTGTTGCAAAAGTGCTATAAGACACTTCTGAGGAGTTAGGCTAGTGTGCCAGCCTCCCCCACATCAGCACAGGAAAGGGGAGATGAGTGAGTTGTGCTGGCCTAAATTGGTTAGGATTGTGTCCTCACTCTCTTATGCTGTGAGTAGTCATGATTCTATTCTGGTGTTTCCCATTCTATGGGTCAGGACCCAACAATTTGCTGTGAGCTGATTTTTAGTGGGTAACAGAAAGTTTTTTAAACATCAAAAAACCCTTTGAAAGCACCCTTGCCCAGTTTGCAGATGAAAATCATCAGCTGGGTTGCAACCTGTGATATGAGATAAACTTCATATTTACAAATTAAAATGTAACATTTTCTATTTTTCTCTGGTATGTGGTATACTGTGGATTATATATAAACCCAGTTTCAGCCTTTTGTCCGGCCTAGAAGTTCCTAAATGTGCATCATCTCCAGATCAGCCATCACAGTACGCTGGAAATGTCTTGGGGACAGTCCTTGAACTCAGTTTTTAGGGAATCTAGAAAATGTCTACCAGTCTCACCTGAACCAATACTTGAAATTTGTCAAATCAATAGTCTTGGTCTGAATGCTGCCTAGGCTTAAGGGTAATTTGCAAATAAATGTTTTTCATCAAATGCAAATTTAAGGAAGATCCAGCAGATTTTTTCCCCATAAAACAATTTATTATTTCTTTTTTATATTTTTATTTATTTATATACTAATATTAGAAAAACAACAAAAAAACAAAAAAATACATAAAACATTTAAAACAACATCAAAAATTACATAGGATGTTTCTAACAGTGTATCATGGGCAAAGCCAAAACTATTAGTTACTTATTACTTTTATATTTTAAAAATCTAATTTTTCACCCTTACATTTTTCACCCTCAATCAATCACTCTTTAAGAATTCCATTCGATGAAAAATTCTTATTCTTCAATAATCCTTTAAAACTATTTTTTTAAGACTAATCTTCAAATCCAAAATTGATTAACTTATTTCTCTCTTTTGTAGAGAGAAATTTTTGTAAACTTCTCTCTTTTGTAGAGAGAACTTGTTGACTTTCAATAACTGGTTTCCAATTGTTCATAAAAATTTTAAACAAGATGCTTTTTATGATAGAAATATATATCAGGTACAGAACTTCATGTAGTGCTTTTTTGTTTACCCATGGCTATGTGAAATGAAAGTTAAAACTTCAAACACATTTGCAAAGACAACAATGGAGGTTCTGATGGTTCCATTCAGTTTACACACTATGAACATTATGTTATTCTTTTGCAGAGGAGGAAAAAAATCCACTTTTCTATAACTAATTAAATGTAGTTTATGTTACACATCTCATCAGACTGCTTCTCAGCTTAAAGAACTAGCATGCATTTATTCCTGCAGTGTAAAACAAAGATCAGGGGGAAATTTAAAACTCTTTTTCTCTAATTTCCTCTTAGCATTACTATTTTTTTGCTGAAGGATCAGTGTTTACTATTTGAATGTGATTGGGATGAGCTCAGATGCTTTGACTGTTGGCCAATAGAGCAGAGATTCAATTAAGAATCAGTCAACATGCCTGGTGCGTTAAGGCAAAACCACTCTGTGAAACAGTTGTGCCCAAAACAGCTTCTCTATAAGCAATTGCATTTTTAAAAACCTAAACAAGTACAGCTAGCAGTTTATTTCCTAATAAAAAGGAATAAAAACCCATCAGTATTAGTGTTATGTTGCTTTATTCAATTATATTGGTTTCTTCGCTGTTAAAACCCATAAAAGAATTTTTCACCTTGTCACTGATGTTGCAATATGTATGTAAAGAATGGTTTGTTTTGTAAATCTCCTCACTAAAATTTCTCATTTAGTGTTCATTCGAGTTTAATAGTGAAGAAACATCACAATCCTAAGCCCAGTTAGGCAGGCAGAAGTCACTTGCGCTGGCCTGAAGGTGTCACAGAAGTGCTGTAAAGCACTTTATACTACTCCTGGGGCAGTTAAGCAGGCACACAGAAATGTGCTGGCCTCCCAAAGCCACTGTGGGAATGGAGAGACAGGTGAGTTGCACTGACCTAAATTGGTTAGGTTTGCGCCTTTAAGTATCTTGCAATTTAAACTTTAAGAGCTCAAACCTATGGGCCACATATGGCAATGGATCTGGCAATCTGCAGCTGTGACAGTCCAATATAAAGGTGCCACAGGGTGCATGGCACCAAAGTAGCTACTGGAGTAAAATATCTCGGAGTAACTTTGGATCAAACACTCTGTTTTAAAACTCACCTAGAGAATATGTCTGCTGAAATGAATACCAGGAACAACATACTTCAGAAATTAAGAAGAGAAAGATGAGGAGCCTCAACCTCTACTCTCAGAATATCAGCACTAGGGTTGGTCTATTCCACAGCAGAATACTGTATCCCTGTATGGTTTAATAGCTGCCACATTAGTAAGACTGATGGCAGACTAAACAAAACCTTGAGGATCATAAGTGGTTGTATAAAACCTACTCCTACTTGCTGGTTCCCCATTTTGAACCACATAGCACACAAAATGACGACCCTACACAAAATGTGCAAAGTTTGAACCTACCTTGCCAGAATTGGTTAACTCTGAAAGGAGCCATATTCAACATGGTGTCCGGCAGAACTCAAAGTTCAAATGGGGTCTAGTATCTACATGTCACTGTGGTGCTCTGCAACAAACTATTCATCACATAGTGTTCGACTACATCAAGAGCTTATACTGGCCCATTGTCTGTTTTTTTAAAAAACATAGATCACTCTGTTCTTGAATGGCTGGGGGGACTGGACATCAGGGGTGTCGCCAAACTGGTGTGACAGGTGCAGAGCGCACCAGGGTGATGTGCACCTGTGGGTGATGCTCTTAGGGTGTGTGACACTCCCTCACACTGGTGCGTCATCCCAGTACTCTTCTGGGGGAGGAATGGGTCACCTCTCCTTTAGAGAAGTTTGGGCTGGCCAGTGTCGGAGCATGCTCCACTAAAGGAGGAGCAACTAGCCCATCCTTCAGAGGCGCTGGTTGCCCCTCCCACAGAGAAGTGTGCGCTGGCCAGTGAAAGTGCTCCTCTGATGGAGAGACTGGTGGCCCTTCCTTCAGAGGAGTGCGCACTGGCTGGCGTCATCACTCCTGTGAGGGAGGGGCAACCAGCCCTTCCTTCAGAGAATTGTGCGCTGGCTTCAGAGATGCCACTACACATGCGCAATCTTTGCGCATGCACTCTGGCGTCTCTGAACCGTGCACGCACCAACTGGCACATGCGCAATCACTCAACGTGGGGTGATGCACTCATTCCCCACACCAGGTGATGCAGCGGGGCGTGTCGCCACTGCTGGACATTATCATCAAATCCACCATACATCCATGTATTGTGTGTCATTTGCTAAATAAATAAGCTACTGGTCAATTCTGTGGCACCGTAGCAGCTTCCAGAGATCTTGGGAGAAGGGACTTTTGTTCCCTTGGGAAAGTCCTTAGCCCCACAGTGGGGCTACTAAAATCTGTGCGGGATACTTTCCACGTGTAGGGTAGCTTTGAACCCAATCCTGAGCATAACGCATGCCCCTGACACCCTGTGGCAAATGAGCACCAGTTGCCTGGAGCTAGGTAAGTTGATTCTGGGTGCAATCCAGAGTAACTACAGGGAGTCCTTGCTCCGGTGTAAGAACAATTTACTCTGGATTGCTTTATGAATTTCCCATAGGTTTTCACTATGTGGTGCCGTAACTATGGGTGCACGTAATGTCTCTTATGTCCTCCCGTAGTTACTCTGGATTGTAGGGTCTGTCTCTTTTCCCAGAAACACCCCAGTCTTACCCCCAGCTGCCATGATGGCTTACCTACCTTATCCTTTCCTCCCTGTACCTGTCACTGCTGCCATTTGCAGCAGTCTCTGAAATCGCATCCAAGATTTTTATATGCAGTCATAAGAGCATGCAAACGAGCATAAATGCCTTTATGATATCACAAAGGCTAGTTAGGATTTGGTCCCAACACTAAATCTGATTGACAACCATGAATGGCTTGTCCAGTATTATTTGGTAAATTCTGACAAATGTGCATAGAAAGAACTTTGGGATTCTGAAGTCTTTTTGGACCATGTAGTACTGTTTTTTTTTTTTACTAAGATGTTGATATAGTAGAAATAAATATCAAATCAAAGTTATATTTATGGACTATTAGCTTAACTACTTTTGCACATTAAATGGGTAATTGCAGAGCCATAAATAAGCTCAAACACTGTTGTTTTTAAATGTCAACAATGCTTTATATCAACCCTCGCTTTATAAAAATAAACTGTAATTATGAGAATGAAAGCTAAAATCTTGTTGTTTCCTTAAAACTTGCCAACTTTTTTAGACCTTCCCTTGATGAAAATATTGAGACTGGCGGAACTCTTAAAAGCATTTTATTGCTAAACAAATACCCTTTAATAATAGCTTTGACATTGCAAGTGCATTGCTTTGACTGTTTTTAGTACTGCTGTTGCAAGCAAGGGAAGAAAGAATGGCCAACTGGTACTGAGGTTAATGTGACATACTTCATCATTGTTAAATGCATTCTATATAATTCACCCATGACCCATTTTAATTATAGATCATTACAAAGTTGGCTGAAAAAGTGGCAATGAGATTTGTTCAGATGAACCTACTGATAGAATGATCTACACACACACAGGGAGAGAGAGAGAGAGAGAGAGAGAGAGAGAGAGAGAGAGAGAGAGAGAACATCCTATTGAATTTACAGTATATACCCATGTATAAGCTGACCAGCATATAAGCCAAGGCACCTAATTTTACCACAAGAAACTGGGAAAACATTGACTCGTGTATAAGCCTAGGGTGGGAAATGCAGCAGCTACAGGTACATTTCAGAATACCGTAAAAATAAATACCAATAAAATAACATTTACTGGGCATCAGTAGGTTACAGGTAAATGTAAAGATTTTTCCTGGGACACAAGAGTGAAAAGACGACACGTCCTGGGAAAATTGTGGTCCTGGAAAAAATATGATTGATACGAAGGCTCCATGTTGCTGTCCGTAAGGAAAAGGAGAAGAGTGAAGATTTTTTTCACAGGACACAAGAGTGAAAAGAGGACATGTCCTGGGAAAATTGTGGTCCTGGAAAAAAAATAAAATTTATGAGAAGGCTGCATGCTGCCTGCTCATAAGGAAAAGGAGGACAACGAAGATTTTTTCCCAGGCACAAGAGTAAAAAGAGGACATGTCCTGGGAAAATTGTGGTCCTGGAAAAAAGTATGGATGATAAGAAGGCTCCATGTTGCCTGCTCATAAGGAAAAGGAGGAGAGTGAAGATTTTTTCCCCAGGACACAAGAGTAAAAAGAGAACCTGTCCTGGGAAAAGAGGACATATGGTCACAGTAATTTCCTGGGAGTAAGTCCATTGACCATGATGGCTCAATGCTGGCAGCCCACCAAGGAAAAGAAGGGCAATGTATTTTTTCCCCACCAAAATACAAGGCTAAGAAAGAGGACCTGTCCTGGGAAAAGAGAACATATGTCACAGCGCCTTCCTGGGAGTCAGTCCATTGACCATGATGGCTCAATGCTGCCAGCACACAATGAAATTTTTTCCCCACCAATTTTTTTTCCCACCAGGAGACAAGGCTAAAAAAGAGGACCTGTCCTGGGAAAAGAGGACATTTGGTCACATACTTTCCTGGGAGTCAGTCCATTGATCAAGGACTGCGATAGCATCATAAAACAAATGCATGTCTATTGAGAGCATTGATGACTCTCTGATATCACCCACAGTTCTCTCAATATATCACTCTCCTGTGTAGCTTTGCCCACTTCTGAGTGCTTGACTGTTTCAGTCTTTTACAAAATTATAACTGCAATATGTCTGCCTTACAATGACTCACTAGAGGGAAACGAACTGTTTCAGATTAGAACCTACTTTAAAAAAGCTTTTTAATCTACTATTGAGTAGGCATGCAGAGGTCCTCCCTCCTCAGGAATTCTCCCTCCCTCCTTAGGAATTAGTGGGGCTTCTATGAAAGAGCTTGGCCCAGAAAACACAATGGGTGGAGGAAGGAGGGGCCTCATTTGCATAGACCCTCCTTTGCAAACAAACAAGAAAATACCTTCTCAAAACTTGCTAGAAATAAGGTTTTTAAGCAAAATAAGATGTTTAGCAGAGAGGCTTCCTTCCAAGCCACCAGGGCAGAAATTGTTTCTCACCATCACTGGAAAGTATACAGCTGTTTTAGACACCTACTTATTTAGCCTGGAGGAATTTAGGCTCTTAATGAGAGCCTGTTTGAATAATGGCCTTTGCACATGGTTAACAAAGCAATTAGGGAGGGGGAATGCAAAGAGACCTGTTCCTGCCAGGGAACTCCTGCTTGCCCTGCCTATAAACTGAGGGAGCTTTTTAAGTTCCAAAAAAGGGTTAAAGAATTCAGCTTATACACGAGTATACACAGTAGCTCAAAAAAACAAAAGGAAAAATAAATAGAAGTATTCTTGAAAAATGTATATAGCAAGTGCAAAATTCCTGATTTACCTTCCTTTAGTCTGGTAGTAATTTCTAGAAATCTATCTTAGGGCGCAATCCAGAGTAACTACGTGGAGTCCTTGCTCCGGTGTAAGAACAATTTGCTCTGGATTGCAATATGAATTTCCCATAGGTTTTCACTATGTAGTGCAGCAACTACGGATACACGTAAAGTCTCTTATGTGCTCCCATAGTTACTCTGGATTGTAGGGAAAAACTATAATCTTATTCCAACAGACATGAAGGAGATAAGTTATTGTATATAACCATTGTCTACTCATCAAATCCACAATCCATTTGACTCATCATCCCTTTCTCATGCAGTAAATCCACAAATGGTTTCCAATAGTCCATATACTGTATATACTTGAGCAGAAGCCAAGTTTTTTGGTCCCCAAAAATGGGCCCAAAAAGCCCCTTCGGATTATACTCGGGTGAACAGAAAAGTGGCAGGATCAAAGCCCATCTTGCCATATACTATTGGGTTCGTATTGAAAAGCAGAATCCAATGCAAAAATCAGTTTTGAGATATCAAAAGTTATGGCCAAAAAACCAAAAATCAAAAACTATAAAAATAAAAAAATACTGTTTTGGCAATTTTTTTAAGCGGGTAGGAATTTTGGTGTGGGGGTAAGAATTTTGGCCTTGGGGTTCAGGAATTTTGGGTTTGGCATCAGGTCACCCTGTCCTATGCATGTCTACTCTGAAGTAAGCCCCACTAAGTTAAATGAGGCTTACTCCCAGGAAAGTGTGCTTAGGATTGCAGCCTATGAGTTCCAAGAAGGCTACAAGGGAAAGGACCAGTACCAGTACCTGCTGCATTTCCCACCCTAGGCTTATACTTGAGTCAATAAGTTTTCCCGGTTTTTTGTGGTAAAATTAGGTGCCTCGGCTTATACTCAGGTTGGCTTATACTCGACTATATACCAGTAATTTTTCACTGACTTCTCCTTAAGGAAAGTCCATTATCTTGCTCCACCATTCTTCAACCGAAGGTATCTCTGGGACCTTCCAATATTTAGCATATAAAATTCTTGCAGGTGCAGTCATATATACAAACATAGTTTTTAACCTTTTATGAATTGAATTGTCCAACTTTCCCCAGTAGAAAAGCTTCTGGTTTCATTTGCAGATACACTTTAAATTTCAACTGTATTTGTTGGTGAATCAAAGCACGGTATTTTTTTCACCTTAGGAAACATCCACCACAAATGGTAAAATGTTTCTTCTTGTCTCTTGCATTTCCAACATTTATTTTGAAACTTATCAGAGATTATTGCTAGTTTAACTGGTATCAAACACCATCTATGCATCATTTTATTGAATTGAGCTCAATTGTCTGGGCTCTTTTACATGTGCATTCTGGGACAAGCCTCGGTGAAGCAGAGGGCTTCTGTGCAACCTGGAAGAGGCTGCAGGGAGCGCAGACTTCCTGGAGCCCTCAAAACACCAGCTGCAATCCTAACTCCGTTAGGCTTTGTACTGGCCTGGGAATGTTGTAAAACTGCCTTTAAAGATGCCCATCTAAAAATAGCCCAATTTGCATAAATTTGCATTTCCGGACTCTGGATCCGGATGGGCATCTAAGGGTTACATCCCTTCTTTGCCACTCCGGAAGGACTTAGGCCAGTGTACAGACATACTACCATAGGAACGAGGAGATGGTTGAGTTGTGGTGGACTAAACTGGTTAGGACTGCACAGTGCTTTTGCTGTGAATGGATAAGTGAAGCTATTTTGGGTTTCCTTTACTTTCCACATTTCTTTAAGGTGGACCACCAGTATCTGTGGGAGCCACAGAAAACTGAAACCACAGATAGACAGTTTCACAAGAGACACCTACATCTCAGATTTGAAGATGCAACAATGCTTGCATTTGGATCTTAACAGTGGCTAAGTTGAGCTATGCACATTTGGGATAGTATAGTTGGAAATAACTTGCAAATATTGAGTCCCTGAAGGTTGCCGGAGTCTTTTCCGCTGAGCTTTAAGCCACTTCTTTTGATAGCACTGAGCTTTTCTTTTGTCAGCATTGCACATCTGTTCCATGTCTTTGACAATAACAGTTTGATCAATTACTGTGAGAGAGAGGCTGGGAGAACAGTTTGACAATCAGGTGGAGCACAGTGTTCTGACAGGCAGAAAATCCAGCTTTTGAGAAGAAAATTGAATCAATTGACATAATGTCCATTATTATATAAAAACCCAAAGATATTTGCATCATTGTATTTAGTAATGCTGCTATTACATCTTAAACTGCAATCTGTATTTACTGTGAGTCCAATCCTATGCACTTATTCCAAAACAACTCTATTATTGTACACTTTACTGAGAAATAAGTCCATTATGGTAAATAGGGCTTATTCCTAGGGAAGTATAGATTGGCTTGCAGCCTTTAAGACCCCATGGATCCCCAACAAGAGGTCAAGAGTGATCCCCAACAAGAAATCAAGACTGAGGCAGTTTGCATTCCCCCTGATAACTGTAAGGAATCAATACTGCACCTCCTCCCAAGGGGGGGGGGGGAGGAATCTGGGGTGGAGGGAGGAATCACCAGTGTTTTATGGATGCAGCAGATTATTATAGCAGTTGCTGAAAGCACTTGTATTGGGACTCCATTGGACACTGAGGGCCTCAGTGCAACATTCTAGTGCTGCTGCAGTCACACCAGTGTTCATTCCCTTACCTCAGGGCTGTGTTCTGGAGAGAATATCTTCCCCATGAGGGGATAGTTATCCCAAACCAAGCTTTCTTCTTGGATTGGGATTAGGGTTGCCTAATTCTCTTCCACAAAATTGGGACAGGACCCTCTGTCACACTTGCCAGTATGGGAACATAGTCCTCAATATCGGAATTGTCCCTGTTTCTCAGGACATATGGCAACCCTAAGCAGAAGGTACTGCCTCTCCATCTCCCAGCCCACTTGTCTATTTCTATTTCTATTTCTACCATGTATAATATGGTAGCAGCCCCAATGGTTAGGAACGTCTGTCAAATCTTCAGCTTTTGAATTTTTTACAGGACAAATTATACATGGTAGGGGAAAAGTTTCCCCTTGCCTTTTCGTAGTACGGTTGCAGCCCCAACAAAGCACTGGATGTAACATTTGTTAATCTCCTTTAGTTAGGATTGTGCTAACAATTTGCAAACAGATATTTTTACAGGCCCACTGTTGATGTTTACTAAAGGCTTCATGTTGAGTGTCAAGTTTGGGAAGAATGGTGAAATAATGTGGATTAATACTTCACATCCCTTGTCTTCTTGTTGCCCCTCTGCCGCACCATCACTGGAGGACCATGCCCTAATCCCATGGATAAAAAAATTCAAAAGCTGCAGATTTAACAGTAGTTACTAATTGGAGTAGTCTGTTATGCTTTACCAAATAAGGGTTTTAAATTGCCACAAAAAGCAGCTGGGTTCTTTTTTCAGCCATCACGCTGAACTCAAATTCACAAAGTAGAGAAAGATAAAATCGAGCGTACAGTGGTCAATTTTTTGCTTTGCTAGCATCTGTTCACAGTAACATCTTGTCGATAATTCATGGTGGTTGCTTTTTAGCACACAAAGAGCAGTTACATTAGAAATAATCTTCCTTTGAATGTTTTGGTTCCACTTGTCCCTTCATTTGTTTATCACCAGTTCTTCTGCTGTCCTGTCAAGCATTACCGATTAACAAAGAATTCTGCTCACATAATTCCAAGTAATGTGAAGAGAAGAGCTGCTTCTGTTTCCAGTCAATAGAGCTGAAATGTGCCTTGGCATCTAAATAATCATGTTAGGACAATAAGGAGACATCTGTGTGAAACGTCTGACATTTAACTTACAAATATCCTAACTGTGAACAATCACCATGTCTCACTTTAGAAGCACCCAATGTACAGAACACTGCGGCTTTCTACAACCCTGAGCCAAAACTACTCTAAAATTTTCATGAGAATTACAAAATCATAAATTCTTTCTTTGTCAGACCATTTGTTGTCATTTTTAAAGAAAACTTAAGATTTTATTTGCTTGCACTTCCTTCTCCTATTATTCTGTTGCCCTCACTTGCCTTCAGTGATGCCACCACATCAGTGATGGGATTCAAAGAAATTAACAACCGGTTCTATGCCCATCTGGCAGCCACTTTTAAATGGCTATTTTTAAACTTTATATGTCCTATCTCTTGTTAACAACCGGTTCTATAGAGTAGGTGCGAACCTGCTGGAGCCCACCACTGCACCACATAATCAAATTTTACAGGCTATTTAGCATTGTGATGCTATCCAGACATGTTATATGACTAATTATCTAAACCAGAGATGTCCAAATCCCAGCATGGGGGACAGATGTAGCTCGTGGCTAGCGTCCAGTCAACCCACATCATGCCCCCCTCCATCTGGCCCTGCAATCCTCTGGAGGTGACAGACACTTTGCTCCATGACATCCAGAGGGTATTTGAGGGCTATGGAAGCTGCATGCACTGCCTCACTTTGCAAATGAAAGTACTTATGAACTGCTTTGAAGACCACCCCCTCCCAGTTTACAAACTGGGAGTTTACAAATAAATTTACAAACTGATTTGAATACATTATCTGATTTATAAGTTACAGCTCTAATATATTTGTTTATGTAAATTAATATAAATTTATTCAAATTTGTTAAATAAATAATTCTTTTTTTCCTTCCACTTTGACAGTGTCAGAGAGATGATGTGGCCCTCCTGCTAAAAGGTTTGGACACCCCTGATCTAAACTAAGGTAGAAGTAGTCAAGGAAAAGTGAAACAAAGTGTTTCCTGGAAGTGGAAACCATTGTTTGTAGCTAGTGCATTACTAGCTGCCAGCTCTGGGCTCTATGCTGCCTAGTACTGGGTTGGCACTGACTCCACACAGAGTATCACAGACATGCCTTACAGCATGTTTGTGGCACCCAGCACAAGCAATGGAGCTCAGTGCCAGCACTGTCCCAGCTTAGAATTGGATCCTTAGTTCTAAACTGTGCATGACTTGAAAGGTAATAACAATCACCTTGAAATATTGGTTCAATATGCTGCCCTGCTTGTGCAAGCAAAGTAACAACTTACTACAGTTCACTTTTTTATCCAAGTTCTCAACCCCCATCCATTCTTCTGTATTTTGGAATTGCTAAATAGCTTCTATTGTCATGATTTTGCCTTGATCTATTTCTGCCAGCTGACAGCTTCCGGTTAATTTATGCCACAGTTGCCGAAGGCTGAGATTGTCGACTAGTGTGTGGGACTTCAGCCATTCGGGTCCCATTAGGATGAACGAAAGACGCGGGAAGCAAAGTTTTTTTGAAATGCCAGGAAATGGGAAGGAATGCAAATGTTTAAGTTATATATTTATCGAGAAAGAAAAAAAGTTCTGCACATTTGACATCACTCTGCATTACTCTGCCCACCAACTGAATGATGGGTCAGAAGTTTCATTCCAGCATTTGGAAGATTTGAATGCAATGATTTGATCCAGATCTCTGGCAAGAGATTGACACATCATGTTATGATTGGAAATGTCAAGCTGTTCAATCACTGTTGACATCTCTGCACCAAAACACTGGCAACATTCCTGCTTTTCTTATAATTTCACTATAATAATAACTAGTGAATCCAGGAACTATCAGGAATTAAAACAAAACCAACAAAAACCCAGACTACTAAGACAATTTTTTATTTCCTTTCATCCACTGAAATGAACAGACTCTATTCCCCCCACCCGGTATGCCTTGAAGGATGTGCTTAACGATAATGATTTGATTTTGTTTTTTTGTTCACCCTGGGCTTAATGGGTCTGTTTGGCTTCATGTTTTCACCAGTGATATTCAAATGCTGCCCTTAGGGGCTGGAGAGTTAAACAAGAAGTCAAGACTGAGGCAGCTTGCATTCCCCTTGAGAACTATAAAGAATCAATACTGCACCAAGGGGAACAAAGCTTCCATACCGGGGTGGAGGGAGGAATCACTAGTGTTTTACGGTTGCAGCAGATGATTATAGCGGTTGCTGAGAGTACTTGTATCAGGAATCCATTGGACACTGAGGACCTCAATGCAACATTCTAGCTTCCATAGAATGCAACATTCTAGCACTGCTGCAGCCACACTAGTGTTTCTTCCCTTACCTGAGGGCTGCATTCTGGAGAGGATAGTTTCCCTGTGAGGTGATAGTTATCCCAACCCAAGCTTCCTTCTTAGATTGGGACACACCTCTCTCTCCACTGATGGGATTCAAAGAAATTAACAATCAGTTCTATGTCCATCTGGCAGCCACTTTTAAATGGCTATTTTGAAACTTAACATGTCCTATCTCTCGTTCTATAGAGTAGAAGTCCTATAGAGTAGTTCTATAGAGTAGTAGTCCGGTTCTATAGAGTAGGTGCGAACATGCTGGAGCCCACCACTGCCTCTCTCCCCCTATATGAGCTGAAATTGTAGTATAATAAATTTCAAATTAGGAACAAGAGGCAGAGAAGAACACTCATGCAGAAATCTAGTGCTCTTGGGAAGAAATATAATGCTATATTGGTGCTGCTGCTGTTGTTATTGGAGTATACCATAATTTACTACTACATCACTGCTGGAGGAGATGCATGATATTTACTTTAAATTCCGAGTACTTACAAGAGTGAACCTTTAGGTCGAGCTGTGAAATTTGCATCTCCTCACACTAAAATATTCCCTCACTCACCCAAAATGGTATACCTGACCTGAATGCCACTTTTTCCCACTTTTGTAATTATGATACTACAAAAAACAGCTCAATCAATTCCAGCACCTGGGCAATATCTCATCAGATATTTTTCTTTGCAAATTTGGGCTTCTTTCATTTTTTTGTTTTATCTTCAGTGTCTTTTCAAACATAAATTGAGGACCTGTTGTTTTATTCATCAGAGTTTCTAACAATTTAACTGAGAACACCTATTCCAGTCTCGACTGATTTATTGCCTTCACCATGCAGATTATTCTGAAGTTACTGTTGCTTCGATCTTTAGCAATACAATTTTTAAAGAAGTCTCAGAAATAAAAACAGATGCCGTACTCTTTTTCCCATAACGTATTATGTTCTAACTGAATCTTTCTTCCATAATTCCAAACAATTGTGAGGAATAATAATTTGTATATTTCAAAAGAACTGAGAGAACAAACTGTCTCAATTTATGGTGAAGAGAAGGAATAAACAGTAATGGGTGTTCTTTATGTAAGTGTCTTGTTTGGAAAGAGAAATTACTGTGGAACTTTTCAAATAAAGACAAAATAGTAGGTATCTACAAAACTGGAACCCATCCAAGATTTCCTCAAGCCTACCATTAGAAACCAATATTTTAAAAGTAACAAGCACAAATAAAGAATACCAGTATTTACTGTTATCCAAAATCTTTCCATGTTACACTTTGAGCACAATCTTAACCGTGTCTACTCAAAAGTAAGTACCATTGAATTCAGTGGGGCTTACTCAGTGGTGGGCACCAGCAGGTTCGCACCTACTCTATAGAACCGGTTCTTAACAAGAGATAGTACATATAAAGTTTAAAAATAGCCATTTAAAAGTGGCTGCTGGATGGACAGAGAACCGGTTCTTAATTTCTTTGAAGCCCATCACTGGGCTTATTCCCAGGAAAGTGCTCTTAGGACTGCAGCCTAAATCTTTCAGGTCTCTCATGTTGCAATCTGCCCCCTTACACAGGAGTGAGCCCCAATGATTATAATAGGGTTTACTTTAGAGAAACATGCAAGGCAAACCCTACAATCCAGAGTAACAACAGGAGCACATAAGAGACATCCCACTAGGTGGGAGCACCACCTAGTGAAAACCTATGGGAAATTCATATTGCAATCCAGAGTAAATTGTTCTTACACTGGAGCAAGGACTCCCCGTAGTTACTCTGGATTGTGCCCTAAGTTTCTCAGGCTCCTTTCCATTCCCCCTTACATAGGAGAGAGCCCCATTGATTGTAATAGGCTTACTTCAGAGTAGACATGCATAGGATGATCTGTCAGGAGAGGCTGAGCAGGTGCTGACACAGTGCCGAAACCAGAGAGTCCTGGCTGGGACTTTTATTTTTTGCTTGCATTGCAGGGCGCAATTTATTATAATTTTTGCTCGTCTTGCTAAGTGATCTCAATCCAAACACTCTAAATGCAAAGTTTTACTGTATGAAGTAGGCAAGATCTGAAACATTTTTATTTCATATGTATATTTTGCATGTTGTTGGAAATATTACTTTGCAAATCACTTGCTCCAATGGCAAGCCCATTCCTGAGCTGTCTGGAGCATAGGGGTTGAGGGACAGGAGAGGACGAAGGTGGGCATGTAATACAGTATATGGCACTCCCACCTACTTGCTACATTCTCTAGCCTGTCTCTTAGATGAGCTTGCAACTCATTCCATGACTGGGCTGGACCTGTGTCTAATCAACCAAGTAATAATTTTACTGGGTCCTATGTTGACTTATAAGTATGAAGCACCATTTATTGACAGCTGTTTGAGTCTATTTTCTCTATTACAACTTCTGAACACTTTATGAAATCACTTTATGTGATCCTCCATCCATTTTTAAAACCCTCTCCCACTTCTGAGTAATTGTGTTTGGGGAGGTATTCCCTTCCTATGTGGGTAGAACTTTTCAGATAAATGCTTGAATAGCAATAAGAGAGACCTCTATTGTTTAATTGAGACATTAACATCGTGGACAGAATTAACTTAAATGTTTCTGCACTACTGTTAAAAATCAGCATATGTGGTCACACATTTTATGAGATCTTGGGCTTGATTCTCACCTGAATGAAAGTGAAAACATGAAATTTGCTATGATGCTTGGAATATATACATTTATTTTCTACATACATCATACCTCAACAGCCCTGGACAGATAAGGCAGTTCTTACTCGTGGCACTACCCCTTTCCCCGTCACATATGTGTAAATGTATTCCTGCCGGCTACGTTCTTTATCTCATTAATGCAACTGGAGCATGTAACTCCAATTAGCCTTAATGGCAGGTGCTTGTGGGGCCTTAAAAGAAGATTATACTCCTGCTAATTTAATTCCTTCCTGGCACGGAGGCGCTAACATCATTAGGGAAGGGGAGGTTGCCTATGTGGCTGCCTGCCTTAACTAGTAATGCCATCTAGGCAGGGCTGCAAAGCAGCAGAGAGGAAAATGTCAATGAGGTAGAAACTGTTTGGATTTATTCGTAACCTGAGGAGAACAGGTAATGTTTAAGACTCAGCAAAGGAGAAAAAGGGAAATGCATTGTCTTTCTTTAGTTTTATCTATTACCATATAAAGCTGGTGAAGTTTCTTCAGGCAACTTCCTCCTGGTGACCTCTTGTACAGGTCCAAATAGTGGATAGAAAAGGCTTTTTCTTTAATGATGGCCTTACTACAAGGAGAAAAGTGCCTCCCCCCTCAGAAAGGAGAAATTGCATCCCCAAGGCAGGTTTAGGGTAAATCTTTTCTTTAAAGGCAGGTGCATTAGTGGCACTTTTGCCTTTTTTGGCCTTCAGAAGACTAGCATGCAGAGAGTTGTGTTATTTAATTGCTACTTCCTGGGGCACTTTCTTTACACATAGTGAAAAGACCCTGCAATGTACGTGACAGAAATAAGAAAGGTTTTGGAGTAATGTATTTTTCCTCTTCTTTCAAAATACTGTCTGCATTTGTTGGGTTCACACATTTATCTTCTTCTTCATGAATTTTTGTACACACAAATTCAACAAGTAAAATGCACAGCACAATCCTAACCCCTCGTTAAAGGTGCCCCCTGCAAGTTGTACTGCTAATTGTGACAAACTCTAGGGTAAGGTGCTTATCCCTGTTTCTAAGTCTTTAGAGCAAGTTTTGTCCAAAGACGCTTCTGTGGTCAGGGGGACGGCATCAGTGGTGGGCAGCAGCAGGTTCGCACCTACGCTATAGAACCGGTTCTTAACAAGAGATAGTACATATAAAGTTTAAAAATAGCCATTTAAAAGTGGCTGCCAGATGGACAGAGAACCGGTTCTTAATTTCTTTGAAGCCCATCACTGGACGACATGACTATATGACAAGGCACATGGAACACTGTTTTACTTTCCCACCAAAGTGGTATCTATTTATCTACTTGCTTTTGCATGCTTTTGGACTAATAGGTTGGCAGAAAATTGGCAAAGGGCCCTTGGTTAGGCCAACACAAGACCTGGCACAAGTGCTGGTAACACACTTCTGTGACATTCCTGAGAGGGAAGGTCAGACCAGTGAGTAAAAATGTGCTGATCTCCTCACACCACCACCAGAACGGGGAGATACGTGAATTGTGCTGGTTTAAATTGGTTAGGATTGGGCTCTCAATCTATGATTCTGCAGGTTGAAAATGTTTCACATACAGCTACTAAGCTGCCGCATTGGGTCAATAGCAGCCTTGATTCCCATGAAAGTTGATGGGCATCTGTGGTGAGGCCCCTCACCCCCTTGAAGGTTTCACCAGTGAAAGGGTTAAGAAAAGAGATGCCTGGGAGGAGGTCCTGGAGAGAACAGGATGTAGCCATTTCAGAGCACAAGGAAGGGCTCCGGCTCTCCCCTGGAAGAGGAAAGAAAAGGGGAGGAGGAAGAAGGGGGATAAGAGGGAAAAAGAGCGGGAAAACAGGCAGTGGGTGTGGAGAAGCTGAAGGAGTCACTACTGGAGATAGTGCTGGACACCTGCTGGTTCAAGGCCCTGCCTGAAAGACAAATGGGAGAGGGTTAGTTGTATGCTTTTGTTGGATACTTACCTTTATATTGATCTGGCAAAGAGTACAGATGTCCTCATGTAAAAATCCTCTGCTTCTTGGTGAAGGAACTGGGAAAGAAAGAGAGACAATGGACACTGAGGAAGCATTGAATGTAAATAGCTGTTTATGAAACTAACTTGTTGAAATACAAAGAACCTGTTGATACTGACCTGGTGTCTCTTCTCTGGAGCTGCTGTGGTGTGATGCTGGTATGGCTGAAAAGAGGAAGGAACAACAGCAGGAGGGGGACAGGGAGAATGGGTCTGAACATGACAGCATCCCAATCCTAACTTCGGCTACAATCCTAAAGACACTTTCCTGGGAGTAGGACCCATTGAACACAATGGGGCTTACTTTTGAGTAGACATGGTTAGGATTGTACTCTTACACTAGAAAACAAGTAGGTTGAGTGGCCTGTACTATAGTACATCAGCACAAAGTAGGTGCCAGATGGAGCACAGGTCACGATAAGAGAATTTTTTAGCCCTTCCCCAGGTTGTGCACCAGCCATCCATATAGGACTTCTTGATTTGCACCAACAAGTTCACTGTCACAAATCCAAGTGGCTTGAGTAAAGGGCCTGTCTCTTGTTTGTTTTGGCCCCCTGCCAGCACATGGAAGGCTGTTCCATCTCCGCACCAGCATCCCAAAAACATGCATTGACTGAGGATGTCATAAAGAAGTGGGCACTTCAGTACATGTGACTTGTTGCCCACTAGGGTTTCATTCTGGAACTTCCCATGGATAAAAAAAAATCTGTATATAGATTAAAAAATGGAAAAATAGGTTTGAAGACCTAATTCCAGGTTTCTTACTCCTTCTTTGTGCCTCCTAGAATAAGGTTGTGTCTCAGTATCTGCTGGGGTTTGATTCTTGGACTGAAGAATGGAATGACTGCTTGAATGATTGCCTCTCTACAACTATAGAAAAGCAGTTTTTAAAATGTAATATGCATTGGCTATTTGTGTTGAGTCAAAAAAGTGTATAAAAAAAAACAGTGTATAACAATTTTGGACCTGTACATGATACCCCAGCATCTGGTCAAAATAGGAATGGGCTATTTATTAGACAAAGAAATAGCTTTATGAATATAATGCTGGAGAAAAGCTGAGGCTCAGAAGAGTTCATAGGAAGTTCATAGCAAGATAAGATTCAAACCAGGCAAGTTCTCATTCACTGCTCTTTCTAATAGCCACTCCATCACACCAGTTCCATATGTGGTCTATATTTTTATGCAGGCAAGACTTTCATGAAGTTTAGATAAATGTTGTGCTATTGACTTGGAATGAAAAAGAGTGGAGTGACTTTGAGCACAGTTCTAACCATATCTACTAAAAAATAAGACCTATTGTGTTCAATGGGTCTTACTCCCAGGAAAGAGTCTTAGGATTGCAGCCCCTATGTCTGCATGACAAGGTTGCTTATTACTTAAACAATGACCTATTCTATTGATAATATCTAATGATATTTTCTATCCTTCCAGAAACTATAGTTTCTTTTTCTATATTTTGCTCAAGATAGTAATAAATCCAAATAGAATTAATTTTTATGTCATGTTAAGAGCGAGTTAATTCACTCTGTTAATTACAGGGCGTGATTTGCTGACCTGAATATGTGAAATTGTTAGCATCTGTCACGACATGGTGAGTCATCACAGATCATTGCCTCTTACCACCTCAGGCATATAGCCCCAATGCGGAGCCAAGGTAGAAAGTTATAAGAGGCAATGAGCCTTGCAGATTTGCCATGTAATGACTGATGTTCGTAGCCTGAATAGGAAAGTTAGTGATGTTCCTGACACCACTTTCTCAAGGGAGTACATAACAGAGATTGGAACATGTTAACTATAGAGGCTGCAATCCAATGACAGAGTCCATTTAAGCTTCAAGTTCACAAGCCAATGGCCAGTCATAGTGGATGCTGACACCCTGAAAAATTACATCAAACCCTATCCGTGTCCCAACTTTTTCACATGCACCTTCCAAACAGCTTAAAGCAAACATGTGTTGAGAATCTAGTGGGAAAAAGCTGGGGAGACAATGTTGGTGGAGAGCAGTGAACAGATACAGCCTACAAAGGTTGGAAAAGACATGTATCTGGGGATCAAGTACTTATAGGACCATACTGTACAAGTGTCCCTCATTATCCACTAAGATTATATTCCGGAAACTCCTGTGGATAAAAAATATCCAGGTATAAAGAAAAAAATGAAAAAATAGGTTTAGATCCACTTCCAGGTTTCTTGCTCCTCTGTTGAACTTAGGGTGCAATCCAGAGTAACTACGGGGAGTCCTTGCTCTGGTGTAAGAACAACTTATTCTGGATTGCAATATGAATTTCCCATAGGTTTTCAGTAGGTTGTGCAGTAACTACTGGTGCAGCTAATGTCTCTTACGTGCTCCCGTAGCTACTCTGGATTTAGGGTTTAATTGAATAAAGTTGTGCCTCAATATCATCTATCTAGCTACCTAGCTTTTCTGCAGGAGTTTTATTTTGGGTCTGAAGAATGGAGTGATTACTTTGATGGACTGCCTCTCTACAACAGTAGAAACTACAGTTTTTGAAACTATGATTTGCAGTGACCATTTGTGTTGAGTGAAATCCGTGTATAAAAAAATCCATGTATAACTAGGTTGGACCTGTATTGTGCTAACTCGATCAGTGATCTAACTCTTTATAAGGCTGTCTCCTATGCTTCTAAATATTGTACAGTGGCCCTTCCTTGTCTGTGAATTCTGAACTTGTGGATTTGACTTGGTACAGGTGCTGACCTACGTTGGAGGACCTTGACCGGATGCAACCAGAAACATCAAGTTCACAAGCCAAATTCACAAGCTTTCTGATACCTCTGGGAGGTGTTCTGAGGATTCACTTCATGCCTCTCTTCCTGACATGTGTAACATGCTTCACACATCTGAAAACACCTCTTAGTTATGACTAGAAATTATGACTAGTTATGAAGTTATGACTAGTTATAACTAGAAGTTATGACTAGTTATGACTAGAAATTGCTTTCAGTTACATCCAGGAGGTCCTTTGAGGGCTTTCTACAGACCCCAATATCTGCAGAAATATGTATTATGGGGGGAATCCTGACCAGAAGATCAATGACTGTCTTGAATCTAAGATCTTCCAGAAAGTCATCCGGCCAGTTGCACTTTATGGAGCTGAATGCTGGCCAGTGACAAAAAAACTGAACATTGCCTTAGTGCCATTAAGACAAAGATGCTTCGGTGGATCAGTGATATCACTCTCTTTGACCACATTTGCAACAATGACATCCGGCAGCAATATGGCATTGCTTCTATCATTGATAGAAGTTGAGAGAAGCTCATCTCCAGTGGTACAGCCATGTTCTGCATGCCAATAGCAACACAATAGCACAGTTGGGCCTGTAGTTGGAAGTCAATGGCAAACTGGACTTCCAAGTTTGGGTCAACCAAAACAGCACTGGTTTGACGCTGGCTTGGAAAAGAGCCCCCCACACTGAATTTCAGTTCAATTTCAGTTTAAATTTGTGGACATGATGTCAGAATTGAGTATTGAGGATATTCACATTATTATCAGCAAGACTGTGCAGTAGCTCAGAGAATTGACCTTCCTTGACATAGCAATCTCAGCATAACAGAAATTTAAAACTATTTTGCACGCCTCTCAGCACCCAAGTATAAATCTGTTTATTTCATGGAAACAGCTCATTCTCATGGAAACAGCTGGAGCAATCTCAGTGGATGTCTCTGAAGGAGATCAAATACAGGTCATTTTCATAGGAAAGGCTCTCCTTGTTCTGCACCGTTATTCATTAGATCAGAGACCCATTGACAAACTGGGCTCGCTCATCAAATTGGGATAGAAAAACATAGAACAAACACACTATATACACTTTAAGAATTCAATTTCACAATTAAGTAAACCTTGTTGCAAATATCATTACCGACACCACAATACCAAGGAATGCAACTGGGAGCATTCTAATGCATTGCACCAAAACTCAAAGGAGTAGATTAATCTAACAATAACCAGTGACGGTGCTTCTTGAAGTCAGCCTATTCATTCAGAACAGCTGGTAAATTAGAATTGTTTCAAAAGGTGTTGGGGGACATAGTTCTGTTGACAATTTTAAAGTGGCATAAACTTTCATTTAAAGAATGGGAAGCTAGCATTCATGTCAGTAATAACCATTAGCTATGTGCAACACATTAAATGCAAAGCAAGTATTTTTCTTCCCCATACAGTTAATTTTTTAATTCATTGATTTAATTTAGTATATTTTAACCCTGCTTTCCCCATGGCCATACATAAAGCCGGCCGACATAAAATCAAAGAGTTATTATATTGAAATAAATATTTCAGTTATTAAAATTTTCTTATGTTCCTATCCTGTCTAGTGCTAACTTTCTAGTGCCAATGCTGCCACAATGCAGCCCTATACATGTCACCTTATCTTGAGGAGGTGTCCATGACTGTTCCTCACCCCTCACAATGTAGTGCATTTCCCACTGGTACAGCTGCATCAGTGCTGGAAAGTTGGATAGGATTGGGTCTTCAAAACACTAAAAGATAAGTTGTACATAATAATGAGCTTCCAAAATTCCCTTAATTAAGACTTTCAGCATTTTTTTAAAGGTGGATAATATGTCATCCAAATTATTGATATCTCATTCAATCATATAGTCCTTGGTGTTTGTTTTAGAAAACAATAAGAGTTTATAAAAAGATTCATGGGCCCAATCAGGTGGTACACTTTTACCACCAGCTCTGGGTGTTGCAAACATTCTATAAGGCATAAGGGTCAGGAAATCGGGTCGGGGGGGGGGTCACAAGAGGGTGTGATCTGTCATCTTGGAATCTGGCACTAGGCTTTCCTGGGAGTAAGTCTCATTGAACACAATGGGACTTACTTCTGAGTAGACATTGAGGAGATCTAGCATCACAGTGATGTCACATCCCAGTAAGTTTGACAGGGTGTCCTGGATGGATGTTTAAATTTGAAAGGGGGTCCTGGGCTGAAATGCATGAGTACCACTAAGGCATCTCAGTGTCACCCAGAAAGGAGGGGCTGGTGGTGTTGAGCTTCCACCAGTGAGCCTCAGCACCAGAAATGGACACCATTGCAATAAAGTTTCAAGTGGGAAGAGGATGAAACCGGGCAGGGGGAGGGGAGAATTGGGCCTGGGAGGGGAAGAGATGGCCTATATCCTATCCTCACTTCTCAGCTCTGCAGCCAGACTGAGGCCTCCTCAACACGGCATCTGCTTAAAGGGAAGCAAAGAGCTGAGAAGACCATTGACTTTCTAACGGCATTACATGGGGAAAGGAAAGAAATGCTCCCAACCTCCAAGGAGACTCCCAGTGCTGGCCTAGCACCCATAGGGTCAAGCAGCAGCCATTTGGCACCACTGGAGCCCTGAGTGCTGGGGAGGATAGGATTGGACTATGTTTTATTTCAACTGTAGCTGCTTTCCCAGGTTGTTTTTTGCTTCTCATGGGTGAGAAATATTTTCTTTTTGCATGGTGAAAAGTTACAGCGGTGTGTGATTTTAAGCAGTGGTGGGCTCCAGGAGGTTCGCACCTACTCAATAGAACTGGTTGTTAATGACAGATAGGACATATAAAGTTTAAAAATAGCCATTTAAAAGTGGCTGTCAGATGGGCATAGAATCGTTTGTTAATTTCTTTGAATCCCATCACTGAATTTAAGCATGGTTAAGTTGCAAATATCAAGAGGGATTTCAGTTCAAATGTCAGGTGTGTCAAGGTGAAAAAAGGTTTGCATGGGAAAAACTGGTCCTTTAATTGTTACATATGAAAAAGCATAACTTAGAATGTGTGCACGCAGTGCAAAAATGCATGCTGCTAACGGAGCCAGGATGGTGTATTGGTTAGGGAGTTGGACTGAGACCTGGTTCAAATCTTCTCTCTGCTATGAAGCTTCCTGCATGATCTTGGGCCATGATCTGCCCAAGTCAGTGATCTGCAGGATCACTCATCCTCACCTATATCATAGGGTTGTTATGAGGACAAAAGGATAAAAGTTTTGTAAGCTGCCTTGGGCATTTATTTTGGTGTTGAAAAGCACACTATAAATAAATAGTCTGGATCAGTCTGGAAGTTTGTGACCAATATGTGACCAATGGTAGGGAAACCAATATAACACCATGCAGGTGAAACCACTTGGTTAAAGAAAACAATGTTTGCGGTTTTAAGATTGGCAAAAACAGTAATGGGTTTAAATGGTATGAATGTGCAGGTGGGATGGGAAAAATCATCCTTTATAAACAGAAAGGAAGGAATATTGACAAGAATAAGAATTATTCATAGGCTCTAATGTACTCAGAAGCCATTACCTCATCTAATGAAAGCCACTTAGGTATCATTGTAGGTGATTCAATGAAGACATCTGTTCAGTGTGTAGCTGCAATTAAACAGGAAAATAATACTTCACTCACCCAAAAATGGGCTGAGAATAATTGAATGAAAATAATGTGATGCAAGAAATTATTGTATACCCTGCTAAATGCTCTACTACAGAAAAAAAACAAGCTGAGTGCTTGCTAATGGCATAAGCAGGATCTAAAAAGGAAAGCAATAGAGGCCAAGGAAATGTCTTGTCCACTGGTTCTTTTGCTTTCCCTTTGATTTCTGGTCTCAGTGAATGCTTATCACAGTGATTTTCAACCAGTGTGCTGTGCCACACTGGTGTGCCATGGATAGTCCTCAGGTGTGCTGTGGGAATTTGGAGAGTGACATTCATTAATAGGAAACTTGGGGGATTTGAACAGTCTGATGTGCCTTGTCAATGGTAAAAACAACTGATGATGTGTCTTGACAATTTTAGTGCCGTGTTAGTGTGCCATGAGATGAAAAAGGTTGAAAATCTCTGGCTTTTCAGAACAGTCTAAAATTCACAAGAACGATTCAGAGAAGATGCCAGCCGAGTTCCAGCAAAAAGTAGACCAAGGATTATGCATGTTGTGTTGGGATTGCAGACATTTGAGATATTCACTGAACTTGTTTTACTGATATTTCACTTGCTACTCAATAAAGTATTTTACAGTATTTTTGCTACTGTATTTAATTTGTGTAATGTAAAATTTGGAGAAGATTAAAGTGATAGGAAAATATGGAAAAATTCCAAAGTAGATTAGTGTAATAAGTTTACTATATCCAAGAGATTCTGACTGTAAACCAAATAACATCTTTTCCCAGTGTTTGGCTGGTGGAGGAAGTTAAAAGATTGCTAAAGGTCAAGAACAAGGAATCTCAAGCAACTTTCTATATCTAAAAATTCAAGGAAAAATTGGACACTGAAATTCAAGGAAAAATGGTCTCACCAATGCTACAAAGCAGCTTAGAAGCCCATTGAGGTTTTCTTCTTCCTCTTTGTCCTGTTTTGGTGTTATTTTGCACAATGAGTCAATCAAACAAATAATAAATCAAATCAATTATATACTGCTTTTCAACAAAACGTTCTCAAAGCAGTTTACAGAGCAAATCATATTACTGGCTCCCTGTCCCAAGATGGCTCACAAACTGAAAAGATTTAAAATCTTCAAAAAAAATTTAAAAGAACAGTTTCAACAAATTTGGCAGGATTACTCTTGCTATTACTATTTATTTAAATAGTGCCAGGAGACTGTATACTAGTTACAAGGGAAATGGAAGACACAAGGAAATGGAGGCTGATACAAGTGAGGCAGAAATATGCAGTTGTTTCCATTACATGTACTTAAGTTTAGTGTATAAAAAACAGGTTGGCCAGTCCTACATAACATACTTATGGGAAACATAATTTGGGTTCTGTTTGGTCATAAGGGTGGGTGAGGCAGTCCCCAGTGGTGCCACAGACTAGTGCCATTATCCAGTTAAGAACATGGGCAGGTCTGTAGAAATCTTTTCATATAATAACCTTATCATTCTTCTTGTGGGGTCTAATTTTATCACAGTATTTTTCCTGACAGGATGCCTGCAAGAACAACATGATATACTATAAAGTTGCCCTGCTTCCTATTACCCAATACGTAACATCCAAATGCTATTATTATACCTGTCATAGATCCTTTTCTAATAGCTTTTGCTGTCATGATCTCCAAATTATGGACCTTCTATACTGGATCTGCCAAAGCATTATTATTGGGATGATACAAAGCTGATGTACACTGAAGTGCTTTCCTGTTCATCCCAACTACCATTTTATGTTTTGCAATTAGAACAAATGTAACAACTATTACAGCTGTCGACCAAAAGCAGTAAAGCTCAGTAATTTCATATGATGCAGAAGTAGGGAAGATGGCCTGTATCTTCTCTGTACTTTGAACTTGACATTACTTTGCAATTATACCTTCTTGACAGGGTTAATGGCTTTTTTCTTTGAATATATTACATATTCAGGCTTCTGTTGCCTGAATGAGATGTGGTGGTTTCTCTCTCTCTCCATTTTTGTGTTTTCTAACAATGCGAACAAAAGAGGAAAAGCTAAAAGGAGTGCTAAATTAAAGAAAGTTTTTAAGTCATTTGAGAATAATTTCTCTAATACCAGTATATTTTCCATGCAAGAGATTTACCATTCATTTTATATGAACCAGAGATGGAATACTTCCCCACAATGCCTGGGGCAATGATGTCACACATTATCATGATATCATCATACAGTGTCATGATGTCACCGCCCCAGTTTCTCCCCAGCAAGGAGCTGCACGTGCTGTCTTCAGCCATGAAGAAAGGCTTCTCGCCTTCGACGTTAAGTGCTGGTGTGGCACATTCTGCAGTACTCTGCCCTTGAAAATAATTTCACAATGTTCTCCCCCAAGTTGGGTCCATGTAGCTTCGACTGGCTTTGGGAAAGATCTGGAACCTTTTCTGAAGCCAGGAGGATGTGCTGCAAAGCCTGCAGTGCCCTGAGGTGACTGGGCAGAGCATGGTGACAGTTATGCGCTCTCATGACATAGCAGCTGGGACATGTGCAACTTAGACTTGGCCCTATGTATGCCTCAGCTAAAAAGCAGAAGTGTTTTTTTTGGTGGAGGGGAACAGAGCTGAAAACAGCCATTTGGTTACCCACAGTTTCTGCGTTCAGAAGCCCCTCCAGGGATAAGAGGAGCATTAACCCACCTCTGTGATTTTGGCTATCCCCAAGGAATAGCACCACAGATAAGGGTACAATCCTTAGAAGAAAATTTCCAAAATAAAAGAATAATGTGCAACAATGATTCGCTATCTTATGACCAGAAAAGCATAGCTGCCATTCCACGATGGCTATGAAATTGCTGTGGCTAACCCCATGATAATGAGTGGCTGACTCTTGACTTGCAAATCTAAAGCTCATGTTTGGCCCATTGTATTCAGAACTCTGAATCTTTCATATGTTAATGTTCACACTCTCATTATCTTATAAGTGACAATGGGCGCAATCCAGAGTAACTACGGGAAGTCCTTGCTCTGGAGTAAGAACAAATTACTCTGGATTGCAAATATGAATTTCCCATAGATTTTCACTAGGTGGTGCAGTAACTATGGGTGCATGTAATGTCTCTTACGTGCTCCCGTAGTTACTCTGGATTGTAGCCTATGAGCGCAATCCAGAGTAACTACGGGGAGCCCTTGATCCAGTATAAGAATAATTTGCTCTGGATTACAATATAAATTTCTCATAGGTTTTCACTAGGTGGTGCAGTAACTATGGGTACACGTATGACTCTTATGTGCTCCCATAGTTACTCTGGATTGTAGGGTATATCCCAGGGAGCCATGAGATGTAAGCATAATACAGAATGTACAAGTTGCTATTCTCTACAAAAGCGGTAAAATACTTGCCACTGTGTTGAAGGGTCATTTTGATTATATTCCCATTCTCAACATTGCATTTGCATTAAAGCTATATTGGACAAAATACCTCTTTCCTTTGACCATCTAATTTCATCTCTCTCACTTAGAAAGCGGATGATCAAGCTAATTTAATTCTGCTTTCCTTGAACTGCTGGGAAGATGCTATCCCCCAAACCCCAAATACATGTATATACCTGGCAAGTATATGACGTAACTGGCAAAGAGAACCTATACTCCGGAAAGGTCTTAATCATCCTGGAAGCAGGATGATTAAAACTGACATATGTGGTGACCAAATCAAGTTTTCTTTTTATTGCTATTAAATAATGTCCTGCTTTTATATTGAGGGAAATGTGGGAAAATAGCTGAATCCATGTCAGATGACAGCAGTAAATGTCCTTCTTTGAATTTCCATCACCACCATTATTTTCTAGTCCCAGGAGAGACAACATCACAATTATATTCGCTTGATTTACATATATAATTGGGACTATGAGACAGGTTGAAGTGGTTATGTGGTGTGCCTGGTTGGAGGAAGCAGTCAAGTGATGAATGGTGTCCCACTCTCTTGTGTATGCCTACAGCTCTGTTCTGTCCCGCCACCTATCCAGCCACCTGTCCCTTCCTCATCCCCAACCCCATGTTTCAGAAGACTTGGAGCACTGGCAACCCTCCAGAAGAACTTCCATAAGCAATCACAGCAACTGTGTCAAAGCAAAATGAATCACTTCACTCTTAAACTCCAGTGCTGCTCACTTGTTCACATCCAACTATTTACACACAAAGGCTGAAGAGAATTGGCCAGAAGCAGAAGTGATTCTAGCATGATCCATCTCATGCATATGTCTAAAGACAGGTTTGTGGGAGCAAGCAAGAGGTGATGAAGATTAAGCAGTTGTCTCCAAACTTAATAGTGCCAATACATATGCCATCCTCCACAGTGGGTCCTGGCTGGAATTATTTTCTAGGAGTCGCCAGATGTCTCTTGTAGGTTATGCCAGGGTGGTGGCCTCCATTGGCCTCTACAGGCTTCAGACTAGTTTGCAGAAGGGTCTGGAAGTGATGTCGGGTCCAAACGGAAATTGTCTCTAAAATCTGGAAGCTGCTTCTAGGTACTTCTGTGGAGAGGGTCTGCAGCCTGGTGCAACCCAAAATAGATCTCTGACAGAGGTGGGCCTGGCCTGGCCTGGCCTGGTTCGCCGTAAGTAGGCAGGGCCGGGCCACGGTCAGGGGGTGGGGCAGTGGTCAGAGGCAGGGAAGGGGTGGGCCAGAGGTGGTTCCGGGGACAGAACTGGGGAGGGCCAGGGGCGAGGCCAGGGCAGGCACACCACCTACCCCAGCGCTCTGTGGGTGCGGGTGGGCAGGGCAAGGGGCGGGCCCCAACCCCGGCATACTGCACATGCGCCAACCATAGTTGGCGCATGCACAGTGCGTCCTGAAGCTGGCAGACCAGCTGCAGTGCAGTGAAGCTGGCACATGCGCAGTGCAGTGGTGGGCCTGCCAGGAACCAGTACGGCCAGTTTCCTGGCTCCCCCCCTTGCTACCGGATTGGTAGTGGGAGGGAATTATTACATCTGGTTCGGGCAATCTGGAAAAAAGTTTTCCACTGATCTCGGAAAACCTCCAGTCGGCAGCTTTGCTGGACCAATTTAGAGCTAAAAGAACACAAGGCCAAGTGGGAAGGCCCAGCTCATGACCCCCACCCTGCCACATATGGGCTTGCATCTCACCAGTGGGTCATAACCAGTGGTGGGCTTCAGGGGGTTTGCGCATGTTCTATAGAACGCTTTACTAATGAGTGCCTGGTTTTGAGAAATGGTTACTAATGGGACAGCAAACCTGTTGTTAATTTAGGTTATTAGGACATAGAACCTGTTGTTAATTTATTTGAATCCCACCACTGGTCATAACCCATACTCTGGGAAAGCCTGAGATCAAACTAAGGAGACAAGAGAGGCTGGAGGTGGCACTCCAGAATAGCTATGCTCATTTACCCCCCTTTCTCCCTTCCCTTCCTATCTGCTTCTTTAAATATCTGGATAAAAAGATGGCAGTGGGGTAAAATAAATAAAAATAATTTAAATTATTCCTTACTCAGGTTAGTCACACCTGCCCTGGTGCAGGCCAAAGAAGAAGGAGAAGGGATTCACCCCCTGAATTTAGCAGAGTCAGGGGTGGTACTCTTTGGCTGGTAATCCCTCAGGCTTAGATTGCAAAGCCAGTTACAAATGCTATATAGCATGAGGAAGGCTGGATTTCATTAGCAGTTTGGGGTTAAGGTTGATAATAGTCTCCCATCCAAGGACTAACCAGGCCTGACCCTGCTTAGCTTCTTAGATCAGATGAGATTGGGTGCATTCAGGGTAGTATGGCTGTAGGCAGGTTGAAAACTTTCAGCTCTCAACTGATGGCCCACAGCTTGGCATCAGGGTGGGAATTACCAATTAAGGAAGGAGCAATAGTTTTGTCTCATCATAGTTAGAAACCCACACTAAGTGGGGAGGAATGTGAGGAAGGACTGTGCGGATTTGTCGAGATTCATGGTTGGATTATCAACAAGTGTGGTCCAATGTCATTCCAAATCACTTAGGTTGATGAAAGGGTGGTGTCAGGACAGTAATCTGGCTTTATGAAAACATGGGACGGAGATCTAATGCAAGTAATGATTTGTAAGAATTTGAAATTTTCTTGGGAAAATGAGACTTCTAGGTTACTATCAGTCAGTGTTAGGATGATCAGATATTCTCTGTTTCCAGGATATGCCCCCTTTTTCAGTCTCATGTCCTGGAAAATATCTTTAATGTCCTGAAAAATATCTTAAATGTCCTTCTTTTCCATGTGAGCAGGACCTGTAAGCAGCACATAGCCTTCTTGAAACTATTTGTATGTCATAAATTATGTTATATTAGTCTTAAATTTTAATATTTAGTAATGTTGTGTTTAAATTAACCAGATTAAATTTATATATTAATATTTTTAGCTTTTACTTTTTTTTACAGGGTGCCTTGTCCTCTTTTGTGGTTATGCCACCTGGTCACCCAGTATCAGTTGATTTGAAAGATAATTACTGTAGCACTCACTTTATGCATATGGTGAGTCTTCTATAAACCTAGCAAAATATATAAACATCCAATCAGTTCCTTCTGGTGTTAAGAGAGGGAACATATCAAATATTTGTATATTTCCTTTGTTTATATGATAATTCATCGGGGAGGATATAATATTGAATTTGTTTTAGGAAATGATCAGTTGTATGGTACTGTAGGTCTGAATAAGTGTTTTATGTTATGTCAAGGACATTGTGGATGAGTCTAATTTAGAAGCAGTCATAAATCTTTTGACTGCTACAAAATTATGTATACTGGCTAATTGAAAACAACCTGCTGTGACCTGATCGCAGAATGGTATATAAGTATTTAGACAATTTCCACTCTGTTGAAACTAATTTATTAGAAGAGATCCTGCAGTAACCAACAAGTTAATAACTTTATTTAAAAATGTCTTAGTGGATATTAGCAATTATCACATCTGGAAACAAGAAGGGCATTTTTTTAGAAAATGGAACAAATTTATGTCAAGGTGGCAGAATAAAAAAAGCTGAATATTCAGAAAGTGATTTTATCTCAAATAAATTATTCATTCATTCATTTTATTTATTTATTTAAATAGATTTAAACTGCTTTTCCCATGAAGCAAATGTCCAAATAGACTTACAAAGTTTTATAATGAAGTATAAAGTATTATTACAACTAAAAAAAATCAAGCAAGATATTAAAATATTTACATTACCAGATGAAAGACTAATTTTTTAACATTGCTGTTGTTGTATAGTCGTTAAGTCACGTCCAAGTCTTCATGACTGGGCCTCACTGGGCCTCACTATCCTTTGCTATCTTTTGAAATTGTCCAAATTTTTATCATCGCATGGTGCAAAATGTAAGGAGAAAAAGAATAGGGGAAAATATTGCACTGAAAGATAATGTTCCTCAAATGAATTTGCACATAGTCAGTTGTGTGAGAGTACTCCCTCAATTTGAGTAACTAGGATTATTTATTACCCATGTTTTGGGTAATAAACATTACCCAAACAATGAAAAACCTTTGGATTATTTATTACCCATATTTATTACCCATGTTTTGGGGGACATGTTTGCCTTATCCTTTCTTAAGAAAATCTGAGACATGTTCTGAATTACTTGACGCATGCTGGAGGGAAGAACCATGCAGTTGCCTGTCACCTGTTCTAGAACAACATTATTATACAAGTTGTCTGTTTAGAGATTGAATTGGGGTTTTGTTTTGTTGGGTTTTTTTTGTTTTTGTTTGCTCCACAATCAGTTTGGTCAAGTTTTGTTCTTTTTTTAACCTGATCCTTTCTGCTCAGAGCCACGAGACACACACTGCAAAGGAAAATTATTAATGGCAGATGCTTGTAGACCTCTGAGTCAGGGACCTTCTTAAAATTAGTTTGATATGACAGCTGTTTTGTGAATGTTCCTGTTGCTGTTGTTAAAAAGAAATATAGTGCAACCTGGTTCCAAAACCCCATAAATTCCATTTAGATGCCTTTAAAGAAGGAAGAAACTGCAAAAAATAAAAATAAAAATCACTTTCCTTATCATTTTGTGGTGAAACTGCACACTTACCAAGCTTCTAGGAGCTAAAAATAGCACTAATGACCCATCAAATCTACAAAGGTGTGTAATTCCTCCCATGGTAGTCCAAGAATACATCAGTAGAGCTGTACACAGCATTCATCTGATAGATGGGACTGAATGTAATTCAGTTACCATTGGAGAAGATAGGAACCTCCATAGACACAGCAGTGGGATCATTAGTGCTATTTTAACGCCTCCCCACAAGCTTGGAAACTGCACCGTTTTACCGTGCAATAGTAAGAAACAAGATTTTTGTACCTTTTTCTGCTTTACAGGCAATTTAAATTGCAACCCAGTATCCACGGTAAGTTAAAGCCATAAATGCCAGATCCATGGATACAAACGTCATACCTGTATATAAAAATATTGGAGTCATAATATGATGCCTGCAAGAATATGTTCAAAGTCAAAAGGTGTCCCTCATTTTCCACTAGGATTCAATTCCAGAACCTCCCGTGGATTAAAAAAAATCCACCTATAAAGAAAACAATGGAAAAATGGGTTTAAAGACCCTCCTCCATGTTTCTTGCTCCTCTATTGCACCTAATTGTATAAGGTCCATATATGCAGGGGTTTGATTCTGGGACTGAAAAATGGAATGAATGATTGCATGACTACCTATCTGCAACAGTAGAAAAGCAGTTTTTTAACTGTGATTTGCAATGGTCATTCATGTTGAGTCAAAACCATGTATTAAAAAAAATTCTATATAACTCCTGCCATAGATTCAGACACTCTGCAAAGGAATGATGTGGTGATGGGATGACTGAGTACCTACATTGCCTGGGTTTGTTCTCTTCCAAGATAAACCATGTTGCTGTTAGCTGTGAACAGCTTGGTGTTGATGCAGTATCATTTGACCAATCTTAAAAAAAGAGAAAAATATTATAATATTAAGGTTATTATGCCCCGAGAACAAGATCCAGCTGCTGCCGCTAAATTTAGTTTCACACTATGACATGTGGGAATTTCTTGCAGATGGTAATCATCTCATCTGCATTGGCAAAGGTAAAAGCAATGTAATTTCATTACTTGCACCGAGCCTGGGTTTGCAGCGTCTGCTACAGAGCACTGACACTCCGAGCAGACACATGAAGCTGTTTGTTAGATGTCATTCTGATAATGAACATGGAGAAGTGGCTTCAACGTGTTCGTGAACAACATAAGAAATGTTCTCCCTTTGCCAGATGTTTGGGGTTGAACTTCTGAGTTCCACAAGCTTTGTGGCTTGTACTGCTTGGGTAACAAACTGGACCATAAAGCTATCATTTAACCCGCTGCCATTAATCTGACATTGATTTAGATGCTCTTTTAACTACAGGTATAAAATGTGCATTCTTTTTCATTTGCGATGTAATGCAAGCAGAATGAGAGTAAGTTAAGTTTGGGTCATTATTTTGATGGGAGCCATTAAGTTTGTTAACCATGACTTACAGCTTGGGGTGGGGGAGCACAGATGAGAATAAAACTATTCATTCATTCAAAACAAACCTACGGACTCCCCAGATTTAGGCTGCAATCCTGCAACCCCCTTCCAAGGAGTAGGGAACTTCATAAGTTCTTGCAGGGGCAGGGCAGGAGTGGGGTGGGGAGCGGCCACAACAGAATTGCAGCAATCACAGCGCCATGGGGTCCCAGCAATATTTGAATGTGCTTGGGAGGGCTGGTGGACGAAATTAGTTAAGACACTGTGCCTGTTAACTAGCAGGCCAGGGTTCGAGACTTGGATCCTACAAGTCAGGGTTGGCTTCCATCCTTAGTCCAGCTCCCACCAACCTAGCAGTTCAAAAGCATGTAAATGCAAGTAGATGAATAGGTACCACCATGGTGGGAAGGTAAAAGTGCAATGCGCCTCCAGCAGTCATACCAGCCCCATGACCACGGGAGTGTCTTTGGATAACGCTGGCTCTAAAGGCTTAGAAACAGGGATGAGCACCACACCTACAACATCAACAACAACAACTTAGAACTTCACAGATATTGATGTGTGAATTCCTAATTCCTTGGATAGGAACAAAATTACAGTAGACACAATGCCAGTCAAACACCTGGCGACTGTGAAATAGTACATAATAATAAATGAATTTAAACCAGTTCATAAACACTTTCTAACACACACACACACACACACACACAGAGGGTGATCTTCAAACCAGTTCATAAGCAGTTTTGCACACAAAAAGATGTGTGTAGCCTCTCCAGCCCTTTGATCACTTTCCAGAGGGGATGAGAGCCCCCTAATTACCAGAGGATTATTGGGCTTGGCCAGGAGATGGAGGGAGGCTCACCAAGAGCCACTTCTGGTTCATGAGCCAGGGTTTGGGCACCCCTGATCTTCATGGTTAGAGCTTTTTCCACATTTCTGATACAGGTATCTCCCTCGCTTTCTGATGCTTTGTTTTCTGACAATCTGTTTTCAACGCCTTACAGTTATACTCAGAATTCTTTCATTCAGTGCGTGTTCTGTTCATTCAACCTCCCTCTGCTGTTCTAATAGAGAATTAGCTTTGCAATAGCAGCCAATCTACTCTGGTGTCATGTGAATTAGACCTCAATCCCTGGGATCATGAGTTGTCATATACCTGAGCAGGAATTATGGGACCTCAAATGTCTGCTAGTCTTAAATCTTGGAGTTTGGCTGCCACCGTTGATCGATATTTATTACACAGATGGAGGCCTCCGGTGCAATGAGGGTAATTATTCTGGCTAAACAAAGCTGTACCTCACTTGCGCCTTGTTCTTGCCAGCCCTCAGACATTATATTTCACCCCAGAGCATATAGCAGGGTCAGTGTGGTGATGTGGGGAGGTAGCCCTTCTCAGGCAGTATGTTTAAGATTCAACAGCTATTTATTTCAGTGACTTGAAAAGCATAATTAACGGTACAATGAGGACGAAAAAAATCACAATATCTTATTTCACAATCTTTAGATGCCCTGTAGCTTGCTTTCTTCACACTTCATTGCTTAGATGATCCAGTTATAAATGGAAGCTCCAGGACTTGCCATGACTGCCTGATCGTAAATACATACACGGCATATCATATTAGAGGAAAATGTATATTCTGACTGTCTCCGTTCCCCCCCCCCCCATCAACATGAAACCAAGCAAGGGCAGCTGAAGTTTAGGATATCTGAGTTGAACTTGATTTAGTGCTCCTGAACTTTTTTTAATAAGGAAAATGTGGGCACAGTCCTAATGCTCCCTTGGAGCAGAGCACATTCCTTGCACCAGCCAAGGAGGGTCACAAATATACCATAAAACATGTTTATGCCTCATTTTAAGTTGTGGAAGCAGGAGTAAGAACATACACCAGCCTCTGTGTGGCAGAGTAAGTCCCCATCTAAGTTTGTACAGGGTGAGCTCAGATAACACATACTTTGGGGAAAGCAGGAAGGAGCATTCCATGGCAGGAGAGGGTAGGTGGCGAGAAATTGAGGGGTGGCAGGGCTGGCATCTGGCACCTATGTGAGCTCCTAGCCCCATTCCTGGGAAGATCCAGGCTGCTTGAATCTCCTTGGAGGGTAGGAGGACTTGCTCTCCACTTTTACCACATCCATCACTCACCATGGTAAGTCAAAGATGCTCCAATGGAAGACTTTTCCCTTGAGCAAGGTGGTGCTAATACTCATTCTACAAGAGCTCAAAAGTAAAAGCTTGAATTGAGAGTAACATGGATTGAGAGTGTTGCGCAAGACAAGCAAACATTTCTAATAAATTTTCCACTTGATAAACAAGCGATGTCTTGCAATACAAGTAGTGTATGATGCTCGACGTTACATGATCACAACAGAGCCAATGGGTCTTCTCTCTCTCTTGCTGCAGGATTTGGTGTGATCACCACCCATGCTTGGATGAAGTCACAGCCAGGCTGCTTGGAGGAGAATTTTCCCCAGCATCACATTCCTGGATGAAGCAGGGGTACATACACAGACAGACAGCCAGAGGATCCTCCAGGACAAGGAGCACATGGTTCAACTGCTGTCCTGGTCATACTCTACTTCTTCTGCTCCATGGTCATACTCTACCATTTGAACAAGGGGGACAGAGAGTGCAGCCTCAGAGACCAAGCCTTGCATGTCTACTCTGAAGCAAGCCCATTTAGAGTCAGTGGGGATTACTCTTGTGTAAGGGAATGATGGAAAAGGGCCTCAGAGACCAAATCTTGCATGTCTTCTACTATTTTGTCTTACTTTGCACTCAGTATTGTAATCATTTTTATATGAATATTTTTGAGTTGTAGAATGAATCTTCTGAGTTTCCTTAATTTCTTACAGGGAAATTTGCTTTGATTACAAACATGTGGTTTGGATTACAAACATGTTGTACTAGATGGTTGGGGTTGTACTAGATGTACTAGGGGTTGGACCAGATGACCTACTAGGTCCCTTTCAACTCTAGGATTCTATGATTCTATGTTTTTGGAACGAATTATGCTTGCAAACCAAGGTTTCACTGCACTTACTAGCCATTGTCACTAGTGGTCTTTGCAGGCCCTGACTGCAGTAAAGCAGTCCTTGCTGGTCATAAAAGCTGCTCTAACAGTGGGTGCTGCTCAGCATGATGCCAGGGCTATTGGTGGAGATGCCAGGACTCAGTGAAGACCATGTTATTGCTTTTCCTGCTGCTCAACAGAGCAGGTAAGCCTGGAGATTTCAAGGAGAGTGGAATGTTGTGGGGAGAGTCATGGAGCAAATGGAAGTGGGCTGATCAGGTCCAGGTTTCAAGGCAAGATCCTAGTTCCAATTCTGTCATGTGAGTCCATGTCAAACTGTGCCAGCTGGTCTGAGAAGACATCCCTTTCTCTGCATTGGCTTACTCCTGTGTAAGGAAAAAATGTACTCTTATCCAGAGGAGTCTTCTGCAACTGCCTCCTACCATAGGAGGCAGCTATAATCATTTTGGCGCTGCTGTTCGAGTGAGAAATGAATACGATTGGGCTGGTGGCATAGCTAGAGAGGAGGTGGAGCAGTCAGACGGAGGGAGGCATGGAAGGGACTCCTCTCTTTCAAAGCCTAGAATGGCTGTGAAAGCGGGGAAGCTTCCACCTCTCCCTCCAAGACTGTCTGCTCCATTCTCTCTAGCTATGCCACTGGACTTGGCTCTCTATCTCCTTTTAGCCCAGTATGTGATTATGAGACTAAAACCAAACTCAGGACATTTATACTTCAGGATGACCAAAGTATGATTGGTTTCTCTTTGAATTTTGAAGATGAATTTAGAATTTCAAAAGAGGGGAACCTTCACTACTTCAGCATATTCAGTTCCTTGTGAAACCAGACCCTCATTTGACATTCTCATTCAGTCTTTTCCCTGGAGTTTTTTTTCCTGAAAGGCACCGATAACATTTAAAAGGGTCACTTTTGAATAGCCTCCCTCCCCTGCCGTTAAACTAGTAAAGCTGCATTAAAGTGAATCAGATTTATATGAGCACATCTTCACAGGAAAGAAACGGAAGTATGGCAATATATTCAAGAAACTGATGGATACTTGCCACCTAGCTGTTCTACACTTCAAAAAGATTTAAATTGCCAATTTGCTCTTGGGATCTTTAGCAAAAGGAAGATGGTGGGACAGAATGTTTCCAGAGGAAAACAGGCAGAGAAATGCCAGCAGGCATCTGTCAGTCTTGAAAGGCTATGGTATCGTGCGTGGCGCTGCATACGCTGCATACGCTGCATGAGAAGCACAAAGGCCTGGGTAGATTGATATGGAGGACAGGCTGTTACTCAAGCAGCAAATCCCCCCTCTCCACGCCACTGAAATAGTCCATGGAAAGGCAGAGCCCATACAATTGGTTCCAGCTGCATCACAGAGCTGGGCTTAGGACAGGAGCTCACCCTGTCTTGTGGGGACCGAACCCTGGCCTGCTGGTTAACAGGCACAGTGTTTTAACCACTTGCACCACCCACAGCCCTCAGTCTGGCATCATGCACGAGTCTGGAGCTGCCGCTGTGGTACTGTGGGGCAAGGGAAAATTTAACCCTTATCCTGGGCAATACAGCAGCAGCTCCAATGGGTCTATTCAGATCTTTGTCACTAGTTGCCTGGAACCAGGTTTGGATTCAGCAAAAATGATGGTCCTGGTTCCAGCTTCCCATCACTTCCAGAAGTCCTGCCCATTCCTCACCCACATTATTTTGAAACAATTCTTTGCTTGCATTGTGCTCTGCTTCCAGGTGGCATAAATCAATCTGGGAAACAAAGCTGAAAGGGAATTAAATCTTTTTTTAAAACTATTGGGCAAAGGGGAAATGCCAGCTCAAGACAACTGTCCACTCCCTGGACTGGTATTCCAAGCAATCTTGTAGAAATGTGACTAGTGCTTTTCAATTGGCCTTTAACCTCTGAAATCTTTCTAAAAATCTTTTTTTAGTAAACATGAAAGATTTTCAAGTGTTTTTTCTTTCTTTCAAATGAGACTGTCACCTAAGGAAATCTTTAAAAAATGCGGAAATGTCTACAAAAAGTTTCAAGGGAGTCTTTGCACAGTATTAGGTGGCTCTAAAATTCCACCCAAGGTATTATAACCACAGTGCCAGTATAAAAGGTGTGCTACTGATGCATCCAAGTCTGGGTGAAATATATCCTCTTTTTTGCAGGACATGTGCTCTTTTTCAGCCCTTTGTACTTGAAAAAAATTCTTCATTGGCCTCCTCTTCCTTGTAAGCAGGTAGCATGTAGCAGACAGAATGTATTATAGTTAATAAATTATATGTTACGTTTGAAATTTATTGAGTAATATAGTATTTATATTAACCACATGAAAGCAATATATAAGTTTTCACCTTTTATTTTATAATGTCCTACATTTTTCTTGGGTGTCCTAGTTTGGGGGTGGGCTTTGTCCTATTTTGCAATTATGATATATTGGTCACCCAGATCCCAGCAGAAGATTGAGGAGTTATAAAACATGCCAGTGTGTGAGACTAAAAATCATTAGAAATATTCAAATAGAGGCTCAACTTGTTGAAGATGCTTAAAAGATTTATATGCTTGAGACTGGAAGTTGGACTAGATGCCTTATTAGGTCCTTTCCAAATCTATGTTTCTATGATTGGGTCATGTGGGAAAAGGAAGTCTCACTTTGGTGCTCCTTCAAGGTGAAAGTTGTTCCTCCTAAAGTGGTGATTTATCTCTGAAGTGCCAATTTTCTACTCTGGAACCACATTGACACCTTATTTCTGGTGTCACCTGGCTCTAACAGTTGCACGGAAAACCAATATATAGTTTTCCCTATCATGTACCACCATCACAAAAAAATCAACTGTGTTGAATATCTGTGATTTCCTGTATTTAAGGATCTGTCAGGAAATAGGTGGCAGCTCTGTCTTGACTTGTTCTATATTATTGCTGCATATGCCTCTAGCCTTGAAACACTTCACTGATTTAAATGAGGTTAAGAAAACTTGTGAATTAAGAGCAATTGGAAAGACAGGTATCTACTTCAGTGGAGAAGCACATAAATCTCTTTCACAAACAGAACATAACAAATCCTTAAATAGATAGTGGTAATAAATTCCATCAAGCCTTTTTCTTTAAAGTCTCATAATTTAAAAAAAATTATCTTATCCGAATTAACAGAACTTCTAAACCATCATCTCTACAGACAGATTGCCTTTCTGGCATGTCTACCAATAAGCTTGTATAGCATTTAGTTATCATCAAGGGGGCCACAAGACAATTTTCTCCAATCATCTATTGAAACGATAAGATTTTATGAGCCTTTTGTTGGAAAGGACTTAATTGCCCTTTTCAAAACAGAAGCTCTTGAAAAAGAGTGTGTGGCTGTCGGCATGCACACCTAAGTGAGACAGCATTTCCTTTCACTTGTTCTGCCTGTCTGAGCAAAATATCTGGAAAAAACCCCCATTAGTAAATGGATATCCTCATCTTGTTTGTTACCTAATTAAGTATATTTTGAAAGGAAGCTGGGATGGTGATACTTCAAGGACCTTTCCCCCTATGAGAAATTGAGAAGAAGAATTTCAGCTAACAATTATGACAATGAAAGTGCTTCTTGTGCTTTATAGGAGTGAAAAAATTGATGCAACGGCACCTTTGAGGGCCCCAGCACTTGAGGGATGATTTTTGATGATAAATAGAATAAAAGTAAAGGCTTCAATGCCATTCTCTGCAAAATAGAAACTCATTCATTCCAGCCTGCAGGGGAATTTTGGCAGCTGAATGTCTCCTTGGGAAAATGGGATCTGTCACCTTGTTCTAGGGGTAAGCCCAGGTACTGCAATGGGTCAACTTGGACCTAGAATTCATAGAATCATAGAGTTGGAAGGGACCCAGTGGATCATCTAGTCCAACCCCCTGCCTTTGGCAGGAAATCTTTGTCTTGGGGGGACCCGGGTCTCAAACCCTGGTCTGCTGGTTAACAGGCACAGTGTCTTAACCACTTGCGCCACCTTCAAGTCCTGCACCAGCAATATCACTGGCCCAAGCCCAGGAAGGGGGTTTGGATATGGCATGTGCCATCATGCCATTACTATGGGGTGTTTGTGCATGTCCTATACCTCTTTCTGACTCTGATCAGCTGATAAGGGTTAATGCAGACTTAAGCTGGCAATTTCACAATGCAGGTCCAAGTTGTCCCATAGCAGTAGCTGAGGCTTCCCCAGAACATGAGAGGACAAATATCCCCAAGCCCTAAGGGGGCCTCCCATCTTCTAAATTTCCCCATGGGATGCAATGTGGCCCATGTTAGCACAGCTGCATTGACGCAGTGTAGTTTAGGATTGGCTGTCCATCTTAAACCAAAGTTCACAAAAAAGTGATCACAAAAAAGCATCTGAGGAGTAGTTCCATTTAGTTTAACAAAGCCTTACTCGAGGGATGGTTATAAAGAGCCTGATTCCAGACTCTTGCAATTAGTGTTTGTTACAGTGCCTGCATCTATGAAATTGCACTATTCATCACAAGGATGCACAACACCATCACTTGTTTTAGTACAAGGGACCATAAACTTTACAAAGCAGTCCTCTTTTCATGTATCCTAATGTTACGGTTTTCAGGCTGGTGAACACAGTATTTTACAAAGCATTTTCATGAATCATTGCCCAAGTTCTTTTCAATCTCAGTGAAAAAAGGACAGCATGACGCTTGTAACTATTACATACCCTGGAAATTTCTTTTTTTCAGAACATGGTTTTGTTACAGTAAAATCATCTCGGGATTTTTGACATTATTCACTCTTTGGACATCTATTTATTTTCAAGTTCATGATTGTTTTGGGTAGAGAAGAATTTCTTCTCCAGGGATTACATTGAAATAACACGGTCGGCTTATTTTCCAAGATAATCTGCATTCAAAAGTTGTCCAGTGCCTACCTCAATCTCCAAGTTCTAATTCCCTCAGTTTACCATCACTTATCATCTCTCTTCATCCTTTAAAGCAGATTTACTGAACTGATAGAAGATGCAATGTTGCCATTAATCAGGTTTTCTGGATTTTTAAGAGTGGAGGAGAAAAGGAGAATCCTGGCTAACTGAAAGGGAGCTGGAACCAGCTTCCTGCTTATTTAAAGGCATGTGTTATCCTTATAAATAAAGCTGGAAGTCCTGCACTTCCAACCAGCGATATCCCTGGGGACAGTACTTCCCTGAAGGACTTGGCATTCTGAAAGTTCAGGGTGATATAATCCCATCATCCCAACAGTCCATGCTTTTGTACTACTTTTAATGCAAAAAACCAAACCAGCAAAAACAAACAAAAGAAACCACTTCTCCATACAGTCTCCATCTATTATCTTTAGTCTGTGTTGGGCCGGTTGCTTTGTGCTCTTTGCTGCCAAGTGCTGCCTCCTCCTCCCTGCCTGCCTACCTGCTCTTGTAATGCCTTCTGCCCTCTCACCACCCAAGAAACCCCCTCTTGCTTTTTCCTACCTCCTCCCACTCCCTTCAAACGCCTACACTGGCTGAAATAGAGTAGCCCATCACAGTTCATCAGTTCCCCAATGCCCACAATGGTGCAGACAGGTCAGGGAATATCAGTGCGCTGGCCTGTCTGCACAGTGGTACAAAAGTGCTTTATGGTACTTTTGTGACAATACTGGGTGAGTGCAAGGACTTATGTGAGCCCAAGGACACTTTGGGATTGTGCTCTGAGCTAATAGTTCTATTTTAGATCCCATAAGGTAGACAACGATATTCATTAGTGTGGAAATGTATCTTCCAGAGCTCTGCTCTTTTCATGCTTTCATTTATGATCATTGTCTCTTTATTCAGATGAATTTGGCAATAACATTTTAAACAACAAATGGGAATTTTAGGTCTTCATTTCCAGATAATAGTGCTCAGAAGGCCGTGTTCATATTTCTTTACAATTAAAATGAAAATTGGCTCCTGTCAAACACAGCTATCTTTCTAGACAAAATGAGCTAAAGAGGTGCCTCACATAACAAGTTTAATTCATTCCGGAAGCATGCTTGTTATGTGAAATGTTCTTTATGTGAAGCAGATTTCCCCATAGGAAATAATGGAAACTAAGATGATTGGTTCCACAACCCAAAAAATATTCATATAAAAATATTAACTGGAAGTAAAAATGATGACAAAATACTGGAATTGAATTCAAAATAAGCATTTGATGTGCATGATCCTATGAAGTCTACTTAGGCTGCAATCCTAAAGACACTTTCCTGGGAGTACGCCCCATTGAACACAAGGGAGCTTACTTCTGGGTAGACATGGTTATGAGGCTGCAATCCAAGACACGTTCCTGGGAGTAAGACCCATTTAACACAATTGGGCTTACTTCTGGGTAGACATGGTTAGGAGGCTACAGTCAAGGACACTTTCTTCTGTAATCCAAGACATTTTCAAAATGTCTCCCCACTTTCTTGTCCTCTTCATCCTGAGCCTCTCTCTCCCCTGCTCCCTTCTGGCTAGTCCTGAGCTGCTTCCCTCTTCTCCACTGCTCTTCTCTCCCTCTGCCAGGTGGACACCCGGCCACAGGAGGAACAGCATGGAAGTGTTGCTTTCGCTATGGGCAGGCGTGCTATGCAGCCCTGATGCTTTTTAAAAGGGCTGCTGGCCAGTATGTCTGCCCCAACTGCCAACGAGTGTGCTTGTTAAGTGAAGCAACACTTGTTATGTGAGGCAGAATCCTAGAGAATTTTTGCTTGTTATGTGGATCACTTGTTAAGCGAGGCACTTGTTAAGTGAGGTACCACTGTACTTGGCTTTGCTGATATTTTAAAGCTAATTTCTGTTTAAGCATCTGAGATCGGAATGATTTAAAGACAAAAACCCATATGTTGCATTCTTTCCATTGTGTACAGTAAAACCTTGGATTGGGAGTAACTTGGATTGAGAGCATTTTGCAAGACAATAAATTCTGACTTGCAATACAAGCGCTGTCTTGTAAAACAAGCAAAAAAGGCGCAGCTGGGATATGGCCGAGTTCAGCGCTCTGTCAGCATCTGCCCAGCCTCTCCTAGAGACTAGCCTATGCATGTGTACTCTGAAGTAAGCCGATTCCAGTCAATGGGGCTCAATCCCATGTAAGAGGAGCAATGGAAAGGAGTCTGAGAGAGCTGCACTTGCATGTCTACTCTAAAGTAAGCCCTATTATAATCAGTAGGGCTCACTCCTATGTAAGGGGACAAATTGAAGCCTGAGAGACCTGAGAAACAAAGAACACAATCCTAACCAAGTCTACTCAGATGTAAGCCCCATTGTGTCCAGTGGGTCTTACTCCCAGGAAAGTGTCTTTAGGATTGCAGCCAAAGTGCAGGTTTTATTTTTCTTTATATTTTGTACTGTATTTTCTTTATTATTTTGTATTATATAACAGTATTGTAATCATTTTTATATGACTATTTTTGGGTTGTGGAACAACTCAACTGTGTATCAATTTCCTTATGGAAATTTGCTTTGATATACAAGCATGCTTCTGGAACAAATTATGCTCATAAAGCAAGGTACCCTGCACTTCAAAAGGGTGTGCATGTGTTTATTCTGCTGACTAAAAGGGGGAATAATCGATCATACAAGGATAAAATAAAGCATTTCTTCAGATCCCTTTGTTTCTTTTCGTTTGTTACCTACAATGTACATGAAAATATGCAATTTTATATTTCAAAACACAAGTCTCCTTTTAAACCCTCATCACTTGTTTTAAAGTATATGATGGGAAGTGCAGTGGCTTTTAGGATTTTGGAAGAGGGGGGCAGCAGCGGAGCCACAGCCCCTGTCCATGGTGCTGTAGGTCTTATCAAGTCAAGTCTTGTGCAGCTGATGTCAAGACTTTGCAGCTCCGACAAGATTGTTTTCTAGCACAGAGAATACCATTTTTCTTCCTGATATGTGGTTCAAAAAAAAAGTCTGGTACAGGGAGTTTTCTTGAAGAAACACTCTAAGACTTTTGTGGTTTCCTGTTTGGTGCAGTTGAGAAATAGGTTAGAAAACCGTCTGCTGTTTATGAGAATTAGACCTTATTTTTATTAGTAGTGCTTTGCCAATCTGATAAATGGGATAAACTGTGATAACATTACATAGAGTATAGTCTTATAATGTGCTTAAAGTAGATCCTAAACTGTGATAAATGTGTATCCCATTACTTTCAACAGAATTAACTTTGGTGCATCATTTTCCATAACTATGTATTATCGATCTTTTTCATGTGATATAGATATTATTTCATAGAATAGATCTTATTTATTTTGGGGCTGCAAGATACCCATAAGATACCTGGATAACAGGAATACCATTTATGTGTAATTGTATTTGAGCCATAAAAGGATTTATAGTGTTTCTAGTTAATCTGAAAATTGAGATAACACAGATTTTCATCATGTTTGCCTTTCTTTGGGTTTCATAAAATGTATCAAACTATTTCATACACTGGACCAGAGTTAGTATTTATAGAAACTACTCAGGACCAGAAGTGATGTCATTAAATAGACAGTGGACATCATCAATAAAGCAGGTGATGACTAGGAATAAACTTTGTTCCACCCGGAGATAATTAGGTGCAAATGACAGAAGAAATTAAAAAGCAATTTTTCAGTTACTTATTTTCAAAGTATGGAAGAGCACAATTACCACATGGGATAAGGAGCTTCCATAGGCATTATGATTTATGCTTCTATTATAGATAGATCTAGATACATAATTTATGTATGCATGTGTATTTTAAGAAGCACTTGCTTCACATTTGACCCTAGGATGCAATAATGATACTTAAGAACCAGGATTGGTTAATAAAATAAAAATTCTTAATAGCATTTCTTTAGAAAACAGAGTGATTTATAAGAAGCAAGTTACAGATCAGGGCAGAATAATATTTCAAAAAACTGGACTGTATTACAAAGCATTTGTTTTTGTTCTCCCCCCTCCCCAAACATCCATTTCTGTTGGATTATTGCTGAAAGATACTAATCAATCTATTTCAGAAATTTCTAGACTAATTTACAAACATCCATAAAATAGTGAAAAAATGCATGCATTAGAAACTTGGTACATATTCATGCCTCTGGACTAAAAAGATGAAGACGAAAGCAAATGAAGAAAATTTAAAGAAAGCTGGATGAAGTTTACAGAGTCTTTCCCTTGATTTTAGCCATCTCTTCAGGTTTGTTTTCTTTTCTCTCTGATGGTTTGTTAATTTCCGTTTTTATCGATGGTGGACTGTGTGACTTCTGTTAGTGGATAAGAATTAAACAAAAAAACACAAATCAGTATTGAAATATATTTTCTGGGGGGGAAAAGTCATCCCTAACTTTCATATATCCCACTGTGGCCTTATATTTAACCATCCAAAGATTTCTTGTTTTCCCAAATAACTTTGTCCTTTCTCCTTTTCTGCTCCTTATGCTTGGAGTTTCCTCTCAGCATCTGCAGCTAATAGGAAGATGCTTTCTTGCTCATGACCTTCAAATCCTTTTGTAAACTCAACTTTCCCAAAAGGACCTTAACACCTGGGTTCATGCGCAATCCTATCATGTCAACACAGAAATGTCTTACTATTTCCAGGTAAGTGTACTGCCCAATAGCACAAATTGTTGCATGCTTACTCAGATGACATACGTTCATAAGTTCAGTGAAAGTTAATCCTAGGAAAGAGTGCATAGGATTATAGGATTTGACTTTCCTACTGTAACCGGACTAGTATATATAACTAGTACAATCCTATACACAGTTTCCTGGGCGTAATCTTTATTAAACACAAAGCGGTCCTGTGCACCATGTAGACATGCACAGGATTGTGCAGTAAAGAGTTGATGAGAATAGCCTTTTAAAGCTATTTCATTACATCACACATATGTAAATTGTTTCACAACCTTTCCAATTAGTAACACAATTTAATCAAACAAAGATGAAGGTTACCCATTACACTGAATTATAAAAGTGATTTTGAAAATTTGAAGTCTTCCAGCACTTTGTCACTTTTCAGCAAATTTTGGATGATCCTCATTGTTTAAGTGCTTCAGTTTTAGATTAGAAACAAGGATTTTAAAAGTAAACGCAATGAGAAAAATGCAACTTGTCTTCCAGACACTTTTGGAACAGAAACTGGATATTGTTAACACAAATTTGAATTGAGAAGTACCTGCAAGTTTGGGTCTGTTCCTGCCATCTTTAGCTGAGGAGTGGTTGAATTATTTCGGTTTCCTAAACAAGTCTTGCTAATCTGAAAAGAGAAATATTAGAATTACCTGACTTATCTTGATTTCAAAACCAAACATTTGTAATGTTGTTTACAATTTAGTAATGTTAATAAAAACCAATCCTAATTCTAAGATATAAGAAATAATTATGACTTGAAACATTTCTTAGGAGCTCAATCCTACCCAGGGCTGATCTACATGATGCAGGAATCAGGCTTGCTGCATCCCATGGGCTGGCTGGGGGAGGTAAGTGGGGAGGAGTCGGGCCAGGAGAGGTAGGTAAAATTTTTTTACTTACCTCTTCCACAACTCTCTTGTCCTCAATGGCCTTACTATGCTATGCTATGCTTTATCCCCCACGACACCCCCTTTACATTGAAGAGTCCCCGACTGATGGATGTTCTGCCCTAACCCTCAGACATAGAATCATGAAATTTGGAGAGGGTGTTCCTTCTATGATATCAACACCCACCAAGAATCTATGTTGAGAAATTTCACCCTTACAAGGGTGAAAAGGAGTGCAACGTATTTCTGTCCTATACTTATCAATGAAGACTGGCTGATCAACATCCAGCCAGTTTGATGCCCGGTGCCTGATGGACTGGAAGGGATGTTGCACATGGATGGATGTTGCGCATGGGGGGCTGATGTGCATGGGGGGGGGTTGATATGCATGGGGGATGATGTGCATAGGGGACAAAGCACATATGTTGTGGATGTTGCGCATGGCACGTTGATGCACCAGGGGGTTGTTACGCATGGAGGTTCATGCACATGGAGGTGATGCGCATGGGGAGACAATGTGCATGGGAGGAATGATGTGCATGTTGATGCGCCAGGGGGTTGTTGCACTTGGTGGTTTGATGTGCATGGAGGTTCATGCGTATGGAGGACTATGTGCATGGGGGACAATGCACATGGGGGATGATGCACATGGGGAGACAATGCTCATGGGAGGAATGATGTGCATGGGAGGGATGATGCCCATAGGAAGGGTGATACGCATGGGAGGGATGATGCACAATGGTGAATGGCATATGGGGGTATTTTATTCCCGCAACACGGGTACATTTTGCTAGTTAACGAATACAAAAGGTTGCATATATTTTCCAGTTAAACCTGTGCATTGGCCTAATCCCCCCTGCCCCTCCAAGGAGTGGAGCAGAAGTGCCTTACATCATTTTTGTGGCACCTGCGGGTTAACACAGGACTTATTCCGGGGCTTCAGCTGTGCTGAATGGAGGTTAGGACTGAAGCCTACATGATTCAAAGAGGAAATCAAATCCTCCAATCTTTTTTCTGCACTTGAACTAGATGGCCATTGGCCACTACAAAAGACCAAGAAGCTGCAAGCCTCCGAGATCCTCTGGCAGACTTCATAATCTTTCCCCTGAAAGATCCTGTGTCTTTCCAATTGATATGGTACAATCAGGGTGCATCCCCACAAGACTTACATTGGTCCCAATTCTCTTGCAGATATTAGGAAACAACTGTTCTAGGTGTATTAATAGTTGCTTTGTAACTGGCTACTGTCTATGTTTTACACATCATCTGTTGTCCAGTTAACTCATGAATTTCAGATTGTATTATAGGTGTACTCTATTTAGTATTCCAGAGACTCCCACGGAAACAACCTTGTGTGTGCGTGCTTGAATCTTATGCTTTTTTGGATAGCAGATTTTTTTCTGGTCATTTCATGCTGGAATAATGTGTATATATAGTTTACTGATTTTGTGTCTGAAAATGTGAAACTGTTCAGTATTTAATAAAGCGAACTGTGAGTAACAATTTAGGAAAGAGGCTGTATATTCAATATAAAATACATTGTTTTACATAAACTGTTGGAAGTGAAGAACAAGAGCCTTCTCCTCTCTGCATGGTATTTCATAATTGCCACTACAAGGTTTCTTATACCTCCTTTTGGAGTTGGTTACTGTGGAGATGGAATAATATATTGGATATACCCCAAACCTCAGTCTCTTGTGCCTTCCTCTCACTTCTTTCTCGCTCTAGCAACACTAAGTATTGACAACCTGCCAGGCATACCAACTACCTTTTCTTATTAACAACACACACCTTTCCCGCTCCCCTCATATCAGAGTGAGCTGGCAGAGACAAGCAAAGATATACTGTCAAGCCAGAGTAACACAGTTCCTGAGAAAGTCTCTAACAATAGAGTGACTTGTGGTCTTTGTTTCCAATCAACTATGAAATGAGTAAAATATCCTTTCATGTACAGATGTGCAGACCAAGGCAAGCATTCCTATTCTAAGATGATCCCCTCGGTTTTGTGAAGCACGTCTTCATGTCTCTGTTAGGGTCAGCAGCTCCCATTGCTAAAGGACAAGAAATCATGCCATTTTCAGACATAATTCAAGGTTCAAATATATTATTCTCTTGCTCCCAAAAGTTTGGTAATAAGATCTGTACCTCTTAGAAATAATCAGAAAGTGGTTCAGAAAAAAAGTTATAGATGTTCCACTTTTTCAAGTAGAAATCTTAGAATGTAATGTTTGAATACTACACTGGCATTTGTCCCTTTGCTGCAGATGTCACTGTAGATCCACTAGGAGGTGGGGTTGCTGTGGCATGTTTGGGGGAACTCTCTATCATTGGTGGGGTACCTGTTGCTGTTTTGCTCATTCCTAATGGCTGGTAAGAGTTGTCTATCTCCCCTGTATTGATGGTTTATCTGCCCAGCATCTACCCTCACCCCTGCTCAGTTTTCCTTGGCAGCACTTCTCTGATCTTGATGGGTCAGAGGGATGAATGGGGCTGAGTGGATGCTGTGATTATATCCTGGGGCAACACATCAGTGATGTACCAACATCAGTAAAAGTATTATTTTAAAAAATGATGCACCAACATCACACTTACGATATGCTGATGTGTGAGCTTTTGCCAATGGGTGATGCACTATGTTTGGGTTTTTTTTCTGGGCAGACTTAGGATATGATCAATGTCATGCTAGAATTGTTGTGGTGTCCAAATAGGATTGGATGGTAAAGATTCATTTAATGGATTTATTTAAAATTCATTAAGAGATGCTTTTCCCCTCTCATTCAACACCAGAACAAGAGGCAGCCACTAAAATTGAAATTTGGGAGAATTAGGATGGGATAAAAGAAAATATTTCTTTTCCCAGCATGTTAATAGTCCCTGGAACTACATGCCACATGATGAGGTGGGCTAGGTGCCTAGATCATAAGCTCTCTTTGAGCTTCATTCTCTATCTGGGCATGCATCAATCTGCACCATGCTCTTCTCTAGGGCCTAATCAGGAGGTTTGTGCATGTGTATCAAACCTGAAAGCATTCTTAATAGTGACAGACCCCATATCTGATGCTATGCACACATTTGCCAACCTTAGCTCTACATCATCATCATCATGTGTGAATCTGTTTTTACTACAGGTTACATATCCCAATCAGAAATCCAAAATACTACATAATCCAAAACTTTGGGAAAACTGATATGATGCCACTAGAAATGCTTAACTGGTTCTGAGCACTGAAATAGATCTACTTGCAGAACACTCCACGTCCCTAAGCAGTCAGGAATCAAGAGATAAGAGCCTGGGGGAAAACAGCCACCAACCCCACAATGGCTTCTGCTTCTTGCTGTGTGATTAGACTCCACATCAGCAGTTTCACTAAAAAGACCCAGTGCTCTATTCACCGAACAGCAACAGTATGTATATACTTCTACTTGCAAATATTCCAAAACACAGAAAAATCCATAGGCTGAAATACTTCTGTTACCAAACATTTTGGATAAGAGATACTCAATCTGTACTATATTTGAAGTTGTTAATGCTGATTGTGCAAAAGGCAATGTCTGCAATGAGAGCTACAGGCTGCCATTTCAGGAGCTTTTATTCCACAAACGTTATAACTTGATTTTTAAAAATCTTTTGCTGACCTGCGCATTCCTCTGTGCTGGGAGCCCATGATAGAGTACTCAGCCTTCACCAATTTAGAAAAAGGTGGGAGCAGCAGTAATCGCTCTGTGCTAAGGTTACTTTCTAACTGCATTCCCATCTATTACATGAAGACAGGATATTGTACCACTGATAATGGATGACATTTTATGGGAATATTGTTTTCAGACCCACTAAAACTTACCACTGTTGTTCCTGCTCTCTCTGTGGGTGTTTCCATGCCAGGATGGGTCATCTATATAGATTTCATATGTCTGGCTGCAACAGCTCCATACATATCTTATAACATTGGGTTTGGCCCTAATGTTTCTATATTATTCTATCCACAATGTTTCTTCTTTTGAAAGTTTCTCCAGAAACCAAACAATTTTATCATATCACTGAGCTACTTCTGTAAAGTAATGATCCTTTACTCAGCGTTCATCTGTTTCATAAGGACATGAAAACTGGAGGAAATTATACTTTTAAAAATTTATTTTAACCTTTTGCCTCTGTGGTCTTCTTGGGTTTTCAGGATAAACGTGTTTTCTTCTGCCACAAAATTTCAACACAGGGGTTCCATTTATATAGTATCATAGACTCACACATAAACACACAAACCTATGCCCTTGTACTGAATATTACAGCCAGGATCCACAGAAGATAACTTTTCCTCCCTGACTTAATATTTCCTTGCAAGTCCAACGAGCTCAACAAATGTTTTAGGGTCAAAGTTGAAAAAAAGCTATATTTTTCATGTGGTTGTACTTATTAGCTCTGTTTGGAGTGACCGACCAATAAATTATATGGAGGAAAAAGTAGGGAGGCTCGCAAAGATGGATGAGGCTATTTACCTGGGAGGCTATTGTATTAAGCAAAGAGGATACAAACCCGCAGTGATGCAGTGGCCAACATAAAAAAAAACTCTGGAGAAACTATTATGAAAAATCAAAATTCTGTCACATTAAGAGCAAAGTACTGAGATATTTAGTTGGAATAAAACTTCATTTTGTACAAAGGGGAGACATAAGATTTGGAGAATTTAAACACTAATACTGAGAACATGCAGAAATAAGATCACAAATGAATGTGATGGCACAAATGAATGTAAGACTGCAGGACTATAGTTGAGTTAGATTTCAAAAAGGTGGAATGCTTTTGTAATTGATAGTAATACTTCATTACTATAATGATAAAAGGGACCCTCCACTATCATGTAGTTAAGTATGTTACCTAACCACAAGATAGTTGCTCTGTCTTGGAATACATCCACACAAAATGGCTTAAAGTGCAATCCAGAGTTAGGGCAGTGAGGAGTACACTAGCTGGGCTGCCCCAACTATTCAGTATCCAGAGCAGAGTGTTATGCTGGATCCAGAGAGTCAGGAAGCCTGGGCTGCCCTAGCTGCTCCTGAGCATGCTCAGTAGGCACCAAGTCAGTGGTACCTGGGCAAGGCTTGCTCTTGAAGAGACCCCCATCAGATCACACTGAACAAGGAACAGCTGTGGTGCCTGCCTTATAGGGAACCAGAAGTTCCTGACAACCAGTTACAACTGAAGTGGAGGGTGGATGCTTGGAGTGGCCTGCTGTATCCTCAGGTTAATGGGCTGCCATAGTTGATCCATATCCTGAGGTTGAGAGGCAGGGATTGCAGCTAGGCTGGCCAAGAACTTTTTTTGTCAACACTGTCATTCAAGGACCCCTACGGGTCTACTCATTACTATACCAGCTCCTGAGGTGGTATAACTCTGAGGAGCTGGAAGAGGGAATTTCTGCCTTGGAAACAGGCTCTGGATACAGGGTAACTGCTCTGCCCTAGGCAGTGCTAAACATACCCTCAATGTACCTCTCCTGAACTGCCTAGGCTGCCCCAGGTAGGGCAGCCCAGGTGCACCTCTTTTGGGGCACTCTAGGTTGCCTTAGGCTGCCCTTATGTTGCCTTAGGCTGCCCATAAGCCTTTTCAAGAGTAACTGGAGTGGAGCTTCTTGCAGTTGCTCCACTCTAGTGATAGAAAGGGCAACCCAAGTGCTATTCTGGATTGGGCTGTTTAGTTGCACTCTAGTTTTATTCCTCTGTTATAGTACACATCTCCATGGTTGGAATACACTGCCAGTCCATCTAGTTCATTTTATAGGCAAAACCACTAAAAACTGTGTATCCATCCCTGTATATAAAACATTAAATTAAACATTACAACTTTGCATCTAGACAACACCATTCAGGGATCAAAATTATAGTGAGTTAAAAGAACTCATATATTTTAAAAGAAGGGAAAAACATTTTAGCTGCCTAGGCAAATATCTGACACATGAATGGTTTAAAGTAAACTTGAATTTACAGTTTCCATTGAGCAAGAAATTACAAGAACTAAGTTAATTGCACTTCCAAAGATTTGACCAATTATCAATTGTAAAGCATAATACTGGCAAGGCTGCAAATGGACAACTTTTGCAGAACACATACTAATTAATTGGATTTTGTAATATCCGCAACATGCAGCATTTCAAGGCCAGTGGTACCCTCAACAGAGAAGATGACTGATGCTTTATTAATTGGGTTGATTAGCGCTGTGTCTTTACAAAGTCATGATTCTTCAGTGTGGAATGTTAATTTATTGGATTATCATTTGAAATAAGAATCAAGGGCAGAATCCAGAAGACAATTATGGAAGCCGAAATGTACTTCTATTTTAACAAGGGAGGATTTAATTTCTACTGATCCTATCAGGATCCACTGTCCCAAATCCTATCTCATACATTTCCTTGACTTTCAGGATCTGCTTTACAGGGGCACAGGCAGCTGCAGAATGGAAGCAGTTAAACTACATGCAATTTCTAATCAAATGGAAATTGCATTATATGTGTGGCTCTATCCCCACATCCACTCTGGAATGTCCAATGCAACTTTCTTCTCTTGTGATAACTCCATTTACCTGGCATCATAAGTGGATGACATAAGTGGAGGCTGGAAAGGTTCGAAGTTTGCCCAGCCATACATTTATGACCCAATCCTACCTAAGCCTTCTCCTGACAGAACTTATGTTCTTTGTCAGAAGGTCCAGGTCTCTGGTGCTGCAGCTGCTGCAAAAACAAATGGTAGTCAAATCCATGGCTGGAGACTTCACTCACCACACCACTAGAGCACCCCGCCACAATTGAGCACCCAACTGGAGCACCCAGCCATCCAGTCAGTAAGATGGCAGCAGAAGAGAGACATGGGCAGGAAGGGGTAGGATTGGGGTGGAGATCAGGAGCATGCAAGGAGAGTCAGGGGAGTGCTAGAGCGGATAACAGTGACAGTGAATTACTGACTTTTTCCACTGGCAACTCCTTTATATTCTACTTACAACATCAAAACTCAGACATGCACTAGCCTTTCTAGACCACCATGAGAACAGGGAGTGGGTGAGCTGAGTCAGCTAAAATTGGTTAGGATTGCACCCTCTGTATCATAGACAATGGCTACAACTTCACTGTACACCCAATTTACACCCAATTGGCTGTACCCAATGGGTAAACACACTTAAGAGGCCTAAGAGGCACTTTTTCAAGTGTGTGCTCTTCTTTTATTTAGCAGAAGAAGAGAAACTTGCCCTCCAAACTCCAGCCATTTCATTTCTTGGGCTATCTGCTGGTGCTCTTTTGCATCTTTTTATATTGCCAGCTGTTTTGGAACATGAAGCCATTAGTTATTAGATTTTCTCTGTAAATCGCTTTTCGAAATTTTGTTTAAAAAACAAAATATAAATACTGACGATGATCATCATTATCACCACTTTTGTTCTATATATTGTGTATATGAAAATGTGTGTTTTGAATAAGAATCTTTATTTCCCACTTTATTTTTTGCAACTCCCTGAAAAGGGAAAAAATGTCTATGGCTGCAATCCTAATGACAAGATGTAAGTATAAGTACTTACTATTGAACTTAAATGTAAGTACTTAAGTGTAAGTACTATTGAACACAATGGGACTTGCTTTTGAGTAGACATGCTTAGGATTGCACTGTTAATGATTAAAATATATTTATGTTCACAGCCTTCATATGGAGATTAAGAAAGCAGAAAGAAAAAAGTCTTCATTTCTGTTCTCTCAAATTAAAAAAATGCACAATATTATTTTTAGTTAGGAACCAGTAACAGGAAAAAAATGCAAAACAAATCATGGAAATAGTCAAGAAAGAAATTAAACTAGCTGGGGCAAGCAGAGGTATAAAAAGCCTTAAAATATTATTCCTTCTTGGTCAGTTTAGCATGCAGTTTGATCAGAAAAAGTTCCTATATGTGAAAATTCAAGTGATGAAATATGCAGCATGATCAGTACAGTATGTAAAAAAGCAACAGTTCCAGCAGGGGTATCTTAGTCAGTGAATTATACAGTAAAGCAGGATAGGTACGTAGCTGGGACCATAAATTATAAATGAAGATCAGTCAAATTGGCATCTTCATTAAAAGAACTGGCAAGGGGAAAAATAAAATAGTAAAACTCAGCATGCCTCTTGACTATTAAGCTATGCAGTTATTGGCAAAGTGCAACAACAGGACTACAAAGGTATTCAGCCAAATCAATGAAGCAACACTGGTTAAAAAACAGCACACTGCAGACCAATCATCTCATAAAAGTTTTTAGATTAAGGTGGATGCAAATGAAATGGGTCTTAAGTTGCATTGGCATTCTTCAGTCTTGCTTGACTATGCTATTGTGCTCTGAGTGTCCTCTCCAGAGCACAATGGCCTGGATAGATTAATATGGAGGACAGGCTGTTACCCAAGAAGCAAATCCCCCTCTAAATGCCATTGAAATAGTCCAATGGAACAGCAAAGTCCATATAATTGGTTCCAGCTGCGTTGCAGGAGTTACCAGAATGTGATTGTACACAGTCACAAACGCTTCTGGGACTCCGGCTCCAGATTTTGCCTTGAGGTTGACTCCTGAAGCCTTTCCTAGAGATGGGTATAGCCACAATGCAGTAGATGGGAGTTTTCCTTCCCCAGACAACCCACATTCAGTGGGACAACAAAGGCCTGTCTGGTATGGAAGTCCCTGCCAGTAGCTATGCAACTGCCAGCATAGCCCTTTGTATCACTGGAGCACACAATCCCACCACCATGAAAAGGTACTGTCCATCAGTGCTCTTAAGTAATACAAGTGAAAACATACCCATGTTGTGGGAGTAAAATTCCCTGAATGCCATTCCCCCACTGTGCATCAACCCCCCATGTGCAACAACATCCCCCTATGCGCATCATCCCCTATGTGCATCATCCCCCATGTGCATCATTCCCTATGCGCAACATCACCCATGCGCATCAGCTCCCATGTGCATCAACCCCCATGTTCATCCATCCCATGCGCATCATAACTCCCCTGTGCAACATCCCCCTATGCGCAACATTCCCCTATGCACAACAACATAAGGAACACCCTCCCCAAATTTCACGCTTCTAGGTGCAGGGGTTGCAGCAGAGCCTCCCTAAGTCAGGGATTCTTCAATTGAAAGTATAGGGAGGAAAATGCATTGCGCCCGATTTCACCCCATTCCAGTTGGAATATTTGGAAACTGGTTCTTAGTGGGTGTCTCCATCACTGAAGGAACATCCACCCCAAATTTCACACTTCTAAACCCAGCGGTTTTGGCAGGGCATTGATGAGTGAGTGAGCGAGTGAGTGAGAGAGTGAGTGACTTTCAGATTTATATATAGAGAATACCGTAATTCCATTGACTCTTTAGGAACATGAAATGTGTTGTTTTTGGATTTTTAAAATCATGTGACAACCAAAATTTGACTTTTGAATGAGGTTCATTTGATATCATTCCCTTGTTCTAAAGGAGGGGGACATGGCAAGGAGGGGGGCATGGCAAGGCTGCCAACTCATTTAAAAGTGCACAACAAAAGTTGAATAATTCATTGAGTATTTACCTTAAACTGAAATCAAAATCTAGCCAAGTAGCAAAAGTGTCAAGTGAGATACTTCCAAAATATTTCCTATCTGAATTTTCTCTTAGGATTTGGTGCTCTGAATGGTCTTGACTGGTTTCTAAAGTGGGATTATGCAGAGCACTGGGGATGCACACTTTGCACCAGTTCATTCATGTCTTCCTCCTCATAATTTCAGTGGGCATAACTACATGCCAAGAAGTAGCTTATCCTATAAACACTGCCAAGAAGTAGCTTATCCTATAGTTGTACAAGCAGCATTTTTTCTGTGTGTGAGTCTGTGTGGGTGTAGTTTGCTGATCTCCCTTTTCTTGCACACCTAGGATAGTGTTCTCCAATCTCCCACACCTAGGATAGTGTTCTCCAATCCACAGCTGGGATTGTATACCCAGCATAATTCTGGGCACAGCAGTGGCAAAGCCTTACTATTGTATCCTACAACCACCATTCATTGCACCCAGTCATCACAGAGTTTTGTGTCAAGGAACTGCTTCTGCTGCATATTGTCCCAGAAGACTTTGTGCCTTGATTTCTTGGAGGAATCAGTACCAACACTGCACTGCGAAGGATGTGCTGAAAGAAATATCCAATGGCTCATGTCCATCATCACAGCTGCCCCCACACTGTGAGAGAGCAAGTAGGTTGGTAGCATGGGCAGTTCATGGATGGTTGGGGAAGTTTGGGGAAGTGTGAAGGAGAAACCATGAGTGGCTTGGAGATGGGAGTGGATCCTAGCAGCAGGAAATGAATGGGTGTTATCCCCTTTTTTGCTACCCAACATGCCCCTTCCTATCCTTGAACTTAGGCCAGCTACATAGCTTTCATGGGTATAAGACCAATTAGCCTACTGAGATAAGCAAAAAAATAATTATTATTTAAAACTCTTATTGGCCTTATTATTATCCCATCCTTATCATAGCGGGTAGCATGTTTTGACATGGTTGAGTGCTACGGAGTGACAGGGATGGAGCTGAAAGGAACTCTTCAGTCAAAATGTCAAAATTCAAAGAGATCAAATTGTGAAGCTAAATGACATGGTTGCTTAGAACATGTATAGGATTTGGCTCATTGCTCAGTACTTGGCCATTAAATGATTAATGCATTTTTAAAGATTTGTTTGGTGCAGAAGCATAAGGATAACTAAAAACTTTTATCCCTTTCACTTTGTGGGAAAAGATGATCCAGGACAAACTGCCAATAAAATCAAGATGAGATGATGAATACAAATTGCTGAAATTAAAGCACACTGTTTGATAAAATGCTATATTTTGATTTTTGATAGCCAACAGTGCTAATACAGGTATTGTTAGTAACATGCAAAGTAACAAAAGATCACTGCTGTGATTAATTTAATTCGCTATTCATAAATTTTGCTATTGTTTCATGGATAGTATTTATATTAGACCATATAGTAATCTTTCTGGAAAAACTTTAATTTTAAATATATGAGAGAGTAGCAAGATTGTACCTGTTTCTACTCTTGAGCTCCATATATCTATTGTAATGTAATGAACAGGTCCAGGGTATCTTGGGCTTGGACAGCCCAAATTAAGAGCACAATCCTAACCAAGTCTACTCAAAAGTAAGCACCATTGTGTTCAGTCGGTCTTACTCCCAGGAAAGTGTCTTCAGGATTGCAGCCTAAGAGAGACATTGCCTTATGGCATATATTGTACATTGCCTTGTGGTGTGGTTACCAATAAAAAGCTGCATCCCCATCTTCCAAGTCTCTACTTCCCTTTCTCATGTTCCATCATGAAAGGCCAAGCCCATGTCAGCCCACAGCCAGCCTTGTAGCTAATGTTCATGACTCTAGAGCAAAGCTCAAAATGGGACATCACGCCCAGGCTTTTGTACACCCCCCAACAAGAAAATCAAATTTAGGGCAAAATCCAGAGTAATTACGGGGAGTCCTTGCTCTGGTGCAAGAACAATTTACTCTGGATTCCAATATGAATTTCCCATAGGTTTTCACTAGGAGTTGCAGTAATTATGGGTGCACGTAATGTCTCTTAGGTGCTCCCTTAGTTACTCTGGATTTGGGGGTTAGTTAAGTGAATATTATAAACTGTGTGCCCATTATTGGTTAGAGAAACTGTGGCAAAGAGGGATGGTTATTCTCTTCTTGCTAAATATAAGAGGAGCAACATGTAAAAGTGCCTCTTCACCCAGTTAGTATGGTAACCATATTATCATATATGAAATGGGAGCTGATTCATATTAACATCTTATTACTTCCATGCTGTAACAGAATTACATTTCATTAGCTCTCTGAGTGACAATTTCATGGGTTGTTTTGAATTTTTAAAAGCTTCTTTTCTTCCATAGGCAATTAGTGTTTTCATTTTCTGGTTAATCGGCCATAAATTTTAATATAATACAAATATTCCAGTACAGTTTGTTTTTTTGGAATTCTGCATTAAATTACCTTTCCATTGATGTATAATATGATGGTATTATTATTCATACATATCGGTAATTCTTTTTTCACAATTTTAGCCACCAGTGTCAAGCTCAGCTTGTTGCCCCCCCACCTCCAATGCTTGCTCTCCGGTGCAGCTGCTACACCCTGAACCAGAATATGGGCGCAATCCAGAGTAACTACGGGGAGTCCTTGCTCCGGTGTAAGAACAATTTGCTCTGGATTGCAATATGAATTTCCCATAGGTTTTCACTATATTGTGCAGTAACTACGTGTACACATAATGTCTCTTACGTGCTCCCGTAGTTACTCTGGATTGCGCCCTATGAGTGTAACCCTAACCACGTCTACTCAGAAGTAAGCCCCATTGTGTTCTATGAATCTTACTCCCAGGAAAATGTGTTTAGGATTGAAGCCTTAGCTACACCACTGCCTATTGCACACCGAATGTGTCAGGTGATGTAAAAGCATTGTATGTAAAGCACTTTTAAACACCGGTAGAGAAAGCGGTGCCTGTGGGTAGGCCTGCACTCTCTTGTAGGCACCACATTTGTTACAGAAGGTAAGTGCTTTGCTGGGTGGTGGGGGAGAGCAGAGCAGAAGAGGGTGTGTTTTACAGAGGGAGATGGTGGGGTGGAGGCAGTTCAATATCAGAAAGGAGCAGGAATGGGAGAGAAGGTCTCTGCTGTAGCTTAAATGACATCCTGGGCCTGAAAGCCTTATAGGGGGATACTCAGTTCTCTGCCAGCAATTAAGCTGGCATTGAGAAGGTTGGGCACCCCAAGAAAACCTCTGCCCTGCTCAATTTCAGCGCTGACTACAGCAGTGGTTCTCCAAGTGAGGGTCAGGACCCCCTTGCAGGGGTTGGAATCTCAGGTCAGGGGAGGCATGAAAGGGTGGTATTTGCCATCTTAGGAGTAGATCTCATTTCTTTTGAGTTTACATGGAAGAGCTCTGGCATCACAGTGATGTCACATCCCGGTAAACTTAACAGGGGGTCCTGGAAAGAGTTTTAAAGTTTGAAAGTGGATCCCATGCTGAAATGCCCAAGTACCACTGCACTACATTATGGGTTCTATGTTCCTGCTGTGGTCCAGTGCTGAATAGGATTGGGATGCCAACTTCTGCAATTCAGAAGTGCACTCGGGATGCCCTGTCTATCATTGGGGTGGCCCATGTCAAAGATGGGGCAGCCCAGTTATGCTAGAAAAGGCTTGGGGCAGCCTAAGGCAACATATACTGCCCCAAGGCAGGTGGACTTGGGCTGCCCTAACTGGGCCAGCCTAGGCAGTTCAGGAGAGGCATGTTGAGGACATGTTCAGCATTGCCTAGGGCAGAGCAGTTTAGCTAGATCCAGAGCCTGTTTCCCAGGCAGAATGTCCCTCTTCCATCTCCCCACAGTTATACCACCTCAGGAGCAGGTATAGTAATGAGTAGACCCATAGGAGTCCATGAGAAGGCAGAGTAAAAATGGCAATGTTGACAAAAAAATCTGAGTTATTGGCCTGCATATCTGCAATCTTTGCCTCTCAACTTCAAGATATGGCCCAACTACAGCAGCCACTAATCTATGGATATAGCAAGCCACTCCAACAAACCTCTTGTATCCATTGTGTACAGTACAATGCCCCTGCCCCCCCTCCCCAGGACATGTCCTGGATTTTGGCCTTGTGTCCTGGAAAAATCCTTTTCTCCTCCATTTCCTTGTGAGCAGACAGCATGTGGAGCTCATGTAATTCATATATTATATGCAATAAATTATATGTAATAGTTTCAAATTTAATAATAATACAGTGCTTATGTTAACCACATGAAAGCAATATATGTGAGAGTTTTAGCTTTATTTTGTAATCTCCTACGTTTTTTTTTGGTGTCGTACATTTGGGATGCCTTGTCCTCTTTTTCTGTTTAACACATATGGTCACACTGTGTACTGCAGTCTCCTGGTGAAACTGTTACTGGTTGTCAGGGACTCCTAATGCAGGCACCACTGCTGTTCCTTGTTCAGTGTTATCTGAGGCAGGTCTCCTCGGGAGCAAGCCCTCCCCAGGTGTCACTGACTTGGTGCCTACTGAGCATGCTCTGGAGCAGTGAGGGCAGCACAGGCTTCCTGACTCTCTGGATCCAGCATAACTTTCTGCTCTGGTTTCAGTTGTGGCAGCCCACTTTAAGCCATTTTGTGTGGTTGTAATCTAAGATACTTTCAACCTGTACTATAACTAATCTGTTGAACACATTTCTCAAAGATGAACTTCCAATTTCAATATCCAGTCATTTTTTTTTTTTTTGCAAAACTACTAATCATAATTTATCTGCATTAAGTGAAAATAAACTTTGAAATCAGCTGAAGTTGGCAAAACCATACATTCAATGTTCAGACATTAAATTAATTCAACAGACATTCAAAGGAAGAAAAGACATTGATAAGAACAATGAGTTGTTTTCTATTAAGCACCTAATGTGATCAAACAATGTATTGTACCTTTTCAACACAAAGTATCTTTTTCATATGGCTTGGACTCATTAATTACATATTGTTTCTTTTCTTTTTCTAAGTTTCTTATGGATCATTATTGGAGGCAGAAGCTTAATGAGAAATATGAGTGCCTAGAAATCCACATTTCGTCCTACAGAGCAGTAATTAATCTTGAGATCTAACTACCTAGAACTTAATCCTATTATTATTCAAGCTTGAATATATTGCTGAATTGTAATGAGATGAGAATGAACAGAAGAACATTCAAGAACAGAAGAATAGGAGAGTTTTGATTATGTTCAAGTCAGGAAATAGTCCAGCTTATTCACTGAAGGTGCAACTTTAACCTACGCCAGCACAACTTCTGATTCCTTCCCCCAGAAGTGGTGCAGAAGTGTCCTTCAGCACTTTTGTGATACCCCAGGTCAGAGGTTAGGATTGCAGCCATAATGAACTTCCTACCTTCACCTAACCCAGAATTTGGTGGTAACACAAAAAAACTTATTATTCAGATACTTTTTAGAACCCTGCTAACTGAGCAAGAGGCACTCTTTCAAGTGGGTGTTCCTCTTTTATTTAGCGGGGGGAGAGTAACTGGCCCTCCATACCCCAGCAGTGTCTGTTCAAGTGGCTTCTGCTGGTGTTCTTTTTTGCATTTTAGACTGTGAGCCCTTTTGGGACAGGGACCCATTAGCTTTTAATTAGCTATTATTATTTTTCAATTTTCTTTATAAACCGCTTTGTGAACTTGTTAGTTGAAAAGCGGTATATAAGTACTGTAGATAGATAGATAGATAGATAGATAGATAGATAGATAGATAGATAGATAGATTGAACATATGGCTGACCATTCAATAAGCACTTATCAGCAAGTAGATAAAGTGCAGGTGTATGAATTTCTGACAGTTCCACTGATTTTAAGAAGAATATACAACCTAACAGATGGTCATGTAGAAATCCAGCATATTTCTGCTCAGCACTTCCCCACCCAATATGGACCCAATATGGTGCAGATGTATCAGGTTAGAGATTATAAACATTCCATTGGAACAAATGATCTCATATGTCTCCAATTAAATATCTCCCTATTTAAAAATACTGTACTATGGCAGGTATATTTCCTTATTAATAATCATATTATTATGCTGATTCATAAGTACATTATCTGCTTTCGCAAATACTCCCAACACTTAAATTCCATTTCCATATGTATAAGATTGAGTCAGATGTGTTCTTCCTGCTCTGGATCCACTATTTTGCCTAAGCGTACAGGACAAACACACATTCTTGCAAGATAATGTGATTCAAAGCAGGTAAAATGCAACCACAAAGTGCAGGTCAGTGAAGACTTAAAGAGGCTGTTCTTGGTACTTTGCAACCATATTAGTAGGCGTGTGAGTTATAAAGGAATATGCTTATGGAAAATAAACAATTTGATGTGCAATAGGGCCAGTCCATTCATAAAGTTGACAGGCAGCCTAGTGTAAGGCTACCATTGCACCAAAAAATGGCTGCCATGGCATCAAGTATGCCATCTCCTTGGAAGAAGGGGACTTTCATCTCATTCCACTAAATAGCCCTACAATGGGGCTACTTAATTTTGTGGTGAATCCAAAAAACCTATATCAGGCTGCAAGCCCCAACAAAAGGGGCTCAGGATCAGATAGAGCTCAGGATCTCCCTTCCACCCAATTCTCTCCTCCACAACTCTCCTGGCCAAGCTCTTTTATGGAAAGTTCACATCTATGAAGTGAATGAAGCAAGTGAATATAAACGAGTTAATCATTAAATCAAACCTTCTTTAGCAAGTCTGCCTTTCCTCCAAAACTTCTCAAGCCCTGTTAATTAATCTCTCAAGGAAAACCCAGGGAAAGGAGACTTGCACATCAAATGGGTGCTGCTCTGCAGCACTTGGATAGAACATTTTTTTTCTTTAATATAACACTGTATTTTATGTCCTGATCGTTACAACAACATCAATATGTAACTATACGTTTTGTGGTTTGTTTACACAAGGTTTTGACTTCCAAGTGGATTAAACTTTGTATAATGAACATTAGGTTTTGACTTCCAAAAGGATTAAACTTACATCTTGAGAATTGCATTCCCAGGTGCTTTGATTTTTATCTCCTTTTCTTGAGGTAATGTGAAGAGTGTCTTTGTCTGCAGGAGTTCTTTGCTGGAAGATAAGAAAGATAAAAGAGTAAAGACAGTGGAAAAAGTGCAGGAGATATATATATATATATATATATATATATATATATATATATATATATATATATATATATATATATATATATATATATATATATATATATATATATATATAAATCAGATGTGTATAAATGCCTCAGCTTCCTTTAAAATAACAGTTGTAAACAATTCCTTTTGGAAATAAGAGGCTTATATAAAGCTATTTAAAAAGAAAATAATAATCCCATTATGCATTGCCAGCTATAGACTTCTTTATGGTTTTTTTTAATACGCAGCAGTCTACTTTGTTCAACTCTTCATAAAATGTACTATCACAGATTTCCACTAAAGACAGCAAACTCCAAAATGTAATTATCTTAAGACAGCCAGTATTGTATCATGGTTCCAGTTCCTGATCAGTTGTGATGCTCAGTGGATGTACTGAACTTTAGCCAGTTGCTTTCTCTCTTTCTAAACTACCTTGAAGGATTGTTGTGGCAATAAATCCTCCAAAACATTATGACATGTCACACTTGTGCGAGCCTCATTTGCTCCAGGCTGCTCTGGTCTGTTTCTATCTGCACCATCACTTGAGGCGGCATACATCTAAGACGACCCATTAGGGTTGCTGCTGCTGTTGGGATAGTACAGCAGCAGCCCTAAACCTGTTGCTGGATATAGCGCAGGCAAGCCAGCCTAACTATTCCAGTGCAAGTTAAGATTGCCTGAAATTTTCTTATGTGAATTATAATTAACATTTTTTTCCTGTAAAACAAAACACAACCACTTCTTCTCATGTGCTTTGTCCAGCATTTAAAAGCCTGGCAGCTCTCAAACAATGGCACTACTTCATTACACAAGTAAGATATGCAATTAGCACTAATAAATATCTAATTACACTTTCCAACCTAATTATAACGAATATACTGCTCAAGAGCTGAACAAAAAAACCTAGTTAGCAGTCTATTTACCGAATGTAAATACCACCCAAGGGTGAACTATTTTGGAAAGAACTTCTAGCCTCTTTTCCAATTTGAAAAGCCCACTGATGGGTTTTCATATTTCCAGATGGTCCATGTGTTGTTTTCAAGGATATCAGTCCGGCATTAGTTTCAGAAATTGTGGAGATTTACAGGTTGAGACCTTTTCACGCTTGAATGAAAATCAAGTTTAAAATTTCAGGCAGTTCAGAATTAAGCAAAGCTGCTTGCAGCCCATTTAACTTATGCATGGGCTTGCTGATGAAACTAAAATCCATTTGTGTTTGCACAGCTTTCAGCAATACAGGAAAAAAATAAAAATTCAGGTTACTTGAAAGAGAAAAGCAAGCCAAACTCATTATTCCTTTGAGTTGCTTTCCAAATTTGTGCTGGAATAAATGCTACATCCCTTTTCCAGTCTATGCTTTCTAATTTTTCTTTGCTTCTTTCTATGTGTTTCTCCCTTCATTATAAACTACTTTCCATTCCCTTCTTTGTATTACTATAATCTTCCTGGTCTTTCATTATCTCCTAACTGCCTAATGCAGCAATGTCTCTTTCATCATGATGCTTCTTCTTAGTGACTTTTTTGACATTCGTGTATTTTTTTGCAGGTTTTTTTCCCCACTGGCGTTAATGTTCTTTCAAATGCTATTATCCCTTCTCTCTCATGACACCTTTTGGAACTGAGTGTAGCACTTCTGCTTTTTTACAAACACATCTGTTGGCACAATACTATGAAGTGAGATCCTCTCTTCATTAGTAAGAAAGTGATCTTAGACATTCAACTGCCATTCAACACCTTGTTTCATCTCTTACTTCCTCAGTAACTTTAGAAACTCAGCTTAGGTTTTTCCATATATGCAAAGTCTGCTTTGCTCATTTGGTTCAGATGTCACCGTCCTTGCCTGGTAAAGAAGCACATTTACACCCTCCACTCCAACATGCAGACAAATGTCTAATCCTGATTTTTTACACTGGCAGAATGGTGGCTCTGTTGGTACACATTACTGCAAATGTGCAAACAGAGCACGATCTTGACCTACCAGCAGGAATACCTGCTCCCTCCAAAGTGTGCCAAAGCAGATAAGATTGTGAGCCAAAGCAGGGTAGCACAAGGGCTGGGAAAGAGCAGTTCAGGGAAGAATGGGAGAGTGAGCAGTGATGGGGTGTGGTGGGTGGAGTGGGTTTAGGAAGGGATGGGAACAGTATCTTATGTTTGTGCATGTGCATAAATAGATATAGCTGCAGACAACTTCAATATCCCAGATGCAGGGGAGGGCACCTGGATGCAGGTGTCTTTTGTGTGCTTCCTGAGCCACCTGGTGGGCCACAGGAAGATGGACTAGATGGGTCTTTGGCCTGATCCAGTTGTGGCTCTTCTTATGTTCTTTTTTTATCCCACCCCTATAAAGTCTCAAGAAAAAGTGAACTAAAAATAAGGACTTTACTGACCACCTAATGTGGGCTGCATTGGAGCTAGACAATCATCCTAGGAAGGAGAATTCCAAAGCTGAGAAGTCACCACCAGAAAAGGCTTTTTAGTGAACCCCACCTCCACTGGTGATTGGTAGCAAAATGGACTATTATGTGATGATGCGTACAGTGTGTGGGAAGGCTAATGAGGGACAAGATTGTCTTTGAGCTACAGTGATGCCTTGGTTTATGAGCATAATTCATTCCAGAAGCATGCTTGTAATCCAAAATACTTGTATATCAAAGTGAATTTTCCATAAGAAATAATGGAAACAGATGATTTCCATTATTCCACATATTCCACATTATTCCACATGTTCCACATTATTTCCATGTTTCACAAATCAAAAATATTTATATAAAAATGGTTACGATACTGTAATATAATACAAAATAATAAAGAAAATACAAAATATAAAGAAAAAGTAAAAAAATTAACCTGCATCTAGTCTCTCAGGTCTCTCAGGCTGCAATCTGCCCCCCTAACACAGGAGTGAACTCCACTGATTATAACAGGGCTTACTTTAAAGTAGACATGCAACAGTAGATCTCTCAGACTCCTTTCCATTGCCTCCCTTACATACAGTAAGACTGAGCCCCATTGACTGTAGTAGGCTAACTTCAGAGCAGACATGCATAGGCTGGTCTCTCTGGAGAGGATGAGGAAGTGCTTGCGGAGTGCTGAAACTGGCCATATCCCAGCTGGGACTATTTTTTGGCTTGTATTGCAAGACAAAATTTATTAGAAATGTTTGCTTGTCTTGCAAAATGCTCTCAATCCAAGTCACTCTAAATCTAAGGTTTTACTGTACCTGAGTTCCAACTCATGTAGTGCTTCTGAGGTATGATATTCCGCTATACTAGACATTTGGATTGGGAGATTGAATATAGCATATATAAACAATCTTAAAGGTGTGAAATTAATATGCATTTATGAATTTAATACGACATTTATGAATGCATTTGATGAAGAACCATTAGAAAGTTCCAATCAACATTTTAAAATATGAACTGGCTTTCTGAAGTAGTGCAGCGAGCCTATTACCATCAACAGGATAACATTTGCAATTTGGAAGGCACCAGGAACTGAATGGGCCAAAACACACAGACCATAAGAACTGACAGTTCCTCTTCTTTTTCTTTTGAATGAAATCAAGCAAATAAAAGGAAAAAAATCTGCTAAACTGAACAAACAATCAATTCCAATAGCATTTTTGACATGTTTAATTTAATTTAATATTTATCGCAGTTTTTTTTTTAGCAAAAATGTACTCACGTTGCGGGAGTAAAATACCCTCCATATGCCATCCTCCCACTGTGCACCATCCCCATCACCCCATGTGTACTGTCCCTACATGCATACTGTCTACCCATGCGCACCATATGCAACACCCCCATGCGCATTATCTCCCCATGCACATCATCCCCCATGCGCATCATTCCCCCATGCACATCAACTCCCATACACAAATCCCCCATTCTCATCAACCCCTCATGTGCACCAGCCCACTATGCACACCATATGCAGCACCCCCATGTGCATCATCCCCCCATATGCACCCTTCCCCATGTGCACCTTCCCCCATGCACACCATCTTCCCATGTGACCACCCCATGCACATCATGCGCACACCATCACCCCCTGTGCACCCTCCAGAGCATCAGCTGGATGTTGATCAGTTAGTCTTCAAAGTATAGGACTAAAACACATTGCACCCCTTTTCAGTTCCTTAAGGCTTAAATTTCTCAACATTGGTTCTTGGTGGGTGTTGATGTCATAGAAGGAACACCCTCCCCAAATTTCATGTTTCTAGGTCTGGGGGGTTGGGGCAGGGCCTTGATCAGTCTGGGATTCAAAAATGTAAAATATAGGGAGGAAAATGCATTGCGCCCCTTTTTACCCCCTTCCGATTGGAATGTCTGAAAATCGGTTCTTAGTGAGTGCCTCCATCCCCAAATGGCACGCTTCTAAGTCCAGTGGTTTTGGCTGGGCATTGATGAGTCAGTGAGTCAGTGACTTTTCAGTTTTATATATATAATAGATTTGCTTTAGAGGTATAGCAACTCAAGTATAAGGCATCATTCCACATCTGTCAATATGTCCATTCTCATATTTGGTTTCTTCTATTGACTTCAATCCAGCCAGCTGAAGTCTGCTGAAGCCAGCTCAGTTATCTCCTTTTGAGGCAGTCCTAATAACAGATCAGCAGCCAGACAGATGGTGTCTAATAAGCCAGGACTAACCCAAAGCTTGGCACGTGCTTGTGTGCATTTAGATGCGCATTTTTTCCCTGCTAGCTTTCCCCAGTGTGTATCTGAGAGATGTGTTCCTTGATGTGTGGAACAAATATACAGTATTTGACTTCAAGAATTCAGAAGGAGGAGAGCAGATTGGTGAGACAAACTGCACCAGCATTTTGGGCCTGCTGTATTTTGAAGAACATAGGCCTCCTTTGCATTATCTGGAGATTCTGGTGGGATCAAAAGCACATGGCTTCATGTCTATGAAGCAAGCTCTTTGCATGCAGTGACCAGTAGCCCAGCACTCGAGGGCAGTGGTCCTCAACCTTTTTGCCCCCAGGGACTGGTTCTGTGGGAAATTTTTTTTCCAGGGACCAGCCCAGGAGTGGGGGGAAAGTTCTGCCTCTGGCGACCTAGAGAGAGGGCTTCTCCATCTATAGCACTGTACAGCTGCCTCCACCTGTAAATCCCATTATAATAAATAGAGCTATTGCTAGGTTACAGTGGATAGCATTGTGTAGGTGAGAGCCCAATGTCTCAATGCATGTCTATTCAGAGCAGGGATTTTCAACCTTTTTCAGTGTAGGATGCATTGAAAATGCATAAAGCCATCCTAGTCACTATTGGAGTGTAAGCCTCATTGACTAAAATGGGACTTATTTCTGAGTAACAGGCAGAGGATTGGTCTTTGAGACTGCAATCCTCCCACAGAGGCCTCCTGCTGCGAGGAGGGGAACATGCACTTAGAGGAGTCTTCTTGGGGACCCATCAGGCAGCTGCCAAGGACCTCCATCACCCCTGTGCACCAGTCCCTGGCCCAAACATGCACCACTGGGGCTCCCAAGGACTCCATTTAGGAGTGTAAAGAACTCCAGAGACCAAAAATTTTAAGAACCATTGTATACTCATGTGATCTTTAATGAAATGTACTATTCTTCAGCAAATTTTGAAATGAACTGTATTATCACAATCAATTTATGACTCAATTCCTCATGCTGACAGAACTCATGATCCATCAGCATAAGACCAGTTATGCTCCAACAATACGGTGTTGCTCCAAGTTGCTCCAACAGTACGGTGGCAGAATTGGCAAACCCCAAGCTGGTAATGGTAAGCTGCTGAGCCTCCTCTGGATCAGGTGTTGTTTTGAGAATGATGGGGACAGGGAACATGCAAGAGCAAGGGTAGCATCTGCACTATCTTTTTTCCCCAGCCTGAGCCCAACACTGGATTTACACCAGGAACTAAAGAGGCACACTAAGTAAAAAAAACTGCCTTTTGACTTCACAGCTATTTGGACTGTATCTGGCCAATGGATTGCAGTGGAGGATGTTTTAGCACTACTGTATCACAAAGGATGGCCATGGACAGAATTGGGCCACCAATCCAACCTTTCATCCAAAGCAAGGCATTCCATCTACCGGTCTTTTTAAAAGGCACCCTGTGCAATTGCAACACAAAAAATCCTACTAGCAGGAAAAGGATTCCAAATTAGCTTTCTCTCATTCATTTGATTAAAAAAGAGTGGTGCATGGATTGCCCAGAGCGACTATTATTTATTTGCAGGCACCATGTAGGTACCAATTAGCATGGCAAGAATTCCTCTCTCTGCTCAGAAAATGCCACTGAACCATATTTTATGGAGGTCACAGTCCCTAAGGGGAAAAAATCTAGGTTTTTCCTCTCTTTGCCAGTTACTGCTATCTGTCCTCACATTTCTAAAAAGAGAACTAGCTATTTTTTCACTTGGATAATTGCTGGAGTATTTATGACAAAAACTAGCTATTCTCTCTTCCACTTATACCCCTTTTCCTGCTGTATTTCACATTGCTTTGGATGGTTTCCCATCAGAGGTTTCAATGAAAAGCTTGAATGACAAAAATCTTAACCCTGTTTTCTGCTGGCATAACTAATGTTGAGAGAGGAGGCTACTTTGTGGTTGTCAAAAAGCAGCCTCTGCTGTTTTGCAATGCAGGCCCGCTGAGTGATATCCTATGCACTGGCACACCTACAGACCACTGAACATATGAACAGACCACTGAGCACATGCAGAAATCTGAGAGGGGTTTGGAAGAGTTTAGAGAGTGTGGCGAGGTGATAGACTGGGAAGAAGGGAGTTTGGGACAGGGATGGATCAGTCAGAGGGGTGTGACTGGCAGAGAGCAGATTCCAGATCCTAAGCCCTTTCCCAGACTTACCCCCAAATCCATAGTAACTACAGGAGCACGTAAGAGACTTTATGTGCACCCGTGGTTACTGCACCACGTAATGAAAACCTATGGGAAATTCATATTGGAATCCAGAATAAGTTGGTCTTACACTGGAGCAAGGACTCCCCGTAGCTACTCTGGATTTTGCCCCTAGTCACCCTTCCCAGGTCCAAGCAGACTTGCATGAGCAATTGAGATGTTAAACTATGTGTGGCTCTGTAGCAGCTACTAGTGCTACGAGTAGCAGCTACTAGCCTATGGAGAAAAGTGGATTTTCTTATCTCAAAATTTCCCATGTTACTGATGGCTCTGAGAGCCAATGAGATGTAATTCTGATACTGTATGGAACTAATAATGTGTTAATATGAATCAGTACTCAGTAAATACATCATATACAGTACATATATCATAAAACCCATGCTTACTGATTATACAGGCAGTTCTAAGTGGTGCTCCTCTTGTATTTAGGAGGGAAAGAATAACCATTCCTCTTTGCCCCAACTGAGTTTCACTAACCAATAAAAGACACAATTTTAATTTTTTTTACTTAATTAAATATGATTTTGTTCTTGCAGGGCAAGGCACTGGCAACAAAATCTTCTTCAACTCCAGATACCAGATAGGTGCTTCAGCTATGCCACTAGTACAGAAAATGGTGGTGAAGTGTTGAGGAGGATGGAAGTTTTTCCCCAACTTTCTTTTTTAACAATACCCAGGAATGATGTCACTTCCAGTTGTGACACTACTTCTGGGGCTACATTTTGAGATTTACACCAGGCTACATGATCATTAGCTATGCCACTGGTTAGTAGTCATTATGAGATCCACTGCAATGGAAGTAGCTCTTTGAAAATCCCCAACTACTACCATCTTTTTGGCTTTCTTCTTTCTTGCCTGGAAGAAAAAAAGTCTTTTGTAGCAGACTTTAAAATAATTTTGATATGCTGCCTCTGCAGCAATGGTGGGGGAAGAGTAGAGCCAATCCCAATTGCCACTGGAGTAAACAAAGAATGTGTTTTGCTGGTGAAACCCAGTGGATGGTGGAAAGGGCTGGCCAGGCAGGATTTTAAGATATGAATTAGAAACTAAGTTTTGGGCAAGAAAGCAGTGACTGTTGTGGTATGTAATGAATATACCATTACATATATACCGGCAGACTGGAAGGTCGTGTGCTGGCAAAAATATTTGCTCATTTGATTTTTTTCTCTCCAAAACTTCTAAGAACAGGATTTTTAAGGAAAGAGGAGAGAATCAGGGAAAAGGAAACCAAAAAATTATTTTGTACTAGTGCACATGATAATGTTACAGTCTTTGGAGGCCAACTCTAGAATGTTTTTCAAGTTTTACTCAGTTTTGTTATTTCTTTTCCTTGTTAATGTATATGTTTTAAATATAATGCATGGTACATGGAGGTTTTGCTGCCACACAGCCAAAGTAAGATTGCTTCCCTAAGGATATAAGCATTAACACAGAAAATCCTAATCCTATGCATAAACAACAAAACATGTTCTCTAACGATCACATTTTCTAAAGATAATGAGGATTTCTAACAGTGCAGCAAAGACAATCTCTCTGGTTAGACATCAGGAAAAAAATTCTTGAGGGTGAGGACAATTTGGCAGTGGAACAGGTTGCCAAGGGAGGTGGTGGAATCTCCTTCAATGGGGATCTTCAAGCAGAGGCTTGACAAGCACTTGTCAGAAAAGCTCTAGGAGGATTTCCTGCTACAGGCAGGGGGTTGGACTAGATGACCTACAGGTTCTCTTCCAACTCTATGATTCTATATAGGCATAGCCTAATTATATGCAATTTATTTATATGTGATTTTAACTCAAAGCGACTGAATTGTTGGATACCTATTTTTGTGTTATACAAAAGCAATTGCTTACTATGCTAACAGGCAGGCAATGAATCAACATGAATCAAGTTCCCTTTGAAGGGGTTTAAAAAGGCATTCCCTACAATCCAGAGTAACTACGGGAGCACGTAAGAGACTTTATGTGTACCCGTAGTTGCTGCACTACGTAGTGAAAACCTATGGGAAATTCATATTGCAATCCAGAGCAAATTGTTCTTACACCGGAGCAAGGACTCCACGTAGTTACTCTGGATTGCGCCCTTAGTTTCAGATCAGAGGCAGAAGTTTCCCCTTAAAAGCAATTCACATATTGATGTGATGATCACATGGTGGAAGGAGGGATCTCCCTCTCAGAAACACTTTATGAAGCCTTTCTCAAACAAGCTTAATTGTCTGCCCACTTTATCATGTTAACCAGGCTGCTTTTAAGCCATTAACAGTTTCTTAAGTGATGTTTATTTTTTAATTGAAAGACAAACTTCATTTTTGTTGAGACAAAATAGCTGAAAAATAAAACATTAGATTATAACTGTATAACACATTGGAGATCCATCACTTACTGTAAGCTTATCACTTATTTTCTAGAAGCAGAAGTCAAAAAAGGGCTGCTTCTTTCTTTCATCAAAGTATTTGCAGATCTTGAAAACACTCTGGCCACCCAATGAAGTTTCACTGATATTTTTGCTTGAATCAAATGCCATCAAAATACCAACCATTCTGCAGTCTGTCTTTCACCCCTCATTTCCCCAGAACTTCCCTTGTTTGATACTCACCTCTTCTTTGAGATCATTCCCTGTCTCTTCAGCAAGCCATATATACATTTATTTTCATTTCAAAGCCCATCCCCAAGAGATAAAATAAATGGGTTATATAAAAAAGCGAAAAAAGAATGCGTTCATACACAGAAAGCAAATGTGAATGTAAACTATTTTCCTGGTCTGGATTGGTGGGGAAAAAGGGGCAACCTCCCCATCTGCTCCTATGATGATTCATTCATTGCGTTTTATATATTGTGATGGTCAGGAGGGGGGGTGTAAGTCTAAGCTTGAGACTGAGTGTGACTGAATTGCAACTGATGAAGATCTTCCATCATTCATTTGAGAGGAACGTTGAGTGCTGTTCTGCGGCTGACAGTAGGGAGGGAAATTGCAGCCCAAGCAATTTGTGGCTGACAGGCAGAGCTGCTGCTGGCCAGCTCAGAAACATTGGAAAGCAAAGGCAGACAGATCCTTCAATAAAGTTTTCATAAAAATCCTGGCGTTAAAATTTCACCAAATCTTTCAGCTTGAAAATGTTCTCAAGCTTGTTAGCATCAGAAGACTTATGACAGAACAATAGTCTCCATATCTAAACACCAGAATGCTTTTTAAAAAGTCTTCCTTCGGCTTTAAATAAACTCATGCCCTACAATCCAGAGTAACTACGGGAGCACGTAAGAGACATTATGTGTACCCGTAGTTACTGCACCACCTAGTGAAAACCTATGGGAAATTCATATTGCAAACCAGAGCAAATTGTTCTTACACCGGAGCAAGGACTCCCCGTAGTTACTCTGGATTGTGCCCATGGTTATTCTATGATGTTAATTACGTTATTTAGAACACGATCCTATCCGTGTCTACTCAATGGGTCTTTCTCCCAGGAAAGTGTGTTTAGGATTGCAGCCTTAATTTTAAGTATGTATGGTTCACCTCCTGGCATGACAGATACAGTGGCGCCTCACATAACAAACGCCTCACGTAAAGTATGTTTCACGTAACAAACTGTGCTTCATGTAACAAACACACTTGCTGGCAGTTGGGGAAGACACGCCGGCCAGCAGCCTGTTTAAAAAAGCATCAGGGCTGCCTAGCGCACCTGCCCATAGTGAAAGCAACACTTCCGTGCTGTTCCTCCTGCGGCTGGGCATCTGCTGGGCAGAGGGAGAGAACAGCAGTGGAGAAGAGGGAAGCAGCTCAGGCTAGCCAGAAGGGAGCAGGGGAGAGAGAGGCTCAGGGTGAAGAGAAGGAGAAAATGGGGAGACACTTTCTTGGGTTGCAGAAGAAAGTGTCTTTGATTGCAGCCTCCTAACCATGATTACCCAGAAGTAAGACTCATTGTGTTAAATGGGGCTTATTTCCTGGAAAGTGTCTTTAGGATTACAGCCTAAGTACACTTCATGGGATCATGTACATTAAATGCATGCTTTTAATTCAATTCCATTGTTTTGTCATCATTTTTACATCCAGTTAATATTTTTATATGAATATTTTTTGGGTTGTGGAACCAATAGTCTGAGTTTCCATTATTTCCTATGTGAAAACCGCTTCATATAAAGAATGTTTCACGTAACAAACATGCCTCTGGAACGAATTAAATTTGTTACGTGAGGTGCCACTGTAATTTAAATAGTACATTGTATCTCAAACAGTAGGTCAGAATCCATCACATGAATCTCAAGTCACTATTAGGTGAGTCACACTCATTTCAGTATTTATAATACTTGATGCTATTGTGGTATATGATGGTATTTGGGAAATGTTACACATCTGTACTTTTAAAACATTTACATACATATACATGCTTCATACTGTATATGCTTTTAACAATGATAGTAAATTGGACTTACTCTTGGTAAATATGGGTAGGATTTCAGCCTAGGATTGTTAAAAAATTTTCCTTCTTGATGTCACCCACTTCTGGTAGGTCTTGAGAGCTTCTCATTCAAACAAGTGGGATCCTGGTGCTTAAAGTTTGAGACCCACTGGCTTACAGACTATAAAACATCAATTCTAACCATATGAATGATAAATGCCAGGAACAGCACAAAATTACAACATGATACAGAAGCAGTGAAATGAACACAATCAAAAACAATGCAGCAAAAGCTACAGTATAACAGATTCCCAAATGTGCCCAAAAATTACTGAAACATGTCTGATCTCAAGAGGTGTGGTTTCATAGACCAAAGACCACCATGGAAAAGTTCTCTCCTATGTAGCTGCCAGCCAAAATTCTGACGGTAGTGATTCCATATGGGACAGTCCTTCTTCCAGTTATAAGAGGTTAAGCTTTTTCAATTCAATAAATCTTTTCCCCCTTTTTAAATGTACCCTGAGGAGGTTTCCATGATTGCCTTGCCACTGCCATGATGCAGTATACATCCTATTGGCACAGCTGCATCAGTGATGGAATGTTGGATAGGATTGGGCAAAAAGATAATAATCAGTATCATGAAATATACTTTGTAAGGACTGGCATCCAGTGCAACTGATAAAAACAGCAAAGGGCCAATCTAGGTCAATCCACATTCATGCAGCAGCATTAGGCACTCAATGAAATTTATGAATGGTCTTCAAAGGGAACCTGTGTAGAGCACACTGCAGAAATCCAGGCTCATTGTAACCAACGAGTGGTTAACTATAACCAAATATCACTGATCAAGGAACATATGCAATTTGGTGCACCATCTGAAGGCGGCAATCCTATCCATACATTCCTAGGAGTAAGCCTCTACATGGGGCTGCCTCTGAAGACAGTATGGAAGCTGCAGTTAGTCCAGAATGCGGCGGTCCGTGTGGTTGCTGGGGCTCGTCGGTTCGACCTTGTCGGGCCACTGCTTCAGCGACTACACTGGCTGCCCATTTGTTTCCGGGCTGAATTCAAAGTGCTGGTCCCGACCTTTAAAGCCCTAAATGGCTCCGGTCCAGGGTATCTGAGGGACCGCCTTCTTCTGTACAATCCGACCTGTCACCTAAGGTCATCTGAGGGGGCCCTACTGACTGTGCCACCACTTAGAGATGTGAGAGGTGTGGCGGCCAGAGATAGTGGTGGTGGCACCCTGGCTTTGGAACTCCCTCCCCATAGAACTGAGGAAAGCTCCCTTAATACAGAGCTTCAGGCAGAGCTTTAAAACCTTCTATTTAAAAAAAAGCATTTTAAATGAGGCAGAGGTGGTGGGGGACAGTTGTTTTTGTTGTTTTTACTGTTTTTAACAAATATTTTTAGTCTGCATGTTTTTATTCAATTTAATTGTATTTTAATTATATTTTAATGGTGTTTTAATCTTTTTTATGATCTATTTTAATGATGTTTTATTCCCTGATGTCAGCCGCCTTGAGCTCCCTCTTGCAGGGGAGGAAAGGCGGGATATAAATTAATTAAAATAAAAAATAAGCCCAGTTGATCATAATGAGATTTACTTCTGAGGTACTTATAGGATTGGGCTATAAGTGTGCAAAGTCACTACAAGCCACAGCTGCCACCAATACATTTAAATGCAAGTCTGGGTTCAAAAGCATCATCCAAATGAATCTTTCAAGGGAAGTATGCCCGCCATTCAGAACAAATTAATAATCCATAACCTGCTCACATGATTTCTAACTAACAGCATCCCTGTCCTGCCACATTTCAAAACATTCACAGCATTCCCAGTGTTACATGGAACAGAAATATAAACTTGGGTGTCATATGCACATCAGTGACACCAACCCCATCCTTCTTGATGGCCTTCTTTGGCTCAAGTTGTTAAGACACTGTTCCTGTTAACCAGTAGGCCAGAGTTTGAGACCTGGGTCCCCAAAAGACAGGATGAGCTCCTTTCCTTAGACCAGCTCTGTGACACAGCTGGAACAAATTGTATCAGCTCTGCCGTTCCATTGGACTATTTCAGTGGTGGGGAGAGGGGGAATTTGCTGCTTAGGTAATAGTCTATCCTTCATATCAATCTACCCAGGACTTTGTGCTTCGCAGCATTGAGCACGATAGCATAGTCTTTCAAGACTGATGGATGCCAAGTTACATAATATGGGAGGAGCAAGACTGCAGAACCCTACAAGTCAAAGGGCCCAGTATCAAGCAAGACATCCTCTAAAATCTGGAGCTACAATACCATTGTGTTAAATTATAGCTTACTTGCTTCTTTCCACCTGAAACTGTTTCATGGCATATTGGAATATATAATTTAACTGTATAAAAGACAATTTGACTCATAATTGTGACCTCTTCAGTATTACCTCTTGTATTCAAGTGAAGTACGTTTGCTGGGTTTTTTAAATGAACTATTTTGTTTTAAAATACTGCAGTTCAGAGGGGGAAAAGGCTGTGTCGGGATGTCTTATTTACAAAAATTAAGCAGTTTTCTAGAGAAAACTGTACACTGCAGCACTCTTCCCTTCAAGCTGACTGGCCAACCCAGTCACTAAGCCTGCAAAGTAGATCTGCAGGGATCAATCTTTGACAATAACAACCACTTTAACTGGATACAACAAAGCATTCCCAGAGATTTCTACAGCAGTTTATATTCTTTTCACAAAAATCTTTGACTGTGCTAAGAGCCCTATTTACAGGAAGTAGGCTCAAAATGGTACTCTAAATCCAACTGGGGAAAATCCACAATACTACTTCAATGTACCACAGCTGAGAAAAAGAATCAGAAAATTCAATTTAAAAATAACTTAATCCTTATTCTTTGAGATTTACAAAAATATTGTTATTGTATGTATACATGTTTAAAACGCAAAGAAAGTCTTAAGGAAACAGTACTGATTAAGGATTAGGCATTAAATATAAACTGTTTGGGACAGGGACCTATCCTGCCTATATAATTAACAATAATTTGGAAAAGCCAAAAGAGAAATTGGCATTCCTTTTGTTCCAGACATATCCTTGTCATAAATTGGATAAGCATAAAATATCCAGGTGCTATGGCATAAAATAAGAAGTTGATTCCAGCATTTTCATCTGCTGGTTTTAGCCTCTTCCTGTGCTCAGGCCAATTAAGTACTTTGAAATATATCTTTTGGCACTGTGGTTGGCTAAAGACTGTTTCCCTGCCTTGCACCTGCATTGGAAACATAGCATTAATGATTGCCTGCATATGTAGGAAAACAAAGCCGCAAACCTTAAGGGGAAACTGGAAAGGAAAGCCCAATAACATTAATAATGCCTTTGATTTGTGTTCAATATCCCAGTGGTTTGAGCTTTTGCTGTCAAGCCAGCTGTAACTGGACTGCACCCAATATGCTAATAAGCCATCTATGTTATCGTTCTAAAACTATTCTGTTGTTCCAAGACATATTTGTTTTACTTTGATTTGAATGATTTCTGCCTGGGCAGAACTTGGTGGGCCTGAACTCACCTTCTCCTCTTTGCCAAATTTGGCCACCTATTTGTTATGCCAAGACTATATCAGATAGATCACTCTCAGTTTTAATAGATGTGGAGCATAATCCTAACCATGTTAGGATGTCTACTCAAAAGTAAGGCCCATTGTGTCCAATGGGTTTTACTCCCAGAAAAGTGTCTTCATGATTGCAGCCATAATCTTGAATGGCTTTGAACGCTTGGGTGATTTCAGAGGGGAAAGACTGATAAATAGGAGCTTTTTTAATAAGTTTAATGAGCATGAGAGGGAGAGGGAAGGACAGGCCATTGAGTAGGAGCTCACATCAGTATATCATCCCATTGTTCCCCCAATTATTCAATTTGCTCTAAGCCTTGAGTTCTGCCACAAAACCCTGCACTTCATCTGATGTCTCAGTTTAAAGTTTGAACAACTGTGAAAGACAGACTCCTCAGAAGAACAGCCCCACTGAGTAGCAGCTGCCTTGCCAGCTGGAGATGAAGTGCTCTAGGTGTGACTGCAGATGCTTTGAGATTTCTGGCAGATCTCCTTAGGCTGTATTGGCACTGCCCTCTTCCCCAGCCAACATTGTCACTACCTTGTTTATTTTCACCTCCAGATACAAAATACATACAATCATCATGTTAGCACTGATCTTTTTAAAGCATGGGGTTTGATTCTTCTTCCCGAAAAGCTTCATGGTATAAATCCTGTACTTGCAGAGAAACATACGAAGGAGGGAAAAGCAATGGTTTCTGCTGCTGTGCCTCTCTCAGTTGGGAGCTGGTGTAACATATTTAAATGTCATCTCTGCCATCAATTTTCCAAGTAGCCTTAGGCAAACCACTCTCTCTCAGGCTCAGCCTCCCACTGGTGACTTGGCAATAAAATTTTTATATTGTTTTAAGAAATTTATACCCTGCCTTTTCCATACCAAAGCAAATGTCCAAGGCAGCTTACAAAGCTTTATAGGCTGCAATCCTAATGTGTGATTTTTTAAAAATATTGCATGGAACAAAATATAAGGGGGGGGGGGGAACTCACTGAGCCAACGGGAAACAGATATGTCCATGGAGGAAGTCAAGTCATGACAGTATCAATCATCAATACAAAGTATATCAGACACAGAGTGCAATCCTAATCCATTTGGGCCAGCACAACTCATCCATCTTCCCATTCCTGTGTTGGCGGTGGAAGGCAGGAATAGTGCAGAAGTGTCTTATGGCACTTCTGTGATATTCCCAGGCCAGCATGAGAGAGGTGCTTGGATTTTGCTTTAGTGATGTCACTAGCAGAGCAAATGGATGATGAACTGCTGAAGAGGAGGTGGCAGGTTTTTCTCCAATTTTGTTTTTAAAAATACCCATCATGTCTATTTGTGACATCACTTCCAGGACAACATTTTGAGCTTTTCTCTGGGCTATATGATCATTAGCTATGCCCTTGGGGAGTAGTCCTCCCTCCAGGTGATCTCCTGGAATTATCCTAGTATTCTTGGTATTCTCCTACTATTCAAAAGTTGTTGCATCACTACTTGTGAATGAATCTTGCTCCCAAGCCACCACCCCACTCATTTAGGTTCAGATATCACCACTGCCATTAACTCACTTTAATGGCCTTAGACAAGCTATACGCTTGCTGATAATAATACATATTCACTTTACATGATTGTAGTGAGAACAAGATAATACAAATGAAGTGCTTCATATGCTTAAATAGTACTATACAAATTCTAAGCACTATTAGTGTAAATTGTTATACATTTCAAAGGAATGTTATCAATTGTATGGAATGAAGCATGCATGAAGTGCATTCATGGGCTTGTGCAGAATTGTTGCTGTGTGAAGGTATTTTTTCAGTGGTGCCCATATATATAAATTAGTGAAATGTACCTGTGTTGCGGGAATACACTTCCCTCCGTACACCATACCCCCATTGTGCAACACTCCCCATGTGCATCAAACCTACCATTTCTCCAATCATCCTACTGGCTCCAGTGAGTGAAGACTTCTTGGATGGAGTGGTGGAATGGTGCAGGCCTTCTGACTTGTGCTCTGAGTCCTAACTCATAAATGGTGCACTGTTGGAGCACCTTTCATAACAGGTGCTAACTGCTTTACTGCAGTCAGTGCTATCAAAAAACCTCATTGCCATTGGTGAGTGAAGGAACAACTGGGCCCTAAGACAGTATTAATCAAGGAATGATTTGTGTGGAGGTGAAAGTTTACTAAGTTGGAATGTGCTTGTATACATGAGTAAAAGTAATGCAGTTCTTTAAGGAGAAGCTCACAAAGAATAAAATTATAGTCAGAGTTAGAACTTGGATCCTAGTCAGGATTACTACATTATTTTACATGATGTTATCCACAATATTAACACATTATCTTTATCACAACTGGGCAAACAACCCAGCAGAGGGTTACTAAAAATCATGAATCCTCTAAAAAATGACTCCCAATTATAGAAACACCTGTGCTCTTAATTTTATGCTAATCCAATGCAAAATGCAATGTTCAGCACCAAGAATCTGTTACCGGTGTAGAGAGTTAGTGTATTATTTGCAAATCTTAGTTTAGTTAGAGGACACAGTATCCAGGAGAGCTAAAAGGACATCCTCAAAACTCTGGAATTCATTTGGTTATTGACCTTCAGAATTTGCATTTGAAGATCATGGTTACAAAACACATGATGGTGATAAAAAAGGAAGGGCATTTTTTAAGTGTAAACATTCACAAACACTGGCTCCCAAGCTGGAAGGAGCATGTCACTTGCAATAACATATAGCTAGTCTCTAAACAGTGGTTGCCAACAAGCAACAGCTGTATTTGGAGAAGATAGTGACAATGGTTAAGTAATTGTTTCATATGATTATCGGTGGAAATTTTGACTATAACTGGATAATGGTCCCACACCTGTCCGCATCTTTTGCCTTGTTATAGTTTTGGGTGATATCTAAACAGAGAAATAATATACAGGCAGAAAAGAAAGCACAATTACAGCTTCTCTTTCATGTTTGCATCTGTATTAGTATGCAAAACCGTTGGGTTGAAAGGAACAAGGTTAACAAGTTCACTGATAACCCAAGAACAAAATGTCTCATTAACTGGCACTTCCCTTGTTATGCATCTTGCTTTTATCCCTGCCAGATTTTGAAGGGAAGGCAAATGTTTGTCATGTAATTGTGTTTCTTTAAAGCCAATTTAGCTAATGATTCAAGCACTTTCCTAAGGACAGGACCATCTGTGGTTATACAATGCTGGAAGAAGGGTAGGCTGGTTGAGTCTGAATTATTTTGGCTTTGTTAATGCTGCAAACTCTGGCTCTGTTCACATGGCATGCCCACTATTTGGTGAACATTACTGCAATTTTGATCATAGCACAGACAGAGAAGGAAGCCCCATGTGTGAATTAAGTCCTATTGTAGTTAATGGAGCTTGCTTTGTAACAATTAAGATTGTGCTCTGTCTGCCATCCAGCTATGTAGTACTGTTGTGTGCACAACCAGGTCTTTTTCACAAGCAGGAGTGACTCAGGAAATTATCTCATGTACAAGGTTTTAATCAAGCCACAACTTCCTTAGGCTGACAGTAAAAGACAAGAGAAAAGGATATCATCTTGCCCCACTGCCATTGATACCATTCTCTTCCCAGCCACAATCTTCCCTGCCACTTTGAACACTAACTTACCAGAACAAGCTGGATCCCTAGTCCACAAGTTCATGGCATCGCAATCACTATTTACTAATACTAATTAATTACTAATATTAATACTAATTGCAATTACTAATTATAAAGATAGTGTAAAGGGTGTGAGGAATGCAAGGGTTAATTGAAATGGTTGTTGGCAAATCCATGGATATGGGGTCCATCTGTACTTTGCCTAGATCCTACAGTTTTGAAAGAACTCCACATGCTTGTGCACATGCATCTGAGTTCTCACATACTCTCTTGCACAAATTTATTTACAGGCATTCTGCCCATTAAAACCATTATGCTCTAAGATTGATGAAAATTTAGTCAGACTCTTGGGAATATTGTGTAAATACATATGACATGCTGGAAGGCCATTCAAAGAAATGTTTCTTATAATAAGACTCATATTATGTTAGAAGGGATTGGAAAGAAATTATGATTCATATGTAAATGGTGCATTACATTCGATTAAATTGCTCAAAGGTTCCCCAGGGTACAGAATATTATTAAGCATTCATTAATGATTTATATAATGAGTATTAAATGTGGTGTCCCTATATAAGGCATGTATTATTAATCCTCTTATAAAGTTGTATTCCAATGTATACATAAGTCTGGGTAGGAAAGGTGGCTCATGAACTATTCTTCTTTTCACTGTGGTTTTGCAAAAAAAAATTCACTGGAAAAGAACATTGTCTTCACTGAATCAGATAAATTGACCTTTCTACTGTGATGGTAGTACAGTAATAATTTTTAATAATTTAACAATAATAATTTTTAATATTTTGGCTGAAACATGTTGAATATATTGGCGCATAAAGAGGCAGATTCCTAGACCATCAACATAGTAGGAATTCCATTTATTTTGTCTTCAATTCTTTAAGAAACAATCTAGTCTTTTAATATGATCTGGCAATTTCCAGTGGAACTCCATTCTTCATTTTCCTACATGAAAATCTTAGTAGAAATCTAAACCTGTTTGAGCCTCTAGAAAAAGCTAATACAGTGGTACCTTGCTTAACAAGTGCCTCACTTAACAAGTGATCCACATAACAAGCAAAAATTCTCTAGGATTCTGCCTCACATAACAAGTGTTGCTTCACTTAACAAGCACACTTGTTGGCATTTGGGGCAGACATGCTGGCCGGCAGCCCTTTGAAAAAGCGTCAGGGCTGCCTAGCATGCCTGCCCATAACAAAAGCAACACTTCCACACTGTTCCTCCTGTGGCCAGGCGTCCGCTGAACAGAGGGAGAGAACAGCAGTGGAGAAGAGGGAAGCAGCTCAGGGCTAGCCAGAAGGGACGAGGGGAGAGAGAGGCTCAGGATGAAGAGAAGGAGAAAGTGGGAGACACTTTGAAAGTGTCTTTGATAGCTGCCCCCTAACCATGTCTACCCAGAAGTAAGCCCCATTATGTTCTCTGGGGTTTACTCCCAGGAAAGTGTCTTTAGGATTGCAGCATAAGTACACTTCATAGGATCACGCACATTGAATGCATGTTTTGAATTCAATTCCAGTATTTTGTCATCATTTTTACATCCAGTTAATATATTTATATGAATATTTTTTGGTTGTGGAACCAATCACCTGAGTTTCCATTATTTCCTAAGGGAAAATGTGCTTCACATAAAGAGCATTTCACATAACAAGCATGCTTCTGGAACAAACAAGCCCCAGTCCTACTCAATTTTCCAGCACTGATGCAACCATGCTAACAAGGCATGCACTGCATCTTGTGGTAGGGGACAATTATGGAGGACTGATCAAAGCAATGGAATGTTATCCCATTCCTTGGAGCTGTATAGTGGCTGGAAGATTGAACAGTTTTGGACCTTCAGGGTGCAATCTTAACCAGTTTAGGTTGGCATAACTCATCGGGCATATCTTCCCATGGTGGTGACGGGAGGTTAGCGTATGCTTGTAGAGTGGCCTAATCCTCTAATGAGTGGGGAAGAAATGCTGTATGGAAATTTTGTGACATTCCAAGGTCATCACAGGACTTATGCCAGAGCTTATGGTGACCTAACTGGAGATTTCCTGGGAGTAAGACCCATTGAACACAATCAACCTTACTCTTGAGTAGAAATGGTTAGGATTGCACTCACTGTCTCTAAATATTCCTGACTATTTAAGTGCACAGAATTGGGAAGTCAGAGATCATGAATGCTCAGTTGGGATCACAAAGTTTCACAATGTGAATAAGCAGATTTTTAAGTGTACAAGCTCTTGGTAGTGCAGTTTGTGTTTGCTATTTTATCACCGGAAATGCCCTGGTCATTTAGTAGCTTGCAGATATTAGTGGAGTGACATGTTTGACTTGCCAATATTTTCAAATATGAATAACAAACTCTACTTAGGATATTCAATATGCAGACCCAGTAGAAATGCTGTACCCCCCTCTATTTTCTATTGAAGAAAGTGGGTCAAAACATCTTTTTGTTACCTCGTCCATATAGTGTGACTCATTCCTTTCACTGTGATCTACACTGTTTTACATTCAATCCATGTTTTCTGTATTTTACATACAATCCATGTTTTCTGATTATGTACATGCCCCTTCTTGTATACAAGTCCTGAGTCTGCTCTTGTACCTACCAAACTTGTGCTTATAATCCTTTGTGAATTGTAATTGGTGGTGGATCACAAAGTGATATGCGGTGTGACAGGAGATTTTGCCTCGATGACGGTACACAAAGAAATGTTCAGTAACCTGAACATTTTAATTGCTTTAAAAAGGTGTAATCAAATGAAATGTATCATATTTCCATAGAAACGTTTATTGAAAAGAACAATGAAGAAAGCATTTTCCTGAACTAAAAGCAGGCCTCCGTCAGTCTTGAAAGACTATGTATCGTGTTCGGCACCGCATACGCTGCATGCAAAGCACGAAAGCGTGGGTTGGATTGTTATGGAGGATAGGCTGTTACCCAAACAGCAAATCCCCCCTCTCCACGCCACTGAATTAGTCCAATGGAAAGGCAGAGCCAATTCAATTGGAACAAACTGAATGTTACCATGAGGTGCCTAGTGAGGTCATTAAAAGGGTGCAGGGAGTAGAAATTGCACCAGGCAACAAGCTTTCAATGGGCAACAAGCTGGGCTTGACACTACTGGCCAAAATTGTGAAAAACGGGTTATTTACAAATACAGTGGAGCCTCATGTAACAAATTTAATTCGTTCCGGAGGCATGTTCTTTACATGAAACATTCTTTATGTGAAGTGGATTTTCCCATAGGAAATAATGGAAACTCAGGCGATTGGTTCCACAACCCCAAAAATATTCATATAAAAATATTAACTGGATGTAAAAATGATGACAGAACACTGGGATTGAATTCAAAACATGCAGTCAATGTGCACGATCTTATGAAGTCTACTTAGGCTGCAATCCTAAAGACACTTTCCTGGGAGTAAGACCCATTTAACACAATGGGGCTTACTTCTGGGTAGACATGGTTAGGAGGCTGCAATCCAAGACACCTTCAAAGTGACTCCCCACTTTCTCCTTCTCTCCATCCTGAGCCTCTCTCTCCCCTCCTCCCTTCTGGCTAGCCCTGAGCTGCTTCCCTCTTCTCCACTGCTCTTCTCTCCCTCTGCCCAGTGGACATCTGGCCACAGGAGGAACATCATGGAAGTGTTGCATTCACTATGGGCAGGTGCGCTAGGCAGCCCTGACACTTTTTAAGCAGGCCGCCAGCCAGCGCGTCTGCCCCAACTGCCAACGAATGTGTTCTTTGTGAAGCAGAATCCTAGAGAAATTTTTGTTTGTTACGTGAAACATACTTGACGTGAGGCGCCACTATAATAGCAATGATATGTCATTGGAAAGGTAATTAAGTTCATAATGCAATGAAACAAACTGTACTGGAATATCTGTATTCTACCAAAGGTTATGACAAATTAACCAAAAAATGAAAGTGCAACTGCCTTATGAAATTAAAAGTGGATTTTTAAAAATCTAAACAACTAAAAACAGACTGATCATTCTGAGAGCCAAAGTTATTAAGGTACAGCATGATATCAATAAAGTGTTAAGTTAACTCTCATTTCCATGATTCATAATACAATACCCTTGCTAACTGAGTGAGTAAAGAGGCACTTTTTAGAGGTGCTACTCTTATATTTAAGAAGTGGGACAATAGCCACCTCTCTTCATCCCAGCACAGTGTGCCTAATCAGTAAAGGGCACACTTTTTATTTTTTTACTTTTTATTTTTGCAGCTGAGGGAGGGCACAAAAATATTCTTTAACCGCAGGTAGCTGATAGATGACTTAGCTATGCTGCTAACTAAGGGATGGGGGATATGGTAGAACAAACGAGTGGTGAATTTCTGGGGGTGAGGAAGCATGCTCCCCCCCCTTAATTCACATTTTTAAAAGCCAGGTTGTGACATCAATTCTGGTTTTGACATAATTTCTGGGGCAACATTTTGAACTTGCAATCAGGTTACACAGTTAGTGGCTATGCCATTAGTGTTGATTTGAACCTGCTTGAATACTTCTGATCATTACCCAAGAAACATTTAACAAAACATAGCAAAAGAAGACATCCGACATGATTTTTTTACACAGGACACATCACCTGTCTTCTTTAGCTAAACAAGTGAAACATGATAGAAGGGCCATGTTTGTAGGTAATGATGAGGTATAAGCCTTAAGATGCATGGAAGATATTTTATGATAACATCTGTCTATTTGTAGAAAAAGTTACTTTTTCAGCAATGACAGGGGTAGCATCAGAGATCAGCATCCATTAAAGCCCAGGGCTCCTGATTGCTAAGACATTTCTTTGACCATAACATTCTGTATGGCAGAATGATTTGCAGCTTACACAGGTAAAAAGCCAATACAGGGGCCATGAGACCCGGAAGTCCTTTATATGGCCCTAAACTAAACTTTGGAAAAGAATTCAAATGGATTCAAAAACCTCAAAATTGTCTATACTATATTCATGTATGCAAATTATTTTTTCCAGTCCCCATCATAGTGTCCAATAAACGATATGGCCCTCCTCCCCAAAAAATTGGACACCCCTGTTCTAGAGATAACTTATGTATGCATTTCGAGACATGTGTATGCAGAAAATGGACGCCCGCACTAACATGCTTTTCTCTTTATGACATTTCCTCACTAGGCTCAGATGCTGTGCATTATACTGATGCAAATTGTTGAACATATTACACTGAAAGTGGGAAGAGAAGGCTTTCATAACTACTCCCTGATTTACTTAGAATGTCTAAAGCCACCCATAAATAAAATGCTTTCAGAAAGGAATGAAAAGCTTCTAAATACTGTCATTCTATTGCAGGTGCAGTTCGGACATAGAAATCCATAACAAAAACAACATTTCCATTTTAGACAATACGTTTGAGATCCAGAGAGAGCCAGACCTGTGTAATTCCCTGTTCACTTGCTCAGTAAAGAATTCCCATGTATTTAAACATGAATTGTTATTGCTTCTTTTCTCGTTTGGCTCTCTTGTTAATGGCTGACTGCTTTTTGTCTTGCCTACCCGCTACTGGTTCATTTGGGTTTGAGAGCAAAGGTGGTATTCTAAAGTGTCAGCAGAAACATGAACCTTGTGGAGTAATTTGCAAAGCCTTCATGATAAACAGCCTCATAAATATAAATACTGCATCTGCTCACAAACTGGAAAAAGAACAAAAACAACCCTTTTAAAAAGCGGGGCTTTGAAGAGAAAATACAATAAATATCTAATTAAAGAAGTCAAATGCTGATTATCCAAAGGAAGCAATTGTGCACTAAACAAATCCAGAAAAATATCCCATTAGCCTCTAACATTTCATGGATGAAAATATGAACATGAAAATATGAGGATATTTTGGCCATGCCTATCCTATGAGGATAGGCATGGCCAGACAGCTCAGGGGGAATGCTCTATTATTTTGAATATGAGATTGGCATTGAATGGAGCTATATTATGGGAAAAGGGAATTAAACAGAATATGGTAGAATATGGTCTATTGATGACATTTTTGAAAAAGGGTAGATGCCTGTAATTGGTACTACAAATATTTGACCAAACAATTTAGGTCTAAAATTTAAAATTAACATTTTAAAACTATATTTTGTAGCTAAATCTGGAAATTTTAAATTGGAACACTATGAAGCCTTGTCCCCAAAGTATATCAGTTTCATCAGTGTGGTTTCTTTCCCTGAAGAAACTCTTTCTCTGAGCATGGGAAGAGTGTGCAAGCATAGCAATAGCCTGATAGACATAAAGGATTTCGGCTGCAATCCTAACCACACTTTCCTGGGATATGCAATCCTAAACACACTGTCGCTACTGGATATAATGGGACTTACTTCCGAGTAGACAGGCATAGTATTACATTTTTGAGCACAGGAAATTTTTACATCCAAAAAGTTGAAGATTTAAATGTGGGAAAATATATATTGGGATACCTCCTACATAAATCAAAATAACTTTCATATCTAAGGCTGCAATCCTAATGACATTTTCCTGGGAGTAAGACCCACTAAACACAAGGGGCTTACTTTTGAGTAGACATACTTAGGATTGTGCTCTAATGCTATTTATCTTTGTGAAGCAGAAGGTTGGAATATAGTTTCTGAATTATATATACAGGAAGAAGTCTAGTTTTCTTCCTCTTGTGTACTTGACAGATGCAGACTTTGAAAACATAATGGGAGGTTGAGCATCTCTACGCACAACTACATTATCGTCTTCCCATTTTGTATTTCAGCCCAAAGGAAAAACATACCTTTGTTATGTGCAAGTGAAATGAAGCAGTGAAAAATATATCACCTGAAGTTTACTCTAATTTTAGTATAGTCATATAAAGAACAATGTGACCATGTTACAACTATTGTCATCTTAAATTCTCAGCAGATTTTCTTTCTATGTTAATGGAAAAATGAGTTTAACAAAAAAGGCATATACATCAGAGATTGTTTGGTTCTTCAAAATCTGAAATATAAAGCAAATTTACAGAGTGCAGGAAAATAATGCTTTAAGGAAGCCTGCAAGGTTCTTAGAACTGACATAAATTACAAGGTCTAAAATCCATGGGACTATGCATCCCTAAGCTTATAATACTGTGACAACCTTCCTGACCGACCTGATGTTTGCAGACAACTGTGTCATATTCACCAACATATGCAGAAGCCACCAACATCCTTTACCACATAACCCACGTTGCCCAATCCTATGGCCCAAGAATAAACATGGACAAGACTAAAGTCATAACCACTGATGGATCACAAGCCACTGTTCACCTAGATCAGTGATTTTAAACTAGTGTGCTGTGGCACACTGGTGTGCTGCAGATAGTCCTCAGGTGTGTCGTGGGAATTTAGAGATTGGCATTCATTAACAGGAAAATTGGGGGATTTGAACAGTCTGGTGTGCACACCATCAGTTGTTTTTAACCACTGACAAGGCAAACCAGAATGTTCAAATCCTCAATTTTTCTTGTTAATTAATGACCTTTCCCAAATTCTTGCGGCACACCTTAGGAATATCCGTGGCACACCAATGTGCCATGGCACACTGATTGAAAATCACTGCTCTATTAGGACAGTTTCTGATACATTCTGATATATGATATAGGATCCAGCCAGACTTGTGTGTCTTTGACCACACTAATTCCAAGGGAGCATCTGGCCCACAAATCTGTAGTAAAATGCCAGCTTTTGTTTTGTGGAGTAATTCTGGCTTGAACAAGTCTGGTAATTTCTGAACCTATTTCATCTGCATGAATCAATGCAGCTTGGGCAAAGTAGCACACAATGTCCAGTACCTTCTGTGACAAGAAGTTCAGTGACTGTCTTAAATCTAAGATCTATTGGATGGTCATCCAGCTGGTTGCACTTTATGGAGCTTAATGCTGGCCACTGACAAAAGAAACTGAATGTCGCCTTAGTGCCATGGAGACAAAGATGCTGCAGTGGATCAGTGGTGTCACTCGCATTGACCACATCTGCAACAGTGACATCCAGCAGTGATGTGGTGTTGCTTTTATCATCGATAAGATGGTATGGCCAAGTTCTGCATGCCAACAGCAACACCATAGCACAGTTGGGCCTGCAATTGGAAGTCAGCGGCAAACAACTGAAGGGTCGACCAAAACAGCACTGGCTTAACACACTGCAACCTGCAAACTACTCACTTCCATGCAGACCAAACCCACAACTAGGAGAACTGGTGCCAGTGATCCAGTGTAGTGGACCCAGTGTGTGGGATAAAGCAAAAGAAGAGAAGAAGAAGACTATTTCATCCTATTCAAAACTGCAAAACAATGACACAATCATGGGAGTTTTTGAGGTTTCAGACAAACATGATAAATTATGCCCCAAGGAGATTGACTCTGCCTCAGCTTTCCCCACCAACTTGCTTGCCAACTCAATCAGAGCTCTATGCTAAATGAGACACAAGCCTCAGAAGCAATCAAAAAGCTGTTAGTCACACCTCTGTAAAGATTTGGCACAATAGGAAATGGCTATCTCTGCCATGGATGAGTGATAAAAACACATCAAGGACCATCTCTAACTTAGAGATGAGTTCCTCCCCCAAAAATTCCATATCCATCTATCAAAAACATTACAAAATGTGGTCATATGTTCCCCTCCAAAGATTTTGGTGTCTTAACCTAATTTTGGTCTCTTAACCTACTGTTGTCACATTGTACAATTCCTTCTCATCAGGCACCCTGAAATGTGCATGCCAACCCTGTCATCTAATACAGTTATTACCACTCAGGCTGACCTGAATGGGGGAAATCCCCAGAGACCTCATGAGAAAGAGAGGATTCACTGGAAAGGGAGAAAAACCCCTTTGACCAGGTTCCAGGGATTTCCCCATCTCTTTAAATTTGTTGTGCACCCAGCTGTATCTGCGCACAGCTCTGGGGCTTCCCAGACCAGGAAATTATAAAGTGGGACCAGGAGGAGGCCAACTAGCAGCCACAAGCCTTGTGCTGGTTGGCCAACCTACTATCCAGCTGCAGGAGCAGCTCCGTGCTGCCAGAGCCCAGTGCCAACCACTCCAGCCCCACCACCAGGTAGGAAGGAAACTCCTCCAATTTGGATCCCCCGGTGCTTCCCTGCCCCCCTGGAACCTCCCAACACTTCCCTGGCCCCTTAGATCCCACCAGCATTTCCCTGCCCCTCTGGATCCCCCAGCACTTTCCTGCCCCCCTACAGAAGAAGTACTATAGTGTTGAAATTAAGTACAGTACAGAAAAGCAATACAAGTGTTTTTAGCTTTATTTTAAGATGTCCTTCATTTTTTGGGGGGTTTCCTACATTTTTTTTAAACATAGGTGGAATTTTGCCTTAGTTGGAAGGAATTTGGGGGAACTTGCCCTCCAATTTGGGTTCGGGGATCTGATCACCCTGCTATCACTTCTTTCTATCTCTGTTAATATTTATATCTCACTTTTCAACTAAAAAGTTCACAAAGCAGTTTCTAAAGAAAATGAAAAAATTAATGCCTAATTAATGTCTTTTTCTTTCCTTCCTTCGCACCCACAACAGCACTGTCATGACCTTACTTACTTATTATCTTCCTAACTAAAAAAAAAACCTTGACTTTCCCCCCTTCATTTCCCATTTCTCCCCATTTGACCCAGTTCCCCTGAGCCTTCTTCAAGAGCTTCCTTGCTTCAGAGAAACCAGTTCCGCAGATACAGGTGAGGGATAGTTGGATGCAAAGTTTATTCAACAAGAACTTGAACTTATTCAACAAGGAGGTGGGGCCATGATCCAGCAGTTATGCCAGATCCTAGTTCCAGGCAGCCTGGGATAGTCCCAAGAAGCTTGCATTTGCAGCACAAATTTTTTAGGGAATGAATAAGTTTCCACTTGCCCTGGACTACTATTGCAGCAGCCTGAAAGTTGCACTCGATACAGCACAGAGAGGCCTCTTGCTTGTTTCAGTTCAACTTATAATTGTGCAATAAATTTACCTAGCATTTAAGTCATTCAATTTCATTGTACTCTTTTTATTGCACAATTCAATTGTACTCTTGACTTATCTTCCCTTTTTCTTAACATTGTCTCCACAATAAATAAAAATACATATTACTATGTTTACCCAGAGAGCTGTCTCTCTTGTTGAATGCTAAATTGCACATGAGACATGTCACAAGTCATATGCAAAAGATGCCCCCATAGCTGTGAGTTATCCAAAAGGAGTATGTTATCACACATGTCTTGGAGCATATCGGGCCTTTTCAGATGCATGAGTCGAATTTGAACCTACCCAAACAATTATACTCTGGGTTATAGCAATATGAATGCTTCCTTGTCAGACCCATATACAGTATATGAAAATTCCCAGAATTTTAAGTGTCAAAAAACTCTGAGGGCGCCAAGTGGACGCATAAATATTTGTACTCTATGTTTCACCGATGTACTCTGTGTACTCTAGTTTCACCTCTATGGGCTTCTTATGTGTTTACAGGAAGAGAAATTCATAAGTACACACACTGTAGTCTAATATGTGTGATATTTCCATCTCGAGGAAGGAACAAACTGGTGTTAATAGTCTTTCTATGAAAATCATTGTATTGGGAAATAAAAACCAATGACACCATTTGTCAAACTAATGCAGAGATGCCTATTTCTCTTGATATTAGGAACTTTTACAGCCCAATCCAGAGCAACTAATCTGTCCACATAAGAGCCCTTACGTTGCCCTATCTAACACTAGGTTGGAGCAACTGCAAGATGCTCCATCCCAGTTACTCTGAAGGAGGCTTAGGGCAGAGCAAGGCAAGATAGGGTGCCCTAAGAGAGGTGGACTTGCTCTGCCCTGGCTGGGGCAGCCTAAGCAGTTCAGGAGAGGCAAGTTGAGGGCATGTTTAGCATTGCCTAGGGCAGAGCAGTTACTCTGTATCCAGAGCCTGTTTCCAAGGCAGAAATGCCCTTTTCCAGCCCTCAGAGTTATACCACCTCAGGAGCAGGTATAGTAATGAGTAGACCCATAGGGGTCCATGATAAGGCCCGAGTAAGAATGGCAGTGCTGACCAAAAATCTGAGTTCTTGGCCAGCCTAGCTGCAACCCCTGCCTCTCAACCTCAGGATACGGAACAAACTACGGCTGCCCACAAACCTCAGGATACAGCAGGCCACTCCAAGAAGCCCCTTGTATTCACTGTAGAATGTACTGGCATCTCATCAGGGACTCCTTATAAGGCAGGCACCCAGTGGCGTCACCAGACTGGTGCGGCTGGTGTAGGCTGCATTGGGGATGCGCTCCGTATGGGGTGATGTGCCGGAGGAGTTTGACTGTCCTTTGGCAGGCCCCGGGCGTCAGCACACCCATTCAGGCCTGCCCCAAGGCGGAGAATAAGCCAGAAGCTGACACTTGCCTGAGGAGCTGGCCTGAACGGCCATCTGAGGTGCACTGCGCAGAAGCACACTGAGCATGCCGAACAGCTTCAGAGGAGACTTCCTTAGAGCAGAGAAAGTCCGCACCTCTGCACAGCCATTCGGCCTCACTAAGGAGGCAGAGCGGCAGCCGAATGGCTTCAGAAAGAATACTGCACAGGCACCAACTCTGACGCCTGCAGTCTCCCCCAAAGACAAAAGGCTTCAGAAAAGTACTGCGCAGGTGTCAGAGATGGTGCCTGCGCAGTACTCTTTCTGAAGCCAGTTGGCTTCAGAAACAACTGCGCAGGCGCCAACTTTGGTGACTGTGCAATCCAGGTGGGGCGCGCATCCCAGGGATGACGCACAGACTTCCGCACCAGGTGATGTGCAGAGTCATGTCACCACTGTAGGCACCACAGCTGTTCCTTGTTCAGTGTGATCTGAGGGGTGTCTCCTCAGGAGCAAGTCTTCCCCTTGTGTCAATTACTTAGCATGCTCTGGAGCAGTTAGGGCAGCCCAGGCTTCCTGACTCTCAAGGATTCAGCATAACTTTCTGCTCTGGATACAGAATAGTTAGGAGAGTGCAGTTAGGTCAGAGCAGGCTGAATTTGCTCTGGATTGCAGCCTTAATCTATCATGTCCCACTGAAAATCCAGAATAAAGAATACTCAGTGATCAATCTTTTGCCTTTTAGCTATTACAAAGATTGAGTAGGGCAGTATATGTGCACCAAGGATACCACATTCCTAATGAGCAATGTGGTCAAGTCTTTCAGAAAATATGGAATAGTGGAATTATTATTTCATTATTTTAGAAAAAAATTATTGCACTACTCATTGTGAGAAGTAGGCCTTTTAAATCATGGATATTATGGTATGTTTTGTGTACATCTACTATATTATTTTGCCCTACTCAATCCTTGTAACAGCTATAAAGAAATAGATTGCTCATTGACTCTCTCTTATTATTCTGGATTTTTTTTTATCTCACAGGAATTTCTATAGTAAATTTCAAAGCCTGAAAAATCATATTTAAATGGTAAGAGAACAAAACCTAAATATCACTTGGGTGACAAGCTTTTCCTTAGCTGTATAATAAATAATCAAATCTGGCCAACATTTTAGGTGACAAATCTAATCAGATTTATGAACACAATGGAAAAGTTTATCAAAAAATCTTTTCATAACTCCTCTGCAGTCCTTCATATTTTATTTTATTTCTTTATATTTTGAAATGTGTTGGTTTGGGGAATTGTTGTGATTTCATCTAGCTGGTGGCAATGGCAATGTTTCAATACATCAATATATCCAGCAGTGTCTTACAAAAATATTTCTTTTGCACAGAAGCATATAGAGAGGGGCTGAATCATATGGTTTCATTTTACATTCTCCAGGCGTTTGCTAAGAGCCACTTTTAAGTGGTGGAGGACAGCCATGAAACCCAAATAGTGTGCCGCAGCATCCTAAGTCCATCAGGGAGCTGGCAGTGGCTCCTAGGAAGAAGGGAACATTTGTTCTCTTACCTCAGGTAAGGGAAAGGCAGCACAATCCAGAGCAACTAATCTGTCCATATAAGAGCCCTTGGGTTGCCCTATCTATCACGAGGGTGGAGCAACTGCAAGATGCTCCAGCCCAGTTACTCTGGAAGAAGCTTAGGGCAGAGCAAGACAACACAGGGTGCCCTAAGAGAGGTTGACCTGCTCTGCCCTAACTGGGGCAGCCTAGGCAGCTCAGGAGAGGCACGTTGAGGGCAAGTTTAGCATTGCCTAGGGCAGAGCAGTTACTCTGTATCCAAAGCCTGTTTCCAAGGCAGAAATGCCCTCTTCCAGTTCCTCAGAGATTTCCACCTCAGGAGCAGGTATAGTAATGAGTAGACCCATAGGGGTCCATGATAAGGCCTGAGTAAGAATGGTAGTGTTGACCAAAAATCTGAGTTCTTGGCCAGCCTAGCTGCAATCCCTGCCTCTCAACCTCAGGATATGGCACAACTATGGCAGCCCACTAACCTCATGATACAGCAGGACACTCCAAGCATCCATCTTGCACTAGAAGAACTGCAGCTGTAACTGGTTGTCAGGAACTGCTTGCTTCTTTATAATGTAGGCACCACAGCTGTTCCTTCTTCAGTGTGATCTGAGGGGGGTCTACTCAGGAGCAAGCCCTCCCCAGCTGTCACTGACTTAGCATGCTCTGGAGCAGTTAGGGCAGTCCAGGCTTCCTGACTCTCTGGATGCAGCATAGTTTCTGCTCTGGATACAGAATAGTTAGGAGAGAGCAGTTAGGGCAGAGCAGGTTGAACTTGCTCTGGATTGTGCCCATAGTCCAACAATAAGGTTGCTTGACTTTACATTGGCGAGTTAGCTGACACAGTGTCAAGACGCTTAGTTTTAGCCCTTGGCTAAGACAGTGCTGTGGATCTGAGTGTTGAACTATGCTGATTCTCAGAGTATGCCGATCCTTCACCAGGCAGCAGATCATCACCTCTCCAGTGCTGGGCTAGCAATAATGCTGACAAAAATGCCTTATAGCAGATTTGCAATGGTGCATGTTGGTGGTGAGCTGGCATGCACAGTTTGAGATTGGTCTATCAGACACCTCCAAGGGTTCCACAATCACACCAGAAGTGATTAGTATCTCCCCCTCTTCAGTTTGTCCATCCATCCATTTCCTCTCCTCTGTTCATGGCTATTCTTCCGCACTACTCTTGAACCTGCCAGCACTCTGGAGCTACCTGAAGCACAATACATATACCAGCAAGCCTACCAAATACACCTTTTAGGCTCTTTAAGCCAATAAGTTTAGAACCGCTGGTTTCGATTATGAGTTTGAGACCAAATACAAGTCCTCAGATCCATGAACAGATATTATGAAAGTTGCTGTTTTGCTGTTCTAATGTGCTGAGTGTAATCCAGTAAGATCTAGTTTCAAATTTCCATCCTACTATGAAGTTGTGACTGTCAGCCCAAATTACCATACACAGTTTTTGTGAGGATAGAATAGCATCAGTGTTCAATGACAGATGGAGCAACCCATCAGTTGGAGTATATCTCAAATCATGTCCATGGCTATGTCTAGCCAAAAACAAGTGGACCCTTCCTCGGCAAGAATAACACAAAGGTGATGAAAACAGCCACAAAACACAAGCTTCTTAAAAGCCAGGTGGGAATCAATCATAAAAATGAATTTAGAGGACAGTGTGTATGCCTCCGTTCACTTCTGGCATAGCATGCACACTGACTACTTCTGGCGTGCTCCGTGGTCTATGCTGCAAATCTATCCACAATGACCATATATGGTTCCATTAAGTGGGGGTTAGGTCAACAGAGGTCCCTTGTACCAGCCTGGAGGGGTGTCGCTAAAGGGCGGTCCATACTTCTGCACCACACATGGGGAAAGACGTGTACTGGTCTCCTTGCACATCCCCCACTACTGCAGGAATGAAGCACAGGATGAGTTGCTCTGGTTGTTTCCAGCCAGTGTAAGGACTTGAAGGGGGCATTAAGACTGACCTTGTCACAGATAAACCCACTGGAGAAAGCCTGCCCTTTGCTGTTATCACAGCAGCAGCCCCAATCCTTGAGCTGGACACACTGCAGGCTAAGCCAGTTTGCCTGTTCCAGCATGTTAGGATTGCACTGACACTGTGATAAATTACTACAATCCTAAGAGGCTGTTTTTAGTTGCCATTTCATGCTATGTTTCTTACACAAACGGGAGAGGTTTGCATATGTTTATGATAAGGTTCAGTGTCTAAGAAGTTGATGTAAGCTTGTGCAGTTTTGATTTTTTTACCATAATAAATGTGCATATCTAAATGCAAATGTTGCAAAGTTAAAATTATACAGAGCTATGTTCTTAAGATTTATTTCTCATGAACTATTCCCATAAAGAAGCTTCTGGCACTTTAAAGACAAATGCATTTTAGCATAACCTTTGTGGGCTATTTATATTCAGCTTATGCAATAAATTCATGGTCGATCTCTAAGGGATAACCAGACTACTGGCTGTTTTTGCTACAGACTAACTAGCTTGGAAGAGATTCATGTGGAGCCATCTAGAGATCAAGGCTGCCATCACATACCCTCTGGAAAGGAGGTTGTTTTGAATAGTAGGGCTTCTTTCTGCTATTTAAAAAGATCAGGTGAAAAAGCTGCATTGATAAGGATGACAGCAAATCCCAAGGCAGCAAATGGCAGCAAATCGCAAGGTCTGCTGCAAGGCAAAATGGCGGGGACAACCTATCTGGCCTCCCATTTATAGTATTGTTGGTCACTTTATTAGCAAAAGAAGGAAAAAGCAGGCCTCCGTCAGTCTTGGAAGACTATGGTATCGTGCTCAGCACTGCATACGCTGCATGCAAAGCATGAAAGCCTGGGTTAGATTGTTATGGAGGATATGCTGTTACCCAAGCAGCAAATCCCCCCTCTCCACGCCACTGAATTAGTCCAATGGAATGAGATGCTATACCATATCTTAGTTGTAGACCCTCACCTGACATCCAGAGAAGGGCAACTGAAGGAAGGTTCATCTCTTTAGAGATGTGGGCTCTTGACTGTTCACTGCTTCAAAAGTCAGAATCTACACCTTGAACTGAGCCTAGAAATTGATTGCAATGTATGGAGCACTTTTAGCAGTGCTGTGATGTGTCTTCAGGGATTTGCATCTTTGTAATCTGAGTAAAGCTCCTCAGGGGCTCACACAACTATGTAAGTAGTAATTGCAAAGAAAACTATTCCCTTTCTATAGCAGCCTTTGCTCTTGACCCAACCACTATGTTGAAAAATGCGGCTGGCATTGTTTTACATTTGTGTCCGGGGTTCTTGGTTCCTTGATTAATAGCATAAATAAATGAGGCCAACTTGGCATAGTACACTTAAAATCTCAGCAAATTTTGCAAATGTAACTATCATACTAGTCTCTATGAGAAAGCAAATGAATCTTCCAAAATAATGTCTCCTCATGAATGACATGAATCTCAGACATAAGAAACAGGTTTGTACCCAACGAGATATTTCTGGGTTCTTGCTGACAGAATGTCATAGCAGCGGTTTGAAATTATTCCCTAAGAAATGAGGGGCTTTGACATGTTTTGATAAGGGAGTTCAGATAGAGATAAAAATTATGCACATTAGGAAAGCTTGATATTGGACTTATGAGGACCACAAAATTTCACATAATTAAATTTATACTGTCTTATATGCTGTTCAGCAGAAGAAAGCCTTGAGCAAAAGGTCAAACTCTGAATTTAAATTGGGATATTATGATAAATGAAATGATCAGCAATGTTTCCACTTTTAGCAAACAAACACGATTTCTTTAAAAACGGATTCTAATTTGGGGATATTACTTTCTGACCTCTCTTCAAGGAGAAGTAGAAGGCATTCATGCCCAAATCTAGCCAGTGTAATCACAGTGCTCAATTACTGATTGAGAGGGGAATGAGTAGACCATCTCCTGAGGACTGGCCCGCCAACTTGACACAATGAGGATTTGGATGACCACACCAATATTTGTGTCCATACACTGACTGTATTATTTTCAGATTCTGATACAGATGTGAATGTAATATTAATTTAAATAGAGTCTGTTTGGGACTTCATAAATGATCCAGAGAAAGAGATAATTAGTGAGATGGCCAAGTTTGCAGATGTGTTTCAATGTAAGGAAATGTAAAGCCACGTACACTGGGCAAAGAATCAAAAGCTTATTCATAGAAAGAGGTGCCTATTACAATGTTTTGTACAACTCTTAAAAGCTGTACATCACCCTGATAGATTTTCTTGCGTTGAGGCCCATAAATAAAGAACTGGGCAAGTATACCCAGAATAAAATCTCTATATAGAAAATTCAACATTAATGTTATTTTTTTACTCCTCTTACTGTCTAACCCTACAATCCAGAGTAATTATGGGAAGATATAAGAGGCATTTACTCTGGATTGCTCTATGCATTTCCCATAGGTTTCCCATAGGTGGCACTGTAACTACGTCGGTATAAAAGGTCCCGTAGTTACTCTGGATTGTAGCCTATGTGGAGCTATTCAATCAACTAAGGCTGCAATCCTAAAGGCATTTTCCTGGGAGTAAGACCAATTGAACACAATGGGGCTTACTTTTGAGTAGACATGCTTAGGATTGTGCTCTAAGCTTCTTAAGGTCCAATCCTATAATAATTAGTGCTGATTCTGAGCCCTAGGCCAATGGTGGGTGCCATAAAAACATGGAGAGTAAGTAGCACTGGAGCTTGCTCTTCACCAGTTAGGTGCTGGTCCCAGCTCTGGCAGAAAGAGGATGCACCATCATTGCGAGTGAGACTGCCAGCAAGCTATGTGGCCTCTGAGAGATGGGGAGGATAAAATGAAGGCAAAGCAAGGTTAGAGAGAGGAGGAACAGGGTGGGATGGCAGGAGGAGATGTGGCTAGCGCAACCCTACTCCAGATCCTAAAATTCATGTTGGGCTGTAAGGCCTAACACCAGGCTCTCAAGTCTCTGCCAACAAACTATCCCATGCAGATACTAGAAAGTCCATTCCTGAGGCTAGTGGTAGGGATGAAAGTCCCCCTGATGAGACTCCTGGAGGCTTTCTGGTGCCTGGTGGTTATAGCAGTAGCAACTTTGGTGCCACTTCCTATCAAAAGCATAGAAATAGGCTGCCCATTCAAACTTGCACAAATTTGGGAATTGCACTTATAAAGAGAGTATAACCCCCAAATCCAGAGTAACTATGAGAGCACATAACAGACTTTACGTGCACCTGTAGTTACTGCACCACCTAGTGAAAACCTATGGGAAATTCATATTGGAATCCAGAGTAAGTTGTTCTTACACCAGAGCAAGGACTCCCCATAGTTACTCTGGATTTTGCCCTAAGTTTCTTTAACAGAAGAAACAGAAAACAGATTAACAGAAATCCAAACTAACTCCTACAAATGTTTCCCAAGTCAGATATAGTCAATGCACTACTCGTTTCAACCTATAAATGGTATGTTAATGTGACACTGAGAAACTTATATGATTTGTAAACTGGATGCATAATCCTTTGAAGTTATGATATTTATTAGGCTAAACGTCCCCTGAAGGTTAAGCTGCTGCTTATCAGAAGTGACAGGATTCATGAGTATGGCTCCTCTGATGATCTCTGTCATATTTTTATAAGTATATATATTCACATTAATATAAATTGAGCAGTTTGCATAGAAGGAACAAAATAGCTCATGCAATTATAGCTTATGTTGGAAAGCACTTAGCTATAAATAGGACAGTCAAGTATATAAGATAACAGTTGACATCATAAAAGAGTTTTTTTAATATAATTCTGGCCCCATCTATCATTCTTGGATGTTTCCTGACATTCATAGTATAAGATTTTGAGGGGTTTGTAACTATGGATAATGTATAGATTTGTATATATTTACAATAGTGACATGTTCATGAGTAGGATTTTGATCCATTTCTCCCCAGAAAGTATAAGCAATATCTTTGAAAGATGTTATAGGTAAAAGATACTAAATGAACATGTTGAGTGTATGAAAATCTACCTATTGGTCATGACAGTGAAATGAAGCCTCAGATGCAACAGTCACTATGCCTAAAGCAAATTTCAGCACAAATTTAGGAGCTTTTCCTGGGGAATCCCTAAGGAATTCACAGGAAATCACAGGTCTCGATGTTATGTGCATGGATCCAGAACTCTAGACTGTCACTGACAGCAATCACATAAATTTGGAATCTATGGCACAATATATGTAGGATTTTGGTGCAAAGGCTTTCAATAATACTAGCAGCGTTTCTTCCTGACTCAGAATATTTAAGCCTTGTTCAATCATTCATCTCCCAATGGAGATGAGACATTTTCTCTAGAGCAAGGTGATGACATGAGGAATTAACTATGCTATTGCCTGCAGTGACCAATTCTAGTCTAGTGACAAACTAGGCTGCAATCCTAAAGGCACTTTCCTGGGAGTAAGATCCATTGAACACAATGGGACTTACTTTTGAGTAGACATGGTTAGGATTGTGCTGTAAGGCTGCAATCCTAAAGACACTTTCCTAGGAGTAAGACCCATTGAACACAATGGAGCTTACTTTTGAGTAGACATGAATTGCACCCAACGGATGCTGAGGGAAGGAATGGGACTAAGTACATGTTACTGGGAGAAACCAACTCCACATTCAGTGTTTGTTATAGCAGAAAAACACTGAAGAGTGGGTGTGAGGCTACATGTGTGCCACTGGCGTACTATAAACAACCACCTCACACATTCATCTTCATGGATGAGGATGACTGAGAGGCAGTGGGTCACATTTTATTCATTTTCATTTTGGTTCTGCTTCTTGCTATCCTTTTCTGTCTCCTTTGGTTTCCCATAAATTGTGCTTTTTGTTTCCAAGATAACAGTCATTGGCAGTGGTGTAGCTAGTGATCATGTAGGCCAGTGCAAAGCTTACAGTGTTGCCCTTGAAGTGATGTCACAACCAGAAATGATGTCATCCCTGGGTATCTTTTGAAAGAAAATTAGGGAAAAACCTGCATCCTCCTCCTCAGCAGTTCACCACCCATTTGCTCTGCTAGTGGCATCACTAAAGCACCTATTTGCTATCTGGAGTCAAAGAAGATTTTGTTGCTCCACCAACAACAAAATCAAATTTAATTATGGTAAGCAAAACAATAAAAATTGTGCCCCTTATTGGTTAGGGAAACTGTGCTGGGACAAAGAGGAATGGTTAATCTTTCCTTGCCAAATATAAGAGGAGCACAACTTAGAAGCGTGTATACCCAGTTAGCATGGATAACTGTATTATGAAATATGTACAGTGGTGCCTCATGTAAAGAACACCTCACGTAAAGTATGTTTCACGTAACAAACAAACATTTCTCTAGGATTCTGCTTCACGTAAAGAAAGTGCTTCACATAAAGAACACATTCGTTGGCAGTTGGGGCAGAAGCGCTGGCCAGCAGCCTGTTTAAAAAGCGTCAGGGCTGCCTAGTGCACCTGCCCATGGTGGAAGCAACACTTCCATGCTGTTCCTCCTGTGGCCGGGTGTCCACTGGGCAGAGGGAGAGAAGAGCAGTGGAGAAGAGGGAAGCAGCTCAGGGCTAGCCAGAAGGGAGCAGGGGAGAGAGAGGCTCAGGATGGAGAGAAGGAGAAAGTGGGGAGACACTTTGAAGGTGTCTACCCAGAAGTAAGTCCCATTGTGTTAAATGGGTCTTACTCCCAGGAAAGTGTCTTTAGACTTTATAGGATCATGCACATTTAATGCATGTTATGAATTCAATCCCAGTGTTCTGTCATCATATTTACATCCAGTTAATATTTTTATATGAATATTTTTATATGAATATTTTTATGTGAATATGGAACCAATCGTTTGAGTTTCCATTATTTCCTATGGGAAAATCCGCTTCACATAAATCTATCTATCTACAGTATTTACATACCACTTTTCAACTAACAAGTTCACAAAGCGGTTTACAAAGAAAATGGAAAAATAATAATAGCTAATTAATAGCTAATGGGTCCCTGTCCCAAAAGGGCTCACAATCTAAAATGCAAAAAAAAAAACCACCAGCGGTAGCCACTTGAACAGACACTGCTGGGGTGTGTAGGGCCAGTTACTCTCCCCCTGCTAAATAAAAGATGAACACCCACTTGAAAGAGTGCCTCTTGCTCGATAAGCAGGGGTATGAAAGAATGTTTCACGTAAAGAACATGCCTCCAGAACGAATTAAATTTGTTATGTGAGGTGCCACTATATATGGAAATGAGAGCTTTTTCCTATTAACACCTTATTAGTTCTATACAGTATCAGAATTACATTTCACTGACTCTCAGAACAATCAGTATCATGAGAAAGTTTGAATAAAGAAAATCCACTTTTTCCATAGTCGTTTGTATTTTCATTTTCTGGTTAATTGATATAGATATTCCAGTGCAGTTTGTTTCATTGCATTCTGCATTAAATTACCTTTCCAATGATATATAATATGATAGTATTATCATTCATATGTACCCCCTGTTTTTCACAATTTAAGTCGCTACTGTCAAGCCTAGCTTGCAGTACCCCTAAAGCCTGTAGCCCAGTGCGACTGCACCCCCTCCACCTTCCTAGACACGCCACTTGTCCTTGGTTATTTCCCTGTTTTCCCCTTCCCATCATCATAAAAATAATAATTTATTTTAGAATAGGTAAAGGGAAGCCATGGTAAGTAGCCAAGTTTAACTTGCTTTAAAACAAATTAGCTATAGCACACTCAGCTGAAAATAGTAAATGAGTACATGTGATAGATGCAACTGTATATATTTAACATTAGCATAAATCAAGGGAAAGGAGGTAGAGAGCCAGAACAATAATAAATGGAGATAGGAGGGATAGAACAATAGCAGGGGAACACAGATAGTGCAAGGTTCTTGTCCAGAAAAGTGAAATTATTATTTTTAATCATACTGTAACAATGTATTATTACTACACATTCAAAATTGTACTTCTTCATTACAGAACCAGCTTCCAGACCTCACCTTGCCTATTTATGCCTGCTCTATCAGAAACCCTTCGGAAGATTTCAGAGATCTGCCTCAGTACTGTATTATTACCAACATCGTTGCGGAGCCTGGCCTATGTAGAGATGACTCAAGAGATGACCCTATATGATCATGATAGGACTTTCCTTAAATGAATTACCTATATTCTGTTAAAAACCATGCAAAACCATTGTGCCCTGGACTGTTTACAGAAACTTAACTGGGGAATATCTCTCTGAATTCACTGTGATTTTTTTACATCCAAAAAGGATGATTCAAAAGGCAGTCAAAAGATAGTTTAAAGGGCAGTTGAAATGTTGAGATGAAAAGTGCTAGGAATAACATTTTGTGCCTTTCTTTTTGCATGTTTCCCTTTTATACCAAGTGATCATAGTGGGATGTTATTTCTGATAATGAAGATTAGATCACAGTAAATTATAAATGACAACAACAGCAAGCAGGGATGAGCTAGACAAGGTTGTTAGTTCAGCAGCACACATATGCAGGAATACTTTGAGCAAATAAACAGGGCTTGCATGTACAGGTGAACCCCTGCAGATACTGAAAACTGCAGATAAAGCAATATACGTATTATTTCATGTCCTTTAAATTCTCCATGTGAAAGCTGTTTACCAATTGTCTCCAAGAAGCTTTCTGAAGCCAACAAAGACCATAGACATAACTGTGTCCTAGTTGGCATATCATATCCAACTGCTGTACAGCACCATTATTTACACAGTGACATTTGCAGGTAGGTGTTGTTATATAGGTGAAACACTTGAAAATTATTACAGTTTCTGGAGGACTGCTTGTTGAAAATTAAGAATTGTGATCTGAGGCTCTATGAATGACTTAATAGAAAGAATGCAGGATTCCATAAGTGATCCTTTAATCCACCATCTCCATAAGTCCCACAGAATTTCAAATGAAATCAGTGGAAACAAATGTTTACTGGATTTGCATGCCATCAAAAAACACTGCCGGTTCATTATAGACTATATATGATTATATTCCCATTTCAACATAATATGCAAGTGAGGCCTATATAGCAATAAATTCCCTAGATCTTTTTCACCAGTGAGAAAAATAAGCTGTTTTTCAACTTTTAAAAAGTTCAGTGACAGCAGAGATAGGCTTAGCTTTAACTTCAAAATTCATCCTAATCTTTCAATGAATTTAAAATCCTTCTTAGTTCCAGTTTGATGGACTTGCAGGACAAACTCTCCTTTCTTTTTAAGAGAAGAAAAAACATACCTTGGTGTTTGTCACTTGAAATGGAACTTTTGAGCCATTTGTAACTGGAGATGTCTGTCTTTCTGTCTGTCTTGAAAGGATTATATTTGTAGTGGGAGTTTGATTGTGCAAAACGGAAGACAGGCAGAGCTGTACAGTCTCCTTCAACGCTTTCAACTGTGACTCCTGGAGGGAAAAAGGTAATTTTATCATAATGAGAGATTACAGTGAATAATACTTTGTGCTTTTCCCTTCCCTTGAAAATTATCACGTTTGCCTTGGGAAGAACCCATACATGTGCTCTGATGTTCACTTTCAAAAAATGTTTGCAACATTCACAGGATATGTTTGGCTGCTTGGGGATTTGGGGTGAGGAGTTGTAGAGGCAACAATTGCTGGCTTCATCCATCTGGTTCCATACAGTGGCAGAGTGCACAATGATCTCTTTAAGGTAAAGGTGTCTCCCACTGGTTGCCCTGCTAGTCGTGATTGACTCTAGGTTGTGGTGCTAATCTCTGTTTCTAAGCCAAAGAGGCAGCGTTGTCCAAAGACATTTCTGCAGTCACTCAGCGAAACATTGACCTGCCAGATGGCAGACAATAAACAGCACCTTAAACCACAAAGCCATTAACAATTTTGTTTTAAGTCTATAATGAGATTGGTGATGCTATTTCTCCATGCTTTGGTTGAAGTTTTTTTGTATGGTTACTTTGGGACCCATCATCATCAGTGATCATCACTTTACAATTAATATGCAGCAGTGAAAATGGAAATACACTGGTGTGTTTACTGATGTTGCCTCATGAGTGGCTATTTCTATAGGTTCTTGCTACAGTATTGCCTTGGGATAGTTGTGAATAATAGTAACACTGTGTTATGTCAGCATGTGTGCTATGGTATTGCATCCACCCTGCTGGATCAAGTTGTTCATTTAATATTTTTATGTCTATGCAGTCTCCAGCAAATTTTCATGCAGTGTGCCCTTTGGGAAGGGGTAATTATGCTCTATACTACATTTATTACTACTTTACATCTTTCTGTCCTTAGCCACATTTTAGGCTGTAAAAATCATAATGAAGCATGTTAAGAATGATGGGTTGTCTCCATCATCTCAAAGAACAATGTCAGTGTTTAGATTGCAACAATGTACAAACTTCCTCCACATTCACTGGGAATATTCACTATACATAAAATAAAGTATACGTCTACATTTTTGCAAGAATATGATCTTATGTTGCCCTATTAGGCTGTAATAGCTGTCTATTAATAGGGAAAAAAGATATGCACATAAAAGGTTCTTACTTTGTCGAGAGCTGCTTTCTCCAATTCCTCTTTGGCAATTGCTAGTTTTTGCTCCAAGTCTGTAAGCTGCTGGGCCTGGGGGAAATTTAAAAACAAATTAGCTAGTAAAAATTATGTGCTCATTTTTGCACACTAAACTTGTACAGCATCTCTGTTAGAAAAAAAAAGGTCCTCCCATGTTTGGAAGGTAACAAAATAAATGATATAAGAAAATGATAAATGATAACAAAATAAATGATATAAATCTTGCCAGTATAACAAATTCACCAAGGAATATTCTAACTGATGAATGAATAGAGACTCTTAAGTACACATTTTGGAACATAAACTTTTGGAACATTTCATTATAGTATTTAAATTCAGCGTTACCCAAATAGTGGTTTTTTTACAAGGATTTCAAGGACTCAAAAGGTGCTATTTTGTGTTAAAAGTTTCAGAAACCTGGTCAAAGTACCTAGGTTGTGAGTGTGTGTTTTAATCTTTTGTAAATAGATTTATAACAATTATGCTGGCTTAATTGGGGATTAGGATTGCACTGTGAGTCTTAAAATTAAAACAAACACACACACTTCACACAAGTCAGCCTGTAAAATGATGATTAATATAAATGTCCTATTTCTAAACTTAATTGGTGAATACTTCCAGTGTTTACTAAGAAGATGAGGAGGGAAAGACAGTGGACCAGATGGCTATTTCTCAAATAAGAAATGTTTATGAAGCATCAAAATTTTATTCATATGGATTGCTCTGCAAGGTTTAAACTCATAAGTCATAAAGGATATCACATTTAGAACTCTTGGCTAAACATTTCCAAATAAGCAGTTGCTTTAGCCTATTGCTAATTTTTCCCAGAGATACAACTATCCAGATGTCTGACTTTCATGTTTCCCTTACAAAACTATAGGGAGGGACATGTTTACTGTATCTGTCATTAATGTGTGACTTCAGCAGCCTGGGTCTTTACTGGTGGGTGGCATGAAATGAAAGAATAGCAGTTACTTAATTAAGAAATTATGGCATGCACAACTAACCTAGTTCATTCCTGTGGTGATGTAGGAAGGCAAGTGCATGTTTGTGCACTGGCCTAACCTTCTCCCAGGAATGGTACAGAAGTGCCTTACAGCACCTTTGTGGAACCCCCAAGGTACCACGGGACTTGTCCTGAGGATTATGCCGCCTAACTGAGTTTTAGGATTGTAGCCTATGTTAAATATATTAGACATCCAACCCAAATTAACAAAATAACATTTGGAGCAAAACTAGTCTCTGAGTCAATTTTCATTCCACTGCCAATATGCAGTTAAATGAGGAAGGTCTTATTTGAAGGGAATCTATGCAACATGGCCTTTAACTCATCTTTGAATTCTGGACTTAGATTCACCATGGCTGTAATCCTAATATCAGTCTTTAAGATAAGTCTTCCTGGCAGTAAGACCCATTTAACACAACTGGGCTTTCTTTTGAGTAGATATGGTTAGGGTTGTGTTCAAAGCCTTTTATTTTCAGTCAAAAGCAACGCTTTGGAGGTGGGTCAGAATATGGCCACCTCATAAAAGAGGGGTGTTTGAACTGTTTATCCCATGTTCCTTTTACCAATGAAATTGTCATTAAACTTGTTGTTTAGTTAGGGATGGCTGGGCAGTTTTCAGCAGGAAAGTATGGTGCCATTGTGTTCTTTTGACTCAGAGTTCCCTATAGCTACTTTTAGTTCAAAACAAGATGTGGAAAAATCACAGGCATAGAATCCAAAGGGTTATTTTAATTGAGGTCTGATTTGCCACCTAGAGAGTTTATCTCCCTCTTCTAGAATTATTTATTTCAGTTGAGGAAGACCTACATTCAAATTTCTTTTCAGCTCACTGAGTGGTACTGAATCATGCAGATTATTTCCCAAGAACATTCTTTTTTCATTTGTGGGAAATTCTAATTAGTCCTTATAGACTATTTATCTTGGCAAAGGAAAGGCAGAGTACAAGTTTTAAAAATAAATAATAAAATATGATTCCATATATAATACAAAGATGATCATCAGAACATAAGAAGAACCTCTGCTGAATTAGGCCAAAGGCTCATCTAGTCCAGCTTTCTTAATCTCACAGCAGCCTACCAGAGGCCTCAAAGACCACACAGACCTGGATCCAGTTGCCCTTCTCTGCATCTGACATTTTGAGGTTGCCTATATCTTCATCTATCTATAAACACACAGAAACACACAGATACACATGAACACACACCCATCATGGCTTGTAACCTGTGAAGGTCCTTTCTAGTAATTTGTCCAATCCCTTTTTAAAGGCACTGAGGCCAGATGCCATCACCACATCATGAGGCAAGGAATTCCACAGAGTAATTGCACACTGGGTAAAGAAATATTTTCTCTTGTCCATCCTAACCCAACTTTCTTTTTTAGTGGATGTCCCCTAGTTCTGGTGTCATGTGAAAGGAAAAAAGAGCATCTTTCTAATCCACTCTGTCAATCTCTTGCATAATTTTGTATGTCTCAATTATGTCTCCCCTCAAGCGCCTCTTTTCTAGACTGAAGAGCACCAAACACTGTAGCCTTTCCTCATATGGAAGGTGTCCCAGATCGTCAATCATTTTGTTCACTCTCCTTTGAACCTCTGAAGCTAGTATCAAGCTCAGCTTGTTGCCTCCCTAAAGATTATTGCCCAGGGCATCTTAGCTATGCCACTGGATATACATGCTCTTCAAAGCAAGGAAAGTGGGATTTCGAACAGAGCAAAACAAAACTGAAAGTGATGTAGGTCTTGCCTAGATTAGTCCTAGAATAAGTCAAGCATGTGAATAGCAGGCCTAAAAAAGTACTATCCTGTAGACTTCAGTACAATTGAACAATTCCTGGAAAGGAAACAGCCTCTGGAATTATCACCTTGCATTGGTGTTAGTAGTAGTAGTAGCAGTAGCAGCAGCAGCAGCAGCAGCAGCAATAGTAATGATTTTAAAATGTTATTTAAATATTTTAAGAGGTCTAGTAACATAGCTACAGGAACACATCACTAGGTTTTACAGAGCACCTCAACATACTCTGCAAGCTGCCTCTCCTTGCCATTGGATCCATTCCCAGCAGTGAGATCAAAGTGGAGGCATCTCCTTCACTTTATTCTCCCCTCAAGAATGACTCTGATTGCCAAGGGAAGGGGCAGCTTGTATGGTACACTGAGGCACCTCTCAAAACTTTGTGCCCTTTCCCCCTATAGATACACTACTGAAGAGGTAGTATGTTGTATGTTAACACTCAGCCATTCACAAGTTGTATGTTAACACTCAGCCATTCACATGGATTCAGGAACTAGTTTTTCCACTGAGAGAGATGGGAAACATGTTGTCATGAGGAAGATAAGAGAGAGTAGAGAGAGATGGTGTCATGAGAAAGGCACCACAAAAATTAATGCATCCAGATGTGGAGCTCAAATGCTTAAAAAATCATATGGAGAATTCACATTTTTTGCAGACATAACTAGATACGAAGAAATTACTGTCACTGATTTCTATGGGATGGGATTAATATGGAAGCCAGCAACATTGATTTTGCAATTTACATTTATTCTAGAATTACTGAACTGACACAGAATGAGAAAAGTTCACTGAAACCTATCTAACCTTGATACAAAGATTTCTTAAGTTTCTCCAACAGATCTTGTTCAATTTTTTTTTTTGAAATCATTCTGTGAAGGAAATTGAAGAAATCTCATAGGTAGGTTAACTTGCTAATTGAAGTGCATAACTGAAGATTTAAAACTACATAATCAAATCCATTCCCTTCTAATCTGAAATATGTTTTAAACTCTCCAATTTTTTTAAACCTAAAAGCACAGTCACAAATCAAATCTTTTTTCTTTTCCCTAATCACTTCTGGCTGCTTTTGTAGATAGACAATAATGGACTTAATAGAGTTTAAAATCAATTTGAACTCTATTTACAGACCGATCCTACCCTTTCCCCCCACTGGTATAGTTGTGCCAAAAGACATGCATTGGACATAACCCTCCTGCCCTGCCTTGCATCTCTTCAGACTTGCACCAGCAATTTCACTGTCACACTTCTAAGTAGAGGAAGGGGGTAGGGAAGCTGCTGCTTTCCTGGAGAAAGGAGATAGGATCTGGTGCACACCATCACCATTGGATCCACCACCTCCTGCAGCCTCCTGGCTTTGTTCCTTCCCATCTTATTCTACCCTTCCCAACCCCTTTCCACCTCCCCGACTGACTTACCTGCTTTTCTGGGTGACCAGCCTTCTAGTGCTGCATGCGGGACAGATCTAACCTCTAATTTACACACAGCGAGAACATTCCTTCTGACTACTGTTTAGCAGCCAATGCTGATGTGTGTTCTGACAGTCAGGCTACCCAATTGAACTGGGCTGTCACAGTTGAAACCTATATATGTTCACTCAGAGATGTGAGATGTGAGAGGTGCGCCATTAAGAGATGTGAGAGGTGTGGCGGCCAGAGATAAGGCCTTCTCGGTGGTGGCACCCTGGCTTTGGAACTCCCTCCCCTTGCTCCCTCAACACAGAGCTTCAGGCAGAGCCTTAAAACCTTTTATTTTAAAAAGCTTTTTAAATGGGGCAGAGGTTGGGGGGGGGGCAGTTTTATTGTTCTATTTTATTGTTTTTTTTAAAAAATTTTAGTCTGCTTTAATTGTTCTTAGTCTTTTAAATTTAATTGTATTTTAATTATGTTTTAATCTCTATTTATGATCATTTTAATGGTGTTTTATTCTGATTGATGTTAGCCGCCTTGAGCTCACTCTTGCAGGTGAGGAAAGACGAGATATAAATTAATTAAATAAATAAAATAAATCAGTAAGAAGTCCCATGAAGCTTAATGCAACTTACTATCAGGTAAGTGTGTAGCCTTATTCAGATCAAGAAATTCACTTTTGTAATTTAGCTTGTACAGGTAGTATATTTTGAAGCATAACCCTATTGTGTATCATTTAGTCCTATTTTATGTATTGGCTATTGACTTTGCTGTTAGATGGAATTACACACATACACAGTGGGAGAAAGTGTGCTGAGATTCAGGCTGACTGATTGACTTTAATATATGAATCAGTGGCACAAATCCATCCTTTTCACAGGCTTTTGAATCAATGAGTTGGAACTATCAGTTCTTCTGCCACAGCACTTGTATTAAACCCTTGCTGTGGACAGCTATTCGGGTAGAAGAGATTGACTGGACATTTTGAAACAGATCTTGCTTCTGTTTTTTTAGTATTGAATTATATGCACACATATTGCTAATATGTCTTTCAGGACTGTTGAAGTAAGAAAAATATGTCTACATGCTGTCATTTTCAGGTTAAACACAAAAGTATGTGGCTTGACACACTGACTGGAGTCCCTCACCTGACCTATGAAGTCCCAGGTTCAAATGTCCTCTGAGACATGAACTTCACTGGGTGCCTTGAGCTAATATTGTCTATCAGTAAAAAACAGGTTGGAACAAATGAGCAGAAAAAGGTGTTCCTTATATGTTCACTTAATGTCCTTGGAAGCAAGATATATTTAAAAAAATTTCATAAGCAATTTTAAAATCAATCATCTCATAAACAAATTTGTTTTTACTTTGACCTGAGCACTATTACTGAACAAATTAAACTCAGTTGTTAAAGACTCTGAAGTACAAAACAAAGGAATGTCATGGGATACAGCAAGGCCCTAAGGTCAAGCCATAAGCAACACTAAAAATACCAGTTCTTCTTTTATTACGCTTTAAATAGCTTGTAAAATACAAGGAATGGTAATAATGAGAAATCAATCAAATGTTTTGCAATGAGTACTTCCATTTGTGTGTGTGTGTGTGTGTGTGTGTATATATATATATGTATGTGTGTATATATATGTATGTATGTATGTGTGTGTGTATATACACACACACACACACACACACACACATACACACACCCTTCTATAATGCAGAAGTATTTTGTTCTATATACTGGCGTCACCAGGGTGGTGTGGTCTGCACCAGGTGACATGCCCAAGGGGGGTGATGCGCACTGGGGGACCTAAAAATTGTGATGGAGCATCAAACTCCATCATGCCAAAATTGGATTCATATTGAAAGAGCAGAATCCAATGCAAAAATCTAATGCATTTTGAAATAGCTCCTTCCTATCAAATATTATGGCCAAAAAAACTAAAAAACTAAGATGCTCTTCTTTCCCTTTTCACTCAATTCCAGAGGGAAAAGAGCTGTCTGGGCCTTTGGCTTGATCCAGAAAGAACTATCTGGGCCTTTGGCTTGATCCAGTAACGTTGTTCTTATGCTAGTGAATTGCATTCACTAGAAATAATTATTATTTGTAGTAATAAGTTTAACATGCAGGGGCTAACGAAGGAGAGCGCCCTGGAAAGGACATGGACAGAGGTCTGAGGTTTCTGCTGGGCTCATGCAGCCATCCTGAGACATGAGGAATGAAACTCCTCCTTGCTTTCAGATACTAGGTGGCACTGGCCCATATCTGCAGAGGGTCTTACTTGCAGGGTGAGGATTGTAGAGCAAAATCCCTGTGGATATGGGAATGTGCATGTAGTCCAAGATGCAGTGATTCCCAAATTGTGCACCATAGCACACTCACAGGGCTGCTGGGAGAAATCCCTAGTTGTCCCTTCTACCCACTCTCTGAGATGCACCTTTTTGGATTTCACAAAGTCTTACAAAATCTAAGATGGCAAATTTTGTTGGGTCAATATCTTGGCTCTCATGAAATTTGGGTGCTGCCATTTGGAACTTGCAAGAATTTAAGATGATGGCACCCAACTGATCCAGGAAGAAGAGGTTGCAAGGTTACCATGAGATAGGTAAGTTTGGGAACTATTGCTATAAAACATAATATCTCTTGAAGAACCTAAAAAATCTTGTGTTCAGGTCTGTGCACTATTGATTCAATATTCACTTCTAATCTGTAACATATTTTAATCAGTTCCTTGAACTATGGCAAAAGCTTTAAAAAATGGTATGTTAAGGCCACACCTCATTGTTAGAGCCTACAGCAATGATTTTCAACCAGTGTGCCGTGGCTAGTTCTCAGGTGTGTTGCGGGAATTTGGAGACTGACATTCATTTATAGGAAAATTGGGGGATTTCAACAGTCTGGTGTGCCTTGTCAATGGTAAAAACAAGTGATGGTGTGCCTTGACAATTTCTGTGCCTTGTAAGTGTGCCGTGAGATGGAAAAGGTTGAAAATCACCGGCCTAGAGTTATGGGTTCAGGGAGGTTCTCCCTTTAACTACAGAAGGTGGGAATCAGTTGAGGTGATGAACAGAATGTGTTCATTTTGAAAATAAAACTTTTAAAAACTTAAGATTAGCCATTGCTGCCAATGCTCAACCCACATGCTTGACTGCTCTCACGCTCATGAATGCACACCAAGTGAAATCAATGAAGCAGCACATTTGCAACTACAAATTTAATTTCATCAAGTGTGTTTGTGATAGAATTGGTCCTCTTCTGATATCCATATTCTTGTTTCAGCATTTTATTCTCCCATCCCACCCTAGGCTCTTCCAATAGCTATGAAATAGAAATTTACTTTATTTGGACAATTTATAGTTTACTTCTTAAGTCACATTTTATTTTTATCTCAGGATACAAAGAAATGCGTGCAAAATACTACTTTTATTCTAACAAGAATGGTGACTGTAGGCTTTAAATGGAAAGGAGCAAATAAAGGGGCTCAAGAAAATAGCCATTTCCAATATACCTATCTATCTATCTACAGTATTTATATACCGCTTTTCAACTGAAAAGTTCACAAAGCGGTTTACAAGAAAATGAAAAAATTAATAGCTAATTAATAGCTAATGGGTGCCTGTCCCAAAAGGGCTCACAATCTAAAATGCAAAAAGAACACCAGCAGAAGCCACTAGAGCAGACATTGCTGGGGTGTGTAGGGCCAGTTACTCTTCCCCTGCTAAATAAAAGAGGAAAACCCACTTGAAAGAGTGTCTCTTGCCCAGTTAGCAGGGGTTATACCAGTAGTGATTGTTATATTAACATTGTTGCATCTATGTGTCTTTCCCTCTTTCAGCCTCTTCTCCTGCTCTTTTTACTTTATTGCTAGTCACAAGATGACCTGATTTGGGTTTGTCTTACATCTAGTCACAGCTGGGTACTCCCCTTCTCTCTCAAGGTCCATTCAGCCCACTGCTTAGGAGACTTTCAGAACTAACTGCTAGCTTCAGAAATTTTCAGTGTCTTAATTATCTCCATTGCTTCTCCTCAGGGCATCTTCAAGGTCCTGATCAGAGCAAAGGCAATGAATGTAACCTGAAGCCAGATTCTTTCTGAAGTCAATTACAAAACAGAACACAGCTTCTTTGGTCACAGAGGCAGGTAGGAAATAAGTTGGCAGGAGTCTGCTTATGTAGGTGGTGCTGTTTGAAATGGCTCTAAAACTCCTGCTGATGCTGCTTCACCTAAATTTATCTACCTAACCTTGTCACACAGAATAACTCGGGCTTGTGTTAAGGGTGCCATTAACTTGAAATGTAAGTCCAGGACCTTAAGGCCACCTCAGGGGTGCAAGAAACCTTCTAAATTGGATTTTTCAGTTCATTAAAGATGTAATAACCTTCTTAATGCACAAGGCTACATTCAGAGAAGCCACAGACCAATAAAAGACTACTTCCTACTTACCAAAGATTAAAATGTCTTTTATTTTATTTTCAAGTTTATAAAAGTAGGACAGCAATGTGATTGCTTTTATTTGTTACAACCTTTGGTTAAACTATTCCTTAGTACTGATTAGCAGAGATAAGGTTGCAACTCTAATCTCCAGTTAGGCCAGCATAAGTCCTGGCGTAAGTCCTTTGCTGACATGGGATTGTCACAAAAGTGCTATAAGGCACTTCTGGAGGGATTAGTTTAGTGCACAGGCATTATCCGCACACACCACCACAGGAAGATAATGCCAGGTGAGTTATGTCAGCCTAAATTGGTTAGGATTGTGCCCTATGTTATCTGCCTGACTATTAGTGCCAAAATTTTCTTTCTAATCTTAAATTGTATTTGTTAAACTGAGCTATATTAGAAACATTCCACCATTTTGGTTTAGCCAGGGTGACCAGCTAGAATGGAGGACAGAGTGCCTCTACCGTTAAGCATTGTATAGAAGAGGGAATTTAGGTAGGTGCTGCTTTTTAAACCCTTCTATAATGAGCCAAACCTGCCTACATTCCTTCTTCTATGCAATGCATAAAGACAGAAGCCTCCATTCTGTCCTCCATTCTATACGGTCACCTTGGCAGTATTGGCCACTTAGGCAGCTTAGGACAAAGGTGATGGGACAGAATTTCATAATGGTGCATTATGATAAGCTGCAACTATATTGATGAGGGATGGGGAGATCAATAACTCTCTGTTGTAGAATTCCTTTAATAGAAGAAAAACTAGGCTTGGACTAGAGGACATAAAAAGCTCAAGCAGAGATCAATACTAGATTTATTGCAGACTGTGTTGAGATGACAATGAGAGATGGCGGTCTCACTTCCTGGGGAAAAAACAGTGCAATCCTAACTTGAGCTTGACCAGGCAAGCTGCCTATGCCTACCTGAAGCCAGTGCATACACACACACACACACACACCACACACACACACACACCCTTCTATAATGCAGAAGTATTTTGTTCTATATTTTGGCGTCACCAGGGTGGTGTGGTCTGCACCAGGTGACATGCCCAAGGGGGGAGAAACTTTTCTCCTTTCCCAGGGTATGGAAGAGCAGCCCCAATGGGTCTATTCAAATTTAGGCCAACTCTGGAGGTGACATAAATCCAAGCAGGAGCAAACAGAGGCTACTCCCTACTGCCCAGGGACAGAGGTTTGGATCTGTCATAACTACTGGTCCAAGCTCTGTCTTCTGCTACCCACCTATTTAACTCCACAAACGACCTCCCCATTCGTCCCAGTTCTGTAATGCCCCCTTTCATCTCCTCCCTCTCTTCCCCCACCCTCCCCAATCCCTGAAGTGGACAGGAATGGCCAACACGTCTTACCTTTGCCCCTTTTCCACAGTGGTAGGGGGAAGCTGGTGCATGTCTGTGTGCTGGCCTAACCCTCCCCATGTGGTGCAGAAGTGACTTACGACACATTTACAACACTTAGTAGCCAGCACATATGACTTGTGCTGGCACAAGAACATTTTGAGATTATGCTTTCACTTCTCAATGCACCACCCAACAACTCACTTTCCACCATAGGATGTGGTGATGGGCCAAAGAATGTGATGATGGCATCTAATGCCTTTAAGAAGGGATTGGACAAAGTTCTAGAGGAAAGGACCATCATGAGTTACAAGTCATGAAGGGCTTGTGTTGAGGTAGACAACCTCCAAATGCTGGCATTTGGGGGCACACCTAGATGCAGGTGTCATGTGTGTTCACTGAAGCATCTGATGGGCTGTTTTGTGATACAGAAAGCTGGACTAAATCAGCCTTTGGTCTGATCCAGTGGAAGCTTTTCTTATCTTCTTATATATTTTTATAATGCATACTCCCACTGATTTGCTCATATTGCACATGTTTTCTTAGGTTCAGGAAAAATAGTCATAATTTCATTTTCATTATTAAAATATTCATTTATATTCAGGTATCAAAATTATATTCTTTCATTATTAATTTTGTCCTATTTCAATGGCCCAATCTTTTTAATACTGGGGGTTTTGCTTCTGTGTAAGTCAGAAGTCCTAACCAATTTTTCCTTTAACCATCTAATATTTAACAGGAGTAATAGAGCTCCTTTTGGTGACTGTCATTTTTTAATTTTAAAGGCCTCAGACATTACCAATTTGCCAAGATGCAATTAAGTTATAGTAGGATTATCTATATATATATATAAAATTGAAAAATCACTGACTGACTGACTCACTGACTAACTCGCTTATCAACACCCCGCCAAAACTGCTAGATCTAAAAGCATGAAATTTGGGGAGGGTGTTCCTTCCATGGTGGAGGCACCCACTAAGAACCAGTTTTTGGAATTCCAAATGGAAGGGGGTGAAAAGGGGTGCAACGTGTTTTCTTCCCTATACTTTACATTGAAGAATCCCTGACTGCGGGATGCTCTGCCCCAACCCCCAGATCTAGGAGCATGAAATTTGAGGAGAGTGTTCCTTCTGTGACATGAACACCCACCAAGAACCAAAGTTGAGAAATTTAACCCTTAAAAGGGTGAAAAGGGGTGTGATGTGTTTCTGTCCTATACTTAACATTGACAATTGACTGATCAACATCTAGCCAATTTGGTGCTCAGTACCTCATGCACTGGGAGGGAGTGTTTGCATGGGGGGGGATGTTGCACCTGGGGGGATGTTGTGCATCATTGGGGGAGTTGATGTGCCTGGGGATGTCATGCATGAAGGAATGTTGTACATGGGGAGATGTTACATGTTCAGGGTTGATGTGCAGGGGGGATGTTGCACATGGGAGATGTTGCATATGGGAGGAAGATGAGCATGAGGCATTGTTGCCCATCAATGGGGGAGTTGATGAGTATTAGGATTGATGAGCATGGGGGGTTGGTGAACATAGGGGGATGTTGCACATGGAGGGATGTTGCACATGGGTGATGCTGTGCATTCAGGGTTGATGCGCATGGGGATGATGCTCACAAGGGGTTGTTGTGCATGGCGGATGTTACACATGGGGAATGATGTGCATTGGGGGATGATACGCATGGAGGGTTGATGAGCATGGAGGGTTTTATGGGTGCTTTATTCGAATGGGGAATGTTGTGCATGGGGGTTGATGAGCATGGGGGGTGGTGTGCATGGTGGGACATTGTGCATAAGGGGACGTTGCATATGGTGAGTTGATGTGCATGGAAGGGATGATGCGCAATGGGGAGATGGCCCAGGGGGCGTATTTTACTCCTGCAACACAGGTATGTTTTGCTAGTAATATAATATCATAGCAATAGAATTAAAATAGCAACTGAAGGTTCTGAATAAACGGTATATGTGCCATGATGTGACTGACCTCTCTCATGGCAGTTCTCCTTCTATTCCTATTCTATTCTGCTTCTATGGACATACAGTATGTACCCTCTCTCTCTTTCTCCAAGCCAGAATAAAGAAAGATTGATGTTCAAATTCATCAGTGAGACACATTCAAGTGAAGGACAAAAGGAAAAATAGACAGGAATTATGATCAGCAAAAAGAAAGACTGCCTTCACAGGCTGAAGGATTTTGATTGAGAGTTGCCAGATGCCAATCACTGTGCTTGACTTTGTGGCTTACTCACACCACCAACAAACACACTAGTGATTAATGGCCATTAGAGGTAGTAAGGACGTTTTGATATTTTTATGCAATGGAAATAAATAATTTGGATTTTTACCACTAAAAATAATTGGAACTAAGTAAGTGCAAATTACTGAAACATTTAGAGCAAATATTGTTTTTGGAAAGCAGAACAGGGTTTCATTTAATGTACTATCATGCAAACATTAATAAATCTAATTGTAGCCAATTTATGTAAGCCTAGAAGTAATTTAGAAGGCCTACAGCTGGTGGACTGGATGGAAAGGTGTTATCCATCATGAAGATGGATAAAACTTTACACATTGTGCATGAATGAGTCACAAGATCATAAAACTAAATACAATACTAAGCCTAGAATCCAAACATCACAGTCCTACCAATGGTGATGCAGTGGCATAGGCGTAACTTCTACAGCATGCTATGGAGGATTTAAAGCTGCTGGAGGTCTCCTCGGGGGAAAGAGACATTTATCACTTTGCCCAGCAATCACTATGGGCAGTGATGGGATTCAAAAAAATTAACAACCAGTTCTATGCCCATCTGGCAGCAACTTTTAAATGGCTATTTTAAACTTTATATGTCCTATCTCTCGTTAACAACCAGTGCTATGGAGTTGGTGCAAACCTGCTGGAGCTCACCACTGACTATGGGACAACTCAGATCTGTGCCAGCCCAACTCTGGTGCACGTCTGTGTTGCTTTTTCTGCAGGTGGATCAGGCCCAAGAAGAGGCTCAGGATTTGGCATGCACTTCTTTCTAGGTCGAATTCACCTTCCTTCCCTCCCTTTCTTCACTCCATTCCACCTTCCTTATTCAACCCCCTCACCAACCACTTGTGTGGCCTTACTTGCTTCATCATGTAAGTTTACAATGGCCTCCCCACTGGCCAGCCTGTTGTGCTTATTAATGGAAGCTGCTTTATGACCATGTAGAGCAGCCTCTCCATCCATGCTACTTATAATGGCCAGGAGGATATGTGAATTGGCTGTATTTCAAACATTTTGAAGAACATGAAACTAAAGAGTTTGTTGATCCTCTTCCACAAGCAGATGCAGGAGAACAGCTTATAACGCTGTTAGAACTCTGCATAACTGACATTCTTAAGATGTATTGCTCTATTTTCACTTTGATCAGTATTTATGCCATTTTGCATGTAGAGCTGCACTTCACCCCACTCTTGTCCATCGCCATGATGTCCATCACCATGATGACACACTGAGCATTACTACTGCCACTAGTCCTGAAGAATCAGCCAAGCCAGGTGTGCTTTATGATAGCATTGGTACTGGACATCCTGAGTTGTACCCTGCGATCCTTGGTGCAGACTGCAGACCCTGTGCTACATTTTAAACTGTGAAGCCTTAGAGTTTAAACTCTAGGCCTTCTAGAACTAAAAGGTAAAACAAATATCAGTGACTGCATTCATGTGTGCTGTTTTGAGTGTGTATTATGACCACATTGAATGCTGGTATATGAAACGGACTAGTAGACATTTCTCATTTAGCTGAGTTTATAATTTATATAGTAAAAAATAAAAGATAGGCAATCACAAAGAACTGAGACTGTTTGATGAAAGTCACAAATCAGGTTAGTGGCACTAGTTACTTCAACAGAAGCATTTACAAAACAAACAATCCTAGAAACATTGAACTGGTATTGTGATTTATTTTCCATCATACTATTGTGAAATGTTTTCTTATTTTAATGATCAGATGCCAAGACCTGCCAGGCACTGTATAAAGATTAAAAAATAAGTCATACCTGACCTGCAGGCTCCCCATCTAATTAAAGAATAATTCCAGTGTAATCTAAAACTAATCTAGATGTAAATCTAATCTAATTAGATTTTCTTCAATAGAAGTGTTATGCCATTGGAAGCATTGTGGTGCGGATCGAGTGATGCTATGTGCTCATTCAGATGAGTGATCCAGAGTGCATTTCAGTGCATATCTGATTTTTGCCTGCAGTTACACAGCAATACTCATTCAGAAGCCTGAATTTGCTCACAGATCTCCATAGATGCAATGATTAGGGCTGCTGTGTTCAAGCACAAAGCTACAGCAAAGATTGAAATTAGTATCTTTATGTTCATTTGCACTGTAGAATTTGGAATTCATAAAACTAGCTGTGCATAATAAACCCACAAAGGAATCCTAGGAGGAGCGAATCCCAAAAGTATTTGAAACTATTGCTTACCCCAGGCTAAAGTAGCATCAAAACAGACTTTATTGCAGCTCATTAAGCATGTAGTAGTGCTTCTAGAGTCATTAGTTTTCTCATCAAGATGAAATCTGAAACAATAGGTTTTCTAGCAGTGTAACTCACAGCTGGTAAATGTAATGTACACATCTGTTTGTTACACTTAAAGGTCAGTAGCCTCTTCACAATATACCTGAAGTAAGTAAATCTATTTGCTTTAAGATTCTGAGCTCATTTTACTGAAATCCAGTCTCTTTTTCTAGTCAGGGTGACCATATAGAATGGAGGAAAGAGTGCCTCTAGGTTTAAGCATTGCATGGAGAAGGGAATTTAAGCAAGTGCTGCTTTTTAAACCCTTTTATGATGAGCTAAACCTGCCTAAATTACCTCTTCTATGCAATGGTTAAAGGTACAGGCACTATGTCCTCCTTTCTGTATGGTCACCCTGGTTCTAGTGCCTTTGAGAAGGCATTTGCTGAAACTTAAAGCTTTGAGGGCTTGTTCTTCTTTGCATCAGGTCACCCAACAAATCACAAGGAAACAAAATACCCGAGTTGGTGCAATCAGTGGCTTCTGAGAACAACTTCATAATATGAGAACTTCATAAGTTCTCAGTGGCTTCTGAGAACAAATCCTTCATAATTAACTCCTTCAACTCCTTCTAGCAGTCCATAATTTAAACTGATGAATACTGTAGCCCAGTACTCTTCATAGTGAGGGTCGGGACCCCCTTGGGGGTCATAATCTCAAGTCAGGGTGTTGCAAGAGGGTGAGATCCACCATCTTGAAATCTGGCACTGGGCTTTCCTGGGAGTAAGTCTCATTGAACATAATGGGACGTCCTTCAGAGTAAACATGGAAGAACATCCCAGTAAGGGGGTCCCAGATAGGTTTTTAAATCTGAAAGGGGATCCTGGGCTGAAATGCCTGGATATCACAGTTGTATCCTATGAATGGAGAGATAAGGTGTATCATATGCCTGATATGTACATTATTATGTTATATCTCATATCTATATCTCATGTTTCAAGCATTAGCTATATTTATTTTTTCCGTATTTAAAAAATGAGCATTTTAGTACAACCTTTAAAAAAATGATAAAGATCCATTTTTTTTTTCATGGCTAGTGACTGTTTCCAGCCATGAAATTAAGAAATAATGGGATATTTTCTTCTAGACAAATCATTCTGGATGGAAAAGAGAAGGTTTTGTGGAGTGATTTGTTGATAAAGCAAGTTTCTGTGAAAAGCATCTGTCAGCTCTTAAGTCCTTAGTGTACCCATCCAAAATTAAATAGGTTTCAGTAGTTATTCCCACAAACAATATGCTAACAGCAGTAGAGCTATACAAATACGATATCCTTCAGATCCTTGTCTCCAGGCTTACGTCTCTTGTTATTAAGATAACATACTGAATTTAGCTGGGAGTTTATTTCTCATCTTTAACAAAGTCACTACTATGAAATTTTCCTCACTAGGGAAAAAATATCCATTTTCTCCTTTTTCATATATAAAAGCTCCCATCAATGTTTTAAATAACCTCACAGTCCAAACCTACCCACACACCACCTTAGAGTATAAAGTCAAACCAACAGAGGCTGTGTTGCATTCTACTACCATGGGGCGGGGGGGAGCAATCAGACAACCTCCTGGAAATAAGTAAATGTATTTTTATTTGTCTGCCAGTAGGCTATCAATCACCTAGGATCCCCTATATCAGATTTGCTGACATAAGTCCGAAGAGAGCCAAGGGAGTTCTAAGGAAGAATTTTTGGGGTAGCACGTTTCTGCTTCTGATACCACACCAGTGGTGGGCTCTAGCAGGTTCGCACCTACTCTATATAACTGGTTGTTAACGAGAGATAGGACATATAAAGTTTAAAAATAGCCATTAAAAAGTGGCTGCCAGATGGGCATAGAACCATTAATTTCTTTCTTTAATTGTTTCGTTAATTTTCTTTAATTGTTTCGTTAATTTCGTTAATCTTTTGTTAATTGTTAATTTCTTTGAATCCCATTATTGTACCACACCCTACTTGGACTGAGGTATAAGAATAAAAAGTAGGTACAAGTTTTTGCCTTTTTTGTTTAATCTGTAATTCCCAAAACTTTTAACAGGTAATTAGTTTCAAAGTTCCTTAAGATTCAACCTTCTATTGTTATTGTGGGGAAAACAATTTTTTCACTTTTTTACATCCTCAGAGAAATATGAAGCAAATGTACCTAAAATATAATACATCTGAATTTTTGAAAAGAATCCAAAACTAAAATAAGAATTTAATTAGGAAGTAGGTCGTTTTTTCCTCATATCAAAGAAATTATAGTTAATACAAATTTTCTGAAAGGAAAAGGATTTCTGTTCGAAAAGATAATTATTGCAATTATTGCCTGTTCTTCTAGATAAGTGCTCTGTCTAGTCAGTGTTTGTCTTTCACATCAAGCAAAAATAATAATTCAAAATCTATATAGTGCTTTTTTATAAAGCAATGTACAACATGTTCAGAAGCATTGGTTGACAGAGTAGCAGTCTATTTAGTTCAGACACAGCCCTGAGAATGCAGAGGGAAGTCCAGTCAGCTGTGAATCTCAGTTATAAGACTGCAACATGAGAAGAGATGCATCTCAACCACTGTTGGAAGAAAAGGGAATCTGCATTTCCTGGACCTTAGGCTCGATCCAGCAGGACTTGTATAGTTAAGCCAAGCAAAAGATGTCTATGACTGTGGTCAACCAGAAGTGGTTGTTGTTACTTTTAATATTAATCAATGTTAACAGGGGGATGGAGCTATAACACTGATGACAGAACACAAAGGGTTGTCAGAAGACACAGCTATAGCTTTGCCTAATTTGGTGAATATTGTATTCAGTGAAACTGATGTTCTAATCCTCCAGGGTTACAGCACCACTCTAGCACATGCTACTATGGGGACAGTCATTACAGGTGTCTGAAGTAACTTTGGATTGATGAACCTTAGCAGGCACCAACACAAAAGTTTGTGTCGTCTCTCGAGCCAGCAAAAGAGGCATCATGTTCTGAAGTAGCACTGAGGCAGAATGGAGCGTCAGAAGACTTGTAAAGTATGTAATGATGCAAGAGATTGGCGTCAGAATGAGGTTGGGCAACAGAATGAGGAGGGGCTGAAGTTCTGACGGACCTGGCAGAGGATCTGACTAGCCCCTCCCAAGCCCAATTTGCTGAAATGAAGATGCTCAGACCTGCGCCAGTGATTGTTCAGAGGCTTTCCTAATGTCCCCTTTCCTCAGGAGACCTCCAGAAGTTCCTCAGGTCTGATGGTGAACACAGTGTTGACTATTCAACATTGGTGCATTGCAGAGCACAAATTTCATTATGATTGGGCAGTAAAATTCAGACTCAGAATCTTTTTTCTGACTGAGACAACTCCTAATGAGTCCTTCACCAAGTCCCTTCACCGCTTTGTCACATCATTTATATACCCCCAAATCTAGAGTAACTACAGGAGCATGTAAGAAACTTCATGTGCACCCATAGTTACTGCACCACCTAGTGAAAACCTATGGGACATTCATATTGGAATCTAGAGTAAGTTGCTCTTACAGCAAAGCAAGGACTCCCCGTAGTTACTCTGGGTTTTGCCCTTTATCAGATAATCTTGACTTTTTTTTACAAAATTCAGACACACAAGACATTTACATCAATCTTTGCAAGATGAGTTGAAAAATTATGAAAGGATTTATAGGTTGCAATCCAGTTAACCCAGCATAAGTCCTGAGCTGACCTGAGGCTGTCACAAAACTGCCATAAAACACTTCTTCCCCACAGCTGAGAAGATTAGGCCTGTTCACAGACATATGCCAACCTCTCCACATCCCCATGGGAAGATATGCCAGTTGGGTTATGCCAGCCTAAACTGGTTAGGATTGCATCCATAGTAACATTGGTTACTTCTTGAAATTTTTTTCACTATATCTTGAAAGACTAATTTCGAAATGTCTTTAACATAACGATGTCTATGTTACTTGTTCTGTTAACCAGAACAGGTAACACAGCTCAATAGAATTAGCTCTGCCAGTTCCTGCTTTCCATGTTCTGGGGGATGATGATAGCTATTACTGACCTGTTAAATGCACACTGTGATACACAAATGAAAAATAGTTTCTGAGCTAAATGTTATTATGGGCTGGAGAAAGCACTTAGTCTTAGCCTTTGTTTTTTAGTTCCTTTCTATTTCTGTTCAAAAAATACTTGCAATTGAGAGGCCTGATTCTTTGATGATTTTTTTTTCAAACATGTGTCCCTTGTTATCCAATGGAGTTCTGTTCCAAAAACTCCCATGGATCAAAAATATCTGTGGATAAATAAAACAGTGAGAAAAATACATTTAAAGACCCACTTTCCAGGTCTCTTGCTTCTTTTTTGCACCTAACAGAATAAGGCGGTGCTTCAATATCTGCACGAACTTAATTCTGGGACCGAAGAATGGAATGATTGCTTGCATGTCTGTCTCAGTACAACAGTAGAAAAACAGTTTTAAAAACTGTGATTTACAGTGATTATTTGTGTTGAGTTGAGTTGAATCCGTGTATAAAAAGTCTGTATATAACAAGGCCTGACCTGTATATTTTCCCATTCTTACTAACTGATGGATTAATGTGTGTGTAACATATATTCTAATATTTATTAGGCTTATGTTGAAAGCCCCAACCACATCCTCAGTGGACACTGAGAACATAATAGGAAGGGCTACACAAACTGTGGCCCATCAGATGTCACTTGCTACTGAATTCATGCTCTTAGCCACTGAATGAGCATAAGCAAGATATTTGCTCTGCTTTCTTTAGACTGGTAATGGTGCTTATTAATTGGTGATAAAAGGTATTTTTCTTACCCATAGATGTGCTTATTGCTTCCAAATCCGAACAGAACCATTGCATTCTAGCGGCTTAATTTTATCATGTAGTCTAATTGTTCATAATAACATTGCAAAAGTATCCACAGTTTCACCTAAAACTGTTTAAAAAATGGAAACTGGTGCAATTCCTTGTCTAATTCCATTAGTGACTGCAAAGGCTATAGAAACATTGCCTTTCCAGAGCTTTCCAGCATTTCTTCTATCATGAAACTGTCTTTGCCACAATGATACATTTCTCCAGGCAGAAAGTATAGTAAGCAATTTCAACAGGCTTTCACTACATATGAAATATCTTTGTGAAACCAACAAGACAATAAAAACAATTGCAAAAGGCCTCCTAAATACTGCCAAACTCCACTACAGTTCACATATAGCTTGTGCTTACAACATAGGGTGCATGCTTCTACTTTCCCTTGGTCTTCCAATCATTATTTTTTTCTCTTGGTAGATTAAGGGTGACCGTGAAGCTGATAACCCAGCAAGTCCTCTGCTTCCCATACATTAAGAGAAAGGCAATCATGTGTTTACCGTGCAGAAACCCCTGTGCTATGCACCCCCATTTGCACAGAACAGAGGCAGAAAAAAGAGGGTAGCCCATTGTGTGCTAGGTGAGAAGCAAAGACTCATTGAGGAGACTGTTAATGAGAGGGACTTATTAGAAAGGATCAATTACAGTGGACTTCATTTTGCGTTGGAACATCATCCCTCCGTCTTCCCTGAATTTCACACTGAGATTAGCTGGATGGCTTCATGGACCTCAGTTGGAATTTTTTGTTCTCAGCCAGACTTGACCAACGAACTGGTTGTTTTTTGCCTACCCCAACTTGGACAAGAGAGAGAGTCAATTTAAAGCTAGGGTTGAGGTGTCAGGTAGGCAGGCATCTTGTGGGCTGTAGGCAGTGGAAGACTTTGATGTCCATCTTGAGGCAGTCTGTCCAGAGAGTGAGCCACCACCACTCACACTCTGCTTTTCCAGCTTGGAGACAGGCAGGCAAGTCAGCTTTGACTGGCCAGGGTGCCCTTCCTTCCCTTGTCATGTTGCCCTGGCTCTTTCACAGGTTGGTGATGACAAGTGGGCCCTACCTATGGTGGGTAGCGAGGCCTTGAAGCAGATGGCCTGACTTAAACATCTGAAGAAATATTGACAATGATGGCCTTTCCCCACATTGATACCCGAATGACTTTGAATGAGTTTGGTACTGCTGCAGTGTTTTCTTGTTAAATAATTAACAATGTTGCCCAAGTTTAAATCCAATATTTCTGTCTCATGTAATTCTTTATAAGGGAGGTGAAAGGGTAATGGCACACGTTAGTAGCTATCAATAATGATATATGGAGGAAACATGAGGAAATAAATAAAATGCAGCATATTACTAAGGAATTACAAATATAGAAATCATTCTAGAAAATATGTATTTGGTGTTAAACAGTAAAAATAGGTACTGAGCATCCCAAGAAAGGTTAGTGCACCAATGTGTTAAAGAACATTACGAAGAATCCAGCATCATATACACACAATACGCATTATATTTTCAAGGAAGCAATAACTTATAATATTGAACTATTTCCCAAATAGGGAACTATGAAGCAGGAATAACATAATCCATATGAATTTTTTGTCTTTCACACACTCATCACTTTTCTCATGCAAATATTCATGCCTATGCAAATGAAATACCGCTCTTATATTGCAACAGCACCTGTAGTGCACCCGTATAGAACTTCCAGACACATGATCATTTACATGAATAATTATGACATAGGCCCATATTCTAAAGTCAAATTCAGCCCTTTGCTCCAGAGCAGTTAATTAATTTATTTATTTAATTTATATCCCGCCTTTCCTCAACTGCAAGAGGGAGCCCAAGGCGGCTAACAACGATCAGAATAAAACACCATTAAAATAATCATAAATAAATATTAAAACATAATTAAAATACAATTAAAATACAATTAGATTAAAATACAATAAGAACAATAAAAACAGACTAAAAACATTAGTTAAAAACAATATAAAAATAGAACAATAAAACTGCACCCCCAACCTCTACCCCATTTAAAAAGCTTTTTTAAAATAAAAGGTTTTAAGGCTCTGCCTGAAGCTCTGTATTGAGGGAGCTTTCCTGAGTTCTAAGGGAAGGGAGTTCCAAAGCCGGGGTGCCAGTCACCGAGTTAAGGTGACTTTCCATAAGATAACACTAGAGGTAACTGTGTGGACCTGTAACTGCTCTGGATTTTGCCCATAATCCATCTCTAGCAGCAAATGGCTGTTTCTGCAGCCTGATCATTGCAGTTTCAGGGGTTTATCCCTTATGCCCCAATTGGGGGGAGGGTTAATCCCTTACGCCCTTTAGCCCCAGGCCACTTTATTAATAGCCATCATAGCAATCTTGGCAGATGCTGCTAGTCTACTCAAAAGACTGGCTGAGACACTGTTACACTTGTTGTGGTCTGCAATGACCAAACAGTATGCATGCTCTACCTGATCAGTGTTACCATTTCTTTCTAATTTCACTGGCATGCGTTGTATACTGATAACCCATCATTACTTTTGACTTCATTGAGTAAAATCAGAACATTTTAGCTATGTAACTAATGCACATTGGATGTTTACCACAAATCAAAACAACAGGCTCTATTGGTATTTTGAAAAGTGGGCAATAACTTTGACTTTAAAGCTTGTGTTTCCCTAAGGAAAATTCTCAGAAGCAAAAGACCCTGACACCTTCTGTCAAAATTATTGGATTGCTGTAATCTCACCATTTTCATCTATCTTTGTTTACTCCCTGAAATAGATGGCTTATGAATGAGATTCTGTCTACCAAATTTTATTCTGATAGGACAAATTATACTGTTTGTATACAAAAGAGAATTTTCATGCCTCATAATGCAGAACACAATTTTTATGCCTCATAATGGCAGAACACTGGGGAATGTTCACATGTTAAAATATCCACTCCCATGGTTGCATATTCTGAAAAGTTATTTACGGAAACTAGGAAAGTAGTGGGGAAAATATGAGATTTAATTGTGAGAACCCATTGGGACTTTGCTAGATGTGAAAATTCTGAATACAAATGTCCATAAAATAAATCTTATCCAATAATATTTTGAATCTTTAAGCATTTTCTGCCTTTGTCTGGAAAGGTCCTACCCTTTAGAAACATTTTCTCAGCAGAAAAGCTGCTGAAATTTTGGAAAATGCATGAGAGAGATCACATTTGCCCTTCAGTTTTTCAGATCCTTTTGAATATGTATGTTGACAGTATTTTTTCCTTCACTAGTTGAAGAATAAAACCATTTGGTCAGATTACTTTTAATGTTGCACTGCCTGTAAGCAAACAACAAACTTACCTTAAATATCAAATCCTTTTTCCCATAACGAAGCTCCTTCAGTTGAGCTTGGATCTTTTTTGACTGTAAACAGAGGATAATACATTAATCTTTTAAGTAATTTTTACTTTAAAATCTGCAGAGGAAATGATAGTAAATTTAAGGCAACAGAAAAGTGCATTATGAGACTTTTCAGTGCTGATTACTGGCGTATAATTTCAGCTTAAATGACATCTATTGATGAAATGAATCACCTTCGCTGCACCTATCCTGGTATTTCCTACAGAACCAAACAGGTAAGGAGTATAGAGCAGGCACTTTTTACTCCTCATCCAAGAACATGCAAAACCCACTAGCCACTGATCATGTGTGAGTCTTCACAATGAGAGAGAATATTGAGAGCCACAACTGGTGAGTAAGCCTTACATTTGACACCCTGTGATTAGGTTTTGCAGCTATCCTGGCATGCTGATTTTTCACAACAATTTTTTTTACAAATTATAATTCCAAATGAGTTATGAAATGAAGCAGAGGAAATTATGCTGGCAAAGATTGGGCTTTATGTTTTCTAACACTTCATATTTGAAAACCAATGTGAGACATTGCCTTTTTAGCCAACTAGTCACATTAAGCAACAGTGAGCAAATAGTCGGTTGATACTTTCACTCAGAAACTGAATTCACACATGGAGACAGTTGTTACACTAAGCTTAAAATGTATACTATTACAAACAAAAGCATATGTACCAAAGAAAAGTTGATTAGGATTGTGCCCAATGTCTCTCACCTGTATAGTATAGTTCCTGAGCTTGAACCAAGTGTGAACCTTCCCTTCTGTTTTACAATACTGACAGTGATTTATGTAGGAACTTGAGACAGTAAAAAACTGACCCCAATCTAGCTTAGCAGCAGTCTTTCATATTTGAATATGCTAATTTATCATCCTATCTGGTCTGGGGTCCCTGAGTTTTCCAACTACTCAAGATTCCCAAACTACATATGGGGGGTAAAACATCACAAGTACAAACTATATCTTTGGTTGATGAGCTAACCAATATTCCAGTAGTCCAGTACTTCAGTATTGCAGCTGATTCCGGCCTAGAGTTTTCCATAGATGTACAACTGGGTTAAACTATTTGGGATTTTGATACAATAAATATTTAAACTCCTTGTCAAAATTCAGTTGGAGCAGAACTACACTGAAGTTACAGGAAAAAATGGTCCATGAAGAAATGTCTATTGCTAAAATTCCATATGTATAAATAACAGATCTGCCATATATTTCAGTGATCTCTTCCAGTTTCTTCTACCTCAGGTAAACCCATGTCCAAGCCAGCCAAGCAAGTTTATTTTTAACACACATTTCTTTTATAAAATATATTCCCCTTGGAAAGATGTTCAGTGAGCAATTCTGGAAAGCTGTCACCTTTACCACCATAAACAGAAGATCCATAGACAATGGGCACACTGATGTAATATCTCTGAACGTTACTCTGCTTATCTTTGAAATTTCAGCTCTAGTGTTATTAGATTTATCTTACTTAGGGTGAAATCCAGAGTAACTACGGGGAGTCCTTGCTCCGGTGTAAGAATAATTTGCTCTGGATTGCAATATGAATTTCCCATAGGTTTTCACTAGGAGGTGCAGTAACTACAGGTACACATAATGTCTCTTACGTGCTCCCGTAGTTACTCTGGATTGTAGGGTTAGTGTTAGATGGTAGTTCTTACAAAACTACAAACCAAGCCAAAACCAAACTTCTCACAGTTTCATTTGATCTCCATTATGCATTTTAATTCCCCATTTTTTCTTTCATTAACAATACAAAATGGTACAATTTTGGCTTTTAAAGGTATAAAATATTTACATTTTCCCCCAAGTATATAAGACCCAAATAGCTGGTACAATAATACTTGACAAATTCTGCGCTGAAATATACATTTTTCTGCAATTATACCGAATGTATCTTATGTGTAGATGTATCCTGTCCTGTAACATCCAACCCACTGAGGAGCAGGAGTGGTCTACAACCATGTTTTCCTTCTGAGTTTGGAGCAATAAGAATTCAGCAGTGTCTCTAGCTAGATAGATGGTCAAACTCTCTGTTTACATTATGAGAAATCAGTATGACTGGCTTTTAAGCAGTAAAAATGGTTATGAGGGAAATTATTATTTAACATGAATGATGCCTTGGAAATGCTGTGAAAGACTTCAATGAAAGCTTTATTGTATGTTTGAAGCATCACATGAAATGTGGCACAGCTTTTTTGAATGTTAAGTATCATTCCCATCATACCCTATCAATGTAGTACCAAGCACCTTCCAATGCCATAAGCAGAAATAGCATGTAATAAAGAATAGAGTAAAATGGAAATAAATAGGTTGAAAAATTAAAAACAAACATGAGCTTGTTGTCATCTAAGACTGCAATCCTAACACTAGTTAGGCCAGCCTAAGCCCCAGCACAAGTCCCTTGCTGGCCTGGGGGTATGTCACTAAAGTATAGCACCACTCCTGGAGCAGAGTTAGGCCAATGCACAGACAGGCACTTGCCTTCTTACATCACCACAGGACTTTGAAGACTGATGAGTTGTATCAGGCTAGGTTATGTTGTACCCTAACTTCTGTGCTGTCCTGGGGATGTCACAAAAGTGTCATAAAGCACTTCTTCCCCACTCGTGGAGGGTTGGGTCACTGCACAGGCATACACCGACCTCCCCACATCACCATGGAAAGATATACTATGTGAGTTAGGGCAGCCTAAATTTGTTAGGATTGTGCCCAAACACTCCAGTCTACTAGACATGATTTCTTGGGAGTAAACCTACTGAACACAAAGGAACTTAGTTCTGAGTAGACATGCATAAGAAAAATGGCAGAATGTCAACTGGGTATTACTGTGCACCAGTATACATTAACCATAAATATAGTTAAATATTACACACCAGTGGATTTTAAACTTCCTCAAGGAATTGAGTTTTTTGTAAACTTATGAGATCAACAGGAACATTATCTTCAAAGAAAGCTTCTCTATCACATTCTTATTTCACAATGAGTAATACAGATGCACAAAAGTGTCTTTGTGTGAAGCTTATTCTCAAGGATTTTATACAATGTGCTAGAGTCTGGTGGAAGATGTAGCTTAGCAGGAATAACAATTTTGAAAAGTGTTCGTTGAAGGTTAAAATCTCCTAAAACTAAAATAATTATATGTCAGGTAGCAAAAAGACAAATGTCTACCCTTATATGAAACTTTGTACCATATTTAAAATGTCATTATGTATCCAATCACTCGTTCTTCTGAGAAGGTATAACACATATTTAAACATTTGGTAATATCTGAGAAAGTGCAGTCCTAAGCATGACTATGGGGCCTACTCAATGGGGTGTACTCCAGTGGCAGAATTCAAATAAATTAACAACAGCTTCTATGTCCTAATAACCTAAATTAACAACAGTTTCTATGTCCCATTAGTAACCATTTCTCAGAACCAGGCACTTATTAGCAAAAGGTTCTATAGAACCTGTGAGAACCCCTTGAAGCCCACCATTGGAAAGGAAAGTGTGTTCAGGATTTCATCCTACATTCAGAAATAAGAACTTAGAGAAGCATTCTCTAAGAACTTAGATAAGTTCATTCAAGCTCTAGTATTGAGTGATGTTGCCATTTCAGAAACATATTGTGTTGATCTGATGGGTTTCAATCTTGAGTTCTCAATATGTTGGTGCAGAAAGAATATACTGTAAAGGCTGAAGAGAGTGATATTCTTGTAGGTATTACGGTCAAATCCTCGGGGGAGAAATGTTTAACCTTAGCTATAAGAGAATAAATACAAAAAGCAGCAAAAATTCTGGAACAAGAAAATGATCCTTGGTTTCAACTCCCTTGGAATCATTCACAGCATCAATATTCAGGGTCATATGAACCATAATTTCCTGATAGGTTTAGTAAATTAACAGTTATTTGCACTTATTTCAATGTATTCAAAGGAAGAAAAATACAGAGATGAAATAGTGCAAACGAAAGAATACAACTACAGTAGTGCAATTAGGAAGAAGGATATCAAGCAGGATGAGGGGAATCATGTCCTGATGAGGTCAAGATGAGAGGATATGGATTTTTTTCTGTTTTATTTGTATAAAAGTTTTTGGTGAGGGCTTTTATTTAATACTAGCGAAAAATACCCACTTTGCGGGAGTTGCATCATCCCCCCATTTCACATCATCCATTTCATGTGCATCAAGTGTCATAAAGCACTCACATGCACCACATTCCCATGCACAATGTCCCTCATGCGCATCACCCCCATGTGCAACATCCCCCCCAAGCGCATCAACCCCCCATGTGCAACAAACTCCCATGTGCAACAAACGCCCATGCACGTCAAGCCCCCATGGGCATCAACCCCCAAGCACAACATTCCCTTGCGCATCAAACCCATGCACATCAAATCCCACACAGATCAACCCCATTGATATGTGACGTCCTCCCACGCGCAACAACCCCTACATGCAACATCCCCCATATGCAACTTCCCCTATGCGCATTGTCCCCCATGTGCACAGTCCACCCATGCACACCATATGCAACATCCCCATGCGCATAATCTTCCCATATACAACATCCCCATGTGCATCACCCCCATGCGCAATACCCTCATGTGCACCATCTTTCCTTGTGCACTGTCCTCGCATGTGCACTGTCTCCCAAAGTGCACCATCCCCCAATTTGCAACACCCCATACAATATCCCCTATGTGCACCATCTGCCCATGTGCATCATCCCCCATGCACACCATGCCACCTGGGCATCCTCCATCCTAGTGCATCAACTGGATGTTGATTAGTCAGTTTTCAATATTAAGTATAGGACAAAAACACATTGCACCCCTTTTCATACTCTTAAGGGTTAAATTTCTCCACATCGGTTCTTGGTGGGTGTTGATGTCACATAAGGAATACCCTCCCTAAATTTCATGCTTCTCAGTTCAGACCCCAAGCAGAACATACCTCAATCAGGGATTCTACAATGGAAAGTATAGGGAGGAAAATGCATTGTGCCCTTTCACCCCTGAAAACTGAATTTCCAAAAACCAGTTCTTAGTGGGTGCCTCTGTCAAGGAAGGAACACCCTCCCCAAATTTCACGCTTCTAGGCCCAGCACTTTTGGCTGGCTGTTGATGAGTCAGTCAGTCAATGAGTTAGTGAGCAAGTCAGTGAATCAGTCAGTGACTTTACAATTTTATATACAGTGGCACCTCACGTATCAAGTTTAATTCGTTCTGGAGGCATGCTTGTTATGTGAAATGCTCTTTTCATGAAGCGGATTTTCCCATAGGAAACAATGGAAACTCAGGTGATTGGTTCCACAACCCAAAAAATATTCATATAAAAATATTAACTGGATGTAAAAATGGTGACAAAACACTGGAATTGAAGTCTACTTAGGCTGCAATCCTAAAGACACTTTCCTGGGAATAAGCCCCATTTAACACAATGGGGCTTCTGGGTATACATAGTTAGAAGGCTGCAATCAAAGACATTTTCCTGGGAGTAAGCCCCATTTAACACATTGGGCTTACTTCTGGGTAGACAAGGTTAGGAGGCTGCAATCAAAGGCACTTTCCTGGAAGTCTTATCTGGGCTGCTGCTGGAGGTTCAAGGTGGCCAGTGGGGGAACTTGGGGGCAGTTAGGGGCAGCTGCCTCTGGTGCCCCCAGGCAACTGCCCCCAAGTTGGGAGCAGTTAGAGGCAGCAGCGCTTGCCGGCAGCCTTTTTAACCAGCCTCCATGTGGAGCATCAGGGCTGCATAGTGCACATGCCCATTAGGCGCCAGAGGGGTTTGCTTGTTACATGAAGCAGATTTGTTATGTGAAGCAGGATTCCTTGGAAATTTAGACTTGATACGTGGAACATACTTTACATGAGGCGCTTGTTACATGAGGCACCACTGTACATAGAAGAAATGCAGCTCTAATTTAACTGTCAAAGGAACAAATTTATTAGGCTTGGTTGAAACCCCAATTATTTCTTAGGGATGTTGCATGAGCTTGAAAGCATTATTCCAACTGATTGCCAGTTTAAAAGTGGGGAGAGACAACAGTGGTCCCTTGTGAAATGGCAATCATAGTATAGTTAACACCCAGTGAAGTGTTCTTGTTTTTGGATTTGTGTTTAGAGATTTATTTTCTCAACACTATGTTGCCTTGTTATTCATGTAGATAAAATCATGAAGTTTGTTAAATAGTTCTTTGAGTTAGCTGCACTGAGATAATGCAATATTTATTTTAATTGCTCAGTTCATCACTTAGAACAGCTATTTAGGTAGCATCCCATCTAGGTTTCAGCACCTAGGGCGAACCACCCTAAAGCTGTGGCGTGAACCACCCACAAGCACTCCACCTTGCGATAAGCTTCATTTTAAAGTGCCTGGGTTCCCAGCCCCAATACAGCAGTGGGAGCAAGTATTTCAGGCATAGTAAGATCACAGGGAAGATTAATGAGCAATGGGAGAGGGAAAAGCAGCAGCCAAAGAACTCTTCTCTGTCTGCTGAACCCCCCGAACTTCCATCCTAGCCCAACCTGACTTCTAGTGCCAGCCCTGCAGATTGACTGCAAGGATATGCAGATAAAATGCATGGACATGGCTGTCTTAAGGTGATATAGCAATCTTATTCATTAGATATTACTCAGGGAACAGTCATTGTCTGGCCAGTGTGTGCCTCCTGCTACCCACCGATGCCCCAGCTTGTGCTTACCTGCACACACCTCTCCCTGTTTTGGCAAGAGAGAGGTAAATACCAGCCAAACAGCACTCTTGCCCTGTCAAGGAGGCATTCTGTGTGGCATTCTGTGTGGCATTCTGAGTTTTATTGTGGTTTCCCTCACCTTGGTTACTCTCCAAACCTGGCATCTGGATTTTAAGACAACTGCCTTACTACTTGCAATACCTTCTTCCTATCAGCTTGGCATATAGCCATTGACCCAGGTGTAAATACTGTAGATGGATAGGTGCAAACTGACAGTTTTCTACAGTTTTTCATCTCAGCAGTTCACTCAACTCAGTTCCCTATATGCTTTTAACTTTCTTCTTTTTTAATGGTGCACAGATGGTTCACTAGAACACAGATGCCCGATAACAATGACTCAGCTTTTAAAAGAAAAACAAGTATGCAAAAGACCTGCTGTCAGCCTCTTCCCTCCTCTCTTTCACCTACGACCTGGAGCTGCCCATCCAATTACTGTTATCACACATCAGGCCTGATCTTTGGTACAATTCTTGCTCTTGGCTGTGCGTCCTGGCACTTCGCACTTCACACAGTTTTGACTTGCTGAATGTGATACTGAAGGTGCAATACTAAACTCCCTTGGGCCAGTTCAAGTAAAGCACATTAGTGCCACTCTCAGGAGAGATCTGCTGGCACATCTGTGTGCCGGCAGATCTGCGTGGCAGCCTCCCCAGGCAGACACAGGCTGCTGCGAAGGATGAGACTGAATCAGCCAAGCTTGGCCAATACAGTGGTTGTGTAAGGGTAGGGGAAGGTTAAAAGGAGGCAGGAAGGGAGGTGTTCCAGGGTTCGGGGATGGGGTGTCTCCAGTGTGAATAAATGGGAAATAGGAGTTGAGGCCAGGATTCAGCACTGCACCCATCCTAACTGCAGGCATCCTGGGGAATTTGCTCAGATTTATGCCATCAATTGAGGTAGCACAGATTTAAGTAGCTCCGTTGAGACTGCAGTAGATCTCCTTAGGATAATGGAAAAAATGTTACCTTTATCTTGTAGTAATTCACTGATTGCCCCAAACATGCACTGGATACCGTGAAGGAATGCTGGCCTCCTTGTTCCAACACAAGACAGAATTGCACCCTAACTTTAACAACTTCAGGTGCAGGTGTAGGCTGTCTGGCTGTTTCATAGCCCACATATTTGAGAATGAATGGCTTAAGAGGGGAAAAAATTAAAATACACTGAAGCTTGCAGCAAAGTTCTTATTAGAACTTGTTTATTATGTTTTGAATTAGGACTATTTAAGTGGAAGCTTCATTCCATTCACAGATGGAAGACATGTACAGAAGGGATCCCATCCTTAATGCTACTCTCCTTCTATGAATAGAAGGCTCTTACATTTTCTTATAATGGGAATGGGGGTGGATTTCAATGAAAAAAGCATTTATTTTGCATCAGAAAATCTTAGGTTCAATCCTGGCTTTCTCCAGAAAGACTATCTGAAAATCTTGGATAACCCTGCCATTCAGTTGACAATACTAAAGTTAAATGGATTAATATTGTGTCTTGGTGTATGGTAGCTTTTTGTGTTCTGGACCATAATGTATATACAAACTGGATCGGAAGCAATGTGGGAGGGTAGGGATATTTAGCAGCTTTTCCACTTTGAAATGGATGCTCCTGAATGTCCTGTCAACCTTAGGAAAAAATGCTTCCACTATCTCACTATTTTCAACCAGTGTGCTGTGGCACATTGGTGTGCTGTGGCAAGTCTTTAGCTGTGCCATGGGAATTTGGGGATTGACCTTAATATGAAAATTGGGGGATTTGAACAGCCTGGTGTGCCTTGTCAATGGTAAATGGTGTGCCATGGGATGAAAAAGGTTGAAAATCACTGCACTATCCACTGGCCAGTGGAAATCTAGTACCATGCTTATTTTTTCCACACATTTAGCTAAAATCTTATAAAATCCTAAGTAGCTGCACAAATTTCAGGCCTTTCCCCCATGAATATGTCTTGGGATCATATTTCCTCTATGCATGAATATATGATTTTACTCTTAGCGAGAAGACAATTCAACACACAGGCTTATGTTAACATTGGAATTGTACATTTTTCACAACTTAAATAAATTTATGGCAGGCCTCAGAGAGATTATATGTATTCATTGGGGTTTTGGGGATTAGGAAAACAGTTTAAATTCTACTCACCTCTTCTGCATGAATACCACAAAGCTTGCTTCCAGATAGGAGTTTGTTTTTCAGGCTTTTGTTCTACGGGAAGGAAATAAATGTGTTTTTAGTATAAAAATATTTAAAAAATGCCTAAATATTTGGTGAAAAAAAATAAGGTCTTCACATGGCACTAAGGACATAAATACATTCAGAAAGAAAAAAAGTAATGTTATAAGAAACATCTTTTTTAAAAAAATTCTGGATGCCTGTGGAGTCTACACTTACATATTAATTTACCTAGAGAAGCACACATTATGATTCCAAAATACACTGTCGATTAAGATAGAAAATATATATAGAAATATATACATACTTGAATTTTTTTCCTTTTTAAAGAAATAGTGATGGGTACACATGCTTGCCCTTTTAAAAAAATATTTTTCTTCTTTTTTCTCCAGACATATTTGTACTCCATAGTAAATTTCACTCTCAAATAATGCCAAAACACACGTTTGAATTGCACTAATACATGTTGATAGTTATGGAGAAGACTTGGGCTGCACTTTCACTACAGCTTATCAGTGCAATTCTAAGCATGTCTACTCAGAAGTAAGTACCATTGTGTTCAATAGTACTTACTCCCAGGAAAGTATTTAGGATTGTAGCCTAAATCCACTTTCAATGCAATTCTATTCTTTCAATATATTGGGGGGGGGGCAGGGGCTGTAGTGGGAATGGATATCAACGGCTGGGGTGGGAAATCTTGACCTCTGATCGTTCTACTTGGAGGTTCTGAGGAACCCAGCATGGCCTTCTCCAACTGGAATAGACACTTGTTCGGCAGACTGAAACAAAGGGACAGACCCGGAACCAGCGAAACTTGGGGGGTGGGCAGGGGATGGACTTTATCTGTCCTCAGTGTGGAAGCGATTGCCACTCCTGAATTGGCCTTTTAAGCCACACCAGATGCTGTTTTAGGATCTCCAATCAGAGCACGATACCATAGTCTTTCAAGACTGAAGAATGCCAATGATTGATGAGTTTAGTAATAGCATAATCCTAACTTGTGCTGGAATAAGGAAGCCAGTGGGTCTGCCCCATAATCTAACATGTTCAGCATTGCCATTTGACTACCATAGAGCAAGAGGAAGTTTTTCCCCTTGCCGTGGGTCAGGTGGCAGCAGCTACAACGGATCTACTCAGAGCTATACTACCAATATTGGTCAGTGCAACTTACTAGGTGGAAAGGCAAGTTGCAGCATAGGGAAACCAGTACAACTCCCTATTCCAGCCTCCCCTATTCCCACAGTATTGCAGGTGTGCTTTTATGGCATATTTGCAACACCTTAGGCTGGCGCAAGTGACTTACGCTAGCTTATCTGGGCAGCAAGGATTGTGCTGCCCAGAATCTGAGAGCTGCTGGAACTATCCTTTACAAACTACAGTCTTCAGAATGCAAGGGGGTTGCATTCCCAGACCCTTTTGTAGATAACTAGTTCTGCGTGAAATCAAATGTCACATGGATCTTCAGCACCATTTTGCTCCAATCAACTGTTGTGACACCTGTGGGAGCAGCACATGAATGGCCTCTTTTAATTCCATTTTATTTTAATTCCATTTATTTTCATGCCAAAAATGCTGTCAACCAGACAATGTAACTATGTTCACATATATTTGTGTAAGAAACTGGCCATGCTTCTTGTCCTTAGGTCCTAGAATGGCACTTAGTTTTTGACTGAAAAGTAGCATCTAGTCACTGGAGGCTTCATGTTGGGCTGAATCTGACTCCATCCAGATCCAGTGTCTACAGCGAAAGTGAAATAAAGCTGTAGTAGAAACACAGCCCTGGATAGGCGAGATTCTTATACCCAAATTTATTTTGTAATAAATTTATTTTGTACCAAATAGATTCTTTTGTTCCGGCCTGGGCCTCTGAAAGTCCTACCCCTCAGATTTCCCCTTCCCATTCTCCAGGCCTAAGAACCCTTAGCACTGTCTCATAACTGGGGTGTAAATAAGGTTGGGACATCCTGCCACCTTCTCCATGAGGAGGATACAAGAAACATCACAGGGAGGTTGAGGATGTAACCCAGAAAGCCAGGCTCCCTTGTCTCCTTCACTTGTCCTCACAGGGAGGCAGGACAGTACCATATTTACATCTCTGTTGAGTTGTTCCAAAAGCATTGGAGGGTTGGTCAGCTACAGTAGGTGGGGCTACCCCATGATCTTCCCCAGATTTTCCTTCCATTTCTCAACTTCCTTTATTTAAAATGTAAATTTTATAGTAAATTTCAGTCGAGTTGTTTAAATTTAGCCAACCTAATTGTTTCAAGGAAAAATCAATTGACTGAAAATACCTTTTGTTTTCTTTCATCTTTCTTTTCTACATTTCCTCGTATCAGACAAGGTTAGGTTTATCTGCTACTTCTCCATCATACAACCTGGGTATTCCATACATCAGCACCGTATGCTTACAAAGAGAAGCAATTCTGGGACGTATTACAGTTCCTTCCCACATAGGCTACAATCCAGAGTAACTACGGGAGCACGTAAGAGACATTATGTGTACCCGTAATTACTGCACCACCTAGTGAAAACCTATGGGAAATTCATATTGCAATCCAGAGTAACTTGTTCTTACTCCGGAGCAAGGACTCCCCATAGTTGCTCTGGATTGCGCCCATAGTCACTGTGTTTCAAATCTGACTGGAGAAACACTACATACTAATTGGAAGTACTACTCCAACAAGCCTGTAGTTGTTTAGTTCAGAACTGACACAGAGCACAATCCTAACCATACCTACTTAGAAGTAAGGCCTATTGTGTTCAATGGAACCTAATCTCAGGAAAGTGTGTTTAGGATTGCAGCCACAATTTATCTTTTCCACTGATTTTCTTCTTGGTAAGCAGCTACCTGGATTGAATGTATTTTAATTCTATTTATCTTCATTTCTAAAATGCTGTCAACCAGACAATGTAACTATTCTCACATATATCTGTGTAAGAAAGTGGCCATGCATCTTAGCTCATTACTATTGAATGAAAACGTGAACAGAACATTTCCCATTTGCTATGAAAGCTGTAGTGAGTCCTTTAAACTTCTCATTTTCTGTCCTCATTATTTCATAGAAGCCCATTAGTATTTATATTTCATTACACATGAGATATTAAGAATCTTCATAAAAAATCTAAAGTGGTTTCTAATGAATCTTACGTTTTTTTAAACACCGTGCTACTCTAATAGAAAACAGTTTGCATAATTAATAAAACATTTTTAATAGATTAACAACATTTACGACATTGACAAGCTGTGCAGATGTTCCAGACACCTGATGATCCTTCAGAGTAAAGTGAGAGCGCGCTTGTGGGCAATTGTCCATTTTTTGTCTTTTTACAGTTCATGTGCAAGTATTGGGCGCTTATGGACTCCAATAAAGAATAAGAACCATTGTTACATTAATGTTTAGCTACACTTTAAGTACAAGCATATGTAACATCTGGCAGACATATTTCTCCACCAGAAGGGGAAGAAAACACACCAAAGGTGATATGAGGAGACAAACAACAAGAAGAAATTTCAAAATTACTGTTTTCTCCATAGTACTGGTTCTCAAACTCTCTAGAAGTTTGAGAATTAGGGTAAATCTTTGCAGGAGCACGGTGGACATGCAATTTCCTGGGTTGTGCCACTGAGGGTGGAAGGGGACTGTTTTGTAATTTTTGCTCCCAGGATGCAGGGAACCTAATGGAGCTCCGTAAGAAACACTAACCCCATGCTAAGAAAGTGTTTAACTTCATCCTAAGTGTTGCAGTCAGTGGAGACTTTATTACCAGAATGACCAGACCACCAGAAACAATGTTGTGTTTGTGGCACCTTCCAAATGCATCTCTTAGCAGATCTGCTTTAGGGGGCTCCTCAACAGATTTCAGAGTTTGGAGAGGCTGTTACAGTTGATTGTAAATTTTGATTTTGGGCATGCAGATATCACTTTTTGTAACAAAACAGAGTGTAGCAGCCCATCTCGCATGCCCAGTGGGAGAGGAATTTTAATCCCTGTCTGCTGATCATCTTTCTAGCCTTGTATTGTATGATATCTTTTCAGAATGGAAATACTGTATATCTGATAATATAAGACTCTCCTCTCTGGAATACACTCAATTTTCATTTCAATTGCACTTTCGTTTTTTTAAATACCTCTCTTGAAAAATAAACATAATTGCATGAAATAGTAACATTAAAAAATCCCAAGCCTAGCCTCCCACAGGGTTTCCTGAGGTGCTGCCAACATGTCACAGATGCACACCACAGGAGTATAGGAAATTGAGGGGTTGTGGGAGGCAAGGGATGACAAATCTGTATCTGTGCACCAAATGGAATGGTTTAACCTATAAGAAAGGGTGGCTGGAAAACAAGAACGGTTTTCACTTAATTGTCTCTAGGACAGCAACTGTAATTTTGTGCCAAATCTAATTAAAAAGCACAATCCAATGAATGTTTACTCATAACTAGGTTTCACAGTACAGTATATGGCAGTATAGTTTACTCCAGTATGGCTGCAATCCTAACCTCCATTTAGGCCAGCATAAGTCCTGTGCTGATATAGGGTGTCAATAAAGTGCTGTATGGCACTTTAGCCCCACTCAAGGGAGGTTATGCCAGTGCACAGGCGTACACCAACCACACCACACCTTCGTGGATATGCCAAGTGAATTATGTCAGCCTAAACTGGTTAGGATTGTGCCCTTAAGGAGTATAGGATTGCAGCTTTAGGCATTAAAGTTTTTTTTTTGGGGGGGGGGGGAGTTTTCAATGACAAGCCTTTTACGTTTCCTTCTCATCCTATCCTCCACCAGACAAGGCTTCTCTATATATGAAGCAGAAGAGATTATTTTCTCTGTTTCACTGAATTGTCAGAAAAATTAAGATTCAAAACACCAGAAGAACCACTTTTTTAAAAAAGATAAGTCATAAATTCCAAATCAGTAGATCATGGCTGCAACCCTAAACACACTTTCCTGAGAGTAGGCCCCATTGAATACAATACAACTTACTTCTGAGTAGAAATGCTTAGGATGCACTGCTAAAGTGTTCCAAGCTATATCTCTCTTAATTGCAATACTAAGCATGTCTACTCAGAAGTAAATCCTATTGTATTCAGTGGGGCTTTCTCCCAGGAAACTGTTTTTAGTATTTCAGTCTCAATAACTTGTTCCCCTTTTTCCACCTATCAGGCTGAATATTTTTGTCTCTCAGGGTGTCAAATTCATTTCATATAGAAGACATTTATGCTGCTTGCTAAGAGCCAGAAGTGGCATCATTAAGTAGATGATGGCCAGAGATCAATAAATAATAAATCTTTTTGTTGTTACACTGAAATACATAAGCTTCTAATGACAGAAGAGAATATGTGCAAATATTGTTAATATTTTCAAGATATTTGAGAGACCAGTTTTCATGATGAGACAGCCCAGTTATAACAGGGGTTGAGTTTAATTGCTGGGGGGGGGGGCACCTTTGGGCTATGGGCCTGGTTTTTGATACCCTACTCTAGGCAAACCCACAGATGGAAAAAAGTATTAAGTAACTGGTATAATTTCAAGTATTCTTACTAGTCTTTTGGCAAATGCAATACAAATTAATGATCAGCAACTGGTCCATTTTGGAAAATATCCAGCAAATTCCAGCATGTTGTAAACCACACAGGTTTAATTAAATAACGAAAGTTTCAAAGTTTCTCTTGTATGGTCAAAAGGCAGAAAGTCTTGGTCAAATCTTTAGAGCACTCAATACTCAAGAGCAGACTTTTGAAAACACAAGAGGGATTTTGCCTCAAATAATTTTTTTCCATGACTGCCAATTGTTTCAAGCCAAATTGCCACAATTTACCATATTTACTTGAATCTAATATGTCATTGATTCTAATGCACACCTTGATTTTGGGACTAAATTCAGCTGGAAAAGGTGAGCTTTATATTTGAGTAAATACGGTATTTTGTCATATTTCTGTACTGCTTTTCCCCCAGTAATTTGAGCACATGAGGTGGCCGGCAAAAACATACATAGTAGATGGGAAAAAAATTCCTCACATTTCTCTTTTTCCCTCCTTCTCTATAGAAAACATTGAAAGTGGGAGGACAGGATTTTTTTCTTATTGTAAATGAAAACTATTTTTAGAACAAGGGGTATCTTTGCTGAAAAAGAAAATCCAAGATGAATAGAGTATTTCACTTTGAAGAATGCCAATGATGGCTTTACGTTGCAACATGCTGAGTCCAGAAATAAATCTACACCAGAACAGATTAAAAATGAAGCATCCAAACTCTTTCATTGACAACCAGTGTAAATGATATGGGAATCTAAACCTTATGAATTTCATTCTTTCCTTTAGGCACACTGCCGTGATGCAAATTTATTACCAACCACTAAAGGCATCCTTTAAAATTATGCAAACGAAGCAGGTTGTCGAGTGAAACAGAATATTAACTGAATTCAACACATCCTGTCAAGAAGTTTAAGTCCACATCCATTGGAAATGCTTAACATTGTGCTTCTTAATTAGACACGTGTCATTTTTTACTCGAATAAACATTGAGCAGCAAAAGCCAAAGCAGAAGGAACTCAAGTTCAGGGTTTACACTTGAATTCCCTCATGTGTCTTAGGCACAATTCCTGGATAATGACAGCAGAGAGCATCTTGTTTCACACACATTTTAACTTGTTCTCGTCTATTACCCAGTGAAAGTGGCTCCTTCTGCAATGATAAATCACTCCAAGCTGCTTGTTGCAGGTGTTTGTGGCACTCTGGAGCAATGAAGAGTAACTACAATATTATTGTACATTATATAGTCAGTTCAGAAGTCGCCCTTCTTATGCCTCTCCTTGACTTTCTGGAAGCACCTCCATTAACCTAGCCTTGACAACAAGTTGGAACCATGTTATACTGCCATGTGATAACCGCCCTTTAAGGATATGGGATGCTATTTTGCAGACATTTTCTGCATTGCCACCAAGCATACACCTTGCATTTTGATGGCGTAGCTTCAACATTTCAAGCAAGTGGCATTCAAAACGAATGTTGGCAGTTCTCCCAAGGAGAAACATCTGAGAATTTCAGCAACATTTCCTCCAGTTCTTTTGTGACTGATTTTTTTTTTTTTTTTTTTGCACATGCTTATGCCAAGGGCCAGTTGGTGGAGACAACTGCTTGGTTACTTTAAACCTGCTGAGTCTTCTGCTCTGCCAAGGATATTTTTAGTTCCAAGTTGATTGTGTAGCTTTGTATAGTGATCCTTCATGCAAGAGCTGCACACTCTAGTTTTTGGAATACAATAATAATGTTCCCCAGTTAGGTGTATTCAATTCAATGTTCCCCAATTCAACGTTCCCCAGTTAGGTGTATATTTTCACTTCAAACAAATTGGCTCCTGTTAATAAATTTGACTGCTTGCACCTGTCACTCCATTACTATCTGCTACCAATTTATTGTATAATATGTACTGCTGTAGCAGAGAATGCTTTAGCAGTGCCCAGATAGGGGCAATAGGAAATGTGGTACAGACAAGATGTTCTTGCAAGTCAAAATTGCAGACCCTGACCTATAGCTGGGAAAGGTGATCTTGGGGCATCAAAGAACTCCTGTGGATAAGAAAATGAATTATAAACTAATCTGGAGAAAAGCTCATGCAGCTGCATTTTTGCAGAGTAAAAAAAACCAAAAACAACCAGGAAGGCCATTGCCTCAGGTAAAACCATCTCACTCTTTAGCTCCAATTAAGAGCAAACCACTAGATAATTTATATTCATTTATGGTTAAGTGAGAAAGTTACATTTATGGTTACATTTATGGTTACATTTATGGTTAAGTGAGAAAGTACATATAATTGTTAATGCAGTTCACTTTGCTAGGATACTTTGGAAGGTGATTTTGACAGGAGTTGACAGGACCTACCAGAGATCTCCTGGGTGTCTGAGGCAATGTCCCAAGTTTAACGGGCAACTAAAGCTTCTCCCATGCAGGAAAAGGATTTTTTCTTATCTCCTAAATAAGAAAAGGACGATACTGGAAGGTTGCAATCCTATACACACTTACCTGGGAGTAAGTCCTATTGAACTCAATAGGTCTACTGAGTAGACCTGCTTAGGCTTGTTCTGTAAGTGTGTGAAGTGAAATAGGAAGTGGGGAAGAGAGGAGAAGGACAATTTAGACCAAGCAGCCTGAGATGCCCTGACTCAGGCACCTTAATGAATGGGGAAGAAGGCACGGCAGCAATGCTGTCCCAAGGATCACACTACAGTAAGGGAACAAGGAAGGTGTTCCAACAGTACAGCCAGCTCCAGGTTCCAAAAAAAATTTTGCAATAAAATTTTGCCACTTACTATTTCAGTTTTCTCAATAAACAAAAAGTCAGTTTAAAAAAAATTCTGTTTTGTAGCTTTCGGAGGCCTGCATTGAGGTCGTCATGTTCTCTGGACCCCCTAAGTACAGCCTAATTACAATTTTTATCTCAACATGAATGAGATATTTTATCTCTTATTATATTATTCCTGTAGGCTCTTTACCATGATAACATGGCAGACAAGTAATCAACCTCCTTCTCCCCTACCAAGATTGGAAGGCAGACCCCTACCATCACACTAGAGTAGCAAAAGAATGCAAAGTGATAATCACTTTTATAATAACAATAATACAATTGAATTAAATGGGATTTTAGTTCTGAAGAGACATGCAACGGATAGTGCTGTTAATTGTCTTACAGTATAATGTGACAAGTTTTATGGTGGGGAACAGTTGCAGAAGTGTGTAACTCTGTGTGTACACACAATTGTTCTCTCTGTGTAAGAGAACAATTGTGAAGATAACACTTGTGCAAATTATAGCACAGTTTCTCCATAGACTATACTCACTATTTCCAAAGTTTCTGATGCACTTTTACTTAATTTCACACACACTTTTTATCATGTTCTGCTGTTCCAAACTCATTTGCATTTTTTAAAATATGAGGCACTTGAACAGGGTGTCACAAAAAATGTCTCAACTGTGACAAGGCTGAAATGCAACTGATCAGTGCTCTCATGTATATCTCATGTTGTGGCACCTCAACACAAGTGACCTTGGACAGCTTTTCCCTTCACTCAGCCCTTATCGAGCATAGGAAATTCATTCTCGTTACTTTCTGGACACACCTATTAAATCTAAAATCTTGCCCACTCTAGCTCCTTAACATCTTGCAATTAGCAATTACTTGTACATACTGTTAATTATAATACCCCCACCTCAAACACACCACACATGCACATTTGAACTGTTTGTTCATGAATAAATATTATTATCCACAGAATTTATGCCTGAACAAGCTATGATAATCACATGAACATTCTGAATCTTTCAATCATATATACACAGATGAAAATCTGCGGGCAAACTTATCCCATACAAAGCAAAAGTTTCACCCATACATTTAATGCTTCCAAAAATGTGTTAATACTGTGCTATTGAGGGGGGGGGGGGGGCGACCTCCAGTACCATTGTTCAAACAGCTTCTGTACAAATTTCAACAGCCTTTTCTTCCGGGTATTAGGAATTGGGAGAACAGAATTGGTTTACACAAGCAGGATCCCATTCTCATCCAGAAAATTATTTCCCACGATCAATGCCAATCTAGACTCTTCCTCTGGTGTCTGGCAAGCATTATTTGTTTTGACCAAGATAAATTTGAGTCTGCTTTCTCTTAATGAATAGAGCACATCACATTATCCTGAGCCCATGTTTGCAATATTTTCTATAGGAATCTTTCCTTCTTCACAAACAAAAATGTATTATGTTTCTCCAGACCTTGACAGGGCTGTCTATGAAAATGAGCTGTATCCCATTTCCCGTTAATTGACAGTTGTTTATAAGGGTTTGATGGCACAGAGAGAAAAAAAGGTGAAGGACAATAAATGTCAGTAAAAATTATGTCATGTTTTGTTGGTATCCTAAATATCTTGAGGAATGCAATTCATTTTACTGCAGTGTAAGAATATACTTTGTATAATAGGTGTGATCAGTATCAGGACTGGTGCTATAAAAAGAAAACAACACCTAACAATTTGGCATTTAATCTAATTCAAAGTAGTTCCCTTCTGAAGCCAGACACTTAATCCAGCACTGTTTCCATTGATGGAAGCATTCCTGGAACTCATTTTCTGGGATAATCAGCAGCTGCCCCATCATACTCACTTGACGCATTCACACAGCATCCTGAAATCTTTGTCCTTTCAAGTGGGATTTGATTTTTGGAAATAGGAAAAAGTTGTAAGGGGCAAGATCTGGGGAATATGGTAGCTGTCGGACCTGGGGGACGTTGTGCTTGGCCAGAAACCTCTACACAAGCTGTGCTGAATGGACAGGTGCATTGTCATGGTGCAATTGCCACTCACGCAATTCTGGCCTTTTCCAATAAATAGCATCCTGCAAACACCACAACATGTCACAGTAGTACTCCTTGTTTACTGTCTGACCCCATGGAGCATACCCATGATGAACAATCCCCTTGTAGTTGAAGAAAATGGTCAACAGTGTCTTCATATTGCTTTGAATCTTTGTGCTTTCTTTGGTCTTGGGGAGGTTGGGGTCTTCCACTGCGAAGACTGAGCCTTAATTTGGGGGCCATAGCTATAGACCCACAACTCATCACCCATTATGACCGTTTTCAAAAAGTTTTCATCATTCTCAACACAATCAAGGAGATCTTGCACAACTAAAACTCGAGGGTTTTTTTTTTTGTCAGCTGAAAGCAGTTTTGGCACAAACTTGGCAGACACGTGTCTCATACCCAAATCTTCAATGAGAATGGATTGAACTGAACCATAACTAAGCTGCACATCCTCCGATAACTCACAGATGATGATTTGACAATTTCTCCTTACAGCTGCATGCACATCTGCAATGTTTTTCTCATTTCTGCTTGTTGTGGGTCTCCCAGAACATTCGTCACTGTCAGTGTTTTGTCGGCCATCTTGGAAACATCTGACCCACTCATATGTGGCTCATACACTCCTCTCCGTACACTTGCTGCAACTTTGCATAGGTCTTTGTGCAGGTATCGCTAAGATTTTGGCAAAATGTGATGCAGATTCTCTGCTCAACTTCCTCTGTCATGGTCAATGCGATGACCACACGCTACACACATTCCTTCCAAGCACAGCTGTAAAGAGAGGAAGTGAGCTAGGACATTAAAACTTAGAGCGCAATCCAGAGTAACTACGTGGAGTCCTTGCTCCGGTGTAAGAACAATTTGCTCTGGATTGCAATATGAATTTCCCATAGGTTTTCACTATGTAGTGCAGCAACTACGGGTACACATAAAGTCTCTTATGTGCTCCCGTAGTTACTCTGGATTCTAGGGTACGTGTGCATAGATAGTTGGGGTCAAGGTCAATCTGTGCCAAGTGGCTTCACTCTGCATATTTTAGCTCCTTTACTTATCGCACCAATCCTGATATTTATTGATCACATCCATATGAGCCTGGTTAAAACCAGACAGGGTTGGCTCAGCTCTTCATTTGTACAGAGAAAAATAAGTTGACTTTCATCACATCTTACTATATGCGATTAAATAATTAAAAAAGTCTTTAAGCCAAAAGAGAACTCAGAAGAGAGAAGGCTCTGACTGATGACCTAATCTATTTATCACTTGTGGTGGCAGAACATGAGTCAAATAACTCCAGAAAATAGCTGGTGAGGTTCCAAGAAGGTCCTTAGTGATAAGGCAGCCTACAGAAAGTTAAGTAAAATTGTATTACTTACAGGTATCCCCCTTCTCCACAGATCAGAGTGTCTGTGGAATGGCAGGCAAAGAGGGAAGCAGACATGTGGAAGAGGTGGTGCTCCACAGAACTGCTTCAAGTCACTTCTCTGGGCTGGCTGCTTTCTCTGAACTATGTCAAGGAGAACTATGTCAACACATCTCAACAAAATAAACGAATTGTTTTAATGAAATTAGGGTGTCATACATTAAGTCAGTAGGCATGGTTGAGCAGAAGACTGCTGGAAGAGTGCTAAGCAGGAACAAATTTTGGATGGGAGTCTGAAAGCTGATAAAGCTGTCATGAGACAGAACCAGGAGGTATCACTGTTTACAGCTTGGCTGATCAAAATCTCTTCCTGCTTGAGCAGTTTTGGATCATGAGAGGCATGCCCAGATGCCAGATGTGACAGCCATGCTGTGGAGGATTTCATCTGGAAGAGCTGCCTGAAGAACAATTATCCCAGTGACAGGCTTCTGAAACAGACCAGCCTGTTTCCTCAAATGTGCATCAAACATGGCTCAGATGTACAAAGTCACTTGCAGTGATGGGCTTCAAAAAATTTAAGAACCGGTTCTCTGCCCATCTGGCAGCCACTTTTAAATGGCTATTTTTAAACTTTATATGTCCTATCTCTTGTTAAGAACCGGTTCTATAGAGTAGGTGCGAACCTGCTGGAGCCCACCACCGGTCACTTGCCTTCACCTGAACATAGAAATACACCTGGACAATTCCAATCCAGAATAAAGGTCCCCATAACAATATGGAATGAATATTGACGAAGTAGAAAGGTGTCATACAGTACATTAACCAGGGAGGTTATGAATACAAAACAACCCTTAAATATGAAGGTCTGTGTGATTCAATAGCTCACAGGACTGAACAAGGGCAGCGGGCAGGTGCCTGCTGCTGCCCAATGCTGCCCACTGGTGCCTGGTAGAGATGCACAGTACCTGGTGGTGCTCAGTGGTGCCCACTGCCCACTGAGTGGTGGTGCCCACTGGTGCCTAGTAAGGATGCCTGGTGCTCAGTAGAGATTGCCAGTGCCCACTGGTGCCTGGTGGTGCTGCTGCCCACTGGTGCCTGGTAGGGATGCACAGTACCTGGTGGTGCTCAGTGGTGCCCACTGCCCAGCTAGTGGTGGTGCCCAGTAGTGCCTGGTAAGGATGCCTGGTGCTCAGTAGAGATGGCCAGTGCCCTCTGGTTCCTGGTGGTGCCTGTTGCCCAATGGTGCCCAGTGTCACTAGGGATGCTAGTACCCACTGATGCCTGCTGTTGCCTAGTGCCCACTGCACATTGGTGCCCAGTGGTGCCCACTGCACAGTAGTGCTTGGTAGACTGCTCAATGTTCAGTAGGGATGCCTTGTGCCCATTGCCCAATGGTACCAGGTTGTACCCATTAGGTGTGCCCACAGGTGCTCATTGTTTGGTAGTGCCCAGTAGTGCCTGTTGCCCACTGCTGCCCACTACCATGCCCGGTCCCTGCCACTGCCCACTGATGCCTGCCACTGCCCCCAGGTACTCTTCAGTGCTAAGTGCCTGCTGGTGCCCACTTCCCAATGGCCACCAGTGCCTACCAGTGCCCAAAGCCCACAGATATTCTGGAAATTTACTCCTGCAACAGCAGGTTCATTCTGCTAGATAGCAAGACAAAACCACAGATACTTAATTATTCCAACCACGAAGGAAGCATTTCTAATTAAAACAAAGCAATGGATTTAAAGCGAGAATTCCATTTTACAGTACTTGATTCCGAGATGTAAGGTAATTGCTTGCGTTCTGCAGGATTGTCCAGAGAGCAAGCTGGGTGACACATTGATCCATCCTCCTGAAAGGGGTGAGTAGGAGGTTCCAGGAGCTGTTTGCAAGAGTCAGGAAAAACACAGCACCTTTTTAAAGAGATGTCAGCCTGCAGCCCAATCGTTCATTTCTTTGAGAAATAGTGCTGAAGTGATCCACCTCTGCAGGCTGCAGATTGTGCTTTAAAAAGTCCATTACTGTCAATTGACAGAACCACCAAAGGGAACCTGATAAAAATGAAAAGAGCAGCATCCTGAAGCTATGCAAATAAAAGTCATCTAAATATCCAGTGCATTATTGAATTCCTGACTTCTAAGCTTTGAACAGATGAGGGAGGAGGCAGAGAATTTCACAGCACATCTTTTCCTCCTGGAATAGCAAACTGTGTGGAGCTCTAGCCAGTTGGAAACTTTTGTACAAAATAAATATAAAGCCAGTGACTTCAATGCATATCGAGGATCTTTCCTGACAGGTCTGCATTTTTATTTGCTCTGCATGAAATTACATGATATACATACACATGATGTATGTACATGATATACATACACATACACATGATACACACCAGGAGAACCTAACTCAGTCTTGTGATCTGGGCTATTGGCAAGACACCTTGCATTTTACAGGTCTCAAAGAAGGACACGTCTTTGGTTTACCAGAGACACCATCAGTTTGCTGGCTTGGAGAAGTCTTCATTTTCTTTCATTTGCTTGAAAAATTCCATGAATGGTCACACCTTTCTCACATAGCAAATCTGAACCTATCAACAAAAGTCTCATAGTGGCATCTTCCTATCCTGGAAGTCATTACTGAGAAAAGGGAGAGTCCCCAACCCTAGCTGTCTTCACTATAGTTAATTCAAATCAAGTTTCGTATCTTATCTGGTCTCCTGAGCACATCTGGAGCCTGATGCCACATCTTCAAAAGGAGCAAAACAATAGCAGCACCTCATAGAGCATCAAGACAAAAAAAAGGTCCTTGAAAAGCTCACTTCTCAAAAGTCTCTGTGAGATATTTATGGAAAGTTTTGGCAAAAACAGCAGGTTCAGAAACACATTGTGTTCTTTGTTCACACATCCATCCATTCTGCATTGTGCACCAACTTAGCTGGATTGGTGCAGGCCAGGAGGCAGATCCATGGAGCTGCTGACCCTCTGCACCAGTGGCTCAAGTGCCATAGCTAGTGGGGGGTGCAGCACTCGGTCTCAGAGAGAGCCTAACCCCTTCAGAGCCATTCCAAGAGCTGGATTTTGCTCCCCCCAGCCTGGAATGGCTCAGAAGGAGTGAGGCTCCCTCTGATACTAAGTGCTGTGCCCCCGTCTAGCTATGCCACTGAGTGGCTCCTAATTGGCTGGAAATGATGCACCATTTTTGAAGGTGCCATAACATTTACAGCAGTAGGTGACTACTGCTGTCATACTCAATTGATACAATTTGGCCATGATTCATTCATTTTACCCACTTTTGCTGTTCCAGATGCCCACATTCCTTCCTCAGCCAAGCCTTCTTGCATGAAGGTCAGTGATTCAATTCATTTTTTCCCTTTGTTTTCTATGGCACTTCACTCTTTAAAGAAGGAGACTTCCAAGCCCATTAAGACCCAAGTGAAGGAAGGCACCCAGGCAAATGAATGAAGGATGTTTATGTCACATACAGACAAATATTTCCAAATTAAATTTGAATTTCCTAAACTAGCTCAATGGTCTTTAACAAGTAACAATGACCTACTCACTTTCAATTTTAAAAAGCCTTAACTTCTCTTTCTTTTGAAGTACTGACAAAGGACCTTATAGGACTTGCAGTAATTTCCTTTTTTGGAAAAAGGTAATTTTCTCTAAACAATCATGTGCCATCACAGTAGGAGGGAGCTGCTCACACACAAACAAGAAGGTTACATTTCCATTTAATGAAAAATACATTTCCCAAGAAGAGCTTTGTTTCCTTACAACTCCATGGTGTGAAGTTCATACCATATAAATGGGACAGCTGGAACAAATAGAACAATAGAAGTAATGCTTTCAGCAGACCTTATATTAATTTTGTTCAAATGTTGATACCCAAGACTCAGTTTTACAATGCATATGAAATCAATATAAATGAAAAGTCACTGACTCACTAACTGATTCACTCATTCATTCACAGACTCACTGACTGACTCATCCATGCCCAGACAAAACCCAAATTTCAAAACCAAATTATAAATTTTGGGGAGGATGTTCCTTCCATGATGGAAGCACCCACTAAGAACTGGTTTTCAGAAATTCCCACTAGAAGGGAGTGAAAAGGGGTGCAAAATGTTTTCCTTCTTATACTTTCCATTGAAGAATCCCTGATTGAGGGACGCTGTGCCCCAACCCCTGGACCTTGAAGCATTAAATTCGGGGAGCATATTCTTTCTGTGAGGGGAGCATCCACCAAGAAACAATTTTGAGAAATTTAACCCCTAAAGGTCTGCAAAGGGGTCAACGCATTTTCTGCCTATACATAACACTGAAGACTAGGGGTGAAATCCAGAGTAACTATGGGGAGTCCTTGCTCCGGAGCAAGAACAACTTACTCTGGATTGCAATATGAATTTCCCATAGAATTTCACTAGGTGGTGCAATAACTACGGCTGCACGTAATGTCTCTTACGTGCTCCTGTAGTTACTCTGGATTGTGCTCTGACTGATCAACAACCAGTTGATGCACTGGTTGGAGGCTGCACAGAGGGTGATGGTGCGCATGGGGGATGTTGTGCATGGCGGTGGTGGAACGCATTGGGGATGATGTGCATGGGGGATGATGCGCATGGGGGTTGGTGCACATGTGAGTGAAAGCACATGGGGTGGTGTGCATGGGGGATAGTGCACATGGGAGTTGGTGCGCATGGCGGGTTGATGCATATGGGAGGTTGATGTGCATGGGGGTTGGTGTGCATGGGTAGGTTGATGTGCGTGAGGGGTGAATGGGCATGAAGGGTGCACATCTGGGGATGTGCATGGGAGGGGTTTTGCTATTAACCACTAAAAGTATTGCATTAATGTAGCCAGAATACTATCAGAGATATCTAATACATGTAACATACCAAAGAATATGCATTTGCTGCATAAGAGAGTACCTTTTTATTCTATTCTCTGTCTTTCTGCTTGACACTAAATAGTAGCTACATAAAGGCAATGGAGAATAACCAAGAATGCTATGATTTTAAGTGGTGGCTGTAGTGGCTGTGGTGGCTGAATGGTTAAAGATGCTGTACTTGTTGACCTGTAGGTTGGCAGGTTCTTCCTGAGTGCCTCACATCACTTCTTCCAGCAGTTTGAACTGTCAATTTAGCAGTTCAAAAGCATGCAGGGTAATAAATAGATACCACTTCGATGGGAAGTCCGGCTTCCTAGATCGCATAGCAGCCCACCAGGTGCTTCAGGGAGCACATATGACATATGCTCCCAGGCCCCCCGAGACACTTTCATGGGAGTAAGATCAATTGAACACAATGGGGCTTACTTTTCAGTAGACATGGTTAGGACTATACACTTCTTTTGTTCAGTTAGGTTTTCTAATATTCTTTTTCTGGCTTTTCTGGTGCTTCCCCACTCAATATGCTTTAAGATTTGAGAAGCTTGCTGGACATTAACTAGTTAAAGAATAAGAAGCAGAAGGTGGGAATCAATGGTTTTCACCATTGTGGCATGATACAACTTGCAGCTCAATGAGCATTGATATCCTATCTTCCTTCAACAGAACCTAGATAACAGAGTTTCTAGGGGGTCTCCCCTCCAAGTACTGATCATCCCGGCCGATTTAGCTCCTGCAGGTAATTATGTTTTCGCCTTAGGCTATGAGTGTACAGCTGCCTGTGTACAGCTAATTGTTTTAAAAGGATATGATCAAATTTGTCTTAAAGTGATTCCACCCCAGAAACTATTTAATAAATAGAATGATTGCAATGTGAGAGGTTGAAAGCCAGGTGTTAAAAGCGTAACAAATTAAAGCAATTCTGCGGTGGACCTCAAAAAGTTCTGAAGTGGGAGGTTTTATTACAAGAAATCCATCAGCCTGCAGGAATGTGTTTTAAGCAAGGACTTGGGTAATATAGCACATCTCAGTCAGGAGTTATTGTTTAATACAAGCATTAAAATGTTGAATCTTTGTCAGGGTTATGATAGCAATTGGCAGAAGAAAACATCCCAAGATGCCAAATGGCTGCTCATAATCACAAAGCCAAAACATAAGCTTTCTTTCACTATCAATCCCCTGTTGATTCTTTTTAAATGGTTTTCTAAAAGGTAAATGGCTTTATTAGAGAAAAATTTCTCTTCTAGTTTTGTGTAGAAAAGAGGAAAATTTCCATCACAGTATGGTAACTCTCAACACACTACAAAAATATCTACTATTATCTGCATCCATCAGTACTCCCCTCCCCACTCCAGATGTCATCCATTACTCTCAACAACAGCGATAGTGAAAAGCATGACTAAAAAGATACTTCAAAGCTATGGGAAATTTGTTGTGGGCTGAGTGAAGGTGGAGATGGGGCTACATCTATTTTCAGTACAGTCACCCGTGTTTCTATGACATTTTTTGGAATTAACACAGAACAAGAACTCCCACACAGTTTTGGGGAGTCCAATATCAAATAGCTATGTTGTTTTCATTGATTTCCCCTGGAGACCATGAAAACCCCACATAATCAAAATTAAGACCTAGATCTTTGACAGTCCTATTAGCAACTGAATCACATATCATCTCCTAGGAATAATTAAAGATGAAGGTAACCTTTAATAGATCTTAGATTGCTCTGAGACTGGCACACACTAGAGTGGGCCAGTTCTGATGGAAAACATCTTGTTTACTTGAAGGTTTATACTTAATAATATTCTTCCATGTTCATTCTCAGGGTTTATCCCAGAAGCAACATCCCTGCTAGCAAGACAGGTGTATTTCTGGAACATCCACAAAAATTTGAGAGAGAATAGATAACAAGGAAATACTTATTTATACAGAGTGTAATTAATCTGTGGAATTATCTGCTGTAGGATATTCTGATGACATCTGGCCTAAGAGGCTTTAAAAGGGGATTAGACAGATTTTTGGAGGAAAGGTCCATGACAGGTTACAAGCCATGATGGGGATGTGCAATCGCCTGATTTTAGAAGATTCCTCAGAATGCCATGTGCAAGGGAGTGGTTCCAGGATGCATATCTCTTGTCTTGTGTGCTCTTGAGAAAGCCTATGCCTTTGGTTAGGGGTACAAGGTACAGGAAGCTGGACTAGATAAGCCTTTGGGCTGATCAAGTGGGGTTGTTCTTACATTCCTAGGGACTAGGACCATTTATCTAGCTTGACCAAGGTTGAGTCAGTATGGGGTGTGATTCTGTTAGGAGAAAGGAACCATGTGAAGAAGTGAACCACACGTATTTGTTGGAACAGGGACACTGCAGTAATGCAATCCCCAAGATTGCAATTCCCAAGTAATGCAATCCCCAAGAGGGGATTTTTGCTATGAAACTGGAAGTGCCTGCCATGCCTCTCTCCCTCCTCAGAGCTCTCAAACAACCTGCCAGAATCTTCTTCCCTCCTTTCTGCCATGCTAACGCATAGGATGACACCTTCAATGGCCCAAAGAAAGACTCCACAACAGGTAAGATCAAAAGTAGTTAAGATTGTATTTTTTGTGATTGCTTTGGCTTTGATTGATTCATGGATTTTTCCTTTTTAACACTGTCTCTTTTATCTCTTACAGGTTACTTCACCCTTCAGAGCAAACTCCAGAACACAGCCAACTTGATTTCTCCCATACAAAAGATAACACAAACCAAACACCCAACTGTTCAACAGGTAAGTAATGTAGATACCACATCCATACTAATTGTCCATCATTGTTTCATTCTTTGTTTTTAGGTTTGTCCAGGCAAGGACTGGCGAGGACAAAGGACCGGCGAGGTGTCCTGCACTTTCTCCCAACCATGATCCTCCTGCCTCACCAGTAGCCGCCCTCCCGCCTTTTCCCCCTTTTATATCCCTCTCTTCCCTCCTTCCCCATCTTTCCAAGGGAGTGGATAGGCTCTTCCCCTCAGCCTGAAATGGGACAAGAAAGGTCTGAATGTGAGCAGCTGGTATAATGTCTCTGAGGGTCCATATCTGGATGCTATCCGGGTACTCCTCTACATAAGGCATTCTTTCTCCGGTGTTCCACACCGCCAGTTGACAGGGGACATATTTCACAGCCTCAGTGGCAAAATCATCAAACACTTGGGGCTCCTCATGACAGCGCCCATTTTCTTTTTCATATTTGTTTGTTACATTCTCCCTTCTTCCTGAAGAGAACCCATGACAGCTAACAATCAATAAAACACATAGTAAAATGCAACTAAACACAGTAAAATAAAATTAAAACAATAAAATACAATTAAAAAATATAAAATATCATGCAGTCAGCAATAATCTTCTAAATAAAAGATAATTTAAAAGGCTGCCAATGGGGAAGGGGGCTCAAAGGCTATTTAAATAAAAAAATGTCTTTAGGCCCTGCTGGAAGGTTAATATTGAGGAAGCTGATCTTAATTCAAAAGGGAGGGAGTTCCATAGAGTAGGTACCACCACTGAGAAGGCCCAGTTTCTGGCCGCCATTCCCATGACCTCTCTCAGATGACTGCAGAGAAGAAGCTGGATTGTACGGAAGGAGGCGGTCCCTCAAGGACACTGGCCTCAAGCCATTTAGGGCTTTGATGGTCATAATTAACACCTTGAATTCAGCTCAGAACTGAACCAGCAGCCAGTGCAGCCACTGGAGCAGCAGCATGACAGAATCAAACCACCAAGCTCCAGCAATTACGTGCGCCGCCGTGTTTTGAACTTCCGTGTAACTGCTTTGTAACTTCCAAATTGCTTTCAAGGGCAGCCCCATGTAGAGTGCATTATAATAAGCTCTATTATTATAGACATCTGTTGATGTCACCAAGGCATAGACCACCATGGCCAGATCTGATTGAGACAGGTGGCGCACTAACGGAAGCTGGGCAAAGGTGCTTCTGGCCATAACTGACACCTGGGCATCCAGGAGCAGCTACAAATCCTGGATCTCTCCCAAACTATGAACCTGCTCTTTCAGGGGGAGTCACACCCAATTTAGAGCAAGACAATAGTCCAGCACCTGCATCATTGACTTCTGAACCAGGAGACTTAAAGAGGCTTGGAGGGCCTCCAAAGATGGAAAAAAATAATTTAAAAATAATCCTCCCACCCTAGCAGCAATGAAATCCTGGGGACTGTGTTGCTGGTTTTTCCTTTCCTTAAAGTGAAATATAGCATTGCTCCCTAACTGGTGGTCATGACTCATCAGTTTGGGAACCACTGCTCTAGTAACTGCAATAGGGTCATAATGCTTTCCTATCACCTTCTCAAAACCATTCTCATTTTGGAGGTGTTGCCATTGCCATACAAAATGTTCCATTCCAAAACTTAGGAATGGTTCTGTATCCAGTCATATATGTCCTACATTAGTGTTTGTGGTGGGAACAGCTTAATTAAACAAAACCAAAAATGCTGAAGGCATAGGGTTAACATACATACATAAGTGCATGTTTCACTGGTCTCTCTTGATAATCACAGGCATTGAGTAATTCACAACATCAGATGCACTTAAAATAGCAAAGGAGGCACTAGTTGAGAGGTTGCTATTGCATTCTTCCGCAGCAAAATACTGGGCCTTTAGTTCTATGAAAATGTAAATTCCCGGCAATAGACACTGAAGAAATGATGCTTGGCTCTGTACCAAATGTTCTAGCAGGGAAAAGATTTGTTTCCTTTCAACAACTGCACAATAAAGCAATTTTTGCTGATCTGCAGGGAAGAATAGTGTGAACACCCACATTTAAACAAAAATGATTAAAAAACACACTTTCCAGCTGGTGCAGTTTTAACATTATGCTTAATTATCCCCCCCTGGTCTTTTAATCATTGCTAAAATACTTGTGAACCTCCTTTTAAAAACATTTTTACTAGTGCTCAGTAATACCCTAATTGAAAGAAAGCACATTAGCAGACATTTTTTTATTGTGAAAAAATGATCAAAAATAGTTCAATTCCATTCCCTAAAGAGGAACATTCAGGTAAATTGTTCATTTCCTCTTCACACAAGTACAGAGGAGTCAGGCAGGGCTGCATTCTGGCACCCCTCCTGTTCAACTTCTACATTAATTCCTTGGTGGAACGCCTGACCCAACTAGAGTTTCATCCTCCAAAAATTGCTCATAGACATCTTTCCCTGTTACTATATGCGGATGATGCAGCTTTAATTTCCAGGACTCCTGTGGGTCTGAGGAGAGCCCTACAAGCCTTGGCAACTTGCTGCAGAGACAACCAGTTAGAAATTAATTACAGTAAAACTAAGGTAGTGGCTTTTGGGGAAAGAACCAAGACCTTTGTTTGGAAAATAAATGAGCACCGGATTGAACAAGTCACTCAATTTAAATATTTGGGGGTGATATTCCAAAATAACAACTCTAGGACTGCTTGTGGCTCTTACCTTGCCCTAAATGCACAAAGAAGCGCTTCAGCCATAATTCAATATATCAAAACAAAAGGCGGTAATTCTGTCCCGGCCGCTCTTAAGTTATTATTAAGTTATTCCATTCTAAAGTTCTGGCCCAGCTATTATATGGCTCACAGCTGAGACCTTTTTCTAATATAAAAGAGTTGGAACGTGTACAGTCTAATTTTCTGAGGGCAATCTTAGGTGCCCCTAGAGATGTCTCCAACGCTGGGCAGGTTAGAGTCGAAGCAATGATTTGGACAAACATATTTTCATTTTGGCTCAGGTTGTTATTTAACTCAGAGGGCATTGTTACTCTTACTTTAAGGGATGGTATGCACCATGGCTGGCTAAAGAGCATTGGAAAGAAATTAGCTCAGTTGGGGCTCTCAATGATTGATTTGCCCCTCTTGGGCCTTGAGCAGGCAAGGACAGTTATAAAGCAACGCATACTTGATATCAAAAGGCAGAATGACTTGGCAAATGTTGTAGATCCCCTTGTCATACTAGATCTTAGACCTCAGACTATGGCATTGTACTTGTCCCACCTGGAAATATATAAGCACAGGAGGGCTTTCATGCTAGCTCGTTTCAATGTCCTACCCTCTGCTGTTCTAGAGGGATGTCACAAAAAAATCCCTTATCATGAACAGATTTGTCCCTGTGGTCTGGACGAGATTGAGACTTCGGAACATGCTTTACTGCATTGTACTTTTTATAAAGACCTGCGAATCTCACTTATATACCCATTGCTGTCCAACTCGCCTGGGAGATCTAGCCATCAACTCTTATATATGCTTTTGGCCAATGGAAAGTCAGCCTCTGTGTATGCTGTTGCAAAATTCCTTGCTGCTGCCATGAGAATTAGAAACACTATTAGGAACGTCACAGAACAAGCACTGTCTATTTGTTGCATTGTTTTTTATTATCTAAATTTGGCCTATTTTAGAATTTTAATCTATATTTTAATCATGGTTAATGATTTTAGGGCATATTATGTCCCTTTGCACTTTTATAGTTGCTATATTTATATTTTTATTTTATACTCTTATCTCTGGATGCACTTGTAATTACTGCCTATTTTGTGCTGGTCAAAGACTGTAATAAAGGATTTATTATTATTATTACACAAGTACAGGTGAGGTTCACAGTACAGGGACCACCACCCTGTAAACCCCATTTCTGGTTGTCATCCCCACCGCTTCCTTAATGGCAGCAAATTAAGTGGGCAATCCTAACCTAGGGAGGCTCAGCTCATCGGTCTTCCTGTCCCTGTGATGATGTACGAAGGCAAGTGCATGTCTGTGCACTGGCCTAACCCCACTCTCAGGAGTGGGGCAAAAATGTCATGTCTTAACGGCACTTTTGTAACACCCTCAGGTCACCACAGGACTTAAACTGGGGCTTAGGCCATCCTAACTGGAGATTAGGATTGCAGCCTTAAAGGGCCTTCTCAGATGACCCAGGGGAATGGACCAGATTGTACAGAAGAAGTAAGTCTCTCAAGTCATAAAGTGTTTTAAAGATCTAAAGATCAAAATCAGCACCTTGAACTTGACCCAGAAACAAACTGGCAGTCAGTGCAGCCATCATTTTGCATTAACTGCTACTTCCAGACTGTTTTTAATGGTAGCCCCACATGGAGTGTATTGCAATAAATCCAATCTTGATGTCAATACGGTATGTACCACTGTGGCCATATCTGATGGTAGCAGTTATGGCTGCAATCCTAAAGACACTTTCCTGGGAGTAAGACCCATTGAACACAATGAGACTTACTTATGAGTAGACATGATTAGGATTTTGCCCCTTGACTGCAGTTGGCTCACCAGCTGAAACTGGGCAAAGGTACTCTCATTCACAGCTGACACTTGGACATTATAAGGTATTTACTTTTCCTTGGTCAAGAACCTGACACCTGTTTCGTATTTTGTGGCTAATTAAAATCACATCTTTTGAGTTTGATTTATAGTTATATTCTTATGGATTAAATTGGTGTGAATTCCATAAAATCTTAGCCCAAAACTTTGTAGCCTTTGTGTTACTTGTGCAGTGAAACAGTGATTTACAGGAATACAAGATGCTGTTATGCTCCTTGGTTGTTTTCTGTACGTCCACACCAGTTAAGTAAGCATAGAATCACATCCTGAAATATTATTCACCCAATACGCATGCACTTCAATTCAGTGTTTGATAAATAGCTTGACTAAAACAAAATTGGGATTCTGAACAAATGAGAAAAGCAGGATACAGTTATTATTAGAGACATCCATTATCAAACCACAAAGTTGTTCTTTTGTGTTTTTTCCTGTTGATTCCGATTGGCTAGATAGAACAAATAAATAAATCATAACAGGAGCTATTATTCTGAAACAATTTCAGTGGTGTGATCTGTAATTTTAGCAGTAGTGCCACACTATGATCATGCAACAGGTTCCCTTGCTCACAATGATGCAAAAAGCAACCTTATGAACTTTTGCAGAATGAAAATCAGAATAAAAGGCAGTGTGACAATAAGGTGATAATGATCCTGGGCTACATTTCAAGGCTGTCACAAGGATGATTGAAATGTCTAAATTGCTTGCAACACCTTGAATGTGCTATATAAAAAAAATGTAAGGCACTGTTATTATTAGATGATATTATATATATATATATATATATATATATATAGATAGATAGATAGATAGATAGATAGATAGATAGATAGATAGATAGATAGATAGATATAGGTATAGATATAGATAGATAGATAGATAGATAGATAGATAGATAGATAGATAGATAGATAGATAGATAGATAGATAGAGCTTATAATTTGCAAAATAATGAAAGAGCTTGCAGTTTATGCCATATTGCTTAACACCCATAAAATCTGGACAGGTAAGGTTGCTTTAGTTGGTGCAAGGTCATGGGGATTATGGGAGGGTGTCCTTCTTGGAAAGAGTTGGTGGAATGAAGGGTAGATTGAGACCTGGAGCTGGACAGAATTGGCAAAGTCCTCCTCCACCACATCTTAACCCACATCCTGGCTTCCCCTATTTGTGTCAGCTAAATATCTGGTCTGAATCTTTGAAGCCCCGTGGAATGGCTGGGTATTACTAAGGGTAAAGTGAAAACATCCTGTTATCCCAAGGAGACTTCCCTCCACCTTGTAATCTGTGCTGGATACACTACAGGCCATGTGGCCTGGTTGTGCTGGTGCAGGTTAGGATTGAGTTTGTCATTACCAACAAACAGATGCTGCCTTATATTTTACAGTGCTCACATCCAGTAAAGTATTTGTAAGATTGCCATCTTGGTCCATCTAGCTCATAATTTGTCTGTGCTCGAGGGCAACTTCCAAGGTTTCAAGCGTGCAAAATATGTGTTCTTCTATCAAGGTTTAATGTCTTCTCCAGTAATGATTGTCTTTCCTCCTCCTCCTTTATGAGTAAGAAGAATGATTTTTGTATTTGTGTAATTAATCAAGACAGAGAAAAATGCTATACAAATCTAGAACACAATATGATTTTTTGCGCATAATAGCTACTTGGCATGCAGAAACTGTTAGATAGCTAGTTTTTTCAGCCCCATGTATGATCTAAATCTGTTTCCAACACCATGGTATTGGCTACAAAATTCTGAAGACTGGCTCCAGTGTAGACCTAACTTGGAATTTCTCATTTATCTTTTATCAAGATATACCTTCTTGTGGGAAAGAAGTTCCTGCATTTCCTCTGAGAAGATGCTATAATTATGATACCTGGATCTTAAGATTTCTTAAGATTCAACCTAGCATTGATGTGATCTCACTCTATATTTTAACCGATCCAGTATCAGTCTTCCTCTTTCCACCTCCAATCAGTTTTTATGTTTCTAGTAAAACAGTAAGGAGAACTATATTGGTTAAAATTTCAGTCCTAAATTTAGACTACCTTTAAATTTTTGAGTGGAATTTTTTAGGAGTGCTTAATAAGAGAGGGAATTTTCTTCTTTGCAATTGAACATTTGGTTCTCAATTCTAGCTGTTGGAATTTCATAAACATTGCACCAAATCAGAACTCTTAAATCCAGGATTAACTTTTAGCACATAAGTAAATCCAGAAGGTCAGTTAAACTAATATCATAGATGAGCAACATGTCTACATTTTATTGAGTAAATTTGTAACAGCACATTCTGAAGATAAAGACATGCTCAATTTGATATTATTTTCCTTGTATGTGACATTTTTGATAATGAGGTATTACCAGATCACAGAGAAATCATCTTCATTGCCTGATATTAAGATACAATACCTGTTAGATTACAATTTAACTAAGAATCGTGAAGTTATGAGACAAATCATGAACATGCCAAGGTGTAATCCAGGGATGGTGATAGAGTGTAGTATCTACCGCAGAAATATTGATGCCAATGAATAAATGAGAAAAATTGCTTGGAACATAAATTGGGCCACATTTTATTGAAAGGCAATCAAACACAAAAACCTACTTCAAAACTCCTTCCCCTTAATGACAGCATCTAAGATAGAGCACAGGGAAAAAAATCTACTCCCCTTTTGGGCATTCCCACCTTGACTCAAAGCTACAGATCTCTGCAAGCTAGAATGGCTTTGAGGTTAACTTTGCAATCCAAGCCCGAGGGATCACAAGCCAGACCCCTTGAACCACACAGCCTTTAGGATTGGTACTCATTCCCCACTGATTTCTGCTAACCTCAATGTTGCTCCAGGACCGGCTATTTCTGCTCCTGGCCAACACCAAATCTGCCATATATGATTATCCCAGTTACAGAAAATAACCACCTGACCAAATTTAACAGTTCTGGAGTATCAAGGGAGTGCAATAGCTTTGCATTTCAGAATTTACTCTTGTACCACTGTGGGCATTCATATATTTTGCCGGTTTTTCTATCCAAGTTTTCCGAGTCAGTTTGAGTCCACAGTTTGAGTCCATATTTGATAACTATGCCAGCTGTATATCAAATAACTAATATGACCCACGTATTGATGGCTTTGATAGTATTGTCAGAATTAAGTTTTGATTTTGATCACCTAGTATATTTGCTAAGCTTTCATATTAGAATTTTCCAGACTCTTCTGAATATATTCCTTGGCTATCCTGGTCTTATTTTTTTGTGTCGAATGTTGTCAGCTTGGAGTATGCCCAAGTATACTAATAGTTCACTACTGTTCAGGTTGTACTTCTTGAACATGCTTTAATTTTTGCATTGTTCAATTTCTTCTTTTTCATTTCATTCAATCTGGTAGCATCGCCTCTCAATTTCTTTATCTTGTTTTCTAGTCTTTCCATTTTGGCATTGTTCTTTGTTGTTGAAGAGCCCTACAATCCAGAGTAACTACAGGAGCACATAAGAGACATTTACGTTGACATAGTTATGGCACCACCTAGTGAAAACCTGTGGGAAATTCATATTGCAATCCAGAGTAAATTGTTCTTAAGTCAGAGCAAGGACTCCCCATAGTTACTCTGGATTGCACCCTTAATTTATTAATACCCAATTCTACAGTCACAACTACTGCTATTTAGTTCTTTTAGGGCACAATCCTAACCAGTTTAGTTTGGCATAATTCATGTGGCATATCTTTATGTGGTGATGTGGGGAGATTGGCGTATGCCGGTGTTTTTAGGAGTGGGGCAGAAGTGTCTTATGGCACTTTTCTGACACCTTCAGATCAGCACTGGACTTATGCCAGGTCTGATATACTGTAGACCAGTGGTTTTCAATCTTCCTAATGCCATGACCCTTTCATAAGTTCCTCATGTTGTGGTAACCCCCAACCATAAAATTATTTTCGTTGCAATCCTATCCACATTTACATAGGAGTAAAGGCCCCCTGACTATAATGGGATTTATTTCAGAGTAGCTCCAAGGCTGCAATCTTATGCACTTTCCTTGGAGGCAGTCCCACTGAACTGAATTGACTTACTTCTGAGTGCACATGCATAGGATTGGGCTCTACTGCTCCGTGCTATGCACATTTTCCTGGGAGTTAACCTCACTGAACTCAATGGGAATGACTTCTGAGTACACATGCATAGAATTGGACTGCAATCCTAGCACTTTCCTGGGAGTAGCCCCATTCACTATCATGGGACTGACTTCTGAGTAGTCAGAAGTCCCCCAAGTCCCCTCCTGTGTGACCTGGGTAGGTGTTGCCCGCACCTGGGGGAAACCCTCCCGCTTAGTCAGCCCCAGTGCGCGCGCAGCTACAGCTGGAGGTCTGGGAAGCCTGACCTGCCCCCTGCACCAGGGGTCTTAAGGCGACCCCCAGGAAAGCTCTAGGCGACCACCAAAGAGGTCCCGACTCCCACTTTGAGAAACACTGCTGTAGACTGATAAATACTGTAGACTGATATATAGGATTGCAGCTGTGCAATCCATTCGTGCTGGCATGCTCCTATCCACCTGTGGATGACAAGATCAGGTGGAAATGCCTGGAACCTGGTGCACATTGCAGAGCGTTGTTGTATTTGCTGACACTGCTGGTGAGCTCAATGAATCCACCACTTGCTGCCAACTGAGCAAGTAGAAGGGCAAGACTACCATCTGAAATGAAAAATTCATTCAGAATGGGGCAGGCCATGGTAGGGACATGAAAGGAGTGGGAGAAACAAGGACATTTCTGGGCCGGGAGGAAGGAGAAACCAGGATGGGAGGAGGAGGAAGGTGATAGATCAAGTGACTATGGCATATATCACATCTTATCTCCTCCATTTGAAACCTCTCCTCCCCTTTCCTCTCCTAGTATATATGCTAACAAATAGGTGGTGTCCAGAGTTGGGCCGTGCCTCGCCCAACAACCGGTTCGCTGGAAGTGTGGGCGGGCGGGGTTGGGGGCGGGGCAAGGGTCAGTGGGTGGGGTGAGGGGCAGGGCGAGGGGCAGGGCAAGGGGCGGGCCCCAACCCCGGTGCACTGCATATGTGCCAACCCCCTGCGCACATGCAGTGCATCTCCTCCAGGAGATGCACTGTGCACATGCCTGGGGTTGGCGCATGCGCAGTGCGTCTCCTCCCAGTTGGAGGAGACGCACTCCAGTTGGAGGAGACGCACTGTGCGTGCGCCGAGGTTGGCGCGCTTGCAGTGTTTCTCCTCCCAGAGTGCGAACCGGCACGCTAGGTTTTCTGCCCCCCCCCCCCCCCGCTGCTACTACCAGTTCGGTAGTGACGGGGTTTTTGGAACAACCGGTTCGGGTAATCCAGGCCGAACTGGCCTGGGCCCACCACTGGTGGTGTCTATCCAAGGAGACCTATTGGTGACTGTGTGGCCTACAGCTGGAGGCTGCCTGATCACTGCAACACTGCTACTACAATTGGATGCAACTCACAGCTTTTTGGCATGGCTGAAATGGTGCTGGTGAGGAAGACGATAAATCAGGGTATTAATGGCAGTTTGATCTTAAGAACAGCAGTTTAATTCCAAGCAGTAGCTCAAAAATTTAATGTTTCCTTGACCTAGAAACAGTATTCTGGTGCTGCAGTTCAGTAATGCAGCTCATTCATTTAAATTTCCATATAGAAATGGCTCCATTTAGTGGTTCAGTTCCACGGTTGCCTGTAATTTGATAACAAAATTATTACAAGTGAGAACGTTAAATACAATGACCTAGAGAAGCACTGAAGGATGGAACTCTCTTTTTCCCCCTCTAGGCTATTGCTTCTATTTACAAACAGTTTCCAATTTCAGTAACACAAAATTTTGTCGTTGGAATAATTGGAAGAACTTAATCAAGACTGTTATTGTTCAGACCTGGAAATGTATTGACATAAGGAGCTCCTTATCCAACATAGGCTGTCTGTCTGAATCCTATCGCTAGTCAATCATCATGTCCCATATGGGACAATTGAATGTACATGGGGAAGAGAGAACTAATACGGCTACTGGTCCCTGCTCAGTAATATAGAGAGCTAGTAGTAGATATTGGAAGAAAAGGGTAAGTGGTGACATTGGAAGGAAAGTGATAGCAGCATAAATGAAAGAACAATACGTTATTCCTTCTTGTTCACATACTTAAAGTTGAAGCAGAATGTAATTTCTCAATATACATACAAAATCTATGCAGTATAGATTGTCTTCACATTGGTTCTGTTACATAACCAAATTAACAAAAGTCTCAGGTCCTTCATACTTCTTTTTCAAACACATTCTGGGGCAAACTATCTGAATCCCAAACCTATCCCAAATCTATATTGCCCTTTTCCCCGTGATACAGCAATGCCATAATGCCTATTATGCATCCTCTGGGGAAGAGGTGGTCTGGGTAAGCTTTCGGTAAGTACCATTCATTCTGTTACCCGTAAGCTGACAAACACAGATGGGTCTACAGAGACCTACACTGGTAGAATCACTAGCATAAGTCTACCTGGAATCAAGTTGTAGAACTGGGTATGGATAGGGGACTACTATTCTTCACCTGCAGTCACTGAGCCTGTCCCTTTTCCAGACCCCATCTGCACCCCCAGAATGCCTTCAACTACTCCATGTCACCTATACATACCCCATCCATCATCTTCCATCAACATACCTGCCTCAGCAGGTCTAGGGAGCTCCACTGATGTGGACACGAATGTACACTGCTAGAGAGGCTTTAAAAACTCTCCTAAGGCTGTTGGAGCTTCCAGAAGGACAGCTGAATAGGATTGAACTATACATGCATTTGGCTCTTCCCAAAGTTTTGGGAAGTCAGAATTAACACCACCACCACCCCCGCTTCCCCAGAAAAATAATCTATCCATCACAATTTTGACATGGAACCCCCATTGTGATTGCTATTTGCCCCAGAAGTGAAGGTCACATATGTGCTCCCATTTGCCACATATGCAAATCTCCCAAACTGTTTTCTTTTACATGCAGTCATAGAAGTTCCACAGAATGGATTCTGTAAAGCCAGTATAATTTTTCCTTGTTTACTCCAAGTAGCTTATGCTCCTTCCCTTGCTTGGTTCTTGTTTCGGCTTTTGGCTATTGGTGAGGCAGATGCCTTGAGAGTCTGCTTGACTAATAAAAATTCTCATGCCTAGCTTGAGGCCAAAGTATGCAGATAATGAGCTTCTGCCACAATAGATTTTTATTTCAAGGCTTTCCAGTGAAACAAACCATGAAAAGGGACTCTCAGGTTTGTAAGCACAGCATTTAAAGTTGCAACAAAAGTTCCGTGGGGTGCACTTTTGCAAGTTTCACGTATGATAACACCATACTGTAGGAACATCAACATTGTTTCATGGATCCATTTGCTATTCTTTGAATCCATATGCAGGGGTAGAAAGTGACCGATTGGAGGAGATCTACTTTTGAAAAAAAGGTTTTGGGTAATCAGAATTAACACCACCACCAGCACCACCCTCCGCTACCCTCAAAAAACAAAATAAAACAAAAAACCAGATAAACATTGTGCCTCTGTGCTTCTCTTGTTCTGCCAGGTATGGTTCCTGGAAGCAGAGTTTAGACCAGTTATTATCAACCTTTTTCATCTCATGGCACACTAACAAAGCAGTGAAATTGTCAAGGCACACCATGATCTTAATTAATATAGCATACTTGAGGACTATCTATGGCACATCAATGTGCCATGGCACACTGGTTAAAAATCACTGGCTAAGATCTTAATTAATATAGCATACTTGAGGACTATCTGTGGCACATCAATGTGCCATGGCACACTGGTTGAAAATAACTGGCTAAGAGCCTCCAAAAGGAGTTGTCTTTGGAGGGTAACCACTTCCTCCCCACATCGAAAGCAGGCCATGATGGAAAAGCTATTGCAGAACTTTGAGAGCTTGCAGGACATTATCAGTACAATCCTATTCATGTCAACTCAGAAGTTCCATTTGGGTTTAAAGAGGCTTACTCACAGGAAACAGCTCTTATGATTGTAGCCTATGTCTGCTTTGTAGGATTTCCTTGTATTCTGAGTTCTACAGAATCAGAGGACAATGGAACTTGAAGGAAAGGAAACTTGGCATCATATTATAAGCGTTATAGTGAGAAAGATAGATTCATCAGGGATATCTCTTGTTCTAGGTTAAACCATTTTGGGGAGGGCAGAAAGAATAAAAGAATATCTTCCTTTTTCTCTGTCTTAGCTTTTCCATTTCATGGATTACTTAAAAGTCTCCACATGCAAGAATCTAGTTTTAAAAATTCTATCATATCCTCTCCATGGTCTTCACTTGATGTATTAGAGCACAATCCAATGCATGTCTACTAAGAAATAAGACCCATTACAGTCAATGGGGCTTGCTATATATATGTGTGGGGTTGCAGCTTCAATACACCCTTGTCACACAATATACCAGTACTGAAAGGGATGTTACAGAGGTACTGCAGAGCATATGCCAGTGCAATGTTTTAAAATAATACATACAAACAATTTTATTGGTGAGTTATGGAATGAGGTGAAAGGCATGTGCAAAGCGGAAGGAGATTTTTCAAGATTTTAAATGACATTAGGAGTTTGGAGTGGCACTGAAAGCTTTGCTATTTTTCCAAGTCTTTCATAATACTAGATCTTAGAGTTATTTAACTCATGGGAGATTCAGGACAGGCTTCAGGCACAATCCTAAACATATCTACTCAGAAGTAAATACAATTGTGTTCAATGGTGCTTACTCCCAGGAAAGGGTGGATAAGATTGCAGCCTCTTTCAGACAGTATACAATTAATTTCTGAAATGTTCTCCTGTAGGATGTGATTATGGCCAATAGATGCAAGGTGACCAGAAGCAATGAGCTCAAAAAGGACCAGGAACCCCTTAATGTAGGACATCCAAGAAAAATGTAGAACATGACAAAATAAAAGCTTAAAAACACATGCATATTAACTTGGGTGGTTAAACTCCATATTACATATTATTAAAATTAAATCCATAATACATAATTTATGACTTACAAGAAGGCTATACACTGCCTGCTCACAGAGAATAGTACATTTAAGCTCTTTTCCAAGACATAATGCTAAAAAGAAGGACATACCCTGGAAAAAGGACATCTGGTCAATCTGTTCAGATAGCTATAAAAAGAGATTTAACAAATCCATGAATGGCTATGAGACATTATTGTCTATGTGGCACTTCCCTGTTTTAGGAGCTTTATTTCTCTGAATATTCACTATAGGGAAAGCATTAAGGGCAGGTTGTTGCCTCCTCTGTGTTACTTCAGTCCTCTTCCTGACCAATCATAATATTCTTCCAACTGGGTGAAATTCATCACAAAATGTCATTTTCTAGGGTAACATGATTTTATAAAAACCTGCCATGGGTGAGTGTGACCACTGGGCAGCATTCCAGCCCCTGGGTGGTAGGTGGATGGGTGGAAGGGCAGAAAGGAACTAGGGCAGAAGAGGGGAAGCTTTGCTCCACCAGATCCTTTCTGTCAGGCCAGAAGTCTGCAGTGACAAAATAGCCATTGTAGACTTCAGAAGCCCCATTGCAGTTTGTCCCCTTCCCTGGAGGAGACCTCTGGGTGCTTCTCAGTGCCTGCAGGATACAGCGGTAGCTGCTTTGGCACCAGTGCTTCAGTGGTGCTGGGAAGCTCAAAATTGGGCTGCCAATCTCTTTCAAATTGAGATAGAGTTGCCATAATTCTCTTCCACAAAATCGGGACATGACCCTTGGTCACACTTGCCAGTATGTGAACACAGTCCCCGAAAATCAGGACAGTCTCTGTTTTCGGGGCATATGGCAACCCTAAACTGAGAGGACATGGTCAACTCTGATCATTCTGCAAGGGCTGAATTCTTTCTCCACACAAAAAGTTTTTGGTATCCTAAGTTCCATTTAGATTGAACCTTCTCTGCAGAAGTCAAGAAACTTCTAGCATTAAAATAACGGAGGGAAGTTGAGCATAGGCTAAATCCAATTTCAGCTAAACTGCAGATCCAACACAAATCGTTCTTGTGCATGTATTAGTGTCATTATCTCGCCTTCTGCAAAAACTACCTCTCTCTCCTACATGGTGGTTTGATTTGCACCAAACAATTGAGGTAATCTGGAATCTAATTAGATTTCAGAGTTGCTTTGATTTTCCCTTTGTACAGTGGTTTGTTGCTCTAAAGAAAAAGCCGCAATGCGCGTCTTGAAGGCGGCAATGTACATTCAAGGCAAACCACAAAGAGCTTTATGTGTGGCTAGGATTTTGAAATCAATGCAGAACTTTACTGGGAGCCAATATAAATTGCGCCACACAGGAGGAAGATATTTGCAGGTCAGGTTAAGCCCAGCGAGGAGAAAGGCAGCAAAATAGTTCTGTAGTTTGAAGGCACTGGAATTGCCGAGACTACTTAAATGAGACTGATAGTTGTATGCAAGAGGAGAACAGATCAATATTTAGAAAAGAAAACAAAACTGGAGTGCCCTGCTATTGATTCCTGTGCTCAGGCATAATGCATACTATTTAATAATCGTATTTCATGAGTGATAGAGGACAGCACAGAGACCAGCTGAAGCTGTTGTATTTTTCAGCAGCCCAGACTGTGCTGTCACTTGCCAACATTTAAGATTTAGTTCAAACAAGAGATAAATTCCTATCAAAGTGAAGGTCTGGGTTATCTCAATTCAATTTAAGAGCATTTCTGGCACAACATTCAAGAGCAAACAAACAAACAATAGATTGATTTCAAGAGACTTTCTAAAAGCGTAGAAGTAGAAATGGAAGCAGTGTCTGACTCGAATACACATGGCAGGTACAACGCTAGGAGTTAAAACCAGCATGGAGTGTGCAGGAAAAATATGCATATTGACCTATATGTAGATGATGTACAACTCATATGTTTACTGTACTCACCAGAGGCAACATTTTAAATAAACAGTGGTACCTTGGTTTACAAGCATAATTCGTTCCGGAAGCTTTCTTGTAATCCAAATGCATGTATATCAAAGTGAATTTTGCTATAATGGAAATTCAGTTTATTCATTAAACAAACCAAAAATATTCATATAAAAATGATTAAAATACTGGAATATAATACAAAATAATAAAGAAAATACAAAATATAAAGAAAAGTTAAGCAAATTAACCTGAACTGAGTCTGTCAGGTCTCTCAGACTACAATCTGCCCACCTTATACAGGAATAGCAGGGCTTACTTTAAAGTAGACATGCAAGGCTAGGGCTGCAATCCTAAAGACTCTTTTTTGGGATTAAAACCCACTGAACACAATGGGCTTACTTTTGAGTAGACATGGTTAGGCTTGTGCTCTACGAGCACAATTTAATGGTGCATTAGATTCAAGTAAGTATGGGGTATTTTGATAGTATTTTGATTGCTTGTGGAAGTGAGAGATTGGAGAAGGTTTAGCTCTGCAGCTCTCCTGGTATGGTTGCTCCTGGTATTTGTCCCAGTGGAAGAAGTGGGCTGCTGATGCCCCAATCCTCTGAATGAGAAACAGCTAAGAAAAATTCACTTGTTGAATGAAGCAGGCGGGTAGACAGGAGACAGGTTGCAGGTAGATGCAAGGTGCCTCTCATCAAATTTCATACCAACTCTAGCCTACCACCTGAAGTTGTTGCTTCAGTCTGCTTCAGGACTGAATTGGCCCTGGGATTGAAGGGACCCAGTTTATCTCTCAAAGAGCATAGTATATTGTGGTTGTGATAGAGGTGACTGCATTACCTGTTTCCCTTCTTTTCCCTTTCCTCCCCATATAAATCTAGCAGTATGAGGTTTCTCCATGTCTTCCCTGATTTAAGGAGACTGAGAAACTCTCTTCTTTGGGTTTTTCAGCATCCTGGTTGCACCCCCCAACTGCATACTTCTTGTTAAAATATCAGGAAAAGGTTACACAGAGTATTGTCTCTGAGTTTCTAATTTTATTTCCAATATTCTGTCAAAAATAATGATACGGTAATACCATTCATCCTATTGTCAGAATGAACATAATGAATGTTATGGGAAAAGTGATAGAGAATAATTGGCAATGAGTAACTTAGACGTACTACTGAGATGTTGTATTTGAATGGATGGAAATAAAGCAGGAGGATTCAGCAGGCATTCCAAGGCCATCTCTTGCAATCAATGGGATTAAGCAGTCACTGTCTAAACCAATGATATGGCTCAGCGCTGACAGGACCTTTGTGTGATGCTTATAAGATGTCAGATAATATCAGGCTCTGCTTTCATCACATTTTCAGTGCAACTGATGCAACACAAAATAAAGGTCTAATAGAATGTGACACCATGTCACTAGGTACCTATGTTGTATTGGCTCCTTGGGAATATGGCTATTTGAAGGAAGCTATCAGATGGGCATGTTCCGCCATACTCGATATCTGCCATTGACAGCTGTGTTAATTGGCTAAAATCCATTGTTGACTGCTATAAACGTATTCCTTTCTTACACCATTGTCAAGAGCTCATTTATGAAGCGAAAAATTGTGAAGATCTCTATTCATCCATCATTCTGTGTTTTTATTTTCTCCTCCTGGAAAAAGGATCTGAATGCTACTAACACAGCTCCTTCTTTCAGGCACCCCTTCTAGACACCGTTCATGAGGAACATTGCTCAAGAGACAGAGTTAATGTTTCAGTTGTCACTGTCAGCTATTATTTAATGTCAAATACCCAAAGACCATGCACACAACATTTTTCCTTTTTAGGGCAACAATCCTAAGAATATTTACTTGATTGTCTGTCTCAGTGATTCTGAGATGAGGAATGGCAATCTATAGGGTTAGTTGACCAGTCCATGCGTGCTTAGTAACTTGATTATGTGCAAGGAAATTGAGAGAAAATTAGAAAGGAAAGTGGTTATGGAGTGTTACAATTCCTGCGTGCTGGCTAGTTACAATTCCTGCGTGCTGGCTAGTACAGGGTCTGACTTATGCAGCCCCAGTTTAATCACCCAGAATCCAGTGATTTGCTCTGGACATGGAAATTCTGCTGTGGAACTCATCCTGTGCAATGATAAACTGTGTCCTTCATTCAAACAAGAGGTTGTTCTCTTCATGCAGATGAGGAATCTGTTGATTTGACCTTGATCAAAAATGGCACATGTTCAAATAGTCTAAGGGCACAATCCAGAGTTAGGGCAGTGAGGAGAGCCCTAGCTGGGCTGCCCCAACTATTCTGAATCAAGAGTAAAAAGTTATGCTAGATCCAGAGAATCAGGAAGCGTGGGCTGCCCTAGCTGCTTTAGAATAACTAGCGTGGCCCATCTTGCAATTGGGCCAGTCCAGTGATAGATAGGGTAGCCCAAGTGCACTTCTGGATTGTGCCCTAAATCAGTAATTTTCAACATTTTTTTATCTCATGGCATGGCACACCAACCAGGTGCTAAAATTGTCAAGGCACACAATCAATCTTTGGACAATCAACAAGGAAAACCATGCTGCTGGTGTGGGGTTTCAATTCCTCAGTAGCCCTATTAACAAATGAAGTTAATTTAATAAATAAATAAATTGTCCAAACTTCCATGGTACACATGTGAATATGGACCCTTCACGGCACACCAATGTGCCACTGCACGCATGTTGAAAATCCCTAGTCTAAACATTAAAGAATCACAGTGCAATCCTAATGCCTGGTTAGGCCATCACAAGTCTTGTGCCAGCCCAGGGGTGTCACAAAAATGCTGTGGCACACCTTTGCTCTAGGAGTTTAGGCCAGTTCACAGACATGTGCGAGCCTCCCCACACCACCATGGAAGATGGGTGAATTGTGCTGGCCTAAAGTGGTTCAGATCGCAATCTTAATAATGATATAATAAAAATAGAAGTTATTTTGTTGCAAAGTAGGCTGAGATCTCTTCCTAATATAATGACTATTATGGCTGAGATATGGATGAGACAATGTTATGACTAAGGACAATATGAGGCAGAGATCTTTTCCTAAGGACAATATTATCATTAAACATAAGGCAAAAAGGTACACTAGGAAGAAATAAAAATGTTATGTTGGCAAATGGAATTAAGTTATTGGAACCCAGCCACTGCTGATATTTTTGAAGGAAAAAAATTAGGGGAAAGAAATTAGACTTAATGAAGAAATATATATATAAAGGAAAAAGAGGAAAATTAAAAATCAAAGTTCATCTTTCTAAGGATGAAAAAATATAGATTACCTGAAATCTCATTCTCTGCTGAGATAAGAGTAAAGATTATCAATATGATCAAAAGCACAAAAAAAACCTGACTGAGAAAAAATATTAAAGGGGATAGAAGACTGAAAGCATACCAGTTAAGAACAGGAATTACATGAAGCACAAAAGGCTGTTTGCAAATAAAACTGAAAATAAACTGAATACTTTTAAGAGCTTATAAAGTACCTTGTTTCTAAAGAATGAGAATAATCTGAAGCTCTAACAATAGCTTCATAGTGGAATCAGTGTTTAAAACTTGGCATCCATCAGTCTTGAAAAACTATGGTATCATGCTTGATGCCACATGCGAAGCACTAAGGCCAGGGTAGATTGTTATGGAGGATAGGCTGTTACCCAAACAGCATATCCCCCTCTCCACGCCACTGAATTGGTCCAATGGAAAGGCAGAGCCGATACGATTGGATCCAGCTGCGTCGCAGAGCTGGGCTAAGGACAGGAGCTCACCCTGTCTTGTGGGGACCCGGGTCTCGAACCCTGGCCTTCTGGTTAACAGGCACAGTGTCTTAACCACTTCCGCCACCAATCAGCGTTTAATATTTTTAAATATAGCTGCAAACCTAAAGACACTTTCCTGAGAGTAAGACCAATTAAACACAACAGGGCTTCTTTTGAGTAGACGTGGTTAAGATTGTGCTCAGTGTTAAACATATTGGTCTCAAAGTAACATCGTATCAGAAATCAGAAATATGAACTGCAAACAAATATGTTGCTTACATCAGTGTTATATAGTGCAGTGCTATTCAAGGGGGCCTTTGTGTAAAGGTCCTCTGCTCCCTTTAAGGGACAGGGGAAGGTAAAAGCAGCGATGCAACTCCTGGGATCATGTCCCAGCAGGAGAAGGGGCCTATTTTAAAATATAACAGAGGTGTTGCTAGGGTTTGGGGAGCCCTGCAAAGTGCTTGCAGGGTATACTGGCCAGCAGGCTTGGAGCTTTGGCCACTGTGCCAGCTCCTACCTTCACACCACACCCCCAGGGCCATTCTCTGGCCACTGGAAAGGATGCTGAGACTTCTATGCATCCCCCTGAAGCTGTGAGGCTTTGTGGTGTAGTGCATGCACCCATGGAGGAGAGGCTGGTGGGCATGGTGGTGCCCGCTGTCTGATCACAGTTCATTTGCTAAAAGACCTACTGGCCCAATCCTATTGAGGGCTGTGGGTTGCAAAAGTGGTTAAGACACTGTGCCTGTTAACCATGAGCACGATACCATAGTCTCTCAAGACTATGAAAGCAGTTTTCAGCTGCTAACTGAAAGAAAGCAAGTTTTCAGCTGCTAACTGGGCAAGAGACACTCTTTCAAGTGGGTGTTCCTCTTTTATTTAGCAGGGGGAGAGTAACTGGCCCTACACACCCCAGCAATGTCTGTTCTGGTGGCTTCTGCTGGTGTTCTTTTTGCATTTTAGATTGTGAGCCCTTTTGGGACAGGCACCCATTAGCTATTAATTAGCTATTAATTTTTTTCATTTTCTTGTAAACCGCTTTGTGAACTTTTCAGTTGAAAAGCAGTATATAAATACTGTAGATAGGTAAATAGCTTCTTGAGATGTTAATATTTAGGACTAATGAACTGTAAAATTATGATCAGGAAAGAATTCAAATAAATGGAAATCTTTTCTAAAAATTGAATCTAAACACATTTCTAGAGTTTAAATGTTAAAATATATAACATAGGGTGCAATCCTAACCTAGGCTGGCACAACTCAACCGTCTTCCCATTCCCATGGTGATGTAGGGAGGCAAGCGCATGGCTGTGCACAGGCCACTCCTCCCCCTGGAGTGGGGCAGAAGTGACTTATGGAACTTTGTGACAAACTCAGGTCTGAACAGGACTAAGGGCGCAATCCAGAGTAACTATGGGGAGTCCTTGCTCCAGTGTAAGAACAATTTGTTCTGGATTGCAATATGAATTTCCCATAGGTTTTCACTAGGTGGTGCAGTAACTACGGGTACACGTAATGTCTTTTATGTGCTCCCGTAGTTACTCTGGATTGTAGGGTAAGGCTGTGGCTTAGACCAGCCTAACTGGAGATTAGGATTGCAAATATAATTTATTAAACATGGTTACTTTAGCTCTCTGTCTATAGTACTTCTATACCGCTTTTCAACTAAAAAGTATAGAAAGCGGTTTACAAAGAAAATGAAAACATGAATGGCTAATGGCTATTATCTGTGAAGTCTGGACAAAGACTAAAGGCAATTCCTCAAGAGGGTCTGATTTCTACAGATAGAATTAATATGAAATTAATGTCATTATGAATAACTAAAAGCAACAGCTAGGTGATTGGTATAAATGTCTGTTATCACATGAACAGTTTGAAAATCTAGAAGCACCTGGTGAGCTGAGAGTGTCAAAGTAGACTTCTAGGGTCTAATCCAGAAAGCCCTCAGAAGTAATACCTGTTGGCCTTTGGGGAGAAGAGACAATTCATTTGAATGGAACTGAAACACCTTTGATGAGTACTTCTCAGCAGTCAAAATGTCTATGAACATACATGAACAAAATGTCTATGAACAAAATTCATGTCATTAAAATACATGAATTTGAACTGGTTGGATGTCTAATAAAAAGTTTATCTAATAATAAATGATTGTGCCTAGAATAAGTTCACACACTGTTGTGAACATTATGAACATTATAAATTATAGAAAATACCACTTGACAGAAACTGGGGGAGGGACTATTGACATTTTATTGACCTTAAATGGAAAGCACTGACATTCCAAATCCCACTGTGCTTCTCAGATCCCTAGATACGCAACCTTATTTTCAAGTTGACTCCAACAGAATAACATTAACCTATTCCATAAATCTCTCAGACACACTATGGAAAGTATATATAAAACATTCAGTGTGAGCTGAATGTACTAAATGTTTTATATACAGTTTCCATAGACTGTGTATAAGAGATTTATAAGATTTATCATCTTCTGTCTGAAAGATTCAAGGATTAAAGCATTCAGATGGAAAGGGGAATTTCAAATACAGTTTAAAGCAAATAACAAATACTTTTTTAGGTAATCTTCCTAAGAAAGAGTGTGAGAGAGATCATCTATGATAATAGAACAAATGTCAGTGCTTAATCCGTTCTTCCTCAGTTCTATGTTTGGCTAGATTTTATTGTCCTGAATGAACTTCCTGGCTATACTATAACCTTGCCTTTCTGAATTAATCTATTCTCTTTTCATCATGTTTTGCACTAGGTAGTAAGTCTGACATATTAAATCTTCCTCATTTTTTTTTTCAACACCTTCTCTTGCTGATTCATAATATATGATCTGCCATCTTTGAAGCACTTAAGATTTTAAGGATAACCATAAATTAGTTGAATTTGTACTAACCTATAGGTAGTACAAATTCTTTTATTTGTACTTTTCTTTTCTTTTTTATTTTTATCTTTTATCTTTTATCTTATTTATTTATAGGTAGTACAACTTTTATTTGGGAGGGAGAGAAAAAAAATCGTGTTGCTGCTGTTCACTACACCAGTTAAGTAGATGGATGAAATCATGCTTTAGACTTGTATGGTGAATGGATAAATCTGCAAATGATCCCAGAATGCTCACTTCAAAGTTCAAACAAAATATTTAAAACACAAAAAATTGCCATTTTGAAAAATCTGGAGCAGGGAAACATAGAAAAGATGATGAGATCTCTCCTGTTTCTTTTTCCTTCACTCACAGCCCAGAAATCCCCTTTCTAAATCTATAGGTATAAGTATAAAGGTGAAAAGAATTAGCCTCAGAAAAAGTTTAGAAAATGGCACATAGTTAATTCCTGAAGGCTTTTGGGGAAAAATAGACCAGTTGTTCGACACAACTTCTGCTAGTACTACCATCTACTATCTGCACCTACCACCAACAGGAAGCAGCATACCATTCCCTAAAATGGAATAATTTTCCCAGGACCACCTTTATTTTGTTCTTCATCCTTCATGCACTACTAATTCAGAACTGAAAGGTATTAAAAGAAAGCTTCAGTTTATGGCACAATCGTATCATGGCCTTTTGCCCTAAGACTTGGACCAATGGTGCAAAAGTCATTTTCTGAGCTGGGCCTGCAGCTGCAAATAGCCAGAGTTCACAAGTAGGAATCACTGGCCAAAGGAACCTCACCTGCTCTCTGCTGGAGGACACAGCTTTATTTTAAAAAAATTCAAGATTTTCATTTATGCTTCTGCAATTCAACACCATTTTCCCTGATCTGTGTTACTTCTCAGTAGACATCCACTATAATAATATACAGGACTACTGTCCTCATTATCTGCAAGGGTTCTGTTCCTGGAACCACCATGGAAACAGAAATGATGGCGTATTGGAATCCTCAGATTTGGGATAGAAAACCAAAGCTGGTCTTAGGCCTACAAAGAGCAAAAATCCAATACTTCCCAGCTCTCAAAAGAGCCTTTGAACCCAACCAGGACATGATTTGCTACCCTGAACTTCCAGATAATGAGATCTGACATGTATAAATATGGACACTTAGACCTTGATGAAAATATACTACTGGGTGGTTTTAAGTGAGCAAAACACATTGCATGGATAATGCTAAAATATTTCTAGCCAACTCTCCAAAGGAAATGTTTCTGCCTATTGGACAGGTGGGATCATGTTCACTAAGAAGACATGGCCCAATTTTGTATGAGCGGATAGCAATATCTATTTATTATTTATTTACCCATGACTTTGAGTGAAGCAAGCCTAAACTGCAGCCTCAGGCCCACCACAAGTGTCCCCAAAACGTAATCAGGTGTTTGGATTAATGTCTAAACCTTCTGCTTTGGGTAGAATATTTCCTCCAAGTATGAGCTGTTGAATCTGCCTCTCCTTTGGCAGATAAATTCCTGCACAGATTTAGGGTGAAATCCAGAGTAACTATGGGGAGTCCTTGGTCCGGAGTAAGAACATGTTACTCTGGATTGCGATATGAATTTCCCATAGGTTTTCACTGGGTGGTGCAGTAACAATGTCGCTTACATGCTCCTGTAGTTACTCTGGATTGTGCCCTTAGTATTATTTGTCTTGTTCTTATTCTGACACATTAGCATAGAAATAAAATCTTAGTCAAGCACATACAAGTTTTGCATTTCTTCACTTTTGGCTGCAATCCTAAAGGCACTTTCCTGGGAGTAAGATCCTTTTAACACAATGGGGCTTACTTTTGACTAGACATTGTTAGGATTGTGCTCGTAGTCACTCACCTCCAATATTTTCCATAGAAATAAGAGCTAATAGAATTGCTTTGATTATGACTGTTTACCATATACGTATATGCCTGTTGGTATCAGGTATTAAGTGGTTGGATCAACTCACTATACACCACTGTTTGAGAAAGCATTCACAGTTGAACTCTGCAGGTACACCATTGTTTCTGAAAGTGGAACCCATCATAGTATGCAGCCATGATCACATCAGAAGACATTATGCAACTGTTTCTTTTTAAATTTAAAGTATTTTTATCCTGCCTTTCCTTGGTCAGGACAGATGCCCAAGAATCCAGGAAAAAAATACATGTATACGACCTGACAAAATAAAAGCTAGAAACACTCATATACAGTATGTTGATTTCATGTGGTTAAACTGATATATTGCTTGCATGTGGTCAATATTATAATTAAATTTAAAACAATTACATATAATTTATTAATTACAAGAAGATTACATGCTGCCTGCTTACACGGAAATTTTTTCCCAGGACACAAGGTTTAAAAAGTGGGCATGTCCTGGACAAAAGGACAAGGCTGCAATCCTAATTTCCAGTTAGGCCAGCATAAATCCTGTGCTGACCTTGGGGTGTCACAAAAGTGCCGTAAGATACTTCTGCCCCCCTTATGTGGAAGTGGTTTAGGCCACTGCACAGGCCATACGCTGACCTCTCCACACCCCCATGGAAAAATATGCAATGTGAGTTAGGCCTAACTCAATTTTTCAGCATTGCGCCCATTAACAATTGGCAATGAATACTGCACAGCAGATGGGGGCTCACATCTCCTAATGTTCATACTATTAATTGACCATCCCTCAAACTCCAGCAGCAAATCTGTGTATCAACAACAAACCAGTATGCTATGTCACACTGGTTGAAAATAGCTGAGTTAAAACATAAAACAGAAGCGTAGCTCCGTGTTCCACTTAGCCACTGTCACTATGCAGAGATCTACCCTGCCCTGTTATCATTTCACATAATAAGATTATTGACCATGGGGGATGGGCAATGCCCAATGTGGCAATGTCATATCGTGCATCACGTTTACAAGAAAAAAAGCAGTGGGAATAAGTAGGGAGTTCTGGCAGTCTGCCTAAAAATCCATTTAATCCTTCCTGCATTAAGTCCTGTCAAAAATTTAACACGTACATAAGAACCTATGAAAGATCAGTTCCTACTTATTCCTTGAATCCAAAGGGGTTTAATCATGGTACCATATGGTTGTCAAATCCCTGAAAAATTCCTTTATAAATAGAAAATGATTGATACAATTGAACTAGAAGCTTGAAGAACAACCACCTGTACTCACAGGACTCTGCATAGGATTTTTTTAAAAAAATATTTGCTGGTGGTTAGGGCAATCCTGGCCTCTGCTACTGTGAGCCAGGAACATAAAAATATCCACCAGGTCCAAAAACTTCACTTCTGGTTTCCAGAGAAATCATAAAGTGACATTTTTTTGCCTTTGTAGGGCTGGAGAGGCTTCACTATCTCCCAGTAATCTTTCTGATGCTTCCAGAATGACCCAAAACATCACTTCTGGTTGTGATGTTTTTAGGCCTTCTGGAGGTCTCAGAAGGGTTTCCGGGGGCCAGGGAAGCCCTGTACAGAGAAAAGGGGGCAGCAGAGGGATAGATCATAGTGGTCAATGATAGAAAGAAGAGTTTAGCCCAGAGCTTAAGGAATATCTTTGCATATTATAAGCAAGTGATGAGAACCGAGACATTTGACTTGGAATGACGCAAGTCAAGGCAGTGCAAGAAATACAGATTGGGCTCACATCATCTGAGAAATGATGATGATTTTCTCAGAATCATCTGAGAAAAAATAGTGTCAATCCTATTCAAGATACCTTTCACGTGTACAATCTTGCATAGGTTCTTTCAGTGTCTCCTTGAAACTATTAAACAATGGAAAAAGTAAACTTTATAGAATAGCAAGATTAGACTCCAGTCATCATATCTAAACTACAAAGACATTTTCAATAAAGACTTGCATTTTTCATGTTTGCTCAGTAAAACACATTGGTGAATACACTGCTAGGTTATCATCTTGTGTGTTTTTTTAAAATGGCATTCATAAAATTTCATTAGTCACCATTGAGCATTCGCCCAAACAAAAGTACGTACTTCCCAAGCAGCCATAAGATCCCATTTTGTACCTTTTACTTTTATGTGTTTTTTAAAGCATTTTATATGACAAGAGAATGAAAGTTTTGTGTGACTCCCTGACAGACACTTTAACACAATTCCCATTGAAAATGTTTTGTGAGAATACCGATGGAAAATGAAATTGTCTAGTAGGAGCTGGTGGGTGACAAATGTTCCAGCCAAGATGATATATAATATAAATGGCACAGAAGCTCAGAGTTCTTCATTCCATCTAAAATCAATGGTGCAATCCTAACCAATTTAAGACAGTCTAACTCAGCTGGCATATATGCCTGTGCACTGGCCTCACCACAGGAGTGGTGCAGAAGTGTCTTACAGCACTTTTGTGACACCCCCAGGTCAGTACAAGATTTAAACTGGGGCTTATGCTGGTCTAACTGGAGCTTAGAATTGCAACCCAAATGTTTAAATAGTTGGAGGAGCTACAATGAACTCAGAAATGTACAAAGAACTTTTGGAAACATTAGACAGAAGCCTAAGCAGGGTTTTATCTTCATGACACTTTTAGTTTGAGAGATCTGGAGCTAACAACTTTTTTAAAGTACTATATCACTTGATGGGTTTATTGTTGCTGAACTGATAGTTTTTTATTGTAATTCTTTTTGGTAAGGAATATGGTTTTGTTTTTTTAAGTTTCTCCAATTGGATAGGTATAAGTGACTGGAGGGAAATGAATGGAAGATTATGTGGAGGAAAACCTGCTGTCTCTCAGTGTTTCAGAAGGAATGTTCTGAAGGAATGTGTTCCTTTTTGAAGGTTTTCTAAATTAAGCTACAATCCGATCCATGCTTTCCTGGGAGCAAGGTCCATTGAATGTAATGGGTAGTGTTGAGAAAAGATACTCAGGTCCACAGTCGAATCAAATCTAGTGTCACTGGGCCTCCACGATTCTACTCAAATCAAATCACTCAGGACATTACACCATGAATGCTGAAGTGAGGCCTTTTTGAGTTATAGAACGAATTGTCCACCCTTAAAAGCCTAATGCACAAAAAGGGGCTACTGCCTGTGTGCTGGATCTCTGCACGTTGCTTATTGTCCTTGCCCATCTATAAACAGGGCAAGAAGGTGAGAATCTGCAAGAGAGCAGGGAAAGAGCCTGAAATATGGGATCACATGCAACAGCTGATGATCCAATCCTTGGTAGTTGAGCTCTGCTCAAAAGTAGTCCCACTGTAGCTGCTCATTCCATCTGGCTTGCATTCATCTCCCCAAGCAACAACATGCCTCTTGCCCTGCATCTTGCCTATGTATCAGAGACACACCTTACTCAACCCCTCTTGCTCATCAAGAACACATTTAACCCTTTGCCTCTCAGTTTACATGATGGCATGATCGCTAAGTCCCATTGACTATAACTGGGGTTTACACACTGGTTTTCCTTGAGTATAATGGGATTTACTTTTGAGATGCTACTCTCTCTTCCCTCTGGTTCAGTCACCAATGCAATTAATTACAAGCAATCAGAGCAAATTACAGATTGCTTCCTTTGGCAGTCTGTTCCACTGCCAAACCACCTTTACTAGCAGTAATTTTTCCTGATATCCAACTGGAATCTCATCTCCTGTATGATCTAGTTCTCTTCATTTGATCTGGTTCTACTCTTATGAACTGTTAAGAAAAAAATTATTCCTTCTTTCACATGACAGGCTTTCAGATATTTGAAGAGAACTTAAAACTTATCATATTCTTTAGAATCATAGAATCATTGAGTTGGAAGGGACCTAATATATCTTCTAGTTCAACCCCCTGCCTGTAACAGAAATCCTCCTAAATCATCTCCAATAGATGCTTATCAAGCCTTTGCTTGAATATTCCCATTGAGTCAACCAGTCTTTTCCAGGCTAAACATATCAAGTTCCCAAAGCCTTTAAAGCTTGTACTACTAATCTGATCATTCTCCTCATTTATTTACATGAAAGACAATAAAGATGCAGCCAAATTTTAATGAACAATAAAGTTGCTCAACAGCCCAACCTCATCGAAACCACTCCATTGCTGCAGCCACATCACCAGAGCACACACTATACATCATGCAGGAGCAGTGCCAAAAGCAATCTCCAAGTAAGGGAATATTTCCACATTTAAAAAATGGGTAAACAAATTATGTAAGTTGTATCTCATTTATACCTAATATATCCAGTTCAAATTATGTTTCCAACCATTTATGGTTCTCTTACCTCATTTTGGAGATCTCTAATCATTTTGCTCTTCCTCTCCATTTCAGTCTTCAAAAAGTTAATCTAAAAATGTTAAAGAGCCATTAGATAGGTCTGTTCCAGAATTAGATACACACATTAACAACATTTCCAACTGAGATACATATTTTTGCTTTGTCAGTGTATTGCTTGAGTGCTTCCCAAGAAAGAATATTTCTTTCAAACTTGTTCCTTGCTAAGCTTTTACAATCAGTGAATCAGCAATGCCATGTCCTTTAAAGAGAGTACCAATCTAGGATAAAGAGAACCACACATTGTAATAACTACTCACATTTTTTAAACCTCTGTATACATGGCCAATTAGAAATTAGAGGAAAACACGGACTGCAATCCTAACCACACTTTCCTGGGAGTAAGTACTATTGAACACAATGGGACTTACTTTTGAGTAGCATTGGCATTCATCAGTCTTGTGCTCGACACTGTATGCAAAGCATGAAGGTAGATAGGCTGTTACCCAAGCAGCAAATCCCCCCTCTCCATGCCACTGAAATAGTCTGTCCAGTGGAACAGCAGAGCCAATGCGATGGGTTCCAGCTGCATCACAGAGCTGGGCTAAGGAAAGGCGCTCACCCTGTCTTGTGGGGACCCGGGTCTTGAACCCTGGCCTACTGGTTAACAGGCACAGTGTCTTAACCACTTGCACCACCCATAGCCCTTTTGAGTAGACATGCTTAGGGTTGCACTATAAACCAGGATTCATTCTCTGGGCACCCTAAATGAATCTTGACCAATCAGGGAGCATTCAAACCATCACAGCCCAATACTATGCATGTCTATTCTGAAGTAATTTCCATTATAATTAATGGTATTTACTCCCAGGTAAGCATGCATCAGATCGCAGCCTTAATCTCTCCTCTCCATTTTAAAACAGTATTGCCCAAACTGCTCAATAAAGTCTTTCTGAATATTTAAAAAGTTTCTTGGAGTTCAATCTTCATTTCCCCCCCCCCCCTTATATCTCAGAGAACTCTACTTGTACTTCACATCAATACCTCTTCATAAAATAGATATTGGCTACAACCCAAAGTAACTATGGCACCTTTTACACCTACGTAGTTAAGGTGCCACTTGTGGGAAATGAATAGCTCAATCCTCAGTAAGTACCTCTTATGTCTTCCCTTAGTTACTCTGGATTGTAGGAAAAATAGATGTTCCCATGTCTTGTTCATTTCCCTGCAAATGCTTTTCTATTTGTACCTCTTTATTACTTTGAAACCCTCATTAAGGGATTGCTCTTCTCCTGTATAATTTTCAGCCCAGTACTATTGGAATTTCCCTGCTGGCACTGGGGCCAGCCAGTGGGGTTTGCACTGTATCTTATAGGAGAATTTTGCAGTGTGAAGGTCTCTTTGAGGTAAAAGGACACCTTGAAGTGTCCTTGAGGTAAGGGAATACAAATTCCAGTGGTGTAAATGGCTAATATGATTGGGCTCTAAATATTCAAAGTACAAAACAAAGATACAGTATTCAACTAGAATCATAGAATTAGGTTGACCGTAGGAAGTGGTGTTCATCCCTGTTACAAGGCCTCAGAGCCAGTGTTGTCTGAAAGGGCCAGTGTTGACCATGTTTCCATGGTGGGGTTGCCATAATTCTCTTACACAAAATCAAGACAGGAACTTCTATCCCATTTGCCAGTATGGGAACACAATTGCCAAAAAATATCAGGATTGTCCCTGTTTTTCAGAACATACGGCAACCCTACTCCATGATCATGTGGCCAGCATGACTAAACACAAAGTGCACTGAATTCTTTTCCCACTAAAGTGTATCTATTTTGCTACTTGCATTTCCATATTTTTGAACAGCTAGGTTGGAAAGAGGTGAGCAAGTGTGGGAATCTCATTGTCTTTCGGTGCTCAGGTCTTGAACCACCAACCTGTTGACCTTCAGGTTGACAAGTACAGTGTCTTTAATCACTGCCTCACTGCAGTCCCTAAATATACCAGACTGAAACTACAGTATATGGGTATCATTCCATCTGTAAATATTTCCTGTTAAGGCTCCAGACTGAACAGTTCCCAGAGCAGGTTATGTGAAAAGATCTATACACAGCTATCTCACTGGAAATGTGTTTTTGTACTACAAAGCAGCAGAATTCCTGAAATGACACTGTTTTCTGGCAAACTTAAGCCTGCAAGTGGAAATGCCTTGTTTTCTCACGTTTTCCAATTATTCTAAGTAACTAGTGAAATATAAGAGAGAAGTAAATTAATTTCACATGTTTTTTTAATGTGGCTTTGAAATCCCTGGAGTAGGTTTTAAGTAGTATTTACTGGGAGCTTTCTGCTAAATCCTTCCCAATTGCACTACTTTTATCCTATTTTCTTGTGAAGTGGATAAGCATTTTGTCATGCACAAGATTACTGATTTTTTAATCTCTCCCTGTGACTCCCTCATGTTGGACACTGGACCATGTTGGACATTGTTGGAGCCACAGAAACCAATCAGTTGAGCTGTGGAACTCTTTACAAGGCAGAACAGTAGTTCTCAAAGTGGTAGTGGGTCATGACCCACCATAAAAAGGGAAAAGTGGTGATTCTTCCTGAAGGGGAGTGAATCAGAAATGGGTGTCCCATGGTGCTTCAGCGATCACTGCACCATGTTTTTTATCCACTGATTTTTTTTAATCTATGGGAGGTTCTGGAACGGAACTCTAGTGAATGATGAGGGGCACCTGTATTGCCATTCACTAATAAGCAACTTTTTCAGCATTTATCTTATGTGGTGTCTCATGTGGTGACTTGATGAGATATGGGGAAACCTGGTTGGCCTGTTGCAGAGGCCTGTCATCAGGATGTTGACTTTCTCACTAATGTGGTTCCTATTTATATACTTGCATTTGCATGCTTTCAAACTGCTAGGTTGTCAGGAGGTGGGCTAAGGATGGGAGTTCACCCCATCCTGCTGTACCTGGATCTCAAACTATTGAAACTGCTGATCAGAATTCTGATCAAGCAGTTTTCTAACCCCAGCATTGTAACCACTGAGCCACTCCAGCATCCTCTATCGCCATTCACTAATATAGTTTGTATTTCAGTAGTGGGGAAGATATAGCTGGAAAATTTCATAGTCAAAAACCTTTTGAAAATAAAAAAAAATTCTGAATCACTTCATAAATCTATTATAGTTGTAAAATGCACATAAAAATATGCACACACACACACACACACACAAATGCAGAAAGAGATTCTTTTTATATCATTGAATGCTTGTCTTCTAGAGATATAAAGTGATTGTTCTAGGGTGAAATGAATAATTACAGCATCAGGACAATGTACTGTATTTCCAGATTTTTTCAATGACAGCCAACTAATTTAAAACAGCGATGCATGACATCCTCTTGAAAAATTTTGGTAATGTGGTTCAGATTCTTTTAATCACCCTAAAAATTCATACAGATGCTTAGCTTTTGGAAGACCAAGAAAATCTTTCAGATTTGATATGTTCTGTATTGATCAAACAGTCTTAATGGATGCAACATGGATTAAACATTGTCATCATTTTTTCCCAATGACTGCAAGTGTTTAGTTATTTCTATAGTTCTTATTGTTTTTTACCAATTTGCCCACATTTTTGAGTCCAAAGTGAATCTGTATAAATACTTGTCAAGTTCCACATTTTCTTTTACAGAAAGCAAAAAAAGCATACCACTTGGCTTGTCACCTGCAAAACACATTTGCAGGGTAAGCCAAATATGCTCATACACAGCCTGACTTTAGAAAATAATTGAGCATCACATGATCCTAAGAGAAATAGGCAGATATTTTCATTTCTTTATCATGCTCAACTGGACAAAATCCATGGTGCTCATCAATGAAAAATTGGGAAAGGGCATAAATCCCCACCAGTTAATGCTGGAGTGAGTTTAGACAGGAGCTAGGTACCATGCTGGAAAACCTTGGCTCCTACTGTTCTGTGCATAATGGAGTACTAAATGAGTGCTGAAGAGCAAATAGTGGTGGTAATGGTGCTGTCTGAGTCCCTAGCCTTGCGGATTACTACATTTTATATAAGGAAAAAGTAATAGTGGTAAAAAATAAATTGACATTGTACATGCCGTTAAAACTTTTTAATTATCTGACTTTCTATCTGTACTACAGTGTCTACTCTGCTATTAATCTTAAGTCTGCTTGCAGGGTAGACATGCTTCATGTTGAATACAGAGATTGAATACATATACAATCTGTTTTTGGGCCCATCACTGTGACTTTCTGTGTGTTCCTGTACATGTTAATCACCAAAATACGTAGATTGTCCAAAATGTTTTGTGGTCTTTTTTAGTGATGTATTTTTGATTGTCAACTTGATCCCCAAGTTAAGTCCAGCTGGCCAATTAGAAATGGTGCATGCATTATTTTTGATTTATTTATTTATTTGTTTGTTTGTTTGCTTGTTTGTTTGTTTATATCTCATCTTTCCCATGCTTAAAGTAATGTCCAAGGAGCTAACAAAGCATTTAAACAGTAAAAGGCATATAAACAGTTCAAAAGCATAGCAGAAACATCAGACTGAGGCAATGAGTAAGTCAGTTTCAGTACAATTATGTACATAATTAAAATTAAAATCACCATTTCACATATAGTAGTATTTAGATTGAGTGGCGGCAGCCCAATTGTTTTTGGCCTGATAAGGTACGTTTATCTCTTTCGGCCAGGGACTGCTTCCCTTTTTGTAGTGGGGCAGGGAGTCCTGCACTAGGCAGACTCTCCGTGTGGCAGGAGTCATGCGGGGGGCGGGGGGGATTAGGTAGGTGTAGGCCTCAGTGTTCAGCCTGAGGTGGCAAGAGGCAGAGGGGAACCAGATATGGCTGATCTTGCTTGTCCAGCTCAAAGGTATGGTCTGGCTAGCCTGTCCTGGAATTAGGCAAAACCAACTGGGCAACTGGCAGGTCGACATCCAGCCACCTCGCGGGGCACTTTTAAGCATTCAGAGACGTGTGTCCTGAGCCAGGCTGTTTTGCCCCTTTTGAAATCAGGGATCATGCACATAGCCGCTGCCCCACTTAGATCCCCACACTATATTTAGTGCAGTCCCTGTTTTTGGTTTTTGTATTATTAAATAGTTAATAAAGTGGCCCTTTTAAATCCACGCCTGTGTCTGGTGTCTCTTTTGGCCGGTGGGAGGTAATTAAAATTACAATCACCATTTCACATATAGTAGTATTTTAAAAGTATATGGGTAATAATCCATTCAGCAGTCATGGTGTCTAGCTTGCCTATTGTGTTAGTTCCATTTTGTCAAGGCTCCTTTTGCAGATATTAGGCTTGTGCTGGGTTGCAGCCTATCATTTTGTGTATATAAAAGAGATGTCGGTTGGAATTGGGTGCCTGTGGAAAATCTCGTAATTAGCTTTGGGAGTTTGCCTTTAGAAGGAGATAATAATGAATGACTCTTATTCACATTTCCATTAAGAGGTTCATCAGTATTTAGGAGACTGAGACTGGAGTTACTCCACCCACTTAAGGCCTATTTCATATATCATTATTATATGCCCAAGAGCAGCATAATATAACATTCACTGCTCTCAAGCTGCACACAACTCCTCACAGTCTACCATTAAGCACTTTCATTCCATCATAAAACATCTTGACATTGAAGAAGCAACCCCAGGGCACAAACGAGAGAGGCAAAAGTTGACATACTCAGATTGGTTGTGTCTATATTGACTCCGAAACCAAGGAATATTAATCTATTTTCCGTGACTGTCTGCAGAGATATTTTGTTACACAGGTCCCAGAATTCAAATGCTTATATATTCATTCTTTGAGAGTATTGGTAGAATTGGGGTTGCAGATAACTCTGCAGACATGTTATAGTGTGAATCTTAAAGGAGATGAGCTTAAGTACAGATAGCTGACAATTATCCAAATGTTTAGACATGGTCCTACATTAAAGCTGCACAATTAAGTGTTCTTTGCAATTCTTTATTTTTACCCTACTCCTTGACAGAAAAAATATCTTGACTTAATAGACAGTATTAATGTAGTGTTTTGACAAGTATGGTAGGAAATATTGTGGTGCCATCAAGAATAAGCAGAGCCAGGCCCTAATCAGGGATCCATGCCTAAAAGAGGACCAACCAGCCAGACCCAACATCTCAATCACTGGTGGGGGCAGTGGTTAGGTCTGGACCAGGCTGCATTGGGGAGCCCAGTATAGAATGATGCTCTAGGACTCCAAGGAGCCTAATGCTGGCACTGGATAATAATGAATGTTATTATGGTGGGCAATATCTTATTGTTATGGATGAAGTCTAGAATGATAAATATACATAATTCATTCATTCATCATTGACATCCTTCAGTCTCGAAAGACTATGGTATCGTCCTCTGATTGGAGGTCCAATCCTGACTAACTGTAACAGTAATTAGAAAGTTCAAGTGTGTCAGATAGGATTATATGGTATATCTTTAGCTATTATCTCATCTGCTGCAGTGAAATAAAGGATGGATGATAAAGAAATGAGAATTGACAATTCTAAGGACACTTTCCTGGGAGTAAGACCCACTGAACACAAGGGGGCTAACTTTGGAGTAGACATAGGATTGTGCTCTTAAATTACTATTGTGGGACTGTTAGGAAAACTCCATTGCACAGGTCAAGTCACATAATTTCAATGCCCAGTGATTTGAATGTCTGGTGATTATCTCCTAAAGTAACTGTTTTATCTCCTAAAGTAAATATTTATGGTGAATTGAGAAACAGAAATTCAACCCAATATCTTCCTAGATGACCTAATAATTCCCAGTCAGCAGACTAGGGACTAGAAGGAAATATGTAGAGAGGGCAACTGGGAAGTGTACTTCCAGGTCCCATGATTCCCCCAGACTGCTTTTTCCATTGCATTTATCTTTGTCACAACATCACACAATGCAGTAAAGCAGCCATACTTATGAAGCTGCTTATGGAGTGAGCAGCTGATTTCAGAAGCAGCTTTTCATTTCAAAAATTATATCTAATTTCTATTTATAAATCTAAACATCCCCTCAAAGTATTTTAGGGCCCAATCCTATCCAAATTTAGAGCATTCACACCAATGGATTGTGCACTGTCTCCTGCAGTGGGGGTAGTTTAATCATCTGCAATTTTTGGTATCAGTAGGGGATGTAGATTCTAGGATGCTAGAACAGATTCCCCATGGATACCGAGACCCCACATATATGCCTGTCCTTTTACACTCTCACAGATGCAGGAGTACAAATAGAATTTCAAGCTTTTGCTTCCAAAAAAAACACTTAGTATATCATAAATTACATGCAGATCTTTATGCTTTCAGCAAAGCTTGTGGGAAAAGAAAATATATTTTGTATTACCCCAGACAGACACAAATAAGAGCTGGACAAAAGTGCTGGATTGAGGGCCACTTTTATTAACTATTTAACATTAAAATAAACATTAAAATAAACAGGGACTGCTCAAACAATGCTGTCTAAAGGGATGCGGCTCTCTGCATAGATCCCCATGCAGATGTTGATTAAGGGCGTTCCCAGCCTGGCTCAGGGCATTCCTTGAACAGAGTTCAAGGATGCCCATCTTTGCCAACCCGAAGGTCAAGGTAGCCAGCTGCGCAGCCGCCAGCTATTCCAGCCCATCTGCGCCTAGGTTTCCCATCCAGGAAAGGGGCTCGTCAACCTCACCCCTGGAGCCGGAGCAGCATCACAGGGAGGCATCCGCACCCCCAGACCCTTGCTACCTAAGGCTGCACACCAGTGGCCTATCCTGCCTATATCCGCACGACTCCTGCCAAAGTGACCGGGTTTAGAAGCCAATTAGTGTTAACTCTCTTCCCTTGCGCAGCTCAGGGTAGGCGAAAAAGAATGCCACCAATGGCCAATCAGGTGGCATCCAAAAAATTCCTACCCGGCCCCGAAGCAACCAGCTAATCCTAAGCTGCACTACAGGGAGGGAGGGTGGGGGACGCTGGCTGGAGCCCGACTGATCTTCCCCAGGCAGAACAAGCCCGGTAACAGCCGGGCTCCACCCCCCAGGCCCTTCAGCAGCCAATGGCTGCAATGCATTTTGCCCAGGCTCTCAGCAGTCTGCAGAAGGGTAAAGTGTGCCGCTGCTACAAGGTGCACCAGCTTCATTCCATGAAAGGGAGAATTATTTTTCTCTATTTTTTCTTTTCTCTGTTTTCTCTTATTTTTTCTTATTTTTCATGCCTTTATATATTTTGTTTGAATTGTTTTTATATAACTTAAGAATATTTCAGGACATTTCTTGCAGTATCTTTGGTGAATGAATGCATTATTGGTAGCCTGCTACAGTATGGGCGCAATACAGAGTAACTACAGGGTGTCCTTGCTCTGGTGTAAGAACAATTTACTCTGGATTGCAATATGAATTCCCATAGGTTTTCACTAGATGGTATAGTAACTACGGGTGAACATAATGTCTCTTACATGCTCCCATATTTACTCTGGATTGTAGGGTATGTATGTAAGGTGCTTTCCCACACAATTTGGTTGAGAATGAAAAACAAGCACAATGATTCTGTCCAACAGAGCAACTATTTAGGGCAGAAACATAGGCAGGAGACATGAAACTGACAACGGAAGGGACGGAACAAAGTTTAGACAGGCTAATAAATCCAGATTCTCCTCTTTCATTAATTTATGTCAGTATTTTTGTGCACCATCGGATGTGCACAAAAGAGGTACTTTTCATATCCGTGAAATCGCTCACTTATATCAGTGATTTCCACAATATGCAAATGATTTGCATCGTAATGCTTCCACTTTGAAAATTGTTACAGAGGGCCAACTGTATCCACAGATTCAGGGCCCACAGATATCAGTATTTGCAGATCCCCAAACTATGGTCATTTCATGGGATCACAGTTCCTCTGGCTTCCAAAGGAGTAAAAGACTCCAAAACCCACAAATTTCATTACTGGCAAGTTTCCTTATCCACAAGCACTCCTGGAAATGAACTCCTGCTGATAATAGGGAAGCCTGGTATATATCGTCCCCCATAAGAAGTACAAACTTTGCTTAACTCCCCCAACAACTCCCCCTCCAATTGTGAACCATTTTAATCTATAGAGACAAATTCATTATCATCCTTTGCTTAAAATATATTGCAAAACTACATTTTGATAGGGAAATGTGACTAACCCCCAAATCCAGAGTAACTATGGATTACTATGTAAGAGACTTTACTTAACTATATAAGAGACTTAACTATGGATTAACTATGTAAGAGACTTTACGAGCAACCATAATTACTGGACCACCTAGTGAAAACCTTTGGGAAATTCAATTCCAGAGTAAGTTGTTCTTAACACCAGAGCAAAGACTCCCCATTGTTACTCTGGATTTTGCCCTTAGGGTGCATTCCTGACCAATTTAGCACAACTCACCCATCTTCCCATATTCAAGGTGTAGAGAGGCCAGTGAATTCTCGAGGAATGGAGAGGCCCGAATTTCAAACTACCTTCCCCAGGAGTGGTGCAGAAGTGTATTTCAGTACTTTTGCAACAGTCCCACATGAGACTTGTGCCAGGACATGTGCTGGCCTAAATAGGCTACCTTTCTATTTCTTCAGAACAGTCTGTGCTCTGAACATGATTGTCCAGAAAGTTAAAGGGGCAGACACAGGGTGCAAGGAGTATGAGAGCGATCCTGGGTCAGTTTGTGATGAAATCAAATGGAACTGTCTCACCTGCATGGATCTTGCATACAATTCCCTGGCGAACACTGAATGAATTCCCGGGCTACGATAGAATTTACCTAGATAAAAGTACACAATCAGTCTCTGGCTATATGGACCAGTAGCTTTGAAGTGCATGCTGGCTGTGCAGTTTTGTGTACTACCAGACCTTGGTCCAAAAGACATACAATATTTGTGAACTGATATTCAGCATTATGCAAAACATCATTTACGCCAAATGTACAAGAGTGATTCAAATCAGTATTAATTATATCTGTGTTCTTGAACGAAGAACCATGCGTAGGAACCAAATATGTGCTTTTATGTAGAGAATATGACTGACTTCAGGGCAATTTGATTTCTTTGCCAAATGGCCCCCACATTTGATGATACTTAAAAGAAGCAAAAAAAGGAGGTTAAAATTTCAGTCCCTTTTCAGGCACCACTTGAACTGGACCAGACCCCAAGTGTTGAAGGCTCAACTGTGAGAAAAGCTCATGAAGAGATGTTACCAATAGTTACATGGGGAAAAGAAGCAGGTAGAGGAAGGGTAAAGTTCTGTTTTATTGCAGGAAATCTTGACACTTCTGAGTTATAGCTAAATACCAGTCTATGATAGTCTAAGGCTGCAATCCAGAGCAAATTCAGCCTGCTCTGACCTAACTGCACTCTCCTAACTATTCTGTATCCAGAGCAGAAAGTTATGCTGAATCCAGAGAGTCAGGAAGCCTGGGCTGCCCTAACTGCTCCAGAGCATGCTAAGTAATTGACACAAGGAAAAGACTTGCTCCTGAGGAGACACCCTTCAGATCACACTGAACAAGGAACAGCTGTGGTGCCTACAGTGGTGACATGACTCTGCACATCACCTGGTGCGGAAGTCTGTGCGTCATCCCTGGGATGCCCCCCCCCCACCTGGACTGCACAGTCACCAAAGTTGGCGCCTGCGCTGTTGTTTCTGAAGCCAACTGGCTTCAGAAAGAGTACTGCGCAGGCACCATCTCTGACACCTGCGCAGTACTTTTCTGAAGCCTTTTGGCTTCAGGGGAGACTGTGCAGGCATCAGAGTTTGTGCCTGTGCACTACTCTTTCTGAAGCCCTTCGGCTGCCGCTCTGCCTCCTGAGTGAGGCCGAATGGCTGTGCAGAGCAGACTTTCTCTGCTCCAAGGAAGTCTCCTCGGAAGCTGTTCGGCATGCTCAGTGTGTTTCTGCGCAGTGCATCTCAGATGGCCGTTCAGGCCAGCTCCTCAGACAAGTGTCAGCTTCTGGCTGATTCTCCGCCTTGGAGCAGGCCTGAATGGGTGTGCTGACGCCCGGGGCCTGCCAAAGGACAGTCAAACTCCTCCGGCACATCACCCCATATAGAGCGCATCCCCAATGCAGCCCACACCAGCCGCACCAGTCTGGTGACGCCACTGGGTGCCTGCCTTATGCACTGATGAGATGCCAGTACATTCTACAGTGAATACAAGGGGCTTCTTGGAGTGGCCTGCTGTATCCTGAGGTTTGTGGGCAGCCGTAGTTTGTTCCATATCCTGAGGTTGAGAGGAAGGGGTTGCAGCTAGGCTGGCCAAGAACTCAGATTTTTGGTCAGCACTGCCATTCTTACTCGGGCCTTATCATGGACCCCTATGGGTCTACTCATTACTATACCTGCTCCTGAGGTGGTATAACTCTGAGGGCTGGAAGAGGGCATTTCTGCCTTGGAAACAGGCTTTGGATACAGAGTAACTGCTCTGCCCTAGGCAATGCTAAACATGCCCTCAACTTGCCTCTCCTGAGCTGCTTAGGCTGCCCCAGTTAGGGCAGAGCAGGTCCACCTGTCTTAGGGCACCCTATCTTGCCTTGCTCTGCCCTAAGCCTCTTTCAGAGTAACTGGGCTGGAGCATCTTGCAGTTGCTCCAACCTAGTGTTAGATAGGGCAACCTAAGGGCTCTTATGTGGACAGATTAGTTGCTCTGGATTGGGCTGTAAGTCTAAGATTTGTTCTCTTTAATTTGTCTGGTAGTCTTAAAAGGGAAGGATTCTCCAATATTAGGAAGACTTTCCTGTGTGTGTGTCATTATTTTTGGTGGAATGCTTAGCTGTAACGTATGGAACATATCTTATCAAACTTATTGCAGGCATCTAACCCCTTTCACTTTCATTGAGTTAAGGCATGATCCTAACAAATTTAGGCTGGCCTAACTCACATCGCATATCTTTCCATGGTTAGGTCAGCGTATGCCCATCCAGTGGCCTAATCCCTCTGCAGTGCAGTGGCCTAACCCCTCTGTGGCCTAAGCGGGTTAGCACTTTAGTGATACCCTCAGGTCAGCACAGGACTTATTCCAGGACTAATGCCACTTATTCTAGCCTAACTGAAGGTCAGGACTGCAGCCTTAAGTCTGAGAACATCGTTTTGTTTCAACAGAGATTTGGGTTATGCTGAGCTGAGTTATGCTGAGCTGCACAACGGTAGTGGTTGTTTCTGCTCATTTTTTCATGCTTGTTTCATTTTATGATTTGATTGCTTATTTTATGGAATTGGAGACTCCTTGACTGCTGAGAAAAGCATTATATACTGTATATTTTGCCATTCAGATTGGACAAGGCTTACTTTCAGCAATCCCTGTTTGCTCAAATTACTCAATGTTAATGCATCTGTCGAGTTATGCAGTGAGATGGTGATTGCTTGCATTATCCCCAATTAGCTAAGAATATAAAGGGGTCTACCAGGCTTGTTTCTATAAGAATTGTTGTCTTGAGCAAAAATTGGCACAATTTTAGCAGTAGTACAATTGATTAGTATAATTGAAAACTGCCTATAGGCTCTCTGGCTTTCCTCCTATTTACTCCAAAGGGAATCAGCGAGTATGTTTAACTGAATTTAATTTAATTATTGCAAGGCCTGTTTAAAGGCAGATCTGAATATGTCCATAATATGCAGTGAAACATTAAATTCTCTTTACTCAAGTGACAATGAAATAGTGCAGACTATTTTGATTCTGAGTTTATTATTCACATTTATAGGAAGTGGACCAAGTTGCTAAAGCAACAAAAACCCTAACAATGAGCAGCTACATGGCAAACCCATAGGTAACCAATATCTGTGACTGCCACATTTTTTTAGGGAGTTACAAACAGCCTTGGAAAGTAAGGAGACAGGCACCAGTCCATTTGACCACCACACTCACTCGGACTCTTCTGAGAGTGTGAAAAGTGAATATGCTAGGATGAATAGAATCAGTCACGACCCCCAAGAAAGGCCAAGTGTTGGGAAGGGGAAGTAGACAGCTACTGTGCACGTTCCCCAACTGCCCTCCCTCCAATATGTCCTTTATTTGTTCAGAAGACTATAAGGATTTGATTGTGGCAGCAAAGTTTTGTCCCTATGAAGCTCTTTTGAAAAGGAGGAATGAGGTGCTACTGAAGGAGTGGTTCTCCAACTGTGGATTAGGACTCACAGGTGGGCTGAAATTGATTTTGATGGGTCGCCAGAGTGATGGAAACTTCAAATAACTTAGAGCACAATTCTAACCATGTCTATTCAAAAGTAAACCCCATTGAGTTCAATGGGCCTTACTCCAAGAAAAATGTGTTTAGGATTGCAGCCCTATTGCCTCAAGCCCATTTAAAAACAAGATATTTTTATAGAGGTACGATAAAGAAATGAGGTAGCTGATAATTCATGTCATGCTGGCCCCATGACCATGTATGGGTCCTTGGACAATCCTGGCTCTAAAGGCTTTGAAATGGGCACTGCACCTTACAGTCAGTCACAACTAGCAGTACAACCTGTAGCTGATAATTACCTTGCAAAGAGCTGACCTTCTGCAGTTTGCCGGCTAACTGTCCTACAAGAAGCTGAGCTCCTGAAGTTAGCACACATGTGTAAATGTAAAGAGAGAAATGTTTGAGGGTCTTCTTCTGGTTATTGTTATTAATAAATAAATACTATCTTTTACAGATTTTTAAAAATAAAATTCTGGATCCTAGGTACTAAAAAGTGGGCCTTGGTGCCAAAACACTTGGGAACTGCTATTTAGGGATTTTGAAAGAATAGGAACTGTCTGAACTTTACATTAGATCCAACATGTGAAACTCCTTACTTTTTGTAGCAGTGTTTGAAAACGATTCTTAGTGCTTTTTCTAACAGCCTAAGAGAAACATGCTAACCATGTCTATTCAAAAGTAAGCCCCATTGTGTTTAGTGGGTCTTACTCCCAGGAAAGTGTCTTTAGGATTGCAGCCGAATTCAATCCTCCTCCTCTGCAACCAATATGTAGTAATACTGCAGGTTATGGCTGCAATCCTAAAGACACTTTCCTGGGAGTAAGACCCATTGAACACAATGGGGTTTACTTTTGAGTAAACATGGTTAGGATTGTGCTCTATGTCTCAATGATATGGATGAGTGTAGTTGGTCCTGTGCCAGCAGAATCGCTGATGTTGATCCAAATGAGCCAATGCTATGGGATCAAATTTAGGAAGATGTTTTGGATTCAGCAGCTGCTGCCACTGCTAACCCATTCTCCTACCAGACATAATCCACCACCTTACAAAGATTAGAAAGAAAGAAATCTACCTGTCTGTAAGCTACTTGCAGCTGGTGAAGCCTGGAGTCAGCGGAGCCAAATTCTTTTGCTCATACATAGAACATAACAGTTGATGTGGTTCAAGTGTACTATGATATATGTGCAAAATGTTTTAATAACCACTGCATCTCAAACAAAATCCCTTTCCTGACAATTCTCCCAGTAACTTATTTTTTAAAAGCATCTATCTGACATTCTAGCAAATGACCACTAATTGTAATATCTTGCATTATCATACTACATCTGAATCTGATACTTATGCTTAGTGTGTGTGTGCATGTAAACTGAAAAGTCACTGACTGATTCACTGATTGACTGACTCACTCACTGACTCATCAACACCAAGCAAAAACCTCCAATCCCAGAAGCGTAAAATTTGGGGAATTTCCGTGATGGAGGCACCACCAATTTTCAGAAATTCCAAACGGAAGGGGTGAAAAGGGGTGCAATATGTTTTCCTCCCTATACTTTACATTGCAAATCCCTGACTGGGGGACTCTCTGCCCCAACCCCCGACAGAGAAGCATGAAATTTGTTCCTTCTGTGACATCAACACATACCAAGAACCAATGGTGAGAAATTTAACCGTAAAGGGGGTGAAAAGGGGTGAAACAAGTTTCTGTCCTATACTTAATGTTGAAGACTGACTGATCTGTATCCAGCCAATTTGGTGCCTGGTGCCTGATGCACTGGGAGGGAGGGTTTGCATGGGGGGTTATTGCGCATGGGGGGACGTTGCACATGGGGGACATTGATCATCAATGGGGTTGATGCACATGGGATTTGATGCACATGGAGTTTGATGTGCATGGGATGTTGCGCATGGGGGTTGATGTGTATGAGGGATGTTCAGGATGACCAGATGCCAAACCCAAAATTCCTGAACCCCAAGGCCAAAATTCCTAATCCCAGGCCAAAATTCCTACCCACTGAAAAAAATTGCCAAAAATGTATTTTTTTGTTTTTGTTTTTCAGTTTTTTATCATAACTTTTGATAGGAAGGAGATATCTCAAAACTGATTTTTGCATTGGATTCTGCTCTTTAATACGAATCCAACGACATATGGCAAGATGGGTCACTGTGCACTATCACAAAGTTTCAAAATGAAGCCGAAATGTAGGACAATGATGCCAAAATGTAGGACACCCAATCAGGAGGCTAAAAAACCAGACAAATCCGGGTTTTTCTGGTCATCTGGTCACCCTGTTACGCATGGGATGTTGCACATCAATGGGGGTTGATGCACATCGGGAGTTGATTTGCATGGTGGATGTTGAGAATGGGGGAGATGTTACACATTCAGGTTTGATGCACATGGGGGATGTTGCGCATCAGTGGGGGGATGATGCTTGTGGGGGTTGATGAGTATGGGAGGTTGTTGTGTAATGGGGGATGATGCATATAGGGGGATGATGTGCATGGGTGGTTGATGCGCATAGGGTGGTTAATGCACATGGGTGGACGGTGCACATGAGGGAATGGTGCACATTGGGGATGGCACCCAGGAGGCATTTTACTCCCATAACACTGGTATGTTTTGCTAGTTATCTTATATATTTTATACCAGTTTTCACAGTTCTGATAGATGATATTGCAAACAAAACAGATATAAGAATATACAGACACATTGTATAATGATCTGGAGATTAATGCTGATTTGTGGAGATGATCGGGCAAATTCTGAAGGGTTGGCAACCATAGGACACAGCTATCCAAATTTATACTTTAAGAACATTAATTTATTAAGAACTAATACTGAACACTTCAGATGGAGCTAGACCATTTAAGCCAGTCACTCCTGATAGTTTCGTCCAGAGTTTTGTGAGGATAAAAGGGCTGAGTAAATGACCTGACCAACACTTAAAGTTCCTTGGGAAGAAAGAACTCAAATGTGTACATAATTCCTTGGCTGAATGAAGAGGGCACTGAAGGGAAATTTGACTGTAACAGTCTGGTAGGCCAGACCCACAATTCTGCACCAATTGAATCTTTCAGAAGACAAACCAGGGAAGATCTGTTGTTTACAGTTTGCTTTTTTCTTCTAAGAAGTTAACTTAGAATACCAACCGGGTCCATTAGACCCGCATTTATAATATATGCAAATTACGCTATTTTTAGATGGTATTCTAAGGGTTCCTATAAGGATTCCTATAGTCTCAGCCATTTGGAAGAAAGTGTTATCTCACAGGTATCTTGAGTGAACTTCAAGGTTCACTGGATTTATACAATTAGTTGAAAATGGCCTCAAAGCTGCTGGCAGCCTTAGCAGCAATAGGCTGAAAGTTTTGGTAACTACCTCCTAGAGGGCGAAGTGCAATGGTTCTCAAACTGGGACATTGTGATGCCCAAGCCTAAGAGCTGGCCACTTTCTCCTTGAGGGGCAGGAGCAGGGGAAAGGCAGCAACACTATCACCAGGATCCCAGTGCTGCAAGTGCATTGTGCCCCCCCCCCCATGCACTTGCAGCACTGGAATCCTGGTGACAGCTTTTCCTAACTTACATTCTGCCATGGTCCACGAACCCTGTGGAGGAATATGTAGCACTCCCCACAGCATGAAAGAGTAGAAAATCTGATTGTAACCCACTTCTGGGTTCAAACACTATCGTGAGTCATGACAGCAACTTTAACTTATTTCACACTGCTGAAACTCCTGCAGAGTCTCACATGGGTCACCTCAGACCTCCTTGATTCTGGGAGCAGGTAAGACAAAGTCAGGAAAAGCCCCCACTGTGATGTAAGCAACATGATCTTGGGAAGTTGGGAGTACTTGGGATGTTTGCTCCCACCAAAACTTAGAGAGGCTCAAGCTCCCTGAGAGTTTGAGAACAGCTGGGCAAGTGGAACAAAGTAAATACGTCCTTCCTGTACTGATAAAATTGTCCTGATAAAACTTGAAAGAATTTTGGGATTGGACAACAAGAGTTAGGGACTTGGCTTAGGTCACACATTATTTTTCAATTAGTTTAACGCAATTTCTTTTTTGAGAGGGGGACAAAGTCTGATTTGCCCCTATAGTTTGCCTCCAGAGGGGCAAATATGTGGTGTGTTTGTTTCTGATGGAAAACAAGAAAGTTTTGACCTCACTGGTGGGGAATCTTTTCCTGAATCACCATGACACACTGGTTAGTCATCACAGGGTGTCCTTTACATATTTATCCATAGCCTCTTTGAATCCAAGGAGGTGCTTTGTTCCCCAAAGCACTCCACAAATACATCTGGGACATTGTGCATTGAACACATACTGATAACCTTGCTTAAGCAAATACCCTTGAGCACCTGCAGTCTTTGGGAAGAGGCAGAGATAGGTAAAGGTAAGAATGTAATAACAAAGGAAGGATTGAATCACTCACTGTTGCCTGCTGTTTTTCTGCCTTCTCAGCTGCCTCATTAAGCTGTTTTTGAAAGGCCTCCTGGAGCGATTTCATTTCTTCCCTGGTTTGTTGAAGAAACAAAACAGAAACTTCATCCCTACTGTCCATTAGGAACGAATGCTTTTGTTTACTATCAATTTATGAAGAAGACACTTTTAATTACACTGAAGGGCCACTGGTTCTGCTTTATTATAAAGCCACAAATATCCTTTAGGAACACAAATGTTCCTAAAGGGAGATTCCCAAAGGAGGAAATTACTTCCCTTTTGTTGCTCTTGAATAGCCTTCTGTGCAAAATACTGACAATGGTATAATTCCTTCTTGGGGGAAAAATTAGTGCAATAGCCACAAGCAAAGTACATCCAAGCAAAGAGAAATGTATTAAGCCATGAGTGCAGTGATATGTATGCATTTGTTTTTAAATGAAAGGTGTTGGGCAGCCACAAGCAGCCCAATCCCAAGCATGTCTACTGAGAAGTTAGTCTCACTGCACTCAAGAGGGACCAACTCCCAGAAAAGTATGAATAGGATTGAAGCTTCATGTCTAATTTGAGCCTTTAAGTCTAAATGATTAACAAGACAAACTGGGGAGCAAACTAGGGAATGTATGAAGGTGGATCTTGGTAGCGCCAACATCATATTCCCTTTTCTACCTGACACACTTTCCCAATAGCCCATCACTCTGTGAGGCAGTAGCACATACACAACACCCCTGCATACTTAGTTGTAGGACAACAAACAACGCTGATGATATAAATAAAAAAAACTTTTAAACTTACCTCTCTATAAACCAGCAAACCATATTGCATAGCCTAGCAGTTCTCAAAATCTCATGGAGAGTTTGAGCTACTGTAAATTTTGGTGAGGGCAAGGGGCAGACACAGAGGAGGAACAGAGAGTGTTCAAAGGAACTAAGCCTTATCAGCTGCCAGATTGAATGAGAGTCTGGGGAGACCTGCAAGGAGCTCTGCAGGGCTGCCTGCAGCATGGAATGAGTTAAAGTTATGATCACGACCCACTTCCAGTTTCATATTTGCAATCTCACAATTGCTATGCTAGTGGTCTTCAAAGGGGGTTGGGACCCCCTTGGAGGGCTTGTGACTTCATTTCAGGGGGGTTGTGAAAAGCTGGGTGCAGCTATCTTGCGATCTGGCACTGGGCACCTTTAATGACATTTCCAGCAATGACATAACTTCTTGGGGTGGGGGGTGTCCCGGATAGATTGTCATTTTCAGAAAGGAGTCTGGGACTGAAATTCTCAAGTATCACTGTGCTATGCAATTTGTGCTGAGGAAATGCCAGGAAGAAGGAGGAAGCAGGTCCTTAAGCAATGTCAGTAATGTTCCTAATATGGCAGCATATATTGTTGTGACATGTACACATTTATCCTTATTATAACTCCTGTAGTACTGCAGATCTGGTTCAATAGAGGATTTTAAGTGGATACAGTGCTCAAGATAATGGGCATCATGGTCATGGAAAAGGCAGGGCCTGGCCTGGCCATCTTGCACAAGCTACAGAGACTTTAGATGTTTATCTTGGCAGTAACTTGGAACAAGACTTTGTTGACCTTGGAATAACTCAAAGTGGTTAAACAGTGCCAATTAGGTTGCAAGACTGGCCAGCTTGGCCATTTCATTGCTTCTATTGCAGCAGAATATAAGGTTACTATTGCTTATCTGGCCCTTGATCTATCTAATGATCTTAATGACCATGATAGGGTGTGATGCTAGTTCGCCTCCTCATGATACACCCACGATAGCACAAATGTGTGAACTAAATGATTAGCAACAATTGGCAGCCAGACTACATTGAAGAATCAGCAGTTGGCAGCCAAACATCAACGTGGAATTCCTGTCTATCAAAATTCATGGCAATGGAACATTAACATCTGATTTACCAGAAGTCCATGTATTTGCCATACACTAAATAAACAAATAAATGTCCATGACAGCTGAAAAAATGCCTGGCATCATGGGACAGTCAATGCGGATAAACATTCTATGTGGTTACATTCAGGTGGTAGAAGGAACTATGCCAACTCCATTGGTGCTAATACTGCTGATTTCTGTGGTTCATCTCTGCTCAAAGTACCTGTTCACTCATCAGCCTAGCACATGCACAGTGTTGGACAGCTATCTAGTGTTGCACTTGCACAGCTATCTTTCACCTGAATGTTAGAGCAAAGATTCTTCATCCACCTTGACTGCCCCTCAGCAGCAGACAGCAATTTGGCTACCATGGAGGTTAACAGCCCAATCCTATCCCCTACCTGCCAAGACCATGTACCACTACTGATTGGAGTGTCTGCTGCATACATGAGGTAAGGTTGACTTAATGACCCAGAAAAGAAAGTAGAAATCTTTTTGGTTTGCCTCCCCATTAGGGTTGCCATACGTCCTGTAAAACTGGGACTGTCCCAATTTCAGGGATTGTGTTCACATACTGGTAAGATTTACATGGGGTTCTGGCCTGGTTTTGTGGAAGAGAATTATGACAACCCTATTCCCACAGACCGCCTGGCGTCCAATGTGCCTTTTCAGACCCATGCCAACTCTTTACCTGGCATGTCCGAGGAGTGGGACCTGGGTGGGTCCTGTCTAGGGAGTGGGGATAGGATCTTGATGCAAGCTGTTTCCACCAAGATCCTCCCTCTTCTGCCACAAATGACTCCCAGTCCAATTCGCTCCCCCAAATTACCCAAGATTCTTCCTTGGTGCTTCAGTAGCTCTCCACTGTAAGTAGAGGGATTCCCAGTTCTAGCACCACTTATAGAAAGCTACCCACCTTCAGAATAATACATGCAACAGTAGACCCTTATGAGATCCATCAGTGTAAGGTGTTGATACAATTGGACTGTATGTAAGATGCAGCCTGATGCACAGACCATGAAGGGAACAAGCAAGAAAAGTAGCAGATGACTTGTTTCCCATCGCAGTGGAGGCCAAAAGTAGCCAATCTGGAAACTTGGTTCCAATGGAATATTAAAATATTGGGCAACTGCTGGCCTATCATATTGTAACAAAATTTTGAACAAGCATCAATTGCTAATAGTTCATCAGCCTAGGACTTTGCTTTAAATGTTTTCACTATTCAGAAAGTGCTGAAATGTATGTGTTATTATTTCAGCATGCACCCAACTGAAACATCAATGGATGTACCCCAGCTGTGGGAATGTTGGTTGAGGTGTAAGTTGAACACATTTTGAAACTCCACCTGACTGTTTTTTTGCTTGCCAAATGAATTCACATCACAATCATTTGTTTGTGTGAATGTTTTGGAGTCTCTCAGCTGGGCACACCTGCAGACCTTTATTGGTTAAGCTGATTTACAGAAGCTAGTGGTTTGGCACTACAACCAGGGTTGGAGAGATAGCAAGAATATAATGTACAGCTTAGGTGGAATGCTGGTATCAACTAAAGCAGAAGCACCTGATTTTAATACAGACATGTGGCCATGGAATGACAGGTCCTGGCCTGGGACACATAATTTTGATTGGAGCAGCCATGTATTAAACATAAGAACAGCTGCATGTACTGCCAATTAGAGACAGTGCAGAAATTCCTGGCAGCTAAATTATATATGGCTTTCCAACTGGTAAACTCAAGAGCCCTTCTTATTCTGTTTTATGGAAGATTTATCACAAGGTACACAAGACAATGTTTCAAGGCAGAGAGACTATGTATCTGGCAAGAAGTGTTTGATGTGCTGTTTGATCTATGTTGCCCAAGAGTGGAACATATCATAGATGTGAAGTATACGTTGCATTAATTACAGGGCCATTTTCATGCCTTGGCATTTTATCAATAAGAGCATATAAAAACCTGTGTTTTCATAACCTCAGTGGAACCCAAATCCAGGGCGTCTGTTATTATTTGCAGAGCTGCCCACTAAAGTATTTCTATCTCAATGGCTGGGAGGGTTTTAGAAACAGCTGACTGCAAAAATGAAAAGAAAGAAAACCAAGCTGCTCCTGTGTAACACTCAGTGTGCATCATGTAGTCTGTCTCAGAGAATCAGTGCACTGAATCAGTGCACTCAGTATTTGTTTCCCATGGAAACAATCCGTATGCATTTCAGGCAGATCATCTGATAACTTTGAAGTGATACTTTTCCTTGAAGAAACCTAATGTTAAGCATGGTAAAAGAATGCTCAAAAATAAAGAGAGAAATTGAAAGCCATATTCATACGTTAATATCTTTTTTATTACTATTATTACAATTATTCCTAAACCAAGTGTGCAAAACCCTATTCTACACTCTAGAAAAACAAAAATCCTTTTAATGAAATCCCTCCCCCCCCACAGGTGTCAACACAAACTTTATGATAAAACTTTATGATGGCGAGGGAATCACACAATGCATGAGATGTAAGGATACCTACCTATCTACCTATAGTATTTATATACTGCTTTTCAACGAAAAAGTTCACATTTTTAGGATAGGCCAGATAGGCAGTCCTATCCTCAGTGGCTCTGTTTTGAGAGCATTGGAGTCAAAATAGCTATCATTGCATCCAGAGCCACTGCCAGGGCTGTGAAATTCCTCCATGGGTAAAGAGAACTTTCATTTCCTCCCCCCCCCCCCGAGTAAGGGCACAATGGGACTTCTTCTATTTTGCACTGTTACACAGAGCATGGGGGGGGGGTCTAGTATCACCCTGTCCCACCCAGTTCCTTCCCTGTCCTTTCCTTCCCCCTGCCACAGAACACCTCTTCCCAGAGCCCTCATCCCCACCCACTGCTCTTACTATGCTGCAGGTGATATCCAGCTGGTGCTGAGCTCAATGCCAGCAGATAATGTGCCATAAACATACTTTATGGCACATTTACAACACATTTACAGTACTAGTCCCAGTAAGGATTGGGCCCTAAGATGAAATCAGCTGAGGTGGAATTCTGGTTTTAACCAAAGCTCTCAACTGGGTTGAGAGCCCAGTCTTATCCAGCTTTCAGTGCTGATACACCCATGAGCACAAGTGTGCTGCATCCTGTAATGGTGGTGGAGGAGTCAGAATTTACTTCTGTTTGCTGGAGTCTCCCTCCTCCAAGCACAGGAATACATTCAAAAATGTGATCTCAACCTGAAATTGATTTTTAAATGATACAGTCAATTGTTGTTACAGCTTCACTTGATCTGTGGAAACTTTCAGGTCAGCCTGTACATCACATTTTTGCCTTGCTTTCTGTATTGTATTTCCTTGTCCAAATATGAGAACAGTGAGCATGCACAGCAGTTTTCCATCGGTGAAAAGAAGTCAAAAATTGCCCCAGATAGATGCTGAACCTTACCTTTGTTTTTGGCCTAATTCCAAAAGCTTCTGTACGTCACTTTTTGCTGATGCTTCATCATTTTTCAAAGACTGATAAGAAGAGGAAAAAAAGATGTGTTATCAAGGAACTTTTAAACATTTCTCCACAGCACAATTAATGACCCTTTTGAAAGGAAAAAAAAATTCTCCGTGAATAACACATTTGAAGATTGAGAACCGATAAAAGCAAAGCAGTTTTATTCTCCAGCTACAGAGTCACAACAGCACTCCCAGATGAATACATCTCTTTACTCAAAACCTTTGAACAGAAATTGGGGTGAAAAGGGCCTATAGAGCAAAAATGTACATACGGCACTATGGAATAATGCCACTGAGCCACTATTTTTCTTCTCTTCCAATCATTGCAATTTTAAAATCCATTATAGAAGAAAATCCATTTTTTTAAAAAAAGATGTACCGTATTTCCTGGCTTATAAGACACACTTTTTTCCCTCCCCAAAGTGGGGGGAAATGTCAGTGCGTCTTATAGAGTGATAGGGCCAATCCTGGAGCACTTTACCCCCCATCATGTCATATGTCGTTGGATTCGTATTGAAGAGCAGAATCCAATGCAATAATCAGTTTTGAGATAACTCCTTCCTATGAAACGTTATGGCCAAAAACCCAAAAAACCAAAAATATAAAAACAAAAAAATACATTTTTGGCAATTTTTAAAGCGGGTACAAATTTTGGTCCCTGGTGCTCCATGCCTGCGCATCCCTCACTCTTCCCTATCTGTCTAGATCCCCTCACCTTTCCCTACCTACCTGGATCGCCCCACCCCCAAAAGACCCCCCCAACTTACCTATCTTCCTGGACCATTTGCAATGAGATTTTTGAAAAAGTCACAAATCCCTGACACTAGAGATGATGAGTTTTTGGGGTTTCCAGAAAATTAGAAGAGTGCTTGAAGCTTAAAGTCTTTCCTCATTTGTTAATGAGCAGTGATAATGGTTCTTAATACCACTGTTGATTTTACATGGTTGAAATATTATTTTGCAATATTTTATCTATATATATAAAAGAGAAAAGTCACTGACTGACTGATCACTCACTCACCACCGCCCTGCCAAAATCGGTGGGCCTAGAAGCGTGAAATTTGGGGTGGGTGTTCCTTCCGTGAGGGAGGGGTGCACTAAGAACCAGTTTTCGGAAATTCCAACAGGAAGGGGGTGAAAAGGGGTGCAATGCGTTTTCCTCCCTATACTTTGCATTGAGAATTGCTGAGTCATCAACATTCCTCCCCAACTGCTGGGCCTGAAGCATGGAATTCTGGGAGTTCCTTCTGTCACCTGAACTCCCACCAAGAACCATATGGAGAAATTAACCCTTCAGGGGCTGAAAAGGGGGCAACGTGTTTCTGTCCTATACTTAACATGGGAGACTGAACAACATCCAGCCAATTTGGTGCTCAGATCCTGGTGCACTGGGGGATGTTGTTCGGAGGAAGAGGTTGTGCTGGCGAGGATGCTGCGCATGAGGGGAAATTGCGCATGAGGGGAAATTGTGCATGGGGGAAGTTGCGCATGTAGGAAAGTTGTGCAGGGGGGAAGTTGTACATGGGAGGAAAATTGCACATGGGAAGAAGTTGCGCATGGAGGAAAGTTGCGCATGGAGGAAAGTTGCTCATGGGAGGAAGTTGCGCATGGGAGGAAGTTGCGCATGGGGGAAAATTGTGCATGGGGAGAAAGTTGCGCATGGGGGGAAATTTGCGCACGGGAGGAAAGTTGCACATGGGAGGAAAGTAGCACATATGGGAAGTTGCGCATGGAGGGAAGTTGCGCATGGGGAAAATTGCACATGAGAGGAAAGTTGCGTATGGGGAAGTTGCGCATGGGGAAGTTGCGCATGGGGGGATGATGCGCATGGGGGGATGGTGCACACGGAGGAAAGTTGCGCATGGGGGAGGATGCACACGGAGGAAGTTGCGCACAGAGGAAGTTGCGCATGGGAGGAAAGTTGCGCATATGGGAACTGCGCATGGGGAAGTTGTGCATGGGGATGATGCACATGGAGGAAAGTTGCGCACGGGGGAAGTTGCACACGGGGGAAGTTGCGCATGGGGTGAAGTTGCGCATGGGGAAGTTGCGCATGGGGAAAGTTGCGCCGGGGAAAGTTGCGCATGGGAGGAAAGTTGCACATGGGAGGGAAGTTGCGCATGGGGGGAAGTTGCGCATGGGGAGAAGTTGCTCATGGGGAAAAGTTGTGCATGGGGAGAAGTTGCGCATGGGGAGAAGTTGCGCATGGGGAGAAGTTGTGCATGGGGTTTGATGCATGTGGGGGAAGTTGCGCATGGGGGTTGATGTGCATGGGGGAAGTTGTGCATGGGGGTTGATGTGCATGGGGGAAGTTGCGCATGGGGTAACTTGTGCATGCTGGGTTGATGCGCATGGGTGAAGTTGCGCTTGGGGGGGTTGATGTGTATGGGGGAAGTTGCGCATGGGGGGTTGTTACGCCTGGGGGAAAGTTATCCATGGGGGGTTGATGATTATGGGGGAATGGCATACGGGGGAACTTTACTCCCGCAACGCAGGTACGCCTTTCGCTAGTTAAATATATTAGTACACTATTTGGTTCAGAATATTTTTTTTCTTGTTTTGCTCCTCTAAACTTTGGTGCGTCTTATGGTCCGGTGCGTGTAATAAGCTGGGAAATACGGTATTTACTGCTCTCCTACCTTTAAAGCACTCAGGACAGTATGCAATGAATGATAAATATTCTTTTAGAATGTAACACAAAAAGAGACAAGCCTACAACAAACCAAAATATAGCACCAATAACAGCCACTCCAAAAATGGTGATGGCAGTTTCCCAAGATAGCTTTTTGAGATGGCAGACAACAGACCAATGAAAGGGATCAATTAAATTTTTGAAACTTTTTAAAAATGGTGACAGGAATAGCTGAGGAGTCTTCAAGACCTGTACATTCTTGCATGTGGCCCCAGAGAAGTCACTGTTCTGAATCTCCATAACTTCATCTCTGCCAGTGATAGAACCTGGAACAGGGTCTCCTCTGAAGATGACCAAGGCCAGCAGTTTCATTAGGCTTTGAAAGGCTTTATAAGGAGGGAAGTTTTTAGAAGATCACAGTGATAGGGTTCCCTCTTATCTGTGATTTCTGTATCCACATGGGTGGGTGGTGCTGAAATGTATCCCCCATGGACATGGTGGAATATCTAGTTTGAAAGTTTAAAAAGCCAGTTTCTGGAATTGAGCCTACCTGCCTGATTCTTAAAGGAGCGCATGAACCCAATCACAATGGGTTGAATACCACCAGGGAAATTCAGCATTGATGCCAAAGATAGGACTAGGAAAGAGCCCTGGAATTCCACTCGATGTTATTGGTCCTCTTCCAGCTATTTACCAGTTTCAGATATCAATCCAGCACTTCCATTTTCAATCCTGACTCTAATATAAAAGAGTTCAGTGCCATAGGTTTATTGATGAGAACTAATGCTAAACTCCCAGATGATCTCACCTAGCAATGTTGTGATGGTGTAAAAAAGGTAATGCAACTCTCCACTTGCTTTGCTAGTCTGTCATATGCCTCTCCAATTTTACAAATGACTTTTTTAACCCTTTAATTTATCAGTATTTAAGCTAATGCTGTTGATGAAGTAGAAAGCAAGGAGTACCATACTTCTTCAAACTATCCCTGCCCTTTGTTCACCAAAACAGAGATGCCATGGCAGTTGAGACAGATGTTTTGATAAGGAATTAAAAAATGGGTGTGCTGCGTGAGGAAGGTGAAGAACTGGTGGTTCTAGCTTGGAGAGTATTAGCAAGTAAAGTGAAGATCTCACCTCTCCATTGTCTCCCAACCTGCCTGTGAAACATCAGGGGTATTTGCTTTAGTATCAATATTCATCACAAAATGCTTGAATTATAATGGAATGAGTTATAATCCCATGTCATGGGGAATAAAGGAAGAATATTCTGACCTGGAGGTTTACTTTAATTCCCTCAAGTTCTTTAGATGTCTTTGACAGCTGGCGAAGAATGTTGCTTCGTTCCTTAAAGACTTCTTTAAGCTGTCTTTCCAGCTCTTCGTAGCCCTGTCTAACACAGAAAGAACAGCAGTGAGATCCTCTTAAAATAACTTTGCAAAAAATATATATTCCCTTGGAATCAAAGGCCCAGTGCATTCTGTTTATATCCAGCAGAAGTGACATCTGGTTCTGTAACTGACAGCAGAGGCTGCCTGGCTGACTTTGTTTTGCATCTCTCCCCATGTCATCAAGTCCATCAAAGTCACTCACGCTTAGAAAATGAATGCTTCCCTTCCAGCCTGCCAAAGGTAAGTTCAGAAGGCTGACTTGGAACATATAATTGAAGGTCCCCAGCCCCAGATTGATAAGCCTAGAAGATGGGGGGAGATTGCCAGGGAAAAAAGAAAAAAAAGAAAGCTTAACTTTGGTTTACACTGTCAAAATAACTTGCCTGAAATTTTGGAAGCCCTTTGAGACTTTGTGTGGAAAGTGCGAAGGAGGCTTAAAAGAAAGTGTGCTGAGGAAGATTTCTTAAGGTTTCCACACAATCTCTTTTCTCTTTTTAATCTCATTTTGTAAACTCTGGATCCTCAGGCTGCTGTTATTTTCTAGTTGGAACCTGATCCAGCTTCTTGTTTTTCTAGTGTTTCCGACAGTGGCGTAGCTAGAAGGTGCTAGCATAAAATACAGTTGCATCGGTCTACAAGCTTCACACTAGTGACAAAAATTGTGAAAAATGGGAGTATGTATAAATGATAATACTATCATGTTATGTATTGTTGGAAAGGTAATTTAACGCAGAATGCAACGGGGAAAAACTGCATTGGAATATCTATATTGTATAAAACGTTATGGCCAATTAACCAGAAAATGAAGACACAAAAGCCTATGGAACAAAAGTGGATTTTCTTAACTCAAACTCTACCCATGATACTGATTGCTCTGAGAGCCAATGAGATGTAATTCTGATACTGTATGGAACAAATAAGGTGTTAATATGAATCAGCTCTCATTTCCATATACATATGTCATAATACAGTTACCCATGCTAACGTGGTATACAGGCACTTCTAAGTGGTGCTCCTCTTATATTTAGCAGAGAAAGAACAACCATTTCTCTTTGCCCCAGAACTGTTTCCATAACCAATAAGGGACACAATTTTCTTTTCTTTTTTTACTTAATTAAATTTGAATTTGTTGTTGCAGGACAGGTGGGGGGACGACAACAAATATCTTCTTGTACTCCAGATAGCAAATAGGTGTTTTAGCAATGTCACTAGCAAAGCAAATGGGTGGTGAACTGCTGAGGAGAAGGAGGCAGGTTTCCCCCTAATTTTCTTTCAAAAACACACTGGGATGACATCACTTCTGGTTGGGACATCACTTCTGGGGCTACATTTTGAGCTTTGCATTGGGCTACATGTTTATTAGCTATGCAGCTGGTTTCAGTATGGCCAGGTACAGTCAGGAATAGCCCTGCCTTCATAGAATCTCCTCTTCCAACACCAGTACAGCAGGTAGAAAGGGATCACGAGGAGATCTTGGGACACTCCTATGTTACTTTGGTGGCAGCAAAAAGAAATTGAAAGACCGCCAGCCCAATCTCTTACATCCAGAAGACAGGTACATAAGAAGTATGTTGTTGAAGCTGAACATGCAATACTAACTTAGTAAAGGAACTCTTCCTTCTTTCTCTGTTGGAAGATGGGTATCATGGTTGGGAGGTGCTGGGCAGAATAGGGCTTGGAAGTATGGGAGGGAGAAAAGTGGTTTTGGTGGGGGAGGGTTCTCTACCTTTTGGTGGGGGAGGGTTCCCTACATGTGTGAAATTTTGAAGGTTGCAGTCATATGCACACTTCCTAGGAACCCCATTGAATAGAATGGAACGTTATTCTCAACAACTCTGTATAGAACCTTTCTCCTTCGGTGATGGATGTCATGCATGTTTTTGTTTGTTTGTCAGGAAGTATGGTGATATATGAAATGTTTTGTGGAATGGCTGTCAGAGTGGTGGAGCCTTTTGGCAAAGAATGGAAAAGTAATGGACTCAATTTATTATGGAAAACTGCCTCATCAGTGCATCAGTGCATCTCATTTCCCCCGCTATGCTCAACATAACATCAGACTAGTCCTCCATTGTGTTTTGATTGTTGTGCATGTGTGACTATGCAGACATATGGAACGTCAGATTTTGTGTTGCCCTGAAGCTACGATCGTGACTTCAGCTGCTGGGTTGGCGCATCACATATTGTGGTGCCTTCTTTTTACATTAATTTTATGGCATATCATCTTGTGACATTGCAAAGAGGGGAGTAAGAAAAAAGAATAAAACAGCTAAAATAAATTATTCAGCAGGGTGTTCAAATATACCACCAAAAGTACTTTTCTCAATCGGAGTTCACTAGCCGAATGTGGACTCGATTGATAAATCTTTTATACACTGGTCTTCAGCTTACACTGTGAATATATTACAACAGTAAACGTGTCTTTCATTTCCACGAAGATCAATAATAAATGGGCTTCTTTTTTCAAAGTCCAGTTCAAAGGAAACCCCAACACAATACTCTTCTGAGGCAGAAATAAGACAAAACAGATCCACGTGCCAAGCAGAGAACTAAAGTGCATTGTTTTTTTGAATACAGTCTAGAAAATGCAGGGTAAAGTGGAATGGGTCAGAGGGAGTTGCTAACGAAAAGTGTCAAGTTGTCCCGAGTACAGAATTTATATCTACTTCCTCTTACACTATTGTTCACCTGCATGTAGTTTAATGATACCATTAAAAAAAATTCACGGCTAAAATTAAGAGTTCTATTAAACAATCCATTTTCTTTTTGTGGTTTCCACAAGCACAAGTTGCACCAGAACATTATATTTGCAGGGCCCTCTACACAGTGCAGCTGAATCTAGTTTAGACCAATCAATACATTGCTATCTTTTGTCCTTTCTGTCCGTGTTCCTTTAGAGGACACAATATCTTGTTATAAAAATCTAAGAATGACTCATCAGATCTATTTCTGATAGTTGTGCAGCTCTTACATTCAATTCTGAGTATTTCCCTTAAAAATTAAAAGTCCATCAGAGCTTTACTAGACTCATGAAGCCAAGTAGTTTTGAGAAGCAGACTGGGAGAGGTAGCAAAGTATTGGGGAGTCCCAGCATCCTATAACCGTTCCCTCACCCCACTTTTGTCCAACCATAAGAAGAGCAGGGGTAGGGTGACCCTACATCATAACAAAAAAACAAACAAAAAAGAAAAGGCCCTCCCAACCAAGAAAAATGTAGGATATGACTAAATAAAAGCTAAAAAAAAACATTCATATATGTTGCTTTCAGGTGCTTAATTTAAAAACTACATATTACTTATTATTAAATTTAAAACTATTACATATAATTTATTACACATAATTTATTAATTACAAAAAGCTATATGCTGCCTACTTACAAGGAAAAGGAAGACACTGACATTTTTTTTGTTTTTTCAGGACACAAGGCTAAAATTCAGGAAAAAGGGATGTGGTCACCCTGCAGAGGGAGTACCTTATAAAATTCTCAAGAATCTTTGGTGGTGGGTCAAGGCCAGGAGGGGGGTGAGATCTGGCATGTGTATCTGCTACTTATATTGATTCCAACCTGTGATCTGCTCCACACCTTGATCTATCCCACACAACCCACTGGTGATGATGGAGGTCTACAGACTGCTAATCATATGACATGATGAGGCATTTAAGGCGGAGCCTTAAAACCTTTTATTTTAAAAAAGCGTTTTAAATGGGAGGCAGTTTTTATTGTTATATTTTTTACTTTTTACTGCTTTTAACAATTTTTTAGTCTGTTAAATTAAAATTTAATTGTATTTTAATTGTATTTTAATTATGTTTTAATCTTTATTTATGATAATTTTAATGGTGTTTTATTCTGTTGTTAGCCGCCTTGGGCTCCCTCTTGTAGGTGAGAAAAGGCGGGATACAAATCAATTAAAATAAATAAAAAATAAAATATGACATGCTGACAGGTTAATTACATAATGCCGGCAGCAGTGGCCAACAGAATGATGGATCAACCCCTGCAAAAAGTTGGAGCTCATGAGATCATGAGACCCAGTATGAGGTCAAATTTCTCAAACTGCAGCACTGCAGTACCCCTGCAGCACTGCCTCTGCCCCATTAAAGTACCACTCTTTTCTTTCAGCTTGTTACAGTAGTGGACTTCAAACCTACTACTGAGAACAGATCAGGTGCACTGAAATAAAACTTGCCTACCATTAATTTTAATGTGCCTTGAAACAAGTACAGTAGTTGCAGTTCAGTGTGACTTGGGGCACCATCATAGTTTGAGTAGGATCACAGAGGCACAATCTAAATTGTGTCCCAGAAGTTATATGGCAGGAGCGCATTGGGAAGAGGAACTCAGAAGTTCATCCTTGACTTATAAGACAATGTAGACTGTATTCCCTGGAGGCAGGAATTTTGAAATCTAGTCAGGAAGAAGTGGCACAGTCTCCAAAGTACTACAGAACAAAACATTTAAACAAATTTTAACAGAACAATATGGAATTTTGCATTCACTTGAGGGGGAGATTGTTGTATTACTCATCTCACCAGCTTAATATTCAGTAGAGACCAATGACATTCATATCACCTCATTTTACCCAGGGTAGAGAGGCACATTTTTCCTGAAATAAAACTGTGATGTTTGATTGAAGGGAAAATGTGAAATTCCCACAGCAGATGCACTAGTTAGGGAAATGTTTTTAATCTCTAAGTAACAACTAAGTAAGAAATATAAAAGGTTTTGTGCTGCAGATGTATCATGTCAAAATGTCCTCACATAACATAACTAGATACTCCTGAGTATTCTGTAATCATCTGCATTTTTAGAACCAAAAAATTATTTGACTATAATGCAGCATAATTCTGCTCTGTTTGCCTCGTTCAAGAGATGACATGAAACATTATGAGACACTCTTTTATATGTATTTAATAACATGATTCCTCATGTTTCCAGTGCTGCAGACATGAGTCACGGTGTGATCTTATCACCATTTGTGGAACAGGACAAATTAAATTTTAACATGTGTTTGGATGAAGTTGTCTACATAGTTGTGATTCAGTTCCATTTTTTCCCCTGAAACCAGCTACTAATACCAGCTACTAGGACAATTATCTTGGTGAACCTATCTGGATAAGACTTATATCATCTCAAATCAATGCAGGTCAGAAGATTCAGACCTTACCCATTGCTCCATATTTAACTCCATCTGCTATGCTCACCCGTGTATCAAGATTATCTGTGGAACTGAACAAATAACCTGAGAAACTTCAGGAAATATTTTTGTAAAATAGTTGTAAACTTGTAAAATCCAGCACAATTTAGAACGGCACATTAATATAGTGGTGACATACTTCCAATGCATTTTTGATGATGTGAGTAGCACAGGGTACTGGCTACATGTTGGACTTCCAGCATGTTAAGTAAATAGGATTGGGTAGGATTAGTTATGTAGAATTGGGCACCATACTTGCCCAATATGCCCATATTTTGTTCAGTTATCAGTACCATATTTGCAAGCAGACTCTGCCAACATGCCAATCAAATTCACAGCCAATTAAAATTTCCAATTATAATAAAAATATTTGTATTTATATATTTATTTATATATTATAAATGAACAAATAAAAGTATAAATAAACAAAAAAATTGTTCAGTCTTCAGAGAAAAAATAATAATTCACCATCCTCTTCAAGATTTTGTTTATTTATTTTAAAAATTTATATCCTGCTTTTCTCAGGTTGTAGACCGACTCAAGGCATCTCACATTAAAACATAATTTAAAACATTAAATACAATTAAATAGAACATTCAATTAAAAACATAGAAGCTAAAAACAATAAAAAGAATAATCCTTCGCCACACTAAAATGCTTTTTTTAAAATAAAAAGTTTTTAGGCTCCAACTGAAGCTCTGTAATGAGGGAGCTTTCCTCAGTTCTAAGGGGAGGGAGTTCCAAAGCTGGGGTGCTGCCTCCGAGAAGGCCCTATCTCTGGCTGCCACACCTCTCACATCCCTTAATGGCGGCACAGTCAGTAGGACCCCCTCAGATGACCTTAGGTGATGGGTCAGATTTTGTTCCCTCTGGCCACTGAATGCTTGAGGCCCCCATTGAACTACTTACAGCACAATCCAGAGCAACTAATTGGTCCGCATAAGAGCCCATGGGTTGCCCTATCTATCACTAGGGTGGAGCAACTACAAGATGCTCCACCCCAGTTAATCTGGAAGAGGCTTAGGGCAGAGCAAGGCAACATACGGTGCCCTAAGAGAGGTGGACCTGCTCTGCCCTAACTGCTCTGCCCTAAGCAGCTCAGGAGAGGCAAGTTGAGGGCATGTTTAGCATTGCCTAGGGCAGAGCAGTTACTCTGTATCCAAAGCCTGTTTCCAAGGCAGAAATGCCCTCTTCCAGCCCTCTGAGTTATACCACCTCAGGAGCAGGTATAGTAATGAGTAGACCCATAGGGGTCCATGATAAGGCCTGAGTAAGAATGGCAGTGCTGACCAAAAATCTGAGTTCTTGGCCAACCTAGCTGCAACCCCTGCCTCTCAACCTCAGGATATGGAACAACTACAGCAGCCCACAAATCTCAGGATACAGCAGGCCACTCCAAACATCCGCCCTCCACTAGAGGAACTGCAGCTGTAACTGGTTGTCAGGAACTTCTGGGCTTTCTTATAAGGCAGACACCACAGCTGTTCCTTGTTCAGTGTGATCTGAGGGGGGTCTCCTCAGGAGCAAGTCCTCCCCATGTGTCAATTACTTAGCATGCTCTGGAGCAGTTAGGGCAGCCCAGGCTTCCTGACTCTCTGGATACAGCATAACTTTATGTTCTGGATACAGAATAGTTAGGAGAGAGCAGTTAGGGCAGAGCAGGCTGAATTTGCTCTGGATTGTGTCCTTAGCCTCAGTTTCTACAATTATGTGTATTAACTAGTCCCATCCCCCACCCTTCATGATACTGTGACTGCTGATAAACAGGGATGGCAATCAAAATGAGAAAAGCGCAGGGATAGTTCAGCTGCAGAGGTATGAGTATAAGGTGGAATTTCATATTTACTTTCCATGGATTTGGAGCCCATTTGGGCTGCAGAGTTGGTGGAATGAGTTTTCCACCTATGTTAACTGCTGTGGAGCATTTGTAAAAGCCCCTCCAGCAATGCATGCAGTCGGATGCTGCCAGAGCCCTGGCTAGAAGTTTTCCCACTTGTACCAAAGGATCATTGTGGACCTGAAAGGAAGGACAGAATGGGTGAAATGCAGAAAGGGAATGTGGAAGAGGATGGAACTTCACAGTGATGATGGGCATATAAACCAAACTGCAAATATAGCCATTTTTTTGTTGTTACATTTTGTCGTTTGGTTACATCTTGGCTGCTGCAGAGCTTGTTACTCTGCCAAAGCATATTTCTGTGGTGGCAAATGCACAAGATTTATGATATGTCCAAACTATTTCAGTAGACAGGCTCTCTTGAAAAAAGAGCGGGTGCTTACCAAGACCTTTAATTCAGTCCTGAATCTCATTTTACTGCATATAGATTCCCCCCCCCCTTTCATTTGATATTTCCCCTTAACCACTCCAAATCTCAATTTATAGCTGGCAAAATTAATAGGGCATGTTTGAACTTGTAAAATATCACTCTGCAATGGTCTGGGTAGTGCAGAGAATTTATATTAATGAAGCAAAGCAGTGCAATCACAGCTGGCAATATTCCTGGGCACTGAAGTAATTTGTAGCTTTTTACTCGTATTTGAAATTGTCGACTATCGGTCCTCAATGTATTGACCTGAAATGGGTCCAAATTCAAGTGAAATGTTATTACCTTGATACCTGCCTACTTTGATGAATAAGTTGTGACTTGAATGTTAGGAATGTCAGTTTTCAAACTCTACCCATCATTTTTCATTTATTTAAATACAGAGGAACATCAAGATATAGAGAAGCGGTCTCTAAACTTTTCAGCCAAAGGGTCACATCAAATATCTGGCACAATGTTGAGGTCCAGAAAAAAATTTATATATCAAATTTTGATAAATACATTAGAGATGTAACTTTGATTAATGAATAAATATGCTCAAATTTCTAGGTTTTCTTCAAGTACCAATACATAGCACAGGAATAAAGTACACAATTAAATGGACACCCATTCCACCATCACACTGTAACAGCTTTAGTCATGTTTGTTCAACTGGGACAGAGGCTGGCTGCAGGCCAGTTAGAGGCTCATTGCGGGCTGCATGTGGCCCCCGGGCTGGGGTTTGGAGACCCCTGATGTAGAAGGATATTTTGAAAGTTGATAGTTGGGAAGCCTCAAGACAACTACGCCAGTCCACCTCAGGAAATTGCACAACTACACCAGCCCAGTGATCGTACTGCCCATTTGCTGCCTCTTCATCAGTGGTTGGGCTAGCCAGAAGCCTTCAGCCCTATGGATTTAGCCTAGCTTGTGAGCTCAGGATATGGTCTACTTAGGCCAGCTTAGTTTTTCTGGCCTAAAATCAGGATTGCATCCACAGGCTACAATGCACACTTTCCTGAGAATAGGACTTATTTCTGAGTAGACATGGGTAAGATTATACTCTAATCATTTTGGAAAGGGCAGATGCTTTATCACTATAAATTCTCTTTCTCTCTCACTCAATGTGTTTGTTTGTGTGTGTGTTTCCTCCAAATTCTATTAATTTTGTTTTTAATGTTTGGCGTTCAGGTTCTTTGAATAGAACTGAAAGAAAATGGGTTTTTTAATTCAGAGAAATAACACAGTCTACTTTTATAAAATACCTTCTGAACACTCTTTTGGCACATACACTGCTTTGATATGAGAAGCTTAAAAGAGAATAGAAAATTAGAGCATTAACTGGAGCAGGCTGCAAGTACCCACGCCTGTCTAAAACAATTAAACCCCATCTGAATGTACCATTCATCAGCTAGTAGATTCTTTTGCCAAATAAATAGTAATGACAGCACATGGCGTCAGTTAAGGTTTAAGCCCAAGATTTACTATTAGCACCCATTCACGTCCATGTGGAAATTCAATCTGAACTTCAATAAGAAATTATAAATACAATGGAACCTCTCTTTACAGTGGTTTCGCTTTACAGTCAAATCACTTTTTAATGGAATCTCTATTGGAATCTCTGTTGGAATTTTTATTCCTTTTATCTCCTTTCTATCTCCTAGCCTTTTTTAATCTTCTAGCCACACTGTTCTAGCTTATCCTTCTCCAAAGAAGAAGTTGGAACAGCAAGGAAGGAAGACAGAAATGTTTCTGAAGTGGGAGGAGGTCATGGGAGATGCGGCCAGGCAGCACACAGGTCTTGTGTTGGACCACCATAATCTAAAGGCATCCACTGCAGAGATGTGTGGATTCCTCCAAGGAACTGAAACTGGAAAATATTCAACTCAGCTCAACTCTAATGCAAACTGTATGCCAAACCTTGCTGATGCACCTTAGGAGAAATGTATCTTAATTAAGAGGAAACACTAAGGAATCTATGCCAGAACCTGCATGTCTGCACATATTCATGTTTTCATTGGTACAACTTAGACACTGTAAAGTTTGCAGAGGAATAAGGAATTAAGACAGAATAGCCTGGGCGAGTCTGCTAACTTGCATTCACAATTATGCTGAGAAGGCTTTGAATAATTCCTTCTCCAATTGATTTTTTTTTAGTCTTAGAGTAGTACCTGAGTTGAAAAAAAGTATTTCTCAGTGTTCCCTCTTTAGCACCCATATCCTTAGATGTTAGTGACATTTGTGGGAAATAGATTTCTTTTTTCTTTCTCCTGCTAAGTAAGCTGCTCTTTACAATTCATATAAAACTTCAACATTTCTGCTTTATCTTAAAGGAGGTCAGTTGGACGCCTGTAAAAATCTATGCTGCTGCTAAATAATTCAAGAGTTAGTCTAATAAAATGTTGGTGTTAACTGAATAGTGAATTTCAGCATGGAATCAAAGATGTTCAGGTTCCTTCCCATCTTGCCATGCCCCATGATTAATAATTGATGGGATTGTTATTAAAATAGCATTTTAATGTTCTCTGCATGTTAGATTTTTCCAGTTTCACAGCAAGCTTGTGATTTTAGCCAAGGAGTTTAAGAGGTTCTACTTAATGGAAATTCTACTTCACTTTTCACATTGACTTTCGAGGATACCCTCGAAAATTGAATTGCAGAGGTATCTGAAATACCTAGAGAGCACATCTAGGTATGATAACATGATTGGCATGTGCTTCTGTTGATACTTTCAGTAGGTGGACCATGAGAAGTGGTACAACTGGAAATAAATGTTGACAAGCGCTGATCTACACTGACTGATGGTGACTTTCCAAGATCTCAGAGAGATGTCCATCAATATGCCAATGGGAGATTCCAAGGACTAAACATGTGACCTTTTGCATGCAATGACCCTGCACTACCTCTAAGTTCCACTTCCTTTTTTGAGCAATGTATCCAAGGTGAAATAAATCTGAAAAATGCACCCCATATGGTCAAATAATATGGTCAAATACATATAAAGAATACTATACAAAGGTGACAAAAGGAGCAATATATTGTCAACTATAGTATGTACAAAGAATAATATACAAAGGTGACAAAAAGGAGCCGTTACAGGCAATCCTAACCAAAAGTTGTAATCTATGAGTAGGGTCCTAATCCTATCCTGTAGTGGTGTTGAGAAACCGGTACATGTCTGTGTCCTGCCTAACCCACCCCCCATGAGTGATCTCCCCCAGGAGTGATGCCCCTAGGACTGAAGTGCCTTTTGGCAGTTTTGCAACACTCCAAAGCTAGCACAAGACTTGTGCTGAGACTTATGCCAGCATAACCAGAGGTTAGGATTGCAACTTAATGCCTAAACAGCAGCCACTAATACAGATACGCTGAAGAAAGACAAACTCATATATCACATCATGCATGAATGAACACAGCAGAGTATACCAATAATAACACAGGCAGTCTGCATTTGCAAGTTTTTCTGGAAGAGCAGTGTCATTGATGGTGACTTCAGTTTAAAGTGTACAATACAAAACCAGAAATACAAAATGATACAGCTCCGTACACATCAAAATAGACAAGGTGAGTTCACACTTGATCAAACTTGATCAAACATCTTCTCCAAACTGAGTTTTATGTGTGAATTCACAGCTGCTAATTTTAGGGCGTAATCCTCCAGTGCCCAACGCCTGTTGCTGTGTTCCCACCTATGGTTCTGAGAGTTACAAAAGAGTCATAAGACACTTTTCAGCTGATGGCAGACACCCAGTGCTAGTTGTGAGGCCTGCACCAGTCAGCGCTGGGCCTCTGCACTGGGAGGATGCCAATGACAAGCATCTGCTAGCGAGTTCCCCCACTCAGTGACAGGAAAATTTTTGGGATAGGAGGAGGAAGGATGGAGGCAGGTAGGGAAAAAAAACTGTGTGTAGGGATATAACGGGTGAGGGTGAGATAGAGGGTGGATTGAGCCCGGGAGGTGATGGAGATGGTAGCAGAGGTTCCTGCAGAATACCTTTCTAAGCCACTGAGCCTATGTCTTCCTTGGGTTTGAATCAACACAGTAGAGGAGACCATTTAGCGCACCTCATCCTATGTAGTGTAAAAAATTTTTTTCCTTACTCTGAGAAGACTCCAGAAGCTGCAGGATACAGTGGTGGCTATTTGGATCCCCATGGGCACTGGAGTAACATAGGTTAAAGATTCCTTTCTTTGAACTATTGTCTTTGAAGAGGTTAATAGAAACACTGAGCACCATCCTAACCATATCTACTCAAAAGTAAGCCCCATTGTGTTCAATGGATCTTACACCCAGGAAAGTGTCTTTAGGATTGCAGCCATTGAGTTCAATTTCTTTAAATATTATAAATCATATAGCTAAACAAAGGTTGTGCTGTTTTTCTTCGCACATTGAATCAAGAGATTACCATGTGTGGAAAGAGAAATGGCAGCATTATAATACGCAATCATTTTAAAAGGTTTTGAATTGCTATCAGAATTTGCAAGCATTTTCTTTTTACAAATAATTGTCAGTTTTATCTGCAGCACACAATGGCACATGTAAGATGCCATGTGTGTCTCTTTTATATCAGATTATGTTTTCCAAGAGGTAAATTTATCAAGAATGAGAAGACAGGAAAGCAATGCAAAGTTATTTCCTTTGTAATTCCCTAACTATTACGAACATTGTTCCTGTAAATCTTGTAAAATTAGATAAGCTTTGTTACTTGCTAATTTATCAAAAGCTCTAGAATTCTGAATGGTCTTGACATGAAGGTCCTCCTCCATCATAAATTTTGTGCTGCTAACACTTGTACCACAGACACTCGCACTACAGACACTCACACAAACAGCTAGATGCTCCATGTGCCCACTGGAGACAGACCGAGACGACATCTGAGTAGATAAGGTACCAGCAGAGCAAAGTCATTGGTAGCTGGACAAGGAGTAGAAGGGAAACGGGCAGGGGAGAAAATAGTAGGAGAGCACCCCAATTTTCTCAGATGCAAACCAATTTTCTCAGGTGTCCACTCCAGTTATGTTGCCTCCCTTATCACTGTATGCAGCATGCACTCTGTCAGCATGTCTGTATGGCATAAAATGGTGGTGGATAAGATTGGGCTGTAAGTCATTCAGGTTTTATGGTTGAATTTTTGTTTCGAATCTCCCTCTGCAAGTGGAAGTTATATCCAAAATCAAATACTCCTTTCTAGGAAAAAAGTTTAAAAAAATCTGGAATACATCTCAGTCTTTCACTCTTTCTGTTCTCCTGGGTGTCTTTTGGCAAAGCTGTCTTCCAGTTTTTCTGTGTTTCATCTTTCAACATCCATATGTTAAAATGAATTTAGAAGTGAAGAGATCCCAGAGGGGCAGAGTCCAAATTGTCAGAAGGAATGTTTGGCTGTTTTCCAGAAGCTCTTTATTCATAGTTTAAAATGCCTCAATGCACTTGATAGGGACTAAAACATCTGTAACCCCTATTGGTGGTGGATGCTGCTTTGTAGTAAAAAGGGGACATGCTGCTTTTGTAGAAGGCTTTCTGTACAAAATTCCCCAAGTACACTTTTTAAGACTTGAAAGGAATGCATGTGCATACATTAACATACTCTTAAGACTGCAATCCTAAGGACACTTTACTAGGAGTAGGACCCATTGAACACAACAGGACTTGAGTACACATGGTTAGAATTGTGCTCTTAGACAGGAACTTAAAGAAAAGGCAACTGAAAAAATGAATGAAACATTAAAATTGTACTAAGGAAGAGGATTATTCTGATAACAATGTCTAACAGGTTCCTGTGACAGGTCAGACGGTTTCCTCTATCTCACATCAGAACATGGATTGGAGGATTCAGTCCAGAGTAGCTGACCTCACTACCACACAAGTCAAACACTGAGGAAGTTGTTAAAGTAAGAACACAGATGCATGCATGCTCACACACCACTAGTATAAAATTTACAGGAAGACAGGAAGAGAGGTGGCTGTCAGAGAAGAGGAAGGCAGCAGAGAAGCACAATCAATTACAGTGGTACCTTGTAAGACAAATAGCATGAAGACAAATAGCATGAAGACAAATGCTTTGTAAGACAAGCTAAAATTTCTAAGGAATTCTGCCTTGTACAACAAACAGTTTTACAACAAAAATTCATTGCAAAAAAACATGAATTGATGCATCTGCATTGTGAGCAACAGCAAGAGGTTATGGAGTAGATCTCATCTGCAAAGGAGGAGAATAAGGAAGAGGAATCCCACATATCAAATGAAGTCAAGGATATTTGTGAACATTGGAAAATTGTGCAAAATTTTGTAGCAAAGCACCACCCAAAAAAGGCTGTAGCAGTGAAGCAATGAAACTGTTCAATAACAATTCAATGTCACATTTCCATGAAATCCTCAAAAGGAGACAAAAGTAACTGTCATTAGAGAGGTTCCTTGTTAAAGTTGCTCAGAAAGTCATCAGTGACTCTTTTAGTGAAAATTAGTCATCTTTGGCCATAAAGGTTTTTCTTTTCTGTTTTACTGTTCAATATATTACCATGTTTTATTAATATTACAGTATTGTGTTCTGCATGATATTACAGTGTTTTGAACTCAATTAGTGTTTTGTCATCATTTTTACATACTGTTAATATTTTTATATGAATACTTTTGGGTTGTGGAACCAATCATCTGAGTTTCCATAATTTCCTATGGGAAAATCTGCTTTGTATAAAGAACCTTTGTAAAATAAACATGCTTCCGGAACAAATTATGTTCATCTTACAAGGCACCACTCTATTTGTTTCTGTTCCCACTGCAGATGTGGGTAATCTATCTGTACTGAACTGACTGAAGCAGGGGTGCTCTAGGGTGCGCGTCACCCAGTGTGGGAGGCCAGCGCATCACTCCCATACATGGGGGGGGGGGGGGAATATGAATGGCTGGCATGGTTATGTGCCATTGCCCCACCTCCACTGGGTTTTTTTTAGTCATACATTTTAATACAGAGGTTTGTTTCACTGCATTACGCTGTAAATTGCACATTCAAAGGTGTATAACATGATGAGATTATTTCTACAAACCATGATTTTAGGGCGCAATCCAGAGCAAATTCAGCCTGCTCTGCCCTAACTGCTCTCTCCTAACTATTCTGTATCCAGAACATAAAGTTATGCTGTATCCAGAGAGTCAGGAAGCCTGGGCTGCCCTAACTGCTCCAGAGCATGCTAAGTAACTGACACATGGGGAGGACTTGCTCCTGAGGAGACCCCCCTCAGATCACACTGAACAAGGAACAGCTGTGGTGTCTGCCTTACAAGGAAGCCCAGAAGTTCCTGACAACCAGTTACAGCTGCAGTTCCTCTAGTGGAGGGTGGATGTTTGGAGTGGCCTGCTGTATCCTGAGGTTAGTGGGCTGCCGTAGTTGTTCCATATCCTGAGGTTGAGAGGCAGGGGTTGCAGCTAGGCTGGCCAAGAACTCAGATTTTTGGTCAGCACTGCCATTCTTACTCAGGCCTTATCATGGACCCCTATGGGTCTACTCATTACTATACCTGCTCCTGAGGTGGTATAACTCAGAGGGCTGGAAGAGGGCATTTCTGCCTTGGAAACAGGCTCTGGATACAGAGTAACTGCTCTGCCCTAGGCAATGCTAAACATGCCCTCAACTTGCCTCTCCTGAACTGCTTAGGGCAGAGCAATTAGGGCAGAGCAGGTCCACCTCTCTTAGGGCACCCTATGTTGCCTTGCTCTGCCCTAAGCCTCTTCCAGAGTAACTGGGCTGGAGCATCTTGCAGTTGCTCCACCCTAGTGATAGATAGGGCACCCTAAGGCCTCTTATGTGCAAGGAAGAGTTGCTCTGGATTGGGCTGCCTGCCATTTAGTTCACATGCTGCCACTCTGTTCAAGGGTGCCTCCTTTCTTACACCCTAGTAACGTCCCTGAGTGGGACCATTTTGAAGTCTTATACTCTCCTGGATTGACCTTCCACTCCTGCTTACTCACCAGTAAACATAGCTGTAAACACATCAGTAAACCAGTAAACACATCAATTTTCCATGAATTTCAATGCAATCATCAGGGACCTCCTTTTAGGGTGATTTGTGGGGGATGTGTTCATTGGACCAGGAAAATTCTGGTGTCCTTAGATTCCTCTCAGCCTGCCCTTTCCAATGAACTATGGCATGATTGCCTATTCTTGAATAAAGCCACAATTTGGGTCACTTTCACTTTCCATAGAGTTCAATGCATATTTTTAATTTTTAGTTTTTTTGCTCATAACGTTTGATAGGAAGGTGCTATTTCAAAACCGATTTTTGCATTGGATTCTGCTCTTCAATTCAAATCCACCATAACAAAGTTATGTGTGTTTTTAAGTTTTTAAATCCCCCAGTGCACATCACCCTCCTTTGACACGTCACCCAGTGCGGACTGCACCACCCGCACCATCCTAGTGACGCCAAAGGACTGAAGAATTGAACCAACTGAAGTAACAAGGGATGAATATCTGGCGCTTTCCAACAAATTAAACTTCAATGAATTGGCAGATTGTAAAATAGTTTATCTTTTAACAAAAATAAGTTCCTATAACTGGCTTACGTAACAGTCATTTATAAAGTAGTGATTTTTAATCCATGAAGTTGTCCATTATATTTTTAGATAATTCATTAGCAATAATATAATTTCATTATTAGAAACTTCATGGGAAGCAGGCAGGGTGACCATATAGAATGAAGGGCAGAGGGCATCTACCTTTAAGCAATGCATAGAAGAGGGAATTTAGGCTGGTGCTGCTTTTGAAACCCTTCTGTATTGAGTCTGGAAGTGATGTGGCAATGGAAGTGATGGCATCTAAATTTTCTAAAAAGAAAATTGGGGAAAAAACCTGCCTCCTTCTCCTTAGCAGTTCACCACCCATTTTCTCTAATAGAGCACAGCTGAAGTACATATTTGCTAGATGGAGTTGAAGAAGATTTTGTTCCTCCCTTTCCAATGATATGATGGTATTATTATTCATACATACCCTGTTTTTCACAATGTTAACCACCAATGTCAAGCTCAGCTTGTTTCCTCACATCTCTTCCATTAACTACTCACTGATTTACTGGTGCTAGCGGGCATCATCCAGACACTGGCACATCATGGACCCAACCACTCAATACTAATGACATTAGCATGTCACAAAAATTATGAACACGTTTGTTTTGGTAGGGTAAGGCAATCATAACCCTTTTTTTAGTCACTGTCAGATATTTCAGTGAGTTCTTTTTTTAAAAAGTAAATAAAAAAGTAAGGTTGCAATCCTAACCCAGTTAGGCTGGCACAAGCGCCAGTATAAAGGTAAGTAGGAAAAAACATAAAAAACATATTTCCTGTTGCAAGTGTCCTTGCATTCTAAGGACATATATCAAAAGAATTTAGCAGATTTGTGAGAATGACTGAAATAGAGAAAAGTGTGCCCAAAAGGAAAGTGAATGTTTAAAAAGATTTTTATAAGTGTGACTAACTTTGTATCTGAGGTAAGTCCTCATCTTGTTTTGAAAATCATGATCATAGAACCTTATAAAAATCTTCCTCCCCTGAGCAAAGTATTTAAAGAACATTTTAAGCAAAATATTGTTGTGTGGAATTCATCTTTGATGATATTCTGGAGGCCATTGTGATTGTGATATTTCGTGGTACCTCTCCTCTAAAGAGCTATGCTTTCTGACAACCCCATCACCAAGACAAGTAATCAGAACATCTTGTTCTCTTGATGCATTATATTCAAATACAACTGGGAATGGCAAGATGGACTGATGATCTATTTTGTTGTTGTCTTGCCACAGAAAGCTGTCACAGTCATATGTTAAAATAAATCACAAAAATGTGATGTGTCTCTGGGGACAGCATTACTATGGGAAAAAGAGAATGCCAAACTGCTTAACACATCACAGATTTGCATCTGAAAAGGTACCAGGGGAGACGGGGAGGAATGATTTTGTTCAGTATGGAAACTAGTAGATCTGTCAACCGTAGAAAGACTTTTCAGTTTTTCCATCTTTGATTTTAATAGATTACTTTTTTTCCTCCCATCATTTATTTACTATGGACACAATCCAGAGCAAATTCAGCCTGCTCTGACCTAACTGCACTCTCCTAACTATTCTGTATCCACAGCAGAAAGTTATGCTGAATCCAGAGAGTCAGGAAGCCTGGGCTGCCCTGACTGCTCCAGAGCATGCTAAGTAATTGACACAAGGGGAAGACTTGCTCCTGAGGAGACACCCCTCAGATCACACTGAACAAGGAACAGCTGTGGTGCTTACAGTGGTGACATGACTCTGCACATCACCTGGTGCGGAAGTCTGTGCGCCATTCCTGGGATGCCCCCCCCCACCTGGACTGCACAGTCACCAAAGTTGGCGCCTGCGCAGTTGTTTCTGAAGCCAACTGGCTTCAGAAAGAGTACTGCGCAGGCACCATCTCTGACACCTGCGCAGTACTTTTTTGAAGCCTTTTGGCTTCGGGGGAGACTGTGCAGGCATCAGAGTTGGTGCCTGTGCAGTACTCTTTCTGAAGCCATTCGGCTGCCGCTCCGCCTCCTGAGTGAGGCCGAATGGCTGTGCAGAGGCGCGGACTTTCTCTGCTCTAAGGAAGTCTCCTCTGAAGCTGTTCGGCATGCTCAGTGTGTTTCTGCGCAGTGCACCTCAGATGGCCGTTCAGGCCAGCTCCTCAGACAAGTGGCAGCTTCTGGCTGCTGCTCCGCCTTGGAGCAGGCCTGAATGGGGGTGCTGATGCCCGGGGCCTGCCAAAGGACAGTCAAACTCCTCCGGCACATCACCCCATACGGAGCGCATCCCCAATGCAGCCCACACCAGCCGCACCAGTCTGGTGATGCTACTGGGTGCCTCCCTTATAAGGAGTCCCTGATGAGATGCCAGTACATTCTACAGTGAATACAAGGGGCTTCTTGGAGTGGCCTGCTGTATCCTGAGGTTTGTGGGCAGCCGTAGTTTGTTCCATATCCTGAGGTTGAGAGGCAGGGGTTGCAGCTAGGATGGCCAAGAACTCAGATTTTTGGTCAACACTGCCATTCTTACTCGGGCCTTATCATGGACCCCTATGGGTCTACTCATTACTATACCTGCTCCTGAGGTGGCATAACTCTGAGGGCTGGAAGAGGGCATTTCTGCCTTGGAAACAGGCTCTGGATACAGAGTAACTGCTCTGCCCTAGGCAATGCTAAACATGCCCTCAACTTGCTTCTCCTGAGCTGCTTAGGCTGCCCCAGTTAGGGCAGAGCAGGTCCACCTCTCTTAGGGCACCCTATCTTGCCTTGCTCTGCCCTAAGCCTCCTTCAGAGTAACTGGGCTGGAGCATCTTGCAGTTGCTCTAACCTATTGTTAGATAGGGCAACCTAAGGGCTTTTATGTGGACAGATTAGTTGCTCTGGATTGTCCTGGAAGACTTATTATTATTTGTCAACCTAATATATTATTAGGTTATTATTATATTATAATATTATTATATTATTGCTGCATCCCGCAGCAAGCCAGACGGTGTTTTGGGGTGAAGAAGAAATTAATAGAATGTTTTACTTATGCGCCTCCACATCTGCATGTTTCCTAATGGGTCAACTCAAACTCCTGATATTTAGCTGGTGCAAGTTTGTGTACAGTGAAACGTTAGGGGCATGTCAGGGAAAACGTATGGGTGAGGAAGTCGGCAGAGCTTCAGAAAAAAGATAGGCTCTTAATGTTCATCTTTCAATGTAACATTTGTTTTTCAGCAAAACCTCTGAAAAAGCATTATTTGTCTAACCTGTCAGACACCATTATTACAAGTGTAATCCTATGGGAAATTCATATTGCAATCCACAGTAAATTTTACGTGTGTCAATGCATCTACTAACGTAACTGCTCTGGACTGAGCCCAGAGTAGGTAAGAACAGCATGGGGAAAGGGAGGGGAGAGCAAAGAAAGGATGGCACATGGAGGAAGAATGATTGTGACAGAGGCAGGGTAGACAGATTGAGCCCATGGGAATCAGTAGCACCTGGAGTGCTATAGCTTATCCCTGCCATACCCTATTCCCCTTTCTGGGCCAACTATATTGCAGTAATAGCCAACTATATTGCAGCAAAGTAACAGCCAGCTATATCTACACAAGCATGAAGCTAGCTGAAGGTTCATGAGGAACAAGGTTTGGTATGGAGGATCCATTGCTGTGGGGATCTTCTCCTTTTAATTGCATGTGCAGGACACAGTGTATAGGCATGCTCAGAATAAAACTGCCATCAGAACTAATGGACAGCACCCAGTAAAATTCAGTGCCCAATCTCAATCTTTTCAGAAAATCCAACCCAACAGGACCTTCAGTTTTCAGATCTCCTCTCCATATTGATAGATTGGGTTGTAGGTACAATCATTAAGACAGAGTGTTTGGGGGCTTAAGGTATCCCTCTGCTGCACAAATACTCAGCAGTTTCTGGCACTCACTCTCAAAGTTAAGTGAAGGAGACTTCACATTAAGCAACAACAGCCTAGCCCATCGTTATTTCTGTCCCGTCAGAAGATTAATGAAGAGTCTGTCAAGTTTTGTGGTAGATGTTGGTGCATTAGAGTGACAGTTGTTCATAGTGCATTATTACAAGGCTGCACTTTGACTGATGGAGAGAAGGGAATTGTTCTAAGGCATGTGCAATGAAAGTGCAGCTGATTCTAAGCATCAACATAACTTATATATGGGAATTACCTCATCAAATGCCAAACAGGATTCTAGGTGGCTATAAAGCCCCTATATATGCAATTAAATGTACATGTTCAATAATTAAATAGCAGGCCTTGAAAACAAAAAGTGAACAATTGTCCAAGGACAAATCTTGAACAGGAGATATATGTTACAACACCAACATTATTTTTGCACTTCTATAATGCTAACTCTGCAAAATCTTTAGATAATTAAAACTTATAGGAATCCTATGAGGCCACTGTGGGGATAAATGCACTTTCAGTAACACTAACTCAGCACATTTTGATTGCCCATGTTTAAACTGCTAGTAAAATGGACTTGCAAAATCAAAAGGGCTAAAAATCTCACCTGGTTTATAAGGTTAGTACCTCGTGAGATTTTCAGCTTTTATTTTTTAGAAGCATTATGTTTCTACTCATGATGGTTATTGCAGAAACCAGGAATGTATTGGGGTCACACTTCCAAGTCCTGAGTTGATTCTTAAATCTTTGCCCCCAAGTTGTCCACAAGTCCTAATTTGGACCAGTGTGACTCATCCAGAGCTGGTTTGTGAATAATTCTGAAGTTGAATCTGATTGTTTTCAAGAAACAAGTTGAATTGTGGAAGTGGAAAGAAAGAAAGAAAGAAAGAAAGAAAGAAAGAAAGAAAGAAAGAAAGAAAGAAAGAAAGAAAGAAAGAAAGAAAGAAAGAAAGAAAGAAAGAATACACATACACAAAACAGAATTATAGGCACAAACAAAAGTTGAGTTTTGGGTCTATTCAAATATTTTTATTTTTAGGATAAAATTCCTGAGTCAGCACCCAAAATTTTGACATGGGTGAGTCCATAAAGGTCTAGAAAACACATATTTTTGTGATTTGAATCTGAGTTACCAGTCACAGCCCTTGACAGCAGAACCCACTTCCTCAACACACCCATGTGAGTGTCATGGAAGGAGGGAAAGCAGCTAACTGTCTCATTCATCTCTCTCTCACTCTCATGTTCTGAAAATGGCAGTAGGAAGTGCTTCTCATAGTTGACTCCAACTATATTCCAACTGATCTCTGTATACACCCTTTGTCAATGTTTGGAAAATGGGTTGCATGATGTTAAATGGAACTGAGTGAAAAATGAGTGAAAAATGCTGAGCACTGCATGTATGCATGCCATATAGCATGTATATCATGCAACAATCACATGATTGTGTTTCAACTTCATAGATCATTGGAGATTGTTATAGATCATAGTCATAATTTTTTACAGATTATAACAAACAGCCCAATCCTATTCACTGCCCCTACTGATTCAGCAGTACCAAAATGATGACGGTGGTAGGAAGGGCACTCCAGGAGGTCTCCTCTGGATTAGGGAACAAATAATCCCTTTCCTGGAGATATGTTTCCATGGCACAGAAGTATCTACCCACACTGCCACAGCTAAATAGCTGGAAAAGGTCTGTTTGGACCCAGGACATCAGCAGTGCCAGTGCCACAAATTCTGTTTCCCTCCTCATAGTAATCTGTCCCCCCTGCTCTATCTCTACCCTGCACTGTTCAGTTTTGTCCCTTCCAGGCCTGTTCCATCTTTCTTTAACCACCTCTCACACCTTTTGTGACTGGTGCTGACTGCTTTATGGCAGTCAGAATCAACAGAAGACTAGGAAAAAGGACACACGGTAAGTATAAGATTGCCATTTAAACTTGTTTATGTACTGCAGCTCTGTTCATCTGTTATATAGGCTTGACACCTATCAACATTTTTATTGCATTTACTGTTGCATTCTGTCTTGTTTTCCTACAAATTGTCCTTATGGAAGACTGCAAGCTACTTCAGTTGTACTTTAAATGGAACAGTGACACTCTACATCCTGCTAAGTAACGATAAGCGTTCTTATATTGTTGGAATGGTTAAATATATGGTGGGGGATAGGATACTGGCAAAAGTCACACATGCTAATACACACCCTCTTCCACCTGTGTTACTCCCCAGCATCTCCCATTCCACACTCCACCCTAGACCTGTTCAACCTCCCTTTGCCCACTACTAATTTTTCAATGAAGACTGAAATTCCTTTCAAGTGCTTAGCACAGAGTGGGGAGAGAGGCAGTCATCTGGATTGCACCCCACATGAAAGAAAGAGGTTGTAACACGTCTCCCCAGATGCTGTGGTTCCAAGAAACACCTGCAACCATTTCTCCCACGCTCACAGCTCCTTTAACCCATGATACATGATACTGTATGTACCTAATGAGACCTACCAAAGAGTTTACTGAACTACATGTCCAGTCTTGTTATAGACAAGATCTTGTTATAGATCTTGTTGTTAAATCTTGTTTATAAGATTTTGTTGTTATAAGATCTTGTTGTTAAATCTTGTTATTTTTTAATACACGGATTTGACTCAACACAAGTTGCCACTGCAAATCAGTTTTAATAACTGCTTTTCTACTGTTGTAAAGAGGCAGTCATGCAAGCAATCTTTCCATTCTTCAGCTAAGGCAGGAGGTAATTTGCATTTCTAATTGCTGTCTGCATCTCTACAACAGTAAGAAAAGCTATTTTAAAAAATTGTAAAGGGACACACTTTTTATTTTTTTTAATTGCTTTCAACACATTGTTTTTGTATCATCCCTAATCAAACCCCTGTATATACTGAGCACGACTTTATTATATTAAGAACAATGATGGATCAAGAAACCCAAAATTGTTTCTTTAAATCTATTTTCCCATCTTTTTTTAAACATGGATTTTTTGCCATGGGAGGGTCTGGAACAGTGGATAACAAGGGACACCTGTATACCTATTACAATAACAAAACAAACTACCTTCAATTAAAAACCAAATCAAAACATGCTTCTGGTAATTTTAAAAGTATAGCTCGAAAACCTCTCAAATGCTTTTAAAATAAACTACAGCAAATTTTAGTTATTCTTTGCCTTATGGTTAAATATATGTTTTCAATAACAAAGTTCGGTATATGAAATACCTGGATATTAAAGTATTTATGAATAATGCATGGCTGAGAGCAGTTTTAATAACCTGAATCAGGCCCAGTGCTTTTTACAGATCTCCTTTATCTGACTTAATGAAAAGGAATTTTGCGTATGAATGATGACAGCAAATCTTTCTTTGCACAAAACTCTTTTCCATACAAAAAGCATGCTCTGCACTAAAAATAAAAGTAATAATAAATAATTTAACAAACCCCAATAGTGTATTCCATTAGTTATGTCATTTTCATCTCTTGTGAATGGAGTTAATTTGTTTAGATCCATATAATGGAGCACCTGATCGAAGAACTTTTTTATAGAGGAAAGGATGGCAACCACTGAATGCACACCTCTCATTCCTTTTGGAAGCAATGAGGCAAACTCTGATCTTAATAACAATAGATGGCATCAGCCAAGGCACCTCAGAGATTACACAGTTATGAATGTGATCCATTATGTCTTATGAATAAAGCAGACTCTTTGCCTCTAAATTAGAATAAGAGGGAAAGGAAAATTCAAATAGAAAAAAGCTGGAATACGAGGGAAAGTAGAGATAGTTGAAGCTATAAGTGAACTGAAGGATTCAACAGGGAGTGCCTCCTTGCGGGTCCTTTTCGACCTCTCAGTGGCTTTCAACACCATCAACCATGGTGTCCTTCTGGGTAGGTTGGCTGAATTGGGGGTTGGGGGAACTGTGTTACTTTGGTTCTGCTCCTCAACCAACTGATCCCAAATGATGATTCTTGGGGACTCCTGTTCAGCACCTTGCCCCTTTGGGTGCCACAGGATTCTATATTGTCCCCCATGTTGTTCAACATCAAATCACTGGGAGAGGTCATCTGGGGATTTGGAGTTGGTGAGAATCATCAGTATGCTGATGATAGCTCTGTCTCTCCTTTCCACTAAATACCAGGGAGGCTGTCTCTGTCTTGGAGTTCTGCCTGGAGACTCTTGGGAACTGGATGAGGGCAAACAAGCTGAAATTAAATCCCAACAAGACAGAGGTCCTCCTGGTTCAGAAATCCTCGATGCACATACTGGATTACTGTCCTACTCTGAATGGGGTTGCATACCCCCTGAAAGTGCAAGTTCACAGCTTGGGGGTGATCCTGGATTTGCAGCTGCTCCTGGATGCTCAGGTGTTGACTGTGGCCAGGAATGCCTTTGCCCAGCTTTGGCTGGTGAGCCAGCTGTGGCCAAATGTGCCTCAGTCAGCTCTGACTACAGTGGTCCATGCCATGGTGACATAAAGACCAGACTACTGCAATGCTCTCTACATGGGGCTGCCCTTGAAGTGGTCCAGAAGTTTAAACTAATGCAGAATGTGGTGAATTGTGTGGTTGTCAGTGGTCAGTGTTTGACTCTGTCACACCATTGCTCTGTTGATTACACTGGCTGTCCATTCGTTTCCAGGCCCAATTCAAGGTGTTGAGAATGACTTATAAAGTCCTAAATGGCCTGGGATCAGCGTATTTGAGAGACCACCTACTTTCAAACAATCCCTTCCTCTCCCTGAGGTCATCAGAGCGGCCCTCTTAGTTGTGCTGCCAGTGAAAGAAGTAAGAGGGAAAGAGGTCAGAAATAGGACCATCTTGGTGGTGACACCCATTCTGTGAAACTCCCTCCCCATTGAGTTAAGGAAAGCCCCTTCATTGCTATCCTTCTGGTGAGCTCTTAAAACCCTTTGATATAGGGCGCAATACAGAGTAACTACGGGGAGTCCTTGCTCTGGTGTAAGAACAGTTTGCTCTGGATTGCAATATGAATTTCCCATAGGTTTTCAATAGGCAGTGCGGTGATTATGGGTACACGTAATGTCTCTTATGTGCACCCGTAGTTACTCTGGATTGTAGGGTTAGACTGGCATATGATGGTTTTTAGATATTTACTGTTATTGTACTGTTGCCTACCTATTTTTTAACATGGGTTTTATTTTTTACTGTTTTTGTATAGCTTAATAGTATTTTAATTGTATTTATTGTTATCTAGTTTTAATGGTATTTTATTGTTTTAAATGTTGTTAGCCACCTTGGGTGTCCTTTTTTAAAAGAAGAAAGACAGGATACAAATATAATTAATAAATAAATAATCCCAAAATATTTAGAATTCATTTTATTCCCTTTTGCACACAGCTTTATGAGACAAATATCAGATCATTGTCCAGTGCCACTAAACATTATTGCAAAGGAGTACAAAGTCAAAGTGCAAAATCATCCCATTTATTACACTGATTTGCCATAGTCCAAGATGCTGTGTTACAGTCCAATACTATGGACCTTCCTTATCATTGTGATCTGGTCTTGTGATCCAGTGATGGAAAAGGTCCAGGAATAGTAGACATATTATGCATGCTCATACGTGATGGAGCTGTTGACAGAAGCAAATCCAGTTGGATATTTTGCCTGTGCTGGCAAGATGGTGATGGGAGTAGACTGTGGATTGGAAAAGTGAGGACTGGGGAATTTTGGAGAGGAACTGTGGCCATATTAGGGAGGGAGAAGATGAAACTAGCATTATTAAAAATGCCAGATCCTATTCTCATAACCCCACCCCAGAATGCCCCATCATTCCTTATATCTATGCCTGCTCCATAGCTATCTCAGGAGACCCACAGGCTACCAGAAAAGGTAAGCAGAAATAAATAAAAAAAACTTGGAATAAAAGACCAAAGTGAAAATGCTGTATTGTGGTTCTAAAGCACCCTGTGGCTTTCAAAACCTAGTGCGCATTTCAAGTAGAACCCAACTGTACCAGAAGCAGGTATTATCTGTAGGGATTATCAGAGTTGGAATTCTAACTTCCTGATAACACTGTAAATCTGAAGGATTCTCCTCACTTTCATGGTAAGAGGAATGTCCACCATTAAAGCAAGCAATTGACAGCCTTTTTTTACAAAGTTGTTAAAAGACAGTTTCCCATGATAATCCACAACACTGCAAAAGCCTTATTGATTTGCCTTGCACCTGATTTACAGCCTGCTTTTCTTATGGGGCTAAAAATGTCAAAAGAACAGTTGTAAAAGGACTTAGATTCTGTCTTGTTCTTTCTTTTCATTTTCACTCAGATATGTAAGCAAGAAAGAAAGAGTAAAAGGTCCAATTCTAAGCACCCACTAGCACCAGCACAAGTTCCTTGCACCAATCCTGGATTGTCACAAACGTGTCATAAAGCCTGTTTGCAACACTGGAAGGGAGGCCAGTGCAATGAATTGTGTTGGCCTCCTTGTACTGCTGCCAGCCCTGATGGCCAATAAGCTGCACTGGCTGCTCTTAGCTCATGCAGAGATCTGGAGCGGGGGGAGAGTGGGGAGGAATTGGGAAGTTACAGAAAGAGGCATTGGGGGATAGGAGGAGAGCAATTTTGGTGTCTCAGAACCAAGTAATCTCAGCCTCACATTAAGGACCACAAAATTATACTGTTAATTATAGAGTATCCACTGAATGACAACAGTTCAAAGCAATCTTAGATGTCATCTCATCCAATCCCATGTTCACTATAGGCAATTGCTACACCATTCCATCCAGATGGCTATCCAACTCTGCTTAGAAATCTCCAATGAAGGAGAACCCATAGTTCACAAGGCAAACTAGTCCAGTACTGGACAGCTCTTACCATTAGGAATTCTTCCTCATATTTAGTCTAAATTCACTTCCCTGTAGTTTCAACCCACTGGTTCTAAAACTAGCCTCAGGAATCACAATTAGTGGTTCATGTGCAACTTCACATTAACTTCATATGCAACTATGGTATACCGCAGAGACAAAGTGCACAGTAAAATATGCATTCAAATGGAAGACCTGTTGTGAATAATGAATAATAATTGTGAATAATGCCTAAAAACCATATCCATTTCTTCAATCCAGTGCACAGGAAGTCAGAAATCTCCACAGAAACAAAGGAATACGCTTCACACCTCTATACTTGGAGCATGACTTCCTATTAGATTCTCTCACATTTCACCACCGGTAATTCTTGTTCTGTACCATTAACAAATCATATGCCTTATTTCCTTGGAAGGTTTAGTGTGTGCAATCCTGACCTAGGCTGGCACAAATCATCAGTCTTCCTATTCCCGTAGTGATGGTCCCACACGGGGAAGCGGCTGTCTGCACACTGGTCAGACCCTCTCTCAGGAATGGTGCAAAAGTGTCTTATGTCACTTTTATGACACCCCCAGGTCAGCACAGGACTTATGCTGAGGCTTAGACTGGCCTAACCGCAGGTTAGGATTGCAGCCTTATCCTTTTGAAGAGATTTTTTTGCAAGCTTCTTAGTAATTTTGCAGTGTAAGGAACTGCCTTTCCTACTGTGAGAGAGTGAAGCACCAACAGAGAAAAATAACACATTTTCCCTCATTAATAGGACAAATCAAAGAAATATCTCTCTGGCTTGTTCCCTCTCATTTGCATCCACAAAACCACTAATAGATTCAAGGGGGATATTTAATATTCTACAGGAAAAAACAGAGAAATTGCCAGTCAAGGTTATGGCAGTGCAAATTAACGATTAACATCTTAAATATGTCCTGCATAGGGCCTGTAGTTCACTGTGCTTTCTTATTGATGCATTGAGATCGTAAAATATAATGCTACTGACATGGAACTATTCTAATTTGCTAAATCAAACCTACAGTATACAGTATAGTGTTGTTAACAGCGCTGGTGCTCCAGTTCACCTCTCCTCGTGCACATCTTAACTTAAATAATATGTAGCATTATGACTGGATACCCATACAATCATGATTCTCAGAAGCCTTCAGTTATATTATAACCTGGTCCCACAAGAAAGGAATGAGGAGCCAACAGTAATTGTCACTGTGAAAGAAATATCCCTTTGTATGTGTACCACACATACTATTTATTGTGACTGTCAATATTTGAATTTGATATCTGATGACCTTCCAGGGATCATATGCTACGAAAGATGGTCTGAATTTAAAATATGGTGGAACAGAGAAAGAGGAATAAAACTGTAAGAGTGGATGGTGTGCCTCAGTTCCCAGCTAGATGACTTTTGAGGGCAGAGAGCATTTTGGGGTATCTTTGAGAAAAAAGAGGCCAATCCTGGTGGCACTAGCTTGCATCCGCCTCCTCTCCATTTCCTGGACCCCTTCTCTTTTATCCCCTCATTCAGCTATTAGACATAGGTCTGAGGAGACCCATAAACACCCTGAAGTCTTATGCAAAGGTAAGAAGGAAATTCAGGTTACTCATCCCATGAGCTTCTTGGGATGCCTATTATGGGGTGGTGGGATAAATAATAAAAACTATTATTAATGGCTGCCTATTATGGGGTGGTGGGAGATAAAATGCCCCTATTTTTGGTTGAAGTGCAAATAGTGAGAAAGGAAAGTTGTTTACAACAAACTAAAGGAAATTGCAACAGAGTGTGCAAAGCAAATACTAGCTTCCTCTGAGGTACTTCAGTGCCCTGACCATCATACTGTCAAAGTTCATCATTCTAGCCCTGGAGAAAACATGATTTGAAAGGATCAATACAATTACAACAATACAAGCTGTACATTTTGTAAACAAATTTTAGCTGCTGTAAAAAAGGCAAGAAATAATGTGGGTCTTTTCATTTAACCCTACTGATCTTTGCTCTTTGGCAAGAGAAGCTTTGGAACAACACAACCAAATGGGAAGAAAATTGTGCCTGTTATTCTTTCCAGAAGAAGGAACATATTAAATTATCAGCTAAAAGTATGAGCTGTTTCTTTCCCTGGAGTTGTTTGCTCCTCTTCAACTGCATTTGGAAAGTGCCCAATATCTTGACTTTTCGTGTGAGTAGGCAATCATGCCATTCCCTGCCAGAAAGGGGGATGGATATTCCCTGAGAGGAATCCAAGACCTTGTCCTGAGGTTTGGGCATCCGGTCACCTTGTCCTGGGATTAAGTCCAATTGAACATAATGAGTAGATATGAGTAACATGGTTAGGATTATGCTCAAAGGCAATATCCTTATTCCAACAGGGACTTCATATGAATTATGTGCATCATATGAATTATGATGTGGAATTCAGGAGAAGGTGGCAGGGACAGCCAAGTGATGAAGAGTGTGAGATGGTCTGCCCCAAGCAGATGATGGATGCAGGGTGAATGGATGTGTGTGCATTGACTGCTTTAAGAGTATCTCACTTTTCCATTGCCAACTTTGTTTTACCATCTTCTTTACAGGAAACAAGGAAGTTGTGAGAAGCATAAAAAACTTCCTTTTTTGAGTCAAGGTCATTCCTAAATTCCTTCTTCTGTCCATTCTCTCTATTCGAAAAAATGGTGAGTAAAAACCAGGGAAGAAGGAAACTTTAACAAGGAAGGACCTTTTTGGTGGTGGCTCTACCATATGGAATTATTTTCTGGGCAAATTATGATCAACACCTTCCTTGAACACTTTCCAATAGGGTTTGACCTTTTTCTTTCAATAGTGTTTGACCATTTTGTAGCTTTTGTTAGTGGGTTGGAGATTATTGGTTTAGTGTGTGATGACTGGAGATTTTATCATCTGATGTTTTAATAGACTTTTTATTTTATGACTAATGTGGTTTTAAATTCTGAGATTTTACTATGTATATTCCATGCATTGTAAACTGTACTGAGTACCATATTTTGTTCTGTGGGGAAAGGTTTAAACTGTATAGAACTGCTGATAAATCCATTAATAGAGGCTGAGGGACACCATCATCCTGCTGTTGCCTCAACTCCTCCAGGCTGGATGGACATTCAGCCACTTCTTCCTCTTCTCTTCTGGACTTGTGGGATGGGAATCTGGCTATTATAATTCCTCTTTCCTTGGTAAGACAGGGAGAACCCAGTTGTATTGCCAGCTTGCCTACACTTCTTCTGGCTGGCCAGGAGAGCTTGGCCCTACCTTCTTTCCTTGTACTCTTCTGACCTGATGGGATTCTTCCCTACCCCCAGCTAGAAGAAAGTCCCTCCCAGCTAGAAGGAAAGAACAATGGAAGTCATATATTTCTGTTCTCTAATATTTTTCAAACAATGTGATTATGGATAATACCAGATTTAAGTTCAAAAGCAATAAAAAAGAACCAGCTGCAGATGTAATTAATCTGATGAGTTGATTCGCAACATGATCCATCATCTTAAATTTTATCGTGAAGCCTTAAAGCACACTCTAGTCAAAGTTAAATATATTTTAGTTCCACTGAAATCAGTGGGAGTTGAAACATAGTAATATCTGTCCATGGGGATTTTGTTTTACATCTTTCAAAGTCACTTTGACAAAGTGATCTTTTTAAACTTACTGAAATATCAAAAATCTAACTTGAAATTGAATTGCTAAAGAATTGTAAACTGTTGCACGTATTCTGAATGCATGCAATGTTTATTTTCAGCTCCACTTCAGATATACAGGATATTGTATATAGCAGATATCCAACTGAAAATTTCAACATTACTAGAGGTATTTGAAAATATTTTATTTTATTTAGAAACAAGTCCATTGTGCTCAGTAAGACTTAGGGCCCAATACTGTCCAACATTCCAGTGCTTGGGCAGTCCCAAAGTCAGGCTACTGTGTATTACAGGAAGCTGGACTAAATGGGCCTTTGGCCTGATCCAGTGGAGACTCTTATGGTCTTATGAATTAATGTTCCTTTACTTTGAGGATGTTTCTGCCTCTTCACTGCAGGATGTCTCTAACAACAGCAGCTAGAGGAGTATGCCATTTGCCAACAAGTATGAAAATGATGTGCATACAATGCTCTGTTAGGGCAAATGGTGGTGCTAATGTTATAGCATTTTCTGTATTGGCCAGGGAAATAGGTTAAAAGTTGACATTATTTTAAATGCTTTATTCCTGCATTCTCATACGGATAAACTGATTTCTTATTCATTTTGGTTTGTCTAGCAGTGCTAATATAAAACCAATTTGGTTTTAAGTTGCAATATGGGAGAGGAGAAAGTCAAGTGCAAAGTCAAGTGCATGCAGCACCTAGTGGCTAGCAATGGCAACATTAATGAGAGAGCAACTTGAGCATCCTCATTCCACATGTATGAGATGACATAAAAACTTAACAACAGTGATATTATAAAATTTTTTAAGGGACCTTTCAGTCCAATCTGGTTGAGCAGGCTACTGGAGACTGATGGTATGGTCCATCATTAAGCATAAGGTTGTTAAGCAGTGGAAGGTTGTTAAGCAGCAGACATGGGTCATGTGGTGTTTTTAAAAACTATATATACAGGACAACTTCCAACTTATAAAGTTTTCCATGTGAAACTTAATGGATGCTTCTGCCTATCAGGTGCATATCATTCCACTCCAATCAAAAGCTATCCAACTTCTTCAGCTTGCAGAGGTCTGTGAGAAGTCTGTGCTCAGATGTAACCATATAATTCTCCTGTCACATTATAAAGCCAACTCAAGTTCAGAGCAGTGCAATTAACTAGCAAGCATATGGCTGCCAACTCTCGTTCCAGAGACAGATTTCAAGGAAGGTCAAGAGGTCCTTCTGCAGTTCAAGCCACCTTTTCTAATGAACAGGAGCTCATTGTCTTTAACAACCGCGTGATAGGCAGAAATCAACAGGTGAAGTATTTTGCAATCTGGAGTTAAAAGGATGGAACATGTTTTTTACCTATTATTTCTGTCTGTCACAGACAGAAAGGCACAACGACTGTGTAAAAGGCACAATGGCTATGTCCAGGAACTTTAGAACAATGAGTTAAAGTCCTGCTCTAAAAGTATCTGTTAGGTTAAACTTTTTAAATTTTTAAAAGGAGAATTTTCAAAATGCATTGGGTAATTTATTATCTGTGATCGTAAAAATAATGAATCCAATTCAACAACTCTTGGTATTGTATTTGTTTGCTCATTTATATTTAGCCTAAGAGGAAAGAAAAAAAAAGAATTTTTCTAAAATGTCATTATTTTGCCACATCTCTTTTTATCACAGAATTATGATTTCTTTAATTTTCTACTGTAGTAAAAATACCAAATATTTGCAATCTTCAGTCTTTACACCGGAAACACCATGTTTAAATAGGAGAATAATTTGGTCCAGTTGATACTGCTCCAGATGATACTGAAAACCAATCCCATCTTATCACATGGGGAATGTAGGCACATAGTATATAAATTCATAATACCAGGGTGACCATATGACCAGAAAAATCTGGATTTGTCAGGATTTTTAGCCTCCTGTCTGGGTGTCCTACATTTTTGCTTCATTGTCCTACATTTTGGCTTCATTTTGAAATTTTGCAATAGTGCACAGTACCCCATAATGCCATATGTCATTGGATTCGTATAGAAGAGCAGAATCTAATGCAAAAATCAGTTTGGAGATATCTCCTTCCTTTCAAAAGTCATGGTCAAAAACAAAAACAAAAAATACACTTTTGCATTTTTTTTAAGCAGGTAGGAATTTTGACCTGGGATTAGGAATTTTGGCCCTGGGGTTCAGGAATAATCTGGTCACCCTGATAATACTGGTGTGAGATATGGTTCATCCAAACTGCCTTTCTATGCATGGTTCAAATAACCTGTTATAGACAAGGCCAGTGAAGCCCAGTGAAGTCAAAGCCAAAGATGATCCAGCCTAGAATTGCTCTATCCCTACACAAAATATTCCATGAGTGCCTGTCTGTATCCCTGATGGTGGTAGCAGCCAAACCAGTGACAGGACCATTATGTCCTGGACAACTGTGCTCCAGTCAAATGCATCCCAGTATTGAACATTTGTGTTTGTTCTTTTTGTATCCTAGATATTTGTGTTCCAATATATGCATATTTAGGTTATATGGTTTTTTATATTAAAAATGCAAAGGTAGAGTTAGGGCTGAGTTACAAGGCTTGGGATATATTAAGTGGGATCATTTCTCCAGATGACTGGGGCACACAAAATAGACACAAATGTCTGAGAATGCCAATAAAAGTGATGCATTTCTTCACAAACACCCAGGATGCAAACAGCCTCATTGCAACCAAATCTGCCCCTTCCTTTCTTCTGCCCCATCTGGACGCTGGAAAGATAGAGCACCTTTTCATTTTCCCATTATTGTGCTGCTCTCACACAGCCTCCTTCTACCACATTGGTTATGTTTCAAATGAAAATGAATAGAGGAGTAATAATTTTAGAAGAATAGAAGGGTCAGGGAGAATGGAGAAGGGAGAAGGGAAAGGAGAAATCACCTGACCCACTTAGCTGCTTTCTAAGCTGTTGGGTAAATGGGGAGATGGATAAGGAGAGGTTGTGGTGACAGGGGGGCTGCTACTGCTTGTATCTTCTTCCCACACACTTTTGTGAACAAAAAAATGAACTGGAGTGTGGACTGGAACAGCTCTATCAGTGGTAGGCCAGATATAGTGTTGGACAGATGTGGGATGCAAGGCAGCTCTTCTTATTTCACTGATCTTCCCCCTACCCCCTAAGCAAGCTGTCTTACTATCTCCATATTCAATAAAAACATGCCTTTATCTTCTTGAAAAGTGCCTAGTATTTGTTAAGAAGGGTACAGCATTCAATACAGTCCCCCATGAACCTTTCCAGTCCCCCATGAACCTTTCCACTATGTACTAACACTGCATCTCCACTGGTCATGACAATTAATGGGTCTATAATGTTCATAAAGGAAGACATAGGAAACGAATGACACATAGGTAATACAAACAATGCAGATTAGCACATCATGCATTATGTAACATAGGCTGCAATCCTAAAGACACTTTCCTGGGAGTAGATCCCAATGGGGCTTACTTTTGAGTAGACATGGTTAGGATTGTGCTCATACTTGCACATCTTAGCCTTGAACTGAAGGATTTTCAAAACACATTTTTATATTACCCATAATGTTACTAGGACAGTTTATAAAACCAAGCCAAGACCCATGTAACAACTATGGCAACTATATAGTAATAACAGAATTGCCCATGTGATTTGTGCTCTTGAGAATTGTTCAAAATCATCAACTTCATTTTAAAGCAAACACGCTGAAGTGAAAAGATTCGGGATGCCTTCAAATGGCCTGACAACAGGTTTCAGCATTCCTTAAGACTCTCATTTCCATTTTCAACACATACTGAAAATGTGTACTTTTTCTTGCATTATCCAACACACTCTGTCATTGTACAGTATATAAATGATGATCGCAAGAATCAACCTTTGACAGAATAAGTGCCAAAAAATATTTGATTGCATTGTAGCCAGGTGTGTGAATTGAGCATGATGAAAGCGCCAAAGATAAGTCATGCTTCAAGTACCAGTATGAGAGCCTAATGAAGCAGAAATTTTATGTGGGTTGTGTCTTTCTGGGAGTTTATAGAAATGGAAACAATACAGAATATTGGCAACATTGTCAGCGATGTGAAAAAGCAAGAAAATTGATAATGTGAAGAAAAAAATCAGTATTTTTCTCACAAGGATAATTGGATTTAATAAAAAAAATAAACAAAATGCAAATTCAGAGTAAAATTTAGAATGGCTATATAGGAAAAATCTTGGGCAGCCCAACCCTAATATGCCTAGATGCCTACACACCAGAGGTCCCTGCTGGAGGGATTACATTTTTTTTCAGGGTAGCACAATGGGTGGAAGAGGTTGGTAGGAGACAATTCAGAGAGTAGGAGAGGGGCATTTTTAGGTGCGGAGGAATGGGGAAGGGTCAGGAGGAATGGGGAAGGAGCAGCAGCCAGAAGCTGCCACTTGTCTGAGGAGCTGGCCTGAACGGCCATCTGAGATGCACTGCACAGAAACACACTGAGCATGCCGAACAGCTTCAGAGGAGACTTCCTTAGAGCAGAGAAAGTCCGTGCCTCTGCACAGCCATTCGGCCTCACTCAGGAGGCGGAACGGCAGCCGAACGGCTTCAGAAAGAGTACTGCACAGGCACCAACTCTGACGCCTGCACAGTCTCCCCTGAAGCCAAAAGCCTTTAGAAAAGTACTGCACAGGTGTCAGTGATGGTGCCTGCGCAGTACTCTTTCTGAAGCAGTACTCTTCAGAAACAACTGTGCAGGCGCCAACTTTGGTGACTGCGCAGTCCAGGTAGGGGGGGGCGCCCATCCCAGGGATGACGCACAGACTTCCGCACCAGGTGATGTGCAGAGTCATGTCACCACTGTAGGCACCACAGCTGTTCCTTGTTCAGTGTGATCTGAGGGGTGTCTCCTCAGGAGCAAGTCTTCCCCTTGTGTCAATTACTTAGCATGCTCTGGAGCAGTTAGGGCAGCCCAGGCTTCCTGACTCTCTGGATTCAGCATAACTTTCTGCTCTGGATACAGAATAGTTAGGAGAGTGCAGTTAGGTCAGAGCAGGCTGAATTTGCTCTGGATTGTGTCCTTATTCTTCTATGTTAGCCGCCTTGGGCTCCCCTTGTAGGGGAGGAAAGGCGGGGTATAAATCAGGAAACTAAATAAATAAATAAATTCTTTTTATTCCTACCATTCTTTCTTCCTTCAATCCTCCTTCCTTCAATTCTGAGGATGATATTTCATCTTTCACTTGAAATATTTTTATTCTCTCCCTCTTTAAAATATCCTTATAAGCACTTCAGATGTAAAGTGATTATGGTCACTGAAACATATTCTGCAACTGATATCAAATCCATCTCTTCTTGTTCATTTCCCAGAACACAATAAAAATAAAAATTCTTTTGGAATACTGCAAAATAGTAACAATAAAAAGAAAAATAAGACTGCAGCAATTTGGGGGTTCTCTTTGAAGATCAACATTTCTTAAGCAATTTCAGTGTATTTATGCATGTATTTGCTTTCTAGACAATATTTTGGTAGTCACTGAAATGCATGGGTAGGAGTGAGAAAATCTTAGAACCCTTGCCCCAATATGATTAATTGGTGTCTTGTGCATGATTGCCCTTTGGCAAGGTTGAATATTTATTTAGAAGTGTGTAAAATTTCAATTAGAGCAAAGTGAAAATATCTAATTGGAACTAAAAGTTGGAGGAGGGGAAGGAACGCACAATCTGGCTTGTCCAAGTTTAATTATTTCACAAATCTTACAGAAAGCTGAGAAGGTTCTATGGAAATTGATTTTGTTTAATTAAACAAGTCAAAGAGCAAACACCCTTAGCTCTGGCAGGTTTATTTAACTATTTGGAGCCCCGTAAAAGAACATGTAGTTTGTCCTCCAGGTAACTTTGCCATCAATTATGATACTATCACACTATATCCTTCCATAATAATATCCATCATAATATCCATCTATATTCAAACACCTACATGAACTTTATATGCCAGAAATTTGGCAGAAAACTATATAAATCCAACCTGAATTCCTTCATGTGACCTGACAGGTCATTCCTCTCCTGTGCAACTTGGTTAAAAGATCAGCTTTCATGTGGTTCAATTCTTAGGGTTGTTCACACAGTAAACGGTTTAAACAGTCCAAAGTGGCAAGCACTGTCCTGGCCAAAGGTGATATGAATGTCCCCTAAAGCATTCTCACTGGATGCAGATGGTAGGTTGTGCCTGTGGGAAGCTTCTTCTTACCTGGGTATATCAAACCTATGAAACAAACATCACTATGAGGGTTAGCACATGTTGAAGACCATTTTGTTTGCAAAAGAAGATCTTTCCTACTGTGTTCTGCAAGCATTGTTGTTGAATATGAAAATATGTTTAAATAAGAGAAAGTATGTGATTAAAAAAGAGAAAGTATGTTATTCATATGGATTCAGGTCAGTCTAAGTTAGTATGATTGTGGGCTCTGACAGCAGTAGATTTTTAAGCTATTTATTATAACACAATTCATCCTGGAGCACCTGAAATATATCTTAACTATGAGAAGGTTGTCTCTTTCTTACCTTTCAACTAAGTAGACAATGGAGATGAATATAAGCTACCTTTGAGAAAACAAACTGACAAGTAAATCTCAGTCCCACAAATACTGTCGCCTTCAATTTTGTAATTTGAGTAGTATTGTCATCTTGGATCAACACTCATCTTAATGAAGTGTTTATATAAAGAGATTTAGCTGGCTGTCAAAGCAACACCACAATGAGAAGAGCCAACAAAATTAGATCAAAAGATAAATAGAAAATAGATAAAAGACAGATGCACATGGCAACTGTAGTAAAAAAAAAAAGTATGGGGTTATTTTAAAATCTCATGAAGTTTACCGTAGGATGGAAACATACAATTTAAAAGAGATCCAGGTGAGAAAAACTGAATGTCAAGTTCAGCGCTCTCACAGTCATGGCATCTAAATAGGTAATAAATGTCAGTTTCCAAAAGTACAGAGAATGTAGGAGCTTGATTACGTAGCCTCCACAACACTGTTGCTGGCCAGATTTTTCCCCGTCACTGTCTTTAAAAGGGAAATGCATTGGTTGGTTCAAATAATGACAGATTCTGGCATACTTCAAGTTGTCAGCTTTTCCTTTTTTCCACCCTGCCCTGAAAAACTATCTTTTAAATGTGACAGATGACACCTTCATGCTGAGCCTCAGCAAAATGTAAGATTTGGGCTTCAGTTTTATGCATACTTCTACTTGCAGAAGGTCCACTGATTTCAACTGACCTTGTGCACACAGGAACAAGCATGGTCTGCATGCTGTGAGACACAAACCCACATAGTGGCATTTCATCATCCAAGACTAACAGCTGGAAATGCTCACTTCCCTATGTAAGCTTTAAGTTCAAATCAGTTCATCATGGTCTGCTCCATCCTTTCTTACCAGAAAGAAAATGTCCTCCAGTTAATTTCTGATTTAAAGAAAATGAAATCCCAACTATGAGGAAAGCTGAAATCCCAACTCTGGAGCAGGATACTAACCCAGCTTAAGAAAGAGTTTTAGAGTGGTGGGACACTTTGGCCATGAGTGGTCCAATTCAATTGAGGAGCACTTACATTGTTACACAATGGCCGCCAAGGAAGCACACAACGCTGCATGTTATGTGTTATGCATCAGTGTTATGTGTTATGCATCAGTGTTATGTTTTGCCATGCATAGATCCACATTGTGCTGGTCAATTTAGCTCGTGTGAGCAATGCAGATGTGCTTCAATATCTAACAGTGACAAGATTTAGAAACTAGAGCTCAGTGTGCATTTTGATCATGCTTATTGAATGGTGATTTAATTTTGTCCAGAGGTTATCTGGAAAAAAGGTCTCCTTTTTCAGAGAATTTGGTACAAGGACAGCAAAGCAAATGTCTTCAACTGAGGAATGGTGCCTATGCAACTTCATTTTTCTCCCTAAAGAGTTTGCAACAAAAAATAAAATACTTGTTATAACTCAACATAGAGTCTCTATAAATAGCTAAACTACAGGCCTCCTATGCAACTTTAATCCCACCTTAGCTCTCTTACATAGCTGTGATTCCTGCTTTCTTCAAATGCGCATGGGAATCAACTGGAGATTTGGAATGAAAAAAATAATCTCTTGAATCCTACCCTACTGTGAACCTCTATAGCAAACTATTTACAACCAATTCTGTATTCTGCTTCCAAGTTTGTATTATATCTGGTTCTCACTCCCCCACCATGATTTCTTAAATTAGTTAATAATCTTTCATGCAAAAACCTCTCAAATGGCTGTAAGAAAATATGAGCACAGAACATTTGCTACATCTGCCTTAATGATGGATATGAGCACGCTGAGAATATTTTGATAAGCCCCAACACAATTTCAAATCTAGATATTCAAATTTCAAAAGGTTCAAAGTACAGGTTTCATTTGGAAAATTAATCATCCAGCTTATTTAAACTGCCCAGACCCCTGACGCCTGGGAAATTGAGTAGCAAATGTTTAAAACTGCCAGCCAGTGTGTTAGGAATGTGAGTCCCTGCAGGATTAGCAGGGCTAAGCAGAGTAGTTGTGCAGAGGATGAGAGGGCAGCAGCACAAAGTAAACACACAGCTGTTTATAGTTCAAGATAACTATATTGTTCAAAACGACAGGCAGAAGATAAGTCAAGTAACACAGTCCAAGGTCAAAGCAGTAGATCAGTCATATACATACATCCAGTTGCAGGGTTATTCCAATCTCAGTAATCCAGTTAAACAGTCCACAAGTCAGTCCACAGATACAGTCCAGTCTTTCAGAGTATCAAACAGTAATAATACTCCTCCTCAGTAACCCACACTTTGCAATAATCTCATACACACTTAAATATAGTGAAACACCAATCAGTTAGAGATATTGCAGTCATGTGATCAGTGACTCAGCACTTCCAGTTCTGCTGAATCATGCTGTAAGAGCAGTTACAGATTGCATCAGCTAGATTGCATCAGCCTTCTGCAGTATTGCATCAGCCTTGAATCAACTTGCCTGACCAAACATGTTTCATTATTAGATTCAAACCCTAACACAGTGAAATTCTTCCACCCTGGAGTTGGACCAGGATCATGTCTGCTTTGAACCTCTTATATGTGCATTGTTGGTGAAAACAGGTATTGCAAAGAGATTTTCAATTTAAAACGAAGTAATATAGTGTGGAAATTCCTTGTATATCAGGAATTTGTGGGGACCTTGTCCTCTTTTTGGGGTTCGAGCATCTGGTCTCCCTGGTTGGACAAAGATTAAAGTGAAGTGAATCACATTTTTTGCACTGTTTCAGAACTGTGTAAATGGATTGCTTTAGGCTCTCCTGTGGTAATGAATGGGAGCACCAATGCTCTTACTGAACTGAACTGGTTCCACCTCAAGAAAGTCTGAAGTATAAACAAGATATATCTACATAAATTATGAGCATGAACCAAAGGCAAACACTTTGAAGCACCTTGCAACCCTAAACACACAGGAACAAATTCTCCACTGGATTCTCTTAAAGGACTATCTGATTCCATTATAGACATTTTCCTAGCATGTCAAAACTACTGAATCCTCCACCTCAATCAATTCTAAGTTTACGCATTGGCTTTACTGTATGTTTATACTACACTATGTGAATATATAGAGGGTGGGAGTAGGGGAAAAATTGGGGCAGGAAGGAGGCAGCGTGGGTGGATCCAGTGGCAATAGTGCACATCAGAACCTATCCCTTCCTTTCAGTTCTCCCCACCTCAAAAGAGGAAAGCATATCAACACAGAGATAGATTGCCACTCACGAAGCCTACTAGGAGGTAAGTGGAAAGTATTTCTACTTAGCTCCTTCAGGCATCAAAGTACCTCCCATTATAGGATGCAGCATGTAACTTTTGGCACATGTACATTGGCAAGGGGAGGAACTGAATTAGAGTGGGTCAGTGGCATATTCAATCCAGGAAGTGCGTGAGTTTGGAAGCAGAAGTTTTGCTTTTTAGCTATAGCAAATCTAGACCCATTTTGGAGGCTGAAGGATCTTTGTGGTTTGCCCCCATCCCACCCCAAAACACAGAATGCAATGGTTTCCCTTTGTATTGGGTATGTGAATAGCTGAAACAATTCCATGTGTTTCCAGCCTCCCTGGCCCCCATCCATTTTTTTAAACTGGAATTCATTATTATTACTTGACAAGACTTTCTGAGTTTCTTACTGCTAATGCGACAGTTACAAATGCAAAAGAAGAAAAGTGTTTGAATGTACAGTTTTTCTGTAAATTCCAATTTAAAAATATCATCCATGCTAAATGGGTCCAATGGACCCCACCTGGGTCGATATGTGACAATTGGAATTTACAGAAAAACCTCAGAAAGTCTTGTCAAGTCAAAATAATGAATTTCAGTAAGAAACACAACACAAATTTCCACTGGACCCAGTTGGGATGATATGTATAAACTGGAATTTACAGAAAAACTGTAAATTCAAACACTTTTTTGCTTTTGGATTTGTAACTGTCTCATTAGCAGTAAAAACCTCAGAAAGTCTTTTCAAGTAATAATAATAAATTCCAATAAAAAACTTAACACAAACTTCCAATCAGGTCCAATGGACCCTGCGGTACAGTTTGTTAGAAAAACCGGTTGGGGTCCTAAGGGTTAAACGTATTAAAAAAACCAACCATTCAGAAACTTGATTGTCAGTGCTGAGTCTAAATGTTGTCAACATTGAGTTCCCGGCAGCATACTGTAAACCAATCACTACAATCAGCAAATGGCAAAGTTCACAGCCCAATTTCCTAAAAGAGTTTCACAATAAAGAGTTGTTATCATACTTTTGCCCCAATGGAGTAATTCCTGGGTTCTTGTGTTTTGTAAGCAGTTTGGCACCATCTGTGAGGTTGAATTGCAAGGTGACACTCAAACAGATGTTCCACTCTATAATTCCACAGACGTCTAATGATGATTTGCTGTTATAATCATTTTGTTGATTGATGCCATTGATTTGATAGTCCAAGCACTAATTACAAGAACCCTAGTAATGTGTGCAGGAAATTCAGAATAGGTCAAGAGTGCATCATATATTGACATTTTCTGGGGAGAAAAAAACAAAAACAACTGACTCATTGATCTTCTTTTCCTATCATATGATGAGTTAAAAGGTTACTTTGCCAATGAGGGCAGCATACCATGAGAAGTGCAATGAGAACTATTGATAAAACATCTAAGAAAAATATATGTTACTTGATACTTGGATGAAATTACTCCTAGTATTCATTTTGAAACTTCACAGTTGAAAGGCTTTTCTTTTTTTAAAAAAATCCTCTAAACTCATCCTACGAAGGCTGATTTCATAAATCATACACAAGTTGCAGCTTCTTATATAATATGCTTTATGATCTGCTTTCTGCTTTGCAGGTTCTTCATTGTACATCTGTTACCTGCACGTCAAACTGCATCTGGGATGACTTTTTATTGTTCCTACTGCCCCATTTGATTGGCTGAAAATACCAAAAGAAACTGTCTCAGCAAAGAAATTGGCCTACAATTTATGAAATAAGAAATTATGTAGTCCGATAAAGCAATGGTTTATAAACTTATCATGGTCACTGTGCACTTTTTTCTTCTGCAACAGGGTGATATGCCATGGGAGCTGCCTGCACTCTCATAGGATCTCATGAAAAATTTTGCTAGTCACATGACATCTTGCAAGAATTGCCCAATCTTGTCAAAGTAGCAGCTATTGGAGAGCCAGGAAGATCAATGAGGCTATGCTGTGGTTCCTCCTTGTGAGTTCACAGTGGTACCTTGGGGTGCTACAGTGAACAGTTTGAGAACTTCTGTAATATTTGCTTATGACCTATATAGGATATACTGTAGAAAGTGTGGGATTGGACCCTCAATAATTTTCAATATTTCATCAAGACAGCTTATAGAGATGAGCTTTCCTAGGAAACCAGAATGCCAAAATTATCTGTAAGAGGTTCACTCTATTGCTGCACATGCCTATATAACATAGACTGTTGATCAGCAACACTTGAATGGAAAGGACTCATACACAATTACTAGAATGGTATCAGAAGGAAGCTCACTCATGAAGTGTCATACCAATGTTAAAGGCAAAAATTTAGAAGAATATTTAAAATATAACATCACAATATAAACGCAATGAAAATTGTAGGGTCAAGCCAGCCAAAAAAAAAAGCAGGCCTCCGTCAGTCTTGAAAGACTATGGTATCGTGATCGGTGCTGCATACGCTGCATGTGAAACATTAAAGCCTGGGTTAGATTGTTATGGAGGATAGGCTGTTACCCAATCAGCAAATTCCCCCTCTCCATGCCACTGAATTAGTCCAATGGAAAGGCAGAGCCAATACGATTGGATCCAGCTGGCGTCACAGAGCTGGGCTAAGGACAGGAGCTCACCCTGTCTTGTGGGGTCGACCCTGGTCTTGAACCCTGGCCTGCTGGTTAACAGGCACAGTATCTTAACACTTGTGCCACCCACAGCTCCAGCCAAGTCAGGCATTAATTAAAGATCCATGCTCATCAGAAAGTGGATCCTGCTGGGATGGCCATTTGAGTTTTCTTCTGGAAAATTAAGAATCTTGTGCACAGATAAGCTGTGTTTGATGGCTTATCTACAAATTTCTCACCCCAGAGTAATACCCCTTTATCGGTAAGGAAAATGGGGAAGTGGAAAAGTCAGTGTTGCAAAGTTTCTCCCAGTTTGCCAATTGATCCAAAGCAGAGCTTTGCTTCAAGGTCTGCAACAACCCCTGCACCTGTACTACTTAGGTGTGGCAGACATTACATTCTGTAGATAATCAGGAGGATTCAGACATCATCCTGAAATTACAAATTTAATAAAGGAAGAAGAATATTAGATTGGTGGGGGGACAAAGATACCACCATGCCCAAACAGTACTAAAAACTGTTGAATAACCTCATCACTTGTACTATCTTTTTAAGGAGGCATTTCCTTTATGGGAGTTGAATACCCACTCCCATCACTCCTGCTAGGAGAAATATGTGAGAAACAAAGACATAAGAATCAGGCAGCCCAATCCTATTCACTGCTGGCACAATGGGTCCATACAGGCCACAGCATATCCAGTGCTGAAATTAAGCAAGCCAGAGGTCTCTTCAGGATTAGGTTACTTCTATCTTGATTGCCCTTTGGAAGAGAAAGGCAGAGTACAAATGTAGAGAACAAATGTGGAGTACAAATGGAATGACTGAATGAATGAATGAAAGACTGACTGACTGACTGAGTGAATGAATGAATGAATCAATTAATAATCAATGAGGGAAATTTTGTCCCCTTACCCTGGGTTGAAATAAAGCCTGCACAACAGAATTACTTGGATCAATTGCTGTTGAAAGTCCAAGTAATCTTGTATAGGAAAGGGTTAGAAGTGAGTAGAGACCTCCAACATGTGCCTGGACTGATTCTTCCCTTCCCTTACTCACCTCTTTAAAACCTTTTCCTCCTCTGTTCTGCTTGTTCCCACATCTCTGCACTGCCAAGATGCAGCACTGTCCAATGGCTATTGGTCTGCCTATTTACAGACACTGCCTATTTACAGATAATACTACTTGCAAACATTCTTCACAATAGGCTTGGAGTAGTGCTACAGTAGGATTGGGTCATTAATTTCAGATTGTGCAAATCCCTCTGTTGCTAATTGGATTAAAAAGCATCATAGGCTGCAGTCCTAAAGACACTTTCCTGGGAGTAAGACCCTTTGAACACACTGGGGCTAACTTTTGAGTAGACATGGTCAGGATTGTGCTCTAGTCTTATGTCCCCTGAGGTAGGTTTATTGAATATTTCTTGCTTATCTGAAAAATGTATATATTTAATAAACACTGATGAAATAGCAAACTTCCAACTATAAATCCTTTCCCCTCAGGTAGAAGAGATCAAAAAGTATTGAGGAACCAAGACGTGAGAAGCATAAATGGGGTGAGAGGAAAATAGATTTGGATATCATAATTAGGTATGTACATAATCCACAAACTCAGTCAGCTGGATTAGGTTTGCATGCTTCAGTTAGGAACCAATGTAGCAGAACTCCAGGTCAAGAGAAGGTAAATCAAAATATCATGAACACATCTGAGAATGCCAACTTTTGTATCCTCTAATGGATAAACCCAGGACATGGGTTACTGAACTAATAAATAAATACATCACTGGCTGTTATTGCCAAGAAACAAATTTCTCCTCTGAACTTTCATTCTGATCAACACGTAAATGTTTGTGGTCTATGTGAGCAAATAAATATGCTTCAAATATCACTGGCTTGCCATTATTTCCAGAACAGGAGGAGACAGTCAATATCAAAGATTTTTCTTCAATCATGTTCAAGTCTCTTAACACATTCACAATTGTTATAACTACTAGTAATGCAAACAGCTATGAAGACTCATTAAAATAAACATATTTCAGCTGGTGGCAACAGTTTGTGGCCATAAGTATAGGCCAGTGAAGAGGCCTCTTTTCGCCATCACCAGTACATTGGTGGCAGAGGGGAAGCAGTGGGCAGTTGTTGTTGGCACTCATGTGCATTTGTATCTGAACCCCATTTCCTTTTGATTACTCTCCCCAATTCTGTACCTGCAAAATGGTTGGTGCAGATCCAAGGAGACCCACTGTAGCAGCAGAGCCTTAAAGGGACTTAGAGCACAATCCTTCTAACCATGTCTACTCAAAAGTAAGCCCCATTGTGTTCAATGGGTTTTACTCCCTAAAACAGGGATGTCAAACTGGCGGCCCGAGGGCTGTATATGGCGTTTCACAGGTACACATGTGGCCCTCGAGTGATCTCCCCACACCCAGAAGCAGCTTAGTAGTAGAGGCAGCACACTTGATTTTGAACCGGAGAAAGAGCCCAGGAGGAAGGAGGGCTCATGCACAGCAGTAGCAGCTTCCCAAGGTGGGAGAAAAAGCCCAGGAGAAAGGAGGGCACTTCTGAGTAGACATGTAAAAAATTGGATTGTCGCCCTCAGGAGACATCATTAATGCTATTACGGCCCTAAGGAGACAACATTAATGCTAATGCGGCCCTCTGTATGAAATGAGTTTGACACCCCTGCCCTAGAAAGTGTCTATAGGATTGCAGCCTTACAGAATGTCCCCACTGATGCAGTGTGCATTGGCACAGCTGCATTGGCATGGTTTTTTTTAGTTAAGATTGGACCAAAAAGTACTGAATTCAAATCTTTATGAGCAGAATCAAAATGGGTATAAAATTTGCCAGAAAAGTTTGAGCTTTTGCAAATGAATAAACCACTTGCTGCAAATATATTTTTCATTCAAACATTTTGCCCCCAAATTTTTGTGAGCCTTTACAACAGATTGAATTAATCATTTTCAAAGGCACTTGCCTTTCAAAGGCAATTTTCCAGACGTTTGATTCCTGGTTCATTTGGAACCAGCACAAAAACCTTGACTCAGTTTCAGATAAAATGCTGGAATTCATGTGCAGCATTCATAAAATGCTAGAATTCAGTTGCCTTGCAATCTGAGGCAGCTTCTGTCTACAGAAATCAACAGTTTAAATCAAAAGTTGATATATCTCAAGGACATCTTTCCAACTGCCCTCCTTCCATAGGTGCAGTGCGCACTCTGTTGGGCTCAACTGCATCTGCCTTGGGGATTTACAGTAGGTAGAATTGTAGTGCAATCCAATGGTTTCCACCACCAAAGCATGCAACCATACCAAAATGAGCTGTGCTGCATGCTATGGTGGGGAAGCAGATCAGGAAACTTGGGAGAGGCAAGGAAAATATTTTCCAAGGGAAAATATTGTTCATAGTTCTCAACAGCCTTGTGCCAGCAGGCCTTTTATGACTGGCATTGATTGCTTTATGGCAGTCAGGGCCAGTGGTGATCATCACCAGTTAGCATAGGATTACAGCCAGTGGTGGACTTCAGGGAGTTCTCACAGGTTCTGTAGAACCTTTTGCTACTGAGCACCTGGTCCTGAGAACTGGTTATTAATGGGACACAGAACCTGTTGTTACCATAATTTATTTGAATCCCACCACTGGATTACACAAGTTAGTATAGAACTGGGTTCTTAAAGCTCAATCTTAAGGGTTCTAATTACTTGTATTGCATGTTTACAGCACATGGAGAGTAGGGAGTGCTGGCACTGAGCCAATATCACTTGGTGCTGGGCTTCTGTGCAGTAGGGAGGAGGATGCGCCACCAGCAATAAATAGTACCACCAGATGTTGGTGTAGCTTTTTGGTTGGAGGATGCAGGTAAGGGCCAGCAGTGGAAATGGTTAAGGAGGCAGTGGACAGACCAGACTGTCCAGTCTGGAGGGGGGCAGGACAGGTGGAGGCCTCATCCATCAGATTGTATCCATCATGCTGGGTTAGAGAGCTTCACACACAGCTTCTCTCAGCTTCGCTGTCATTTGCGCAGACATGTGTAGCCCCATTGTTGGGTCTGGAGCTTTCCTTGGGTGAAGGGGTTGAAGGATTCCCCTCCAAAGGAGATTTCTGATGGCCTCTCATGCTCTGCTAGATGCAGGGGAGCCATTTTGAAACTGCTACATCCAGCAGTGCTAGGGAGTTTAGGATTAGGCCACCCATCCATTGTCATCATTTCAATATTACTGTAATGTAATATTTTTGGAATGGAATGCAATAATCAGACTACAACTCTTGCAAGTAAGAAGAAGTATACATAAGGGAGCCAAAGCAGTTACAAATTTAAAATCAGTTGTTTCTTTGCAGGAGAAATAAGCTATCCTGTTCACATAATAATGGGCAGTTATTATCTAGTACATGCACACTATGTTTAAACTAATGCACTAATTTATTGGATATTCTTCAAAGAATAATGACAGTATCTTTTCTTCATGGTTACAATAGACACTACTTTACATTTACATAACTCTTCAAAGAAACTGTCATGGCACACTAAATTTCATCTGTTTAAAATGGATCATTGACTTTTAGAGAGCCAGGGGCATGATGAATGCTTTAATTGACTTTGCTTGCTCCCTAGATAAAAAGAGCAACAGCTACACTCCAAAATAACCTTGGTATAGAACTAGCACCAGAAAGCCTTCCAGCAATTAAAAAAGTTATTTCTTTAGTCATATTATTTGTGACTGTTTCAGATGTTTCAAAGACCCAAGCAAAACTTTTTGACCCTCAAGGGCTTTAAGAAAATTTTTTTATTTAAAATGTTTTAAAGACACTGAAAGAGCAATCCATACTTGTGCTGGAACAGGCAGGGCCTATGCTGTATCCAGCGCAAGTTAGAAAGGCTGCTGCCACGCTATCCTGGGAAGGGAGGTTTGTCCCCTTCCACAGTGTCCCAGCATAAGTCCTGTCACAAAACTGCCATCAGGCACTTCTGACCCACTCCTGGTGGGGATAGGCACAGGCATGTGCCAACCTCCCCACACCACCATTGGAAGTTATGCCAGGTGAGTTATGCCAGCCTAAATTGGTTAGGATTTTGCCCTGGGAACTGGAAATAAGTGAGTAGCCCAATAACAGAGTTTGTACCAACCACAAACCTTGAGAACGGACTATATTAACTGGAAAATATTACATTTTGGAGTAGCAACCATGCATTACATACAAAAAAAAAAAAAACTTATCAAGTTTTCCTAAAACAGCTCATGTTTTTCTATTTGTCACTAAAGCACTGTAGCCTGAAAAAACATGCATCTACTTTTATTATGTCCTTGCATTTGCTTAATAAAGGCCATATTAAAATGCAAGCTCATTTCAAAAACATTTTCCATATAGTGACTATTCATTTGGAGCCTCTTCTCCACTACCTGTTGGCCCTACATTTGGAAGTGCACAGCCAAAATGCAAGTGATGTTGTTTTCTAAACCCATATGCTTCAGAGTTCAATGAACTGTGCTTTTTGTGGCTTTCTCTGAAATATCTAAGGTGAGCAATATAAAGTAGCTAAAAAGGGGAGGGGTAAGAGGAAAAAAACATTTACTGAACGGCTTCTTAATGGATATAGGAAACATTACACAAGCAAGGACTTCTGAATTGTTCATTCAGGAATATTTTCTCCCTCAAGAGCTCTTAGCTGAAATATATTGGACATAACCCAAAGAATTGCTCTCCCAAGTACTTGAACACACCCAAAAGGGTTCACGTCCTTGGACTGGCAGATTATTTTACAGTATCACAAACTATTTTTGAAATGTCCTTGATATTTAAGTGTGAATTACCTTGTGGTCTGGAGGGTGGCTCTTTGTGAAATATTGGCTGAAACCTTGCTACTTGCCTGGATTCGTTCACACCGTTATCTTGATTGTAACTTTAACAACTTTTTCTTCTCTAGTGACACAATCTTAAAATTAAAAACCAAAAACTCTCCCTCAATTTCTTTGATGGCTTCTGGCTTTTAGCAGCAAACCTATTGCTTTTTTTCCTTTTGCAAAGAAAATCAAACTTGACAATGAACTCCACATTCCAGAGACTTCCTTTGTAAACACTGCAGAAGTATGAGAGTGGAAATGAATTTATTCAGTTCTAAGGCTTTTGAAAAGGTTTGCTTTAGAGAGGAAGACAATACACTGTAGGTTACTGCATGAAGCTATATTGATTTCTGCAAGATGCCAAGATGCTCCCATTGCATGAATCACCAGAAATACAATCCATATGCTGTGGGAGAAGCTGTCACATTTCATATCATTTCCACTTCCTACAGTGAAGTTAATCATCATGCACTTCCCCTACACAAGTGCTTCCTTCTTCCAGAAATAGACATTCCTCCTTAATATTTGTCCAATCAAATACTGCCTGTATTACCTCAATTGTAACCATGTACTCTCATTCTCCTTTAATAAACTGCTGCTTCTAATGTCATAGGCAAGTAATGTGCAGGGGTTATTACAGTGTTTTTTTTTTGGGGGGGGGGAGTGGAGGAGGCACTGGTACAGTGTTTACTTGGTCCATTTCTTTTTTGTGAAGAACTCTTGGCCTTTCCCTTACATTGGTGATGGGTATGATTTGTTATCAAGATTCTTGATATACAGTATAATCATATTAATAATAATACTGAGTGGCAGGAAAAGTCACAGGAGTGCAGACTCAAGTCAAATCTAGAGTTATTGAACCCCATGATTCAACCCAATCAAATGACTCTGGTGTGATATCACAAGTCCTCAATTTTTTTGAGTTAAAAGCACTCAACTCTACAATAAACTTGAGTTGAGTGCCCTTGCACATATTAAACAAGGATCTCCACCCAGACACAGGAGAGTTGGTGGTGGGTGGTTCTGACTGGGGATTTTGCAACTGCACTCCCCTAGCTACACCATTGTAGCAAAACACTGGTAGAAAGCTTGTTCTGAAAGTTACAGTCCTATACCATTGATGATGGTATGACGGAGCTCTTCCGTGTGGTCCAGGGCCTACTCCATCTGGCCCCTTGCACTGATGTTGAATGACGTTGAGAGCACACGGAAGCTCACTGTGGCGAGTTCTCCCAACACTTTGCGGACAAGGTCGATCGGATCCAGCATGACTTCGACGCCACTTCAATAACATCCAACGATGTTCCTGGGGCACCTGTCTTGTCCATTTTTTGGGATTCTTTTCAGCTTGTAGAACCTGAGGATGTGGACAGGATTCTCTGTAGTGTGAGACCATCTGCTTGCCTGCTGGACCCTTGCCCAGCCTGGCTAATCAGATTGGCTCGGGATGGACTGGCCGAATGGACAGGGAGGATGGTGAACTCCTCCCTGAGGGAGGGGGTGTTGCCGCCAGCATTAAAGCAGGCAGTGGTTCACCCCCTCCTGAAGAAACCCTCCCTGGACCCTAAAAACCTAAACAACTATCGATCAGTCTCAAACATCCCATTTCTGGGCAAAGTGGTCAAGCAGGTAGTGGTGTCCCAGCTTCAGAGGGTCCTGGATGAAGCTGATTATCTGGATCCCTTCCAATCTGGTTTCAGGCTGGGGTTTGGGACAGTGACTGCCTTGGTCACCTTGGTGGATGACCTACGCCGGGGAATGAACAGGGGGAGTGCGTCCCTGTTGGTACTGCTGGACCTCTCAGCTGCCTTCGACACCATCGACCATGGTGTCCTTCTGGGTTGGTTGACCAGTTTGGGATTGGAAGCACTGTTTTGCAGTGGTTCCGCTCCTTCCTGGCTGACTGGTCCCAGAAGGTGGTGCTGGGTGATGCTTGTTTGGCACCCTGGCCTCTTCAGTGCGGGGTGCCACAAGGTTCCATTATATCCTCCATGCTATTTAACATCTACATGAAGCCACTGGGAGAGGACATCTGGAGGTTTGGAATGAGGTGTCATCAGTACACTGATGACACCCAGCTCTATCTCTCCTTTCCTCCTGTGTCCAAGGAGGCAGTTGAAGTCCTGAATCGTTGTCTGGAGGCAGTGGGGGACTGGATGAGGGTGAACAAGCTAAGATTAAATCCTGATAAGACAGAGGTTCTCCTGGTCCGGAAGTCCTCGACTTGGGTATTGGAATATCATCCTGTTCTGGATGGGGTTGCACTTCCTCTGAAGGAGCAGGTTCGCAGCTTGGGGGTTCTCCTGGATTCGCAGCTGCTCCTGGAGTCCCAGGTGGTGGCTGTGGCCAGGGGAACCTTTGCTCAGCTTTGGCTGATCCGCCAGCTGCAACCATACCTGAGTCACTCGGATCTGGCCACTGTGACCCATGCCCTTGTGACATCGAGACTAGATTATTGTAATGCACTCTACGTGGGGCTGCCTCTGAAGATGGCCCGGAAGCTTCAACTAATCCAGAATACGGTGGCCCGTGTGGTTGCTGGGGCTTGTCGGTTCAACTCTGTTGGGCCACTGCTTCAGCGACTACACTGACCGCCCATTCGTTTCCGGGCTGAATTCAAAGTGCTGGTCCTGACCTTTAAAGCTCTAAACGGCTCGGGTCCAGGGTATCTGAGGGACTGTCTTCTTCTGTACAATCCAACCCGTCACCTAAGGTCATCTGAGGGGGCTCTACTGACGGTGCCACCACTAAGAGATGTGAGAGGTGTGGCGGCCAGAGATAGGGCCTTCTTGGTGGTGGCACCCTGGCTTTGGAACTCCCTCCCCTTAGAACTGAGGAAAGCGGCCTCACTACAGAGCTTCAGGCGGAGCCTTAAAACCTTCTATTTTAAAAAAGCTTTTTAAATGGGGCAGAGGTGGGGGGTACAGTTGTTTTATTGTTTTACTGTTTTTAACACATGTTTTTAGCCTGCATGTTTTTATTCAATTTAATTCTATTTTATTTATATTTTAATGATGTTTTAATCTTTATTTATGATCTATTTTAATGATGTTTTACTCCCTGGTGTTAGCCGCCTTGAGCTCCCCCTTGCAGGGGAGGAAAGGCGGGATACAAATTAATTAATTAAATAAATAAATAAATAAATAAATAAATAAATAAATAAATAAATAAATAAATAAATAAATAAATAATGAAAACACGTTCTTCATAATGAGGTGTGGACTACATCCAAAGCTAGTGGAAAAATAAGGATGCCTGGGAACAGAAAGAAAAAAATATTTATCCCTTATGTTTCATTTATCCCTTTTGTTTATGGACTTCCTCAGTCTAGCACCAGTTATGTACTGGGTTCAAAAAGAAGGGATAGGATTCTGATGCATGTCACTGCTGTAGGAATCTGCCTCCTCCCTTCCATGAATTTCCCTCTGTCCTTTCTGCAATATCCTCATGAAAATATATGGTTTACATGGTTTACAAACATAACTTGTTCCAGAAGCATTGTATATCAAACCAAATTTTCCCATAAGAAATAATGGAAACACAGATAATTCATTCATTTGGTGAGTGTGTTCCTTCCATGATGGAGGCACCCACTAAGGACCCACTAAGGCACCCACTAAGAATTTTGGAAATTCCAACCAGAAGGGGGTGAAAAGGGGTGCAACGTGTTTTCCTCCCTATACTTTTCATTGAAGAGTCCCTGACGGATGGATACTCTGCTCCAAGCCCCAGACCTAGAAGCAGGAGATTTGGGAAGGGCATTCCTTCTGTGACATCAACACCCACCAAGAAGTGATGTTGAGAAATTTAAACCTTAAGGGGCTGAAAAGGGGTACAACATATCTTTGTCCTATACTTAACATTGCAGATTGATTAACATCCAGCAATCCAGCAATTTGGTGCCTCATGCCTCATGCCTCATGCACCAGGAAGGAGGGTGCACTAGGGGGATGGTGCGCATGGAGGATGGTGTGCATGTGGGGATGTTGCGCATGAGAGTATTTGTCCAGTATTTGTCATTTGTCCAGTATTTATTGGAGTGTTCAAAGAGCTTTGGTTCCAGTATCTTGATGTAGTTCTTATTACAAGGATGTTCTCACCTTCAGGCAGATACTTCTTGAACCTTCCCTGCTTGAAAGCAATTGGGTTTCTATAATTCTCCTGGAAAGCAAAGCAGTTCATTCAGCAGTGATAAGATTGGGATCCTAGAAGATTGCATGATCTGGGAGATGATGGTCCCTTTGCACGTACCATCCTCTGAAGCTAGTCCTATCAAAAAAATGTGGTGGGATCTGAGACAGAGTTGATATGCCAGCAAATCATAATCAATTTAGTCACTATAAAATTAGATTACAGACACATGACACACACACACATACGCACATGAACAGACATGCATGGTGGAAGATTAAGAAGAAGATCACATGGTTTGGTCACAGCAGTTTTTTCCAACCAATCTTACATTTATTCATGTGAAAACTTCTGCAGCAAAGAGAAAGATCATTCTGAAGAATCAGGGCACCATGAGAGTGCTTGGGCCTAATTGCCAAATTGCACATTGCTTAACTTTCGACATATAATTAAGATATAGCAGTGTGGATGTTCACAGGCCATATTGTTTAACTCAATTTCTTCAGGGGCAAAAACCTTGGAGTAGATTTTTGGTGGGAAAACAGTGAAGGCAGTAGGTTAACCTACACACTGCACTCCTGCCTAGGGCTAGTGGTCCCCTCTGCCAATAGATTACTTGTATTTATAAAAAAAGAAACACTTCCTGTATGCTTATGCTGTTAGATCTGTCTCTTAATGATTTATTTATAGTTTATGATAATTTATAATGATAGAATCATTAACAGAATCATTAAAATCTTAATGATTTATTTATAATTTATGTATTTATAAATACATAAATTTTAATCTTAATGAAATACTTCCTTTATGCTTATGCTGTTGGATCTGTCTCTAAATGATGGGCATACCAAAATGGATAGTTTGGTCCTAAGACACAAACTCTCATCCAGAGTTCTTAAAAGAACATCTGACTGGGGCCACTTAGTTTATCCCAACAAGCCTTGTTAACTGTTGCTTTCAGTTTCTAAATGTCAAGGTTTTGTTTATATTCTCTTTTTAAAGCAAATGAACAAAGTAGCAAGTTTCTAAAGAAGAAAGTTCTTTTTTCAGATAGAAGGCCAGTGATGAATTAAAAAGTCCTTTGCCTTCCTGGAATCGTTATATTCTTAACCAATTATACTTTATACAGGGGGGAAAAAAGTACTTGTTCCTTTAGCACTTTGTTCTCCTCTCATTACTCCTATGATATGAATCTTGCTTATTAAAATAAAATGTTGAAAGCACCATTCTCTAGATAACACTTTCAGATCCAAGACATTTAGAAGGTCATGTCTATTATTCTGTTTCTTTGAACAAAATCAGAGAGAAATCGGTGTAATGTCAAAAACAGCATTTTTGCCTCACAATGAATGTATAAACACTGTTGTGCTCAATCCAGTGGTGGGCACTAGCAGGTTCGCACCTACTCTATAGAACCAGTTCTTAACAAGAGATAGGACATATAAAGTTTAAAAATAGCCATTTAAAAGTGGCTGCCAGATGGGCAGAGAACTGATTCTTAAATTTTTTGAAGCCCATCACTGGCTCAATCCCTTCTGATGAAAGAAGATGCATTCCAAAAGCAACAGCTAAGGCAACAGGAGTTTCATTCTATAAAGCCAGGATTGTTTTCTGGGGGTGCTCACTAGTACACAGTACCAGCACCTTTTTCACCTGTGTCTCAGCAGCGAATTAATAATTTGTGGTATGGAGATGACCTATGGTGGGTACTGGCATCTTTTCCCCCAGAAAAAAGCACTGTAAAAAGCTATTATGAGCACAATCCTAACCTTGTCTACTCAAATGTGTTCAATGACTCTTACTCACAGGAAAGTGCCTTTAGGATTGCAGCCTATGTAAAAAATCCCACAGATATTGCTTTTGGATGCTTTTAACCAAGCTCCACTTTCATACCAAATTTTTGAATATGCATATCATATTTGATATTTCAAGAGTTCCATGGGTAAGCATCCTGAACAACCGGATTGTGCAGAATGTATTTACATTACAATTGCATAAAAGCCTTGTAAATTTGTAAAAGTTAGAGCTATCCTGTTTTTTTGTGTCATCGCTGACAATAATGCAAGTCGATCCAGGGACTGACATTACTGAAGCAAGCTGTAAGAAGGCAGCTGAGAAATTAGCATGTTAGAACTGTAATACATCTTAAGCACTGGTGGATGAAGTATTCTTAAAGTTTACTCATCTCCCTAGGATCTTACAAGGATGGGGGCTGTGGTTTGGTCAGCACAGCACATACTTTGCAGGAGAAGACTTTTGACTTATGTGCTCCCTGAAGTTTGCACACTGGACTAACCCCTCCCACAGGAGTGGCAAGGAAGTGTCTTACAGCACTTTTGAGATATCCTAGGCCAGCATGGGACTTGTGCTGGGGCTTGGGCCAGCCTAACAACTGTTAGGATCGAAGGAAATGAAAAGTAAGAAAAAGTAAGAAAAAGTATCCAATGCTTTTTGAGAGTTTGTTTTCTGATGATCCATTCTTTCAACACCTTTCAATTATACCCAGGACTCATTCATTCAATGCATGCTCTACTCTTTCAACCTCTCCCTGCTGTTTAAGGCCAAAATTGCCCTCCCCCATGTTGTAACTCCTGGTCTAATCACATAATCAATTTGCAGACATCTTTGTGTGGCAGCAGGAATTTGTTATTTGCTAGCTAAAAATGCATTGGCAGCAATATTTATAAACTAGAAAAGAATGGGTTCCACTTTTCAATAGTTTTCACTTTTTGATGGTGCCCCAGTCCCTACCCCACCCAATGAATGGGGATACCTGTATTTGAGTTGCCTGATGACACTTTCACTTGTAAAACATGATATATTTATTACTGGGGGGGGGGGACGGACAATATCTATCCACCTTTGATGGTCAGCTCACATTCCACCATTTTAGTCTCTGCTTGTATTGTCTTGCTCAAGTCCTGTCTATATTGCTGGAAGCCCTGAGGGTGGTGGTGTCTCCTTCATTATGTGGTGGCTCCAACGCTCCACTCACAGCTTGCCTCACGGTGTATGGCCCTCCTCCCATACACCATGAGACCAGCTGTGGTAGTGTTGACCCAGTGCAAGGGCCCCTATAGCATAGGTCCCAATTTCATGAAATAGGTCCAACCACCTAACTTTAGTAATCATTTTTGGACACAATGTAAGCTGTCGGTAACGTAAATGTAAAGTCACAAAGGTCAGTTAAATGGCAATTTCAGTTCTTATTTCCTGATATGAATAATCTTATGATTAAAAATAACATAGTTTTTCAGTGACTTATGCAACTGCAATTCTTGCTTGTTCTAAGCTTTATGGGAAGAAAAATATGACAGTTGAATAGATAGAAAGGGTTCTCTCACATAAACAAATTTTTAAAAGCATGTGCCATTAGCTGCTATTGAGTGAAGAACCCATTATGGATAGAGCTGAGCCAAAAGGGGATGATTTATATTTCTTTGTCTATTGAGAAAGCATTATCCTCACCTGAATGGATTGTGTCATATCACCTTACATGCAGTCACTGTATTCACCCCATGGTCCTTGACTAGATAGGATGATTCAAGCAAGGAGACAGAAGTGCTAATCAAGGAGGGATGCCTTAAACAGCCGTAGGTATGAGAAACTTTGGTAGCTGACAGCTTTGGAAAAGGTTTTATTTTTTACTCAAAAATAAAATATTTCTGCCCCTGCTTCCCATAGGCAGGGTGACCATATGACTGGATTTTTCCGGATTTTTCCTCTTTTTTAGCCTTTTGTCCAGGTGTCCTCCAAAAGGGCTTCATTGACCTCCATTTTGGCTTCATTTTGGAACTTTGCAAAGGTGGGCAGTACCCCTTCATGTCATATGTTGTTGGATTTGTATTGAAGAGCAGAATCCTATGCAAAAATCAGTTTTGAAATATTTCCTTCCTATCAATTTGTTTTTTTAATCAAATTGTTCTATTTATGTTTTTAATTATGTTTTATGTCAGCCACCTTGAGTCGGGCTAATTTGCCCGAGAAAGGTGGAATATAAATTTTTAAAATAAAAAAAATATATCAAAAGTTATGGCCAAAAAAACTAAAAATCAAAAATATGCATTGAGCTCTATAGGAAAGTGAAAGTGCCCAATGTTATGACTTTACTCATGAGTAAACGTGCCATTGTCTGCTGGAAAGGCTAGGCTGAGAGGAATCCAAGACCTTGTCCTCCTTTTGAGGTTTGGGCATCTGGTCACCCTGCACACAGGCTTCAACAGAGAAAACTTGAACTCATTGAGCATTCAAGCCAGCCTGTTCTATATTGTTTTTAAGTATCTCTGGATGTAACTGAAAAAATGAGAGTCCACTTCACAGATGCATATTTTAGATGAACACTCCCTACAGTGTGAATATGATATATGGGAATAGAAACACATCAATTCCACATTTAAACTAATGAAGCAACTTTGAGAGGCTGCAGTTGTCTGTTAAGTATAAGTGCTTCAGTAAACCTATGTAATGTATAACATGGCTCTGAAATGAGAAGATCCATTATTTTGGGTCCTTGTCTTCCAGGAACTTCATGATTTCTAACATGTTTCTATCAGTTTAAATTGCTGTTATACACATACTGCTGATTCTCATCAGACTCAGAGTTACAGTTTCAGCAGATAGATAACAATCTTGAACAACCAGCAATTCTATAAAGAGAAGGATGACAACAGCACTGATTTTTTTAACTTGGCATGTTGACTTGCCAAATAAGTGCAGTCACAGTCCCAAAATTGATATGCAGACATTACGTGAAGGAACAGCCTAGTCTATAGAAAAACTAAAGAACTAGTTATTCTTCTGGGTAGGCAACAAAGTGAAATCTCAGGTGACCTTCAGGGTTCCTTCCAAGACCATTTTTGAAATCCAGAAGTTATGTTCCATAAAATTCAGCAAAAAATGAGGAAACATATCTAGCAAGGAAGAATTAACCATCAATGTACATAGTTTGAGGGCACAATCCAGAGTAAGGACAATGAGGAGTGGCCTAGCTGGGCTGCCCCAACTATTCTGAATCCGGAGCAGAAAGTTATGCTGCAGTCAGGAAGCCTGGACTGCCCTAGGTGCTCCAGACCATGCTCAGTAGGCACCAAATAAGTGGCAGCTGGGGAGGGCTTGTTCTAGAGGAGAACCCCCCTTAGATCACACTGAACAAGGAACAGCTGGGGTGCCTGCATTATAAGGAGTCCCTGATTAGACTGCCAGGTACAGTCTACAGTGAATACAAAGGGCTGCTTGGAGTGGCCTGCTGTATCCCCAGGTTAGAAGGCTGCCGTAGTTGTGCCATATCCTTAAGTTGAGAGGCAGGATTGTAGCTAGGCTGGTCAAGAACTCAGATTTTTGGTCAACACTGCCATTCTTACTCTGGCTTATCATGGACCCCTTTGATCTACTCATTGTTAGACCTACTCCTGAGGTGGTATAACTCTGAGGAGTTGGAAGAGGGCATTTCTGCCCTGGAAACAAACTCTGGATCCAGAGTAACTACTCTGCCCTAGGAAATGCTAAACATGCCCTCAACATGCCTGTCCTGAACTGCCTAGGCTGCCCCAGCTATGGCAGCCCAGGTTCACCTGTCTTGGGCCAGCCTATGTTACCTTAGGCTGCCCCAAGCCTTCTCTAGCATAAGTGAGCTGCTCCATCTTGGACTTGGGCCACCCCAGTGACAGATAGCTTAGCCAAAGTGCACTTATGGATTGCAATATTAGACTGTAATCCTAATGACATTTTCCTGGGAGTAGGACCCATTGAACACAATGGGACTTGCTTTTGAGTAGATATGGTTTGGATTGTGCTCTTAATAAGACAGTTAATAGCATGTTTATAAAACATCCTTAGTGTTGCTGTGCCATGGATTTCTGACTGGAGGGGCCCTGTTTAATACCGTCTACTTGTTACTTGTGCTACATGTTTCAGGTTAATAGGAGCTCCCTTCATAATTTATAATTAAGTGTTGGACTGATTTGCTGAATACTTATGAATGAATTTATGGAAACGAATACTTTGGGAACAATGCAGCAAAATCTGACTCTGTAATGAATATAGGAAGCAATGTTTTGGCCATGTTTAGGCGCAACACTGGGAGGTGAATGAAAAGGTATTTACTGAACAGAACAGGAACAGAAAGGAGATGTAATTGGAGGAGTCATTCCTGTTGATTCAGATGGTGCAGTAGGAATGCAAAATAAGGAAACTTCACAATGATGAAATTGATTTTCAGTCTGACACTTATACCTAACTGTCAAGCCATCAACCTTGTTCAATTTCCAGTGGTGAAGTGAATGTGCGCCAAATTTGTTATATTTGACCAAAATTTTTAATTTACAGATGAGGGTTTTCTTGAGATTTGGACTTCTGGTTCTTTAACTCAAAAGCATGGCCAATTTTTTATTGATTCAGACCGATCACACCAGTATTTATCGCTTATATGTTGTGCAATGTCATTCATGGGACATTGTTGTGCAATGTCATTCACTGTAATTCATGCACCATTCATGGGTGGCGCAAGTGGTTAAGATACTGTGCTTGTTAACCAGTAGGCCAGGGTTCAAGCCCCGGGTTGGCCCCACAAGACAGGGTGAGCTGCTGTCCTTAGCCCAGCTCTGCGACGCAGCTGGAGCCAATCGTATCAGCTCTACTGTTCCATGGGACTATTTCAGTGGCATGGAGAGGGGGGATTTGCTGCTTGGATAACAACCTATCCTCCATATCAATCTACCCAGGCCTTCATGCTTTGCATGTAGCATCAAGCATGATACCATATTCTTTCAAGACTGATGGATGCCAAGTTTTTTTTAGGGCACCAGCAGCTCAATCCTAATGTGCCCCCATCACTGATACAGAAGTGCCAAAAAGATCCAGGATCAGGTCCAGGATGAGTGTCAGGATTTGATGGCTGCTGTTGCCACAGAATCCACCCTCTTTCCAGGTCTGCCTAGCCATGTTCCTACCTATAACCTCCTCATTCCCCCTTCTCCTGCCCCATTCTACCCTCCTTTACCAACTTCATCAGTAGCAACATCCTGTTCCTTTGGAGTACGTAGAAAAGTTCCAGCCTTCTCACTGGTGCTCTAGCAGAACTGATTCTCACCCACTGCCATTGCACCTTTTATTATTGGTGCTGACTTCTGTAGTCTTTATCAAGTGCATCTATGCACATCAATGATGGCCAGAGAAGGTAGGATTCCAATTGGGCCATAATGATTCTTATTATTTGCTACCATTAGGACCTTTATGTTTTCAAACCTTTAGGTCATTAGGCTGCAATCCTATATAAACGGTCCTAGGAGTAAGCCCCACATTGAACACAATAGGACTTACTTCTAAGTAGACATGCAGAGGATTGTGCTGTAAGGGTATGTTGATCTATTCTGTGTCCTCTTAGTTACACTGAGCTCACATGCCTCCCTAGTGATGTTTGATGTTTGAGGTGGTTGTTGTTAATTATTGGTTTTGAGCACAATCCTAACCATGTCACTCAAAAGTGAGCCCATTTGTGTTCAGTGGGTCTTACTCCCAGGTATGTGTCTTTAGGACTGCAGCCCTAATTTCATAGTTTGCATTTTTAAAATATTGTGTGAGCTTCCTTGAGATTTCCTTGGTGGGAAGGGAAAAACAGAATATAAAAGAATGAATGAATGAATGAATGAATGAATGAATGAATGAATGAATGAATGAATGAATAAGGGTGCAATCCTAACCAATTTAGGCTGGCATAGCTGAGGTGACCATATAGAATGGAGGACAGAGTGCCTCTTACCTTTAAACATTGTATAGAAGAGGGAATTTTGGCAGGTGCTGCTTTTCATTGTGAGTTAATTCCCTCTTCTTTGCAATAATTAAAGGTAGGTGCTCTCTGTCCTCTATACTATATGGTCATTCTGGGCATAACACCTATCTCCTCGTTCCTGAGGTGGGGTAGGGTGAGGAAGTGGGGTGGTGCAATTTATGCCCTGGCCTAATCCCCTCCAAGAGTAGCGCAGAAGTGTCTTGTGGCACTATTGTAATACCCCAAAGTGAGTACAGGACTTGTGTCAGCCTAACTGAGGCTTAAGATTGCAGCATCAATGAATATCCTAGGCATATCATGCAAATAAAAAGCTTGCCATGTCAATACCAGCTCAATCCTATGAACGTCTTCTCAGATGTAAGTTGTACTGCTTTCTCTGATATCTACTCCCTGGTAAGTGAATGTGGAATTGTACCCCTCATATATTTTTATAGTACTTTTGTTTCCATTAACTTTGAAGGTAGGTTTCTGCATTTGCGTAGAAAGTAGGGATAAAACTGTCATATGTACAATATACAGTCTTTGGACTTTCAACTACTAAAAACCACTCCTTAAAGATTTGTATTTATCTATGAAAAGCACATTGCTGTGTTTAAAAGTCTCTTAATGTTATGATTAAAAGAAACTCAACCATATATCCATTACAGCCTGTACTGTAAAGGTTCACTTCTCTTCTTTGCTAGCTGACAACTCAAATAAATAGCCTGTTAGTTTATCAGTGACAAATGTACTGTATTTAATGCAATGGGACAGTCCTTTAATTTGAGCACCTAGCATGGTGTCAGACTAAATCTCTTTCAACTGATTTAATTTGCACAGCTCCATGTTAATCAATTTGCAATTAAACTTTCCAAGCTTCATATTGGAAATAAATACATATATACAATCCTTCCACAAAACAAAAAATTAGAAATAGCTCAGTAATAAAAATAATTTATGGGTGGCTTTTTCAAAAGTAAGAGCTCCGTGCACTTGATGAATTATTCATCGCTTAGGTATCTGTGGCACATTACTGATTTTAATGAGCTTTCCTAATTTTGCTTCCCACACTAAATCACATTATTTTCTTGCATATTTATTAATTGAAAAGGATTCATTAGTAAAACATCATCATCAATAAACTGCATCTTCCTAATAACGAATCTATAATTTTCACGGTGCATGATTTACCATCTTATTATGCTAGCCATGCTCCCTTCATTGTTTAACCCAGTATTCATTGCACTGTGAAAGAAGAATACAACCCTTTGGGCTGACAAGAGTTTATAGGTGCCATTCAGAGGAACGTGAAGCTCAGAGTCATGGAATCCAATTATAAATGCCCTTTCCATTGCAGTTGCTCTTCTCATGTACATGTTATTGAGGTCTTCATCCTATTACAGGTATTTGTTTTAGTACTGAAGATCCTTCCTAAAGGACATAAACATACCCTACAATCCAGAGTAACTACGGGAGCACGTAAGAAACATTATGTGTACCCATAGTTACTGCACCACCTACTGAAAACCTATAGGAAATTCATATTGCAATCCAAAGTAAATTGTTCTTACACTGGAGCAAGGACTCCCCATAGTTACTCTGGATTTCTATAATACTGTTTCTCACAGAACTAAATTGGCTATTGCTGACTTTTGTAATCTAGGGTGAATACATATGGGGTTGTATCACCACAACCTCTGATAAGAAGCTGAAGCCTATTTCTTATGAGCAAGACAAAACACCAACAGCATTCATGCGTTGCAGGCCTCCATCAGTCTTGAAAGACTATGGTATCGTGCTCGGCGCTGCATACGCTGCATGCGAAGCACGAAAGCCTGGGTTGGATTGTTATGGAGGATAGGCTGTTACCCAAGCAGCAAATCCCCCCTCTCCACGCCACTGAATTAGTCCAATGGAAAGGCAGAGCCAATACGATTGGATCCAGCTGGCGTCGCAGAGCTGGGCTAAGGACAGGAGTTCACCCTGTCTTGTGGGGCCGACCTGGGTCTCGAACCCTGGCCTGCTGGTTAATAGGCACAGTGTCTTAGCCACTTGCGCTACCCACAGCCCTATATTCACGCATTACTTGTGGTCTAAAAAAATCATTGGTTCAGTCTATTTCATTTGCATCAATCCAGACTGGTGAACTCTTAAGATTTTCTTCCAGCCTTATCAACCATGAATCTTGTAGCTTAAAAAGCTGGGGATTATTAGTGTAAATGGTTTATTCCAAGCTATGGTTGCACAGCATATGAGAAATATATCATTCTTGCTAGGCAGAAAAGGAAGAAAAAATGGTCATCTATTATAAAATTACATTTCAGCATTGCAGATCTATTGAAATTGAACATCTTTCATGTGGTAGTCCACAAATATGGGCTATATTTGTGTTGATTCTACTCTCTAATTTTTATAATTCAATTTTAATTCCTATATTAAATTTTGGAAGATGGCTGGAAGCAAGACTGTTCCAGTGCAAGTTAGGATTGTGTGTGCAGGTGTCAATTAATGTAGATGTGGGCAACCTGAAAATGCCAGATGCAGCGGAGGGCACCTGGATGCAGGTGTCTTATGTGCTCCTTGAGGCATCTGGTGGGCTGCTGTGTTATATAGGAAGCTGGACTAGATGGGATATTGGCCTAATCCAGTGGAGCCTCTTCTTAGGTTCTTATGATTGTGCTGTGAGTTGGATAGAAAAGTGGTTTAGTTAGTGCATTTGAAGTCACAGGATTACAATACATACAGTTTTGTAGTTTGTACTATATGTGAATATGATTATAAATGAATATAGTTTTCATGAGGCAAATTACCACTCTCCTTGGTCATTTGTTTGTATGGGGTTGTTAGTACTGATCTGCTATCACTTTGAAATCTGTACTCACTTATTGTGTTCTGGGCTTCCTAGCTTGGTTAAGTGATGACTGATGGAATAAGAAGAAACATCCATAACACAACCATTTTTAGGTAATGGATTCACAAAAACAAATTATCACATGATTGATATTGTTTATTTGTAGCAAACTACTAATTCTGTTGCATTAGCTGATTATACAATTTCACCCACACTTTGATTTTCCAGATGAAGTTTTTAATAATAAGTTATAGGAAGCATACAGATTTTGTGCTGGATGCCTGCACAGTGATTAGATACACTCAGGCTACAATCCTAATGCTCAGGCTGCAATCCTAACCAACTTTCCAGCACTGGCAAAAGGGCAATGCAACACTGAGGTAAGAGAATAAACATTGCCTTACCTTGAGGATGCCTCTGACAGCTCCCCGACTGAAGGATGCAGCACATGCCATACTGGCAAAGCCTTGCCAGTTCTCAAAACTTGGTTAGGGTTGCATCCTGTATTACTTCTGCACCACTCCTGGCACAGGGTTATGCCACTGCATAGGCATGCCTCCTCACACTACTATGGAAACAGGATGTGACTTTTGCTGGCCTAAATTGGCTTGGGTACTACCTCCAAGTTAGATCAAAAGCAGCTATATTTTTCATCAAGAGTAAAAATGTGTTTTAAAATGCAAAGGTCTTTTGAAAATAATCAGCCAATATAGGAAGAACCAGACATTTTCTGTGAACTCTTCCTTTTTATCTCTGGGGGTATTACTTCCTCCTCACAAGGGAGACATAGAGCACTATCCTAACCATGTCTACTCAAAAGTAAGCCCCATTGTGTTCAGTGGATCTTACTCCCTGGAAAGTGTCTTTAGGATTGCAGCCTTAGATACACATGAATATTCCTGGAATATTCTTTGCTAATATGAAGAGAAAATTTTTTTAAAAGAGCAGTCATTTACAGAACTGTAATTTTAGGTTTCTCTATCAATGTCATGGGCTTGGTTTACCCTGGTGCAGTACTGAAAAATACAGAACAAAACTTCAGATCCTTTTAATATTAATAATGCACTAACATTACCTGAAAATCTTAAAATAATTAGCTATTCCTGGAATTGTTCTGCATGTCATGCAGAACCCAAAGCACTGGTGTACACCTGTGTTTTGAAATAAATTTATTCTTTTTGATGCTACAGCTGGATGCACAGGGAGGTAACAACTGACCTCAAGTTTCATGTAGTTTCTTGATTTTGTATAAAAGTATTTTAGAAATCCACCAGTTTTCAAACTGTCAATATTGTCCTTAGAGGGGAAAAAAATCAGTGACTGGATGCACAAATTATGAGCAGCAATGGGGAATATAGAGCATGAGTCACATTTGAAATGTTCTTAACTCTAGAAGTCAGCATTATGTAGTAGTTGGATGTAGGGATGTAAACCAAGTGGGGATCCATGTCCCCACTGAGGCTGCAATTCTAAACCCCAGTTAGGCTGGCGTACGTCCCAGCACAATTCTTGTGCTGGCCTGTGGATGTCACAAAAGTCCTGGAAGGAACTTCTGCACCACTCATGGGGGAGGGAGAAGCCAATGAACAGACATGTGTTGGCCTCTCCAGACTACTACAGAAGTTGTGCCCTAGGTTACATAGTGGCTTTGGGTCACATAGGTTGCAATCCTAACAATTTTCAAGCACTGTGTACAGCCACTGGAGCATCTCTGCTTGCGCTCTGACCTGGTCAGAGATCAGATGGGGCTTAGATGCCCCATCAGCCTCTGTAAGGCTATCTCTTCAGTTGGACTGCCTAAGGTTATTGTTCTTGGTGCACCCAGATAATGAATACCAAGCGGAACTCATCCAACTATACAAGAAACTGAAATCTTTGTCTTGCACAGCATTTTGTGGAAGGTGGTATATCCCTTAGGTGGTATATAACCTTAGGGAACCACCCCATTAGGAAGGCCTTATGAACAGCACTTTGCAAATGGGCCTCTCAAACCTTGATTCAGCTCTTCTTTGCTTGTCTTTTTTGCTTGCACCAGAGGCAGGGAGCTTACTCAGAGAGATTCCTGGCTTTGACCCACTATGACCCAGCTGTTGCTTCTAGCAGGGTCAGCCAACTAAATTTGAACTTGGCCATCTTGGCAGCATTTTGGCAGCTTTTAAGAAGATGGCTGAATAATGCCTTTAATTTTGAGCCAAATATATTTGCTATGTTAATAGAGAATGATATCTCTTTATGGTGGATGAAAATTATGGACTTGGCAGAATTGGATGAACTTATGGCTTTACTTAGAGATAAATCAACAAAAGCTTTTATGAACAACTAGAAACCAAATGCTGACTTTTTGCAAGAGAGAGGGGTTCAGTTTAGGGTGCAATCCTAACAAATTTAGGCCGGCCTAACTCACCTGGCATATCTTCCCATGGTGGTCTGGGGAGGTTGGTGTATTTGATGTATGCATGTTGCCTAACTCCCCTGCCCCAGAAGTGAAGCAGAAGTGCCACACAGTACTTTTGTGACACCCCCAGGACAGTACAGGACTTCTGCTGGCCTAACTGGAGATTAGGATTACAGCCTTAATAAATTTTGGATGTGAGGATTTTTAAATGTATTTTATGTATATTTCATTTTAATCTTCTTTGTTTACTGTCTTTCTATTACAATTATTATAAATGTTAGTATATAGAATGTTACTATAAATGTTAGTATATAGGCAAAATGTAATGCTTAGACCTCAATGAACATAACTTCATTTTTTAAAAAGAATTTTAGCAATGTTTCTTAAAGAACATTCAGTAAAAACGTTTTGTGGACAATTGTTAACCATGGACTTTCTGTGTGAGAAAGGGAACATGAGTCAAATGAATGGGGCTAGCCTTATAAAGGGCTGCCCTTCTTTGCCTCCCCCGGTGGAATGGTCTGGCCAGGGGTGATGCTGCTCCCCATTCATCCAAGTGATTTCTGCCTGCTGTGTATGTGGTTTGAAGGTGGATATTACATTGACAGAGCTCTGCCGATGGGTTGTTCAGTTTCATGTTCTGCCTTTGAGGCATTTAGTACCTTTTTAGAGTGGGCCCTGAGGCACAGGTCACCTTTCGGGAGAGTTGTCCACTACTTGGACGACTTTCTCTTTATGGGGGCAGCTGGCACTGACGATTGTGCCAGACTGCTTGCCTCTTTTCAAGGTCTTTGTATGGAGTTGGGTGTCCCTTTGGCTCAGGGTAAGACCGAGGGACCCTCCACCTCCATGACGTTCTTGGGCATTGAATTAGATACCATGACACAGTGTTCTCGGTTACCTGAGGCCAAGCTGGTCACTTTGAGGAACCTCTTAGCCCAGTCCCTAGAAGCTAAAAAGTTAACGCTTAGGGAGCTGCAGGTATTGGTGGGTCACCTTAATTTTGCCTGCTGGGTGGTGACCCCCGGTCCGGCCTTTCTGAGGCGCCTTTGTGACGTCATGGTTGGCCTCAATGCTCCTCACCATGTGGTATTTTGATAAAATAAATAAAATAATATTGAAAAAAGAACTTTTAGAAATGTTAGCAACTATGGATGCTAACAGTTTACTTTTTTCTTTCTTCACATAAAGATTTTAAAGTATCAAATGCATGTGCCATTTTTCCTGGGAAAATACATGAACACAGCAGTGAAGGTTGCAATCCCATAAAGTCTTAACTGGGAGTAAATCCAATTTAACTTAGACGTGACTGTGCTAAGAGGAAAACCCCCTTCTGTCATGAATTTTAAAAGAATACATGGAAATGTTTGCACGTAGGCCCTTTTCACTGTTGATATTGTACACATGTATTTTGAACGCCAGCCCTGCTCAGGCCATTACTTCTGTGATGTGAAACGCAGCGGAGTCCCAGCATAGTAAATCATAGAGTGCATCTCTCACATGTACAGGCTTCACATCTACAGACAAGTGCTTCCCCTGGGGAGCCTGGGTGCAGAGCTGTAAAACATGTCAGAGCTGCAGGTGTTCAAACAGATGTTTACGCAAAAGTACTGAGCAGCCCAGCAACTTATTTGATGGTTTCAGACTTTCCCCCATCAGTGACCTTGCATAACCTGAGCAACCAGACAGATTCCACCCAGTCAGGTACTTACTCAGTTTCCTCTTTTTGTTATATGCTTCAAAGACCAAAATGGTCAAACAAGCTTCATCATATGGTTAGTGGATGTTTTCAGCTTGATTGATCACAAGTTGTACAGTTATTCCTTTATATGTGTGACCAAATAGCAATTCACCTGAATAAATCTTAACCTGATTTCTGTGAACTGCAGCTGGGCAGATATGGAAGTTGCTTGGACATTCCTCATTAAACAACTCATATAAATGGTTGTTCTTTGCTTTTCTAGTGTTTGAAAGATCCAATGAAAGGAATTCCTCACTTTCTTAATAGAGACTGCTGGAACAGCTGGGAGCCCATGAAGCTTAAAGGAATATTGCAAGCACTTAATCAGAAGATGGAAAGGCATTGAATGCCTTCTTTGCTATGTATACTGCTTGTAAACTTGTTTTAAAGCGGAATGTATATTGGCAGATGAAGCAGGTGGCTGGGAGGCGCATGCCCTAGATAACTTGCTACATCCACAGCATGATAGATAGTCATGAGCATTCACAGGGGATGCAACTGGGGCAAAGTATTCCTCCTGAGTGGAGTTCTGGCTGTTTCCTGGGGCTCACTGTGGGAGGTGGGTAGAGTGCAGCGCTTGTAAGTGGAAGCAGCAAATACAGTACCACAAATTTGTCCAGCACATCATTCCTTGGCTCCAAACAGCTCAAATTGAGCTGTTCTAGAAGCAGGGGGCCCATCCAACAAAATGATGGTGTAGAGATGGTTAGGATTCCATTAACACCATGCCACCCAGCCACAAGAGCCAAGAAACTCAAGTGCCTTGAGGAAGATATAAATATGTTTCACTGTTTTTGCTTTTTATATATAGGCCTATAAAAATAACTACTTTTGTAAAGTTCTTTTCATAATCTGTGGTTACTTGACAATTATTCCCACTGAATAGATAACAGAAACTTAAAATAATAATAGTCCTTTTAATTTGTTGGAGTTTAGAATAAACAGTCTACAGTTTAATTTGTTGGAGTCTAGAATAAACAGATTACATAGGTGATTTTATTGTATTGCAGCACTATTGTGGACTGTTTGAAATTGTAATGAATTAGATAAATTTAATTAAACTAATGAAAATCAGCACAATTAAAATGATTTAAGACTGAAATCAAATCAGCGGTTCCTGAGAGGGAGTGAATTGTGCCATTAGTGGTGCTGCCTCCTCTCTGAAGGTGGGTCCACTGAGAAGCTCGCTCTGCCTCCAAGCATAGCAACAAGCTTCGTTCATATCTGCATCCTTTGTTTTTGGAGTCGTTTTGAATCTGCCTGTCTGATGCTGCTTGACATGCAGAGAAGCACCTCAGAATGTTTTTATGACTTCAGTTGCGCAAGTGCTTCAGCAGGACCATGGCACATAATCATAGGAAATATATACATATAAACACAAGACCTTGGGAAAAAAATGAGTGCGGTGAGTTCTAAGTGATTTGAGAAGTGTTTATGTTCCCAAGCGATTACACTTATATTTCAGGCAGTCAGCAAAGGCACACAGATAACTTTTGAGTTTCTTTCATTGTTTCCCTTTGCCCTTAACCTTTTTCCTTACATGTTTGCCTATTTTGATTGCAATTTTTCAGATTGGATTCTTGACATAAATTGCTCTCTAGTTGCCTGTTATAAATGAGGAGTCACAGAAGGATATTGTTTGATCACAGAACATAACCATATGCAATCCCTGCACAACTTTAATGATCAGAACTTTTCGTGGGGACTCTACCTATCTATTTCTTATCAGGTTTGGTTCCTTTAATAGAGTTCTACCCAGCAAGCACCAGGTTCACACCAGATACCTCCACCCCAATAAGTCATCCTTAGAAGCATCATCATTGGCATCCCTCAGTCTCAAAAGACTATGGTATCGTGCTCTGAGTGCCCTCTCCAGAGCATGGTCACCCGGGTAGATTAATATGGAGGATAGACTCTTACCCAAGCAGCAAATCCCTCTCTCCATGTCTCTGAAATAGTCCAATGGAACAGCAGAGATGATATGATTGGTTCCAGCTGCGTTGCAGGAGTTACCAGAATGTGATTGTACACAGTCACAAACTGCTTCCGGGACTTCGGCTCCAGATTTTGCCTCGAGGTTGACTCCTGAAGCATCTCTCATGGATGGCTATAGCCACTAGGCAGTGGAGGTTTGAGGTGGGAGTTTTTCTTCTCCAGATAACCCACATTCAGTGGGATTTTGGACAGGTTTAGTCTGGCTCCTCAACAAAGGCCTGTCTGGCATGAAAGTCCCTGCCAGTAGCTACGCTACCACCAGCATAGCCCTTTGGATCACTGGAGCATACAATCCCACCATCATGAAAAGGTACATACCCTTAGTGGGTTAGAAGCACTGAGGTTAAAACAAAATGATCTCATTTTCATCCACCGCTCAGCATTTTATTAGATTTGGCATTCTTTCACTAAGCCAGTTCATAAGAGTTTTAAAAAAGTATCATGGAGGGGATAAGATAGCCAAAGCCACAAGAGATAATCAAGTGCTGTTCCCCTTAATTAAAACCCTATTTAATGAAATGAGGCCTGTAGGCCATTACTTGGCCATCTCTAGATCAAGCAAAATTGCACTTTTTTTTTCTTTTTGTCCATGTCTCCAATTTACTCGTATACTGCTTTTCTTCTTTTTTTTAAAGGGAGTGGGGGTTATTAACATCTATTCTCCAGGCATAGCATTTAATTAAATGTGTCCACAAGGAGATTTCCACCGGGATGTCATTCAGAGTATAACAGGTGTTGTTTTCAAAAATACATTAGATTCATTCACTACAATGGTTTTTTAAACATAACAACAGTGCAATCTTATGCCTGCCTATTCAGACATGAGTCCCACAGTGGGAGTTACATCCAGGTAAGTATGCATAAGTCTGCAATCTTCATCACATACATTCCTTTTTACACTTTTTACTCGTTTTTACATTTCTAAAGATATCTATCTTTGTTGGACACAAAGGGTGAAATCTTAACCTAGGCCAACATAACTCGTTGGTCTTCCCAGTCCAGCGGTGATGTAGGTGATATAGGCTGCAATCCTAAAGACACTTTCCTGTAGAGTAGACAGGAGACTTTTGAGTAGACATGGTTAGGATTGTGCTCTTACCCTACAATCCAGAGTAACTACGGGAGCACGTAAGAGACTTTACGTGCACCTGTAGTTGCTGCACCACCTAGTGAAAACCTATGGGAAATTCATATTGCAATCCAGAGCAAATTGTTCTTACACTGGAGCAAGGACTCCCCGTAGTTACTCAGGATTGCACCCTTAGTCTGATTTAGGGAGGCAGGTGCATATTTGTGCAAAGCCCCCCAAAAGTGGTGCAGAAGTGCCTTACAGCACTTTTGTGACACCCCCAGGACAGCATGGGACTTGTGCTGGGACTTCCATCAGTCTAACTGGGGATGTGGACTTCAGCCTCAGTGTCCAACTCTATTACAAATGTTTTGGCAGCTAGTCAAAATATCAATATGCTTTGCTTTTCCTCATTTTCAGTAAGCACTGCAGCTCTCTAGTAGT